>OZ001251.1:2688014-7488014 GCA_963924025.1 Ischnus inquisitorius | reverse complement strand
AATTCGCGTTACACGCGAGGTGGCTTTCTGCTTCTTCTCGTCCTTCCCTCTTTCTCTCGGCTTCGACTTTGCACTTAACACTTTGTCGCAAGCAACATTCGATTCGCCTCGACAGCGATAAATTCCCGTCGTCTATCGCATTCGTGTTTCAATTTTTATCTCGAATTCTTTTCCTTTCTGTTATCTGAGAAGTAACATCGATTTCTTGTAACACACGAAGTTTCGCGTGATATATACGAACGTTACGGTACATAATAAATTCACGCGATCGGCGCTCGGTCTCTCGCGCGGTTTCTTCACGTGTTCCACTATCGGTGGAAGCTTTAACGACCTCTTCTTCGTCATTATTTCGCAACGAATATTATTTGCTACGAAATAACGAGCCATCGCTCGTTCTCGTATGCATAATATTAATTTGGAGAGAGAGACGGAGAGCAGAGAAAAAAAAAGACCTTAATGACATAAACCGCGTTTGACCGGTGTGGCTCACAGCTCTCCATTGATTTATTCCACGCTCCGAACTGATTAAAATCTTTCTTACTCTCGCCAACCGTCACACTGTCCGCGTTTCTCAATCGCGGAATTTCGTAATTCGCGGGTTTTTCACGCAATACGAGGAATCGAACGGGGCTCGCTCGATGCGACATTTAGGCAAAAAGAATACCAAATCGAGAATACCGATTTTTTACGTAGTACAATAAACAATAATCGGAAAAATAAATTATTCAGTACTCTGTAATTTTTTGGAATTTTTTTTGCTCTTTTATACGATTCAGAAAAAAAATGGTTAAAAAAAATTAGAAAAATAATCGGCGATCGCGGATAAACCGGTCGGAAATCCCGGCTAATTTGGGTTCGGCTTTGATTGAATTTATCGCGACAGCCGAGCTCCGGCGAGACGAAAAAATTCAATTTTTTTGCCAATTATAAAACTCACGATAAATCACTCGGCTAATAATCTCCGAATCGTCAAACACGCTTGCCGATTATCGCCTCGCGCGCGTATCGAGCATGAAAATCTCTTAGCGATTTTGCTGAATGGCAATCGCGGACATCCGGTCGGTGAAAAAAAAAAAGGAAAAAACATCTAAATTTTATTTCTAATAACAACGCGCCGCAAAGACGATGAGAACGATAGTAAGAATAATAAGTGAGATGAATCTGTGCTCGAGAGGCGCGCTTGTATGTGAGAGCACTCGACAATTGAAAAGGAAAGCCTTCGCCGCGGGTGTTGTGTTGATTACACAGAGGAATAAGACAGGTACAAGACGTGCCGACGAGAGGAGAGACCGCGAAGGTGAAACTGCTTTTTTCGTTTTTTCCTTTTTCGCGCTGTGGTCTCACGTACTACTGCGAGTTCAACGTCATTATTCAGTCATAAATATATAGCTCACGAAGTGCCGTTTTACACGGTATATCAATTTTAGCCGCGCGAAATCGAGATCGTACTCCTAAACGTGAGAAATAACATACTGTGACAAAGATGTTGCGAAGTTAAAAAAAAAGAAAGAATGCAATTTAAACCATAGATGATTCTGTCATAATTATATAGCTCGCGAAGTGTCGTTTTGCGCCGTACATCAATTTTTGCCCCGCGAAATCAAGATCGTAGCGAGCGTGAAAAATAAAACATTGTGACAAAGATGTTGCAAAGTTTGAAAAAATGGACTTTAAACCATAGAAACTATCGATTCCGCTTTCACTGTTCCGCCCAGGCACTTTACGTCTCGGAGAGAAAGGATCCAGCGGGGGGCAAAGATTCTCCTATCGCTATTTAATTCGTACTTATTCGTCTCCTATAATTACGCAAGAAAACGTGCAAATGGAAGAGGCATGTTCGTTTCATAGTTAATGAGAGTTAAGCCTGTTTGCCACGATCCTGACCGGTGCCCGCTGCCGGTTGGATGCTGCGATGCCACGATGTCGCAACGCAGAAACGTCCGACCCGATCGGACAGCCGATCAGCCGACAATACGAGCTTACAAAGGCTGTTGCCCTCTTTGCCCTCCCATCTTCGTCTCCGTACGTCCCTCTTCCTTGCCCCCCACCGAAGCCTAAAATGTCATGTCTCGTTACATTGCGAAATATCTTTTCGAGATACCCCATCGCGTCACGAGATACACTACAAAACAGTCTGTCTTCTTGTGCCACTTTTAACGTGTGCGAAAAAAAGAGAATCTCGCCGCTCGGTAAACACCGTTCGCCACTCGATGAAACGCCGCCGAAAATCGCGAATATTCGTATTTATTATTACAAGTCAGCAGGAAGTTGAGAGTACAGAAATTTTTTAAGTGAAAATAGAAATTGGGGAAGTTGCACAAAATCGTGGGAAAATCTTATCGACACGTGGGATCCTATGAAAACTTGATGATCTATATATTTATTATTATTATTATTAATAATAAATATATAATAATAATACAATAATAATAAAAAATGAATGGTCTATGTTAGCAGATTTTTCTTCAAGACTGCGACAAATTGTAGCTTTTTTTCGTGTTTATGAAGTTATCGAGACGACGGATATTTGAAGATTAAAAAAATTGAATTTAGGTGCTGAAATCGGAGCAAAAATTTACAGACTCGAAAAAAAGTATCGACAATTAGTATTCCATATTTGTAGATGTTTTTGAGTCTATAACGAGTTTCAGTCCTCTTCGATAATTCGTTACGGAGCTACAACAACCCCGGGCAACCGGAAAGTAGGAAAAATGTTGCTGCGAAAAATCGGAGTCAAATTTAAATCCCTCGACGAACCGTATTGAACCGTAATGTTCAATGCGAACGTCGTCGACGTCTTTTTTAGTGTGAAAAAAATGTTTAACACTTTATTATTGATTCGCGTTAAAGTCATTGCGGTGACGTGCGGAGGATTTTCAAAAATCAATCTTTCCCCTGAAATCGTATTAAGGTCATTCGACGATTTATAGTCAACATTTGTCATGAATACTATTCTATTGTTTATTGTTGAGTAAAACTGACTTCCGGTTCGTTCAGAATTTGGAAATCCGATAAAACTCTTTTGGAACCCCCAAAACGAAAAAATTCTAGACAAATCAAATTTTCCACCCCTTTTAATTAGGGTATTCGATCGATCCTAGCAGCGAAGAAAGAAAAATCGAATTCCTTGGCTTCTATGTCTTTACATAATTCCATCTACTTTCTCTCATATTCGACGGATAAACACGAATATAATATGTCCGCAAGGAGATGTAACGTTGATCTGCCACTGACACCGTGGCGAGTCAAATGAAATGCATTCGGGATTTTATTGTATAATCTCACGAGCCCGAAGATCGTTGGGATAATTGCGACATTGCTTGTTTCACCGCGCAACGACGACTCCCACGACCCGCTCGTGCCTTCTCTCTGCCTTCTCCTGGGCTTAATAAATAAAACCGCCGTTGTAAACTACCGACACGATTCGAAACATTATCCTCGGCGAAGTGCCGAAGAGAGAGAAGATAGTCGTCTCGATCTCAAGAGCGAATCCGGTTCGTTTCTATTGGGACGATAAATAACTCAATCCAGGAAGCACTATAAAAAATCCCCGATGAAGTCATCGTTCGTGTAACTTTTTTCGGTGAAAAAAAGGAAAAAAAAGAAAAAGCGAATTAATATAGTAGCCGCGGAAAGGTCAGAATCCTTTTACTTTTATCGCGACGCTTGTTCTACGAACGTTTGTCGAAACAACGTTTTAGCATGTTTTTTTTTTGTTCATTTTTCTCGTTTCGATACAATAACGTCGATTCACGAATTTGCATGGAAAGATTTATTTCGGTCCGTGCGGAGACGTGAAAGTGGTTTCTCGAGGTCGCGTACGAGAACGTGCACGAGCCGAAAATACAGTCAGCTTTGACCTAAAGAGAGTTTGGATGCTCTCGAATTCCTCTTGTTTATCGTTAAAATATATCGCTTACAGTCCATTGCATAAGAAAGAATTGTATTCTCAAGTAAATCGGCATTGGGGAATTTTTTTTTTTTCATATTTTTTTCCGAGTGTAAAATTCGTCAAAAAAATCGTCACTCACGATTGGCGCACTTCTGGGGCACGGGCAGTGACAAGAATCTTCCCGGACGATTGCTGTGAGGTCTCGCCTCGTTGATAGCGGGCTCGGCGTTCGCGACCGCCGCTAAGACGACCACAATGGCCAGCGGCACCAGCATCATCTGAAACTCAAAGTCCCCATTTTCATCGCGTTTCCAAAAACTCAAATTTTTATTTTTTTCTTAAAAAAAAAAAACAAATAATTATATAATGAAAAACGAAAAATATTGTCCGGATCACTGAAAATTGCACTCGAGCACTGTCATCTTATTTATCGCCTCGACGATTCGCAGAACGATGTGAATGTTTTTTTTTTTCATTTTTTTTTTTTTCAAATTTTACAACTCTTTGAACTCACCTTGTCGCGCGGTATTTTCAAAGTCGGGAGTACGGATAAACAAAATGATTGAAACACTGACAGGATATGGAGAGGCTCTCGGCTTCGTTCACGGTTATATAGAAAAGGCATACCCCCACCATAACGAACGGGGGGGGGCCCCGGAGTGTTGAGGCCCAACGCGACTTAAGTATCTCCGTTTCCCACCCCGCGCGCATTCGGCTCTTCTGCCCGCTGCCTCGTGATCGGCGAGGCAGATAGGTACTTGGAAGGAACGAATCCTACACTCCGCCTCGGTGGACGATCGAACGACCTTAAACGTAACGAGCTTCGAGGAATTATTGCTAATTAGGGGGGGAGTTTACCGATCGGAGCGGCCGATCGTCTTCGAAGATTTGTCATCGTTATCGACAAAGAGATGCGTGACCGATATAAATTTTTTAATTTTTTATTTTACTGAATCGAGACTTTTTTTTCGACCTCATCCCAGCTGAATTTTTTACAAAAGCCCATTTATCCACCGGTCGCGGTGTCATCGAGTCGGCACGAACGACCGATCACGAAGGTACGAGAAGACGCGCGAAGCCGAGGATCGAAGGAGAAAAATATAAATAAATAAAAGGAATACACGCACGACGTCTGCGTCTCTCGGTGGAGGATTATGTAAGCAGAGGAGGACGATGATGAGATATGGGAAAGAGACGCTAACGCGCGCTAACGAGCGGCCCCTGTTTCTTCGGGGGCTCGCGACCTCGATCCTCTCGATCTTCCCTGCGCCCAACGCTTTTTCAATCTTTCACCTACCCCGAGACAAAAAAATACCTGTTTAGAACGACTCTCAAATCTTTTTAGGCTTCACTCTCGAAAAATAATGGGCTTACAATGCATTTTTCAATGGCAATTATTTTTCGACCCCCTGGAAAATAGGAAGAATTTTTTAATTCCTATTATTTTTAGACTCGGAAAAAAAGGGGATGAATCAATCGGGAAATTTGAAAAATGTTTATTCGCCTCAAATTAAAAAACGGCAGATTGTTCGCGAATTTTCGTTCATTCGGAAGAGTAATGGATAAAGCACGAAATTTCAAAAATTTGCATATTTGATAAAAAAAACGATAGATCTCCGAATTTCAATTTTTCGTACTCCCTTTAATTAAGGAGTGTCGGGTAAATATTCAAATTTCAAACATTCGCATGCTACTGAAATAAAAAAAGCGATAGATTAATCTCGAGATTTATATCGCTCCGATGCCCCTCGAATGAGAAGCGATAAATTAATTCGGAAATTCATGTCGCTCGGCTTCCCCTCGAACAAAGAGCGATAGATTGATCTCGAAGTTTCGGTCTGTAAAAAACTCTTTTAATAGAAAAAAAAGAGGAAAAAATCTTATTCAGATTAATCTCGAAAATTTCCTCGGTTTCGTATCTTCGAGCCCGATCAAAACATTAGTAAATCCAATTTATACGACGGCATGGCCGTAGGAATTCAACTTGTCAAACTCGAGGGACCGTGACCATGCCTCCAGCCGCGGTGTCTATTCGTGTATACGGTAATACAAGTATGTGTACGCTAAGGTAGAACCGGACCCTAACGTCAATAATCCTCAGCTGCCTTAATCCCACGCGTGACAGATGAAACCATTCGTAGTCTCGAACTCAACAGGTGTTTCATCCATTTGTTCTCACCTACAGGCAGTTTCAAGTTCAACTTTAAGCCCCGTGAACTCCAATAAAGTTACACATATTTGTATTTTTTTGGCATAATAACGAGCAGATATCTACTCGGCAAATCCGTTCGAAGCGAAAAATAAATAAAAACGTATTAAAATTATGGAGAGACAAATCTAAGTCTTTTTTGGAGACTTTTTTGGAGCAGGCGATTTTAGATACAATAAAGACATTCTAAATCAATATTAAAATATGATCTTCAAATTTCAATCTAATAAGTTAAAAACCGCCAAATTATTCAAATCGAAATGATAATGTCGTGATTATTCGTTTTTCTTGTATTATGAACATATTGAACCTTTCATTATCAAAATAAAAAAATAAACGCTTATAACAAATAATAATATAGTATTACTATATTACTATTACTATATACTATATATTACTATTACTATATACTATATTACTATATTTATATAATATGAATTTATCTATATTACTTATTAAATGAATTCAATATATAACAAAATTATACATTGGAACGAAATTTGAGAAATTTTATTTAGAAAAAATGGAAATTTGAAAATTATTCCAGCTTCGTTGTTCATGTCCGTATCGGATCTTCTCGATCTTCATTGACTTTTGCCCCCCTCCCCCCGCCCTCTCGTCTCGGTGAAGATCCTCGAGTGTCGAGATCCTCGCCTAAAACGAAAGTCAATGAGACAAAAAAAAGAAAAAGAATAGATCGCACGTCTCGCGGATGTGCGCGGCGTTTTTAATCGTCGATTAATCAAATTTCATTGGTATTTTTTCGTGCGCTGTAAATACACGTATCTATCGGTATATTCCTCATCGTTGCACAACCGCCTTCGGGACTTTCACGAATATCGGCGCCTCGACGCCCCTTAACATCGTCATGATCTTCGTAATGATCTATCCTTCGTAACTGCATCCGTAATCGCAGCGACATCGTTACGTTCCTCTTCCCCCTTGCCGCGCCCTTTCCCCATCCCTGGCCCAACCGTTTAGGAATAGAAAAATTTCGATCGCCGCGCTAAATCGTCGATAGATCGTCCCAATTAATTGTGTAACATTACTATTGATCCCGATTCTACTCCCGAAGCACAAACGAAATTAATAATAATTTTTTTTCACCCTTGCTGAAGTCTAAAAGAAAATCGAGATCGAGCATTAAGAAAATATGAAATCAAAACTAAAAATCGTTCCGAAAGAAAATGAAATTTTCTATGAATAAAAACATTTCGCTCGTGCTCCGAAATATAATTTGCATCGATCAAGCTTGTAAAACAATTTTTTCGCAATTGTCCAATTACGTAATTGGGACTAAAATTTTGTTTCGAAAATCTCGGAGATTTTTCTTCTTTTTTTTCTAATGTGATTGCGATACTTTTTTTTTTTTTTTTTCGATGTCCGAAACAGCTTACTTCATCGGTGACGAGAAAGTGACAAAATTATAATATCCGTCTTAATTGCATGCTTCTTCTAACGTTGTAATAACGTCGTTGGGGCTATACGCGGAGAAATACGAAGATGAAAGCGGATCTAACGCGCTGGATGATTTCTCGCCTCGTGAGCTATATACGTGTAGCTCTCCGAGAGAGTCATGTATTTTCTCACTATTATCTCATTGTATTCGCGGCACCGGGTGAAACAATGACTGCGAATTATGATTCTCGACGGCATTCTTTTCGTATCAACGCCGCGACGTTCCTTCGCGGACGCTCGAAGGAGCCGTCGAGAGATTTCTCGGAGATCTCGTTCCGCCGGATGACGCGAGTCGCGCGTAGCGTTTATTCTAAATATTGAAAATCAACTTGTGTGCCATCACGATTGAAAGAACGAGCTCGAACAATTTCGCAGGACACCGCTGCGGTTTTTTGGCTTATAATGTTATCTTATCCATGTCCTTGTTTATTTATTTTTCTGTTTTTTTTTTTTTATTGTTTCTACGTTCGCGGCTTGCGGCTTCGGTCAAACACCCTTCGAGCCTTCGGTCGTCGTTCTAATGAACTTCGAGAAACACCGTTCGCAGACGAGAGAGATATACGCACTCGGGCATCACCGCAATGATTATTTTTCCATTGTCGCATTCACCGACTCATCATTTCGATGTTTTTTTCATTTTTCCATCTCGGTTCATAAAGGCTGATCTAAATTCTTTCGAGATGAGACCAGAAGTTGGTGGGGAAGCGCGGGGCAATATGACACGTTGGGAGATTCGCGAAAAAGGAGCAGCACGACCTTGCTCTTTGATGGAATGAAATTTTTAAAAATTGTTAATTTTTAATATCGAAGAGAAAAGTTAATTTTCCACCATTTTTTTCATTCAGACGCACCAAATCAATTTTGTTTACTTAATTTGGGGTTTAAAACTATTTTTTATATGTGCTGTGAGTTGATAATAATCCTTCAATCGCTCGATAATTTATTTTCATTTTTAGTGGACGAGTCGAGCGGGTAAAATACTTACCGAATTGCTCAATTGTAACATCTTGCTTCGTTCTACTTTATGTTGCGGTTTGAGGTAATCGCCAGTCGAACTACATTCGCCAATACAGCTCAAACAACTTTAAAAGAACATTCGATTTTCGACAAATTTCAGTCTTAAAAAAATCGGAGAAAATTCATACGTATAAAAAAAAATTAACAAACAATTTTTATCAGAAAAAAAAAGTCAAGTTACCGGGTAATTTGTTGAGCCAGTTTTTTGTCAATTTATTAATAACTTCTTCGAATAATTATTATGCACACTCACCTTCCGTATACTTGATTTTTTTCAGATTTTTATCGCATTAGGAAACGCACGAAATTCTCTCAGAATGACTACTTTAATACTATTGGCCCTCGCGATTAAAATTCACTAAAATCATTCGATTAAATCAATGAATTTCACGAATCCCGACGCGTATGGAAAGACCGAAGAACCTTATGACGTTCCCAAAGTTTCCCAAATAAAAATAATCTATCGGCTGACAATTCGTCGATCCTCGCGATTCTATCCGAAGATAAAATTGTTTCGCATCTCGCAATGATGAAAAATAACAAAAGTATACCGTAAGAAAAATCCGCCAACGACGCTCGGTGGCTCCATATAGGGTAATCGTGAGAATGAAAAAAAGAAAGAATACAAAAAGAAAAAAAAAAAAAACGACGAACTCGAGCAAAGAAGATGAGACTCGGCCGAGAGGACGGAAAGTTCTCGAGCACATCGCGGTTCCGTGTAATCTGGCTCAAGGGTAACTCATCCATTTCTCGCCCATAAACTGTCAATTCCCAAGGAGGATGCCTCTCCTTTGGTCGCGACACCCTGCCGCGATTTCCATTCGTGTATGTTTTTAACTGCCGAAAAAAAAAAAAAACAAAAAAAATATTACAAAAAAAAACACACGTCGGTATATCCGCGAATATCGCGTGTTGAGGGCGAGAGCTCCTCGTGACGACGAAATACATTTACAAATATATATATATACATGTATGTATGTATAAATGTTTCTTTCGCGAGAAGAGCGAGACGACGTCAAGGCGAGCAACAAGCGAAGAGAGTCGAACGGGTAATCGTACTCTCACGTGAGCGAAGAAGCCTCTACCTATTATTCTTCTATACCCTTCTTCGTCTTCTTCGTCTTCGCGGCGATCCTCGATGCGCCCGTGTGTGTGGGATGCTGTGTTAGATATTGTGCAATCCGGGAACGTTTTATCCGTTTACTCGAACCGATTATTCTTCATACGTGTCGAATAAGATGCGATTATTCATGAGGATTTCATAACTGTTTAACGGGAGCGGAGATAAATTAATAGTCGATACAAGCCGCGATTTGTTCGCTCCGTCACGTATACTCCGTTCGGCGATTCGACGCGATATTCGCTTGAAATTCGTCGTTATTTAGCCGCTTAATTTTTTTTCATTTTTTATCTCATTCGGAAAAGCTCGAAGTTCTCTCCGAATTGTCTCCGAATCCCACATTTTCGGACTGCACCGCTCGGGCTACCTTGATTAATGATAATCGACGGACAGAAAATAATTAAAAAGTATTCGAACAATTCGGATTGAAGGAATCAACGAGTAAAAAAAACACTCTAATCGAAGATATTCTCGCATCGCTAAAGCTCTCCGTAGGCTCGATATAATTTTTCAATAAAAATTCATCCGGCTTCGATAAACGGATACAAAAATTTATATCGCGGAGGTGCTCGATCATAATTTAATGTCCATCCATTCATCAACGTCCCATCGTGGCAATTAAAGCTTCATCATCTTCTTCCTCTTCTTGTGGCTCGTTCAATTTAGCAATTCAATAAAAATAAGATTTTCTCGATTTTCCATCATTCAACTCTGGTCCGTTACATTGTCGGGGAATGATAAAGCTTTCGAAGCCGTCGAGGATATAAAAAAAAAAAAAAGTTTACAAGTCGGAAGAATTCGCATGAGATTACTCTCGCGTATAAATAGAACGAACGAGCGTGACATTGAATTTTGATGTCGCGAGAGGATAAACGTGCTTCACATCCTGCCTCTCGTTCCTCGTCGAGTTTCGAGCTGCCCAGACGGTTCACCTCCAAAAAAATCAGCGATCCTAAAATGAGGATTCGATCCCACGAATGAATCTTGATCGAAAATCGAGATCTTTTTTTTATTTAACGAATCTCGAGATTTCGAGCAAAAAAGCTTCGTTTCCTTTGCTCGTGTGTCAAGGTTGACTTGCACTGCTATTACATTGCGTCGATACTTCCGGTTAGCCGAGCGAGACTTCGCGGGAAAAACGTTTAGCAGTTCGGTATTATTCAATCGATCGTTATCGACAGCACCGTTACGAAGGTGGAAGATACGAAACACGCCTACAACGTCGACGAGACAACTGCACATCCGTTATCTTTATCCTAATGATATTCAATCGTTACCGTGAATTCGTTGCCGTTCATTTTTATTCCTCTCGCTTCAACAGTATCGTCGCTTATGTGCAAGAGAGACACAGTCGGCCGAGTAGCTTTCGCAGAGATATCAAATCGAAATATAAGATTAATAAAAAAAATTGATTTATTCGAACGTTCCACGAATGTTTTTCAACCCTCCGTTTCGACGCGCCGATCGTGCCGGCTCGCGACGCAACTCGACAGGATGCGCCCGCACGATCGATTAACATAATCCTCGTAACGGTGAGATAATTTGTTCATAAATATCGATGAAAACCGTTTTTTTTCTCCGGTTTCATAACAACGACGATTCTATTCAGTTGTTAAGGTAGTCCTTGCGGTACAGACAAGTTAATCCCACTATTTATATCGAGAGAATTTTTGCTTTACATTATAGGAAACATGTGTGAAAATAAATTTACGAAAAACAAATAACTTCAACCCGATAAATCCGGATTTTTCAAACAGCTATTTCTTCAAGAAAAACAACACAATTGTGACTTCACCGAACCTCTTCGCGTTATAAGCGTCGAGTAGCTACAGATTCAAAAAAGTTACAGAGATCCTTGAGAAATATTCGATACGCATAAACAGGAAAATATTAGAAGCAACATTAAAATTTAGCAAAATAACGTTCAATCGAAACATAATTTATCGTCGAGAAGCTTAGAATAATTTTAACAATTTGGAGAAAGTTTCCGCTGCATTTGAGGCCTTTCGTTGGCTGTCTTCAAGTGCAACGCAAATTTTTTTCTTATACCATTCAAATAGTTTTCCGCTTTTTAATGTTTTTTTTTTTTCAGTTCGAATTTCACTGCGAATTTTACTAGCTTCACGGGCCCACTTAGTTTATCCGTTCGACGCGCCTGTACTGCGAGTAAAGCCTTTAAATATCGACGAGGGTTGGGGCGTGAATGATCAAAAATTGTTACGCTATTTTTACGTAAACAATGACAGTTTAATGGCAAACGCAACGCGTACAGTGTCAATTACAATATCTTTATATTCCACGAATGGAAATACGTTGTTTCGTAGATTTTTTTTGTTTTTTTTTATTTTCTTAATTTTTTTGCAATAAAAAAGGAAGAAAATCAAATCGAATTTTAGCCCGCCACACTCGGAACATCGTTGATTATTTACAATGGACAGACTAGACCCCGTTGAGACGCGCGCGCGGAGAGCTCCTAATTTCGCATTGCCAATCATACTGCAAAAAGTCGCGAATTTAAATCAACGATTAAATAACGTGCGACGAACAATAATTTCAGCACGATGATTAATGATCTGTAAAAAAGAAAAAAAAAGTTTCGATACTATTGAGAGTTAAAATCTCCCATACGGATACTCCGAAATCCTTCAGAAAAAAATTATTCCACGGACCCGAATTGTGTATCGAGTATAAACTTGAAATTTGAGTCACGCGATACGCGAGTGAAAGTAAAACGGCGGAAATGTTACAGTACCTTTGGCAAACGATTATTCGGAATAGAATATGAGAAACAAAGGTGATTTCGCTATTTTCCTTTTATAGAAATTAAAAAATAACATTGTTATTATTATGCTCGCTAATCGTATCCGGGCCTCTCGAAGTTTCAATTATCTAAATATGTTGACTAATTCGTTTGTTCATTTTTTTTCGATCGAAGAGACGGGAATGTGTAATATGTTATCGAGAAATCGTAAACAAGAAAAAAAAAAGAAAAAAAAAATTCTCCGTTTTACCGCGACTCGAGCGTCTTTCGATATTCTGCTTTTAGCGTATTTCTTTTCGTTTTCCTGATCGATCGAACTTTTTTTCTCGTTCATCAATCAGTTGACCCCAATTAATGGTAAAATCGACGAAAGCCACCAACCCGAATCTTTGGCTTATCTGAGTGTAATTCCGTCTTCTCTCGCTTCGTATTCGTGTTTGTGTTCGCGTGTGTGTGTATTTGTTTCGTTTAAATAATTATGATATTAATAGTTCATAATATTTATAATAGTATTGTACAGCTTGAGGCGTAGTACAGATTCGCAGATCCATCGGTGACTCCCTCTCTCGCCCTCGCGTTCTTTCTCTCGTTCTATATGAAATTCTTTTTTTTAATAATTTCTCTCACATCATTTGTTGACCGTTCGCCGGGGCGTATTGCTGCTGTTGGTGATTCATCGGAGCCACGCCGGGAGGTCCAGTCTGTACGTACGGTCCGGGCAATCCTTGAGGTGGAAATCTGCTGCGCGTTCGAACAATTCCATCAAAACATCATATTAAATTCGTCGACCTTCTTTTCTACTTTACGTAAACCAAATTAAACTATCAATCAATTCATCGACTTTTCAATAAACGAATCGTCATGCAGTATATAATTTATCTTTCACTTTCGTACAGCTTGAAAAAAAAAAGAAATAAATAATATAAAAAAGAAAAAAATCATTATTGCAACCGCCAATCAATTTAAGCGAATTGTCACTATTCAAATCAAATATTCGTCGTGCAGTATACAATTTATTTATCAATTTTGTACAGCGTTGATTCGTACAGATCCGAGTTAATGCGTGATATTTTTTATTGGAGTCAATTTTTTTGTATGGATGTTTCGTTTCGTATACTCACGGTTGCGGCTGTTGATAGGCCATACTTTGATCGGGATGTATCGGTGGTCCCTGAGAATGAGGTTGAGGATGTTGCGGCGGCAGACCCTGCGGCGGATGTTGATGAGGACCGGGTTGAACGTGATAGTGCGGCGCCATTGTGGGCATGCTGGGCATACCACCGGCCACACCGGGCATGTATTCGTTCGGCGGAGGCATTCCTGTCATGTTTGGATTGTAGTGCCCGTGCGGTCCCGGCGCGCCACCGTAAACTGGCTGCGAATGGCCCGGCATTCCGTTGTACATCTATCAAAAAAATCGTTCCGAAAGTTAGAAACTCGCAATCGGTTTTCTCGAACGAAGAAAAAGTTTTGTTTCCGAGCAAAAAAGGACATCGAAACCCATATCGTATTTTTCAAATTACAAAAAAATTGGAATTATGTACATTTTACTTGTAAACTTTCTGCTTCGTCGTGAAAGAATAGTATATTGCGGCCCGAGGGAGGGAAAACACTTTTCTCGCGAGTGTGAGTTTGCAGCACGAGCCGAAGGCGTGTGCCGCATCCACACGAGCTGAAAAAGTGTTTTTCTCCCGCGTATTGCATACAATTTTCCTCCACAAGGTGCGGAGAGTGAGATTTCCGCGCGCGAGGCGCGCGGAAAACCTCACTTTCCGCGCTGCCGTGAAGGAAAGATTATTTTTGAGATAAAAAACAATCGCATTTCATTCGCTACCTTTAAAACCAAGGTAGTTTCGTTACTAAAGGCATTTCGAGTAAAGAAAATGAATGAGAAAGCAATGTAAACATTTCCATATTCACGGTTTTTTCCTTTAAAGTTTTATATGGTTCATTACTAACCGGTGCTGGTTGTCCCTGGCTCGGATACGGGTAAATATGACCTGGTGGGATCTTCGGTAGTGTGTAAGTTGCCGGGCTCGGATGGGGCGGATCGCGCATAAGCGTATGATAGAGATTTAGAGCGTCGACGAGATCGGAGCTCAGTTGTGTTAGCTGCGCGTGCCGCCTGTCGACTTTTTCCAACGCGGCATCAATCAGAGGTCCCATTGCTGTTACTTGTTCTGTAAGTTTTTTACATTTCGCAATCATTAAATGGAAAATGAAAACTGAAATTGCATTGAAGAACTCTCAGAACTTCTTTGAAATGCCGAAATTACCTTCCAATTCGAGCATTTCCGGTGGATCGTTCATGTCCGATTGGGGATCGGCTTCGTGCAGCAGATGCAACAATCTATCGATCTTCGTTTCGTCGATCTCGACCTCGATTATCTCGGGCTCTCTCTTCACAGTCTTGACCTCAACTTCTTCGGAGAACTGTACCGATTTTTTGCTACCGTGTTCCAATTCTGAAACATTCGAAGTTTTAACTACAATCAACCATACCCGCGACAGATAGTTCCAGTTTTCGGATCGATTATTCGTTTCTCGAAAAAGAGAAAAAATGTTAAAACCTCCGCAGCCGAAGGGAAAAGTACCGAAGCTACAAATTCTTACTTATGAATTGATCGGGTTCGACCGAAAGATCGGCGGTGACGAAATTCGATGGAAATAGTCCCTCGGCTTTGTTCTTCGTTCCCTTCCACCAGTTTGCATCGGAATCGTCCAGTATGTGTACTGAAAGAATTAACGCGAAATTTACGAGATAAGCACACACGACCATGCGTCGAATTTTTCATCCTTTATTTGCGTTCTTACTTATATCCCCCGCGAAGAAGCTAAGCTCATTGTCCTCGGCCGCCTCGAAGTCGTACAACGCTCGAACTTTTCGACCCTCCGGTACGGCGGCCGCGGCCACGGTTGCATTTACGCTCGGATAAAGACTCGAGCTCTTCTTCGAGGACGGCGAACTGTGGGACGATCCGCCGTGCTGTTTATTCTCCTTCAGCGACAATTCAATAGCTGCAAAGACAATTTTTCAAAATAACTTTCATAAATTCGTCTTTGTCATATGTGACTTGTGGATTCAATCGTGACGATGTAAAACCTATTATTGCCCAATCGATCGCAATAACTGACTCATCGATTCGACCGCTGTTAACGAGCATTGTAACGTTTTTATCATAAACATCAATTGACGTATGTTGTCACGTTTTTATTGTACACGTAAATTCCATGTAACGCAGACTGTGATGTTGTTAACATTAACGTCGTTTACAAATCGTTGTAGCGCTAAAGCTTATTAACGCCGGCATTCGAAACACTCATTAACGTATCTAACAAATAAATGAAATGTTACCTTTCGCTAAATCCTCCTCTTCCTGCGACGGCGCGACCGCGCTCGTCTCTCTACCGTGAGAACCCGCTGCATGTTTCGGCTACGAGCAAAAAACCAATGAAAAATCGTAAGAAATCTTCGAGAAGATCGTCACGAAGATTAAAAAAATTGGGTTTACCTGTCGACTCACGGTTTCCGTGACCGACGAAAAATCGAGTCCCTCGCTCTTCAATTTGTTGTAAAGGCTCGGTATTAGATTGAGTTGAGGATCCGTCTTGAAATCACCCTCCGCCCATTTTTTTAGCAAACCCTTGAGCTTCTCGACTATCCTCTGCTGCGAGCGTTGTATCAATTTTCTCAATTCTCCCTCAAAGTCCCTCGATGCTATTTCCAGGTGAAACGGCTTCCCGCAATTGCTCGAACATGCATCCAAAAGCTGCGTAGATGCCAAAATCGTTCGTTATTCAAGAACAGGATAAAAAAAAAGCATAATAAATAATAAATAATAATAATAATAATAAAAATTACACAATTGTAACTATGTAAATATTCCCACATAAACAGCGAAAAAGTGTATATTTAATTTTTAAACGGGCTTGTCCCCGTCAAATACAAATAAATAAAAGCGGTCTCACCGTTATCGCTTGCATGACGATATGAGGGTCAGCCGCGTTCAGACGTTTGACAATTGATCTCAAGCAGTCTTTAGCGTTTTGGCTCGACTTTCCTACATTGTCGCATATATCCATTATCAGACTCCAATCCTCGGCGGTATTCTTCTCGTTCGTTGCTTTTTCTGTTTACATGGAAACATACGATATTTTTCCATTCGTCGACCTCGACGTCAACGTTCGATACAATGTTGACGATAAAAACAGAAAAATTCTGCATTATCGTAGAGACGCGAGATATTTGTTATCTGTGTCAAAGGTCATGGGAAAAAGAAACAACAGCTAGTTCGTCGGTCGGATGAAGAGATAACGGGACCAACGACATTGTCCGGCCTTTCCTGAATTTTTCTTTGCACGACACTCATTTTCAATGATCTTTGACACAATATCGATAAAAAACTGGGTAACTTTCTTCGCCATCGTAAAAGTAGAACGCTATAATCGAGTTAGTGGAGCGATACGATCGAGTGGCGAGAAAAAAAAAAGTCGAGAGAGATTAACGTGAAATGCGAGTGAATCATTCGGGACCGTGTTGGAAAATCGGGCGAATCAAGAATAATAATTGCTCGTCGACTCACCGACGTCATGGTCGAACGGCGACGAATTCGTGAAGAAACCCATCATTTATGTATATTCTTTTTTTTTGCACAGTGCAACACACTGGGAAGAAAACTTTGTGACACCCGCGACGCAATTTACGGTTGAATATAAAATTTGCCAACGTTTTTTACTTTATTTATTTATATTTACACGCGACGAAACAACTTCACGAGCGACTTTTCACCGAGTTTCTTGTGGTTTTATTTTGTTCTTCTCACGTCCAGCTGACATTCGCTCATAAACATCGACCGATGACTAATAACATTCTGAACTGTAGAATTTTCGTCGCCATATTGCTCACTGACAGACGTGGTGCGACGAAAAGACTGAATCTCGAAGTCGAGAGCCCCGCAATCGATTATCTCGCACTCGTTCGCTCCGTGCCACTTTTTTGAAAAATTCACTTTGCTTATTTGTTTCGCTTCTGCTATGAAGATTTTTTCTTTCTTCTTTTTAACAATTCGCAGGATTGAACAACCGATCAATGGTTTGAGGATTTTTTTTTAAATATTCTTTTTCTTATTACTCGATCAAATGACGCGAATCAAACGCAAACTTTGAGGAATTTGTGTTTACGCCTATCGGGCGATGTTCACTCGGTTAGCATGCTTGAGTCACGGACTGTGCGCGAACGCTTCTGCGCACGTTCGCGCAGCGAGCCGGACGCGCGGTCAGTTCTCGGCTCATTCGTTCGCCATCTTTGATGCCGGCAGGTTGTTTATTATGCGCGTACTCCGCACTTCGGTGATATTTAACTCGTGTGAATTTCAATTGATAAGTGTTTACGCATGGAAAACGTGCCCTACCCATTCCCGATGCTTGTGTGAACGTCTGGAACTGTTAGATATAAACGCTGTGTGAGGTAATTCGAGCCAAATTCTTCCTACGAAAAAAAATGTATATATGCCAATGGCTATGATCGCGCGGTCGTGTTGACGAACTAAAGAAAAGTTTATCATTCATTAATTTATATTTGTTGATGTAAATGGTCCAAAATTGTGCCTCTGACTCTATATTAAATGCGACAGTTTCGATTGTACAGAACAAAAACGCGTTATGAACAGTGGGAGGAAAGGGCGATTTTTTTAAGGGTACACGGATAATTGTGCGCGCACAGTTCTTCTGCACAAACGCACTCGTGCTTCGAAACTTTGTGTAGGTCCTTTTTATATAATGATATTAATGTCATCAAATTAACATGCAAATTCGTTGCCGAAAAACAATTGAGGTAAAGTCTTAAGGTTGAGTGTGATACGTATGAGTGCGAGAGAATGAACATTTCTTGAAAACCTTTTTTTTTGTCAAACTCCAACAGATTCGAACAAATAAAATATGTTATTGTACGCCGGAAGCACTAAATCTGGTACATGGGAGTCTGCGTTTCTCCGAGAGCTCGATAACCTTGGAGAAAATATGATTACAGCTTTAGTTACCGACTGAGCAAGTGAATGCATCACCTTAAGTAGAAAATCGCAACTCAACTGTAGATAATGTTTAATCGGTTTGGAGACGCAAATAAAAAATTAAGAATACTCGATCTGATGATCATTGTTAATCGATCCGTTTTGACTGTAATTTTCCAAGTTCCTTTCTTTTTTCCTCATCTATTAAATCACTTAATGGAACACTCATAACAATAGAATGCAATAATGTAATTCACGAATTCAATTGTTACCAACAGATGTTAAAGATAATCTCTGCGGCAATGTATTGTAGGTAGTTGAAAGTAGCCTTTCTCATTGCATTAAACGCGTTAAATTTTGATATTCGAGGAAACATGTTAAACCGTTATTTTAATACAAATAATTTTCTTTTACAGTGCTTCCCTCGGTTCTGTGATAACGGAGTAAAAAATGTCGAAGGCCAAAATTGGCGAAGAAGAAACTCCAGTGGTACGTGTATAAACATCCCATTCACAAACTATCATAGTTTCTACATTATCGACGGTTACATTACTCCCCGTGGAGAAAACAAACGTTTTTTTTTAAGGGCGGGCAAAATATCACTATCGGTAATGAAAATTACTACAATTTTTTCTGATTTTCTGGTATTTACAGATTTCGGCTATGTGAACGAACCCGGTCGGTAAGCAAAACCGTTAAGAATGCATTTTCGAAAGTATATACATGTAAGGAAAAAGAAAATTCCGCTTACCTGTGAGGTAGATAGGCGCGTATAAAGACAATTTTCCGTTGCCTTAAATGTTTGTATTCTCGAAATTTTGTATTCACTAGAGCTTCTGTTCCAAACTGCGCGTTAGATGAGAAATGTTTCGCATCACCTTAAACAACGGAATTCGTCGATAGGCAATAAACGATAAGTCATGAAGCAGAAACGCCCGGAGCGCGATTGTGCCGGAAAAAGTTCCGAGCATTAAAGATTCCCATCGTGATGATTAATTTTCTGTAATTTCACCTCTGTAAATACGGTACGTTGCGGCGAAATGGTACACACACCGTCGGGAGAAAGAGAATAGTGTGTAAATAATATGCATATTTTTTTTCAACCTTCAATAAGCCGGGCTATCCTTTTAGGCGATACTTTCCAACGTTGCCTCACTTCAGCCAGTAAATTATCGCGATGACACCGGTTGTTTGAATTTCAATAAAAAGAACCCACCGCCTCAAAAAAACACATCGATCATGCCCCAGCATTTCTTCTCTTGGAAACGTTCCGTTAGAAAAGTATCATTTCTCCACTTCCAACGTACAAAACGAAACGGATTTGTATTCACATATAGCCAATTTTTTTTCTCAATTTCGCAACAGCGATTCGATGGAATAACGCAACGATCGCTTTTTCATTAATTAAATTGTGCTCATTTGTGATGGTGCACAAGAACGTGGAAAAATCTAGTGTGAAGCGAACGTCAGTTGAAGAAAAATACGACAATGGGCAAACGAAATTACACTAATAAGAATCTCCAGGAGAATCTTAACAGGCAGTACCGATTGCGTTTAACGAATAATTGTGTCTCTCATCGCTTGTGACTGTCGTACTCAATAAGTATGAGAACTGATGTAACTTCGTTTGCTATTTTATTTTTCTTTCTTTCCTATTCGAGCTCAATCCGACGTCGTGGCCGTGCGAAAAAGAATTTGAGCGGCCAAGCGCGGATACTTAATCGAAGGTACAAGGACGTGCCAACTTCCCTGACGCTTTTGATAGCATTTCCCACAATCGGTGAAAGGCTCGACGATATCCTGTCTTCGTAATCCTTTCTCTTTCATCGCGCCCGGCTTCTCGGGGCGCTTCCGCGCGCGTTCATTACGTTCAATCGATTATTGTGTATTATATTCGTCGTAACGAATCCAATCCTCGATTAATCATGTCTCATTGCCGCGAACGCGCGCGCACATTTCATTCATCTGTTTATACAATTTTTCGTTTTATTCTCTGTTTTTTTCTTTTCACGCAGTTTCAACAATGAGATACGCGACATGCGTGCATCCAACGAACCAATTAAGAAAAAATGGCAATTGTTCTGCACGCGCGGTCTCTCGCTGTCTGAGGTGCTTGTGATACGTCGAGGGAATTATATAACGAGACACGAAGATGGTCGTTACGGTGTACATGAAAAGGACGCGGCGGGCGAATCTGCCAGCGGAAATCACGTGTGGCAAGGCGAAGAGAATATAACGAATCTTCTCTCTTCGAGCGCGAGCGTGCATATGAGAAAGAAACAAGGACGCAAACGTGCCCACTTGGTTTCACTCTGGGGTACGAGAGTCAGCGGAAGTCGGTGAGCGCAAGATTTTTCACGGCATAATTAGTCCATCTGGCGAATGTTAGGATATCGAGGAGAGATAAGAAGAAAAATGTTCGAAACCCGGAACACCCGCCGATTATCCGGACCGCAAAGCGATACAGATCTTACGAGAGTTCGGAAAATATACAGCGGGTTATAACAACAAACGAAAAAATTGAGCTCGAACGGTGCAGAGACGAATTCGCAGTCCCGAATCAACGATCCCTTCTGAACCTCGCGGTTTGTAGTCGTTTGTACTTTTTTTGTTTGCGCTCCGATGTCGCAATACCAATCTCGCCGTTCGTGCTCCGAAACTTTGCAAACTGTGAAATGTGTTTGAAGCACATTTTATGGATTACTAAAACTAAAACTGATGTATTACTACTGAGAAGAAATGTATTAGAATGGCTTTACAAAATACCAACTTTTTTTACGATACAAATAAGCGGGATTTAGACAGTTTTCGGAAAGCCAAAATTGCTTATGAAGTCCGTTTTACCGCGTGGTCTTTTTCGCTCCGTTTTCTTGCCACGACTCTAGTTTGTAGTTTCTTTGCCCTGATTGATAAAAATTACAATCATTGCTAGTCTTCTTGACCCTTCTTTATGGAAATCGAAGAATTCCTGAAAATTTCGGAATACAAAATCGTGAGCGATCCGGGATCGAAGCCTTTCGAGTCGAGAGCTAATTAAATCTCAAAGAAATTTCTCAATCAGATAGCTTTCGATTTATGACTCTAATCTCGTGAGGCTCATTGCCAGATAATCTTGAATAAGAAAAAAGGTTTGAAAAGAAAGTTAATTCTTCGGTCCTTAGTATTAAGCTGCGAATGCAACCCTACGAACTTTATAACGTTAACTTAAACTATGAGAAAATTAGTATCAAGAGTGTCGAAAAAAAATTTCAGAGCTCTCTCAGACTTCAATCGTGAGCCGAAGAAACCACATCTTATTTATATTGTTCCATGTCAAAAATTGACGAAACGTAGGAAAAAAGAAGAAAAAAAAGATGCGTGCAATTTGAGTCTACCTAAATAGTTATGCGGCAGAATGGAGGCCATTGCCGTGCGCGGAGACCGCATCCGATGCCCACGAATATACGCATCTGTGGTTGAATAATTTTTATTTTTCATCTATTTTCTTTACTTTTTCTTTTTCATGTCCCGTTGATAACTCCGCGAAGAAGTATAGGCTTCGCGTTCGTGAAGGGGCAGAGAAGGCGGCAGGAATAATTGCCTCGGGACAATTTGTGGACGGTGCTGGCATGGCTGGCGCATCTAGGATGTTGCAAAGGCAATCAGCGGAACGCGCGAGCCGGCGGTAAAGGAGTTCGCAAAACCGAGGCGTCTACTCTGTATGCCGGGCTGAAAAGCGCGTCGAGACGAGCAGCGTCGTACAACGAAGAGACGGTAATCCCTCTATCACTCTATCCTTCAGCAGAAGCGAGATGGACTTTCCAATTATGCTCTACGAGAGCGTAGCGAGCGTAACGCCGCAGCCGATTTGGAGCAAAATGCACGCGTATATGCACTTTTTACACGCCGCATGGCTTGTGCCAACTGATGCAACGCTCATCGCTTCTTCACTTTGCTCTACTAGTTTCTGTCTATGCGCCTCGACTGCGCTGAGTTTTGTTCCAATAATTGCTACCCTGCGCGACAAATGCCGCCATAAACGTTAATGAACGCATTCTCTATTTCGTTAGGCCGAGGATAATATAATATATTAATCGTCGGCGTATAACCGCGTCACCGTAGGTTTTTAATTGAGATATCGAGACAAAAAAGAAGTAGGATCTGTGGCAACGACGATAGGGGATCTGTGGGAAGAAGTGAGCGTATACGTGCGATTAACGTTCACTCGCGCGGTGAGCGTCGAGGATTGTCTTCTCGGACGTCGGATCTCTCCCACCTTGCTGCGTTCGCCCGAACATACGAAAGACGACGGTGGTACGAATATCTTCTCCCTGCCCTCTTCTCGCAGAGCCAAGCGAGTAAAACTCTCGCACCTTTTCCGATCTCGTGCCAGTCTCAACCCCGTTCCCAGACTCGAAAGTCCCCCCATTGCGAGTCTCACTCTCTCGCACAATCACGAAATCTTCTCTCGACTGTTCGCTCGAATACAAGTGTCTCTGAGATACGAGGAAGAGCTTCGATAAAAGTATCAGCAGTGCACTTTTTAAATAGGTTTTTCTTTTTTTTTTTCAAGTGTTAAGAAGAAAAGAAAAAAAATGAGACGAAGGGAACTTGTGTGCCTCGTGTTCGCCGGCGTGATCTTACAATTATGTGATTTAACCGTTGGGGATGCCGAGCCGGCGATATCGTCGAATTCGGCTGAAGCTCATCTTCGACCGGTAAGCTAATTATTATTAGCCGGATTATTACTTACTCATCACTCTTTTTTTTACCTGGCACACAGTAGATTCAGAAATAATTATTTCACGTTTTGCCTGCAATTCACTTTGAATAGAATTTTTTTGATTGAAATCTCTTTCGGTTTGTAATACATTTTAGTGCTATGAATTGCTTTTTAAGTAAACTCTTCTTGGGGGGTAGAAAGGTTTTATCAATCATTCATTTTAAATTGATACATGACAGACATCCAAACACTTAAATTGAAGCTCACGTCGATCCAACTTTCTTGATCGTTATCGACTCGTTCTTTCAACAATAATTAACCGTACACCGAGATCGATTTGGCCCTCGGCCGCACGTCGTTCCTCGAT
Source organism: Ischnus inquisitorius (assembly GCA_963924025.1). NCBI lineage: Eukaryota > Metazoa > Arthropoda > Insecta > Hymenoptera > Ichneumonidae > Ischnus > Ischnus inquisitorius. The sequence continues at coordinate 7,464,480 of OZ001251.1, read as the reverse complement.
GGCTTCCTCAATGAAACGATCATTGCTGTAGGTCGGTGTAGGCTTTCGTAGCAACGGAGCACATTGTTGAAACGCTAACATTCGAATAGCGGGCAACTTTTTCTTCATTTTTTTTTCGACTTATACTTTCTTCTACTTTCGTTGAAATTCCGCTACGTGTTGACTAATTATCTTGGGATATATAATATACGAGGCGGGGGCACGTTTTTATTAATCTACAACCGATTGCCTGCGAAATCCCCTTCGGCCAAATTTTCTAATCTCACGAATTCGTAAATGCGGCAAGGCAACGAGCCTTCGAGCGGTCGTCGTGCAGAATCCTCGATCCGAACGGGATGAGGAGAAATCTGGCAATTAGAGGATGAGATATGGTATTAAAGGGGGTCAGAAGAGCCGTTAGCCGTGGCCGGCGAGTAAGACGGAAGGAAAATTGAATCGGCAGGGTCAAGAGTCATTCAGTCAGTGGGTGAACACGCCGTGGCTACTTTCCTCCACATTTCTCACTTCATAAAGTCGACTATCCAGACTGGATATACGAAAAAAAATAATATAAAAACGTAATTATCTTACTAATGGGTTTTTATGTTCCGAACAATTAACTGAAACCTTATAAAAAAAGACTCCATATCGAGATGAAAAAAACGAAATCAGGAAGCTAATTTTTGATTGCAAATCGGAATCATTCATTGTATCAACGAGACGGGCACACCCAACGAAGCCGCAGAAGCGCAAGCGAGATCTCGTGATTGCTAGTTTGTTACAAAATTTTAATAACCTGGCGAACAAAAATTCACCCGGTATCTAATTTATACCAGATTCCCCAACAATTAAGCTACCGATTTCAGAACCCCGCGGCATCGTAATTCACTGCTGTGTCCACTGACTGCACGACCGTAAAATTTTTAATTTTCGACGGAGACATCGAAACGCCGATTTCAATTACTCGAGAAAGCTTTGAGCTGTCGGGTGAAATTTGTCGAGAATAAACTAGTCAATACGCATTCTTGTTCGGAATTTTGGGGCAATGAATGCAGTTTTTTTTATACGGCAATTTTTTGACAATTAATGAACTATCTTGTTACAAAGTTCAACGAGTCTTTCTTTAAATTCGAGGCAATTTTGAATTTATTGAATTTATTAAATTTTCGGTGCTATACTTTTGAAAGTCGAGTCATAGAAAAAAAGATGAGAATTAAATTTGCGAATCTATAATCTGTAAATTTATTTCTGATAATGCTCAAAAAGCGTAACTAATTTTGTTAGAGAGTGCATCTGTGAGCGCCGAAAAATTAGTAAACGATGTGCAAATTCAATATAAATTGCATGTTTTTTTTTATTCCGCTCATTCGAAAGAGCGAGCTACGAGTCTAGGAATTAATCCGAAAGTGTTTCCCGGATATCCCGGGAATCGGCATCGACGGTACCAGAATCCGGAAAGCGTGAGAGCCGAAAATGTTAATAAGCGGTGTTACAACGTTGCCCAGAGTAGTGTTATTAGCGGGTACTTTGAGAGGAAAAAGAAAGGCCAGAAACGAGACGGGAGACTTAGGGAGAGAAATAAAACGGATATTGTAGATCTGAGAATGAAGATATAGCCAACGTGACACGAGATTTCCGCTTACACCCGCAGGGGGAAGGAGGCGGGGGCGGGAGAGCAATTGTACGTTAAATTGAGAAGTCGTTGGAGCTTTCCGCTTCACGGGTATCCGGATATTTCCGGTTGTTAATTTTTGTTGATAATTCTTACTTATATTGTGTGGCGCAATTGGGATACAAGAAGTTCGGATGTAATAATCGTTCCGGGAATTCGCGATGGGAGCAGTTTAATTCTTTACGGCGCGATGAATGAACCGAGAGGCGACGGCGAGCATGTAACGCCTGGGAAAAAAAAAACGTCATGCGAAGGATCGTAGAAAGGAGAAAACAATGTTGCGCTCTCGCGCTCGAGAGGACAAGGCGACTTTTTTTTAAACTCATCAACGACTGGCGAGAAAAATATTTTTTTAACACCTTTATTGAATTTTTCTATCACACGTAAAATGATGTGTTTCTTCTTTCCGTTGCGCTTTCTTTATTTTTTATTTTACAATTATGACATTAGTTTCCGAATTGCAAGAGATCATTCTTCAGTCTTTCAAAGTTTTTTATCGCACAATTTTTATTAAAATATTACGCCTCGTTTTGTTCGTATTTTCATTGTTTTGTACTTAATTTATTTATTGTTTTTTTGTTCATATTCCAATTGCGAAGAATGACTTATCGAGATTTTTTCAATGACAAATTGAAACGTGATTTCGCGCGCGATTGTAAATTCGATTTCGAATGAAAAAGAGGATATTGAATTTGAATAGGAAGAGTTTGCGGAAGAATCGGAAGTCGTTCGTGCGAGACGAAAGTCTCTTCCTCTTCGTTGAGTCGCTCACGATTTTAGCTTTTAAAGAGAGTGGTTGTCTACAGTCCCAGCTAATAGTGAGATTCCAAACGAGTTTCGAATAATTCCCAAGGAGAGAAAAATGTTTAAAAAATCAGCCATACAGAATGTCCCAAGAAAATTGATTTTCGACAATAATAATGCCAGAAAGTTATCAACAAATTAGATAATAAGAATTGTGTTAAGAGTCATTCGCCAATCGAACACTGCGCATTAAACTCAACAAGTTTCCGAGGAATCGATCGAACATAATCGAGAAGATTTTTCGAAAAACCAAATTTTTAAATCTTAGAAGAAATTCTAAGAAAAGTTTTGTGAATTCAAACAAATTAACAGATCAACTTCCTGAAAAAATTTGTTAGCGGATGATTTATCGAATGATTTTTCAAAATTTATTTGTTAATAATTTCTCAGCATTAATACTACAAAATTAATTTTCTTAGCATCTTCTGTGTTATAGTTTTTTTCGATTATCATCGAATCGTGAAGACTTCGAAATTCTTTAAAAATCTCACTTTTTGTTGGGAATGTAGCACACTCTCTTTAATCTTAACGATATGCGTTCTTGGCGAGATTTACGGGAGCTCAAACGTTCCTCTCTCTTAAAAACGAAAAAAAACTTCCCATCTAATGCACAGAACGCAAAGGAGCGTTGAAGTCGAGCTCGGTGAAGTTGCGATTTTCTCACAAGTCTCGCAGGGCGTCTCTTGCGCGCGGGACGAGAGTGAAAGGAGATCATGACGGGTGTGGGATCTCGCCAACTATGTATCCTACACATACCGCAATTTATTAAATCCGACATCTTTTATGTCAATCGTTCAGGCCGAGCTGGTCAATCGTTGGCCATCAGCCTCGATCTTTCCCACTTCGACCCTTTCCCGTCGAAACGCGGACAATTAAATCCGCGCGACGGCATTTTTCCTCGTTCCAAATTATTACCCGGAATCGTAGACAAACGTTTGGACTTCTGTAACCAGTTATTAGTGACCGCCTTTCAGCGGTATTTATGGTCTTTTGTTCGACAACCGAAGCCGACGGGCCTTCGATAAAAATAATCTGACCAGAAAAAAAACCACAAGCGACGTAATGACTGTCGTTAAATTCGTAAATACCGAACTTTCGGGGCTGTTTGTAAAATTATTTGCACATCGATGAATGATTTTTTAATGACTTTTGTTTCTTTCTGTTTCAAAGGCAATAATTGTCATATGGGCTTAAGAAACAGCTCGTAGTCTTAAGGATGATTGCGAAGAGTTATTACCCAGACGTTCGCTCGAGTCCCGCTCTCCATAGGGGAACTCTTATAACGAGTGATAATTAACGAGTGTAAACGCGAGACCAAATATGTGTCGGCACGTGTGTGCGTGCGCTTTTTTTTCGCTCTATCCCTCGGCGAGTTCGAACTAGCCTCCGTGCATCAACGAAGCAGGGAATCTTTTCTCCTCGTTTCATAAGGCACGCGAGTGAGCCTCGGCGAGCTAAAGAGAGACGGGCTTCTGCTTTGATTATGCACGCTCCATAAACGAACAACGAGGAAGACACTTATTTCCATTCAATCGTGAGCGCAACCTGCTCGCACGGCTTCTGCTATAATGAATATGGAATTCATTCCGCCGTCAGAAGCAAGTGCGTTGGTACCGAAAGAAAAAATAAGTCGACAATTTTGCACCGTCTTCTCGATGAAGCATGGGCGGTTCGGTGAAAAAAAAACTAAAAATCTAAAAATCTTAGAAATTGAATGAAAATTGAAAGGATTTTTTTTGGATCCGTAAACTGTATAAAACTCTATAACTCTATAAAAAATTGAAAAAAAGGTTTTCTTTATTGAATATATCTTTTTAAAAATGTATTTCAATCGTTTATGAAGATTTTGCAAAATGCCGTTAAAAAAAATTAAATTCTCCGAAACTTATATTGTGGGTGTTCAGACTGAGCAAAACTTTCCCCTGGAAAAATCTCGTGTGACGCATTGTTATCGAAAAAGTGTCGTTGTTGGAGTAATCAACCGATGAGATCACTGCGAAAAAGAAACGCACTGAAACGTAACGCACTCGTAACTCCGGAACTGTGCAGTCTGAAAAAAAATTATGCAAACGCTCCGGCGCTTCTTTTCGATCTCGAGTTCCGATTACGATACTGCAATTTTCATTGCTGTACATTTTTTGGGTCACTTCTTCTCTCGTCGTTACAGAAAAGTACGGAAGAGCGATATTTTTACGAGACTTTCGAGGTCGCGACGAGTATAAAAAGCGTAGTGGTTTGCGCTCGCCCGCGACAATGCTCTCGTGTCGGCGAAGGTGAAGGATGTGCCCTCTTGGCCAAGCGATTTACTTTCTCCACGTGGCTCCATCCGGTCTTGACGATTACGATCCCACGCGCGACTACCGGCTCCGCGTCGAGCCAGTCCATTGAACCATCTTCCCCTCGTTCGATTCCCGGTGCCTTCTCTCGGCCGTTACCGACGAGAGGAATCTCCGGTACGAGCATCCTATCTTTCCTCTAACCATGCGCGTCGAACGCCAACAACGACAACAAACAAAATACCGTCGAAGCTTTCTCACCGGGTTACAACGTCGAGTGAAACCGAAAGTCCTCTTCCCGTTGACCCCTGAAAGAAATTTCTCCGGCAACGAATAAACGAGTGAGCTCCGATAGCGACTCGCAGCGCGTAGTGCCATCGCACTTCCGGCTCCGAGTTTATTTATCGCTCTTCCGCTATTCTCACGACGCTAAGTGTAATGAGCATCGGTGACGCTACAACAATATCTAGAAAGAATAATGAAAAAATGTATAGACGAAAAAATAACAAACTTTATTGTCGGAGAGATGAAGAGTGAAATTCGAGGATGCGTAGGCTCTTTGCATCTGGGTCAAGTGTCCCCGTGAAGAAGTGTAGAAATTAATATCTCCGCCGCCTACGGACAAGCGGGAACGGGAGAGTCGAAGATTTAAAGACTATTTGTCAAATGAGAGCCAAATGGTCGTTCAATCAAGTGTTGCATAAAATTAACGAGACTCGATCGGCGAGCCGGCCCACAATTTTTTCTTTGCTTTGGCACACTTAAAAAAGACCGATCGTTCGACGTTCGGCATAAATAATAAATAATAGAAAAGTTTACAGGTAGATTGAATGAAAATATAAAAAAGCATATACTTTAAGAAAAAATAAGTTTCAAGACTTTACTTTTTTTTTTCTGTTTTTTCTTGTGATGAACAAAAAATCGTTATAAGACCAAGAATTATTCTTATTTCCATCTAAAAAAAAACAGAAAATGTTTTTAAAAGTGACTGATAAAATTTGGGTCACCGCTGTTTAATCCCATGTCGGGTATAAAACCAATTAATCTTTATTTCCCGATTACAATACGTCTGTCTCCTTTCTTAGTCCGTGCACGATTGCCCCGAAACAAAAGCTTGCCTCTCTCTCGCTACTCGCTCCGCTCGCTACCTAAACACCTCTCTTTCTTAACCAAGATGACAACTCAAATCAATAATAACAATAATCGTTGCTCTTGTTTGGTTTCAACGTCCTGCCGGCACGGGATTTAGGTTTGTCGGATCCGGCTCGCTGTACCTCTTCTAACCCTGGCTCGACTGGATTCTCGCTGTCCTTTTCTCTAGGTTTCCCATCTTTCGTGTTTTCTGGACCTCTCCTTATCGGCGGCTCGATCGCTTTAGCCGAGGTGTCCGCTTTATCTGGTAACGCTGCTATCTGAACCCGATTCCGTCGATAACAGGAATCTGATGTCCAGATGTCGTAGGATCTCGGCTCTTTTCGTCTGCGCCCAATTGTTCCTGAGCACTTTTTGTCGAAAACCCAGACCCGTGCTCCTGGCTCAAGCTCTTTCAGCGTTCTCGTTCGATGATGTCGATCGTATTGAAACTTATTCGAGATTTTCCCGCGCTGTAACTCTGTGTAATGTCTTTCTCTGTCTGAAGCCGTGATTTCCTTCTTGTGTACTATAGGTAACGTTGAACGGATTCTGCGACCGAATAGTAGTTCAGCCGGACTATATCCAGTTTCCAAAGGTGTTGCTCGATATGCGAGGAGTCCGCGCTCAACATCCTCTTCTTTTTGGAAAATAGCTTTGATCGCCTTTACTGCCGCTTCTGCTTGGCCGTTGCTTTGGGGATATAATGGACTACTGGTTGTCAACGTAAACCCATAGTCTCGAGCGAACTGTTTAAATTCAAAGCTCCGAAATTGAGGTCCGTTGTCTGTTCTCTCCTCAATCGGTATACCGTGTCGCGCGAAGATTTGCGCTGTCTCCTTTATCGTAGCTCTTGCTGTGGTTGACTTTAGTTCTACGATTTCCGGGTATCTTGAAAAATAATCTGTTACGATCATGTAATCTTTTCCTTTGAACTGAGCTAAATCAATGCCCACTTTCTGCCACGGTTCTCTCGGAGGTTGAGACGGATTCAACGGTTCGTAACGACGAGACTGATGTTTGATGCAGTCCTCACAGGACGCGACTAGATTCTCGATATCCCGAGCTATTCCGGGCCACCATACCGATTCTTTTGCTCTTCGTCGACATTTGATGATTCCCATGTGACCCTCGTGAATTTTTTTCAATGTTTCTGCTCGTAGTACAGCTGGAATTACAATTCTTTTTTCCTTCATGAGTAAGCCTTGATAAACTGCCAACAGCGCTCGATCGTTGAAATACGGTTTCAACTCTGGATCTAGTCGGCTTTTTTCTTTTGGCCAGCCCTCGATAGTATACTTCGTGACTAGTTGTAATATGGTATCACTTTTCTGTAATTTCCTGATCTCGACTAACTTTTTGTCGGAGACCGGTATTTCTTGGATTACTGCCTTTACGAACAGCTCGATTTCATCTTCTCGTAGTAATTCCTCGGTTTTCTTCGTTTCCTTCAAAGGAGCTCGCGATAAAGCGTCCGCGGTGTAAAACTCTTTCCCGGGTACGTGCTCCATAATGAAAAGAAATTTCGATAACCGCATCCGAAATCTTTGAAGTCTCGCTGAGAGGGTATCCATTGGTTTCGTTCCCAACAAGGGTACCAAAGGCTTGTGATCGGTTCTAAGCTTGAACTTGGATCCGAGAAGAAAGTTTTGAAACTTCTCACAAGCCCAAGTTAACGCTAAAGCTTCTTTTTCTATCTGTGCGTACCGACGCTCCGTTTCTGTCAGCGAGCGAGAAGCGTAACTGACCGCCTTCCACCCTCCTGGTTCGTGAAGTTGTTCCAACACTGCTCCTACGCCAAACGACGACGAATCAGCTGACACCCGTGTTTCCTTATTTGGGTCAAAAAACGCTAGAGTGGGGGCTTCGCTCATTCTCTTTTTTAAACCTGACCAAGCCTCTTCGTGATTTGCTGTCCATATAAACTCTGCGTCTTCCTTCAAAAGATCTCTCAACGGTTTCGTTAAGTCCGCCATGTGCTCAATAAATTTCAGCTGATAATGGACCATGCCCAAAATTCTTCGTACGTCCTCTGGCGACTCCGGGTTTGGCATGTTCGTTATCGCTTCGATTTTTTCCGGATCTGGCTGGATTCCTTCGTCCGCCGATATAATATGGCCCAAGAATTTTAATCGAGTCTGTCGAAAGGAACATTTCTTTGGGTTGAGTGTCACTCCGGCTTCTGAAAGTTTCTTGAGTACTACTTCTAGTCTCTTGTCGTGTTGTTCTACGTTTTCCCCGAATACGAGAATATCATCTAGAAGATTCACAACTCCTTCGCAGCCCGAAATCGTTGTCGAAATTTGCTTTTGGTAAAACTCTCCCGCCGAAGATAATCCCATCGGTAACCTTCGGAAACAAAATCTTCCCCACGGTGTGATGAAAGTCGTCAACACTCTTGTTTCCTCGTCTAGCGGAACCTGGTAATACCCTGCGTTTGCGTCTAATTTCGACATAACTCTCGACCCCACCAGAAGTGCCAAATTTTCATCTACGGAAGGAAGAATCTGTCTTTCTCTCAGAATGAAGTTGTTGAGTTCAATATAGTCGACGCAGAGTCGCACGTCAGTCTGATTTTTGGGTACCACGACCAAAGGGGCACACCATTCGGTTGGTTCGTCGACTGGTTGTATGATTTCTTCTTTTAACATTTTATCCAATTCCTTCTTCACTTTCTCCCGTAGTCTGATTGGAATCCTTCGCGGAGCTGCCACTGAATACGGTCGCGCTCCCTCTACTAGTCTTATTTTGTACTCGTTTTTCATTTTACCGAGCCCTTGGAAAATGTTTCTGAATTTCTCTTCTGGTTTAATCGACGCCACGTTGTTGATCCATGATAACATTCCCAATGCCTCGATTGTGGGACGTCCGAGTAACGCTTCTTTGGAATTCGGCAAAACGTATATATCAATTTGGTCACGTGCTTTTTTCCATTTAACGTTTGCTGTGAAAACTCCGGCCACTTCCAACGGAGCTCCTCCTGCTACTCTGAACTGTTTACCGGTCTTCCTCAACTTTACGTGCGGTAAGATTTTCTTGACAATCTCGTCCCCCAAAATCGTCGCGTCGGCTCCGGGATCCACGCGTAATTGAACTTCGCTCCGAGCTCCTTCGATCTTTATACGGACCATCCATGGCTTCGAACCCCCGTCGACTTTTCCCAAGAAAAATGATTCCGAAGAGGACGACGAGTTGGTGGATATCTTATCTTCTTCCACAATAGCTGCTATGGACTTGGTCCTGCACACGTTTGCCCAATGTCCTTTTCCGTTGCATTTATTGCACGACGATTGGCGCGCTGGACATTCCGTAAACGCGTGTTGCGGTGTCAACCCACAACGACTGCATTTTCTCGGCGGATTCTTTCCTTCGTTCGAACTCGGAGTCTCGTTTCTTTGTGTTCGCCATGTATTTTTTTTTTTGAACTTTTCGTGTCTTATCGCATCAACGTCTATCGGGTCTTCTTCATTCGATTGTTCTCGCCTCACGACTTTTTGTTGTTTTAAAACTTTTTCCGCTTGGCGTACCTTCGTTACCGTGGTTTCTAACGTTAAATCCGGATCTAACTGCAATGTCCTTGACAGTTTATTATTTCGTATTCCCACTATGATCCTATCACGTAAGAGATCGTTTTTTAGCGTCCCGTATTCGCATGACTCCACCAATTGATATACGTCCGCAATGAAATCTTCTATCGATTCTCCTTCTTGTTGAGCTCGCTGGTTAAATTTCGCTCGCTCGAAGATCACGTTATTCTTGCCGACGAAATGATCGTCGAATTTCTTGCGTACATTTTCGTACACGACGCTCTGAGCTTCCGTTAATCCGAATCCTAATAGGATGTCTTCAGCTTTCTCTCCCATCGTATAAATGAACATGTTGACTTGTTCCGTCTCGGACTTTTTGTCTAGGCCGGACGCCGTCCGATACCTTTTCCAGCGCTGAAACCACCGTTTCCATTCTTCCGGTACGAACGAAAATTGACTCGGCGGTGCAATGTTCACCGAATTGACGGTTACTGACGTTGGGTCTGACATCACGCACTCGCTGCCACCATGTTTAATCCCATGTCGGGTATAAAACCAATTAATCTTTATTTCCCGATTACAATACGTCTGTCTCCTTTCTTAGTCCGTGCACGATTGCCCCGAAACAAAAGCTTGCCTCTCTCTCGCTACTCGCTCCGCTCGCTACCTAAACAACCGCAGAAAATACGAAGCTAGAGTAAAGTAATCTATTTAGAATTGGTAGGAGCGCTAAGTGTTGTAAAAAGAATTCCTTTTATAGGCTCGAAGACGAACATCGATCGGTAATTGATTCGCGTGCCATCGAGTACGCGGTTCACATCGATCGCTGGGTTTTTTCCTACGGAAGATTGGAAATTGCCGATCGGCCCGATGTCCCGATTATTACGCGAAGACGAGATAATTTTATCATGTATCGAGTACATTCGATACCTCGAACACCGCGTCGTCTTTTGCATCACACGCAGCTCCATAAACGGCAGAATCCCCCGGCTATTTCGTCACCCGAGTCCGGGTACGTCATAACTTCATAAACCATATTCAGAGGCTCAATAAGTAAAAGTAGCCTCGCGAGGAGACGAATAACAGAAAATTGGCCATCAATTTGCCGACCGTGTGGCGTCGCGTGGTAAACAAAAAAAAGGGGTTCCCACAACACGTGTACGCATCTGTATTTCATTATGTATATAATGTATATATTGTACATACATACATATATATATCTATATACGTTCATGTACTCGGATTAACCACGCTCCGTTCCTCGAGCGAAGGCCTCCCGAGAGATTGGAATTGAAGAAAGTCAGTCGCTGCTCGCTGAAAGTTTAACGAGTGCGCTCGCCTCGCCAGGCGTTTTTCCCGTGTAGTACGCGCGCTCGCCGGTCATCTTCCCCGTAGTGTGTACCACCGCGAATCCGATAATCTAAACACATTCTAAAGTCTCGAACCGGCGTCGAGGCTCGCGGCGGTGCCGGTCATCCTTTCACTTAAAAATAAAACGAAAGGTATTGCCACATGCACACAAACGGCGGCGACCGCGAGAGGGGAGAAGCGGGAACGCGACGATGACCGGAGCCGGGCGCTCTGGCACCCGGGTAAAAGTGAATCTCTTTGGTACGAGAATTCTGTACCCGAGACTTCAACCCGTCGCTACTGCTGTGTCAGCCCCCTGGGGGGCCTTCGGGCTCTCACTCGCCAATTATCCGCTTCGAAATGTCGCGAGAAAGGTCCACGGGAATTGAATTAACGAGAAAAAATTGGACAGTGGACATACCGAGTCGAGACCCACGGAAATAGGAGGAAGAAAAATATTCACTTCCTTTGCAAATCGCCTCCTCCTTAGCGCGAAAACCTAAAAGAATTTGCGCCAAATACAATCCCAAACCTCGCCAGTTCTGGAATTTTGAGGCAAAATAAAGCAAGCTATACAAACATACACGCGGACAGAATTTTTTTTCTAAATGTGATTTCTCGACGTTCCGAGGAAATCTACATGGAAGTCAAGAAAAAAAAATTTCACAAATTCAATATTGAAAACTCAGAAAAAAATAGATTTTTTTTTGTTTGAGGCACTTTGCGTCGATGCAATCGATTGCGAGGTAAAAAATGAGAATCGCAACTATGTATATAACTTTTACTTCCTTCTATCCTGTCTATCGTTCTCGCCAACCTATGTAAATAGATTGAAAAGAAAAAAAATGCGTATTCCGCAAACTATTTCATGTTCCAGGATGTTATTCATTAAATCGCGTTTGCCGGCAATTATACTCGACTGTAATACAAACCCGATAGCACGCACGAGCCCCCGGGAGGGGGCAGTTTGATACAGCCTAGTTGGTACTACATTCTAAGTGGGCAGCTTTCCACTTTGATGCGAGCCAGAACTTCGCGCACCTCGAGAAATTACGCAACGTTATATGTATCGCGTAGCTCGTGATGACTAATGAGCCATCTTATGCGCGATATGCACTCGCAATCGGGATGATAACTTCCTTGGTTCGGGCTTGGATTTCATTGAAAACGAAAGAAAGAAAACTGCCTTCCAAGCTTCGAGCCGCCGCACGAAGAACCGTCCGATGCTCCAAAATTTAAACCCTTGAAAAAAAAGCTTTTCGGTATTTTTTTATATATACAAAAAAAGATTCAATACTGACTCAAAAAGAACTATTTACGCATAAAGAAAGAAATTCTTATTTTCGAATTATACGAGAATATTTTTAAAGAAATCCTTTCTTAATTTTCGATTCAGCTGAAGAAAGCGAATAAAAATGCATCTAAAAAAACAAATTCTCGTAGGGAAATTTTTCATGTCTTTGTATACAAATTTTTGCCATTTGGATTTGATAGAGTCGAGGAAAGCCTAACCGAGACTTTAAAATCGTTCCGCAAAAGCGCCGCGCAGTTTAGATATGAATTTCACGCTAGCTCCACGGCGAGTCGACAATTTCAATAGAGTCCAGGAGAAAACCATTGTTATAATTCTCTCGGTTGGTCTCGTGCCTGAAACGGAACGTTCCGCGAGTTTACTGCCATTTATCTCCAACTTCGTCGCACTTTTATACGCTTTGCAACAAAGACTTTGAATTATTGAAATTAGATGGTTCAACGTCTTGATGTACGGGAAAGAAAAAAAGGAAAAGAATTCTCGATAGCCATTAAATCCATTGGAACGAATCGCCGCTCATTTGCTTTCGTTTATCCCGGAAATGAAGTTCCACGAGAATCGCAGTACCTTTGCGCAATACTCGTAATTCAATTCTGTGTCTCCTAAGTTCGCGAAACACCCCGGTATTATAATGATTCGCGTCTAATTGCTTCGGGGTATCGCGATCTTCATGAAATTTCGCTTGCTTGCATTAATATTGCACGCTTAATTAATCCAGAAGACGGCAATTAACGAAGGAATTCTTTGAAAACATTTTTAAGAACTGAAAAAGAAAAGCACCGAATCTGCTACGTGTTGCTAAAGACGAGAATTGCAATTCGACAGTTTCAGTCACGACTTCCGCCCGACCAGCGTCCCCGTCTCTCGAACTCGCAGCAACAACAGATACTGAGCGACGTTCAGCAACATCAGAGACGTTACAATCTTCCCCATCAGGACATATCGGCCTCGCAGTTGATATCCTTTCCGGGTCTGAGTCGTCAAATTTCGCCAAAGAGCTCCGAGCTCGTCGAGCAATCGGGTTTCTCGTCGTTGGCCAAGTATCGGGTCGATCGGAGCAAGCAACAGCAACAGCAGCAGCAGCAGCAGCAACAGCAGAAGGCCGACACGAGACCGTTTCTTCAGACCGCCCAGAGTCAGAGATTCCAGCCGCAGTTGCGATCGCAATTCCCAACGGGCCCGAGCTTGAGCAATCAGCAATTTGGAAGCTTCCAGAACATCTTCGATCAGCAGCCAAAACTGCAGCTCGACGAGTACTACGAAAAACAGAGGCAATTGGAGCTCTTGAAGAAGCAACGGGAGCAATTGATACTCGAGCAGGCGGAGATAAAGCGCCAGCAGGAATTGTTGAGACTCCAACAGATCGCCCAATTGACGTCGACGGCCCGTCCGACGACCACGACTCTACCATCGACATCGAGATCCGTGTCCTACGTGACGTCCACCGCTTCGCCTCTTCTATTATCCTCGCCGACCGCCCGACGCATAACACCGGCCGAGAGCGATCTCTTCCTCAAAGCGATAGCGACGCATCAGAAGAAATTCACGACAACGACGAGCAGGCCGTCGACGATCGCCGTTCCTAAAACCACGCCGAAGCGCCGCGAGGAACGTTTCGAGGAATTTGGCGCCGGACAGGACATTCCCAAAGATCTTTTGTCGCTCATTCAGGCGCAGCAGCCTCAGCTGCTCGCGGCAACAGGCAAGAACAAGCCGCAGATAAAGATTATTTACCAGACGGAAAAGCCGAGCACCTCGCCGAAGGACAAGTCCAGCCAGTACTCGTCGAGCTCGTCGACGTCTTCGTCGACCGCGTCCGAGCGGGATCTTCTTTTGAAGCAATTGAAACTCGCTCTCTCGCAGAGCGGCGAGGATCAGGCGAGAAACGTCACGACCCGCGATCTCGTATTGCCGAACGGCAAAAAGCTTCAGGTCATTCAAGCACCCAATGGGCTTTCCTCCATAGTGCCGAACGACGGTGCAAGCCAGTTTCAAACTGTGACCCAAGCTCTCCAATCGTCGCCGTCGACAACTACCATCAGACCGGCCAAATCGATTCTCGACGAATTGACCAAGGGCGTTTTACCACCCGGCGCCGATTTCGAAGTGCTGCGTCACAAGGACGACGGAAAGTTGGAGGACGTCGGCAAAGCGCCGATACAGAATCAACCCGGGAAAAAGGTGACTTTCGTCGTTTTGGAGGAACAACCCGACGGAAGTTACAAGGTCCAGGGCGTCAAGGGCAACGGCGGCAAGGAAAACGGCGCCGACGTTGAGTCCATCGTCGAAAGAATCAAGAAGGGCGAGCTCAAGCTGCCGCCGAGAAACACCGCCCCGCTCAACTCCGCGGCCTCGAATCTCGATGTCGTCAGCAACAAGGAGACGACGATCGTCACCGAGGCGAAAACCACCGAAGGCACACGTCTGACCGCGCCAACCACTTTCAGACCCACCACTCTCAAGTACACTGGAATTCCATCCACTTCCAAGGACAGGGAAAGGTGAGAATGAGTTTAAAGTATTTTCCTTCGAAATGCACTGATTTCAAAAGAATTCCAGTGTTTTTTTACAGACATCGCACGGAAAGAATAATTGATCTTTCAACATCCATTTTTATATAATTCTAGAGTGATTTGAGATTGACATTGATTACCTAATTACTTCAAATTTTTCCTCGTTTCTATATCTCACTGCTTTTCTGATATCCTGAAAATCGTGTCGTTTATGTTGAATATTGACAATTTTTAACAATCATTTTTGCACAATTTCAGCTCGCTATCCGGCGAATTTTTCCCCTACGTCACCGTGTCGCCGAACTCGGTATCGCAGGCCGACAACTATGTGACCTCGGCATCGACAACGAGCTCGCACATTTACAATTCATTGTCGAACTTCCAATCGAGCACACCGAGAAATCCGAGCTCCCGTTATCAGGACACATCGTCGAGATACACGACCGCGAATTCGCAGAGTCCCCGCTACGAGGACACGTCGTCGAGATACACAACTTCGAACTCACAGAGTCCCCGCTACGAGGACACGTCGTCGAGATTCACAACTTCGCATTCGCAGAGTCCTCGCTACCAGGACACGTCGTCGAGATTCACAACTTCGAATTCGCAGAGTCCCCGCTACGAGGACACGTCGTCGAGATTCACAACGGCAAGCTCTCCGAGTTCCCGCTTCGAGGACACGTCGTCGAGATTCACAACGGCGAGTTCGCCGAGTTCCCGCTTCGAGGACACGTCGTCGAGATTCACAACGGCGAGTTCGCCGAGTTCGCGTTTCGAGGATACATCGTCGAGATACACAGTATCGAGCACGCCCCGCGAGCCAACCGTATACACGATGTCACCGATGATCGACATCTTCAGCACGACGACTGCACCGAGCTATTCGACGTCAACATTCTTCCCGCCCCAATCGCCCTCGTCCTACGTGCATTTTACATCGAACAATCCGAGCGGTTCGACGAGAACTGCCGCTTCGACTTACAGCGGTTCCGCTATCGCGGCTTCCGGCTCGACTTACAGCGGCACGTCGGGCGCAGCTTCCGAAAATCTGATCCTCGACGAATTCAACGTCGGCAGCACGGCCTCGAGTTTCTTGGACAGCACGCCGAATTCCATAGCGTCCCACGAAGGAATGACGAATTTGTTGAGACGCGAGGGACTCTACGCCATGGCAAAATATCTCCGACAATCGGGCCTGGACAATGTTCTGAACGAGACGGGCAAGTTATATCTCACATTGATCGTATGAGCTGCATTATAAAACAATACAATACACCGATTCTTCGTGTTCTCACGCTCGATAAACTTTTACAACGGCGCTTACCATTAATGGAAGATAAAACGAAAAATTATACTTTGTAAACATCGAACGACGGTTGCAACACGCTTGTGCACCGTTGCGAGAGATCGTATTTGTTCCGTGAGAAAGTTTCTATCGTTTGGCTGTGAAAATGGACCAATATATCGTAGATGGCATTGGTTCTTTTATGGGCTCATCATGTTCATTAACTTTTGGCGTTGATCGAGATGACACGATTATTCAGTTTGATTGTAAACTGTGCTTACTTTGGAAAAATTCTGTTTTAGGTCCTTACACGATATTCGTGCCAACGGACAAGGCATTCAGGACGCTTCTCGTTCAGCTCGGCGGTCCCGAGAAGGCGGAACAAAAGTTTCGTGAAAATCCACGCCTTCTCAGTGGCGTAAGTTGAATTCACGGCAATCAGCTTCGGCTTTTGCAATCATCCTTCGTCCACCCTTCATTATCCTATTCGGATATCGTTCATCTACCGTTCGGACTCTATCTGGACATTCATTATCCATCCTTCGTACCCTATTTCGACATCAGTCTTGCGTATCCTTAAGACTCAATCCAAACATCTTTCATCTACCTTTCGACTCTGCAGAGATTCTCGCCAGTTTTTTTGCAACTTGATTTGTCTAATTAAGGTAGTCCGAGGAAGGATGAAATTCAGAGAACATGGAGCGTTTCCCAATGGGATAGAAATCGAAATTCTGTCTGAATCTCACATTTCCTCGAACTGTACCGCTCAGACTACCTTAATCAAGGTTTTACCGTGTGTCCGGAACAGATATTCTATAAAGTCTGAGATACATTGAAGATATAGATGGTTTCACCGGTACATATATAGATATTACTACAATATATGCGAAATGTACTTCCTTCCCACTCGTCAGACCTATTTTCAAATCTTCGACAAACATACTTTCCATATCTCTTCTCTCTCGCGTCGAATGAGCAGCGTTCTCAATCTTGAAATGATGAATATATCCATTACAGCTGTTGCTTCACCACGTCATTCCCGGAGCTTTCAGAATCGATTCGCTCCAGGACGAGATGACCGGCGTGAGTCTCGCCGGCACGCAGTTACGCGTCAACGTTTACGATATGCACGATCACGAATGGAACGACGTTAAGGTACGATATTATTCTTTATGTATTCAATTTTTTGCTTACTGTAGCAACGGAAGTAATTGAATGGAATTTTTGTTTCAAGGTCACTACGATAAACGGGGCGAAAGTTGCGCCTAACAAACGCGACATCGAGATTCCGCAGGGTATCGCGCACGCGGTCGACAGGGTAATGTTTCCTCTGCCGGTCGGTGATCTCACGCAGACGCTCCAGGCCGATCGGGAAAGGCGCTTCGGTACATTTTTGAAAATTCTACACGCCTCAGGACTCGAGGACACGCTCGCCGGTGAGTTTTGCCAAATTATCCGGGTTCGGCTATTGTGCGAGACTCGACGCCCGCATACCGGCCGCATTATTATCCTCGCTACGGGGAAAATTAGCCGGTTCTGTCGTTAATTCGACAGTTCCACTTATCCCATTATCGTTATCATTGTTATTGTTCAACTGAAACGAATACGTGTGCGCTCCGCGGTGAAAGTAGGACGCCAAAGTTTATGCAAAGAAAAACTAAAAAAATAAGAAAAAAGGAAAAACAGAATTAACTTTAACGAGCCTGCAAATAAATGGCTCCGATTCTAACGAAGAAATAATTCACTAATGTTTTGCAATTTCTTTCGTTTCTCCGTGTGCCAAGGTACGAAAACATTCACGGTCTTCGCGCCGACCGACGCGGCTTTCGCCAATGCCGCAACGCAAAACGGAAGAGCCGTTTGGAGCGAGAACGATGGGCCGGAGGCTGCCAAAGATATCATTTCCAGGCACGTTATCCCGACCACGTTGTACACCGGTGGAATGAGGTATTACCATCAGAGAGACACGCTGAGACCTCAGACAACGATTAGCATTCACAAAAACGGCGGTAAGTTCAACTTTGCGTTCATGAAAGAAAGAAGGAAAAAACAGCGGAGAAGAAAACGAGAGTTAAATTTTCACAATCCCGGATTTTTTAATTGTTCCTTTTACGAGCTTTCTCCATTAGATAGTTGAGGCAAGGGTTAGTTTCGAAATTGACAAATCAACGTGACTACACGGCCGAACTAAGCCTCGCGGAAATCGGTTCTGAATGAGACCAATTTTGTAATTTGTCGCGAAGCACATTGAGACATCCGTAACAGTCCAACCGGGTATGGAAGACGCGAGAGTGAGCGTCGACATATCGGCACCGGGGCAAGAAAATAATAGAAGAGAAAACAAAAACGTGCATTGGAAAGGTGCCTCCGAGGCTCCTCAGGCTTTCTTCTGGATATAAATAAGACGCGCAACCTATTTTACGAACGATTTTTCCACCTCTCGTTCGACATCATACACGATCCAGAGTCGTTCAGTAAAGTGTCTTTCTATTCAACTTTAACAACGTAACAACCATATTTTTACTTCTCAAGTATCATAAATTGTCCTCAGCCATCGGCAACCGCGCGTATGGACGTAAAGTACGATCCCGTCGTTGTCAAGAACTGAAAAAACAAATAAGTCGGATTTTTACAACTTGTTCCGTATACGAAATCGTCTTTAGAAAAAGTTTTTAATGAAAACCAGCCCACTTATTCATTCTGGGAGTTTTCTAAAGAGTGTTTTTAAGAATCGTTAGCAGAAAACCAAATGAAAATCTACTCACAGCGCTATAATTCTCGAGCCGAAGGGGACTGAGTTGTCCGACTAGAAGCCTCGGTGGCACGTGAGCTCTCATTATCACAAGACTGATGATCCGTCGATCTTTGATACCAAAAGATTCCCAGCCGCTCGCATACGCGGCGAAGGCAACAGCCATTGACTGAGTTACAAAAAAAATCATACAATGAATAAGAATCTTTTGGGAGCAATCCGACAGCAGAACTTGCCTCCCCTGCCAGTATCTCGCCGGGCAGATAATAAAACAGCAATTGTTCAGCATAGTATGTGGCGAGTACCAGAAACAGAATCGTCCAACTTGTAGAAGTTGCCGAGTCCTTGTTGAAATTATTAACAATTTTTTTTTTAAAACCAAAAAAACGGGGGTTGCGCTAAACGATTTCGCAACAATAAAACATACGCTAGTGACTTGAAGACCGGCGCAGCAAATAGCTATGACAGCGGCGAGAAACAATACGATGACGATGTAGGTGTAGACGCAGTTTATCTCCTCGATCTCTCTGTGTGAAAACTAGAACGATTTTTCTTTACTCCCCATACGTAAGACAACAACGCGTACAACAAAAATATCGTGGATACAGCAAAATTCTAAAGTGTTTCAATGCAGCGAGAATGATTGTAAACCTCAAAACATCGCAATGGATTTTCACCAAGGAAGATAATTCCGATCCGACCTTCCTCGACGCAACGTCGTTCTTGTCTTCGGCTGCGTTGGCGAGTTTTTTACGAAGATCTTTGAGCCTCGCGCAGCAATGGCAAGTGAACCACACGAATGTGATTTCGGTGGACATCGTGCAGCATCCAAGACACGTTAAGACGACCTCGTGACTGTAGGCGAGAGTGTACAGTATCGTCGAATTTTCGTAGTCGAAAGGGTACCAAGAGACGAATGGTAAATTTCTCTCGCGCTCGAGGAGCGGCGCGCCGAGATACACGACCGTGAGGATCCACGAAACGCCGAGCAACGAACCACAAGCGAGACTACCGATTCGCGCGTAAGCCTCGAGATTGCGCAGCACATCGGATGGCCCTTCGCGCAAGCATTTCTCCAACGACGCAACCAGACCCGTCAGTCGTTCGCGATTATGACGATAGATACACATTTTCCCGAAAGAAGTTACCAAGGCCATCTGTAAAGACGTTATTTCAACAATGAAAGGATGCAAGAATCGCGTCGAAGGAAAATCGTCAAGACTGATCTGCAACAACTTTCCAGAGCTCCGATATATTTTCTTAAATCATTTTATTTTGGCAATTTTATTTTTTAAACCGCATGTCTCTGATTTCAAAATAGTTCCGATTTTTTAAGTTTGATATCATGTTGAAAGACGAAAATATTTGAACGCAGAATTTGATGCCTCGATAGCCACTCAGGATGGATTAGAAAAACGCTTTATTTTTTATTTCCTTACATTTTCTATTGATTAAAAAAAATATTAGCGCCTTGGAAAGTTGTTCGTCAATAAGAGACTTTTATCGGTTTTTTAATCTTTGAGTAATGTTTTTTTTTTTTCATTATTGAACCTTCGAAACTGTAATTCACATATTCACTTGCCATTGGTCCGATACTCTCGGCCGCGGACTCGAAGTTCGTGTAGTTGAGCCAACAATTCGCGAGCATTTGGCACGCTTGCAAAATCATACCGAATGCTACGACAACGAAGTAAAGAAAATTCACCGTTTCTCTGAAACTCGATTCTTTCTCATGTTGCTCCGGCGACAAGGGCCAAAGACCGACCAATTTCAGACTCGTACTCGTGTACCACATGTATCTCGACAATTGCCTATTTTTTCTCATTCTTCTCGTTTTTTTCTTGTATTTTATCTCAATTGATAGTTTCGCCCGAGCGGAAGTCCGAGTTCTTATATATTATTCGCGCGAGCGGCTTTTCGTCGCTTATCCGCAGCGCCGCTGTGTAAATCGTCGATAAATTGAAGGGAAATTTGTCTAAACGGCCCTCGATCAAATATCGAATGTGCGTGAATAAAAAGAAATGAAGTTTCACTTCCGCCACACGACGCAGACGTACAATTTGCGGCGCGCAGAGCCATCATTACCGACAAAATGGAAAGGGCCCGCAATCTTGTACTTTTTCTTTCGCCCCCTCGGAGCGAATAATTTATTGGCCTTCGCGATAAATTCTTTCCTCGAAACTTGGCGTCGATATGTGGATGTTTCGAACCTCCGGCGCGACCGCGCATTGGCGATACTTTTTCTCCCACTCCGAAACGTGCGAATCTTATCTTTCTCTTCTTTCAGGTCGGGTACGAGTGAACGAGGCTCAAGTAGTGACGCACAACGTTCCAGCGACGAACGGAGTCATACACGCGATAGACGGCGTTCTCTGAGCTCTACGCTGGAACATCCAGACCCGATACGGAATTACCTGCTACGATATTTAAACTGCCAAAAAAAAGTGGTTCTCATAGACGAAAAAAAGGAATGTTTAAATGCGAAAAATGCCATAGGCGCTGTAGACGAGAGTTGTAAAAATAATTGCGGAGTGGCTAAAAGGTATTATTATTTTTTCTCGTTCTCTAAGGTTTTGTATTTTTATCATCTATTGATGAGCAAAACTTCGACTAACAATTTACTAATTTATCAGCAATTCTCGCGATATCGGTGCGCGTGAAAAAAAAAAAACAAAAAAAAATGTTGCGGACAAACGAGAGAAAAAAAACGATGAAAAGTATCGAGACGAGTCTCGCTCACATTTTTGTATAGAAAAAAAAATGAAGAAATGGTTCAACGACTTTAATTAGTTTTTAAAAGTATCTATGTATATTATTCGTTAATTTACATAAACAAATGTACAGATTATTATTTGTTTTTCTTTTATTCCTCATACAATGAATCGTCCAGAGACGCAAAATTCACTTCCTATCAGTAGCAAAATTTGATTAAATTTCGCATTTAATTTTTTTATGAACATATTTATTGGATTTTTCTATATTTTTCCTTTGCCTTTCGTCTTCGCCAGGGAAACAAGATTTTTAATACAAAAAAACCATTTTTTTATCAATCAACGATCTTGCGATCAAAGGACGATTCACCGTACAAGAAAAGATTTCATTGAAGTGTCGGCATTACGATTCGTTGAATGGGAATGAATGAGAGTACAGTTGTGCGAGATAAACTATGTCCATCGCGCGTTAATAGTTTGTTTTATATTTCTTAATTTCCACCATAATGTGATGTATGTTCGTCAATTGGGCTCGCGCGTTTGCTGGCAATATTTTGTGGAGTCTGTGATAGTATTGAACGAGTTGGGTCATAGCGCGCTGCACTAGCGCAGCGCCGAGTACGAGATTCGGGAACGAGCGCAACACCTCGCTGTTTATGTCCTCGAGAGAGCGTTTCCAATTGTTCGTGAACGATTGGACGAGATCGAGGGAGCGGCTTTCCTGCCGCTTGAGATCGTCCAGCAGACCTTTCTCGATCAGAGCCTCGGACTCTTTGACCAATTGTATTATACCGCCGAAGTGCGGGCTCAGAACTTCCTCGACGTACTCGGACGAACGTGCGTTCAGTTGCTCGCGAAAGCTCTCGGCTTCCTTGGAATTGTCTCTCGTACGTTCCTGCAAAAATTGCAATTTGCAATTTCGATCAAATTTCGAATATTTCCCAATGGAATAAAAATCTTTTTTGCTTGTTACGATATATTACCATCAGTACGCCAAGCACGAGGTCGTAATTGTTTATGAGAAAAACGAGCTGTTGCGTTCTGTGAGGAAATATTGCTGCCATACGCAGTAGAAAGCACTGAACGGCCTCGCGCAATTGCGCGAGCAATTGTGTCGCGCGCTCGCATGGAAAGCCCTCACCGACACCTACCATGGCCGCACTGAATTCAGCGTATCTTCGTGTTATCTGCGCAATATAATCGACAACGTTAACGGTCCAAGATGATACGAACGATTTTCAATAATATTTTATAGTGTGTGAAAAGAAGAAAAATTGCAGTTTCGAATTATTGCGTTACTAACGTAGTGCGGTCCGGTTTCTTTATTGAATTTCATTGGATCGCAGTCCTTGATGCTCTGAATGTTGAGTCCAAAGACTCCCTCGAATCTGCGGTTAAAAGGAGAAAAAAAATACAGACTTAAGAAGACATTTCGAAAAAGCAGCGATTCGCGAGAATAATGGCTTTGCGAACCTTGGCCAAATAATTGACGTAAGATTGTCCCAGTACTTGTCGAGGGCCGGTACGGCTCTCTTGTGACAAGTCATTTGATAACGCATCACGAGATGAACACAGAGAAACAGGGCGATAGTGTCGTAGCAGTCGTCGACGAAGTGTTGAAGATTCTTCAACATTAGACTCAGAGTGCTGCCCATTACCTGAGGAAAGGAAAGGTTCGAATAGAGTATTTTTTCAATTTAAGAAGCAAGATCTTTTTTTTCGTTTATCGTTTTGAAACGGGTACGAACGCCAAATACTTTTTACCTGATTAAATATGTCCATGGCCTGAGCGCCGCGAACTTTGAAGAATTCCGTGAGAAATAAATACTCGCGACACGCGTTATCGACCAATGCGTATTGCTCGCTCCGGAACAGTGCTTCGTAGTGATACTGTCAGTAAATAGAAAAGGAAAAACCGTGAATTCGTCAAAATGCATATTGTCAAGATCTATTTCAATGGATTTTTTTGGAAAGGTTTTAAATTCATAGAAAAAATATTGACCGCGCTACAGTAATCATTATGAACGGAGCCCGAAGGGCGAAAAAAAATGCAAAAGCATCGAATCCTGTATTCGAGTTAACTGCAAACAATTTGATTACCCTCGTTTTCGACGCTGTGTGAGGAACGATTATCGGCGCTTCGAGCTGCGAACCGAGAACGTCGCCTCTCGTTCCGATCGAGAAGACCGTTCCTCTGTGGCGCAAAGAGGATTTGTGAAATATTCCGCGTCCCGCGGTATCCTCGACACCCATCAAATCGTCTTTCGAAGCGCTTTCCTCGAACTGCGGAAAAATAGAAAAATAAAATTGTCAAAATCAATTATTAGAAAAAATCTATTTGTATTAAATTTTTTTTTTACCTTGAGCTTCGCGAGCCTCGACGAGTAAGATTTGAAGTACGAGTAATAAATTTTGCTCATCGTGTCGACGTACTCGCCGCATATCTCCTCCGCCACGTTTCTCTCGTTAGCGAGAACGAATTCGAAGAAAAATTTGTACTTCAGCATGTTGTTTTGGGGCACTTGATAGTTCGTCATTGGTTTGCGAAATTTGTATATCTGCTCCAACAGGTACGTGCGAATTTTCGACATTGCTTTCACTTTCAGCTTGTCGACGATGTCCTTCACGTCGAGACACGATTTTGCCTCCTTGAAGCTTTGCTCCTTGACGAAGCTTATCTTGTGATTCAGTATCTGCAGCTGCACGAGAAATTCCTTCTCCGTCACGGGAATGTCCATTATCCCACTGTTGAGGCGTCAAGGGAGCGTTATTTCTCGAATTTTCGGCGTTAAATTGAGTTCCTTACTTTATCAGAGCTTCGGAGACTGTCATGTCCTCGATAAATTGGCTCAACGGACCGCGTATCATCTGACGATTCGACAATTGTTGACTCATCGACACGGATTTTCTCTGAAGATTCAATATCTCCGTGCTGATGCTCCCGAGATCGGTTTGAAAACCCAGAAGCATCGACTCCATTCTCTGCAAACAAAAGCTTTTCAACCGTCTAATAATAACAATAATACAATATGTTCAAAAAATTATTATTACTATTAAAAGTACCAAATAACAATAATAACATAGCATGTAAAAAAAAGTTTTACTCCATTTTCACAAAACAGTGTTTTTGGTCATCCGATTTTGCGAAATATTGTCTTTTTCCATACTTTCAAACTTTGCTTAAGAAAAAGAAAAACGTTGTCGAATTTGGACTCAGTCATATGAAACGTGCTCATCTTATTATCGCAAAATTTTTGGGAGGTCCAGTACTCATTTTTTGGAGTGTTCATATCAATCAGTCTCTCGGGATTCACAAAGCGTATTCGTTTAGACAATGAGATTTTACGGATTCAATTTTCTGATTGCGTTCGCTCAAAGAGAATCGTCACTTTAAACTGCAACTCTGAGCACCACTCTAAGCAACACAAGCACGCAATGATCTCGGCATACCTCGAGTATATTGTCACAGGCTGCGATCTGATTGTGCAGGCTCGCTATGTTCTGACTCTCCTTTATGTAATCCTGTATCGACTTGTTCTCGACTTCTTTGAGCTCTTTCTCGATCTGTCGCGAGTACTGTCGTAGGTCGGTGCCGCTCTTGAGCACCTCCTGAACGACATCGTCCTCGAGATCCTGAGGCAATTGATCCTCGTAATCCTCGAAGTAATCGTTACTCACAGACATTGCGACAAATTCGTCTAAATCCTTGACAAAACCATTCGGAGCTCCGCACTTCCGAAATCTCGCGATGTTTATTCTCTTTCGAACTTGGGTTACTTGTTAGAGTACCAATGTTGTTTTTTTTGACATCGATGACACGGCCCACTTTCGTGGCCGGCGTCAGCTGGCATACTGAGGGGAACGTCGCGGATAATTACCACCAGAGTCAACGCAGCCGCTCCGAGTCGACCGCTCGATAGGAATTTCGTTTGCTTCGTTATTCGAGATGGGAGATAAATTCGCGGAAAAAGAACAATCGGATTTTATCTCTGATTATAAGCGTTCGGATCGAAGAGTCGATAAAGATCGTCGGTTTGTATTCTGCCACGTAAATTCATCCACTGATCGTCGATGATGTCGTTTTCGGTCTCGTTGGGAAATAAAATGCAAATCGCACTGACCGCGAAGAACGCCAGCCAATAAGTCGCCTATTTTGTTTCGCGGGGAAAAAGGCAATACTTAATTTCTCGTAACAATCGCAAATTATGCGCGTAGACTGAGAGCTCGTAGATCAGTTTCTTTTACTTTGATGCCAGTCGATATGCTCAGCCAAGATTTGTCTCTTTTAAGAATAGGATCGCAGGGAGGGCAGTCGGCTGGTCGGCTTTTAAGACCCAGCAGTTTTATTCTTCGGGAAGTCATCGCATTGATTTAGAAGATTTCACCGAGGTATTGAAATTTAGAGCGACATGAAAATCTTAATTTTTGACGTGAATACGTGTGTTTTGTTGCTCGATGCCAACACGCAAACAGCTGATCGGCCGTCAGCGCCATCTGCGAGAAACGAAGCCGCGCCGCGACGATAGTTCTCGACCTCCCTAACCTCAACGTACAATGTTGACACAAAAATGACGTTTGTGCGGCTGACTTGAGTCACGAGAATCTAGCACAGTCGTTATATTTTACGTTTTTAATTTCAAGCATTATAATTCATTTGACGACGATCCGCGACGCGACAACATAAAGTATGAACAGTCTCGGTCTGAGCTTGATTCTCAAAATGGGCTGCATTTGCGCCAAAGAAACGATCACTGTGAACGGAAGGAAATACGTTGTTCGCGAGCATCTCGGCGACGGGTGAGTACAATCAAATGCATTGTTACATCAAGAACAATAATAACGAACAATGCGTGAAATAGAAAAAAAAACATAATATCGCGAGAATAGTTGCTATAGAAGCGGAGTTCGCGCGAATTTCCATCGGTATCGAAGCATCGATAAATTCAAGGGCAACGCACACGACTTTACTGTTGCGATGAGATCGAATAATTACGAAAATATTGCGAAAATCATATATTACGCTTTTTCGAACAGAGGCTTCAGCACGGTATCCTTGGTCGAGGACACGCTGACTCGCGAGAGGTACGCGATAAAAAAGATAGTTTGCCATGGTTTGGACGACCAGAGAATGGCCGTCAAGGAGATCGAGTATCATTCCATGCTGAAGCATCCAAATGTGATCGAATGCGTGGATTCCACTCACAAGGGAACCGCCGATCCTGTGGTCAACGCCACCAGCGAAGTACTGCTCGTACTTCCTTACTACCACGTAAGTTTTCGTACCGATACTCGTCACCGTCATCCGACGTCATGTGTCGGAATTGCGCAACATCCGTACTTTCCTTCGATAGACGAGAAAAAAAAAAAATTCACGAACGAAGGAGAGAATAATTGCAGAAAGGAACTTTGGCCACCGAATTGGAGCGACGCGCCAAAAACAATGATCACTTCTCGCCGCTCGAAGTATTGAATATATTTCTGCAAATATGCGAAGGCGTCAAGGCGTTTCACGAAGTTAAGCCCGAGCCGCTGGCTCACCGGGATCTGAAGACCGCGAATATCGTACTTGGCGATGGTTATACGCCTGTGATAATGGATTTAGGTAATGAACATTGTTTTAAGTTTTTTTTTTTCAAATTTTTGTTGCACTGGAAATAAAAATTCAATCAAAATAGTGATTAAATGTATTGGAGAATAAAGTCGATTTGTATGTTTTTATGTGAAGAACATTTATATAGATTGATAATTAAATAATTAAAACTTTCTTTCTGTTAAATAATAATAATAATAACAATATAACAATTTCTTAGTTAGATGTAGATTTTTTATAAGTATACAGTTACTTTCTGTACACTATAATAATGGTAAATACGAATGAGAATAAGTGAAAGATTACTGTTGCAGGATCCGTCGCGCCGGCGAGGGTCAAAGTTTGCGGAGCGCAAGCGGCCCAGACGCTGCAAGACGTCGCGGCTGAGAGATGCTCGATGCCCTACAGAGCACCGGAACTATTCAATGTCGAGAGTTACTGCATGGTCGACGAGAGAACAGATATTTGGGTGAGTAGTCAACGAAATTTTAACCCGATGTTGTTATATCCGATGTTTTTTTGCGTTTATTAATTTCTTGCTGTTTTTTTCAAAGCGTTTGTTGAATTTTTAACACAGAATGAATTGCAAGTTAATGTACATGAGTTTAATATAAATTTATGAGTGAATTCAATATTCTTCAATGTATTAATTCCAATCGGTTCTGTTTCCAGGCTCTTGGCTGCATTTTGTACGCTTTGTGTTACTTCAAATCGCCGTTCGACGCCGTTTACGAGCGCGGCGACAGCGTTGCTCTTGCCGTTATGAGCGCCAACGTATCTTTCCCCGAAGATACGCCATACGACGAGGTGAAACCGTAATCGAACGTCCAGTAAAACTTTAATTATCTCGGACAAAACATGCTCGCTTGAACCAAGATCGCCCGCGGTTAACTGAAAATCGCTTCCCGATCGAAGCATTCTCCGGTTAATTGAGGTTTTACTGTACGAACAAAATAACGTCTCTCTTTTAATTCATACTAATCGTATTTTTTCCCTTTCGCTTTCAGGATATGGAGAATCTGATATTGTCGATGCTTAAAGTCAATCCAATGGAACGTCCGTACGTCTACAGCGTTATCGAGAGCGTTCACGACGCGATCGCGAAACTCGAGGGAAGAGTTTGAATTATTTTTTTTGTATATTTTATCAATTTTACCGACCGACATCGTATCAAAGCGAGACAGCAGAGTGGAGATAACTTATTAATTACCTACAGTAAACGCAAAACGAAAAACTAAAAATTGTTAAAGAATATTCAAACCTTCGACGCTCCGCGAGATGATTGTTTTCGAAGAGTGGCTCTCATCTTCGCGAGTGGTGCGGGATTAAATTATTTCTTACAATCGTCCGATACATATATATTTTTTTTCGTCAAATTCGATACGATTTTCCGAAGACGGACGAAAAATGTGTATTCCGAAAATAATTCGGAGAACTAAGATTCGGACGGCTGGGAGATAATTTAGATATAATTTAGCAATGATTAGTTTTTCTTTTTATTCATGGAAGATGCGGAAGAAGCCATCGAGTTGGCGATTGTCCAGTGACTTATAAAAAAAAAAGAAACAATGACTGCAACCCTTTTTGTCAAAGGGATCTCACGATTTAGGCCAACTCGAGAATTTTTACTACACGGGGCACATTTGCAATATCTACATCGCGTTTCGTACACACAAAAAAAAAAGGAAAAACAAAAAAATGGTCATGCAAGGCGGACCAACGACTATTTTTCAACGATACTTGAAGCATTCTGCAGGTAGATTTATTCTCTTGTAAATAATAAAAATGACTACATTGAAACATTTTGTGAACATGAGACATTGATAAAATCGAAAGAAGACAAAACAATTATATTAATTTCATTTTTTTTACTTTTCATTCAGATGGTATTCGCGGCCAAAATGCCCGTTGAATGGCTCTAGCCTTGAGCGTAATAGCCCAATGTAACATAATTCGATATCGTACGATGTGACGTACGCTCTTGAGACGTCACGGAGCAATTCGCGTACAAGAGAAATTTAATTCCCTACGTCGGCGCCCGCCGACGATTTCAAAGTCCCTCATCGCGCGACGTCGTCTTTCCTTTCGCAGATTTTTACGATCGATCGCGACCGTTCGAAAGCGTTCGATTCTCGTACCGTTGGTCAAAATTGCGTTGTGCATACTCGAAACGCCGACCAATGAGAAAGCTGCCAGCTATTGTGGGCAGTTCGTGTCCCCCCTGCGGGGGTCGATAATGCGAAATTTAGGGAATTTCTCGGGCTCAGTCGGGAGACTCGAGAGTCCACTAGGGGACGGGTAGAGAGAGAGAGCGAGCCCGGCTTCGAAAATCAGTTTTTTCCGCGCGTGCGTCAGTGTCGGACGGACACACCGAGAGACGTTGCTGTGCCGAGTCTCCAACTCGAGAATACCTACGTTTAACCCGGACAGCCATAATCCCGTCGGTTCTTCGTTAGAAAAGAGAAGAAAAACACTTTCAACCCAACGATACGTGAGTCGAATCGATTATCTCTTCAATATTAATCCGGACAACGATTTGTCGGCGAACACTCGACGTATCTTTCGAAAGCACTTCGTTTCGCGTGATATTCTCGAGATCGCGAAATTCTCATCTACCCCCCTGACGCACGCAAAATTTCGTGGTCGCGATTATCGATGTTTTTGAATGCGCGAGTCTTCGCTGATTCGCGATTAAGAATCCATGATATCCGCGCGACGGCGATTTCGCACCGAGATTCGATCGCTATCTTCGATGATATTCGCAAACATCGCCGAAAGCTCACATAACCTATTCGCGAATATGGAGCTGCCTATTGTTGCCAACGGTTCGTCATTGATTGCGCGAGAGAGGCGCCCGGCGACGAAGCTTTCGAAAGGAAAATTTCTAAATTGTTTTTCGTGCCCATTCGTATGTATATGTATACACAAATCGCAGAGACGAATATGAATCCCGATATTCCATCAAAATTCAGTTATACAATTCGAAGTAATGTTAACACGAATGAGAGTTTCGGGTGAGTTAATTGTTTACGAGTCGCCGGTACAGCGATGATCATTGCGCTCATGAATAATTCACGCCGGGCATTGGAAATTTTTTTTTTTTCACTCAGGCTCATTTCCGGATTAAATATTGAATTAGGACCGAACAGCCGGAAGATTCTCAGTAATTAGCGGATGGTCGGAAGTACGAATAAATCGATAATGCTTCGATTTATCGAGATTTCGTTAATTGAGTAGAAAAATTTCAAGGTTAGTAGAATTTTTGAGTTTTCGCTCACAATGATACGCGCAAAGCTTCGCTAATCATTGAATGAACGAGAACAAGTTGTGCGCTGCGCTCGGTCGATTCCTACCCGGTAATTAATTCGCGATTTCGATGATAGCAACATTTGTCGCGGCGATATTACAATGTTATGTATATAGTTAACCCGGTAGTGTACACCGCGCACACACGCGTTCGTTTCGCGCTCGAGCGATTTCGCAACTCGCCGCTCTCGAAGAATTTGCCTTGAGCATTGAGTTTGCAATAACGTGGAAGCAGTCGCGCGATACCTCGAAAGAAAAACATTACGCATCTATTATCCCCGGCCTCCGTATTGCCCCCCTCGCTATCTCCAATGTTGTGCGATACTATTATTATCGTGACTTACGATACATTGACGACACGAACGGTTGTATCGGCGTTTTATCGTGAAAAATCCTTTTTTTTTTTTCTCCATGTACGGAAGAAAAATATAAGAAATCGATAGCGTATTAACACATTACAACGAGCCGAGAGATAACGCGTCGGGTTGCTGCAGTCTCGGTTCTATTTGCCGTCACGCTCGGAATTATACGAGTTGTTGGCGCTTCCTCGTTCTTTTTTCTTTTTTTTTTCTCAAAGAATTTGTTTGACCCGTTTCGAGGCCGGGGCCTCTCTAGCGTTGAAGGTGCACACAGTCGAGGTTCCGTTACGTGGTTCTACTCGTGACAACGGCTAATGCTAATTTCACGAGAATGATTCGATGAATTTTACTAACCAATCGAGTAAGCGTGCTTCTCGAAAGTTTAAGAAAAATTTGGTTGAACGAACAAAATCTTTCTTTTTTTTTCGGTAATTTGAAGAAAACAGAAAGTTAAACAGTTGTCGCGTGGAAATTTTGCGAAGGTGCCGCGATTGGTTCGCTTGATTGGTCCAGTTCGGACGAAAGACACGTGGCGTTCGTTTCTTTGTGGCTCACACTCGCGCTCCTCTCTCGTGCATTGAAGTGCGCACTCGACTCTCTCGTTGCTCTCGCGACTTCGGCACGAATATCCCTAAGGGGGTCAGCGGAAAAAAAAAACTATTTTTACCGCCGTATTCAAAAGGCGGCTCAATATTTTTTTAAACAAAACAGCGGCATTATTCGCCAAGGAACAAACTCTACATTTTTGTTCCTATTTTTGCACAACAAAAGCTAATTGAAATAACTCATTGAGCGCTTTCCGAATTATTCTCAATCATACCCGATGCAACTTTGCTAAAATTACTGAATGCCCGTTGCTCGTTAATTGCCTTTTTTTAAAAATAAATTCGACCTTGTTATCTCAGCATGCACTCGAAATTTCACCAATTTTCGATGGACACGTTTTCCTCATTGCCCTCCATCCAGAATGTGAAAGTGACGAATTTATCTTATCGCTTTCTCTGCAGCCCGGCTTCGAGGTCAAGGTCACGTTCTTCGATTTGCCAAAGTCGTCTCTTCCTCTTCAGCCCCCTCCCCGCCCCTTCCCGTTCCCGCTCGACCGGTTTAATCTTCTAACCGTCGAATCTTCTGTTATTAATTCCGTACACGACATAGTAGATAGTCGAGGATCTTTCGATCGTATCAATAATATTGACGAGAAAAAATTGCACGCTTGTAGAACGGATTTGAACAGTTATGTTTACAGAATCGAAAAGGTCTTCGGAGTCGTGTGTTCAACACGATTACGCTTACACTCCAGAGCGAACGTTTACATTCGTAGATAACTGAAAATTAAAATTTTTAATGAACTCGCGAGTTTCTCGCACGGTTTGCCCTCCCCTTCCCCCGCACATCCACCCCTTTTCCCCGCCGCTGGACGCGATGACAACAGCCGATGACGCAATGAAAATTAGTCTCGTTAACGAGGTTTGACAAGCGCGTTTTCATTTCGGTGTCCGTCAACATGCATTTTACCACTGAAAATTCAACAAGCGAGAAAAAAAATCACGTAATTTCACGAACGAAAAATGAGTGGAAAATTCGATAGAAGAAAAAAAACGTTTTCTTTGAGAAGCGAAGGTTTACGACGAAAGTTCAGGCTCGGAACACGTGCTGATAGAGGGACAGAAAAAAAATTCACGTGCCGAGCAAATGACCGGGTGTCACGTAACAATCACGGGGTTGCATGAACCTCGACGAGCGAGCATCCAAGAGGCGCGGGGAGTTTGAACTCTAATACGTCACACCCTCCCCCCCCTCCCTTTCTTCTCTGACTACTAAACGCATGCAATCACGATTAATCGGAATCGATTATGAAGTAACACACGTTTGACTTGAGATACTAAATTATTCATTGCCTATGTACAATGTATCGGCAAGGGTTAACGGTTGCCCGATAAAATTAATAGGACTCCGTTACTTCAATTCACAACAACAAAAACTTCAAATTTTTTTTATCGCGGAACATCCCCGGAACAACGAAAATACCGAGTTTGGTAATCATGTTGCGTTTAATTCTCACGATATTTGGCATTAAAAAAAATTAATAATCTTTTTTTTTATCTAATTTTTTTTTGAATCGCGACAAAAATGCCCGTTGTTAATGAAGAAAGATGACCAAAATGCTTATCAGTCCTGACGAAGAAAAAAAAGGTGACGAAGAATATCGCAAAATTTTCGTCACTCGTCGAACTATCAATGGGCATTAGTTTCGTCGCGTTTGCCAAATTCGCGCGGTTACAAGTAAATTAGAAAATCGTTATAATCGTGATTGAGAATCGCGCGTTAACGGGAAACGCGCGAAACGTGTTTATCGTACGCGTCAATGGATAAATGAAAAAAAAATTGCATATATATATATATATATATATGCACACGTACATAGAAGAATAAATAAAAAGGAGGCGGAAGAGAGAGGAAAGAGAGACGGAATGAATATCGTACGATATCTTGGTGGGATATATCGCGCGAGAACCGCGTGTTAGAGTTACATATGAGAGCTCGTTGTCAATTCGACGAGAGCTCAGTCGGCCTCCGTCCGTGTCGCGAGTAGCGTCCTCTTACCCGCGCCGCCTTCTATTCATCTCACATTATTGGTATTTGAAGCATTATTATTATTATTATTATTATCATCGCCATTATTATTATCGAATAAACAATGAGGAGCGAGGCGAGCTGAGAGATATACATATTTTTTTTCTTTCATTTTTTTCATTTCATTAATACCCAATTATCGAGGCGCGTAAATAACGTAGTAAAATTATTATCAATAACTCAAATGCATCAATGTTGCGAGCAGTGTCGTTGAGATTCGAAAAATTTTCATCGAGCACGACACGAGGAGGATATTAATTAGCGTCGGTCACAATTATACCAAGAAAAAATAAGTTGAGTTATCGATGTTTGAAAAAAAAACACAATTTCCCGCTTTCGAGAACCGAAAGGCGCGAGGAAAGGGGGGAGGGGTCAGTGAACCTTGATGCAGTCGGTATTCATTGATTTTTCTCGATTCCATGACAATGCGCTACTAATTAAAAAAATAATTGTATAATAATTATTAACTCGTAATTATTATTTCGAGATATAACAAGTAATAACCTTTTCTATTATTATTTTTCATTTTACGGGAATCTAAAATTATTGCGGCTATTGATGGATGAAGGAAATCGTTAATTCCGATAAATATCGACGAAACTATAAAATACCATGCGGCCATGTGTTCATTCACGCCGTGCATTTGTCGCGGTGGCGTGAAAGTCTCCCGAGAGCGCAGCCGGTGAAAGTGACGAGGAGACGAGCGGAGCTTGTATTAACTTTTGTTCGACGCGCAACGGCGACTAACGACGGCGAAGTCTATTCCGCAATACAAGTACCTGGCCCCGCTCTTCCTCCCTTGCATGCCCATGTATTACACAAGTTGCTCACTGACCCCTGCTATCTCGGCGTCTCGCACCGATCCTCGTTGCATTATTACATTTGTAAGAGCCCCTTTTTTCATTTCTTCTCTTTGAATGACGAGTTTTGTTGCTTCTTTTTCTTCTTTCATTTTTTTGTGCTTCTCCGAGCGCTGACCTTGGGCCGGTGTGACGCGCGCGTATCGTGCGATCCAACGTGCGAGCTTGTCAATTACATTCGTCGCGAATTCCGCATACGCAGGAGTGCGCGCGAGCACGAGCGCGCCTCGCGCTTCCAATTGGAAAGCGTCAGGCGAGCTCGTCGCCCATGCGGCGATTCGTCACAATTTTCATCGTTTGCATGAATTCTTATTTGTCGATCGCGGAAAAGATTCCATGTTTTTTCTTCGTTTTTTATTAGGTCGAGGCAGCAAAAACGCTGATAAGATCGTCGGTCGAGAAAAGTTGAGAATGAGTTTGTAATTTTTTTTTATTTTACGATGGCATCGTGTTTTTCAACAGCAGCCTTGCTCGAGTCACGTTTCGCGGACTATGCATACGTTGACTTTGCCTGATCAATTAGGCCCCGAACAATGGACGAAGCTGTCGATTTAATCTTGAAAGAACGCGCGCCACGACATTGTGATAAGCATCGATCGATAGAGCTATAAAAATGAGAAAGAAATATTTCGAATGGAAAAAACAGATGGTCAAACTTTCTCGTCGCCATAGACGAGACGCAAAATGATCGTGATTTTCGGGCGTAGGAATGCAGTTG
The DNA here is from genome assembly GCA_963924025.1 of Ischnus inquisitorius. Classification (NCBI taxonomy): domain Eukaryota; kingdom Metazoa; phylum Arthropoda; class Insecta; order Hymenoptera; family Ichneumonidae; genus Ischnus; species Ischnus inquisitorius. The sequence goes on along the minus strand of OZ001251.1, from coordinate 7,429,701 downwards.
GATCGCTTTTACTAATAACAAAACTCTCTCTCGCTTATAAATCTTGATACGAGAACGATTTCGATAAACCGGTTTGCACCCGGCGCGCCAGACGGTCGTCTCGTCCCGACCCTCGAATAGAAAACTCTAATAGCGCGAGCCGATTTTTAACTAACTCGAAGCTGTTGCCGTCGGGGGCAACGATGTAGAGAGAAAAAAAAAAAGAAAAATTGCTTCCGAGAACGATGGAATGGTATTCCGATCTAAATACCGAACAGAATGTTCCTTTGCAAAAACGTCGTACGATGGGTAGTCTGATAGATACGAGAGTACAAAGTTTCCGACCAATGAGAGAGCTCGAATACCGGTGGCGCCGTCCGGCGCTTGTCGCTGATTGGTCGCGAACTCGCCGCTCGGCACGTCGAGCTCTGTGCGCCGAACATTTTTCGCGAACACAAACCTTCTTTCTTGATAAATTGTAAATGAGGTTTAAGTTTTGTTATTCTTATTTTTATTACGTCGTTGGCAAATGGATATTTAACGCACAACTCATGTTGTACACGTTCTTTTCGTTCGCGAGCTTAAACCGACTCGTCGCGCCAAGACGCTGAAAGCATTTGCCGCTGCCACGTCGCCCGCCCTTCCCCCGTGTTATCGATAAGATAACAAAACAAATGGAACTCGTGCCGCACAATTGTCGACAATCGTTATTCTCACCGTTCGTTGATCATATTCATTGCAGATATTAACCCGAGGATTCAACAATGTCAGCCAAAGCGATTCGCGAGGCCACCGGCAAGGATCTCATCAACAGAAAGCTCACGATTGGTACAAACGCGGCGAAATGTCGTTTCGTCTCGATCGACGAGAACACCAATTGGACGACGATCGTCGCCGATCATCCGTGGCTCAAGACCGACAAGCTCGTCGTGAAGCCCGATCAATTGATAAAGCGGCGGGGCAAGCTCGGTCTCATAAAAGTCAACGCCGACTTCGCCGCGGTCAAGGAATGGGTGATGGAACGCATGAACAAGGAACAGAAGGTCGAGAAGGCAACCGGAAAGCTAAGGAACTTTATCATTGAGCCCTTCGTGCCTCACGCACCGGTAATAATCAAATACAAATAAATAAATATGTGCCTCCCGCACGAAATAATTAAATATAAATAAATGAATTATGCCTCACGCACGAAGAAATGAAAAAGAAACAATATCGATACTAGGAACGCTAAAAATAACAAAAACTCATTAATGTATAATCTTTTTTCTTCCTTTCTCAGGAAGAAGAGGCTTACGTGTGTATCTATTCTCACCGCAAAGCCGACACGATACTGTTTCATCATCAAGGTGGCGTAGATATCGGCGACGTTGACGCTAAAGCTCTAAAGCTCGACGTGCCAGTTGGCAGTGATTTACCCGAATCTTCAACGCTAACGGAAAAGCTGCTGACACACGTTGCAGACGACAAGAAACCGTAAGATTCGTACAAACATTGTTCACGCGAAACGCTCTTTAGCGGGACTTTCAAAGGTAGTCCGAGCGGCACGCACCGACGAAATGTGAGATTCAGAGAGAATTCCGCGAGATTTTCGAGCTTTTCTCAATGGGATAAAAATCCGAAAAAATCAGGCATATGGAAGGTGTTCGAAAGATTGATTTTGCGTAGTAATAATTCCAAATAGTTATTAACAAATCGACGAAAACAGAACTTCTTTAACAATTTTTCTGAATACGTATGAATTTTTTCAGAATTCTTTCTTAATTTATCTGTAACAAAGATATTTTCATGTATATTCTTGGTGGGAACGAGCGATTGTACTTTCTTCGTTCGTTCATAATTAAGCAATAAGGCGAAAAAAAAGCTATCGACAAACGTTAGTCAATTGAAAACAATGTATTCGCAGGGTTATCGCAAAATTCATCGAAGCTCTGTACAAACTCTACGTGGATCTGCACTTCACCTATTTGGAGATAAATCCGCTGGTTGTTACGGACGAGGCAATTTACATATTGGATCTTGCGGCGAAGCTCGACACAACGGCAGATTTCATGTGTCGTGCGGATTGGGGAGAAATCGATTATCCACCCCCCTTCGGTCGTGACGCTTATCCCGAGGAAGCTTACATAGCCGATCTCGATGCTAAATCTGGTGCTAGTCTCAAATTGACTATTCTCAATCCGAGCGGAAGGATATGGACCATGGTTGCCGGAGGAGGTAAGCCTTAGAAAAGAGAAACTATTCATAGAATAGTCTTTGTGTGGTAAAACCTTAATTTACCGGAAATCAATTGGAGTATTGAGCTATTTTGAACAACGCAGAAAGATCGATTTTGGATAATTCGTAGTTGTCGGATATCCAATAAAATTTCGCTCCCGGCGGAAAAAAAGTTGCCTACAAAAAATACTCTGCGAGAAAATCATTGACCTAGAAAAGCCTGTCGATCTCCATAAATATAAGTCGGGCTCAAATTGATTCTCAAATTATCAACAGGCGCATCGGTGATATATTCGGACACGATTTGCGACCTCGGCGGTGCATCGGAACTGGCGAACTACGGCGAATATTCCGGCGCTCCGAGCGAGCAACAGACTTACGAATACGCGAAGACAATTCTCAGCCTGATGACCAAAGAGAAACACGCGGAGGGCAAAGTTTTGATAATAGGCGGTGGTATAGCGAATTTCACAAACGTCGCCGCAACGTTCAAAGGTATCGTGAAGGCCCTTCAAGAGTTTCAGCCGAAGCTCGTCGAGCACGACATAAGAATATTCGTGAGACGAGCGGGACCGAATTATCAGGAAGGTTTGAGAATAATCCGCGAGGTCGGTCGTCGTCTCGGTATTCCGGTGCACGTATTCGGACCGGAAACACACATGACTGCCATATGCGGTATGGCATTGGGAAGGAAGCCGATTCCCGATCCGGAGGCTCAAGAATTCTCGACGGCGAATTTTTTGCTACCGTCGGGACAGGACGTCGGGCCGACAACGCCGTCGCCCCACGGACCATCGTCGTCTTCCGAACCGCCGGAACTTCCGCCTTTCAAGAAAACCGATTCGGTCGACGCGGCCGGCCCGCGTCGTCTCTTCAGTAATCAGACTCGCTCGATTATATGGGGAATGCAAACTCGCGCCGTGCAAGGAATGCTCGATTTCGATTTTGTCTGTCGTCGCGCCGTACCCTCGGTCGCCGCTATTGTGTATCCGTTCGTCGGCGATCACAAACAGAAATTTTACTGGGGACACAAGGAGGTCTTGATTCCCGTTTACAAGCAGATGAAAGACGCGATGTCGAAGCATCCCGATGCCGACGTTATGGTTACCTTCGCGTCTCTGAGATCCGCGTACGACAGCGCCATGGAGACTCTTCAATTCCCGCAGATACGCACGATCGCTATTATCGCCGAGGGGATACCAGAAAACATGACGCGAAAATTGATACTCTCGGCGAATGAAAAGGGCGTTACGATAATCGGACCTGCGACAGTCGGCGGTGTCAAGCCCGGATGCTTCAAGATCGGCAATACCGGTGGAATGATGGACAATATTCTGCACAGCAAACTCTATCGACCTGGCAGGTAAATTGAAAAACCAATCTGAAAGAAAGTTGCGATTGATTGTTCTTCGATAGATTTCGTCTCAGCGGACCGTATCGAAATCGTCATTTTTATTCTACTAAAAAAGAAATAACTATTATCTATTTCCTTCAGCGGAATAGAAAAAAGTAAATTAAAACTATGACCATTGTCGACTGTAGCGAACATATCGAGAAATAGTCAAGTTTAGTGTATAGATCAACAAGTAAACGTATTTATCGGTTTTCACTACAATTGACTGCCGTAATGATATACTTTTCCTTATTTTATGCAATCTTATCGTTGATATTTTCATATTTCCTTGTCGGTCTCCGCTGTTTTAAGAAAGCTACTACGTAGTCGCATTGTCTTCTTATCTTCTTGCTTGGTGGTTTTGCAACACGAAATGCTGTGGATCGAATTACAATTGCACATGCATCGTCGATGTGCTTGCAAGAATATTTATATCCTAGATACAATAAATTAAGAACGATAACAATGATTTTCCAAATTTTTTTTCAGCGTTGCTTACGTCTCGCGTTCGGGCGGTATGTCGAACGAGCTGAACAACATAATATCGAAAGCGTCGAACGGCGTTCTCGAGGGTGTGGCGATCGGCGGCGATCGTTATCCCGGCACAACGTTCATGGATCACATACTGCGCTATCAGGAAAACCCGGACGCGAAGCTGATAGTGCTATTGGGCGAAGTCGGCGGTGTCGAGGAATACGAAGTCTGCGAAGCTCTGAAATCCGGCACGATAACGAAACCATTGGTCGCCTGGTGCATTGGCACTTGCGCGAGTATGTTCAAGTCCGAGGTACAATTCGGTCACGCGGGCTCGATAGCGCACAGCAATTTGGAGACTGCCTCGGCGAAGAACGCTGCTCTGAAAGCGGCCGGTGCCTTCGTGCCCGACAGTTTCGACAATCTCGGCGATTTGATCGGCACCGTTTACCGCGGTCTCGTTCGACAGGGTATCGTCGTTCCTGAACCGGAAGTACCGCCGCCGACCGTGCCGATGGATTACAACTGGGCGCGCGAGCTCGGTTTGATTCGAAAACCCGCGTCATTCATGACGTCGATATGCGACGAGCGCGGTCAGGAACTGCTCTACGCTGGTATGCCGGTTACCGAAGTGTTGAAACAAAACGTCGGTATCGGCGGTGTCGTCTCGCTCCTTTGGTTCCAACGTTGCTTGCCCTTGACCTATTGCAAATTCTTGGAGATGTCACTGATGCTCACGGCCGATCACGGACCCGCGGTTTCCGGGGCTCACAACACGATCGTTTGCGCCCGCGCTGGCAAGGATTTGGTGTCGTCGCTCGTCTCGGGCTTGCTGACGATCGGCGATCGTTTCGGCGGCGCTCTCGACGGCGCCGCGAGAATGTTCTCCGAAGCCTACGACGCCGGTCTTCATCCTCAGGAATTCGTCAACAACACGAGAAAGAAGGGTCAACTCATAATGGGCATTGGACATCGGGTCAAATCTATCAACAATCCCGACATGAGAGTCAAGCTCATAAAGGAATTCGTTCTTGAAAATTTCCCGGCCCGACCGCTCGTCGATTACGCCCTCACGGTTGAGAAAATCACCACGAGCAAGAAGCCCAACCTGATATTGAACGTCGACGGTATTATCGCTTGCGCGTTCGTCGATATGCTGAGAAACAGCGGCAGCTTCACGAGAGAGGAGGCGCAGGAGTACATCGAAATTGGAGCCATAAACAGCCTCTTCGTACTAGGAAGGAGTATAGGATTTATCGGTGAGCTTTTCTTCGTTTTCGATACCACGAGAGCTTTATCATATTTTTTTGGATCGTTTTAGGACAACTGTACATTATAATCATGTGATTCGCAGGTCACTACATGGATCAAAAGAGGCTCAAGCAGGGACTCTACCGGCATCCGTGGGACGACATCTCTTACGTGCTGCCGGAGCAATACAACTAGAGCGAAGTACCAACGAAAAGCTTCGAACTACCCGAGAAACACAGAGAGAAAGAAGAAAAAGACAGCTCGTTTATCCGCCACAAATACAAAATCGCACAGCACGAAACGAGGAGATAAAACGAGTGTTTTTCTTTTTAGAGAAAACAGCACCCGTTAATCGGCACGATCGTTGAATCTTATAAGAGAGAAAAGAAAAATCTATCTTAGAGCACCGCACTGGCCTAAACATTAATTAAAGACAAAAAATAAAAACGAAAAATTAAGCGCCGTCGCAACATAGAGCGCCGTTACGCGAGCTTCGAAGAATTCCTAAATTTTCGTTCGGGCCAAAAAAGTGATGATCCTCGTAACCAACATTCCGTCTTTGCATTTCGAGACACAGAGCGTGGAAACGAGGGAGGGGAAAGGGGGGGGGGGACAACACACGAGGATCGAATTATATTTTTTTCTCAAACGCGTGAAAGGTTTGATAACCAAATTCGTCACGCGAGGCACAAAAAAAAAAACGAAGTAAAACATAATAACGAAAGTTTCGAAGAACGAAAAAAGGAAAAAAAAATAGTTAATGTATAATATTTATGTACGTATTATTATTTAAGCGTAAGTTTATAGCGGTCACTGATTCTGCTCGCACTAAATCTCATTTGTAACGAATTATTATTGATACAAATTTTTTTCATTTTTTTTTTTTTGTTATATCAAACTTTTAGGTGATATTATCGAATGTGGTTGTTGATCATATATGTATATATGTATGTGTATATATATATATGCATTTTTATATATATGTATATATATATATGTATGGGTGTGTTTGCGCATAGAATACAATATAGTATGTATATATACATTGGCCTCTGTATAAAATACAAAATGGTTGTCAAATTGCCCTCGGAGCTTTTCCTTATCAATACGTTTATTTCGATTTTCATCTTTCACGAGGCTCTTTACAAAATATTCGTAAAAAATATGCGAACAATGTACAATTTTTTTCGACGCGACGACAACGAAGAAAAAGGGCGAACGAGCGATTTTTCGCCGTTCAGGAACTCTTCCGAAAGGCTCGCTCGATCTCGTCCTTGGTTTTTCCGCGAGTCTCGGGCAGTATTGCGGCGACGAAGATCGTCGCCACGAACGAGACCGCGCAGTAGGTGTAGATCATCGTCACCGGACCGAACGCGACGAGACTCGGATATGTCTGAACCGTGGCGAAATTGTACAAGCCAGCTAGACAAGTCGTCGTCGGCCCGAGAACGTTGACGAATCTCGTTGGATAAAGCTCGCCTATCATCGCCCAGGGCAGTGCGAGAAATCCGAAAGAGCCGAATATCTACGGGAAGAATGTGGCGAAGAATTTGAGAAACGAAAGGCCACAAGGGAAATTTTCGATCAAAGTCTTGATTGTGAGTGAAAGAAAGAAAGGTGCATTTCTTACCACGAAGACGAAGATGCAGGCGAGCGGGACGGACGAGAGTTTCGTGTACTCGAAGTATTGATTGTAAATTCCGAGGGCGGCGAGCGAGCCGGTCATTCCCGCTCCGGAAAGAAGAGCCGCGGTTCTTCGGCCGAGCCTGTTCGGGATTGGTATATCAAATTATGTTTACCTCGTTTTCGGTGGGAGAATGTTTAAAAAAAAATTATTTAAAATGTACACTTTTCACGTTCGTTCAGAAAGTTAATGACATTTTTTTTCTTATTCTGTACCTGACGCTGCAAACGACGAGGCACAGCGCGCCCATTGTTTGAACAAGGCCAATGATCGCCGTGATAAAGTACGGATCGGCGGTGACGCCGGTTTTCATCATGAGATCGACGGCGTACGCCATTATAACGTAGACGCCGCAGAATTGTTGGAAGAAGAAGAATGCGTTCAGTATTACGAAAGGCTTCCAGACTTCGGGTATCCTCGACGCGGCGGCGAATTCTTTCAAATTCTCGCGCAGAGCGATCACCTGACGAGTCCGGCGTTTTTTCATTTTGACCGCGACTTCGGGCTCGCTGTTTATCGCGCTTATGCCGACGCTGCGAGAGGTCGCTCTTTCGCTGTTCGTCATTTCGATCTCGTATTTCGGCTCGCTGTAGCGCACCATCGCCTGAAATTCGTCCGCGAACGACGGCGTCTCCGCGCGCAGGCTTCGCAAGCGCAGCAGCGACTTTCGCGCGTCGCTCTCGCGGCCCTTGTTCAAGAGCCATCTCGGGCTCTCGGGTATACAGGTGAAGGTCAGAACGGTCGATACCGCGGGCACTATCGTGGAAACTGCAGCTACCATCCGCCAGTCGTCCTCAAAAGAAAAAGTAAATATCAATTCATTTTTTTTTTGTTTTTTTTTTTTTTTTTTTTTTTTTTCAAATGTTTTTCAGATTGTTTATACGTTGCTTACTTTGATAACGAAGCCCAGCAGATATATCATCATTAGTCCTATGGATATGAAGAAGCTCGAGCACGTCGTCAGCATCGCCGTGTAACGCGGCATCGAGATCTCCGCGAGATAAACGCACGACGGTGTTGATGCCAATCCCGTTGCGAAGCCTGCGCACATAATGCATCCCAATTAACGATAACGAAAGAGAAATGAATCTTGTGTCAACCTCGCGAGTCAATACTGATTACGCATATGATTCCGGATCCAAAATTTTTTCACACTCGTTAATTCGTATTTTTTAATTATTTATAAATAAAACAATTTGGTAAATTCAATGGAACTGAATATAAAATGAAAAAAAGCCACGAAATGAGAATAGATTTTTTTTTATTGATTTTTCACTGTCGTTAACATTTTTTCCATGATGAAAAAAAAAATTCGGAAACAATGCGCGAGTGCAAGTTATATGTCCTCTTTCTTGTTCTCGAATACTATCACAATTTGATAAAATTAATTTTTTCAGCAACTTCTTGCCCGATTTTTTCTCATAGTTTACCAGTTACGAATCGGCCGATGAGCAATTGGCTAACGGTATGACTCGTTGCAATGACAATCCAACCGATCGAGCATACGGCGCCGGAACTTGCCATGGCGAAGCGTCGACCGGCCTTCATGGTGAAGAGACTCACGACACAGCCGATGGGCGTCGATATCATTGCTATGGATGCTGGATTAAATAATATTGGTGAAAAGGTTAATGATGCCACAATGAGGTAAGAATAATGCCTGTAATGACAAACAAAAATCGCTCACGGCAAAAGTAAACGGCAAATAAATCCTAAGTTACTAGAGCCATAATAATAGTAATATTAATAATCAATATATTATGAATATAATGAATTATTAATTACAATAAAATAAATAACATTAATATATTATTATTATTATTATTATTATTATTGTTAATTGATAAAAAAAAGAATGACTAAAAACTGATGTTCGTGATATAAGAAAAAAATTATTTACGACCAAGGTAGTCGCGGTATAAATCGTATCCCTAATTGTGCACTGTGGAATCATCCGTGTCGACTCATTTCGCCTTATCTCGATTCGTAAGTTACTTCTTCGAGCCGCTTCCGGAGCGTTTGATGTATTGAGCTCTCACATTGTGCTTTTTTGCAACGATATCATTCTTTTTTTTTTTCCACTGTGATAGCAGCCGTTAATGCATCCTTTCTACGGTACAAAAATCACGGTTCGATAACTCGAAAGCGCTGACGCTATGGAACGCAACGGGTGGCCGTGATTTTCGCTATGACTGTGGATTTTTTTTTTCGATGGTCAAAATTCACGTGTGATTTTCTCGAATTATTTTACTCGATAGGGCTCTAAGGACACGAAGATTCTTAGTGTGACCGTTTAGGGTTAATACGAATTGTAGAAGAATTTTACGAAAATTTGTTATCAATGTTCGCGTGATAAGGAATTGATATCGATCATTATCATCAATATTTGTTTATCAGTTTTCGCGACATAATGATTTTCACTTTAAAAAAATGATATTTACTGCACAATTTCTTTTTATTTCGTTTCTTAAAGAGTTAACTCTTCGAAGGCTAAGTTTTGTTCTCCTCTTGAAAATAAAATTCCATTCAAGAGAACGCGAAAGTTCTTTTGCGAAAAGCTTAGTTTTTCTATTTTCAATTTTACACTCGACGAAAGATATTCTTATCGAACTGTTTTCGAAAATTTCTGAAGCAGACTTCAATAAACGTTTTTATTATTCGTCTTCGGTATTGATGTATTATCGGTATTATCGTCTGTTTCTTTTGTTTTTCCAATTGTCATTGAATAATATGTATATATGTATTTTTTCAAATCTCTTGTCTGGCAAAGTTTGTTTCTGTGGAAAAAACCTCAGCGCCTTCGGTCACTCTTCTCTATCAAAATACGTACAAATTTTTAAAAAATGCAAAATTTCGTTTTTCAATTTTCTTTCTCAAACCGAAGGAAAACGAGACTTCACCGAACTTTGCTCCAAAAATTTTCTTGAAATTTAATTTTATTGTCGAACATTGAAAATAAGATGTAAAATTAGTTTTATTGCCTACGTAGCGCTCTCCCCGTGGTACTCGAAGGATAAAGCGTTGATCGCAACTAACCGAACCACGTTGTTTCGTCCTCGGTCAAAATTGGCTCGGCAGTCGAATTCTTGAGGAGCGGCAGAGCAATGGACGAGTATCCCATGCTCATGCCCGGCCCGAGAAGCGACGATACAGCGACGACGCCGTATACGAACTGAAATAGCGAAGAATCCATTGGATATGAATCGCGAATGAAATTGTACGCTGTACTGCGGTTAGTCGTGGGTTTTAATCGTCGAGGCTCGATCGACGAGATTCCTCCCTCTTTGGTACTTTTCTAAGCGTTACGTATCCACTGTCCTAGGAGACTCGAGGATACGTAACAGTCAGGCTATTAATGCGTTATTTATTTATTTTCTATTTTTTTTTCCTTTCATACCGTCCTTCGATAAAGTGCATCGGCGAGCGTACCGCGGTTTCGCGGTGCGTTACTCGAACGAGAGGGGATTGATGAAGTTTAGTCGATCGATCGGCGAAAACGATGCGTAAATTCGTACCTGAAAAACGACCTGGCGCTCGACGCTCCACGCGCACGCAGATAACATCGTCCCGGGGTGTCTCCTGTAACTAAGATCAAACAAGTTTTCAACTAATTCAACTACTCTTCTTTTTAACTATTCAACTATATCTCGAACAGCATTTCGAGAATTTCTCTCGAAATTTCAATTTTTTCAAAATGTTTATGATTTATTTATTTTTTCGATTTTTTGAAATATTAATGTGAGACATTTACGGATGAACGAGCGCGGATCTCGTTGCAACGTCGCGCGATGCAAGTCGAAGACGAACTGCGCACTATCACTGAATGCAATACTCGCGCGCTCAGCATACTCGTTTATCCTGTGTTTGCTCGGATGAGCCATACTTTGCCTTTTTGGTAACACATTTAATTTTAATGCACGCTTATTGGCATGTGCGACTTCGTGGAAGGGGTATCGAAACTTTCACGGCCAAAAGTGTTGTCGGAAGGAAATTCCGAAAACTTTCCGATGCGATAAAAAACCGCAAATATCAACCTTACGGAAGCTGTTGCAAACATTAATTGTAATGTAATTTTTTTAAAGAATAATATCAAAATGTTATCAACAAAATTGATGAAATAATGGATTGTTCAGCGAATTATCGGGCAACCTAACGGATTTATTTACCGAAAATGAAACCTTAATTTTTCGGAATACGTATGAATTTTCACAGAATATTGTCGATTTTTTTCAAATTGCGTTTTTTTAGAGAAACGAATGGTGAAAAGATCATTTAAAATAATTAGACGATATTCTGATAAAATTTATACGATTTCAGATAAATTAACGAGTCTATTTCATTACAAAAAAATTAAGTTTACTCGGTAATCGGTTGAAAAATATTTTTTTTCGTTAATTTTCTATTAACATTTTGGTATTATTATTATGCAAAATCAATCGTTTCAGCACCTTCACTACGGCTGATTTTTTTCAGCCTTTTATTCCATTGGAAAGTCTTCAAAATTCTCCTTAAATCACACATTTGGTCGAACTGTACCGGACCTACCACCTCAACTAGGTTTGTAACGATACACGCTCCTTAATGCGTGTCTGGCATCATTTATTACTCAAAGAGGATTGAAGAAGAAAATATATAATAACAAAAACAGATGCACAGCCTCGTCGTTCGGAAGTCTGTCAAAGACAACGGACAACTGGCGCAAGCAGTGCCGATCGATACGCACCTGTGGTGTTCGCGATACTTCCGTTACTCTTCTTCTCTTCTTTTAACCGGCGCGGCCCTTGGATTTAAGCGCCCTGTTAGGCTTCCCTGGTCTCTGATATCGCGCATTACATTGCATTACCCGCGTTACATTGTCTTACCGTAATTTTGTTTACGGTAATTTCCAATCGCTCCAAAAAAAAAATAGAATATTACTATTATTATTCATTAATCAATAATATTATAGCAATATTATTAAAAAATTCGATCGATTTATAGATGAAAAAAAAGTAAACTAAAACTAAATATTATATTATTATAATATTATTATATAATATGTAATGCATTATTTATATTATACAAATTATAATATAATCATTTTATCGCGACCAGACGTATCGTTTCGAGGGGCAACGACACTGTTTCTTGCGGCGCAAGTATTCCCTTACCGATTGCAAACGCGGCACCCGGTTTCACGGGTCTTATTGCGGTTTCAATCAACAACTGTGCGCTCTCGGGCACCTGACTAACGAGAGTCACGCTCGCGAAGGGAACGATGGTGAATTATAGTGCGAATGTGTAAATGGATACTTCGGCACATCGAGACAGACAGAGTGTCTACAACGTATTCGCCCGATCGAGATTTTATATATGTATATTTTACTTTCGACCGTAAGTTCGTTGCTTGTGATGAAATCAAATCAAAACAAAATGGTATAATATAATATATTATGTATATAATTATCATATACTACATATTGTATTTCTGTAAGTTCCAACAGTTTGTTTTCCTTTTGAATTGCGAGCCGTTAAATTTTTCAGCCACAGAAACACAGTAGCCAGAACGATAAAAGCTTTTATTATTATTATTAAATATTTTTATTAGTAATAATAATAATAATAATGATATTATTATTCACATTGTTCCATTGTTAATTCTTGACATATCGAATGGATTTTAACATTCAGAAGGAAACGTGGAATGCAATCGAAGGCCTCTCATCGTCGGCGCTTCGCAATCTTGAAATTGAAATAGCGTTTGACGGCGGCGTATCAAACGATGGGAGATAAATTGCAACAAAAAAATAACCAGTCATCAGAGGCTTACATTGTGTCATATTGATATTCATAACGTCTCAGATACGGTAATTGCAGCGAGGTACGACGATACCGTTGTCGCGAGAACTATTCGATCGGAAATCTTCGCGCAGAATGCCTGCAGATAACGATGTCCCAGCGACTTGCCAGTATTGTCTGGCTCAAAACGTCCCGTCACAGCATCCACTGTTCTCCTCATCTCTCGACTGATGAAAAAAAAAAAAAATGTGCATGGATGCAATGGAAACGCGAATGCGTGTATATAAGTAGTGACCCGTTCTTTACCTCGTTCGTTATGTAAACCGTCAACTCGTTTCTCGGCCCACGAGGAGCGTGAAGTTACGAGTGCGGCAGAGATGCGTGAAAACCCTTGAAATTGACTTACACGACTGACCTGGAATATCGCACGAAATATTGTATTTATTCGTTTATGGATTTTTTTCCTTTAAAAATTGAAAACTGAATAATTACCTTTGAAAATGATTTATAATAACAACAAAATTTATATTCATATTCATTTGTTTGATTAATCGTATCAATTAATGTAATAATTAACTAATTAATTACGAATTGCTGTATTAATTAATGATTTATAACCACCATCCTATAATACATAGATTAATAATATGTATGTGATTGATTTGTTTATCAGGAATGGCTGATTTTCTTCAGCTTTTTATCCCATTGAGAACCGTTCGAAATTCTCTTTGAACCTCACGTTTCGCCGCACTGTACCGGATCTACAACCTTAAGGCGATGCGATAATAGCCGCAACTAAAACGTAATCAACTTAAAAATTTTGGAGGAAATACAAATTATTTGCGCCTTATTAAGCTCACAATTTGATTATTCTCCCGCAAGTTTGATGTTATTGAAAAAAAAAATTATTGCAGATTTCTTTACCGACTGGGCTCGGATAGGAAGTGGCAGAGAAGGTTGCGCATCACCTTAAGATCGAGTCCAAAGATTTCGCATCTATCGAATGAAAAAACGGATTTCGCGAAGGTTATTCTTTGTTTTTTTTTTTTTCTTTCCTCGACGACATATCGATGATGACCAAGGGATTACAACGAAACCGAACTGGGCTGTTCATCTCTCTCTGTGGTCTATCGACGGGCTCAACGCTACTTACTTAACGCTTATTAGCTTCGCATCGATGGGATTATTATTGCTGGTCCGGAGATAGACCGGTAGACGGTACCGATACCGCGTCACTCGACGCTTCATTGCAAAAGAGACAAGACAAAGCTTCGTCCGAGAATACAAAGCCCTGGATTAGAATTCCGCGACAAAACGCCGAGTCCGCTCGACGCTTTTATCTATCGAATAAGTCGAGGGAAACTTTACCGATCTTCGCTACGATGCCACACATTTTTAAAGCCCTCGATAACGATTCGATCTTAATTTTTAAAAAATTGCGATCAAGATCGACATTCTGTCGTAATAATCATATTCGTCATTGCTTTGTTTTATTTTGTTTATCCAACAAATTATCTTTAGCTATAATCGGAAAGATATTGAATAAAAATACATTTTAAATGCACTCTCCTTTTTTTTGCAATGATGGTTAAAAATTATATTTATTTTTAAAAAATGTATTAAATTACTTATTTATTTATTTATATTAAGACTAAAAAATGTGTATTTTTAAAAACAAGAGATGTTTTGCGTTCCGGTTATTTTGGGAGTCAAAAAAATTAAATTTTTCCACACATGTTAATTTAAACTATTTTAAAAAATATAAAAAAAACTCTGCCAAACAAGCTTGAAAATGTTCAATAAAAATATTTCTTCTCAAATGAAAAAAGAAACAAACGATTCAAATAGCTGAAAAGAAACGTGTCTAGTAATTGTTATTCATTACTGAAAGAAACAAACGAGTCGAACAGATGAAAAAAAAAAATGTGTGTATCGATTGTTATTTATCCTCTTGTTCGTATCTCCCGCTCGCGAGTTCTTGGGTTCCCTCCCTCCCGTATGAGACTTCACTCTGTCCCGACGACTGATTACACGCTACATGGAGCTGATAATGAGTAAGCCGCGAACGAGTTGCGAGTTTCGTGGGGGAATCTTTTCGACTCCTATTCGTCGTCGTGGGGAGATTCATGGACCCCGGAGAAAACCGGTGACTCCGATTCCTCGGTGTATCTGTTCCCTCGTTAACTTCGAACTCGAAGACAACATCGAGGCCCAGTGTTACTGCGATATTACGAGAGTAAAGGAGTCTGAGCCGACCAAAGATACGAGAAACAACCAAAAAAACGCGCTCGACAAAATAATTCACAAATTTTAAATCGACTCAATGTTTTTATTTTATCCGAACTTCAACATTTGTTTATAAAAAGTTTCGGGTCATTTGTTTTAGCGCGAGAATGATTGAAAACGAAAAGGAAATTTGACCGATTTGATCGCTCGATAAACGAGTATTATATTTTCCATTGGGGCACGCGCGCGCCTTTCTCTCGTCTCGTTCCGCTGCATCGGGGACTTTTCTTCGACTCGAGTTCAGGTGCCACGCTGAATACTCCTTCGGTGCAGTCAAGGTCGCGTCGCCGGCGCGCTTTTCCTCGCGATCCTGCACGCGCCTCGAGTGAACACATGTTTTTGTAGTTTGGAAATTGACGGAAAAAGTTAAGATCAACAAGCAAACCGGTGAATGTTGTTCCACGTATCGCGCGAATTTTTCGTCTACGGGAAAACGGAGATTTGTTCATTTTTTATTTTTTTTTATCGACTGATCCGTTCAACAATTAAATCCATTCGAACTTAAGAAGTTCGAACTCTTGCACGAATTTTCGCTGTCGCGCTCATGCTCTCGCAATATCGCAGTACTGATACTCGCGCGTTTTACTTTACTTTCTTAATACTCTATATTTAAATTCAATAATTTCCTCTAAAAAAAAAAAAAAAAAAATGATGAACGAGAATGAAAACGAGATAAAGGTGAGTTGGATTTCCTCAAATGATTTCATTGTTCCGCCCGCCGAACCTTGTACTGATGCAACTTTGGACGATACGAAATATAAAAGAATGAAAAAAAAAGTCTAGATCTTTATCTGCAGATTGAGGGTCTTGTACGACAGGAAATTAATCGCTCGGTACACGCATCGATTTCTCTGTGTTTTCAGACGTCCGCCCGATACCAGCGATTGCCAAATCGCTGAAGTAACGAAAGACGGTTATCGGAGCAAGAGAGATGAAAAATAATATAATGCAAAGCTCCATGGAAGGGGAATTAACTCCTCCAATCGTGACCGTCGAAAAATATTTCCAGATCTATAACCAGATCTATGCAAAAAAGAATTAATGATATTAATAATACTTGTCGAAAGTCTGAAAGTAAAGTATTCGCGCAATTTGAAAAAATGTAAATTACGTATTATTTTTGCATTCGGAGAAACTGCGACGGATCTCGATTCGCGAGAGCTATGGAAAAAAAACGAATGATGAGATTAATTCTTATCGAAATACCGACGCAAGAAAAAGTTATTGCGCAATTTTTTTTACTGCTACTCATTACTATAGAATTTTGACACTCAGAGAAACGAATCGTGGCCGAAATTTCCGCGAGCTATATAAAAAAATGTTGTACAATAAATTAAAAGTTTCAAAAGTGTTTGTAATATTTTTGTTATTATTATGCGTGTATTAATATTTCGTGTTATAACGTTGCAGGGAGAGAAGACGAGTTCCGAGGAGAGAAAACGACAGAGAAGAAAGGGAATGATTTATCAAGTACGTTGCTCTCTCACACGTCCGTCGCTATTACTTTATGGAGGTGAAAATTGTGTCTATTCGCTCAGGTGGTCGAGAGATCGACGCGTGTCTAATTAACGCTAACGACCTGCGCGTCAAACCACCTTCGAAAAGCTGAACAAAACTAAATGAAACGTCCCAAAAAGTTTGAAAAAAAATTGCAGTGATCGTACAAATGAACAATTCATTGCAATGCAAGGCGCCAAAATGGATCTTGAAATTCTCATTGTCAAATCTGCAAGAATGAGATTCAATAAAATTTCAGTAATACAATGTTTCAATTAATTTTTACATTAATAATTAATGGGTCTTATTAACTGTCCACTTGAATGATTTTATTCTAAAAAAATGTTTTTTGCATTAAGCAGAAAAAAAATAATAATCTTTTTTATATAAGAAAAAATCGAGGAGAATTTCGGAAAGTTGTTATTTTGCTGCTATATCTGAACAGTTCTGATTTAGTCTCGCTCGCGTCTCAATCGACTAAATTTGTTTGACCCGCAACAGTTCTCGCTCGAGACGCACAATCGTCGTCACGCATTTGTTCCCGCTCTTCGCGGCACGCCCGTACAATCGGTCATGCAATCCTTTTTTTTTTTCATCTACTCTTATCACGCGTCTCATGGCGGAATGAGGCGAAAAATATAATTTACGACATGGATCGTCGCATCCCGAAGCTTGTGTTTCGTCGATTATCATTATTAATACAATAGCGCGGTCTTCGAGACATGGTTAATTATAGAAATATGCAGAACCGCCGCGTCATCGGCTCCGTCGCTCGTACGCAATTTAATTCTATCTCTAAATAATGAATTAATATCCCGGCGACAGATGTTGCATTTAATAAAATGTCGAAAATAGATTAATAGATTATTCGATGTTGTTCTCGTCGCGCGAGGCCAACGTCGCGTTCGCCTATGATACACGCGACAATATCTCACGCGGTATGCGCGAACGTTGTTTGTTCGAAGATTTGGAAAAATTCGATCGGAATGCCGACCATCGCGGACGAAATTCTTACGTTATTAAAGTGAAGTAACTTGAAGAAATAATAATAATATATAATAATATTAAAAAATATTTTATTCCGCGATACTTGCAAATATCAGAGATTAAAAAAATGTGATTTCTGAAAAGTCGAAAAAATTCATATGTATGCAAAAATAAAAATGAGTCAACTTTCGTTGAAAGAAAAATAAGATTCAAGTCAGTCTGTAACGATTTTTCCACGGTATACAAATTGTTTTCTCGAGAAACAGATCGTTCTTCGTAGTGAAATAGTGTTTGTGCATTTTTCTTTTTCATCGCACATTATTCATCGTTGCTCCGAACGATTAATCAGCGCTAATGACGAGGCATTGGTCGCTACACAGAAGAAGCTTCCGGCGTCGATTTGCAGGGCCGAAGTGTACGTGCAATTTTTTATTTTCATTGTTTCCATGGTGGCGAGTATCGAGACGCCGAATTGTGCCGACACGAAGTCGACGTCGTATGGTCGGCAATTACGAGCAACGTTGTGTACGCGAGCCTTTTTATCGTGCGTCGAAATACCATCGAGCGGGCGAGTTTTACATTATAATTCTAATCTGCATGTTTCGTTTCTTCGGCATCGTTCGCTCGGAGCATATGCATTCGTCTCCCACACGCGTGTACTCGTGGAAACGGGTATATTTATGTAACGAAACGCGACTCGTGTATTGCCGATTCGTTTACGTAAAATGCGGCAATACTGCGTCATGTTGAGTACCAAACGCTCGCAAGACTCTGCAATAACAGCTCAAACAATCCCTGAAATGGGTCAGTCGAATAAGATCGAAATGAAGCTCAAAGCGTTCGAATTGAGGAGACTGAGTCACCTATAAAAAGGGAAAATCATTTTTTTTGCCTATTCATTACTGTAGGCAAAAATTGCATTTCATTCTAAAAAAATGCACATGTTAAACTATCACCCTGAATTTTTTTAAAGCCCTGTACTGCGTTTTATCCGAAACCGGCACGTTTAAACTTTTTTCATTCGTCGAAGGTTTTCACAAACGGCTTTAGAAAAATTCAGGTCGATGGTTTAATACATGCATTTTTTTAATGTGAAATGCATTTTTCATTTACAATAATGAATAGGGGAAAGAAAATTATTTATAATTTTTTCAATCGTTTTTTTGGTGACAAAGTTCATTTTGCCCCGCCTTTCCGCTTTAAAAAAAAATGTCTTCCTTAATCGTTCGTAGAATGCATTTGATGCATTTCACGAACATATAGCCATCAATCATAAGAACCGAGCGACGAAACAACAATCGTGATATTTCGTAGAATTAGTTTTCGTTTTATTTTAATCTGCCGGGTGAACTTCCAGTGATAACACGGCGTCGTAAATTCGTGGAATTCTTAATCCGTTAGTTCCATTAATGAAAGGCGAACAAATATCGCCGATTTTTTAAATAACCATATAAATTGTATAAATAAATTTAAAAATGTAATGAATCAATTAATCAAATTATTATGAATTATATAAATAATACATTTATATATATTCGCCCTTATAAAAAAAGTAATCTAATTTTTTAACGATCATGCATTTAATTTTTTTTTTCAAATGAAAAATTCGATGAAATTAAATTTGCAGATGCTGATGAGCCTTTTCGCCAATGTTTCCGTTCTCGGACCGGCGATGAGTTTTGGTTACAGTGCGGTCGTTCTGCCGATTCTGCAATCGCCCGAAAGCGGATTAAATATCAATGACAGTCAGGCGTCTTGGATAGGTGAATAAAACTCGTGCATTGAACGTTCGATCTATCGTACGAGAAAACACACGTGTTGGCCAGATCTGGATACTTAACGCTTTACAGCTTTTGTAATTCTCGTAGATAATAGCATCGATGTGGAACCTTGACACAGATATCCCTTACATTCTGACCTATCGTTGCTCACGAAGATTAATTCTAGACAAAGTGGCGCTACTGTGGAAATTAATGGGCGGCGCCCGGTGCGCCGGTCTTGAATTAATAACAAAACGTCTGTATCGACAGAAAAAAATGAAATATAAATATCAATTTCCGTTTGTTGATGCAGACATTTGTGAATGTATTTTTCGGATTAAAATAATTGAGTGTCCCAATTCCAGAAAAATATTACGGTTTTTTTTTACTAATTCCAGATAAACATTCCATTGTTGTTTCAAATACATAAAAATATTTTTAGAAAATTTATTTATTCATCTTAACTATTGTTCTGTTCAAATAATTTTTTCGTGAAAGTTTCAAAATTTAAAGGTATTCAGAAAAATTAACGTATTATTTTCTATTTCAAAAAGCGCTTTTCTAAGCATGATTTTCTTCAGATTGTTGCATAATTGAGAAGTGTTTTGAATTCTCCTTAAACGTAGCTAAACGTAACTTTAACGAGTTAAGGAAATTTTGTTGTAAATTTCTAGCCAGTTCGGCAGCGATGGGAACTCCGCTCGGTTGCATCCTGTGCAGTTTCGTGATGAGACGCGGAAGGAAGATAAGTCTGCTCGTTACATCGGGCTTTTCTCTCGCCGGTTGGCTCATCATCTACATGTCTTCGAGTTACCCCCAAATAATAGTGGGACGCGTGATATGTGGAATAGCGACCGGCCTCGCGTCTGTCCCGGCGACCGTTTACTCGGCTGAAATCTCCACGGCGAAGTGGCGAGGAATTTTGGTCACCTGGAGCAGCGTGGCCATCGCCCTGGGAATACTTATTGTCTACATTTTCGGTTACATACTTCCGGTACGTAAAATCCAATTGTTTTATCGCTAAAGCACTTTCCAAAAATAGCAATTTTTTTCTTCTTATATTTCAATGAAAAAGGGTTCAAAATGTAGTTAAATTAGTTTAAACAATATCAAGTTAGAATAATATTGAAAAATTTTATGGTCATAAAAGTGTGCAAAAATAACGCTTTTTAAAATTTTTTTGTCATTTATCATCCTAGAATAACTGGAAGCTGATAGCTCTGCTCTGCTCGATGTTCCCAACGGCGGCGATAGGTCTCGCGCTCTTCGTGCTGCCCGAGTCGCCGATATGGCTCAAGGAAAGCGGAAGGATCGACGAGGCCCGCGTGATAATGAAGAAATTTCGCGGCGTACCGGAAGACGGTCCATTAACGGCGGAAATCGAGGCCGAGCTTCAAGTTAAGCAGCACCCGAAGGCGAAGTCGTTGTTCAAACATCTTCTGCGGCGGTCCTCGGTCAAGCCATTCCTCATAATACTGACTTACTTCTTCTTTCAACAATTCTCCGGTATATTCGTGATAGTTTATTACGCGGTGGCGATAAGCATCGAAGCCGGCGTGCAGTTGGACGCTTATTTGGGCGCGATACTGATCGGTTTGACGAGACTGTTCGGATCGCTTATAGTCGCGGCGGTATCGAGGAAGTTCGGTCGTCGCTGGCCATCGATAATATCCGGTTCCGGAATGGCGATCTTCATGGGGGGTTTGGCGATCTATCTTCTCCTCGTCGATCGCGGATACGAGATCGGCGATCGCGGTATAATACCGGTCGTCTGCATTCTCATGTACATATTCATGGGCACAATCGGCTTTCTCGTTCTGCCGTTTGCCATGATCGGCGAAATATTTCCGGCCAAGGTCAAGGACGTGCTTTCCGGCGTGACGACCAGTCTCGCTTACATCTTCAGCTTCGTCACCGTCAAGACTTATCCGGATTTGCTCTATTACGTGGGCAAACACGGTGTCTTCTGTTTCTACGCGACGATGGCCTTGCTCGGCACGATCTTCGTCGCTCTCTGCTTGCCGGAAACCAAGGGAAAGACTCTCCACGAAATAGACGAGATGTTCGCCGGCAAGAAGAAGAACGTCAACGGCGCGGCGGAGGAGAAAGCCGCTATGTTTCCGCTCAAGGATCTCTCTGGGGTCACCGTCGAGACTTGACCCCCACCCTCGACCTTCACTTCTAGTTTTCCCATTCTATACTTAAGTACTCTAAGCAATTTTGTGTATATTTTTCTATCTGCAATGAGAAGTCAAAAAATCGATATATTTGTTATAAATAAATTTGGAAAAAAGTTTGATCGATTTATGGATATATATTTATAGATCGAATAATAAATATCCATTATCGAGGCATCGAATATGATTTGGTTTGATTGGTGTAATTGATTATCTGTTCGCTTCGCTCCGGCGCAGAGAAGGCTTTGTTTTCGTCTTAAAAAATTGTTTTAGAGATTTTTGTATCAATAAACTTGCAATTGTTTCGATCGTCGAGAAAAGTGGTTTTGAAGAAAAATGTATTTGTGTAATTGTAATAGCATTCTAGTGACTACAATTTTTGAGATATCGAGCTCAAATTCAAAACATTCGAAGTTTATAAAAAAATACATCACATGCAAGTGGACGGTAATTGAATCGAGTTGGTGAATGAAGTTGCCATAATTCCATTAAGAGAAAGTCAAACATTATTAGCGGACGATCTCATCAACAAGACTTTGTACAAAGTAGCAAATAATAAGGAAGGAATGTGCAAAGTTCTGCTTTCCAAACTAGTTTTCAATCCTCATGAAAATAAAAAAATTGAAAAAATCAATATTTCTATGTGCTTCGATAAAAAATCGATGCGTAGGTATCGATAGATCAAATAGTGAATATCGATTATCGAGGAATCGAATATCGAAATAACACGAGGGGAGAGAATGATAATAATAATAGCAGTGTGTTGTGTGTTTGTTGTGGCTTGCCGTAGTTTTAACCTGCAAAGAATGCTTCGCTTGAAAACGAACTTGTTTCTTTTAGTATTCATGGCATTTTCTTTCATCGAGGCTTCGCTCAATGACGAGGATGGCTACTGCGAAAAATCGTCGGAATCCGAGACTCCTGACTGCTCGCCGGTCAATCGATATTCAAAAAAAAAGTTGGCAATTTTTTTTAATAATGTATTATTAGTACGAGGAATACAGATGATTCGATTATATTTATCACCAGCGATGAAGAAGAAAAAAATTAAAATCATAAAAACTTTGTTTTTCGTCCTGTTTTATCGTCTGTTTAAGGTACATATTGTACGATGTAAATCCGTCCGAGGGTTTCAATCTTCGTCGCGACGTTTACGTCAGAATTGCTCCGTTCGTTCGAGCTTTCAACGAGATGGACAAAGAGTACGAATGGAACCTGGTGCTTCCACCTTGGGGTAATTGGATCGAATTAGATTGGAAATGAATTATCTACCGCGGAGCAGTAAGAGATTGATTGCGAAAAATCATCTCAATGAATAAAAGATCTTTTTTTGAATATTATTCATAATATATAATATATAACATATTATATAACAAATAATATATAATAATTATAATATATTACATTCTTTTATCTCATAGAATTCCTTTTTTATAATCTTTCTTTTTGTCGATTTTTTTTCCCGTAGAAAGAATGTATCACTGGAGAAGCCAAGATTTGGGGTCACAGACTCAATTGCCGTGGGGCATATTCTTCGATATTCCGAGTCTTCGACGTTACGCGCCGGTTATCGAGATGCACGAGTTCTTTCGAGGTACCCAATGAATGGCTGCGATAATTTAAAATAAGCGATGGCTAAACGAAAACAAAAACATTATACTAAAAAAGCATTCGATTATTGCAGAATACGAATCTCAAAAAAATACCAAACGGCTGACGATTGACGTCGTTTACGTGCTTCAGAACGACCCGAAAATGTTCGAAACCGGCAAATTCGAGGATAAGATTGAAAAGACCGAATGCACGAAGGCACGATTCGTCTATCGTGTCATTGAAAATAACGAATTTTCGGGTCATTTTTGGGGATACTCGAATTTGACCGCGCGAAACGTCGAGTGCGTCGTTTTTCACGGAACCGCGTCCGATATCGCGAAGCTTATCAAGCTTCAAAATCGCAGGTAGATTAAGAACGACAATAAAATTTCCATACGATTCTATAAATATTTCATTTAGTATCTCCAAAAAAAAAATTTTAAGTTATAATTCTAAGAAAAAAAAAATAAAGCAATTTTTTTCTTTCAGGTCAATTATGCTGGATCGCATGGAAATTCCTCTGCACGACGAGTACGGATCGCGGGAATACTGGCGAGCCCGGCGGAGTATGCGTTACAACAGTGAATTGTACGAAATCGCTAATGAATTTCGTGAGAAATATCTCGAATCAACGGATACGAGAGACAATACGGTGCGTCCTACGGACTGGACCGAAGAAAAAGTATGCGATAAATTCCAAATTGTTTTAGTCAATTAAAGAAAAAATTGGAGGAACGGCGCTAGAATCAAGGATACTTTTAGGGACGAAGAAACGCTGTCGGAGGTCCTTATTTGGCGGTGCATCTCAGAAGACGCGATTTTTTGAATGGTCGGCCAAAGACCGTGCCAACAATAGCGGGCGCGGCGGAACAATTGGATCGAATAATGAAAAAGCTCGAGCTAGAAATTATATTCGTCGCGACTGACGCAACGGACGACGGTAATGATAAAAAAGCCACTTTGCGAATATTACCTTGGGATAATTTCTTTTGAGATCATATAAATCATATTCTAAAATTTTTTTGCTCAAAAAAAGAAAATAATCAGCATCACCATTATTTCGTTATTCTTAAAAAAGTAACGGTAATCATTATTACAAATTATTGCCTTTTTTTTGTGTAAAATAATTCTCGAATATGAACCATAATAATCGAAAGAAAAATTATCCGAATGTAGATTCGTGGAAGCGAAATGATACATAAAATTAAATCCAAATGTAATTTTGATAATCAATAGAAATAAATGATTTTGTTTCAGAATACGAGGAACTAAAGAATTTGCTTTCGGAATACCGAGTGCATCGTTACGTTCCTTCGCGTCGGGTCAGAGAGAAGTTTAAAGACGGAGGAATAGCGATAATAGATCAAATAATATGTTCCCACGCGAGGTGAATAATATTTACGATATTCAGAGAAAAAAAAAAAATGAGCATTAATTCTTTTTTTTCTTTCCCATTAAAGATATTTCTTGGGAACACACGAATCGACTTTTACCTTTCGCATTCAAGAGGATCGCGAGATAATGGGCTTTCCGGTCAAAACAACGTTCAATCGTCTCTGCGGAAGCGAAAAAAAATGCTCTCGAGGCGGACAGTGGGAAATCGTCTGGTGATGAGGAGAAATGCACGCGAATTAATGACCAAAGATGAGCAATCGAGCGAAATTTCGCTCTTTCCCCGTTTATTTCTTAGGATTAATCTTAGGCAAGATAACAGCTTGATATAATTTTATATGACTTTCCGAAACGAATTAAAAGAACGCGGCTCGATCGCGAAATCAAGCGATCGACGGCTTGCCGATCAATTCTTGTTCTCGTCGAGTTTCCTGTTCCCTCTGATGCTCCCTGCTCAGCGCCTCCTTCTGCTTTATCTGCTGCAATCTCAGCGCTCGTTTCTACAAAATTACTCTCGTATCTCATCTCTGAATCGCAATTCGAACAATCACGACGCGCATAATTTAAATTCCATTGTGTCCTATTATTGAATCAGATCATAAATCGGAAAACAAATTTTATATCGTTTTACCTTTAACTTGAATGTTCGCTCGTGAATATTTGTCATTTCCTTCTTTATCAAGTTCAATCTTCCCTGGTAGGCCAGTATCGTGGAAAACTTGGAGATACGTTGGAAATTTTTTGTCAATCTTCTAAATTTTTTTCATTTTCTTGAATCGTAACTTCGCCTACTTACCATCTCGTTTAACGTGCAATCGCCCGACGTATCGTCGAGCTTCAAATTTTCCACTCTCATGCGGTCGATGAGACTTCCTTGCTTTCGTCTGTTGCATGAATTATATTTAGATTTCTTTCAACCAGAAAAAAGAACTTATCGATACAATGGTTCTTGAATATTCTCACGTCAATTCGTCGAGTTCCTTCTTTATTTGTTCCAAGGGCGGCTGATAAATCGCCAACAGACCGTTTGCCAGTTTAACCGTCGAATCCGAAAAATCGACAGTCGCGTTTTCCCTGTGCAAGGAAAAACATTTTGTTGCGAGTGAATTCCTCGATGTGGAATCGACGATAAGCCGATTTGTAAAAGACGGTAATTAAGTTTTGCCATTAACGGAGGTTATGTTTACCTTTCGGAAACTTCGATGTTTGGCTGAACTTCCGCCGCAGCCTCCTCGCCTATTTCTTTCATCATATTTCGAACGTAGTTATCAATTTAATAAATACAATTCACTCACGCAACAATCAATATTCCTCGGTGTAACATTCAATCCTTCTCGTGGATCGCCCTTTTGTTTTCGCTTATTTACAAACACCGATCAGCTGTCAACGATGTGTCGTTGGATGTGAGGAATTTCCACCAGAGGGCGCTGTGCGCGATGCGACGCGGTGTACCGGTTTTTTCGCCAAGCTACCTCATTCGCGGTCGCACAGCGCGAGCGGTCGTTTCGCTCGCGGACGTGGTGAGCGAGTTTTCACCGTAGCAGAGAGCAGCAGAGAGCCAACTGATCTGAATCCGAGGTACGTTTCGAATGAGCGCAGGGCGACCTTCCTCTCTTTCTCATCACGACAGATGGAAAGAAAAAAAAACGTCGCTGGGCGCTGAATTCCGTACCCCTGTGGCGAATGCTCGTCAACTCGACGTTTACTTAAATATCGTATTCTGGAATATTCTTGGCCACTCGAATATTCTACAAAATTTGCCGGTGGGTTCAGAATTAAGATCTTTTTCTCAGATCTCCCAAGTGCAGCACAAGCCCTCTCATAATATTCTGTATTTCCCCTACAGTCCCCACTCCCGGTCAGTTGCTGCAGTAGGGGCAACGTGGCGCAGGGGTGGGGATGGCGTGGCGCTGGCAGCGCGATGAACGGGCGAAGTACAAATTCAGTTTAGCGGATTCGTCGCTATGGTGATGAGTTCAGGTAAGCGGGCGGTTAAGGTGAGGTGCAATAACGAGTGCGAGAAAGACACCGAGATCGGCGCTTACGGCGGAGCAAGAGAGACGTACTCGGAGACATGCTTCACATCGCGTTAAGGTAAGTCAAAAAAAGAGAGCTTCCACAGCAACAATTCTTTTGTTCTTGCCCGAAAGTTATACGAATCGGTCCATCCGAATGCGGGTTTTACGTTGACTTACGTCCAAAAGTTGACTGTCATACATCGGAAAGCTTTCGGATACCATTTTGTTTTCAATGTTTAACCAACGTTTTGTCGCTAACTGAATTCGGTCATTCATACAAAACAAACCGAAGTTTTATCATCATGAATAGGATAGGATGAATTTATATGAGCATTGATAAGTCGATCAGATCGAAACTGTAGTCTCTGATGATTCCGCGTTACCGTCGATCGAGAAGCTGGAACTTTTCGTACGCAAAGTTTTCGAGAATCTCTTCGTGAGAAACGAAAGAGTCATGAAAATACCCCGGCGAGTAATATCGAACTCATCGTGACTTGCACGACATTCGCGCTATTTCAACGCTCGGCGTTCCGCGGCGTTCGTGAAATCTCGCGAGACATAATTGTCATAATTGAGAGATAATTGTTTGGCCGTCAATAGGTGAATTATTTAAATGACTTTGGAACTCGTAAAATTACGCCATTAAAAAAAATAATGGAATGAAGATACTGAACCGACCTCGATTTAAGAAATCTTTTGATCGGCACACGTGTCGATGAGTCGCTACTATTTAGACGATGAGATTATTTTTGGTCGACGGCAAATGACGATAACGATGATTTTTTTTAAACGATAATTTTAATAGAGGAAAAAACAAAAGCAATTGCATGACGATCGAAAATTATGAGAAGCAATTAATTGATCAATTGCGTAATTTAGTTGATTAATTATTTAAATAAAGCGATTAATTAAAAATTATTATTTTTAATACATTTAATTATTGAATTGATTAATTAACAATTGATTTGAATCGCACATAACGAAAGGGCTACCTTAAGATATATTCTTATCACTTAATCTGTATAGAAAATCATTTTTTTTACAAATACGATATCAATTAATTCTTATTCGATGAGAGTGCTGGAAAGTATACAAAATGAAAAACGATGCTTGAGATAATATTTAAATTAATACTGAAGTTATTTAGTTTCGAGCTCCTTCAAAGTTCCGCGTTGTCGTCGTTGATTTTGATGATTTTCAAGTTAATGCCATTTATGGGCGTCAGCAAAAATGACCTGGGGTTGTTCGCGTAAGGTATCTCGGTCTTGTCGCAAACTTCCACTCGGTAATTGCTCAGAAACTTGACGAGGCCAACTTTCGTTTGCATAACGCCGAATCGTTTCCCTAAAATAAATAAATAAAACATTGTTCAGTGAATACCAAATAATATTTTATGAACGATCTTTGGGCGAAATCTTTTTTGAAAGCTCGAAGTAAAGAAACTGGAATTGCTGGTAAAGTGGCGCAATATTTCTGTTCGTTTGAGCAAAGGTTTCATCCCAACGTGTGCCACAAAAAGATTGATCCGTTGGGTTTTACGTACCGATGCAATTTCGCGGTCCATCCCCGAAGGACAGTTCCGTCATCGGATGCCTCGATTTTACAGCTACCTCCGTGAATCTCTCGGGATCGAAGACATCCGGTTTCGGGAAGTATTGAGAATCCCTCTGAATCGCGTTAATTGGAATCCAAACCTTCTGGTCCTTCTCGATCGTCAATAGTTTATCCTTCGACGCACTCCGGAAGGTATAAGCTTCCGTGGATTTGCGCATCAGAAAAGTAACCGGTGGATATTTTCTTAACGTTTCTGGAATAAACAAGATAATCGCACGATCGATTAGTTGATCATCGAGCAGGTATTTTCCGTTAAGACTCTTTGATCTAGCTCGCGGCGTTGTTTGGATCGTTAGATCCGTTACCTCGAAACACCAAGTCGAGATACTTCATGTCCTTGATCCCCTCGTACTCGATAACTCCACCGGTTCTCTCCATCTCGTCTTTTATCTCACGCCTCAGGGTCTCTTGAATATCGATGTTCTGAGCGAGCTCGTACAAGGCGTTGCTCATCGTCGTCGATGAGGTCTCGAAACCCGCGATGAAGAACACGAACAGTTGAGCCGCCAGTAGAGGATCCGTCAATTCTTCGGGGGCAAAGAAAATTAATTCACTTTTTTTTATCGGTGATTTTGCTCACTTCTTATGTGCTTAATATTTTGAAGATTTTTATACTATCTGGAAGTGTTTGAAATTCTATTCGAATTCTAACTTTTGGGGGAGTTTAGCACTGTTGCACTCAAAAACAACCTCAGATGCCCGTTTGGTGATTAAAAATGTGATTAATGTCATTTCGGAACGATATACATTCGACACGAAAGAGAATTCTTACTGTTTCTCCAAAAAAAAAAGAAGAAAATACGCAGTAGCGAAAAAAAGTACTTACCAATTTCGGCCATTTTATCGGGATGATCCTTGATCGTCATAAGAAGATCAACAAAGTCGTGCTTGACGACGCTATTTTTCTTCCTATAATCCATCGTTTGTGTCATGGTGTTTATGAAAAAATCGTTCATCTCCTTGTCGGCCAAGAAATGTCCGACGATATTGTAAAGTTTCGGCGCGATTGTTCTGCAACGAAACTGCAGAATCTTCCGCAAATTGGTGGCGAATATTCTCCTTCCCATCATCCGGAATGGACTGTCCTCGCTGGCCATCGCGTTCATCTGAAGACCAAAGGCGCAAACCCCGATAACGTCCGTGGTGAATTTCGCCGTCAATTCTCGAACCTCGACGACGATCTCGCTGGAGTCGGATTTCTTCATCTCCTCGTCGACGTATCCGTGAAAGCGTTCGACGCACTCGACGAGAAGGTAAAACATCTCTCTGAGCTTGCCGGACGTGAAAACCGGCGACAATTTCAAGCGCAACGGTCGCCAGCGCGTCGGCTCGAGGTTAAACAGATGCTGGGACAGCGGCTCGATCTTCTCGAAAACCGGCATTCCCCGATCGGCAAATTTGCTGAAGTCCTTTATCAGCACGTCCTTTATGAGATCGAGATCGTTCAGCACGAGTATCGGCGTTTGCCGAACGTATATACCGCAGAGCGGCTCGTCCTTGAATTCTTGATACACTTTGTACAGATAATCGCCCATCGACAACTTGCCCATCATTACTTCCTTGAACGTTCCGAACACCAAAACCGGTTGTGGTCCCTTAACATCGCGGGATTTCCAGTAATCGAAATCTTTCGTCAAATAATAATACAAGCCGATTGTGAGACTCAATAGGATCAAAACTGATTCGACGACACCCAACATTGTGTCTTGTTTAAAAAAAAATGATTATTATTTAAAAGAACAAATTGAAAAAATATTTTTTAGAGGTTGTTGTCAGACGATCATTTTTATTTCTGTGTTTATTGCGCGGCACTTCGTGTCGCGACGGTTCAGAACGCGCGAAGACAACTGCTGATGTTTCTAGAGCAGAAGACTTCCTATACCAAATGTTTATGTATAGACGGAAGGGTATTCGTTCCTCTCAGAATTCTCTCTCGTTCCGTGACCTTGTCGAGCGATAGAAGACGCTCGCAGCTTGAGTGAGAGCTCGGCTTACAGCGGTTAGCGGAGGTAGCGATGCTTCTGTCGCGTCGAAATATTCACTCGCACTGAATCGGGAAACGCTACGACCACTCGCTATTATAGTCCGCACGTTTTCCCACTGTACACACACAACTCGCGTACCGACTCCGCTCGATTGTTATCACCGATGTTTTCCTGCAGAATGGATGACAAGGCAATAATGAAGATAATTATTTTTTTATCGCAGAATCCCCATCAACTGCGGATTCATTCGTTTGACGAGTTTTTCGTTGACTAGGAAACTTTTCTTAGCGATTTTTTTTGCGAATGCATCGTTAAAAATGATGAAACGGAGACAAAAAGATGACATTGGTTTAAAAAAATGATAAATATAGTTGATAATAATTACATTTATTATTATTATCAATGATTAAATAGTGCAAAGTTTGAACACCATTGAACACCGTGCAACGCCGCTCACGACGATTTAGAGAAAAAGTTGACGTTTGAGTGGCTAAGAATTCTTCTTTTCACCGAATAATCCGGAAGTTCGCTTGATATGATCAAAAATATTTGTTGTTTTTATGATACCGATTTAGCGTTTCCCGAGATTAGCGATCTCGATTGATCATTCACAAGATAAAAAAAGTATGAATATTAAATATTCACATTTATGATAAATTTGAATCATGCCAAATAAAACTAGGCATTTGTTGATTAGAAATAAACATGCTCTTCCCAATGACCATCAAAAAAACAAACCAATAATATTTGGTTTAGACGCGAATGCGTGACTCATCATTCGCCGCCCAGACGGCTTTGACGACGAGTTCACGTACAATAGTGAAATAGCCGAGTCATGCTTCGAGTAAACATAAAAACAGCGACAACATTGTGCCGAGAGATTTTGAGCTGAGCACACAACACCGACGAACGTTCGAGTCTGTACTTCGATCAGTCTCGTAGAGACATGCGCGCGCGGCGTAATTCAAGGATGTGACGATTGCACAGCATTTACTGCACTCTAATCTAGCAGCAAAACCGTCGACCATGCGTCGCTGCATCGTCACAGCGCAGCGGACGAGTCTACGATGGCACAAATTTCTTACGTAAAACGATTTTTCATCCCAACTCGCGTCTCGCCTTGACCATTACAACAAATATTGCCGATTGATATTCGAAAAAGCCAAGACGAAATATTCAAGCTAATTCAAAGTAAAAAAACTTGTTTTCTCAATTGAAAAACAAATAATTCACCGGTTACCCAAATTTCGTTTGCTACGTCTGTCGCGGGGACGTGTCTCGACGACAACCTCCGCGAGATGTCGTCACGCGCCCCGAGTGAGGATGAACTTGATCGTTCGATGCCAAACGCGTTCACCACCGCGAGGGCGTCGAGACTTGCATCCAGTTCGCGCTGGGTACTCGTGTCACGAGTATGTACCATCTTCTTATCCTCGAATAGACACCGCGCGTGTTGCACGACGATCGAACGGTAAAACAGAAATAATAACCGGAAATAGAGAATCATCAAACAACCGCAACAATAACAAGTAAAGCCAGACCAGATTAGATAAAGACCAAGATTGGAGTATCGAGCCCGCCTCTGACAAAGGCCATGTTTTTTAATTCATCCTTTTATCGTCTTGTCTCTTTCTAATCCATTGTGATGGAAAGAGACAGAATGATAAAAGTGTGAATAAAAAAACACGGCTAAAAACGTCAGTCACGTGACCGAATGGAAAGTCGTTCGATGATAAAAGTAGAAATAACTTTCATGCTCGACGCCAGAAGATATTGTTTTTTTTTATTCATTCATGTGAAAATAAGGGACGAATTTTTTTCAGTACAATTCCCGTCAAATTAATGTTTTACACCAGTATGTGCCAAAACACCAGAATTTTTTTAAATATAACATTTGTTTTTTAATTTAATAAAATTTTGGTGGTGTGAACTTGCGATAAATGTGACTTATCGCCGTCACGTAGCGTTTTTTTACGAGCAAAAATGCTAGTCCGCTCCTATCTCTAAGTCCAGCGCATTGACGGAAGTAGACAAATGATTTTTTTTTGCGAGCGCAGAGATTTCGTAAGAGGCAACGCGCGTCATCAATGAACGTAAGGTTTAGCGGATGTGGTTTTAAATACATCCTCTTTATCTAAATTGTTTTTCCTTTATTTCATTAAGTGGACTGCAATTGGTAATGAAAATAAAGTCGGACACAGACCGTTACTATCTTGCTGTTATCTCTTGAAAAACCGTCGTCCGACGGAAGCACCAAGGAAAAAAAGATACCGTTTCATTCATCGATTTATATCTTAATGCGTGTATTCACTACACTCCCGGTCAAAAGTGTGATTTGGTAAAAATTTCGCCAACTCTCGTATCAAATTAAAATTCGAAAAAAATCAAGGTCACAAAAATTAATAACATTAATTTTTCATAATAACGAAAAACTTTCATCTTATTTTATACTCTTTTTTAAGCTGTAAGTGTCACTCCAAAACAACAGTCGACTTGGTATTATCTAGAATTTATATATTTTTTAGGCACGTACGATTTTCGATGCGATGATAAAAAATTGTTATCGGTCCTTTGTGTGTCCGTATAAATATATATATATTTTATATATTTGTATTATCTTGTACAGGTGTCATATAAAAAAAATCCACAGTAATACTTGTATTATTACTAATTATGAATAATATTAATCAATATTATTTGTTTATAAACAAATTAAAAAAGATAGATGCACATATATCTTCCACATATTTCACCATCATATATTGAGGCATTAATTGCTGCCAATATTCCTCGAGCATACTTATATACTTCTACATTAATTATATACACGTATTTTTCAATTATATCCGGTGTGTAGAAATCGATGATAATTTGTTTCTCAGTGATTGCCGCGCGGTCGATTCGACGCTTTGTTGCCGGAATGTCGCCGTTGACGATTAACGTGCGACTAGTGCGGGTTTAGCAATTTTTCTTTTATTATATTTATGCGACTTTTAAAGCTCAGCTAGTTGCTTCAGCCTCGTTGATCAATCCGTAAACGAAACAACTGTCGCGAAATGAATGGGTTCGATGAACCCGAGATATATTTTTACTAATTGAATTTTTAAATTGTATCATTCACGTATATGATATGCAAATTCACGATATGCGCGATACGATGCTTCAATTGATAATAAATAATAATTACGTTAATTTCGAATGATTATTTTAATTTTTTTTGTTCATTCAAAGATCCGTACTGTCGTCGTTGATTTTGACGATCTTCACGTGAATGCCGTCGATCGGCGTCAGTATAAATCCCTTGGGATCGTTAACGTAAGGTATCCGAGTCTTCTCGCAAACGTCCACTTTGTAATTGCTCAGAATCTTTACGAGGCCAACTTTTGTCTGCATGACGGCGAATCGTTTGCCTGATGTGCGAAAAAAATGATAATAAAACGAAAAAACGTTAATCGCAATTATCTAGAAAAGTACTCGGGGCCAGACGAAAGATGTTTTTGCGTTGAAATGAATTGTAATGTGTAATATCATAATGAAATTCAAGTTCAACGTACCGATGCAATTTCGCGGTCCATCTCCAAAAGATAAGTCTGTCATCGGATGCCTTGACTTGATAGCTTCCTCGGTGAATCTTTCGGGATCGAAGACATCCGGATCCGGATAGTATTCCGGATCTCTCTGTATCGCGTAAATCGGGATCCAAACCTTCTGATTCTTCTCGATCGTCAATGATTTATTTCTCGAAGATCCTTGGAATGTATACGCTTCCGTGGAATTACGCATTAGAAAAGTTGCCGGCGGATACTTTCTCAACGTTTCTGCAGAAATATGCCGATTGAAAACATTAATTTTGCTGATAATTCGTTGAACAATTTCTTTTAACTGGTTGACAAATTTGAGGAATCGTCACTATGCAGAAATAAGGTTCTTGTGAAGCTTTTGCAACATTAATTTTTTTTCGGAGTATAATATTCGGACCTTGAAACACCATATCGAGATACTTCAAATCCTTGATTCCCTCGTACTCGATAATACCGCCAGTTCTCGCCATCTCGTTCTTTATTTCGAGCCTCAATTTATCCTGAATCTCGTGATTAAGAGCCAACTCGTAGAAGGCGTTGCTCATCGTCGTCGATGACGTCTCGAAACCGGCGACGAAGAATACGAATAGCTGGGCCGCCAGAAGACTGTCCGTCAATTCTTTAGCACCAACGAACATATATTAATCAACGTCGACTCATTAATATTTGTAAATTATCAAACATAAAAGAGCAAAAACCCGATTAATATTAAACTATTAACAAGTTACAATTTCTTCACAAATATAAATCAAATAGTAATTCATCAACATATATTCAGCACATTTATTTATTAATATTATTAAAAAAGGGCTTAATCTTCTGTAATTAATAAACTTACAAGTGAAAATAAGTCTATTATTTTTGCAATAAAGAATGCTAATTCCATTCGCTTGCGAACTTTAAATATGTTTTTCGCAATTAATTGAAAAACGCATAAAAGGAACTTACCGATTTCGGCAAATTGATCCGGATGGTCCTGTATCGCCATGAGAAGATCGATGAAGTCGTGCTTGACGACGTTATTTTTTTTCCGGTAATCCATCGTCTGTCTCATGGTGTTGATGTAAAAATCGTTCATCTCCTGATCGGCCAGCAGATGTCCGATCATCTCGTACAATTTCGGTGCGAGGGTTCTGCAGCGAAACTGCAGCAATCTCCGCCAATTGGTCGCGAAAATTTTTCTTCCCATGATGCGAAATGGACTTTCCTCGCTGGCCAACGAGTTCATCTGCAGTCCAAAGGCGCAAACGCCGATGACGTCGGTGGTGAATTTCGCCGTCAGCTCGCGGCACTCGACGATCAACTCGTCGGTCGACGATTTTTTCATCATGTCGTCGATGTGTTCTTGAAAATGTTCGGCGCACTCGATCAGAAGATAGAACATCTCTTTGAGCTTGCCGGAGGTGAAGACCGGGGACAATTTCATTCTCAACGGTCGCCAACGGGCGGGCTCGAGATTGAACAGGTGCGGCGAGAGCGGTTCGACCTTTTCGTACATCGGCGCACCGCGGTCGGCGAATTTGCTGAAATCCTTTATCAGCACGTCCTTTATCAAATCGAGATCGTTCAGCACGAGCACCGGCGTCTGGCGCAGAAATATACCGAAGTACGGTTCGCCCTTGAAAACTTTGTAGACACTGTTCAGGTAATCGCCCATCGAGTATTTGCCCGTGACTATGTCCTTAACGGTGCCGAACAGCACGATCGGTTGGGGTCCCTTCACGCCGCGTGACTCCCAGTAGTCGAAAGTTTTCGTCATGTAATAATAAAGCGCTATCGCGAGACCCGTTACGAGCAACACTAACTCGACGAAACCCAGCATCGTTGCCTCGATTGAACAGAAATTGTAACAAATATATTCTGTACGTTGATCGTTAACCTTTCCGAGTTACACGCTTATGAGACAATAGATTCTACGTCGCTCCGGCACCTCACGGCGCGACGTTCCGACGATAACTGCGCGTGAAGTTCGAACGATACGCTTCCTGCTCTTCCAGATGCGTTTTCGATCCTTTTTCAATTCTCTCTCGTTCGGTGACCTTGACTGCTGATGTAAGAGAATCGCGATCGCGCGCGCGCCGCGGGGAACTAGGCTTATAACAGCGCGCGAAAAAAAAAACACACACCAACGAGGCTTCTACCGCGTCGTAGTACTGACGCACACTGGCTCGGGCGCCAGGACGACCACGCGCTCTTATAGCGTGCACACTTTCCTCATTGACCCGTAACTCGTAAAAACAGGCCGTTAGATCGTTATCTCTCATCATTTCGCGGCAAATTGCATGACGTTACGATATTTTGAGTGATTTTTTATCTTCTTTTTTTCTTTTTCTTTCTTCGGTGAGAATTTATGATTCAATATCGGCACGTAGTTCCGTAACCGGAGATAGCATCCTCGAGTTTGTGAATGAACCGATAAAAATGTTGTTGCGGCGATTCAACGGAATATATTTACTTATTGCTTTTAGAAGCCCGTGGAAATGGTAACTATTCTATTCATCCTTGTTATTTATTTACAGGAAGAAATAATCAGTTATTTTTTTTATTTTTCATTTTGAATTTTATATTAAAAAATTATCAGAATAAGTAGGAACGAAAAAGAGTGTAAAGTCGCTGTGAGACGGATTTGTAACATTATTATTATTATTTCGTCGTTTTCATATTGCAAATCACAACTCGTGCGACTGTGACGAATGAAAAGAAGCTCGTTCATCGACAAATTTTCTGTATGTTCGAGGCAACCTTTTTTTTTAAATATCTTTATCTCCGTCGGCTCGTATCTCCGTATCGATCGTAATAGTATCGAATAAAACGTGGACAAAGTCACCGGTCGCGAAACACAGAAACGGTGCGCCGAATTTTTGCGGAACATTTTTTTAATCGCATCGGAGTAAATGAGATATGAGGAAACCGGAAAAGTCTCCCGTGTACCCTAAAACATACAACTCCTCTTTTCGTCAATAACCAGTAGAGATTAAAGAAAATTTACCTGAAAATAGTATTTTACTCAATAACAATATCTTATTTTCACAGCAGAATTTGAATTTCATAATAGGGGAAAAAAAAAGAATGCAAATTATTATTCTCATTCAACAGTCTAGAAGCCGCTGATTACTTGATTCATGTGCACGAAACTTTAGCACCGACTGTCGGTAACAAAAACTTTTAATGAATGATTTTTCGAGATTATATATATTAGGTAAAGTCGATAAGTAGCATCATATGCATTTATGGAGTCCGAGTCCGCCGAGGTTCATCGCTTTTCTGAAAAATTTATGAAATTCCCGAAGTTCACTGCTCTTACCGACAGGGCTTTTTCTCCCTCGCATGTGCGTCCAGCGCTCCGTCGATAATAAAAACTTTGCTATTCTTTAGGTGCGAAACCTTTAAGCTGTAACGAGAATAGAATCCCCCTGCGCCTGTGAGTCTCGCAGTCGCATTATATTTCCCTCAAAAGCAAAAGTGCAAAAACAGCATAAAGTTTCCATTACCGACTGCGGGTCTTCGCATCCCCTTAAGAAGACGAAACCCTTCGAATTTCTCCCAATTGGGTTTCTCTGCCTCTTTGAACACTCTTTGAACTCTTCTTTAACACAATTTGGATCGAATATTGTGAAAATTGAAAAAGAAAAGATATTTGGTTCAAGTCGGTCTTGGCTGCACGCGCTTTTGACCGAGACCGACGATGTTTCTAGCTTCCTCTGACGCATCCTGTCGTCGAACAGTAGCAAAGTCATTCCTCGAGTAAATACGAGAAATATAGTTACAACCTCGCGCCAAGAGTGTTCCAGCTAAAAATTCTAACACGGAACGTGGGACGTTAATAGATCTGTACTTTGATCCCTCTCGCATGTGTGCAGACATTCGCGCGCGCGAGCGGCGTTATTTGAAAATGTCAAGATCGCGCACCGTTTGCTTATTGCTCTATCGCATATTATAAAACGCTTCAAATATATGTGTCGAAGCTTCGTTATTGCGCAACGCGCCTCTGATAACGACAGAACATCTTGCGTAATGCGATTTTCCGGTGACATCGCTTTTCCCCTCGACGATCAAAAATTCTCTTTGATCGAAAGTACAAAAAAGAAAGTCTAAAAATACGCTAAACAATCGTGAGATTATTATATCAACAATTTTTTCTGCATCGAGATGAATTTGTGATTTCTCCGCCACTCGAATATCTTGCGCTACGATTGGATGCGGCGACGTGCCCCCGGCGATAAACTCCACGAGCGTGTCGTCACGCGGCCCGGAGTGGGGACGAGCTCGGCTGGTCGATACCAAAAACGTTCACCTCGCCGACTTGCATTCAGTTCCTACCGAATACTCGTCGCGCCGCGGCTATCCACATTTTCTATCCCCGTCGGCGCGTTTCACCCTGCGGTTGGTCTAAGAGAATAGACGAAAAAAAGAGGTTGAAGAAGAATCGTTCGAAAGAGGGATAACAATATTGATACGAAAGTTCGATAAGATTAGATAAAAGTTGGGTGTCAGGGGCGGCCCTGATAAGAATTGCAGTTACGTGACCAGACATCCGATCGAGTGAGAAAAGTCTCAAAAAAATACACGCACCTCGATCGTCGAGGGCAAAATGTGATTTGTCCGGAAAGAAATTTTCCATTCACACGAAGGTATCGAGGAACAGGGAGGCGATAAAAAGAACAATATAAAAACAACAACAAAAACAAGGACGTAACCTAGGTGGAGCCATAGTGCGAGGCGCATCTGTGCGGGTACACCGGATCGTAATTCTAGTGTGCGCAGAAACTCGCAAGAAGCAGCACGCGTTAAACATAATTTCGCCAGCTGCGCTCTAACGATTCAAACACAATCTTGATTATCATTTTATCACTCGACGGAATTGAGTTGTAATCGTCGTCGACAAAAGAAGAAGCGTTTTCGATCAACGAGCTCGAAGATAAACGGCGTTTCGGTGCATCGGGAACGCGAGGGGGTGGGAGGAAAGGACGACGAAATTTCCTTTCCGTCGCACGGACTCGGGCTCTGCGCGCAAGTTCTAATTCGAGCTATGTGAATAGAACTGAAAAAACAACAAACACATACCATTTTTTTTCTTCGTCGCGCGAATCGAGGTCGTTTAGTCGATTGCAACGGATAAATTCATCGATAAATTCAATTGTTTCGCTCGATCGTCGATTTCGTCGAATTCGGTGATAAAGAAATTTCGCAAACTGGCTCCGGAGGTGAGGATAAAACAAATTGGAATGAGGGAGGATCTGTTGTCCATAATACGACACACGAGCAGCGATCATTTTTCCGAACAAGAACTGTAGCGTCTGTGTGAAAAAATACTCCTGAGAAGAAAGATACATATATATATCTGAATATATATATATATATATATATATATATTCTGGTTAAACACGAGCGACGATTCAATCAACGATCCGCAAAAGACAGACCAATCGTCGACGAAGATTCGATCGATGTACCGCTGTTGGCATAGCTGTCGCCGTCAAGGCCACCCGAGGACTTGGGATTTCGACCGTTAGATCCGACGTCGGGTCTCCTTTTCGTTTCGTTAACGAACTTTTTTTTTATCGTCCATGCGGTGAAGCTGCATATTTAGTTTGCTTTTTTTTTTTTGATAAATTTTGATCCATCGTCGAATTTTTCGAGATAACGAGAGAGAGAGAGAGAACGAGAAAAAAGAAAAACGAAAAACTGATTCGCGCGAAAAGCGAAAGTTTGTTATGCCCTGTTGGCTCGCCACTTGTCTCGATTTGTTGTCCGGGCCGTTTATCGGTTATTGCATCGCTCTGAGAAAACTCGCTCTACAGGCTGGTATTGTCCAGCCGACCGGCACGACCGGATCGACTGCTTGTAGCGAGAAACATTTCGCCGACACGAAAATAAGGACGAGGGAGAGAGCCGACGGCTGCAACGCGACGACCATGCCACCCTGCGCCGAAGAGAAAATTCAAGGTGCGTTCCCTTCCGTTGCCATTCATGAATTGACCTTTTTTTTCAGGACAATGTATTTTGAAGAAACGTTCCTTTCGGACGCTTTCTCGGAACTTGCAGTTAAACGTATGCAAAAAAATGCAAGCATAAAATGAATCGTGAAAATGTATCCTGAAAGGATTTACTTTCAATATATCCTTCGAAAGAATCTCGAGATCCTCTCTACTCTCATAGGAGGGAATATCGACGAATTTCCCGCGAAAAGTGAGAATGAGAGAGAATTTTCAATAGTTCACAATGTGGGATTAGAAACGGAAAAAATGAGTCATACAGAAGGTATCGAAAACATTCATTTCAACCGAACTTTCTTTCTCAGCGGAAATGGTTTCGCTAATTTCCCTGAAGAAACCTACATTTTTCTTCGAATTCTTTCTCACTTTCGAAAATATTTTTTTTCACGGCCGAAAAGTTATGCTCGGATACGAGTTCGCAAAAAGATTCTACATTCAGCTCACGATGTTTACGGGCAATCGAGCATATTCGCATATAATGATTGAATTTTTGTTATGCAATTTTCATAAACTGCAATTTTTTTTTTTATATAAAAAATTCTCTCTGGAACTAACTTTTTCCAGGAAATGGAACGATTTTTAAAAGTTTTTTGGCGGGTAAAAAAACATTCAACAGTTGAGTAATAATGCATATTTCTACGAAGCAAACAGCAGTCCGTAAAAACACGATGCTAATATCGGTATTTTGAATCCTCAGTCGCTATTGAGTAACGATTATTAGCACAGCTGAATCGAAACAGTACGGCGTGCAGAAGACAGTCTTAGTTCGCCGACTGAAGCGACAAGGACGAAGAATAATAATTTTACATAACCGATACTAACAATTATCGATCTTGTGTTAAAGATCTCGCACCATCCGGTTCTATTCCGGGGTCCAAAGTGGAGCGCGTGCGACCCTTGACCATTAGGAAATAGTCTATCGACTTTATTGTATCGAACATTTCCTATGAAAGTTTCTCTCGCCGAGGCATCGCGACGATATTTCTCTCATAATTTGTCCCAAATCCGAACCAGAAAAAAAAAAACCTTTGAAACGTACATTAAACTTTGTTATCGAATCGAATGGAGAAAAGAACGAAGTCATTGTCAATATTTCCATTGCAAATGCACGTGCGCAGTCTCGAGGAGACTGGCAAGTCTTGTGCCCGCGCTCGGGGAGGGCTTACGGGCGAAAAAGTCTTTTCGTATGTTATCAAGCGACGACTCGTAAAACGTGCTGGGTTTTCGCTGGCTGGCAGACAGTGCGGTTGGACTTTGACGCCGCGCAGGTCCGTACGACGGCGCGCGGGGAACCCGGGGCTCGCGCGACGAAAACCGGTCATTCGAAGTAGGTCGTTCACGATGGTTTACAAAAGAGCGAAGTCGCCGCGGGTGCATGAACCAGATGGTCTGGCGACGGAAATAGAACTCTTTGTAAGTTTAAAGACACAAACGCACACGCGTGGTAGTCGAATCGCGTGGGTGTGCCGCACACACGTACGGGAGAGATAAAAAAAAAGGCGGGAGCATCGGCCAAGCCCTCGTTTTGCGTCCAATCGCCGAGGACTCGAGAGTCTCGTGGACGACGAAAATTGAAATAAATTCGGCTTGCGTCAGAATCGCGCGCTCGCCAGCCAAAGCGACGGCGCGAATAAACACGATAAAAAGCACAAAATAGAAAATCTGGCGTGCGAAAAGTGTTTCCTGTACTTCGACGTATGCTGCGTCACGCAGCGACTATCGTCATCGGAATATTTCATGAAAATCCTATCGATTTGTAAGCTCCGAGGAATTGCGAGATTCACGGAAAATTGTTGTTTTCGATACAATTTTGTTTTCGCGCGAACACGAAAGGCATAGCGTGAATTGCATTGCTGCGATGGCATTTTTCGTATCGGGCATTGAGCTTGATGGGAAGCGGAGTTTTATTTTCTTTTATTGACTTTCGAATTTCACAGCCGCTATAAATTGTTGTTATCGCTCCTTCATGACGCTCGATGGATATTCCCGTATATAATAAACATATTTAAATATCGCACTCTTATCAGATGTGTTTTTTTTATGCTAATTACAAATATTGTAAAAATGTAATTGAATTGCATTTATTTAAAAAAAAATTGTTAACCAACAATTATTTTATTATTTATTATTGCCCGTTGCCGATAAATAATTTTTTTTCTTAAAGAATTCTCGGAGATGATTGAAATTGAGAAAATTTCACACACGCGCAATGAACAATAAATATGATAGAACTTGTGAAATTATCGTTTTAGACAGCGGTCCAGAGGCATGCGGGACGAGAAGTCCAGCATCGGCCCTCGCGAATGCCCGACGAAAGTTCGCCGGCGTGGTGATCGCTATTTGTGGCCTTCCGGGACGCGGAAAGTCTCAAGTTGCTCAGAGTCTTTGCCGAAGACTCAACTGGAATGCCGAAACCGCTCAAGGTAATACGACGACGTATTTGAATTTTCTTTTCTTGCATAACAATATGTAAACAAGAAACTTTAGACAAAATGGAGATGTATTCTATAACGAATTCACCGTTGCAGTTATGCGCGTTAGCGACTACCGGAGAAAGAAGCTCGAGATGTACGGAAGTCACGAATTCTTTCGTTCAGACATCGCGGCAAATCTGAGCCTCCGCTCGTTGGCTCTGCGCGAAGCCATGGAGGACTGCGTATTGTGGCTCGGCTCCGGCAATTCTATAGCCGTAAGTGCGATTCCCAAATTTGTTCATTAACACCAAAAAAGAGCCATTAAAAATAATAAATATCAGCACCATCGTTTAGAGCGTTCGAAATCGAAAAGATTTTGTCTCGAACAGTTTTTCCAACGATGCTTAGATTCCGAGATACGAGCTTGCAAAGTTTCAACCAATGAAGCCGTCCGGGCGCCCGTGGCGCCGCCTAGCGTCGCGATTTCATTGGCCCAAAACTCAAATGTCT
Organism: Ischnus inquisitorius; assembly: GCA_963924025.1. Lineage (NCBI taxonomy): Eukaryota > Metazoa > Arthropoda > Insecta > Hymenoptera > Ichneumonidae > Ischnus > Ischnus inquisitorius. Next base: position 7,387,118 of record OZ001251.1, on the reverse strand, counting down.
CATAACTCGAAAACCAAGCGAGATACGAAAAAAGTTCCAAATGAAAATCTCTTCGATCCCGCGCGTAGAATTAGATCCCATAATTTTGTTCTCCTCCCTTGACTTGTTGAAATATTTTTGTTACTAACAAATGTTTAAATTACTCTTGATTTTCGCAGATTTTGGACGGTTGTCTCGTGACTCGCGAGCAGCGCGCCGAAGTCTTTGAGTACCTGAGTCTCGAGCATGGCTATCGTATTCTCTTCATCGAATGCGTGTGCGACGATCAACGATCGTTGGAACGCAACTACGAGGAGATAATTCGCAACAGCGCGGATTACGCGGGTATGGACGCCGCTCAGGCGGCCGACGACCTTCTGCTTCGCGTGTCGCACTACCTGCGCGTTTACGAGCCTCTCGACGAGAAGAATTACTCGAGAATCCGCATCGACACCGTCAGCATGAAGATCGAGGCGGAGAAAATATGCGGCCACGTCGAATCGATGACGCTCGGCTATCTCGGCTCGGTCAATGTGAAAACTCATACCCTGTACTTCTCGCGACACGGCGAGAGCGAGTACAACGTTATTGGGAAAATCGGTGGCAACGCTGTGTTGAGCCCGCGCGGTGAATCATACGCCCAGGCCTTGGCATCGAGAATAAACGCTATGCATATTCCCGATTTGAGAATTCTCACGAGCAGACTGCGACGCACAATCGCTACGGCCCGAGGCATCGAGGCATCGCAACGCGAACATTTGGAGTCCCTTAACGAGCTCGACGCCGGCGTTTGCGAGGGCCTTTCTTACGAGGAGATGCAACAGCATTATCCGCAGGTACTGATCGCGGTCGTGTAACAAATTTCATCGTATATTTCATCGTATGGCTGTCGATGAAAGCCCGTCATAAACGTAACTTACATAATCGCAAATCAGCCTAATTTGCAAATAAAAGCAAGTCGGTAGCCACTTGATAGATGCATGAAAAATTTGCTTTTCGTCGAATCACTAACCGTTCCGGTGAAAACATAGAAGGCGATTGGTTATCATCAGAGTATTTTTTGACTTTATCGCATGGCCTTAAGAGAAAACTTGTGTACCGACCGACGGTAACAAAAGCTGTAATGGTAATTTGGATAATTTTTTTCAATGATTTTATTTTCACGATTTTCTTCTCTTTTTCTCTTTCGAGGAATTCGCATGGCGCGATCAGGACAAGCTTCGCTACCGTTATCCTTGGGGCGAGAGTTACTTGGACATAATGCGTCGCGTCGAGCCGGTCATCGCCGAGTTGCAGCAGTCCAACAACGTTCTCGTGATATCCCATCAAGCGGTACTGCGGTGCTTGATCGGTTTCTTCATGGACAAAAAGCCGGAAGAGCTTCCGTACATGGAGGTGCCGCTCCACACGATCCTTCGAGTCACGAGCCAGGGCTTCAATTATCGTCTCGATCTAATCAAACTGCCCATCGAATGCGTCAATACAACGAGATCAAAGCCAAAGAATTGCAATCCCAATCGCACGGCCGACGACGCTCTGACAACAGTTCCTCCGCACTACGACATACCCGACCCTTGGCGTAATCCTTCGAGCGTTCCGACGCTCGTGCAGCAGCACTGAATCGAGTGAATTCGATAAATTTCGTTTTATCCCCTTTGAAGAAAGAAAAAACCCAATAGTAATAAAATAAAATTGCATTTCCTCCCTCTGGATTAATATCGCGTAGCCTTTAGATGGGGACAGATATTTTTTGTATTGTATTATCGGCGCATAATGTTGAAACGTGACGAACGCGGGGCAAAAAATCAGTACCGGCCTCCGTTCACGGATGTTAGTTTATACGGAGTTCAAATAGATTTAGTCCGTCGAAGAGATTTTGATAAATCGATTTTGTCGATTTGTCCCGTAGCGAAAAAAACGGAATGATGTTGTTCGGTTTTTTTTTTTTAATGTCTACACTCATGTATGTAATGAAATGATAAAGGAATTTTTTATACAATCATTCGGCCGTCAGTTATGATTTTCGGTCCACGAGTCAACGACGCACTTCGATATAAGAAATATTTTTTAGAAATGACACCTTTGAAAATCGAAAAAGATGCTTCCTTGGATGATACATTTTCGTACGATTAGCGGCTTACCAGTCAAGAGACAGCGCAGACTTCTGCAGGTCCCTGAAAATTGAATTTCCTGAATTTCGAATTATTATTCTAGAATTTTCGCAGAAATGATAGCAAAGACATAGAAGCCGGCTGAAAATACCGTTCTCGCTATTCGTCTTTTTTTTTTTTAACAGATTTCGCAGAATAATCTATAGTAATCCCAAGCAAGAAAAAATCTCAAAAAAAATTTACAATTGAATATTTATGTTGGAACTTTATTTTTGAAAATATTCACGTCGTTTGTTTATCTTCATTTTATACAGTTGCTTTGGAGTAAAAGAGAAAATACAGGAAATAAATAAATAAGAGACTAGCATATGCTTAATAAATAATTTCGTGTTACAGATCGTTGTTGACTAGATTTATGATCAATGTAATTCGCACGGTCGACTAGAAATCGGGGACTAGATAAATATATATATTTTTTTATAAGATTACGAAAAAAAAAAATCGAAGAGACACGAATCGCGACTCGTCAATGTCTCATCAGTCGCACGGTGTAGTCACGCTGCTTGTTCGCGAGGTGAAGATCGAGACTCGTGAGCATTCGAGTTCGGAGATCGTAATTGACCGTATTGACGCTGCGACTCGGAAAATCGTCGATCGAACGGCGCAAATGGCTCTTTTCCGCTTTGACGGCGCGCCGCATAAAATCGACGGCGACTCTGCGACAAGTCTCGTAACCGGACAATTGTACACCCTTGCCACGTATTCGCTCCATTTCCGCCGATTGCCTCGTGCGCGTTCCGCGATCGATTATCTCGGCAATCCTTCGACTCGAGCCCGGCAGATCGCGGAACACCTTGGCGAGAACGTGGCTCATCAGATCGTCGTCGTTGTCCGAATCACCTGAGATATCCAGCAGATCGCCAATTACAAACTCGCATTTATCGAGGGGAAACTCAAAAACTTAGATTTCTTTTTCTAAGCGTTTCAGGAAGTCAAAAAATTCACGAATCCACTTTTTTGTGAGAAAAAACATATACAAATTCGAGCATTCGTGTAATAATTATATTACTGATAAAATATCGTGAAGATCGTAAAAAAAGTTCGATAAATTCGAAAAATTAATCATTTTCGCTTAGACTGTAAAAGGTGTAAAAGGTATTCGAAGTAAATCAGTATGCATGCATAGAGTACAAATCTAAATACCCAAATCGCTGGTGGCGTCGTCGATGCAAGTATCGTCGTTGACCGATCGCTGCAACTGTAGTACCCTGGCGAGCGCTAGTTGCAAGTATTCACGCGTGCTCGGTCCATCGTCTTTGTCGCTTTCTTTGATCCTCTTTCGCTGATTGTCGACTTCGTCCTCGGCGAGGCAGGGTGCCTTTTGTCCAATAAAATAAGAAAACACAATCCATAATCGTTTCTCCAAAAATGAAACGCGAACCCTCAAATAAAGGAATGCATTAACGACGATTAAATTCACTCACCGACGAAGAACGTTTCATTTTTTTCTTTTTCTTTTCTTTTCGCCGAATACAATGACTAATTTATTTGAACGAAAAGAAAACTTTTTTTATATCATTCGCGCGAGCCGAATAAAGTAGGAACGCGAGGATAAGCGAGCGAATGAATCGCCGTTTGGATTTTGACTAGCGAGGATAGTCGTAGCCGAATAACCGTTAGGCGAATCGTTATAACAGCGGCTGCAGCGAGAAACTCACCGACGGGGGAGGGGGATAGGAAAAAAGGTTTATGGGGGTCCTGTGCGAGGCTCGCTTGTGTCGCGTGCCGTTGAGCCCCACTCTCCACGATTCCCCCTCGTCGTTCGCGGCATTGCCCAGCTGCGCTCTTCAGATTACGTAGTCGCGTACGCCGCCCGAATCGTTCGGTTGTTCGGTTCTCGCACCCCACGCCTCCATCGTCCATCGGAAATCTCACATTCGCTTCGACACAAACGCCAACCCCTCCGGTCGTCGTCGCTGCAAGCTGGACATCTGCTTTTGTAACGCCGGCATCGTTCTATCTACTGGAAGGGGGCGGCGGGGTCCAAAGGGAATTTGCTTCGAACGAATTTTCATATTATTTTCCGTTGCTCCGCGAAGAGTTTACCGTTGATGTCTCGATCTGGACTTGCCGCATGAATAAGTGGCCAATTTATTATAATACTATTCATTAGCTCAATTTCAAACTTTCCTAATTAAATAGTATTATTCACTAAAAAAATTGCAATATTATGTTAATATATTGATGATGACAATAATTCTATTATTATTATTATTATTATTGAATAATAATAACAATAATAATAGTATTGCATTGATTTATTATAGTTATTTCGGATAAAACTATGAAATCGTGTCCGAACAATAATTTTTTTAAACTCGCCCGAATAAATTTCAACATTTTTCGCTTCGCTTTTGGAAATTCGTGCCTCAGAAATATTGAGATTGCGCCGCCAGAAGGCGGCTCGGTAAAGTTTTTATTGAATTTGAAGTATCCTTCGAGATTTGTCCGACAAAAGTGACCGAACAAGTACGAAAAGTCGTGGTCCGGAGCTTAAATATTCTGGCTTCGGGCAAACAAGTATCACAGAGACGGAGAAGTTTAGGGTCGAATTTCATATAGTTTTCGTAGAGTTTCATAATTAATATACATAATAGGCACATGTATAGATGCGCAAAGTCTCGATATAATATCTACAAAACTTTCTCATTCGCATTACCCCAAATTATTATAACTTCCGGAGAAGTGAGCGTATCAGAGAAATTTCGTAAGCTTAAACAGAAAACTTGATTAATCTCATTATCCCGACTAACTATCGCGTTTTAATAAGATAGGCGAAGAATTCATAAGAATATATTATAGGTATAATATTATAACAATATTAGCAGCCGGTTAATAATTTTTGGATTTTCTCGACCCTCGAGAACCACGGAATTTATCCGAATTTCGATACTCAACCGGATATGGGAGGGGAGTTTATCCGAGTCAAAAAATATTCTATCCGTCAATACATTTAATAAGATTCAATACATTTGGAATGTTGAATATATCGTACGTACACACACATAATTTGCCATTTACTTACTACTATTTACAACACTGTGATACTTGCGGTATGTGTGTGTGTAAATATTTTATATACTAGGGTTTGTGGAGCTGGATAAAGAATTTGCCGCTGCCCCCCCCCCCCCCCCCCCCTCTCCTTCTTTCCGAAAAAGGGACTTGAAATATTATTAATCAAGGGGGACTCAAGAAAGAATATTTTTGGTCGAAGAGTGTCAAAATGAAGTGGTGGAAATCTAAGTAAATCTAACGAGGACTTCGAATATTTTCGATCGAAGGGGTAAGGGCTAAGGGAAAAGAAAAATATTCCAAGTCCCTCGAAGGAAATATTTTCTTCAAGGCGGCCTCAGGGGGTCTCACAGACCCCATCCATGCCGGCGGCGAAATCTTATTTATATAGAGTGATATACATCTATGTAAATTATTCCTACCATTATTTATATTTATAGATCTAAAAAATAGTAATGATAAACGATATTAAAAAAAAATATATTAAATGTATAATATATGTATATATAAATGTGTACAGGGAGAGGAACATAAGTTTCGTAATGGAATCATAAAATGAAAATTTTACCGTGAAAAAATGTCGTATTCGTGAGCGCGTCGTGAGCGATTAATTAGTCGAGCGCTCATTTGCCATGAGCGGGCGAACAATTCGTTTGTAGAACGGTCGAATTGAATTCTTGCGTGTGCCTACGATAAGTCGAGTTGAAGCTCGTCTCGTAAAGGGTGCTCGCGTTGCCGGGACGATTGCGCGGAAAGCTTCCTTGATACGCGTCCATCCTCGACGCGCGGGGCGCGCAGCAGCACAGATACTCGTTGAATCTACGCGTTCGACGAGCTGTTAATAGGCTAATAAATGAATTTGAATATTCATGCGAAAAAATCGTTAGCGCGGTATTTAACGGCGAAGTATCCTCAGAGAGATTTGTGGCTCTTCGAGAAATTCTGTACACAATGCGATGTCCTCGAAAAGCGCTATCGCTTATATATTTAATTTTTATTTAAGAGATTTGCGGGACGATTTTTTTCAAATTCGCGGAATTCATTCGTTGTTTATTCGTGAGCATGCGTGAATTTTTTTATTAACATAAAGTAATTATTTTTCGTGATGAGTAATTATTGGGGGAGAAAAGAAATTGTTCCACAACTTTGTAAGAAAAATTTCTGATATGATCAGTTTTTTGCCGAATTAACAGGACTGTCTCGTTAGCCCGACCGCATCATCGCGTTTTTCGATGAAATTCCGACGCAGAAGCGACCTATGCGCTAAAGATGTTTTCACACGAATTTGCTCGAGACCGGAAACGGGCCAAACCCGTCGATTTTACCTTTTGCGAAATGTTCCGCTGACACAGTAGAGAGCAATCGGATTGACGCAACTGTTCATGAAGCTCAGACAAAAGCCGACTATTCTGAACACGTGCCAATACTCGTCGTAGTCTTCTTTGGAGTTCGGATTGAAATGGAACCACAGCATGAAAGCGTGGTACGGCAAAAAACATATGATGAATATGATGACGAACGCAATAACCATTTTGCCGACCTGTCGGTTATTCAATGGAAAATATCGTTTGTTAATTTCGTTCGATAAAAATATCGATCTATCGATCAAAGTTATCGATAAGACATTATTCTACAAACATCCGTGACTTGAATTGAATCAAAGAGACAAACAAAATTCGATTAAATTCGTTACCTTTTTTCTAGCACGTATTTGTTCAGCGTGACGAACGACGGTGCCGGGAATTTCGCCCGGCATGTTTCTCGTTGATAGGACAAGATGACGAGCCATGCCGAGATAAAAGCCGGCGATTATGCACAGGGGAATGGCGTAGTAGACGAGAAATTTGAAAAGCACCAATCCCTGTTGGTAACTTTTACCTGCGAAAAAATGAATCATTAATTAACATTATTATTATTATTTATTTATTTATTTATTATGATTATTTATGAATCTATCAATAATTATTGTTATTATTATTTTCAAATCGATATTTATATTTTAATAAGCGAGAAATAAAGCAGTGTCGAAGATCGATCGCGCCGTCTCACAGCCGATAATTACCAAATTTTTCTGGAAAAGGGTTGCATACGAGTATCGTTCGATTTCCCTTGATTTCTTCGGTTTTTATGTAACAGAATATGGCGTCGGGCATTGATAAAACAATCGCCAGTACCCAAATGAGCGAGGCCGTCATTATCGTCCACGGTTTTACGCTGAGTCCCGCCATGTGTCTTCTTATAGGATTCACGATCGCCCAATATCTGCTCGGAATTTTATTAAGTCGTTAGCGATGAAAAAAATAAGACGAATCGGAGCGAAACGAATCTTTCGGTGTTTCGTTACCTCTCGGCCGAGAGCGCGGTGAGGGTGAACACCGAAACGCCGATCGATATATCTTTGGCGCACTCGGATAATTTGCAAACTGCCAGACCCCACGGCCACGACTCGAGCGTGTACAGGATCGACGTGAACGGCACGCAGGTCACGATCACCTGCCGAATGATATTGTCGTAGGCTGAATTTGATAATCTCGTTTAAGAATCATTCGCGCTTCGAAGTCAAGCATTTTTTTTCAGCAAATTCGATAGGCTTCATTATCACAAAGTTTTAAAAAGAATAAAGTGTAACGATAATAATTCGCGTGTATTGTTCCAAAGAATCACAATCGAGATTTCAGCTGAAATTTTCGAGAAAAAAAAATGAGTAATAGTAATTTTTTAAATTAATTAACTACCTTTTCTGTGCGAAAAACTTGCACCTGTATTGAAAAAAAATTATCTGCCGTTACAGTAAATGGAAAATTATGATGATTACAATTTGTTGTAAAAAAAAATTGCATTGCAAATACAAGACAACAATAGCAATATGGCGCGTCGTACCAAAAAATCGCCGATCGCGAGTGAGAGTACGTAGGTGTTGGGGATGTTTCTCATGTTCGCGTGACGAAGGAGAGTGACCACGAGGATCCCATTGCCGGTGACGCCGACGATGAGAATGACGAAAAATACAATTGGCACGATGTAAGTCTCGGGACGTTTCCCGTAAGTCACGTACTCATCGTCGTTGTTAGCCGACGACGTAACGTCGATGTCGTGAGCGACACTGAAATTGTTCAGAATCCATTCCGTCGTTGCCGCTCTCGTTGACGTCAGATTCAACGTTCCGTTGGCTGCGCCCGCCGAGATCTGCATGAAAAAAGAAAAAGAAAAAAAAAAATACAGAAAAATACAATAGCAATCGGTAACGATCTATTTGAAATTTCATATTCTCAACGACGACAAAAACTTTCGAGACAATTCGTGCCTTCGTTAATTTTCAACGATAAACGCTTCCGGTTGAAAAGTTTCGCGAAACAATTCGTTCAGCCACGAGCCGCCGCGCAACAATAGCGCGATAATATTATTATTGAAGCGCGAATAATAGCGCGAATGACGATAAAGAGTCTCGACAAAGTTCGCGCGCGCGGTAATGGAAAACGTGATAGGGGGACGGGGCGCGGGGCAATACGAAATACCAATAATGTACGCGACAAGCTTATCATAACGGTTTATTCATACCGGGCGCAACGCAACAGTTCTGCGCTTGTATCGCGTGTCCGTGAAAAGCGTCACGTAGACGAGCGCGTGCACTAACGTGTAACACAATCCCGTGGATGCGCGAGGAGCATCGTTGTGGCGCGAATGATTTACAAACCTCTCTCTTTCACTTCCGCACTTGTTCCTTGTCGGGTCAATCGCGATGCCGCCACTGCTACGGGGTAATTCGGCGCGCATCGCCGAGAGTTAGGAGAGCTCGTGTCGGTCATGGCACGCGCTCTTCCTATTGGCTCTACCGAAATTTAATCCAACGAACTTGATCGAAATAGCAGTATTCACAAAAAGGCGTAAAGTTCGACTTTGCTTTGTTCGCCACGCGTCGATATAAATAAGGTCGTTTGGGTGTTACCGATTTATCGACGCTGTTTCGTTGATTAACCGCCAAATTGCTGAGCTGCGACTACGAACGACTGCGCACGCTTCCCGCGCAGCTTCGGGACGCGGCGTAGGGACGCGCCGTGAGAATCGAAGACTGCAGCTTTCGTAAGTCGTCGTGAAGATTAATTATTACGCGATTCCTAGTTTCATTCTCACAAGCTTTTGAAAGATCGTGACACGCGTATGCTCGTGGAACCGCGAACTCCACGTCGCGGCCGAACGTCAACTGGCCCACGTTGCATCCCCACTCTTCGCCCCATTCGCCGATGTATGCTGCGCAGTGGGGACCAGCGTCAGTTCGCCGGCCGGCGTGCAGCTGAGCGGTCTTCGCACGTGCACGTGTCGTTTTTGTCGTGGCATCGTAGTTAAAACGTGATAAAACGCGTTACTCGCGCGAGAATAATAAAATGTTGTGATCTGTTGGCGCGAAAATCACTCGATTCACGTTGTTGTCGTAAAACCGTTAAAAATATTGCGACAATCGCACGGGCGCGCATCGCCGAGAGTTAGGAGAGCTCGTGTCGGTCGTGGTATGCGCTCTTCCTATTGGCTCTACTGAAATTTCATCCAACGAACTTGATCGAAATAGCAGTATTCACAAAAAGGCGTAAAGTTCGACTTTGCTTTGTTCGACTCGCGTCGATATAAATAAACTCGTTTGCTTCAAGTTTTTTGGGGAAAGCATTTAATCGTAGGATAATTCGTACAATGATTTATCGACGCTGTTTCGTTGATTAACCGCCAAATTGCTGAGCTGCGACTACGACCGCGCACGCTTTCCGCGCAGCTTCGGGACGCGCCGTGAGAATCGAAGACTGCAGCTTTCGTAAGTCGACGTGAAGATTAATTATTACGCGATTCCTACTTTCATTCTCACAAGCTTTTGAAAGATCGTGACACGCGTTTGCTCGTGGAACCGCGAACTCCACGTTGCGGCCGAACGTCAACTGGCCCACGTTGCATCCCCACTCTTCGCGCCATTCGCCGATGTATGCTGCGCAGTGGAGACCAGCGTCAGTTCGCCGGCCGGCGTGCATCTGAGCGGTCCTCGCATGTGCGCGCGTCGTTTTTGTCGCGGCATCGTAATTAAAACGTGATAAAACGCGTTACTCGCGCGAGAATAATCAAATTTTGTGATCCGTTTGCGCGAAAATCACTCGACTCAAGTTGTTGCCGTAAAACCGTAAAAAATATTGCGTCAATCGCACGGGCGCGCATCGATCGCGGATCCAAAATAAGCCACACGCGATAATTATATCGACGAAAAGGAGAAGATAATTCTCACGCGGTTTTTAGCAACAGAGTCGCGAGTTTTTGATTTGTTAATCGAACGGTGCCATTTTTATCTCGTAACAAGTGGTTATGTCGTTGAGTTATTTTGCGTTCCCGGCGGTCGAAGTGTTTGTTGCGAGTAAACGCGAAAGTTTTTTCCTCGACGATTGTTTTCGTTCCGCGCGAATACGGGTAAACCGGAAGTGACGATAGTTTAGATTACATTGGGGGTAGAAAAAATATCAGAAATTTTTGTTTCTCGTCGAAACTCGTCGCGAAGTGCGTGGTGTGAAAAAAAATCAGTGTTTCGCGATCCGGGGATATTTTAGATGCGTGAAGCGATGTCCGAATTTTGTTCGCCATTTGTGATCCTGGTCGACGTTTCCGGTCAACGTTTTGCCGATCGTTCGAGAATACAATGAGGAAGAACTGACTTGTCGCCTTAGCCTGCATCGGTAAGTGTTTATCTCATTATTTTCATTCTTTCGTCGTTCATTCTTATTTTTTCGTGTCTCGCACGACGGTTTTGTTCAACGTCATTTACGAGATAGAGAAAGAAATGTCGTTCGATTTGTTATATAAATATGTCAATAATAATGGTAATATTATTATTATAAATTATCATTAGCAAAGTAAATCTAGAGCCATTTATCCGTTCTTGATTAATGAAAAAAACAAATTTACAATAATTCGAAAAGTCATCATTTTCCGTGTCACGGACAATCGAATCGACGTATCGATGCGCTCAGTTATTGAAACTATCGAGACAGTCGAAGAAGCTTCATTAGCCGGTCTCGTCTTTCGAGACGCCCCACTAGCATACTTCAACTTTGTATCTACGCGCGTGTCTAACAAATCATAACTCGCGAAACGGCGCAAACTAGTTCGACAGTTGGTTCGTTTCCTGTTGAAACTATCCATTTCTCGACCTCGTGTCGATCTCGCGCTTTCACTGAGTAATCGAACGCGATACCGATACTAGATTGAACGATAAGGTTTAGAATAAAAAAATATTACAATTCTACGGTCCGTGGTAGAATTTTCCTTTGAATAATTTCGACCCAAAATCCGTGAAATTGCTACACTTTTTTCCTTCACGATTTAAAACATGATACTTATCTCGTAATTGATGAAAGTACAAAACTCGATTACACCTGTGACTCGCGAACACGAACGATTAGTCTCGAAACGAAAAAAGTCCCGACGAAAAAGAACCGCAATTATTATCACTTTATGAAGAAAAATAAATGGGGTATGTCACGAGGTATAATGGCAGCGGGATCGGATGAGATACAACTCGGCGATAGTGTTCTCGAGCTTATGCTCTCCCCTCGTTCTTTCGATCTCCCTCTCCCGCGAAGGATTTCAGAAGAAATGACTCCGCGCCCACTGGCCCTTTTATCTCGTACTCTCCACCGTCTATATCTACCAAGAGAATGGACTAGGGTGTCGACCGGAGTCTTCACTCCATCAACTTGACTGGAGTTTATAACCGTGGCGAAACCTGAGCCGTTCGCACGGGCTCGCGCCGCGAGGATTCATCATAATTTTCGATAGTTTTTCTGCGGTCCGCGCGAGCGATAGTGGCGCAGAGTCGAATAAACAGCGTAAGCGGTACTTCTACAACGGAAATTGCGATTCCGCTTCTTTATTTGCTTTTTATCTTTCGAACTCCGAGAAGCATCTTTGAACTTCGGAAAAGAAAGTTCTGAACCTTTTAGACTGCTAGTAGAACCGCCGCGTCGGGGCTTCGAGCAACGCGTATTTCAAGGTCAGCGGTCGTAGCGCCTGCAGCGAGTCGCTAAATCCTTCGGGTCCACCGAACTTTTCGTTTCAAGGTCAATGTTCTTCCGTGCATATTTCGTCGCAGACACAGAGCATTGCAATACATTCATTAATTCGTCGAAGACAAAGATTGAACAATCAAATCATTCCGTCGCATATTTCATTCCGAATCAGAGTCGAGTGATTCGTATTCTGAATTGGTCGTTGCTAAAAAAAAATAGAACGAATCAGCGCGTGTTTCGATTGCGAACGCAATATCGCAATTTTCGACGAAACATTGGCAACTGTTCGCGTCATTCCAATTTCATCGGCTAAACAAAGCGACACCGAAAAAAAAAAGATACAAATTCTCGTTAACCGCATTTGCATGTCGAAAAAAAAAAAAAAAAACGCTGCGGATGGATTCGAAAAATCTCTATCGAGCTCTCGAAGAATTTCCATTTATTTTTGCGCCGCCGTAGCGTGATACGAGGTAGTCGGATTGGACCGCAGACCCCACATATATCGACGGGGCTGATGGCACTCTCGGCTCGTTAACTCGATAGGGGTCCTCGTAGAAGCTCACACGAGCGCGTAAAAACGCGACCAAGCTTTTCAATAGAACGAATTTAATGGAACCGACGTGCCGTCGCATCGAGTCTCGCGAGCTTTTTAACCCCATATACGTCCACCACTTAACCGCCCCTGTCCCTAACTTTTTTCGACGTTTAATATATATACCCCCACCCCTTCCGCCCGGTTACCGAAACTTTTCTACGATTTTTCATTCCTCACCAGCGAGAACCGAAAAATTACGGACGCGATAATGTATCATTTTTTTCTTTCATTCCTTCACCTTTTTTTCTCCCTTATAACGGACCTCAGTCTCGAAATTATTTCGAGCCAAGCGATGATGAAATAAAACGTTCGACGCCTCGCGACGAAGAGGGAATAACGACGCTGGAAAAAATAATTATGTTGTCAGATTGGAGTGAAAGCTTCGGGGCAAAAAAGGTGTGGGCTTTTTTTTTCTTTTCGTTTTAATAAAAAATGGAAGCGTTATATATCGCGAATACGGTAGAGAAAGGCCAGAAGGGATATCGCTCGGATAACAAGAAAACGTAGCAAAACGTTGAAATAAATGGTTCTTGTGCGGCCGGACCGGGTACAGTCCCGCGGGAGAATGCTTCAAATATTTCATGAAACTCCACGCTGTGGTGACGACTCCGACGAGCTCTCGGCGCCTTATTCGATTTTCTTTTTGGCTCGATCGCGCGAGTATTAAAGTAACCGCAATCGCTCCTTTTCTCTTAGCGCAAGAGATCCCCCCCGGCCCTCACCGGCTTGGCCGACTGATTGTAATCACGATAGAGCGAATAGCTTCGGGGTACCTAGTTACACGGGGATTCCCGCGAAACCAACGGAAAACGAGAAAATGTCTCGACAGAAGGATAAAATTCTCGCTCGATGGAAAGTTATTCGATATTCGAAAGGCTTCGATGCAATAAAAAGTTGGTTACCTATTGAAATATATCGACGGAAAAGCGAAAATACCAAATACTTGGAGCTTTTTGTAGCTCGGGCACTTTGCGGACGGACCTGCGCATACAGGACATTACTCACTCTCACTAATGGGGACTTTCGGCCTTCGAAGCGCCCGTATGAAATATAAAATATAAAATATAAAATATAAAATATAAAATATAAAATATAAAATATAAAATATAAAATATAAAATATAAAATATAAAATATAAAATATAAAATATAAAATATAAAATATAAAATATAAAATATAAAATATAAAATATAAAATATAAAATATAAAATATAAAATATAAAATACAAAATACAAAGTACAAAATACAAAATATAAAATATCTCTTTGATCGGAGATTAAGGAGATATCACGAGTTCGTGGCGTTATTGAATGAATAAGTAAAAGCTTTCCGGGATCTTCAATCCAATTTCAATGTACCCGATGCGCGTAGTGTCAGCGCGAACGTGTGCCTGAAGGGCCAGAGTGAAGATTGACGAGTGACAAATAATAATGCATAATAATGCAATAATAATGCACCTCCCTTGTATCCTCGGGTCGATCTCGCCGCGTCGCTAAAAGAGCTTCGATTAATGGCGCCGGGGATGAAATTTCTGGTCTCCGACACCCGGCGTGTGGTCGCCGGATAGTTTCAACGATATCCATTAATTTTCGTTGAAATTTCGTGCTGCACGGTGAGGCTAATGAAAAAAAAAGAATCAGAAAAAAACGTTGATAAAGTTCGTGAAAAATTGCAAGGACAAAGCCGAGAGACGGACGTGAGACCGATAAGGGTATATTAGGTCATACCTGTTGCTCGGACCTCCGCAACGTTTCAACTCTTTGTCGCGATCGCCGAGAAAAATCTTGGGTCATTAATCACGGAATTCACTCTATGCGAATCAACTTTGTCGCGTCATTGGAACTATCATTTATAAATCTCAACGTGAAAAATGGGCGAAAAATTGAGAATATCACAGAAGCAAGAAAACAACGCAAAACTATTCAATTTCGCCGAACATGTATAGTGTGTATAAAAAAATGAAATGAAAACCGTGATAAATTTGAAAAATGTGGAAAATTCCATTACGGTCGGAATTGATTTGGTGATAAATGGTCGGAGGAGCGTTTCGAGCCTCCAGTGAAACACATAAGTAAGCAAAGAGGTGGAAGCGTCTCGTGTTGCACACGACAAGTAGTAGCGACTGTGTTGACTGAAACGAATTACAAAAGGCGAACAGGCGACAAGGAGCTTTACAACGAAACCGAGAGAAAAGCCCGGAGGGTAAGGGAGCGCGGGTAAGAGACGGGAGAAGAGTGAGAAGGGAGTTTTGAAAGAGACGGAGAGAGACAGAACGGTTGACGACGACGGCGTTGCCGTCACGTCAGCCCTCCCCGCCTCAGCGCCTCCAGATGATGAGCAGTAGAGGCAGCGTCTTTAAGCTATAGTTTCTGCGCGCTCGGCAAGCTCAGTACCGTTCCAAACCCAGAAAATAAACAAAAAAAAAGAAAAGAAGAAAAAGGAAAGTCGCCAAGGCGGGTAGCTCCGGGCCAAGGCGCTGCGAGGATCCAACGACTTTTACCGGCGCAAATTGAATTTCTAGTGACCGATTTAGTCCCGCCGATCTAAATCGGTCGCTTGAACGGAAAAATTCGCGCTTCCCGACGGAGCGAATTCGGGCCATTCAAAGGGTTGAATAATGCGAAACATGCGAAAAGAAATTCAAAAAAATCCATATTAAATTGGCACATCGAGGCTTTTTGACTTCTCCTCTGATGGAACGTGGGGCGGTGGGAACAAATTTAATATGGCCAATTTCCACTCAACTATCGATTGAATTAGTCCCCTTTGTCGCCCCCCTCGCTATAATATTCCACGCCGGAAATTCGCGTGGAAAGCGGAAGAATTTTCTTTCTTTATTTTTTCAATCGATTACCATAATCGTTGAATTTTATCAATATCTATCGAATTTGTGGGTGAACATTTTTTCGATGAATAATCGACGATGATCGATCACACTTCCAAGCCAAATTCCACACGCTCTTGGGGTGAAGTGACGACACTTTTCTTTTTTATTTATTTATTTTTTATCAATGACACGGCAATTTTGTAATTGGCTGGTGTAACACGATTGACAGTCCCCCTCGATGCTGGTCGAGGGCGCGTTTATTATATCGATTCGTTTAGTCGGACAGCCCCGGCGGATAGCTAAGAAGAGTGATGATATGAATGTTCCGCCGCTTGGCTTGGCGGATTAAACAATAGTGGCAATTAAAATGGGACAATGGAATTTCAGTTGGACAGAATAGCATGCAGGGCATTCGCACTTCGGTGGGAATGGGTTTATATCGATTCTGGGGACGAGTGAGGCGGCAAAGGGGCTGAAGGAAGCGGGAAGGGTGAAGTATAAGGATTGCGAATGGTCTCACCGCGGTTAAACCATCAGCGCTGCAACCCTCCGGCGATCGGTTCCCGTCGCCGTCAAGGTTTTCCAAATAAATCGAGTATAGATCAAGATTGGGGCGCAGCCGGGAGCTTGCTCGACGTGCTCGAGCGTAAGAATAATCGAGGCGAAAAATTCGAGAAAACGAAAAAAGCGCTGCAGGCGCGGCATGGATCTTCATAAAGATATAGAGAATCTTTTTTTTTTATTCGCGCGAACTTCGACATACTTCAAGGTTACGAGATAACAAATCAAATTGAAAGTTAATCCGGCCACCCCAAAGTTGTGGATCGTGTTACCTTTCTTTCTTTTTTTTTGTAAAGTTTACAATTTTGACTGAATCAATTTCTTTTTGTTCGCGCCCGAGTCTCTGAGTGTCGAAAGCAAACAATGCGACTTTATAAATGAAGGGTACGGTGAAGGGCCATGAAGAAGGGGGGGAGTATGGTTTGAAGGGCAAGGTCATCAGTCGATGAAAAAAAAGATTTTCAATCCTGAAAAATATAATAATATGAATAATAATAATAATAATAGTAATGATTTCAATGGTGGTTAAAGGCATAATTCTTCGCACATTTGAAGTTCACGCATAATATTTGTGATTCATCGCCCAAAATGCGCCTCGTGAGTAATGGAACCAATGACCCAATTTTTCTCGAGGTGTATTAAGCCATTTCGGCAAACATGCGCGACAACGCCGCCGGAAAAAACCACGAGACAACAGTAAAACGCATAACTCCCGTCCGTTCTCCCCTCCGACGCGAGTGGACAATAAAGATTCTTTCGCTAGCCAGGCTCCGTCATATTCCTGACCGTCCGACTATTTCATTCTTCTCGCTTCAAGTTATTAACAAATCATTTCGCGGACACGTTTTACGAATAAAGAAATTCAGCCGGTTCTGGAGATCCAACGCGTTGCAGTAAAGAACAGAAATTGGTGTCAGATCCTCGTTTTTTATACAGAAAAAAACTAAACAAACCTTTTTTTTAACTAAAATTTGTAAATATTCAAAAAAATGAATACCAACATTAAGCTTGACAAATCTTTCTGTCTCGTTTTATTTCCATTGCAAGGATCAAATTGGCGGAGTGGCAATAAGTGTTGCGATCTGCATTCGATATCGATGGGGAATAAATAGCTCCGTATTTTATAACTCGTAGCGAGTGCGCGGTCTGACGTCTTTCCAACCCTCCGCCCTCTTTTCTCTTGCCGATTCACGGCCGTATCAATTCTCATCCGTTGCACTCGACTCTCCTTCGCTGGAGATCTTCGACTTAACGCTGTCGTTCGCTCGCCGGCGACGCGACGCCGTTTCTGCCGCAACGGTTGTACACATTTTTCCAGTCCACTTGGAATGTCGCCCACATCGTTGCAACATCGTTTTGCAACGCGTTTCGTCGTATCGTCGCGATGTCTCGCCGTCGCTCGTGTTTCCGTTCGAAATAATCCCCGGACGGGCTCGTCGCGATGAGCTTCGAACAATTAGGTCCTTCGCTCGCTATCGATCTTCTTTCAGCGCCCTTTCGCTCCGTTCGCGGGACCGAATCCCTTCGAATGGTCAGAACTAACACGAGAATTTATGTTGTCGTGCGTCATCGTTTTGACTTTGAGCTCATCCGCCGCCCACGCAATCCGCTCGTTGACTAATCGGCGATACTGGACTTTTCCGGAATCCGCGTTATTTTCAATTACCGACGATATTCGTATCTTCGTTATTTCGTGTTTACGGGACAATCCGACGATTGCGTCGCGACAGTTATCGGCGCTTCGCGCGGTTTTCAACACTTCTCGTAACGTCAATTTATTCCAAAGCCGAATGAGCGCAATCGATCGCGGGACCGATAAAGCGACGATAATGAATTCGATATCCAATTGCATTCGTTTCGTTGATTGCGGAATAATCGTTTCAACTCCGCGAACTTCATCGGCAAACGAGATAATCGAATAACGAGTCTGTCGTTGTAAAAACGCGCGAATGGAAATCTTTCGCCCTGCACTCTCATTGAGTTTTCCCGGCCCACAAAGCTTTTACCATGAGATATTGTTGGTCGTAATTAGTTGGCTTTCTCGCGAAACTTTCGTGAATAAAGGGATTTAATGAAAATACAGTATGAAAATTCGCAATTTTTTGAGTTCCTTTTCGTTGTAACTGGAAGTTCACGTTCATCTGAACGGCAAATCGAATTTCAGCTTCATGGGTCGACGTTTCCTGAAGTTGAAGGGTCTTTAGCGATTCTCCAGTATATTCGAAAGTGTCGTGAAATTGAAATTGTATCGACTATGCGATAATGGCGATTGAATATTCATGATAAGAGTACTTATGCAATAATTTTTTTTATCGAAAATTAACCGAGATTTTAATAAAAGTTGCGCACGTAATGACGATTAAGATTTTTTTCAACTTAAAAAAAGTGCAAATTAGATCTGCCCATTGCTTCCTCGTTTCGTTTTTAACGCCGCTTATAAAGGACCACGAGAAAGCTTCTTAAGTACTTTTGGCTTTCCCGTGGAGGAAGCTTTGTGAACGACGCTGAGAGCACGATGAGGAACCGATGGGCGAATCTACTTTGCATAACTTTTTACGACGCAAATTGATACGTAGTGCGACCTAAAAAAAACAGATAGAAAAGACGGATTTAAGAAACATTCACAATGCCTTGTTTTTTGCATCCATGCTCGATTGAATTCCAACCCACATTTAATAATCTGCTTATGATTCAAAATTAAGCTCTATAACTCTAAAATTGCGCTAGTTAAAGCGCAAACAAACGTTTCTCAAAAAAAAATGTATGGATTCCAAAAACGTTGAAGATTTCCCGCCAAATTTAAATCATATACGCATTTCGTAATAATCTCCTTGTGGTCAAAATTCGAAACCGCTATCTTAAAAATTGCGCGAGTTACAGAGCGGAAACAAAGAATAAAAAAAACAGGAAGGTAATTTTTTTCCCGACATTTCAACACACTCCTCGAATACGAAAAGCCATGAAGTCCGTCTACAATTAACCACCAGGAAACAATAGGCCGAAGGGGTTGAGATGAATAGGCGAAAGGGTTCTCGACGTCGAAAGAGATTAAGAATCGTTCAAGCGAAAGAAGATTAGCCTCGGTGACGGGCGGTATATCTGTAGTCAATTGTTTGTTTCCTTTTAAGGAGAAGCGGAGACGACTAGTTATCGTTCTGTCTTTCCACGGTTGAGGGAAGGGCGCACGAGGTTTTCCCTGGCACCTCGTAAACCGAGCGTGTTTCGCGTCGATCTAATGTTCACTCGGGGGAGAGAGATAGAAGGACTTCAGTTTCAGATAACAAGTCTTGATTTATAGCCGGGAGGAATAGCCACGCGCAACGATTATCTCCGCATCGAATACGAGACGAGAGAGGAAACCGTCGAATCGGAGAAGAAAACAACTTTCCACTTCGCCTAATAACAAGGAGATACGAGAACGAAGATGAAACCTCGGCTCTCTCGTCACATAAATTTCACCCTCGAAGCAATCGCTCGAATTTACGAGATCTGTATTAACCGCGGATCTTTAAAGTGTTTTCATCGGGTCTGTCGGGCATCGATTATTTCCGGATGAACGGAAACCGAGATGATCGCGAATAAAAGAAATAAGGAAAAAAAATAAACTTATCGTGTTTATTAAATTCCAAGGGTATTGAAAATAGAAGAAGAAAAGGAATTGCTTGACAAAAAAAAAGAAACTAATTCATAGCCGATGGGGCTTTCAACGATATAGGAAAATCGCGATTAACTGGGGCGGTTTAATCGGGCAGTAAGTAAGCTGATGAGATTGTCACGTCCATCAACCCTTTTATCCGATGAATGAAGAATTAATTAAAATTTCAGGAGTATTTTTGAACAATTTCGAAGGTATACAAAAGTTATTATAATAAGTAGTAGAATGAAACAAAACGGAATAGGTTCGTAGAAAAAAGTAACTTATTTTCGTTATTTCGTTTTCGCCCGACTTCACCTTCCGGAGCAAAGGCGTAAGCTTCGAGGGCGTAAACCTATATTGGTGAAGGTGTTACATCTCAAAATATATTTTGCAATTTCGATTACAAAGATTTATAAAAAAAATTGACAAGCTATGCCATGCAAAACAATTTTTATTTCACGCCGTGCGAGAAAGCCGTTTTCTCGCATGCTTCGCTTCGTCTGTGACAAAACGAATCCACACTCGTTAGAAAAAGCTTTATCGCCCTCGTATCGAAATGTACTAGTCTTTAACTCATGCACGTAAAATTCCGCATTTCGTGCTTGCAAATGCAAAGCAATAACTATTTTACCACAACTACATTAAATTAGTATATTATGCAACAAGAGAGAAAAATGCATTTCCTCCCGAGGGGCAAACGCTATTTTTTCTCCGACTATGCTAAAACTGACCATATTTTTATGCCTGCAACGGCCGACCGACTTCTCCGCTACTTTTCTTCCCTGGGGAGGAAAAGTAGTATTTTTTCTCCCGCTGGTCAAGAATCGGCAACTTTCCGCCCCCGTTGCAGGCATGAAATATGGTCATTTTAGCATACTCGGGAAAGATAGTATATTATGCTACAAGAGAGGGGAAGCATGATTTTGGCCGAGGGTAAAGTTTGCCACCCGAGTGAAACGAGGGATGAAATCATACGAGGTGAAAATCGGCTCGCACCCTTGTAACGTACGATACATTTTTTTCCTACTGAGTTAAAATGACCACTGCCCCTGCGTCAGTGGGCGGGGATGCGGCTATTTTAGCCCAGTAGGGAAAACATTTGTCTTTTTTGCGTTTGGACAGAAAACAAAAATGAATTTTTCAAAAGTGCGATATTCTGATTAGGAAAAACGTGGCGCGGCCGAGAAAAATATTTGAACAAGCCCTATTATGTTTGTTCAGTTTTTTTTATTCTCCCGAATTTCAATTCACTCGTATTTTCGAGTAGTTTCGCGAGCTTTATAACGAGTCAGTCATTTCGCGGTCACAACAAGTCTGGTCAACGTGTTTGTGCTTACGCGTAGATCTGAATGAGTTGAAAAAATTCGATCACGGTTTATTGATGTATCCGGCGAAATAATAACTTGCAACGAGTGAAATTATTCGGATAACACATTCGGGCTGATCCGCGTTACCATTGGGTCTGGTTTTTCATAAGGAAGTAAACGAGCTCCGTCGAAGGTTCGAGTTTACGTTGGAGAATTGATGTTTAAATTTAGCCAAGGAGTCTGCCGTGGTGCGCTTCTACGTAACCGCCACGCTGTCGTATGTGTTCGGTCCCTCGGTCTTTCATCTCTCGTAATGGAACTGCGACAATATTGCACAAGAGCCAACGTGGAACAATATGGTACAATATCGAATATGATTGACATTTTACCGTGAATTATTCGCAACCAAGGGCTAATGAAAATTTCAAGACTATAGAAGCTATCGGCAATTACCGAATCATCAAGTTCTAAAGTAGGGAAATTGAATTCTCAAATAGAGAACTAAAGTCGGTCGAATAGACATTTAGAAATATGCATTCCGAGGCTAACTATTCAATTTTTTCATTACCCTCCTTCAGTCGAAGTTTTTTGAATTTTTGTAAAAACATTTTCGCCAAAGAATTTCAGTTCTTTTTGCGACGAATTTTTTGCAGTGGACATATTTGATATATAAGCATATAAGTAATAGAGATAACATCCTAGAACTGTGCTTTTTATTTTCCGTTGAGTTTTGGTAACGAAAAGTAGAAATTTTGAGAATGCGTGTAAAATTGCAAATTGATATTGTTTTATCGAGTATTTAATTTATTATATTTCCGGACTAATTTGTTTCCAATTTTAGACTTATCAGGAAAATTGTTCGAATAGACGAATCATTGTTTAATATTTTTTTTAAAGAGGTTTTCGATAATCGCGATTGGATTGGACTAAATATCAGTCGGTTCAACTTTTCGAGCTTTAAACCACTTTTTATTGGGGTACTCAAAGCTCGGTCGAAATTCAATTAAACTTCACAAGCATCCTTCTGGTGCTGAAATTTTCTCATTCGTAGAAATAAAATGTTGCGATACGAGTGCAAAAAAGCGGCCTTTCTACGGAAGTCGTGAAGTTGACCGCACGAACCGGAAACCCGGAGCACAGTAACAAGAGCGGTAGATGAGTGCGCCTGTGGCACGAGTCGGAGACGAGTGCTGTCCACTTTACCCTCGTCGAGTGTCCGTTTTTGCGCGCGTGCCACGTGCTACTTTGTATAACGAAAATACACAAAAACTCTCCACGTAAGCTGCAGAATGGCGAAGAGTGGCGATAAAGTAACTGGAGTGTTACAAAAGTGTTCATAAGAGACACTAGAATTAATTAATAAAAGCGCCACTTTTGCTATGCGTTACAGGCACGAAAAGGAGGCATTTTTTAGATATGCGTTACAATACAATTTTTTTTTGTTGAGGATAACATTTATACTTTCATACAAAGACAATTAATTCAACAACTTTCAAAGATATAGGAAAATAGCTACTAAAAAAGAAATTCGAAAATATGTTTGTAGCTAAATTACCTTATTGATAATATGTAATTATATGTAATATTGAGTCCTAGCACACGGGGAGAAAACTGACAAAATTCTGAAAAAAAAAAACCGATCACGAATGAAATGCGATAATAAAATTTGATAAAAAAGCCTAACATCTTTTTGGTACCCGAAGTGGATCGGAAAATTATTAGGTCGATTGGGGCTATAGTTCGGGTGAGGAATCCCGTTCCCGGAGGCCTAATAAAGAGTGAAAGGAATTAGTTACTGTTCATTCTGTATGTGAAGATCACTGACATGATTAACGAACTCATTTTTTATTTGGTATTTATGCCTTTTATTGAAACATTACTTTGTTATAAGATTCTGAGGTGTTCACTTACGTGGTCGGTATTCGTATATTTTTTCATTACTTTACAAAAATATCGTAGAACAAATGAAACAACAATTGGACTTGAACGCAATGCATGGATCTCAAAAATTCCATTATCTTAGACAAGGTTCGGTGATTCGTAAAACCGAAATGGGGAGAATCGACCGTTGAATGGACACCCACCGATGAATGGACACTTTCCACAAGAGCACGTGCATAAAAAGTGTCCATTCATTGGGCTTTGTCGTCTACTTAACTGCCTATTCAATGGTGGATTACCCTATATCGCGTGCCTCACGAATCAACAGCATAGAGCTATTCGGCCGAACATTTTCTATTTTTTTTATATTATCATCG
The DNA here is from genome assembly GCA_963924025.1 of Ischnus inquisitorius. Classification (NCBI taxonomy): domain Eukaryota; kingdom Metazoa; phylum Arthropoda; class Insecta; order Hymenoptera; family Ichneumonidae; genus Ischnus; species Ischnus inquisitorius. The sequence continues at coordinate 7,363,736 of OZ001251.1, read as the reverse complement.
GGAAGGGAAAAAATCAAGTCGGTTTTCTTTTTATACTCTGCATTTTTTTTGAACGATTTAAAAAAATGTTTTTTTCTATTTGAAAATCACGATAGTCATTTTTTATTATAAATAACTTTTTTGCACTAACATTAACTCGCTCCGAAGGTCTGAATGCCCGAGATAGTAGCGCCGAATTTTCACAAGAACTGTATCGATATAATAAAATTTTCGTTACCGTAATTTTCGATGTAACAAGAAAGTTGATTAAAACTTTTGGAAATTTGGCACACACTAATATTATCCAGGCTCCGCGATAACACCGAAACTTTCATACTTAGTTCCGACTTCTACAGTGAACTTAGAAAAAAATTACCAACTCAGATCAATTTTGGAAGCATGCAAATTTTGTAAAAAAAATTATTATATAAAATATTTTGTGTAAAAAAAAAATGTATATGTATATTCATTCTCGGGAAAGTAACGCAAATGCAATGTTTACGGTAGTCCCACCAGACTCATGCGTTTGTTTTAACGAGTTGCAAAAGTATGAGTTGCTTGCGATTCCGGGGTTAATTTACCTCGTCAAAAGAGGACGTCATGATTGCCTCTCTCAAATCACTGCCTTATCTTCTTCCACCCTTCACAAAGTGTTCGTAAACTTTTCTTCCTATTTCCGTATTTTTTCTCCAACTCAACAGATTTACTTCATTAATTTTATTTCCGTCTCTCGGTCATTCTCCAGAAGGAAATTCCGCGCTCGACAATTTTCACCATTTCCGTCGCGTGATTTACCCCGTCGCAAAATCGACCCCGCGAAATTGAATATCGTCGCGAGAGATGTCTTCGAATAACATTCCGAGCCGATCGGAAAAATTGATTAAACAAATAATAAAAAAAAGATATCTTACCACAAAAATTGCGACGATTGTTCGAATTTCATGAGTTAGCTTTTTTTTTATAGCGTTAATAAATCTGAGGGTTCGAAGCTAAGCCCAGGGCGGGTGGGAGGGGGAGTGTTAGCAAGTCGAACGAAAGCGCGCCACGAACTGAAAATCCAAGATTTGCCGGCGGTATGAAAGCGTCCGCGGTACACACGGTTCCTGGTACGCAGCCGCGCGAAGCATCCCCGATCTCTTCGGCGCCACCGGGTAGAGGTCTCGTCCGAACGAGCGCCTCTCGACGCTTAACTCGGCATCCGAGAGACGACGTTACAGCGCTTACGGAAGCACGACGAATGGAGGAGGAAGAGGAGCCGGAGCAAGAGGAGGATTCGGGATTGCAGCTCAAGCATCCAAGCCCCTTCGGCAATAGCCGCGACAATGTCATACCTAAATTCCATCCGACAAAGACCCGCCCGTATTGCGGCATTCTCCGAGCCTGTGTACCTCTCTCCGAGTACTTTACACTTGTTGAAGCAAGAACTGCATTAATTCGTGATTTACACATAGAAAGCCTTCGTGTTCTCTCCGACGAGAACAGAACCCACTTTTTTTTCCTCTGACAAAAAATTATATAGACCGTTAAGTGGTTCTCATGAATATACAAATTTCGGACATTATCGACTAGAGATTTTTTTATTATTTTTTGCTTCCTCGTAGAGGAAACTTTGTTTTTGTTAAAGATTTTTTTGTTGGGATTTTCACGCGTTCAGAATGTTCGAAAGCATCCAAAATTATCATTTAGAAAAATGCCTGTGAATTTAGGTAATTTTTACTAATTTTTTATGATATCGGGCTAAAAAATTCTTAGCTATTTGGTGACAGCGATTGCCTTTTAAAGCCACGTTTGAAATTAAATTGAGCCGTACAAAAATGTCGCCAATTACACTCGGAGGAAACCAGAATTGTCAGAATAACTTTATCACGGAGACGCTTTGTAAAAGACGTTATAAACAAAATGAGCAGGCGATGAGCGAATGCAACTTGTTACATTTTTTTTTCGCCGGAGACACGCGCGTTATTGTTTTTCAATATTTTTTTTCGTCGAAAATTTCGCGACGAAGCTTTGGTGCCATCCTGGATTAGCGAAGGCGGATGGAATTATTTCCTGTCTTGTTTTTTTTGTACGCGTCCGTGTATGCATATTTATGATTTTCGATACGTTTTAAGCTCTCCGGATTCGTGCTCATGTACGCCGTGGAGGCAATATCGAAAAAGGATTATCCGACGACAGATATTTCGGAATATGTTACTTCGCTATTGCGTCGATTGGTGCGCATTGTCTTTTTTTCGTTATTGTTTTTTCGCATTCGAGAATCTTCGGGTATTTCGCTTGGGGGTGGGATTTGAGAAATGCGGATGGTTCTGCGGACGACGAAAGTCAAGATTCGTTTGCGTATCGTTATTTCGTTGATAAGGCGATACGGTAATCGTCGATTGTGCGCTTTGAATTGTGGGGCAGAGCGGGGCAAAACGGCACACCGGGGAAGAATGGGACAGCAAAAAAATCGATTTCGATGGGACTTTCCCTTGTCCCATTTTGCCCCAATCGTATCATACAGGGGACTTTATTTCACGATTTTATACCCTTCGCCCCGCTATGCCGTTTTGCCCCGCTCTCCCCTACGTCAGTTCGCTAAAGTCGGACGAAAACACGGGAAGAAAAAAAACGTTCGCAGCTTTTTATTTCGAATTACCATCGTCGAAGGGCTGCGAATCGATATATCGCTCTTTACGAGACTTGAAACAGGCGCTATACCATTGTTCTTCCAGCATTTCCCATTGAATATGAATCCAAATGTCGAGTTTCATATTTATGTGAGCTTCCAAGTGCGGAATATCTCTTTTACGAGGGCGTATCGTCGCTTTCCCAGCTAACAGCGAGATACGCAGAGAATTTCGAAGACTCTCCGATAGGCTAGAATTCTGCAAAGAAATAACCTTAGAGACCGTCCCAGTAACATAAATTTTGCATAATAATATTAATGCCGAAAAGTGATTAGCAAAAAAAAATGATTAACAAAGTAGTTGAAACAAATTTTTGAATGTATGAAACTTATTTTTTTTCAGCAGTAATTGATAAAGATGTACCCTCGTTTTCAGTGAAATCGGTTTTATCTTTTCAAACAAAATATTGGAAAACAAACAACACCGCGATTCTCATCGGGGATGTCTGAAGAAAAATATAAAAGAAAAATTTCGCGAAGTAGGATTCTTCTCCGACCCTGGTTGCGAATTAGCGGCTCGCAAACCACTAGCTCGTGACTCCTCGTTTGTTCTGTTTTGTATCCCGCAAACCGGTGCAGTTTAACTTGTTCGCTGTGCGAAAGTCTACGCGAGTTTTTCGCTCCGAAATAAATCGGCTTTTATCGAAATTTTTAACGAAACTTTATTACACAGTTGAGTGAAGTGGATAGTGTATTGGCTTTCAACGGTGTACTCGCGACGTAAGTTCGTTTATGTAATCGTTTTAATAAAAACTTCGACGCGCTCCGCGGTCATTCGCCAGCGTAATTTTATAACCGATAAAACAATAAACGATCTATCGTAAAATGAATTTATTTGCGCCGAAAATATAGCTGAATGATTAGAGAATCATCCAGCCCGTAGGGGAAAACCGGGCAGAATGGCATACCGGGGCAAAATGGTACAATGGAAATGGTCAAATACAGTCCCTCGTATGATAGAATTAGGGCAAAATGGGACAAGAGAAAATTCCATCGAAGTAGATTTCCTTGCTGTCCCATTTTGTTCTAATACCATTCTGCCCTGGTCCCGTTGTGCGTGAATACCATTTTGCGCCGGCATGCCGTTTTGCCCCGCTCTCCCCTAGAATTAGGTCACTTTTTTTCAAACTGAAACTCCTCGAGATAAAATAAAAAATCAAAACACAATATCTAAAGAAATCTTTTGTAAAAAAAGTTTCTTGAACGTAGGGTAATTAATTGATCAATTAACACAAACCTAATCTCAAACAAATTTTAAGTAATAAAATAATATGAATAGCAATCATTCTTATATGTATTTTATTAACAATATTTATTTTAAATAAATAAAAATTTCGGTTACAACAGAAGGTGCAAATTTGATTCGCACAATGTTGATGAATGTCAATGTCAATGTCAATGTTGTTGATGTTGGTATGTTTTTATGTTCTACATGTTTATTATCGTTATCGAAAATCTTGTAATTATAAGATTTCCGATAGTTCGTCGATCGCGATGATTGATTGGAGGGTTTATCGCGTTGACACACAATTATTCGCGTCCATCGGACCATTAATATACAGGTCAAGAGGTTGCGATCACACTCGAGTCAGTCATCTTTCATCGACGCCCATCTTTCGCCTTTCTCGTTTTTTGCCGTTTTCTTTTTTTGTCATCCATTGTCGCATCACTTTTTTAGTGTATAAATTTTCATCGTTATCCACGGTCGGTAAGAAAGGAAAATATATTAATACGATAACATCCCAACGGGGTAAATAGAGTATTGTCCCAGCAGTCGGTAAAAACGATATCTCCTTGCCGATTGTCACTAAAACAATTTTCACATTCGACAACAGGCTTTTTTTTACCCTCCAAAGTTCCAATCTCGTCGCGAGGGTAAAGTGCTAAATTGAATTTTCCAATATCGGGAACGCACGTTGCATGCGAGATGGCGCTTTGAACGAGTTACCGAGCGGGATATATTATCATTTTGTTCGTTACTCGGTTGTTCATTAGGCAGGCGGTGTTAGAGGAGAGCAAGGAGGATCGAGGATTATCCGCGCATGTTTGCACTGAATAAAATAGCCATCCAGTCGAGCGCAGGTGCGTGAATCGAATCATGATTGGATGATTGACGATACGGTGCTATTTTTTCTTATCTTCGTTTTCCATGAAATCGTCGAGCGATCGGGCTCGAAAATTGTATTCGTACAAACTATATTATTTCATGAGCTTTCACTGTGTCAAAGATAACTTTTGCTTCTCTGTTATTAATTTTTTATTTAAATATTTTTTTTATCGTCGATATAAAAAGCCGCAATTGCGCGTGCAAACGATATTAGTTTGGAGCGCCGGTGGTTCGATGTAAAATGGCTTTCATAAGAACAGAGATAAAAACTTTTTCCTCTTTTTTTTTTTTAAAACGATTAAAGCGGTTCGCGAATGGATAAAGGCAATCCGGTTGAGGCTTGGCGGTTCTATTAGTACGCACAGTCAGTTGAATCGTTGGGATTCGTAGACCTACCAGCCTGCATTGCAATGAGGGCGGGCGCTCGGGAGCCTTTGATATTTATTGCAATCGATAAATCGCTTATATAAACGATCGGGGCCCAATTAAGCTGTTCAAAGTTTGCTATTCGAATGTACAGACAAACTGCTGCACCATTAGACTATTAAATTACCTTTTTTCGCGAATCGCAGACCAAACACTGATTGATGGTAGGCAGATAGGCTGTGGACTGAGTGCCTAAAGGGACTGAGTACCTAAAATGAAAGAAAATAATTTTTTGTCCTTATCCATGACTGTGCATACAAATTGCATTTCACACTCAAAAAATGCACTCATTAAACTATCACCCTGCATTTTTTGGAGCCATTAGGGCATTTTATCAGAAACTGGGACGGTCAAACTTTTTTCACTTGTCGCAGGTTTCGAACCGAACCAAGATGGCTTCAAAAAAAATTCAGGGTTATAGTTTAACATATGCATTTTTGGGTATGCAATACAATTTTTACGTACAGTAATAGATAGGGAAAAAAGGTATTTTCTGTTTTTTTAGGCGACTCTGAAAGGCCTCTTAAAGCTCTGTAGCTTTCCATTGGAATAATGCTGGAAAAATCATCTAAAAAAATCGTTTTTAATTATTGTCGCAATTGCAATTGTTTTGATCATGAAATCACAAGCTATACGAAAAAAAATAGCGATTTTCCGAAGGATGTCCCTCACTAGGTCGAGTTTTAACATGGGGGTTGTCGCATTAACGGTTGTATCGCGAAGTTTCGATAGGCAATTTTTTGTTTTCGTGGTCAAGGGTTAAATTTGAAAAAATGTTCACCTTTTGTTTTTTCGTTAATTTTTTTGATAAGCGCATATACTGGTGCCTAGAAAGCCACGGGGGTGGAAAAGTAGCGACACGAAAATTCTCGCGAGCTCTCCCATCCCTCCCACCCTTGACGCTCTTATCGCCGAGAGGGTGGTTGCCGCGCAGCGTCAAAGCTCTTTAGTCATCAGTAGCTTTACGCTCCTCCACCGAACCGGTCTGGTAACACATAGTGAACTCCCCAAATTCACGCATCATTTACCCGTCAATACGATTTTCTTTCGTCAATCGTAAGTAGAAATAACAACCGTACTTAACGGATTTATCCGAATAAAAGATTTCACCACTTCCGGTGTCATCGATCAATCCAACTATCATCATTGAACAAATTTTGTATACACTGAAAAAAAAATTCAAGAATCATCAAATCCCACATTTAAAAAAAAATACTAGATTTTTTGTTAACGTTCGTGACGAAATTATGGTAGTTTCGATTTTTCGCAATAACAAAATATACTATTCTCGTGAAGTGATTCCAAGCGCAAGGAAACTCGAAATTTCGATGCTTCTTCGCCGGTTCGATTCGACGTACGAGCGAAAATTCCCGCCCAAAATGGCCTTCTTCGAACAACGGTAAAAAAAAAAATTGTAAAAAATAGAACGAATTCTCGAATGATTGGGTTAAAATTGAATGACATTTAACTGCATTAAGTCGGGGCATAAGTGAATTAGTGTCGAGCGAGTTTTCGGAGTTTGGCCTATTTAACATTTCGGCCCGCGTCTGGCGTAGTTTCATAAATTTATTTACCCGGGGTTAATTGGTGATTTCGGTGTGGAAAGGTCTGGCGCTCGCGCGTAGTCGTAACTCGGCGGTATGCTGCAACACGCGGGGCCCCCGCTATCTCATCCTATCCCCCGGTTTGCGAGCGCGGAAAGATCGTTTTCAAACGCAACGCGGAGATACGCGGCAAGTCGAAACTGTCGCGATCTCGGGCGGCGAGTCACGTTTGCTGAATTTCCCGTCGAGGATAATTCAAAGGTTTCGCGTAATTGCGAGTAAACACAACGATATCGTGCAACATTGAATAACAATTAGACCCGGTCGTTTGATGTTAACTCGAAAGATTTTTACACGGCGCTCGGCCGTGAAATACGACTTTTTTAATAATTTCTTACGTTAGCGAATGACTAAAATATTCGGTTGATAAGATACCGGGAAAATAGCGCGCGAATAATGCTAATTTTACGACTATCAGCGTGCGAACCATTTTTTTTCTCCCTCTTCCAATCATATATGCACGGTCTTTTCCCGCGATAAATTTCGGAAAATTCTTTCTGCTCGTTCGTTATTTCGATTAATTGTTTTTTTTTTCTCTCCGCATAGTCTTGCATAATTAAAATGCATCGATGTATCGATACCGAAATGAAGGAAAACATACCGAACGTTCATTCCATTTCGAATCAATTTGGCGTAAGAAAACATTCATATAAAATGAAAGTTGGATAAACAATTTTTTCGGAGTGCGGCAAATTACCTGCCCCGCCAAAAGGAGTTATGTAAACAATTTTAATTACTTTCTGATGAGGAAAAAATCGAACAAACATTGGTGCCAATTACATTGGCATATTGCTTCCTCTAGAAACTTCGTAATGAGTTATTTGAATCGTTAGTTTTTACATAAGTACCAATTTATTTTATTTTTCAAATTCATCAAAAATGTAATAATTATTTATTTCAGTTATTAAGGCTGCTAGCAGTTTATTTGCAAACAAAATTTAAAATATCTCGATTCCTCGAAAACTGAAGAACTGCATAGATTACACTCTTTAAATAATAAAAAAATTCGAAGGTAGACGAAATTTAAAAAAATTAATGGATTTAAGTACATTAACGGTTCAATTCCTGCTGAAAAAAGTTATGTGATCGGATGAATAATTAAACTTTTTTTTGCAAACTAATTTGTTAATAACATTTCGCGTTGCTGTTATAAAAAATTGATGCCCTTGCACCTTCTGCATTGAAGAAAAAAATAGAGTTTCATTTGAAATTATTCGAAACTCTCTGATTCTCACGTTTGCCCGGGAATGTAACGATGCAGCCCTCGTTAAATAAAGGGCGGTCCTCGTTTCCACGAACGTCCAAGGTCTCTGTATTATTTTTTTCACACCGAAAATTAAAGCGTTGCGATATACGCGATGTGTTAACACGCGAAGGCTCTAAGGCTCTTCGCAGATTGGTACAGAGATACGCGGATTGCACCAGACATATCGCATTAGAATAGATTAAATTCGATACACTCCAATAATCTCATGAACAATAATGGGCGCTTTGCATTGCTGCGACGAGTAAACCGTAACCGATGTTCGAGGGGGATCCAATTTCGATCGGAAGCTCGTTACATTATCAGGCTTGATTCGCTCACAAGCGATGCAATTGATCCATAGCGCCGAGGAATTCAACAACAATTCCTGCACGGCTGTGCCTGCAACGAAAACTCAAATCTTATCTATGAGAGTGCTCGTAGAGTAACTCGGGCCGGTTATATTAGAAAGGATGCGAACGGATTCTTCAAGTTATAACGAGATGAAAACTCAGGCGAAACTCTTCGACTCCTTACGGTAATCAAGCGTTATCTCTTTAATTGCTTTTCGTGCGATTCGCGTAATTATGATTACATTATCTCGTTTTTTTTTTCTGCAACAGAAATACCGTTTACACTTCTCGAATTATTTAAGAAGTCTTTTATTTATAATCGGTGAAAAAATTGAAACATAAAAAAAAATTATTATTTGTTTTTTTTTTGTTTATTTATTTACGAAACGCAACTCTTTTACGAATGAAATTTACAAATCGTTTAGCATTTATTGATAATACCAATTTTATATTATAGTTTTCTAATACCGGTTTAAATCGATTTGGCGTCTGATCGTTGATGAAATTAATTACTCTATTGCAACGATGCAATTACTGATGTGGAGACCCTTTGACCGGTTTCCCTTTAATGCTGTATTCGCGACTCACTGCTTGCTTTTCGAGATTTGTCGATCGAACGTCTCACTTCCGGTACAACTCCCAAGGGTAAAGGCGTCTAACCGTCATGGAAATTCGGAAAATCCTGGAAATCCATCGAAACTGAATTCAATCTTGAAGAACGTTGAATATATTATGGGACATTATCAATCGATTTGAAACATTTTTTCTTTGTTAGAATTTGAAATGATACGCAAGAAAAAATTTATCTCTCGTTTCGATCGTCGACCTTTTAAGAAAAAGTATTTTACGATAAATCCATCTTTTTTTTTGACAGAAATCATTTCTTTATATTTTTCGGAACAAATTTTCTTAAAATTCTCTAGAATTTTCGAAAATTTACTTGAAACATCGGGGAAACATTTACCTCAAAGTGGTCAATCGTCGAGTTCGTTCAATACTATATTTATTTAAATTTTTCTAATATTTGGCGTTATCGCGATAGTCGATTGAAGTGCATCGCGCAGCTGTTTGCAGATTAGTGGCTGCGACGTCTCAATTCGTCGATGAGCGCGCTCGCTCGAACTTCGCCGCCAGGATATCCGGGGTCTCTGCTTGGTTAGATCTCAAATGCTTACTCGCAATTCTAAGTGTCGCTTTGCTCTTCAACCGAGGCTCGGGTCGGCGATTCCGTTCCTCTGAATAGCTCGTTAAGTTCGTCTATCTAATCGCTCATCCCTGCGCATCGCGATTTCAGTCAATAGGAAATTGGAGTTTACAAATCCCGTCTTCGGCATTCGCTGCTAATAATGCTTACTCGGATTTCGCTAATAAGATCGCAATAAGATGATCCGTAAGGAAGCTTGTTATATTAATCGTTTGATACGATAATTATTACTCCGATAATTGATTTGATAATGCAATATATCCGCGATAGAGGCTTAAGGCGAAGTGGCACGCGCTTCCTCACACCTGCTCCGAGTCCGGTCGGGAATAAAAACTTCAATGCTTTTTTTTGAAGGTGCCGAAAGTCCAAAATTCAATGAAAATAGGATTGCGCCGAAAAATAAAACCATTACAGTTCTTGTTACCGACGGCGGTATGTCGCTTGCCCTTAAAGCTGCTAATGAAGAAGTTTCGTCGCGAATCCAAATATAATGAGCTATTTTATTTCTGTTGAAAGAAAATTAATTTTCTTAATAATTACCAATGATCCATATACTGATTTACATATTGAGAAATTCGCTTAATTGTACCCGACAAATTTTGGTTGAGCGAAAGAAATTTTTTTTGAGCAACATTAATTCCAATACATTTTTTTATAGATAACAAATACTATTTGAACCAACTAAGATATCCTTGGGGCAAACAAATATTGATTTGCCCATATCCAACTTGGTTCATTTTCAATTGAAAAAAATGGTCACTGTAATTTTTTGTTCGAAACATTACATTTTTCTTTACAAAACATCGCAACTGCGACTTTTACGTTTTCCATTATTCTTGTAAAATGTTTTTCAAACTTCACCGACTAGCCTTTTCCATCTGTATTTTTTCACTCGGAACTCCACAGACAACTTGGTTTTTCCGTTATTCCTACGGGAACCAAGAATATCGGTTGCTCGGGAAGAAAACGAAAAAAATCGTCACTTTCGCAAAAATGGGTCAGGCAAATAAAATTTCCGCAACTTGTCGCTCAAAAGCTATATCCGATGTAATTTATTTAATCGATCCCGGAGATCTCTGGACGATTCTATTTTTAAAAAATGACAAAACGAGGCAAACCAGCAGGCTAGAGAGCAAGAGAGATAGTTCTCAAGAGTTGACTTTCGTTTCATTTTATCCATCCGTCCATCGTGTTCGCCAGCGGGTATGCGATAAATGAGATCGAAAGACAGTCGGTTAACAGCGTTCTAGCCGCAGTTATACTCGGTCTCGGTCGCGCGAGCTTTTAGCTTTTGCTCCCCGACCCACGAGCTTCGTATTATCTTCGAGATGCGTCGAGATGTTTGCCTTTTTCCCTCGCAGTCGCTAATGGCCGTGAGAAGATTCCTTCGAAACAAACTCCTTCCCAACTCTCTCGACCCGTCGCGTCAAGTGGGAAAAATCTTTCCGTCCGCGGCTTACCCCTTCATCGTTTCGCGAAAGTTTCTCGGTCAGAGAACATCAACAAATTGCCGCAGCTTCATCGCCAAGGCAACTCGAACGCATCCGCGCTAATTTTCTTCAACAACGTTATTTATCGATGGAATTTCAATTCTACGAATTTCGAAACAGTTGAGAAATTAATTCACAAATAAATAATTGATAAATGCAGACCGAAGGTAAAGGAAATATGAAACATCTTTGATAATTCGTTGCTGTTCGCAGAAATCAAAGTTGGAGAATATAATATTATAGAGAAATAGAGAAATAAAAGAATTCCTTGCAAAAAAAATAAAACAACGGGAAAAAAGGAAAAATGTGTGTTGCCCGTTCCCGTAAAATTTAAAAATACTTATCGGAAATCCGACCTCAGGTTCAGCGGATGAAACATGGTATATCTGCACGCCAGGTGAAATTTCACATTGATATTTATAGAAGAAAATAGAGCTCGTTAGGTTGCAATTGACTATGACGAGCTTTTGATTGACAATATCAGCACTTCAAACCTATTTTTTCAATCTAATCGCGTTTACATAAACATTTACCGAAAAGATAGCGGTTTTCATTCTGTTATAGTGTTCTCATCAACGTACTAAAGTGGATGAATTTCCGGTCGAGCAAACCTCGCTACTTCCCTCAACATTATAACTCATAACATCGATATTGCAATGTGCTCACGTTTGAAGTTCAGAGAACGGGTCAGTGCGCGAATAAAGTTTCATTATATCGGATAATTCATTTTCGAGCGATTTTTCTTTATCGTCGAAGCTCAGTTTGAAAACATAAAAAAAGTCATCACTGAAGTTTATATGGTTTCTCCGTCTGAAGTGAGGCTGATCGAGTTTCGTCCTCGACGAGGCGCGCTTCTCGATGCTCATAATTGGAAACTCCTCAGTCCGAACAACCATGAAATAAAATAGAATTTCGAACCATTTAAAAAAACAAAAGCTAACTTTAATCTACCCGGAAATACGTCGAAAATAAAATATCCTAAATCCGGAATTTGCAAATCATTTTTGAAATAAAAATAAAAATTACATATGAATTGTCAAATTTTTCGTTGAATTGAAAAAAATAGTTGAAAATTTGCCAATACGTTCGAAGCTCGAAAAGCATCCAATGCCGATGTTGGAAGTAATGTCTCCGTGACGATTTAGTAGACGAAAAATGAATTACATTATCAAAAGAGAACAAAAATGCGATTCCATTCGCTCGGGAGTAGAGCCTTTTCGCCGATAATTCCGATATTCCGTGTCCTCGAAAATATCGGCGAGCTTAGGAAGATGAGAGAGGAATCTTTCGCTGCGTCGATGCCCTCATTCTCTCCGCTGAGTTCGGGGCTGCTGATAAAATTGTTGTGATAAGACCCCTCGAGCCCGCGGTGTCGACAACCAGCATCGGCCGCGAGAATCGCGCAATTATGCGCATTCTTTTCTATTCTCTTTCTTCTTCTCGTTCCGCTTCTTCGGTATACACACGAGTTTAGCTTAGTCAAGGCGCGGCCTCTGTTTATACATCTTTCTATCGTCTCATCGGCGATAAATTTCTCTCTATGTATTTCCTTCTTTCTTTCGCACCGACCAACGGAGGTCGTTGTTGACGTCGCCGACGTCTAAACTCGGCGCCAATGTTTTCCCGTAGAACTCCGCGCGGCGAGTAAAAGAGTTATAAGCGAAAGAAAATAATAATAAAAAAATTAAAAGCAGCGCTACGATTTTTATTAAAGATTTATCGCGGTTCTTTCCGCGAAATTGCGTATCTTCGCGTGCACAACGCGTAGACATAAAAATACATACATACATCTGTAGATTCAAGATATGTAGGGTGGAAAGTATAAAAGAAAAATACGAAGATTTCTAAATTAATAACGCAGGTGGCGGAGTGAAGTTTATGGGCGATGCGTAAAGGAACGTCGTTGTTGGAAGTGCCGGTGACGCCGGCGGTTGGATCGTTAAAAGTAGAAATTTGTTTGCAATTAGTACGCGGATGTGCGGAAGATATTTTGTTTCAACGCTGGGGAAACATTCATTTGCATAAACTGAAGTCTCGTGATCGAACGTTAAAGTTACAATAGTTCGGCATTGAATCGTCAACTGAAGCAAGTATGTTGCAAATTTTATCTGCAAACAGAGCTTTCTCATTTTGTTGTTAACGTCGCTCGCGAAGCTCCCACATGAAAAAGATACCTCAACAGTTTTAGCTTTTTCAAGAACGAAGTTCTGTGCAAATCTTCATCGCGTTATTTTGTCATGGCTTAATTTAATTCGGTTAATTTTTCCTGACTTGAATTTAAATTGCTATCAATTTTATTTTTTAACTTTTTGTAGTGGCGTTAACATAATTTCATTAGAATACACGATGCAATATCAATTACGATATAAATTTAGGTACTTTTATCGATTTTTTTATAAAAAGATTTTCAACTTTTTAATGTGAAATTTTGAGGAAATCTACTTAAGATAATGTATTTTGAGGAAATGCAAAAAAAAAAAGTTAAATTTCTTTCACGAAGTTCCTTCTGTGAGAAATCAAAACGATTTATCGTTCGACCGTCGAGCGGGGTAGGTCATGAATTCGATGAGAAAAAAAAACTTGTTGAGTCGTTGAAAATACATGAATTCCGACAATTTCACTCTACGAGCTTGCGAACGCGGGATCGAGTCCAGCGGAAGATTGAATTGACCATCAAAGCGCAGCTCGCCGAATTTCATCCCCGTCGACTCGATGATGTTATATATTACCTTCGCTCGTATCTCTGTAGGCAATTTTTTTTCCCCGCTCTCTCTCGCGAACCCTCGAATTTCACGGCTTCGCCGTTTTACGACCAGCCTTATTGCTATCCGAGCATTTTTACAAGCAATAGGCCCGTCCTCGGAACGGATAATATTTCATCATTCATAAAACCGGGGAGAAAAAAGTAATAACAATAATACCGATACGTATATCCAACTATGGATGATATACAACTTTGTCTCTCGCGCGAGTTAAAAAAACACCGTATTGTACGTATCGTCGAGACGAATCGCGGCGTATCGACGGAACAAAAGATTTTTATACGAAAAATATTTGAAAACAACAGTGTGTGATTAATGGTCAGAGATGAAACCGCGCATCCTTTTCTCTCTGGATAACATGTATATATTTTTTGTAAAAACGTGGATCGAACCCGGATATTGAAAAAAAACGAAACGGCTGGAGCATTGAAGTTCAGCAGACGTTGATTTTATTCGACATATTTGAACAAGCGTATTCGAAAATATAAGCGAATGAAAACCTACACAAACGATGTTCCGGAATACATCACTAATTGAAATTGCCAATCTAATAATGGAGTCACGTGACGAACGAAAGCTTCGGTGTCTGAGTGGAAAGCCAAATACAGACGGCAAAGTGTACCGTCATTTATTATTTATTTAAATGTAAATATTGACCCATCGTAATTATGCGCCATTTCCGAATTCGTAATCGAGCTGACTTCCGGCACAATAAAATTTTGGTTAATTCTTCATTCTTCGATGTAGAATGGAAATGGATTTCTGTCACGATACACTCGTCGCTCGTCGACCGAGTGTTTGAACGATATTCGAGACTGAAGGATATGTACACGGCTCGGAGAAAATGGGATGAAAGAAAAAAAAAAAAAAGCTGAGGATCGGTCATGTTTTCCTTCGTCCCAAACTCGCGCGCGAATTGAAAGACGATATCCTATAGCGAGGGTGAAACACCTCTTGCTTACACCTACACAACGACCGATCCATTATCGATTATATCCCGGAACACGCCGCGACTGTGTTCTAAACCAATTGGGGAAGCGAGCGCGAAACTCGCCTTATTTATATTTCTTCCTCTTTTTTTTTTTTTTTATATTTTTCCCCTCGTTCAACCATAACTCTACCTTTTCCATCGCCAGCCGGAAGTAACGGACTTAAAGTATTTTCAGAAACGATTATTCCATCGATTTGGCCCTGCTATCACCATACAATTGCAATTGACAACGAGTCAATGGATCGAATATACATGCTTGAATGGAAAATACTTCCGTTCTGCTTTCGCCGGGAGCCGATTACGATTACGCGATTATGAACGATGGATGAACATTTTCGACGATAATTTCAAAATTTCCAGAGGCTTTTATCGAAGAGCATACATTACATAGACGAATGACCGTAATTGGGTTCGATTTGCGATTTTGCGTCGGTCGGTCTGCGAAAATGATGAATTTTCGTGTTGGTACCTCATTAATTTCTTTTACTCGCAGAGCAAATTTTGCCATTTTTTTTTCAATTCCTCGTAATCAAAGCTTAGCGAGTAAATAAAATCAACGAAGAACGAATGTAACATTGTGTAATTTTCGGGATTTTGGTTGCTCTTATGCTCGACGTCGTTCCGCTAATATTCATTGAGAAGATAAAAAAAATCCTATGATCTTACTCAGTCGAGGAATTGCGCCCTCCGACAACATTATTAGTTCAGCTCATGCAGCTTTGAACTCGCGGAACTTTCAAGATCTCGGTTATTTCTGTTATCTTGAAAACGATTGGCGTGATCCTTTATTGATAATGAGTGAAATTTTCGTCGGAAAATCGGATTCCGACGTCTGTGCCGTTTCATGTGTCGGTAGACGAGCGAACTTCGCTTTGCATTTTAATTGGATTCTGTCGAAGAGCCAAAGCTTAGGTCTCAAACGAGGAAAAGAACCGATGTATATATATCTATATGTATAGAAAGATTTTGTCGCCGCCGCTGAATATAAGAATCGAGTCTCGAGTCTTCGGGGGGGAGGCGTGTTTGCACTGGAGAGCTCGGAGTGCCTTGGGGTCTGTGAGACCCCATAGCCTGACATACACCAAGTCTCGCGGTTGGCTCGCAATATTTCAAGTTCCTTCTTGCATGAAATATCCCGCTCCCCCAATCAGGCACCCCTCAACCAAGAATATTCTCTTTCAAAGAGATCGATGAACGAAAAGGGAAGAATCGAGGTGGGGCATAGAATTCGAATTTGATTAATAATCTCTATTAATTGCCGACCGTTATTATTAGTCCCGGGGAGTTATAATGAACATAAAATAGCTCCGTGTTGAAGATAAGGGCAAGAGGAAATCAGTTGATAATGGATGCGTCGGCGGTGAAGAGTTCTTATAATACAGACGGACAAAACGCGAGTGCGCTCAGCGCGCAAGCCCTGCAGAATCTTGGTCGTATATATGTATGTATCAATCTATGTATCCTATATATATGCGTGGGTAGATCGGGTCGGCGACTCAATGAATAATTTATACTCAGTAAGCCTCACTCCTCTTTCACTCTAGTTCAACACTATTCTATTACTATTTATTGCGGAAGGCGAAAAGACGGAGGGAAAAAAGAAAAAGAACACCGGCATGACGGAAATGACGTCCTTCTAAGGGCCATCAAGAAGCGACGACTCCGCAGACAACTCGACGTCTTTCCCTACTCTGTCTATTTGTTGATATACTACAAGTTAATCAAAGGGGTGGAAAATTCACGTTCCTTTTTTCTTCCACTTCATTCTCATTCGCATCTTGTTCGCTTCGTTTCTCTTGACTTGACTTGACGATGAGACAAATATTTGGCGAAGGCAAATTTCGCCGAGAGATTTGCGGAAATCTTTCGTCGCTACTCGCGATCCGTTTGTTTATATACGGCGACGTTCAACCCGTAAACAATCGACCTTTATTTCGCGAACTTTTCTGTACGCTCTCGCCGTTGACTACCCAGAAAACTTCGGCCCATTGTTCGAGACCGACGGGTGCGAGGGAAAAACATAAAAGGAATAATAATTTTTCGCAAAATGCTTCGAATTGGATGTTTTTATTCATAAATGCGAGACCTGGCATGATTATATAATGTTTGTTTAACCCGAGAAGCGAATGTCTTATCGACCTCGCACGTGCAAGCGATTTTTTTCTCGTTGCGCACCTACCGCATGTTTCTCTTCTTCATGAACAACAACGCGCAAGTACGCAAAAAATTCCCTTTGAACCTTCAAAGCAGCGATACTACTGCAAAAAAGCCCGCACGTATATTTAGGTCACTTGATGAAGGCGGTGAAAAGATAGTTTTAGGGATTTTCATGCCGGGCAACGAAAAATCGTGCGAAATCCGAGAAAATTGCTTCAAATCTGAACCACAACCTTTCTAATTTCTTTATTCGATTCCATATTTATCGAATTTTCCACCTTTTTTTTTCAATTCCCGCATATTTGAAGATGACCATATTTTGCTAGAAATTTGCATACATTTTTTGCTCGAATTGTCTCGTATGTCTATCAATTTCGCGAACAAACGAACCCGCAATACCGATGACATTACGGTCCATCGGCCCTGGGTCGGGGACGAATTAAACAAAAAAAAAAAAAATTCCCTCGGACGTGGCGAATTTCAGCCGATTCGTGTCGGATTATCGCGCGGGATATCCTGCGCCGTCCGGCAATGTTCCAGTTTCATCTTCCGGCGGAATGGAAATTAGCATATTTATCCGCAACGGCAGACTTGAGTTAATTTTCCACCCACCTATTTTTATTCACCGTCATAGGAGGATATTACAAAAGCACACGGGCCGCGCAGGGTAGCACCGGCGTCGAAATGCCAAGCTAATGTTATTCACGAGAGCGTGCGCCGAGCCGCAAACTGTACTTTTTCTCTTCCTTCGCTCAGCGAGCATTTTAATTTTCCTCCGTGAATTATATTCTCGTCGTTTGCAAGAAAGACAAAAGAAAAAAAAAACGGAAAAGAAAAGGACATTGAACACAGTCCAAACCACACGGGACCCATCGCATTCGGCACTTACTATAGTAAAAATAGGAATAACATTTTTATCGTTCTTTTTTTTTCCGGATGCCGAGCTCGCAGTTCCGTAGATTCTCCATCGAATTCGCCACGTTGTTCCAGCGTCGCAGCTGCGCCCATTCTTTTTGTATTCCCGTCAGCCATCCGGCAAAGCTTGTCGCGCACAGATATTGCTGTTACAGAGCTAGGGAGCGAGAAAAATACGTGAAAAGATCGGCAGGTACGCGAATCGAGGTCGAGTGTGTACTCTTAGTTTTACCCGCGCTTGAACCCCGAGCTTTTGAGGTTCTCCGGGAAAAATCGTGAGAATGGGAGACACCGAATGGGGAAAAAAAAAGAGAGCGAACGATCGCGTACGTATACGGTTCTTCGTTCCTTCCCATTCGTGTCCCGTCAATCCTCCCGGGGGAGGGGAAGCTTCGCAACTGCGAGGTGAGAGACTTGCCACTCTTGATGGGAAGAAGGAAAACACGGTTTAAAGAAACGTGCGAGAAAAGGAGTCCATCATCGAGAGCGGTGCGGGGTTCCGGGGGATGAAGGGGGTGAACGGCGGTTCGGCGAGGCGACGCCTCTCGTCACACAGCCGGCGCAAAAAAAAAGGCACGAAGCCTCATAAAGGTCACGTAGCGCGAGGTATACGCTCCGCGAGGTTATACGTAGTTTACACGAGGTCATATCACATCCTCGATGGGCCGAATCAATTTTGGACAACTTCCGAACACGCTTAATGCGATACTCGGAACGCGTGTGCTTGCGCTGAAGTTCACGGAGAGGCTGATTTCCTCCCACCGTCATCCCTCTGCGTGGTACCCAATTGATACGACCGCGACGGAGTTTCCAGACCCGGAAATTATCGAAGTTTCGTCACTGACCTAAGCGCTCAGCGTAGCGGCAATGACAAACGGTGTTTGGAAATTCAGTGGGAAAAACAATGACGCCACGTTGGGAGCTTCGTTTGTCAGTTTCGAAACTGAAGAAGCCCTTTGACGAAACTTCGATACCCGCGTCGAATCAGCAACGGAGTTTGCGAGTTCAATCAGGATGGTCAGGATCGTTACACTTCCGGCCGGAAAAGCGATCCCGAGAAAATGTCGAACGCTTTGCGACGGAATAAATGTCTTTGAAAAATCAACCCCGCGGGAAGTGCTAAGAGCTGAGAAGAGTTATTAATGGTGCATAATTATAATTTCAAAACGTTTCGACGAATCATCCGGAGAACTAACTTTGGTACGCAGAAATTGGTTCATTTGATCTTCTGAACGAATATACATTGTTTCAGTATCTTGTCTTATTTTCGAAAGTAGAACATTTATTTTATGCATGAAAAGTCACGAATTTCGGGCACGAGTTCGCTGAAACTCTACGCATTAGAACCGCGAAATTTTCGGGTCGTTGATTTGAGATATTCATAGAAAGGATTTTTTGAAAATCAGAACGAATAAAAGAAAAATGGAAACTTATTCAGAAATTTTGAATCGTTAAACAATCCTTTTTTCTATGAATATTTTTATAGCTTTTTCACGGTATTATCATGCAAAATTGATCTTCTTCCACTATACTCTATAGTCTTCCACATTGTTGATTTTTAATTCGATTTTTGGTTTGTCGGGAACGATGAGCGCCTTAACTTTGGATAACAATTGTCATTAGGTTCGTGTTCAGTGTGAAAAATACATCGAAGTACATAGGCCGAATATTTTTCCTGAATTTTTCCAATTTTTATCGAAAAAAATGGCAGGGGTACCCCTTTGAGGTGCGTTTTTGCCATTTTTCATTCCACGATAACAGGCTGAAAAAACGGTGTGAAAAATCCACAAAAAATCTTATCTTGTGTATTTTTTCCCGCTGAACACAATGGTCACCTGAGATTTGTCGATATTCCATCGGAAAGCCAAGATATCAATGTTTGAAAATCCCGAAAATGGGCAGTTTCCGTAAATTGAACCGAAATGGAAAAATCTTTTTTGGTGGTTTCCGGTCTTTCGCTTCACTTTAAACAACGTCCGCTATCGGATTTACCTTCAGCCAGAAAAAAAGCTTTCGAATATGTAGCCAGAATATTTGTAAAAAATGTTCTAATTTTCACTAAAAGGAATTGCAAGTACTCGGCAGATGGCGCTGCGAGAGGCGTAAAGCTCGATCCGTTTGCTCCCGCATCGAAAACCGATTCGATACAATAAAAATCGTGGAATCCTCATGTAACTCTCGAGAACGAGGCAAATTTCCTATTGACGATATTCCGTAGTACTCATAATCCCGGATTTACGGGGCCTTTTCCGTGTTACGGTCACGTTACTCGAATGGCGCCACGATTTCAAAAGGTTTCGTATCTCCGGAAATGCGGATCGGTAGACATTGCTCCCGTCTTACAAAGTTTGCCCAGCTTCAAACGCGGACATGCGATTACACATTTTTTAAATAGTTTTTTGTTCTATTCTTGCACACTTCCCGGAAGTCGTAGAATTAAAAAAAAAAAAAATAAAAACAATTGAGCGCGTCGAAACAAAAAGCGAGACACAATGTATTCTGGGAAACAAGACAAAAAAATAGGACAGACAAAACGGTCGCAAGGTTAATTCGCGACAAATATATATTTCGCGGTGATTGCGCGGTTTCGCGTGGCGGTAAATGCGGTTTCCGGAAACTCACCTCAGCGTCGCTGGTTCAGCGGTTTCCCGTGCCGCCGCTTCGCCAGCACGTTCGACAAACTACTCGAAACTCGGCATCCGTTCCATTAAGTGCTCACGCCAGACGCGGGCCCGACGAGACTGCTCCATCGTCAAACGTCACGAACAGCAAATGCCCCCTATCTCCCTTATGACCACTGTCCAGCACAACTATTTTTTTTATCGTCTATTTCCATTTTCAACATTTCACAGTTGCGTACGATGGCGATAACTTTTGGAGGACGTGGAAATGATTGGGCGGGGATTATAAAAATAAGTTGGAAACGTGGAATAATCTCTAGGACCTTTTTTTTTTTTTTCTACCATCATATCCGTCAGTAGTGACCCGGATTCCCGGTGATTCCCGTGGGACATGAGAAGGAACTTGTCTCCGTTGGGAAGTCGATCCTTCCCATATCGTCAGCGAAGCGCGCCCAATAACCTCCGGCTAACTCAGCACTGTCTCATCCACTCGGATTCGAAGTACAGTGGAACCTCTGTTTTCTGAACTTCACTCAATTCAACCGCCCGGTCAGGTGAACGTGTTATCATGGCAACGATTTCGCCCAACTGAATTTACCCTTTTTCTGGTCACCCCACTGCAAGCGCCACTAAGCGATGGTGTCCCGTCCTGCGTTGAACAAACGGGGGTTGTACTGTACAGAATAGCGATAATGACCCGTTCCGCCGACTCAAGAAAACGGGGGTTCTACTGTACAGAATAGCGATAATGACCCGTCCTGCCGAGTTAAGAAACCCAGGGTTGGTCTGTACAGAATAGCGATAGTGTCCCGTTCCGCCGAGTTAAGGAAACGGGCGTTGCACTGTACAGAATAGCGATAGTGTCCAGTCCCGCGGACTTAAGGAAACGGGGGTTGTACTGTACATAGGTTTTCCACGGACCGAAAGGGCACCATTGTCTTCACAATCTCCTCGAGATGTACCTTAGGAGATATATTTTTTGTTCTATACACACCGTCGCCAACGCGAGGGTTTTTTCGTCCACTTTTCCGTGAGATCTTCGCAACTAATAACCGATGAAATATGGTGGATTTTCTCGACTGCTTACCGACGACAAACGGCAGCTCCGAGAGCCGGGACATAAAAAATAAAGTAGAAAAGGAACGCGAGTATTACGACCGTAATCGATTGGTTATTGTTACATTATTATTATTAACAATTAACACGAACTAGAATTTAATTCAACGACAGTTCGAGCTGAAGGGCAATAATTCGAATTTTCACAATTCTTCATATCGACAATCGCGCCTCAAATCGAATCTGGTTTGGGATTACTTCTCGTTCTGTGACAATCGTAGCGCCAGATCGGAAGGTACGAGTTCTCTTACTTTTTCCATTGTGAAATTTCCCGACACAAATCGCACTCCAATTTTATTCCGTACTTCGAAATTAGATTTTTTGCCTCGCCGTCCGCTTGATCCGCGTGACTTATCGACGAACTTTTCTCTCGTCGAGCATCTCGCTTTCCGATCCTCTCGTTCCAATTTGCCTCCGCAAACTAATCCAATATTGCCTATCGTTTTGCCGTATACGAAAATGCAAAGGTTTTTCATATAAAAAGAAAACAAAAAAAAAAAAAACATTGATAATTTTATTGGATACATTTCGTGTCGAGAAACTTCCTCGTAGATCTCGCGGTGTATACGAGAGTTATAAATATCGAGTATGGAACATGCCGAAGATGAAACTTTGATAACGCGAGATATTGGAACATACGGATGCTCTTGATGCGAGCTGAATTCCCAGTACGTACAGCCATACGATACGTCCCGGGTAAGACGATCATATCAAGCGATTTATTGCATTCCGTCGCGGGGGGTCGGTATTTGCGAATGAATGGAAAAACTGCGGTATGCGGTATGTCGGATGGCTTTGGATACGCAGATCATATTCGATTCAATCAAACCCTCGTACACTTTTCTTCATACTTTTCCTCGTGCAAAGAAAACGAGAGCTGAAGGTAGCGAAGCGTATTGTATACTTATGAAATCGTTCGGATGGAATGTATCGGGAATAGAGTTAACTTCAATCTTTCGCTCCATTGGCATCAACATTCAAGGTCGTTTAGGGCTTCCATATCGTTTATTTTTTATTTTTTCAAGTAGTGAAACGATTTCAAAGTGGGTATATCGTTATAAACTAGAAGTGTAGCGAGAAAAATGTATTAACAATTAATAATTAATAATATTTCGATTAAATAAGCTTTGTATCGCATGAAGAATTGGTCGGAATCTGCCTACTTTAAGGACTTTGAGAAACGAGTTTATAATTTTTTTTACCAAACCCCGGCATAATTGTCTTAGAAACTCGCTGTACGTTTGCCTGTGGCTAAAAAACAACAAAAATTCGGTGTCAACATTATTGTCCGCATTCATGGTAATTCGGGCGGGCTTCGTTGATCCAATAATAAAGTTTCGCATCTCGGCGAGCGCCCAGCATCGCTGTCGGGCATTGCGATGTATGCATTAGTTTATCTATGCAACAGTTGCCGTCGAGTTGCCTCATTGAGTTAGCTCTATATCGCGACGTTCAGTGGCTCTCGGCAAGGCGCACCGGGAGCCAAAGTGGATAGTTTAAATAGCCCCAAGAGGGGCCTATTCCCGGTTAACTAGCTATCCCTTCCAGTACGTCGTATTATTGTATTATAGGACCTCGTTTACCCGCTTTCTCACTAGCAATGCGTGAAATTGGCTATTTCGAGATATTGGAGTAAACAAAAAAGAAAACAAGACAAGAGAAATATGTTCCAATTCGCAGCTGCTCCAATGTTTCAAAAAATTCTACACCGCGAAGTGAAGATAACGAAACATCCTCCGCAATTATTTTATCTCCTCGTGCTAGAGAAAAATTAAAAAAAAAAGTCTTCGTCATTCGTGTCGAAAAGGAAGGTTCTTTTCACACCGAGGATGAGATACGTCTTCCGGTTAATGATCGAGCGTGAAAAGAACTCTTGTGAGAAGTACCGCGGGCGCTTTTATACCAGCCAAGCATCTCCATAATCGTGGAAACTTTAAATGAGTCTGAGGTCGACGAGTTTTCTCAACCTCGGTGATTCAGAGGCGAAAAGAACAATATACATGGATATCGTCATTCGTCCGTCGTCGCATTGGCCAGGCAACTCGACAGAAGTGTTTGTTCTTGGTTGTTTCAGATACAACGAAGACGGTACGCGTGAGGCCGATAAATAAATAATTGCAAATTACAGGACGCGAAATACGTCGTGACTTTCGCAACTTTTGCTCTAAAAATGGAAAGTCTCGTCTCGTTTTTTCATCCTCGCGGTCTTTCGGCCGCGGGAACGATGAGAAATTGCTCGATCCTACGCAAAAGGAAAATTAATGCGCTGATCCTCGACAACGAGAGTTCACTTTGTCGCTCCGCGGGCAATCTTTAGATTGAGTGCGGGTCGATATAATAAAAAAAAGAAGAGTTCCTTTGGTCTCGACGAAGAGAGAAAAAAAACATACTATGACAAACAAAGACAACGAGAATTAAAAAAAAATTAGAAGGAAATAAAGCCATGTCGTGGACAGAGGAATTCTCACCGACAATGGCGAGTACTCAGAACTTCAGTACCTATCAGCAGTACAACGATAGTACCAACGGAACAACGACCTCCACGGAAATTCCGTACACGCCGTACAACCAGCGCCCGGAGACTTACATAGTACCGATCGTATTCTTTCTCATACTCGTTATCGGCGTCACCGGCAACGGTGTACTTGTACTCACGATACTGCGCCACGCCAACATGCGAAACGTCCCCAATACCTACGTACTATCGCTCGCCCTCGGCGATTTACTGGTAAGTATTTTTCTACTCGTTTCGTGTTATTTTTAATGATGTTTACATACGTAAGCCAGCTTGAATTGTTCCTTTGTCTGAAGTTAGGTTTAAGAAAAGGAAAATTCCATTATTCAAGATTAGAAAAATCATTAGATTAGAACAATGAAATTCGAATTTTTTTATTATTTGTGGATTAGAAAATGCGACCTTGCAGACGGTGCTAACTGTCAACATAAATACACGAATAACAACATAAACATAAAACGTAAACATACATTTTTTACAATAAATAATGTCAGAAAGCTGTTAATAAACTAGTTTAAAAGAAAAATTTTCAACGAATGATCTGAGACGTTGGCGAAAGTTGAAACGATTCATTTTCCGAATACATATGAATTTGTTAAGATTTCTTTTTCAAATCATCGAAAGGTTATCATCATAAACTTCACTCCTATTATCAATAATTATCGGGAAAAAATATTCGAAGAATGGAATGAATTCACAACAAATTTGTATGGATGGGGAAAAAGTAGCGCATCAATTTCTCGGAAAAAGATTGGATCACTGATTCATGCGGTGAACAATATTTTTTTAGCTAATTCGTTACTGAAACTGAGGCATTATTATTGTGCGAAATTGATCCTATTTAGAATTGTTTGTATGCTTAATATTTTTCCAATATCCATTCGATTGGATTTTTTTTAATTAGCTCGGAATCTCGATTTCGGTTGTCGCTGTAGCGATACACGATCTTTGATTTATTTTGATATTCTCAAATTTCTCTCAAGAAAGTGGAAGAAAAAGTATTTGGCTACCTGACAAAATTTCAAACAAAACAAAACAACTTCAACAATTTCAAACAAAATAGTCCGATGTTCCAAGGACTTCTCGTCGTTTCTCCTCAACTATAAAACATCGCACTTTTTCGGTTTGATGCATAAAATTGGTAGGACGCGCTTTTCCGGGTGCAAGAAAAAGACGAATGGCGAGATTATTATTGTTTTGTGCTATTTGCATGAAAAAGATAACTTCCTCTCCTAGCTTATATCCTGAACGGTGCTAGAATAATTCATCTTCCAGAACAGCACCGCAATATATCAAATCTCTGAGCAATTTATCTCTCGCTATCTAGCCGCTGGCATGTTCATCCTTTAGCCTCGAGAGTGTACGTATACATATATACATATCGCCTCTGACGCCTTCTCTCTCTCTCTCTCTCCGTCGCCTTATCTTAGGTGATAGTGACCTGCGTGCCCTTTACGTCGACCATCTACACACTCGATACCTGGCCGTTCGGTCTATTGTTGTGCAAGCTATCCGAGTGCGCCAAGGACATATCAATCGGCGTTTCAGTGTTTACCCTTACAGCCCTATCGGCCGATCGTTTCTTCGCTATCGTCGACCCACTAAGAAAACTTCACGCTACAGGTGAAATTGACTACAAACATTGCCTCTACAATTGACCGAGCAAAT
Organism: Ischnus inquisitorius; assembly: GCA_963924025.1. Taxonomy (NCBI): domain Eukaryota; kingdom Metazoa; phylum Arthropoda; class Insecta; order Hymenoptera; family Ichneumonidae; genus Ischnus; species Ischnus inquisitorius. Next base: position 7,337,917 of record OZ001251.1, on the reverse strand, counting down.
TCACATTTCAAGATTTTGCAATCTTATTTTATTCAGGAGGTGGAAGACGGGCGACACGATTCACATGTATAACGGCGGGTCTGATATGGCTTCTCGCTATTGGATTCGCCGTTCCGGCTACGTTCTCATATCTCAAACCTATAACAGTCAACGCCGATGTCAGCTTCGTGGTAAGACACGGGCTATTTAATCTCCCATTACAGAATCGTCAAGGTGTATCGTCAAAACAATGATTGCATCGTATTCCGCGATGGAAATTGAACTCACTTGGTTCTTTACTAAAAGTTTCTGCGACCCAAAGATTCCGAGATACGAGTCGTTGAAGTTTCGGCCAATGAGAGCGATCGGGCAACAGCGCCGTCTAGCGCATCGCGCGTGATTGGTCGAATCTTCAACCGCCTCTATCTCAATAACTGTTGCATTTTACGAGAAAATTTTGATTACCGAATCGATTTGGTTTTTTATGCTGTACAATTGCGAATTTGAATTGAAATCTTGACTACTTTTTTTTTTTTTAAGAATAATAAATTAGTGAGCAATTCAACAGAAATACATCACAGTCGATTTGATTTAACTTTTGTGTACAATAAATATTTGTTAATTCGATGAGCCAACTCTAAATGGCATTTCCGTTGCGCTCAAAAAGCACATCGACTCTTCCGAGCGGGTGAAAATGTAGAGTAGCAAATTGAAGAAGCACATTTTAGTTACCCCGAACCCGTTACAAGATACTAAAGGTGTTATACATACATTTTCCGTAAGTATCTAAATTCAATTGTTCTGGCAATCATTATTGTTTTTAATGAGGAAAAATTTCGGTCATCTTGAATATGAAATTTTTTCGTCAGTTCCCATTCACGATGTAGCGTTAACTTTTTAGACCTGCTATCCATTTCCGGACGAATTCGGCCCGTCTTATCCGCGATACGTGCTGGTCTGCAGATTCTTCATTTACTATGTGATACCGTTATTCGTAATCGGTGTATTTTATGCGTTAATGGCGAGACATCTGGTGCAGAGCACGAGGAAGATACCGGGCGAGATGCAGGGACAGGTTTGGGCATTAATTTCGTTTCAACGGCGCCGCGGAAACGCGCGCGCGCTTCTCAACTGACAATTACGATTAATCTCAAATTTGTTGCTTCTTCCGTAGGCGAAACAGGTGAAAGCGAGGAAAAAGGTGGCCCGCATGGTTCTCGCTTTCGTGGCGGTATTCGCGATATGCTTCTTTCCGCAGCATGTTTACATGCTGTGGTTCTATTTTCATCCGAACGCGAGGGAGGATTACAATGGATTTTGGCATAGCTTCCGCATCCTCGGCTTTTGTCTCGCATTCATGAACAGCTGTATCAATCCGATCGCTCTTTACTGCGTCAGCGGAACATTCAGAAAGTACTTTAACAGGTGATCAATCAATCTATCCGTCAATGTTTTTTTTTCGTCCAATCAATCGATCGGCCCTTTATTCCCAGCGTGGGCCGCGCATTTCTCAGCGGGATAATGATCTGAAATAAATCGACCGCACGGAGCTTCTGAAAAGAATTCATTTTTCATGATAATCGTGACAAAATGTTATTGTCAAATTAGTTGGGGAAAATTGTTCGACGGATCATTCGGTAATCCAACTTTTCTTTCTCGCACAAAATCATGCCTTAATTTTCTGGAGCACATTGTTAATAACATTTCATTATTGTTATGCTAAATTAATATTCTTAGTAACTTCGGTACGGTTGATTTTTTTCTGATTCTCGTCCTATCGGGAAGTCTTTGAAATTCTCTCCGATTCTCATTCTCGGCCGATAACGAAGCGTTACATCGTCCTTAATACCAAGATCCGAAGAGGTTTTATCTGAAATCATATTGAGCGAGGCTCTCGAATGAACAGCGTTTCAAAGAAGCGTTGAGGCTCTTCTGGAAATGGATTTCAAAAATGCAAACTATCCTCGAAGAGCGTTACAACTCTTCTGGTACTTGAGCAAAAAAAAACAGTGTCTCCAAGACTAACAAACGGCTTAAATTGATTAAATTTACATATATTTTTCATGCCATAAATACATCACAAACGCATTTGCTCGATTTTCAATGAAGCCTCGGATCGCCTTAAAATCTACCCTAAAGATATTTTTACATAATTTTTCTTCGCGACCGCGCAACTTTTTTTTGTATTCCTTCATACCATTTCTCGCTAAAATATTACCAACCGTTCGTATAAAAAAAAACGTTTTCTAAATGCCAAAATGCGTTTCGGAGCATTAAACGACAAATGATAATACCCAGTTCATGTGAATAAATAAATTAAAAAAATTCTCCGTTTTAGATATCTGCAGTGTCGATGTTCAACAAAAGCGCACCGATCCCGCTCGAGCATGGAGTCGCACAGGCGCGGGCAGAGCTTCACGATGTCGTCGCGCCGTCACACGAGCTCGAGAAGGATCCTCGGGACCGGGGGATGCCGTCAGAGCGTCATTCATCTGACGCGATGGAACGTACAAGTGGGCACCGGCGACACCGGAATCGCGAACGAGTTCATTCCGAACGAGAGATATCGACAACAGCAGCAGAACGAACAGAACACGATTCTCTCGCATTACAACAACGGACACGGCGATCAAGTCCTGTAAAGGGATGCGCGAAGCAGACGATTAATTTATTATTTTCTCAGAAAATTTCAATCGTTCCAAACCTACCCTCGCAAAAAAAAGAAAAATCGCCAAACTAGCTATTAACGACAAAAGAAATACCGCCTTTATTTATGATTTTTTTAAACACTTCGAGAATCGCTTTTTTGATTTATTATCATTAATTTTCCAATATCCGGTGTTTTCTGTCCAAAATCGATGTAGATGGATGAAACAAAATAATTAGGAGTATAGTTAATGAGAGATTGAGCCGTTTTCGTCGGAAGGCGACGGGGCGAGTGCGAGAGACAAAGGAAACGGTACACATTCGAGTTACAAGAGGATCCTATTCATTTACGAGCAATAAAGCCCGCTTGTGGACGCTCGCGTGCGCGAATTAATCTTCGCAATTTACGGAATTCCACCAAATTGCTACGTCCTTATTTCATTATCGCGCTCCGTGCTTCAACCTCCCGGGGGATAGCCCTGAAATCTTCGTTTAACGTTCCATTCCGGGCTCCCTCGCGCGCACCCTCGCGAGACCGCATACTCGTACGCGCGCGGTTCGAGTGTAAAAAAAGCTCCTTTTGGAGGATTCGATGCAGAAAATTACTATCCGCTTTGGAGGATTTTTTTTCGGCCTCGTTAAACAGAGCTGAATAATCATTTTTCTCTTCTCTTCACCAAACGAAATTGTTATCGGATGTCGAGAGAAATACGCGGTTCAAAATGTTTCGCGAAACCCTTCAATTTTTGTGCAAAAAATAAAAATTAGAATTTCATTCGTCGCGCTGTTCCGCGCGTGAGGAAAAACAAACCGCTGGATTAAACGGCTTTGACACTCGGCCGAGTACGTTGTAACGTTTTTTTTTTTTTTTTTCGCACACATGATAGTTTTTTTTTCTCCGACGCTCCATCGAAGCGCTGAAACCTGTTAAGCAAAAATAACGGAAATCTCGAATTTTCGCTTCACGCTTTCGAAATTATATTTGACGCATTTTCCTCGCTATTGGAAACGAAAAGAGGAGAATATTTTTCTTGCTTTCAGAGAATTTTGTTTACTCTCGAGGAAAATACGCGAAAAAAGAAAAATTATTCCCGCATTCGTTCCGCTCGATATCGCGCTTAAGCCCCACAGCGGAATCGGCAAACAAAAAAAGTTGGTTTTTTTTCTTTCCTTCGGAGTATTTTGTTAGCTCTCGAGGCGAATACATGAAGAACTTTGCTGGATAGCTCGCTCAAGCCCGGAGAAATGTCGCACTTTTTGCACCTCCCCGTTGCTCGGATGCAAATGAAAATGTAACTCGTTGAATCAGTATTAAAAAAAGCACAATTGCGTCACAAATACTTCGTCCACAGTCTCTCGAGGACCAATTAATTATTGCCGTCGATTGCGACGAAAGAATTGTACCCCAATTCGATGGATGTTTAAACACCTGTATGTAAAAATAATATACATGTTAATAATAATGGATAAGATAATAAAATAAAAATCTCGAGAATCCTACGACGAAAATTCGTTATTCTTTTTTTTTTTATATTTAACGAACGTAGCCGATGAGGCACCTCGATCGTTTTTTTTTGTGGTCTCTCGGTTGAATACGGTGAAAAAAAAGCGAAGCCGTTGGAAGAAATTTCCGTTCGCATCGAGATGGAAAAAGTATCGGATCTGCTGTCGGACGGTTTCGTCGATTTCAACAAAAAGTCAAGTGCAAGCACCGGATCGATAACGATTAAACTGATTAATGCATTTCATTATATAAAAATTTTGTTGAAATTAATGCATTCTAATTGTATAAATCAGGTTGACGAGAGTCGTGAAGCTTGGTCAAATATTGACGGACAACGAGAGAACGAGGAACCAGGAGAGTTAGTGGACGAAAATATATTTTCCTACCGTCGGGCTCTCGAGCTTCCAACCTGTAATTAATTGAACAAATTTTTTTCCCATAACTTGCAGAGCCAGAGTCTGTAAAAATGGACGGTCTCGCTTGTCCCCGTTGTCGCAGCGACGGCGACGAAAATTCGTCGCCCTCGAATCCTCACATTCAAGATCTTTGTCCAGCCGACAGAGAACGAATCGCCCAATTAGTGGAAAAGCTTGCCGAGTAATTACAAAAAAGGCATTGAATCGTTTTTTAAATTTTTTTTTATACAGTAGGTCGTCATGATAACTATCTTGAATCGTAATTTAAATCAAATCAGCGTCGATCTTCACGACCGAGAAAAATGAAAATGGTGAAGTTAAACGTGAATTCTTAAAATCCGTTAGAATATCCTGGAAACGAAATTATTTTTTTCTTCCGGCGATAATCCCCTCGACGGATTTTCATTATTAAACCAGCGAGATTAACTTAATAAATGTCCTTCCAACAAGATGCACACAAGCGCGATATAAGGCGGAAGCTGAGCTCGCGGAAATACGAACCGAAAATGAGACGTTGATTAATCGATACGATATACGTTGCAACGAGCACGAGAATGAGAAAAGCCATTTACAACAACAGGTTTAATGACAATCTTTTGTCTAATAATATATTATTATTATAAATAAAATAATAATTATAAAAGTTATAATTAATAATGATAATTATTATTAACAATATTAATAACAAATTCTTAATATTATTAATTTTTCGTTATCTCCTATAAAGCTAGCGAGCGCGATTTCTCGTGCGAAAAGTTTGAAAATCGAGAGTTCCAAAGCCCTGGACATTTTGGGCGATCAGTTGGCCGCACAGGAGAAGGAATTCGTCAAGCTCACGGAAACCGTGAGGGATTTGGTCGGGGAAAAGGTACGGCTCCAAAACGCATTGATCGAGAGGGACTCGAGGATGAGAATCGTCGAAGCGAAACTCGAGAGAGCGAAGGACACTCTGGAAATGGAAAAACTGTTGTTTCTCAAAGAGCACGCCAAAGACACGCTCGTCAGATCCGTGCAACATCGCGGGAGTCAAACTTGCGACGACAAACGCATCGTCGAAACGACGGACGCGAAGAAAATCTGCCCGAGAACGAAGACCACGAGCGACCTCGAGGAACCATCGAGGGAGGCGAATATTCTGCGAACGTTGTTCTTTCAATCTTCGAATCCACTCGACGCGGATGTTTTGTAAATTGGCGCTGGGTTAAAAATGTTTTAAATATTTGGCGAGTTGTTATTCGAAAATTATTATTTTTGATAACATACAATTCATTGGCAAAAAAAGAAAATTCTGGTCAGAATAAAAAAAATGTTGCCCAAAATGAATTATAGTCAAATGTAGACATCGTGGAAGGCTCCTTCGTGCGAGAAATAAGATTGTCTTTCAAGCATGTAAGCTTTTATTCATCGATTTATTACATATGTTTCCACTTACAGTAATTACTGTGAGCCCAGTGGGGGTCAAGTAATCGTTATACAGTATAATAAATACACGTTTACAGCATTAAAAGGGTTTTCTTCATTTCTTCATTTCTTTATGCCTTGGAATAGTGTGTGTTTCTTTTTTTTCTTTTTACTTTTATTTATCTTTTTATTTATGTGTTTTTGTGTGTTTCCATTCCGTTCATCATCGTGAATTGTCGATTAAAACGTAATAACCTTGCATAATTTTAATTATCAACTTGTAAAACAAATACACAAAGTTTACGATTCCTTGAAACTCTTTCCGTTACGTCGCTTCGGTTCGTCTTGCAGAATCTTCTTCATCTTTTTCTTTTCTTGCCGATGCGAGGAGTTTCCCCGACCACGATTTACCCGCGTTTTTTTTTTTTTTTTTTTTTCGTTAAAAGGAAAATATAAGAACGAAAAAAAGCACGATAGCAACGATAAATTGCATCTATAGCCTTCTCACTTTAATACTGACTCCGAAGATTCGCAAAACGTCGTTGGGAATTCCTCCCATCGGCACAAAAACTTCGTCGACAAACGTTTTATCACGTCGAATTTGCTATTTGTTTTTTTTTTTTTGTTTCTTCTTTTATCCACAGTGAGACATATCTCGTTTCAATATCAATTACATCTTACATTATAATCGTGTGATTTAATCCATTATTAATTTAATCTCTTAATAGATAATATCGTTATCGCATTGCACCCCCCCACGAATCTTCTGTGTGTGTTTCTTGCTCTTCGTTTCTTCCTTTTTTTTTAAGATTTCTTTTATTTATTCATTTTCTTACTCACGAACATTCGTCGATCGGTTCGTTATACCATTCTTTTTTTCTTTATTATCTTTTAACAAAAAAATAAAACTATGAAATCGCTACAACAGTCAGCAAGCATAAAGTCGTCAACGCCCTCTGGCTCGCATCATCATATTTCTTTTCTCATCAATTCGGCTAAGTAACCATTTCGTTTCTCTCTTTTTTTTTTTTTCGTTCGGATTCGATCGCAAATGCTGCCGGAGGCGCGCAAACGCGGAAAGGCGGACATGACTAGAAAATTATCGAAATTACGAATAACCGAATATCGTGTGTGTTTTTCTTTTAATTCTCGCTTAACTTTGTTCCTCCCACTTCTTTCTGATCCCTCGTCTGGTTGTATTTTTTTCTCGCTCAACCACTCGGTCTGTGTTTTTTCTTTTTTTTTTCTTTCTTTATATACATGATTATATCGATTATCTAGTGGTGCGCTCCGCGAAACCCCGACCCGTAGCCGAACGCCTTCGCGTTATTTTATGTTTTCTTTTAAGTTCACTCTCTTGGTTCAGCCAATTCCGTACCCAGTCTCGTTGATTCAGAGTAAGATTCCTAGGGTTAAATCTCGTTCGCGCGTCGGATCCGGGCGCGACGCTGCCGTGGACCGTCCGCGACGAGCGCGCGGCTGCTCGTCGCGCCGCTCGACGCTCGAACGAGCGGGGAAAATCTTACAAACGAGATTAAACAGCTCGCCTACAGTAAGAACAAGATTAGTAATAGTAATAATTACATTATTTCTTTTTTTTTTTTTCATCGTGCACACGACCACTATAGCTGCTCGGACGTGCGACGATCTGACATTTATAGTGTTTTGTGGTGCAGGCGGCGAGGGATTTAGCAAATTCATTTAATCGACGTCGATTGTGGTTTCCGTTTTCGAAATTCTTCCTTCGCTCATGGGCATGGAGAGGGGAAACGCGCGCAAAGTCGGGGTTCTCGCGTTACAATTGAATAATTCGTGAACTAAAATTCGTAAAATATACATCGCGTTCGTCGCTCGGTAAAAACGATTTTCCTTCTTTTTTTCTTTCTTCGGTCTCGTCGCTTCGCGAATTTTCGTCGGGCGAAGTTGCGCGAAAAAAAGAAAAAAAAAACGAGAAAACTCGAACCCCGCAATAGATGCGCCAACAGAACGAACAGTAAACATGATTCAACGGATAACTCTTAAAATTTCTCTACGTAATCAATAAAGGTAGCCTTTCTATACATTAAAAAAAAAAGGGTTGATCGTCAAAACTTAAAAAATTGATTGCATATACCATTAGTCGGTATATGCATGTGTATATATATATAATATGTATCATTTATGTTAGAGGTGAGAATATCGACTTTTTTTTTGTTTTGCGTAATTTTTTTTTGTTTTTTTCATTTTTTTTTTCGTCGTCATCTTTCCTTCAATTCAATTTAATGCTGCAATGAAGCGAAGCGTCGCTATTAGTTGATTCGAATAAAATTAGGCGGTTTTTTTTTTGTTCCGGCTTCGGAGGTACTCGGTATAGTATAGCGGTAAACAAAGACATTGTTTTTTTTTTTAGCTTTCGAGTCTCGGCCGTCGATACGTTCGCAAAAACGCCCGGGGAGACTCGTCATTTCAGTCTCATACGCACTTGCAAACCAGCTCGAAACATCGAGAGAGAGAAAAAGAAAAGAACGTTTCTTGGGCTTTTTTTTTTAGTCGAATATTTCGAGCGATTTATACTATACCTCGATAGTCTCGTGACGCAGATTCTCTCTCATTGCGTTCAATAATCATAAAGATTCGGCGCGTGTATCCCGAGGTTTTCTTTTTTTTTCTTTTTTTTCTCACTCGATTACGACCGTTAATCGAAAGCTACAAAATTCGTGAGCCTCGAGCGCCGTGTTGGAACTCGCGATTAATCTTCTCGTCGCGACGGTGAGTAGACTCACTAATTCGCTACCGAGCCATTCCCTCGTCACTCACTTTGTCTGCGTTTGAGCCGCCTCGATCGATGGTGTCGCTACTGTGAGACCGAAACTCGTTGGATTCGCGCCGGCCACTGGTCCTTTGCGCGCTAGTTTCGATCTTTGATATGAAAAAAAAGAAACAAGAAAAGAAATTGATTAATCGTTTCGTAATCGTCGTCAATTTTCATCGTCTCTGCACCCACCGTATTTGACCGGCTAGAAGAGGATTAATGGCGTAGAGCCAATCGTAGACTTCCTTGTCCCCGAGCGTTTGCAGCAGATAGCCTCTGTGTTTTGTCACGACGCTGAAAAATATATATAAATATGATTAGTCCTCGTAGTGATGGAACGAGATGGAATTTGTATTGCGCCTCCGAAACGAAACAAAATATTGCTTTGGTACATTCTTCTACGATGCGAACTCACCGAGTTACGAGCCGTTGAAGTTTCGGCCAATGAGATCGCTCGGACGCCCACGGCGCTCGCGTCGCAAGACGCGCTCATTGGTCGAAACATCGAATGGCTCTAGCTCGAGAACGACTCATCGCACGAGATGTTTCCAAAGGAACATTTTTTTCAGTTCTCAACGACGATATCATATTTTCTTTTTTGTTTATGGTCATTTAGCGAAACACGTTATTTCGTACCTGAATGTGTTAGGTACTTTGACCATTGCGAGTTGATCCTCGGAATACTCGACCTGAGCCGTAGCCAAGTTGATGAGGGCGCGTTCAACGGGATCTTTTTCCTCCCGGAAGATAAACACGTAAGGTCTGCGAACGGCCTAAGCGCGAGAGAATGCAAGAAAAATGTTGCTATTTAATGGTATGCGAACGGAGAGAAGGAAAGATATTTGAAGAACCGAACAGACGGACGATACTAACGACCCATCGCTTCTTCCATCCGTTAGTCTTGTGTTCCAATACATTGAGATATCCCTTTCTCGCGATAACGGGACTTATGCGTATCTCTTCGACCTCCGGCACATAAAGCACGAGGCTCTCCTTCAACGGCGACGAGGAGCCTAGCGGCGCCGGTGCCAACGAGGCCGACTGACTCGACGTCGAGTCCGTCGCTCCTACCATACTGCCAATCATACTTTCCTGGAGTTCCTGAAGTCTCGCGCGCTCCGGCGAACTCAACCTAAAGATGCACGACTTAGAACTGCTCCTCACAACTATCCCCGCAGGCTGCAAGTAACACTCCTTGTACAACCCGAGCAAACGCCACTAAATTCGATGGAATTAAAGAAAAGAAAAAAAAAAACAATCGCCGACGAAGTAGAAGCGAAAAGCCTCGAAGCAAAAGAAAAAGGGACCTCGAGCTGTTACACGATTCACAAAACAAACGAGCTCCGAAAGAGAATCAAATTGGAAAAAAAACTCAATCCTGAACCACAGTGGTGCAAATTCATTGTCTCGTCAAATGGCTCCGTTTTGGAAGCTTTTTTCGACCAAGATTGAAGACTTTAATCGCGGTTTGACGAAAAGGATGCAATCACCGTGCTTCAGAGCGTTGTTATACAAAAGAACGAACGAAACGCGAGAAGTCGTCTTTCTCATCGGAGCCCTTATCCGAATCGGCGTGGGGTTAAAAGTTCGACAAAAACTTGAGCGTGTTACTACTGGGCGTTTTTCAATTCAGGCATACACAGGAGGGTTACCTGTAGCTCGGTTGCGCAATCGTCCCCGAGAGCCGAAGTTCCCGGCGACGTCGATCTACACGAATTATAGTTGTATACTGACTCTTGGGACGACGATGACACCAACGACGATATCATCGACGCCGACATGTCGGTTATCGTGTCCTCGCCCGGCGACACGTCCGACAGTACGATGCTCGGCTCCTTGCTCGGTATTCTACCCTGTATAAGCTTTATGTACTTCGTCGCCAGTTCGCGCTCGCGCTCCGTCATCTCCCACGGCTCGTAAACGTCCTTCGATGAATTCGATTTTTTCAACTTCACCGGACTCGCGTGTGACTCGTTCGTTGCCTTTGCCACCATGTTGCACACCTCCTGCGTTATCGGGAAAAAAAGACAGAAAAAACATTGTCAAAAGGACTTTCGAGGCATTCGTCCTTTTTTTTCTTGAAACAAATTTTCGATCGAATCGAGAAGATTTTTTTTTCGCCGATTGGGAGAAAAAAAAATCGTTTCGTTGGATGAAAATGTTGCTCCAAGTCTCACTCCAGCTGTGTTGTGCTGTGGGTTGCGTTTTCTTTCTGTGTTTTTGTTGTTTTCTTTTTTTCTTATGATTGAGAACGAAGACACGGGGACACGGAAAGGATCTGAAGCCAAGCAAACCTACCGGGGACATCCGTACCTTCTCGCTTTTCGTAAAATCGTGAACGGTCTTGTTGCACAGCGAGACCTTGTCGATACCGAGCTTCTCGCGCATAATCAACGTGTGCCTGACCCTCTCGACTTCCTCGAGCCTCGTTAGTTTCTCCAATTCCCACTGATGGTCGAATATGAGACTGTCGCCCCGCGGCCTCCAGCCGTGAAGATTCTCCTCGCCCCGCACGTACGTCGAGCTCGTGTCCAACACTCTGCGCTGACGTCTTTGAACACCTGCGAATTTTTATTTTTTTAATTTCACGTCAATTGAACATTTTTACAAAACGAAAAAAAGGATGGCGGAGTAGCCGTCGACGAAAAATCTTACCGGCTTCCGAAGAGCGTCGGAGTACCAGTTCGTAAACGCCGCTCAATCTGTTGGCTTCCTGATTCTTATAATTACCGGTGAAAAGATGCTTCAACGATCGCGGACCTACCCTAGCGTCGCGACCGTAAATGATCATGCTCAGATCCTTCGTCACTATCGCTGGTCTGCCGCAATTTTCCAGCTGGAGAAGAAAAAAATCATCTTTTACGGTTAACTAAACAATCACGTTTCATTAGCATTGAGGTTTCATGGCCAACAATGAAAGGCGACGGCCCAAAAACTTGACGAGTCCTCACGTGTCCATTGAATGGACGATTCGCCCTGCGAGGAATTCGCGGAAAAGAACGAGCGACCAGCCTACCTCAAGATAAGCCGAGATGGTCATGAAAATTTGTTCGCCGTAAGACGTGACTCTGTTGAGCAGCGCCGAATTGTGCAGGGAACTGTCCCACGCCGCTTCGAATCTGAACATGGATCTGTCGTCACCGGGAATCTCCAAGTATTCACCGGGGAACAGTCCGAGGGACAGTACCGACGAGTCGTTGTCCTCCTCCTCGGGTTCGGGTGTGTTTCTTATTCTTCCAACGACGAGCTCCCTGACGTCCTTCCATCGCAGCTCAGGTGCGTGTTCGTGAACTATCGTGATGCGTATGCGTCTCTGTATGCCTTGATGGAGCAAAAACAGACCGCGACACGGTAGGTCATCGCTGTGATCGACGACGGACGGCACGTATTCGCCGTTCGGCGCCAATTCGCAAATCTCGAACCAAACGAGAACGTCGTACTTCGCGTGAACGTGAGACGTGCTCGGCGACGGCAGGACCGAGCCGAATTTCGGCGAGCGCACGGGTTGACTTATCGGAATCGACGGTGGCAACATTCGCTTCGGCGGTTGCCTTATGCTGTTGCCGACGTTTCCGTTGCCGCTCGTGTTGTTGCTGCTAAAATAATAGAAAGCGAAACTTTACGCGAGGATAGTCGTCATGCTGATCGATCGTCGATTCAAATCGGTCGCTGAAAGGGTTCGTTCGAACGATTTAGAGACTGAATCGGACGTGATTGACTTACTAATCGAGTTTGGCGTCTTTGTGGAGTGGGTGCTGCTGATAATGTCCGAATACTTCGAATACGATTGGCTGCGATTTCAGATAATCGACGAATGACTTGGTCACCGTTACCGTTATCTGCGGCAACGAGATGTTTCAATTACGAATTTGCCAAAAAATTGCATGTTAATCGTTGATTTTTTTCGGAAAGATGTGTGGAGTTCTTACATTTTGGAGATGATAGAAACCCGGTGGATTACCCTTGCCCGTGTTCTTCACGGGCTCCGTGGAAAAGGCTTCGTCGTGTCTGTGAAGGAAACTATCGAAGTATCGATTAGCGACGGGTATTGATTTTCCATTATTCGTAATACATGATTCAAATCAATATAGGCCACGGAGACCAGATAAGTGGAAATGTCGTGACAACGTAAGTGCATTTTAGATCCTTCAATGGGCCGTTCATTACGGTTGAATGGCTGAATACCCTTTTTTATTGTTATATGAACGGTTAGAATCTTCGCTGCTTTGAAGGGAACGGAAATGTCTGTAAGGGAAGATGAGGTGGGCAGAAAGTAGCGGATTTAACTTATCAGTTGGTAGTGAATTGAATGCCTGGGAAAAAATGATCTTGTCTGAGGAGTTCTGGCGTCTGAAGACGATGGCTCTATCTAATATGAATCAGATCCCATCGTATATGATCTGATAACATATTCAAGGTCAGAAATGGTCATAATACGATTATGTATGATCCGGTGGAGTCGTGACTGAAGATTCTTGCTGATCTAAAATCACGTCTGCCTAGATATGCTATAATACCAGACAAAATACAAGCTCATTACGATTTCGGACCACAGTTGCTTACGAGGAGTTGTATCTGAACATTTATGATCCCATATCTGGTTGTAATTGCATAATACATAGTCCTATGATTTATAGAACTCATTTCCTGATGTGATTGAATCAGTCATTGGGGTAAATTCAAATATGATCGTACATGAAATTTTTTTCTGAACCGCTTCCGAAGGATTAATCTTATCGTTGCGTTAAAATGAAAAACTCACTTGAATTGGCAGAATATTTCCGCGTACTCGGTGGATATGCCCATGGCCTGAAGTACGGTGACTCGAAATGTGAATTCTTGTCCCGGTTGAAGATGATCCGGCAACTCGTCCTCTTTGGTGTCACTCGACACGGAACTGTCGCCTCGTCCGCTGTCCGCATCGCCAACCTCTTCGTCGTCTTTCACGCAATCCTTTCCCTCTGTTTGTCCCTCGACCACGCGCTCCTCCTGCATAAGGATCTGCTGATTCTTGTCGAGCGTCTGTGCCAGCAGGGTCGAACGCTTGTTCTGACGTCCTTGCGTGCCGAACAAATCGTTCTCGAACGATATACGAGCTGACTGCCTCACGCCACTCGAATATTCACTGTTTTCCTCTTCTAGAACAAGGAGTCGTCAAGGAATCTGATCCTGCCTATCGTTACACCTAATTCTAACCCTTTTCAAGCACACATATGTCTCTGTATTATAAAAAAAGTCTGTTGCCATGAAAAATAGGATCGACAATAGAAAAAGATTGTCTCAATGATTGGTAAAAAATGGAACATCACTCAATTTCGAGAAACTGGTTGAAAATCCACCTGGAAAAAGGGTTGGGACATCCCTGCGCAACTGTGTCTCGAAGAGTTAAACTTGAACGGTTCTTATGTATAAAAAATGTGCCACGATGATTGCAACAACACCTACCGACAACTGCCTGAACGGCGACCCTCAGATAGCCCTTGACATCACCCTTTTCGTTGACAATGGCTACTTTGTGAATCAGCGGTACCGGATACATTAGATTGCTCAGATAAACGAATGACCTTGAAGATTTGAGAAAATTATAATTATCATCTTATCGATATCGAGCATCGTTATCAATCTTTCTCTGTTCGAGTTGACATATCTTTCTCACCTGCCGACCATGCGAAACCATGGAAATCTGTCGTAAAACGGATCGCCGCCTGTTATGGACTCGATATTGTAATCCGGCGAGGTTGGAGAGAGCTCCGCCTCGTTGTGATACATCTCTCGCATCAGTTCCAATCTTTGTCTGTATTTTTTTGCAAGTAAAACAAATTTTTGTCTTATTTTCGATCGGACATTTGTCGACAACATTGTTTTACCGCGTTTGTGTGTTTGTGATTATTTTATTGCAGCACTAGGAAAATATATAGGTGGTTAAAGGAACGGGTAATAGCGAGAAGACGCTGTGCCGCTGGACATTCTTAGCAGATATATTGGATATTCAATGCACATCATAGGCGCTTATATCATCGATTATCGTTTCAACCTCGGATAAAAGCTGATCAGGCAAAAGCTGAAGCTCAATTGGCCGTGCTATGCGCGACATTCAACATTGAAATCGTGTCCTTCAACGCTTAGCCAAGGAATTATGGAAGTTTCATGAAAACTCGTATCACTCAAAGAAAAGAAATAAATAAATAATTAATCAATTAATCAAAAAACCGAGATTTCAGAATGCGTGTGCTGCGTGTATTTATGAGTGACCTTGAGATAAGTTTGAATATTGTTAATCAAATGAAACAATTGAAACCATAAAAGAAAGAATAATTGGTTAATTTTAAGAATTAAATAATTTTTTTGAAATGTAATATTTTTTACATTTAGCATGAAATTTGTTACAGATTAAAATGAATGTCAAGTTTGCGTTCGAGAGCTCTTTTGCGAGCTCCGTCGACATTTTCACTCATTCAAGGCCACTAAGAGATCGATAATCTGTTTCGTTTTGTTGTTTGTTTGATCTTTTTTTTTTCTTTTTTTTTTTTGTTCATTTTATTTTCGTGCGCGAACCGAGCACCAACCTCGAAGGCAAAAGATTTGCTAGCGAGAACCTCTGATTATGTTGATAGACAGTGAGGCATTGGAATATATCCTCTTTGGCCTCCGGGCTGCTGGCGCTCAAGTCTTCATTGTATATGTGACGCATTAGCTCCAAGCGTTGTCTATTGGAACGAGATTAACTCTATCCATTATTAGCTCAAACTACCGCACTTTCGTCCCTCCTACCGCCTTAAGAAAATTCGCTTGCCTTCGAAAAGTAGCCCGCATAACAAGAACACATACAAAATGCTATTAAGGACTCGAGGGCGTATCTCCGTAATTTTTTTTCACGGAAGTCCACTCAAGATATTGAGTTGAGGAAATGAACTTTTTTTTCCGGATTCTTTTTAACGGCTCTCAATCTACGATTGGCCAAATTTCAGGCAACGAGTCAAACTCAGTGACCGAAATTTTAACTAGCTCGAATTTACATTTCGCTTATTGTCATTATTATTATGAGAGCACTCTTCTCAGCATACGAATGTTCTTGAAACGTTCCTGACTAAATCTATTTTTTTCGTTTTTCACGTCTTTTGCCTTTGAGATGGAGTCAGGCACGATTACAACGATTCGCGACCAAAATACTCTGTTTACAAACGCGCTTTTAATGGATCGAGAATGAATTTCTTTCGTTTTCTTTCTATGTCTCGCTCGAGGATCAAAGTTTCGACTGACCGAAGTTTGTCGAGGGTCCAGTAGTGAGTCGCGCCGTTCTTCGTGTCCTGAACCTCCACGGCGACGATGGTGCGTGGGAACGGTCGTTCCTCGTCCTCGTCCTCCTCCATTGCCGGCAAAAGATCGGCCGGCAGCGGCGAGTACAGTGTGTCGGTGAGTAGAGTAAATTGAAACTGAACCTAGATTCGACGAAGATTCATGAATTCATGAAGGTCAGTGGAAATAAAAAAATTATTAGTAGCCAGTGAAATGGAAGATTACTTTTTTCTTGAGCTCAACGGAGATGGCGTTGGCTTCCTTGAGGAAAATCGCGTTTCCCCACAAGTCGTCCCTTAGACTAGTGAACTGATGATACTTCCACTTTCTAAATGCCCAAGCGGCCAGCTGGAACTCGCGCTCGCTCCAGTTGCTCTCTGCGTCAAACAATGGGTTGACTGAAATGCAAGCCGTCGCCAGGCAAAACAGTCAGATGGCGGAATCGAGCCCAAGCGATCTTCTAATTGTCCTTTTTTCTTTTCCGTTCTCTCCACTTTCTCTACGTCCCTTTTCTCGCGCGATTTAGCAAAAGGTGCGAAGATTCTTTGATCGTAGATTGATCGTGCAAAAAAAATCGACGGACGACAAAGTTCGACAACTCACCGAATATATCCTCCTCGATGTTGTTGAAGTCCTCGGGCGTGTAGCTGCTGTACATCGACATCGTCATGCTCTGCTCCTCCACTTGCTTCTGAAGGGCGTCAATCCGGGCTTCGTAACTCTGTGAAATCATTATTACATTTTTTAAATGCAATTCCGACGATTCGAGAATCATGAAAGGAAATTTAACTTAATAATTTCAATGCCTGGAATATTAATTTTCATAGTTAACATCATTGCGTCTGATAGACAAACTCTCATACAGTTTCCTGATAGTCGCGAGGTTGAGTGTCCGAAGCTCGATTTTTTTTTCATTGCCGTCGTTATTAACCCTTCACTACTTGCAATTTAAAAAAATGACCTGATTAGAGCATAAACTATCGATCTCGAATAATAATCGAGCGATAGTTGGACAGTATGACGTAAAGGTGATTCGCAAGAGTCGAGCGCGACTGGAGAAAAATGGTTGGACTCGGGTCTACATCGAGCGAACATTCTACGTATAGCGATTTGTCCATTAAGAATCGACAGACAGTAATTTTTCCACGATTTTTCCCTTTGGAGCTCGCCATTAAAATACATTTCCAATACACGCAGAGACATTTTTCAACGGAGAAACGAAACAAGAGAAAAAGGAAAGTCAACCGACCTTTCGTTGTTCTTCGAACAATAGATCGGCCTCTTCTTTCTCCTTGCGAAATTGTTCCTCGAGTACCATCAGCCTCTTTTCCATTTCCGCTTTGAGATCGATGCCCTGCTTCTCGAGGAGCTCGATCTGCGCGAAATTCCAATCGACCGTTTCCCCATTCGCTGGCGTTTCGGCCGGTGAACTCTTCTCTCGTCGTTCGCGAACTGCGATAGATCGAAAAACAAAAACCCGATTTCTCAAGATTTCCAAAAATCAACCGTGAGTCCGCCGAGATATGCCGAAGAGCGAAAAAAATCAGTTCTCACCTTGATCGGGATGATTGAATCTGAATACATGATTCTTTCCGAGAATCACTCTCGAGCCGGTTTTCAGTACGATCGGTTCGGAAATTTCGCGTCCGTTCACGTAGATCAGGGCCGCCTTCTTCGGCATGAGGGTGATCACACCCTCGTGATTCTCGAAAACGCAATGCTCGCTGAGAATGTAAGGACCGCAGAGTTGGATGTCCTGCGGTATGTTCGCCTCGGCCGAGCCGATTCTCGTGAAGCCGTCTTTTATGTAATAAATCAGACACTCCGACATGAGAGGATCCTCGTTCAGATTGACGAGATGCGGCGTTTTCTTCGGTGAGAACACACCGACCGTCACACCGTCCTCTTTGACGGCGACTCCCATCTCGGCGAAAACAGCTTCGCGCTGTAGACGTATTGACTCCGTTCGCTTCAGCTTCTCTTCCCATGTTTCATTCAGTTCTGCAAGCACGACATGAATAATTATTATTGCGATAAAATGAACATAGCGAACAATAATGTTATTATCATTATTGCGTGTGGCACTAATTTGTGTTTAATTCGGAATTGTTCTTAAATAACAATGAGAATTTTTTTACTATCGTCATAAATTATTATTATTATTATTAATATTATTTATAACAATGGATATAAAATTCTTACTATTATTAATCAATGACAAATTCGAATTAAATAAAAGTGTGACTGAAAATTCGCAGTATACGGGTGAAATTTTACCAGCAATTAGTTTCTCCGAAGCTTGCAACTGATCGACCGCATCCTCGGCGAACGTCGAAGTCGGATGCGACGGAAGTCTCTGGCGCGATTCCTTGACGTCCTCCTCGCGTTTCGACGATTTAATGATGACCGGATCGTCTCCTGAAATAATCGTCGTCGAGAGTTTTACAAAACGACAGTCGGCGGATGACAAACGTACAGGGAAAAAAAACAGAAATTGCGTAATCTCGAATTACATCGAAAGCGAATAATTGAGTGCAGCTTGCTTTTATGTCCCACGCTATTGAAACACGACTCGCGTGTCTTTCTGCCATGCAAACCTAACATGTGGACCGTTATATAAATTTCTTACTTTTTTTAAATTTATTGATTTACGATTTTTTTTCTCAATGCTATTTTCACGGTTTTTCGGTATAATTTGACAAAGCTATGTTGCGATTGTAGATCGTAATAAAAACGATTAAAGCTCTCTCGAAGAGGGTGGGGGGGAGACAAAAGCCGATAAAGAAGAAATGTTCAGCGTCAATAAAAAAAAAACAATGTGTGTTTCAATGTAAAAACAGTGAAAAGGCCTCTTAGTGTCGTCTTTATTTTTATTTTTTTCTTTTTTTTTTTTACTTTAAGGCGTTTGTTTCTCTCTGCCAGCAAATATAAACTTGTTTATTGCATTCACTTTCGTTTACCGTGCCCTGCGTCTACTTACTAGATTCTTTCTTTTCATAAGAGACTTTGCCATCTGGCCCTACGTCGAGGACAATCGGGACCGGGGACAGAGAAAGAAACAAGACCAATGTGAATTGCGAGATCGTCGAAAGTTAATCTCGTAACCAACTCGGCGAATCTTAATCTTAATGAGGATGCATCCGTTACGTTCCCCGGCTAAAAGTGAGATTCGACGAGAATTTCGACTGATTTTCAATAAGTACAGAATTCGAAACGTATTTGTCACAAATCTTGCGTAACAATAATTTCAAAAAAATTAGTTTTTTTGTATAAATACATTTTTTATGAAAGAAAGTATTCATTTAGAACAATTAATAAATCAGCAATTGCTTAAAAGAAAGTCGAGTTGCCCGATGGTTAGCTAAACCATTTTTTAAACAAATTCGGTCGAATCTTTTGGAATTGTCGTTGTGCAGAATGCATTTTCTTAGAACTTATTTGATTTTTCTTAGTGTTTCTTCTGATTAAGAAAATTATGAAAGTCTGACTGAATCTCACTTTTACCTGAAAATGCAACGAAGCACCTTCCTTATTGCATACACCATACGAGACACCTGCCAGTGACTGATTTTTTGCTCAATATGCGGAACGTCCCGTTTCAGAAGGATTTATTCCCCCATAAATCATCTGCAGTAACGAAGACTGTAAGACATTTCCTCGACCGTTCATTTGCGATCGAAAGTTCTTTTGACCGTCAATGATCGGTCGATTGTAAAAGCAAAACGAATCACAATTTTGTCGCAGCTCGTTTCGCATATCGAGAAAAAAACAACGAAGTTCGCGCGATAATTTGTCATTAACGACAAGCGACGTGACTCACCTTCTTGCACGTCGATGCCCTCCTGCTTCAGCAACTCCCGCAATTTCTGTATCTCCTCTTTGAGCTCGCGTATGAGCTTCGCATTTGCGTCCTCGTTGACGATCGCTTTGCAGACGATTTGCTTCGCTCTGTCCGCGTATCTGCGATGAAAGGGATTTCGAGAAAAACGAAACAAAAAATTACCATTTCACGAGCAAAGAGAACAAAGACGCGACGAAACGTGCGGACGAGTAATTGGAAATCGATAAAGTTACCGAAGCGTCGAGAGAGTCTCATCGTAATTAATGTCGGCCGGACTGACGGCCGCTATCATAGCGGTTTTCGAATTGCCACCGAGATTCTCGCGAAGCAGCCACGTCAGTACGGAGTCGCGGTAGGGAATGAAATCGGCTTTCTTCTTCTTCTTTGTAGCCTGAAACGAGAGCCGTTCGTATTAACATCGAGCTTCGACAGCCGACAAAGCGATTCCACTTAAAAACAGGAATTTTTTTACGATAGGATAAATTGTCCGTGGAATGAACAATTGAGTGATAATTGAAGCATTTTATGAAAAATGAATAAAGCACGAGAGGCTTGATGAAGAATCGACTGTAAATCGCATACGATTTTTTTTAATACAAAGTATTTACAGCACTTCAAACTGTACCCGAACTGTTCAAAATTAACTGTCCGCAACCGGATATTTTATGTTTCTTTTCTAAGAAATTGAATGCGTAATTAGGATAGAAAAAAAATGCCCGCAATTGCCTTACAAAGAAGATTTTTGCTCAAATGAAAACTAGGTTCATTCGACGGGCGAGTTACTCTGTGATTCTTTGGCTCCCGGTGTTCGAATTCGTTCACTTTTACTCTTTCATTTGCCACCAAAAACGAACAAATTGGATCGTTAGTTATTGAGATATCGCGGTTTGAAAACGCGAGGTGGAGATTACAATGTAAGTGTTGTGCTACGGCGTCCCTGAAGGTGGCGCCACTCCCTTTTTTTCTTTGTTCCGTTTGATACAACAAATGACTACAGTACAGGACTTTCTTTACCTTTACACGCGTAAATAACAACGGAAATAGCGCTTGAACGCCGCAATTTTCAACTTACCGCCTAATTATCCAAGTTTCGTCGAAGCAATGGGTTAGCAGGAAAAGCAGTAATATTTAACCAATTTCTAGCCATTTACGTTGATGGTCTATCAAGCGTTCGATGAATACTCACGATTTCCGCGAGGGCGCTGATGACCTTGCCCAGTGTCGTCAAGCTCTTGTTGATGTTTGCCCCCTCCTTCAGCCTCGTGCCTTTAGCACCCGTCGAATCGGCACGTTCCGAACCAGCAAGATCCACCAAAGATATCTTACTGACTTTCTCTGTAACAAGCCCAGTCGTACTGTCCTTTCTCTGCTGCGTGAAGAAGATCGTGAAAACCGCGTGCGATCTGCTCGACGTCTCGTTCATGTTCGTCGCCGCGACGGTTCTGAAATTTATTTGAATCACATACATAACATTTTTTCAAAAATACGAAGAAAATATAAAAAATTGATCTTCTTGAAAAATCAATTTTTATTTTTTTCCGGATTTTTATCTGATTGGAAATTATTCGGAATTCTCTCGAATCTCCTTTAAACTTGAACTGTAACCGCACCTCCGCTTTAAATGTTCGAGAATGCTAAAATCAGCAAAAACCTAATTTTTTTCAAGTTCACCCGGAGTGGAAATCCGTCGGAGCTTCCAGGTTTAAGTGTTAAATATATAGATATTTTCTTTCAATCACCTGGCTTTGTTTCCCTCGTCGATGAGATCGTGTATGTCCTCGTAAGACATAACGGCGAGCTTCGAGAGATCCTCGACGTAAGGGCCGAGCAACGGATGCTCGCGAACCCGAAGATTTCCCTTGTTCTTCGGATTCAATAGATCGCGCACTCTCTCGCAGTATATCTCCATGTAGCTCACCTCGACCGAGTGCTTCAATTGTTCGCTCGAATTTCTGCTTATCTTGCGAAACAGATCTTTGCATATTTGGGGTATGATACCCTCCTGACCCTCCTCCTGCTTTCCCATCATCGTGTACGACTTTCCCGCGCCGGTTTGGCCGTAAGCGAATATGCAAACGTTGTATCCTGTCGACAGGCGATCGAGCCGACGTTAATTACGCGCGTTTCCCCAAATCCACCATTAAAAAAAGCTGCCCGGAAGTACTCGCGTTCGGAACTCGGCAAACATCGCCTCTAGCGAAGCTTTTTCTTTCATGAACCTTCTTAATGATCTAATCGCGAGTCTTTGAAGTTTCGACCAATGAGATCGTTGGAGCCGCGTCGGGAAATTCGTAGCTCAACGCTCATTGGCTGAAAGCTTAAATCCCTCACAACTCGAAGAAAAGACTTCAAAAAGAAAAACACCACAGACAAACTTTGCTCGTTTTCCTATCCCCGAAATGCAGGTTACCCATAATTAATTGTGAACAAATTGTATATTTTTCATCGACAATTCGCTTATAATTCACCTTCGAATGCATGCTGCAACATCTCCTCTCCGATGTCCTTGTAGACCATTATTTGCGACGAATAATTCGAGTCGCTTGGCTGCAATCGAAAGATAATTGAACAAAAAAACAATGAATATTCGGTATTGTTATTGTTTAAAATGTTATATCAGTTTTACTCACGTCCATGGAATGATAGGAATAGTCGTAATTGAAGCTTTTGATGGCATCTTGGGTACCGGGACGCGCCTTCGGATTTATTATAGCTGAAACGCGCGAAAATAATTAAAACAATTTATAAGAGGATATCAAATTGGAATAAAAAGAAAAAGAGCTTTTCTGAAAAAAAGTATTTCTCCTTTCAAGCCGCACGGCTTCGGAGTCTGGAGTCATTTATGCTCGTTGCAATTTTAATTGCGACCGAGTTCGTTATATATTTCGTAAAAAAAAAAAGAAAAACGGGGCATGAAAGAAGTTCCATTCGGAGAAAATACGAGTGGGGTGGTGTGGGCTTTGCCTCCCCGCGGGGTTCGACGCTTCGGCTGGGTCACCTCACCGGAGGCACCGATGCACTTTATCGATCCGCAACTTCTCTCTCTCTCTCTCTCCGTCTCCCCGTCTCTATTTCTCTCTCTTGGAACACGAGAAAGCCACCACCTACCTACTTCGTATTTTCTCAACATTTATCACATACACAGTCTGCGCGACGAGCGCATATCGCTGGTATACTCACAAGTTGTATTTCCGGTCATCTCGATAATGCATTGCGCCTCGCGACATATTTCGCGATTGTTGAAGGGACGAACCCTCACCGCTACCTTTACCGACGACATCGTTGTTGTTTCGTTAACTTTGTCCCTCGCTTCAACCTCCTCTCCTCGATACCGTCAAGTCGATAAGGGCAACTCCCACGAATCCAGGATCAAATTTCACCCTCTGCAAGTGAAGAAAACAAGATCCGGGGGTTTTTATTCGCCTTAATTCGACCCGGCGACACTAATTGTTATTTTATGATAATAACAAAAAAATGCATTTTTTATTAACATTTTTCAAAGCAATAAATAAACGAATCTCATTTATTTTTGATGATAAAAAAAGAATGTTTTTCGTCCCATATGTCGTGGCTCGGAGACATTTCGCTTCGAGAGCTGCCGTGCGGGTTTTGCGCCGCGTGGTCCGACCAAAACTCGCTTGTACTACTAGACCGCGGGCTCTCGAACCGCCCGCAACTACGCGTTCGAATTATCCCCTCTAATGAGAATCTCAAAGCCACAACACAGAGAGCACAATCCCCGACTCTCCGACCCTCATTCCCTGACCGTGCGATCGGTCAGGACCCCACGTGGTTACCGTCGTTACATAAACACATCGATGAGAAACCAATAGACGAGACCGGGTTCAGTGGAAAATTCGTTTAATGTCAGACTCGTCGGTTCGCCGACTCCGGTGCCCGATCGATTACGGATGTTTATCAATTTCATCGATATCGTCGATCGGCGAGAGCATTAATCTCGTACCACTCGGAGATCCTTACGGAGATAACGACGAGTCTCGCGATGATAATGGTCTCTTCGCGATACGGCGAAACAAGGAGAAAAATGAGATGTCCCTGCAAGCGCGCGCGGGCGCACAACACACACGGCCCGAGACACTGCTGGGTTACACGGTTGAGATTGCCGAAGGGATTGATTTTCCACGTTTCCGATGAGTATGTTAACTCGCCGCTTTGTGCCTCGAGTGCCGAACGATTCGGTACATTTATATCGATGATACGGCGACGAGAGATGCGGCGGTGGGAAAAAAAAACACAGAAATCCGAAGTCCTTGCACTTTCCCCGTCCCGGCCGCTACCCACATCGGGGCTCTCGTTCGAGGACGTTCGCGAAATTTGTATTCCGTTCGGCGCTCGTGTCGAGAAAGAAATCAAACGCAAATAGAGGCAAAACGAAAGAAGTACATGCACGAAGTCGAAGGGCGCAGCCTTCGGTGCAGAAATAAAACCCGCAGGGACAACTCGGATTTCGCAATTTATCAATCGACGCGCTCGGCCTGACGATAAATAATTCAATCGATTAGTTGAGCCGGGGCAAAATTTAATGGATTACTGAAAATTTAATGTAGGGCTTGCGAGTCCCTCGTTTCGTCGGGGAAAGAAATTACTGCGGGCTTCAGTAACGTCGCCGCAGCTGCGGGAGTACAACGCTATTCGTAAAGGAACGACGATAATTTTCATACTTCAAGGACGAGATCTCTTTTTCATTGAGCTTTTTTGTTTTATTTTCGATACAATGCGACAAAAATAATAATTAAAAAAAAACGATTGTTTCCGATTTTTACGGTCGATTACAAAAGAGAAAAAATTAATAATTTTTTAAGAAGATTTTCACGAAATTGAAGGGAATATTAAAAACAAATTTGGTGTCTCATCAACGAGCTAAATATGTTATATCGGAGCATCGAAGGGTCGAAGCAACGTTTGAAAAATTCTACGAAAATTATATGATCAGTACATTTTTTTCCCCCACATTCTACCCGAAGGCGACTCGCAAGAATTTTTTCTTCACTGCCACGAAATTTCCCGAATCCTAAGCTCGTGCAATTCAATGTCTGCGAAAAAGTGGCGTTCAGTCGAACAAAAGCATTTCGACAAATCGAAACAAAAACATTAAAATGATTGTACAAAAGTGTCTTTAATTCGTCGAGCTTTGCTCCACAAACAAATTCGTCGTTTCATCCCTCGGTCGACCATCCGTAAAATGGCGTCCGTTAAACAGAGCGCGGATCAGCGGTGAGAAGAAGAGAAAAGAGAAATAGTTAACACTGTAACTCCGTTGATCCGATGTATTATCCTGAAGTCTGACCAGTTTTTTTCTCATCCCCCAAGCACCTGAATCATCAAACTAATTCATCTTTATTCCTTAAGAATTCGAAATATTTTTTAAATTATTTATTTTACCATTGTTGTCTTTCTTTTCTCTATCGCCAAAAACAAACTAAGTTCTTCTTTTCTTCCCCGCGGTAGTTAATTTTTTAATTCCAAAATTCTCGAAACGGCGCCATTAAAAAAAAACAAAAAGAAATCGTAGAAGCGACCGATGGGCAAAAAGAGAACAATAAAAGCTCAGGCCTTGAACGCGAACTCTCGAGCGAGCGGAGTCGCGGAGAGTCGAAAGAAAAACAAGCCTGTGCGGAGGAAGAGAGCGGCAGCAGTAGCGGCAGTAGCGTTGTGGCATGATCGATCGGTGCGTGCTTGTGCTCCAGTAGACCAAGCCCCCGCGAGCCAGAATCGAGATGAACGCGAAACAATAATCTTTTCCACAAACCGCCCGCTACCAGCTCGCCATCCCCTCGAGGACATCCAAAACCCTTTGATAAAAAAAAAAGGAAAATACAAAAAAAATTATTCCATGAGGCTTACCCAATGATCTTCGACGTTCGATTATCCCCTTTGAGTCACCTCAGGCGTGAACGCCCACGAAACAAAAAGAAAACAACGAAAAAACCCACTTGGCGGACACTCGTGTGTCCACCGAGCGCGAGCCTCGCCACAGAACTTCTTCCGGTTGTCGTATTAGAGGAACTCCCGTATGAGCATAAGTGACCGATAATTAATCGCGACACTCGCGTCGAAACGATTTTTCTCAACGGACGTCGTCACCGTGATCCCGTACATTATTGCATCGCCGACTTCTTTTTTCCTCGTTATTATCGAAAGAGAGCGAGCTTAGAAGTATTTCTTTGACTTACAAAAAAAAAGACTTTTTTTTTCGCAAAGTTCGCGTTATTGTTTCCACCGATGGTGGAAAACAATAGAGGAAAAACGGGATAAGGTCTTGCCGCGAACTGGCCCCGACTCGACGCCCGTACCCCCTTGAGTTTCGAGAGCTCCGACGATACCAGCGTCGCTCGCGAACCTTGCGGCTCTTTTCGCAATCAGAAATTATATTCTTGGGTTTTCACGGAGTTATGATACGGCGAGGCTGCGGGGGAGGGAGTCGCGGAGCTTGCGCGTTACCTTACTCAATGCGTCACGTGACTCGTCCCCCCTCGAGAGCGAAGGGTAGCGCGAAGCGGGTGCCGAGTCATCGACCAATGTCCGATCCAAGACACCCCCCGTCGCCCGCGCCCCGATGCTCCCTTCGCTCGCTCGCTCGCACCTACGCTGTTGTGGGAAAAACCTGTGGGGAAAATCAATAGGTCTCACGACGGCGACGCCGCGTGACGTCACCGCGACGAAACGATCCGGTTGCCGATGGGCAATTTTTCGTGTAGTGGGGGCGCGGCGCCCGTACGTCCGACGATTCCGCCGTGGGGCATTTCAAAATCGATATTACAACCGAGCGACGAGCAGGCATCCGTTCGTATTCGCCGTGTCGATTACGTGTCCATCGAGAATTCATCAACTTCGCAATCCGCTTCGGGATGACCCACTGCGTGGGGGAGGAATTTCGGATGTTCGTTTGGTCTTTCGTTATGGGCTTGATGGTTTTTTTTTTAAGCGATCCCATCGCGATGCAGAGCCTTTTTATTGCAGTATGCGATAAGCTGGGGGAGAAAACGAGAGAACCCGTAACTGAAATGGGGACGTGGAAGTGGAGAAAGAATTTCAGATATTTCATTGGTTGGAATCGAATGACCTTTGTTTTATGAGATACGATCGCGATATAAAACCTTCGAATTGTTGTATACGATCAGCTGGGCGAAAACATGAAAAACCCCTCAAGGGCGGTGAGGGAGAAGAGAAATTTGAATATGTTACGATTAGCTTATAGAAAAGAAAGAAGAGGAATATTTGTGAGATATTCCAACGTACGACAATTGATTGCAGAATTCCATCAACTCCAGCAGAAAACGAGAAACCCCATAAATGAAGTGGGGACAGAGAATTGGATTAAGAATTTTCGATATCGTCTTGGCTTTCATTGGTAGGAGTCGAATGACCTTGATTTTATGAAATACCATCACGATATAAATCCTTCTAATTTGAGTATTCGATCAGCTGGACCAAAGCATGGGAAACCCTTCAAGCGCACTTGGGAAGGAAAGGAGGATTTTGAATACGTTAGGATTACGTCGCAGAAAAGAAAGAGCTTAAATTTCGTGGGATATCTCAAAGTAAGACATTTGATTCCAGAATTCGATCAGCTGGAGCAGAAAACGAGAAACCCAAAAAAGAAATAGGGACGGAAAATTAGAGAAATTTAGATATCTTATCGACTTTCGTTGGTTGGAGTCAAATGACCTTGATTTTATGCAATACCATCACGATAAAAATCCTTCTAATTGAAATATTCGATCAGCTGGACAAAAGCATGGAAAACCCTTTAAGGGCACTCGGGGAGGAGACGAGGGTTTTGAGTCCGTTCGGATTACGTCGTAGAAAAGGAAGACCTGATATTTGTGCGACATCCCAACGTACGACATTTTATTGAAGGATTCGATCAGCTAGAGCAGAAAAGCCACAAATGAAAGGGGACGAAGAATTGGATAAAGAAGTTTGGATATCTTATTATTGGCTCTGATTGGTCAGCGTCGGATGACCTTGATTTTATGAAATACCATCGAGACATATCGTGGCGGAGGAGGGGGAGAATCTAAATATGTTGGGATTACCTTGTAGAAAAGAAAGACCTGATATTTGTGAGACATCCCAACGTAAGACCTTTAATTGCACACTTCGATCAACTGGAGCAGAAAATGAGAAAAACCAATAACTGAAATGCGGACGCAGAACGGAACAAAGAATTTCACATATTCTATTGGCCTTTGTTGGTTGGACTCAAATGACCTTTACTTTATGAAATACCATCGCAATATGAAAACTTCTAATTGCAGTACGCAATCAGCTGGACCAAAACAGGTGAAACCCCTTAAGGGCAGTGGGTGAGGAGTGAAAAACATTGAATACACTATTAGGGTGTCCTCGTAGAGTCGATCTATGCTGGACTCGAAGCTCCGTAACAATGAACATCAAACATATTCCGAAACGTTAACGGCTATGGACTCTGCTCTACATTACCAACAGTCGGTATATCGCTTGCCGCGCTCACCACACTAGAAAACTTCTCTAACAACTGTGAATGTTCCTTCAAAAATTAGTTAGCATTCCGATATTAAAAAAATCTCGTGAAATTAATATCATCTTTCAAATTAATTTCTCCAGCAAAAAAACTAGTCTTGTACAAATTTTTTTTACAACGAGACGAGGCCAGTGCGATGGAACATCGTCCTGTGAATAATGGAGCGCGCGCTTGCGCTCTCTCACCGCTGCATGGTAAACCAATAACTATCGTTTATCAATAATAATAAAAACCAAGAGAAGCCTGTCATCGCTCGTAAAACGAAAAAAAATGAACAATTGCACGTCTCATACGGCTGTCTCGAGGCTGCGTGTTTCGAAAGCGCGAGAGCAGCTCGTATTGTTTTTAGTTTACAAATTAGACGCCAGCGTGACGTCTGTCTCGCTGCCGCACTGACAGCTCTCCACGGGGGCGAGAGAGCTCCCCACTGTCAGTGTAGCAACGGGTCGACGATAAGACGCGTGCGAAAAAAAAGAACGAACGAGAAACATTGTCTCGCGATGATCGGAGGGGAAAAAAAATACTACAATGCGAGAACCGAAGACGACGATAACTCGGGATGAAAAATACGTGTAACAGTTGACTCACCGAATTCGTTGGAGTGGCGAAAAAAAAATCAGCTGCGACGCCACGGCCATACTGCTTTTACGCGTCTGGCCTAGCTCTACTCGGCATCTGTTACGCCCCCACTCTTCGACTCAACGTCCATTCATTACGCTACGGCAATAGCCTAGCCCAAGGCCGCTTACTATACTTACGCTATAGTCGTCGTGGAAAACCGAAAAGGGGATGCGTAACGAGACTGACCGAAGGACAAAATCTCAAGAGGATAAAATATTTGAAAAAAAAAAAAAAAAATCATAATTGGTTTTTTTTTAGCATTGAATTCAATTTTTCCGTCCCGTGCATTAAATTTTGGATCCAAATAACAAAATCCCAAAATTACGAAATATTGGAAAAAAATATTCATGATCAAACAATTTTTTTTTTGTTGCTTCTGCTCATTTGGTTTGTACTCTAAATTAAAGCTTCGTATTCCGAGTTTATATTATTGTTTCCGTAGAATGCGAAATGCGATAAATAAATCGCCTTTCGAGTGACGCAATTCTGGGGGAAGCAAAGATATGGCGGATTAAAAATAATGAGGAAATAAAAAAAGTTTAGAACGCAAATCTAGAGCGCTCTTATTGCGCTGCGTCGCTGTTAGCGGCTGGCTCACAATGTTGTGCGTAGTAGCATTCTTTCTCGTCGAATCGATGACATGTTAGGCGGAAAATGATTCTCGTGAATGTCTATTGGAGGATTTCAGAAATTGATGGCGTTATCGGCATGTAATAGATAAAAAATAATGATTTCACATATGTAAAAAAAACAGTAAATTTAACGTACGGATATTGAAAGTTGTTATGCATAAAACTGCATTGAATTTAATGCATAATTATGACAAAAACTAAGTGAACGGTAGATTGAAAACCGTACAGAAACTTTACTTCCAATAATTTACGTTAATTTTTCTATAAAAGCACTTGAAACTTCATTTCTTTTTATTTTACTCCGAAAGTCATTCATTTGAAATGAACACACTAAAACTAATGTACGAATTCGTACATAAAAGATTCCTATAACAATACAATACATTTTTTTTTAGTATTGTATTTCTGATGATCGGAGATATCGATGATTGTATAAACATCGGATGGCTGCGAATTGAAACATTCAATGCTCGTTGATAGGGGCAGCGAAATTTATTGAATTCTGATAATTTTTTGAAACCGACAATGAAGAATTCATCCCTTTGGTGAGTTTCGATTAGTAAACGAACTAAAATTCTCCATAGAATAAATTTCAGCGATGTTCTGGTTGGATAAGAATGTCCGTTGTTTCGGAGAACATCCTTAAATGTGTGATAAACTATCGATTTTTCATTGTCCTTGGAAATCGCCATGGTCGACGACGAGCAAAAGACGAATTTACCTTTCAAAGTCTCTAAATCCTTTATTTCTCTCTCTCAACTGTTCCGTTACACGTATAATCGAAAAATGTATAATCGTTTACATGGCCGAATAAAAAGCCACTGCGGATATTGCGATATAGTTTTTCCTTTCGTCGCTTTACTTCGCCGACGCGTTCTTGAATCTCTGGCTGACGTCTTTCCAGTTGGCGATGTCGAATATGGCCTTGACGTAGTCGGGCCTGACGTTCTTGTACTGGATGTAGTAAGCGTGTTCCCAAACGTCGATGCCGAAGAGAGGCACAAGACCGGTCGTGGCTTCCAAAGGATCCTGATTGGCGCAAGTCGCTATTCGGAGCTTCTTCTCTTTGGTGTCGTAGCCGAGCCAGCCCCATCCTGAGCCCTGAATCGCGACGGTCGTCTCCGATAGGCGCTTCTTCATCTCTTCCATACTTCCGAAATCCTGCTCGATTCTCTTCAGCAGCGCGTCTGTGGAAAACGAAAGACGAGTATGAGAAAGAATAAAAACTGAAATTTATTCGATAAAATTGGCAAAATTAGGCTGCTTACCGTCGGGTTTTGTGCTGCTCGGTGTGAGATTCGACCAGAATATCGTGTGATTCAGATGTCCACCGCCGTTGAATTTGATCGCAGGCGCGAGAGCAATTTGGGCTCCAACATCACCCTTGCCAACGGCTTCTTTGAGCTTCTCCTCGGCTACATTCAAATTGTTAACGTAAGTCGCGTGGTGCTTGGAATGATGAAGTTGCATTATTTCGGCGCATATTATCGGCTCCAACGCCTTGTAGTCGTAAGGGAGATCGGGCAGGGTGTGCTTGCTTCGGGCGACCAGATCCGCTTTTCTGGAACTGTTTTTTATTATTTGTTATTTGGTGTTTATTAATGGTTGCAGAAGGACATTATCCCTTCTGTAAATAGATAAATAAATAAATTATTACTTGTTCTTTTTCTCTTATGACGCTTTATTTATTACTCTCTATCAACTTTTCGATTGTAAAAAATATATAAAAAAGCATCAATTAGTAAATATTCAGGATTTTTTAAAAGAATTCGAGTTTATGTTTATAATAGCACAGTTATCTCATTGAATTGAAAAAATTCATGAATAAAAAATAAATTCGTAAATTTTATATATATAATCAATAATAAATAATGTATAATATCAGTTGATTCGCGCAATTTTTCGAGCCAAATTATAAGCTATACATTTCGTATTGATTCACCGAATTATAAACGGAAATAAGAAGACATTCTTGAAAGAGCAAACGTTACACATTCGATATCAATTCCTTGCCAACCAAAGGGCTTGAACTTATGTTGAACCGCTGCAACGACGGCGTATCGTCTCCGGCCGGCAAAAAAGCATTACGGAAAGCTTTGAAACCTACGTGCAACAAAACCCGACGAACTTTCATCCGCAAAGGTGAACGCCGTCGTCATAAACAAAGTCCACGAGACCTTCAGACGCGTCGAACAACAATACGAGCATTCAAAAGCTTTTACAAAGTAAAGCCATACATTTGTAAGAACCAACCGGTAGAACTGCGCGAGTTTCATTACCAATTATATAAGTATCGCAAAAGAGAACATCGCCCGGCCTTTTTTATTTGTTGTAAATGAAGAACGAATAACTCACATGGCATTGGTGACAACAGCTCGTCTCAGAGCGAACATTGTCGCTGTCTATTTGATGTGCAAAAATTCCAAAGATAATCGACAATCGCGAGCGTATCAGCTGTGCTCGTCCCGAAAGCCCCGATCAGATGTTCGACGTCTCGCAATGGCGAATCGCCGCTTCGTCGAGGAATTTGCACGAAGTCGCGGAATCGAACTACAGCGTTATCTCGCGGTTGGTTCCGAAACCCCAATTGCTTTTACCGGCTACCGAAAATCGTTTCAATATCGGCCGGAGAAACCGCAATAGTCTGCGTTTAGCAAAGAGTGTTCTCAGTAGCTTTGATAATTATGTGGCTTTCTCACTCCGGGACATTCGGATTAATCTAAGTGTCTATGAATATCGCGAAATATCGCGGAACGTTACATTGCGCATGCGCATAGTCTTTGGAATGCTGTTATTTGAATCCGAATTGTATTCTTCGACTACAATAACTGTGATATAATCACATTTAAAAATCTGTGGATAAAACACACTTATCATTTTCCGATAAGTATTATGCATTAAAACGTGTTTCTCTGGTACTTTGTTGGTGGAAGGCATCATATTGCGTGGGCGAGGACCTAATGCTCTTCTTTTTATAAAATCACATTGAATCCAACTTATCGAAAATCCAGTCTCAGGTGTGATACTCGTTGAATCGACTCAATTTCCCTGCTATTGCATCGCTGGCGAAATTTTTGTTCGGCCTTGAATTATTTAACTACAATTTTATAAACTAACTATATTTTATATACTAACTGTATACACACATTTTTAAAAATTAAAAAAAATTCATTTGATAATTTATAAACTAAAAAAACTTTCCTTCTTGTTCAATTATAAGAATCTCGTTTTAACAAATAGAAAGTTGATTAAAGATTCAAAAACACGTTAAATTCCCGCGCGCGCAAGGTCACGTGATTGGTTTGGGAAAAGAGAAACCACGGAGTCGACGACCTTCTCGTTCGTCTGTTCGCCCGTTCGCGAAACATCACTTTCGACCCTTTCCGTTATCGGTTTCGTATCGCGCCCCGCGTGTCTTTTACTCGGCATCTCATTCGCTTATCGCACTCGTTTATTCGAATTCGTGTCTGCTCACGCCGAACCGTTTCTCCCCTCTTCGATGTTTTGAGAAAATACTTTTGCCGTTCGCGATACATCACGTCGAAGTCTTTCGAGAATCGAGATTCTCTTCCTCATTCCCCGATGAATTTTCGACCCTTTCGAGCGCGCGCCGCGTCGTCCCGCGCTCTCTCGGGGTTCCAACCCGGCGCGCGCACGCGCGCCACCACGATATATCACGGTAATCCCGTTGCGCTTAGATCACCTCCTCGGTTCGCATGTTCGCCGGATCGCTATTCGTGGATTTCGTCCCTTTCGGACGCAACCCGAAGTCCGTGAAAACGGACTATTCAACCACCCGAGAAGATACGGAGACGGACGAAGAAAAGAAGATATTGATAAGAATAGAGAGAATTATTCAAGCTCCAGAATTACTGGTCTCATGACCGGTAAAAGGATGGTCATTTTACCTCAAAGTCGACATAACCCTGATAAAAATTTCAATGAAATAAAAAATTACCGTTAAACTAATTGTTTGGTGTCGTTTTAAGGTGATTGGCAGAGTAATTAGAACATTCAGCTAAACCTGAGCCTTTTTATTGTCATTGTTTTTGAACGATACACTAAAACATCGTTATAATTACCAATCGCTTTCTAATGAACTATGAACTATTAATATAAGGTAAATAAATTAAAAATCTCAACTTTATACTGTTTAATGTTCTAATGGTCATCGAGCATTAAAAAGAATGCGAAACTGCAAGATTACAGCTTTTTATTGAGGGAATCGTCAGCTAAAATATGTTCGAAAAATTATGGTTTGTTCCGCAGCCAAGACATAAATGTAAAGATAAGACTATCACGATAATAGGCGTGCAAATAATTATTTTCTTTACTTATGCGAACGAACTTGATCAACATTCCTATTCGAATATATTGGAAGCCACAACGACGCCACTCCACGACAATCTCACGGACTAAAGCTAACGGTAATTTCTGGTAACGGTGAGTTCGCGAGAAGTTGACGAGAGCGACGCGGTCGAACCTCCTCGCGGCTCATGCTCGCCGCATACGAAATCCCGTATTTCGACACAATTCTGTCATCTGAAACGTCAAAATGGAGGGAGCGGGTGGATTGTTGGAGGTTTTCGTTGTGGTATACCCCGTTGACCGTGGCTGCAAGCATCGGTCTCTAAATCGACACTGAGAGGACACCGCGGCGCAATCGATGAAATCGATATGGACGGCGATAATAAAGATGCGAGCTCTCAAGTGGTTAGTTACAGGTTATGTCGCTCGCCGCATCTCGCGTGTTTGTCGGCCATGTTGGACTCGATACGGTGCACCGACACCGGTGTCATGCTCTCCTGATACCAAATCGACCATTTTTGAGCCATCCCGCCACCGTGGCGATCGAAGCCTCATTGGCCCGTGGGAAATTGGAAAGGGCAGAGGAGGGGGTAAGATACGTTGCGACTATATATTGGTGGTCGAAAGCGAAATCGAGTATCATGACCATCCGCAATACAAAGCAACGACCGTGGAACTCGGCCTATGGGCATAAATCCAACAGAAACGAGACGATGAAGCTCGAAAAAAGAAAAATCGTTCACCCAGAATAAATAGAGCGTTCCGCCCTGAAATGCAATTTCCGGGATAAAATTAGCGTGAGCCGGAATACGTATTACTGGTGAAATATGATAAGGAGTCAACTTATCGGAATGGATTTTTTCACCCCAGTGAAGCGTTTTCGGTAGAATCTTGTAAAAATTTCGAATTTTTTCGTAAATGAGTTGATTTTAATAAAAAAAAAAGGTTTTTCGATCGCCTTTCGAGACACGGCCGTGTGAAACAAATTACCGACGGTCGAATCGGCGATGCTGCTATTTACTTGCTCCACAGGGTACTTTAATTTGACGAGCGATGTCGCTCACTGTCGCATTATTGCCGGAATCGCGAGAAGTTCGTGAATGCTTCCGTTCTTACCGGAACTTAAAACAAAACAATTAAAATCAGAAAAAAATTAATAGTTTTAGTTACCGATTGTGATCTCGAATGATCTTAATGTGAAGTGACATACCGCGGTCGGTAAGAAAAACTGTAATCGCGTTTTCTCGAAGATTACTGAGATTTATCATTTACTTAATTACGTTACAAAAATAGTGTTATAAAATACTCACCAATCGTGAAACGGACTAATCGACCACCGACGAACTAACTCACTCACCTGTCTGTGTTTCACAAATGCGAAAAAAAATCGATATTTCAAGAATGCCCGCAGCGATCGCGGTAGCGAATCTTTTTATTTGTGGAACTTAATTCGCAAATTTTTCCGATACTCGAATTTTTTTAGAACATTCTCCGACCTTCCAAAAATGTCTGTTGTGGAAAAATTGATCGGTATCTGCGAATATGTTCGCTCGATAGCTCGGAATCTTTTTCAGTTCATTTGTATGTATAAATCTATCACTTTCTCGTCGGTTGAATTACCGAAGGATTCGTTGAACAAAATTTTCTCTATTGATTCGGTAATAACTTTTTGTCTTTATTATAATTATGCTAATTTAATATTCCCAGAAGCTTCTTTACGGTCGATTTTTTGAAATGTTTATCCCATCAGAAAAATCGTCGATATTCTCTCCAAATCTCACTTTTGATAGAAAATGTAACAAACACACAATAAACTTCATTTATTATTTATGAAACTATTTATAAGATTATTCGTAAAAAATTCCAGCGAATCGCGACAAATTTTTTCGAAACAAGTGCGCCGATAAGCATTCGCGCACTTTCGTCTGTGCCCGCCGTCTCGTGCTCTACTCTGCCGTCGGGCGATACGGCGATGCGTCGGATTCGCGAGACGGGTGAACTCCGCGTTTCCGACGCGCGAGTCGTCCCGACGCGAGTGCTGAGAGAACCCCCGAGTGGTCAAACCGCCACGTGCCGGCCAAATTTGAATCGGGTGCTCGCGCGTGTCGCTGTATCGCGCCGAACGTCTTCAGTCGCCGGCAAACGCCAATTGCCGCCGCGTTATTGTCACCGACGTCGATCCGACGTTTCGCCTCCTCGCCGACGAATTATTCACCCCTATCCGCTCCAGAAACGCAATAAAGCGTTTTCTCCATAAAAAAAAAAAAAAGAAAAAAAAGCCACGCCAATAAAACCTCCTCTATAAACACGATTAATAAACGATTCGATTGTGAAAAGAGAAAAATGGGAGGCCGGTTGAATTTTTGAAAAATCCCCCGAGTCGGTGCGAATCGCGACGAATAAAAATAGAATAAAATAAAAAAGCGAGGTAAGAAGAAAAAGGGACAAGAAGCACAAGAGCCCAAAGAACCCTCGGATCCTTCAGTCAGTGTCTCGTCGGCCGCGCGCTGTACCGGATCATGTTCGAAGGTGCGCTCCCGCGATTCGTCGAGAAGGATCGACAAACATTGCCGATCTGAAGAGAAACGTCGGAAAGCAACGGCAAAAGAATCAACAATTAAATTCAATAGATTCTAAAATTGGTTGAGAAATACACGCGCTCGCACGGCGTCGTAGAGGCACAATCCAAAAGCGCGATTAGATAAGAACGGCGGAGAGGAATCGTCGTGTGGGTCGGTTGGGGGATGGGTAGGGGGACGGGGGGGTGGGGAAACATCAAACCGAAGCACAGATAGAGGAGCGTGAACGAGAGCGAGCCGAGCGGGTGGGGAAGATGGCCATGGAAGAGGCTGTACAATAGCGGAGCTGAGCATTTTTTTTTTATGGTGGAATAAGACAGCGCGCCGCACGTGTTACGGAGCCAACACTTTCACTCGTATTGTCGTCTCGTGTTAGAGTAGTAAACAAGTGCGCCTCGATCAATAAACATTGAACGATTTGTTTGGAAAATAAATAAAAAAACAAGATAAAAAAAACTCCAAAACAAACACACTCGAAAAAAAAAAAACAGTTTGGAGTATATATTAAAAAAGTTATCTGAAAAAAAGTGCATAGCGCTGTGAAGACTCATCGAAATTCAACAATTAACACTGTGGAATTAAAGAAAAACTATTAAAAGTCATCGTCACCGGGGCAAAAAAAATTCGATGACCACTTGTTTCTTCGAATCTCACGGCGTGTCACATTCTCAACATCCGCTCCGGCGCGTCGGACTTGAACCGACGAAACTCTAATATCGTCCAAAGTCACCACGCATATCAACCGCACTGAATGTTCATGGAATGATTCATCATGCGACTCGAGTACGTAATCCTTGCCTATTGCCAAAGATTCAACATAAAAGTATTTGCATCAATGTATCTTTTTTTTGTATTCAAAAAAAAATGAGAAAAAAGAATGAATGAGCAGTTTGCGATAACGAGACATGAATGAGATCAGCTACGATACGGCGACCGCGGTCGCGAGTAACGTCGAGGCTCTCGCGGGGTGAGCGCGTGAAATTAGTAACGGGCCGCAGATAAGAGATAATTGGGAACAAATGGCCCCGACGAAATGTCTCAATCGGGGATTTGGACGGCGATGCAAATAGGGCTTGTTTGTCTATGGGACGACACGGGGACGAGGAGGACGCGTGAACCAAGAGTATAGAGCTGAGGTCACCGACTCTGACCCGCCGTCTCGGCCGTGGCCGCGCCCCTGTCCCTCTTGCCTTCTGTCCCCGTGCTCCTGCCGCTGGCGCACACACAGTCGGGCCTGTGGCCGCTCTGATCCTGCACCGGCGAAGCGTTTTACTTTCATTTGTCATAGAAATCGAGAAGGGGAGGGGCGGGGAGGGGAGTGCGGAGAATTGGCAAATAGTACTTGGTAATTCGTGTCCTTGGCCCGATTAAAAACCGCGCGCTTGCGGGAACGCATTCGCAGCCGAACGAAACGTACGAGAGCTTCGAATGAGCTAATATGCACATTAGGCTCTCTGACTCGTTCGCTGCGCCTTAAATTTGTATATTGTTTTTCCTTCAAAGCGCTTACGTTGAACGATGAAATCATTCTTTTTTTCCAGATATTTCTTATTGACCACAGCGTTATTGCTGAACGCGAGAGATGCCGGAGCCGATTTCTTCGGCGACAAAAAGGGTAAGTTGAATCACGACTCATTTTTTGGTCCAGCGTTTGATTCGTCTTATCGGTGCGACGTTGACCTACGACCCGCTATTTGGGGAATTTTTCGGGACCGGATGATTGGAAGGCTTTGGATGAGACTACATTAATACAGACTAGCTGTTTTCATGGGGAAAGACAAAAAAAATTGCACCCTCTGATCTGGTATTTCTTTTCTTTT
This sequence comes from Ischnus inquisitorius, assembly GCA_963924025.1. Taxonomy (NCBI): domain Eukaryota; kingdom Metazoa; phylum Arthropoda; class Insecta; order Hymenoptera; family Ichneumonidae; genus Ischnus; species Ischnus inquisitorius. The sequence goes on along the minus strand of OZ001251.1, from coordinate 7,299,556 downwards.
CCTTTTCTTTCTGTCATTCCTTCGATCCCCTCGCATTGCTGGGACACACCCACGCTCGCAGCTACCCTAGCAGCTTCCCAACCGCTCTCTCTCTCTCTGTCTCTCTCTCTCTCTCTCGCTGTCTCATAGTTTTCGCTCCCTTTCCACTTCGTCTCGTCTCTCCTTTCCTGTTCAAAGATGCAAGCAGCCTTACTCGAATTATAGAGCAACGATACCGGGGGCTTGAGAGAAACTGAGCTTTCTTCCCGGTGAGATAACAAGATGAGACGCGACGCAATATGTTGCGCTGTGCGAGAGAGGCGGGGGCGGCTTCAAAAGGATGCCGAGCGAGTCAAGACTTTAAGGTTCCGTTATCATCAGATATTTATACGCCGCTGATAATGCGCAAGCCGGACGTGGAGTTAACGCAGCGTCGAGCTCAAAATGCTATCCGATGGGGACCTACGCGGCCGGGGGTAGAAATGGCGCAAAACTTCCGGATTTCACTCTCTCTCGCTCTGACTCGCTCGCGGGAAGAACAAAATAATGAAAAGAAAAATACGAAAAAATGAACACGATAATAATTATTATTCTTTTTTATTAGACGCGAACATACGCGCGGCAAGAACTATCGGGCGAATGCAATTAACCCCGTTGTCAGGCTCCTATTATTATACGTACAATCTACCGGAGCATAAGTAAAATATTAATATATTATATCGGATGGCGTAAAGGGAATGCATTCGTACATTCGGCGAGAAGAGAGGAGCGAGAGAGAGAGAGAGCGGCCGGAGGGGCGGCGGGGGGGGCTCTCGTTTAATTTAGCCGAATTGCTTCACGCCTCGGTAGTTCCGCCCATCCCGAGTCGACGCGAGATGCACACTGTATAGAGAGAAAACCCGGGATGAATTCTGCCGGTGCCTTGCCACCGGCTATGGCTGTTACCGCCGCCGTTGCCGCCCTGATCGCGCCCCGGCTCTCCTGCCTGGGAACCACCGCGCGGCGTATACACGCGGAAAACATCGTTCCCCCCCATAGCGCGCGAACGAGAGTACACCAAGCAGAATTGATCCGGCTCCTTGACAATGGGGTACTTTTCATTTTCTTTTTTCCTTCGTTTTTTCGTTCTTCTTTATTCTTTATTGCTTTTGAATGGCACAGATGCGAGTTAGATGGTCTCGTGGATGTCATTCAATCGTCTTTGAGACAGCCCCAGCGGCAAAGCTCGGCCAAACGGTATCGAAGAGAATTTCGAACACTCAATCGCACAAACATCCGAAAAGGATCGAGGGAAGATACTGAGAAAATTTATTTTGCATAATATCGAAATGTTTACAAGTTAATGAACAAAGAAACTGTTCAATGAGTCAACCGGGAAATGAACTTTATTTTTTTATTTAAATAATTTGATAATTTTTCCGGAGTACGTATACATTTTTTCAGATTTTTTTTAAATTGTTTAAAATTGCGTTTTATTATTGGATAACATTTTGGTATTATTATTGTGAAAAATCTAGCTTTTCGGCACGTTCTCGATGCCTGTTTTCTGTTTTGAATTTTTCTCATTTTAATCCCAAAGTGTTTGAAACGCTCTGCGAATCTCGCGTTCAGACTGTGCCGCTAGTATTGCTCAAATACGAGTAGACTTTTATTATTCAGTTTGAAAGTTTTTCCTTTTTAGGCTTCATAGCGCGCCAACGAGTGCACACCGAGTAGATTTATCCGAATCCTTGACAATAGGGAACTTCTTAATTCTTTTTATTGTTTTTTTACAGCGTCTGGTCGAGCTAGATAGTCCAGCGGGTGTAATTTCATTGTCTTCAAATACGAGCAGACTTTCTTTAGTTTAAATTTTATTTCTTTTTTTTTTTTTTTTTTTTTTTTTTTTTCGAGTGCAAATGTGGGAGCAACGGATAGCGAGCGCGGGTCACGTGGAGTGCTCGCACTCAGACTTTTAGCTCCGGGCATCTGCTAATAAACAATACAATGTACCCCCTCGACCAACGCGACTGTCTCCCGGTCTTCGCTCCCCGTATCAGCGCGAGGGAGAGAGCCCGTAATGCCAGCGGAATACCGAGGTAACCGAGGTTACCGAGGGCCTCGTAGTAGACCGACGGCTCGCGAGAATCTCGACTCGCACCCTACGGCTATTTGTCACCGTTACGACTCGTCTCTCGCGCTGCTACGCTGATTTTTTCCTTCCTCTTTTTCTTTCTTTTTTTAGCCTGGTGGGATTTTTTTATAGCTACTCTCGTAGCTATTTTGGAGTGTTACGTGAGACTACTGAATGAGATTCGGAAACTATCTGATGAGAGCTTGATCGTGTCCTGATAAGGCTTTATGCGGGAATTCCCTGCCCATGCGCCCGAATCTAATTTGTTAAAATGTCTTCTAAGGCATCCGCGTACAGGAAAACTTCGATTACTCGGACCGATCGGAACTGTGGAACTCACGGATATTCGAGAACCGGAGACAATTCGAAATCGATCGGAACACAATTCTATTTTGCGCAGTTTAAATGAATAGCGGAGAATCCGCGTTCGATTAGAACATAAAGAATGAAACGATTTTTTAATACCAGAAAGAGCGCTTTCTTTAGAAAGAAAAGTTTTTCATTTCAACGGTTCCAAAATGCCTCAAAAGTACGAAATATAAAATTTAGAAAAAAAATTATTGGTCTTCATGATTATACTAAAAGTAAAAAAAAACCGTGAAAATATTTCTACAAGGATTTTTAAAAAACTTTAAAATAATCTCGAAAATATTTTTTTTAAACAAAACAAAAATGTTTAAAATAATTTTATTACCACTTAATTCGGGAGAAAAAAGAATCATCTCTCATGATTTTATTATTGGCAACTGGGTCGTTTATTAGAAGAATCGATTGCAATAGATTTTCTACTTAGTTTTTCATTGATTGATATTTTTAACTTTTTTTTTAGTAATATATCGATGAAAAAACTCTTTCTGCGAATTTTCAAAAATAGTCAATTACGGGAGATTCTTCATTTGGTTCCATTGACGAAAGTCTCGTCAAGTTAGCGTATTTGTGGAAAGGAGCAAACATTTCTAGACACGATTAATCCCGGCTGCTCGGTCGGACCGTCCCTCGGGTAATCAAGAGTTTACCGTACGATGATGCATTATTCGCGATTGTAATAATTGTTACAGAGGTGGTGCACGATCTCCTTCAAGCGGCAATGGCAACGACCGAGAATAAGTATCAGTATATAGACGACGGCCTGGACGGATTTCCGGTATTTGGATTCAGGCCAGGCTCCGAGGCGAAGCAACCCTATCGGCTTTATCTACCGGAAAAATTGCCCGCCGAATTCACCCTCGTGGCTACTTTCAAACCAATGTCCGTCCGTACGAGCTACCTCTTTGCAGTTTTGAATCCCTTCGAGACTGTCGTCCAACTGGGCATTCGTATTTCCGTGAGTAGCCGACAGTTTTCAACCCGACGTCCGGCGCTTACTCCGAACAAAAAATAAAAGAAAACTCCATTCGCAGAAGCGCGCGTTGCGAACCTTTTCAGAAAAATACTGGAATAATAACAGTAACAGCAATAATAATTATTATTAATATGATACTTAAAAAAGTAAAATAACAAGTATGAAAAGTGAAGTAATGGTAAAAATAATTAATGCAAAAAAAAATTACAATCAATATAATAAAGAAAGAGAAGCGATTCCATTGTCTGACAACGTTTAGCAATTCAAAATTCGGTCTTTTAAGCAAAATATACTTGATTTTCGAAAGATTTATGAGCACCGCCTTTTTTTATGTGAGGTGATATAAAGATTGCTTTATACGCTTTAGGGTCTGTTGCGTTGAAATGTTTCCCGGCAGGCGCCTGCCGTTACGCTTCTCCGCTTCATCGCCCTCACCCTCATTCACGGATAACCGAAGGCCTTTAAATCCGCAGACGATTTTTTTCCGGCGGTTAAAGAAACTAACAAATTGAAGCAATTTTTCAAAGTGTGTGGCGCAATTTTTTCTGAGGATGCACTCGCCCTAATGTCCGGCCAAGCGTGTGACTTAAACAGAATTTCATTTCTCCGTAAGATAAAAATATAAAGAGAATCAAGTTTATGGAAAGCGCTGAAAAAATCCATATTTTATAACAATAATACCGAAATATTAACAAATTCATAAAAAAACATTGTTCACCTAATCACTCGATAATCGAACGTTTTTAAAGTGAGAATGGTTTATTAATTTTTTCATCACTACAATAAATTTAATTTACTGCAATAGAGGGCATTCATTTAGACAATGGTGATAAAAAAATATCATTTGAAACGTTGCAGGAAGGGCCGGCATCGAATCAAAATATTTCGCTGGTCTACACGAATTCCGACGAGCAGACGCACTCGGACGAGATCGCCAAGTTCACCGTGCCGAAGTTGGCGAAGAAATGGTCAAAAATCGTGATCAAGGTCTCGACGGGCGACGTCACGCTCTATCTGAATTGTCACGAAATGTCGAAGCAAAAGATCACGCGGATACCGCAGGAGTTGGTGTTCGACACGGCGAGTACTCTCTACATTGCCCAAGCTGGACCGCATATTCAAGAAAAATACGATGTAAGTAAGACTTATCCTTAATAATTAAAAAAAAAAACAACGAGTCTCGATAACGAGTCCAAAAATATTCGCAAGTTTCTTCCAATTATCGCAACGGCGCCGAGCAGAGAAATCACGTTTGATTTTCCAAAAAACAAAAAAAATCGAGTTTTCCGGCTAGCATCGAAAAATTTATCGCCACGCGGTGGAGACGGGCGCGGTGGTAGTGGTCGTGGTGTGTGTCGAAGCCTGAGCGAAACTTTACCCCCGCCGAGCCGATAAAGGCGATTCGATAAAGGAATCCCCGATTTATTTCACATTCATTATTCTCCTTATCGCCGAACGCTTGAATATTCCGGATTTCCGCGATTTTCCGTAAACTCTTAAAGCCGAACGCCTCAACGGTTTAATGGAGTTTTATTTTTTCGCTGCGAAGGAGCTCTGCAAATGAGCATGGGGAGGCTAACGCGTAGGAAGAACGAACACGTACCTATCTCTCGGACTGTTTGGTGGCTGAAACGAACGGGAATCGTTTTAGTAAAGGTCTTTGAGAATCCACTCGCGATTTCACGTAAAACCCTTAAGTTTTTCGATACTTCGAGTTGATTCAATTCCTCACGTAACGGCGATCTTTTACCGACGATCTGGAACGCTGATTTCTTTTGATCGTGAAAACAATGCGAATTATCCTAAAAAAAATCATTTTCATTCATGATTGAAAGGACACTTCTAGATTGATTCACTATTTTTTTCAGCATTTTTCAAGATTATTTCATAAATAAACGGCCGTTTTAAGTTAAATGGAGTTACGAAGTTAGATCAAATCGTTTGATGAGGTCGTCGCGAGCCCACACGCGATTGCGTCCGAAATTTATAAGTTCTGAATACTTTTGGTCAACATGAACGATTAAATTTGAAGAACTTATCTTCAGTAACTGTAAATCGTCATAGTCATTTTTTTCTTAAGTTTGAGCTTTTATATCTTAAGTTTTCGCACATGATCTCTGAGACGGCGAAGTTCGCTCGATAGCTTTCGAACGAGAGCGTATTTTTAGGTCCGGTAATAATAAAATCGAAACCCCGGCTATTCGTTCGACTGTTTGATGGTTGGAGCGGATGCGGAACGTTTGGTGAGGTCATCGCGACTTCACACGTGATTTCGTATAACATCCACGAGTTTTCAATACTTCCGATTGATATTAATGAACAATTTTAAATAACACGTCTTAATTAATCCTGAATCGTCAGAACTTTTTTTAGTGTCTTGAATCATCATGGACGGTCTTTTGACATTATGATATTCATCGCTTTATTCATAGCACTTTCGAACAAATCGCCTATTTTAAGGTTCAATAAGAGTGAAATCGAAACGGTCTCTCCCCAACAAGAATAACCCATGGCCTCGCTATCAAAGTGATGAGGTCAAATGTTATTGAGCGCTCGAAAAGACTCAGCAAACAGTTGCTGGACTCTGGGAGAAGGGCGGATGCACCGTTAGTGTGCATTGTATCATGTGACATTTTTATCAATAATGATAATCTCATGTTCGGGATCGATCGGGATGCGATGACAATCGCATGATCGATATCGAAAATATATTTTGAAATTTTTCGAAATGCCTGAGCGCTGAATCTCCGTTCAAGATTATCGATAAGAACTAGAACTATAATTTAAAATAGCCATCGAGGCTCGAACTTACGTCCGAGATGCAGCATATCATGATCTTATATTTGATATGCTCCAAAATATTTTTCATAATTTTTTCACATTGATTGAAGGAACCAAAATCATTTTTTTAATTATTTACGGATAGAACTATTATTGCGCCATACACAGAACTGTTGGTATCGATGAAACATGCAGGACTGCATAGTTCTTTGTGAAAATGACGTGCTCCAGAAAGTAAGCATATAGCATAAAACCATCAGGAATTGAGTTCGGTTGCATCGGTTGCATTTGTAAGAAGTTATTTTAATTGTTATCGTTCACATAAATATCTATCAATTTATTGGTACTCTTTTAATGGAAAACGAAATAGATATTTGATGTATTTATTACTACTGATAATAGTTTATATTGAAAGAAATATAAAAAAAAAATGGCGCGAAAACAGAACGCCTGCATAGATTTTGGCCTCATTTAATATCGATCATTGGTGTATAACATTCTAGCTTTGTACCAAATTTCAACCCGATATCTCATAAAACGTAGCAGTCAAAGCCCCACCAGACATTTTACAAAAACTAAAAATAGCGTGAAAACTGAACTATGCTGTGAACAATGAAAATCTATGCAGTTGATTTTGCGGAAAGTTGGACCAAAGAACGACACTTGTCCCTCCAACGTGTGACATAAATTTCAGCTTGGTATCTCAAACCGTTTCAAAGTTATGCGGTCAAACGAAGCGCACACATTCAGACATCTTCATCTAAATCTGGTTTTCCCACGTTTTGGAACATTCGGAACACGTTTCCATTAAAATCTCAAAAAAAACCACGAGCACAAAGCTTCTCGAGAAAGCAAAAAAAAAACGCATTGTACAATTATTACGAAGTAGTGAACGTTTCCACGCGGATTCGCGGGTAAAGAGAGAGTTTTCGGCGGGCATTAGTCCGTATGTCTCACCCCTTGCCGTGGGGGGATGGAAAGGCGGCTATTTATTCTCAATTTATTTAACTCGGCTGTTAGCAACGCCAGAGTGGGAGTAAGGAAGCTCGAGTAGGGAGTCTGGAGTTTAGGGGATGACTGGGGGGGTTCGGCCCCACTCTACTCGACAACGGTTATATAGAGGTAACAGCCGTACAACGGGTAGAGGAAGCGTGGAGGCGTAGAAGCGTCGAAGCATCGGGATGCGAGTACCGGGGGAGCCGCAAGACCAAACGAGACAGCGAGACGCCGCTGCGAGGTGGAACGGCGCGGCTCTCCCTCGGTAGCCTTTGTCGCACGCCTCCTTACTATGGAGGGTTGCTTCACTTGCGCTCAGATTAGTTTGTTCGCCGGCCGCTTGGTGGCACATCGCACCCGCGAATCCCTCAAAAACGGCTCAACGACATTGCCAATCGTAATCGGGCTCGAATTCAAATTCATCGATGCGCATCGCGAGACAACGAGCGCATCCCGGTTCGCCGACAATTATGATAAGCCCACCGACGAACGACGATACTTGTGCCTCGATACTTTAGTTTCGCTGATCAACCGCCCAACGCGTCGTTCGAGCGGTGTCCAATCTTCGTAAACTTTGCCGCAACGATCGCTAAACCGCGAACGTTTCGCGGACACACGTACGACGGAGTGCGGCCGTAAAACAGCGGGTTCGTAAAAGAAAATTCGCGTCTCGGTAATCGCCTCGATCGTATAACGTCGACGATAAAGCCGCCGATGCGAAAAATCGGATAAATGAAAGATCCCGGTACAGGCCGATAAACCACACGCCGAAATTGCCCAAATGACTTTGCGACGAGTTCACGGTGAATTCTTCGACAACATCTCGTCGGTTTTTCTCTACGGTGACGTGATCAAATTATAATCCTCGATCGCGCTGGAATCGAAACCACTTTTTTCTTCACCATGATAACTCCGTTGCGAAGATACGGAGACGGTAAATAAAGACGTCGAGAGAAGTGAAGTCGAAGAAGAATAAAGAAACGGGCGCACATATTACCGTGAAGATGGCAATGGTTATATCGCCGCGCAGCAAGATAGTAACGCTTTTGCTACTAATCGGAATAACGAGCATGATCGCCCTCGTAATAACGCGTTTGATCGGCGTGTGGCCTAACAACCCCGCGTTGGAATCGAATGCCATACCAAAGACGATTAGCCAACAGTTGACTGGTTACACGGCTACGAAGCACGTGAGTAGCAAATATACACGCGTTCGATGGGAAGGGTCGAAAATGAAATGAAAAAAAAAAAAAAAAAGAAAAAGGAAATTTAAATCGTAACTTCATGAAATTAGATTTCCGAGTAGCCCTCCCTTATTTGCCGTCATCAAACCTCCCTGTGGAATCCTATTCACCCGGCATGCACGCTTCGGTACCTATCCGCGCCGGAACCTCCCATGCAGCAGCAGCAACAGCAGCCAGAACCATTGTATCTGGCACGCAACGCAGCATGCCGCGGCAGCAGTTGGCTCCATTTTACCCGGAAACTCTTGTTGACAAGCGACAGCTTGGATATAAAGCTCTTCGGAGCGATTAATCCGCTGTATATTTTTTTTCGAGAGATTTTTTTTTAGATCCACCCGCTTAAACCAGAGATGCGCAAGATTACTCTCAACGACTATGTCATATTTATGAGGGAGTACATTAAATCTTGTTAATCACACGACAATACACTGCAACAAGTTTTTCAAGTGGGATATCTGATTATTGGATCCAATCAACAGAATAAATGGATCAATTAATAAATAATTGTTGGACTAAATTTTATTCGAAAAATTTCTTTCCGTAAGTGACTATCGATTATTGGACTCATTAATTCCGTATATACAGCAATCGAATTCGTGGAACCGAAATTCTCCTTGACAAGCGACAAGTTGGATATAAACTCTCCGAAGCGATTAATCCGCTTTTTTTTAGAGGTTTTTTTTATCTAACCGCTGAAACCAGAGATGCGCGGGATTACTCTCGACGACTCTGTCATATTTATGAGAGAGTCCATCGATTTTACTAATTACTCCAGAACACACTGCAACAAGTTATTACATTGGGAGATCTGATTATTGATCCAATTAACAGAATACATGAGTCAATTATTTATTTGTTTAATTGGACTAATTTTTTTCCGGAAAAATTCGTTTCTGTAATCGTCTATCGGTTATTGAATTGCCATTGTCTTCTGTGTATGCATATATGGTGATCGAATTTTTTTAACGCTACATCGATTTCTGATTAGGTTTCGTTGAATTCCGAAAAAGATTTCATCAGAATCTGCTTAGGCTTTTTCCGAAGTCTCTGATAAGTTCCTAAAAAGTTGAAGTACTTAAACAATAAAAACCAGGAATACTCCCGACGCGGCACCAATCATTTCTCTCCAGTAAATGAATTTAACTCATTTAAACTGAACCAAATCCAAAAAAAAAACGACGTCTAAAACGGCAAAATCTCCACCAGCATGATTGTTTTACGTTGACTAAAGGCTGGCACTCGACTGAATTAAAACCGATCGATGCGTGCGAATCGTGTGAAGAAGTAGTACAACGCGGATAAATCTTGCGCGTGCGATGCCGCATGAAAAGCTTTCGACCCAGAGGCGGAGGATCTCCATATGACACGATGGAATAACTGTACCAAGTTACGAGGTCGAATCACGGGGGGCTTGAGCGAAAGCTTGAAAGCTGAAAGCTGAAGCGGAAGGAAAGGCAAGGCGGCGAGAGGAGGGTCTGGTGTACGTCGGGTTAGTGGGCGGGCGAGCGGTGATGGTGGGTGGGATGATAGTAGACACGAATAGCAAAACGAGAGGACTCCGCGGGGACCGATGGAGTGCGAGAACAGTTCTGGAAGAGAGGAATCGAGTTATCTACGCGTGGCTACCGCGTCCTGTCGCTGTTCATGTTGGCGCTACTCTCCTATCCGAGCCCCCCTTCCCTCCCCCTCGCCCCTTTGGCTCCATTATAATAATTGCATGCGCAGGACTCGGACGTCATTATATACTCGCGCTTTATAACGAGATGCAAGCGCGAAAGAGCCAAGTGCAAGTCGAAGCTGTCCCCCACGGTCGAAACTGTGCGGAGCGAACTCAGCGTGTATAACGTACGTGGGGATTGCTTCCACGTACACTACCTGGCTCGGCATATAGTCAACCCTCACGAGAATTTCATCCACATTGCCAACCACCTACGTCGCCCAGTTCCATTACACTGCTGGGAACGATAAATTGATACAAACGAATTGAACAATTGTTTTCTTTCGCTCACTTAATCGCGATATTGATTTAGATGCATTTGTGATGAAATGGAAGAAACTTTTTTCGACAAGAAACTAAATTATGCCAAGTACTAAAAAAAGAACAGAAGAAACATATATTTTTTTGATAGAAATCGTATAAAGATAATGAAAATGTTAAAATTGGACTACGGAATTGTTCCAGTGCTCTTGCGATGAGACTGACCTTTTCTGGGCCGCCAATAATTTTGTTTTTTATTATATTTATACGATTCCTATTAAAAAAATGTTTAGATGTATTTGTAATAATTTATAGCGATAATGATATGTGAAACGCGATCAACTCTTCATTTTTTCACCGATTTGGCGGCCCTTTTTGAAGGCTTACTTTCTTTAAGCGCGTATATTTTATTGACACGATCTGTTTTATAAGAATTTAGTGATTGATTAGACGTTCAAACATACCATTTTTTTTCCGCGACGCATAAAGATATGTTCTTCAAAATTGCTATAAATCATTTTTAAGCAAAGGTTAGAGTCAGAGAGAATATTGAATAGACTTTAAAATGAGAAAAAAATCTGGAACAACCAGCTATACCGAAAGTGCTGAGAACTTTGATTGTGCATGATAATAATGCTGAAAAGTTATCAAGCCGGGGAAGAAGAAAATTATTATTTTCTAGCATTTCCCAAAGTTTGAAAACTAATTTGTTAAAAAAATCCCGCAATAATTGTTTCCGGACATCAATGCTCTTCGCTTCTCCACGGTTAATTTCTCCCAGACAATTATTTCATTGGAAAGTTATACGAAATTCTTTTTTTATCCCGCTTCTGGCCGACCACACAAAACCACTCTAATAAGTCTGCATCACTCCAAAATATATTCAAAATGTATTCAAAGTGAAATTGCGCGTGGGCTCGAGACGACCCCGAAATAATTCGCCTCGATTCCAGTCGTCGAACAGTAAAAACATTGATGACGTCGAAAATATCGTTTGATGAAAAAGCGACGCGTGCCCTTTGGAGGCTACGAAGAGCCATCGCGGCTCCGTGAAAAATTGATGAAAGAATTTTCGACAAATCGAACGAGCGATATTGATCGACAGCGGCGAATGAGATCTCTGTCACGTGTTGTATCAGTACATGTGTAAATTGCACGGTCGGTTGAAAGCTGCACGAGGCCAGGTAAACGGTCGTCACTGACTTGTCGGAGCGTTGACGAGCCGTTGATTCACAAGTCAAGTCGCGTGTTGTTGCACGCGAACGTGCCAAGAAGGCTTCTCTTTCTGGCACGTACGGACGGCGGACGCACATAGCCAGACAGCTTGCGCTGAAAGCCGAGGTAATCCGAGTATCGCGAGTGTTTGTATATACCAACAAACGCTCGTCGCTCGATAGAGATGAGATTAGTAATTAACGATTTAGACCCGGCGACCTCTGATTGCGTTTGGACTGGAGGTTCTTGCGGCTCGTGGGCTCGAGTACGCCGAACCAAGCGCGCCAAAAAACACCTCCCGTTCATATCATTAAGGTATTCCGAGCCGCACCGCCCGAGAAAATGCGAGATTCAGTGAGAATTTCGAGCGTTTTCCAAAGGAATAAAAATCCGAAAAAAATCAAGCTTACGAAATGGGTTCGAAAGATTGATTTTGCGTAAGAATAATTGCAAAAAGTTACTAATAAATTGGTTAAAAAACCACTTGTTCAACGAATTACCCGGCAACATAACTTATTTTTCTGGTAGGAATTATTTGTTGCTGTTTCTAAATACTTATGATTTTTTTTCTCTTTCAATTGTTTGAAGATTGGATTTTATAAAAGTAATTTGAGCTGTATTAAAAAGAAATTGCGAAAAACGAATTTTTTTCTCATGAAAACCCCGGAGTGTTAATTCATAACTCTTCTAATTAGTAAATGCTTCTTACAAATTTTTACAAACTCGTTCGCGCTTTGGGGCCCTTGCGAGATCGAAAAGTGCGACTATCGTAATGAAAAAGTGTTGATAAAGGGCAGATAACAAAGTGGGTCGAGAAACGAGCCATCACGCTTCAAAGGGTTGATAGGGGAAAGTTCGCTATCATTAACCCCGTCCCCCCTAAACTCGGTGAAGCAGCGAGAGCAGCGACGACAAAGTCTTTTTACAATACAGAGAGATACGTTTCATGGAAGAGCGTGGGCAAGTTAACAACAATGCCGTTCCAGGAAAACTATAATAGAGAGGATGCAGTAAAGAGATCTATAGAGGTAGAGAGAGAGAGGTATGACAGAGATACATACGCGTAGGTCAACGGTACACTATCCGGAGTGCAACGAAGATAAGCGTACGTAACTTGTACGTAATAAGATTTAAATTTATTCGGCCGCCAGGACGTATTAATTATTACGCGCGTTGCAAAATATATATCGTTGCAAAATATATCGTAACCAGATACATTTGTCCTGAATTCAAATTAGCCGGCACGTCGGTGAGATCACAGAAATGCCTCGTTCGCTCATTCCTCGCGATAAATAACGCGTGACTCGTTCGGATCGGAATAAAATATCGAACGAGACCCGGTTTCAATGAGACTTCATTGCGCAATCGCTTGTATCTTTGAAGGGTCTTGTGCAGTCATTGAAGCTCTATCCTGGCCATCCGCAGGACCTTGTCAGATGTCCCACGGATTTGGAGGTAAGTTTAACTTTCTTCGATTGTATTACGTGTCTTTTATCCAGCAACGGACTGTTAAACATCGACATGTTTTTTTAAACTCTAACCGCAATCACAGGCGTAAGTTTGCCAATAAAAAAGGTTTACTGCAGTAAAACCTCGATTATCTGAGGCAAGCGAAGCTACCCGAGCAAAAAAAGGACGTTTAATCCAAATTCAATCATGTTGAGCTACGATTTTGGGCGCAGAAAAAAGTCGGAAATGTATTCGCTGTTGTTAACCGACTGCCCGGTTAATCGGGGTTTCACTGTAAGATCCCAACCGCAAGAACGCCGTGACTCGAGATTCAAACGAGCTTTAATGGATACCATTGTATTGTCCGCTCGGCTATGAAGATTTGCACGTTCGACACTTTTTTTTTCGGTAGTTAAAATAACGCCTTCGCTTCGTGCTTTAGTAATCGCACAATTAAATACAACAAATTACTTCGCTTCTGGTTTACTTTGCAAAAAAAAAAATTATCACAAACCTACCAAAAAACTATAAAAAGAAACGGAGATCATAATTTTGTTCATTGATCAGCGATCATCACACAAACAACACAATTCATTTCTATGCGGTTACTACTTTACTTTCAGTTCTTTCCCGTAGAGCATGGCTCGGGTGACTACGATTCGACACTCGAGGGCTCCGGATTCGTTGACTTTGACAAGGTAGCGAGAGAAAGCGATAGGGAGCGCGATAGATAGAGTGAGATATGAAAAAAGAAATACACATTTTATAAGTAATCTGCTAAAGAAATCGATCGCACCTGATAGGACATCAGAGGCATATTTTGCCTATTTGCTATATGGCAATGATAAATCCCTATTAAAATGGCTATTCGATTGAATCAATCGAATCGATTGAATTTGTAATCGACGTGAACTTTCGACCCTTCCGAGAAGCGTGTATTCCAATATTCGAAGGGGAAGATAACGGGGATGTTATGAATTCGAGGTATTCGTTTTGCGTGTGTTTCTTGCGCAGTTTGGTCAAGATGAGAACGAGGACGACGAGGTGGAGAAGAGCGACGATGTGAATACGCCACCGTGGATAACGCCACCGGCTTCGAATCCAATCGGTAAGTTCGATTGACGCCCAATACCGGGAACGAGGGAGAGTGAATTTGAGGTTGATGAAAAAATTACCGAATAACCAATCGGTGTGACTGCAGCGAAGGGAATGAAGGGCGACAAGGGCGACAAGGGCGACAAAGGCGAGAGCGTGAGGGGACCACCGGGACCGCCCGGTCCACCGGGAACCGGCGGCTACGATCCTATCGATGACGGTCGAGTATGGAAAATAGCGATAAGCCGGATAATACGCTTTCCATCGTAATTCTAACGGGGGTGAATCGATAATTGTTAAATTTAATTATCGTCAAGGGCTGGCCAATGGAGAGCGAGGAAGGCGGCCGTGTCGGGCCAAAGGGCGAGCCCGGCACTTGCACTTGCAACGCGACTGCTCTCATATCGAGCTTCACGATGCCGAAGATGATTCAAGGACCAAAGGGAGAGCCGGGCTTGCCGGGCAAGGAGGGCAAGCAGGGCCAGATGGGGCGAACGGTATCTAACGTCATTGATTACTAATTCAATTGAGGACATTATTGGTGTAGATTTCTGATCGGTTTTCAATTTGCCTTCACAAACTTCGACTTACATTTTTTATTTTTTTTTCCCACGATCTTTGTGTTCCTAATTCTAAAATCAGACCAAATATTCGGGTTAATAGAAATAGAAGAAAAGTTTAAATAATTTAATTAGAGCAAGAAATCAAAATAAACTAATTAAAATGAAAAGTTTCGATAAAATTTTAAATAGCAGATATTACAATATTGCAAATCAGAGCGAGGCAAAAGCTATAAATACGTACTTGCTGTTTGAAAGTACCCAAGTCCCTGGACTGCTGGTTGGCTACGATATTCATAGGCAGCTCCAGTCCCCGCATACCAAGTATTCCCGCGACTTTTCCAGTTGCTGTACTCGCGTACACCAAGCCGGTACTTATAGCTTTTGCTCAGCTCTGTTGCCAATTATAGAGCCATGAAGTTGAAATTTAGCACACAACTCGAATGCGTTTCAAGATTGCTCGGTATTGAATTTAACGACGACCGATAACGCTTCAAAACTTCGTCGGTTTGTGCATACTCCACTTGTAGTTCCCGATACCGTTTCCATATATTCAGAAGAATATTTAACGACCAAAATCGATATATTCGAATTTTCCAAAATACTCCTGATTAATAAAAAAATTTAGTATACTTGGAAAAATTAGAAATCCCACAATTTACACATACGGAGAAAGCCCAAGAAATAGAATATTCTTTCATTGCCCCATCGTTTTTTATTTTTTCGTCCTTATATCGTAAATTAAAAAGAAATCATTGGGAAAAAAGTATACTTGTCGGTACTTTTTCGGTGAACAACGATTACAATGTAAAACATGCGGAGGCGATGTGGACATCGTTAAAAATCCTTTTCCCGCTATGCAGGGTGCGGGTGGACCACCCGGTGAAAGAGGACGAACGGGAGATACCGGAGCGAAGGGCGACAAGGGTGATGTCGGCGATACGGGAGCGGAAGGTCCGCAGGGTCAGAAGGGTCAGTCCGGCAGGGACGGCATTCCAGGCGAGAAGGGAGCTCAAGGGCCGCCGGGCCCGCCTGGAAAGGGTGAATTCTCCGTGCACGACGTGAGTTTGTTGTCATCATCTTAGGTTCTTAATAACCCTCAGACGCGAGCGCCTTAACGCGTCTTCGTCAATCGCGAAACAATTCGAATGCGCGATGAAAGGGCACTTCAGCCAAAGTCGAGAGTTCACGAAACGTGCCCGCGATACACCGAATGGGGTTGGCTTTCGACTTAGTTTTCGCGTATACACAGCTCTGGGGGTAGCTGCTAGATATTCCGGGAGAAACATCGCGCCCACGGTACACAGAGCGGATCTGTGCTTGTGGAAGCGTCGAACACGTAACTGGTACACACGAGCGAGCGAGCGATTTCTCGCGGGAATACAGAAACCAATTTCTCGTGTCTGCCGTATTGCATGCCGGTCGGGGCTGCCGGCAGCGTCGGTTGTTCGGCTCGGTGGGCTTCCGTGTGCGGCAAGCGCACCACGCGACCGCGGTAACAGCGCGGTAAAATTCACCGTTGACGGAACGGATATCGCTCTATAGACATTCCCGCGAAGTTGGCGCACGCCGGGGCACTTTCGACGAGATTTTATTCATTCGACTCTCTCGCGTTATCGGGTCACGACCGATTTTACGAGATTGTCCCGCGTTACCGGGATCTTTCGTTCGCCTTTGGCGCGACCCGATTTTTATTCAAACGTTCGATTGTTATGTTTGTAAAAAAAAAAAAATGGACGCAGCCGAGCTGGACCCTACGCGGAATATCCAGGGTAAGATAACGAAAGAGATTGTATGATTGTATGATGAAGTTGTTGAGTCGAAGAATTAGTCGCATGAACGAGATTCGGGGAGTTGATATTGGAATAATGGGTCGGCTGTTGCCAGGACGGAATGACGATGAGGCCGGGACTGCCGGGTCACAAGGGCGAGCCCGGAACGCCCGGAAGCGTTGGGCCGAAGGGAGAATCGGGGATACCCGGCGATAAAGGTGACAAGGGTGAAACAGGATCGAAAGGTAACAGGGGTGACCATGGCAAGGATGGCGCGAGAGGCGTTCAGGGTTGGAAAGGCGAACCCGGTGCACCCGGTACGCCGGGACTCGCCGGTTTACCCGGTGAGAACGGCAGACCGGCTGAAAAAGGATCTAAGGGTGACGTCGGTCCTGAAGGAAAACCGGGGCCGCCAGGCCCACCGGGAATCCCAATCATCTCACCTTCCATCGGCGATGGACTACCCCGCGATACACTTTCTACGTCAGGTCAGTTCGGCCTCTGATAAACTTATCGTCCAACAAATAACAATCCAATTGAGCACGACCAGATAAGTTGGATCCTTAAGAATCAATCCGATCAAACACGACCAACTAAATTGGATTTTTCACAATCTACCGAAAACCTTCCAACTCATCCTACCTTACGAAAATATGATTTCCCTTATAGAGGCAATGATTTGGACTGCAGGTAGGAAAATAAGTGACATTGAATCTCTCGCCGCAGGGACACGAAACCGGCAAACAACTTGTCTGGTCTGAGGTATCCAAATAACTAATCAGGAACTGTACTTCCAATTGCAAATGATCTTAGGTTTCGGCGGGACCAAAGGAGATAAAGGTGACGTTGGTCCGCGCGGTTACAAAGGCGATTTGGGACCGAAAGGTGAAAAGGGCGACGAAGGCGAGATCGGAGCGATGGGTATCCCCGGAATCAATGGTATCCAAGGTCCCCTCGGTGACAAAGGGGAACCTGGTCAAGACGGGGGTCCCGGAGTTCCGGGTCCGAAAGGTGTCAAGGGTAGCAAGGGCGACAGAGGAGAGCGTGGACCGCCTGGAGAAACAGCTTTTACTGGATCGGGCGATTACATAGCTATCAAAGGGGAAAAGGGGGCCGAGGGCAAGCGAGGAAAGCGCGGACGTCCCGGACCGGTTGGACCGCCGGGACCTCCGGGGTCTTGTAACGACACTGGCTCAGCTTGGATGGTAAATATCGATATTCAGCAAATCATTCGACATTGCGAAAGAAAATTAGTATGAAAATATAACCGAGCGATATCATTAAACGCATTCGGAAGAATCACATCAAGGTAGGATTATCCCAATGTATCGTAATAGCAGATTGGTTCGGGGTATTAAATGTTTAATGTTTAAATGTGTAATATGTAAATGGTATTTGGCTGATTCAGGGAGAACCGGGATATCCTGGTATGAAAGGAAATCCGGGACTTCCCGGATTGAAGGGAGACAAGGGAGAACCTGGCGCGATGAGTCCTCTAGGCGTAACCGTTGGGGTACGATACTTTTCCATATTTGCATTTATATTGGTGTAATTCGGACAGCGCTGACACGATATCCTTGCAGCTCAAGGGAGAAAAAGGTTCAGACGGATTTCCCGGACTGCCGGGTCAACGGGGCAGAGACGGCCAAAGAGGTCCCCCAGGTCCTCCCGGCACGCCATCCCAAGGCAACTTCGTACCGGTTCCAGGACCTCCCGGACCACCCGGACCTCCCGGATCCCCTGGACTCTCACTCGTTGGACAAAAAGGCGAGCCGGGCATTGGCAGAAGTCGCATTTTCGAAGATCGCGATTACTACGCCACCAGACAAGGTATGGCACGCATAATGTCACTTGCTTCGCAAGTTTCGGAAGTTTCTCCCAATAACGATCAATGCATAGTAACTAAACCACTGCAATATTACACGCGGCGAAGGAGCAAGAATTAGCGAACTTAAGGCCCTACAAGAATTGAAACAACTCAAAGAGTTGAAGGACCATTGGGGTAATGTTCGTAATCAGTGAAATGAGTGATCAACGATTTAATCGCTTTCTATTTTTACCATTTAGGTAGCGCAGGAGCGACGAGACATTCCGAAAGTCCGACGCGGATCGTTCCGGGAGCGGTAACGTTCCAGAATACCGAAGCGATGACCAAGGTAGGGTAGAACTTTCGTTCACTATGCCATGAATAAAAGTAAGGATTCAAATTGGTCGCTGGTTCAGAGCTCATAAATTACGATAGGTCGAACTGTATTAGGATAAAGCGATGAATTTCGATATATTACGTAACAAGGCACACATGCTTGAATTCACAGATGTCGAGTGTGAGTCCCGTTGGTACTCTGGCCTACATCATTGACGAAGAAGCATTGCTCGTTCGGGTTAACAATGGATGGCAATATATCGCGGTAAGTTCGATGATTTAAATCAAAACGAAAGGTGGTCACGAAAAAAAAATTATAATTCTTTTATCAACTGAGCTCATGTATCGTGCGCAGCTCGGTTCGCTTTTACCCATAACGACACCATCGCCACCGACGACTCTGCCATCGCCAGCGAATCCCCCCTTCGAGGCATCGAATTTGATAAATCAAATACCAATGAAGGCGGACGGCACCGGGGTAAGTTTGAATGTGTCAATCTCTCGACAACTGTTGTGCCGTGCTTATTAACGATGTAAAAATTATTGTCACTTGGACCTGCGCGACGCAGTGGTATCCAAAGATGGTAAGGAACATAGCGTTAGAATCTAGACGAGCGAAGTTGCCCGCGGGCTCATAGATGTGAATGGTATGCTAATGAATGCGCGATAATAACATCAATAGTTGAGAATGGCTGCTCTCAACGAACCATCGACGGGAGACATGCACGGCGTGCGAGGGGCCGACTACGCCTGTTATCGACAGGCCAAACGGGCAGGTCTCAAAGGAACTTTCCGAGCGTTTCTCAGCTCCAGGGTACAAAACGTCGATAGCATAGTTCGTCTGGGCGACAGAGATCTGCCGATCGTCAATATAAAGGGCGATGTTCTGTTCAACTCTTGGAAGGATATGTTCAACGGCAACGGAGCGTATTTCTCGCAAAACCCGCGAATCTACAGCTTCAATGGGAAGAACATACTCGCCGATTTTACATGGTAAGCGGAATATCGGCTTTCGCCGTTCGCGCCTTCGGCGATTGTCTCGCGCGATCGACGGAGCGCTTTCATTCCGAAGTGCTTCATAATTGTTTCAGGCCCGAGAAGGTGGTCTGGCATGGCTCTCATAAGCTCGGGGACCGCGCCATGGATACGTATTGCGACGCTTGGCACAGCGGCACCTCCGATCGTTACGGACTCGGATCGCCGTTGACGGGCGGACGACTCCTCGAACAGGTTCGCTACTCGTGCGACAACAAATTCGCTCTTCTCTGCATCGAGGTGACGAGCGAGGTCGCCCGCCGACGTCGGAGCTTGTCCGACAGTCATTTTGAGTCCGACGACAATGCCGAATTAACGGAGGACGATTACATCACATATCTCGACAAGCTGACGAAATGAAGTGGAGGAATAACGCGTAACGGCTTCGTTAATCGCTGCGCGCGCGCGAGCGACCAACGTTGGTCCTCGATACTTAAAATCGACTAATAATTGTTTTACCGTGTGGTAAAACGCGAAACGGAGCGAAGAACGAAAAAAAAAATAATTTAAAAAACCAATAAACGTCCAAGAATATTCGTCTTTGCGATTAAAATATCGATCGAGTCATATCGACTACCTCTTGTATAATTAGGTATATATATATATATATAATTAACATGCGAATTGTACCAAAGTCTCTCACTAACCGAGCGATATGACTGTCGTGAGTTCGTTCGATTTTTTCCTTTCTCACTCGCCTATCAATAACAAAATGAAATTTGTCACTCCAGCCAGCTCGCCATTGAATATCACACGATTATTTATACGTAAAAAAAATATACGACTAGACTAATTAGAGATGTTGAAAGTTACACGAAATAGTTCATTTTCATGCCGAGATGTAAACCTTTCTGGATTCCCAACAGGAGGTAATGCATAAAACACATATTGAAAACGAAGGTTCTTTCTTTTTTTTTTCTCATTGTCGATATACACGCGCCAATGCAGCGCCGCATGAGCTCTCACCGAGAGCTCAATGAAATTCGTTCGATAATTAAGTTGTTTTGTCGAATACCTTTCAAGTCTTCAGCACAGCGAGCGCTTGAGTGAAATCAAGACCCTCGAGAATGTAAGCTAAATTCTCCACCGAAGCGTCCTCGTCCTCTTCTGCCCAAATTTCCAGCATGCTCTTGCATTGCTCGTATTGCGTTGGTTTTCGTTGAAAAAATACGATCTGTAAGGATTGAAAAAATGTCGATTTGTAGAATCGCGTTCAGGATGATGCGGAGAAAGAGAGTGAAACGCGTCAATCATGCCAACCTCCTCGTTGGTATAGCCGAGCTTCGATGCCAATTTTGGCCAGTCTTGCTTCAACGCCTCCGACAGTCTCGCTACCATTTCCGGATTCACGTGATTGAGCTTTCGGACTTTGACGTCGACGTTCTCGGTATCGGTCTGCTCGGACTCCTGTTTGAGAACGTCCTCGTTGAACTCCTGATCGTTCGCTTCTGTCGGCGGTGGAGTTTCTTCCGCATCGATTTTCACGTCGGAATGCGTTTGCTTCAATGTGAATGAGAAAGGTTGGAAAGACATTAAGCAATTGTACCGAGAAATGATTGTAAGTGCAGAATAATGAACTTGCGTTCGCGAAGCTGTGGCGGTCGTTTTCTACTCCAAAGACACGCTTGACCAAGAACGCTTTGCCCGAGCACAGGATTAACCGTGATTGATTTTTTTCACTGCTTCCAATGAGTATGAAAATGAGATGAAGCACCGATTTCGGATAATGAAACAATAGTAAACATTCGTAAGTGAACTCTTCGCCATGGTAATTATTTTTCTATTGCTCTGAATAATCTAGGTTTAATTGGTTTAAGTTCAAAACCCGCTAAAAAGGATTGATAAAAAAGTGAACGATATATTCGACAGATCGTCTGAAAAAATTGATTTTCGGAGTCACCAGCTTCGCAAACGCGACAATCGATAAAAATTTATCCTAACCGGTCGGTCCTTGGCTATTTTCTTGATCATCGTTTCAAGATACTCCGGAAGCTTGTTGATCGGATAATTTCCGTGAACGAAAAAGTGCGGGCTTCGTCGAGCCAGTAGTCTCAACGCTCTCCATCCGAAGTTGCCGTCATTGACTTTTCTGAGACATAGCATTGAAAACATTGATAAATAATATAGAAACGAAAAAAAAAGTAATATTGATGGCGATAATTTACTTGTACTCGTCGTCGACCATCGCCGATGGATCCAACTGCACAATAGCCTCGGCAAAGTAAGTTTCTAAGGACGGAAGAAAATCGCGATCTTTGGATTTGCAAGCCTCGAGATTGTTCGGATTGAGATTCCACAGCTTCGTCAGTTCCTGGCTGGTTGGATTCGAGAGAATAACGTTTCGGTAAATAAAACTCCTCCATCGGCTAATTGTCGTAAAACATTCCGAACAATACTCACTTTCCCATGTGGTATTTACCGGCGTTTTCGGCGTCTCTGATAACGTCGCCGATTCTTCGTCGCGGCCGTTTCGCTTTGGCCTTCGGTTCCTCGTTCTCCATTCCGTTCGGCGGACTTTCAGGGGCTGGTCTCTTGAAAGCCGGACAGCCCTCGTTTTTCCAAGCGTTCCAATGCTGTTCCCTCTTCAAAATATTTTTAACGCTCTCAGCGAAGCTGGAACCATCCGGCGGTGTTTCTTCCAGAAGCGCGTAAACCTGACTCGTCGTTGACTTGACCCAGTCAACTTGGTCGGGCTTAAGCTCGTGGCTTTCTCTAAATACGACGCAGATGACGTTTAAATTCGTCGAAAAAATTAGAAGCAATGACGATTCTCAAACCCAATCGACAGGGTGACCGAAGTTCGGACTACTCACGCTTTGAACTTTACCGTACTGTTGAGATATTGAAAGAGAATTAGAAACTGCAGCAACACGTAACGACGGAAGTTCGAATCCGATAGCTGAAGCTCCAGCAATTTTTGATTCGTTAGATATTTCGCAAAGTAGTGAGTCTCTTTGTGGGGAGAGTCGGAGGCGGCGCAATTACGCTGCTCCTCCAATTTGAACGACGAAAAGGCCGACATGACGCTCGACGCGTGCTGAAAATTGAGAACGGCAATCAAGAATATTGATGCATCAGCTTGCGTGCAATGATAAATGATAAATGATAGACGATAAATGAAAAATGATAAATCTTCTGTTCTTTTGTTGATATTTGAATGAAAACAATTCTATGCAATCGAATACCGATAAAAATCATAAAAGTTAATTTCGTTAAAAAAAAAAATTTACTAAAAATACTTACCGTGGCAAAGACTTTCCAGTGAACCTTGTTGTAACATTGATTGGGATTTCTAAAAAAGTCCTGCAGGGCCCAAAATTTTCTGTACAAATTGTAATCTATCAGTATCTTGCTCTGAACTCTGTCGTCGTTGTTGCCGATGTTGTCAAGAACGTGCTCGTCCTCGGATTTTTCAGAGCCAAATTCCGTGTGATTCTCGAGATTGAACTCACTGACGATGTTCAGTCCCGAACGTTCGGAGAACGGAAAGAATTTAGCGAGAAACAGCAATATTCGCCCACAGAAAACGGTCTGTTGAGAGCGAGACAGGCGTCTCAACAGATCGTTGCACATTCGTAACAAGTTGTTTTTGCAACATGTGAAAAATATTTCTTCCTTCCAGACGGACACGTTGTTCTCCACAAAGGTGAAGAGTTTCTCGCATCTGTCGAGCGTCATAGCGGCAAATATGTCGCTAAGCAGCGTCACCGGCATGCTGGCCGTCGCCAGGTCTTTTCTGCACATTTTTATCGACAGCGTTATGTAGGCTTCGAGGACCTGCACGTTTCTCATCGCGTCGTCGTCGATTATTCTCAACAGCGAGTCTCGCAGCGCTTGATCTATCGCGGCTTTTCGGTCGGCCTCGTTCGCGCACGACTGTACGCATTTTTTCTCGAATTTCGTCAGATCCGAGGTTTTCAAACAGTCTTTCAGATAATCCTGCAATTGAACACGCATTTTATTCGATCGCGTTATTTACTTGTTTGTCTTCGGAGATCGCGGCTCGATCTACGATGTTTTTAACCTCAAATAACATTGTCGTCTTTACGTACACTAAAATCCTTCCTGAGATCCTCGAACGATTCCATTTTTCCCATTGTCGACTCTCCCGTTGACTCGAAACGTCGCCTCCTCGCTTTTTGTGAGACTCGACAAATTGGCCGTGAAAATTTTTGTATTCGTTACGAATGTCGCGTGAAACGACGTTCACTCGCGACTCACGGCGCGGGAGACGCGCTACTGTTTCGCGTGCCCGCGTTCCCCACGCAAGCCGCGGCGCGCCGCGTTCTTATTGTTCGATCAAACTGTCACGTGAATTATGAAAGAATTGGCGATGAAAAAACTTAGTTCAAACAGCGCAGTATTGCACACAATGTCGCAGTTTGTACAAACGACATTTATCGCGTTGTTAAAATCAATCTTTAAAGAATGTAAAAGAAATTTCGTCGGAATTTCGAAAATTTAAGGAAGAAACGTGCTGAGTCCGCGCAGTTTTTAAATCAAATCATTCCTGAGTTTGAGATTATTTCGTACCGATCAACTTTAGTGGAAACTTATTTTGTTAATATTCACTGCGGAATCATTTTATCAGACTAGCTCAACGATTCATATGAGCAAAGATTATTTCAATTTCAGTCCCGAGCATTCGCAAAAAGCGAAAACGGTCCACGGCTAAATTCCATGGCTTTGTAAGCACTCGATTCGAACGCATGTTTTTTTTTCTCGAACCATCTATCCATTAACGACGATGACAGTGACGTAAAAAAAAAATTCCCGTGCTTCGAGCGAATATTTTTTTTTGTATCGTTTTCGAGATTTTATTGTAGAGATGTATATTTTTCAAATTCACGACGCCATGTGGCTGTTGGTTCTAAAACTATGTAGTCTCAAACTATTGTGGATGTTTTTCTTCGTTGTTTTGTCCATCACGGCTTTCCTCATGGTTATGGTGATGATTTTTTTTTCTTTATTTTTACATTTCCCGACGTCGCTAATGATACGTAATTGTTCTTATTTCAGCACAACTGCGATAAAGACGAACTCAAGAAATGCGTAAGTTAAGAATAGTTCATCTTATTTTCTCTGCACGGTAAAGCTTCGACGCTCTTTAAAAAATAGCATTACGACTATTATTATTGTCAGTAATGAATACTGTTTTTTTAAACTTGGTGAAACTTCAACGATCAAAGAAAATAGGTTTTCTTTTTGCACAAAATACGAAAGTTCTAAATAATTTTAAACGTCTTTGTTGCAGATTCTGTACGATGATTGGACCTCGCTAAAATTATCGTCAAGCAAAGTCAGTTATCCATTAAAGAAGATTGATGGTGTTTCTTCAGAATTGTTGATATTAATTTATAAAATATTTTGTCAGAATCACGAAAGTGTGGGGGAAAAACTCGAGGCCCTCGCCGAGAATCTCACAAAAAAGGAACAAACGGTCTGATCAGTTTTTCTTTTCCCTATCGCAAATTAATTCAATTAATCTATGAATTTAATATACCATTAAGTCGATGTGAGGGTCTCGGTCGGTAACAAGAACTGTAATTCATTTAAGGTCTTCGACAATTTTAAAAGAATGCAAATTAATTGCATAGTTATGGTACTTAAAGGGTGTGTGGTATGAGAAATGGAGATGCTTCACATCGCCTTAAATAATTTTTTCTTTTTCCAATCGCCATGTATATAAATCATATAGCTGAAAGAATCACACTTGCAAGTGAGCAACGTCGCGAAAGTTCTCAACGGAATCGACAGCGTGAATCCCGATTTTATTCGCGATCGTTACAAGTCTTTGTTGAGCGACTTGAAAACGGACTTGAAAAGGACGCAAAACGAGGTTTAAAAACTTCCATCACAACCGTTATTCTCCAACAACGTCTCGCGACGTAAACACTAAACTCAATTTCAAAATGTCGCATCCCAATCCGCAACAGGTGAGAATGTTGCAGAGCGAAGTCGTTAGTTTGTCAAAGCGCCGCGAAAGCTTGAAGAACGATTTGATGAATGTAAATATCAAGCCGCGAAGGAACAACAATCCTGCATGTAATCGAATCTCTTATTCAAAGAAACAAACATATTGTTTTTAGCAACAAACGGACTATCAGAAGATGCTGGACGCGTTCGGCAAAGAATTGGACGGGAACGGACAAACTTCTCAATCTCGCGCATATCAAGCGTAGATTCATTGCAGTATTAAATTTCTTTGTTTCTCGTGCAATGCAATTGTACACACTTTAAAGATAAAATATATGGAGCTTCGAAAGACATTGATCACTTCGATAAACCGATGTCGGTCGATATCGGTCGCTATGATTTCTATCGAGTGCGGAACGACGAATCGCGCGTCGCCGGGATCGTAAATACAAACAAAAACAAACCTCGCAAGTTGCACGGTAATTTACCGAAATCGCGGCTTCCCCGCAACAACGATATCTCAAGTATCCTCATCAAGTTTCTTTCTCCTCTGTTGTGTACGTATCGGCATCTCGTTCGCGGAAAACAGTAAACAAAATCCGGGACGAGTGCGGCAGTGACTCACGACTGTGTCACCTCACCGAGCTTTACGCGGCGCGCGCGCGCGCGCGTGTGTGTGTCACGGCGCTGCGAAATTTCAAGATGGCGACTGCCCGATGAGTTCGCTTCGTCGAGTACTCGTCGTCCGATCCGTGACTCTAGCCTCGTCGTGACCAAGGACGTGAGAAAAAAAAAACGTCAACGGTGTGTCTTTCGTCGCGAACAATATCGCGGATAGTTAAACAAAAGTGAGGCGAGGAAAGCCCGTGCGGAGTCGTAGTCGAAACGAGGAATAGGAAAGAAAACACGATCGCCGAGCGATGAGTTTCTTCAGCAAAGTCTTCGGTGGCAAGAAGGAGGCCGCCGCACCGACGACCGCCGAGGCGATACAAAGATTGCGCGAGACCGAGGACATGCTCATCAAGAAACAAGATTTTCTCGAAGGCAAAATCGAACTCGAGATCGGCGTTGCGAGGAAAAATGGCACGAAAAATAAACGAGGTAACGCCCAATCGAAACGCGCTCGTTCGTCGGCTCGTTCGATTCTGTATACGTCATTTTGTTGTTTTTTTTTTTTTGCATCTACCTTCTTATCAAAACGGTGCTGAGATTTTTTTTAGACGGAAGAAAAAAATACCGTCGCCATCGTGGTCAGCTGTCATTGTGACGTTTCGAAATTCGGCTGATTGGCCGACCCACGCGAATGCTGATTAATTGTTCCTCAGCGATTCGCTTTGAATGCTTTTACATGTCGTAACATCGTCTCTTTCAGATAATTTTTTTTTCTTCTTGCGAATAGCTACTTTTTCGAAACACTTAAATTTCATACTTCTTGCAAGACGTCGATGTCACTCGTCTTTGTCAATTGTCATACTGGCGGTGTTGATTTGTTTATTAATTAACACGACATACGCCTTTCTGTTTCTGAATAGGAGACGCATGTACTTGTTACAAATTTGAAAAATTTAAACAACAATTCTCCAATATTTGCTCTTTTTGCAAATGGTAAATTGTAATGTGAAAACTCAAAAGTTAATGGTATTTGGTAACATGGTGTAATTATTATTGATAAATTCCTTAAAGATATTGTCTATTACTATCGAGGCCAAAAAAATGCTTAACTCGTCTGAAAAAGTCCAAAATGTTGCAGCGATTCGTATTGTTAAAATTATTTATCTAGATTCTATTATTGTGTTTATACTTTGTATGAAAAAATAATCTTATCGAATCAGTAAAATTATCGACATTACATAAATTTTAACAAATTGTTTTATTTACAACATTTTTGTATGCAAAAAAAATCTTGAACAAATACCAATTGTTATTATTATTCATTTATTTGTTTAAAAATTCTTGCATCTTTGTTGTTTCTTTTTCAACCATAGACAAAAAAAATGCCGAAAAATTGACTATGGATTGAAACGATAATGAAATTCACTCGATTTGACAATCTTAAATTTTATTATTGAGAAAAACGCGCCGTACTTCACGTAGTTGAAATTCCGTGAGCGCGAACGATCCGGTTTAACGACCCTTTTGTCAAACATTTCAGCCGCCATTCAGGCTCTCAAAAGGAAGAAAAGATACGAGAAACAGTTGGCGCAAATCGATGGTACGCTGTCGACGATCGAGATGCAGAGAGAAGCGTTGGAGAGTGCGAACACGAATACGGCTGTGCTCACCAACATGAAAAGCGCCGCGGATGCCCTCAAAGCGGCGCATCAACACATGTACGTTAATTTACATAACTTTAGGAAAACAAACCGTTTTTTTTTGTAGGAAGTTAACATCCGAAATTCTCATTTGAAAGTTAATATTCGTATCGGTTTTAGAAGGACTACATTTTCTTACGGTCCTACATTTTTATGAGATCGTGTCGTTTTTATGTGATAAGAAAATAAATTAATTTATGAATTTCGATCGAACAGGGACGTCGATCAAGTACACGACATGATGGACGACATAGCGGAACAACAGGACGTCGCGAAGGAAATATCGGACGCGATATCGAATCCGGTTGCTTTCGGCCAGGACATCGACGAGGACGAGCTCGAAAGAGAACTCGAGGAATTGGAACAAGAACAGCTCGACAAGGAGTTGCTGGGCATCGAGAGTACCGGCGAGGAATTACCGGCAGTTCCCGCTACCGCTGTGCCCTCCGTTCCGGCCAAAGCGCGTTCCAGTGAGTTATATCACGTTTTCTAACGACCAATAGCATTCCCAGAAATCGAAAAGCATCACAGAATTTCATCAAACGAAGGCGTTTGAAGAAATTATGATCTAAATCGATTTTTCAGCATCTTTTTTCTCAGTAAAATTTAACTTCTCTTCTAAATTATTCTTAGCGTGATTCAAGGAATAGTTTGGAATTTACCAAAAAAGTATTCGTTCGACTCTAAAAACTGTAAACACAAATTCTTTCCCATTCCAGAAGCAAAACCAGTGGAGGAAGATCCGGACCTGAAGGAGCTCGAGGCGTGGGCCTCGTAAAATGTTTCAAGCTTAGCAACGAAAAAGGAAAAAAAGCGAGACAAAAAAAGAAATATTTGGAAACGATTATAAGAGTGAGTTATATTTGTCTGTCGCTTGGAGACGGGGCTCGGAATAGTTAGCAGCGACGTTTTCACGTCCCTCGTGACATGCTCCTAGGGTGGAAAACGCAAAAACACTACGGCGACAAACAGGACGGAAAAGAAAATCGAAAATTACGAAACAAAGCTTTAGTTTTATAATATATTTTTCTTTTGCTTCAACGCAACAATTCGTCGATCGTTTCGCAATAGTGCCTAAAATTCCGTTGTCCCGTTTTCCGAGGTAAAAATTAAAAATAATAAAAATAAATCGCTACTCAAGCTTCTTTATCAATTTACTATGTATATGTATATTTATATATATATATATATATATATTTAAAGAAATAAGCATTGTCGATCGATTACCGAAAAGCCCGATTACGCTGTTGAACTTATGTTAATCACGATACCCTCTTAACTTTGTATTAACTGTTGAATAATAATGCTATGAAAAAAGAAATCATCGATAGATCGAGCGCGCGCGCGGCTTCGCGGGCGAAAAAAATCAAATCGGTGGTTATAAAAAAAATAATAAAATACTATATATATACACGCGTCTTTTAATGTGACGATAGTTTAAGCACTCACGGATAAAGATAAAACGAACGATGAAATCAGTGTTTCTGGCTCTTCTATTAGACGTAGCATAAAAATGTGAGATATTTTATTATAACACGAGTTGTATCTTTTATGGTATAAATAATGGGATTATGTCCGCAATCGTACTTATCCGGCTTACCATTTTGTTTTCAGTTATCATAGATCATTTTTTTTTGCTTATATTACGCCCAGACATTTTTTCTATAACAATGGCCCACAATCGCAAACACACACGATTCGATCGCATTATTTCGTACATAATTGCTTTGCTTTCTCAAAAATATTTCTATAAAAAGAATGACCATAAATTAAATAAATTTGTAACAATAATTGTAACACTCTTGCGGCATATTGTTTTTGTCTTTGAGGTAGATTTGTTTTGATTGAATGAAAAGTAAGACATCAGAAAGATTCATATTTTATTATAAAAAAGTAAAAAACGGCCCAGCTAAGGAAAATGTTCAACATCGCCTTCACTTAGTGCTGCCGTATTACATAAATAAATCGAAGAAAAATAAACATAACACAATTATTGAAGTCCGTAAGCCTGCATAATGCCGCAGCATAAACTTATCAATTGTAAATACTCGCTTCCGCCCTCCAATAATCTGTAACTGCATTCCTGCAAAAAAAAAAAAACAATCTATTTTTGTTTATAGCAAAATACAAATCGGCGCTCCGTTAACCAGAAGTATAATTACGCACGCCGAGTCTTTCGCCGATTAGTGCTTTCTGCTTGTCCGTGAACGAATCCGAGCGTATGACAATTTCATTCAATTGCTCGATCACCTGCGACGTCGCGTACGCTTCGAGCATGAATTCCTCGACGAAATCCTCGACTTTGTTGTAGTTGCTCGCGTGATTCGATTGGGAAACTTCGAGCAATCGATCGAGCCATTTGTCGGGAACGACCTGAAAAAAAAAAAGAGTTGTTATTCGTTGATTTTATTACGTGACGAAAAATGAGGAAAACAAAAAAGCCCGAAACGAATTTTAACATCGCTTCCTAAATTCGTAGACATTGTTAGAATTTTCACGTGTCCACAGGGCGATGGAGATGAGATAAGCAATTCAGACTCACCCCCGTGACTTCGAGAACGTCGTCCACCGTTATCTCGATTCCTTTGCCCTTGAGTCGCGTTACTGATTGAAGACACGTTATCGCTCGTCGTAGATCACCGCCGGACGCATCGACGAGCCTCGCGAGAACGTATTTCTCGGCTTTGAGCTCTTCCTCTCGGCATATCAATTCGAGACGCTCGATTATTTTCTCCTGTCCGAGCGGCTTGAAACGAAACTTCGTGCAACGCGACGTCAACGGTTCGATTATACGAGACACGTAATTGCATATCAGACAAAAACGCGTGCTGTGAGACTCTCGTTCCATGGTGCGCCGAAGCGCCGACTGAGCTGCGGTCGTCATACTGTCGGCCTCGTCGAGGATTATGATTTTGAAGGGTGGACAAGGCTTTCCACTAATTTTATTTAAATTTTTTTTCATGAAAAAGAAAAATATATCTTATAAAATTCGCAGAGATTCCGCGTGTGTCTATTTTTTTTTATTAACAATTAGCCTCATTGTGATTGTGACATCATCGAGTTTGCAAAACGTCGTTTGAAAAAGTTCTCGAGAAACGGCCAACGATATATTATTGATTCAACGATTCGACAAATTACGGATGACGAGGTACGTTTTCTAAAAATTGAAATTGAAATGAATGGAAGGTTCAGATTAATTATTACATTTAATTGAGGAAAAGGACTCGATGTTTTCTGTTCCGCGCGATCCGGGCAGTTTCGAATCGTTGCTTGTATGCTCTATCGAAAAAAAACGCCAAATCTTCGACGATCCCGTTCTTCGATTAGGAGCATTTTTGTTTTTCGTATCAATTTAATAGGATCGACGAATCGCTTTTGTGTCGATCTTAGAATTGACGGAATAATAGAGAGAAATAAAAACCAGTTTCGTCGAACTCTCTCAAACGGTTTTGGACAAATCTCAAACCTTTTACTAAATAATCATTGGCTAATTTCCACAGGGCTGTTTCTCTCAACGAAACATTGTCTCCATTGAAGAGAAAAACACAAATTTCTCAAACTTGCGCATTTCGCATTGAATATAAAAAAAAGTTGCTTTACTCAAGATTAAAAAACGAACGAATAAAATAACAATTAGAATTATAATGTTTAAGAACTTGATTTTTCTTTCATTGACAAAATTACTGTTTGCGATAAATTACAAAGTCAATAAATTAATAAAAAAAATAAGGATTTTTGAACAGTTCCCATAGTTTGAAGAAATAAAATGAATAAATTGCTTTTATTAATTCCAAGTAACAATCTGTACAAACAAGATGAAATCTTCCCAGAAAATATGTTTCAATAAATTTCATTTATCTTACAATATTCATTTTTAGGCGTGACCAAAAAAATGGGAAGAATATGAAACTTTCAAGAAACTCACTTGTGTCTTGTAGCGCCGGCAGTAAGTTGCGCGAAGGATTTCACTTTGTCCCTGATAACTTGGATGCCTCGTTCGTCAGAGGCGTTGAGTTCCAATATTCTTTCCTTGTACATGTCGCCGAAGAGTTGTCTGGCGGCCGCAAGTATAGTACTCGTTTTTCCAGTTCCGGGTGGGCCGTAAAATAGCAGATTTGGAAAATCGCCGCCGGACATGCACTGACGCAGCACCTGGACGACTTCGCCCTGTTCGACGACCTCCTCGACTGTCCTCGGTCGACTAAAGCACGAGTCCAAAAATGCATTTTTTTTTTTGCAAACTTGTGATTTTTCTAGAATTTTCTTGTTTTCCTGGGTTTTCTTTTGATATCTCGTCGAAAAAGAGTAATTTGTTAAATATCCGTCGATATCGAAATATGGAATTAACACCTGACACGGATTGTAAATAGTGACAATTTCGCGTCAAAAACAAACAATGCAACGTTTGCGCGCGAATTGCTTTACAGAGATTGAGGTTAGTTGGGGCTACGTACTATTTTTCGACCCATGGGGGTGCGGGCCCGGTTTTCTGTTCCTTCGATTTCGATGTCGAGGCTTTCCTCGCCTCGCCGGCTCCCAATTTTCCGGTTTTCAAGAACGAATGCATGTTCAATCTTTTATCGCCGTTCCGATGCGAAAACACTAGCGAACTGACCGCGGCAAACAACACGCCGGTCGCTGCCACCCCCAATGCTCCTTCGTCCCGCCAGGATCTGGCATTTTTCATTGGCTGCGCGCGAAATAGCTGCCAGCCAATCAGCACAGGCTGTTCGCAGGTGGAAATTTCGCGCATTTACGCGAAAGTTATTGGAATGGATCACATTATCCGCCAGAATGCTGTCTGTAAATTGTCTTACATTCCAATGTTAACGTTTGACCTTGAAATAGCTTACAGTTAACATTTTAGTGGCCGCGCGTGTTCCTTTCGGATAACTCTCGGGTGACGGAACAAAAATTGTTACTTGGAATTTCTCTCCGCCCATTCAAAATCCGAATTAAAAAAGAAATAGTGTCTTCTGGGCGGCATAATTCTAATCTTGAAAAAAAAACGGGAAAACACACAGGAACAGTCGTAATTCGGCATGAGAAAATATGGTTACTAGTTTTTTTCATCGTTATACTATTACAAAAGTCGAAAAACAATTTCGACGATTTCTTAAAAAATATCAATCGATCACTACGATTTTCAAAATCATTTATTCCTTTCTATTGTTTTGCAAAGGCTTTTCAGCTCCCAGCCGCGGTCATTGCACCGTATTGTAAATAAATCTTTTCGATTCTAATTTTCCTATTTAGAAAAGAATAGACGGAAACGCCCGGAAATATGGATGTTCGTAATAGTTCCTCTTTTCGCGGTAAAATCGGCGCGTTTGAATAAAGCATTATTGTTATTTTGTTAAACAATAAACCTTTAATAATTAGCGTTAATCGATATTTCACACGTTCAACAATAACATATGCGTAAGTACTTCGACGATAATAATAATAGTTATTATTATTATATAAAAATAAGTCGGCGTTGCATCTAAAGTACTATTTACAATGGAAACAATAAAATGCTAATATACAATACTTTACAGATTTATCGTGAAAGTTCAATTAAACTCGAAGCTACGGAAACTTTATCGAAGAAAAATTCGTTTGGCCCGCCTTGAAAAGGCGTTGTAGCATTTCCTCGTCGTTAAAACATATCGCACTATGAATAGAGATGAAATACAAGCCCGCCGTGAATCGCTACTTTTCATACACGTAAAAAAAATTATCGTAGCCGTTAAGTTCAAATATGAAGAAGTATAAAAAAAATATGATAAATTGTTGATTAAATAAATTACCTATTTACCTGAAGACGCGTAGTTGGTAAAAAAATATGTATATATTCGTTTGTCGATTAGGAAAAAGAAAAAAAGTATGGCTTTACAATTAGTCAACTTATTCGATGCACCGCGCTCACGTATATTCGTGGTAAAAAATATATATATATATAATATGCGCGAAAAAATTATTCGCAATGCACAACGGCCAACGTAGATAGATAATTTTCAAGAATTGCGATCAAAACCCTTCGTCGATCGATAATTCGGCGATATTTCGCTTGGGGGTCAATTCTCATTAAAATTTTTTTTTTTATAAAAACTTTTACACGCCGTAACAATTGTCCGTTAATACTTCGAGCCCCGAATTATAAGACAGTAATTCGTGTTTTCTACGGATCCATCGATCGCTTCAAACTTTGGTCATAGTCGAAAGTTTGATGTAGTGCGCTTTCTGAGTGATCTCGAATTCTTGGGTGGGCAAAAAGCATTGGGCCTGAATCCTCGGGTGTCGAACGCGTCGAACGAGACTGCGGCCGATGAGATACACGGCGACGATGACGGCGCAACCGATCGCGGCCGCGAGGATCGCGATGATTTCGGTGTATTGTCGCGAGGCTTGAACGTCGACGCACCGCGATCTGTCGAGATCGCGCTTCTCGCTCGTCATGCTCGCGGGATCGTCGTTGTCGAGACTCGCGCAAACTTTGTAACGGCCGGGCACGAGGCCGCTCATCGTTACGAAAGTGAGGGTGCAATTGAGCTTCTCGCGATGAACGGTGGATTCGCCCTCGAAGACGGCGACCGAGAGCGCGCAGTCGGGACTCGTCGGATCGGTGCCGACGCGCGCCAAGCTAACGTCGACGTGAAGAAATCCACGCTCCGAAACGTTGACGTTGACGCCGGTGATTCTTTCCCGCGAAATCGACAAATTCGTTGTGTCTTCCTTGGCGATCGAGGATCTTCCAACATCGCTCGACAACGCGCTCTCTTCGGTCGAACTTTGCCAATTGTGCTTATCCGATTTGACGTCCTTTATCGCTTTCTCGAGGGTGATGATGTCGCTGCATCCGAGACCCAGGGAAAATTCTCCGTAGGCGATCGGCACGAGGAGCACGACGCAATAGCGATATTTGTGGCCGTGCTGAAGGCTGATCGTCGCGGGTATGGGCACGGATAGCGAGCAAGGATCGGCCATGAGGGTTGAGTCGCAGTGAAGGGAACTCGACTCGATTTCGACTTCGCTCTCGCCGATAGCTTCGTAAATAATGAGACTGTCGCAGGTGTAGCGCTCGGTGCAGGGCTCGACGTGCCAGAGCAACTCGACCGCGGCGATTTTCTCGTCGTAGTTGAATTCCTTGAGGGTAAGTTGCGCGCCGGCCAACGGCACGCGAGTCATTATCGGCGGCGTTGGCTCGCCGCACAAGAGGCTGCCCGGCGATACCTGGGTGAGAATACCATTCTCCAGAGCAGGCGGCGTCGCGCACACCGCCGACGCTTTGTCCTCGGGTTCGAGGCTCGAGTTGCTCAACCAGTTCGCGAACTCGAGAAGGGTGCAATCGCAGTTCAACGGATTGTCCGCGAGGGAGAGACGCTTCAAGCGGAGCTTCGACGTCGGCACCTCCGAGGACACCATCGTTATGTCGTTGTCGTCGAGATGAAGATCCTCCAGACTCTTCAACGGTATCACCAGATCGGCGGTCAAGGAACGAAGAAAATTGTGCGTCAGATCGAGGGTCGTCAGCTTCTCGAGATGGGCCAGGGAGGCACTGGAAACCGCGACTATTCGATTACTCGCGAGATCCAGACGCTTCAACGTCGACAAGTGCTTGAAGGAATGGTCCTCCAGCACGTCGATCTGAAAATAATCGTTATTCTTTTGAGTCCTTATAAATTCCAGGGTACTCACATTTGGCGCGTTGCTGAGGCAATTATTTTTTTTTTATAGCCTCTTTAATTCTCTTCTAATAAGCCTCTTTAATAATTGAATCTAATTTTTATATTCTCGAAAATACACAAGTATGTTATCGAAAATAACTTTTGTCGGTTCAAATTATTTTTTTTAAACTCAATTCTGTACTTCTGAAGACATTTTCGTGCTTCGAAATGGGAAGATAAAAAAAACATGGGTCGAATAGAGAAACGATGTAACCGAGCGCGAGTGAGAGTTACACGGCTGAGGACGCGTGGGTCGCACGATTTCCGGCTGTCCTCGCCCCCTCGACGAGGCCCGCGCTCCAAGATCGACGAGAAGGAGACATACCTATGCGCGACATACCCGAACGGGACGGAGCTCGCCCACGTTGGATTGCGAAATAACCGCAACGGCGTTGCCCAACCGGCAGGCGCAAACGGGAATCTAACTCGATAATAACAGCGATCGAGTTTTCGAAAATAACGATTCGAAGGAATATACAAAAAAAAATAACCACTCAAACCCGAAAAATTTGTGTCTATAAATGATTTCCAATAAATCCACTTTTTGGCTTTTTTCACTGCTCGTAATCCATTACAGGTTCGAGGAAGTTAACGTAGAATGATTTGACAAACGATGATCAGATGAGTTGACTTCACCTCTTTATGGCTTTTCTCAGAGCTATCTCGTCGTCTGCGTAATTGATATATTTTTTTTTATGCGCAGGTAATCAGGATCGCTTTACCTGATTGTGGCTCAAGCTCAGATAGGTCAAGTTGCGAAGACCAACGAGTGCACCTTGCTGAACGTTGACGAGTTCGTTCTCGGAGACGGTGAGAAAGCGAAGCCTCTGCATCGGCGGCAGCAAATTCGGTCCCAAAGAGCCGACGAGCAGATTGCTGGAGAGATCGAGTTCCTCGAGATTCTTGAGACCTCTCAGAGCCGAGAGTGCCGAAACGCTTAATCGATTTCCTCGCATTCGCAGCGACCGCAATGCTCGCAAAGGCTCGAAGGCCTTCGGCGACAATTGGGACAATAAATTGTCGCATAAATCCAGATACGTCAGATCCGTCAAGCCCTAAAGAAAATATTGCAAAATATTAAAGAAATCGCATCAAATTAGTGAACTATGATTTATCGTTTTTTCGGTCCTTTATCGTCATCTTACCCTGAAGGAAGTAGCTTCGAGAGTTTTCAGCCTGTTGCGAGAAAGATCGAGCCTGTCGAGCCCAACGAGACGAGAGAGCGCCGCGATTGGCACGGATTCGAGAAGATTGTTCGGCAGTCCTAGCGCTTGAAGAGGACGCGCGAGTGTGGTGAACGCATTCTCGTTTATGCGCCGCAATTCTCCGGTGGAAACGACGAGGCCGTGGAGAGCAACGTCTTCGAGAAAATACGCCGGAAGTGTCGATATTCCCGTGACTGTAACATCCAACAAGGATATCGTTCCCTCGCGACTTCTCTTCAGATGTTGACTTATCGTCTGAAAAAGGACAATGAAATCGTTGAAAATTTACGTTTACTCCAAACAGTATCGTCCTAACTCGGTCACATTGTACTCTCTATAATTCATGAATTTCTCTTGATGTGTAAAATCGATCCAGTTTCGCATCACCTCAACTGGAATTCGTCGAGCGAAAATATACCTGCAAGGCCGTTCGATCGCCGGTGCATCTGAGCGTGTGCGGAAAATCGCAGGAACATTCAACCGCGGCTTTTGTGATATTCGGGCATTCCCAGACGCTCTCGGTTGCATTTTTCACCACCGTCGGAACTAAAGCTCCGGAATGATTCGTCGTCGGCGGTGAAAGTGTAATCGTCGGAGACGTGGCTGTCGTTGTCGTTGACGATGTTTCGAGAATATTTGCGTCCACATCGGAATTTGTAGTCAACGACGATGAAGGGCGAATCGTCGTGGCAACGGGAATTTCCTGGCTTATGCTGGTCGACGGGGCTGTTGAGGAGGGATTCGTAGTTGTAAAATCATCCCGATTGATACTCGCGTTGACCGACGCCACTGCCAAACCCAGAACGAAGAGTATTCCCGGCATTCTTGACATTCTAAAAAAAAAATTATACATAAATAACTCTGCACTTCCGGATACAAAAAAGAATTTTTCTTACCCGTGATTATAATATCATTTTTTTATTAAATTATGTAAATTAAATTCAATTTCAAGTAGCGAGAAATTTCTCATGAGGGTTTCTTTCATCGAGAAAAATATATAAAACGTGTTTCTTTTATGCCAAAAATGTGCTGAAAATCATTTGAAAATTGGATCTGGGTAGAGCCAGGATTTTAATGTTTTTAGCTCATCGAAGCACTCGATATGTGTAAAAAAAAGAACATCGAATTTCGCGTTCCCGGAAAAGTAACCTAAAGTTTAAATTTGATGTGGAAACGAATCAATTTTCAAAAAACCATAAAAATAAAGAATTTAATTATAATTTTGGTGGAAAAAGTACGGCAATGTCGAACAGGTATTACAACGAATTATGGCTTATCACCGAGAACGATATGGAGAAATTATTGCGCCTGGATCGCACAGTTCAGGCGGCAAAATCACCGAAATCGAATGACGTTGCGCTCAATACAATATTGCCGATCTACCTCAAGTAATATGAAATCCCATAGAAAATATTCCGTAATGAGATCAAACCCAGGCGAGCCCAAAAATTTTGTTTAAAATTAACGAGTTAATGGACATCATTTTTCTGCGACCGTTTTTTTTATAATTAAAAAAAATGTATTCCTACCGGAATCTTTCAATGAAAAAAAAATCCCACCTATCGTGGTCATTTCTATTGTTATCGATATCGAATTATTTTGTTTTTATAAGCGCACGATAATTCTCCGGAAATTCCCATATAAATTCATTGAGTTATCTGCTCGATGCTTTTTTCATTCGATCATATTTTCTTCTATTTTTTTTAAAGAACAAATGGAATGGGTTTGAATGAATTTGATCAAATTAATTCCTCTTTTGTTTAGTCTTTATTAATTTTTTTCACATATAAAAATATACGCGAAAATTCTGATACCGTTTAAAAAACGTTGCAGATATCGTGATTTGGTTAATCGTCTAATAATATGCCACGATCAGATAATTCAGCCGCAGAAGCGAGAGCTGATAAAGCAGGTCTTGGATTGCTCTATCGGCCGAATGCTCGAATACGATCGCGAAATCGTTAAGCTCGAATCGAACGATCATCGGTATCGCCACTCGTTCCAACAAATGAAATTAATTTTTCTTCATTCGACGAATTTCTAATAAATTCCCGTTACAATGGCGCAGATGGCCGGACGATCTGATGATTAGAATGAAAATTACTCCACCCGAAATGGCGTTTCCGGTGCCGATGAGTTTCACTGCCGATAGAACGATTTTGCTCCAGCAACGTCGAGACTATATCGAAGAGTTGATCGCGAAAGCAACGATGCCGAGTGAGGAACAATAAAAAATTGTTGATAATATCATAATTGAAAAAAATTATTGGTTTTTCTTTCTATAAAATAAAAAAAATATCATCCGGAGCAACTACGATCGGTGGATGCGCGGTCGGTGCGCCGCTTCGGCGATTACCCAAGTCAAGCAAACTGCTTGCGGGCAGTACTTGGATGGGTGACCGCTTAGCCGTGCACTGGCGCATCAATCGTTGAGCGGGAGGTCAATTTCTCTGAAACCTTTTTGTCTTCACTTGAGTGAATTGAGTGAAAAGTTCATAAAAATGAGTAAGGTTGCGAAAATATAAAAAAGTAGCGCAACAAAAAAGAGTAACCGAAGCATTTGGACTATAAAGAAAATGCGCGAAAAAAATGATTGTCAGCAGCAGTGTCGGATGTCGAGAGCGACGATATTCAGATCCGGGAGGAACCGGCACTTTCGAGTGGTGCGATCGACGTGGCTGACGGTCATCCCAAAATCAGGCTCACTCGCCGTCCGAAGAGTCTCGATTCCTCGAAGATTAAGATCCCCATCGAGTCCCCGGAAGAAAAGGCAGCGAGAGCAGACCGAGAAGCGGCTCGGAAAGCCTTCGAAAATGCTATATTAATGATCGAGGCTCACGAAAGAGCGAGAGCAGCTCGTTGCATCGGAATTCAGGGTAAATCAGCGATTTAGTCGTTCAGTTTATTAGCTTCTCAATACACAATTTAATTCTTTAGTCGTTCAATTGTTTAATTGTTAAAATATTTTGGTATTCTGCTATTTGGATTCATAAATGCTTATTTGTTTAATTGTTCAGCTATTTAACTGCTGTATTGTTTAAAAGTTGAATTTTCTGTGAAGTTGCTTAAGTTGTTTATAAAATGCGTAGCCGAACGCGAGGCCATATACAACAAGAAACTAGCCTTGGGAGAATTAGAGGTGAAGAAGACGGACAGAAGAGTGAAGAAAAAAGCCGCGACGGTGATACAAAAATATTGGCGAGGCTACGCGACTCGAAAGTCGTTCAGAAAACGAATAGATCAAATCGAAGAGATTCTCAATATGACGATTCCGAGCTGGAAGGACAACACCGCGTTTCACCGAGACAAGAATAATTATCAACGACGCATGTCCTTGCAACCCGATGCCGCTACGACGATGGAAGAAATGGCGAGCAAGCGACGTACTAAGGCAAATATTCCCTTCCGAATCTCTTTAAACTGTTGTAATTACCAATTCTAAACTATTGACCCTTATTACAGTTTCCGCCATTTCAATTAGAAAAAAAAATTGCTCGCAACAAAAATTGATACTTTTAAACTAAATATACTTATTTTCTACATTAATCAAAATGTGATTCTCTCGATAATATTTCATTATTATAATTTGAGAATATTTTTATTAATTTAAAAAATATATAAATGCTCATAGTTTACAAAAGCCAATCGATTGCGTAAATTCAATTGGCGACTTTCTTTTTTAATAGATAAAGCTGCAAATAAATTATTGTCATTAATTTAAAAAATTCAGAATATCGATTATTATTAAATTCCATTAATTAATCTTTGAAATGCATCGGAATATCATTTTTTATTTTTTTGTATATGCCGTCCACGAAGAATCTTGTATGTTGTTATCAGATCTTCAGGATCCAGGGCCCGGGCCTCGTGGAAGACATAACGGATGAGATCAGGGAATGGTTTCTCTTGTGGCACAACGAGCTCGGTTACTTCGACGCTTATCCGGCGGCCGAAGCCGGTGGCTCGATCCTCGTTGCCACCGGGCAGACTTTCACGCCGGAAGAATATCTCGTCGATCAGTGGGAAAAGGCCGCGAAAAAATCGGAGAAAAAGAAGGATTCGACGAAAGGAGCGAAGGGGAAGGAAGCCGAGCCGGCGAAGAAGAAGACGTCGAGGGACGGGAACGGATGGACGATGCCCGAAGAGTCGAAAGTTTTGGAGGGTCTCGAAACGGCCGAGAACGAATTCGTGACAAATTGGCGATTGCGGAAGGAATCGAGCGGCGACGATCAACGAGTTTATCTCGATCTCATCGACGAGAAATTGTTCTACGAGCTGCAGCTGGAGATGCGAGAGATCGCCGACGAACTTATGAGGCTCGAACTCGCCAAACTCAACGAGGCGTTGAAGAAGGACCATGCGGGCGACAAAGAGAAATTCGTTATTCCTACGATGGCGAAAGGTGAGCTTCGATGTCCCAATGCCCATTTAAGGCGATACGAACTCGGGATCGGTCGGTAACGAAAACTGTAATCAACCCCACTTCGAGACCTTAAATATTTGAGAAAAACGAGAAAAAATTGTCTTTCGCTGCGGAATAGCCGGAAGCAGGAAAGACAATTTTTTTCTACCTTTAAAGTTTATGGATTCACATCGCCTTAAAGTCGATTTATCGTTACATTTTCAACCAAAAGTGAGATTCGGAAAGAATTTCGATGACTTCTCGGTGGAATAAAAATCTGATAAAAATTATTGATAGGGAACATAGTAGGAACATTAATAATAGACGGACGTATTTTTTGCAAGGCAAAAAACCGAAGAAAAAACCTAAGAAAAAGAAGGGCAAGAAAGATCCATTGGGCGGCGTGACAAACGAAGCGATATTCACCGAGCTCGTCCGCGCGAAAATTATTCACAATTATCCGGAGGTGCACCTCGACGATTGGCAGGGCGATCTGTCCTATCAAAACTATGAAGCCCGGTTGCAATTGCGCGACTTCCAACATCGTCTCGGCGAAGTTAGGGACAGCGTTATGAAGTATTGCGTACTGCCGCTTGGATCACGGCAGGTTCATGCGATGGCACCGCTAGTCAAGTACATTTTACTATTTTTTTCTAGCGTTTGTATTCATAATTTTTGAAAAAAATTTTGGGACGATCGTTTAAAAATTGGTATCAATTATCGGTTTTTTAAATCATTTTTGACAGAATTTTCTACTCAATATTTTTTTTCTATATTCATATTTTGCACTCAACTTTCAAAGCGATTCGATTGGGCAATTTGCATGCGTATCATTTTTGGCTCCGTTTTTTTTTTCACCATCCAGATCGGTCTGCATTTGCGGTATGCCGCGTTATGGAAAATCGTTTCTGGCGAATGCGATCTGCACGGAAGTCGGAGCGTTGCTGTTCGACCTAACGCCGCGTGTCCTCGTCGGTCAGTACGAGGGAAAGAAGAATCAGGAGAAGTTGCTGAGCATGATCGGAAGACTCGCGAGGGAGTACGCGCCGTCGATAGTCTTCATGGATGGTGGCGATAAGCCGTGGTGGAAGAAAATTCCGGCCGACGAGAGGCACACGCAGCCGAAGCGCTTCGCCAAAATACTGCCAAAGTTCGTGAAGAGCATCAAGCCCGGCGATCAGGTGCAGTGGGCATTCGTAATCTTGGTACCGATCGTTAAACAATCCGGACCTCGCCCTATTCGAGCATTTTCATCAATTCCAATAATTCAATTTAATTTATTTCGTTTCTCTTCACCTTGGACTTACAAAAGTCCTATTTTAACGCAGGAAGTCATTAAGAAGTGGATAAAAAAAGATACAAATTCTCGATTGAGCCATTCAAAAAAACAAGGAAAAACCGGAATAATTATAAAAATCGCCGACAAAGTTGGGATTCGTCGAAATAACGAAATAAAAAAAATCGGAATCGACTAGCCCGACCGGTCGAAGAGGGCGTTGGCGTAGTTTTGTTTTACATCTCTACGAGCGTGGGGCGATGAGGTTTACGATTATATTAATTCAAGAACGTGCGATCCTTATTATTATCTGCCTGTCGACGTGGGCCCAGGTTGGCGGAGTTGCCGACTACTATCTCCATCGATCCCCGATCCCCCCCTTCCCGCGCCACACGGATTAAAATAACGACGAGTAACTTGTCCCGATTCTTCACTGCCCACGCGATGTACGACGTCGGTAACCTGTAAACTGCAGCGATCGCTCGGAACTCGTGTGAATCCAAAAAAAAAAAAAGTTAACTATCAGGGTTGTCGCAGGAATCACATGTCATCCGTTATCTCGTCGTATTTCAATTATGATAATTATCTATCTTCATTAGACAGGTTTTTTCTTCCCGTATCGCAGAGTCATATGAAAGCTTGCCCATCGCGCGCATGGGCCACTTTTACGTTCTTCAAGATACGTATCAATTAACTGTAATCGTGAAAATTGGATAATAATATA
This sequence comes from Ischnus inquisitorius, assembly GCA_963924025.1. NCBI lineage: Eukaryota > Metazoa > Arthropoda > Insecta > Hymenoptera > Ichneumonidae > Ischnus > Ischnus inquisitorius. Next base: position 7,256,310 of record OZ001251.1, on the reverse strand, counting down.
TTTTTAATCATGAAATATCTCGCGACCGGCTTGTGTCAAGAATCTGGGAGTAATATTAATTAATTATTAGTTCCGATAGTAGGAACGATGAGATTTCTTGAATAAAGATGTCAGAGGTCAATAATCGGGACAAGGGGTCCCAATATTAGAAACGGGTGTTCCGATAATAGGAATGATAAGATTCCATTAATAAAGATGTCAGGGGTCATTAATGGGGACAAGAAGTCTCAATATTAGAATCAGAGGGTGTCAATAATAAGGCCAATAAGGTTTCAATGATAAAGACATCGGGGTCAATACTAGGGACAACAGGTGTCAGTATTAAGGTGAAGTATCACTTAGGCCGTCGGTAACAAAAACTGTGATCATATTGTCTCGAAGACTATTTAGATTTCTAACAAGAGCAGACTGTCATGAAGTAGATTCAGTGATTATGAAGTATACGACTCTTTTCGAAATCTAGGATACAAAAAAAAAATTCTACCGCGGCAATGAGTGTGACTCCACCTTGAGATCGAAGAATATCAATCATCGGAACAATACGGTTCCACTTATAAAACCATCGGAGGTCAATAATAGGGACAAGATGGTTTTGATAATAAAAAGGCGGGTCAATCATTGGGACTATGAACTTTTAGCAGATTCACTGGACAGTCGCAAGTGCGCGGGCCAGTAAAATTTCGAATGATAATAATAATAACTACCATTATAATCGAACGAAGTTAAATATTTCGCATGCAAAAAGTGGACTATACAGCTAACTTGTATAATTTTTCCGATTTAGATACTTTTTCTGACGTTGGCGACGGAACCGCACAGAGCCAAGAAGGGCTTTCTAAAGATTCACGAAAAGTTCATAATAATACCGATCACGGATTACAACACGCTCTACATGTTCTACAAGAATCTGCTGATGAAGTACCACGGTGTAGATAGAAATCTCGACGTTTCGTGTCTCGCGAGAGTCTCGGTGGGTTATCCATTGGAATTCATACGCGAAACCGTCGAGAAAGTTATGAATCTGAGCAGAAGGATCGAGCTTCGATTCAGACCTCTCGATCCTCGAGAAATACTTGCGGAACTGTTGGCCTACGATGGACCAGCGCCCAAGGCGGTGGAACAGTTCAAAAAATTTGAAAACAAGACACCGCTCGGGAAGAACAGAGCGAAGTACTTGAACACCTTAAAGGAGGCGCGAGACAATCTGACTAACGTTAAGAAGATAAAAACTACGAAATAGAAATGTATTAACATTTTGATTCGAAGTTGAATCAAAATGCCTTTTCTTTACCCAAATGTTTGTTATAATAATTCAAAGCAAATTAACTTTTTGCATCTATTTTATAAACAGTGTAGGCGATTAATTACCATGGGAGCGTAAAATCGTACCACACATGCCCTTAAAGTAAAGAAACAACACGGCAATGAAATAATTCGATTCAGTTCAGTTCGATGTAGTTGAAAAAAAAAACTCTGAGAACAAGCCGCTTCGCAGGAAAGCTGTCCGAAGGCATCTACAGTCATGCGAGAAGCCATCAACTTCCCCAAGTATACTTGATCGTGCAGTCGCGGTGCGTATTACGCGAACGAGTTTTTTTCGCTCAGTTCGATCGTTTCGATCGAGAGACAAACGGCTCGGTTCGCTCCCACCAGACGAGTTACGTACTTATACACGCAGTAGTTTTTTCCCCGAGTTGAGATCTTCTCCTCTTCCCCTCGGCCTTCACGGTTCTTCTGTCTTCCCATTCCTTGGCCTCCCCACTCCGGCGTTTAATCCCTGAACTTGCGCACGCGCATTACGAACACTCGCGAAACTTTGCGCGCACAATGAAGCTCCGGCGAACCGCAACAATTTCTTTTTTTCCGTTAATCAAACTAACAGAAATGTGCTCGACATCGCCGAGGCGCTTGGCATTTTTTCCTTTCCATTCACCGAACACTTCAGTTTCGTCGTTTCATCGAGCGCGAAATTTTAGGACCGAAAATAAAAGAATCGCAGTTGCCGAAAACTCACAGATTCCGCTCGCCTGCGCAGAACTTCGCGCATCCACGCACCGCGCAGCTCGAGTGAACCGATCGCGAGCATCTCCCGTGCCCGAGACTCGCTCGCGCCCGGCGGAGTGAGGGCATTTCGGTGCTCGAGCGTTTCGCGACTGGCCGCGACAGATGCAAACGCACTCCCCGGGATGCTCGGTGGGGCTTCGCCGCACTTGGCGCTCGTCTAGAGTGTTGCGCGCACTCTCATTCCGCCCACGTGTTCGCCACTCCACCAATGAGAGACTCTGCAACAGTTCGGGAATTCACCAGTATCGACTATTCAAAGATTCGAGATCCCGACACTTCTGCTTCTTTTGTCGTTGCTTTTCTACAGTTTTGACACAACAATAGCATTCACTCGAACGTCGGCGAGAACAATGTTACCGTGAACTCCGGCACTCGCGACGTCATTCCGTCGCTCGACACCCACGTGTTTTCACGAAACTGCACCGTGCAAACAGTTCCTTAAATTCTGACGTTTGTCGGTGAAACCGACTCAGTTTGTTGTCGATTTACACGATTTTTTCCGGTGGTTAACAAATTTATTTTCTTAGTCGTTTCGATGTTTATGCGGGATAGATCAACGCGCGATTGAAGGTTAAGATTAAAAAACAATGAGGCTCGATCGGGGGATGCCAGTTTCATGGGCGAGTGCGTCGAACGCGCGAACGAGCGGAACAGCGGAACAGCGTGCACCGGCCGGGCATCGCTGGCAAACTCTTGCGCTCGGGGTCTCGGCTCACCATCGCGCGGGCCCCGTTCCCGTCCACACGGTGGGGACTGTCTCTTGGTTTCCACATAGCATAGCCATGTATGGAACACCCAGCGGGCCTACGGGAACGACGTTCACTCCGCGGCCCTTACGCCCACTTGCGGCTCTCCTCGAGCTCCTCGGCTCTCTCGTCGTCGTCGCTACTCACACGCTCGTACGTGCGCCCGCGCAAACGCGCGCCACCGCCTCACTCCGTCTTTATCACGCTCTTTTTTTCTCCTCTCTTTTCTTCTTTTCGTCTCTTTCTCTCTATTCCGCGACTTGTCCACCTCTGCTCATTGAATTTCTATTCGTTTTTTTCTCCTTTTGCTTTTCTTTTTTTTGTACTCGCCATACCCGAGGTGCTTCGCGCAGCTTTTGGCCTCCTCAAGGATAATTCGCGTCTACTTACTATTGTCGGAGTCAAAATAATCGAGAGCCGCGCAACCGAGGAACTGCTTCTTTTTTTCGCAAATATAATCGAAACGATCCAACGCTGCTTTCGTTCTTTGTTGAATTCGTTTTTTTTTTCTCACTGTATTTGTAGTTTAGATAAGGCAGACCGGGCGGACGGGATTTTCAGTAAAATCTTTAAAAATAATGATAAATCTCCCGTGCTCGAAAAGCAGAAATTCGCGAAAATCATATATTAATCGCGAATTATAATACTCTGGATTGTAAATTTGTGACCCGTTCCTCAAATGAAAAAAAAAAGATGTTGAATCAAAATCAGCAAATTTTTTGTGAAATTGCAAGAAGTTTGAAATTTTAGCTTGCTTTTATTTGAAATTTATCGCGCGGATTTTTTTAACGCCGTGATTCCAAATGCGAAATAAAATATTGCGCACTCAATTTATTTTTGTCACACGCCAACGTTGGCTGCCCAATAAATAAATGGCAATAACAATTTTTCAAGCGTGTTTGAGTTTTTTTTTTTGATGCCGTGGGTATACGATATTTACGTTTACACCGAGAAATTCAGCAAGCACGGCCGTGCTTGACCGCCGTTGCATTTCGTCATACGCCGCGCGATGGTAGCGAGGTGGCGCGTAGGTGGGAGCCGGTATATATTGAATGAAACTCTCGACCCAAAAAAAAAAAGAAAAAAAAGGTGAATGAAAGTTTGAATACACTAACGAAGGTCTCGACGACGGGGATACATAGCGGTTATTCGGGTTCGGCGACTGTACTTCCTATGATTGAGATCTTTCTTTTCCTCCTCTCGGCTCTCCACGTGTCGTGCTACATGCTCGTTAGAAACTTAAATGAAAAAACCGATTTATTTCAATCAAACTATCGCGACTACTCATCGATCGTGTCTAGGTCAAAAAAATTGATTGATTCGTCGTTTAAAAAAAAATTGTTTCCAGACTGCTAATGCGTTAATAGTCATAGATTTTGATCTTCTAATATAAATAAATATTAAGAAATAATAATAATAATAATGTTAGTCCGCTTTAAAGTCGTTTGACTAATGTCTGAAAAAAATTTCATCGATTTGAAAGAATTTGTAAGCAGCGAAGCGTTCTCGCCACGGATGCTGGAAATCGGTTCGGCGAGGCCGTTACGAAATCACGTTAAACCGGGCCGCCTCCTACGCGGACGGAAAGTTCGGCTCATTTCTTTCTCTCGCTCCTGCCAGTGGGATGAAATGCGTGAGAGGTCAATGCGATAACATTTTTTTAATCGCTGTCAGCTCATAATCGTGCAAGTTAACGCAATACGGTCATTATCGTTTTATCTGTTGACATTTTTTTTTTATAATTTCATTTGTCATACGGTTGTTCCGTCAATTGCATTCACAAAAATCCTCGTGAACTCGTGAGTTATGAGGTCCTTTGTTTGATCAAATAACCCGTTTTACGAGTATCTCGAATTTGTATTATTGAAGAATAATCTGATTAACTGTGGGCAGTCGCACGAGATATAAATTTTTGCATTTAATTTGCTACGCGGGGCAATTCTCGTTCAAAACGCTTGGAGCGGTATTGTTTAATCGGTCAACATTCTGAATTTTATTGTAGAAATTATACGTTCTTTCAAAAACGTTTAATTTCTGGAATAATAATAATAATAATAATTATTATTATTATTTATTTTCAAATTCTATTCGAATTTGTTTGAAAATTTTGTGACCGAGGAAGCACGGCATCGAGTTCTCGGAGCTCGGAGAACGATGGGAAATCATATGGGACTTACTGGTACGGCATTTCTGCGGACTTGGCGGATAACTGTCCGGGTTTGTTAGCGCGATGACGAGACTGGTAACAACTGCGGAGAGCTGGATCGGCCTGGTGGCCGGGACAAAAAGTTGAATCGACCGAACCGGCTATTAGCGCTAGTTGATCGACCTCTCGGTGACTTTATCTATCGTTTGCAGCCGCTCGAAAAGACGCGCAAGATTTCATCCGCGGCACGGCGAGAGCGAGTCGAGTCGCGGGCCCGAACAGGACGAGTCCGCGACTCGAATGGACAATAGCGCTTCTACGAAGAATCGATGCTCCCTCGACAGCGAGAAACTTCTCGGCTTCTCATCCAACCTTCGAAACCGCGTTATAAATATGATTTTTTCTTACTGAAACACGCTATATGAATTAATTAATGTTTTATACATTGTAATTGCATTGAACTTCGTTTAACGGCAGTTAATAAACGGCGGAAATAAACAATATTTCATTATTATTAACAATTAGAAAATATTTTATTGTAATCTTTTTCCCACCTTCGATTCCTTCACTGCGACAAATCTTGAATATATAAAAATCGGTTATAAAGTACGACGGACACATCGAGCTCCGTTCAGAATTTCAACAAATTGAATGTGCGGCAATCGCGCCGGTTTCGCTTCTCGTGGAAAATCCAGTCTCTGCCATCAGATCGACGTAATCGTTCACGTCGCTCATGTAATATCTGAGAAATCTATGATCCCTCTTAACATTTGTGATCAGTCTTTTGATATCGTTTTCCCTAGAAAAAAAAGACGAAACATTCTTCAGAAGCCGTCCGATTGTATAGTCATTTTCAAACATTATTAGCGTTTAAAAAAATGCTTTTTGCACGTACCTGACTTTCTCTTTTCCCAAAATATACGAGACCGCGATGTCGTTGCAATTAATATCTTCGAAAGATCTTATCTCCATAGTTATGTTCAAAATTATACCCGCGTTTATGTCCCTTGTTCGGACCAAGAACGTTACTCTGCGATAAGTAAAAAAAATGAGCGATGAGTTTTCAATTTTTACTGTCGTGCAAAGAGGATTTAATTTTCTTTACCGATTTCCATTGACTTCCATAACGTTGCGATTTCTCAGACGATCGAGTTCGAACATAAAGTCCATCCCCGCTTTTACTTCCGTCGAGACATAGTCCAACAGTTCTGGGATCTGCTCAAAAGTGCGATAAGCACGCGTCAGACTGGCGGAATCAATTTTCTTCATTATCAAACTGTGAGCCAGCGACACACCTGGATCGGTGCCTTCTGCTTGCGACGAGGAGAAAAGACAATCATTTAATAAATTTTGCACCAAAATGTAACTTCAGAAAAAGCGATATTGGAAAAAACGTTGAAAAGATTGCTTCTTCTTTGAAGTTAAATAAACAAAAGGAAAACGTGAAACTCAAAGTCGGTTTCATTGTCGAAACAAACTAATTTTCCAATACCGTTTTCCCTTATTCAAAGGTATAGTACGTTGCAAATTTCTCACCTTCGACCAATTGAGACAAGAAGTCGATAACTTGTATAGGTTGCGCCGACGCGTTCTCGCCTTCATTGAAATAAAGAGCTAGCACGATGGAGTCGGAAAAAAAATTGAATGCCACAATTTTTTCGTCCAGACGATTCAACGTCCAGATGGTTTCGAATCTAAAAATATTGTAATCTCTCGCTTTATTTCTTTTCCGTATTTGAACAGTGTCGACCCTCGTTGAAAAAATTGTAACATGGATAAGAAAATTCAACAATTTAACAAAACAAGTGAATGAAATCGATAAAACTCAATGAAATTCAACAGCTTTTCGCCAAATATTCCCTGTTCGTAAATTGCGGTATGAAAGTCGCCTCATTTAGTATTCATTTCCTTTAATCCTTCAACTGTTTTGTGGCTGGAATGGGCGCAAATGATTTGATTATAAACTTCCGACCCAACATGTTATTTTGTACAAGATCCATAAGAAATAAAAAGATATGATCAATTAAATTTATTAAGAGCGAACTTAAATTTTTATAAAAAAATTCACGAATGCTTGTTTTCACTATAATCGCCGAAAAAAACTTGAGCGCTGTCTTCTGACAAACGTTTAAAGGGTTAAATGGATAATTTTCAATCGTAACAACCCTCCGCCAAAACTTTGAAACTGCAAAGCAAAGAAGTAGAATACGAACCTTGGGGCAAGATTTTCGATGGTTTCCTTCAAGATGCCGAATGGGTTTTTAGGAACGAAAACCTCCGCTTCTGTGCCGATGTCATCAGCGGTTTCCTCCATGTGGATCGATTGATGGACGTTCTGATCGTCATTCGTATCGACGGCGGATGGCAATTCGTCGGACAGCGAACTTTCCAGGACGACCGCAGGTTCCTCGTTACCACGATGCATCGAGCGTCGCGCAAAGGTGTCGTATACGCCAGTGCTACACGCGAAATCCTTGGATTCCCAAGGACTCATTGATTTCGTCAATTCTTCGTCTTTGCCTTCAATTTCTCTGAAACTCTCGCGCCGTCGCAATTTTTCGGAGGGACCGTCGGGCGATTCGCTGGTAAATTCGTCAGCGGTAGTTAATCCGGCGCTCGAAGATCGACAGGTCTTCGTTGTTTCGTGATCGACGTCCGACGAGGCAGTCATCAAAGCCATCACATCGGAAATCGGCGGTTTCACAACGACTGATTCCGAACGACGGTTCTTGCTTTTCTCCATTCGTTCTTCCGGGCATTCATTCTCTTTGTCGTTCGCAATATTTTCGATGCGTACCGTTTGTGTCATCGTTATTTGTGCGATATCGAACGATACGTTTGGTACATCTTCTATTGGTTGCGCACTCGTATCGTCCGTCTCTGGGAATACTTCGTCAACCATGTCTTTTCCAAAAACGCCATGCTTCGACGATAACTCATATCCCGACGTCGCGGAGTGCACGAACTCCGGCTGACCCATCGTGATGCTTTCCTCCAAGACAATGGACGGTGGTTCGATTGCCTGCAAGTCTTCCAACATAATAGTCGATTCGAGACGGAATCTGTTGACCGTGTCCACGCGGCATCTCAATTCCTCCAACGACTTTGATGCGTAACGATGATCCTCCGCCAACGACCCATCCTTGTTATGAACCGAAGCGTTATTGTATGCATCGGCTTTTCTCGACCTCGAAGAAACCTCCCAATCATCGGTAATCAGTGTTTCCTCGTTGGCGACGGGGTTCGCCGTGTCGTTGAATTTCGGCGAAACGCAAAATTCCTCCGTGACCCGTTTCGGTGCTACGTCCATTTTGGCGGAGAGAGTCGCAGAGTTGCATTCTTGACTGGCGGTCGAATTAGCCTCGTAATCCTCCATGCAACGAGCCTGCTGTCGCAGAAACGTCGCTTGATCGAATCCGGATACGTCCTCCATCGCGAAACTTTCCGCGAGTTTTTGTATCATCGCATCGAGATCCTCTGTTCTCGTTCTCTCGTTGGCGTTCTTCTGTTCGATCTCGTCACCGATAGGGATCGCTGGATTCGAAATAGGTTTTTGGAACAACTCCTTCGCGACTTGGCCCGAACGGCGTTGAATCGTTTCCGCGGGAGGGAGAGATTCGATTTCTCGCGGCGCACCATCGAGTCGGGGAGAATCCGACGAATAACTTCGTGAACTCACATTGACCGGATTCCACGACCATGGAGCGACTCCGGTAATCTCCATTTCCTGGTTTTCCAAATCCAATCTACGACGATCTGCCTCGTAAATTTCGTTCTCGCGTTCGTCAACGTGCGCCTCTTCGATTTCTGTAAGAAACGGCATTACACCCGTTATATCGTCCGATCCAAAATTCATCGTATCCCTTCGTTCATCTGGATTGCTCGGTATCGTAATATTTTCCTTGTTCTCCTGGCGCGACGAAAATTCGTCTGGTTTCGTCGTTCTGAGCGAGTCGTATTTAGGCATCGCAACATTGCTGTCGCGAGCCTCAAAAATCTGAGCTCTGCACGGTCGGCGACGAGAATTATTATCCAGGCCGACTGGGCAATTTTCTTTGTCCAAAAAGGGCTCTCTTAGTTTCCATGCCAAATCCACAGCCCGAGTCAGCTCCATCCCGTCATCGTGAAACACCACGGTCTTTTCTTCGTTGCCGAATTTTTTTATCATATTCGATTCACTTTTCTCGCATTTACTTTGGTTTGAATGATTTTCTCTATTGCCATGTTTAGGATAGTGTACCGCCTTAGTTAGATCCATGGATACGTCGGAAAAAATCGTTGTTTTCGTTTCGCCGCAGTCGGGAATATAATTTCTTTCCTGAATTGCGTTTTTCCTTGCGAGAGATAGAGTGGACACGGGCACAGTCATTTCCATCGATTGATCGTGAATCATCGGGTTGATTGGATTTTCTTCAAAAATTTTCTGTGCTTGATGAACGATGCCTGGTATGGCGCACGTCATCTCCATCGATTCATCTTTAAGAAGCGTACTGTCTTGCACTCTAAGCGAGTCGTTACCGGGATTGAAATCGGCATAATCTTCCGAAATGGGTTTGAAAGATCTTGATTCGGGGAGCGCACTCATCGGCTCTGCCGACGTATTTTGCGTATTCGTAATTTCTTTCGCCGACGGAGCAACGGTTCGATCTGGGTGCGAGACGCACGGAAATGATCCCACAATGTTCGTCTCTTCCATGGATTGATCATGAAAGATATTAGTTTTCTCTGAGAATCGCCTGTTGGTGGTCTCGTGTGTCTTCGTAATTTCTTGCGCCGACGGAGCAACGCTTCGACCCGGGTGCGACACGCACGGAAGTGATCCCACAACATTCGTCTCTTCCATGGATTGATCATGGAAGATGCTAGTTTTTTCTGAGAATCGCCTATTGGTAGTCTCGTGTGTCTTCTTAATTTCTTGCGTCGCCGGAGCAACGATTCGACCCGGGTGCGAGACGCACGGAAATGATCCCACAACATTCGTCTCTTCCATGGATTGATCATGGAAGATACTAGTTTTTTCTGAGAATCGCCTATTGGTAGTCTCGTGTGTCTTCTTAATTTCTTGCGTCGCCGCAGCAACGGTTCGACCCGGGTGCGAGACGCACGGAAATGATCCCACAACATTCGTCTCTTCCATGGATTGATCATGGAAGATACTAGTTTTTTCCGAAAATCGCCTATTGGTGGTCTCGTGAGTCTTGAACTGAAGTGCTAAAGCTGCTTCCAAGGTTGACAATTTTGGAGTTACTTCCGGCATGACTGTCGCTTCGTCATCGGAAAGTTTAATACTTCGTTGCATTTCGAGATTTGCCAACGTTGGATGCGGTTGCGCCGCGATAACGTCGATCGGATTGTTTCCGAGGGACTTCAATCTTTTCGGTAATGGCGACTGAATTTCTGAATCAGTATCTTTGAAGAGCGGCTCTTGGGACGCTGTGGCGTGCGGTTTTGGATCGTTCCCAATCGTCTCGTCGATCGAGCGAATGCTACTCTGCGAAACAGACTTCGAAGCACTCGAAATTCTTGAGATGGCCTCGGCTAACTCAAACGACTTGATATTTTGCGGAACCTTTCTGCCTTCCGTTTCGGCTTCATCCCGAAACTCTACCACCTGCGACTTGTCGGTGCTCTTATCGATTTCGTTCGAATGAATGGATTCATCACCGAATATTGTACCTCTTGCGGATTCAGGATTGTCGAAGATCCATTTTTTTGAACTTATAACCCCAGCCAGCACGGATTCCGTGACGTCCATCGATTTGTTATGAACTATTGTTGTCCGCTCCGGGGGTGGTTCTTGTAATTTGCCGATACATGGAACATTATGAACGACTTCGGTACACTCGATGGACTCGTTGTGAAATATCGTCGTTTTGGACGTCGGTGAATGTCGCGCTCGTTCGATACTCCGAGTCATCGGAACGGCTTCGGTTAATTCCATAGATTTATCATTCAATATCGATCTTTCCGATTGCAAATCGGATTTCCTTCGATCTTCGAATGTTTCCAAAGTCTCCCTAGTTTTTTCTTGAAACATCGGCTTTTCTGTAGCAAACGCTGGTTCCACCTCCGATTCTATTTCCATTTCCGACGAGTTGTCGTGGAATACCGTAAATCTTGCCTGTTCCGCCGATTCCGTCGCTTTAGTAAGACTTTCTTCGTTGGACTTGCTGTTCTCGATCGACGGGACAGACGGAAGTAGCAATTCATTGGGAAACGAACCGGTATTAATCGAAGGTGTATCCGATGGGATCGGAAACGGCGAACGATCAATCGCAACATCTCTGCTCATTAAAATTGGCGCGGTAAGTTCCACCGGCGTTGTTTCGATTATCGTCTCGTCCATCGGAACAACGTCATTGCAGTTCTCTCCAGCTACCGCTGAGAGTTCCATATTCGTTAGGCTCTCACGTTCCTGTGATTTCGGAGCATCGAAATGAATTGCAGCAGAACACGAATTGGTTCTCACGCGAGGCGCCAACATTTTCTCGACTTCATTCGGTCCAGCGAAGTATTTGTGTCCATCATTCAACGATAGAGATCGACGGGTCTTCAATGATTCAAGGTGATTGACTGGAAAAGGAATTCTTGTTGCTTCTGCGTGAACCGTCTCGACGACGACGCCTTGAATGACTGAACTGGAAGTTCTCGCGCTCCAATTGGTTTCTTCGACGACTCGATTGTTTTCCAAATTCACCGTTGAGGAATGTCGCAATTCCAACGACGTTACGATTGACTCGCGGACGAAAACTTCGTCGACTACGAAATCGGCGGCGATAATATTTTCGTCACTGTTCGAATTTTGGCTGTTTCTCTGGCTAAGCTCACTTTCCTCGTACGTATTGTCCCAAACCGTACCCTGCTCCACCGAGTCGCAGAATTCTCTGTAAACGCGTGACAAGCAATCGATAATAATAACCGAGCTTGATGGCCCTGTTGAAACAATTAATGTATTGGCTAAGGGCAAGCTGTACAAAGTGCGACTTACTTAACGTGCTTTTTCTCCGCAAAGCTGACCCGGCGCTTTAGCTTCTTCGTAGACGCCGGGCTATTCTCGGCGCTCGATTCGACGGGCTCCACATTTTGAAGTGGTTGACGCGGTTTCGGCGTTTTTAAAATCTGACAAGGGAAGTTCAGCCACTTGATGATTTTTTCATTGCGTGTCTATTGTTTCACACTTCGAAGGCGAATTTGAGGATTCGAAATTTTCTTTACACAACAGATTTGAAGAATTCACACTAAAAAATGTGCTGCGATAAATAAATAGGTCTGTCTCGCTAAGCGTGGCCAAGGCTGCGTCTCAATTACGTGAGAGAAAAAAATCTTTTTCTAACTTTTCATTGTTTGCAGAAGCAATGAAGAATCTTTCGATCCTCTTTTCTCTTTTCCATTGCACATTGATAAATCTTCCTAGGGAACATTTTTTTCTTTTAATCCACACAGTTCGAGCACTCTCAAGAAAATGAAATCATGATTCTCATTACCGATTGCGACATTTCGACGTGTTGCTGGACTTTGTCGGAGAAAAAACGAATTTTCTGGGATCTGCGCAATGCATAGTCTGGGGTACTCAAATTTTACATCGGCAAAGACAATCAACAAGCGTTTTTGCAGTCAATCACAATATTTTGTTATCCCGCAATTTTTGTAATTTTTTTCATTGTGTAACAAAAAGACGTTTCGATGCAACATTGACAAAAAAAAGTAAATATTTCAATTTTTATGCGAATCAGAAGAACGGAAACTCCATTACCCCGGAAACATGCAATATTTTGCAGGTAGCGCAATCGATTTTTGGTAATTGGTAAATGGTATTGTTTTGTCAAAAAAAAAAAAAGTGTAAGGTATTTCTCGTAGTTTCGCAATTCCTTCGAATTTCGAGACAAATTTATTTTAATTCAAAGAAATATCAATTGAATGCAAAAATAAATTCTTGCAAATTCTCGCAAAGACAAATTACTTTAAAAGTCTCCGTTAAATTTGATTTTTCTTTTCTTTATTTATTGTGCTTCGATAAAACTATGTTGTTATATGCAATTACGCAAGCTGTCAGTTGTATAATAAAGCGTATCGGCTTTAATACGGGGCATTGTTCAAAAAGTTATTTGCAGCAACAAAAATTTTCCAAAGCGGAGAAGCGTAATCGAAGATAAATCGTGTACTCACCGAGGATCGCCTCGAGCTCCTTTCCGACTTGGCGGGTTTCCTGACGCGCGAAAAACAGAAAAAAGTAACCAATAAAATGGAAACAAAACAAAACTATCAAACAACAAAATATCGTCGCGGAAGAGTTTTTGCGTCCAGTGAAAAAATAAATAAAATATATCCTTGTTTTTGGGCGGGAAACGGTGAATTGAAACAACGGAAACAAAAATTACTCGTAACAATAGCGATCGTTCGCGCGATCTGCGATACTCTTCGATGGATGAAAATTCTTGCTTCTTTCACGCAATTAAGAACCTATGATTCTTATTCTCGCGGTTTGACAATTTCCGAATTATACGCCGTTGACGCTTTCGAGGTTAGGTGTCGAGCGGCTTCTTATCGTGTTCTCACGAAAACTTTACCGGTTCGCGACAATTCTTACGTTCTCGTCTACTCGACGGCGGACGCCTCGCGTGATTTATACTTCGTTCTTTATCGAACATCGTCAAACATTCATTAATTACTCACATTTCATCGTCGTTTGCGTCAATCACGGCTCAAAAGAACGTACACAACTGACAAACAGATTCAAATTCGAATAAAGCGTCGTGTGTACATCCCCCCCCTGCCCCTCCGCGCGCCGATAGGAACGGCGCTGCACTGAACAGCCGCGACAAAAGTATACCGAGGGCGCCATCTACGCGGTGCGCGTCGAGTCACGCGTCGGATGTTTACAGCGCATGAAAAAACGAACAATAAAATTATCACGCAAAGCGAGCATTATCAATCCGGCGACGATTTGTTGACAACAGTGTCACGGTCATTACACGAGAGTTAATTATTGCAATTTTGAAGAACGAATCTATACACGCGCGAACTACGTTATAGACTGACGATAAAGAGCGTTAGAACCGAGCAAGCTGATGTTGCGTCCGGCGCCGTCGGCGCTGTAGCGAAGTCGCGTAATATGTCATATAAATTTCAAACATGGCGACGCTGATCGCAGGTGATCGTCGTTAGACTAAGGAATCCTCGGGCTATTCGACAAAAATGTCATTGAGAATAGGGCAGAGGGTGGAAATAGCGGGAAAAGATTGTCAGGGCTCGATCGCTTTCGTCGGGCATCCGTCGTTCGCGACCGGTAAGTGGATCGGCGTTATTCTCGACGAGCCGAAGGGAAAGAACAATGGCACTATCAAGGGAACTTCGTACTTCAAAGTAAGTGAGGTTGACAGCTGGCTCGGTCTTTCGAAACAAGAAAAATCGCTCAGCCGATTTTACGGTCGCCGGAAAAAATCGAAGAAAAAAAAGGCGAATTTCTCTTTCCGCAGTGCCAAGAAAATCATGGAATGTTCGTTCGTCAAACGCAACTTATCCTACTGGACGAAGCGGGCAACAGGCCAGACCCGACGAGTCCCTCGTCGGCGGGTAGCAGCGCGACTACGCCCGACGACAGCGGAGCTGCGAGGGCGCGCAGTCGTCTCAACAGGTGACAGATTCTAGTTGCGCTACGGCACGATCCAAATGTTCTATATCTCGCCCCATAATCACGTCTATTCCGACGACCTTTGTAAAAAATCCCAAGTTTTTTCCCCCCGCAAACCCACCTCTCTGGTTTTTCGTCTTTTTTTCTACTAACCGATGTCTAACGACGATTAACGTTGGGTACGCAGCATGAGCGTTCGGCGAAGGAATGAACCAACGACGTAAGTTGAAAAAAAAGAAAAGAAACTTTTTTCTAGCACGTTTTGACGATTCGTCATTTACTCACAAGTTCGTTGCTCTTCAATGGTACAAATAATGTAATTAACTCATGTATATGCTGCTCGCACAAAAGCGTTAGAAGAAAGACATCTCCGGCGCAAGTAACACGCCAACAAGTGGACAAACTGTCTGGGTAAGGTCATAGAAAAAAAATGTATACATTTTTCTCACATTCGTAACGCTCAATGTTCAAGCCCACTTTCAAATGATTTATCTTGCTTTCTTGTAGAACTTGCGCCTTTTACTAGCTATTCATTTTTCCTCCTTTGCTTAACACTAATTAATGTTGAGACTGTATAGAGCGATTCGGAATAAATTTTAAACGTGCCTCCAGGCTAAATACCGATTGCAAACATTATTTTCAAACACGACGTTTTGAATATAGTATTCAATGGTTGTGGAAGTCCTGGAATTTCCTACAATCTTTCTTTTCCCCGAAAGATTCTTAAACTCCTTCACTGATCCTTGAATTCTTGCCCTTCATTCCCTTGATTTTCGATATGCCAATACTTTTCAGCGACTGGCGTTGGGGTGAAGTGAAAATACATTTGGAATTCCTCACCAGTCATTACTTCCCAATGGTCAATTAAAAAAATTTCATGCTCACTCCGCATCATTCTCTATGTTCACACAAATTTATGTTAAAATCAGACTCGAAATTGCGTGTGTGGTTCATTTTACGTTTTTTATTTAAATACATCTTCAACAAGGCCAAAGAAATCAAGGAAAAAAAATACACGGTACTCCAAAACTCCGTTTCAGATATTTCGAGACCTTGAAAGTTCAGAATTCGAAATGGATGCATCGTATTTTTATTTATTTTATTTTTTTATTATTATTTACAGAAAGAAAGTTTTAGCTATCACAAATCCATTATAAGGTTTCCGCGGTTGTTAAGATAATTTGTATCTTTCCCGGGCCCGCACCCGGTTGCTAACGAGAATTGTAATGAACATTTTAAAAAAACGAAAATTAGTTTCGAAATGGCATTCATTATAGGCTGAATCTTTTCACATGACCTTAATAGAATCCAAATGTCCGAGCGACGTCGGCGCTAAAGATATTTTGCTGTATATCTAATAGCTATTTTAATAGTTATGCTACATACAAATCCAATCATACGCATCTGTACTCTCTGTTTCCGGGGATTTCTCTCTTAGGCTGCAAATCCTTTCTACCTACGCTTCTCGCGACTTGCCGGCGTCAATACCGGCGCGCTTGCTTCTGTGAACTCTGAACTACCGTTACGCCCCGTTGCCCTCTCCTCGCATCGTATTTATTCGCCCACTTCGCACCATCCGAATCGTCCCGTACTTCCCTTCTTCAAAACTCCAAATTTACTTCCTCGATCGCAAAACTCATTAATGTTTATTTTTTGATCTGCTCGTAAACCGCAATTCCGGTATTTCCGAAAATACCGAATAAATCTTCCTCCACAATGTTTTTTCTTAAGTACCTAAAAAGATTGAGTCTGAATCATTTTTTCCATACTCAGAGCTGCAATGATTTTTCTCGCCTTCATTAGAAATAAATTATCTTCAGGCCGAGTTAAAAAATATCGTGAGTTTTTGGAATTCTGAGCATTGCAGGACTTCGAGCAGCCGAGAGTTAATCGTTCTACGAACATCGAGTCTGCGAGGGACTGAATTCTTTTCTTTAGTTCACAATTCGATAGTTTTCTAGGCGAATATTGTGCTTAATGTGTAGGCACTTATTTGTGATTTTTCGTCTTGTCGAGTTGCAAATTTCACGGCTGCGTTTCTAATCTCACGATACTTGTTTAATCCCGCAGTTCCCGGCTGTCCCTGGCAGGGAGCAGAACTCAGCTGAGCGCGCCGAGCATCGAGAGCCTCACGGGATCGCAGCACGAGCGAAAGGATGGCGGCGAGTCGCAGATACCCGCGCCGACGTCGACGAAGCGAGCCTCGTTTGTCGAGGTACGAGAACGCGTAATGCCTGAGCGAAGAATGCGCCACTTTTTTGGCCTTATTATGTTTACGTATATTCGCGCTGTTCACGTTAGCCACAAAGTATCTTGAAGATAAATTTCGTTCTCGTTGAAACTCGTATCTCCCTGCTTGGGAATGAAAAAAAAAAAGAAAAGAGAAACGACTGAAAATCGTAGAGAAACGCACTGCGAATCGCGCTGTACATGTTACAATCCCCCATGCAATGGGTATATCTTGGATGAGTTCCAGCTTTGATACTGTTCGAACATTATTTGTGCATCTTACGGGTTATTTTGCGATTGAAAAGAATATAGAAGACAAGGTTCGAGGCTTTATAAAGAAATACATATACTATATAAATAACCTTATGATTTTCTCGCTGAGTCACATTTGCGGCAAGACCCAAATTCCTTGATTCGCTTCGCGCGATAAATAGAGCCGAGAGCGGGGCAAAACGGGCACATGGGCCAGTTTTGGCGAAACGGGAAAATTGGCAAGGTTTTTTTTTTCAAAATAATCTATAAAATGTATCAAATTTTGGATCGAATTTGAGAAAATATTTGAAAGAAGATGCACATTACAAATTCGATTTCATCTAAATTTTGGGAAACCTTTCAAATTTTGTTAAATTTTTTGTATTTCATGTAAATGTTTTCATAGTGTTGTCTCAGTTTTTTAAAAGTTTTGTCTCCTTTTTTCGATTATGTACATGTTTTATGTGCCCGATCTGCCCCTCTTGCTCACGGATCGATCCTTTTCGAGTAATCACACAAAGTCGAACGGTTATAAAAGAGATGCGCCACGACAACTGGTATAAGTGTAACGAACCTTTCTTTCTTCACAACGAGTGGGAATTTGTAAGAAAAAAAAAAAAAGAAAACCTAAGAAATAAGTGTAATGTTTGAGATATGGGATTCACATGGGAATGCACGTACGTGTTTCAGAAGTCCCCTAGCACGAGCTCGCCTCCCGGCAAAAAGCCAAAGGCCCAAGATGATCGCAATAATGTAATTAATATTCATTAATTTGTAATATTTCAGTTTTGTCTTTAAACTCATTCACTGCATATATATCTATATATACATATATATATATATAAATATATCATTGTTATGATCAATCTAACAAGAAACTATCGTAATACAGCTACAGTGTCATACTAGTTGTTTGTCGATTATAGCGGCCATAACACGATACTACTTCATTCTCGAAACACGTTTTTTTCCTCTTTTCTAAACTGCACATTTCGCTCATTTTAATACTCCTCGGTGATTTATGTTGATGGGTTGAGAAATGAGGTTGTTCTTTCTGTTAATCATTGCTCCGAGGGATTTTGACACGAGCCATCGATCATCCATCATTCCCCCGTATCGCCGTTCGCTTCTTCGATCGAGTTTTGCGATTCGATTAGCGCTTCTTCGCTCAGTAAACGGGGACTAAAACGAAATAATGGAACGACTAACACGAATTGGTGGAAAGAAAAGATAAGAAAGGAAAGAAAGAAAGACTAACACAGTTTTGCTACACTATCCGAGAAGCGTGCGAATTTGATCTTAGTTGTATGATAAAGCCGTTGTTGCTTGCGATAACAAAGGGAGTCGTAAAGTCTTACCTGACTTTACCCGTTAACACCGGGGGAAAAAAGAGAGAACAGTAAATTAGCATTGAAGATTGTCACTAGGACACGTTTGTTAATTGTTACAATTCCATAGTTATGCCATAGACTTTAACGCCCTGTGTATGGGTAGAGGGTACAGTGTAAGCCGACTAACCGAGCCCGAGAATTCTTAACGCGGACCTTTCCTTCGAGAAATAAAAAAGTTTGGCCCCGCAGGTCAGTGGCTCATCCTCGTCTTCCATCGAACCGGTGAACGAACCCATTTTTTTAAGCCCACACTGGGAGCCTAGGGAGACTTTTGGCAGATATCTCGACTATTAATTGATCAAGAGATTAATTTTTTTTAAAGAAATTTTTTGACAGTCCTTCCAGTACAGTCCAGCCGAACGGGAGATTCCAAGAAAATGTCGAATGTTTCCCATGAAATTAAATTCTTTCAAGTTTTCTTCCCTAAAAATCCAGGTATCTGAAAAATCTGTGACCGCGATTTGCGATCAATCAAAACATTTTTTGAGTACAAAGCGCAGGATTATTTCGAGCTCGTATCCAAAATTCGTGACTCTTAATCCATTGAAAAGATTATTTAAAATAAAGAAAATTTGCGAACATCGCCACAAACGCTAAAAAATGTTGTATATATTCTAGAACTTTACGGATTCTTTTTTGCAAAAATGAGATTACGATGATTTTTTGAAATCTTTTATAACTGTGCGGCATTTTTCAGATGTGGATCCCATTGGGAAGTATTCTCGCCCGGAATCTCATTTGTATTTGAGATTGTAATAATGCAATTCACGAACCAGAACTGAAGGATATGAATTCGGCTGATTGATCGATTATTGGCATTTTTTTAACGGGGATGAGTCACTCGCCTGCTAGATCTAATAGAGAGTTTGGTGTAGCTTTTTCGTGATTGCTCTATCTATACGCGACTTAATCCTCGACCGTTAACGGAAGCCTAACGAAAGCTCGAAAAACAATTATATATCTATACGAATCGTGCTCATCCGGAAAGATTACGAGGTGCTTTCTTATTTGTTTCCCGTCGATCTTTTGCGCGACCGCTCGCGATCGTTTTGTACGATACAATTGCAATGATCGCAGAATTAAAAGAAAGAGCTCGTTTTGCGTTATGCCTACAATGGAGGGCGAGAAAGAATAAATAAAAAGCGCCACGTAACCGCTTGGAGGAAAGGTCAATTCTTACGAGTATTTTTCGTCTCGGTTTAAAGACGGGTTTCGTGGAAACTCTCAAGCCGCATTTCGTGCCCGGACAAGCGATGGCCGGATCATTGTCGGCGAACATAACGAGCACCGCAAATCTCGTCGAGGAAAAACTCACCCACATGCAACTCGTGCAGGAAAACGACAATTTGAAGTCTCAGGTGAGAATCTTTTGATCTTCGATATCGAGTTTGGGCCTCAAAGAAAAAAATGATCGAAGTACTTCATCAAACACGGCTGCGCAAATAAATTATCGTCGTGGTTCTGCGACTCTCGTTTTTCCCAGGTCGTCGATCTTACCGAAAAAGTGGAGACTCTGCGGATCAAGCGAATGCAGGACAAGGAGAAAATGAAGGAGTTCGAGAAAACGAAAATTCAACTGGAACAATTGTTGGAATTCAAGTCGAAAGTTATGGAAAGTCAGGTGAGTGACCATGAAAAAAGAATCACTACGAAATACTTTATTTTTTTGCGTTGCATTACCTTTTAATCTGTTTTTTCTTTCAGGCCAGTCTGCAGAGGGAAGTTCAGCGCGCGAGACAAGAGGCTCGCGAGGCGCAACTCGCGCGTGGAATTTATCAAGACGAGATGGCCGATCTCGCTGAGACAGTCGAGATGGCGACCCTCGACAAGGAAATGGCCGAGGAAAAGGCCGAGACACTGCAGATCGAATTAGATCAACTCAAGGAAAAGGTCGAAGAAATGACGTTGGATCTCGAGATATTGCGCACAGAAATGTCGGAACGGGTAAAATAAGCTTGGCTTGCTTTGAAAAAATTTCTGTGTCGTTATCGCGATTCGTTAAAATGACGAAAAAAAAATGTTGCTCGTTCAAAGACCGGCGGTGGAGCCGCGGGTGGCGGTAACGGCCCTTCCACCTACGAGATAAAGCAGCTGGAGCAACAGAACAGCCGATTGCGGGAGACTCTCGTGAAGATGCGCGATCTATCGGCTCACGAGAAGCACGAGTTTCAGAAATTGCAGAAGGACTTGGATCAGAAAAAGTCGGAAATTTTGGAACTCGGCCGCACGAAGGAGAAACTTTCCGCGCGCGTCGAAGAGATGGAACACCAGATTGCCGATTTGCAGGAACAGGTACGGATGTAAAGAACAGATGTAGCTGTTTCTTTGCATGATGATAAAATAATAAATACATTAATTACAAAAAAATATCCTCGTTTAAGGTTGACGCGGCCCTCGGAGCCGAGGAAATGGTAGAAGTTCTTGGTGAACGTAAAATGGCACTCGAAGAGAAAGTCGCCGAATTGGAGGAAGCTGTGGCCGATTTGGAGGCTTTGCAGGTACGATTTTCAGTTCAATGAATTTTGGCTTTGCATAAAAATATCCTCCTCCATCGTGTCCAGTCGTCCGGAAAATGGTGCCGGAAATGTCCTTGCATTTCTTCTTTCAAATGATTTTTTTTCACCTTTAATTCCCGTTTTTGAAATACCTTTTCGCCACTCACGTGTGTACCAAAAACCGATTCGTTTGCACTATACACAACGATATCATTAATCAGGACATGTCAGATCAACTGGCCGAGTCGGCGAAGGAAACGGAGCTGGAGTTGCGCGAAGATCTGGACCTCGCGCTCGGGCGAGCGCGCGACGCTCAGCGTCATCGGGACGCGGCGTTGGAAACGTTGGCGGATCGCGAATCGACGATAACGAAGTTCCGCGAGCTCACGAGCCAGTTGCAGGAGCAGTGCGTGCAGCTTCAGAATCGCGTACAGTCGACGGAGAGTACGAAATCGGGTGTGCGTGGCGCCGAGCAACAGCTCGCGGAGATTCTCGACTTCCAGAAAACCTTCGCGGAAACCCGAGCTCAAACGAAGGCCGTCGATCTCGAGCTGCGACGCCTCGACGCCGAGGAGGCTCGTCTTCACGTTCGTTACTTGCTTTCGTTCATGCCACCGACGTTCCTCGTGCGCGGCGGCGATCACGACGCTATCATGACACTCCTACTCATACCAAGAATGATTCACAAGACGGAGATATTGATCTCTCAAGTCAGAGACAAGTATCCGGCGATCGAGAAGATCGATAGGTATGTAGACGTTGATTTCATAACTTTTCCCTTATTAATTTCAACATCGATTCCTTCCATGTCTTCCATCGTCGCGGGTCTTGTACATTCGTATTGTACTAAAAAAATTGTTTTGCTCCAAAACTCAACGAGAAAATAATCGAGAGCCGAGTCTCGACTCGGTCAGTAAAATTAACGAATCTTTTCTCTCTTGTTCTTCAGAGCTACGTTGCTGAAAGGTCACTCGTTGGCTCAATACGCCTTCAGATCTCGTCTCTGTTCTCACATGTACGCGCTCCAAACGGCCCTCGGTTGTTTCGAGTCGGCACTGAACGTGTGCACGCCCGAAACGTTGCTGAAAGTCGGCGCGACTTATCCGGAGATGATGGCGCAAGAGAAATCGTTGGATTCGCTGATTCAACTGGCGAAGCGAGATCAGCTCGACGAGAACGTGCCGATGGACGCTATCGAGAAGTGTTCGGCCTATTTCTCGACGATGTTCACGGTATTGTTCGGCGAGAGCGCCATCGCCAATCAGTGTCGCATGGTCGTTAACGGCACAAGATCGTTGGGAAGCGCGTGCGACGCTATAACGACCGAGGCAACCGCGATAAAGACACTGCTGGACGGCGAAGGCGGCGATATAGGTATCCCAAAACTTCCTTACGAAATCATCTGGATTCTAAAATCGCTAAAACCATGAGATGTGATGTGGCAAATTTTTATTCAGGGCTGCTCTGTCAGCACGCCGAAACTTCGTGCGAGGTGATTCAACAACATCTCAACTCGGCAAGGAGGCGCGTGCCGCGTGACCAAATAACCAATTCGAGCAGCGCGACAAGCAATTCGAGTCTCGGACTCGAGAAAGACTGGTCGGAACAATTCACCAATTGTTACCAGCACGCCGTCAAAGTAACGAAAACTCTTCAGGATCTGCTGAAGAGCGCTCTGCAAGCGATTACGGCGAATGGCGGTAATTACACTTTCGTCCATCTGATTTATCGATTTTTCTCGTTATGGAATGCCGATGTACAAACTTCGTCGGCCGCACATAAATATCAAGTGCGTTGATTTTTGAAATTTTGCAGATTTCGACAGCGGTCTGAGCGCCAATAAACTGAAGGAAATGGCAGCAATCTCGAGCGAGCGAATCTACGACACCGAAGATCTCGGCCCCGTGGCGACGATAAAGTCGAGTCTGACGGTGATACAACAGATGGCGGCGAATTTGGCGCAAAAAATGGCCGAATGCGAGAACGAGCTGGCGATCGCAGGACACGCGGGACAACAGCAAACGACACAATCGGGAGCCGGCGACGCCGAGCCAATAGCGCCGATTCTGTTGCGCGCACAGGCTGCTATTAAAGAATCTGAGGAAACGAAGATACTCGCGAGGAAATTGGAAACTCGCGACAGCGATATTCGAGAATCGCGCATAGCGCTGCGCGAGAAACAGGAAGAATTGTCGGAAATGATGCTGCGACGGGATCTCGCCGAGAAGCGTTTGTCCCAACAGCAACGTGAGCACGAACTCGACATTGAGAAATTGAAGAGGAAGCTCGAAGAGGCGCAAAACCAACTGAAGCGCAAGGTACGCGCAAACTCAGTCACGTCGATTAATCAGATTAATAAAAATCGTTCGAACCTCCGAGAATAATAGATTTTTTTCTTCGCTTCCGCAGGAAAAGGAGTTTGAAGAAACGATGGATCATCTGCAAACGGATATCGACAGTCTGGAGTCCGAGCGTGGCCAATTGAAGGAAAAATTGAAGTTGTTCGGAAAGAAAACCGCGACGACCCCGACTGGTCCGGGCGGCGCGTTGCCAACCAATGACGGATCTTCGCCGATCGCGTCGAGCGGCAATTCCGGGGATTCGACGGCCACGAGCTTCAACAACAGACTATTCATTCAGGAGATAAGCGCCCTCAAGGAAGCGCTCAATTCCGAACATCGTCAGAAGCGCAAACTTCTGTCCGAGGATCTTCGCGACAAGCTCGAGGCTCTCGCACCGTTGCCCGATCTTTCTTACAGAAAACGAACGGACGCGAAGCTCGAGGAATTGCAGAGAGAACGCGACAAGCTTCTCAAGGTAAAGAGATTACTCAGAAATTGTGAGATATTTTGTTTTTATTTTTTTTCCTGAAATGCATCAGGTTCGATTTTGTGGTTTACTGTCTACTGCGATTTTTCGTTTGTTTAAATCTAATCGATAATACAAAATGCTTCTTTTTTCTCGAAGGAAATGCACAACATTATGGTACATCCGACGGTTCCCGATCTGCGAAAGACCAAACTGATTACGAAAGAAGCTCCTGTGTTAGAAAAAGCCATGCCGGCTTATCAATTGTTGCAGCGTCAGTTGACGATAAAGCAGCTGCAGGAGCGAGCCAATCAGTTGTCGGTAAGTTATAATACGTACATGACATATAATGTCAATGGAAATTCAGAATCCTTGCGAATTTTTTGTTAATTACAAACTATATCGTAGAGGTATAAAATTTCAATTAAAATTAGGAATATGAAAAATGCTTCAATTTGACGAAATTTCGATCAATCAAGACGAAATTTCTTAATCCTTTTCTTTGAATACGAAAAAACAGTACTTTCATATCCAGAAATTTTACTAAAAATGTCTGCTTTCTCATTAATTCAACAGGATGCGGTCAGAGAGGAGACCGTGAGAAGAACAACCGGCGGCCGAGCGGAAGCGAATTTCGCGATATTCCTTAGTCGCGAAATGGCGGCGGCTCTGCGCTCGAGCGAAAAGATACGGGCGGCCCAAATAAGTATTCCTTGCAAAGTTTCGCAAGCTCAGAGCTGCGCCGTGGACGTCAGCACTGACGATCTAAGGAAGCTTCACACGCTTCTCAGCTATTAGGATCCTTTAATTCTACGAAGCCTCGTACCCGATTTATTAATTAATTGTAATTAGTTCGTTCATTAAGGAGCTACACATGATCGAAATCTTGAAAAAAAAAGCATTGTCTTGTACAAATAAGTAATCAATTTAATTTATTCAATGGAACTACATTAGAATCAACACGCCAGTGAATTGACACTTTCACAGACATTTACCGGCATAATAAATAGAGAATACAATTTCCTTGGTACGCCGACGATACTCGCGTTAAACCTGTTCGCAAAGAACTAGGCATTGAAAATTGAATTGATTCGAATTGTTTTTTACTTCAATTTTAATATAAATCGTTTTACTCGATTCATGTGAAAGATTTGATTCACTCGTGCGAAAAAATGAAATTGTAGCGACACAAAAATCGTTCGGTGATTCGAAGCAATCGGTTGTATTCGCGTTGATAGATTTTTTTTCAAGGTTTCCACCGTATGTAACGTTTGATCGCGAAACGAATTGTCTGTGGCACGATGACCGTGTAGCACCGTGGCTTCGAGACTCCGCGAGTTTTCGCAAATATTTTTTTAATACTAATCTTTTTCGATGTTGAATTTTATAAACAAAGCGAGGCGACTCGTTTCGATAACGCGAGTAACAGATCAGTGCACAAAAAAAAGTGACCGAACACCGGGTTATACTTATTTAGACACAAAACCCGTGAAGATATGCATAATATTTATTCGATAAACAAAAAGAAAAAGCATGAGAACGTAAGATGAACGCAAGAGAAATAAAGTAAATACGAAGGAAGACTGCAAACGTGTCGATAAATAAAAAACGTGTAAGGGCGCAATAACATGCTTGAGTAATTATTGGTCCCTGACGTGGTTTGAACAGCTTAATTTTTTTTCGCTTCATTGAAACGCTCTACATTACCTTTTCATGAAAAACTAACCATTCCACGAGCGAGAAAGTGACGAAAAATATTGAGAGACAAACTCGAAATTTCTTAAAAATTATGTTTACGACGTAGTGAAAATAAAAATATTCACTAGCCCTTTAAATTTTACGTTGACTTCAATAAAATAAAAAAAATCTAAAAGCGACCGTATTTACGATTTTTTGTTTGCATCGCAGCCTCGTCAAAATTTTGAAAACTACGAAAACGCGAGCATTATTTCGTCCCAAAAAAACAAAAAATTTAATAAAATCGCCGCGTTTGTGGAGGTAAAAACTGCATCACCAAAAATCGAAAAGTACCTAAATTAATTGGTTGGGCGGTAAAAAAGCACCGACGGCCGACAAAGGTTCTGGCTGGAAAATACGAGGATCGGGGCAGCAGAAGAGCTCTTTCCGGAAATCGCCGATAATATTTTTTTAATGAAAACGAGGTAATTATCCTGTCACATTTTCATTTTCTTTTTGTCTCGTTATAATATAATATATACTATAATATACCAGACGTATGTGCATGTACCGTTAATTTTATTTATTTATTTTTATTCATTTATTTATTTAATATTAACTTATTACATACTCTTCTTTTTGTTGTTGTTGTTGTTGTTGTTGTTGTCTCTTGCACTCTTTCGCTCGCATTCAATCACATGTGTGGCTTTTTGTTGTTGTTTTTTGTATTTTTTTGTTTGTTTGTATCGTACTTAAAAACTAAATTCAATACAATTATTGTAACGCATTCAAACACGCACACTCGTCGTCAGCAGCACATACAGTTGCCCATCAACGCTGCTCATCGGATTTTTTTTTGTTACACTAGATTTGTTAGATAATTTTCTGCCGCTTTTTTTTTTAAACTTCCTCCCGCCTTACACACATATTTCATTTTGTTTATTTTGTTTTTTTGTTTGTTATTCTCTAGAAATTGCCCCGCTAATAACTTCCTTCGATATCTTTTTATATTTACTTTTCATAGGTATTTTTGTTGTGGTTGTTGCTGTATTTTTCTTTTTCGCTAGTAAAACACTCTTTCGGTTCGTTGGGAAATGTGTTGCTACTGTTTTGTCAGGTGTACCGGAGTCGCGTAGATATCCGAGGCCGGGCTAAACGACGAATTGTTTTTCGTTTTTCTTCGCACGATCAGGCGAGAAAGAGCGACCGACGAGAGACGCGATGTCGACGAAATGATAAAGTCAACGAACAAGTCGATCGAACGACGAGAACAAAAGTCCTCGGAACGAATCTTTCTCGCCCAATTTACATGACGAACGTTGAGTTTCGTGGAAGGCTGCCGCATCCGCGTCAATTTCGATACTTAACGCGGTTTTCCAGAATCTGAATAATGAAAAGTTTCACTCGCTTTTTTCGTCAATTTTTTTTTTTTCTCTTCCGCAAAACGAAGACGCGCGTTGCAAAAATTTGTACAAGTTTGATCGATTTACAAACTAGTTTCGAATTAATTGTAACGTTCTCGACACGCCGGCCGGACCGAACTCGAAGGAAGAACGAACGCTCTGTTGCTTTTTTTCTTTTAGTCTCCGGCGATGTGAAAATTCGAGGATGTCAAATAAATTGTTTGTCATCGAATATTCGCGCTATTCACGTTTCTACTGGTTAGCAGAAAAATTGTCTTGGTTTGATAATAGTTAGGAAAAAAACCACAAGCTATCGCTTCGTCTTTTTCAATTGAATGATAATTAATAATAAGCCTTTACAAAAGATAACAGAAACGTGAAAAGGAAAATTATCTACAATTTTATATAGTTCGGTTTTATTGCCGATTTAATCAGACTCAAAAAAGCCCGCTTCGGGCTTTTGTGCCGGACAAACTGAGAAAATCTATTCGACGATACAATATTGAGGGCCTTTCGAAAATAAATACTGCAATGATTTTTTTTCTAGCGCGCTGAAAATTTAGCGTTCAATACGATAAAATTCCGCCTCGTCTACGTTGGAATTTCTCTAAAATTTCAAAGTTTCGAAACCCCTACAAAATAAGATTTCAGACGTTACAATCCAAGCTCGTATCACTTTGCGTCGAGGCGATGTGAATCTAATTTTTGACAAAAATGAAATTTGGACGAGTGCGCTAATATTTTGCGTTCGTTCTCAGAAATTCGAGGACCTTGAAAAAAATGTATTAAATTTTTCACTGCCAAATGGAGTTTTTTGCATCGTCTTGAAAATAAAGCGAATCTCCGAATAACAAAGATTTACCGATAGAGAATTTTTCATAATTCAAGCAAATAGTAAAAGAAAAAAAAAATTATTTCTCGCAGAACAATGTTTTGCCCTCGAATGATCGCCTCCGCGCCTTAAGGTAACGTGAAAGAAAATCGTTCTCTAACATTCTCCGAAATCGTTGGATTTTGCTTTTCACTGTTCTCAGGCTTTTTTCCACAAAATATCGAATCCACCTTAAAGTATTTCGAGTAGAGAAAAACTTGTCTGCGTCGTCACAGCCGCACGCGCGACGAGAACGCGAGAGACTTCGGCGTTTCGCACAATCTCGATTGACATAGTTTCGAATAAACCGACGATTGTTTTGTTTCTTGGTCAAATTAACAACTCGATTCGCGAAATAGCTAAACAATATTCGAAGGCAGAAAGAGCAGCGTTTCCGTCGTACTCGCCGAAGCATTCTTTCAACAATATGAAATTCGTCTACGCTCGCTCTTTGTTTTTCTTTTTTTTCTTATCTTTTTACCTTTCAACATACGCGAGAACACTTTAACGCGAGAATAACGTCTCGAAAGTTCACTCAATGTTCACTTTGCCCTAAAATAAATTTCACTTACATTTCTCGTTTTCCTTTTTCTCTATAAAATCACTCGCAGTTCACACTTCGCGTAAGTTTGCGCAAGACGCAATGATTAGTAAGCGTTTCGTAAAAAAAAGAAAAAGAAAATCACGCTCTAATTCGCTAGTGATTAACGTTGTGAGAGAGGGCGGTGGATTAAATAAGTAACTAGCGATGATAACGGAAACGAAGAAGTAAAGAATAGAGTAATTATTACATTATGAACCGCGTGTCGCATCTCGAGCGGGCGAATGGGTGGGACGAATCGCCGAAATTCCTAAGTACCGTTCGATCGTCCATTGTCATTAATTATAAATCGTTTTAATTGAGTTTTCCTATTTTTTTTTCAACAGCCTCGCCCCTCCCTACCGAAACGAGCACAAACATCTTTCGTGTAGTTTATAATTTATCTATGTATATATTTATATATATTCTTTTTTTTTATATAATATAGATATATATATATATATCCATAGTATGCAGAAATTCTATTACCGTTCGAGTTTTAATTTAGTTTTTTTTTGCACACATTTTTCACTTCCTCGCGACATTCTCGCGCCTTTTCGGAGCTTCGGTTACAGCTGAAGACTTTGCTTTTAGTCGCGCTCTCTTTCACTCTCTCCCTCTCGCACTCTTTCATCTTGTGTTAGTCGAGTTTTTCTTTCTTAGCGCAGCGTTATTATTGATTTCGTATTTTTTTTTTATTTTTCATTCTTTTTTTCTCGATTTGTGATAGTTCGGCGTATGATGATTTTTTTTAATTACTTTTTTTTTATGAAGTGGTAGGTCGAGTTGTGTATGTTTTAGGGTACTCCTGTAACAGATACGAAAGAAACGATTCCTGATGACAAATGATATGGAAAAGATGAATTATTCAATATTATATACGATATTAAAAAAAAAAAAAGTCAGATGATATTTATGTTTTGTGCGTTAACGTATGAATGTGTTCATGAATTCGGTGCAATAGCGCCAATGCAAACGAGACGGGACGAAAAAGAAGACGATTTTTGCTTTCCTTTCTCTTGCTCTTGTCAACGTAAAGCACCCCGAATATTCCCAGTAATTCGATTTTATACTCGTTTTCGTTCGCGAGAATACGATCTTTGATTATCAGTCGGGCGACGATCGAAGGAAAAAAATGTTTACGTCTTTGCATCCTATTGAAATTAGATCGATAATGGAAAAATTTGTCTCGAATACGGTAAAGAAAGCTTTGTTTCAATTCTAATTGTTGAAGAAGGAGCGTTTTTTTAAATGAAGGATTTTACTTTGTTTCTACCGAAAAGTACTAGAAGGTTCCATCGCTGTTTTTCGTCTGCAATCTGATGTTGTTTTATCCAATTTTTTTTTCTAAACCGAAGACAAAATTATTGTGACCCCAAAAAGCTAGCGACGATTAATATCCATTCAGTTTCCGATACGAATTCAAAACGTATGATTGCAAATCGATCGTCGTTCGATGGAAAACCCACAGACGTACTTTCACTGTTCAATGTCTCGATATCATCTTTGTGTATGCCCAAAGAAACAAGACTTCTAAATGTTCCTTTCTTGAATCTGCTCATTTTTTTGCCTTTTCTTTTACTGTTTTTTAAAATCAATTCTTGAAAAATAAAGGTTCTCCCTTTACCTCTCCTTTCCATTTCCATTTTTCCCCATTTTACGACAATATCCTGAACCTTTCGTGGATGAGTCCGCGGCCTGTGTGCCTGCGTGCGTCCAATCGCGCTTCATCACCTGTCAGTGGGAACACAGAACTCGAATTAGCAATTAAATGGGCGGCTCGGTGAAAATAATATCGCGAAATTGCTCTCTTCCGTCCGGTGGACCTCTCGACGTCGACGAAAAGGTATCGTAGATTAGGAATAAAAAAAGTAGAAAACCATCCGAGTGTTTGAGTAACGCAAGATAGATTGGAACGAGTCATCTCCGAGGGCGCCGGGGCGTGTGGGAAGCGAAAGGCAGGGCGGAAAAGTTTCGTATCGCGAAACGGACGGCAGACGTTGAGCTGTCGTCTTCTTGTCGCGTTCGTTCTCGCTTGCAGAGAGCTATGACGAACCAAAGTGGCGAAACGATTGCGATGAACGAACGATGAAGCGGTTATTCACTCTTTTATCCGCGTTAAGCGAGAAAAGACAGAGATGATGTGTGAAGAGGAAAGAAATTATTTTTCTCGCAAGATCACACGGACAGCCGCGATCCCGCGGTAAAGTGGAGCGGTAAAAAATTTCGTTATAATTTACTACGCCGAAAGAAGAATATGACGTTTCATTCAAGGCGCGTATCTGTATCATTATTAGTTTTGATATATTGAATAAAAATGTAATTTTTCAGTATACGCAAACGATAGTTTATTAACTGAATGAATTAATTTTGATCAAAAAAATTTAAGAAGGAAATTCGTCAATTGTTCTTTTGTTCCCAAAGAGGTCTCGTCCGTGTGATCCCAGCAAGACCCGGCCAAAAGTTTATCCCATCGGAAAAACGATTAACCGAGTAGGGCGGCGTCGCGTGAAGAAAAAGAAATTTGTATCTTTTCCTTCGAAGAGTCCCGCAAGGCCGAGGCAAGACCTTCGGGCGAAAATCCATAGACGATGATGAAAGAATTATGCGTCGATGATGCGTGAAAGACAAATAGTGCGTGACGATTGACGAATGATGGAGGTTTTAGACAGTGAGAAAAAAAAAAAAAGAAATTAAAAAATGCAGGAAATGATGAAAAACTAATCGTTATTCTTGATCTCGTTTGTCTGTTCGAGACTTTGCGTCGTTGGCTGACCTTGCGCTGGCTGTTGTTCTTCGTGCGTCATCGTTTGGCCTTCGGGCTGTTGCTGTGATTGTTGCTGTTGCTGCTGTTCTTGCGTCTGTGCCTGGGTCGTCGACGCTATAGCGTTTTGCGTCGACGAGTGCGCACCCGGCAACGCCTTCTGCTTCAGCATCGTCCAGTCGAACGTATAGTCGTACTGGTAATTTAGGGTACGGAAGAGAATCTGGAATAGTTGACGGGAATACATGTAGTCCGGTGGCTCCTCGAAGCGAAGACCCTTCGTGTATCCCAGGTACATTGCGAATTCAGCTGGAAAGCCCTGAATGACAAAACAATTTTTGTTCCCATTAAATCACCATTTAAAATTGGAGTTGGAGTTGGCTATGAAAACTGATCGTTTTTATTCGCCTCTGAAATTTTTCAAGGGATTACTTTAAAAATTGAAAGCAAGTGAGTCGAATCAAAAAGTAATCTTTCGGTAACTTCGTATCCGGTCGATTTTCAATCAATTGCTGTATGTATATCAGCAACGCCGAAGAAATCGTAGAATTACAGTGAAAAAGGGTAAAAACACGTATAAAATGAAAACGTCGCTCTCAAACCGAATCCTATTGAGCTGTAAAAAAATGGCCAATTTTATGTACTCGTAACTCAAAAATTGTACGCTATCCGAGAATTAAAATACCCGGGTATGTAAAATTGCAAAATGTTCTTGGATAACAAATTCCGTTCTATATTGCAAATAGTTGTTCGAAATTCCAGCACACCTTTGTTTGCAATTCGTTACTGGGTTTGAGAGCAATTCTTTTAGTACAATTTTTGTGGGGCAATTTGAAAAATTGCGGAAGAACGAAGAGTAAAAAAACATAAGTGTATGTGAAAAACGTACTTCATTGTTCGTTTCGTTAATAATGGTTGCTTACCTTGCACAACACTTCGATAGGCGTGGACATTTTCTTCTCGCTGATTTTTTCATACTTCTGTTTCTTCGTGACCGCCTTGAGGCCCTGCCAGGGCAGCGAGCCTCTGTTGAAGTACATGAGCACGTAGCCGAGCGACTCCATGTCGTCCCGGCGACTCTGCTCGATACCGAGATGAGCGTTTATCGATGCGTACCTCGCCGTGCCCGTTAAATTTTTGTCCTCCCGATATGTTATGTGCTGCCGGTGACGACCGTCGCGATATTTCTTTGCTAATCCGAAGTCGATGATGAAAAGCTGATTGAAAAAGGGACAAAAGTATAATTTATCGATTTATCGCTCGATTTTGTTGCCTTTCTTTCGAGTTATTAACGTAACATTGAATTCTTGTTTATTCCGAGAATAAAAAGTTTGCCTTTAAAGTTGCGGCATTAACTTTGACGATGTTTTGTTTGTTCATTCTGAAATTTGCTACACTGGAGACTATTCGATTTGAACGAAGGTTTATTGTTGATATTCCGGTTTTTAATTAAACTTGTAACACTGAATGGTCGAGAAAGAAAGGTTTCTTTCTTCTTACATGGCCATATCGATAACTCAAGCGCCGATTGAGACTATGAAAAAAGAGCTTCATAGATTAACTTTCGTATCTCAACGGTGCTCTTTTTATCCCGAATCGTCGAAAAAAACATTCGATTCTCTTCATTAGTAAACGGGCCAAAAGCGATTTTCCGTTGTCAGGCAATACGAACGAAGAGTCAAGAAAATATCGTTTCGTTTCTAATCGCAAAAGTTATAAATTTATTGCTTCAATTATTCAAGTGTGCATGTACCGTTCGGAAATGCTGTAAGTTCGATTGATACAAATAAAGTAGCGTTTGGAGTTAGTCGAACGCTTGGAAAACGTTGGCTCCAGTGGCTCCGATTGTTCGCTTCAGGGGTTAATGACTCACTCTATCGGCGACGCCGTGTCGAACGTTTTGCCTACGCTAAGAATTCTATTAACATCGTACGCGCGACGCAAACAAAACGTTCGGCATTTTAAACCTATTAGAATACTCGAAATATTCGAATGATGGCTAAAGGAAGCAAAAAATTCTCGAAAGACCTTTCGAACATTCTCGAAGTTTCGTTCGTTTCGGCTAATAATGAATTACGCGCTTCCGTATTATCATCGCGAGCGCGAGAACTTACCGAATTGTGATAAAATGTAAAAAACAAAATATTCGAATATATTGAAAGAATGAGTAAAATAGCAGAAGTAAAATAAAAAAATTAGCAAAAAACGCTCGACATTTAGAAGTCATGAGAATCTTTCAAATATCCAATTGATCGTAAAAGGAAGCAAACAATCTTGAAATGATTGTTGAAAAATCTTGTACTTTCGTTCGATTCGATCGAGACACGTTACCGAATTGTAATAAATTGTACAAAACCAAATCTTTGAACGGCCTGAAGCAGATTTTATCGCAACATTGTGAATCCATAAAATTCATAAAATAAAATTAAAAAACAAATAAAATAAGTAACTAATAAAATAATAAAATCGGAAAAATGTAAAATATTTTTTTTCCAACATATAAAAATCAATTTCAGCTTTCATTCTGATTTTTTTTTTCTGCCGTACGTACCTTGTTACAGTGACGACCGATACCCATCAAAAAATTGTCCGGCTTAATGTCTCTGTGAATGAAGAGTTTGAAGTGAACGTACTCGATCCTCGATATCATCTGATCGGCGAGCATGAGAACGGTTTTGATGGTGAACCTTCGAGAGCAAAACGTGAACAGATCTTCCAGCGAAGGTCCGAGAAGATCCATCACGAGAACGTTCCAGTCGCGTTCCTGTCCATACCTTCGGAAAGCAAAAGCAACGAATGTAAAAAAAAATTCCTCGGCAAAGGCGATTTTTTCGTTCCGCCCTTGCGAAAGTCTGCTTATACAATTACCATCGAACATGAGGTATTCCGGCGGGTCCATTTAACATTTTATACACCTTGGATTCGTACAACAGCTGCGGATGCCTCGCTCGCACGCTCTCGAGCTTCACGGCAACTTCCTAAACAAAAAAAAAAAAATCAGAAAAAAAAAGGATTTTAAACGAATTTTCATCAATCGTATTTTCATTTTCGCGCAATTCACGTCGACGTTTCGCGTCGAGGATTATTTCCACGGCAAAAAAAAAAAAGGAAACGAGCTCTCGAAGGTGAAACGCGTGACGAACGTTGTGAAAAGAAAAAAAACGCGTAGGCACGAGAAATTTAGGTAGGTCGACACGGTGATTGCAAAACAGTCCCCGAAGGATTGCTCAATTTTCACGAGCGATGGAACAAATCCGGATCGTCTCGCTCTCGGAGATTTTCGAATGCGAGGAAAAGGGCCCGTGAATCGAGAGATCGTTGCGTTCGTCGCGATAGCTCACCTCGCCGTTCGATATGTTGATGCCAAGATAAATGTCACCGAAGGATCCGGAGCCGATTCTTCTCATTAGTCTGTATTTGCCACCGACGACGAACTCGGCTTTGCCGAGTATCGCGGCCCTCGCCATGCCACCTCCGCCTCGCTCTGCCACTGCAACACTTCACTTTTCCCGATTTTTCACGCACGAGGATTATGCTGACGCTTTTTGTGGCCGCTGTTTAAGCTGCCACAAAGCCCGCACTGGTGCTACCGTACGTTTATAATTCGTAACACTGTTACAATTACTCGAGGTTCTCCCCTCCCCCCCCGCCCCCCCCTCGCCGTCGTTTGACGGTGATGATGATCGTGCAGGTAGGTATGCGAGTATTGCCAATGCTAGCGAAACTTCCGTCCGCCTGTTGTGTTGTCGTTCTGCTATTGTCTCGGCGATGCTCCGATGTTTTCGTTCGAAAACAACGACGTCGAACGGCGAGGACGAGGACGAGGTACAATAGTGTGCGACGCTGAAAAACAGGTGAATAACGGGTCCGCGGAAAAATTCTCTATCCCCCCCCCTCTCAACCCTCGTAAAGTTTATTTCGACGAGGGTATTTAAATAGGGGGCTATTCGTTCGCCGTGCGTATCAGCGCATTCGGGATGATTAATAAAAAAAAATGTGCAATGAAAAAAACAGGGGGGGTTCGTGGAAAAACGGTGGCGAAAGTCACTACTGGCACCGGACAGACGGACCCCACCAACGCACCGACATTTTACCCTTCGTCGGAAGAGGGGCACGATCGGAGGCCACGAACTAGGTGGAACGGCGGACGGAACGAGGCTCCCGAAACGTCTTCGAGCACGATTCGACGAGCGAAACGACACCGATCTTTGCAACGTGCCGCCAATCTACTTCTCGCGAACGTCGTACGTACTAATCGAACGTATTTTGGGTTATTCGTGTTACCGACGACCGGTATTGCCATTTCCTGTCCTGAGTCGAAGGTAACAAAAAAAATAATTTTAAGGTCATGCGAAACATATTTTTCGACCAGCTCTCTTTCGCTTTGCTGAGAGCACTCACGAGACTATCTCTCTCGCACTTATACAAGTTTCACACCACCTTAAGGAACCTTGTGATCGTACCAATCGTTTGACCTTAAAGTATCAGGGATAAGGGTTGTCGACAATTTTTTTCGGGTCCTCAATTCATCATGTATGTGTCGAGGTGCCGGGTTGATTCATTTATTTCCATGTTTTATTAGATCTTTGACATCGATATGTCGTATTTATAGACAGATTTTCCACCGGTCTAAAATAAATACGTCTGCTTTACGGTAAAACTAATAGAGACGTTCGATCGAGACAGTTCTTTGACTTCATGAAATTTCATTAAGGCGCGGTGAAATATCGCGATCGGTAATAAAAACTGTAATGCTGTTTTCGATAAGTCCGTAGATTTTGGCATTGAAATTTATAGAATGCTACTGTGAAAGTGAAAGACGCAGCCGCATTCTATTTCCGTTTAACGCTAAATTTACCACATTTTGGAAAAAATAGCATTACAGTTTTTTCTATCGACTAAGCACAAGTAGGGAGCCAAGGAGATCATTTCATCTCGCCTTAAAACATTATATACTATCCAAGATGATGATTTAAAGTGATGTGAAAAGAGTCAGTCGGTAACTAAAATGACTATAAGTGACTTTTCGGAAATGGACGTTTTCGCGATGGCTAAACAAAAGAAATATGTGGAACCAGGGCGTTACATTGATATCGTTACAGACAGTATATTGTAATTTTTATATAATTTTGAACAACACATTGATACATCTATAGTGGCGAACATTAAACAACGAAGGAATTATTGTGATGTGTTTTTTTTTTTTTAACTTTTTTCACTTCTTTACGGGTCTGCGAGGAAACTCACGACAGATGTTTATGGTTCAGTCTTAAGATCAAATACATTTGCATAAAAACGATCTATCACTATTACTCTGTTTGATCCGTATTCTCGTTTCTCATGTCTTTTGTGAAAACATCGTGTCAGCGAAATGAATGTAAGGAAAAATGATTGAAAAACTGTCAGTGTTCGTCAGCGTTGCTTAAGGTGATGCGAAGGACTCGGTCGGTAATGAAAAACTGTAATAAATACCATTTCTGTAAACTAGAGATTCGAGTAGAAAGAGAATGGCTTTTCTCCGTTCGCGGAGGCGTGGAAAGCTAATTATTTTCTTAAACGTTCAAAAATGGGCTTCACGACACTTTTTGTTACCAACTGGGCGAGGGACGTTTCGATGGAGGATGCGTCACCTTAAACTATTGAGATCATATTTGTACCTATGTATTATATCGCACATGCAATATCGATGCGATTATTCATGCTAAGAGTTGTAGCGCCAAAACGTCGACGATTTTTAAAGAGGCGCAAGTGCGATAGTATTTACCCTTCAGTAAGAACTCGACATTTATTTGTTAAATGCGCTCACGCCCCCTTGTCATAGATATGTCGACATTCCAGCGACGAAAAAAAAATGCCAAGTTCCAATTTCAGTCGCTACTTTTGTCGAATTCTTGAGAGCAAGTGAAATCTTTTCCCCTCCGCCCAGCCCGGGCTCGGTCGGTATAAAAAATTGATCGAATTTTTTCACGGCCATCAGCAACGAAGGGTCGAAAATAAAATCTTATCGAACGCTGATATGATACTCGCTTTTATAGAGATTCTTTTTTAGATCGTAAATGCCTGCGTACGTGAAAAAAGTCGATTACAGTTTGTTTACCGACTCATTACCGACCGTTGAATTTCACCTGCTCTCGTGTGTAATACATATTTTCAGTCATTGCCGTATCACGAATTTTTTCCGCGACTCGTCACCGTACATCATCGAACACTTTCCGCACATTCAATGCGATACGACGGCCCAAGCCGATGTCTTTCAGCGATTGAGTCAGCCAGCGAATTCGCGAACACCGTTCGGATCTGTTCGTAGCCGGTAATCACAGCGTCATCCATTCGGATGATTCTTCGCCCGTTGCTTAGTCTCGGCGAGTTGTCTGCCGTCGGTCAGAGCGTCCAACGACGGTCTCGAAGCGTTTCCGGTTTTGGAGCACCGGCTGCAAGTCAAGCGCCAGAATGCGAGTCTGAAGTCCTTCGAATAGAAGGCATAGATGAATGGGTTGATCGCCGAATTAATCCAGCCTAATTCCATCCAAATGAATCGGAAAAAAAAAGAATAAGGAAATATTAATATATTGCGCAAATAACGGGCCGGAAATTATCGTGATATAATTGGAAGAGAAGACGAGAATATATTTAATATATTGCGCAGAAAAGGTGAAGATTATTTTGTCATAATTAGAGACGTGTTTCATGATTCTTTTGACTCCGGACCTGGACGCCGTAGGAACTCTTTCTTTTTTCTTCGGTCGTTTCCTTGCCTCGATGTAGCTTTTAGCGAGGGAACCGTCAATGAAAGCGGCAAAGGTTTAGCATTTTACAAATTGAGGGCGCAGGCGAGAGTTCAGAGTAATTGCTATTTCCTAAGAAGTCAGCTAGCTTTTTCTCCCTCGGCGTTGCGTTAAGATGAAAAACGCGTTTTTTTGGGACGAAATATATCTTTACTTTCTAGAATATCATATGTGCATTTCTTAAGATCAAACATTCGCAAACCATGAAAAACGACGTAACTCTTTTCGAGAGTACATTTTTTTTTACTTCATCACCAAAAGAGACTCTGCGTTTTTCGAGCACATTTGGCTTTTTTTACTCGAATTTCCACAGAGATGACTTTTATTTTTTTAACTCAATTTTCAAGTAGGTCCTTTGAGGTTTATTTGGACTTCAAACTCTCGCTAAAAATGTTTTTACATTGAAGAAAAGGTCGTGGGTGCTCGCGAATATTGTATGCGAAAAGATCTTCGGTAGTTGCTCAAGGATTACGATCGAGATTTTACTTTAAAATGGTCTGAAGACTTTTTAAGAAGCTTTCGCATTTTCAACTTTGTTTCCAGACTTCGCAGTTAATGGTGAGATTACGCGCGAATTTCGAAGAAACTTTAAAAAAACTTGGTATGTAGTCTGACAAATTAATGAATAGATTTCTGAAATCAAAAAAAGTTGCTTCACCGATTCACCGGAAGATTCTTTTCACGCATTTGTCAATAACTCTCTGGCGACATTATCATGGGAAATTCGTCTTCTCGGGACTTTTTGTATGTATGGCTTTTCCGGATTTTCATTCCACTGTAATGTATTCGGGACACGGAATCTCGCTTTTCGCTGGGGCTGCAACGATACATCCACCTTAAGATCCTCGTTAAAGATATTTTCACATAAAAACCGCGTACGACTTTCAGCGATGCGAGAATGGAAGTACAGCTATCATGCGAAAATGTGCAAATATACAAGCGCATTTAATGTTCGTCTCAAAAAAAAAAAAAAAAAAAAACGTTTTTCACCACGTTAGAGACGATAGTTCCTCAGACCATGAGAAACCCATTAACAATAGTAACCGAGAGAACATTTTGTTGACAAAAGTCCAACTTTTGTTCGACAAACATGGGCAAGTAAATGATTGCATTAAAGCGCGGCCGCAATTGCAAGCAAGTTTGCGTCGCAGAATTTTGACGCAAGTATCCGTTAACTATGGGTCAAAATAATGCAACACTTACTTATAAATTTACTGAGTTAAAACATTGCCACGCAATGATAAAAAACTGCGGTTTTATGCGCATTCGTATGTTAGATCGAAATGTTACTGAATCGATTCTCCACTTTGCCATCAGTTCCAAACACTGCCTGCAAATACGGACGTAGCTTAATGTAATAAAAACAAACCCGTTGGCCGACTTTGCCGCGTGCCAGCAAAACTTTTGCTACTGTATCTTTGATTGCGAGAGAGTACGTACCGAGCCACGTGAGCGCGATCATAAGGTGTGTCGACGGTTGAGTCTGAATGAACGGGGTCGCCAGGTACAGAATGAAGAACGGAAGCCAGCAAGCGACGAACCCGCCGACGACGATCGCCAGAGTTCCGGCGGTTTTGGTTTCCCTCATTAATTTCCTCATCGAGCTGCGATTGTTCTCGTGTTCCTGATGGCTGCGAGTGGGCACCGTTAGTTGATTGCCAACGGTACCGGAGGCAACGGTTTCCGGATCGTCGATTATTTCGTTGCAGTTGCCAGGTCCGACATCCGAGACGCTCGACAATTCCTCGGGTTGTTTCGTCGTCTTGCTTTGCTGAATCGCCCGACTCCTGGAGCGCTCGGGTTCGTTGATCCGGGGGATTCCCCGGCCGCGATGGGACGCGCAATCGCTCGTCGCGTTCAGCCCGAGCAGGCTCTTGTGTCTCCACGCTATGACGCAAGAAATTTTCGCGTACACGTAGAGCATGACCAGCATCGGCAGGAAGAAAGAGCCGACGGCCGAGAACACGACGTACGAGGGATCGATGTTGTAGCCGCACTTCTCCGGATCGCGCTTTATCGCTCGTGGAAAATAGCCCAATAGCGGCGGACTCGTTATTATACCGGCGAGGCTCCAAACGGCGATGATCATAATGCCGGCGAGCTTCTTGCTTCGGCGACGCTTGCTGTAGACCAAAGGCTGCGTCACGGCCAGGTACCTTCGACGGAAAACAATTATTAGTAGTAAGAAAATGAGAAAATCCGAAACATGAGACCTTATTATTGTAATGATTTACATCGTTCACGATACACGGCAAAGTCGTTGATGGCCCGACGGAAGACGACTCATTCATTGGTCTAATAAACTACCTTCGACGCGTCCCGCCTCCGTGCTTCTTTTCCCGGCGCGGATTGACCCGGAGAAAAAGCTTTCAATAGAATCCTCGACGCGTAGACGTAATAAAATGAAGATACGAGAATAAAAAGCGTGGGTACTTCGCCTCGGGGCATAAAACAGCGAAACGGGAAGAAGTGGGCTCGAAACGATCTTCGCTCGTTCCGATGGCGACGTGTAGTAAGTAAGAGAAAAAAGAAATGCAAACGCGAGTGTATCGATTGTTACATGTTAAGGTGATGCGAGAAGACACGATCCATAAAAAAAGACTGATGAATGCAATTTCGCAACTCTAGACATTCCGGGAAGGGAAAAAAAGGGTTTCCTCGTGGAATATATTAATGGGAGCAAAGAATATTCTTCTCGTCGGCAAATTTTTATGATTTCTAAACGTTATTAATTAGTTTTTGATACCTGGCAGGTCCGACGGAAAAAGTAGATAAAAAAAGATTGGATTTAAAGTAAATTTCTCGTCAAGTTGAAGATGTAAAGTAAAGTATCGACTGCAGTTTTCAACTCACGGTGAATTAAATTTACAGACTTTTTTTGTTACAGTGCAATCAAAAGAAATGAACGTCACTAAAATAGCATCTGGATGATCCGTTTGGATGCAAATAACGATTGAAATTTTTTTCTACAATTTATTTCAATCCACTCCAGAGAGTATTCTTTCATAGAAAGGAAACTGTTAAGTGCGAGGGAAATCCTTATATCAACGCTGAGATGCATTTCCCTTTCTCCGAGAGAAATAATAGTCTCTTGAGGCAGATCCGCTTGCGGCGAAAGGATTTTTCGATTTGCATGAAACGCAAATGCTGTTTTGAGAGGCATACAAATGCACCTGATAAATTCTACCAAGTGCCGGAGGATATTTCTTCAGCGGCGCTTCGCGAGACAACTCCTGTCTTAAGACGATTGGAGACACACGAATAGTGACTTAATATTAACGTACGTCAAAAATCCTGCAGCAGATTTCCTCAACTTCGAGCATACGCATCATTTATCGTGAAAAGCAGTTGTACTCGATACAGAAAATATTGACTTATAATATTAACTTATAAACATATAACAATTATTATTATTTCATAAGACTTTTTTTTTGCAAACACGTTAAGCATTCAAAGCTTAATTATATTTTATTCAATAAAAAGTTAATTCAATCAATAAAAGTCAGTAATTAATTTTTTAACAGATTATAATTTTGAAAAAAAAGTAAGTCATCGACTCGGCACTTTTTTCACCGTCATTGCACGTTTTTTCATGGATAGCCGATCATCTGTTCTTTGTATTTTTCTGTTTTTCAATATACCTTCAGATCTTTTTTTGCGAGTCTCTCAAAACTTGCTTTTCAGTTACGAAAATAATTTTATTCCCTTCTGTAGGTTTCAAGAAAAAAAATATAAAATATGACTCGATTTTCGAAGCGAGTTTCCCTTCAATGGGAGAATTTCGATAATGTCCGCTGTCCGAGTATCGACATATTTGCGATCGTGGAGCGTCAAAATCGTTCACCATCGGATTCTGTAGATGTAACCACGACACGAACGCAAAAGCGGCGAACGAAACGAAATAGAGGGAATATCGCCCGGGAAAGAGGAATGATGGGTTCCGTCGAGGCGGAAAGTCGTCGGGCGTGCGGTCCTCGTAAAAGTAATCCCGTTACCGAAACGTGACCGGAATACGGAGAAAAACTATTCCGCAGCTGCGAACGGATAAAAGCGACAACAAAATGAGCGAGGGAAACGAACGTTTCCTTGATTCTGTCTTACCTGTCTATAGATATGGCGCAAAGCGAGAGAATGCTAGCGGTGCAGAGAAGTACATCGAGAGAAACCCAAGCGTCGCACAGAACCTCGCCGAGTCTCCAGTTTCCATTGTTTATCTAAAAAAATGATATACAAAAATTATAAATAATTTATCAAAAAATATAAATAATTTATAAAAAATATAAAGAGTTTATAAAAAAATATAAATAATTTATAAATAATTATGTATAGTTTATTAGTATGTGAATCAGATTTCTCTTGTTCATTTACAACTATGCGTCATTACCAGAACAATCGATTAACGTAGAATTAAGAGCAATCCGGTGATTTTTAATAAATCGTTTATGATTACAGACAATTGCGTTGCCCCCGGCGAACGTTCGTTGGCTGCCCGACAAAGATTCAACGGAGTTTTAACGAGGGCAGTGATTTTTTTTCGTGCATCGGGGAAAACGCACAATCGAATGAACGAATTGATGAAAAATCGATGAATAGGTAATAACTGCATAACTCAAATTCACATGCAGCACCGCGCGCACCCCCCGTCTCGCTGCGTTTTCGCCTCGACCAATCGTGATGAATTGGACGAGAGTCAGGGGAACGCTTCATATCTATCTGGCGATGGAAATACGGTAAAAAAAAGAAGAAAAACAAGAAAAAAAAAATTCACATACAAAGGATTTTTTACTCTATCGGGCACAAATGTCCCCGGGTGCAGACGAAGGCGATACCAGCGTCGGGATTGTCGACGATTCCGGTGAAAAATAAAATGTCACGGTTGGCGAAAGTATTTAACAAAAGCGGAGAGAACGGAATCCGCGCACTGTGCCGTAGCATTGTGTGCGTCAACGATATCGGAATTGTTTCACACGCGCGCAACGAGAAGAAAAAATCATATCTGTTACGAGGTTGCTTTGCATAGCTCCGAAAAATAGCATGTAGGTCACAGCGCGTAGGTTTGATACATTGAAGAATCGTATCTTTTGCCAGAAATGCATGGTTGATCAATTGCATGAACGCGAAAAAACCCGGTACGTTTTTTCAGACTCTTAGATATGGCGTTTTCACCAAGAAGTGCGCAACACCAAAGATTCTTTAAAAAGTATTCCTTTTTTATATGATTTTTTACAATATTCTTTGACATTTATTGCCGTAAGATCCACTAAATGCAATAGTCTGAAAAGAAAATCTTATTATTTTTCATAACGTCCGAGAAAAAAAATCGAAATTTAGCACTTTTAACTTTCAGATTTTTTCTTATTTTTTTATAGATCTTTTTTATTAACAAAATTTTTCGTAGAATTTAGCCGCTTTCTGTAGTCGAATCGACGATCAGTTATTGTATCGTTTGTTATTGTCTAGCGCGGTGCTCCTGACTGGTCCGCTAGGATAGAATGCGCCGAATATCGACAAGGGCATCGGTAACAATATGCAGATACTTGGAGATAGGAATAATACGTACATAAAGCAACACAGCGGGTGGCATGACCGCGAGTCCGACCATTAAATCGGCGGCTGCCAGGCTGGACACGAAACAATTAGTGACGGAGCGCAGTCGGTTCGTCGTAATTACCGCTGCGATCACGAGGGTGTTGCCAACCTGAAATCGAATCGAGTAACAATAATCAACCCAAGTCGGTAACCTGTCGTCGAATGCCATTGATTGACTGCATAACAATGGATCGCGCAAATTAATTATACGGCTCGGCTCGTCGATGCCAATGTCGCTCTCTGTCCCACGATTATTCATAGAATTTTGC
This sequence comes from Ischnus inquisitorius, assembly GCA_963924025.1. Lineage (NCBI taxonomy): Eukaryota > Metazoa > Arthropoda > Insecta > Hymenoptera > Ichneumonidae > Ischnus > Ischnus inquisitorius. The sequence continues at coordinate 7,212,610 of OZ001251.1, read as the reverse complement.
CGGATTGCATATTATTGCAATAGATACATCAGAGTCTCGACAAACTCGGCGACTCTCGTGCGCGATTAATTCACGCGCGCGACGTTGCGCAGCGCAGTAAATCACACGCAACTTAACAAAAAATTTTGTTTGGTTTATAAACGTGTGACGGAATTTAATGGACATTTGTAGAATTAAACTAACGGCACTTATTGAATTGGAGGGACTTTTATAGTATAATTAACTTGAATTATTGATTATAAAGTACTTCTACTAAAAGTAAATCAAATTATTCAAAGTTAAGAATCGACTGCAGTTTTTAATATGCATTAATTTTTCATTATTATTGCAAGTGAAGCTTAATGGACGAGTTCATGAATTGAAACTTCCAATATCGGTTGATTGAATTTTTTGCGAATGTTTTTTGGAGTGTAGATTCCGAATGAATGATAAAAAACACGAGTAAAAAACCTGTTACGAATGTTAAAAGTTTTACTGTGCTGCTTCCGAACAAAATCCACAATAGAGCTCCAAAAGAATTCCGAGAAATAGTCTAACATTTGTATTTTTTATGTGTGAAATGCAATTTTTATGTACCATAATGGGTAGTGATTAAAAAAAATTGTTTTCCATTTTTTTAGGTGACTCAGTCCCGTTAACACGATTCTGGCAAATAATTGTGTCCAAAATAGGGAATTTTTTTTGTAACATCATCCACGAGACTGCCAAACGCAGACAAAATCAACGATTTTGAGGGTCTTAATATTTATTATTTTCTTGTTCCCTTACGAAAACAAAGCTTTGTCTATAAGATTATAAAAAGTGTAGTTTTTAGTGATAAAATAAAATAAAGATATGAGTAACAACATTCCGACGCTGCACGTGTCGCAGTTCCATTTCGCCGGATTCTCCATCTCTGCGGCAATAAAAACCTTGCATGCTTAGAAACTGATACAGCTTATACGGTAATCTGTGATGTACTCGTTATAGCCTTTTGCTCGGGATTGGCGGAAAGCTGTCCGGATGATAGCCGGGCGTATAGAATTTCTACACGCGACGATACGCCTCTAGTGTTCTAATTGTATGCAACGTGCGCGCGGGTGTCGTATGCACATTTACAATCATCGGTACTCATGTTAGTTCCCGGAATACGAGATGGGCGTGGTATGAAGAGATATTTTACTCTTGTTTGTACGTTTGTTTGTTGCAACTCCGAATGTTCTCAAAATGTACACCTCTGAAAAAAAGGACGACGGAATTAAAAAATATTCCAAAAGTATTCCACGAGACTTTCGATAAAAAAGTTTAAAAAAGGTCCATCCGCATTCGTACAAATGTGTTTAAAAATTCGATGTCCTTAAAGAGCGCTTTAAAGTAAACCTTCATTCCAATTCTGATGCTAGAACTTGCCGAAGATTTCGCGCAGTATTTCAGTGATTAAGTACAGGCTGATTCGCTTTTTTTTCTTTTGCATTTTAACGTTTGTGCTGTACAATTTTGTCCGATTGATCTCGAACGCCTCGAGTTATAAAACTAAACAATAAAATCGGCACGCACCTTTTTGCACATTGGTTATTTAAACACTAAATGCAATACTCAAACATCCACGTTTGCTCTTGTTCAAACTATTTTTCTGATGTCTAGAAAGAATTTATTTGGCTACTATAACATTCGTGACGTCGAATTATTATAATTTACGAGTCTATATTTATCATATCTTCTGAATAAATCTACACATAGCTGATTTCGAAAAATCACATTTGAATTTTATTTAAGAAACGAATCACGACAATTAATCGTTTCGAGTTACAACTCAATTTTTGCAGCAATTATTAATACAGCTCTGAGCTGCCGCGATTAAGTCCGAACGATCCAATATATTAGTTTCCGTGAATATTACAGCGCGAACATGAAGACTATTTCTCGATTTTCGACGTCATTAAGTTTTTTTCGATATATATTCATACCGCGCGTACCGACGTCCTCGCTCGGCGAGGATCCCATACATGAAGGATTAATCAGACCGCTGAGACGTAATAAAGAGTACTTTGAATTTTCCATTGGATTTACGACGCTGGTAAATTGGAAATTTTCAGGTGCATTAAATGTCGAGTGGTTCATTCCCTGAAGGCTTTTACCTCTGCACAGTTTCATTCTTTCCACCTTACGGACTACATTTTTCACGCAAAAATATTTAAGAACGTGATTAAAAAATAATACGGATTTTAATAGCGATATGGTAATTGTGATCAAAGAATATTTTTTAATTTTAATGACCAATAATCGAGTTAATAATAATATAATATACCATTTTTTTCAGAAAAAACATTTACAGATATGAACATTCAGGTTTTAGGTTTAATTTGTGTTGTCTCATCTGGTAGACGCTCCGAGATGCACTGCTATGAATTATTCGTAGAATTAAAAAACGACGAAATGATATGAAAAATAACGAGTGAAACGCGAATACTCCCCATGGTGACAAATTCGGGGCAGGATTTATAGTATGTCCGGGTAGGATTAAGAGCGTATGTGGATATAGTTGAGTCTCCTCGTATTTCGAGCGCTCAAGAGGGGTGTATTATTATATTCGCAGCAAAAAGTGAGGTTCACTGCGAATTTCGAAGACTTACCGATAAAATAAAAATCAGAAAAAAAAAGTAGCCATAGGGAAGGTACTGAGATTATGAAAGTTCCATAACAATAATTCAAAAAAGTTTTTAACAAATCAGATCCATTAGCATTTGACGAATAACTTTGTACCCCAACTTTTATTTCAGCCGCATTTGATATGGTAATTTTTTCAATTTTTTCCAGCGTTCAAAGATTCCCTTTTCTTCGAGAACTCTCTAATCGATATACGCGAATTATGGTTCGATTGACGTTCGATATCGTGGCCGAAATTCGTAACTTCTCGTCATAGAAATTTTTTGTTTCTTCGCAAATTGGAAGAAATTTTAGAAAAAATAATGTATGCTCAAAAATAAACGGATCAATTTCAACTGGAACAATTATGATTACCGGATAGTTTGTTGACTTATTTTTTTTTTTTACCTAATTCGTTAAAAACTTATTGGAATTATTATTGTGCAAAATTGATATTCCAAGCAATTTCGATGTGGCTGATTTTTTGAAATTTTTATTCCGCCGAGGCGTATTCGAGATTCGCTTCGAATCTTGCTTGTGGCTGGGACTGTAACGATGCGTCGTGCTCAAGTTGATGGTCGCATTGAATGGTTAAATGGTACTTACAATTGTGACGACAATGAACACGAAGAACATAACGACGTAGATGATATTCGTCCAGTCTGGGAGATATTTCATCGTGGAAGCTACCAGCGTCGGAGGATTAGGTGTTTCGTAATCTCCGAGACTCGTACCGCTGGGAGCGACGATGCTTCCGTTTGCGTTGTATTTGTAGTAATACCATGACGGATCGTCGATCGAACCGTCGGAATGTACCGCCGTGCAATTCTGCATAGCGCACGTCGACCGTTTCACTTCGGAGCTTATTTCGATTCTCCTGTTGCTTCATTTTGCCGCTTCCGACCGTCCGGTGCCGAATAATCTTCTTTCGTTTCGGTCATGCGCGCTTCTTCCTCGCAGTCCCGGTGATCCGAAATCTGAAACAGCACCAGACTGTCAAAAATTGCATCGTTATCGGGTCAGAAATCATGAATTTTGTGCACTCGAAAAAAATCGCCACTTTCATAATTGTAGATTTTTCTGAAGCAACGATTGCCAATGATAATTCTGAGACGAGGTACTTTGAGTTAACAAATAGACCTTTTGTGTGTATTCCAAGAACGGTATTTACTTTAACATTTGAAAGAGCTCGATTATAACTGCAGATACCATAGATATTAAATTTAAGAAAAATCAAAATTAGGAATTCAGAAAATGATTTTCTTTCAACGAAAGTGTCGAACGATTTTTTTTTAATTAACAGGGTGTTTTCATTATACATTTGTACACATTCACAATTTTTTTCATGGTCAAAAGATTATTATTTTACAACTTATCGGCCGAACCATTCAGCACCGCTTAGGAGGACGAGATAGAGAATGATCGAGAAATGATTATTTCGTTGTCAATAAAAGAATGCATGGACGCGCATAAGTGTATAATGAATAAACTCTGCGTGTTTAAAGAGAAAATTCCAACTTTCTTTGGGGTAGGTCGGGAACAGTTCGGCCAAACGTGAGATTCAAAAAGAATTGCGAACACTTCTCATTGGGATAAAAATCTTTAAAAAATCAGGTACATAAAAGATGCTTCAAAGATTGATTTTCCAAAATAATAGCATTGAAATGTTATTAACAAATCATCGAAAAAAAAAATTGTTCAACAAATAACCCTTGCAAAAAAAAAAATCTAAAATGATCCACTTTTCGGCAGATTTATAGAACTGATAACTTATGAGCTGGTTTGGTTTATGGATGACCACTCCAAGACACGTCCTCTCCGGGTGCAATAAAAGTATTTAAAAATATAAAATATCGCAAAACAGCGTTCTGGAATCTAACGCTATTTTCGTTTAATCACTTTTTCGCGGAGAAATTCGCATAGCGACAGTACGAGCGGAAAATGCCTCAGCAGCAAAGCGCGAAGGCTCTCACCAGCACGTTTTGCGTGTCAACGAATTAAGCAATTAAACGAACTTACCTGTAAGGAAGTTCTATTGTAATTGTATAGAGCGCCTCTTCCGAATAGATCAATTCCGTAGTACGCCTACTCCACACCAAAGTCGCCACAATTTTAAAGCTATTAGTTGTGACAAAACAATTGTCCTTAGCTACCAACGCGTCGCTCGCGTGTTTTCCATCATTTTTTAAAGTGCCGCCGGAACCTCTCTGGGTTATTCAACCACTGTTGAATAAGGGTATTATAGGGCGGGCATGATCTATTCGGAAGAGGCGCTCTATACAATTACAATAGAACTTCCTTACAGGTAAGTTCGTTTAATTGCTTAATTGTATGTCGCGCCTCTTCCTCTAGATCAATTCCGTAGATGTTTAACGCAGGTTGCGGCGGAAGATATTTCTAGAGAACTTAGAGTTCGCTGGCACATTTGTTTATTTTCCTTACAGTCGTGTTTGAACTTCGTTGTAACGATTGTCTTGAGACTTCTGTGAAGTTCTTGGACTTAGGAATCTAGAATTGCCTTAGCAAAAATATCCTTATTCGAAATAACTTTAAGTTTGTAGAACTTCGCAAACGTGCTTGAGTTCTCAGTCCAGCCTGCGGCTTTTCGAATAGCGTCTATACTAACTTCTTTCCTGCTCGCCGCCGACGTCGACGCGTGCCGCGTGCTGTGCGCAGTAAATATGTTTGTGTCGATGCCGCTTTTTTGAAGTGTATCCTTCACCCAGCGAGCTAGTGTCTGGGACGTTACGATTTTGTGAGGTTTCCTGAAGGATATGAAAAGTTTGTGCGCGTTGTTCCGTAAAGTCTTCGTGCTCTCGATATAATAATCGAGGGTTGACGCCGCGCATATGTTCTTGTTCTCATGATAATACGGAAGAACTAGCGTCGGTTGCAGTCTTCCAGGTCCCGAAGTTTTAATCCGTTCTGCGATTTTTATCTCGACGAGATCACCCATTTTTTTAATATTTCGCGTGTCGATCAGCGAAAGGGTTTGCATCCTTTGTCCCGTGACTAGGGATAGCAGAGTGACGAGTTTTTTCGATAATTGTTCGAGATTCGTTTCTGCTTCGCAATCCCATTTCGCGATGTGATCCAAAACAATCTTGGGGTCCCATGTTGTGTCGTATCTCGCTGTGGGAGGTCTTAACTTCCCGACTCCCTTAAAAAACCGTTTCACGTTACTATTTTTGCCGAGCGTTTGGCCTACTTCCGGTTCGTATAATAGGGCGATCGCTGAGCGCGCACAGTTTAAGGTGCCATACGACGATCCGTTGTTGAACTGCTCCGTCAGAAAAGATATAATTTCTGTAACTGAGCTGGTTAACGGGTCGAGCGATTTTTCGTTGCAGAACTTCCACCATTTTTTCAGCGCGCTGTTGTACTGGCTGATCGATGCTTTACTCAACGAACTAAGCATTATTTCCGTCGAGTTTTCGGGCGCGCCTCTTCGCTCGAGAGCCTTCCGTATAGCATCGCGGCAGCCAGGGTAATCCGTTTCCAGAGAGGATGTGTCTGCCTGTTTGAGGAACGCAGCAATTTAATATTAGGTTTGAAAAGGATTGGTTTCGATTCGCACATTGCCATAAATAGCGGAAACCAGGGCTGTGCTGGCCAGTATGGCACGACAACAATGCCTCTCGCTCCTTCCGTTCTAATTTTTTGTAATACCCTTAAAATTATCGCGAATGGCGGGAACGCGTAAAATTCAAGAGAGCTCCAGTTGATGGTAAACGCGTCAACCGATGACGAGTTCGGGTCTCTGAACCAGGACACATATTTACGGCATTTTGCGTTCAGCCTTGTCGCGAACAAGTCGATTTGAGGTTTTCCGAAAGCTTCGACGATTTTTCCAAACGCATCCGTCGACAACTCGAACTCGGTTTCCGGTTCTAACCGTCGAGATTCGTAATCGGCTTCCGTGTTTTCCTTAGATGGGATGTACGAGGCGACGATCCAGAGATCTCGTTCCTCGCACCACATCCAAATTTCTTTCGCCAGTTTGCTTAGTTCCTGAAGTTGAATCCCGCCCATCCGATTTATGTATGCGATGGCGGTTGTGTTGTCGATTCGTAAGAGAATATCGCAACTCCGCAAATCTTTAGCGAAACATTTCAGTCCGAAAAATACCGCCGAAAGTTCTAAATAATTTATGTGTTTTGTTTTTTCTTTTTCAGACCAATGTCCGTGTGTCCTCTCTCCGTTGCAGTAAATTCCCCAACCGGAAGTTGACGCGTCCGAAAAGATAATTTTTGATATGTCTGGGTCTTTTAGAGGGTTGCTACCCGATAGGATGTTTTCTTCCCAGTATCGAAAGTCGGTTTTCAGACTGCAGGGAAGGTCCATTATAGCCTCGAAATCGTCGTTGTTATTCCTGAGTGCGATATATTTCGTTCTTTCGAAGTCCTTCATGTGGACCCACCCGTACTTGTGAGCCTTGCAGCAAAAACCAAGGTAGCCGATGAATTCTGCGAACTCTCTTATATTACAGTGTTTCGTGGCACTGAATTTGACTATTTTTTCTCTGGCTTTTAATTTTTTGCTGTCTGGGAGTTCGACTGTCATTTTTTGCGTATCGAATATTAACCCTAAGAACTTAATTCTCGTGCAAGGTGATACGTTGCTTTTTTCCCAATTGATTATGAATCCCAGTTCTTGTAAGAGCGAGCAAGTCTCTTGTACGTTTTCTAAGCAATCGGAAGAAGTATCTCCGATTAACAAGATGTCGTCTAAATAAATAACCGACAGGTATCCCGCTTCTCTCAGATGCGCAATTACCGGTTTCATAACCTTGGTGAACACGCTCGGAGCTGTGCTCAGACCGAAGGGGAGGCACACAAACTCGTACATTTTCCGTTCGAAAATAAATCTCAGCAGCTTCCTGCTTGACTCTGCTATTGAGACGAAATAATAAGCGTCTTTCAGATCGATTGTTGCCATGTGAAAATCTCGATCTAGTAACCTTTTTGCCATATTCCCGTCTTCTAACTTGAAGTGTTTCGCCTCGAGAAACTCGTTTAATTTTTGTAAATTTAAGATAAAACGGTACGATCCGTCGGCCTTCGATCGAAGAAATATTTTGGATACAAATTGACCGGCCGTAGGCTTGCACGGGCGGATTGCGCCTTTTCGTAGGAGCTCCGATATCGAATTCGATAAATTATGTCTTTCTGATTCCGACCAATCTGGTTCGATCGGAGCCGTCTGTTGAGATACTGCCCGTACGGTTGGTATTTCGTAGCCCGAAATCCAACTGAGAATAACTGGGTCGGAAGTTATCTTTTGCCATGCGTCGACGAATTTTTGTAATCGCCCCGCTGTGAAACTTACGTCTGACGTTGTTAGAACCTCTTCCTCGCTGACCGGAAGTGCGGATCCGGACGTCTCTCTTGCTTGCGGTTCCCCGTGTCGCTGCGGAAGGGCCTTCTCTGCCCGCCCGTCGCCTTCTGCTGGGGCTGCGCCTGCGTCTGGCGGAAGGGCGGGCCCTTCGAGTTTTTTGGTTTCGGTTGTGTCGTCGGATTTTTCGAGATTTTTAATTCCTTACTCGAACGTTCAATGCATTTTGCAGTTTTTATGTGTTCCTCCAAGCTTTTGCCGAAGAGGAGATCCTCAATGACCGTTCCGTTCAAGGTTTCCCGCACGGAAGCGTTAATATTTTGCAGAATAAGGCTTTTCCTGATATGGGACTCTTCATGCTGCAAATCTGCCAGAAAGCGTCCTGCATCGCAAATGCATTCTAGCAATTCATGGTCTTCTAGTTCGAAAGGATGTTTCACGAGAATTTTCGAGGCCGCTTTTCCGAGAGCCGACACGCACAAAGCTATACGTTCTTGGGTGTTGATGATGCGCCCGTCCCTCTTTACGATTGATTCCTGCAGCGATGCCTTCACTTCCGGGTTGAGTTTCGGCGGGTCGATCAGCGTGAAGTTAGCCGGCGTGGGGTACTTTTTGGCCAGTAAAATTTTTTCTTCCTTTGGAAGTCCTTTTTTAATGATGTCTCCCCATCTGAGGGCGAGATCTTTTTGTATGTCGGGAGCGAAGATTCGATCCGGGGCCACGCGCTCGCCTAGTATTTCGAGCAGTTTGCCATCCAGTTCCCTGTTCGCATCCTCGGTCTGCGGCGCGACGTTTGTCGCATTTTCTACGACTGTATTCGTCGCTGGGTCTGGATCCTCCGAGTTGTCTTCCTCCCCCCCCGTGTTGCCCGGGAAAAGTACGGTGGGAGGATTCGCCGATGGCGTGTCCCCATCCGGGACTATCGATACACTCGTATCGTTAATCGGGCTGTTGTCCTCCTGGTTTTGATCCAGAGCATCTCGCGGCTGTGATCGTCGAACTTCGTACTGCTCGTCTGTGCGTGGCGTTTCCGACCTTCGACTGCGTTCACGTCTGTCTCGAGATCTGTCACGAGATCTGTTGCTTCGATGACGTCGATCGCTTCGTGAACGCGATCGATTGCCTGCAGCGCGGTGTCTCCGATGATCATCCCCGTCTGCATGAGGGCAAGCAACATTTGGCCTGAGTCATTTCTCCTTGTGTCAGTTGAACCGACACAAGCGGCTTTTTTGATTCGATATTTCGAATATTTCTGTTTCCAGGTTGCCTGAGGTATAGCTCCGCGGGAAGTTGGACCCCCCGCGCGGCGGTGCGTACCGAACGTATCATCAGCCTTGAGACATTGCTCTACACATCGGTTGAACCGATGTGTGCGGCTCGAACGAGGTTAAAACATCGATAACTTACGCTTCCTTCCCTCGTGTCGATCTCGTCTTCCTTGATCGTCCAGAATTTTCTCCAACCGTTTGATTCGTTCTCTTAATTCCTTCGCCTCTTCTTTTTCCCTCGATGACGATTTTCTTGGGTTTTTTCCCATTTCCGAAAATAAACGATGTGGCTTCTTTGGCACAAAGAAGAAGAATGATGGAAAACACGCGAGCGACGCGTTGGTAGCTAAGGACAATTGTTTTGTCACAACTAATAGCTTTAAAATTGTGGCGACTTTGGTGTGGAGTAGGCGTACTACGGAATTGATCTAGAGGAAGAGGCGCGACATACAATATAAACACAAACCGTCGTGAGATTACCATTTTATGAGCACCGCTTGGGCCGTGGCCACTCTATCTGTGTAATCCGTTCGGCCAATTACGGAGAGAAACCTCGGCCTCGCGTTTCGATGTCAGGGGTGTTCTCGCGTGCAAAGTGCGGCCCTTCTTCGCGCTCCTATTATTTATCGCGAAAGAGTGCACTTCCGTAGAAAAGGGATAATGACCGAGCGAATGGCCGACCCTCTTGCAGCGTTGGCGGATGCAAGAATGGTGCCGATGCTCGTTACCGACAACGCTCGGCTACTCGTTTTCGCTCTGATACCCCAAAAATCACGCCCAAATCCCCCGCACCTACAACAACGACCGGTGTTCGCGAGAATGGAATTTGAGGAACGACGACAAAAACGGCCCGTCCACGATTTATTGTCCACCGCGAAATAACAAAGCGAGAAACGATGGGACATGATGACAAAAAGTAGAAAAGAGCGCAGGGACAAAAAATTGTATGAAAGGGCCAGTTATCCAATTTCGCAACGAAAAAGAATAATAAATTGTGATTACCATGCAATCCCTGTAATAATTTCGAGAGCTTAAAAAATGTAATCATAATAACTATGGGCGTGTTAAATAAAAAGTAAATAAAGTAATTTTATTGCAGCTTTTTCCCGGCAGTATTGAAAAGATTGCAATTCGTATTAAAAAGAATTGTCCCTATCTTGTCTCTCCATAGAAAAAGTTTTTTGTCATATTCCTTTTTTAGGCGGAATTTCATGTTTAATACCGAAAATAATTTTTTTTTCATTTATTGATTTATTATTATTATTATTTTATTTATTTATTTATAATTATTAATATTTTTTGTTTCTACGCGGAAACAGGCGTTTGGATCGATGATTTTTTACGTGTCGAGTCGAAGTGTTTGTGAAGTAATATTTGAAATAGACTTTCGCCGAGCAAAGCGCGGGGAGAGCCGGAGAGAAAAAAAAAATAATCTGTGCCACCAGTTGTGTATCCCTGTTCTCCCTCTCGACAATAGCAGCTTCTCCGCGGTTTCATGGATTACTTCCGGCCGCCGGTGAAGCGGATATACTGCGAGCTGCCTTGCGAAAATTGTCTCGGTGATTAACGTTGTCTGGCGCGGCGGAGCTTTACTAACTTCCGCTACGCTTAACCCTCTTCTCTGTGCATCAATCGTGGGAACTGCGGGGTTTGAGAGGGAGAAAAAAAGTGGCCCCGATGGCGCGAGTTTGCCGCCGCAGCTTTGTTTTTTACATAAAAAAAATAAAAAACAAATTATCCGCGCTTTTTCCCGCCCGAAATCGATACGAAAATCAGGCGAGACACTTCGATTTTCTTTGAAATCCTCAATCAGTACCGGGTAATATCAGAGAATTCTAATTTGCGTAATCGAGAGCGCCAACGCACTTCCAATGGACAGTTAAATGAACAAGTCGGTCGCACACGTTGTCGAACCTTTCTCGTTTATCCTATCCGTTCGCGTTAATTTCTGTTCTATCTTACATTTCTATTTCTCTTTTATAAAAGAGACATTTCAGCTTACCCGAACTTCCGAATATTTTGGCGGTTTCAGTTTTTTTAATGCATACAACATTTTTTCTAATTATCGACAATTATTCATATTTCACAAAAAATTGACGAATTTTGGATACGAGTTCGAAGAAACGCTGCGAATCAAACTCAAGTTTCCAAATTGCCAGTTTTATATGTAACTAATTTCTCAAAAATCTTTTTGGAATAATTGCAACGTAAAGTTGAAGTTTCAAGCGCCTTCTATACGGTCGATTTTTCGTAGATTTCCATCCCATTGGCAAGTCATCGGAATTCTCTGTGAATCTCACAATGGGCCGGGGGAATGCAGCGTTTCACCCTCATTAAAGATACAGTGGCTCGGTTGAGAATAAGCCCACTTCACCTCGCATAACAAGAACTGAACGCGACGGCACAAGTGTGTTTTTGTTACCTGTGCCGAGGTCCTCGAAGGGCTTAGGAAGCGCAAAAAAGAAAGATCTCGACGCAAATTGGACGAGCTGCCGCGACGTCGAAATGCGCGTATCGAAAAAAAAAAAAAAAAAAAAAAAAAAAAAAAAAAAAAAACGTAAAAACCGACCGACAAATTGTGTTGGTATTCAAATTGTTATCACAACAGATTGCAGTAACAAGACACAGCAGCCGTAATTCCGCTTGTGTATTCGTCTACCGGTGGCGCTGTTACGCTGCGCCGCGTTGCGGCATTAATTCAGACGGCTTCGCGAAATGCTGCCCTACGAATGCGAGACCGCTTGAGAATGTTTACACGTTGCGAGCGAGTAACTGCTACAATAACAAGGGCGTAGAATCGAGCACTGTTGGGCCCGTCAGCGCTGCGGAGTCGAGTCAAGAACTACGAACTGCGAACAATCTCCTCGTAATACAAGTTTGAAACGGTTCGCAAGTTATCCGCGACAGACTGGCGAAGTTTGGGATGGTCTTCTCGGAATACGCTTTTCATCATCTCGCGCGAAGCGGACAGATTTTGGAACAGCGATTACCCGGTGCGATACGGCAAGATCGGGGCTAGTCGGAAGACGGAAGGCGAGCGAGAAGACCTGGGCAGCTTAAAAATTGTTAGCTTCGGGCGAGCTAAGCAATTCGAGCGCACATCGTCGTAAGTGATTCCATAATTTCCAACAAGACCATCGTGAATTTTCTGATTTTTTGCATTTTCATGGAGAAAAAAAAGTATCAAGGAAAAATGATAATCGACAAATTCGACGAAAAAGAATAATAATAGTGGTGGATCTGTGTCGGGGCGCGGCTTCGACGATCAACCAAGTCAAGCAGAATTGCTCGCGGGCACTACTTCGATGGGTGACCTTCGCAGTATAAAAAATGTATGCCATTTTTGCATTTTTTGAAAAAAATCTAATTCGCACAATTTGCAAGATATTTTGCTCAAACTCAAAGAACGAGCAAGCTGTATTTATTTTCGGTTCAAATCTTGCCGATATCTTCAAATCGTAAAACTGCAAAAAACCTGCATTCAAACACGACAACGATAAATTATTTTAAAGCTAATTTTACAAAAAAAAACCACATTTTATTGGTACTTTTCCAAGAAGAAAGAAATTCTGCTATTCGTTTTTTTGAATGTTAATTGTAATTTTAGGAGAAACCAAAAAAAATCGGAATTATCACATCTTCAGGTATCACACTCGAGCCAAAGGACAACCACGACGTATGGATTCCGCAAATTTCCGGACTGGACGTGTCGTTAGTGTTCCAAATAGGGGAAATAACCCTGATACGAATGCCGAGGCGCGCCGAGATATCGAGCATTGTGAGATAGGTATTAGCGGAATGTAAATGCTATATGCCGGATGGATGGTGAGGGTAATGGATTCGGACAGGGTAACGTAATGTACAATTCGACAAGGGCGCGCATTACCCGCTGAATCTCAATCAATTGACCAATGCACTACGTCACGATGCCTCCGAGCTGCCTGAACGGGATTTCAGCGTGATATAGTGGACGGTTCGATACTCCAGCCATTCAGCGACTATTCGCTGTTTCATTGCTTTGTTCTATACCGCATATCCCCCACTGTGTAACGAGGGAGATAATAGACTCGCAAACCGGGTGCGGGCGAACGGGGCGAGTTGAAACGCGCTATAAAAAAAAATCGGTACTTTCACGCGGTGTTTATGGCACTCAAAAAAATTAGGGTCCTTACCGGGCTGAGTATATTTTTTTTTACGTTTGCTTACCGTCGTATACCCTGACGGGTTTTCACGAAGTTTTCCCATCCTTGTGCTTTTCTAGAGCTTCCCAGCACTCAGGACCGGTACTTCGCCAAGTTACCTAACTTCCAGTGCGTCCGCAGCCAACTAAGCTCGACTGCAACGCACTTTATCGTGGACACGAGAAAACTGCGGAAACGTGCAGTGCAGACGGACCTGTTCTTTCTGGTTCCCTGGTGTATACCCGAAAGTTTCTTTGGTAAGTGTGAACACTAAGGTCGCGAAAAAACTGACCTTCCGCTCGAGAGTTGATGCCCAGCCAGCGCGCGGCAGGCGGTCACCCATCCAAGTACTGCCCGCGAGCAATTTTGCTTGACTTGCGTTATCGCCGAAGCCGGGCACTGATCGCGCATCCACTGCTATGAGTTGCTAGATCGAGATCTTTCGGTTAGAGTACCAAAAAAATTGGGGGTAATCGGTAATTTTTTCACAGCCTAAATTTCGATTTTTTCCGTATTTCGATTGTCGGAAAATTAAAAAATCTTTTTTTATCGCGACTCTAATGGCGTAAGCTTATTGTACTTTGATAAACGAAAATTGGAAGATTTTTTTGATAATTCTTTAGAAATCCACCATGGGCGGTTCATGTTTAATGAAGCTTCTGGAATAAAATCCTGGCGCATTATGCACAGTGGAACACTCGAAGCGCAACGGCCACATACGTTTTACTCTCGAGAACGAACGGAACGAGTGCCTAATACCGGTAATCCGCGTAACATCGATCGAGCCGACGGAGTTCACGATAGCAATCCACAAGCTCGCGCGCGTGGACGCATCGAAATTCCAGTGAAACGGGATAAACGAAAGAATTATTGACACGAAGAAGGAGTGCCTGTCGGCGCAAACTTCAACATAGTGGCCGTTGGGTTCCCGCAAAAAGAGAACGAAGGCAACGAAAAAGAATTGCATTGTACCTAAAAGGAAAATCGATACACACACATGTGTGTATGGCAAGACAGAATTTGGATCTGGGAGTGGAACGACAATTTTTTCGCACGAATAAAATAATTGTTCTCGACCCACATAAAGATTTTTATCACACTCGGCCCGTGTGATTAAAATTAGTTAAACTTCTTTTCGATTATCTGGAAAAACAGATTTTTTTTTTCAAATTTCAACCAATTTCATTTTCTCAGGAAATACTTTTTATGGATTTATTTATCTAATTATTCAATAAATCCCATAGTGTGAAAAAAAACGAATATTTCCGTAAATCACCGCACAATACAAGTTACGTAGAAAGAAAAAAATTCTATCATCGAGTTTATCGGATCGGATGCGATTATCGTTGCGAGTATGAGCGCGAGTTGTTATTTTTCAGGATTATCGTCGCGCACCCCGTTATGATGCCAACTTCCCTCATTTGCGAGACTCGAGAAGCGGTATCGCGTACTCGAAAGTAAATAATGTCTGACTATTTCCTTCCGCGTTTCGCCAACAAAGCCGCGCACTCCAAAGTAAATATCCCCTTGGTGCGCGATGGCTTCTGTGCTCGGTAATCCCCCTCGACCCCCGTCCCCGGTTTATGTCAATACAGGTACTCTATCCGGAAACAGCGCGTAAGCCTCGGCGCTCTGCACGACGGAACGGAATCATTGTTTCTGCCGGTGCGAGCGCCGCGACGGATCGATGCCGGCAAGAAATCGTTTTCCCCTCGAGCTCCGACGTGATCGTCAAAGCCTTTCACGGATCAAGCGCAAGCACTCCTTTCACTCGCGCGGGCCACTAAAGCTCGTCGACGATACACGAAAAGCCAGGATTCCGCGGATCCTACGTGTATAATATCGTGGGCGATCGAGCTTTGTTTCCGCACGGCAAACACATCGCCGCAGGCCGACGCGAGCGACTGACAATAAACCCGCCGAAAACGTTACGTTAGTTTGCTTTTCAGCTAACGTGCGCCTGTAAAGCCTTAGATAACGACGATAATGATAATCCCTTCGACACATGGCAGCTTCGCTACGGAACCATCGCTCTCGCGACAGTCGCGCACGCAGAGAAAAATCTTTCTTTCTTATTCATTTATCGTAACGCGTTTCTTTTATTCCCGTCGAAGCTCGACTTGGCCCAAAAGATTTAATGTATTTCTTTGCATTTTTTCGTTATAGATTTTTACGTACTTGGAGAAGCTTATTTGTGTGGACATTTTTTTAGGTTTTTTTCTCCAGAAGAAGGAAGCAGAAGAAAAAATGCGATTGAGAATCTATCGAAAATAAGAATGGAACAAAAATCGCCAAAATGCCGGAATATAATTCAATAGTCAATATATTTATAAAAGTTTCTTTTTTTCACGCGTAAAGTGTAGAATCGAAGAGGAAAAATCATACGTGGTGAAAGTGATTTAAAAAAAATTAATTGAATTCAATGGAGCGACTGAAAATTTCACGGAAGACTTAACAACACACAATTGGCGTTTCCGAGTGATTCGACGGCGCGATAGACGTCACGGAAAGCCGCATAGGTGCAAGAGCGCTGGAACACGCCAATCGTGGTCTATTAATAGTTATGGCTATTTATTATGCATTCGCTATATCGTGATTTCTTTATTTTTCTCAAAATTCGACTCGCCTCTAACGAAGATTAAGTTGATTCATTGCCAATTTTTAATTGCCCAAGAGTTTTCCCTCTGCATGAATTCTACTATTTTACCAAAATTTCGTTTTTTTTTTACATAAGAAATTGGGCAACTCATTACTAACCTTTTTTCGCGAAATTCTCCATTCATTTATCTTCCATGTCTTCGGCGCCGATCGCGATTTTTCCGCGATTTCACGCGAGCATTACGATTATTATCGTATGAATAATCCGCTACTCCGGCCATGGAAAATGCAGAACGTTGCCACTCGATAACTCATTGTTTTTTCTTTGTCTTTATTGTTCCTCGCCGTTCCGATGTGTCGTCAATGACAACAGAAGCCTTCGGCGTCGTTGTGCCTCGTCCTTTTTGTTTTTATTTCGACAAAGCTGTTTTTGTTTATACTCCTGTCCGGTTGCCTCGGCGCGATCGTTTATCGCGAGTTTCTAGAAGGTGAACCACGTAGAACAACGTTTGCGTACACGTGACGGAAAATAATGGCATAGAAAGAAAACGAGCATCAGCAGGAAGAGAAAGGGCAAATTGTGCAGAGTGCAAATCTTCATTCGGGCAACGAAGCGTATCGTGGAATTGCCCGCGAGATCGAGAACGACGGGTGAAGCTTGTGAAAAATTGTTCGCGCGAGAAGTTCGACGTCGGGGCGTCACGCACGATGCGCGTATGCTGCCGTCGCGGCGGTCGCGCGCGAACTGAAAATCCCAGGAAGGACCCCCTTGCAATTTCACCTCCTTCTCCGCCGCCCCGCACTCCGCGGCCTTCTCCTACGTCGTTCGTTACGCTCCTTCTTCCCATGTTTTGCCCACCCGTCGTCTCAATATCTGGGCGCGCTTGTCGTCTCCGCCAAGAACTATCACTCGCCAACCCCCCCGTTGCATGAGAGATTTTCGGGTACGTACGCGCGTACGACACGACCGACACAACGCGAGCCATTGTATGGAACGGAACGGGTGAAGGCGACACGCTCGGTTCGCAAAGAAAATGTGTCGATAGAACGAGGACGAAGTTTTTCCATGAAAAAACTTGCGCATATAGAAAGAAGAATATCGCACGAAAAGTGAGTTCGATAATTTTATAATTATATAACAATAGCGAATGAATCACGATAATTTTTTCTTGTGTTTTCATTCGTTATTTTTCTTTCCTTGAGATAATAATGAATTGTCATTTATTATTAATAATAATAATAATAATAATAAATTAATAATAATAAGAGATTTATGTATCGACTTTATAACATATTGCGGGTGAACATTTTCGAAGGGAATTACCATGAATTATGATGAATTTGAGAATGTCGCGATGACGCAAACTTCTCGTAAAGTTCGAAGTATGAGAATAAAAATTGACCTTGACTTTCACGATTGAGGCCAAATTTGCGCCGGCGGATGGACGAAAAGAACCGTAATCTTTCTTTCTACACCCTATACATGCAGCACCGAGGACGTGCAGGAAGAATCGATCGACTAATGACCATTTTGAACCGCGTCTTCGGACCACAATCGCCTTCACCAAAGTTTGTTATTTTCCTTGTCCCTCGAGAGAGGGAGAGAGAGAGAGAGGGACTGGGATACGCTAACTGTCCTCGTAATTCAACTTAGAACTGACTTATGCGTCGCGCACTTGTATATCATTGGCACGATGCCAAAGGGGAGTTAGAGCCATTTTTTTTAAATACTACTTGGCTTCTAACCACCACAAAGGCGCAGCTTTTATTTATAACCCCGTAAAAAAATGTTTTATCGACTAAAATTTTGTAATGAGAAATTCAACCAACTAATTCCGGTGTCTGGAATTAATTGAATCCGTCCTTTTAATCTTACGGGTTGTTTCAATTTTTTTACCGTCCGCTTTCAACAATTTTATAACCATTTACGGAAATCTGCACTATATAAATAAAAATCATAACATTAACGAAAAGAATTGTTGCCGTCCAAAATTCGCTTAGTTTTTTTAGTCAGTTTTTCAATTCGCTGAATTCTACTCGGCGAAAAACATCATCACCAAGTGAATGTTTAAATCGTTCCAGCCAAATATAAAAAATATAATTGTGTGTTATGTTTTTAAGTTGATTATTCTTTAGTTTGAAACCGAGCGCAGAAGTTATTCAACTTTTTCGCATTCGGGTCACAAAAGTTCTTTTTGCAGTAATTACGATAGTACGGCGCTTCAATCTAAATCAAAACAGCTGTCGCATCGTATTCGGTGGGAGAAAAAAATAAACAAGGAAATATGTCGCCCGGACCGTTTTTTGCATGGGGAGAATTTTTCGTCTACCTTGTATTTGATGCAAACTGCAGCAACTCTGTTTCGGTTTTATTTATTTTTGTTGTTTTTTCCGTGTAGACCATGATGGACATGCAATGTCGATATTTAATCCGGAAGCGAAAAAGCGGGTATAAAAAATTCCTGGTTGGAATTTTTCACGAATCAATGAATCGGACATTTTTTTTCATTCTTTTAAGGGACTCGAATTTATTTTCGGGCTTCCGGTCACCGATCGGATGTTCTCTATCTTCTTTAAGGTGAAGTGAAATGCCTCAGTCGGTAATGAAACCTGTAATGCTGTTTTTTTCAGGGTACAGAAAATTCATGTAGTGATAGAAAATAGATTGCCAATGCAAAATTAATACGCCCAGTGATATTCTATCTCCGTTCGACGCTAAAGTATATTCTATTATATGTATTATCATGCTTATTACTCTTGAAACTAGCTCAAACGCATCACGCGCGAATTTAGCAATTATAGCGTTAATGTAAATTAAGCTCGAAAAGTTCATTAACAGCAAAACGGAGCGCCCAAAAAATGAATATTAATTTTTATAATGTTTTAGAAAAATGAAAAAACGAAACGCAAGTTCCTAAATTGTATATTGTAAATCAAAAGCCAAAAATTGGCTACAAAAAAACATCCATTGGTAGACCAACGTGGTATCAAATTAACGTTGTATAAAATCGTCATCATTCATTATTGCCGACGCAACTATTTCTCGCTGCGTGCCTTGCACAGCTTGGTTCGCAAAAATCGCAAATGTATAAAAAGCACAAAAAAATCTTTACTTCGCTCGCTCATTGATATCAGTCGTGACGATTGGCAAGGACGTGTGTCTTTCCGGCGATCGCGAGTCGAGGCATCTTTCGAGTTCGAACAACTTTCCCAAATCGCTTCGCATGTGATTCAAATATTCCAACCGACGATTCCGCATCTCTCTCAGAAAGTCCCGGGACTTCCGCGACTCGTTGCAACAATCCCCTTGAACGGGCTCGACGTGAAATCGTTGGGATTCTCGTGTGATTGCGTGGGAGAGCCGCTCGTCGTGTTTCGCTTTAATCAACTCGTCGCTGTTCAAACGCTTTGCGGGAACTTGATCCGATACTCTCGCGTCGTAATGAAAGTCCTGGACGGAGAGAAAAAAAAAGAAAAGAAAAAGAAGATTTTTCACTGTAGTTTTCACGAGAAACGTCGGGGCTGAGCTAACGTTATTAAAATCCAACGCTCGAACGCGCACAAAATCGATTCGATGGAAATTCGATGAATACGCCGGGTTCGAAACTTTGGGAGCTGTATGGAATGTGCATGAAATCGATACAGCGTCATACTGGCGAAAGACATTATCGTTATTTGGAAAAAAAAAATTAGAAAAACTGCAACTTTCTCATGGTTTTCGAAAAGTTTCTCGTCTCTTTAATGAGACGGCGTTCGAGGAACGTTTCCTCATCGGAACACCGCACATTTCAGTGTGGGTTACGCACACTTCGCACGGAGCGACTCGACTTTTTACCACTGTTAAAAATTGAATTTTAACAAAAAACCCTAAAAATGATTTCAGTTCTCATATTTTTTTTGTCGGAAAAAAATTGTTGTAAATATTTTCGCCCTGTACGAATATTCTAATGAGAATTATCGCGAGTATGGATTTAAAAAAAAATTAATATACCGTCGCGTTCAACGACTGCCGTGCTATTCCGTAACTGGGCCGTTCTGGGAAACCGCTATCGACGACATCGTCGATGCGATTTCTGGTGTTGCTCGTCTCGAATCCCGGGTCCTCGGCAGCGTGGCAAGTTCTTGTCGGAAGACGCTTCGCTTTCTCGTGAATCTTATCGCTCGTTTCATTCTTCCAAGCGCCCCGTAGTTCCCAGCTCGATGTATTCTTCGCTTTCGCGGATTCGTCGTCGCGAGCCAACAATTCCAGGTCCGATTCGTCGCAACGGTTTCGAGACGTCGCGGAAAGCAGCTTAGACGCACCGCTCGCCTTCGCCTCGGTCCTTTCATCTTTCCTCCCTTTGAAATTCTCGAGAGGATGAATTTCTTTTCTCCGCAGCGTCGACACAACGCGATCGATATCCCCGCTTTCCTCCTCGTACTCGTCGACAAGGGGAGCATCGAAATTTTTCTTGCTCGATCTCGTTCCTCCGTAGATTTTCTTTAATTGTCGGTCGAGCCGAATTTTCTCCATCTCCATCGACGCGAGTTGTCTCGCTTCTTCCTCGGTCTCGCTCGCGGCTTCGTCTTTCTCGGGCTCGTCCTCCGCCTCTTCGTTCTCCTCGGCGCGCCGGGAGTTCTCGAGTTCGATGTCGAACAACTCGTCGTCCAAAGTTTTTCCAAGTTCCGCACAGTCGACGCTGCTCGGACAGGTACGCGCGTCTGTCGCACGCGAGTGACCAGTCGGTAGAGTCTTCGGTTGCTCGTCCGTCTTCGACATCCGGTTTCTCGGCTGTATCACAGAGACTTGGTGATTTATCGAAAAAAAAAACTCTATTCGATACAGAGATGTCGCATCCACTCGCATTTTCACTCTGAAAACATTTTACTCGGGGAAGTTACTTTATGTGTCGATGAATCGTCTTGGCCGACAAAACTCGACTCAGCTACGTTTCTCAGTATTTTTTTTTGCGTTACAAATAAAAAACTAAGGTCAGTTTCGGCGAAAAATTCGGCTGGATTTCGTTACATTATAAAAAGAACTCGCCGTCAAGAGGTCAATAATAGGGACAGGGCTTGCCTCGACGGGGCTGGTAGCAAACTTCTAATTGTCCCCATTATTGACCCTGCTAAAAACCCAGTTCCCACGATTTTCTATTCACGCGGATAGAAACGTTGCCCAAATTCTGCTTCGCGTGTTCTCTTGTTCCATTTTTTCCTTTCGTATTCCTTAATTGATTATGTTATCGGTTGACGAATTACCTGCTCGATTGACGTTCTTTTTCGCGACTGGCGTTCCTCCAGCGTCGACGCGGCAGCATCGCGATTGCCTTTTCTCCGTTGCGATATCGGAAGTTTGCTAACGAGCCGATTGATCCTTGCGAGCGTGTCATGCGAGTCCTCGCGTCGTTGCGTCTGCTCCGGCTGCTGTTTATTCAATCCGGCGCTTCGGAGCTTCACTAATTGCCGTACACCCTCGCGAAGATCCTTCAGCTCTTGTTGATCTCTGTCGTATTGCCAGTCGTCGCGCACATCCGTTGATCCTGTTTTCATCCACGCTTCCGTTTCGTTCGCTCCACAATCGTCGCGAGCGCGTAACCGCGCCGAGGAGGACCGCTGCTTCGATTGTGCGTCCCGACATCGTTGTTCAGGCGAGCAATTAATTCGTCGCACCGAGTGTGGCTCCTGGCGACGGAACGATCGAACTTTGAAAATAATTAACTGCAGACGCGACAGCGTCTTGACGCCGGGTAATTAACGGAGCTGTACAATTAATCTGGCGAAAAGTAGGTCATTTTTCCGAATTTCTTTTTTGTTTCCCGAAAGTTCCGAAAGTTCGAAACCGACGAGATAAAAAGAAATCCAAAATATTCCTCATTTTTCACCAGACTGACCCATTCAGGAGATCGATTTGAAGGGACGTGATGGATACAGTTACGTATATATGTAGTATGCGTTGTTATATTCATAGCATGTCTCTATTATCGACTCTCTGTGCTAATCAATGACACCACTTATCCCTACCACTGGATTCCCACCCTCTGTCCCCATTATTGACCGCCCTTCGTCACCCCTTCCCGATTTCTGTCCCGAAACGCTGTTCATCCAATGTACGCTATTTTCTATAAGAATATTTTTATGAAAACTGAAATTGAAATTTGTTCTAAATATAATAATAATAACAACAACTTTTCTTTAATAAAAATTATTAATCGACATAATTTTCATCCCAAAAATTAGTCTCTAAAAGAACTAATTCCTTTTGAATAACGCTTCGGTCGATTGATAACAACAATTAAAAAGTTATTGTCAGTATCATTATATGAAAAAAATGTCAATTTCAGTTTTCGCAGTGAAACTTTACTTTTTTTAATGCAAACTGAAATAAAAACAGGTTTAATATATTCAATAAATTATGCATTATGCACCGCAGTTCATCGGCGAGGTGCCGCTGATGAAAAATAGTATTGAAATGATAATGAAGAAATTATCGATTACACCGGGTGGCGAGTGACAACAAAAGTTGGGCTCCTTCCGGAAAGTTCTGCAGTCCATTTTTCCGTCGTGACGCCAAAAGTCCGTCTCTTCCGTCCCGACCTCCGAATTAACAATTTCGCCGAGTTCCGAATCGATTCTCGCGCATTCCGTTTCCTCGACAATTTCGCTCTTGCGCGAGCTGCGGGAGATCGTTGCGTCTTGAGGATTATTACGATCCTGGCCGTGACGGGCGAGAGTGCCGGGCCGACGAGAACGGTGGTGCGAGGATTGCTCGACATTCCGAGACATTGGCGACGCAGCGACAACGCGAGCGTGGCTATTCCTCGTCGGGAAACTCGCGACTTTTGACGTACAGTAATTCGCGCGCTGGTTCGGCGTCTCCGTCGCTCTCTCGGGATTCCTTTAACCGGAAAATAAAAAAGAACGGTCAATCGAGAGCAGTCCTAAACGCTCTCGTTCGAGAAGTCGCGAAATCGAGTTTTCCATCGTTTCTCGTTACGAGGAGATCGGCATTTTGCAGTCCAAGATAATCCTTTTACAACCCCCTATTCCTATGAGTTGCAAACGTAAGCGAAATAAAATTGCTATTGAAAAAAAATTCAAAAATATTGGACGTTTTTTGAAACTCGCGGCGTTTATCTATCGCACATTCGTTCGCATTCGTGGATCTTTTTATTGACAAACAAAAATTCTTTTTCGACTTATCAGCGGTATTTTCATTCTGATTTTTATTTCAATTTCAACCTTCGTTTCAATATTTATTTTTAATTTCTATTTTTATTTTTGTTTCTATATCAATTTTAAATTTTATTGCAATTTCAATTTTTATTTCAATTTTTAGTTTACTTCAATTTTAATTTCGTTGCCTACTTGCGTCGGAGAGTATCGTTGAATCGCGAGCCCGGCGAATGATCGATGATCGAGTGGCAGTCGCAGGCCGGATAATGTTGAGCTTTTGATCGTGCTATACTTCGGGGATTCTCGTCTTCGGGAATTCGCTCAAGATCAAAGTCTCCGCGTAGATCGGCGTGCGAAGCAACCTGTCGTCTTTGTCGCCGCAAAGCGTGCCCATTAGAAATCGGATGAACGAGATCGCATAATTCCTTCGTGCTAAATTTGTCCCCGATCTCAGTTTGCTGAGCAATCGAAAAGAAAAAAAATTGAATTGAAATCAATAAATCGTTTGATAAATTCAGAGTTACAATTGCGAATCTGGAGATCAACGATCGAGAAAAGGTTAAAGCAACTAACCCTGCCGTCCATGACTTCGATTTTCTCCGACGACTTTTTTCTCACACTCGGGATCGAATCTTCCGTAATATTGTGTCCAGCGACGATATTAAATTTCTTACGCGGGCATTCCAGACTCCCGTTTCAAACCCGCGCTCTTCTGCAGTTGTTACACACCCTAGTTTTACGGGTTTTTCTGCCCGCGCTCCGTGGTGTCGGATAGAATGACACTGATGACTCGACGATAGTAAAACAAATGAGGTGTTACTTTTTAGTAGACATTTTTTAAAATTAATGTAATTAATTTATTCATTTTTTAATAAATAATATATTTGTTTAATACTTCTTTACAATTGTTGATGAATAAATTAATTAATTTTCATTTTATCAAATTATGTTTCAATAATATATAAAATTATAGTTAATTTAATATTTTTTTCATTAACTCATTTTCATCAATGAAAATATTACATTCGGTTGCATGATTCGAAGAATCTATTGATTAATTTAAGATTAATAAAATACCGCTTTTCCGTTCTTCGCAGGTACTGGAGCTTTTCGCATTGCGAGTCAAGCGAACACGATACGATAGAAGATCGCGTGCCCACCGAGCTCGCTATCGAGGCATCGAATTCTATAGCACTTCACGAGACTTTTACACAAATGACTTATCTGAATGGTTTAATAATTCAGTTTAAATAGTCATGCGAGGTTTCGATGCCGCTTGAGCTTTTTCGAAACTACGAACCGAATCAGTTCTAGCATTTGAGCTTTTTAACCTGGTTGCGTTTTCAATTCAACAAGGGAAATGCCGACGAAAAAATTGTTAACGATTCATTAGCAAAAAAAGTTTATGATCCAGATTCGTGTTCAATCGGCCGAAGTTCTGTAAAAGTGAAAAATGTGAGTAAAACAAGGGCAGTTTAAGGCGATGTGAAAGCTTTTTCTCCGACAATCGCTCCAAACTAGAACAATAACGTTAATTATTTTTTTAAATTAACCGATCAATGGACTCACAGAATTTTTTTTTCATTCGGCCGACTCGTCGTATTGTCTCGAGTACCGAATTGCATTTTTAGCAATAAAATGACCTTGCGCAAGAAAAATATAAAATCGACCAGCACGACTTCGGTAGCGACGCACAAGACCAAACGATGGCGCGGAAGAAAGAATACAAGGAAAAATGAAATGTTCCCGATACTCGATGGTTTTATGGCGGGCGAGATGTGTGGTAATCGAGACATTAGTCGTAATAAGCCAGACGCTTGGGTGTCACCTCCGCTAATGGGTATGGACAAAATTAAGGCTTCGACGAAATTCGGCAAGTATTTCGTCGAATTTGCCAGCTCCTCGACCGTTCACGGCTTCAATCATTTGATCGCGCCTCACCGGCATCCAATCGAGAGGCAAATATTATTTTTTACCAGAAAATTTTTTTTTTGTATTGGTCAAAATAGCCTTTAGTCGACAAAAAATCACGTGCCCAGTCGGTAACGAAAACTATAACGAAAGCTGGAAGCTATAAATAAAAAAAAAATTGTTTTACTCGCATCTATGAATTTTTACGGAAAAAACGGTTTTCCTTTTTCTCGAATAGTCTTTGTCTTGAAATGGAGTCCATTACGGTTTTCGTTACCGACGGAGACATTTCACCTTAAGGCTCAGTGAAAAATGTTTAACTTGCACATTTCGGAGCGAAAACCAAATTTTTGGAATTTTACTTCTAACAATTGATCTGTTGAGTTTATACGAGCGTGTCGACACCCTTTTCATGTGGATTAAAAATTGAATCATATAAAAAATCATTGTGTTCAAAGATTCCTCACGATAGTGTTGATTGGGATAGCCTTCACGTGCTTGATACTTCTCTCCTTGAACTTTTGGAGCCGTTATCAGAACGATGCAATAATATTCGTCGTCGGGCGTGATTACAAGAAGTACGATTATACGCTGCCCGCTCTTCTGATCTGTCCTTTGATGCGAGTCAACAAAACCATGTTTCCCGACGTTTTCAAAAGGCAAATTGATTTAATCGCTCGATCGTCGTATTTTGAAGATAATCTGAAAAAATATAAACAAATTTAAAAAAAACCGTATCGTCAACAATTTTCTTTTAACCGATAAAAATGATGAAATTCTTCTAGACACAAAATCGAGGACACATCCGAGGCGCGGGAATTTTTCACTTTTATCGCCAACGCGACTTATTCAAATATCCACGAGGTACCGTCGTACACGGCGGTGAAGCCTGAAAAATGGTTGTCCGTACTCTGGGAATTGAAGAGCGATCCCGGCATCCGCGGCCCCGACAGCGATCGCGAAGGAACTTGGATCGTTACCGAAAGAGGATTGTGCATGATGTTCTGCAGCACCATCGCGCAATACAGTACTTATCCGTGAGTCGCAGAATTTGCATTACCCCCAAACATTGTCCGGCCAATCGATCGATAGTATTTAGAAATATCGATAGAATTTTCTTTAAAAAAAGCAATTAATGAATGGTGAAAAGTGGTAATTTTAATGTTAATTACTATTAAAAACTTAATGTAACGTAATATAATACTATGCAAAGGAACGATTTTAAAGAATTTCAACGAGATGCAAGACTTATTGTTTTTTAATAACGTTATTAAAGTTAATTATAACGATTTTAACGTATTAATCTTCAACAGTTTATTAATTGTTTTTTAAAGATATTGGGCGCAAAACAATTGGACGGTCGTGCCGCAACCCCCGCACCTCGAGACATTTAATTATAAAGAGCGCGAGGTTCATCAATCCTTTCAAGTCACCGATGACTCTGTGCGAGTGAGTAGGAATGTCGCTCTAATACATTTTTCACAATACAAGCTCGATATTATACTTGAACAATAAAAATTTTTCAAACGAACAGATCAGCGCCTATCATCCCCAAGAGGTGCCGCTATTCGAGCTGGAAGGAATGTTGGCCCCTTACAAATCACTCAACAACATGCGTTTCTACCCGCAAGAAATAACTTCGTCGTCGGACGTCAAAGTGCTAACCATATCGCAGAGAAAGTGCAAAACGTTGTCGGAAGGCGGTCTAACAATGTGGCCAGTTTACTCGTGGAACATGTGCATTTCGGAGTGCAGATATCAAATGATACGAAAACTTTGCGGTTGTTACCCGCATTTTGCTCGTTCTATTCGTAAGTTTGTGAATTCAAACGAAAACAAATTTATTATATTCTCTGGAATGTTTCATGTTTTTTAATGTTTCGTTTTTTCCATTTTCGTGAATAACAATAATAATAATAATAATAAATAAATGATTAATTATCAGTTATAATTATTGCTAGAAAATCCCAAAATTGTTAAAATCGCTACATTGAAACCACAAAGATTTCAGCAAACGGAAAAATTGGTTCAATAGTCAAATTAATAAAATCAAAATCTATCAATAAATAATAGTAATAATGATATATTATTAATTATAGTTATTGTTATTATTTATTGATAGATTTTGACAGGATTAATTGGATTATAACAATTTTGCGACCAACCAAGCGGGGTCGGTGGGCGTCGAGAGTTTCTTTTGGTGCTGGCATGGAGACTAATTTTATGTAATTTTTTATTTGTTTCCTATCAGCCGGGATTCCTGTCTGCGGAGTTAAAGGGCTGAAATGTCTAGCCGAACATCGCGCGGAGTTCGTACGAATAAACGCGACCGTCGCCCAACGATGTCGATGCTACTTCAACTGCGATACATCGTCATACAAAGAAAAAGGAAACGCATATTCGATGATGTACGCTATTTGTACTTTTACTGGGGCAATTTCTGAGAGATCCTAAATTCCTTTTTTTCCACATTTGTTTGCATTTGAATTGCAAATGTCGAGTTGGACTTGAGTCAAAATTAAAGCGCTGATTAAAATGCTAAGTTTATTTTGAAAAAGTATATTTTTGTATATTTAATGTTTGATTTTGTTCTGAATTATGCAAATTTTAAGATGCTGGCCAGCTTTTCTATACTATCAGGTTTAACTATAAAAAATGTAGCGAAGCAGAAACTTACACATTTCTGAACAATTAATTTCTACCTTTCGCAAACGATTCTCTTTGAGCAAGCTAGAATTCATAACAAGATTGTTTCGATACGGGGAGCTGTGTAAAAAGTTGAAAACAATAAGGAATGTTTATTTCCTACTCTGAAACAACTTTTCATTTTCTCAATGTTCGAGCGAAATGAAAATGAAAGCGAAATAAAAAAAAAATTGATACAAATATTTTTTGATGCACGTTACAGCCAAGTCTCACCATATTCGACGGTGACGATCGACCTGGAATTTCCCCTGAGACAAATTCGTCGAACCGTTCTATTCGGCTTAAACGACTTCTTGAGTGAGTACAAGTCGATTTTTTTCAATCTTCTCGCATACGCGAAAGTAATGTTTTAATTCCATTAATGTTTTTTTTTTTTTCAAATGCAACTCAACGCCTCAGCATCCGTCGGTGGAGCCGCGGGCCTGTTTCTCGGTGCCAGCGTCATATCTTTCGTCGAATTTTTTTACTGGGCTACCCTACGCTTGTACTGGTACAGCGTGTCAACGTCTCGAAAGCGGAAATTGGATAAACTCAAGTTTGAGCGAAAATTACAAATATTAAATAACACAGGATAAGTTGTTCCTCCGGTAGATTTGCAATGTGCAATTGCCTGCTTTATTTTGGAGGCGTCGTTGCAGAATCGAAAATTTCCGTAACTACTTCGGATCTCAAGTTTTTATCATTTCTGATGATATAGCGAAAGAAATGAACGTGAAATAAGTCTCTAGTGATTTATCAATAATTATATCTAAGACGACATATAACTATCTCAATTCTAGTCTAAGATCTCAATTTTAATTTGAATGTTAAAAAATATGTATGTTGTGAAATGTAAATATTTTCAACTTACATTTTTTTTTTATTTATATAGTTTTTTATTAAATTATACTTACGTATAAAATCCTCATTATTCTTAATCGGCGTTTACAAAAAGTCCTCAACGAGAATGTAAAAAAAATCGCTAACTTCCTTATGGACTTGTTTTGTAAAGGCCGATATTAAAAAATGAGAAATTAGCTGTCGTAATATTTTCTGGAATCTCTTTTGAATATCGATAATTTAATTAATAACAACGCATATATCATTGCGCTGAAGATCAATCTCAGTTTACTTTTTTCTTCCAAAGACTTACCATTAAATTTATCAGCTCCAACGAAATTCTGGGATCATTCCATCCATTTTATCTCACGAGTTCGATTGTACTTCCTGCATGCGCGCGAACTTGTTGGAAAAAAAGTCGTTGCCGAGCGAATTACGAAGTTGCGAAGTACACGAACAAACGAGGGTTTCGTGCTCGCCAAGCTCGGCATTATCAGCGATCGTAAACGGAGCTTTACAAAACTCATTACGGAAATGATTTCTATCGATGATTGCAGTTGTAACGAGGGCATGCCTCGTGTCAGCTTAACGTCCCTTATTTTTACATCTAGAAACAAATCAGTGTCCCTCCGTTCGACTTTTAGGACGAGTTGTGTAACTCATATCGCTCAGTCACGGCCAATCTTTCGTCCAAGCGCGTATTTCATCGTCCTGGTGTAGAAAAAAAATTAATAAAAAATCATTATAACAAACGGAGTAAAACAAATATTAATAAATGCCGCGACAATCGAAGACCGATCCAGAATCGACGAATACAATCAGATGGTGGCGCGGAAAGAGGAGGACCAAAATAAATAAAAAATTCCCAATGACCGATAATTTTTTGGCGAACGAATTGGTTGGTGAGGCGTACGCGCGCAAAAATGAACCGAAGGTTTGGGTGGCCCCGACGAAAATGGGAATGAGCACGATGAAAGCTTCCAGCGCTATGGGAAAGTACCTCGTCGATTTCGCTAGCTCGTCGACAATTCACGGCATCAACCATCTCGCCGCTCCGAATCGTCACCCCGTCGAGAGGCAAGACTTGCTTTTCTATCAAGTCGTTGAAAAAAAAAAGCTTTAATTGCCGATTAAAAATGGCTATTTTTGAGCTTAGCTTGTGAAAAAATTATTTTTTCGTGAAAACCCAAAATAATCTACATGGGCAACGAAATGAAAAAATTAAGCGCTTTTTTCAACCATCCTAAATTTCTCTTGCTTTCGAAAAAATTGATAGACGAAATGAAATTTAAAAAATTCTTACTTTCAAAGATTTCTTACGGCGGTCTTGATCGGTGCAGCCTTCGCATGCCTTATTCTCCTGTCCATGAACTTTTGGCGGCGTTTTCAAAACGAAGCGACGATATTCACTCTCGATCGTGATTTTCGACACTACAAGATCACCAAACCCGCCGTGGTACTTTGTCCGATCGTCCGAGTCGACGAAGATCTCTTTTCCGAAGTATTCAAAAGGTAAATAATTTTGAAACAATTCTCTGAGCTGTGAAACCGAAAAACAAATATTTACGCTATAACAAAACATCACTTGTGGATATTTATCTTTAAATTAAACAGTTCATGCATTTGCAATCTTTCTCGCGTGAGCCTAAAAAAATAAATAAAAAAAAAGACAAAATATAAATATTTTCAACTATTCAGACACGGAGTCGAAGACACGAAGGAAGCGAGAGAATTTTTCACTTTCCTCGCGAGCGCGACGTATCTGAATATGGAGGAAACACCGCTCTACAACGCCGTGAAGCCCGAAAAGTGGCTCTCTATTATTTGGGACTTGAAGAAAGATCCGAAAATAAATAATCTCGACGACGATACTCCCGGAACTTGGATTGTAACTGAGAGAGGAATATGCCTCGTTTTTTACAGCACTGTTGCTGTCTACACTACTTACGAGTATGTGGAAAAATACATACATGTAACCGACTCTTATTTCTGTTTCTTATATCCGACAAACGTCGTTTCTCTTAACCGAATACGCTCCTTAAAAACATTCTATTACCTTTATAATTTTAGTTCAATGCGCTGTCCTCGCCGCTGACGGCGAAAAAATTTGTTTTTTTATTGCTTCGTTATTTTTTGTTCTAAAGAAAAAACTAATGATCAATCGCTAAACTCCGATTCAACGGAATTCAATCGAGTTTCGTAGAAATAATTTTTTTTTCAATAGATTTCGAACAAACGTAGAATCCTTCAAGGAAAAAAAATTTAATTCTTTAAAAGAGAAAAATATTTCTAATACTTGTCGATTAGGTGCTGCAGCTTCACTCGATAGATAGCAAAAAGAAGCATTAATTATTTTTTTCCGATGTCGAACGAAAAGGTACTGGATGCAAAACAACTGGACAATCGTGCCCCAACCAGATGAGCTTCCATCGTTAACTTGGGCCACGCACGAAATTGGTCGGTCCTTGACGGTGCTCAATGATTCAGTATATGTGAGTAAATCTATGCGCTTTTTCGTTCCTCTACCGATACGAGCTCGATCATATTCGCATCGAGAAGTACAAAACTGATTCTGCTCGAACCAGGTGAACGCCTATCATCCGCAAGAGATCCCGCAATTCGATAGGCCCGGAATGTTCTCCGCTCAGCGGCGCATAAATCAGTTGGAATTCATTCCGCAGCAGGTAACTTCGTCGGCGGATGTGAAGAATTTGTCGCCGTCGCAGAGAAAGTGCAAGATCATGTCGGAGGGAGGTCTCGCGATGTGGCCGATTTACACGCGAAATATGTGTCTTCAGGAATGCAAATATCGAATAATACGAGAATATTGTAGTTGCTATCCGTTTTTTGCCAGACCTATTCGTGAGTTTGCAATTTCATTATATCGCTACTGTAAAACTAACGCATTCACGAACAGTCCCCTTTTTCACTCCTCTTAACTATTTCTTTTTCTACGTGAAATTTTTACCAATTTTAAGCTCCTAATGCAAAGCTCCCAGAGCTTTAAAAGTATGTTTGTTTTTAATTCAGCCGGAATTCCTACCTGCGGCCCGAAACAGCAACACTGCATCGCCAAATATCGCGCGGAGTTCATAAAGATCACCTCGTCAGTCGCAAGCAGCTGCAAATGTTATGCAAACTGCGATACCTCGTATTACGAAGAAAAGCACAACAAGCAGACGAATTTGTATGTAATCGAACGGCCGATTTTCCTCCGATTCCCACGAAGTATCTTCGTTCGATGATAGCGAATCACTCCAATCATGATTCACTGAACCACTCGTTGTCGCAATTACCCAAGGCGCTGAAACGTTAATAATACAATTATAACAAATACGATTTTGTTCCGTACATTAGTCTCGCAATGGAATCCCGTTTCCTTTGGGCACTCTTTTTTCGCCAAATGATAGAGCGAACGCAAAAATAGTTACCGGAATGCGAAAAAAGGCCTTCGGTATTAAATATCACTTTTTTCTAATTACAGGAAAATGGGTTCTCCGAACGATACGATTTGTAATATATACCTGGAATTTCCCAAGCGGAAAATCTATCGAGAGCTTCTATTCGGTTTCAATGACTTCTTGGGTACGTTTCCCGCCGACTCGGCGTCAATCAACACATTTTTTCATTGCGCCAAATCGATTTCCGATGAACCTTCAATTTTCATGCACACTCGACGTCGGGGCGCAGCGTCGGTCGGCGGTGCGGCGGGATTGTTTCTCGGCGGCAGCGTCATATCGTTCGCCGAAATTTTTTACTGGGCCACCCTTCGTCTGTACTGGTACAGGGTCAATATTCGAAGAGAAAGGGACGCTAAACAAAAACTCAGACAGTCTTTCTACGATAAAATATCGAGAGGCAACAACCATTGAATCGAATCTTCTCAATGGCTTCGAGTGCTCTTCGTTTAAGATAAGAATCGGCGAGGATTTGAAAACAAAAGCAAACATATCGACTCTGTCTCACGGTCACGAACTGGAAGGCTCCAGTAGTTTGCGCTCGCAAGATACTTCTGGAATCATCGTACTCTAGATGTTCATCTACCACCAATTAAAAATACAGGAAATCACAAAGAAAAATCAAATAGCAAAGCGGAAACTTGCACATTTCTTCCTCATTAAAATCTACCTTTCACAAATGTTTCTTTCTCAGGAAGCTGAAATTCATTACCAGATTTTTTCATTCAGACGGCTTTGTCAAAGATCGAAAACAATAAGGAATTTTTGTTCTCTACTCTGAAACAAGCAAAATGCGAATGTTGAAAAAAAATTTGTTAGAAATATTTTTTAATGTACGTTACAGCCAAGGACAATATTCGATGGTGAAGATCGACCTAGAATTTCCCCTGAGACAAATTCGTCGAACCGTTCTATTCTAGTCCAAGATTTCAATATTAATTTGAATGTTGAAAAATATGTATTTTGTGCAATGTGTCCGAATGCAAATTTATACGTATATTTAAAAAATATTCAGATATTTGCAACCTAAAAATTTTTTTTTAATTTAAATAGATTATATTTGCTTACAAAATCCTCATTACTCTCATTCGGCGTTTACAAAAATTCCTCAACGAGAAAGTAAAAAAATTCGCTAACTTTCTTATGGACTTGTTTTGTAAGGGCCGATATTAAAAAATGAGAAACTTGATATTGTAATATTTATTTCTATCTCTTTTGAATATTTTTCGATAATTTAATTAATAACGACGCATATATCATTGTGCTGAAGATCAATCTTAGTTTACTTTTTTTCTTCCAAAGACTTACCATCGTTGGAAAAAAAAGTCGATTCCGAGCGAATGACGAAGTTGCGAAGTACACGAACGAACGAGGGTTTCGTGCTCGCCAAGCTCGGCATTATCAGCGATCGTAAACGGAGCTTTACAAAACTCATTACGAAAATGATTTCTATCGACGAATGCAGTTGTAACAAGCGCATGCCTCGTGTCAGCTTTACGTCCCTTATTTTTACATCTAGAAACAAATTAGTTTCCCTCCGTTCGACTTTTAGGACGAGTTGTGTAATTCATATCGCTTAGTCACGTCCAATCATTCGTCCAAGCGTGTCACCGTCCCGGTGTGAAAGAAATAAATAAATTATTATAACAGAGTAAAACAAAAATAAAAAATGCCGCGACAATCGAAGACCGATCCAGAATCGTCGAATACAATCAGATGGTGGCGTGGAAAGAGGAGGACCAAAATAAATAAAAAATTCCCAATGACCGATAATTTTTTGGCGAACGAATTGGTGGGTGAGACGTACACGCGCAAAAATGAACCGAAGGTTTGGGTGGTCCCGACGAAAATGGGAATGAACACGATGCAAGCTTCCACCGCTATGGGAAAGTACCTCGTCGATTTCGCTAGCTCGTCGACAATTCACGGCATCAACCATCTCGCCGCTCCGAATCGTCACCCCGTCGAGAGGCAAGACTTGCTTTTCTATCAAGTCGTTGAAAAAAAAAAGCTTTAATTGCCGATTGAAAATGGCTATTTTTGAGCTTAGCTTGTGAAAAAATTATTTTTTCGTGAAAAACCAAAATAATCTACATGGGCAACGAAATGAAAAAATTACGGCTTTTTTTAACCCACCCTAAATTTCTCTTGCTTTCGAGAAAATTGATAGGTGAAATCAAATTTAACAAATTCTTACTTTCAAAGATTTCTTACGGCGGTCTTGATCGGTGCAGCCTTCGCATGCCTCATTCTCCTGTCCATGAACTTTTGGCGGCGTTTCCAAAACGAAGCGACGATATTCACTCTCGATCGTGATTTTCGACACTACAAGATCACCCAACCCGCCGTGGTACTTTGTCCGATCGTCCGAGTCGACGAAGATCTCTTTTCCAAAGTATTCAAAAGGTAAATATTTTTGAAAAAATTCTCTGAACTGTGAAAACGAAAAACAAATATTTACGCTATAACAAAACATTACTTGTGGACATTTATCTTTAAATTAAACAGTTTATGCATTTGTAATCTTCCTGGCGTGAGCCTGAAAAAATAAATAAAAAGAAGACCAAATTTTAATATTATCGACTATTCAGACACGGAGTCGAAGACACGAAGGAAGCGAGAGAATTCTTCACTTTCCTCGCGAGCGCGACGTATCTAAATATGCATGAAACACCGCTCTACAACGCAGTAAAGCCCGAAAAGTGGCTCTCTATTATTTGGGACTTGAAGAAAGATCCGAAAATAAATAATCTCAACGACGAAACTCCCGGAACTTGGATTGTAACTGAGAGAGGAATATGCCTCGTTTTTTACAGCACTGTTGCTGTCTACACTACTTACGAGTACGTGGGAAAATACATACATGTAACCGACTCTTATTTCTGTTTCTTATATCCGACAAACGTCGTTTCTGTTAACCGAATACACTCCTTAAAAACATTTAATTACCTTCATAATTTTAGTTCAATGCGCAGACCTCGCCGCTGACGGCGGAAACATTTGTTCTTTTATTGCTTCGTTATTTATTGTTCTAAAGAAAAAACTAATGATCAATCGCTAAACTCTGAATCAACCGGACCCTATCGAATTTCTTAGCAATGATTTTTCTTCAACAAATTTCGAACAAGCGTAGAATTCATTCTTCATTCTTTCTTCATGGAAAAGAAATTTACTTCTAGTACTTGAAGAAAAATCTTTCTAACACTTGCCGACCATGCACCAGAGCTTTACTCTGTAGATTGCAAAATGAAGCTTAAATTATTATTTTTCGACGTCGAACAAAAAGGTACTGGATGCAAAACAACTGGACAATCGTGCCCCAACCAGAGGAGCTTCCATCGTTAACTTGGGCCACGCACGAAATTGGTCGGTCCTTGACGGTGCTCAATGATTCGGTATATGTGAGTAAAGCTATGCGCTTTTTCGTTCCTCTACCGATACGAGCTCGATCATCGTTGCGTCGAGAAGTACAAAAACGATTCTGCTCGAACCAGGTGAACGCTTATCATCCGCAAGAGATCCCGCAGTTCGATAGGCCCGGAATGTTCTCCGCTCAGCGGTGCATGAATCAGTTAGAATTCATTCCGCAGGAGATAACTTCGTCGGTGGATGTGAAAAATTTGTCGCCGTCGCAGAGAAAGTGCAAGGTCATGTCGGAGAGAGGTCTCGCGATGTGGCCGATTTACACGCGAAATATGTGTCTCCTGGAATGCAAATATCGAATAATACGAAAATATTGTGGTTGTCATCCGTTTTTCGCCAGACCTATTCGTGAGTTTGCAATTACATTATATCGTTACTGTAAAGCTAGCGCATTCGCGAAAAGTCCCCTTTTTCACTCCCTTTACCTATTTCTTTTTCTACGTGAAGCTCTCGGCAATTTTAAACTCCTAATGCAGAGCTCTCAGAGCCGTAAAAATATGTTTCTTTTTAATTCAGCTGGAACTCCCATCTGCGGCCCGAAACAGCAACACTGCATCGCCAAATATCGCGCGGAGTTCATAAAGATCACCTCGTCAGTCGCAAGCAACTGCGAATGTTATGCAAACTGCGATACCTCGTATTACGAAGAAAAGCACAACAAGCAGACGAATTTGTATGTAATCGAACCGCCGATATTCCTCCGATTCCGTCGAAGTATCTTTGTTCGATGATAGCGAATCACTCCAATCATGATTCACTGAACCACTCGATGACTAGCTCTGTTGTCGCAATTTCCCAAGGCGCTGAAACGTTCATAATACAATTATAAAAAACACGATTCTGTTCCGTACATTAGTCTCGGAATGGAATCCCGTTGCCTTTGGGCACTCTTTTTTCGCCAAATGATAGAGCGAACGTAAAAATAGTTACCGGAATGCGAAAAAATCCCTTCGGTATTAAATATCATTTTTTTCTAATTACAGGAAACTGGGTGCTCCGAACGATACGATTTGTAATATATACCTGGAATTTCCCAAGCGGAAAATCTATCGAGAGCTCCTATTCGGTTTCAATGACTTCTTGGGTACGTTTCCCGCCGACTCGGCGTCAATCAACACATTTTTTCATTGCGCCAAATCGATTTCCGATGAACCTTCAATTTTCATGCACACTCGACGTCGGGGGCAGCGTCGGTCGGCGGCGCGGCGGGTTTGTTTCTTGGCGGCAGCGTCATATCTTTCGCCGAAATTTTTTACTGGGCCACCCTTCGTCTGTACTGGTACAGGGTCACCATTCGAAGAGAAAGGGAAGCTAAACAAAAACTCAGACAGTCTTTCTACGATAAAATATTGAGGGGCAACAACCATTGAATCGAATCTTCTCAATGGCTTCGAGTGCTTTCTGTTTGCGATAAGAATCGGCGAGGACTCGAAAACAAAAGCAAACGCCTCAACTCTGTCTCACGGTCACGAACTGGAAGCCTCCAGTAGTTTGCGCTCGCAAGACACTCCTGGAATCATCGCACTCCAGATGATTATCTACCACCAATTAAAAACACAGAAAATCACAAAGAAAAAATCTGAAAACAATAAGTTTTTTCAAAAGCATAGAATATTCTCCATTCTCCTGTTTTCACGCTTGCGGATCTCGTATCAAAACTGATCCCCAAGTCTAAATCAACAAAACGTAGAGTTGTAACTTCTTTTACTGAACTTAAATAGATTTTTTTCGAAGTAAGAAAAAACTTGTTGTATGGGCAAGAGATTGTAAGAAATCGGTGATATTAGTCGGAAAATACTTTTTAATATTGAGTTTTCGCACCGCATCGGCCGTGTTGCCCAACCAAGTTCAACACCGATAGAAATTAATCAATAATATTAGATACATACATACAAATTATACACATTAGCGGGCAAGTGCGCGAACGGTGCGTTGGTCTAACTTTTCTCCACTGACTCTCCTTGGCTTTGGCGTCTGCGAGAATCGGCGAATCTATGATCCTTATCTTTTTTTTTTCGTATTTGGCTGGAACCCAAAGGGAGGAGACCGAAGAAGCGTTTCTTCTAGAAAGATGCGAGAATATCGCCGAATGGAGTCCCGAGTTCCTTCGCCGCAGTCTCGAAACTTTCGACGAACGCCGTTTTCTGAATCTCGTCGGACAACTGTTGAAACACAAATGTTTACACAAAACACAAATAATTAAGTGATTTTCGTGAATAAAGAAATAATAATGGAAACATTTTTTTTTGGTTTCAAGAATATTACCCTGTGATAAAAGTCGGATGCAGCGATGCACAATATCTTCTTGTCCTCGTACTCGTATTTTCCAATCCTCGACTGAACGTGCGGAAATCTTTGTCAACGAAGTAGTAAAGGGAAATACCGAAAGGCAAGTAGAATTCCGTGAATCGAACGAATCGACATGACGATGATCGATTTTTCAAACAAAGATACATACTTTCTAATATTCTAGTAATAATGAGTGTTTGAAAGGATACAAAGCTCGGAGCCATGGATTCGTTGAGGCACTGATGAAGAAACAAGAGAGGCACCAGGTTGACATCGTCAATGGTAAGCTCTGAATGAAATTCGGTAGACTGAAGACTACCCAGTCCTGCAACAGGTTCAATTGCGCACCGTTGCAAGCGACTCGTTCGCAAACCTGAAATTATTTCGTTTATATTTCTCAGTTGTTACATTATTTTCTGTAACTAAAGCGTTTCGATATGTCGAGCCAGCGAAACATTAAACTCGTTGCCAGGGCGTTTTAGTGGCTCGCCTCAATCAAATTCGTGGCTCGAAAGTAACGAAAGTAGAAAAGTCACTTAAACATTTTCGAGCCTAGCGATCAAACATATTCGCAAACCTTAAAAACCACCGCGGACAAGAGACGCTGATGCGGTTGTTGTGGCGACAGAAATTCACCGATCACTTTCGTCAGTATGTCCGAGGGCGGAAAGAAATCGCCGAGAACTTCGGAGAGTACAGCGCATAGTACTTGAACCTCGGTGGGATATCCTCGCTTGATACGGTCGAATATCGCGGAGGTTCTTTCGATCGAGCGAACGAGCGCCTCGGGCTCGATGTCCGGAAGCGGTTCCTCGGCGTCCGGACGATTGAATCTGTCGGCCGACTCGGTGTACATGCAAGTGAGAAGGAGCTGCAGCGCCGGCATCGCGATGAGAGGACTCGGTTGTCGCAGACGTTCAACGGCGACTTTTACGATCTGATCGGCGACTCTGCCAACGACGCTCCGTGTCGCTATTAATCTTTCCAGGCCCTGCATATCAATTTATATGTAACAAAGCTCGTTGAGGCTTTCGGTTACGTTGTAAAAAATCCTAACGTGCTTGTCTTGTTCTTGAAAGTTCTCAGAAAAAAAACAAACCTGCAGAAGAGTCGTGTGAAGATCCGTTGAAATATTTGGTACGGTGACTAGCGTAAGGACTAATTCGAGAACAGCGGGAGCTTCGGCGTCGGGCGGCGTGTCTTCGGCGTGTTCCAGAAGGAAAAACACGAGAGCCCACATGATTCTTTGATGCTCCTCGCTTTGTCCCAGAACCCTGAATGGTCAATTGAAATTCAATCACCGATTGTGCAGCGCGATCGAAACATCAACTTTTCTCCGAAGATGCTCCATAGAATAATCACAAAAAAATTTGGGTGAAACTTGCGTGTTCTCCTCGTGAACTTCGATGTGCTTCTGTATGTACTTTATCGCCAATGGATGCACGACGTTCATCGTTTCCTCGCAATTCGCCAAAACTGCGCTTTGCAAGAGATACAAGATTCCGTGAAGCGCCGTAATTCTCGCGGGCAAAAAGCTCGATTTCAAGCTCATATCGACCGAACGTTTCACCTTTTCCAATGTTTCGACGTCCTGAAAAAAATACATATCGTTACAATTATGTAGTTTTTACAAAAACAGAACATAAATACACATGGTCGTTGCGATGGGGTCGAGTTTATCGGATTCAAAGATCAGAAAAATTGTTTATCAATATTTTGGAAACTCGAAACTCGCGCAA
Source organism: Ischnus inquisitorius (assembly GCA_963924025.1). Lineage (NCBI taxonomy): Eukaryota > Metazoa > Arthropoda > Insecta > Hymenoptera > Ichneumonidae > Ischnus > Ischnus inquisitorius. Next base: position 7,173,104 of record OZ001251.1, on the reverse strand, counting down.
ACTAAGGTAGATCTGAGTATCAGTCGTAACGATATTTGTGCTCGTTAACACCGCAACGACTACCTTAAACCTTTCGCCGTCGGTGAAAAAAAAAAGGATCGTTTCGCTATTGCTAGAAAAAACGTTTTAATTCGCCCGACAACGAAAGGTTCAATATTTATACGAATGGCTGTATTTACCAAAGGCGCGAGAACCGCGCCCGCTTTGCAAACGGCGACAACAAGATAGTGATGCAAAATTTCATTGTCGACCGTATGAATTCTCGACATTTCGAGACAAGTGTCGAGCATCCACTGGAACTGCGATCGTTCGACGAAGAGTTCGGATATCGATAAAAGAGACTTCACGATCTCGTTCAGTAATCTCGGCGGCGTGTTGGTTTTCGGGCTCATCCATCTCGCGTACAATTCGATGAGAAAGCGCAGGCAGGATCCCAGATCGAGTCTCGCCGTTTCCAGGGCCCGATCTCTTCTCTCCTTCAGCAGTATCACCGACGAACTGAATTTGTCTTCGTGAAGCGAGCACACCGACCACAGATAGGCTATCGACAGTTGCCCGTACGAAAAGTCTCGTCTACTTCCGTGTCTCTCGATGTTACCGCGCTCGAACAGATGCTCGAGTCTCGCGCCGTCGTCCCGTCGTTTTCCGCATGTCCGCACGTGCTCGTACTTGGACGAGAGGATATTCTGAACGTAGAACAGCCGCTGCGAGCTCTTCTTGTGCAGGGCCAGTTGAGGGTCCCGAGGATGGCGAATGGGCGTGCTGTTGCCGGGATTGCCGGGACACGGCAGCAGAAGCGTTAGCATCAGAAGTCGCGTTATCGCTTGTACTGCGAGGCTTGTCGATTGGCACTGCATGGCGTCCACGGGCACGTTGTCGTTCGGCGATATGCTGAGCACGCTCAGTAAGGCCATCCACATCTCCTCGAACTGCAAACGCGTCGTCCATCCGAGCAGTGTAATTCGATAGACGAACTGTTGGAGAATGTCGACCTCTTGGAGCAGACACGATTCGGCGGAGAGCAACGGAAAACTGCATCTCGTTGGACCCGACGCGACGGCGTGCCAGCCGTGCTTCCAAGCGAGTGGCGGCGTGAGTACGAACGTATTCACGAGACTCTGACGACTGACCGTGACGATCAAATTCTTCAGCGTTCTCAGCATGAATTCCGGAACGTTCTTCCGCCTCGCGGTCATTTGCGAGTCTTCCAGCCAGCTAACGAGGCCGCTCATCTCGAGACAAGCGTTGGCGTAGTACTTCGTTTCCTCGTGTTCCAGCGCCTCGCTCAAGCCGCGATTGTCCGGTAACGTTAAGGGATTGCCGCTTTTCTTCGACCAATTGTCGACGAGCCTCGCGAGGCACTTCGACGCCGAGCATATCCACGCGTAATGATTGTCCTTGCCGAACACGTTCGACACGTCGTTGTTCTTCAACAATTCCTCGGCACAATTGAGCGTCAACTCGAGCTCGTGAGGCTTCAAAGTTCTCGCGCCTCGCTCGTGACGATCGATCATCCAGTGGGAAGTTTCCATGCACAGGAGAGCGAACTTCGCCAAATCCTCCTCGTACTTGTCGTCCATCGCGTTGATCGAGAATCTCTCGAGTTCGGCGATGCTCGCGACGTAACTCGTCACCGCCGGCACGACGGTGAACAAAGTCTGCCAGCATATCGAATCGTCCAAGAATTTCCCGAATCTCGATGCGTACTTGACGATCTTCGGGTTGTTCTCGGTGGTCGCTGGATCGTAGATCTGTCGCGGCTTCGGCGCGAGTTCGTTGATGTTTCGAACTTTCTGGAGTATGCAACGCCTCGCCGATATGTAGAGAGCGCACGGCTCGGTCGGCTTCGCGGCGCCGTTGAATTCGCACTCGCGAAATTTCTCACCGGTCATGCGGACTCCGTGTCTCACGCACTCGATGAGAATCTTGAGATCGAACTCGCGAGACTCCAGTACCTCGTCGCAATCGTCGAGCTCGAGTTTGCCGAGCAACTGCGCGGATTCCGTCAAGTTCGCGTTGACCCCGGCGTGACAACAGCGGAGCTTGACCTGCGAGAAGAACCACTGGCGATCGAGCTGTATATTCTTGACGGTGGACGGATTGAAGGGACGGCTGTGCTCGAGCTCGAGCGGCGACAGATCGTAATGCGCCGCGGCCAGTTTGTTCATCAGACTCACGAGAGTTCCGTGCTTGCGGGCCAATCGCGTTGCGCCGAGATTTTCCATGAGTTGCATGAGATCATCGCGCGGCAATTGCTCGTTCGCCTCGTCGGCGCTCGAGGCGAGCAGAATCTCGGCGCGACGACTCGCGATCTTCGATGCCATTCGCGAGAGCGCGAGATGCTTCGACTCGAGAAATCGCGGTACGAGAGCTATTATGACGGCGCCGCTCTGGGACTGATGAGCCGCTTCCATGCACTGCAACAGCCGCTTGACGAAGCTCGGTCGCGTCAGATCGAGACAACGGGCCGCTATGGCTTGAACAAGAAGGCCGCTCGCCGCGGGATTTCTGTGAACGGCCGTCGTGACGAGGTCTCTGACCGGCGGCTCGCCGGACAAATTGATCGTTTCCTCGATGTGCTTGACGAGGAGCCAGGTGAGCGGCTCGACGTCGTTCAAGTTCTCGCACACGTGATCGCAGAAAAGTATCGTTCCGGCCTCGCGAACGATTCTCGTGTTTATGCCGATCTCGCGAATCTTTCGCGTTTCTCGCTCGACGCTCGACGCGTTCGCGTCGGTGTTCTCGCAGAAAACCGTGCTCCAACCGGTCTCGCGGATACCCAAGATATTCGACCAAAACGGTACTTTGCTGTAGTCGAGGAGCGTCATGAGGTAGGACCACTGGCACGTGATGAGCGGACAAGCACCGGACACCTCGAGCATCAGCGTGTTCAGCTCGCCGATCGGTATATTCTCGTTGTCCTTATCGCGAATCATTTGCATAGTCGCATTCGCAACTTTGCAGTGACTTCCCGACTCGAACATGTGAATGCACAGTTGAAGAAAGAATGCCAACTGCTGGATCAGATAAACTTCCCCGTGACGCTCCTCCGTTTTCTCCGCGGCGCGATCTTTCGTTAGCGAAAATTCGACGCTCTCGAGAATCGCTCGTACTCGTCGTCCGGCGAGGCCGATAACTCGAAACATGAATATCGACATGATATTCTCCGGCGCAATGGCGGTCGATTGAATGTTCGTGGCGTTGAGAGGATCGGCCGCGGTGTAAATCGCCTCCGGTAGCGCGAGCGTGTGAACCAAATCGGTCATGTAAACGATCAGGTCGGAGAGACGAGCGAGCATGGCTTCCTCCTTGGCGTAAGCGATCAACGACAGAAGAACGATGTTCACCATTCCCAGCCAGCGTTTGAGCTTGACGTTGGATTCGTCGGGCGTCGGCGGTACGACGAAGAGAACTTTCAGAAGAGGATCCACCGGTCGGAAGACTGTCGGCGAAACGGCGGAGAAGAGTTTCATCAGTGCCACGTCGGCGTCGCGCATTTCTACGCGAATCCTGCCGGCCGCGAGGAGCGGAAGTATCGTGTCGGTGGCCAGGCGCGACCATCGTCGCCACTTCTCCTCGCCGTTGGCGTCGCCGTCGTAACGCGACTCGGCGACGCATCTCGCGACGAGCTCCATAACGCGCGGATATTCGACCAACCGCAGCAGCGTCGTCATCAAAACCTCGCGCGTTGTTTCCAGCTCGCGCTGATCGGTGGGATTCTTCGTCGTCGACGAGGAACGCGACAGAAAGACATCCTCGACGATTGGAATGAGAGCGGGAATGCAGTGGGTCGACGGCGATTGTCCCGACGCCATCAAACCGTCGCAAAGATGAATTATCTTCGGAACGTCGATTATGTTCTTCGAGTGATACTTCTTGTAGGACAAATGCACGAAGAAACTGAATATCTTCGGCAACAGAATCTCTGTTTTTTTTATCTGCGCCTCGTCGATGAACGCGAATTGGTCGAGGATGAAACCGATGAATATCTTGTCGGTGTCGAGGAGACAGTAGTTCACGTGCAGCTGCACCAATTGTATCAGCAGCGTCAGTACTTCGCATTGAAACTCCACCGAACCGGTCGTTGTGTACTGTTTCAGCGATTTTATCACCATCGGCTCGAAGATCTTTATGAACGACGCCACCGAGCTCTTCTGGCCCGTCGCGAGAGCCAAATTCTTCAGGACCGTCGACATCTGCCTGCGATCCTCTCGCTTTCGCATCCAACCGATCCACCTGTAAAAAAAATGATATATTGTCACTTCATTGTCACAGTCCGCGCGAAAGCTACGCTGGGACGAATTCGACCTAGTTGAATGGCTAGTGCGAACGCTAAGCCAGAGCGGTTCCGATCTAAACAGGCGAAAGTACACGTTTCCGTGACAGAAATAAAAGTTTCATACCCAGCATCGGGTTCGGTTCCGTCTCGGCAATTGTTTCCCATGGCTTTAATCATCTCCGCCATGTGTCTCGCCGGCCTCTGGAAGCACTGAGCGTACAATCCTCTTCTACCGGCGTCTTTGTAACTATCACCGAATTTGTCCGGTTTTCGGATCGCCTGAAATTCGGTCCACCGAGCATTGACGTTGGTGCCGAACAGACATCTGAGCAATTGTCGCACGCACTGTACCGTTGTGGTCGGCGCCAGGGTCAGTGTAGTCTGAAGATACTGCAAAATTTCATCAGCGTATTTGCTCGCCTCGAGTGTACCGGCGATTTCCAATATTTGCGACAACGCGCGAAGGCTCGCGTGCAACAGAGCCAGATACATCTTGCTGGCTTCGCAATCGAGCGTTGAATTGTAATTCGCGTGGGCCGCTTTGAGAGTCTCGTGAAGTCGCATGTAGTGCGGAATCGGAATGAAATGTCCCGTGAGCTCTTTGCCGATCTTGATAGAGCCGATTCCTCGCTCGCCGCGTTCCCGCGTCTTTTGTTCGTTTCCCACGAATTTCCTTCGCGGCGAGAGCGACTGGGCCGACGGTAATGACGGCAACGCGGATTTCACGCTGGGCGGAATCAGTTGCACTCCATCGATAACGTGCACGTAGATATTCAATAGTCTCGCTATGTGTGTGAACAACAATTCCACGTGGCGATTGACCGTAGCTTCGTCGAACAGCTTCCACATTTTCGCGGAATCCACGGTACTTCCGTTCTTTCCATTCGTCGTCTCGCCGTTGGGCTTCAAGCCGTGAATCGCGAGGCCTGAAATGACGTTACCCGCGAGCAGAATAAGATGACGATGTGTCGCGAGGTCGAGACTCACAGGCGACGAGGACAGCATCGATGTTGCCAGCGACAAGAGACTATTGCCGATAGGCGTTAGAACCTCGCTTGTCAAGCCGACCTCGTTGATCTCGCTTACGCGACCCATCGAACTCGGTTTTGCCTCTCTCTTGACTGGCAATTTGCCGACGAAACAATCCCAAGCTCGTGGATACAACGTCGTCGTGTAAATTTCGCTCAATCGGCTGAGCGTCTCGCAACAACCGTAAGCGAAGAATTTCGACGTGTGGACGAGCAATTTTTCCGTCAGAAGACTAATTATTATCGAGAGTGCGTCCTCGCATTTGTCATGACCACGGTCGTTCCCGGCTTCGGCGTAGAAAGAATGGAAGGGCTCGATGAGACTGCCGACCAAACGTTTGTACTCTATCTGGCTACTCGTCGTTAGCAGAGAATCGGAAATGATCGTCGACAAGTACTGCTCGGTGTAGTGAGAAGCTTTGCGCGTTACCTCGTTCTCGTTTGGATACTGGTAATACAGCGATGGCACTATTCTGAAAAATAAGAAAAATACATTCAAAGAACAATATTTTTAGCCAATTCAACCGATTACGAAAACGGCGAAACACGATCAGGATTTTTTTAGTTTCACTGAAATTGTTTCCTTTCCAATTGTATTTTTTTTTACATACCTGACAATCGCTTCACCAGCGGCACTCCGTATCCTCGGATCCTGATCGGCGAGCAACGCCAGCAGAGAGTTTATAACGTTCTCTTGAAAATCGAAGCTACCCGTGACGTATTTAATAGCGATATACGGCAATTCGCTCAATACCCGAGCCAATTGCACTTTAACAAGGAAGTACGGATTTTCGACAAGTCGGAGAAGTTTGCTAGTCACGACAATTCCGAGTCTACCGTCCTCGGATTCGAGAAGAACGGTCAGGCAGGAACTCAGAGCCACCAAAGTTTGACGACACGCCGTCGTAGAGTCGTCCTCTAAACCCTGATAAATAAAAATTTGCACTTTAGAAGGATCTTTGGACTATCAAGAAATGATCATTATTGTAACTATTTTTAATGCAATGTTTATCTTATTTTCGGAAACATAGATTACCTGAACTAATAAATTAATGAGATTTTCCAACGGCACAATTTTTCCACCTTTGAATCCAGCGATTTCTTGCTCCATTTTCGAATAACTGCCTTTGCACCGAGCATAAACTGCGGTTAGATAATGTCCGACGAGAATCGCAACGTTGCCTCTTATCTGCGGATCGGAGTGTCGAGCGAATAACAATATATCGGCAATCATTTGTTGACTATCGTCGAGGGTTGGATCCTTCGCGAGCGTAGCCGACAAAATGCTCGGGAAGAGTCGTAAAATGTTTCCTATGCAGGTGAGGGCCAAGGATTTCACACTGACGCGAAACATCTTGTCGGGCACGAGATGACCCGGGTTTCCCGTTAGCAGAAAAGAAGACGCCAGATAACGACAAGCGTATTTGAGAGGCACGTCGGCGTCCGTGAACGATCCGATGTTCACGCAATCCTGAGGAACGTTCGACGTGGTTAACAGTGACGAGTCGTCGGAAAAGTGCGATTCCTCCGGCGCAATTCCATCGTCCAGCGATTTTTCACTCGGCAAATCGCTACTCCGCTGTTCGAGATTTGGCGCACAATTCGACAAAGTTTTCGCATCGTTTCCCCGTTCGATCAATTCACCTGTAGAGAGATAAAATCTGTCGATCTATATGCTTCGGTCTATATGCGAAATGAAAAATGAATGAAAAATCGAGTAATAATGATTTGTACTGCGCTCTGCTTTTATAGTTCGAAAATTAGAAAGAGTTCTGGAAAAATACATATTTATTCTGAAAATTTAGTGAATTATCTTCCTCTAAAAATGGTAGAGTACCGGACGATTTGTTGAACTATTTTTCGAGGCTGACTTGTTAATAACTTTTCGATATTACTATGCAAAAAAATGTTCCTAGCCTATTCTGGAAAGTTTAAAAAAAATCTTTTTGGGACGTTTTCGAAATTCTTTCCAAATCCCATTTTTGCCAGTGAATGTAGCGATACTTTCTCCTTAGAACAAGACCTTCTGAACGAGTGATTCCGGACGGAGATAAAAACAGAAAAGATGAATAGATAATGGAACTGAAATGTCATATTTGTACCTACTGTCTATCGAGCGATTGGCCAGCAAGCTCAGACTATCGTCGTGATTGTCGGATATTTCCGAGGCGTCGACACTAGGAATCGGCGGTGTATCGGTTCGCGTTCCGTGAACGTCGTTGAACGTATTTACAGAGTCGGTGATCCACTGCTCGACGTTGGGATGAATCTCCGGTACGTCGGGATCGAACAGCGTTAGGCGAGATTCCGAGTGTTCGCCGGAAACCGTCGTCGTCGACGCGCTCATGTGTCCCAACGCTATGCGAGTGGTATTTTCCGACGCGATTATCTTGCTGCTCGGTATGCCCCGCTCGGAAGTTAGAATCTTGACGAGATCGTCCTCGGGAGATTGGAGAAGTTGAGCGAGAGTTTCCAGCGCTGCATTCACCATGTTGTGATCGGTGTGCCATTTGGCGTAGTGAAGACACAAATCGTATATCTGCAGCAGACAATCGAGACGATGCGCGTCCGAGTCGACTTCCGGCTCGGTGGGTGCTGTTATGTGAGGCAAGATCGTCCTCAGACATCCGAGAACTCCGATCACCAGCGGCGCGTTGTCTTCGGTCTGCGATACCGGGACCAACGAATCTGTTTTATTCGACCATAAAAAATCGTAATTTGAATCTTCTTTTTAATAGACACATTGTTTTGTATTGCAGGATCAAGAAATCGTTAGGAAACTCAAATATTAACGGAACGTATTAATGATAATGCAAAAAAAAGCTTTATGTTTACCTATCAAGTTTCTTAATACGTAAGCCAAGAAGATCCGCGGCTTTCGACAATAGAGACACGTATTTAATATCATGCTGGCGGCGTGTCTTCTGAACACCGCTTGAGATGACGACAAATTTGGATAGAATGCTTTGAGCAGTGTCTGCAAACATATATTGCGTTCAAGACCGTGAACCGTAAAAATAGAATAGTTATAGCTAAACATTATTTTTCGTTTTTTTTTTGGAGCCAGCTGGTACCTTGACATCTTTGTCGGTCATAAATGGTCCCAAAGTATCGAACATCAACGGCAAAGATTGCGCGAGCGTTTCGATGACAGATTCCTCTCTTCTTTCGCTAATCGCCACAATGCACGGCACCAAATTCGACACGTAAGCCTTGCCCTTCATCGGCCTTATCGTGTCGCTGAGAATTCCAAAGCGCCAAAGGGCCGCTCGCAAAGACCTCGCTGGGCCGTTTTTGCTTATCATGATGTAGAGCTGAAATTGCACCTTTATGATGTTGCTGTCCGCCATCGCCTGTAAAATAACACCAGAATTAGATTTTTTGACAATCGAAACTTCACGTGTGGGAATTTCCCAAATCGGGTGAAAGTTCTGGGTAGGGCGATGCATAGGATAACAAGAAATTGCAGATGAATATTTTTTTAACAAGTTTCACTTTGTTGATATAACACATAGACAAAGAGTTTGATCAGTTACAATGTCTTAAACATTCGAGCCTTTTGTTTATCAAGCGAATTCCCTGAAAAATTTGGCTTAATTCATGGATGTACATTGAACTTTTTCCTATTGGATTGGACTAAGCAAATAGATTTTTTGATATAAACAAATACAGCAAACTACGTTATCTCAGCAATAAAAAAAGTGACAAACGTAAATGTTGATCGAAATTTTTTAGATAATGAATTAAATCCGATTTTGAACACAATTTTTTTTAACTTGATATTTTGCAGTTAGTAAATAAATAAATATGAGACGCAATCATTCAAGACCTTATTTTGATTTGAACCTATTTAATTTTTTTATTATTTTTCAATTGTTTTTTTTTTTCTAATTGGAAGAATCTGAAGTGTGATGTATGATTTATATCACAGAAATGCAAAATGTAAGATATAAGATAGTGAATTAAGGTCTTGCAAATTTTCCAACCAAATTTCAATTTTTCAAAGAAATATGTTGAGATGCCGTTTTTACGACAGAATTCAGTCATCAATTTTATTAGTTTTCCGATCGAGCAAGCTGTTTAATTAAAATGATTTTTCAAAAACACAAACAATGCAAATAGGTAAAGAAAATTTTTTATTTTATTTTTGTAATTATTATTGCGTACCCTAATGATCCTGTTGAGACACTCGTCAGCCAGCATTCTAATGTCCGATTCTGGATCGTCGCACATGAGAAGAAGACGCTTTATGGAAAGGCTCAGAGCTTGCGAGAAGTGCGTCGTCGTTTTGATGCCCGGCAAGCACATGTTGTCGGCTATCGTGGTGCAGCACGCAATTTTTTCCGCTTTCCTGGACAAACAAAGCACGATTATCTCAAGAAATCTCGGAAAAGTTACTGCACCGAAACACTGCATTTTTTCGTTTGTTTCATTGAAAAAAAAAAATGTATAATAATTCTGTCGTAATCGAATTTATTTGGGATCGTTTGTTATTTACCTCGCCGCATCGTCCGGCACATTGTTGACGTTTTGTTCGTGAAATATTCTCAATGCATCCACCGCCTTTAGCGCACTGGTCAGTGCTTGTGCCATTATTGCGGCATCCATTGACTTGACACCGCTAAACGATTCTCACGACCGCACTTCCGATTGTGACTTTGTTTCCCATGTTTTTCTACTTTCTCGTGGCGTCAGTGTTGCCGCACGCTTGTCGGCGGCATCGTCTCGCGAACGCGACGGGGACAAATATCGCGATTCGCGGTGACACTCGCGACGGAACACATATCTTTAGGCGAGTCCACTAGAACTTGACACCAGTTCGTAATCGCGTGTTTTGTCACGTTTATCTCAATCCGGGAATGAAAGTTGGAAGGAAAACACGGTAATTTCGCGGACTCTCTTTCGACGAGGACGCTTCTTTATCCATAGATGTTTCTTTCCACCGCGAACCGAAAGAGATCGAGGAAGTTAGTTTTGGTGTCCCCGGGGTTATGTTCGCACTATCGCACTCCCGGAATCGTTTTCGGTGTCCTCGTTTTGCCCATCTGTTTTTGACAGTGTACGATAGCCGAAACGTACACGGGAGCAAAATATTTCGGAAAGTAACCCCTGGCGACATACCTGAGCGCGATTTCGCGCGTGCACTGAGCGCTCGGCAGCTGCGCGCGTCTCGCGAGCGCGAGATCAACGAGAAGCCTTTCGGTCGATTCGTCCGCGAGGTGTCGCTCGGATATGATTCTCACGGAGCTTGGAAAATGGCGAGCTCGTGCGAGGAAATTGTCGTGAAATTTTAGCGGATTGTTGTTTGTGTTGTTATTTATCCGTTCCGAAGTGAATTGATCATTGTTGGAGAGAAACTCAACCAAGCACCGTTGTTCCGCGAAAGAAATTTTGCCAGTGAGCGAGCGAGGATCGAAACGCAAATTTGCGCGGTTCGTAAAAAAAATCTTTTTTTAGGTTCGCTCGGTCCGATTGCATTTTCGGGCTGTAGATCTAATATTTCGATTGTTTCCTTTCAGTCGCGGGACGCGAGAATCATTGACGCGAGCGGCTCGCTTGCGAGAATAATAACAACGGGAAAGGCGGCTCGGTGTGAGCCAAAGATTTTTCAGTCGATGAAATGTGTCGAGAGGCGCAGGATCTTTTAAGTACCCCAAGGTAAACGCAACGAGTTCCCACTCATTGTTATTTATTAACAAAAGTTTAGTTCTCGACAGCACGAATATTCTTGTAATGTTCAGAAGGTCAAAGCTTTGCTATTACCCATTGATGTGTTAATTCGTTGACAAAGTTTGCCTCGACGGGAATCTAGGCCGAGTCAATTGTCAGTTCCTCACAGACGAGCCTGCATCAGCGGCTACAGAAATAGAATGCAACTTTCACTGCTGAGCTGTAAAAGAAGTTCTAGAATTGGGGAAAAAAAAAAAAAAAACGTAATCCAAAAACTGTTTTTTCTTATAATATAGGAAAAAATTATCTAACTTTAATTTGTTTATTTTTATTTTAATTATTCACAATTATTTCCATTAGGAGCTTTGTATTTTCTTTACATGACAAGAATTTTAATTTTTTATATTTTTACTAACAAGACTCTGCAGGGAATTGATACAATTTTGAGCGTTTCCTCAAAATCACAATCTCTGCAAGGTTTATTTGCGTGAAAAGTTTGGGCGATTCCTAAACGGTCGATTTTTAACACCTTTTAACGACTCTTTTCTTTTTTTGTATTTTTAGTGTCAATCGCTTCGACGCACGGACATTCATCGATGAAGAAAGATGCCAGGCTGCGCGGCGATCGGCTGCAACAACCGCAGCGAGAAGGGCTACACGATGAAATGTTTTCCTCGCAATCCTAATCTCCGTAGAATTTGGAAGGAGCGCGTGTCGCGTGCCGATTGGGAGCCGTCGAACAATTCGTTTCTCTGTCACGTGCACTTCGATTCCGATCAGTGGATACTGTCGCAGAGCCGCCGTCTCAAGCTGAAGAAGAATGCGATACCGTCGATATTCACGATAACGTCGACGCGCAAATCACCGAGAAAGCGGCGAAAGTTGATAAACGGTGAGCAGGAAGATTTCTATTATCTCGACGAGTCGTTGGATCCGTTGTTGACGTTGCACAACACGATTCGCAACAGTTACTCGTCGCATTGCATCGCGACGACGAACGGACCGAAAAGCTCTTCGGGTCCGTCGTACGTTATGCACGACGCTAACGGTCGCGTGATCGATCGCGAGGTCGTCGACGCAATGGCGAACCCGGAAGTGAGCGTCAAAGCGGAAATGAAGTCGCAAATCGAATCCGATCAGGAACTCGACGATATCGAGAGAAAGCTGCGTCTGATATGCGACGGTGAAACGATAACGAACGACAAGCCGGAACGGGCGAACGGCGGAGCGAAAAATGAGAAAAGTCGCACCGATTATTCGAGGGAGAACGGCGAATCGGCGAGCGACAAGGACGTCAAAGACATCCGCGAGGCGATAGATCGCAAACGAAAGTCCCGATACGAGATAATGAGAGATATCGAAAAGACTGTTGGCCTCGCGGACGCGAGAGCCGCGACGAGCGTCGAGGAACCGAAAAAATCGACGTTCACGATAAAATTAACGGGACACGAGGAGGACGTCGAGGACATTGTTCAGTGCTTGGGAACCGAGAGATACGAGTACAAGTCGAGCAACGAAACGTCGAGGAACAATCGCGGAATGGTCACCTCGATTATTTCGGTGATAGACGACTCGTCGACGGTGATTTCGGCTCTGAAAAAGCCGAAACTCGAGATCGACGAGTCGCCGCCGGACGAGAAAACGAACGATTGGGACTGGCAAGGAAATGGAAATTCGTCGAAGCTCTCGATCGAATCGCCGGACGAAGATAAATTCTCGTACAAAAGCTTGCGCGAAAAGATCAAATATCAGGAAGAATTGATTCGCAAACTGACCGAAAAAACCACGCCGAACGCCGAGCCGAAACCTTGCGCTTCGAACGGCTTGAATCTCCGTAGTCACGATAGAGAATTCACGAGTAGGAGGATCATCGAGAATAATTCCGGCAATTATCAAGATAACAACGAGAGTCTCGTGAACGGTCTCTCGTTGAGGCTCAACAACGCGGAGGATATCAACAAGAGCTTGAACAAGAGACTGGCGGAAAGCGAGAAGGAGCGCAAGGGATTGGAGCTGCAAATTCGTCAGCGCGACAATCGCATCAAAGAGTTGAACTGGAAGCTCGACAAGGCTTCGAAGTACGTCGAGAGAGCGGAGAAGAACGCGATAACGTACAGGAAAAAAATGATCAACATGCAGAGTTCGATAACGAGAAGAAAGATTTTTCACGAGAACGCGGACTTCCGCGCACCGGCGCGTTCCGAGAAGAAACGAGAGAACCGCATCGAGCAAGCGGCTCAGGGTGAAAATATCGTCAAGGTCGAGGAGAGAATCGTCGCCGAGGAAGAAAATACGGTCGGGGACGGCGAACATTACAGAACCGTGCAAGACATTTTCGACGAGAGCAACGACTGTGACGACGATCCGTGCATTATCGACACTCGAGAAGACTTTATCCGACAATTCAAGGACACTTTCGAGCCGCGCGTTTGAACTCGAACGAACTATCGAGAAAAGAAATACACGCGAGACACGAGTTCGTCGAAGTCTTTCTCACACGACAATTTCATTTAATATTCAATATTCATAATCCCGACGTCATACTTTCTTTTTTCTTTTTACATTCTTAAAAAAAAAACAACAAAGATAAAAACAAAAGGATATTTTAACGAAAAGATTCTTCGGTGTACATAGTTTTTATTTTTTATCGTTCATTCATTCGTTGAATATTCGAGAACAGGAAAAAAAGTAATGTCGCTGAGAGGCGGGGATTTTCTTAACGTTTCCGAGAAAAAACGCTCAAATGATGTAAATAATTTGTAACTAGCTTCGTACTTTCGATGTAACATGTCAATGAAATATTTTCACGCTCCGAGCTCGCGTCCGACTCATTGTTGACCAGCGGCAGGACCAAAATATTTACGCCCGGCATCGCTTCGCGAAGCTTCAGCAACGTCGGCAATCCGTTGCCTTCGCGTATCAAATTAGCTTCTTCTTTGTAAACCTGCGAAACGAGGCCAATGTTTTTTTTTTTTTTTCTTGTATTGTTTACCGCAATCGTGGTAGCGATCGAGGGAAGAGGACGAATAACGATCGATATCGCAATCGAGAGATATCGAACCTGCTTCGTCGCGATTTTTGCAGCCTCGTAATTCCAGTGCAAATGATCCTCGAGCCATGGATCTAGTTTGTTGCTCTCTTTCACTGTAACATTGTTCGGACTGCATCGCTCGTGTAGTGCCTTCCCAACGTATCGATACAGCAATTTGCAGACCCGTTCGGGACTCTGTTGCGGAACCAAACTATCGGGGGATACAAAAGGAGTTCGCAGATTTTGGGCTTCATTGAAAACTATGAGTCTTGAACTCTCAAAACGAATGGTTCGAGAATACAAAGCGCTCGAATTTAAGGGTTTTGATTTAAAAAAAACATGAAGTGTTTACATGTACAAAAATCTAAAAACTTAAACTTGAAAATCTTGAACGTAAAAATTCACAAAAATCAAAGTTTAAAAAAATTGATTTGTGAGGTTTATAAAAAGTTTCTTTGAAATTTTTTTAAAAATCAGGCAATGTACCGTAGTGAGAACCTCGCAGTGACTTTCTTCGGAATAGTGAGTTTGACGTCGCAATCGCAGTTCAAATGATTGTCGATGAAGTGAAGATTGAACGAAGGATATCGCCAAACGTCCATGAGAGTTTGTTTGACTCTTCCATCGCATCGGAGCTTGTTCAGACTCGCGGATCTTCGATAATCTTCCATGTCGACGTTGAGCCTGCGATAGACGTCCTCCTCGTCGGGAGTGACTTGCTTAACGTCGTCGTAGAAACCAGGAATTTTCATGCGACCCGAATTGTCGACGAGGAGGTTCAGAAGGTGAAGCACGTCTTGCATCGGCTCGTACAGGACGCCACCGTGCTCGCCGCTGTGCAAATCCATTTTCGGACCCTCCACGCACACGTCGAAGTAACAAACGCCTCGCGACGCGTGAATTATGCACGGAACTTCTTTGCCTATCCATTCTCCGTCGTTTATCATTATGCAATCGATTCCCGTTAAAAATCCGGTTTTTATGTCCTCCAGGCTGCTCTCCAGCCCCACATTGCCCGCCTCGTGCATCGATTCTGCGACGATACGATTCCGATTATCGATACTATAATTCACGATTTTCATGCGACTTTTTTTTACATTTAATTTTAATTCCCAAGCAATTTACGATTACGAATTATATGGCAAAAATGTAAGTGCAGGATTTCTTTTTTCACAAAATATTTTATGGTGAGAAATAATTTGTTATTGTTGCACAGTGGATTTTTTTTATTTAATGGAATCTCGAAAAATCAAATAGTTTTGTGCTGCATTTTTCTTTGTTCAAAATTTTTGCTTTCGTCTATCGCTTCTGCGAACACTGAAGAACCGGCCTCGATAATAATTACCGCAAAGTATTTTGACGTTGACCGGTATCGGCAGTCCAAGATTTTTGTAACACTCGATCGCATGAATGAAGCAAAGCAAAGGTCCTTTCATCCTCGCGGTTCCACGTCCGTACAATTTTCCGTCGCGTTCCAGCATCTCGAATTGATCTCTCGTCCGAGAATCGTTCTTCACGTCGGCAACGTCCAAGTGGCAGTAATAGAAAAGCGTCTTTTTTCCACCGCCCTGTCCTAATGTGGCTAATATCATCAGTGGTATTTCCACCTGAAGCGTTATATTTGCAAGAACTTGGTATAATCATTATGGAAAATTCAGTTCGTGAACATGATTGAGAAAAATATCGAAACTTTCATCATTTTTTAACGTGCCGGTTCGCAGTCGAAACGACGGCGAATTTTTATTTAAGAAAAAATAGCGAAGACGTAAATTTTCCCAAATTCAATTTGCAATAGAAAAATTGCAAATCGATAAGAATCGTGATTGATACCGTTGAATTTGTGTTCTCCGGTGTGTAAGTTCCCGTTTCTCGTAGTTGCACGTCGAATCCAAGACCCTTTAAGCGACTTCCAAACCATTCGATTAACAGGGATAATTTGTCGTGTGATTTTGGATCGCTACCGACACCGGCGATCGCTACGATTTCTCTCAATTCGTCGACGTAACACTTTCGTTGAGTGTCCGCATATTTGTAGCACTTTATGACTTGCGGTGGAATAGGCATGGTTGAGCATTCAACCTGAGCTCTTTCGATTCAAATTAAACGTCACGCACATTACTTTCATTTGTTCGAAAATTAGCTCTTCTTACAGCAGTTCATTTCGCTCGTGAGGCCGCGTTAATGTCGTGCGAACAAAAAACAAAAATTGAGGCAGAAAAAAAAAACAAAGTACTTGCGATGACGATGAATTTCGGATGAGTATTCGAGAGAGAGTATTTTTCGTAAAAGCAAGAAAAAAATCCGAGAACTTACGTCTCGAAATTTCTCGTAATGTTCGTCAGAGATCTTTCGATAGGAATCATTCAATTGGAACGGCACGAAGCGATATATATTTATGAATTTGATACTATGATACAAACAGATTGCTAGAGCTTGACGGCGGTCTTCGAATTGCCGGTTTTCTTCTTGTCGTTCGTCGTCTTTTCTTTGATCGTCGGCGGCTCGACTTTGTTGCACTCGCACCAGGGAGTTATCGTTTTGTTGCAATTCAACGATATATTCAGAATCGTCAATGAAGCATCCGCGATCGTAACGTTTATTGCCTCGGACAGCGTGTACGAGACGTTACCGAGGCCCGTTTGGCGATCGCGCTTTCGCGTCACCTCGCGTTGGTTGTAACACTTCGCCATGTCCCTTTTACGATGATTTTTGTCGTGCAGGTGTCTGCAATCGCATTGAAGAATTAATGAATTAGTGGATTAATAGTTTTTTTTTTTTTTTTTTTTCGTTAAGTAAATCTGGCGATACTCACTTGAATGAGTTGTGCGATCCCGTTGATATATTTTGCGGTCTGTACACCGAGAGCTCGGCTTCTTTCAATCTCACGTAAAATTCGTCGTCCTCGAGACCCCAGCCCCAATATTTGTTCGACATTCCGTCGACTAACTCGAAATGATCCCTGAAAAACAAAAAAAAATGAGCACTCTCATTGTTCTACGTTTTTGATGGAATGCCGTGATTTTTTCGGGACTTCCAAAAATTCAAAGAAATTTTCGGACATTATCGCGATTTGTCGAGACTGTAAAGTACTAAAATTCGAGATAATTATATCGAAGTTCGAGATTAATCGATATAATATATCGAAATTCGAGAATAATCGATATAAAATATCGAAGTTCGAGATTAATCGAGATACTCGAACTTCGATAAAATCTTCAGTTTCAAAGTGTTCAATGAACGAAATGAATGAAAAAAACAACATTTTACCTTCTAATCAACAAGATACCGCCGATAAACTTCGGATAATGATATCTCGGATGCAAATCCGGCGAGGAGACGTGAAAGGGACCGTCCTCGGGATATCCGTAAGACAATTCGTCGTTAACGGGCAATAAATCGACGTCGTGCATTGCAATATAATCGAAATGGTTCTTGACTTGAAGAAAACCAACGTTTATCAACGAAGCTCTGTTGAATCTATATCTATCAATCTGGAATTTTGTAAAACTCATTAATACAATATTTCCGCGATTCGATCAATTTAAAAAAAAAATCATTCTTTTCGTCCGTAATTCAACTCACTTGATTCAACACGTATATATGATAATCTATGCGTTGCTTATCTAAAAAATGTTTCATATGAGGCGCGAAGGACAATAATTCCTCGAAACGATCTCTAAATGGCACTAAAACGGCCAATCGGTGCTCCGACGAGGCCAACTTTTTAATCAGCCGGCTCGAAGCTCTCCGCTGCCCGGACTTGTCGCCGGTGGCGCCATCTTTGTACTTGCAATCGTCTGAACAATAGAAAAAAACAATCAATTGTTCACGGGCCATTTGTTTTCTTTTTTAATTTCGTATCGAAGAAAAACTTGTTTACATACCGATCGCAAATGGGATGACGCTGAGTAAAAAAGAAACCACGAATGTGATGAAAATGCAGATGAGGAGATGCTTCGCTCGGATATTCTTCAAGCTCGCTTCCATGCCTGACCTCTTCTATTCCAATCATGGAACACTTTTTTCACAACGAAACATTGTCCAGAACGGTGCACGCTCTCCGCCGAAACATCCTAACTTCTTGTTCTCGAAACTTTTCTCACCGCAGCGCGTAAACTCGCTTCGCAGGGTGGAGTTCGATTTACCATTTTTTTTCGATTGTTCCTACCGTGCGAGCTCCGTTTTCTCGTAAGGATCCGCGCGCGTGCTTATCTTCACTAATGAAGAATCGATGGAACTCCGAAAATGCACTTCTCTCACTCGATCCTCCGTCGTTCGAAATCCATTTACTGTAAGCAACAAACACTGCGGTTTTTGTAGGAAGTTGAACGTAACCTCGTTAACTCAATTTCGACGAAAATCCTTCGCGCACGCACCGTCGTTACCCAAAGAGTTGAGTCTCGTGAAATTTCCGCTATACCGCGCAGATGGCGCCACGCGCCATTTCCACGGCAATTATGAAAATCACTTTTTTTTTCAATAAAACGTATCGCGTTTTTGCGCCGATCGGCGAAGTTTCGTACATGATTAAAAGACACGCGCGCAGGAAAGTGGAACACGGACTGGCAATCTATATATTTTTGGGGTTTATTAAAAATCACTCATACTTTCTATATACATGTAGTTATAATTCTCTTTCTAATTCTTCGATTGACGAATGGTTTTATCGTGTCTAAGGACGAAAAACAAAACGGTACATCAGAGAAATAATAATAAACTACATAATCTCCCTCCGTTCGGTGGGTTACAATTGGTCGGCCCTGTAACCAGCTTGCTCTCTCTCTCATTTACGATTATTGCGAGTGTTAATCTCGAGCGGTGCGAAATTCGTAAAGTAAAGTTCACGCGGGTGAAGATACCCGCAAATAACGCCGGATTCCCGGCTTATTTTTCTTCAGCCTCGTATTTATACTCTTTCGGGCGGAGCCTTGTGTACGATAAAGAGAACAATATACTCATAAAACCGAATACAACAGTGTAGTCGAGGCGATTAAAACAAACTAATACACAATTGGCAATTATGGTCCGATTCGATGAAGCAAGCTTCGTGAATTTCATTAGAGCGTCATGGATGCGCGTTGGCAATTTTGGTTTTTCGTGCCATTCGAAAAATATTGAAAAATCTCGACAATGCAGGCAAGAAACGAACTCATGGCTTTTCATTAATCTAAATAAGACAGTTTGAACGTAAATAATGGTAATATAATCTAAAAAAAAAGAAAACATTACGGTAACGTATAAAGATTATAAATTTGTTATGTTTACTTCGCGATTGTACTTTAATCATTGATAGCCCACTACTCAAAATTCTCACCAATGAGATTCGGTGCTTCGAGGTTTAAACATCCTTTTTTTTTTTTCACCGGACACGAAACGTCGTTTCACAATTTCTCGGCCACGAAGGCGTAAACCGTTTTGAAAATGATAAATTAAGGACGATAAGAGTTTCAAGAAAAAAACGATAAGACGTGACAAACCGACTGGTCGACGATTGCGCGCGGGGACACTCTGCGAGACGATTCGAATAGGTTTTGAGTCGTTTTTAAATGGACCGGCGCCATCCACGTCGAATCCCGAGAGGACACTTGTTGTTGTAGGATTATTCCTTAAAAATTTCAATGCTCATGGTAGAAATATAAATAACAGATAGACATATGTACTGTCATTTATAAAATCAAATGGAAGACACGAGTATTTTGCTTGTTTTTTGTCCGAATAACGTTCGTTTTCGAAATTTTCTGCATAAAATACTCCGCGAAGAGTAAAATAAAAAAAAAACTAGCAATTTACTTTTCAAGGCCGCTACGTAATAATCGAGGCTAACACAAAAAAAAACTGGTGACTCGCTCCTCGTCGCGAACTCTGGTTAATAATCCAGCAATACATATATCTATCAATTTTTGTACCGTGAACATTAAGATTTTCAATGAACATTCGTTGAGGAAGATATTTGCTTTTAACTGTAATTTGTCTTTGCAAACTTTTTACGGAAGAGAAAGATTATATAGTGTGGTTGCCTTTCAAAAAGTGCGGGTCTATTGTCAACGAGATGTAAACCAAAGTTTCAGAGATGAATTGGAGATCAAACTGTTCTGTGATTACCGAAAAACAAAGCGTTGGGATTGATGTTTTAAGATAGAAAATTATTGCTCAAAATGCTTTCCTTATCTTTCAAGCTAATCGAGTTCAAGCGCTTTTCAATTGTTCTCTGGCTGGTCGTTCAAGTCTTAAACACTTAAACTCAGACCCCGTATTTTACGTCTAAAATCGTCCCAACGCTTCGGACTCCGGTTCGGTTCAACCGTTGATATCCGTTAACCGAAACGCCGAATTATCGTGGATCGACTATGCTCCAATCCGTCTCGGGATTTTCTATTTCCTCGAATTTCAATAATAATTATGATAAGAATTGATTGTGGATGGGTCTGTTGAAAAATATTGTCGTTATCGTTACGCGTACAAAAACAAAAAGAATACTCGAGAAAGATAGATCGAATCGCCATGGATTCGAGCTCTTCTCGTTTGTATTCTCTTCTCCTTCGTTTACATAACGACACACCACTTCTTCGGTTCCGCGTCGGCGGTAATCGTCGTTTTCTCGTCGCCGAAGCCCTTGAAGCTGTATCGATCCGAGTGGAAGTTGTAGCCTTTGGCATTTGGCGTCGAGACTTGGACGGGCCTGCGAATGCTCTTCAGCATCTCGAGCGACGTGTTCAGAAGGCCGCCGCTCTCCGTCGTTTCCGTTTTCAATTTTTTCGCCGACTCGATGGCGTCGCTGACGATTTTGCGCTTGCGATCCGCGGGACTGCCATTGTTGATGATCATATCCGAGAGATCGGTCGGATAACGAGTTGTCGTTAAGCCCGCGAGATCGTCGCGATCCATCGAGGCTCTCGACGTGTTGACGAACAGCGAGCTGTTGGGCGAAAATCTTTGCTCCCGCACGGTGACGTATCTCAAGCGATTTATCGTGCTGCGTCCCGATATGTTTCTCAAAGTTTTGCCGAACGACATGTCGTGACGATTGCGCTCGTTCTCGGTCGCGCTGTCGTCCGCGTTGCTCGCGTCGAATAGCTTCGAGTTGTCCTTGAGACAATCGTTGAGCTTTATCTGTACGTCTTTGAGCATTATCGAGGAGTCGTAGGAGACGAATGAGGCGTCGTTCTCGATATTGTCTTTGTCCTGATAATTCGTCTCTTTGTGGGCCTGCGTCGAATTGCCGGAATCCGCGGCTTCCGAGGTCGTCGATTCGACCACATCGACCGAACAGCTTTCCGGAATTTTCTTTCGTTCGGACGTTTCGTCGCTCTCTTGGGTATCGTCCTTTTGTCCGTTCTGCGACTCGTGAGAATCGCCGTTTTGTCCCGCGATCGTCAACGCTTCTCCCTCGTCCTCCAATTTCAAGGCGCCGTCCTCGCTCTCCAGGCTCGGATTGTCCGCTTCCTTGTCGGCATTCATCGTCGCGACGGATTCGTCGACTCTGTCGCGCGTGTCGACCGCATTTTCCTCCGACGCGGGTTTGTCGGTGCTCTTATCGTTCGATGCTTCCGTCTTCTCATCGTCGTCGCGGGACGTCGCGTTCTCGGCTTCCGTGAGTTCGATCGCGGCTTTTCCATTCACGCTCGATTGGCTCGTTTCCGTTTGACTCTCTTTGATCGCGACGTCCTCGGTCGCGACCTCGGTTGCAGCCACCTCCTTCGTATCGCTCTTCGTTATTGATACTTTGAGCTGCACCGCCGCTTCTTCCGAATCCAGTTGCATGGTCGGCGCGGTACTGCTGTTATCTCGATCTTTGGATGTCGCCGGTGCGAGCTTTTTCTCGTCCTTGCCTGCGACGCTGGGCTGAAAGCGAGGCGGATTTTTCAGTGCTCGGTGCGATTTTGCCGTTGCCGGACTACGCAATTTACTCTGCAACAGAGAAGCGGACGGCTTCGTGCTAACTTTTGCGGAATAATCGCTGCGCTCGACATTCGAGAATGAAACCATCCCGGCCCGCACGCGTTGGCAAATACTTTGGGAAAAATTTGCATGTATTTGCCAATCGGTTTTGGGCTGCTCCAAAACTTTTGAACGCGATCCGGTGGAAAAGATTCGGGGTCGAATCGCGATAGTTCATTCAACAGGGGTCGGAAGGATGAAAAAAAATTATCAGCTTTGTATCGCCAGAAATTGCCTCATTTGTCACTATTAAATCTCAACCTCAAATTTTTTGTCTAATTTAGATCATCGGAAAGAAACGGTCGTAAACTTTCACTGTAATAATGAAATGATCTTCTCCACACATTGAAATATTACACAGCAAGATGGTTTAGCAATAAGTTTTTCTTTTGGGACTTTTCTTTGTTCTCTTTATTCGATTATCCTGTATTAAAATTCTTCCTTCTGGGCATCAATTTTGAATTAATTAATATTTTAGAAAATGAACATTAAAATCTGTATTTTCTGATAAGATCGTTATATAAATGAAAAATTAGTATTAAATTAACTAATAGTCAAAAGGATATTTACCTTGAAAACTTTTCCTGTTGGTCCAGCCAGGCGTTTCTGCGCTGCGATAGTCTTTTCTCTGCAAAACGAAGCGATAAAAATTCATGGCTCAAACGGTAAATCCAAAAGTTGCGTATACTAGCGTATATATGCGATACGAAAACCCAAATGAACGTATGCCGGAGGTGATGAGAGGTAGCGAATTTAATACAGATGTCTTTGGGAGAGAACATTGAAGACGAGAGGTATCGAAAATATTTAAAATTTTTTTTTTTTAAGTAAAAAAGAAAATGCAATATTTTTTGTCGAAGTGTGACGAAGAGTCGTAACGAAAGAACTGAAGAAAATTTTGTAGCAGGAAAGAACAACCATGGCACGAGTATCGTTCTATCCGCAGCTAATTAGACTCTGATCAACGAAAAATGCGCAAAAATGTCGAACGGCAAAAAATAGTCAAACAGAAACAAACTGTATAAATCTTTCGTCTCATTTTTTTTTTTTTTTGGGACACTAATTTGCTTTACAAACCTGTTGAGATTCTCCGACTCGCGTTGTTTCACAGTCGAGCTCATATCGCAAACTTTCGACGACACGGTCGCAGTAGCTTTGAGCCTACGAACGTACAAATTCCTCTCATCGCCTCCAGGGGCCGCCTTCTTTGGCGTTTTACCCATTTCTTTTTTCTTTTCACTGTTTTATGTTAGCCCTACAGTTTTTTTTTCGAATTTTTTACTTTATTTTCGATGCCTTGGTCTCGGCTCGTCTCGGCGATTTCTCTTTATTCACGATTTTTCTTTTTACTCTTCTCCGTGATAATGGTCCTTCGTACGAGAATAGAGGAAAGAAATTTAAAGAAAAAAAATAAAAAAAAAGAACTCAAGAAATTGATCTTTGTTACGAGAGACTGTTGTGGAGAAAGACAAGAAAAAACAGCGATACGAGAAAATTTAGAGCCGATTACGTGGCGTCGCAAACATCGAGATGACAAACGTGCTGTTACGATCTGATGTAACGTTTTGCGTGTAACAAAAGAAGAAGGGTTGTTTACCGAAGCGTAACGACGCTTATGCTTGCGTGAAGTACACTCCCTTTACTCGCTACAAAGCACCGCAATTAGTGCGATGGCTTAAGCTTGGACGCCATGTATAACGCCGCCCTACACAGTTCGAACGAATCCCTCGAGTTATGTGCACTTCCGTTATTTTTCACCGATTCACGCGGTTCGCGCTCTCGCGATCTCGTCAAAACTTCGGCGGCGAGCCGATAATTCTTCGCAACTATGGAGATTTTTTTTCTTTCTTTTATCTTTCGTCGCGCAACGCTTCCAATTGCCCGGCAAAAAAAAACGTTTGTCAACGACGTTGCATCTCGGCGATGTGCGCAAGTTTTTCTCGGTTTACTCGCCGCAGCGTTGGTGCGCATTTCGGCCGCGACCGGCGAACACGCAGCAATCGCTTTCCGTGAACGTAAGGGCTCCCGCGTTGCACGCACCTCGCAAAGGATCTGCCCGCATCGGGTCGATTGAAATGATAATTTCATGAGTTCGCGCGAAAACTTCATAATTCGCATAATTCCATGTATTTTCTATTTTACTGTATCTCGTCCAAGCATCTTTATGCTTCTCGTTAAGCGAAATCATAAACTACAGAAGCTATTCGGAATAAAAATTCTGAAGTTATTTATTTTTCGCAAGATTCATCGCAAAAATAATATCTTCTGTACCATTCTTGCGTGCGAATATCTAACGTTGCGTTTCTGATTTATAAGAGTTCAAATCTTTTCCAGTTTCCCGCGCCTCGAAGACCGCTCGTGATTCGTTGAGCGATCGGCCAATCAGCGTTCGCGTTCCAGAGGAAGAAAGAACGAGCCGTCGGCCAATCAGTCGGCCGCTCGCCCCCCGACAGGCCCCGCGACGCGAGCCCGTCGGATAGTTTTACGAACGCCCGAGAGATCTCGTGAAAGCCCTTCGGCGTCGTCGACACTCCGTAAAGGTATTTCGCACTGTGCACGGGGGGCTTTGGGTGTAATGGCTTTAGCCGGGCGTTCGCGAGATCGCCGTCAGCGCTGAAACTTCGTTATTTAGCCGCAAAAATCTCCTCGTCTATCGCCCTGACGGCGCGCGGCGCGGTAGCCATCTTGAAAATATCCAAGTGTGTAATGTCTGCATGTGGTAATAGGTGGGGGACGTTTGTTAATGTGGTGCATTTCGTTCGTGAAATCTGTCACAAATGGGTAAATATTCTTTCGCATTAATTAAAGGATGTTACAATTAAAACACCCAGTGAACCCGTCGTCGCACGTTTGATAACAAGTAAGTGGTTTGGTGCGCGTGGCCCAGTGTTAGACGAGGCGCGGTAGGGAATCGTTCGATCGCGAGTGAAGTAGCTTTCTTGTGTCAATCGCACTGGATTCCTTTTGGTTTTTCGCGGTGCGATTAATTCCGTTACTCGCTCGCGGCTATCGCGACAGCGTATTGAAGTTCAATTTTTTTTTTTTCGATTCTCGACGTGTCAAGTCGTCGAATTGCAACCGAGTAATATCGGCCGAGTCGAGGATTTTAAGAAAAAAAAAATCGAAAAAAAAATGAAATAAAAAAAACGTGATGCGATATTGTCCTTTGATAATAAGTGTTGCGGGGCGAACAGAGAGCTGGCTGAGAGACCGTGAGTAAAGGGTGGCCCCCCTCGATTGGCCGACACACCTATAAGAACGCATCGTGGAACACAGTGGCCGCGGGTTACAGTAACATAGAGAGAAACGAGTGGGCGACGAACCGTCCGCAGCTCGGAAACATCCGAAAATCGTTCCAATATTAATAAACATCGAGATACCTATAGTTCCCCCCCGGCCACCCTTCCCCTCCCCTCCTGTCGCGCCGTCGTCGCTCGACATTCAGCGTAAATTCTGTACGACGAAAAAGAGAGTCCCGTAATCTTTGCCGAATGGCCGACCGCTTTCTAGGTTACTGACGGACCAGCCGTGTATACGCGATACTCGCCGCTACTCTCTCGTCCTTTTGGCTCGCTCGGCGCTTATTATCTCCGTCGTTGCTTGCATCGAGAGCGAGAGAGAGAGAGAGAGAGAGAAAAAAAATCAGGCTCTCCTGTCGTTGGCAATTACAAAAATATCTCTCCCGGTCTCTCGATCTCGGCGTTTCTCGCGATTCGATCTCTTCCCTCTTAATAATCGCTCCGCCGAGCGAGTTTCTTGGGATGCATGTGTCAGGCTCGGGAGCTCGTAAGTCAAGCGCCGAGCGAGCGACGATACACGTCGCCTCGACGACGAATTTACTTTATTTTTCCGACGTTAGATAAGCGTACGCGCGCGTCAACGGTCGGGGCGTTAATGAAATTATTTAACGTCGTTCTATTAAAATGTTCCGTCTTCGATGTAATATTCGGAGTGTTCCTTGGCGCGCGTGTCAACTATGTTTCTAATTCTTGACTTACAACACGGCGCGGCAAGGAACGGAAGGGGGGGGGGGGGGGGGGGGGAGATAACGGTACACGATAAATTTACTCGGCTTGCGGCGAGTATCGAAAAACGTATGCGATAGAGGGGGTAAAAGTTTGGCTTACTCGCGTCGTCAGAGACCGTGGTTTACTTCTCACGCTGTATTTGGTACCGAGACGTTATCCCCGTTCGCCTCGAATTCTATACCCGGGGGGGATCTTCTCTTTTCGTAGATACTTGAATTACCGTTCTACAACGCCTCCTATCCGTCGCTCGACTCTCGAGCTTCGATCGCTGCGAAATAATTGTTCGCACCGCTCGCGCTCGACTTTGCGTCGCGCACGGGGCGACCGACGATTCAGGCGAACTCCGCGCTCGCGAGAACAGACTCCGAAAAATCGGCGCGACCTCGAGAGAAACGGCGCGAGATATATAACTTCGAGGTCGGATCAATGCTGAACTATACATCGCCGATCCCTTCACTTTCAACGGATTATATATTTTCTGGCCCGAGACAAACTAACGCGCGAAGCCGAGAAGTCGCGTTAGACGCCCTGGCACGATCATCCCATTCCTCCCTCGGGCGCATCATTCGAGGGTTCGCTTTAATTTTTGCTTTTGTTTCATATTTTTTCTCTGTAGGCCGAGACCAATAGTCTGTATTTGGCAATGATCGAGGTAGCCCTTTCGATAAGGAGACAACAAAAAGAGTGACTTGTTTTACGTACGACATTGAAATTTTTTTTTAGTTTTGGTTTCACGATAGTTTCCCGTTGTTTCGTCTCATCTTACCAGCCAAGCACGTGCTTCCTAACCTTACATTCTTGAACTTCTTTTAACCCAACGACGAACGAGCGGTATGATTCAATTGTTTCGCATACTCTTTAATTACCGTAACGAAGAGTGACGGATCACGAGGCTTCTAGTATAGAGAACCGGCTCGTAGTCAACGTCGTTTAAATACCCATTTCTTTCAATCCCTCTTCACCGTCTTGAGTCGCAATTTTTGTTTCTATTTCATTTTCGCTATACACACACGAATCTCCGTGTGTGTATCTTAGCGCGCGATTAAATTGTCGTATTTGCATCAATTTTTGTTGCCATGCAATTGCCAGGTAGCCGACGAAGCGGTAGGTTTGCGCGCAACTACATAGTCGAACGACGAAGCGCTCGAGCCTCCAGCAGCTGTATAACTAACTATCCGTGCGACAGTCGTCGTCGCCGCGCCGGTTGTCGCGGCGGCCGACAGGAAACCCCCCTCGCGATCGAAACACGCTTTTTCTCATTTTATATATATACCCCCGTTTTTGCCGCCGATCGATTCTCGGCATCGCCTCCCCTCCTCGGTCACGGCTTTTTTCTACTTTTTTCTATACACTCCGCGCCTAGGTCAGCGACATGTTACTGACCTCATCCCTAAATCCGGATTCGCGGTTACCCTTGAAGAGTTTCGACTAGATATACAATATAGATATACAATTGCACTGACAATTTTCTTTCTTCGTTCGGATTCGAACAGTTTTCGTCGAGCATTCACATTTCATCCCCGCTTAAATATGAATTAAACGATTGAAAAAATATCTCAGATTTTTGTAGTAATATGCAAAATTATTTGTTTCATGATATAGAGAGTTATATTTGCATTGCATTTTTTATTTCACAAACGGCAAGTAAATTGAATAAATCATTGCGGCGGCTATTAATTTTTTTCGTCGTTAATTAAAATCGTTTTGCCGCGAGCGTTTTCCTTTCTTTTCTTTACGTTATATTTTTCGGTTTGCTTTAATTCGTAATACGTAATAGCGGCGCGAATTGGACAGAGTTAAGGAAAGATCGATGTCTCCAGTGGGCATGTTCGGATTGGTCCGCGCAAATTCCAAAGGTCAAACCTCTCCGTCGTGTTTCCGTTTCTCTGTTGGGGATTGACGTGCGCGCACCTGATGCACATTTGCGGCTTGAATCTCTCTGCCTCGACCTTCCTCGCATAACTAGTTGGCGCGCGCACACACAAACTCACACCCACGCGCGTACGTGGCACACGAGAAATTAAATCTCCAAATTAAACTGTAGGCACGGTCCGAGGCAGCGAGCGCGGTATCGCGAAATTGTCGATTGTTGTGTATCCATATGTGGATATATATATATATTTTATTTTTCGATATACGCTTCGGTGCAATCAGCGGCTAATCAGCGAGCACGTGTCGCGGTGATTCATTCGTCACTGGTTTTGTATTCCCACCGGTGTGAATATATCGCTTTAACGCTGGATAATGAGGGAAAACGATATAATAAAAATCATAATAAAATTTTTTTTAAAAGTAATACGACGCACACGCCTCCCGCGAGCTCGAGGCGACGACTTTGACGCTAACCGACGAAATTCCGCTGCGTTAGTGTTCGCGCGCGAATATAAAATATCGCTCGGGCCTCGTTAAAGTGAAATTGCCGTAAAGTGATAAGCGATCGAGGAAAGTAGTTTTTCCTCTTCTGTTTTCATTTTTTTTTTTTTCACCGTCGTCGACGAGCCTCGATGGCGTTGCAAGTACTCGCCATCGAATCGTTGCGATAAATTAAGCTCCCGTATAGAGACGCCGTTTTCCATTAGGCACACGTGTGGCCGATGCGCATTTTGCGTGTACCCGTGCAACGGGAACGTACGCTGGCCTTGCCTGGGAAAACGGCAATATTGACACGGACAATTCGCGATGATTCTGCCTCGATTGGTTCACTTCGCTTTGTGTGTACACGGCATACATTATCGCTAAACCGTAGAGCGGAGCTGTCGGGAGCAGCGACAGCGCTAGATCCAAAGCGCTTTTGGTCCTCATGCACGCTTGCGAGACAATCGAGAGGCCACTCTTGCGCTTCTCTATCTCGAGATATAATAGTCGCCGGGCAAACAGATTTCCCCGTAACACCGGCGCGGCCGATGTTATCAGTTCAAGGTCGCTTATATCGTTCGAGAAGCGACGAGCGCGTGTGCCCGCTTCGCGGAATCCACTCGGGAGAAACAATTTTCCGAGGCAATCTTCCTCCGACGGAATAATTATAAATTAATTAGATATCCCGCGTTTCGAATCGCTCGAGTATGCGTTTACTCGCCGTTGAAAATCCGCGCGGAATTTCTCATAATCCTCGTTTAAATACGGTAAATATTTTTCTTTGCAAATACAAATACAACATTGACGTTGATTTCCATAAAAACGTTTCGTATTCCATTAAATTAGTTTACGTTCATATATTAAATATAATAATACAGTATATGATATGGATATATATTTTTATGAATATGTTTCATTTCAAAAAGTGTCTGACAAATGATAAAGCAACCGGAAAGATAATTTCGTATTAGAGGCCCGGTTGGCAAAAAATTTCCGGGAAGCGCTAACCCGACGAGAGAGTTCGAGAAGAATCGTATCGAAAAATCCACCGGCATCGCCCTTCATCCGCTGTATCCCGTTTCATCGAGCGGCAAACATTTTTAGTTTGCTTTTTCCACATATCATTATTATTATATTTTTCTGCACGGTATCCATAAACCGAGAGAGCGGAGAGAACTCGGGCGCGTATTCGGTCGGCGTTGCGCGACCGTAGCGAGCGGCGGCGGCGACGGGCGGGCACACACAGGCAGCGGCAGATATGGAATGAGTCACGCACGCCTACCTGAAAGTAGGACTCTCTCGATTCGCCGCTTCGAGAGAGCTCCGCGCTCGCTCACGGCATTGAAGCAGCAGCGTCGTCGGTGTGTTAGGACCGTCTGCCGGGGACAGTGGCGAATAATACACGCCTTCTTCCTCGTTCTTCAAACCGGAAGAAACGATTCCCTTCCGTTGACTAATAATCGTTTCGACGCTCATATATACATGTATATACATTTTTTTTCGCTCGTATCCGGCCCCGTTTCTTCGTCGCTTTGTCCCTTCGCTTTGGACTGTAGAGCGAATATTATTTCGTCGATGGCCGATGTATCAACCGCACTCGGCGAACAATGGTTAACCGAAAAATCGCCGAGAGCGCCTGAAGCCTCCCACTGACATCGATAGCTCGTTATCCGTACGGCAATAATATAACTATTGTTTTCTCGGGCTATCCGCGATGCGGTGCGCTCCGGGCGTGAAGTTCGCTTTTTTTTCGATCATCGTCGCTTATCGAGTAGAAAAAAAAATCTACCACCGAATAGTGGACTGTGAGACGATGATGAAATAGGAAAATCCCGTGAATAACGATAACGTTTCTGCGCCGATTTCCTTTGCTCGTTTTCACTCATCGGCGTCTGTGCTTTGTGTTTTTGCAGGCGTAGGGGTAGAGGGTGCAACATCGAAGCGCTGGAGGGTTTGAGGCAGTAAAACTGGCTGGCCTAGAATGTTCGGTAACATGCGGAGCACCCTGCAAACTGTTCCGGAGTCCGTGCCCACCGACCGCGTAACAAACTCAAAAGTAAGTTCGCAACAAAATATCTCTCGCAGTCTGGCATTTGCAGACTTTTATTCGATTTTTTTTTTTTTTTACTATTGTTATTATCGTTGATGATTATCGGTTGTGTATAGTAAACGCATACGGGCGTGTGGCGTTGTCTCGTCGCGCAACACCAGGAAATGCTGTGGGTACGAGTTTGTTCTTTTTTTTTCTTTTTTTTTTTTTTCACTTCTATTTCTGTTGTATGCACGTTACTCTGCGGTTCACCAACTTCTCGAGTATTATGCACTTTCACGCGATGAATTGACCGCGGGTTTCGACGAAGCTGCGCACTTTGCGCCGCGACACAGTTCGGCGAATTCGTTGATACGATTCTGTAATTTTTTAAATTCATTAACCTTCATCGGTTTTACTGGATTCGATCAACTAAAGTTTTGATGGATTTTTTTTTTTTTTTTTTGTTGATGAAAAACATTTTTTTGACAATATCGTTATTTTTTTAAAAATTAATTTCGTTAAGGAAAAGTGTTTTTTATCGATTTTTTTCGTTTTACGTAAATTACAAAAATCCGACAAACGAGCGCCTGCGGCATATCTTTCCATTCGTAATTGCGCGACGAAGACGTTGGCTTTTACACTATAACATTGTCGTGTAAGAATATTGAATGTTGAGGCCTTTAGTTATAACTGCTGGTGGAGCGTGTCCATATGTACATGCAGAACTGTGCATATACATGCATATTCGTGATCATTATGAGTACGTTTTCACCGCGTTCTGGTGGGGTGATTACGCGAGTACTGTTGATTTTCTTTAAGAAGAAAAAGGAAATTAATAATGATAAACAAAAGCTGCTGCTTCGTGACGTCCTTCGGCATAATGGTAAAAGGCGCGCTCAGTTGTTGCTCCATCAAGTTCATTTGCATACACGCATTATCTCATAGTTATAAATTTTACTAACGAACACCGAACAATTCTTATCCACGTGCAATTTTTATTTTTTTTCCTTTTCGAATCGATATTTTCTGCGCGTGCCGAAGTTCTCGTACCCTTGGGTCGTCGAAAAAAAAGAATTGAGCAACGATCCGTGGCGGTTTCGTCGCTCGGTTACGCTCGTGGCGCGTGTGTGCGAGGAAAAATCCTTGTACGGGGACGAGCCGAGCTCGCCCGGGTTCGCGCGCACTCGAGTCTCGTGCGTGTGCGGCGCACGGCTCGAGATATGCGCGTCAAGATGAGAGGCAACGGGCTTCGCGCGAGATCGACAAGCGTCGAGCTCGCGTGGAATCTCCGGTAGATGCGTTAACGCCATGAGAGCTTCTGGGCAAACAAGCCTCTCGAGAGGCAGAGTTTTCGCGCTCGGCCTGCAGTCGAGTTTCCCCTCGCGACATCCGACACGAGACTGTCTGGCCAATCGAACGCTTTCTACGTCCTCGATTCTTTGTGTTTTTTTTTTTTTTTCTTCTTTTTTTCTCTTTAATCACAAATCTTCATCCTTTCGTGAGTAACCAATGATTAAATCCAACCCAAGATGGGCTTTTACTCTCGCGAATGCGTTTCGCACGCACAGCTCACGCGATACGAGATCAGATGCGAATTTCGAGGCCGAGAGCTTTCGGTCACGGCACGACAGACAAACGAACGGTATTCTCGAAGCTACATTGCTGATCGAAGAGTTGCGATTTTTTTTTCTGTGAGAATGACTTAGTATTTTTGAGTCAGGAAAACCGGGAATGAATCTCGAGAGAGGTCGGCTCGCGCGGTTAATAAACCTTAATTTGTTTAGTGGATTAACAGGTTGCGAATAATTAAGTTGGGTTATCGCTTTCCCACGCGTAATCTTGCGTAAAATCGAGAAGTTGCTCAATGCCTCGGGTTAATCAACTTGTCAATTATGAAGGAAGGCTCACACCTTTATTAACACTGAGAAACACGATGGATATTTTGTACGACGCGGATTATTGTACATTTTCATATTACTTTCCTCATTAATTTCATTCACTCGGAAAGCTTTTCCTATGAGAAACGAAGTTTCGTAATTCGTTGGCTTTCGAAATGAGCTTTGCGAGTAGAACAAATTGATGAGAAAACAATGTGAAAAATTAAAAAATTTCGTGCTTCGTTTTGAATGTGTAACATTATAGAGACTGAAAATATCAGACCGAGTTCTCAGCATGTACCTTTTTTTTGTTTATCAACGAGACCAAACACTGATTAGTCCGAGCTGAGATAAAAATCAGAAAGTAAGTCTTATAGCAGATACTGCAAAGATTGATTTTACCCAATAATAATATCAAAATTTTTTAAACAAATTAATGAAAACATTAATTGTTCAACAAATTGCCCGCAAACCTGAATTTTTAAAAATTGAAGGCATTTCGTTGATTTTTCTGAATACATATGAATTCTTCCAGAATTTTGTCTAATAGTGAAAAAGTGCGTTTTGGACAAAACTAATGGTAAAAAAGTAATTTCATAAAATTGGATAAAATTCTGAGGAAAATTATACGTAGTCAGAGAAATGAACGAAACGTTTTCTTAAAAAAAGTAGAGTATTCAGCTAATTTGTTGAAGAATGCATTTTTTTATTAACCTGTTCACAACATTTCGGTATTATTATTACGAAAAACCAATCGTTACAGTGTCTTTTCTATGCCTGAAGTTTTTTTGCAGCTTTTATCTCTTTCGCAAGGGTTTGAAGGGTTAAAATCTTGCTCCTTGAAACCGTGCGCTCGAAGTCGTTTCGACTCGACGCGACAAGAAAATTGCGGTCCAGTGTCGAAAGGACTCCACCGAACGGTCGAAGGGACAATCGCGCTGGTACGTTCGAATCATCGAACCCAGATCGCGGGCTATCGAGTATTTCCCGAGAGAAAGTGATCTTCCTCGGAAGCGCCGACGACGCGTAATTGAATTGTTATTGTCGTTATCGGGAGTATTAATAATTCGATGAGTCGCGCGCGAGGGCCGCGTAAACGTCGAGTGGAAAGTCCTCGACGTCCGCGCTTTTGTCTCCGGCGTTCCTCGCGATAGCCGATAGATGGCGAATGATGACCGCGCGCGAGGGCCTCGGTTCGCGAGCGTTACAGGATAAAGTGGAGAGTTGCGAGACGAGCGGCAGCTAGTGTAGCTCCAACTGCTGCTGTTGTTGGTGCTCGTTTGGAGCGAGCAACTTTTTCGAAGGGGCACGGAAACCTGTCGCTCACAGAGCTCCTCCGTGTCCGTGCCCATTAAACTTCGCATTCTGTAATCAACATCGACGCGCATTTTCCGTTGAGCCGTTCAGAGAGACGGAGAGATTTTCTTGCTTTTACTTATCTCCGCGCCCAGCATCTCTCGCGACTCTATTTTACTTCGCAGTCGCATAATGCAAATTGGGTGGAGGGACGGCGAAGAGGGAAAGGATGGGGAGACATTCGTCATTGTCCCGAGAGATAAATGTATCTCGTAATCGTTACGTACAGAACGTTACGCACTCGCTCGACCATTCATAACTTTTCGGGGAAAACTTGCGTTTCGGCGTTAATGGGTTTTTTTCCCTTCAGTTTCTCCACTTACTCCACTCTTTTGAAAACCATTTAGATTGCGATACGTACGCAATTTTTTTTTATGGACAATGATAATCGAAAAATAATAAAAAATAATGTTTCGTGAAATCTTATAACGGTCTTTTGCAATGATCGGCAGTCTGCAGATAATCCGAGATCAACACACATATTTTTCTGCATTTCCAACGCGACAATATTTTTAAGCTTAATTTTCGCGAAAAGGGAAAGTCGAGACGTAAGGAGGAATCGAGGCGCGATAACGTTCGAATTCCAGAAGAACCGCTCGATTAAACTTCTTCGCAGTGGTGTATTATGCAAATTGAGGGAGACGGGAGAGAAATTCGTCATTGTTCCGGGTGATAAACGTATCTCGTAATCGTTACGTACACAACGTTACGCACGTGCTCGAGCATTCACGAGTTTTTGGGGTAAATTATGCTTTAATGTAGATGGTTCTTTTTTACTCCATTCATTCCAAAAAAAATCGCATTGTCAAGGATTTCGATGCTGGAATGCGATGAAATTTTGAATGCGTGATTCAGATATATTCTTTTTAGTTTCTTGAACAACCTTTTTCGGTTTCGGCGCAATAGCGATCCCCTTAAAGTGGGAAATACAATGACTATTCTACGCGAAGCTCAATCCTCGTCTCCAGTGGTCTTGGAAATCCTAAAAGTTCAGAGAACATCCTTACATTTTTTATACCAAAAGTACCCTTGAATATTCTTCAATTTTTTCGCTTGACCTTGAATTTTTTTTAAATTCTCTTCAACTAGTCCAGTACAGTTCGAGGAAATGCGAGATTCGCGGTCTGTTTACTGGACACCCTGTTCCATATAACATTCAATTTGCATAGATAAAATTTATTATTACGATTGATAAAAAAAAAAGCTCTACTCTCGAGATTTTTGTACCCACGTAGCTACGAAAGTCGCGGCCCGCTCGAACGTGTAACACGTTCGAGGACATGGCGCGGACGGGCCCGGTCTTACGGTGTCGTATATATACGGCACGACGAAGAAGCCGGTAGGCCCATAAATGGTTGCGGCCAGAGTCACCGGGTGGGAAATATAATCGCGGGTAAAACTATACGGGGGGGGACCGAGCGGCGCATCGGTGCGATCGAGTCGTCGAAGACTGAGTTGTGTGTGCGGGCTTCGAGGCTCGGAGGAGTAGGTCTGGGACGAGTTACTTCGATGCGGTAAAAGCCGATGCCGGACCACACCCGACAATGTCAATACCTTTCGAGTTCCTCCTCCGTACGAGAAAAGCGGTTTAAAGCGGTAGCTCCTTGTCCTGTATACAGTCGATACTAGCGTGAGTTCCGAGCTTGTCGAGCCTCTTGTGCTTCGGTCCTCGCGGAACATGTAGAACTTCGGAGACCTTCCTAATTTGAACAAGTTCGGGGCGATTCTTTGGAAAGATCCATGGAACGAGAATTCTGGCACATTGGCGTCCATCAATGGCTCCTCAGCGATGATTCGCCGTGCTATTCACATGTAAAGACTGCGTGCAGTGTAATTAGTCTACGAAGAGAATTGCTGACGATTCAACTTATCGAGCCCGAAAGATTTAGTCCATAAACTGGTACACGAGATTCGATGTAGAATTTTTATGAAAAATTGTAGATTGCATTAAATACCGGAATGGATACTTTACTTTTAGAACCGAGAGCGGTGGATGCGCGGCTTCAGCGATCACCCAAGTTAAGGAAAATTGCTTGCGGGCGCTACTTGGATGGGTGACCGTCTAGCTGGGGCATCAACCGACGAGGCTAGTTTTTTTGAGACCTTGGTGTATGCACTTAAGTAAGTTACTTTTGGGTATACACCGGGGAATCGAAAAGACCAGGGTCGTCTCTACCGGCACGAGTTTTCCGCAGTTTCCACGAGTGTGGACGCGCCGGAAGTTAGGTAGTTTAGTGGAGGGCAGGTCGTGCTGGGAGGAACAAGTCGAGTGGGAAGGGTTCGTAAAACCCGCCAGAGTATACGATGGGAACGAAATATAGAAAAAGTACTTCACTTTTAGTAATTTATTTGAATTCTACTATAAAAGTACATTCTATAAATTACTGTACTCCAGAATTCTATGAATTACTAAAATGGCACTATTCAATATCATAATATAAAAAATCACTGTATAAAAGTGCATATATGTTTCTCGTTGTTGCATCGAAAATTTCAATTTTTTGTCATCACTTAAATTGTGAAAAACACGCCGCTCGCGCACGTATATTCGCGGAAGCATCAGAAGACTCTTCAGTGGCGAGTTTCGCCTCGGTCCTCGCGTTAGCAGCTGATTCTCGTGGGAAAATAAAACCTTGAATAGGATGAGAGGGAGCACGCGCGACGACAGCGCGTTGTCGACGAAAGAAGCTTTATATAATACCGCACAAGATCCTTCGTGACCTTCGGTTACTCTTCGATATCAAACGCCCCAGTGTCGCACTTGAATTCGCGCGACGTTCGCGCTTATTTTCCCCGAGGTCAGTGGAATAAACGCTCGGAAACGATTCGGAGCTTTCCCGTATCGCAGAGTGCTGAATTTCCTTTAAGTTTTCGATTAACGCCGGCGAGATAGGAAGAGCCAGTTTCTCACCGCCCGCGTCGCCGGATCGATCGAAACCTAGGACGGGCGAAGAAGCCCTCCTTATAGCTCACAGCGCGCGTCTCTCTTAACCCAGTAACCTGTTCGACCTCGAGGATCGACAAGTGACGTACTTCGATTACGCCGTCGATTCCGATGCGCAACGCGGAAATTATGCTACCGACGATCGAATCTTCCGATCGATACTTTTCTCGCTTTTTGAAATAATCGGCTGGACATTCGGAAGTTTTTCAATTTTTGTAGAAATTCTTGTACTCGATTGCATCGAGAAGAAAAAAAAGTAGATTTCCCAAGCGTTTTTTTTCGTCAAAACTATTATCATTTTTTTTATTGTTAATCTATAGTACTATCTTTACAGTACTTGCCTACTAAAGAGCAAAACGACAATAATAATATTAATAATAAATAATTTTTTTGTACGATAAAAAAATTCCACAAAAAAGTTATCTGCGATAGCGGTAGAGCGAGAGAGAGAGCGACAGACTTGATGAATCACATAGCCTTAAGGCAACTAGTTATAGACTCGTTTGGTAACGAATCGTTTTTCCTATTTTTTTCTAAAATGCTTGCCGCGAGAAACAAAAGCGAATGTGGTTTTTATAGACCTCACACGGGCGCATAATAATCGAATTTGCTTTTTGTCGAACGATCGACCGTTTCGGAGAAAATAGAGAAGATCGGAGCATTTTCTCGACGATCAAACGCCCTCGAGCTAAATCATGCCGGGCACATTTCTTCGGGCGTTTGTCAAAGTTAGAAAACTAATTTAGTTGAAATAGCGAAATTTAGACACAAAAAATATTGAAAAAAAAAAGTTTTCATTCTATTTTTCAATATCAGAAAATTCGTTACCTTTCGATGTTTATATTTCATATTATTGTTCAGAAAAATTCCATTCGCAAACAAAAACAATTAATATTTTCAATATATGGAGCTGACATTTTTTTTTTTTCCAATCGCGCGATATTTTTTTAACGTGTTTGTTTTAACGGATGAAAAAAAATATATATTTTTTTCTCAACACGTAAACCGTATCCTCTTTGAAAAACCTGTAGTTGCGTTGACTTCGCGTCCGGATGTTAAAATTCAAAGGCAGGTTCTGTCGGCAACTTCTCTATGCAAACGTTTGCTTACCGCCGGTTATACATTTTTAACGAGATTTTGATTTATCCGGGGGCGTAGAGACGACGTTTCGTCGTGTCTTGTCGTCGTCGGGACGCTCCGGCGAATTCCTTATCGTACGTGAAACCGCGCGTGATTTTCCTCGAGCTAACAAGCCGACGAGAGTCACATTAAATTATATTTGCGAAGCCTCGCGCGTCAAGGCTGCGGCTGCGGCTGCTGCCGTTGCCGCTGATGCTCGTGGAAGCTACGCGATCGAACGCGGGGCCTGTCGCGAATGTCAGCGTTGTATCTGCGCTCGAGAGAGACGTACAACGTCGAGGCGCACTATCGAGAACTCCGATAAGACGTGAGAGTAAAAAAAATCGGAGAAAAGGAAAATTGCGCGATTCATATGCGCTCATATTCAAGCAGTCTTATCGATAAATGATATCTATATATATATATATATTAACCATATATATGTATAAATGGATCTCGAAACGACTGCGTTATTGCGTAGGTACCGCCGAACAAGAAAGGCTCACCGTAATTTAACTGCGCCGTTACGCGACGACGGTGTTTCTTTCATTTGTATTTTAATTGCGTAATTGACGAAGGTCGCGTGTACAACAACGGCCGCAGCTGGCTGAGAAATATATTGTCGAGCGCTTCGACATTGCGGGCAGCGTGGAATGCCCAGTATTTTTTTTTTCACCGTAAACAGAAACGCAGTTTCCCGCTCGACTCGCGACGAAAAACAGAAACGCGATAAAACTGTTTTTTATTCATTGGAAATGTAACCTCAGCCCTCCGATCGAAACTCTCACTCTCGTTCTGAGCACGCGAGAAAATACTTAAGAATATGCTTTTCGTGAAAAAGGAAAAGGAAACGCGTAATCGAGTTTTTTTGAGCCTTCAAAAAACCCGTGTACTTTAATCGAATTTTTGTTGGCTGAGCCGATCGCTAATTCGCCGGCGCGATTTCCTCCCACGCAATGATAGGCGAGATTCCGTATCGATGGCGACGCGATCACTTTTTCTTCTCGTACGACGAGCACTTCACGAGCTCGAGAAGATTCCGCGAAGTTCCGTGCGACAGATTAGTTTGATGGAAATGCGATAAAAAACAAAACAAACAGATCGTATCCCCGTGGAAATGTACCGCGTGCAACGGATTCGCCCGTTTGTTTCGAACGCGCAATCGCTCGACTTTGTGCAATCTCGATATTTCCATATTGGCACAATGCGCCGAGTGGCATCCCAGTGATAATCAATTAGGGATCAATCAAATTTCACCGGCTTATTGGTAATCTCCTGGTTATGGTTTGATGCACGACGGAGGCCCGGTCGCAGATCGGCTCGCCTTGCCGCGCGGGCTCGCAACATCGATCGTCGAATGGCACGCGTGCAATGCCATGCCTCGCTACGGCCCGCTTCTCCGCTGATTGCCAATTTACTTCGAAGCTCTCGAACCGCGCGTATATATCCCACATAACACGAGTGCCCGAACGGCTAGTAAACCACACGAATTGAAGGATAGAAAAATGGAAAAAACCTCACACAAAAGATACGCCGTATCAAGGTTACCCGATCTGGTATCCAGAAAATTTTACCGTGTTGATCAATTCGAAGGGGCGAATAGTTGATCGGTGTTTCGCTTCTACTTGTAGACTTCCAAACAATTCTTTGAACGCGCAGAACTTTGAATTGATTAACAGCTGCTTCCTTGTGTTCTTTGATAAAAAAAAATCTACAGGAAACAATTAAAAATGTTCACTGACAAAAAGAGTGTGATAAAGAAATTGTATCAAAAAAGGAAGAAATGACAATTCATTATGCGCGTACAGTTTCATCGTTATTGAGCATCGGAATCTCTCGACTGTAAGAAACCAATAATTTTCGAGCGTTCTCGAGAAAATAGACGGCGAAGAAATCGCTCATCGCCTTCAAACGTTTAAGGAGGATGTATCACGATGTTATGAAATTCTGAAAAAAATTGGG
Source organism: Ischnus inquisitorius (assembly GCA_963924025.1). Taxonomy (NCBI): domain Eukaryota; kingdom Metazoa; phylum Arthropoda; class Insecta; order Hymenoptera; family Ichneumonidae; genus Ischnus; species Ischnus inquisitorius. Next base: position 7,133,485 of record OZ001251.1, on the reverse strand, counting down.
TTGAACGAACATTAATTTTGTATCATAAAAATAAATTCAAAAAGAAAATTTAGAAACAAATATGGAAAAATTCGTGAGGGTTCAAAAACATACACTGATAAATTTCCGCGAATTAAAATTGTGCTACTGATTTATTGAAATACTTTTAAAGCCAATTTGTTAATAATTGTTACCATTATTATAACGCAAAAATTAGTCTCAGAACCTTCTGCAAGGTCGACTTTTTTCAGATTTGTATTCCATCGGGAATTATTCGTAATTCGCTCGAAATCTCACGTCCAGCTGGGACTTTCGATTGACCCAGCTCAACTCTCGTCCTTTCCCATAGCGGGCAGTCGAGAGTCGAGTGAAAGAAAAAAGTGAGATAATTATTCGAAGAAAGAGTTAGCGTTTCATAGGAAACAAATCGGTCGATAACGTGCCAGAAAAGAAAGCGAGTAATATCCAGGCCGCGAAGGCTCCGTTGACCGGAATGTACATCTCTATGCATCTATATTTTTCACCAACGCACTATAACGCATAGAACGTATCGCGTCTATCAGATATTTCATTCGGGACTGTGTAAACACGCTTGTTACGTTGTGGTCGTGCGCGTTATTGATGCGCGATGAAAATGTATTGCGTGGAGCAATTCAATCTGCGGGATTCGCATCGCGGACGAAACGCCGAGGTAAATAGGAAGCGGAATTCTACGGGCTGAAAACGTTCGTAAACGCAATATATCGCTACTACGATACGCGCTTCAATGTTCCCCGTCGCGGCGATACGCGGAGACACGTAGAGGAGCGACGGCGGCTCGCGAGAGTATGCGAGTATTGAATCATTCACGAAAACATCCGCGCTCCCCTCCCCGTCGTCGTCGTCGCGTCGGGACAACACTCTCGGCTTTCATAGCTCGTATATCCCTTTCATGAGTACACTCGTAAGACGCGAATGTGTGCTAGGTAGAGCTGTCTGCGGGCTCTATATCAATGCTATGCAACGTTCGCATGTAATCCGTATGTCACGTGCTTACTAACTTTAACAACGACTAATGCCAATGGGCTCTATCTTTAGATACCTCTCTAGTGGCACTTCCCCGTTGTCTGCTCGCGCGAAAAGTTCTTTTTTTTTTTTTTTCTATATATAAATCGCCGCAATATAGATAGCGTTTGATCCACACATCGATTATGTGCGAAGTTATCTATTTATTTATTTAATTGAAAAAAAAAGGGGAATTTTTTTTATTATCTTTAGTTTTTGTAGCAAAATGCATTATTGCCTCGAGGATTTTTTTCGCGTGCTCTTTGTTGTTTTTCTTTTCGCAAAAAAAAGCGAACGACAAACGGAAAGTTTTCATTTGAACGATATCGGGATATTCGTTGGGAAAATATATTGCCTCGATGTCTCGTTAGCCGATTCGGGGGGAAAAACACGGTCGCCGACGGCGAGCGAAACGCGGGACGGATACGGTGGAAAAAACAAACGGTCAATTGACTCATCGCGCGGATACCTCGGTGAGATCTCATATTTTTTGTTCTGCGTTAACTTCGCACTATAGTCGCGAGCGTCATCGTTGCCGCTCGCGACGCATGCATCAGCGCTGACGCGACTTTTTACGCGTGACGACGAGCCCCTTTCCTGAATAATTATTAGTCATTTTATTTGTTCGCCGATAGTCTCTGCCAGCTCGATTCTAGCCATCGATATGTTTTCGCTTTTTGTTTTTCCGACCGTTCACGGGTGACGGGCAATATTTTTTTGCTTTCGCAGCCAACCCGGGTCGGTCACGTTTAGTGGAAGCTTTCGAGCTGTTGCGGCGCAATGAAAAATCCGAAATGTTTACCATCGTATAAGTTTCAGCATTTTTTTTTCATTGAGTCGAAAAAATTTCGGAAAAATCAAAAAATATTTTTATTATCTTCAATATGAATTTTTTTTTTATACAAAAAATTACAATTTATCTACAATTTAAAATATGCAGATCTGGAAGATTTACGAACAAACAGCTTATTTTGTTTTCGCAGAATTGTATTTATTATCAATATTTTTTAACTTGAAAAACAATAAGCTTTTTTTTTGCTAAACACTCAGGTTAAAGTCCGGTCGATGACACATTGCGCGCGATTACGTAAGACGTCCAAACGGGTATAGAAATTTCGATCTGCGCGCGGTCCATTCATTGCTGTCGTCATCGTCTCTTTATTTCCGTAAAATCGGTAACGCTCAAGGATTTTGAGAAACACAAACGGGCAAACGTCGTTACAATTCCCACGTTAATAGCGCAATTAGTTTTTTCCGCCTTTCTCAGACCCACTAACACTTTCAATCCCTCCTCTCGCGAGTTCGCGTTCTTCGTGTAGATCGTGTATTTCACACCTTTCTTCATCGTCGCGTCTGCGAGAGCTCTAGTCGCAATAATCCACGACCTCGTATCCTCGTTGTTCGTTCAGCCGATCCGAACCGCCGCCGACGAGATCGCGCGGGCAGATTCTCTCCTCACCCGTGTATTCTCGTTAAAAAGAAATTATCAGCCTCGTACGCTAAATCGATCTGGTATGTTAACAGCGATAAATACTCCGCACAATCTACCGTGCTTCACACAGATTTTTCGTACGTCCCCAATTTCGCTCTATATCACAAACTATCGACAGGATCCCCGCTCGAATCGATAGCGACGAAAGCGCGCCTGAAAGCCTTTCACGCGGCCCTGACCGTTCCAAAGTTGCTGACACACAATAGCCGTTCAATCCGGCGGAAAATATAATCCGACTACGGGTGCGGGATAATGCCCGAGGTCGTCGCGATAATTGCCGTGCCACGGGAGCCCGACAGAAACAGCAATAGAGATCGCCCCGAGGAGGATACGCCCGATAACCGCAATATTCCGTCTCAACGACGCTCTTAGCTCCGTCGAGAGACTCCCCAATCACGAAGTTACACTCAGTTACCGATCGACGATCTAATAGCGCTTCTGCGATTCGCCGGCCCAACGTCTCGGGTCTCGTCGACGAGCTCGCGCGCGCTTTACATCACAGCAAAAGTATAGAAACTTACGAGCGACATAGATACATGTATAGAAACACCGTTTATATACGTAAGGAAAGAAAGAAACGAGAGAGCAAGGGTTCGCAACGTTTTAGCGTTGCACAACGAGTGTGCATCTATCTAGGCGCGGTTGGTGCACAGCAGTTTAATTTTCTATTCAGCGCTCTGCAGTCAGCGCGGCATCCGTCTGCTTCCACATCGCGCGAACGCTAACTCGTACGGATACATATATGTGCGTTGGCACGTTGTCTATATTTTCTATGTAGCTTGGAAGTGCGAGATACACATAAGCGTTTATACATGCATGTGGGTAGAATGTGGCTGCAGGTCTCGATACGCCGATATGTTATATATATATACACTATATATGTATGTATATAATATGCGTATACATACACAAAGCACGTTCACTCGAGCGTCCGGCCTCGGCGCATCGACGCACCCATAAACCCTTAACGTACCCACGAAGCGTTTGTGTACGCAAGAGGAACGGAGAGGCCGTTCCGCTATCGACGACCGAGAGATAGACACAGCTTAACCAAGTCAAGTGTGTGCATCCCAATACACATAGGTAGCGAGAAACTCAACGAGCGGAAGGCTTGTTAGCGAAACCCGTGTCTATGCGTTCGGCATGGGGCGCTGATCGAGTTTCACGAGTTCGAGAGCGACCAGCAACAACGCTGCGTCGTCTCGATACTAAATATCAATTGACTTCGTCGAGATTCTTTTTTCGGAACCACCTCAAATCTCAGAGTATCCATTCGACGATTCGTAGTCGTCACAATGAAATTATCGAAAAGACGGAAAGATTTTTGTTTTTTTTTCAACGGGACAAAAAAAACACACTGAAGCAATGTGACCTTTGAAAATGCTCTTTCAAGGTGATAACAAAGACGAGATAAGACTCTATTGGGTCTTTGCGGAAGAAAAAAAAGAGTCTTTTGTAATCCCTCGTGACCCTCATTGTATCGCGGATTTATTATCATATCTCTTTTCTTTGGAGCATAATGGCGGTTATTGAGTGCTATATCGAAAGCGTTCTTCTGCACGAGAAAACCCGGTGGGTGCATCGTGTGTGCAGCGGTCGAATATATCCCTATACTTCTAATGTACAAAGGAAGGCTCGAGTGGAGTTGAGAGTGCGAGGCCGCGAGGTTCGCCACTGTCTCTGCACCGACACAGACACGCGGGCACGTAAGTGAAACACTGCTTTGCGCGTGTCGAGGGGGAAGAGAAAAAAAAGGAGAACCCACACCGAGGCTCTAGAAGGCTCGTATGCACCTCTCGTTCGGGTATACGTGTTGTGTATAAATTCGCGAGCTATGATACACACGTATCGCGGCTAAGATCCAAGCAACAAAGCTCGGGGACTGCTCGCGTGTCGCCTCGTCCTCTCCGCAACCATAGAGAGTTTTACAGCGGCATAGGCCACTCTCGTGGCACCACAGCGAGGCACACAAGCCCGAGCCACCAAGGCACAAGCAGCATCAAGAGAGTAGAGGCAAAGCGAGAGAGTAACAAGCTGTGCCGAGGCGCTCCGCGGCTCAGTTAGCACGAGGCCCGCGATCGAGTAGCACGCACGAGAGTCCCGGACCCCCGTGTTGTATTCCACTCTTTGGCTCTTTCCGTTCGCGCGAGAGCCTATCGAGAGACAAGCGTCAGCGAGCCGTGCGTAGAACTCGGCGACTCGCGGGTTTCGTCGCACCGCGAGCTCAGTGAATTTCTTCTATCGGCGTTGCGAACAAGCGAACCTCGCGACTCGTCGACTGTGCCCTCTTGCGCTGCGCGACTCGCGGCCCTCGTCGATCGAGTCGACCGCAAATTCTGTGAATGTGATTATCAATCGTGCCGTGTGTTTTTCTTCCGCGCGCCGATCGAGTGTAAACATTTGGATTGTTAACGTCTGGAATATATGGTAATATCGAGTGAGGTTTCGTAGTCGTTCTTCGCGGTATAAATAGACGCGAAGGCAGCGAGGAGACGCGAGGGACAGCGAAGCGGAAGGAATTGGAACGGTGCGAAGAGCGGTGTATTCGTAGTACGGTGAGGAGAGCACGTGGTCGGGGCACAGTCCGGTTATTATCGCGGATGCCCACACGGCCCACGCCCGAGAGAAATTTAATACGAAAAAACATCACTATATAGCTCGATGAATATTCGCGATTCGTTTCAATAGCGCTTTTGTTAGAGATGGAAAAAAAATCCATTAGATTTTTTTTTTTTTCGTAGACTTGTTATTCACAGGGTTTGATTCGAAATCACGCGAGATCGACGTCGGTCAGTTTGTGCGTGTATATGCGAGTGTGAAGAGATATGACGGTGCCCCCCAGTGATCGGGTTAGTCGCGACGGGCGGTATGAGAAAATGCATTATCGTACAAATGCGAGAATGGCGACCCACGACCTTCCCCCCCTTCCCTCTCCCTCGATAATGACCTCTCGCAACGCTATGGACACACGGAAATTACTCCCGAGGGAGAGAAAACGTACGCAATGATTTTATCAATGTATACATATGTGCATATCGTGCGCATAGACGTCCGTACTGTAGATACGGGCGTTTTGTCATCGCGCGCACATAGAGCTCGATTACCTAGAGAGACACGTGACGCAATTGTTGGTTATACAGCGACAGCGTTGTTGCGTGTAACGTAGGAATTTCTTCGAGCCAATACAATGTACTGGCGGAACGATGCTTCATTCAGTATCGAAGGTCGCGAGAAGTTGAACACAAGACACGGCGATTGTTATGTTAAATCGTTAAAAAACTTCTGAATTATCGATCTCGGAAGCTTTAATGCGCGCACCAGGGGATTAGATTTAATGTAAAATAGTAATAAAAAATCAATGTATCGTTATAATGATATTGAAGTAATTTATTGAATTTCAAGTGCTTTGATAAGAAAAATTAAGGCGAAATGTTGAAAGTTACTTATCGCTCGGGTTTTTAATGTACCGAACGTTGATTTATCAACCCGATTTTACGATGCATGTGATGTACCAGTTTATGCAGAAAAACTTCCAGCGCCAGCACATTAAATTTCCCACGATTTTTTTATAGCGTTGATTTTATTGACGTTTCAGTCGTTCCATTAATTTTGGATATTAGCTTTTTTTTATGCAAAACGAATGTGTCTTCTTGACAAAATAAATATCGATTGCATCAGTCACGAAGTTTCGATCGTGTAAAAAAAATCCAGGTTTGAAAACCAAAAAAATGTGAAAAATTTCAAGATAATCTACGTTTCATAATCTGTGTGGCGCTCAGAACGAATTGGACTTATAAACATTTATTTTTAATGCAATAAAAGAACGAATAAAATAAAACACGCTTTTGAACACTCTCCCTTCGACGGCCAAGATCGGTCAAGCTACGATTCCAAAGCCCGCAATTATGACGTCCACAGTACGAATATCCGTTGGCACTTCCCATTACTTATTAGATCCGGATCGAAAGCGATTCGAGCGCGGAAGCAATTCTGCCGTAGCGTTCGGTTGCGTCACGCCGTTGAAAGGCTCAGCGGCGTCGATGTTAGCGATCTTCGCGCTATAACTATAATTCCGCTCTAATATCGCGGCTTTTATACATATCCGCGATTCTGTAACGCGACGCGTGCCGAACTACGGTTACGTGCCGCGCTGACGGTGTTTCCCCGCTACATTCAACTCATCCGCCCCTCCCTCTCGCTCGTCCATCTGTGTGAATGTGGAACGGCGAAATACGTTAACTCGATTACGCTAACGACATTAGGAAGTCCGCGACGAGAGCCGGTCAAGGCACGCAGCGTTCCCGCTTCGGCCCGTCCCCCCGTTCGTCCGACAACGGACCGCAGTGTGCAGTTGCAACGCTCGGCGTTGCAACTAACGAGCTAGCTCGCTAAATAGCTCCGGGGGTGTGGAGGGCTCGCGCGGAAACGCTCGAGCTTCTCTCTTTGCCAAGTGAACACACCCCCAAAGTCTGTTCCTTCGATACTGATTGTCCTCGCGTTAAACTGTGCGGTTGCCGTTCGCGACGTTTCGCTCGTACGTTCGAGAGCGCCACAATAGGAAAACATCCATTCGAGGAATCGGTGGAAAACGACACAGATCGTTGCGCAGCTTCCGTCGTCGTTTCGTCGTTGGCCGGCCGTTAAACGCTATTCAATCGAATCATTGAGTTATGCCGAGTGTTTAATTGAAGCGACGAGCATTGTACTCGATTGATAACCGAGCCGAGGCGAATTAATTGGCAATTAGAGTCGCGCGGGAAGTTCGGGAATGCGCGCAAACGTACGCGGAATTCGAAGGCTCCCAGAATCGGACTATCAATGGCAATTTAAGGAAAACTGAGGTGCCGCGCTGATCCATTGAGCTTCAATGAAGTTCGTTGATCTTAACGATAATGACTCGACGATTTCAACCCAGATAACGCGGTCCGCTAGGTAATACGATACGGTGGACGTGTCGCGGGGAATGAACTTCGGGGGAAGAAAAAAAATCGGTTGACGCCACCGAATCGGCATTTGTCGATTGCGAAAACAAACTCTAAGCGCTTTGTTCTGAAAAATACTTAAAAAAATCGCTCACTTCTTTAACTATTCAGTTCAACGTTAGAAAATTATTCAGTTCGAGCAACCGAATATTTGTTTAGTCGCCCGCGAGCACAGATTGACCAATTTGAATCGACTTCGTTCCCCCTCGGCAAAACTGCAGAAATCGTTATACGAATCAATTATAAATGAAAACTTTTCAAAAAACCATTTTGTATATTCATTTTCCTCGTCGTTAAAAAAAGAATATTAAATATCGAGTTTAATTTATGCCGAGTGAAAAATGTCATTTCATAGAACGAAAGGATTATCGCGCCGAGTTCGCACCGGTTTATTGCACTAGCGCAGATAGTCGTGAGCAGATCGCACCGGGCAGAAGCTGTATCGTTTCAGCGACCAGGGCCCGGTGGGCAAAGCGTCCTCGGGATAACAGCGGCGACCGGAGAATCGTTAACAGCGTCGTCACATTACAGTAATGATCGGAGATATTATAGACCGCAGGAGGGAACGCACACTCGTGCGTTGGGAAGCGAGTCCTGCTTTCGCATACATTGTCCCCTCTACCCTTCTCCCTCTCCCGTTCTCAACGGGTAAGCGTTAACATCTCCCCCTCCCCCTCTCCCCACCGTCACCGTCATCCTCCATACGTAAGACCCGAACGTGAGAGTGTGCTCGTGCACTATCGTTACCGCGAGCCACGGGCGCTCGGTGTCTCTGCCGCTTCGCGAGTCTACCTACTGCCGCGGTACCGCGAAACTCTCTCAAAAAATTAACAGTCTTAGTGGCAACAACCCGGGTGTTCGGATCGATCGCGATCGCGCGCATTCTTAACTTCGTTTAAAAAAAAAAAAAAAAATTTAAATCGAACTTAGCCCATTTGTCCATTAACTACCGATCTCGTAAGTGCAAAAGTCTGTACAAAAAGAACCGAGGTATTTTTTTCACTCGTGAATAAAAGTTGATGTTTCGACGCGACCGCGCCGACGACCTCGTCTCGCGGATGGTGTGTCGCGAACAAATAAACCTGTCGAACAAAGAGAAAAAAAAAAAAAAACCCGTTAGGAATATAGAAACAGAGGCGTAATTACGATTGTCGTTGTTCATAAGTGACGATGGACTGACGTCAACCGTCCGGCCGATAGTCACACGTGGATGCGGTCGGCGTCGAGCTATCGCAATACGCGAACTCCCGAGCGCTAAGCATCACTCGTCGCCAGAGGCCCTTCGCTGCTCTCTCCTGCGCTCCCTTGGATTTATGCTCTTTTTTTTTCTACGTGAAAAAAGAAGTTGCATCTCCGTGGATTGCAAAAGCCGGAGATTCGTCGCGTGTTCGCTTCGGATAAAAATGACCTCTGGGAATGTCCAATGACGATAAGTGAAAACGATAGCGCTTCGGGGGCCACAATCTGACGAAACTCGCTCGTACTTTACGCGGTAATCATTTTTTTTTTTCACGCTCTTTATTTTTTTTTACTGGCAAGCCCGACTGAAAAAATAATTTCAACAACACACAAACGGAATCGAATAAAAATATTACGTTCTTTATCTCAGAAATTTGAATAAGAGATACGGGAATTTTCTGTTTATTAATTTCTCATAATTTCCCCGAGGTTTTTTTTTTCGTTATTTTTTAATTTTATTCTTCGTTGTCGCTCGACAAAGACGTTATTTAACTCGCGGCCATCTCGTTCGTTAACGTTCAGATGATTCGCGTCTGTCCGGTTTTTCGCCCGATGGTTTGAAGCAGAGAAGGCGTGTATCGGTCGAGCGGCGAGGGTGGGGGGTACATAAACGAATTATGCACTGAATGAAGTTCCGGGTGACCCGTAGTAGCTCGTTCTCTCTTTTCCCTCGAAACCCCGCGCCGCTGTTCGGTCTCCTACTCGGGCCTAATTGAGATCAGGGCTCGCTTCCGCATCGGTCTCTCCACACGCTCGTCGCGTCTGCTCCTCGTCGTTCTCTCTATCCGTGACCCGCTTCGCACTGTTCAAACCCGACACGACTATTCACGGAACCGAGAGGCGCGCGAGCCTCCCCGCTGTTCCCTTCGCTGCCATTTTCTATTTATACGTGTATAGATATATATATATTTATATACGTGTGCATATAAAAAAATATTCATATATACATATCTATATTTATCGAAGTTCTATATTATATCACAGAGTATAACATCACCGCGAAGCAGTGAAAAAAAAAGTGACGAACAGTTCGGCCCGTTGTGATATATCGGTTTATCGAACATTCGTCGATGCCCGTCTCGCCGACGAGAGTAATGAATGAAATTCCGCGAACGCGTGCAACGCGAATTCGTCGCCGATAAAGAAAAAAAACGCCCCGCTGCGCGACGAACAGGAGATTTCTTATTCGAAATCGTCGCTGGAAATAATGAGAAATTGAAAGGAGAAGAAAAAAAAAGTTGTAAAAAAAAGTGAAGCAAAATTTGCTGAAAAACTCGACGAATTATTGCGGGAATTGAGTGCAACCTAATTTGCACTACCGGCAAGATAGATCCAACGAGGGAGACGGAGTTTGAGAAAGAAGAAAAATACGGTTGGTCGAGAGAGAATAAATAAATTGAAAAAAAAGATCTCTAGTTGAAGGCCCGTTTGGTAACTCGGTCGTTGATAAGTCGCCTCAGGCTTGACCTTTACCTGCGGATAGGACTTTTATAATAATACACCGACGATGTATAGAGATACAGCGTATCGTCGCTGATTTCGGAAAAGGCCACACTCAACTCCGCCCGCCCACTCGCGGCGCTTGTCCGGATAAAAGGACGTACACGCGGTATACGCTCGCGCTGCAACCGATGGTGCTGAAACCCGGTCTCGACGATTTTGGTCACCGCTCGGAAGAATCTCGGAGGAAAATCGTCGGAACCGCCGCAAATGCCGCCGTGGACTCAATCGCGACTTCGTCCAACATTCGTCCGTGCGAGGCGGCTTTCGTCGATCGAATAAATCGTCCTCGATAACAAGGGAGGAAAAAACCAAGCGAGAGGTATCGGGGGATAAAAAAACTAATACAAGTGAGGTAAAAGCGTGCAGCGATGTACGTGATGGAGTCGGGAGGCCACAGAGTGGCACCCGCGCCGACGAGGCTGAAAAAAGTCGTCGAATACAAAACGGGAAACGAGAACGTCGGCGGTGGCGGCGGCGTCGGTGGCGTCGTCGAAACGCGCGGCGGTACCCACATAGCGACGACCGTGAAGAACACCGTTCGACGCCTCTTGAGACGAACGAAGAGCCACAGGGACGCGCCCTCGACGCCGCCGATCGGCATCAACGTCAACAGAAACTCGGCTATGAGCCCGACGGCCAATCATCATCCACCGACCACCAAGAATATTACACCGCGAATATCGCCGACGTTCTCCAACGTCCGCGGCGGCCGGGGAAACGAACAGGCGCAGCAGCCCCCGCCGGCCGCGCCGTCCCAACAGCAGAGCGTCGCTCGCAGCGTCAGACGCAGCGCCAGCAGCACGCAAAGATACTCCAGGCCTCGCGTCAGATTGCAGGTAAGATCCAAGGACGCGAAACGAAACAAAACAAATATCAAGGTCACGAATAACGTGCGAGAAATTTCGCAAAAAAATGACAAATTGCGCAAATTATTACTATTCTTCGTTCCACACCTTTTGGAAATTAGGAAGAAAAATATATTCTGCTAAACCGATTCAGAAATTTAAACATCGACCGTCGAATAAATTGGCTTATTTCCCTGTTTTTTAATTGAAATTTGAGATTTTTTTTTAATCATGAAATTGCCTCTTTCTTCTGATTGAAAAATCGGCAATTGGCGAATTTTGCATCACTCAAAAACGAAAAATTTAAAACTGCAAGGAAAGTACCAGTAGTCGTTGGAGAGGTCAACGCGTCCCTCGAGCCGATTGAGTAGAGTCGCGTCCGATTGGGACGGTGTGACGCAGTTTAAGAACGAGATCGCGCCGCGTCGAGTTTATTTGCTTGTTACTCCTCCATCAAGACGCAACTTGTTACGGTCACTTGTGACGGTCGTTGGGAGAGTTCTGAGCCTCGCTCCCCCGCAGCCGTACTACGAAGATTCGTATCTCTGGCTCTCGGTAGCCGCGCCGAGGCGCAACCGAGTTTAACGATCGTCATTCGAATAATAACCAATTTGCGAATTATTTCGCGAAAGTCCAGGCGAGCCCTCTTCGCGTCGCGACCGCGCGCGATCGCGAGCATTCGCACTGTTACGGACGATCCGCAACGATCGTTCAACCAATAATGCATTAATGCCGCTCGCTCGTTCGGGCTCTTCAACGCTGCCTTAATGAGACCTCCGGCAAATTGGTGTCCACTCCTCGATGTTGCGATCGCCGACACTCAGCGACAAACGAAAATAATCCTTCAAATCGTTTGTATGGTCGATGTCAAATAAATATCTTCGATATTGCCGATTTAAAAAAAAGAGAAAATCAAGGTCAAGGGTCGAAACGATAAAAAATTAAATAGGCCGCCTTCAAATATTTCTTTGCGCACTTTCATGCGCGCCGAGTAGGTGAGCCGTGAAAAAAAATTGGTGAAACTTAACTAACACTGTTGTTACGACCAGCCCGAACTCGTGAGAGTGCAAGGGAGAGCGCAACACTATCGGCTTCTCTTTTCGGGTCAAGGCAGGGCAGCCCTTTACACCGGGGACGGAAACCTTGCCTGTTTACACTACCGTATTTATGGTTTTGTGGATGATCGCGGTTTGGGACCTCCGACGCGGGTATTTAAGTTAATGAACTGCGGCTAAAGGTTTACTAATCCTAGTAGAAAATGTCAAGTACTCACATGTTTTTATTTTCACACGGTTTAAGCATTGATTATACAATTTCACCCAGTTTACAGATAACGCGCACTTAACTCGAAATACAACGGTAGATTACTGTTTAAAGATCGATCAAATGAGTATAGACGCTGCCCCAGTCTATCTGGCAAGTCGTACGAGCTATGAACTCCAACTTGCGATAGTACTGTAGACTGTGATGAGATGGGCGCTTCGGCCTGTTGACAAAAGTTTCGATGTTCGTTGAATACTGGCTATCCATGCTTCTCACCCATCTTATATACTAAATTGTTACTTGGATTCATTGACTTCATTGGTCAAAATGATATAAACCATTGTCCTAGCAGGTGTGACTGTGGTCTTCTTTCTGGGTCGAAAAGTGGGGAGCAATACATATCGTGGTCTTTTACTCTTCATACCAGGCCATGAGTCATAGGGCTCTACTTCCTCCCCTTGTTTTACTGATATATATGGACATATGGATATTATGTGTATTCGAGAGGTTCGTTCACTGTAGTGGTAAGGACCATGGGGGTGGGGATGGGGATAAGGCACACGGTTGACTATATATACTGTGGTCGCTATCGTGACAATTCAGGAGAATCCCATGGATAGGAGAAATGTTCCAATAGCTTCTCATAGGGCACACGGGTACAGGTGCCCGATGGGCTCTTTGGTCGATTCCCCGTGGCTCCTGATGGGCGTAAGCTCCGGCGACCCGTGGTGATGCGTCACCTCTCTTTAACGCTAGTTATCGCTTTTTTTATTACTAGTTGTGAGGATTCTCTTTATTCGTATTTCTATGCTCTGGTTGAGCGCTTCGCCAGACTAGGTTCACTCGTGTAGTGCGCGTAAAGGCAGTTATTGATTTTATAAAATAAATAGTCCACTGAATTTAGTTAAGACGTTACACTGTCGCGGCGTATTTGTGAGAGTTTTTCCGATTGTATTACTCACTCTCGTATCGCAAACGAGACCTGTGTCTCTGAGAAAAAAATAGGCAGAAAAAAGTCGAGGCTCGTCGCAAAGTTCTTTTGCACGACGCGCGAATAACTTCGATGGCTTGACTAGTTAACGTGTTGGCTAAGATTGAAGAGTGAGAAAAAAGTAAAAATCGAATCGGAGTTTACAGATAAAAATTCTATACTGTATTGTAAATGAATTTAATATCAATAAAGTATTTTAGACGTGAAGAAAAAGAACTAAAATGTCGCATCGTACAAGATAGTATATTTTTTTCTTCGTGTACATAACGTTATTTATAACATAGTATTCAATTATATACACTTGTCGAGCCTGTGTATTAGTTCTTTATTTTCTCGACTTTGGCCAGATTCGTCGGTTATAAACACAACGAATCCGGCGAAAACGCCCCATCTCGCGTATCGAGATTCCGAAGGCGAGCGGTGAGACGAAGCCGTTTCTCAAGGAATTCCATTCAACGGTGTTCCCGAGGATCGACAGCGTCTCTCTTCGCTTCGAGACTCGCCTCGAGGTCGTCGGGTACCGCTTCGTTCCCCCGAGTCTCGAACGGCCCGAACTCCACGCTCTCGCACTCGGCCGCAAGAATATTCTCATGCACGCCGCGAGCAAACGGCAGCGGTAGCTCGCGATAAAACCCAGCCGAAAGAATTCTATTATTCCACGTGAAACCGGTGACTGCCGGAATAGAACAAAAAAAACGCTCAGTTTTTTTTTACTGTTCTTAGACTCGCGAAAATTTCGAAGCGACGTTGCGAAAGAAATGGAAAATTGTCGTCTCAGCGACGAGCGGAAGCGAGAGTTCCTTTGTTTCGCGAACGATGATGTATATATCCTCTCGTACGTATCCTCATTCGGAAAATAAAATGTTTCTTCCGTGTTTTCACTTTGAAGGCGAGCTAATCCGCTGTTTTGTTCTGTGGCAATTTCTATTTATTTTTCTTTATTTATATTTAACTGATTCGTTTTCCTTCGGAAGCTTTGTTTGCATCAAAAACTTCGCCTCGGCAATTCAATGAAAACACGATCAGAGTGTAAGAAAATGTCGAAAAACAATCAGAAAAAATATCGAGAGTTTGCGAAATTCTACATCTGCGTAATTTGAGAATGTCTTCAGCGATCGAGCTGAAATTGAACCGTGCTTGCAGTGAGATCGATTCTCAATGCTCGTTTTAATTTTGGCAAAATAGTTGTCGTCGTTACGATTTGACGCGGTTTTCAAACTCACGAAAGATGACAACACGATGACATGCAATTTTTGTGATATTGGGGCTAAAGTGTCCGCAAAAATGGACTATTTCTATCCCAATCATCGGTATGAAATTTAACGAGCATCGATCGAATCAAAATTTTACGAGACCGGGTGTTTTTAAATCTAGGATAACAATTTATATTTTGCCTCGGGCACAAGATTTTTTTATCAAATGCATTTTGATTCGTACTTAGAATCGAGAAAAAGAATGCAAATATTTGAACACGACTTTACCGTCCTTGACGTTTACAAAATTCTTCCCATGAGGAAGTCCAAATTGGCTCTTTTCATGGTGAAGCTTTCGTGAACGACGTCAGAAACATGAGGAAGCGACGTTCGAATTGAATTTGAATAAATTCTTTCTTTTCGTTATCCCTCTCGACTCTTGTTTCGTTCTCGTCGCTGGATCGTGTAAACTATCGCGGTAATACGGCGGAATAATGTTGGGTTTTCACCGCGTCGTTTCCTTTCACTATTCCATCGCGCGGCTGCAGTTCGTAACGCCTTTTTGTGTATTCAACGCGAGCGGCGAGGAGCCTATCCGAGCGACAAGGTGTTTCGAGTCGCCTATAGCTCTGCCTCGTGCCACGCAGTATATTGCGTATGCAGCGCTCGGCCGCGGCACCGAGACAACTCCACGACCCACTCGAGCTCTTGTGTATCTGTTTAATTTGCGTTCGACACCTACACGCTGTTGGTTGCAACTTTTGCTGCACCGCCTGCGCCGAGGAGTGTGTCGCGCGTGTGTGACACTCGGCTGTTCCGTGCATCGACGACGGGTACTCGCGGAGTTTGCGGAGTTTATCTCTCGGCGGCCGTTCTCGACTGCGCCGACGACAAATCCATTTGGACGAACTCGCTCGGCGCTCGAGTTTGTCAAGGTTCGCGACGACTTCGCAAGGCATCGATGGAGTTTTGCGCCACGCGCCACGTGTATGCCGAGCCCGAATTCAATTGAGACGACTCTCGGGAAACTGCACCGAGTTTATCGCCTCATTCCCTCCTTCGTCCTTGCGAATAATTATCCCGCGCGAGCGATCCACGAGTTAAATCGACTCTCTTTTTTTTTCGCGAGTTTCCGCCTCGCGGATGCACCTCCAACCAGGCGTGGTCGCTAATTGAATAATTAACGCAAGGGAAAACAACATTTTCATCAACGTTATCAGTGTTTCCAATTTTCGACCCAATTTTCACCGTATTGTGATGGTTAAAGCAGTCGTTCCGTTATGTCTGATTCCGCTCAAATACGAATCGAAGAAGGTGCCGAAAAGATTGTTTTCGCACAACGATTCCAAAATGTTATTGACGAAGTACTGAAAGAAAGAATTGCGCTACAATTGTGCCGGCAACCTATTTTTATTTACTAACTTACATTTACTTTCGAGCCGTTCAGGAATATTTTATAAACGAATAGCAATCGGAATCTGATTTGGATCGAACTTTAAGTTTTCCGATTCGCATGGCGCAGAGTTCAGCGCAATGCACTTGACCAGGGAAGGAGAGTCGAGTGATTTTCTTATCCCCCGAGAACGAAGGCCTTCGATGGAAAAAATAGTGAAGGACCTCCGAGATCTTCCGATAGAAACAATCAAACAGCGACCGCGACATTGAAACCTTTAATGGTAAACAGTTCACTGGGTCATTAGACTCGAGAAGGAGGGGGGGGGGGAAGAAGACTGCAGAAGTCACCCGAGGGGTCAATGTTAAGTAGTTCTTTACCTTTCTTGCATCCACCTCCGAGTGTCTAGCCTCATTATCCCCTCGAGTTTTCTTTACCTATTCCTCGCTATCTCGGTCTCCGTCTCTTGTTTCGCGTTCGCAAGAAATGCATGTGGCTTACTCGCGTGCTCTCGTCACGGTTCCCAAGTGGAGTAGCGTACTCGCTGAAGAACCGTTAGAGAAGCGCATCCGCTGCCGCGAGGCGAACCGCAAGGAATCTTACACATTTTGCCAGACAAACTGTTCGCTCGCGGCACTCGCCTTCGACGTCTACTAATTAGCGGGTTGCACGAGCGAGTTTATCCATTTTTTTTTCACCTTAACCGGCAAAGGTTTGGTAAAAAACAGGGACGGCCCACACGTGCTATTACTTGAGAAAAAAAAATTTGCATCACTTTACGATGCACAATAATAAAGCTACTGTCCCGATTACGCGAATACCCGTGAGCCTTAAATCGCGCTTTTTTGTTTCTTCATCGCGAAACAATCCGATTCGAGCGCTCCGTAATAATATCCGCGCGAATAAAGTCACGAGAAACTCGTTCTCGTAATAGCGCGATGAGATATCGTTTATTAGCTCGTACAGTTATAGTGGATGCTCGTTCAGCGTCGCGAGTTGCGAGATTGTATGCTTATGCGTTTGTCCAGGCTCTGTTCTCGGTTTTTCGATTAACGTCATCATGGAGCGGCGGGGATGTCTTCAATTCCTGCGAAGCCAGAGAGAAAGAGAAGAACCAAAGGGAGTGACGAGACAAGTGGTTTCTTTTTTCCTTTTTTTTTTTCTTTGTTTGTCCGTCACACTAATATATCTCCGATTTATCGCTCGTAAATTAAAACTTCAACGATTCAACGCGCTCGCTCGGGCGTCACGATGCTTTGCATTCCAACGTTTCGTCGCAGTATCGTCGCGCTCTGCAGCGATAGTTTTTAACTGCCGCAAAGACAGCTCGGGAGTTTTTTTTCCGCGCCTCGTCCGCGCGGTAAATATTAAACGGCGACTACCGAAGATTAACCAAAAACCGCGGGTGTAAAACACGCTCGGAGACGATTTTTCTCCCGCAAGCTTCCGCAGAACAGTAAATATCAAATGTCGACCAATATAAAAGAGTAGTTAATAGAAGCGCATTTTACGACCGATTCATTCCGGGGGTCAGTTCTTTTTTTAACGAGAGACCGAAGGAAAAACGATAAAAACGACAAATGGCCTATATTTCTGTGACAAATCGTATGTTTTTTTTGTTAATCGAAAAAATTGATTGCAACAGAAACAGTCGGTGACAACGCGATAATCGAACGATATTTTTTTTCGCCAGATTGGTCCTTTGCGATTTCCCTTCGATCGAGAAATAAAGCGAGTCAGTAAATTCGATGATTCTCGAACGACATTCCCATGATTGTCTATCGAAAAAATAAATCGAGGTAGAAAAAGTTGATGAAAAAATCGATGATTTGTATTCTTGTTTAGTTGATCGAGAAGAAAAAATTAATTGAGCCGAAAAAATTCGTTGGACGGGCGTCGAACGGGATGCGATTTGTTCGATAAATTTTTTTGCGGCCAGCAAGTGTCCATCTGGCTGACGAACGCTGACGAGGTGGGTAGGCAGACGGTGATATAGCAAACGAGGTATCGTACAGTGAATGCCGGTTCTAGAACAGCTGGTGCTGCTACACGTATAGATGTATATATACGTATATAAAGTCTGGCAAAGGTCACGAGTTGCAATAGAGACAGAGAGAATATCGCACGAGTGATGCATACTGAAAAGTGTTTGGGGGAGAGGAAGTGGGGGGGGGGGGGGGGGGGGGGGGGGGGTGTCGCACTATATCTGCGTTATACCACTTTTGCACTGTGGACTATATAGTAAGAAGCGATTTCCCAGGGAGAGCTTTGAGTATAGAGAAGAGAAGCCAGAGAGTATATCATTAGTCGCGAGGCCGCGCCGCAATCGGTTCGCCGATGCACGCGTTTTTCATTTCTACACATCTCCTCTATGCATAACACGTGGCCACACCGAGAGCGATAAATCGATGCCTTGGCGGACAAAAGGTAGCTAAAAGCTTGCAATCGAATAATTGCTGCGATCCCTCAAGAGCTATCGTCGATAGATCGAAGAAAAAAAATGTTAACTCGCGTACTCCGCATCGCCGAAAAGAAAGATCCATTTCTGTTTGTTTCGCGCGAATGCGATTGAACTGTATTGAAAAAAACCGATAAATTTTTACGGAAATTTTGTTGCAATGACTCGGAGAACCCATGCGAGATCGGCGAGATCTTTAATCGATTTTTTTATATTTTTTAATCGCACGATATTTGCCATTTCATCATTGAGTTTCTCTCTCCATTGTGGGCTCAAGTGGTTGTTAATCGCTAAATTATTACTACTCGCCGGCAGCGATGCGCCTCCCCCCACCGCGGGCGGTTAGCGGCTCCTTGCTCGAGTGCCAACGTCATCAACGCGCACCTGTTGTCCAACCGCTGCTACGTGCCAGGCCACGGAGAACGAACTTTATTTAAGGCTAAACGCTCGTCAGGTGTTCATTCTCGACTCGGAGCGCTGCTGCTTCTCGATTGAAAAATATCTTTGCGCACACTACCCGATGTATTAACGATCACCGGCTTCCGGTTGACTTCTCGATAACACTTCGGCTTCGGATTTTCACTGTGAAATGCGATGCTACGAAACACTCGACCCCGCGAACGCGCTCGAAACGAGCGAAAACGCAGCTTCCGGACTCAAAGGCGATGACCCCGAGTTTCGATTGTAAAGAAAAAAGTATTTTCGATCCGTGACTTTTTCTACGAAACAAAGCTTGAAAAATTTAAGGCAATCTCGTTTTCCAAAAATTATTTCGTGGCATTGAAAAATTATTTTCTCGAACCAATGAAAAAAAAATATATATAGCATGTATTAATAATAATAGATCCATTATAATTACTTGCATTGCAATTTTTTCTTATGACTTTGAAGGCTTTTAGATAAAAAAAATATTCGCTCTCGAACCCGGATCGGAAAGCGATTATAGCCTTAAATCGGGCACATTGGTGATGGTTACGTAAAAGAAAAATGTTATCTCCGGATCTCGAAAGCTTTGAGTCATAGTCGCGCAGGCAACGTCGCCACGAGCGACTCGGTTAGGACTCTTTCTTCAGCTTCTTCGTTCCACTATAGGGCTTCGGGGGGGAACGGTGTAAGGCACACATCCGCGCGCCGAGCCTAGGCATAACCGTGCGCGAGACGTCACAACGTCGAAACTCGCCACGGCAACGCGAGAGTTCCCTCTGCGGGAGACTCGCCTCTCGGGTGTGCGCGTTCACCAACTTTCATTTTTATCCGAAGCCCAAAGAGACACATAAGTGTACATCGTGGGCGCCCCGGAGAGCGGAGATTCGTGAAGCGAAAATACGAACGTCGGCGAGTCGGTGCTGTACGTCGGGAGTAACACAACACCGCGGGTACGCTTATGCGTGTGACCAGCGCGCGGTCGCTTACAAACGCAGTGCGTACAACAGTTTAGAGGACTTTCTAAGCCACCTAAGTTGCTCTCTCGCGAGCCGCGGAGCAGATAGCTCTCTCTCTCGTCGCGGCATGGCACTCACGGGCCGTTTGTAAAACTATACGCACAGTCTGTGCGCTCCGCGGCCGCGGTATATACCCCGCGCTCGTTTCTCTCGTTCGGCGAGTCGTGAGCCAGCCTCGTGCGCAACGATAAGCGGCGGGCTATCCGCGGTTCTCTCCGCGAACGGTCGAGAATCCGCGCTGTGGCCGCATAATAGAATTGTTTCGCGCTCAGTGCAAACGGACGTCGTTCCGCGAACCTCCGCAACGAAACAGTGCCTCGGGCGATACGCGGGAATAATAAAATAATATTAAACGAGGAGAAAAAAAAACAGGAAAAAAATAAAAAATGCACTCGTCGATCGATCGCGGTGCTTCGCCGATTGCGCGCCAGTGTTTCACGGATACGCCGATAAAATTCATCGCAATATCGTAACGTGCCGTAATCTCATCGATTCGACGTCGAGCCGGTGCGGTGAACATTCTCGTGCCGGGGAACATATTAAACGAGAGATTCGCGATGACGAGACTCGAGTTTGATCACGACGAATATTGCGCGCATCGTTTCAACGTTGTTGTTCTTTTATTTTACTCTGGATAATGTCAATGAGCGCGATACTGACTGTTTCGTACGTAAAACTCGAATAAATTGTCTGGTTCGCGGAAAGCGCTTCGCGAGAACAAAGCGCTTTGTGCGAACGATAAATGCATGTATTTTTTTTTTTTCGTTTGGCTCGATACGCGAATTGCGCAAAAGAACAATTTATTGAGATACGAAATTGATAGTAGCGTTTCAAAGTCGCATGCATAACACGGTCGAGCCTCGACGGTAAACATCGTGCGGCTATTTTTTCATTAAACGACACATGTGTGCGTGTAGCGTATTGATTAATAAATATCGTATATATAGGTAGGCGAACACTCGTCAGACAATTCTCGGTGAGCAATTGTAACGTTTCCATCGATCCGTTCCCGATGACTCGCTCTTTCGTAATTTTCTTTTTTCCGCTTTTCGCCGTACTCGCCCAAGGAATCTTTTTGCCGACCATTGTCCGTTCGAATTCTCTCGTCCGCGACGGGGCAGGTGGCGTACAAAATCCACGCTCGATAAATCCGCGGCGAGACCGGAAGTAAGCGCCGCGCGTCTCGCGCGTAAAACTCGCGCGTACACCGAGAATGTGTTTCGAGTTATTTTCCGCGTGACACACTGAGCCCTCTCTCGATCGCGCGCCAGACGCTCCAGCGGAGCTGTCCCGAGTCCCGTCGAGGCGATTATGATTATCTCTTAAAAACCCCGACGATATCAATGCTTTGTTTTTACATCGGTTATTATTATCTCTCTGCTTACGCTCGTCTTTCGCCCGCCTCGCGTCTCGCTAAGACAACATTTTTTCTTCAATAGCTCGCGAACGGATTCACTCGGTACGAAGATCATTTTTGCATTTTCATCGTCGATAATTGAATGAATGTTTTCTCGTCGTCGCTCGATTCAGGCCTAATAGATTTTCATTGGTTTCTGTCGACGTCAGCAACAGTCATTGATATAATCCATTGGAAATGTTTAGTCATCGAATTTGAATATATTATTAAAAAAATAATTGAAACATTTTTTCACACGATTCCCGTTCGACGTTTTCGGTATTCTCGTTTTCCGTGTTTACACGTATGTACAAATTTATATGTTAAATTCCTTCGTATTTACGGTGCTCGATAACGGCTCTTATCGTTGAAGATTGATATATTATTATTTGCCACTTGAAAGAAAAGAATGTGTATATTTTTTTCGAAAGCGGGAAGTTTTCCACTCGTCTTGAGTCTCGAAGAATTGTAGCCATTGCGCTGGCGTTCGACAGGTATAAACGTGGGCGCGTGAGATATCGCGCGTGGAGACTATTTCGTGCTTAGCCGTCGCTCTGGTCCTGAGGCCCTCTCTTTTTCGTTCGTTAAAGCGAGGGACCGTTAGCGCTGAGCGCGCGAGTGAAAAGACAAGACCGCGCTCGGGTTTTCTGTTGGCCGGTGCGCGTGGTTCGCCTCCGGTGCTCTTGGTGGCCGGCAGACGAAGACCGCGGGGCGGCGCGGGCTATCCCCCGGCCGAGCGGGCACACCGCCGGAGAGAACCTCTCCTCGTGACTCAGACACTCCGTGCTCTCCAAAGAAAACCGGGGGCCCCGACCGACGACGCTGGCCTCTTCCTCCTTTGCTCTCCTACTCCTCTCCTCACCCTCTCGTTTTCACAGCAGCGTACAGTTTCGCTTCCTTGCCTTCTATCGTGTACCAGCTTTCGCTTGTTCGCTCTCTCGCGGGCGCGTGCTGCCGCCGCTGCTGCTGCTGCTCCTTGTCGTCTCTCCACTCGGCCGCATCATCGTCATCGCGTTATTCGGCTCGCACTTTCGCGTTCGCTCGTCATCCAGTATATTCGTCAGCGCGTTCGTAAATAAAAATAATCACAATAAAAGTAATTAAATCGTCAAAAAGCTGGCATGCTATAGAAAGCGATTGTGAGGCCAATTATAGCAATGAGTCGAATTATATAAATTCACGTAACACTTATTCTCCGATCGGCTTGAAATTTAAAGAGGCCTCGAACTGTGCTCTACCGGAAGTAAGATTTTTCGGCTTCTTTTTGCGCATTACGTGTCGCGGGTGCAACGGAATTTTTAGTGCGTTAAAGACAATTTTTTTTTGTTTTTTTTTTTTTGGTGATTAATGGCTCTATCGCTTGATTTCTCGTGGCCTAACTCAACCTCCGCTGCACACCCACAGATACCTACTCATTTTTGTTTCTCCCCGGCTCTACCGGATGCGGGGCGACCTGCCAACCGGACCGTAGAGCGGAGAGGGTTCGTGCCCAGGGGCCGAGTCCGAAGCGAGGAAGTCGCTCGAGGACTGCGCCCGTGCACAGGGCCACGCCGTGACGTGGCGAGCGCTCGGAACCGGCGTGAAGCATCGCTCGGCTCTTCTCACTTTTTTTTTCTTCTTTGTA
This sequence comes from Ischnus inquisitorius, assembly GCA_963924025.1. Taxonomy (NCBI): domain Eukaryota; kingdom Metazoa; phylum Arthropoda; class Insecta; order Hymenoptera; family Ichneumonidae; genus Ischnus; species Ischnus inquisitorius. Next base: position 7,110,641 of record OZ001251.1, on the reverse strand, counting down.
TATTCCTTCACTATATTCGTTCTCGTGATTCTTGACCTGACGACGCGGAGGAAGAGAAAAAGAGAATATCTTCACGCATTACGGATATCTCTTCTCGTCGCTCTGTTGGCCACCGCCCGTGCGCTGCGGCGGAACTTTTGACTCCACTGGAAAATCGAATGATTCTCAGCACCTTCTCGTATTTTTTTTTTTCTCTCTTTTCGCTATTGTGGCAACGTTTCGTAAGACGTAGCTGTTGCCTACATTAACCGCACCTGCACGCACCGTATCTTCTGGTTCGTGTTCCCGAGGCTCGAACTATTGTACTTTCGACACGAATAACCGAATGATTCGCTGCCTGTTTCAATCCATTCACTCAGGGCATTGTAAGGCTTTGGATAAAATTTTCGTACTCAAACAAAAAATGATATTCTAAATATTTTTTTAAAGAAGAAATTCTCAAAAATAAGGATCGAGCGTTGCGATCTTTGCGTAATTTTATCGTAAAAATTCCCGAGTGTCGATTTTAAACACAATGAAAATTCGATAGCTCGAACTCGATCGGCTCGGGCGATGCGGCGCGTCATCGCGCAGTTCGGATTAACTTAAGCGGTCAAGCAACCTCTTTCAGTTATAATCGTCGGGTTCTCGTCATAATCGGGAGAAACCCCAGTGATTAATTAAAATCATTAATACGATGATAATAACTTTATTTTCCTTTTTTTTATCGACTATATTATCCGATGCTCAATTGAACATGAGCACACGAAATAGTAATAATTTTATTTATTCGCGGTGTTAAACAATCGTGGAGAAATTTCGAAAAAATCGCGGAATTTCAACGAAATTATTTACAACAATATTTTGGCTTTTCTCGAAATTTGGTAAACTAGTGGCGTTTCGGCGTCGGCTGCAACTTATCGAAACGTCGAGTGAATTATTAAACGCAAAGTATTTCTATGGTTTTTAATATACCGTAAATTACTTTTTCATCGTAACTGTGCATTTAATTTTATTAGTTTATGCATGAAAGCTTCCAGTACTTGTGCATTAAATTTCCAGTAATTTTTTTATTACATTCTTACCGTTAAGATGCTAATAAAGCTTAAATGAGTGCCCTAAAATTCGCTACAAATTAGTTGCTCGCCGTTCTCTCAATACTGGGACTAATAAATGAATAAGTAGATAAATCATTTATTCACCACTAGTAGCTGTAATAGTATAATTTTGAAGATCTACGTATCGATCGATGATCGATTTTTTCCAATTTTCCGAATAACCCAAAAAATCCATAAAACTTTATGGCACCAATTATTGTTCGACAACATTGTTAAATTCAGAATACTCCTGAAATTATAGTGAATTTATTATTAATTGTTATTTACAACGAAACCGTCCACCAAAAAGTGATCTAAGTTTCCCCGAGTTGAAAAATTGTTTCTTACCTCTCGTCGGATCGCGATGACCAAAAATATTTACAGTAACTCCTCCGTGCGTGCTCTTCCTCTATCATTGATCCTACATCGCTCCGTTGCGAGCGGCGATTTTACGTCTGCGAGGTGAGGGTCGCCCCCTTCCCCGTTGTCCGTCGTTGCAGCCGTGGGGCGGTTGGTAGGCTATCGCTTATCAGCATCTAGCCGGAGAGGCCTGATAACGGTAACAAACCCGAGAGTCTGACTGTTCGTCGTCGACTGGCGCGGTCTTGTGTAGTCGTTGTGACCCGTTTCTCATCGTCTCGTACGGAAAATTCTTCTTCCAAGGTTTCGTCGAGCGCCGAGACTTTGGTTATTATCTTCCTTCTATTCTCTTCGTATCGTCGTCACCATCGATTGAACCTTCTCAATTTTTAAGTTCTTTTATTTCGCCTTCAATGCTATTTTTTTTCCAATCGAAAACTCGAATTCTTGTGACTCATGTTTTTTAATCGTAAAGTGCGCGACGCGTACGGAGCGACGAGTCTTGAGCGTTCGTTCGCGAGCACACGCCTCGTCTTATGGACTCGTGCGCGAGTGAGCCTACCTGTGTGAAACGCGTCGCGCACTCGTGCGTTGTAAAATCCACAACTGTTGAGCCTGTCGCGATGTGGGCTTTGGCTTCCTCGTGTTCCCTCGTCCGACCCGCCCGCTCGTTTCGTTCTCGCACGGAACGTCGGGTTCCAGTTCGATAAGAGTGCCCGATCGGCGAACGATGGAAAACTCGGCGGGGCCGACACTCGTGCGCCAATATCGATAAGCCTGCGCCGGCGGCCTCGTGACACGTGAGAAGTTTATCCGATCGAACGTTCCAAGACGCGTAATCACGGATTATCCCTTTCGACAAACAGTAGCCAATTTTTCTGTTTTATTTCTCGTTTTTTTTCATACACAGTAAACCAGGCGAAAAAGAAACGAGAAATCGTATTCAAGTATATTACATAAATATAAAAATAAACTGCTTGTCTCGCTTGCTTGTGCCGTTGTAGCATTTGTCCGAGATAAGTAATCTCGATCGCCGATCGTTCGTACGATCATCGTTTTTTTTTCGTTTTTTTTTTTTTTTTTTTCAACAAAAAAGTCGCGTGTGTGCGTGTTAAGGTCGAGGTATTTTGTCGAGGATGTGGGCTCGTCCGTGCTACAATATCGCGAGGGATACATAAAGAAGTTCGTTTTTTTTTTGTTTCGTTTTTCTTTCATCATCGTCATCGTCCCCGAGAAGCTATAACGTCGCCTACCACAATTACTATTATTATTTGCTATTATCATTGTATCGTTGATTGTCGATGCCTCGCGAAGCGAAACCAACCTGTGGACAAGACAACCGGATAACGAGGGCGTGTCTCCTTTTTTTTTCTTTGCTTCCGACAGAGAATAAGAATCTGAGGACGTCGGGAGGAGAGATTGAGAGAAAAAAAAGCGCCGAATCATCGTACCGATCATCGAACCGAGAGACGATCGGGCGCGCGGGAGAGACGACGAAGAAAACCGAATACGAGAGCCGTGGAAGAAAGGAAAGAATCGGATCCGAGGATCGAAGAGAGTTCGGAGCGGCGTCGATCGGCCGGTAATGGCCGACCGGGAGAGACGAGTCATCGGTGGATTCGCCAGAACTCAACCGGGCCGAAACTCCATCGGTCCGTCGAGCGGAAGTTCCCGGAGGAGTTTCTTGAATCGCGGAAACGGCTCGACTCCCGAGAGCGCTAACGCCGTCGATGCTTCCTCGCCGAGTCCCGCAACGGCCCGACGTCACGGGACTGGATTGGAAGATCTGAAACAGTGGGAGCTCGTTCAGGGCGATCGGGGTCTTCAGGTAGTCGAGAAGAGAATCGGCCCTTCGTACTCGCCGAAGCTAGCGAGAAACAGCGAGACGAGCGGGCGCGCGTTGATGCACGACGACTATCCGACGATCGCCGAGGAATTGGTGGAAAAATTCAAGGCCTTCGAGAAATCGAGCATAGTCCAAGCCGTGCCGCTCAACGCCGTCGCCATATCGAACGCGATGAACGCCACCAACGCGATGGAGGCCGAGCGCAAATCCGCGAATCACATGATCGTCAATGAAAATTCGTCGAGTCGCAAAGTGCCGCCGATCAGCCTGAACGCGATACTCAAGCACCGAGCCGATTCCGACACCGTCGCGATGGCGAACACCGCCGCGGGCGCGAACGACGCCGGTAGCAGCGATATGCTCGATCAACTCGAGAGACAAGTCAAAGCCATCGAACTCGGCACTATCGAGGCGGCGAAAACGAAAAAATTACAGGAGAGCTGCGACTTCGAGCCCGAGATACAGCTGCGTTACAGAGAACACGAGGATCTCTTGAGGAACGTTACCGACGACGAGGCCGAGGGGTAATTTCATCATTGATTTTTACGTTACATTTTTCTTTCGTTTGCCTCTTCCTTTTCTACATCACGACACACGGAGACACGGAGAACACGAAGAATTATCGAAATCATGTAGTTTGATCGAAGACCAAGAGATCGTCTTTTTTCTATAAATATAATGCATATAGAAAATATTTTCAAGAATCTCTTTTTTTTTAAGATTTTTCTTCTAAACAAGTCAAATGTCTGCTAAAAATTAAGATAGAAAAGAATATATATGTTTTTGAGAATTTTACTTTTTGTCTTTTTCCGCATAAACACAGTGTTTGCTAACTAAAATGAGTTAAAATAAGAAACGTTTTTTTGGAAAACTAATTTTTTTTCTATGACCTACGGAAAGATTATATTAATAACACAGATAGAAAAAAATGTTAATATGCATTATATTTAAGAAAAAACGACCTTGCAAAATTGTTGAAATATTTTTACACAAAATCAAAAAGTTCATTCGCGTAGTAAAGAATCGACCCAACGGGTGAGAGCGGCAAAGAAATTTCATTGAGAACAATACGAAAAAAAATACATATATAAAATAAAAAGGCCGCCCCTGCAACGCGGAGAAACGACGAGGAACTCGACGGGAAATGCGGGAATAACGACGCGAAGGCACGGTGTTCAACTGGCGCGAACGGCGTCGGACACGAGGCGAGGAGTTCAGCAGCATCAGGACGGTGAAATGCCGACGAAGGTGCAGTCGAGGGCACAGCCGTCGCAACGGGCCGGATTACCCGTGAGGCCTATCGTAACGAAAAAAGAACGTCATCATCAGGAATCGCGCGGTCCTCTGAGACCCTTGACCGACATCATGCAGAAGGCCATTATGAGCGCGTCTCATCATAAGGTACAAAAAACAAAAGAACAGTAAAAACACCGTCGTAAAAACAACGATATTGTAATCGAGCTTTTTATACGCGTCTCTTCGTCTTATCGAAAATGAGAAAGCATATTTGAATTTTTTTCGAGGCAATTTTTTTCAGTTATTCATCAATGAAGCATTTAAAGTTTCCCGACGAGATAAACCGAGGACCTTGCAGGAGAATTTAGCTCATTATCTCTTCACTCTAATTACTCAATGACCGACTGTCCCATTTGAGCGTCTCGAGACCCTCGATTACCGTGCTTCTGTCGCGTGTCGCACACTGTAACTTTCAGAGGTAAATCGATGATGACACAATACACGTTAACCCGGTCGCCGGTAATTACCCTCATCGGGACGATGGTGTCGCTCCACGCATGCGAGAGTCGCGCTCGTATCGCTAACGTGCAGCGCTCGTCGGAGAGAACAACCTGTCGATCCCATCGAATATTTCGCACGGTGTCGATATCGCGCCGAACGCCAGCAAAATCAATTATGAAACGATCACTTTGAAAAGAAAAATGTAATTAACACCCCTTGCCGATGTTATTAACAGAGCCATTATATTTTATGGAAAGAGTTAATCTTGTTTTTACCTCGACAGCGAAAAACTGCACCGAAAGTTTATGATACAAAATCATGATTGACTTTTATCATCAATTTGGAAACATTATTTCGTTATAGCCTCGGGCTTCGATCGATGAGACTATTATTTGCCACAATATTTAGTTAACATCGCCGCGTTATCGTTCGGTACAATCGACGCTAGTTTAAAGCAATCTTTTTTAGTAATTGATTCCCATTTGTCGATGAGAATTCGATTACAATTTGCGATAATGTCTCTTGTGAGGTGACACACTTTTGGCAATACTTTTCAAAATTCAAAGAGAATTTCGAACGCTTCTCAATGGAATAAAAATCTGAAACAAGTCAGGCATGTGAAAGGTGCTGCAAAGATTGATTTTACAAAATAATAATACCAAAATGTTACTACCAAATTAACGAAAAGATTAGTTGTTTAACAAATTACCCGGCAATTCCATTTTTTAAAAATTTGTTCTTAATTTGTTGAACAATACATTTTTCCATTGATTTATTAATAACATTTCGATATTGTTATGTGAAATTGATCAATGTAAAATCTTTTCTAGGACTAATTTTCTTCAGATTTTTATCTCATCGGGAAGGTTCCGAATCTTCGTTAAATCTCACGTTTGGCCGAACTGCACCGGATACTGCGTTTCTTTATTTGCAGTGAACGGTGCTCGAAGACTTGACGTTGAGCGTGTCATTATCGGGAATCGTTAACCACGGGAATATGCAATCGGAGAGCCGAATCCTCGCGATAATTGTTATATTCAAAATGTAACAATTCAATCTGGGCGCGTCGAGATTCGAGGTCGAAGCTAGAAGATTCGTAGTCGTAGATGCAACAAGGTCATCCTTGTCAAGGTATGACAAGCCGACGGGAGATCGAGCGTCGAGTGGGTTGGGGCTGATGAGGGAGGCAGAGTTGAAGGTCGACGTCGGACCGTGCGAGATGAGTGCTTTTGCGTAGCTGGTGCACGGCGAAACCACCTCCCGATGCGTTGTACATCAGCTAAATCGGAGTGGCGTCCGTTCAAGGCTATCGCTAATACCCGTTGTGGGTTAACCCTCCCCCATGTGGGGTTAACCGTGCTACCAGAGGATAGAAGTGCCTCCGCGTGGTTGGGTGACATTTCCTCGACCGCACTCGAGTTTGTGGGTAATACCCCCATAACACGAAGTTCGAGGTCAATAAGGACAGCGGATTAGTGGAGTCCGATAATTATACTGGCCGGCCTGAGAGGCAATCCAGTTCGAATTGCTGCGATTTGATTGGCTCCGATGCTCCAATCCCAACTCACGCCCGCACGATCCCAACACTCGAGACTATCGATCTATTCGATGCACCTTAGCAAACGGTGCTTAACATTCAAATTACAAAAAAAAAGAATTGCAACAAATATCCATTTTTAACTTGCTTCGTGGGACCATTTTTTCGGCGATTCGATCGGCAGATTCTAGAAATCGGTCGTGCCACTTTCTTCTGCTGTTTACCAAACTCGCCGCAATTAATTTTTAAACGCACTTCTATATTTATAGAGAATTTCTATTAGTTCGCGATTTTTTTCTTATTCGTGACGTAAAAGCGTGAAAAATATATTTGTCACTTGGGAAATTGTGTAACGAGGCGGAACTTTTATAGGATTCTTTATGGGAAACGCAGTAGTCAAGTGACGGGCCTCTTATGACTCCATAGGTCGTATTTTGCTCTTAATCTATCGAACGTTAGCCTAGCCCTTCAATTTATTCCTTCTTCGTACACTTCATTTGTAGACTTGCAGTGGGTGGCTCGATACGCAGATGACTCCATAGCGAGTTAATTAGAAGATCGACTTATAAATTACATTTCAGCTGGTTTATGAATTCAGAATTTCCCAATTTTTTTCGCTAAAATATAATGCAAATCACGTCCGGTATTTTGTATCGCTTCTTCAAATAAACCGTTTAAAAAATGCTAAAATAAATTCAACGAGAAAAAGACACCAGTTTCGTAACTGGCCTGCGAAAATTCTTCTGACCTGAGAAATTACCGAGTAAACCGTGCTAGGGATTTGTGGTAAAGGGTTGAAAAAAATTGTTATCCGCGAAAGTGGATTAAATTGGGAATAAAAAATTACGAAAGCCTCGACTGTATTACGTAAGGGTTGGTCAAGGCAGCTCGGATCGTCCGAGCGATGAGCTACGTAGTGTCGATAGACCGGTCTCTCTCACTGTGTGCTGTGTCGGATCAGCTGACCTCGCCAAAGTTTGTATTTTGGCGTCACGAGCCGCAGAACTACCAGCCGCTTACGGACGGGGTGGAAGGGTGGGAGATGGGAGAGACGGTGTCGGGGAGTCGACGGGGTTGAAATACTAAAGGACTCTCCTATATACTATATTTGGATAGTTTATCTCTCTGCCTACTCCGCGCACTCCCACCTTCGGCTATAGCGCGTAGACGTTCCTTCTATATCAACTATCTATTCCTACAGTTACATCTCTCATAACTCGACCCCAAAAACCAAAAAAACAAACTGCACTTCTCAAAAAAATTACAAATTTAATACACTGACACTCGATGTTTTCATTCATTGAGTCAAAAATTAATATTTAATATAAAAGGGCGACAAACAATTAATATTTTTCGCCACCATTTAAATCTAAGTAAAACAACAATTTTTTAAATATAATGCATATAAATTTTTCTTCATAATAGTCCATTAAATTAAATATATCAGTTTATACATAAAAGCTTCCAACATAAGTCAATTGGATTTTCAGCGATTTTTCTTATAGTACGGATCCACGCAATTCTTTTTTTTTTATTCCGCATATCTCGATAACCTTGTTCGCCGAAGGAACTGCGTTTCGAGATTTTCATCCCTGGATTTTGTAAGGTTCTTTTTTCATGTTTCCATTCGCATTTGAATCAAATGTTCGAGTCAGGAATTTTTTGTTTTTTCGTTGTAAAAAAAAATTGTACGAACTTTCTCCGAGTCCCGGTTGGGCGCTCTCGAATTTTCGCCGATGTTTTTTTTTAATTCGCAAAAAAAATTGGAGTGTAACGATAGCGGTATTGCCAAGGGGATAGGCGATAGCCCAAAGCTCTCGTTTCGAGGGACGCGACGAACGCATGCGTCGAGTATCTTCTCGTTTGGCCACCCCCTCGTAGTTGGATGGGTTGGAGAGCCTCGAACGACGGTAGCGAGAATCTCTCTCGCTCTCTCTCTCCCTCGTTCTCTGGGGCAGGCGCGCGCAACCACCCTCGCCCCGGTACTCACAAAGAGGAGGTATATATTCTGGCTTGCAACCGTTCGTTCGCGCAGAGTTTGCCCATGCTGACGGGGTGAGAGAGTCGGGCGTCGTCACGTATTGATTCACCCTATCATCCCCCTCGGCGGGTAGCGCGCGCGCTACCAACGAGAACAGCAACCAGCGAGCGAGAAGCGCTTTCTCTCCTCCACCGAAAGACGAGAAGACGAGAGAACGAACAGTCGTTTCGGGGTTGTTCCGTTGCGGAGTCACGCGACGACGCCGCCCCGATCGCTCCTTTTAATCTCCAAAAATCTTCGAAGATTCCTCGCGACGCGCATCTCTCGTCGGCTCGCTCTCGCCTCCCCCCGCCTCGATATATTCGACTGATTTTCCGGCACGAAAAAAAATTCATGAAATGTTATTCATTTACTCGAGTAAAGAACAAAACGGCGATTAAAAAGACACGTCGAGAGACGATTGCTTCGGCGATCGAGAAAAAGAATGAAAGACAATCCGTGCAACAAGATTTTTGCTCCGACCGGTTCGTCGTTCCACGAAAGTTCAACGATTTTTTTAGTCCCCGAAGCTTGATCTCGTATTCGCGGTGATTTTGTGGTTGACAGTGAACTGCGCAAAAAAAATTGTACGTAGGCATCGAAGGGAATTCTCGTGGGAGAGCGGCGAAGAAAAAACAGTTTCTTCGCAGGCTACGTTTGCTCCACGGCATCGAAGTGTTCCTCGCGCGAGCTTTGCGATTTTTTGGGAACGTTCGAAACGTTCGAGGAATCGATCGATACCTTCGGCACGGAGAGAATCGATCAGTCGTCGGGAAATTCAATTTTTCTTCCGAAAAACAATCGAATCATCGAGACAATCGTATCGTCGCCGATAAAAGATTCCGATACTCGAAAAAATTCCCATCCGAAGATAATTATCGTTAGCCGTAATTTTTTTGTTTCGGAGTGCATTGCTCCGAATATTTCATTGAGGATGGAAGCGCGCAGTGGTCAAAGCCCCCGCACGCCATATCCTTTGTGCGCGTACCGAATGTGAGCTCTTCGACTCGTGCCTATCCGCCGTTTCGTTATCGACGTCTCTCACGTCGACCCGAAAAACATTAGGATCTTTTTTGTGCCGAAAAAAAATAAAAAATCGTGAAGAGAGTCAAGAAATTCGCCGAGAGCCGTTGTTGTCAGGCGGTGTCTCCGGAGTTCCTAATTAGGGCATTCACTCGGCGAAGCCTTCACTTCGCTCGCACGCACCGCCGCAAAGTCAAAAGTTCGCTCCGAGCCACATATATTGTATTTCTCTCATTCTTCGGATCGAAATGCAAAATTTCATTCGGGAGTAATCGAAGGTACGTGTCGGCCTCTGTGTTCGCACGAACATCTGTTCGAACAGCAGTTTTCGATGCGATCATCTGATCGGCAAGGCGCTTCGAGGATTGAAACGCTATTTCCACTCATTTCCGGATAGGAACAACGGAGAACGGTCCGGAGTTCCGGCGTTGTGAGTTCGACGAGTTCGCGAGAAATTTTCAACTATGCGCCGCGAGATGACGACGGAAACGTTCGACCAGCGACGAGCACTGTAATTCAATGATGTTTCGCTCGCGGTATGACGATATAAAAGACAAAACGCGCTTGTAGAGATAGGCGGTGCGTGGCGCCCGCGTGGGTCAGTTCGTCGCGCGCAAACGGGGACGTATAACAATTCATTAAAGTGGATAGCTACGCCAGTGAGTTTGTCATTGTTTATCATAAACTGTACCGAAGGGTGCGTCAGAGATTCACCAAACTGGCGGCCTCCAAGGTTGCAGTAGTGGACCCGTGCAAGATGGTCACGCGCGGCCTTCTACGGGTAATCAAAATACAAATTCATAACGAGCCGCTTCCCTTTCAGCTTTATACTGTTCACATTTCTTTCAGTCATACATAGGGATTCATTAATTTGGCGAGCGAATCTCGAATTTTTGTTAATGGAAAGCAAATATGAAACCTTTTTATCGAGAAGTTTCCAATCTTGATTTTGCATAACAACAATGGCAAATAGTTATCAACAAATTGGCTATAACGTAAATTGTTCAACGAATGGACTCAATTTTTTCTTCGCGAAAATTGATCCGTTGATTTTTCAAATACATACAATTTTTTTGAAAAATGTTCTATTTTTCGAATCAATTGTACGAAATTTTTTTACGAATCAACGCTCGCTAAAAAAAGTTAAATTACCGGACGATTCGTTGAACAATTTTTCATGATCTGGTTCATTAAGAACTTTTTGGCATTATTATTAAGCCGGATCAATGTTTTCAGTATCTTCTGCAGGGTCGATTTTTTTCAGATTTTTACCGGACCGGGAAGTTTTCGTAATTCTCTCCGAATATTGCTTGATGAAGTGCGAGACCCTCCCTAAATTGACAACGAGCGAGCGAGCGTTTTCGCTCGCTTGACGAGCGAGTGAAAACGAGCGAAATCATCTTTTTGCTTCATACGCGAAACGATGATTTTCGTGTTTTCAATGAACCGAGCCGATTGTCAGGTTAATGAAAATTAATTAAGTGAAATTCTAACCTTCCCCCAGGCGAAATAGCCAATCGATTGGTTTCCCACTCTTCCCTTTCCGACAAGCTTCGCTAATCGATTTGTCAATTGGTGAGACAGCCACTTGTTGAGCTCGTGTTTTCACGCAAGTTAATTGATACTTGAATTTCTTAATCGTTCGAATTCCTTGTTTTCAAACGCACAGTATTGCGATCGATGAATTACGGGAAAAGAAAACGAAACTTTAATGGACAAACAGTGAATCGAAAAATATATCTATGGTATATTTAATATATTTCCCGCGGGAAATAGAATATTACGTTGAAAAAAAGTCGCTGAGAATTTATTCAGAGAATATTAAAAACTGTCCTCGATACTTTACTTTTAACAATAATCTTTGATTTGACTATAAAAGTACCTGAAAATTAGATAAATTTGAATAAATAAAAATTAATATATCTAGTTATGCGTAAAAACCTTCGATTTTTCAAACATTTTAAAGATATATTTTTTCAAATCGACGTCACTGAATATATAATATATTATACGAGTAATATATTACATATGGAAACGCCGATTTTCATATAATTAATATATTTTTTATACATTATTCGCATACATTTTTTCTCCATGCGAGAATAATTAACAAATTTATTGCTGCGAGGATCGAAAATGGATCTATGATTTCTCTTTCGATCGCGATACTCGATGGTGAGAATATCGGAGTTTCAGGACTCGCGTACTCATCGTACACGCCGAGTTCAAGTATATTTACGGAATCGTGAAAGATATTTCGAGCTTGCCGGCTCGTTAAACACCGGCAGATAACGATCTCGCGTAACTTTGGCGTACAATTATAATTCGCCTTATCGCAATATCGTTAACGATTGCTCGCGAGTCTTGTAAGAGCGTTGAAGTTTCGATAAGAAACTCGCGAAAAGCGTGCGGATGAGCGGAGAAATTTCTTTTTTTTTTTTTTTCTTTCGCAGCTTCGAGATATTTTTAGTTCGATTCGTTTCAACGCCAAGATGTTCTTCGAAGGATACCGATGTACTAATTGCGTTTTCTTTTTCTCTGTTTCTCTTTCACGTTCAGACCGGGGATGGGGTCGGAGTGTCGAGTAGCGGCGGTCGACTCTCGTCGAGAAGTCGCACCTCCGAGGAGCCACACATCGGCAAATACAAATTGCTGAAAACAATCGGCAAGGGAAACTTCGCCAAGGTCAAGCTCGCCAAGCATGTACCAACGGGCAAGGAAGTGGCTATCAAGATCATTGACAAGACCCAGCTGAACCCTGGCAGTCTTCAAAAGGTATGATTTTCACGTTTGCATAAAGAAAAAAAAAAAATCTTCAGCAACTAAAAAGATTCGTTGATTTTGGAGCACTGTTTGGGTCTGTTAGAACGCATAAAGCTCCGAGGAAAAGTTCGCCTCGAATACTCAGTTGATAAAGAGAACTGTAATGAATTCCGTTTCAAAAGCATACAAATTCGCGGAAAAATAGTATTGTATTTTCCTTCGTAATAGATCCACGAGGAGAAAGACAATTTTCTGTTTTTTTTTATGTTGCTGGTTTCGCAATGAAATTTATTGCCGTTTTTGACCTTGAAGTCTCGCGAAAATAGGAGGGAACGGACGAATTGCGAGACTCGATTATGAGGCTTCGATCGATGAAATCGAGATAAATCTTGATTCATATCCCTTCTTACGTCAAAACAGAACGATTACCACTAATTTAATCTTTTCAGCTGGCCTAGAAAAGTTTTTAGAGCGATTAAAAGATTTCGCTTGTTTTTCGTATTCGGCAATCTAGGTAATGGTGACGCAACGTTTTACTGTTCATTCGACCGTAAATCTCAATCCCGATAGAAGTTTACACTTTTAAGAGTTTTATTTCTGCGACGAAGACCGAATTATCGAGCTTTTGTTAGCCAACATGTATTTTTTTTCGAAATAATTTTTTTAATAATTAGCGATTTTTAGGGAAATTGCATCAATGTCGAGCGTTCGTTGGTTAGATGAGTCGCCAATGTTGTTATAATTAGTTCAAATATTTAAAAAAAGACACCGAGCGTACTAGGAAATAATGATTAAATCATCATATTTTTTTCATGCTATTCGCAGTTAATAGTTTTTTTTAGGAAAGTTCGTCCAATTAACGAATGATTTTTTTTACTATGTGTTTGTGTTTTAGAGTAAAAATTTCCGAATTCCTGTCCTGTTCTTTTATTAATTTGCCACATTTATTTTCTGTGCACAGCTGTTCCGCGAAGTGAGGATAATGAAGATGCTCGACCATCCGAATATAGTAAAACTGTTCCAAGTGATCGAGACTGAAAAGACATTGTACCTGGTGATGGAGTATGCTAGCGGCGGAGAAGTATTCGACTATCTAGTATTGCACGGTAGAATGAAGGAGAAAGAGGCGAGAGCTAAGTTCAGGCAAATCGTATCGGCTGTGCAATACTGTCACCAAAAGAAAATAATACACAGGGATTTGAAGGCGGAGAACTTGTTGTTAGACAGCGAAATGAATATCAAGATTGCTGACTTTGGATTCAGCAATGAATTCACGCCAGGCAACAAATTGGATACATTTTGCGGATCGCCTCCCTACGCTGCCCCCGAATTGTTTCAAGGTAAATCTTTCGTTTCTCTAGTTTTTTTGTTTTATAACAATCGTTTCGATCATTCTTTTTCGGCGTTTGGTCTTAAGTTGTTGTTCTACATTTTTATTTTTATTTTTTCGAAACAGGAAAGAAATACGATGGTCCCGAGGTAGACGTCTGGTCGTTGGGTGTAATCCTCTATACCTTAGTATCGGGTTCACTGCCATTCGACGGTTCGACCCTCAGAGAACTGAGGGAAAGGGTTCTGAGAGGGAAATATCGTATCCCATTTTACATGTCGACCGACTGTGAAAATCTGTTGAAAAAGTTTTTGGTGCTCAATCCGACGAAGCGGGCCTCATTAGAGGTACGTGGTGATAAGGTTCGCAATAACACCTTTGTCTCAGCACTTGCCACATTCATTAGAATATTTCACCGACCATCGTTGAGTTTTAAAAAAACAAGGAAAAAACCGAACAAATCCTGAACATTGAAATTTCCATTTTTCTTCCTCATTGTTCTTTTACCAATGGAGATTATTCTATGCAAAATCATTTCGGACATTTTTTTCGTTTCCTCATACAGAAAGTTTTGTTTTCGTTATAAAAATAATAAAATGTTCATGAATTTAGAATCATTTTGTCGATTTTGTCCGAATTCAATAGCGATCGTTTGTTGTAGTATTTTGACATTTGTGCCAATCTTAGCTGTTCTTTTAAAGTAGATTTTTTTAAATACTTTTGGGAACAGTGGAAAATCATGCAAAGACTGTTTTTTTACCAGAACAAAGCTATTTATGAGGAAGTAAAAAAAATAGTTGACTAAATCATTGTGAAAATACAGGAGTATAATCGTGAAAGGTAGTTTGCGAGCATGTGTTGTAGAGAGTTGTGTATCGAGTTACCAGAACGATCGAACGTGGAGCGAAAATTTATTCTTGGTCGTTTGTGAATGATTGCAGAATATAATGAAGGACAAGTGGATGAACATGGGCTACGAGGATGATGAATTGAAACCGTACTTAGAACCCGAACCCGATTACAAAGATCACAAGAGGATAGGTGAGTCTGCCAGTATGTACATAACAATTCATTACCTTACCTAATTGTTAATTAAAAATAATACGATTAAATCATTGATTGGCTTATTGGACACTCTAGCTTATTGACGTTCCCCTCCGATGTTTACTCGTTTCTTTTGTGTTTTTTTTTTCCATAATAACTAAAAGGGATCGCCCGATTTATTTCTACACATAGAAGATTCGTCTCAAGTAAGAGTGTTCAAGCTGTTGTTCACTTCGTTTCGTTATCTCGAAAATTTGAACACGGCGAACGTTTAACTTAGGCATTGCGCGGAGTTCGAGTTAATCGGCTTTCGTTGAATCGTTCGATTTTTTCGGGATTTTGCGCGTGTGCAGGCAAAAAAATTGGTTATTTCCGATCAACTCCAACTCTCGCGTTGCTCTAGTTTATAGTACATGTGTATATTCGCATGAGTATCTGAATGTGGTACGCAGAACTTTTAGTATTCGAAGATTAATCCTTCGTATTATAAATAATATAAATATCGACGAATTCATGAGTGCATTCGTTGGATGAGAAAAGTCGCGCACGCGAGAGTCAAAGAGGGAAGAGAGAGCAGAGGAAAGAGAAGGAGAAAAGATCGAATAACAACGACATTATCTTGATTGGATGTGACTATGCCTCCGGCCCGCTGTGTGTTACAGAGGCGTTAGCTAGCATGGGATACACGCGAAGTGAAATTGAAGATTCCCTGGGACAGGCAAAGTACGACGACGTCTTTGCCACGTATCTGCTACTCGGCAGGAAGACCACGGATGTGAGTTCAAAACGAGTTTTCTGCTGCGTGAGAAGAAAAGTGTGAAAGCAGAACAACATTTTTCATTGCGCACCGTTTCCTAATTATTTGTTTCTAATTGAACAGCCCGAAAGTGATGGCTCGCGGTCGGGAAGCTCGCTGTCGCTGCGCAACATTCCGCCGCAGGTTGGCTCCGGCGGTGGTGGCGGTAGTGGCGGCGGTACCGGAGGAGCTGTTCAAAGTCCATCGCACAGAGGTGTTCATCGGAGTATTTCTGCAAGCAATCCCAAACCTAATAGACGAGCTTCCTCTGGTGGTGAAACACTTCGTAAGTCCCTGCAACCGACTAAAAATTAACAATAACGCAACCGGACTGCCGCTAATTATTGTAAATAAACCGACAAATGAGAAAGCAAAAAAGAAAAAAAAAAAAAAAAAGAAGCGACGATTCGAATTGTCGCGGTTGCAACGTGAATCCAGCAGAGTAAACCACGACGGTGCTGAGAAAGCAATTCGCACTGGAACCATTTCAGCCTCTTTAATCGAACATTCGCATCATCTTCATCGTCACTTTATTCTTTTTCTTTTTTTTTCATCACCCCCCCTAGAAAAGAAAAGTCATGAAAACGAACGTCGCAGAATTGACATTGATAACAAAAATGTGTTTTTACTAATCCAATTGTCCCATGCTTGGTTCTATCGCGGGGATTCTCCGAACCGATAGGTGGAGCACCGAGTCCAGGTAATGCAACGAACCACAATCATGCGGCAGCGGTTACCGGGGGCGCGGTCACCGGAAGTGGCGGTAGTAATTTCAAAAGGCAAAACACCGTGGACGCCGCTACGATTAAAGAAAATAGTGCCCGTGTCTCGGCGACGAGACCATCAGCGCCGAAAAATAGCCCGGGGCAACTCGATACCAGTGAGTTTTCTTTGCTCTCAGCTTATCCTCGGATAAGAGGTCAATATACTATTTGCAACGCTGAACGATATATATAAAACCATATATATTTCGTTCTCTGTCGAACACTTCGAACACCTCGTGTTTATCTACAAAATATTCACGCTACTGTAACACGAGCTTACGTTTTGTACCGAACACGATGAAATGAGTGTCTCGAAGCGCTGGACCAGGCGCTCGTCGATCAACGGCTCCGAAATCTCATTGACATCGTTCGCTTTTATTTTCATCGATTCACCGAGTTTTTTCGACACAAGTCATCGATTCGTAAAGTCATGCGTTTTCTACCTTCTGTGTTGTCCCTGTTTCGTTACTTTAATCAATAAGATACCTCGGCTTT
This sequence comes from Ischnus inquisitorius, assembly GCA_963924025.1. Classification (NCBI taxonomy): domain Eukaryota; kingdom Metazoa; phylum Arthropoda; class Insecta; order Hymenoptera; family Ichneumonidae; genus Ischnus; species Ischnus inquisitorius. The sequence goes on along the minus strand of OZ001251.1, from coordinate 7,093,850 downwards.
TCTTCGCCTCCTGGCGAATATCTGTCGTTTGCTTTCTCTCGTTAACGTCCTGTCACTGAGTTCTTTTTATTTATCAAAAAAGAAAAGAAAAAAAAACGTACCGTTGCATTGTTTTGTGTTGAACCACATCTAATGAGGCTTGCAGTGACAATGTTCATTCTAGGCGTGGGCACGAGTCCCGGTGGAAAGGGAAGAGTCGGCAAGAGCAACACTATTAACGCGGGGGTTGGCGGCGTGAGAACGCTAACGTCACCAGCCCCCGGCTCCGTCGGTCGTCGCAGTACGATATCCTACGAGGGAACGGCCAAGACAGCCTCATCGTCCACGGAAAGAACAAACGACGTGCCCAGGTACGAATACTCGTGTATCCATCATAATCGTCGAATTAACACGAATGATAACCCACAGCGATATATATCGATAACGAGATCGTGAATAATCGAGTCTATCGAATAACCACTAACCCGTCGGATAGACTGTTTTTTTCTCTGAGCACAGAACGTTTTTTGTCGTTGCCGACAAATTATCCAACTAACATTAGGAAACGTAGCGCGAGTTACTTCTTTTTTTATATACGTAAAGGACAAGTAGAACTAAACTACATTGAGTGAAATATAGAAAATTAAACGACGATATTTTCGAAAAAAAATAATAAATTAAAGAAATAGGAGAGATTATTTATTTGTTGCATTGCTCTAGCATGCTGGCTGCTGCCTGCGAATCATATTTCACCATAGTCTATTATATACATACATGTGTATATATTGTTACATCGATTATCGAAACATCCGCAAATGTTAATACGAACGACTCTATATATATATATTTACAATAACAACTCTGTAAAACATGTACAGATGCTTGCCGTATTCACAAGTAACCAGTTGCCTCGATACAACTTACTGTGTTCTCGTTTTATTTTTCGTTCTTTTTTTTCCATTATTTTTTTCTCGAGCATTCACGTTTTTAGGATATGTTCACTGTTTCATTGACGTCATCATACATCCAATCATTACATCGTCGTTGCGATGCGATATACACGCGACACGAATAGTTTAGAGTTTTTATACGAAGTTAACATTCGCATTTTTTTTTCGGACCGTCTATCTTCGTACGAACGAACTAGCTATCGGAATTGTCCGCGTTCGAATTTCGTTGTACGAACAACAGGAGATGTTAGATATCGGAAGGGGGGTGAGGAGAAGGAAAAACACAAAAATTGTTTCTGAACTAGTTCTGTGCGCAGCTTGGGCGAGGGCACTAGGCCGACACGGGGTCATACCAAGTCTGCGAGCATCAGTGCAGGTCACCGCTCCTCAAGTGGCGTACCTTCCAGCGACCACTCGCTACTGGACACTCAACCACGCAACGTTCACAACTCCCTACTCGCCACAGCTGACCCTCTTAGACAGAGGTACAGGTCCCGTTATCCTCGTCAATTTTAACGTTATATATTTTTTTTCCCCTTTTTTTTGTTTCTTTCTTTTTCATGTAATCGATTATCTCCGAAATATTTCTCCTTTTGTTAATATTATCGCTGATCCCTTTATACCACTCGGCCACTAACTTTCTTGGGGTACTTTCGGTTGTTATCTCGTCGCCCACCCGGCCCGGGTCGAGCAGCGACGATTTCCTGTTAGACTGCGGCTTCAAAGGGTCGTTTTTTTCTCTTTGCCGATCGAACTTACACACTCGGATACGTATTTTTCTCGCTTACCTCTATCTGCGCTCGATGAATTTGTCGATTCTCGTCGTCAAAAGCTAAAGAGGACTCTAGGATAGTTTCTGGTCATCATCGTAGTTTCGGTTTTTTTATTCTTCCGTTATCTGCATGCAATCATTTGTTTCGTTCCTCCCTTCGTCGATATCTCAACCATACGTTGCCAAGTATTAAAAAAATATCGTAGCTTCGAATATATTTTCATCGCATTGGCGAGCTTTATGAAAAAATGTAAAGAATTTGAAAAAAAAAGAAAACACTACTCGTAGGGACGCAAGTTTACACGAGTCATCGGCGGCATTTCATTTCTCGAATCACGAAGCAATGTTTCATCGAGTCATCAGTTTCGTCATCGAGATTCTGTTGTTCATTCGCATGCTCACTCACGTGCCTCATCGGCTTCGGTAGCTTTGCATTCTTCGTAGACGTTATATTTTTCGCTAAATTTGTACGAAATAATGAGATAAATAACAAGCGAGTATATTCTTACTAACAACGCCTAACTGTGATTGTCAATAATGGGAACTAACTCTTCGTACAGTGCGGATTACAAGGCTAAAAATGAATCTTGATTGAAGCAGTTCGTTAAGCACAAGTAGCGTAGATTCGTTCTGGTTTTTTTTCGTCTAGACGATAATTTATAACGTAGGTTTATCAAAGCATAAGTAAACGTTGTGGCGTTAACCAGTATATTTATACGACGTTTTACATTAGTAGCCATTATTCTTTGTCCAGGCTCGTTTATACTGCAATGCCATTCGGATTCGTCGAGTTACGCTCCGATCGAACGAATGTTAATTTAATTTTCATTTCTTTTTGTTTCTTCTCCGCGACAACAGCTTGGGCGTATCGCCAAGCAATAGATTGGCAACGCCGACGACACCAGCATTTCCCAGGAACGTTCCGAGCCGCAGTACGTTCCACTCTGGTCAAAACAGGGCACAGCGAAATCATACTCAGGTTCGTTAAGCGATGTTCCTCGCGGCCTCGATCTCGAGCGAGCATAAAAGGAGGAATTTTTCTTATTTTGTGTCTTATCATTCTCAACTGTACGACTCGTCGGAATCTACGGAGCGAAATGTCTATCAATCCTGTCGCAACTTTGTCTTCTCCGTCTTTTGCCGCGAGAAACGTTAGTCGCAACTCTCCTAACGTTTCGCTATTTCTCCTCTTATTCTCTCGAATTCGCCCGTCCGATTGCGTTATCTGGTCGAACTGAACCGTGTGAAAAATTGCAGGGTCACACACAAACGCAGGACACGAACGCGATAAGCCCGTTAGCCAGGCCATCGTTTTTCTCCAAACTTTCATCGAGGTTCTCCAAACGGTGAGTCATCGACAATTCATTTAAAAAAAAAAAGAAAGAAAAAAACACAATATTAATGTTAACATAAGCGATAAACGTACATATTCGGCATGCTACTAAATGTTACCGTCCATAGAGTTCTCACAATCGTTTTCCTTGACTGTAAAAAAAAAAACGAGACGAAAAAAGAAATACCTCATTCAACTGTGTACCGTTGAACGAAATCAGCGTAAATTGCTTTCGATTGCAAGATCGTTGTTTGTCATCCCATCTTTCGAATTCCAAAAAAATATATATATGAATTTGAAAAAAATTAACAAGTCGGCTTGAAGCTTAGAATTGTTCCACATCCGTGCGTTCTCATCGCCCCAATCGAAACGTAGATCCGGCTTGAAAATTTATCGCAAAACTGCCCGCATGAAAAGCGTTCCCGATATCCGTCCGATATTCTCGTCAGAGATGCGGAAACAAAAAATTAAACGTGTTTCAACTTTTTCAAACAAACTAATTGGAGTCAGAAATTAACTGGCGCGTGGAAGCGAAGCTTTCCGTTTCGAAAGTATGAATGGTTGGGTAAAAGAGAACATTTCCAAGAAAAAAAATTAATCGGGATGCTTTACCGAGGGCATGGTGATGCGATTGCATGGGACAAGGGTGTTGAATAACAATTTTTTTTTCATATCGCACTTACATTAACGTTAACGTTGTTATTGTACCCGATGAATTATCGTTGTCTATCGTTGTTTTGCATGCCATACGTTGTTTCTGTGTGTGTTTTTTTTTTTATTAAGGATGCACAATGACTATGTAATACTGGAAGTCCTTATACTGATACGATGCCTAAATTAAGAGAGAGAGAGAGAACAAAGCAAAAAAGAACAGTGTCTTGTTGAATTCGCTGTTGAAACCCGATGAGCTAGCAGCGACCATTATCAGTGAAAGCGATATGATATATATATGTAGCTTATTGTTATGAAATCTTTGCAATGTCATAGATTTATTTTTCTCAATTTCGATAACAGAAGAACAACCAAAAAAAGTATATATATATATATATATATCTCTATAAAATACTTCTAAAAAAGAACGTATCGCGCACGTCTATATATTTGTCTATCTTCTCTGTTTGTCCCATAAGTATACCTGCTTGAAGGCGTTTATTATTACTCCCTCCCCTCCCCTTTTTTATATTGAAGAAGAACATAGTTTAAAGCATCTTCTAGGCTGTATATTTTCGTACTCGATGGTAATCGTTAACGACGATGTGCAACTGGAAAAATCAATTTTTCATCTCTTAATTCGATAAATTCTCTTGCTTGAAACGATCAACGACGCCGGATCAGACTTTTCTTCAAATTTCGAAACGGTGTAACGATTATTACGTCGAGAATAGAAAGATAAAAAGAGTTAAAAAAAAGAAGCTCAGTCCACCTCGCATACTCATTGTGCATCCCTTCTTTGATTACATAGCGAGGCGTTTATTCTTGAATTTGTGATTTGTATGGGACCGTAGCCTATTGTTGCATACTCAAAATATGTGGTGATGGCATGTGCTATGCTGCCCACACATTTTTACACTCGGGGGGGCGCTCGAATTGATGTTGCCGAGGCCACAGAATAACGAGAGTCGTCGGTTCAGCCGCGCAGGGCGAAGGGGAGGGGGGCGCATTTGTCTTTCATGAAATGGTCACTGTACTCTCATCAGTCGGATAGATCGAAAAGAGGATTTTTTTTTGCAAACGAAAAAGGAACGAAAAGAAGCAAGAAACAGTACAGAATCAGTGTCTATCGGTCAGACTGCCTACAGCATAGCCATTGATGCATCACTCAATTTGTTTTTCATTTTTTTTTCCTTTATTTTTCTTTTTTTTTTTTTTTTTTTGTTAATCGAATTGAACGTGTTCTCTTGAGTAACTTAAATCGGTACCATTTACTATGCTGCAGGACTTGAACCAAGTAGATTGGCTTCGTCTCAAGTTCCACGATGGCCCAAGGCCATAGAGACGCGAGTCGCGGTAAACAACTACATGATGCGCGCTGGCTAGAGTGGGAGCGTTAACGCAGCTAGCCCCCCAACACACATCTAGAAACACTTGAAATGAGAGAAAAAAAATTTTTGAAAAAAAAAAAAAAAAACGTAATGATGATAATGAGAAAAAAAAACGATAAAGACTCCAAGAATGAAACGATTACTGTGTGTTACAGCCGACGCTCAATGGATAATGTGATGCATAGAAAATGAGAAAAAGAAAAAAACAATTTTGGCTCCGTTATTCTGTGGTGCGAGTGGTTGAGAGTAGAGACTTCTTATTTCTTCTATTTTTTTTTTGTTTTTTTTTTTTAATGAACTTTTGTATGTTAAGTTATGAGAGTTACGAGGCATATATGTATTATACATATGCGGTTTAACTGATATATATGATTGTAACTATTAAAATTAATGTCTTCCTGATAATGATGTACAGGAGGGTTCGCCTTACGCACTTAGATAATAGCACACTGAATTCTGTGCCTTCCCCCCATCTACACACAACCCCCGCCCCAACCGCCCCTTTTTTCCACCCCCCGATTTTGCCTGCGACTTTTTCCGACATTGCGCTTCGAACTTATCTCGCACACATCCACACTAGCGAACGAGAACAAAAAAAAGATAAACACGACTAAAACGAAAATGTATCCCTTCTCCTTCTCCAATCTGCCCTCATTATATTTTTGTATCCACCCCGTCGAGCGATCGGATAAACAAGCAAAAAAGAAACGTATTATATCTCCCACATAGATTATTAGAGGTACTTAATAATATTGGATATGGAATCCTGTTGGCTTGATCGTTTAGGAGCTCCCTCGTAAGTCCTTTGCGAAGCGTCATTCATCGCGCGGCCGCTTGTTTTATTTTTTATTTTATTTTCCCCCCCACGCGTCCTTAGACCGCTTGCCCGCGAATAATCTTCCCGAGGCGCGCAGGCAACGTAACGAAGATTAAAAAACGCTAAAAGTGTCGTGAAGAGCACAAACGCGAAAACGCACTGCTCGTGTAACAGGCTAGTTAAAAAAATCGTGATTTGCACATAAACGTAGGAGGATCATGAACAAAATTTAGGGGCATATTTTTTTAGATAAAGGAATAAAATTGAAAAAAATACATGAAAACTGTTCTTCGATGAAACACTATCGCCTTGGATTGTCGGATTACAAGGAAAGATAAACGAACAAGAAAAAAGTATCGGAGTGCTTAAAAGAATAAAAAAGAGATTATTTTTGCAACACGAATCTCGAGTCGATAATTGGATCGATTGCATCGAGACGAAAATTAATTTCGTAGCTCGAATTTGTTGCTTTTGATTTTCCTCGGTGAAGCCGCATCTGTCTCGGTCGATTAGTGTGCATTGAATAAAATTATGAAAACAAAAAAAAAATATATATATATATAAAAAAAAGCTGTTAGATGAACAAAAAAAAATACATGAGAGAACAGTTGAATAAAACGTAATAATCCCCGTGCATTGACAGGTTTTCTAAGTGAAAGGTGACGCGCGCGCCTTGTGTTTACCCAAGACGAAAATGAGACCGATCGACAAACTGGATTTCTCACGCAACGGCAAACTTGCCAAAGTGGCTGCATGTAAAACCAGATTTAAGCTAATTCGTCAGACACACATTTATAAATGAGAATATCAATTTTTTTTTTCCTCCATCGTATTTTTCTCTCTCTCTGTCTCTTCACAATCATATAGAGTTTAATTAATTAATAAACAAAAAAATGAAAAAAAAAAAGAACTTCGCGCGCACTCGTCTGGGGTCGTCGAGTAACGTGTAATAGTTGAAAAAAAAAAAAGAGAGATAAACGGGTGTGTCGACATACGTATAAACGCTGTAGCGCTCATTAACGTTTAACGAGCGCGTTTACACAAATTAATAATGAATTTTTCCACGTCCGCGCCCTCGCAATCGGTATACGATAAACGCGATCTAATTATCACGCCGTGTTTGCTCCATTTTTTTTCCTTTTTTCGTCCTCGCAACTTGCGTGCAAAATCGCGATCGGACTTTTCGGTATTTGACTGTGATTTCTCGATACGATTTTTCTTTTTCCACTGTACATTCTGTTTCTGTATATTCATTCGGAATTTTTCTAACTGAAAATATAATGAAAAAAAAAAAACAAAACATTTTGTTCACACTCGCCTTTTTTTTCTTCTTTTTATTATTAATATACTTTGGATACAAAAAGCTCTCGACAATATTCAACTCTGCTGCGTTCGATTGTAAAATTGTCTGTGTCGTCCGATTCCAATCTTCGATTACTTCTAATGTAAAAAAAAAAAGAAATATAATGTTACGGTGATGTTCAATGATCTACGTCTAGCTTATCTCTTTAAAGGACCGTCGCGTTGTTCGCATTTCGTTTTATTTTTTTTTTTCAATTTTGTTTCCGATTCTTTTTTTTTCTGAAACGAAATGACGCAAGCGAGATGCGATTAAACGATTCAAACATCCGTACACGATCACTCGGGACGCCAACAAATATCTTCTCTATTGCACGAAAAATTGTGTTTTCATTATTTTCTATTATATCCATAAGAGATTGTATAGGTCTATGATTAGGGGGACTTTGAGGTTGAGAATCAGTGAGTTTCGCTGTCTCATTACGATAATTCACGATTTCCAACGCTCCTCTCGACGATCCGCCGCCTCGTTTTAGCTTCGAGCAAAACAGAAAAAAAAATGAACCGAAACGAAGAATTTATAAAGATTCGCCCCGATGACTGATATTCACGGCATATCAACTACTAAAAATAAACTCTCAGGTTCTCGTAGATTTTGCAGCGCGTTCGACTTATCTTTGTTTTCTCCTTTCTTTTTCGTGCCTACGAATTAACGAAAATGAAAAACGTAAATTATCTTGGCAAAGGTATGTGGGGCAAAATGGGAGAATCTCGAGAGAGTCGGAAGATCGAAGGATTCGCGATAATGAGACGGCGAATAATTCTCACTGTGCATCGTTTCCATATCCTTGTTTATGAAGTAGCGAGCGAAGATAAAGAACAAACAAAAAAAACGTGAATCGGTAGCTCGATTGTGGATCAATTAAAAAAAAAAAAAAGGGGGGCGCAAAGCACGAAAAAAAACGACGTCTGTCGCGATTACTCGAGCACCGGACGATTAGTTATTGAGAATTATAGGCTTCGTTTCACTAGGAGCTTTGTTTTTTTTCCACTTAAACCGATCATTATTACTTCAACATCCGAAAGTTTTTTCATTATTGTTTCGAAAAATAAGGAAAAGAAAAAAAAAACACCGGTACAGCATGGATCCATCAAACCGCTGGTCATGTTAACTGTAATCAAATGCATGAATGATTGTAGAAAGAAAAAATGAAAAGAAGAAAAGGACGAAAAAGAAAAAGAAAAAACAAACGATACACACAAATTTGTAAACCGATGATAGAGAAGCCTAAGGCCATCCGGTAGATCGATGTGCGTAACAGTGAGATATGGAGAGAAAGAGATATTGAATAATTAGAACAATATATAGATATATTACAAATAATGAATAGAACACATTTATATTAATGCTATATAAATATGAACATTAATATTCCTGTATCGAGTGTTAATGTTTGCTGCGCTCCAGTCTGCGTGCCCGTCCAAGCTTTCGGAAAGATCGATAGAAAAAATAAAAGAATTTTTTTTAAAGTAAGAATTCGATCCTTAATCATGAATTTCAGTCCAAACGTTGCCGTAGTTCAGAAAACGAAATTTTCACTTCGACGAACTCGTCGTTTGCGAAAAGAACAATGAACGATGAAAAAAAATGATCGATATATGCGACACCCGGAAAACGAAAAAACGAACTTGTGTCTCATCGTATGGAGGGCAGTAAATAGCTAACAGTACTGCAGGATAGAATTATTATTTAATACTTTTAAGAAGCAATAATAGTAATAATTTCATATTAATAAATATTTTAAAACTGTCTTGTACATGTTGTACCGATTTATTTCCGGAAACCTATATATTCGAGAGCGATGCGCGGAGCCCCCGTGTTTGTCACAGTTTATAAGACGTAAATATTTGCTATTATCGTGACTGTTAATGCATGTATCTTTTTTTTTATTTTCCTTTTTTTTTTTTTTTTGGCGATGTCTAAGACAGCTTTTATTTTCCATAACAGGCTCGTTTATTTATTCTTTCGATGTATTCCGCAAATGAAAGGAAAATAATTAGGAAACTATATCGGGGCGTTTGCGACGAATCGTCTAAGGATAATCGACCGCAAACGAGAATGAAAAATTGGCACAAGCGCAAGTCATACGACGGACGTTCATTACTACTTAAAACGCTTTCGGTGCCCTTGCACATCTCGTGAGTGACGGATAAAACGTTATTGTAACCGTTTCTTAACTGCGTTAATTTATCGATTAATTTACTTAATTTACCATAACGCCAAGGCTGTACGTTTAATCTTCGTATCGACATGATATCAATCAGTGTTCTCTAATATACGACTAAATCTCACTATAGATATGCAATGGTAACCACGTCGATTGAAAAAAAATTATGAAAGAAAAAATTTATTATTATTGAAAAAAACCAAAAAAAAACAAAATTCTGTCTTAGCTGAACTCTCATTCATTTATCGAGTTTAGCTGTTTGTTAGCAATTGCCTTTGTTTTGTTATTTCAGCCCCATGGACCCCTCCGTACCTCCCAAGCACCCAGTAGTGAGGTACGTTGCTTCATAACCATTTTACCGCCAATCCATTGTTTCTTTCGTTTTATACATCGTTGACAAAATATTTATTCGACGATTTTAAAATACAATCGTTCAGTTAGCTCGGTTCGTTTGATCTGCAATCTTTGTTCGTTCGAGTTTCTTTGCCGTATACATATTTCTTCCGTCACTTCACGACACAATCGCTACGAGCAAACTATATTCGCATGCTCGATGCCGAATCTCGCAAATTGTGTCATTTTTTTCAACCATTGTTCATCGATATTAAAGTTAGGAACATCGAACCATAAAAAAAAAAGAGTCCGAGAAGCGACAATTGACTTTGTCGTGTTTCGGCCAGGAATATCGTTTTTTCTTGATGTTCTCATGAAGCACGTTTCCGGAATGCAATATATATATATACATATCACGCACAATTGACTTCGCCAAACGAGAAACATTGTAACTCTCTGAATTAGGATTATTCGCTCATTGTCGATAAATGTCTCATATTCACGACTACGACACTTCGATTATTCGTACTTGCTCATAAAAAAAGAAAACAAAACAAACGAAAACGAAGATAATAAAATCCACGAGTTGATTAGTTCCGCATGCAGAGCATGTATATCTTGCGATAAAAGCGCATTAACTTGAACATATATAAATATATCTTTTTTTTTTCTTCTACCGAGAAAATTAACTTTGTACCGCCGAGCGCGGGATTGCAAGTATGTCCGGAGATTCTTTCTTCATCAACGAAGAGCAGACTTAAGATATTTTTTTGTTACAGTGGTGCAACCACTAACGACGAACAGGTAAAGCCCCGTAGCTTGCGCTTTACTTGGAGCATGAGGACTACGAGCAGTCGAGACCCCAACGAGATAATGTCCGAAATTCGTAAGGTATGCATTTTTCGATTTTTCTTCTCTTTTTTGCAAGCCGATCGAGATTAACTCATGTTCGAACTTCGTTGCGAGAGAAATGAGCACGTAACATTTTTTTAAACAAGATGAAGTTTCAGAAAAAATTTGTTTAGTTCATTTACTGTGATATGTCCAAGGAAATGTGAGATTCGGAGCGTTTCCCAGTAGGATAAAAATTTGAAAAAAAAAAAAAAAAAAAAACAATCATATAGAAGGCGGTTTTTCAAATTTTTTTTAGAGTCTTGAAAGAGTTCTGAAAAAATTCGTGCGTATTAAGAAAAGCTAGCTTATAATTTTCATCGGAAAAGAAATTTAGGTTGCCAGGTAATGTGTTAAGAAAGGTTTTGTTTCATCAATTTGCTAATAACTTTTTTGAATTATTGTTACGCATAATTAATCTTTCTAACATCTTCCATACGCTCGATTCTTTCGGATTTTCATCCTATACGGAAACGCTCGAAATTCTATGTGAACATCACGTTATCTCGGACTGTATCGCTCGGACGACCTTGAATTTTTTATTAAAAATCTTTCCTCCAACTTTATCTCAATCTTCGACAAAATAAAAAAATTTCGCGCAATTTCCCTCGACTTCGATTCGTTCGAGCTAGAATAATTGAATCTTTTGATTTTGATCGCCAAATCAGCGAGCACACTGCGAAGGATGTTTCGAATAGGATGATAAAAATAAATTAATCATTGCAGGTACTCGATGCCAACAAGTGTCAATACGAGCAACGCGAGAGATTTCTCCTTCTCTGCGCGCACGGCGACGCGGCGACGGACAGCCAGGTGCAATGGGAGATAGAGGTTTGCAAACTGCCACGTCTGTCGTTGAACGGTGTCCGCTTCAAGCGAATTTTGGGAACATCGATAGGCTTCAAGAATATTGCGAGCAAGATCGCTAACGAGCTCAAGCTGTGACTGCCGGCTGCCGGCACCCTGGCCACTCACGTAAACCCATAACCCCCACGTGACCTGTGCCACTTAGTGGCGAACTCTGAGGAATTCTACTCATGCTTGGTCTGGGACTCGGACTCCGAATCCGACACGCGTGAAATATTCGTATAAAAAAACAAAAAAAACAAAAACAAAAAAAAAAAAGAACAAAAAAGAAAAAAACAAAAACACTCGATTCTTCTTGTCCCCACCCCCGGTTGAAACGGTGCTTTCGAATTAACTGGCTTCATTGTATTCGAAGAATGTCCCCGAAGGAGTTGTTGTAATTATTAATGAGAGAGAGAGAGAGAAAAAAAATAGAGAGAACGAACGTTAAAGAAAAGTCCCGACATGCGAGACGATTACGGCCATCCGCGATTCTCGCTTGGTGCTTCGCGTATCGGCTCCGTACGTTGTACCGACGAGATTACAGATTTCCAGAGGGGTATGCGCAGTCCGTAGACGAGTGTGTAGACTCGAGATTACCTCGGTGACTAAGAAAAATCTGTTGTTCGCTCGAAAGGATCGAAGCAGACGACGGAAAAAAAACACAGCGACTCGAAGAATATCGGAGAAGGGTATGTGGATTGGGAGGTGATGATCAGTCTCGAAATCGCCGAAACGACCTCCCCGCGCTACGGTCCCCGTACGCGAGGTTTTGAGCTCTCGTCGCCCGTGCCGGAGTGTGCCGAAATGCGAAAAACGAGAGAGGAGGAGAAACAGAAGCTAAACGCGGCGACGCGAATTTTACTCGACGACGGAAGTGAATTCGATCGAAACGCAAAGAGGAATAACAACGTCCGGACATCGCACGAGGACGATTTCGACGATCCGATTGTTCGCGCACGGGAAACACATCGCGAGCCCTCTAAATACCAATGTTGTACCTCAAGAGTTGCCTCAAATCTCCAGCGCTCATGGAAGAAACAAAAAACTTAACGAACACACGAGAGTTAAAGGAGAAACAATAGCATGAACAATCACGTGCTGGAAACTATCGAATTATTCGGGGTCAGGGTTCAGTTTCGTAGCAGTATTATTCGCTAGGGCGTTTCAAAAACTCGAACAAAACAGTTCTCAGAATGGCAAGTGACCGAGATCGTGCGCACCGTTGTTCATTGTCTTTTCGTTTTCTTTTCCGAGTAGACTCGTCTTTCATCCGTCGATTGCTAAAATCGCGCGTTATAATTAATCGTAAGATGCATGAAGGAAAGAACGAGAAAAAAACGTTTCACGACTTAAGGATAACTGTCGCCTGGATTATTTTCTACTTATGCCTTTAATGAGCCTTCGTTGGTGAACATTGAATCATTTTTTTCGCCTAAACGGATCTCCGTGGGTTTCGAGTATTGTAATGTCATTTGATGCTTGATTCCGAGATTTTTTCGTCCCATTCAACGATTCTTTTCGACAAGCCTCGAACGGACTTTAATTGTTTTTATGCCATTCTCTCGTATGGCAAGTTAAAGCCGTACTCGCGCGAGTAGGTGACAATTATCCTTGATAACAAGCTCATATAAGTTTACATCGTGTTATTTTTTCTTTTCTCTTTAATGTACACTTATTAAGTTCGCCAGTGTCGTTACGTCGATCTAGTGAATTACTTTGATGAATAATAATTGTGAACTAATGAAGAATGACGCGAGACAGACGAGAGAAGTTAGGAATTGAGAGAGAGAGAGAGAGAGAGAGAGATATTGAATTATAATACGACGATTGTTCTGTGAATGAAGACGACGACGATCGAGTGGGCTTGAACAAAAACCGCGCAGTGTCGACGCGCATTGATGCATAATTCAAATACACGTTTTGTCTTTAAATGAATAATAACGTCTAAAAACGAAGAAAAAAGAAAGCTGCATTGCAATGCCAAGATCTGCTATTTCTACCGAGGATATAATGATATAAAAAGAAAATAATAATAATAAATTTAGGTCTTACAATTGGCTACATTGTATTCCTTGACCCTTTTATTGGCAGGTGCATTCGCGGTCGGCTCGATTTAAAAGTGGAAAAGAACGAAAAGAAAAATCTAAGCGAGGCAAAACAGACGAGAGAGAGAAATATAATAGTGTATGTAGAGATGACGATTGCAGGCTAGACAGAGTCACGCTGTATATAATAATATTTAAAGGTACTAAATTAAAAAAGAAAAAAAAAAAGAAGAAAAATAAAAACGGAAAGAGCCTCAAGATTACAGTCGCACCACAAAAAAACGATACATCATAAAGACGTTTTATATTTGCCTAAGATTAAATGACGAGGGAAAGAAGAGAAAAAAAAAGATGAAGAATAAGAAAAAAAAAAAGAAGTAACAAACTATGTTTAAAAAATACATTAGGCAATGACTAATTTATTTACATGCTACAGACGCGATTGATTTTTTCACATTTCTAATCTTGCTACGATCAATGCCGAGCAATCTTTCAAGTACGACCACGACGTTATGTAAAGAAAAAAAAAAAACAAATCGTCGTACACAGCGCTGGAAATCGATAAACGACTGATAGAAATTAAGTATCGACGAATAGAAGTCTCTAATTTGTGTCATTCGATCGGAAATTTCTGAGTAACACGTGAGGGTAGAATAAAAGATGAGTAAAGAAAAACGTTCGAGAAAGATAGAGCGATAGACCCGCGGGATAAATAAACGAAAGCGATATAAACAGCGACAAGAAGCAAACAACAGCATAAACGAAACGAGTATATGACGAGCAGTGGCATCGGGACTTACTTTCCTTGTGTGTAACAATGTGTATAGTTCCATCTCTTCGAATAATTCTACGAGAAAAAGTAATGAAAAACAATCTCAGTGGAGACAAACTGTAAAATACGATACGTTTATCGATGCATCATGTTCGACGCCATGTTGATAATACGATTAAATAGTTTACGCTCATTGAACGAGAGACAAGAAAAGAAAAAAGAAAACAAAAACAAAATAAGTAAAACAAACAAATCATCATCATTAGGATATTTCAATGATAAGCGTCATTAATGAATAAAATAGAAAAAGAAGGAAAGATGAAAAAAAAAACGGAAAAATAAAAAAAAAGAAACAATACCAATTTATTTCCGTTCGTTCGCTATCGGCAGTAACGCCGAGGTGAGCGAATATTCGGAAGTTTATTGACGACTGTTTATAATGTCAATGTCGAATGCGATCGTGTCAGTGCGAACACGATCTTTAGATATACATATATATGTATACCGAGAAAAAAAAAGAAAAAATAATCGTAATCATTATGATTATCATTACAATTATTATTAGTGTTATGAAGATAAGGACCCCCCTGTAGCATTAACGATGGATCCCTTGTACACGTTAAAAAAATGAAAAAAAAAAAGAGAAAAAAAAAAAACACGAACACAAACACTAGATAAATGATAATATCTGATAATCTATACATACACCCAAACCCTGCGATCGCTTGCTTCAACAAATTAATGTATAAAACAACTATTAATACTTCGAAGAAACGAAGGAAAAAAAAGGAAGAAAAACGAAAGCGTATGGAAGTTAAGGACACCTCGTTACTTTAACGTAATTAAATGAATTGTCAAGTTCCCGACGGCTGAATGGACAGCGAACTATCGCGAGCTCGGAGTTCGCTGTGCTCGGATCGAGCTTCGCGCATTGTAAGTAGATTTATGCCAAGATTATAAAAAGTGAAAAGAAAAAAGAAAGCAAAGCGGCAACCCATACGCAGCTTCGAATGAAAGCGCTGTCCATACAGCCGCGCTTCGATGTCGCCAAGGAGGCGCGAGCGCGCACACATTACCAAGGACAAAAAGCCGTACACAATCACACATTACATACGTACATACGCACGTCAGTCTGTAGATAAGTAAATACAGCTTTGCTAAGTGTTTTCTGGTGATCGGTATCTAGCCAAAATGTAGCAAAAAAAAAAAGAAACGTTTATAATAAAATGGTAACACGTATTGTTTTTTAATTGGGACTCCTATCGGCGTTACGGAATTCATGGAACTTTTCAGATTAACGTCGTAGAAGGGTTTGTGTGTTGAAATCCGGAAACGACGGTGGATTCGAAGCGAGCAGGTAAGACACATACGTTATTTGAGTAGCTTTGGCGATCCGATTATGAAAGTCGAAGAATTTTCCTTCATCGCTATGTAAGAAGAAAATTAATAAAATTGATTCATTAAAGAGAGAAATATCGTTGCAGTCAGAGCTTAAGATTCAGGGAGGATTTAGAAAATTAGATAGTAAACGTTAAGAACGTTAATTTAGCGCGATAATGATTTTACATTTTTTTAATACTATTTATACTATCAAGAAAATTGATTTTTTGTTTTATTATTTTTTTGGATACGAGACCGGCGATGTTCAACATTCAAGTTTCTGGGTGATTGATGGACCATATTCGCGTATATTGATCGAAGATTTATTAAAAAACGGAATAAAAAAAAAAAGAAACAGCACGCATGAGATCATGAGCAGATCAAGAGTTTAAGCACCTAAACCTGATTAAGGTAAAATCGGTTGACAAGTTTTTTACCGGCCTAAAAATGTTCCAAGCGTTTTCTGACGCTAGAACTAAAGATCTATGGTTCTAAGGTTTTAGTTAGCAGAATCGATCGATCGATCAATAATCGATCGAGTTATTGATTTAAGAACTTCTCATCTATTGTCGATCGAATCGCAACTTCGGAACTTCCATTACAGAAACCAGCAAGACCAGGAATATCAGCAGATTTTTTTTAAATTAATTATTTCTTAATGGCCAAAAGAAACGACGAATGAGAAGTCAGGATCAAAGTTTGTTAATATAATTTATTGTATATCGAGGTTTCAACATGGAAAAGTACAAATATTGCAATATAGGGCCCGCGAGCTCTCCTCGGGAGGGAGGGAGGGAGGGATGTTGCGTTACGATTGCACAGGAAGGTGAGGGTCGACGCACTTACGAAGGATCGAAGATACACACGGTGTGAGTAGAGCAAGACCGGGGCGAGAGCGGTCGATCGCAGTCGTTGCACCAGCAGCAAATGGGTGTGGGGGGTTTGAGGGGGAGAGGGGGAGGGAGGATTTTGATAGTTAAGAATGTCACAATTCTCGGACGAGTTTTCTTGTGGTTAAAGGAAGGTTCCCTCCTCTCCACGGCCCCCGCATATATTTAATACTCGTTTTTTTTTTCTTCTTTTTTTTTTTTCTTTTTTTGTCACCTTGCGCGCAACGCATGCGCCGATCTCCATTGTATTCACAAGCGAACCGGATCACGGGCAGCGTTTAACGCGCAAGGATGACAATATACTTTTAACTACGATGCTCCGACAGCCGCAGTTTGTTCTCTCGTGCGCTCTTCAATCATAGTAATTGCCTTCGTTTCTTTTTTATCCCTTTTTTTTTTAGGTTAAAGCGCCTTTAACCGGCCGCTCAGATTATTTTTCCTATCCGTGCATTATTCGAGTCTTACCCTCTACTGACCAACGAATATCGTTTAATCCTCAGACTTTTTGCACTAATCTTCTTTCTCGCTCGTTTTTTTTTAATACGAATTTACAACTGCTGGATCAGTAAACGGTTAATAAAAATGCAATTACTATGAATAAATAACTCGATCGAGGCACTACGCCTTCGGAGGTGGAGTATTTTCTCTCTCTCTCTCTCTCGCTCTCTTTCTCTCTCTCTCTCTCTCTCGCTCGCTTTCGCTACCTTTTCGTTCCTTTCTCTCGCGAACGCGCGCAGCTTGTTTATCGCGCATGTTTTTCTTCTAATCATTCAATTTCGTCTCTCTCGTTCTTGATCGTAACGTTCTTTTGTTTGTTTGTTGTTATATCTTTTTTTTTCATCTCTGTCTCTCTCGTCTAGCGCTCGAAATTCTCTTGATAGTTTTTTCGTTTTTTTTTTCTTTTTTTATGCAACACATAATGCGACTAGGTAGTACAGGTTAATAATTAATAAGTAATATCGTTAGTTATACAATAATAACGTATGACTAGACAATGCAAGATAATAATTATATTCGTAAATAGTAATAATCGTGGATTGCAATTTATATCAACAATGTGATGGCGCATTTCGTGTAAAATGTAAATATACGTGTCTTTGTTTTCTTTTGTTGTTCTTTACTCGATTAGTTTTGTTTTTTTGTTGTTGTTACTTTTTTTTTTTCTTGTTTAATAATTCTGTTTAGTTGCCGCGCGGGGGGGTTTGGGGGGGGGGGGGATCAATCTCGTTATACGTGTCTCGTGTTCAATACCAATGTCAAAACGTCTGTCCGATCCATGTGAGCCTTTTGTGCGTGTAGAGTCTGTCCGCGGTGTGTACAATAATATACCCTTTATATACCCTTTATTTTATTATTATTTTTTTATCTTACTTTTTTTTCTCATATCTCTTTAAGTCAGAAATCTCGATGACGCGAAAGGATTTGCGCCACTCTAAACGCAATGCCTCTTTACGTTCAACTCGTTTTTTTTTTTCGTGTATGTATATGTGTGTTTGTGCGCGTGTGTATTTTTTTTTTTTTTTCAGGAAGCCTGACTGCTGGTGCTTTTTTGGACATTTTTTTGTCAACTTTCGTGATGTTACTTTTTACTTTAAAAATTATTTTTCTCTTTATTGGCTTTCCCCAAATAGTTATCGGCATAACGCAGATCAGTCTCGACACTGTGGAGGGGTTGTGGGCCAAGGGTCCTCGGGTGCGACCCTTTTTTTCTTGTTCTTTCGTTATTTATATCCTTGCGCACGATTTCGAACGCAGCCACTGATCGGTAGCAATGATCGTTGCCGACGAACGATTCGCCAAAATCAAGTGGTATCGCGGGCGAGACTATTTATTAGATTTTTTTTTTCAGTGTAATCTCATTGAATGTCCATTCTCGTAGGTCGCGCGGTCACACTGAAGTGGAATAGTCGTTTAAAAGCCTGATGATTCGTCGTCCTTTTTATCTCTTTTTTTCTTTCAATGACCAATTGGATTTACCATAATGTAAATTGTGCAACTCGTCAATCGCCGGAAGAACTTTAGTCACGTATATGATCGCGTGGAATTGCATTAAAACTGGAAGCATACGAACATACTAGGCGCGATAAGTACGAGTTATTTTTGTCAATCAATTTTTTTTGCATCGGCGCGCTTCTCGTAGTAATATTCCCCTTTGAAATTCTTCGACATTGTTTCGTCTTGATTCGTTTATTTTCATCATATCGCTCATCCACGCATCATCGCCGCTCTCGATAAGATTCATTATCATTTTTATTTTCGTTTTTTTCATTTTTCTCGACGCCTCTCGTCGGATCTTGCGATCCCTTTGAGTTATTTTTTTTTTTTTTTTTTTTTTTCATATCGTTCGTTACATCAAAGCCAAGTTCGTCCAGCGAAGATTCTCACACGTTGGCATTTGTAACCCAACGCTATCGGTTTTTTCTCTCATGCCGAATAATCGATCTATTCGCAATCGATTTCTTTCGTTTGTTTTTATTATCTCTCTTTCTTTCGTTTATTTCTTTTTTTTTTTTTTACTCTACTTAGCGTAGTTATTACCACAGTACGGTCATTATCGTAATACAATAATATCGTTTACTCTTACTTATAAACCCGTCATAAAATACATTACTTTGTAATATCCACATATGTCTTCTTTGTCGCAGAGTATCTTTAATTTTCTTTGGTTTCATTTGTCATTTTTTTTTTTGTTTATTTACTTTTTTCAATTTTTTTTTTTGTTACTTATCCCTCGATCCCGCGCACGGTCGAGCGAGATATAACACCCTCGATTGAGACTCGCACTCATTCAGTTCACCTCGTTTCCGGGAGTGATAATATGATTTTCTTTTTTTTTTGGTTTTTTTTTTCAGGTATGTAATTCATTTTTTTAAAATCTCTTCGGTGCATCAGCCCCCCCACCCGCCAAGGATCACAATAGAAAAAACACGACCTTTCGGCGGATCCCTTTCAACTACTGCGCAATCTTACGACCGTGGGGTCTCCTCGATCGCGAGTCTTCCTCATTCTCGTGTTGTTTTTTTTTTTTCGCGACTTTTTACAAAAACAACCGTGGTATCGAAAAAGATTCGTAGTTTCGATATTCACATACGCGTCTCGAAAGTCTTGATTTTTGTTTCTTAATTTTTTTTTTATGTTCGACTCGTGGGTCTTGTTTTTTTGTACCGAGTGTTACAGCGCTGTTCGGGACACAGCCGAAATTGCTTTCACGTGGATCACGAAGATTGCGCGCCCCTCGAGGGAAGTGGAATGTTGAGTATTGCGAGTGACGACCCGCTTCGGCGCGCGCACTCCTATCAAGGAATTGATTGATTTCATCGATTGTGTGTATTTTTTTTTTTTTTTTTTTTTTTTTTTTTTTTTCGAATAAACAGAGATCGCGAGCACGTCGGCGACGGAGCTTCGTTATAATCTTAGGTACGTTGCGTACGAGGAATGTGCGGATGGATTCGGAATGTCACGAAATAACGCGCCGTCGCGATGAACTTCCGCTCTCCACTGGACGATTTGATCGCCAACGAAATGAACCGAAAAAGAAGGTAAATCAAGGGAAAAAAAAAATTCGCCCCGAGAACCTCGCGTCCCCGCCCCTCCCGACACGTGTCGACTATTAGAATACATGGTATTTATATATTTTTTACACCCATTGACAGACTAACTACCACGTTTTTTTTTTTTTTGTTTTTTTTTTCGTTTAAATATATAGTTTTTTTTGTTTTCATAGATATTCAATTAATTCATTCGTTAATTAATTAATAGTTTCATTACAAGTATGATAATTCATAATTATAGAATAATTAAAACATGTACAGAAGATTATAGATTATCTCTCACGTTCTCTTTAATCTCGCTCCCTTCGTCGCTGTCGACTCCTCCTTTTTTTTTTACTGTTTCCATTTTTTTTTCGTCTCTCGCTCGTCGTTTTTTTCATTAGAGAGATTAGTAGTTTTTTCAGTATTTTCTCTTTTTTTTAGTGTTGATCGTTGTGGCTCTCATCGGAATATTATCTCGATTAACTTGAGTACGCATGTCTCAATCTCTCACTTTGTCTCTCGCTCTTCCCAATATCGTTCTAATTTCTTGGTTTTTCTGTTTTCTTTTTTTCGTTTTTTGTATCTCGCGCTCGCTCAGACACACTCGCAAACATTCGCATTGCGCTCACTCTCGTTCACTCGCATTCGCGCCTTCATACCTCAATCGGTAAGTTTAGATAGTACATATGTATAGTGTGTGTGTGTGTATTTCTTTTCTTCTCATTTTTTCTTTAATTAGGCCTACAGTGAGCTAGAGCTGTCATGCCGTTGTCCCCGTATCTGTTGTTATCTCAGCCGAAAGTTTCGCGCCCGAAATCTCGCGTCTCGTGAATATGGTACGCGCGCCAATTTTTTTTTTTTTTTTTTTTTTTTTCTATTCATATATGCATATATATAGATTGTTTTTTTTGTTTCGTCAATGTGCCGTACAAATTTCAATGAAAAATTTTTAATCGTGAAAAATTTTTCAAGCACTTTTTTTCTCCCTGTATATCGCCCGATCTATTGCAATTTGGCGCCAAAATCCAGCGCAATATCCTACGTACGGACGGTTTCGGCGTTCCACCTATCTCGCAATCGACGCGCAAAATCTATTTTTCGTTTGTCCTCCCCCAATCGCAACGTTATTGCGATTCGATTGTTGCGATTGTTGGGAAAAAAAGACACAAACAGTGAGAGAGAAGAAAAGCAAAAAGGCAAGGATGAGAAAGCAAAAAATAGACTGTGCTCGTTGGGACTACTGCGCCGAGAACGGAAACAAAAGAAAACAACGATTCACGGATCTCTACGATTACGGGGGACATTTAAAATTATCGAAGACACGCACACTCTCCTCCCTCCTTTCAATTCAAATTTTTTCTCCCTCGTTTCGTCCCTCTCTTTTTTCTGTCTACAGCACCACTTGAATTCTCTCGTAAAAAATTTTACAATTCAATACGACGAATCGAACGTTAATTGTTTCTTTTATTTTTCTTCTTCTGTCGTTTCTCGCTCACCCTTAATCCCCCGTGAGTCTAAATCTCTACCGCCTCGGAACCCCGCCCGAGTTTGCTTTGTCGATGGCCTTTTTTCTCTCAGTACACAATTCGTAAGATTCAATTCGCGAGACTGATACCGCGCTCTACGCGTCCAATGTACTATTTTTTTATCTTTCGTTTGCTTCCTTTCTTTTAATTATTTTTTTTTTTTTAATGTCTTTTTCATCTATTTCGTCTGTGGCATTGGCAATCCGCGCGCGTCTCGTTTAACCCGTTCGTTATGTATACGCGAGATCAGTAGCACGAGTACTAATTAATTATCAGTATCAATAATACAATGAGTCTAATGATTAATACAATAATCAATAAATGTAATATCATATTTCTTACACAAATAAGCTAAAACTCGTTTTTTTTTTCTCTCGTGTTTAATGTGTCCTTGTTGCTCTGTTTTTCTATCGTGTGTGTATTTTTCTTTTTTTATCATATAATTTTTTTTGTATTCAACGTGTCGATTGTGTGTCTGTCGATAATCGGAGCGTGTCGTTTCTGTATCCGTGATTTCTCGGTGTTGATTGTATTTTTGTATATATATATTTATATATATATTTTTTTTTTCATCGAAAAAACGATATTATACTTTTGCATAAGTGTCGCCGGCGCTCAACATAGTTCTCGTTTCGCGGAGTCTCCTTTTTTTCTTTTTTCATTTTCCTCAACCTCACTATCGAATGCTCACTCCCTCCGTCTACCCGCCGGGTCCATCGTATATCGCTTCATTTCTTCTTTTTTTTGCTTTCCTTCATCGCCAAACTCATCGGAACGATATTCTTTTTAAATCGCATTATACGAAAACGGCGCCCCCTTCACGTAATCGTCGCCATCGGTTCATAGCGATATAACTAACAACGATTATTGAGACATAAATACAATACACATAATGTATATCTAACGTAATAATCGGATTGTAATATTATAGTTAATTAAGTAGATTAGCGTGGCTTCTTCTCTTCCTCTTCATCGTCGTGTTTTCCATTTCTTTTTTTATCACCGTTTCATTCTTCATCTGTTGTTGTTGTTGTTATTGTTATTTTGTTTTTTCTCAGTTTCTCGTCGTTCGGTCGGGAACGTTGAACTTTGGTAAATAAACGCGGTGAGATCGTTCGTAGCTGCGAGCGCGAGTGCGTGCTTTGTGCGTAAGGGACCGGGGGCTCTCTCTCCGGGGGTCCGGGCTCGCGCGTCAATCACTAATTAACGAGCAGTCTCGACCGGCCTTTTTTTTTTCATATTTTTTCAATTCTCTTTTTTTTTCCCCATTCGCTTCTCCTTCCTTCATTATTTATAATCCCTATGAATACCTAAAATCCTCGTCGCGTTTATCATTCACATCGTCGGACTCTCACGCGAGTCTCACGAGGGAAAC
The DNA here is from genome assembly GCA_963924025.1 of Ischnus inquisitorius. Taxonomy (NCBI): domain Eukaryota; kingdom Metazoa; phylum Arthropoda; class Insecta; order Hymenoptera; family Ichneumonidae; genus Ischnus; species Ischnus inquisitorius. Next base: position 7,070,836 of record OZ001251.1, on the reverse strand, counting down.
ACACGCGCGACGTCGGATAATCTTAATTTTTTTCCTCCCAACTCTCAACGATTAGAAATTACGAAAAATGAGATATCGGAAAGACTCGAGGATTCGTGTACGCGGACCGATGCACACCCGAGGCTACCGGCACGAGAACGGAAGAGCACTGTTTACCTTCGTTTTTTTTTTTAACAATTCATTTTTTTAACCCTCGCGAGCGATCAACGAAATAACTGTAAATCGGTAATTATTCGTCAGAGATCGCTCGCGATTCGCGACAATTTTGTGCGCTTGCCGCTCCTCGGAGCTCGATATACATTAACATCGATGTTTTTTCTTTTCTTCTTAACAAATAATTCATCGGTTTGTTTTTATCACATATGCGTATTTTGCCTGTGTGCGGTTCTTGCGTGTGTGTGTGTTTGTGTGCGTTCGTTACTTCTATCGTCTCGCCTTCGTCCGATACCGTCCGGGGGGTTCCCGCGGTCTCGACTCACGGCGTTCTACAATTCGTCGCTTACAACACGATCTTAACCTTGCCCTTGAAATTCGCTTTTCGTCCGCCGCGCGAACACCCGAGACGTAGCCTCGTCGATCCAACGGGTCGATTCATTGATTCGCGCTTTTTTCGCTCTCTCTCTCTTTTCTTCAACGTAAACGAGTATAGGGTATACATACTAATCGTAACGCCGTGCGAATCCAAGTTCCACCTGGATTCAACCTTCGACCGTCATCCGAACGTCCTGTATGCCGCAACTCCGAGGCCCCTCCCGTTCTATCGTTCCAACGACTCGTAAGAACGATTTTTCGTGTCGAAAAGAAAAACAGACAGAGAAACAAAAGAAGATGAAAATAATAATAAAAAACAATCACCAATCGTCGATAAAAGTCATTGGACAAGTAGAACCGGAGAGCCGATTATTGTTTTTACTTTGTGAGTCGAGGGGAGCTCGAGGAAGTACGGAACAAGATGGAGCGTATAAGATACTCGGGATCACGTGTGATCAAGGTCATGGACTGGGGGGGACAGCAACTGAAAACACATAAAGTAAAAAATAAAACGAACGACCTTTTGTTGTTTTTTTTCTTTTTTTTTTTTTTGAACCAAACACAAATCAGTTTAATCCTCAAATAAAACATAATTTCTGTTATGCTATAATAATTAAATAAATAAATAAATAATCGGTGATGGTGGTAGTAGTAGCGTTATTAGTGGTAGTAGTGAAGTAGTAGCAGTGGCGGTAGAGTAGTAAAGTAGTAGTGGATGTTAATGTAGTGAGATGTTTGTTTTTTCATTTTTTTTTTTTTTCGTTTTTTTGTTATTTTTGTTTTTTTTCGTAGCGACTATGGTAAGTAAACCAGTAATAAGGTTGATTTTTGTTTGTTTTATAAGTGTTATGAACTAAGTTACGACGAGAGACACAAAAAATATATAGTGATTGCGACAATAATAATAATAATAATAATAATAATAATAATAATAATGACACTAAGAAGAAGAATAGATGACGCTAGATAGATGATGGCAATCATAGTAATAATAATAACCAGAGTAGTTCTAGAAGTAGAAATAAGTAATGGCGCGAAGGAGAATCAATTCGTAGTTCAATATGCGAAAAGCGCGATCTCGTCGCCTCGAGAAAATCACGAGTCTTTTCGGGACGATATTTTTCTGAAAAAAAAAAAAGGAATCTTTCCGAAACGACTCGAAATTTTCTCCACGATTTGACGAACCACGAAAAAAAATAAGTCGTCGCGCGCGCTTCAGCAATTGACGATTACAAATTGTTCGGCCGACGCGCCAATCGCGCAACAACACTTGAGATACGTGGGATTAGTGTCTACGAGTTGCGAAAGTTAAATAAATAAAATTATTAGAAAAAATCGACGGCCTTAGCTGAGTGGGAGATACGACGTTTGCGGATGGACCGAACCATTTCTTTCGTTTGTCGCTTTTTCGCTTGTCCTTCGTTCCCTTCGATAACACGAATAGTTTCGATCGCCGTTCTCCCGGACTAGACACATGAAGGTACACATAAATAGGACACGATACACTATATCTCACGTTATTTAAATATATATAAGTCACAAAAAAAAAAACGTTTGATGACTCGAGGCGTGTTTACTGACCGGGCCGCTCGAATTCGCGAAGCCCTCGGTTCTTTTTTCCTTTTCTTCGCGACCCCTAACTACCGCAACACCCTTCTTTCTTCAGCCAACTTTGTATACCCTTCGTACACGTTTCTTGTTTTTCTTTTCCCTTTCAATCCTCACGTTCTATATATGCACTATTACATCGACGATATATATACTATATTCTCAACTACGTTTTTTCTATCAACGAATCTTCCCTTTGAATCTAAGCTACTTAACTCGCAGCTTCGTGTCCTACGACGGACTAGACGGTTATACGTTTTATTAGACGCTCGGCCACGCGGAGATCGAAATGACTGGATTCAGTTCAAAAGAAGAAAAAAAAAAAAATCAAACGCACAATTAACCGTTCAAAGAGACTGCGATCGAGTCAACTCGGGATTATCAAAGTCTTCGTTAATCTTTTTAGTATTTTCTTTCTTCATTGTTTCGTCGTTGCGAGGATATCTTGTTTTTTTTTTTCATAGCTACTACTACCACCATCATAATCATTATTATAAGCCATGGACCTCAGGGTACGTAAAAAGAATACCCTGTTCTTGTGGAGCTATGGCTCAGAGAGAGTTTTTCGTTTCCAGTCGATCGGGATTGTTAAAGTTGATTGAAGTTGATCGGTCAATATTCCGGATCGACAGATTACTTTTTTCTCGATATTTCATAGTTTGCTCTCATTTAGTCATCGCTCAAAAAGTTCTTCTATATATATATATGTATTTATATGTGTGTGTGTATATATATATATATAGATTGAATCGAAATGTTACCGTATAGCGTCACTTAACAAATCTTATCGTGGATATAGTGAAAAAGTTCATTGCAATATGTTCTTGTTTTTTTTTTTTCTTATAATTGGTCTGTTTGCTCTGCGTGTCATCGGGCTCGATGTGGAAAACACGGGCTGACTCGATCGAAGCCGTTCTCTTGGCGGCAACCTCGCGTCTAGAAAAGTCACGCTAGGACTACCCGCTTCTTATTATCTTGTACACTCGTCATTGATATTCGAAATTTTCAAACGACTGACGCTTGTCGGCAGTTTCTCTGTTTTTTAGCTTTTCTTTTCTTTTCTTTTTTTTTCAATAAAACCCGATACAAAAGTATCGCCGTGAAGGTTTCGTGAACGACGTTTTTTTCAATACGCGTCGGTAGAAAAAAGCGCGAGGGCACGAATTGGAGGAACGATCGTTCGAGGCTCGCGGGATTTATCGAACGCCGAATTCTGCCGGCAATCGTTAGTGCGGACAAGCTTCGTTTGTTTGTTCATTCGTTTATTTTCTTCCTCGATGGCGCGACACAGCAATCCATTAGCTAGACCATAAATAATTACATTATAAACGCACTCGGTGCGGCGACGTTCGTTTCCATTTTATATCATTATTCTCTAATACGCGGCGTTGCGAAAAAAAAAGAATCGCGTGTTTATCTTTCTTCCCCTTTTTTTCTTTTCAACTTTGACTAGCGCGAGACAACGTTCAATTAAATTTGCATTTCCTTCAGCTAGATCATTCGTCGTGCTAATGCGGCCTGGTGTCATCCCTCGGGTTTTTGGTTCGCAAATTTTCTCTCACCCTTTTCTCTTGCATCGGGCATTGATTGCGAGCGATGGAAGTGCACTCGACCGCGCGTATCGTTATCGTCATTGCGTAAACATTGCAGTTAAAAAAAAAAAAAAGAAAAAAACAAAAAAGAAGAGTCGCGTAATATCAACTAGGATTAAGTACGTCTTAGCCGCGGGCCGCATCTCGCTCTGCCTAATCATCGCTCTGTTACTTTCCTTCTTACTTGTTTCGTACCTTTGTTAAACTTTAAGTTCTATGTCTCACTCAATTTTCGCTCGGAGATCGACGAGCCTCGTGTGCGAGCCCCCCCCCCCCCCTTAAACCCCCCTTCAAGTTACGCCACCAGCCTCGGACACTTATCTTATGATTCTGCGTTCTTCTTTCCCTTTTTCTTTCTTTCTTTTTTTCTTTTATTTTGGAAATTTCATTAATCGTTCGCTTAATTAATAATACCTGGCGAATAATACCCAGCCCCGGGTGAGAACCGTTCTCGTTCGCGGCATTCCCCGATTCGCCTTTTTCGATTCTCCATTATTTCCCTTTTGTCTGTCTCACCTCCTTGCTCCCTTATCGTTAAATTACAATATTCTAAAACTTATACATAAACGAGTATGTATAACTGTCGTATTACGAGTTTCTTTTGTTTTGTTTTGCTTTTTTCATTGCGGAGACGAACGCGACGATGCCGCCGGCCGGGACGAAAGCGCGTGTCGTCGATAACTCTTCCGCCTTCACTGTCGAATTCGCAAATCGAGCCCGAGAGAAATGTCGATATTTTTATTTTCGCTCGGCCCTCTGCCGTTATCGAGTCCAAAGGAAACGCGCGGAAGATGCAAAATCGCCGATCGACGAACGCCGCTTTTGTCGTCCCGGCATTTCCGAACGGTAACGCCGTGATCGCTCGCTCGCGATAATACTAGTATGTTACAGAAGAGCGCGGTTTACATTGTTCTTTGTCGCTCCGGACCGCTCTGTCTCGATTCCAAGCTCTCATTTCGAACCCCATTTCTTTTTTCTTTCTTTTTACGGCGGCGCGCCGGTAGGTACATATACATAAATCATAATATGTATGTACAGAATACGCAGGCGGCAAGTTACCACAGGGTTTGTAGTCACTCTATCCTATCACTCGTTTCTCCCCCTTTTTTTTCGTCCTCTGTCTCTCCCTTCCCGACCTCATTCTCTCGTCTCGTTCTCTTTACCTTTTCTCCGGTAGAGGTTCGTTTCTTTCTCGCGCGCGCGTCTTCGCGGAAGACACGCGCGACGAGAAAGAAAAGCGCAAAACAACAGCTACGTATTTTTTTATAATTTTTTTGGTAATATGACCACGGCCACGACGGCATTATTACGGGCTTTAGGGCTCACAGTCACAGAGTCACAGCACGCGTTCCTACCCTCGTCCCGGCTTCGCGGATCTCGATTATTATTATTATTATTTCTCTTTCTTTCGTTATCTCATTTTTCTCATCGTTCCTCGTCGTCGTTTTTCCGTTTTTTTTTTCGTTCGTTCTATTTCGCTTTTTTTTTTTTTTAAGTTTTATTATTATTTAGTATAGCCCTTTTTCGTAAGAATTCGCTGATTATTCTCTGAGACTCTTGGGAGCTCCGGCGAGGACACAAGACCGCGAAGATTATGCGTAGTTTTGTCGTTTGTTGCTGTTTGTATTATTTATTTATTTTTATTCTTTTTCGTTCGTTTTTTTGTTTTTGTTGGATTTTTTTTTTTTTTTTTGGTTGTTGTAAATGCCATCAGCCTCTATCTCGTTCGGTTATCCTCACAATAGGCGCTATGCGCAGTATCTATGCGCAAGTGTCGCATACTTCCTCCTCGTGTCGCTCAGTTCCTGCAGGAGTTTGTCGAGTGACGCTCTGAGTAATCTCGCAGCTCCCTCGTCCTACGCCGCCTTGCTCTTGTTCGTCTTGAAGCTAACTTGCAACACCCTGTTGCCGAGTGTATAACCGTTTAGGCTCTGTATCGCAACGACAGCTTCCTCGTAGTTCGTCATCGTCACGAAACCGAAGCCCTTGCACTTGTTGGTCTGCAGGTCGCGGATCACCTTGACCGATTGAACGGCCCCGAACGGGCCGAACAGCTGCCAAAGCACGTTCTCCTCCGTCTCCGGGGCGAGATTGTAAACGAAGATGCACCAGCCGGAACCGTTCATCGCGTTTCCCGGGAGCATCGAGTTCGCCAGCAGGTCACCCGCGAGTGGACTGTACCTGGAACATGGTCGTTATTCAAAAATAAGTAATTTTCCTCCTCGCACTTTCCACGCCCCGCGATCGAAGGAACCTTCGATCGCAGGGCCTTCGGCAGCGAGCTTTGTTCTTCCGTCGTTCGACTCGAAAAATCCAACAGCGAAGACAATCTCGGACTATCGTATTTATTTGCTAGACCCGAAAGACTCGTTCGATCCAATCGAGAGGCATAACACGCCAACTCTCGCGTAAATTCGTACGAGCATAAAGGAAGTAACAAAGCACACTTGACCGGTTAGCTCGGCACAGGCGAAGGCTCACGTGGAAGCAATTATTTATAGCAACAAACGTCATTTTCACGACTATTTCGAAATTCTGGCTTACGCACCGGGGAATATACGAAATTGTATCGCAACCACGGGCGCCAGTATCTGCGTTCGATGTAACATCGAACGCAAACAAACGCGCGCACATGTATTATCAGAGTTCGGAAAGCGCAACAAACGTGGAGCATCGTCAATGAGAAGAAACTTCTCTTTCCAGTGCGTTTAGACACATTTTTCTAGGACGCGAGAACGGACTTTCGATGGTTTATCACATAGATAGATATTTGTAAAATTGTGTTACGTACCTACTTGACGTCACAAGCCGCGTTAAAATAAGGCACATCTCGGTGAATACTCGATTTTCGAAAGGAAAAGAAAAACGGGAAACGACAAACAATCAATCATAATCAATTTATCAACAGATGCATCTTGTCTTTGATGAGATATAAGTCGTGAATAATTGAAATTACGAGATACGAGATTTACGGTTTATTCGCATGTGTTCGATGTATGCGTGGAAAATTTGTTCTCGTTATTATGTGTGTGTCCGTGTTTGGGCGTGCGTGTGTGTGTGTTTTGGTGTGTGCGAGTGGAAGGCGAAAAAAAAAATTGCTACACGACGAATAACGATATCTCGATTATATTTGCAACGTGTGGCAATTACGATAGATCGAAGCGACAAATAAGCGGAAAATTATAGATTTTCATTTCTCTTTGTAACAGAAGAAATCAGAGCCATCGCATTGTAATCTATGAGTGCTGTGACGATTTTCCATTGACTAGCTATAAAACCAAAGAACAACGAAGTGGGATGACTGCAAGGAAGACGATTGAGAGAAAATAAAGAAAAACAGTTAAACAATCGTTAAGACAACTCAAAAGGTTTCGAGGTCATTGACAAAAAAAAAGAAACAAAAAACAGTATTAAAAAAAAAACGGAAGAAGGTCGGCAAGCACAGATCTGAAAGGTCCAAATGGGTAAAAAGAGGAAAATAAAGCCACACGAAAACTGAATAAGCCGAATGAACAAACTTATATATCGATTAATAATAAATAACGGAAAAAAGAAAAATACTGACCTCTGTAAGCCTTTGTTAATGGCAAGCATGGCCTTGCCAGTGCTAAAACAAAACACAAAAAGAACAACGTAAGATGAAAAATATATCACGGGGCAAGAAGCTAGCTAAGGAAGGTGTGAAAGCAATTTTTTTTTCTTTTATTTATTTTATATTTTTTTTGCATTTAATCTTCTACGACGCCTCTTTTAAACTCGCTACGGAAATCGGGAAGAAATGAGTGAACATTGAAAAGCGGAAAGAAACATGATTGGGACAGATCTGCGCGTAATAGATCAATGATGTGTGTTTGTGTATCGTATCAACGAAATGCTTGTAAATGTTCGGAGAATGTTTCTTGTAGCATGTGTGAAAGAAAAATGAAAAAAGAGTGTAAACAAAATTGGAATTCGAGCAAAAGCGAAGCCGGACTTCTTTGCTTTTCTTGTTTACGTTTCGAAACGGAAACTTTCGTCCCCCTCCAAATTTATTGCCGGTCTCCTTCGCGCCGCTCCGAGATCAACAATATTTTGGAGCAACGACGAGAATCCTCCGTTCCATTGTGTTGTTGCGAAAACTAATGTGTGTGTATGCGTTGTACGACAGTTTCTGTTCTCGTGTGTTTGTGTGTGTGGACACAATGTAAATTGTATATAGAGAAACTTTTGACGGATCGATACGACCACGAGACTCTCCATTGTCACACCATGAATTAGGTGTTAAAGTTGCTCGTACATTCGTTTGCCTCTTGCTCGAACGATTTTTCTTGGAACTTGTCCGATACAATCGGCACTCTCGAAATTTCGGGTAAAAAGGGAAACAAAACGAGTGTCTACTTTCGAGAACGAGAGCGACGCTTCGATATTTTGAAGATAACTTGTTTCATTTTTATCAGTCAAAAGGCTAAAAGCTCTATTTAAAGATTCAAGGAGCATCGGGAAGGAATTCTAATTTCCAATAAACTCGAAATTCTGAGATGCGATAAAATTTTATCGATTAATCTCATTGGGAAAAAAATTAATATCGATAGTTTTATGCCTGAAAACTGTGTAGTAGCGTTTGAAACTTCGTTTCAGAGAATTTGGAAAGTCGAAATGTCTTCGAGAGTAGAAAAGAACGAGTTTGTTCGATGGCAAGGAGCAACGAATGTTGGCGAGTGTTTTCGTCGATAACAATCGATACGAGAAAGAAGCATAATTGATCGATCGATCCGACGAGCGCAAGATCTTTGATATCTTTTTTCTTTCTTTTTTTTCGGGTAGAGCGAGTAGAGGCGAGTAGGTACCTGGATAGTGGCGACAGTGGAATGTACCTGAAGCGGCCGGTTGGATGATGGATAGGGCCGCCGAATCGTCGGCTAGCCTGTGGCGCCAGATAAGCTGCTATCGGTGGTATCGCCTTGTTGTTGTTGCTCGGGTTGTTGGCGAACTTGACGGTGATCGGCTCGGTCGAACCCTTCGGTATTGTTCCGTTGAGCTCCTGGATCGCCCGTTCAGCCTCCACGCGTTGATCGAACCTTATGAATCCGACACCTTTCGACAGGCCTGCCAAGGTCACGCATAGAGCCGAGCGTAACGAGAAATAACATAGAAGAGAGAGCGGCATAAGCGAGGCGAGGTTTTTTCTTTACTTTACTCGTTAGAACAATGCCGAAATAAGAACAAGAGCAGCTAATGGTGTTTCTTTTTTTTTTTTTTTTTCTTCTTCTTCTTCCGTTCGGGAAGCACTTTCGTGTGAACCGCCGAAACTCGAGAGACTCTCGCGCATCCGTCGTACAATTAATCAGACGCGCAACACAAATCGAAGAAAAAAAAAAAGAAAAATCAACCATTTCAATAACTGCAATTATTTGGCGCTTTCGTTACAATTCAACTGAAGGCAATACAAAAGTGTTCGGTCCCAATCGCAACAATGATTGGTCACTTTATCGCTGTACCATCGCCTCGCTGCGAAAAATTGGACGGCTTGCGCGAGAATCTTGGAGCTCGTCAGCTTTTCCGGCCTCAAACGAAAACTAAAAGGAGTGCTCAGACACGCGTGTGACGCACGCAACACAACAATGATACACGACAAGGTTTCATTATCTCGATCGACGATGAAACGAAATTCGAACGGATAGAAACAAATGAACAAGAGTGAAGGTCCGAAGCGAGTGGCTCGGTGCGCGCAGCTGTGTTCGGTTCTTCGAGCACATACGAGATTGAGATTCATCTTTTCTTTTTTTTTCCAAACTTTGTCGCAGACAATCTGCTTCTCGATCGCTTCCGGAGGGAATGAAAAACAAGAGGTTGACGAGTCGCAATTATAAAACCAAAAGAAATTTCGTAACGATAAATAACGGACAGATGAATAAAATACTTCGACGACGCAAATACGGTGCAAAATAGCGTAAGGATTTTGTCGAGTGAGGTTCGAATCGGTAAAATCTTAAAAGCCAATGCTTGAAAACAAAATTAATTCGCTTTTTCCAATCGATGTATAATAAATAACAAACATTTTGTAGACAAAGTGAAGGATAATGTTGTGGCGGGGAAGGCCGGGGGGGGGGGGGGGGGGGGCGAAGGGGCTAAAAACGTGCTCGCGTATATTGTATTGTATGGGACACACGCGTGCGGCGCTCGCGCTTCAAGCAATTCGAACAAAACGCAAACAACGTTTAAACTATAGAAGTGAAACAGAGAGAGTTTGTTTGTTTTTTTCTTCGTTGCTTCGCTTTATATATTTTCGTTTTTTTTCGTGAAGAGAGATGAGAGAAAAGAAAAAAATTATGATTTACGTACCGGGCAAATTGTCTCCGCCGCCAGTCACAAATTGTCGTACTAAACAGAAACGAAACAAATCATATAACGTTACAATCACAGCGAAACCAGCTCGGATCCGTTCGCCCCTGATTCGCCATTCGAAAGAAAAAAAAAATTAAATAAATAATCTATCCGATACATTGAGAATCGAGCGTTCAATTGAAGAATTAAAAAAAAAAGGAAAGAAAAAGAATTGAGAATAAAAAAGCCGAATCAGAGGCGAGCAGTTTTACGAATAAATTATACTATAGGTTTTGTACTTAAGCATAAGTTGCGTGTCGTTTATTTTCTTTTTCTCGAGTTCGACTATCTCGAGAGATACGATTTTTTTTTTCTTCTAATTCGTTCCTGAGGGCCCGAAGCTTAATCTCGATATTGGCAAGAGTAACACCGTTGATCATCGGCAACGAAACGCAATTATTGGCAATGGCATATAGAAAAGAAATGAAAGAAAGCCATAGAGATAACAAAGAGCTCGGAGAGTGATACGAATTACGCGGGGCGTTACAATGGACGAGCAAACGTCTACACGATCGAGAGGCGGGAGGCCATGAGGCTGTGTGTAGTTTACAGACCGAGTACCGAGGATATAAAGAGAACGAAAAAAAAAAAATACATCAACAGAAAGAAATATCGTACGGGGAAGACCAACGTAAATTGGGTGGCGGGAGAGTCTCTCATGTAACTGAAATATAAGAAATAAAAAGTAAATACACGTGTGTAGAGACTGTGTGGATGCTTTCCGAATTATCGTCCTTGCGACATTGCGGCACGGAAATTCAATTTGAAAACTAAAAGAAATCAAGGAGAAAACGAAAGAAATTTAAACATCAAAGATACATGGAAGAAACTCAACACAACGAGATACGTTAACAAGGAAAGAGATGCGAGGTCAGCGTTTCTTTTAGTTCTTTTCTTAGAGAACAAGACAAAAAATATTTATCGTTATCGTAATATTTTTTTTTCTACGAGCGTCAAAAGCTTGACTTTTGTTTTCTGTTTGATTGAGTTATTTTTTCTTTCAAGAGAGGCGCACCGATCCACCCTTTTCTCTCGTCGGTCGTAAAAACCAAACCCCATGGCTCATCCCCCACCCCCCCTGCCATCCCGTTTTGACCCACAACCTTTCGGCTGTGACTTACCGGTTATGTTGTCGCAGAGAATTCGTGACGTTATTATCCTCCCGTAAGGACTGAAGAGATTCTCGAGGTCGTGCTGCGTCATGTTCTTCGGTAGACCGCTGACGTAAAGATTCGCACCCTTGATCGCTTCGCTGCTTGGTCTTGCGTACGAAACCTGATTTGGCAATGAGAAAAAATTATTTGAATTTCTTTGTTTATATCATAATTTTCAAAGAAATGGAAAGAAAATAATTTGCCTGCAACTGGATCGGGATTCGCGATTACGAGGCGTTGGAGAAAAAATATATTGTGGGATGGCAAAGAATTCCAGTTCTTTAAATCTTGTGGCGAGAAAAGATAATGAGAAAGACACAATGATTCGAATAACTTTGAAAACGGAGGAAACGAAAAGATTTTAGAAGGATCCTCTAGTTTTCTTTTGCACGTAAAAATGAATCTTATCCGCAAGCATTCAGTTTTTGGGTCGAGAAGAAAAATCTCACCACAACTGTGAGACCAAAGACTTTTCAAAAATCCTTCTTAACTGGGTCTGAGTTACGATAAGAGAATTAGTAAAAAAAATGGTATAGGAAATTGTGTTTTGAAGAAAAAGATTCGCAAATTTTTTTTTCTCTTCGTCTGCTCCTCGACAAACAACTCACCTTGATAGTTTTGTTCTGCAGTCGAAGACCATTCAATGTGTTGATGGCTTTCTCGGCGTCCTCAGGCCGATGATAGTTAACGAAGCCATAGCCCAAGCTTTGCCCTGCGATCACGAAGTCAACGGAGTCTAATTGAATTCCACATAAAAACAATAATGTAAAACTCAAGACTTTTGGAATTAACAAAGGTTAAAACGCGCGCGCGCCCTAAACGTTATTTCAACGTTATTTCATTGTCAATCCACATGAAAATACATATGTATATCGAATCGTTGTCGCGTTATCCATTGAAGTGTCCCGTCGCGAATTGTTCGCGTGTGAAATTTCGCGGAAACGGCGAAAAACACGCTTTCGAACTGTTACGAATTTCCGGATGATTCGAAGCATACGGTGATTTATGGAACGTATTATCCTCGTTATTACGGACCTGAGAACCCGAACAAGTACGTGCTCCGAGCGTATAGAGCCCGCGATGCTTTCGATCCAAACACGCACGCCCCCGCGTCTCCAAGCTCGAAATAGAGTCTCGCGACTTTTACACGTGTGGCCCCCGCGCGCACTATTCGGAAAAAGCACGCGCTCGCGACAAACCGCTCGCTCTCTCTCTCTCTCTCTCGGATCTTACGAATTTCTCTCGGTGGTACATATCAACCGCGTTCACGTGGTCACGCGCTTTTTCTCGTGACACTGGCTCTAACACGCTTCTGAACGCGAATTGCAAGCACGATAATTAACGTTATTATTAATTCAAGAAATAAATAATTTGTAACTGATAAAAAAAAATTATAAATCGATTTTATTACAGAGATTCATTGTTTGATTTAATTAACGTTTTTTTTTTTTATTTCGAACCGAGAATATTTGTAAATAAATTGGGAATAAACAATTGTTGGTCACGCACATAATCGGGATGAAATTAGTCGAAGGAATTGCTTTTTTTATCGTTACTTCTGTTTTGCGTTTTATCTTTCGCCGACCGGGCGAAATGAAAATAAGAATAAAAAAAGAAGGAATTACAAAATCGACGATACGGAACTTACCGGTGACTTTGTCACGTATGAGTTTGCAACTCTCGACCTCGCCGATACTCGAGAACAATGCACGAATCTCTTCTTGTGCCATTGTCTGAGGCAGGTAGTTGACGATTAGATTCGTCTTCGATTCCTCTTGCGAGGTCTGCCCGAGGGTGGAACCCCCATTCTGTTGCACAACCGTGTCCATTCCGTTTGCCATCATTTCAATCCGTTCAAACACACTCGTCACCTAACTACGAACGAAATCTGCAAGCAAAACGAAAAAAAACGAAAAAACATAAAAGATGATTTTTTTTCCAACTCAAGCCGAAATGTAAGTTATTATACATTTTCATTCATGGTAAAATTTTCGACGAATTGAGGGAAAGAAAGGACGATGGGATGTCCATAGATTTCAGGGAAAACGTTGCATTTTTGTCTGTTTACTCTGGAAAAAAATATAGGTATCAAAAATTCCTTAAAAATGATTTTTCGTAATGGCCTTCCGGTAATGTAAAAAAACATGTGGTTGTGTGTGACAAGTCGATATTTTTTTTTTAATACGAGATTTCGTTATTTTGTATCAAACAAAAAAATGCAAGGAACTCCTACTCTTTGCATTGGGAATAGGCATTTTTTTCACAGTTTTTTTTTTATTACGAATAGAAAACAATTTAGTTCCCTGAAATCAAAGAACTTCCAGCAAAGCTTTGTATATATAAAATCTTGTTATCTCAACGATAATGTTTCGATTCTTCGGGACGAAAATATTCCGATATTCCCGCATCGCAAAGAAGCGAATGCCGAAGGCTCCGGGACTCAGGAGACTGACCCTATTCGTAGCTATCGTCGCCGATGCCGAACGTAAATAATACAATGAAACACACACGAGCGCACACGTATTATTTTCGCTTCTACGAGCCGAGAGGGCTGACTTCCTTGCGATATTGTATTTTGTGTTTTCGTCGCGGTCAAAGCGAACGACGAGAGCATTTCGAGGCTCGAAAAACGAGAAAAAACATAAACAGACACAAGCAAACGTATTTGATGTACACAACGGCTTCATTTTTTTTTTTTCGTAGAGTTAGAGTCGGTTAATCTCGACTCGTTCGAGCGTTGTAAATAATAATGACGATTCCAATGATTCTATTAATAGAAAAATTGATAGTCGTACAATATTCTCGTTTCCAGTCCAAACGCTTTCTTAAATATCTCGTACCGAAAGTACGATCGATATTGGACGGTAGAATTTTGCACGAGACTAACTTGTTCCGGGAATTAATTTTTTTTACCTTGAAAAAAATAATTTTGAGGCAAGAAAAGTCTCATTTTTTTCAACGTAGTTTGTGATTTATAAAAAAAAATGAGTGTAAAATAATGACGAATGAAAAATTCGTGAAAGAACACAGATAGTTTTATGACTGCGTGCGGACATGTACGTATATATACTTCGACACAGTGAATTGCAGTAGATGCGGCAGCGGCGTGATAGCGCAGTGAACCGGCATTCTAAAAAACGCGGGCAAGCCACCCTACGCGATCGAAACTACTCCGCTTGGGGTTGCCGCTTCTAGTGGCGGAAAAGGCAAACTCCCCACCGAGAGTGGCTACTCAGTGACTCCCAATCATTATCCTCTCACAGAACCCAACACAATTTTCAAAATTATTATTCCATCATTATTATTTTGTCAAATATCTTTACGATTCTCTCATTTCCTTCGGCACATAATTTTTTTAGTATAGCACAATTTTCGTTTCACTTGAAACACACTTTCGGATCGTGAAAACTGGAACATTGTTCTAATCGAGACACTCGAGCTCGAACTTAACGGAAAAGTCTATTAAAAAAATGATGTTTGAAAAAATCTTGCGTTAAAGGCCTTCCATGAAGATGGATAGAACCACGCAAATTCTATGAAAGCAAAAAAAAGAAACAATATTTCAAAAATCTGCTGAGGCAACAAATAAAAAGTTATTAATTTTATGAAAATAATAATAGTTCAAAAAATCACGTGACCCTGAAAGCAACATTTTTTTCGTCTGCGTTCCAGCCGAGAAAACCTAGCCGACTATTAAAAGAATTCATCGAAGTGTCCTACGAGCTTTAGAGACAAAAAAGGCTGCCGAAATGCCGTCGAGATAATGCGCGAAGAGTCCGAAATACGAAAGACCTAGGGCAATGTGCGGTTGAGATCCACTGAACGAGGGTGGGGGGGTGGGGCTTATGATGATGAGGGTAAGTACACGGTGGAGGAGCAAAGGGATGGTTTAAAGGGGCGACGAACCCCCGTGTGTACGAGCGTGCGGTGGTAGTTTAAAAGGCTCCCATGGTACCGTGTGGCTATTCCCCTCCCCCTCGTCAGCCGAAACTTTCGAGCGACCCCCCCGTCATCGTCACGCTATCTTCGTTTCCTTCGAGCGCCTGCATATGCATGCGATGCGTGCGGTGCGTCCAAGGGGGGCGAACCGTGGACGCGTAGAGAGAGAGAGCGAGAGAGGGAGCGAGTGAAAAAAAAACGCCGAATTTGAGGGGAGTCTGGCGCGTAGGGTGTGTACGGAGGCTCGTGTGCCTAGTGGAGGTTTCGGATGGGTCGGGCCGAATATATATATGTATATATATACATACACAGCTGCGCTCTACGCGGGCACGGGACATACATCAGCCGGCACGAGCCACCCAGCGTTATATTTTAATATCCCTTTCTTCGTCTCCCTCGAGCCTCAAGTTCCCGAGCTATCTATCTCCCTTTTTGCCTTTGAGTTAATTCTTTTCCCCTGTCCCATGCTCGAAGTCGACATACGTCGGCATCAGCTGTCCCCAGACACCTTTGCACCCCTCGAACCGGTGTCCCCCCCGACGACACGCCGAGTCTCTGATCTCATCGAGTGAACACGGCTACTTTGCCCCTCCCCGCGCCCGCGAGAAGTCAATGCGTTTCCTTGATACATTAATTTCGTTTCCTCTCTCCTTTCTCTCTGCTTGTTTATTTTTTTCCTATCGAGAACACAATTGCTTCGGGCGTATCAGGCGAGCGCGGAAAACATTTCGCATTCTACTGTGGCCTATCGGAGTCCCGCATCTTCGCTCGGGCTCTTATCGATCCGCGACTGGCAAACCCGCTCATTGTGCGAAGTACGCACGGGCGTTTTAGGAGAAACGAGTCTACTGCAGCCCTCCACCCCGTCTTCCTCGCTCAAACGATTTCGTTATTATTTGCAAGATTTGTCTTTCGTTTCTCGTGCGAGAAACGACGCATATGAATCAAAGGAATCTAAGGAAAATTGACGATGCGATAATTGTTTCGCGTAATCAGTTTGCTCGTTGGAGCAAACGATTACTATCGTAAATTATAGATTGTTAAGACAATTAGAATAAAAACAAATAGCGGCGACACGAAACTTTAGTGGCGAGGGATGTATTTTTATGCTTCCTTATCTCGTTTGTGCACGCAATTCACAGCTGCTACTTTCTCTATTAATTACGCAATTGATTCAGAAAAAGCACAGCCACGAAGCTGCGACCGAAACTATTTTTTTTTCAAACCAGTCGGTCACGAACTGGTGGCGCGGGGACGGTGAAACAATGAGAAAACATCTGGATTTTGTATACGCTGCGAAAGTGCCGAGGATCGGTTGCTTTAGGGGGGGTAGTGACTTTGAGCTTTTCCTAGGCGAGTTGGAAAATATAATACATAGATAGGATCTTCGACGTCGGCCAGGTGGTCATGGCGACGGGGATCATGAAAATCGCGTGGCCACGAGAGCGATCAATACGCGCGCGCCCCTCGGTGTCTTTGGGTTGCTCGGCTGGCTGGGATAGTAGCGGCGGCAGCAGCAGCAGCAGCGGCGGCGGCAGCAGCAGCAGCAGCTCTCCACCAGGAACTCTCTCCTCTTTGTGTCTCTTTCCACGCCCCGCACGGGCTAACTCATTTCCAAGGGAAACCTCGCGACGCGTATGTCCCTTCGCCCCCTCACGCACGGTCCTACTATACTGTGACGTACGCACTGCCGGTGTGCCTGCTCTCTCTTTCCATCTCGCTCTTCCCCGTCCACGCGAACGTAAGCACACAGCCACTCTACGCGAGTGCCGCATCAACGCCAGAACCCCGGGCAACGAGACCCACGAATGTCGGCACCCGTAAATTTAAGTCTTGTTTCCTTCGATCTTTTTCTCTCTTTCTATCGCCCCGACTTGGCAACCCGTTGAATTACATTGAGCAATTCATTGATAGCCACGACGAGGAACAAAGAACATTTTTCAAACTTTCGCTACTGTTTACTATGTCTCGGAAAAATGTTCTTACAGTCGGCTATCGGAATTTTGAAAAGTCGATGAGAACGAAAAACATTTTTTTTTTGAACGAATGTGCATTCGAGGGAATTTTTTTTGCCCATCATTCGAAACGCTAACATGATTGTTTCGTGATATTTTTTTAAGGTGATTTTCGATTCTTATGGATTTGCACAAAAAAAAACTACGAAGACTTGTTTTTTTTTTAAATGAAGGATTTTTTTAACCTCTCACGAGATTCGCGTTATTCAGCGTCTCTGGAGAATCGACTAACGCGCGAATACGCGAGAGCGCAGCAGTAGCGTTCTCGCGTTATTACGCTCGGGGAGCCGAACGCCATACCGGCGTTTCAGCAGAGTGGAGTAACACGTGCTCCGAAAAAATAAAGGAGAGTCAAGCGACGCCCGAGACGCGATCGCCACTCTGGTGTTTCTTGAACGAACGCCCGTTCCGTGCACTGTTTATGTTCAAATATATCCGCGTGCGCGCGTACGATAATAACGTGCCCTTACGGCCCTCTTACCTCGCAAACAGCCGTCGGAACTGTATTATTCCACCACGTTTCACGTTTTTACAATTAAACAATTTACTATCACGGCGCGGATTATCAGCCGACGGGGAAGCAAGGGCGGGGAACGGGGTGGGGGGAATACAGAAGATTTACAGCTGATTATTGTTCGAACACTCACCACCGCCCGAAACGGAAGGGTAAACGAATAATAAAAAATGAACTAAGGTCGACGCGAAAAATGCGCAGCATTTATCGGACTCGTCGAATCGACCGATGGACGCGAGGTGACGATTAGATTCGCGATTATTTCTTCTCCCGTGCTCCGGATCTATATGTATTAACTCTTTTTCTGTCTTGATCACCGAACGGCGTGACGAGCCATGCCTCGTTCGTTCACACACAGCGACGAGAACACGACGACGCGTAACTCGAATTTCGCCGATGACGTTTTTTTTTCTTCTCTCTCACGTCGAACACAGCACGATTACGGTGCACGCCTATTGGTGCGTGTCGTTCGAACGACCGACGTTGAGACGCGCGCGGTCGAAGAAAACAGCGGATAACGCGACTGTGACAGACCACACAATTGAAATAAAGGCGGTTAACTATACTAAGGAAACAAAGAAACAACGTTACGGGCGGAGGCTGCCTAGAGACTGAGCGCGATCGAGTAACACCACCGGGGCTCTCCGCTTGATGCCTCGCGCGTCGTTGCCGCTGACGCCGCTGTCGGCGCTTCGCACCGACACGGCCGAAACTTCGGGCGAGCTCGGCCGCGCTCGCGCGGATTCGTGGAAGCTCTCTCGACTCGCCCCCCTCCGCCCGCCGACGGCCGACACGAACGAGGAGATTTCTGTACTAGCTTTCTTTTGTTTTCTTCGGGACGTGCGAACGACCCGCTTCCTGCTACGAGTTCCTACGGCCCTGAGGTGCGTAAAACGCATCGCGAAAAGAGTTCTTCGAATTTAAAATCCGACAATTGACAATGAAAATACGAAACTTAGAGCACTCATATTTTCAAGTTCAACTCGCCGGGAAAACGGTAATCTTTTTTCATTCAAGAAACAATCGGGCATTTTTCAAACGACGTTGGAATCGAAGAATTTGCAATGCTGATGAGAAATTGTTTTTTCCGAGCTATCGAGCCTCCCCTCAAAACTTTTGTTCTTGCGGAAGATTCCAAGGTCTCTCGTTAGACATTAACCCCAAGCGTGTATCCTGCTCGCGGGTTCTTTTCATGCGTTTCTATTATAATTCTGCGGTTACTATATCCGGCGAACTATTTGGACTTAGTTATAGCAGAAGCTGCCGGCATAAGCGGCTCTCAAGCTTGACGCTATTGTGCTATCTCTCCGTTCCGTCATTTGTCGAGCATATGTTTTCGAGACCCCGACCTATTCCTTTTGTACTTTTTTTTTTTTTTCCTCGATATTTTATTATTTTTGTCCTTTGCCTGCACGACGAGACGCGCTCGCCGCGCGTTTCCCACGTCGCGGGGCTTTACGTCGTTATACCCTAATGGAATGTAAAGCGCGGATAAAATTGACAAGCTTTTGTACAGTAGTCGAGTTTCACTCTACGACATAGTCGGGGCGAGGAGATTGAAGAAAATCGCGCGCTCGCCTGGCGAAAGGTCACAAGCGAACGGAGGAAGCAACCCGCGTTGACTGTTAGTCTCGTCGCCGCTAATATCGATCGCGGATGCACTTCTCGCGGCTTTCTCTCGTTTATTTTTTCTTCTCCTATTTAACTCGCTTTACCTTGGCTTTCCTGTTTTTCTTATCCGTATCCGAAGATATATAGACGCGGCGCACGATTCCCCGGCCCTGACCTTACGTCGCGGCGCACGAGTACGTTCGATCATATCTCGGGTTCGAGAAGCTCGCGGTATCAGAGCGAGGGTTGCGAGAGTTAGTCGTTCGAAACGATGACAACCCAAAATTATGCGACTCTGACGAAACGAGCCGAGTCAAATTTGGCCGTTGAGCCAATAAACGTCGCGACTGCGAAATGCGTTCGCGTTACGAATTATTTCTCGTTGCGATTCGATGACGAAATGAAAAAAAATTAATTAACAAAAAAAATATATTTATCGTACTTTTTCGTACCAAAATTTTTGGGTCGAGAACGATAAATCGGCTCGGATAATCAATAGCTTCGACGAGCCCGGAGCGAATTAATATTTCGGTGGGACGAAGAGATAATATCCGTTCGTCTGGGCTGAAGCTCAGTTATGACGCGAATCTAACGGCGGAGGCTCCGCTGCAAACTCACTATCCCACCGGAGAGCAACGAAATTATAAATACGTCCCGGTGTATAAACACTATAAATATACGGCGTCCTCTAGCCGTGGGAGGGGTGCTCGATTATATAGGAAGAATCTCTCTGTCCGTCATGCAACCGGAATCGAACATTTATTATCGCAAATTTACGCAACGACCAAAATGTGGTTTAAAAAAAAATCAATTCATAATCGGGCGTAACTTTGCTAGATAAAAGATTTCGATCTTGCCGAACCGAACAGGCGGTATTTTCTATTGAAACATATTATATACGTTATATATATTACATACATAAATAATAATTAAAATACAGATTATGGATCCAATAAATTTCGAGATAAGAAATTCATTCTGTTTTTTCACGATTTCGTCCAACAAAAGAAGTTCTGTTCGCGATGATGGATTTTATGCGTTTCTTTATCGGCACAAAAACGCGTTTGCCCTCGTAGCTCGAGGATATTTCTCAAAGGCGTAGAGTCCGCTAATAGCGATAGAGAGGCGGCCGATACCGAGGGATGACGAGCCCGGTGAGACGAGGGTTGCCCGAACAAAACGCCGGGGACAAAGTGGGACGAAAGCTGCCCCGCGCTCGATCGATTGGGTCGTTTCCCAATTACGATCGGACGGTAAGCATCGGCGCATCGTATTCCAATACATCTCCACCTATATATACAGTGACACACGTATATATATACATGGATGCACGTATATATTCCATAAATCCATTAATCGTCTCTGGGATATTGGAACGGCTGGTTTCCTGGATAATTCGCGCCCAACGGAACCACCATCGAGTCGGCCAGGTTTAGTTTCGATGCTAGCATAGAAGCGTTCATAACTATGAGACCTCACGAGTGTGCGTTGTGTTGGCTACAAAATGCGAGAGTTCGAGCCAGGATAGCTCGGCGAGAGCGTCATATGCTCGTTTCCACGATCCGCCCACAATGGGATACCTCAACTATACAACTGTCTCTCGCAACCCCTAAAACTACTTGCCAGACGGTGCTTCCCTAATTCCCGTACACGCCGAAACGTATTTTATTTTTCCTTCGTTCTCATTGTCCTCGCCTCGCGCCGGACAACACTTTTCCGGAAAAGCGTGACCGAGGTCAGTCACGAAGCGCTCTTGTGGATCTATCGAGGCCTCGATTCGGCGGCTAACGATACGAAATAGTTATTTGTATGGCGGGCGCGTACGAGGGGAGTTTTGGACCAGTTTGAAAGTCTGGCACGAGTCGGGTCTCTCCTTTTCATTCTCGTGCCGTTCACATAATTTTTTTATAAGAAATTCAAGAAATCTTTGAAAAACTCAATTTTTGACGTACTAAAAACTCAAATATCCGGCTTGTCGAAGTTTACGTTGTTTGCGGTGAAAGAACGGATTTTATCGAGATACGATGTTGTTTGTGAATGCCTCGACGTTATTGAAATTTTGGAATTAATTATTTTACTAGTTCTCGAGCGTTGAGTCGAGTTCAATGAGCCAGTATTAAAAATCGTTCAACAGCGTTCAGATGTTGCAGGATATTTTGAGAAAAATGAAAAATAATCCCCGACGCGCAACGATATGTTTTTCAAATCAATATTTATCATTAAAAAAACCTTATTAAGCATCCGGAAATCCCCATTTTTGAAGTTTGAATATTTTCATGCCATGTAAAAATGAATCGTTCCTCAAATTCCAATCTAATCTAGACAAGCAACTAAATTCATAAAACGCGTTTTTTGAAACGCATATCCTTAGTGTACTATCTACACATATATATAATGTAATCCAATTTCGAGTACTTAATTCGCGTACTTCCAAAATCTATGGTTGGAAAATAACTTCCCTGCAATTCACATCCTCACAGAATCATAAAAAAAAATGCTATAAGGTCGAGTCACGATTTGGGCAGAGACCAGATAAAGATTCCAGGCTTTTTCGTGCAGCGAAAAAAAAGAGCCCTCGGGCGCGAACAATGTGCATCATATCTATGGGCCGGGAATATTTTCTGCAGCGAAATTCGGCTCGTGCGGAGAAGGGGACAGAAAGAGAGAGCGAGAAATGAAGAATGGAAGAGAGAAATGGAATGGTGTGTCCGAGGGGCTCCATTGATTCGTTCGCCGGTGGTAGGCACTGGGGTAGCCTGGCTGGCTGGCTAGAAGAACGTTGGCTCGGCGTTGCAGCGAAGCGAGGCGAGAGAGGGATAGGGACCAGCAGCAGCAGCAGCAGCAGCAGCGGCTTACCCTGGGGTATATGAACCCCAGCGTACCAGGGAGTGGCGGCAGGGGCGGAGGAGGGGGCTCGGGGGGGTTGGAGAAGAGAAGGGGCTTTCCCGTTCTACCCTTCTCGGCTTCTATATAACCTCGTCTCTTTCCATTCCTCGCTCGCTACGCCTGGCTCGCCCTCACCGCAGGTTCACCCCATAGTACGAAGGCGCGCGCGCGCGCGCACGCGAGCGAGCGCGACACATGGACCTAAAAAGCGATCAATACGCGGCGGCAACTACGACGACGACGGCGACGATGTCGGTGCTGGAAGCGAGCTCGCTTCGTGCCGCTCCCCAACGAAGCTCTCCTACGATCGAAACTACCCGTTTCTCCCCATCGCCGTTTCAGCCCAACGAAATCTTCTATAATTTCCAAAAAGATCCCTGCTCTCTTTATTCGAGCATATTTATCAATATTCCTCTTGATTATATTTTTTTGAAAAAGAAAATCGAGACAAATATTTTTCCGTGAATGTCGATCAAAATCACTCGAAATTCTACTAAAAAATTTCCAAATCCGAACGAATCCTTTTTTCGTATTTATCAGTATTCACGACCGCGCCCTTCTGACCGGGTTAAAATTATCATTAAATTCTTCGTCTTGTCGTTGTTTCAACTTACTGAATTGGAAGCTTTCATTTTCGCGTCGTTCATTCGGTTTTTTGTTCCCCGCAGATATTGGCATACGTCAGCGCGTGCATCGCGCGTCGCTGCTCCCCGGGGTCGAATAATGCCGGATAAAATAATACGGGACACGCCGAGGGTAGCGACGAGTGCTCGCCGATTATCAAGAATCATTATTCCCTCGCGTTTCTCGTTGCGTATC
This sequence comes from Ischnus inquisitorius, assembly GCA_963924025.1. Classification (NCBI taxonomy): domain Eukaryota; kingdom Metazoa; phylum Arthropoda; class Insecta; order Hymenoptera; family Ichneumonidae; genus Ischnus; species Ischnus inquisitorius. The sequence continues at coordinate 7,047,804 of OZ001251.1, read as the reverse complement.
GCTTCGCAAACGCGGATCGAAACTCGACTGGGACGCTTCGCTTGAGCCCTCATTATATTCTTTTTTTTATGCACATACATATATACATATATATATGTTTTTTTTTTATTCCAAGTTGCGAGGGTGGCGCTGCCCCCGGGCACGTACGCTGTACTTCCGGTTTCGCGGGACAACCGAGTGCACGAACCCCTCGAGGCCCGCGCACCGTCCTCACGCTGCTGTATTTCCGGCGCCTCTCCGGTTCGAATCTATATTGTCGAGGGTATACCGGCGAGATGAGTACGCATACACGGAATACAATATGAGAACGTAGGGGAACTTGCATAATATTGAATAAGAGATCGTTAAAGCGAGCTCCCTCTCGTCGCTACCTTCGGCGCTTGTGTTAGTTTTGATGTATATATATATATGGTATATATACGTATATATGCGTGTATATAACATATATATAGACGGAACGGCGTGTTCTCCCGAAGCCACACCCAGTCAAGAAGCTGACTCGGCCACTTCGCCCCAATACAGCATTTTATCGGGCTGCGTGTCAACGCTTTTTCACTCCGGCTCGATTTCATTGTCTACTTCGAATGATTGAAACAAAACAAAAAATACAAAAAAATCTATCGACTGGGCCCGATTCTATTTGGAATTAATTCGTGCGACATATTGCAGGCACGAAAAGTTTCGAATTAATGAACACCTGGATAAGCGAGTTCGTGGAGTTTAACCGAGTGTGGAGAACACGCCGGTGCGAGATACAGCGGGAGGGGGGCTCGCGGGTTCCGGGACGGGGACGGACGAGCGGACGGGGAGAAAAAACGCCGGCTCCGGTCGCGAGGAGCGCGGCGAGAGAAAAAAAAGACAATCGGGACACTGTCTCGTCAGCATGAAAATTCAATTCGATTATAGATATAAAGATAACGATATTAAGATAAATATAATTTGTCACAGAACACAAAGTAAAGAAAAAAATGAACATACCGATTAACGATGAAGAAATCAGTGGTTGTGTGGAGCAGGATGCTGAACTAGGCGGCAGAATCGGAACGCGCAGTACTGGGTGTATACTGAATTTTCTATTTTATTCTCGCTTCGTTTTTTCTCTTTCGTTAGTTCTTTTCTCGAGATCTTTACGCGACAATCGAAGGGGATGAAATTTGTTTTGTTTTTCTCGCAACGGACTTTAAATCTCTTACGATCCCGACGACGATTCGCTTGTCTTCGCGGCGGAACGACGGAAACAAAAGGAAACTCCGCAAACTCTGTCGTTTCACCCGCCTTGCGACGCCCGACGTGACCGATTTCGAGAATCCTTTTTCTTCCACGAATAATCTTCCAGGTTGAAGGCAACGTCGAAACAACAGGTTATCTCACCCTCTCCGAAGTTAGAAAACGGACCGGGGACCGGGGGCGGCTCGCGGGGGTGCAATGTACAGCTTTGTACCCACGTTTTTGTTTTTAATTCGTTGTTTTTCTTTGTTTATGTATAATTTTGGAAATTTTGCGTTACCCGGTTAATCGCGAGGATGTTTCCGTCGGGAATGTACGAAATGTGAGAGTTACCACAGGGAATCTTAGTTGAAGTGAACCGAACGGCTAGTTCGTTTTTTTTTTTTTTTTCTTTTTTAGTCTCACGAACAAGAGTGAGTATAGAGAAGGTAGACACACACAGGGGCGTTCGGACAAATGTACGATGGACAGCGGAGGATTTTTTTTCTCGTTTCCGGGGGGGGGAAATTCGGGGACGAGGGGGATGGGAAAAAAAAGAGGAACTTCAAACGAGGCGACGAACGTAACGGAATTATATGATTGGCGAACTTGGCGAATTGTTTAATTATTAAAAAACGTATTAATAATTCAACGAAGGGTCGGCGGGGGCGGGGCGGGTTTTTCGGGGCTGGGGGAGGCAATTAATCAACGAACGTACGAACGAATTAAAAATTCAATTAAATGCGGAATTAATATATGTATAGTATATTAATTCAATGAATAATAGAAGTAAAGGTATAATAATATTGCGGGTAACGGTGTCTACGTAACGCAATGCCTTATGTGGTGCGGTAACTAAACTGACGGGGTTGCCAGTACGACCGGGCGGCTGCACCCTCGATCTATTCCTTCGCGGATCGAGGGGAGGCTCCGCAACCCTCCATCCCTCCTCCATCCTCTCCGTTACGCTGTGTTACTTCGCGGCATCCCCCACTTCGTTGTCTCACTCCCGCCGCTTCGCTCACCCCCTCTGATGAGCCCGATAGCAAACTCCGCGAGGGTGTAACGCGAAGAAATACGGAGATAAAGAAAATACAGTCATTGGCCTTTGCGGATTCTTTCGCGGCGAGGCTAAATAACTTTATTCGCGCATCCGGATAAAAGGAAAAAAATGTATATCAATTGTTTTAATCTTTATTACGAATCACAAATTCATCAATTTCAATTAGAAAAAAAAAAAGTAAAAAAAAAGTTTACCAGAGCCGGGTAAGGGATCGGAAAAGTAGGGACGGGAATCGAAAGCAAAGCCGCTCGCTCCTTCAGCTGCGAAGGGGTTGAAACTACCCCACGGCGTTCGAGCGCCGGCGCGTTCGATTCTACGAGCGCGGGTGTTGGTGGGGGAAGTACATAAATAGGCATATATATATATGTGTATTTATGTACACGGGTGCGATATTGCGCGAAGCTCAAACGGCAATAAAGAGAGGAAAACAAAATGCACCAATACCATTGTACACGCGGGATGCTTTGAGCGGCGGATTGTTCGAAGCTTCTTTCCGAAGAGATCGCGAAAATAATCATGGACGACGCTCAAATAAAAGGGGAGGCACGGGAGGAGAGGGTACCGAACAAGAAACGCGAAGGGTTGTAGCGGGGGTGGAGGGGCCGGGGGCTCGAGGGGTTGCAGCGTTTATTGTACATCGAGGGACATCGCGCAGACGCTGTTTCGGCTACATGCCCAGAGCGAGAAGACGGTGAGGCTGGAAAATCTACACGGGGAGGGTTTATCTCGCGATGATATATGAAATATAGCAAGTTACGAAAATTCATCGAAACAACCCTAAACTATAAGCTTTTCCATTTTTTTTTTTCCGGCACTGGAACTTAATTTTTATCGCATTATCTTTCAATAAAAAAAAAAAGGAAAATTGGAGTAATCGCGAGTTTTGCCTGGGAATATCGCGATGGCGATCTCTATCATCGAGGCTCATTTATCATTCGTGAGATATGTATTTTGAGACGTTGAAAAAAAAAGGGGGCGAGATCGATATTCCGGTATAGCGGGAATAATAATTCCGTACGTGCAGCGAGCCGGCATGGCTCGTAACTATAGGGTACACGTACAACCCCTATTAGCAAGATGTGTACGGACAGATAATCTTAATAGGCAAACGGCTTAAACTATGCCTACACGTATAAATTTCCTTTTTTTTTTTTTTTCGTGTGGCAAAAGTGTCGGAAGGGTGTGGATCCCCGTTTCCCTACGCCAATGCGTACCGACGACGGGAAGTTGACGCTCGCCGCGCCGGGCCAAGGGATGGCGGGGAGGGCTTCGATTATCGATCGTTCACCCCTCCCCCTCGCGTACCCTTCAGCACTTTCTCTCTTTATCTCTCGCTTCTCGTCTCTCACCCTTCTCTCTCTCTCTCTCTCTCTCTGTCGCTTATATTCTCTCTGGAGTCTGTCGAGCTTGGGGAGCTCTCCCCCGTTTCGATTGTCGAAAACGGACCTTCGCGGTCGTTACGCATCGCGAAAACGAAAAAAAAATGATACGGATTCGAGGAAATTCGAGATCGAGTTCACGGAAATCCGGCGGAACGATTTCGAATCGAAAGTCTCGATGTTAGACGATCTTTTTGGGTCAATATCGCGGTGTCGGAAATCCGGAACTCTACCATTCGATATGCGATTGACTAAACAAAATAATTTTCATAATAAAAGGAGTGTCGATTATCTTTTCCTTATTTGCGTGAATTTAGGGTTTATTGGTTTTTTAATAAACATTTAAATATGCCAAGATAAGTGGTAAATTATTAGAAAAGAAATTTGGTCCGGAACTTTTAAGATTCAATCAGGTCAAATAAAGCTCTGATAATATTTTAATATCCAGCTATACATTTCTAGAAATTAAATAAATTCTTTTCTCAGTTCTGAACGAGACGATTAACGGGCTACCATAATTACAAATTGATTCGAATCGATTCGACACCTTTTTTTTGCTCTCATTCGATTCCTACGGAAGAACTTGATTCCTCGTCGATTCCCTCACAGACAAGTTTTATCAACCCAAATCATGCGAATCTCCCATATTTTTCATAAACCCCAAATAATCGCAGATTTTATCAAAAATAAATGAAATTGTTGAATATTCGGTACTTCGTTCAAGGCGAGTTTGTCGAATGACTGCCGTTTCAATCCCAACTCTTTGCCACCGTCCCGAGCGTTTCGCGGTCTCGCGCGAGGGTATACGGAAGTCCCCTCGGTCCTTTTTGCCAGCCCCCCTTCGGCAGCGTAGCTTGCAGCAGTCAGAACCACGCAGCGTCCCACCCCTCGGGATGAAGCTCGGAGCGTTCGCCGCTCTCGGCAATCCTTCATCCAGCGCGCGTGCACATACATACGCACGAACTCGCGCGCGGAGCGTACACAAGGGGGGTTGTTTCCCCGGCAGCCGGCGACTTGAACTCGCCAGGCGGGGGCGCGGAACGCCTGCGCTCTGCGGTCGTTGCGTGGCTTTGAGAAGTTGGAGCATCGGCCCGCAGAGCCGGGGAGAAGTGGATAAAGCCGGGAGAGGTCATAGGGCAACGAAAATATATATAAACGGTATATAGCACATGTACGATCTACATGAACACATACATGCACGTATATACCGATTCATACGTACATAGGCGATGCAACGTAGAATATTTAATGCCGACACGACACCGCGATGCTTTCGACGCCGCGAGGGACTGCCGGTAAAGGAGGCAACCGAAACTACCCCCGAGCGTAATATCGAAGATCGTCCTGCGACGATTCCTGCGGAGCCAACAGTTGAGAACTGCACTTGGCGCAATCGCGCATTTGACTGGCTGTTGCAAAGTAACGTTTCGCGCTATTTATTTATGCTTTATGCAAATATGAGGTATTTGTGAACTCAGAAAAGGGAGATGATTCTTTTTTTGTATAATGCTGGGAGATTTTTATAAAGAGGAGTTTTGGTGACGATATTTCGGTGTAAATGGAGAAATTTTTAGTATTTATAAAAAATGTATTTTTATGCAAAATGGTATAGAATGTACTTTATATATATCTGGCGGGTACAAAAAAAGTCAATATTTGAGAGAATTTCTCGTCATTCTCGAAAAAATGGCGAATTAAATTATATTGAAAACTATTATATATGAAGCGACATTTATTATTCATTGAATTGAATATTAAAATAAATCGTCTCTTTCCATTTTTATATTTTTAATCAAATTAAATTAATTGAATCGAACAAAAAAAATCGATTTTCACATCACCGGTGAAAGATGAAATCTAATTTAGCGCGATAATATGCGGAAAATGGTTCGAAATTCCGTAATTGTTGAAGCTTTAGCGACTTCATTCAAGATATTACGGGCGACATACGAGAACAGTGATAAAGCAGACAATTTTGAACCTAGTCGAGTAAATATACAGCGGAGAATGAAGAGATGAAAAGATATGACGAGGGGGTCGGGGAATCCCGTCGTGTTTCATCGTGATAGGCGCTTGCGCCCTCAGAAATGTCAGGGCGAAGTCGAGCCGGAGCGAGGTCTGGCTATCCGGGATGGTTTAACCAACTCAAACTCGTGGACCTACACGTACTCGCGGAGTACATAGGTAAACCCGGCTTGTGTGGGCAGCACGTCCTCGCGAGCCTACCGTGCGTGGGTGAAGCCAGAAACGCAATAAGGGCTGCCAAGTTATCGCATCATATCGCTCAGATATCTATCCATCTATCCGAATGAAACCGACCGTAAATTTTTTTTTATGTAGCTAAAAATTTTTCAAAAGAAAACGTTCGAGTCTTGTTTTCCTTGTACTATTCGCCTCCCCACGAAAGTTACACGAGTATTAAATGAATCGTCAGTACAACTTTTTTAAATCCCTCTTAACCGTTTTATCATTAGTAGAGTCGTTGTAACAAAAAATAATTATTATTACTATTATTAATAAAGAATAAATAAACATTCTTAATATTATTATTGTAAATACAAAAAAAATGTTCGTGACAAAACAAATCCCGGATAATGCATGGCACGCTGGAAACCCACAAACCCGAAAAAAGAGTCGTCAATAAATTGTATCACACATCTCGTGACACTCGCTCGGCACCCTTGAACGCGGAATAACCTGTCGACGGTTTCGTGCAACGTCGACGTCAATCATTCGAGCTCATCTCCGACTCGGCGAGCTGCGCCGTCCTTTTTTCCATTAATTTTGTGCCTTATCAGCTCATAACCGTTTGCATCGATGAGAATACGATAATTCGTCGATCGCGATCTACCCTGATTCGTTTCGTGAATGAAACGCGAACGGACAAAAAAAAACAAGATATTCGATCGTCGAATCGATCATTCCGCGCGGCTCTAGCGCCGCATTGGACAAGTGCCATTGTACTCTGGATAACGTTGTTTCGTGCCAAGAGTTCCGCCGCGCGGTTTTTTCTTCGACTCTTATATTTCTCACTCCGAGCGCTCTCGTCCTCTCGACGTCGTTCTACACGCGGAAGCTTCATGCCCATTATTCACGATATTAGTGTATATCGCGTACACACCGACGCGCGTATACATGCTCGTATATAAATGCGCGTATATAGTATAGAACAACAGTCGACATACTTATATCGATTCAACAAACCAAGGAAACCGTGCGGCGAACTGGCCAAGTGTCGCCAAGTTTAACGTTTTCCCGCTCCGCCCTCGGGTTAGGCGCCCAGTATGTTGGCCTCGTCTCCGACCTGCCGGTGTCTTCGATATGTCCGACGCCGACACGGGTAAGCGAAAAATCATTTCTCTCTCGATCGCCCCCCTCCCCGCGCACCGGAGTCTCGTGTTACGACCAAATTTTCGTATGCAAAACGCCGACACGTTCGCACCCCATCGGTCGCTATCATTCTCGCCGGGCTTTTGATATTCTCGGATAAACCGATTCAACCTGTCCGTGAACCCCGTCACTCGGCTCGCCTTTCGGTTGTTTCGTGTGTGACGCGCCTCCACTGTCCAAACACGACACGGATATTCGAGGGATACGATCGCGACGGGCCCCCGAACGTCGTTCCCACTCTGGATCCGCTCATACCAACAGGCGAGAAACGCTTTTTCGTCTATACGTCGCCGTGTTGTGTTACCGCGCGATAGAGCGAGACACGAATGTTCCTCGACGTGTGCCTATTCGCACAGTCACGAAAGGCTTCGAAGCGTTCACGCTATTTCACGTGTGTACGCTCGATACTCGCTCGGTTAATATGTAGCCGCATATATTTCACATTATCCCATGAGGCTCGATATATATGTAGATTGCGGCAGTATAATTTATAGGGCTTTATACGTGCACGGATCATCATCGCCGAAGTCCGGAAATCTCGGGGTCACGCGAGACTCCGTTGGCTTCGACGATACGGCGATTTTTCCGAGGCCGAAGCCTTTTGCGGTTTGTTTATAGACCGCGCGGTGCGAGAGGGGCGCCGCTTCTCACGAGCGCCTTCTCGCGCGCGGCAACGCGCCCGGTCATGTGTGTTATCCGATTTTATATATCGAAACGTCGAAAGCAGATAAGAGGCTCGAAAAGTTTTGAGCTCTCGTCGGGCGCCCAACGGCGGGGCCTTTGACCTACCGAGCCCTCGTAACAAAGTCGAACTATCCCGCAAACGATGCATAAATAGATTCGATCTAAGCGTGTGTTGCGAGCGCGAGAGGCCGATAGAGCATTTCGCATCGGAGAAAACACCGCGAAAGTTCGACTTTGCGAGAACGCCCACGGCGCCTTGTTCCCGCGCTGAATTACTCGTTCTTTCCGTGTTACATCGAAAGTTCCTTAAGTGAATCGAGTATCAGTTCGGGGAGGAAATGGGCTCGCCGCTTTCTTAACCGCTTCGGCCTTTGGACGAGGCGACTTGCGCGAGGCGAAAAGATTATCTTTACCTGCTTTCGGAAAGGGGAAGTAACGCGAAATTGTTTTTGCATACAGAGTGTCGTGAAATTATCGCATCGATTGATAAAAAACGATGAATAATAGTTCTAATAATATAGTGTTTTATTTGATAATTAATTGAATAAAAAAAATGTTTTTCGCCGATTTTTCTTAACATTGATAATTGAAGAAAAGAAATTAATTAAATATCGGTCCATCGAGTTTTTAATGGAAAATTGATTATAGATACGATGCCTCGAAGTAAAACTCCGGCTAATTGATAGTTATATTGCCGAACAAATTTTTTCGATAGCCCCGGTAATGAGAAATTCATAATAATTAAAATAATATCAATTAAATAATGTATATTATTGACATTCATCAATTAATTCAATAGTTATTCTTTTAATTGTATTGGTTAGTTTTATTTTATAACGTAAAAAAAATTTACGTTATAATATAGAGTAAATGAGAAACTTCGATTGCTCGCGATTGAAATTATTGGCAAGCCTATTTAATAATTACAATGCAGTCTCAATTTATTCGGTCACACCGAAGGTTCCGTCGTTACAGGGAGAAATAGCGGGTAGTTGGTCTCGCTAATCACATGTTTTACACCCTGTATACTAGAGAAGCGTGTACCGTAGACGGAATACCTAGCGCAATTTAAGTGGCTCTCGTTAAAAGAATCTCTCTCGTACATCAAGTAGCGAAGAGTCGAAGCGTTAGTTGGGTGGTTGTGCAAGGACGGGAGAGGGCGGCGAGACGAAGAAGGCGAGCTGAGGGACTAGCTACGCTTCTCGTGCCGATGGTGTGGCCTCGTTTCGATCGAGCACCCTCTCGTCACGAGAACGACTCTTTCTCCCTCGTTCCCCGATCTCGCGCTCTTTCTCTCCCTCGATCTTCAGCGCATATTGCGCTGTATAATACAACTCGTTGCGGCGCGGAAAGCCGTCGAGAACCAGAGTACTACTACGACGAGGAAGGCGTGTGCAATCCTCTCCATCGTGACGTCGCGCTCACACTTGCCGGGAATACGCGCGAATTCTCATGATCCGCGAAACACGCGAAGCCTCGACGATCGTCGTCGTTGTACTTAAAGAGCCAAAGGATCTCTTCGTTAGCCCGCCGGGCCTCGAAGTTTAGAAAAACAAAAGCAACAGCGACGGAAAAAGCGCATCAAAGGGAAATTCTATTCTTTCATTTTTTAATACCCGCAAAAGGAATACCAGAGAAGTCTCGAGTACCTGCTCTCGTACGAACTTCGACACTCGACTTAGAAAAAAAATATTATGATTGCAGAACGGCGCTAAAAATGCGACACAAAAGAAGAAAAATGCGTATTATATTTGTTCAAAAAACTTTCAATCAGCGATACTTTGTTTTAGGACTTACGCGAGACAATTTATTTTCAGTCGGGACACTGCATAAATTTTCTTCCAAGTGAATATCTCTTTGCGAGAATTTCTTTCATTTCCCTCGAGTAATCTGTTACGCGTACCCTTGCGGACGGATCGCTCGCGTAAGGGAAACCGATTTGTTTTCGAGATTGGTCCGCGCGGCACGATGAACGTGATCCTCCAGCTGGTGTGGTTTAAGGATTCTTTCGTTGACTACTGTTTCAAATGTAATTTATTTAGCCCCTTCGATTATATATAATCCGAATTTGTTGTATTTTATAAGTTATTTATGATAAAAATTTGCAATAAATAATTAATTTTATTATTTATTATAAATATTTATAATAAACACTTTTCATATATACGAAAATTGGGTTATCAATGATATACAAATGTGCATTATTTATATATCACGTGCCTCACGTGTGAGGCGCCGCTAAAGCAACAGCGATCGGTGAATCGTTGTCGGGAAAGACATTCTTCGTCAACCCGCAGGCAAGCCCGCAGCTTTGAAAGCCACGGGTGTTATAAGCCATCAGTCTTGTCCCTACGTGTCTCGAGCGCGCGGAACTCGGAGAACACACAGGCACGCGCGGAGCGCAGCCTCGTGGATATGTAGTTTAGATTCGACTGACGTTGTTTCTGATACGTGCGAGAGACGATTGACGAACGGTCGAGCGTCATGCGCTCGAAATCGCGTGTGGAAATACATAGGTGAATAGGCGGATAGCCTGACTCGAAATGTGCCTCGAGCGTAGTAGCTCACCGAGCGTTTTCGCCTCTCTCGTACTATGAGGGAAACCGTATATAACCGGAGCAAAACGTGTTCAACGGAGGAAGCGCGGTAGTCGAGACTTTTCGAGGCCCGAAGTCAGTTTAGCGGCGCGATAACTCGCGAACCTTCGCGCCACTGTGCGCGCCCTCAGTCTTGCTCGGTATCCCTCACGAAGTGGACCCATCACACGTTGGAGACATAGTTTTGTTTTGTTTTCTTTTTTTCCTTTCTTTGCCTCGTCGCAACGAAAATCTAAGGGACTTTTGAGAATTTCGAATGTCTCGTCCAGGAGAGGGTCGCGACCCACTGGAACACACGAGTCTCTATCAAAGAGCCGGTTAGATATCTCGATCTTTTTGTCTAAGCCACTTCGTTTCTCTAGAAAATGCTTTTTGTCAAAAAGAACTTTTTCGACAATTGAACGGCGAAACGTTTGCATTGTTCCGAAAAGCTTCGGAATTAGATTAAAGTATCTGCATTTGTGTGCGTGCGCGCGTGTACATCGGACACAAAAATTTGAAATTGTAAATTGAGAAAATCAGAAGTTAGAGCTGGAGAGTTTCACTCATTGTTTAAAATGATTATTACATTTCTCATGTTTATTTGATAATCTATTTTAATTTTGAAGATTCGGTCAATTGCTTGCGCGACGTGTTTCGGAGAAATCCAAAATAGATGCAGATCGAATGAAAAATAACCATCAGCCCGTGTTTTTCTCATCCCGCGATAAATTCGTCCTTTGCCCAGAACCATCGACTAACGATTAAGCCTTCGATTAATTCCCCCCTGGATCGAATCGATTTGTTCGACGTGCGTCTTTAATCCACTTATCCGAGCGAAAGAGCGTGGCATTCGAGCCGGCCGCTTGATCGCTGGAATAATGTTTCCCGTTCGTAGCGAAGATCGAGACTCTCTCTCTGGCCCACCTTTGCCACCTTTCCTAATCCCCCCCGGATTTTCCCCTTCGCGCGAACGATTTATCACGTTTCCCACCCGGCACGTAATTCCGCACGTAACGAATTGTCCGAAGCGAAGAACCGCGACCATCTGCCTATTTCGACCTTCACCGATATACCTCCCCTCGAGCCACCAATTTTTACCACGTGTAAAGAGAAAAAAGAAGTTCCTGCCGAACTATCCGACGGCCTTTCGAGTACACGCGCGTTTGTTTCCGAAACAGAGAGCGAAGACAGCGATGCGGAGGGCGGTTTGGGAAACGTGAGCCGACTCATAATACGTCCGCCGGGACACAGCGGCAAGGCGAAGAAGGGTCATCTGTGCTTCGACGCCGCGTTCGAGACCGGCAATCTCGGCCGCGTCGACTTGATATCCGAGTTCGAGTACGACTTGTTCATAAGACCGGACACGTGCAGTCCGCGTCTCAGGCTCTGGTTCAACTTCACCGTCGACAACGTGCGCGCCGATCAGCGGGTCATATTCAACGTCGTCAACATATCGAGAAGCCGAAACTTGTTCCGCGACGGCATGACGCCCCTCGTGAAGAGCACGAGCAAGCCGCGCTGGCAGAGAATACCGCGACGACAAGTCTTCTACTACAAATCCGCGCAACATCAGAATCATCACGTGCTGAGCTTCGCGTTTAACTTCGATCGCGAGGAGGACACTTATCAGTTCGCGCTGAACTATCCGTACTCGTACACGAGATACTTGGGACACTTGGACAATCTGTGCGCCAAGTGCAGCTCGGTCAAGCGCGAGACTCTCGCGTCGTCGATACAGAAGAGAAAGGTCGAGCTGGTCACTATAGCGAGCACTCCGGCGGACAACGACGAACGACAGAGGAGAGTCGTCGCTGTTCTCACGAGGGTACATCCCGGCGAGTCACCGTCGTCGTTCGTCTGTCAAGGACTCATGGACTTTCTCGTTAGCGGTCATCCCATCGCTCAGGTTCTTCGCGATTACGTTGTTTTCAAGATCGTTCCTATGCTCAATCCCGATGGCGTGTTTCTCGGCAACTACAGGTGTGTATTTATTTGGTTCTTAGCTTTTCCTAGTACGCGCGATGGATTAATATTGCGTATTCTATATCGTATACTCTGACCGGTTTTTACGGCCCTTCCCGATTCCTACCTAGCACTTCCTACCCGAGCTTCGCTAAAGCTACCTTAAGCGGTCACCCATCCAAGTACTGACCGCGAACAGTTGTGCTTGACTTTGGAGATCGCCGAATCCACCTACGTCGATGCCCGCGAAGAACATTTTTTTCGTGTTTCCTTACAGATCTTTCTTTCTTCTTGGGCATTGGATTCCCGACGGAATAAAATTCTAAAAACGATTTTGCAAACCGTGCGAAGATTCAGAAATGCTGATTACATTTTTTCATTCTTCAAAAAATTCCGTAGATCCACGCTGATGGGAATGGATCTGAATCGCGCCTGGAATCGTATCTCCGACTGGATACATCCGACTCTCGCGGCGACGAAAAATCTACTCGAGACCCTGGACAAAAATCCAAAGGAGCCACTGGACTGCGTACTCGATCTCCACGCTCACACGAACGCGACCGGATTATTCGTGTATGGGAACACCTACGACGACGTCTACAGGTAATTTCCACGGCTTCCCGTATGGCCAGTACTTTCCCCAGTATATTTGAGGCGATTTTTATCATTAAGGAATTATGAGATTTTTTTCAAATTATCGGAACTATTTTTTTTTTTTATATATATTTTTACGTATTTAAATAAATTATTTTCACAGTTGAATGCCGATTTTTCTTATGTACCCATATAAATCTACCGAATGATTTACTCAATGTTGTTTTTATTTGAGTGAACATTCTTTCATTCCTTCGGGATCTGAGATGGCTAAAAATAGTACGGTTAAGACACGTGATTTTTCTGATTCAACCTTTGTTCCAAGAGGCTAATTCGAGGCTGCTAGCCTTTCAGGTACGAGAGACACATAGTCCTGCCGAAATTATTGGCTCAACACGCCGAAGACTACGAGCCCGGCAATACGATGTACAATCAGGATCCTCACAAAATCGGCACCGCCCGACGTTACCTGTGCTCGATACTCAGCGAGCACGTCAACTGTTATACGATACAAGTCTCGATGTACGGATATTGCAAAAAGGGAAATCCCGGATTGTTACCCTACACCGAGGAGAGTTGTATCCTTTCACAAAAGAAAAATAATAATAACAAAATCAAAACACCGCGGTGGAACCATAAAATGATTCTTTGAAGCCTTAACGATAAAGGTTCAACGCCTTTTCGCTACGCCCGGACGCCGATAGATTACAGAGTCGGCAGAAATTTGGCTCGCGTACTGTTGGAATACTACAAACTGACCGGCCTCATACCCTCGGGACTTCCGGATCAGCCGTCGAACAAGCGAGACCGTCAGTCACGACAGAGACATCGCCAACCCCGGGATCCACGACCCCGGACAGCGCGAACGCCTGCGCCCCTCCATCTCGCCAGCATACATGAGTAACGAGTTTTTTTTTTTTTTCAAAGTTATGAAAAACCAATTTTCTACGGATTCGCCGAGTTACCTGAATTCCAATTTGAAAAATTGATTTTTCCTGCCTCGGAGTGAGATAGAAAAATATTTTTTTACCTCCCATCGGATGAAATTCGCGAAAAAAAGAGAATTTCGCAATAGCGTGGAAGTAATGGAATTTTATTTTATTCCGAATATTTTTTGAAAATTTTATATACGGGTACCGAAACCTTCCGAGCATAAACTGGGGCGTGAAATTCAATACAATGCACGGTAAAAAAGGCTCCAATTTCCATCACTATTGCACGTTGAATCTAATGCACCAGTTTATGCATAAAAACTTGTAGGACATCGAATTTCGAATTGAAAAATATTGAAAAATTTGATTGTATTTTATAATTTTTCATATTTTGAGATATTCGACGATTCGAACTTTATTAGAGGTAAAAATTGTCTTATTCTCTGTGCCCGAAAGCCCCGCGCTGGAAGTGATACATCCGTAGAGAATATTTACTACTTATCCCCGATGAATCATTTATTCGATTTAGGGAAACCCATCGAGTGCGGCGTAAAAATAATCGTAGCTTGTTTCCCTTGAATAGGCTATTTCTACCGCGTGAAGGTCAATTAACGAGCAATCAATTACCGCGAAAAAAACCTAGATCGCCGCATCGTGAATAATTTTGACATCAACTGAATGTTCATAATTTTTCGGCATTATTGTTATGCACAAGCTATATTCTCTATAATAATTCTCAGAAATCTCTCTATTGTTGATTTTTTTTATCATAGAAAAATATTCGGAATTCTTTATGAATCTCGCGTTCGGTCGGGAAATCCACCCTTCTTAACGATCCTGTGCCGGGTCGCGCCCACGCGAATTTCGTTGCGAAAAGGAAAAAGAAACATTTCCATAAAACCTTCGCTAAAGAGCTCCTCGTCGAGAGTAATGAATCGGCGGAACGGTAATGATAAATGAAATTTGAATTGTCCAGATACTTCCGGGAGGACGCACCCGCGGTAGGGTCGTCGAGGCATCGCTACCGATCGATGAGCGGCACGAGAATGGACGGGTCTGTTGCAACACCGGGAATCGGCAGTGGTAACGTAGGTGGAGTTTGTCCGGGCGTCAGTGGCGGTAGTAGTGGGAAGAACGCGACGAGCCACAGGTACCGAAGTCCCGGGGCGCCGATAGACGCGAAAGTAGCGACGTCGAGATGTAACGTAGTCGTTGGCTGCGTAGTCGAGCCCAGACTTGCCATTATCGATTTCAATCAGCTGACGAGGGGTGGATTGGACCTCGCCACGGGAAAGAACAGAGCAAAGGTCGAACGTCGCTCGCCGCAGCGACAATTCAACCATCCGCCGCGTCGATGATATTATCGTCATCGTAACATCATACATACTTTATACATACGTCTAATTCGTAAATAATTACGATAAGTGCATGCGTTCTTTCCCTAAAAAAATTGATTCTTGCGAAAATGAAAATATTTTAGCGACGATAATAAAAGTACTTTCTTCCGAGCACTTTCATTCTCGTGGCCAAAATTATAGTCACACAGTCGCAAGAACGAATTTTGAACTCTCGATTTTCGGCTCTTTTGAGCGTATGATACTTCCGATAATTCATTCGTACACTTCGCTAAAGTGCCACAGTTAATGCGCTGTTATAACGTGCCTCGACATTGTGTTTGTAATTATAAAATTATACATTTTCCTTCTACCAGGGCTAAAAACGTGTAATTTCTTTCGATCCTAAAAATCATATTTTTTCCTAATTCTGAAAAGTTTAACCTATATTTTTAAATGCTAAAAGATTACACGAAGATTCGATCGAATCTGCGGTAGCAAAAAGTCATTTTGTGCCTGCGCGTATCGTTCGCACGCCGTAAAGTTGATACCCCGAATGTGACCTTCGGCAATGTATTTTCGTCACCCGTTAGACGAATAATGGTATCGAGCGTCGAGTATCGATGACTCTGGAATCAACGCAGCGTCGAGAGCAAGGGCGTAACGCAACCCCGCTCCGCGCGCTCGAATCCCCGTGCGACATCGCGGTGCGTTCGGGACCCGACGATACGGCGGATTGATACGCAAACGATACGCGCGGCGCAGTGGCAACCACAATAAATGAGACATAGGGTTCACGTACCTGGACGAGCCACGAGATTCGATCAATTCGACGGCGTCTACCGCGAGCGGAACGACAGATGTTGGGCCGAAGACGAGAAGACGAGAAGACAGCGGAGAGGACGAGCGTTGTGTGACGTTCGCGTTAACCGACAGCAGCGTAGTTATTACTTTTCACACCTGTTCCCGCGTCAAAATATTGCACAATCCTTCGCGTCGCTCTCTCGGTTTATTCACGCGAAATTGTAAACAGTGTTCCTTCGTGCACGTCGAGACGCGCACACCGGCTAAAGTGTTCGTTAGAAAAAAAAATGTTTTTTTTTTCCTTTTCGTTTTATTATTCTTTCGTTTTTTTATTCGTGTCTTTAGTTCTTCGTTTTTTGCTTCCTTCTTCTTTCGTTCTATGTACTATTTATTTACACATACACATGTGTGTACATGCGTATCTCTCTTTCGTTTTGTTTTTTTTCTTTTCTTGATGTTATTTTTTTCCTTTTTTTTTTATATGTTTATTTTTGTTTCGTAACAAACACGAAATACATACGAATGTTAACGAATCAATGGAATCAAAACGGAACTAAAACGAAAGAAATGAAACTAGCGAAAGAAGGGAGCAGACAAGCGGCCAGTAGCTTCTACCCCTGGACTCGACGGAACTGGCCGGTCGCGGTACGAGACTTTCGATATGGCGATTATAGTACTACGGGTGACGCGATCGCAGCGACCTCTGCGCTACCCCGGGATGCGTACAGGTCGCGCGAGACAATGTCAAACCGGGGTAATACGAGTCACGTAAGCAACGACCCGAAAATTATCACAACAATAAACTAAACTCGTTCTTTCTATAAAGGTTATTTTTTGTTTTATGAAAATAAAATTGTTAATTGTCGTAAAAAAAATGAAATTGTTCTTCGTTTCTTACGAAAAATTTGAAAATTCCTTTTTCGAAATAACTAACCAGGTGTTCTGTATCATGTTGAAAAAGTCAAATCAAAAGAAAAAGTCGATTAATAAATAGAAATTCATTGAAGATCCACGGAACGAAAGTTTTACAAGATTCATGTCTAAGAAACAGATGATAAAGTTCAAAATGTTTAAAATATTGCGTACAAATAATCACAGTAATAACTCTCTTTATTTGGTAAGTTTGTTATCACTAATAATGATAGATTGAGCGATTCGTGTGGTTAAACGTTTATGTTATAACTTCCTCCCGTGTTAGATAAAATCTCGTTCGGAAACATTTGCGACAGGAGCCGACTCGCATAACCCCCTGACTCGGTTAACCTTCATTTTCTTTACCCGGGGGATGCCGGAAAAGAGGGGCGGGTGGGAGAAATGGATGCATTCGGTGGCTCCGCGATAGTCGAGGGGAGTCTGTGCGCCGCTGTAACGACACGGGGTTGGTCGAGAGCAGGGCGGTGGTCGTTGAACTTCGTACACGGCGCAAAGCCTCGGCTACCCCGAGAGCCTGCGAGATATCTGCGTGAACGAGAGTGCGCGAATAACACGCGCGGGACACTCTCGCACAGAGCTCCTCTCAACCCTGGCAAAAGTGCGCCCCCTCTCCCGTTTCCCTGGAATTCGCCACGCGCTGTGTTATCAGCGGCTCGCTCGCCGCCGCTGGGCTAAGCTCGTTTTTGTTGCACCCTGGCTAGCCACCCGAGCGCATACACACGTAGACTACTATAGCGAGGGGAGTGGCTCTAATTCTATGGCTCTACACTGCTCTTTCTCTATCTCCCATCCATCCCTCCTCTTTCATCTCGGACTCGATGCATTCGAACGAATGGATGAAAATTTTATACAGCCCATTTTGCCAATCAATTACGCTTCGAATATCAAATACTCGCATCAGTAGGATACTGATGTAGTCCCTCGCTAATGAATGCGGAGTTGCCGAATTATCGGAGACATGCAGTGCCGCATACACGCTGCTCGCTGTTCCTTTGGAAGAGATTTCGTACCCGGGAATTTTCTCGCTTACCGATACGTTTTATAGATGCATAGATTCATGTATGAATAGTTTCGCTAGTTGAGAGTCTATTTTATTCATTCTTTTAGTCTTTCGCGTATGCGGATGTTTAAAGCTTCGTTAATCGGATAAAAATCGGCTCGAATATGCGTTGTGAGTTGCACGAAGAACGGAGACAAAACGCGTTGGAAATGCACGCGCAAATATCTCGCCAATTCGCGTTCTCGGAATTCAATTATTTTATTCTTTCAACCGTGCCAAAGGCATTGTTTGCCGATAACCGCGCGTATCGCACAAACGCGTGAACGATGCGAAGAATCTCCGGCGCATTGTAAACTCGACCGAAGCTCTCGCATCGGGAACGCGTTCGCGCATGCGCGCCAGCAGCGCGCTAGGTTTCGCGATTGCACACGCGTTATCGCTGCCCGGATAATATCGTGCGCGAGAAGTCCCGGCTCGGGAACAGAGAATGGCATTTTTCGATTCAAAGCACTCGAGAATATTAACTGGCTGGTAGGTAGGTGATCAATTTCATAGAAGAGAACGAAGAAATTGCAACGCGTCATTGATTCATTGATTCGTTCGACGCTTTCGCAATTTTTTCGTATTACATAACCTCAAATTCGTCTTTGCTCAATGAAGAACAGTTCAATAATTCGTCGATCTGATTGTGACAACCGGTTTTTTTTATTTCGCAGGATTATAATCACCGTTGTCGGCATCAGCTCTTTCTTCCTGTCCAAGCGTTCTATCGACAGTCACCGTTATGAGGCGATGCAATCGAGAAAACGCATGAGAAGCTCCAACGAAGGTGACTACGTGCCGGGAAGAAAATTCGTTATCGATTAAAACGAGTTCTGTTGCTAACGAAGAGAATCGAATAAATAAATTAAGACACAAAAATGACGGGAATGCCAGAGTTGGACGAGTCGAAGCTCAAGTTGATGCAAGATTTGGAGATAGAGATGATGTCCGATATGTTCAATCGCATGACGTCCGCTTGCCACAAAAAGTGCATACTACCACAGTACTCGGAGCCTGATCTCGGCAAAGGCGAGTCGGTCTGTCTGGATCGTTGCATCGCCAAATATCTCGAGATTCACGAACGAATCGGCAAGAAATTGACCGAAATATCGATGCAGTCGGGAGCCATCGGCGAGCCTGCGAAACAAGGCAGCTAGACTCGAATGTAAAAAAAAAACGTTCTCCAAGTTCAAAGAAAAAACAAATGTTGCAAAGATTTCCTAACGTTGCATTTAAGAATTCGATTGTGTAATTTACTTGTTGTTACGCTCGGATATGCCCGATCCGCGTTTATCGAGAGATAACAGATTTATTATTCTGTATGTAGAAATGTGAATAAAACGAGGTACATGGGAAATGTAAAGAGTTTATGTAATCAACGTATCTCTCGGTTTAAATTAGGTCAAATAAGAAAATGTAAATTTTTCTTTATAATCGTATCTTAATTCATCCAAAGATTCGACATAAATTTACCAAATGATTTTTTCGATGCTTTTTCATTCGTCTATTTTTTACTCGCAATTTATGGGCCTTCGCTTTCTTCCGGATCTGTAAAAGTCGCAGTGAAAGCCGAGACTGTAGAGAACAGGCGAATTTTATTACCAATCGTACATAACATCTATTTACACAAAACACTCTAAAAGAAAGTGTGATAAAGGAGAAATTGAATAAGAAATGTTGATCGTGCTAATATCATTCATAGAAACATTTTCCCCGATTTTTATTCGTTTTTTCTTTTTCTCTTTTTCAACATCTCAGGCGCTCGCGTCGAAGATCGGAGATTTTAAACAATTTACGAATTTTTCAACGTTTATCATGTTTTTTTTTTTCATTTTTTTTCTTTTTTGTTACGAATTGTTTAATACCTATGTACAATCAACAAGGCGCACACCTGTGTTTGTTTGATTTTTGTTGTTTTTTTTTCCATCGTTATTTTATATGAATATCGTTGGTCAATCAAATTGCGTCGAATTCGTATTAACGACGATTGATTGTTTCGATTAATCGGGGTTAATCGGCCTTGATCGGCGAATTCGTGGCTAAAATAAGAGTGTGCTGACCACCGCCGA
Organism: Ischnus inquisitorius; assembly: GCA_963924025.1. Classification (NCBI taxonomy): domain Eukaryota; kingdom Metazoa; phylum Arthropoda; class Insecta; order Hymenoptera; family Ichneumonidae; genus Ischnus; species Ischnus inquisitorius. The sequence goes on along the minus strand of OZ001251.1, from coordinate 7,027,833 downwards.
CGACCCTCAGTGCGATTCTGTTGTCTTTGATCCACTGTTTGGATTTGATAACTACGGGCGTGTGAACATCGTCCTCCTCGCCGGTACCCAATTGTCCGTTGCTACCCATGCCCCATGCGTACAATTCTCCTGCCTCGGTAACGGCGAACGATTGACAACTGCCGGTCGCGACGTCGACGCATTTGAGGTCTTCGAGCGTCGGCACGATCGTTAGCTCCTTCGCGTCGCCGCAATTGTCACCCAGACCGAGACGGCCGTACTCCTTGCGTCCGAGAACGAACACTTTGCCCGTCTCGTCCAGGGCCAACGTGTGATGCTGACCGCTACTGATATGCTGCCACTTTCTACCGTCGAAGGTCTTCGATTTGCAGGGAAACGGAAATGTCCCCGCACGCTCCATTCCTGCAAATGTGAAATAAACGAAAATGTAACAAAATAACGAAATTTAGCAGTAAAGGGTAATGACTGATGATAAGAACTTGTAAAGTTATTAATATTGCATGTAATTTCGGTCCATAAATCTCTTGTACTGTACTGTTATTGCTAGTGCAATAAACGGCAAAGAATTAACTATGAACTGAATTTTCTTTGCTCCGTCCAACGCGTCTAGTAAGTGAGGTGATAAAAATATCACGTTCGTCAACCCGATAATCCAACATGATTCAGCATCTTGTCGAATCCAACAAGATTTAATAACTCGATCTTGTCGATCTCTCTTTCTTAATGATATTTGTACAATCAGAAAACTGAAGCAAATGCAATTATTCCGAAATCCAGAAAAAGGAATGCCCATTGGACATTACAATACGTAACACATGAGCAAAAAAAAATTCGAATTATAGAAATCTGATGAAACTCGCCTAATTGATGATAATTGTTCAATCCGAATACGTGAATTTCTCCTTTATCGTGGGTTTTCGCGAAGGTGCAGTACGATCCCGCCCAAATATCCTCGATCTTCGGATTCTTCGATCGATTGAAATGCACGCGACTCGGAACGAGCAATTGTTCGACGCCGCGACGACTGTGACGATCGGCGCTTCTCGGACAGATTCTGCCCAATTGACCTTGCTCGGCGCAACCGCACGTGTACACGCGTCCAGACTCCGTCAGGAATATCAAGTGATCCGATCCTGATGCTATTTTCACTACTTTGTGACCCGGTAACATCTGTACCGGTGCGCGCTCATTTCCCTTCGATGTCAGTCCCATATTTCCGTGCGAATCCTGCAGAAAAATATATTTTTAAATTCATTTTCTCTACAGATAGTTTCTTTACAATTAGTTGACAATAAATCTTAAATTTAGAGCTCTGAATGACTTACAATTACTTATGATTGATAAAACACATAAAATTAAATAAAACCATTTTTTTTTGAGCTCGAAGTCTGCGCCTATTTTAGCGATATTTTCAAGGTCTTGAGAAAAGAGCCAGCAAAACTCAATTCCGCAAATTCACATCCCAGTCTCGCGATTCGCGAGACACCGGAATTTCCAGCATTATATCTAGAATTTTGCCGCTCATACAACGAACTATAAAATGAAAATAAAAATGAGAAGAAATTAATGATTTCAGAACTGAAAAAAATAAAAACCATATCAATCTGAAAAGTAAATAATATTTTAGGCAGAGATGAATCAGTAAATACGCCCGTAGCCGAATATACTCAATATTTTGGAGCAGACGAAACCAAATCAATGAATTTTTATCAAAATAATTTTTTTTTTTTTTTCAATTTGTCCACAAACGCGAGTTACCCTAAAGGATCCCCAGGCAAAGACTCGTCCATCGTCGAGAAGCGCAGCACTGTGCGAATCTCCAGCTGTAACTTGTACGGCTTTCCCGTCTAGCGTCACAAACGCCGGTGTTGTTTCGGAATCCTCTACCGAAGTGTCGCGTCCCAGCGCTCCCTCGTCGTTGCAGCCAAACGTGAGGATCTTTCCGGCTTTGGTCAAACAAACGCTGTGCATTCCGCCCGCCGCCACGGACACTACGTCTCGACATTCCGGAATCAGGGCTGGTCTCATCTTTTCCATGTACTGCGTGCCGAGTCCCAATTGGCCGACGTCTCCCTGACCCACGGACAGTACGACGCCTCCATTCTTGACCGTTCGAAGATCGGGCGTCAACGTAAAGTCTGCAATTGAATCGAAGGCGAGATAAAAAAAATTCTCCTTCCGAGACGCGAATAACGAAAAACGACATTTTTGTAACAAAACTTTGGGACGGAGAGAGAAAAAAAAAATTTGCATAAAAAACTAATCGTCGAATTGCGCGAGCCTCGAATCGTTCGACGACGCGAGAATCTCGAAATAACGCGATTCGCGAAAGCTGAAACGAAGCCGAGAGAAAAATCTAACCTCGACGCGTGAAACGCGACTCGATGGGAAATCGGAAGAAACGCGTTGGGAATGAATGAAAGTTCAGTCGAAACTTTCGTCGAACAATGGCAAGATTAATCGTGAATCGACTTACCGTCTTTCTTTTTCGTGACTTTCGCCGGTTTGACGTCTTTAGCTTGCGTAGTCGCGGCTCGTTTGGCTCCTTTTCTCGCCGGCACTGTAAGCACGGGCATGGATAAACAGCGATAAAACACACTCAATTGCGAGGTACGAAAATCTCTCGCGATAACGCGATACGCGACGAATCGATCGATTGTTTTCACCGCTTGCGACGGACAATTAACGATACTTACTCATTATTTTCATTCGCGTGTGGCCGATAACAAATAAAACAGACAACGTGCGGCCAAGGCTGTTTGGCGCCAAAAGTTGTGATCGTTCTAAAACGCACGGTTGACGGTTGCGAATTGTTTCGGAGGGCGGTAAAATGTCAGCCTAGCGGCGAGAATTCGTAACACTCGGGGTTAGAGCGAAACGAATGAATTGCCGAACGTAGCAGACACTTCGTGAATTAAATTGTATATAAAAAAATTAATAAAAAAAACGAAGAAATTTATCATCTCGAATTTCGCGTGATATCAAATATGTATATTTTTATTAACGAGTAATAACGTCGCGACCGAATCGTTTTTAACGCGGCGCAGCGCATGCGCCGTTCGAGTTACGAATGTCGACAACGTCGTCATTTCCGGGCGTAGAACGGAGTTCCGGTGCAACACTCGGGATGTCACTGGCGTCGTGATTCGCGATTTAAAACGCTATACGGAACGCAGTAGGGGAAGGTCGTGGATACACCTGTTGGGGATGGTCAGGGTCGGTTGGGGCAACGGCGTTCGAAAACCTACAACGGCAAATAAACTTCAAAGTTTCGTTCGTTCGAAACGACGTGAAAAAAAAATTCTCAATTCCGAACCGCTTCGTGATTCCGCTTATTTCATTATCGTATCTGTATTAGAGATCGGCGTTTACTTATTTGACAAATAGTTTGCGCAAACAGATACATCGGTTCTGCTTGTAGATTTTGAACATCGAATTTGTCATCAATAACGTTACGAATTATATTACGCTATTAATTATAATCTATAATACTGCGTAGAGCAAACAATCCAACGAATATGTGTACCAATGAAGGACCGGCGGAAATTAAATCAGTTCTGAATTATTTCGGCGTTTATTATTATTATTATCAGATGATATTATTATTATCATTTCAGTATTTTTTCACATAACACTATCTTATTAAGTTCAAGAGAAATGCCGTAATACTGCAAATTGATTTAATTACTGCCGGTCATTCATTGGTACAAACGTTCGAAAGTTCCTCCAAACCAAAATTAGGCTCAACTTCTATTCATTCCGAAAATTTCTATTCTATACTGCCTGTTTAAGCGTCCAGCCTGCTGAAGATAAATAGAAAGGATAGGTAAATGTTGCGGGAACGAAGAAATTACAACGACATTTTACTTTCACTTTGATTGAATGCCATTTTATTCTCTAAGCGTATCAATATAAAATAGATAACAAAATTATCAATGATTCAAACTCGGCTTGAACGAGGTATATTGCGGCGGCTTGTCCTTTCTGCTATGGGGCTTCAACGTTGCGAGACGCTCGGGTTTCAGAAACAGCTGCTCCCCCTGCACAACATCGTTTTACTGGGAACTCAGAGTAAACATTAGAAGTTACGTTAAATCAGATAGAAAAAATTATTAACATACGAAATCATTGTTCTACAAAGAAAAATTAAAAAGAAAAACAAACGAACAATCCAGGAGCACCAAGTTTCCAAGGGGATCATGACGGCAATGCACATTCGGGATAGGCTCCGTCGGTGAATGAACGACATCAAATGTTTCTCCAAGTATCATCGATTTAAGGTGATGTGACCTTCCGACCTGCGCTCAGTCGGTAACGAAACTATAATAAATCCGATTGCAAAACTTACAAATTAAACGAAAAGTAATGTCTTTTCTCGCCTCTATCCATTCTGCGGAAAAACACAATGTTCTCCCAATCTCGCCAGTTTCGAAATGGCATTCGTTACAGTTTTCGTTACCGACCGAGTATCTTCACATCGCCTTAATTCGTCGAAGCAAGATTCTTGACCGCACTTGTGACTCGTCGAGCGCCGCGGTGTTTGCCGATCGTTACATTGAAGCGGTCAAAACTATCCGGGAACAATGAAAAATCGTGTGTCCATTCACTGGTCGTTTCGCTCTATGTGGTCAGATCTTTGGCAATCAGTAGTCATCGTAATGGAGTGCAAAGGGCCCCGATACGTTATTTACAGGGGGTGTATCTTACAATTTTCACGATAACTCGTCCGCTAGCCCAGATTTAAGTTTCTCTTTTATTCAAATCATTTGCTTGATATAATAAGAAAATTTTTCGGTACATATAAATTCATGCATCCGTTCTCGGTGAATAAACAATCTGTAACGAGACTCGCGCGAGGCCGCGACTCAAATATATATATATATGTATATTACCGATAAAAAATCTATATGCCGACTTAACAATAAACCAGCCATCGTTTACGGCAGTCATACACACGTATATCAATTATATTCTCAATGATTCAACGCAAGAAAATAAAGAGTATAGCTTCGATAATTTCGATTTTCTTCTTCCCATTCTATAACATGTATATAATAAATACTATTAGTATTTCGAATATTATCAGACACTGAATGGAGCAAAAGTGTTCCCATATCCAGCAATCGTTTCGTCGATGTCTACAATATACTATGCTTGTTAACGCGACAATGAGATCTCTGTGTTTTCACATAATGTACTATCGTTACTGTTATTTACTTTGGATATTTTGTATTTTTTTTTCACTCGATTCAGTTAATCAACGTTTCCCGTCGTTGCTGCTTGTTTGTTGTTTTTCTTTCACTCCTGTTTATCATCGAAAAGCGCGTTACTGAGCAGCCCGGCTTACCTTTCGCGAATTCGGCAGAGGTGCGAGGGAATGCGAGCGGGGAAAGTTTATACGCGGACGGTTGGAGTTTTGCAAGAATAACATGCTTCGGGGATGGATGGCAATATGTATAACTATGTATATCTGCTTGGCGTGACGTCCGCATCTATCATTCGATTCTAGAGGGGTCATATTTATCGTTGCGTTCCGCCCTCCCACGACAACACCCGACTCTCCCGTTCTCTCCCTCTCGCTCGCCCCCTTTTGCAACGGAAGTGCAAACGGGTGATGATAAACGTGCGTGACAGCCACATTCGGGCGCGGCACACGAATACACAGGGAGAGATGAGGGCTTTATCGGCAGGGCGAAACGGACCGAGAATGCAAATGTCTATATGTAGGCAACGAAGAAGGTGCGAATACGGAACATCGAATTTTCATATCTCGACGAAGATGCGAAACGAAAAGAGTTGCATCGGCAAACGCGGGTGAAAACGCTTTCATCGGACATCGAGACGGGATTTTGTTGAAATTCGAAAAGACACTCTAAATTCGATTTTTCGTTCGATAACATACGTTTTCAAGCTCTCGAAAAAAACGTTACGTTTGCGAGAATTTTTTTATTTGCGCCGATTCGAGAAAATTTTATTTTTTACTTCAATTTTCAGAATATGATAGAACATTTTTGAAAGCTTCTCGCGTATGAATCGATCGGCCGATAGAAAATTTCGCAGATAAATAAAATCTAGCCTTTGTGCGAATCTTTTGACGTTCCGTCTTGTCACCTTCCCAAAATCTAGCTAATCATCGACTTGGCTACAGAGCATATCGGTTTTCGGGCGTGAGGACGGGAAATGAAATTTCCCGGATTTCAAACGGGGAGGCTTCATAAACTGTGATGCAATATTCTAGTTATAATGTTTCTTTTTTTTTTGCAATCTCTCTGGTTTTAGCTTTGGTTTTTTTTATTGTAATTCATCTCGTTTGTTTTTTGTGCTTTTCTTTTTCACAACTTATCTGACCTGCAGAGTGTACTGTGGTCCGTGAATTGGCGGTGGTTGACTCGGATGATGATGCCTCTGATAGTGAGACTGTGGATGAGCCTCGTAACACTCTTGCGGATATTGCGTCGCGACGGGTTTCAATACGTGATTGTTGTGACGCTTCTCTTGTACGAATTGCTGCGCTGCTCGCTCCATCGTGTCGACGCCCGGCAAACGAGGATCTTCTATCATCGCGTTCGAGGCCTTGGTGCTGTTGAAAAAAAAAGAAAAAAAATTTAATCTCGAATTCTGCCGTTGCAACGAGATCGAGACTCCCTTCGAACCAATTTTTCATTACCAATGAACTTGTTGCAGTGTCGGTCCGGCGTTTCTTGGGACGCAGCATCGATCGGAGCGAACGAAACAAACGAAGCCCATGATGAGGATCGAGAGGACGGTGAAGCCGGCGACGGCTCCAATTACGAGGGGTATCTTTGAGATGTAACGGTCACGAACGAATTAATTATTTACTCAACAACGCCGAACGACGAGCAAACGCTCTCGTTCGCGAATTTCGCAACAGCCACTTCGTTGCGCAATTTCGTCGATACTTCAAATTTCTCCACGCAACGCTTCGGCGGCGCGAAACATTCACGTTACTACCGAGCAAACACAGAGCGTACGTAATAACTGGGTCAGAAGAAAATTAAACGATTGGACATAACGTTTGAGGCAATAAAAGTTCTCATCGATCAAATTAAAAATCATATTGCTTTAATAAAATGTAAATAAGGTCCGAGAAAATGTTACCGAGATCTTAGAAATTGCGATATTTTCAATCAACTTTTTACTTCTCCAATGAATTTTTTTCACAGCTTCTGGTGTATGTAACGTTGCTGAAATTAATCGTGCTCCCCAGAGTAGTCTGACTGGTTTTTTTTTTGTTCTTCGATTCTCTGGAACTTTCTTTTGAAAAAACTCGGAAGGTCGATAATTAATTCGACTTCGACTCTGGAAAATCGAGTTCTACGGTATTACATAATTGTTATGAATTTACATTTGCTGCGATTCCTCCGTTCCGTTCGTACACGAGGCGCGATTAAGCGGAGCTTTTGCCGTGGCGCGTTTATAGTTTCGATCGCGAACAATCGGCGAGTCGGGTCCAAAGCGTTGCGCCGAGAAATCGGCGAGAGAACTCACCTGAGCGGGTTCGTCGACGCGTAGCATAAGAGCTCGTCGATCGCTACCATGATCGTTCTCCACGATCACGTAATACAGTCTTTGGTCCTCTTTGACGGTGTGTGTAAATTCGAGAATGGCAATGTAACAGTCTTCGGATGCTAGAGGCTCGAGGTCGAGTGCGCGATAACGTGACTCGAGCACCTCGCCCGCGTGCAGTCTTGTGCTACCCCATTCCCAGGCAACGAGACGGGGTTTCGGATCGGAGCACAGTCTTATCTCTAATCTGGCGGGACTTCCTTCCGTCGTCGAGACGACAAACTTCTCCGTGCTCGTCGGCTTCACGACCTGAAAAATCCCGAAACTCTAAGCCTCTGGACTTTTGTGGACATCGTTCGTGGTGCGACTTTACTATGTTTTTTTTAATGAACTCAGAAAAGTCCGAAATTTCGGACAAAAATTGAAATTCTAATTTTTAATGGTTTTCTCGTCGTGAAAAAAATAAAATTGAGAGCCCGCAGCAATTCCGAATGATTGTTTCAGAAAAAAAAATTATGTAGATTACGAAAAGAAAATGTATGGTGTTCGGGTAATAATTGTGGGAAAGAAAAATCCACTGTTTTCTCTGCCGTCCATTTAGTTACTCAGGCCTTGAGAACGTTTTTATCAGCTGGCGAATTATTAATTACCCTCGGAGCGCCGACGACTTGCAACGACACCGGGCTGCTCTTCACCTCACGTAACTTTCCGTTTATCTTGTTCGACGCAAGACACACGTATTGACCCTGTTGAGCGTACGTTACGTTTGTGAGAATCAAACGCTGACCGACACCGCACTCGATCGGTGCTTTCCCGTCGGAAAATATTTGCGCCCATCTGTAATATTCGCAAAACGAGAAGACCGTTGAAAATATTACTTCGATGTGTTTGCTTTGCTTTTGCATAATATTTCATGGAAAAATGAAGAAAACGAAAATGTTTATCAAACAATTAAAAATTCTTCGACAAACAAAAAGTGAAAATGTAATTTAAAGAAAAGAGACAAAATTGTGAAAAAATGTATACGTCATCAGAAAAATCACGGAATATTTTCCATTAAAATAAAGATACGTTGCCGGGTAATTTGTTGAACAATTAATTTTTTCAATAAGTTGTTAATAACATTTTGATATTATTATTATGCGAAATTGATCGTTTCAGCACTTTCTTGGCGCCTGATTTTTTTCGGGTTTTTATTTCATTGAGAAGTGTTGGAAATTCTTTTTAAATTCCACTTTGCCGAACTTAATCCTTCGATAAGACCTTAATATTCGGAATACCTGTACTCGGCTGGTGGGCTGGCGTCCGCGTGGCACTCGAACGACGCGCCGGAGTACAGCAAGGCCGTGGACAAACGGTCCGGTCCGACGGAACTGATTTTCGGCGGATCTGCGAAATATACGAAAAACAAATTGTCGGTGTAAAAACGTCGAACAATTGTGGAACGTGCCGCAATGTAAGCCCAATCGGATCATTAGTACGTACAGTTAACAGTGACCTGTATGGATCTGGGATGGCTCTCGCCTTCGGTATTGGTGGCGGTGCACACGTAAGTGGCGGCATGATTTCGATGTATCGGCGAATACTTCAAAGTTTCGCCGATACTCGCGGTTTCCATCATGTCGGTTCCTTTCATTCGCTTCCAAACTATCGATGCCGGTGGATTGGCATCGGCGACGCATCGGATCTCGAGGTGATCGAGACCCTCCTCGAGTTGGCCTGTCGGCGCACCGACTATTCGAGTTTCCGGCGCATCTAACAAAACATTCACAAATACGAATCGTTACACGTCCCAGAAAAAGAATTCGGCACTAAGTGCCTGAAGCAGGAATCGAACTCGCGCCCTTACGAATACCAGGCCAGTGCTCTAACCACTCAGCTACGAAGCGCTAATGCGAATCGTGTTTCTGGTCGTCAACATATTCGAACGCGAGACCCAAACATAACAATGATGTACGAAAATTACTGAAAAGAAAATAAACAAGGAAAAAAATTAAATAGAAAGAACGTTTCCTCGAGCTGCGCGAGAACTCGTTACTCCGCGGAAACAATAATAGAAATCTGTGTCTCTTTTTTTTTTCTCGCATACACAAACTCAATCTCGCTGGTCGGTAGGCAAATTAATTTTTTTTAAGCCCCCACGGCTGTGTGCGGAATCGAGAGAAAGGTATGCCGATTCAATATGCGCGAACTTACCGGCGTGAGACTGCGGGCATTTTTGTTGAGTGACAAAGAGAGAGAGCTGCAAGCCCGGCGGGCGTGTTATAGTTTTGAAACTCGGTGGGTTTGATGCCGAGGGGGCTCGGGGATAGCGGATTGGGAGTCGGCGCAGCGGCAGCCGCTCCGAAAAAGTCGGTTCTCCAACACCGGCGAACGTCGCCGCCCCCCACGGTATACCTCGCGCAGCTGTCCATTTCACGTAACAATGATTTCAAAATACGCGCGAACGAACACCCGCTGACCCATTCACAATTTGGAGCTCGATTCTCTATTACCCCGTTGCCCCGACCTGACTGTACCGAGCATGGCCTTTGCGTGCACCGCGCGCGTTGTACGTGAAGCTTTTTGTTCATTTTCCGCGGCGAGGGTGAACTTTACGAATTATAACGCCGATAACCGCGAAGTTTCGACGACGAGAAATAAACCATTTACGTTTCGTCGATGCTCGACGATATGGTTATTATTGTGATGGATAATAACAATAAAAATATATCAACACTTTTTTAAAATAATAAAATACAATTTGAAAAATTATAAATAAATAAAATAATGAATAAAATAATATTGAAAAAAAAACGATATTGTTAATTTTATTATTATTATGATAATGGTATTTTCGTAATAATGAAAACTTCAATAATACAATTTTTGTTGAATAAATTTCATCAAATAATTTTAATACGCCCAAGGCTTCGAGTCAGCGATTTCGCTACGATCGACGAATCGCGTTACCCAACTGCATACATGTATTTTGGCAGGGTCAGTGGGAATCGGGCAAGCGAACGCTCGGCGTTTTCCCGAAGCGGACTTTTCAATTTGCATCCGGGATGGCGAGAAACTTCCGTGGATTCGATTGAAAGCCTTGGCTAATCGATTAGCAACGAATTAGACGCGGACGCGAATGAGCGCGAGTGCGTGATGTGCGATGTGTCGATGCGCGAAAAAAAAAAAGATGTTTTTTGCAATCATAGTTCATTTCACTAACGCGCGAGATATCTCAAGCGGAAAAAGTCAGGTAGTGACGATATTTTATTTTTAGATGGTTTGCACTATAATAGTAGAGAAAAAATGGGGCAAGATGGACCGTGATTATATAACTGGGGTTATTGTCGATTATTATTACAAATGCGATTTCTGCCAATACAAGATTTTTTTCAAAAGACTGTTATCGATTTATGTTATTTATTTGAATTCCTATTTAATGTATCGGTGCTTTTCGACCAAGCAGATAAATAAAACGATGTGAATTTTTTTTAGCGCCAAAAATTTTGATTCCGCGACTCATTTTTCACCGTAGCTTTTTTTTGTCTCACCTTTCTCTAAATAGAAAACTTTTTCGTCCGCGTTTAGCGAAGCGCAGTGCACCGAGGAATAAGTAAGATTGAGGGACAGAAATTAAACTGAAACAAATAATAAATTCAAAGAAAAAGTCGCTTTGTGGATCGAAGCGCCCAACCCCGGTTGCGCAGCGACGTTTCAACCATCGGCTCGAACTCGGACAGTTTCGATTAACGATTAAGCGAGCGTCGAGGACGATTTTCTTTTTTTATTCCAATAAGGCGCTAAAGTATAATGCCCGCGATCGCGATTCACTGGAAACTTTGTTACGGAGAGAAATAAACGAGGGGGGAAGCGGCGCGGGCGTTTTGTCTCGAGGAGCCGCGATCGAATCTTTCGCTATAATTGTATCGCACAAAAGAATACTCTCTGATCTTTCTTGAGAAATTAATAGCGAGACGCAGTCTTTAAACCTCTCTTTACGGCATTCGCAACGATAACTTTGAACTTGAAGAACTCTTTTTTTTTTACCCTCCCGAGAATATTTTTTATTTTCCGCGTTTCCACCATTGCCAGCCAAAGGGCAATTCAGAAAGAGTTTCGAATAATTTCCAATCGAATTAGACTGAAAAGAAAATCAACTGTGAAAATAATGAATACATTTTTTTTTAAAGACTCCGAATTACTTCATCTACGTGGACGAACCTTAAAAAAAATGATAAATAGATTCCGGAGTGAACTTTTGTCTCGCCATTAAAACCTTTTCTCGCATCGAAACCCAACCGATTGTCGGGAATATTTGTTTCCGTCTTCCCGTCGTTGCTAGTACTCGAAAATAATTCTTTTTATTAAGAACAATAGGGCCAAATGCATTTTCTCAATTGCCCGAAAAAAAATCGTTAAAATTTTTGTCTTCATTTTTTGTTTGTTTTCGAATCCAATGTCCCAATTGTATTTCACCTTGGCGAAGAAATGTGCCGTAAAGTTTAATCGATTCTCAGTTTCCGATATTGCCCCGGAAAGTGCGCAGTTTGGTCGCGCCGCGCGGTGATCCGAGTCACGGGAAGAGCCTTCGATTTCGCGGCGAGTTAAGTTCACCAGAGAAAATGAGGAATTTCGTTGGATAGCTTTGGCGATTGAGACGCGAGGATTACGATCAAAGGATGCGTGGCCGCGGTTCGGTCCGAGTCTACTTTGCCTTTGAGCGGGATTTCCAGGTCCGGGTGATACGAATGTAATATGCATGCACACGGATGAATAGCGGAGGTGGGAAGGTTCGGGGATACTCACATCGTACGTCAAAGCGAACTTCGGTGCTGCTGGACATTGTCGGAGTTGCGTAAGCCGGGTGTATAGCGACGCATCGTATCGGATGTCCGTAACGCGAGCGTTCGGCAAGAATGTCGCAAACGCTCTTGGTCGACCAAGTCCTTGGATTATCAATCTCCGTCGAGTTCACCTGCGGCCTCACGGTCCTCAGTTCCGATTCGCCGAGATACCTGAGGGTATACCATTAGAATTTGCATTTTCAACGGACGGAATGGGGAAGGAGGGCGGCTCTTTCGCCGTCTCTATCTCTCCCTCTCGATCCTCGAGATGCTGAGGGCGCCCCGTAACGAATACTGGAACGCAATACGCTTCGGCTTTCGTCTCCTCACTCTACCGAATCCAACGATCTCCTCTCGAAAACCTCAAGTAATTTCGAGGATTTGGCGGATACCAGACGCAACGCTTAAGCGGCCAAGCCAACGGAATCTCGACAAGGATTCGCGCTCTTCTACTTCATCCCTTATCCGCTATCATCGGCAACACTCGCGTTACGTCGTTGATTGCTCCACTCGCTCAGTAGAGTCGATTTTCAGATTTCTTCAGTTCTTTTTCTTTCGTTTACATCCTTTTGTTTCTATTTTATTCATTCGAGAAAATGCGCTATTGACGAGCGATAATAAAGGAATTCATTCGATATGATGAACGAAAGAGATTCTCGGCAAAGAAATCTTTTTTAGAGTTTGGAAGTTATTTATAATTGGGCAGCGTCGTTATAAAGGATATGAATTATAAGAAAAAAACGATTTAATTTTTTTATTCAGTTGGTTGTTTAGATTATTTTACTTGAAATTTTTTTTTTTTTCAGCAGAGCTACTTTTTCGACCCACTTTTAGTCCCATATTGAAAATAATAGAATGCTAAAAGTCATTTATCCAATCATAATTTAATTTTCCGGCATTTATTCTTTTCGTTCTGGTCTATCTCGGGTCGGTAAATTTCTAAATTTCTCGAAAAATTTTATTGACCATTCCAGATTTTTTTTGAGGTAAGCATTGATCTGCTGATACCGTTCGTCTTTCCCAATTGTTCATTGATTCATTATTAGACCTATTAAAATTCATGCATGTTCGGCATAATCGGTACACAAATAATACATTATATACATGTGTATAATCTATCTCTAAATAGTGTTCATATGGCCTATATACAACATTTTCGCCTGGAAGGACACAGCAATCTTTAATCTATGAATCGCCTCGACGAGCGAAACTTTTGTTTATTGCGTCGCATCGGCCAGCGGGGTTGCCGGCGTTGCTCGGCGGCAATTAAAAGAACACAAAGGCGTGTGAATAATTGCAGGAATTGTTCTACCGTGGATGTGTTCGCGGGGGGTGGCGATGGGGCTGGATTTCCGATGGCCCGTAGCCCCGAAGCGAAGCGGCAGGAAGAGCGAGAGGTGTTCAGGGAAGTACGATTTTCTCGAACGAATGGGATTCCTACAACGGGCAGCTGTAGCATTCCAAACTGGGCCGCGAACCACCATCGGGGAAATAGTCGATTTCGGATGAGTTCGATTGTGTCCGAGCTTCACTTATTTTCTCGACCTCGTTTCGTTTATTTATTTATTGTTTTTTTCCACCGACCCGTTCTCTCGCTTTCTCTCGGCTCACCCTTTCGCGCTAGAGAACCCTCTTGTGAACGGTATTTCGATGCGGACCGAAACCCCTGTATACGGAAGGGCGACGCGGTACCACCGCACGGGAGTTACAAATATCGCCGGTCGGCTTGCACGGTTCACACGCCGCGGCGGCGCTCTCGAAACGGTGAAATTCCTACTGTTTTACGCGCTATGTCTTTGGGCTCTCGGTATACCGAATCGGTATCGAGAGGCATTGAAAGGAGAATGACGAAGAATGTTAGGGGGAAAAAAATTATAATTGTGTAATTACATTGGCATATTGCTTTCTTTTTTTCTTTTACCACGGTCTACCAAGCTCTGTTTGTAAGAAAGTACGTTTAAATGTTGGGCTTCCTCAAAAACATGTTTTTTGTAAAAAGTTACTTAAATTCTTATTTTTTAGATACATATCTATTATTTTTTCTTATTTACTGAATATATAATAGTTCTTTCATTTATTTATTACTGCGGATAGTAGTTTATTTGCAAAAAATGTGGTGAAAACTGAACTACAGCAAAGATTTTGTTAAAAATTGAACCGAAGAAGGCGACCCTCCAACATGAGGTATACATTTTTTGGTATCTGCACCTTTTTCAAGTTATTTTTCGAAACGTGATTTTCCGATGTTTCGGAATATTCTGAGCACGTTTCCATGCAAGTCTCGAAAAAAAAAAAGAAATGTTTCACCGATGCTTCTTGAGGAAGCAAAATTCATGCTCTACATCCTCGTCTCCGTAGAGCGCGATGTCGTTCATTAATTTTGTTCAAATTGCAAACGCGTATACCCGCCTCGCCGACCGAGTTAGGCAAATTTTTAGTAAAAACACAATCTTCAACGAGGAGGGGGAGTTGCGAGGGGAAAATCTCGAGTTTCGCGGTTACGTATATACGCGCAAGACAGACGGAAGTACGAAGAAGTCTGCAAGTGTAAGATTTTTTTCGTCAAGATATGCGCGTCGCGCCCGCCCATCGTCCGCCCCCTTTCCTCGACTCCTTTCTCCCGTGGCTCCGCGAGAACGAGTCCCTCTATACGAGATGCAAAATAGATCATGATTATTCATAGGGAGAGTCGCGGGCTGTGTAGAACGCGAGAGGGTACGTGGTTATCCCGAGTCCTGATATCGCTGCTTCTGCTCCTCGTCGTATCCATAAGATATTCCGCGGCGTACAGCGCGCTCAGGGCCGCGGAGAACCTTTCGCGAAGAAAAGACTAACCCCCGTCTCGGGTCGCGGAGAATGGATTTTCCGAGGGAAATCTTTGTCGTCGACAAATGTACGCTTATAATCCCTGCGCCGGGCCACCTCGACGACAGTCGAGCATCCAGCGAGTTCGGAAAACGACGAGACGTCGACCCGGAAGCGGCGAAAAGCGCGCGGTTTCGGCGCGAAAAAACCGCGGTATTTAAATTTTTTTTAGATTTTGCAAAAAATTAATATAAGTTCAAAAGTGTTCAATAAACGAAAAGCATATTCTGCTTGGTTCTTAGGCTCTTTCTCTGTTTCATGGAAATTAATCGTAATCGGAAGTTGCCGATCGTGAAACGATAAGCTTTAAGCACCCTACACAGGTTTTATTAATTGCCACAAAAAGCCCTAAACGCAGATAGTGAAAGAATAAACGTTTCCTGGATTGGCCAAGTGTGTCGGCAAGAAACTTGTCTTGAGAAAACTTTGCTATGTACATTTCGTGTATATCATCTGATATACCATATGTACAATGTATATATACGTTTATATAATTTACATAAATATATATACGTGTATCTTATACGTAAGGAAACTGGTGGGCGAAACAATTACGTACCATTTAATTAGCGGCGAAGGATTTCCATAGCGAGCTGTACAAGTGAGAGTTGCGATCTCGCCCACCCTCGCTGTCACGTTGCTACCCGGCAGAATTACGGCACCGGCGTACTCTATCTGCGGCCGTTGAGGGCTGACTAGAATGAGACAATTAGCGAAGATTAATTCGTAATCCCTCGTTTATCCGGGACGAACTCCGGTGAGGCGAGTGAATGCGTGCGTTACCGCGCTCCATACACCGAAACACAGCTTTGCGTATGCACATGCATATATGCGCATATACAAACTGATTCAGAATGAATATCGAATCCACTCCACGACATCCTCATTCTGTCCCGACCAGAACGATTCGGTTGTATTTCTTTGAAATTCAAACGAATTTTAATAATGAAATCCGTGTCAGTGATAATTTTAATCGGCCAAGTATTCCACGATAGTAATTATTATTAGCAAACGGTTCTAATAATAATAATTAGCTAAGATTATCATTGTAATATCTTTATATTATAAAGAGATTTCGTTGCTGCCGTGTTGAAGAAGGTAGAATAGATTTTATGCTAAAGTCACGGAGTGGCTGCAGTCACGGAGTAGCTAATGCCACGGCGGGGTTAAAATCACGGAGTGGCTACAGCCCGGTTAGAGTGACGGCGGCATTAAGATGATGGGGTGGCTTCTGTCGCGGAGGGGTTAAAATAACAGACCGACCGATGTAACGGAGACGTTAAAATAACAGGGTGGTTAATGTCACGCTGGTGTTGAAGTCTCTAAGGGCCTAAGCTCGAAATATTCTAACTTCCTCCAAAGCGATTTAGGAGAATTCGAAGTTCCTCTGAGGGAAACTCCGAACATTCTTCCGTCCTCCGTTGAGCACCCTTCGGCCAAAAATATTATAAGTCGTCCCTTGCTCCAAAATATTTGAAGTCCTTTCGTCTGGAATATTGCAGGTCTCTCTTGTTTCGGAGGACAAGGAGGAGCAGCGACGAAATCTTAATATTTGTTGAGAGATTTCTCAGTTGGTTCCTTTAAATGGCCGCAAGCCCGCGAGCCCTGCGAATCTCTAGTTATTATCTAAAATAACAATTGTTGTTATTACAAAAAAATTCGGACTCATAATAATAATTTTTGTTATTTAAAAAAAAAATTCGACTTGTTCTTTAATTTCACTTTTTCATGAATATTGCAATTTATTATGAATACTCCTGTACAGAGGAGTAGATGGGTTGGGGGATGGAACACGCGATACGTGTATATATTCGTCGAGTCGACGATACGATACAGCTCTCGAGCGTTTGATATACCGCGTGTCCTACGATGGGATCTACGTACGTCACGGGACGCGCGCACGTGTTCCCATCGCGATGAACGGAACAGGCTGGGATGCTGAGCGTCGGCTGTGACACTATGCGCCACAGTGGTATAACGCCTGGGCCGCGGAGTAACGCAAAGTCAACGATACCCATCTCTGCCGCGAGCGCGGCAACCGCGCTATAATGCCTACACTGATATCCTCGAACCGGATCTTCCTATTCTCTTGGCAATGAATAATTAATGATTTATCGACAACAAGCGCGGCCGCCGCGCGCCACGAGGAAGCATGCCGCTTGTCGGCGAAGTACTTTCCGTCGTAATTCTCTCGGCATGTTCGCCGGGCGATTCGCGGCCGGCGAATCGATCGATCAATGCGATGCCGCACTTCCGATTTGTATCGCATAATTAATCGAGTCGTCTCGATGCAACGATAATTATTCATTTGCGAGCAATGTTATCGCAACGGCACGGATTACGAGCCGTTTGTAATGCGAAACTGTTTAAACTTTTTTTTTTTTTTTTTGGTAGTTCGAAGTAGAAAATAAATACCTCTTACGACGAGTCTAGCAGGTTCCGAAGTTAGGGCATCCTGGGTCGTGAAGTCGCTAGCTGTGACCTGACACTGCCAGAGTCCGTCGTCGAACTCGAGGGCGGCGGATCTCACCCAGAGGGAACAGTCGCCGTGGTCCGGCGAGCCGACCCACTCGTATTTCTTCAAATGCATTCCGATCGGCTGCAAGAAAAATTCGAAATCAATTACGCCGCGCGCGCACGAGTGCCTACAGCGCAAAGTGCGACGAGGATTATCCTGAAAATTTAGCGCGACAGAGAGAGCCGGAGGTAGTGACGAAATTGGATGCAATTTCTGAAGCGGCTCACATATGAACAAGGAAGACATACGATTCGCGTTGACGGCTCGCTGCAATGCAACCAAAATTCGAAATTCTAGACACAAGTACTGGAAGCCGCAAGTTTTCGCTTTTTAAATTATGGCTCTCGTGGCTGGCTTTTCGATATTCCTTTTTTTTGTTTTCTAAAATGCAATGAAAATCAATTAATATTATTGTTATTATTAGATTATTGGTAATGTAAAATTAGTAAACAAAGATTTTTAATAATAATCTTTGATTATCAATAGATTTATTAATCATTTGGTCTGAATATCGCACTCGTCTTCGGCTATTTGCGACTTTTTTGTACTTTTACGAATCACCCTTTCAGCGCCCTTGCCATAAAAATGACGATTTTGCACCGGCGATACGCTGGCGGGGCGAGCCGTGCATTCGAGGAATTGTCAAAATTCGTAGAAATCCGGAGTTTGTTTTAAAAAAATTCGCGAATAAACAGTCGATACGAAAAATAAATGGTTGGTTTGAAATGCGATGATTTTCATTCGCAAACCTCGGGGGCACGACATTTTTCGAATCGGATACGCAGTTCCGTACGTGTATCGACGAATGAATATGTATTCGTTGAAAATCCGTCATTTCCACGCGAGCAGTGCATGCACCGACGCCCGCCGGACGTATGCGAGAGGATTTCGAAAAGTCTCTCCGTCCATTCGACAGGAATTTCATTCGATTCCATACCGGGGCGGCGTATCCGCCGACACACACATCGGGGAGTAACCGCGATGCGGGCATACAAACGCGAGAGATACAAATGCATGGATTTTTTTTTTTTTTTTTTTCGTTATAACGCATTAACATTCGCGGCGCGAAAAACGTCGGGAATACAATGGATCAACAGACGAGAATCCGAGCGTACGCCGGAGTAATATCGGATTCCATCTGTAGGAATACGAGACGACGACAAGAATATGCAACGCATCGATGTATTTCCGAGGGTATTCCAACGCTTGGAGCTGCTCGCGCGAACTGGAGAGCCGAGCGCCGAACGACAGCGTGGGAAACGCGAGAAGCGCACCGACGTACGAGCGCATTAGCCTCAAGCGCATGATAATGCGCGTGATGCTGCGAATTTATAAAATGTTCAACTGGGCGATGCCGTACGCGAACGCGACGTGGATGAACCACAAAGCGCGCACGCAATATTGCGGGAGAAATTTTTTTTTATAGAAGAAGGAGCATCATTGGTATGTTACTCGGACCTAACATGCCAGAGGATGGACCTGGCAGGTCATCGTAATTATATAAATTTTGTATTGTTACCATTTTTTATAAATCTTCATGATTACATGCATGCATTTTTTTATTATCCGTTTCACTAACAAAAAATCGATAGAGATCAAAGGCTGAACCCTCGGTGTGTCTGCGTTGCGTAGAGAAAGAGGGTTGGAAACACATCGCGAGATAGGATGCAAAATAGCGAGGCCATGCGATAAATGCGCCCCGGCCAGAGGATAGGCAAAAAATGGAGGGCTTCTATAGAAAACCGGAAGACCGAGTAAAATGTGTCTGTCCAGAGGGCATAAAATGCCGGAGAATCAGCAAAGCAAGATTTTGTGTTCGTGTACGGAATCGTACAAGTGAAATCTGAGAAAAGCTCCGGTTTATATACTAAACCATCGAGCCGATCTTCGCGGAGTGAAGGAGAGGGTTGAAGAGGAATGGAGCCGCGTGGGCCCGGGCGCACGTCATTCATTTAAGGGATTAAAATCCGCCGGGCACTAGGGGCATACGGCGAGCTCTTTAGCTCGGAAAGTACGTCGCGCGGAGGGGGCGTGCATGTATATATACACTAGACGAAACGGGTTGTACGGTTTAGCGGAGAAAGAGAGTGTGTATAGTCAGCGTGAGGATGTTGGCTGGGCTGGCTGGCAGGGGCAGGGTGGTTCCCGAGTTCACTTACTTAACTACAGGGCTAGGCCCTTATTTCTCCGTTCGCTGTTCTTCGCTTTCTCTCTCTCTTCGCTTTCCTTTTTTTCCTCTTTCTGCTATTTCTCTTTTCTCTGAACGCCCTCATACCACGTCGGTTCGAGAACGTCGGGGATGGCCCGCGGGGGTTTCTCGTACTTCTGGTCGTACGTTCCCCGGCCCGGGGCTTCTCTCTAACCGGGTGCTACTACCCCTCTTTCCATCCATCGTATGCGCACTCTGTTCGTCTCTCCGTATGGCCCCAGGAGCCAGAGTAAGCTCGACGGTTTTCTCTCCGCCTTCTCTTCCTTTATCCACGCGCGGCAGTGGAGGCCGCTCGCGCGACCAGCAATCAGCGTAATGCATCCACAGAACCACCCCACTGGTGTGCTCTTCCGTTCACCGCTATCTCTCTTCGTCCTCTCTTTCTGCCTTTCTCACAAATCCGACCCTCACCTATACCCTCGCCGTCCGCGTACCTTTCCCGCTCTGTCTCTTCCTTTCCTTTCCATCCTCTCGACGTCTATCTCGCTATAGAGTACATCGCAACACACCGGTATACGCGTCTCCGCGAGCGTTTCGCTTCTTTCCTGTGCGAGGCTCGTGGGGTACCAAAGGTACCCTCCGGGCCAAAGGCCCCGATATCAACCGTTCCTCCCACCTCGATCCCCCCCCTCGACCACCGACAAGGTACGCCGCAGCAACATCGCAGCAGGCTGCGGCAATCACATTGAGAGCAACGGGATAGATAGATAGATCGACGAGCTCCCACCGTGGGAGCTTCCGAGCTTCTTCTATTCGTACCCTCACCTTCTATTGCTCTTCTTCATCGATCCTTCTACCTCTATTCCCCTTCGGATCACCCGATCTTCTTTGCTCTTACAATACCACGGAGTGAGATTGCCGCAAATGTCGCGGAACATTCAATAATGGGTGTCCCTGGATTCTTGATGTATCGACGTCGGTATCGTCTTGGGAATGGGCATGATCATCCCGAACAGAAATGGAAGGTTGACTGATGACTTATCAGGACTTGCTAGGGTTTGGCTGATCCGGCAGGCGTAGCGCAGCTCTGGGGAGGGCCTGTTTAGAGACAGACATAGAGCCTGACGGAACAACCTCGCTTTGATGGGCAAAACTGATCAGCTTCATCGAGTACAGGTGAAGAAGCAAAACGAGATGGCTCCGATCTTTAATAATAAGACAAACCTGATGCCGACCGGACCGCGACCATATTACTTATTGTATACCGGGATCGGATTGTCTTGCAATGGCAATATTTATCTGAGGATTTAGAATCAAAGGCTGAAAAACCTTGAGTCACCGATTTTTATCTACATAAAGTAATTTTTTGATTATGAGGGTTTTATGAAGTCTCAGGGCCGTCCCTCGCAGAGATCTGATCACAACATGATGTCAATTTCTGCTCAGAATGCATAAGATCGTTGAAGTCCTGGGAACCTTGTAAAAAAATTGCCTAAATAACCATTGTTTTACAAACGCCCTGTATGCCGGTGATTCAACGAAGACTTCGACAGGACCAATTGATATTCTGGTATATTTGTCGAATGGAGAGCACAGCGGAGAAGAATTTAATGCCTGGGACGTTTGATACCACAATACCGAAAGAGGCTCTCTCGTATATGAGAGGGCGCGCTGTGTAAAAGTTTTTTTTTCTTCCTTTTTACGCGACGATTCCGCTATTCCTGCGAAACGATTTTATTGCTATTCTACGCATCGGGGCGTGTGTATATCGGTTGAGAGGATTTTCACGCGCTGCGAAATGCCTCTGACTAGCGTGTATATCTCGCGCCGGGAAGGGTACACAGCCCGCGGGCCAAAAGAGCCTGATAACAGGAGTGGAATGGGGGTTTTGTACGTCGGGCGTGAGAGAGGGCATCATCCCAGCCACAGTTGGGGAAGGTTGCGAACCCCGCGCCCGTGTCGGATACCCAGACGAACCTCCGCGATACTGCCGCAGAGACGAGGCCAAGCCCGCAACAGCAATCACATTGAGAGCAACGAAATAGATCGCACCAACGGGTGGGATTCGCTGTGTGGGTTTGTGATTCGTCGACGTTTCCTCTCGCGCCTCTATCTCGCTCTCGCGAGTTCCGTGCCTATGCTTTCACGCTTCCCTGCCGCCCTTCCCCCATCGCCAGCTTCCTCTCTCTCTCAATCGATCTTGTTTCGTATCGCGATTCCCCATACTCCTCAACAGCGCCGTTTACCTTCCTCCGCGAGAGACTCGCGGAGAGTGAGAAACAGCCCCGCGTTCGATCCCCGACGTTGCAGCCGAAGCTTTTATGTCGCTCCATGAAACTTCACGGCAAACCTAAATCCACTGTGATGCTTTTTCACCACTTCTCCTTACTTTCGTACTCTCTTATTTTTCTACTAGCGAATTCTCGCCCCGCCGATGGAACAAAAAATTCAATGTCTTATTCATGACGATAGCGCGGTCGGGCAAGTTGATTCGGGAATGTACTCGGAGTGAAAGGCGATACCCGCGATATTTAGCGGCTGTTGGATGAGATGAAAGGGGATACCTCGGCATCCGGTTGCATAAACATTTTCGAAAGAAATTACTCCGTATTCGACGCAACGGAAAATGTTGTGTTTACCGACCGGATGAATTATTCGAAAAAAATGTTTTGGAGCAAAGAAAGAAACTTCATTTCTTTGAATATTAACAACTTTTCAAAATCATTTACATCGGAATGAGTTGTTGACGAGGGTTTATTTCCACATTCGGAGAGAGTTTCAATGACTTCTCGGTTGGATCAGGATCTAAAAAAAATTAACCACATTCGAGGTGTTAAAAAATGTATGTTGCAGAATTAAACAAAAATAATTGACGAAGTCATTTTCGAATTATTTTTATACACTGTTTCCAGCATCTTTCACATGATCAATTTTTTCCATATTCTTATTCCATCGAGAAGTTTCCAAAGTTCTTTCTGAAACTAACGTTCGGTTTTAAAGATGCAAAACACACTTTTTTGAAATTCCGCGGGGAATTTCGGAAGCGCGTTTTTATACAGTGGGTATCAATTTTAATTGACAAGTTTTTTCTGCGGTAAAACTAACGAATTGTGCAAACTATAATGAACAATGCATACGCCATGTAGAATGGATAAAAAAAAAAGAGGCGACTTCAACCGGATGAAAGTGGAAACTTGAGTCCGCGATTTCAATTCCAATTTCATTTTATTGGAGTGAATCCATCGGTTTGTTTCCGGTGCTCTCGGAGCTTCGCAAACGTCGCGCGGAATGTTCCACATATCGGACGGAAATATTCCAGAGCTTTGCGTGAAGTAACTTTAACTCGGTTGTTCGCCGATTTGTCGAACGGTTCGTAACGCTCTCGCTTTGGTCGCCTTTCGGAGCGAAGTTTTCGAATGCTTCGATGGAAAAATGCACCAAAAAAAAAAAAGAAAAATCAGAATTTTGCAAATAAAAGCTCTCGAAAGAAAAATTGTTTGCAAAGAATTAAAATTATTTCACGGAGGAGGAAAAAGTCTGCCGTGCCGTTCGGAAACTCGCATAAAAGAATTCAACAGGCGTTCGCCCGAAGGCATGAGAGAATATTTTCTAGCTCGTGAAATTATTTCAATCTGGTAACCAATTAAACACTCGTGATTCAAGAATTTTTTGGACCTTTTTTATTCATAACATTTTCAAAGATCGTAAAGAAATAATATATGGTATTTATGTTATTACTTTTTATTACCTCATAATTATATTCGTAATGCCAGTAAAAAATTTGTTTTTTCATTTTTCTAAATAACCGAACCGAGAATTCCACGAGAGAAAATTCGCAGCATAATCATGGTAAGTACGTACTCAATAAAAAAAAATGTTCATCAACTTTGCATTCGCGCTTCTCGACTGCAGCGCGGACTTCCTTCCGAGTACACGGAGAAAAAAAATTCGTTGCCAGAACTGACATCAGCGCTGGAAATTTATATTAGTTGGTACGACTTATATATTTTTTAGGTCACGCAAAATCTATTTATTCGCTTATGAAATTCATTGGTTCTTCCAACTAACATCAGTTTTTCACCGTCACAGTTGATTCCGGCAACCACTTATTTCTCTCCGTGCACCGTAAAAAAAATACCTACTTTTTTCAATTCTAAATTAACAATCAGCGGTTTAATTATTCTCAATAATTTTCTTTTAACTTCCTCGAGCCTCGGTAGTTTGCCGAGCAATTCTAGAAAGGCAAATAGAGGGATAAAAAGCTCGGGTTTCTTTGTTGCCTTTTATTTCGCTCCGTGTCTTTCGTCGATGGAAGAGAGGAAAGATCATCGAGGTAGGCGAGTCGTGAAACTGGATCCTCGCTTGTTCGAGCCAAAGAGACAATGCGAGGCGTTCCCGTGGTTTTCAGGAAACGCCGGTAAACCCGCAAACCAAGTAAAGGAGTTGTCACGGATTGCGGAGGAGGGCGATGAAATGTTCCCTCGCGGTAATGTCAAAGGGACGAGGGGTGGGATTTTCTCCCGTCGACAGGACAGCCGTAGGGCGTTCGGGGTGTACATAATATACACTGTGCATACATAGACTCTCGCCAGCAGGAAAATGATCTACCGGTTATTTACATCTTTCATAAATATTCACTCTCCGCGGATGATGGTAGCACATAGCTCATCGCGACGTCGTAGTGGGAGTAATGAGAAACCGTGGAGAGCATAAATCTTTCGGTTATGCGACGAGCGAGAGGGAGAGACAAGGGGTGAGTCTCGGGCATCGTCCGCGAGAGAGTCTCTTGGCTCGTTCCCCTCGCCCCCGGCCCTCGAGCAATTCGATTCGTTCTACGATGGAACTTCCTGGCTCGCGGTTTGTCCGTGATACATCGCGAGCGATATCAAAGGGAGAAAAAGGAAGACCGATAAGATATCGTGAAGATGTACCGGAAGACGAGTGGAGAAAGGAAAAAGGGTAAATAACGTGAGTAAACAGAAAAAAAGAACCTACACGCGGTATTATGATAAAAAAGGGGGAAAAAGTATCCCGGGGTAGTCGAGAGCTCGTCGAGAGGTATAAAACGGGTCCAGGGAAGAGTCGCGTTAGTTTTTCTTCGCTTCGTCGTCGGCCTCGCCGATTTACCGCGCAATCTCGATAGTCGCGGCGTTTGCACTCCCACCCGAGGGCGAACCTGGGACGAAGGGAGGTGAAGAGAGAGACGGGGTTGTAAATAAAACCGGAAGCCCTCGCCGGGCTTTGCGAGGCGGCGGCGAGGAAGAGCGAAATAAAAGGGGTGAGGGGGTTAAAAGCAGCTTCTCGCACACCTTTTGGCCCCCGGTGAATCCCTCAAGCCTACAGTATGCGGCCGCGCTACCGCCTTGTAACATAACAGCGGTGGGGTATATGGAGTTTATATACGCGAAGGCCGGCGATCCACACACAGATACAACGGCGTCGCACATAACACAATTCTCAACGTGCTCTCGGGTCTCCGGGCTCGTCGGCCCAGCGCCGTCGTCCCATTTTCTCTAATCCAGATGTCATTAAAACGGATTTCCTCCGTGTATTAATATGGAAATTAATGCACGCTCGCGCGACCCGGGGCAAAGGGAGGATCCGCATAACCTACTACCCCCGTCCCTCCTTCGGTCCACCCGTCCCCCCCACCGTCCAGCGCTTCCCTCTTCCGCATGGCTCAGCGTCCTCGACGCGTTGTCATCAAAAGCCCTTGGTAACATATTTTGCCTCCAGGCTCGAGCACAGAAACGCCACAACAGGTCCTCGACGCGCATAACGCCCGAGAGGCAGTTAGCCACAAATTTTGTCAACTCGACTAACTGACCGCGCGCAACGAAGCCCACACTTGCGTTATTGCCGTAACCCGCTCGCGCGCTGTTTCGGTGTTCTGCACCCGGCGTCGCACTCGTCCGGGGAGGACGTCCACTCGGCAACTACTCACGCTTACAACACTGATTGTTGCTGTTAATCAAGCGCCTGATGGTGTTATTTAACGCAAATATTTGCCTTTGCCGGGATACGATCGTTCGAAGCCACGAATTTCGGGCTTACGGAGGGAAAGAAGCGAACTTCGATCCCGACGGGTTGGAACGAGCAGGCAATTAAAAATTAAACGGCACGATAATCATTCCCAGGAGTGGAAGTTCTTTTTTCGATTCCATTCGCTTGCACGCGATAAAATAAGAACGAAACCGTCGTTCGAGTGAAACGCGGCGCGGTCACGTTTGCATCTAGTTCTATAACTGTACCGCCTTTCCTTCGGCACGAAGAGAGTCTCTATCTTTCTTTGGCTATCGTCGCTTCTTTCCTTTTTTTCTTCTTCTTCCTCTCCTTCTTACTTCCCCCTGCGACGCAGATTCTATTAAGTTCCCCCCGACCGAGGGAAGCATCAGCGGCTAAAATTGCTTCGCAAACTTTTTTCCAGCCGCTGTAATTCAAAAGAAATCTCGGCGATGTGGATACAGACTAGTAGAGTATGTACACTGACCCGTATACTGGAAACCTACGTCTTTTTTTCGTTTTTCTTCCTTTTTTTTTTTTCAAGCCTGAGCCAAGTTGCGGTACTACTGAGGGGTCGTGCGTTACAAACCCCGTCCGCTCCTCGACTCGGGTCAGTCGTCTGGCTTTGCATAATACAGAAAGCTCTCTCCGTGTGCACGCAAGTTCGTGCGGTGTCTCTACGCGAGAGGACTAAAGCATCCGACGCGGTGAAGCTGACCAAGCTTCACGTTTCCGCCGGGGAAAAATTTCATAGAGTCGCACAAGAGACGCGGAGGTTTTACCGGCGCGCAAACGAGATACGTAGAAACTCGTGCTGAGCTTTCGAAAGAGGGAGATGCGCATAAGTTATGAGAACCGAGCCGAGGCTAAACCTCGCGGTTTTTTGTTTCGCCGCGTTTCAGCGTCATCATCATCAACGCGTTGGTACGAGAAGATTCCTCTTTCACGGCATAACGCTCACGATTTTTTGCGTTTCTGCATGCGAATGCGTTTTTTTCCGCGTTTTTACGTACGAAGAGGCTTGCGGAAAGTTTGAAACCTGTTTTGTAAATTCGCAGAAATCCGGCAACTGCGATATTTGCGTTTTTCGAAAAGAATTCAAGGGTCGACTTGTAATTGAATTAGGGGAACTGCGCGCACGAATTTAGGGCTGCAGTTATCTATCGAACGGGATTTTTTCTGTTCTGGTTCGATTTGTGAGAACTGCCGATTTTTGGGATTTTCAAACAGCGATATCTTCGCTTTCCGGTGGAATATCGAGATATTTGAGGCGCCCATTTTGTTCAGCGGGCGAAAATACATCAGATAAGATTTTTTACGGATTTTTAAAACCCGTTTTTCAACCTGTTACAGGGGGATGAAAAATGGCAAAAAAGCATCTCAAAGGGGTACACTTGCAATTTTTTGTTAAAATTCGAAAAAAATATTCTGGATACGTATTCCATGTGTTTTTTCGCGCTGAACACGAATCTAATGACAATTATTTTCTTAAGTCAAGGGGAATGCCGATAATCACCAAAAGGGTGTTTTTCCTTCCCGGTCCGATTACCGAAAACTGTTGATTGTCGGCATTTTCAAGCAGCTACAAATTTACTTTTCGTTGGGATATCGAATGGGTGTTCGGAGTAAAAAAAATACAAGCAAACAAAAGTATTAGTAACGCCAGAAACTCGAAATGAGTGTATTATGCTACGAGGGAAAAAAGAGCGAGGTTTCTGCGGCCCAAATCGGTACTCCAGACCTTCCATTATTCCTTCGGTCCTAAATGGTTGAACGATCGTAAGGTCACGTTTCCCATTGGTCCTTTCGAATTAGATTATCGGAGGGTTTCACTGTTTTCTTATTACTCCGGTCCTGGAAGTGGCGCTTCGAGTGGAAGACTTAGAGTAATTCCACTCCAAAAGCCGACTAAGAAAAGAGCAGTGTAGTTCAGGCTCGAACGGTTCCTTAAGGGTGTGCCATTTGACCCCGGCCTCTCAATAACATGCTAGTCGACGCTCGCAACGAATTAAGGGGCTAGCTTTGAAATATAATACTTAACGATACAAGGCGATCACTACACTTGTAGAATTTCCTAAGCGAAACGCTCCGGAGAATTTACCGACGCAGTTGCAGTACCACCTGCAACCGAAGGTCCCATGCGAAATTGCTAGGTTAGAGGGTTGCCCTCGCGCTCGTTCGTTTCTCGGTTCTCCAGCAGTTTTCCGGAAGAGACGGTAACTCGCCCGGAGACTTGCCAGTATTTAGAAAGGCGCGAAAGCGACTGCTAGTTGGTGTCAAGGATCAGACGAAAGGTCGACAAGGGGATACGGGAAAAAGGTGTTGCTTTTCTTCTCGCTGTGCCGTGCGAGCCCGTGAGAATCAAGAACCTCGACAGAATGGCGCAAGAAGCGAGGAATGAAGGGGATACTTTGTACCCGCCGTAGTTGGCGGAGCCAACTGACGGGCCTTTCGAGAACAAGGGTAAATCCGGGCTAGATGCGAAGCGCCAGAACCGAGCGCGCACAAAGGGGGATGAATTTCAAACGGTAGAACAGTGAAAACGAGATGGAAAAGAAGTGCCATGTATTTGTGTATAGCGCCTCTCTATACGCCACGTCTCTTTCTACTTCTTCCGTCTTCTTTTATCTTGTTCCTTCTTCATTTTCAACAACGCGTCTTTGCCTCTTCCATCAACGGAGCAGCCTCCGATCGCACTGCACTGCCGGTAAAGCTTCTCCGACTATGTACAGCGTTATTCACAATAAATGTCAAAGCTATTTGCTTTTCGTCAAGTCTCATAAAAAAATGTATCCGAAAATTGATTGAAATTTTTTTCTTATTTATAATAAATTTAATAATAATAAATCTTTTCCATTGTTCATTTAAAAAAAAACTTTGACTCTAAAAGCTAAGATTTGGATGAACAATAATTGCAGCGTTTTGGACATTAAAAAAAGTTAATATTATTATTATTATTAAATAAAAAAAATGTTATCTCAGTTTCATAGCAAATTTCTTTATACTTTTTGAATGAAAATTCTAGGCGAAAAGAACCAGATACCATATTGACTATGAATCATGCTGTACACACTGGGTTACACCGCGAGAGGGCACAGAGTTAATAGCTACGTTACCCCTTCCTAATAGAAGCCCCCGAGCTTCGTTTTCCACCGGGCTAGACTAGTTTCTCTTCTTGCCGTGCTCTCTCATCCTCTGGCACTCACCTAACGCGCCCCCTATACGCGCGCGAGCTTTCGTTAGCTTTTTTTAAAAGCCTTCCTTGATTGAAATTTATGTGCTGCACTGCGGCGCGGCCGTAGCCACACTGAGATCCTCATACCCCACGTACGAATTTTATTTCATTTTATTTGTTTCTTTTTTTTTTTTGCGTTCGTACATCTGGCTTTTTTTTCTCTGCTTTTCTCATTCACGACTCGCGATATAAAAAGTTCGCCGGATTTGGCGCGCCGAGTTGTACAAATGTGTTCTTTTTTCGCGGCTATACGATCCAGCTCGTGGCAAGGCGAAGGCTAATAAAAGTTGATGCGGTTTTCTTTAATGAGACAAAGGAAACGAAATAAAATTTCCATGTGAAGATTTATACAATTTTTTTTATTCACATTTTTTTTTTATTATGAGGATTTTCTATGAATATTCGGTGCGGTGTGTACTTTAAACAAGGACGAACGTTTCAGTTCGGACCGCCGCATGCACCGCATCATCGTCAGCTTTCCCGTTATTATCGTTTTTTTTTTTTTTTTTTTTCTTCTTTTTTTATATCAGCTCGGGAAAACCCTCTGCTATCGCACGTTAATCCTCAAAGCCAGTCCATACCCGCGATCCGCGTAACCGTACAGCCAACGCGCTATACATATACTTATTTGCTACCACCATCGCGCCGCGATACTAACGGCGGAATATATAGCTCGGCCGGGCTATCGGCCATTCGCCTCGCGGTGGCTTTTTAAAAGCTTCGCTGATTGAAATTTATGTGCGACATCGGAGCTGATGCGGATAGCGCGAGGTTGTTAATCGATTTTGCCTTATTCGCTGATGAAGCCGTCGCCAACTGTGGGCTTTTCATATTGCATTATAACCGTGGCTTTTCCGTGTATTCAACGCTGTTTTCGAATTATCCGAGAACGCGCCGAACGACTTTCGTCGCTTGCTCGAGGCCCGTTCGCCGGAAAATTGATCGGAAAAAAATGAAGCAACGCGCATCGCGGCGCGTTACGCCATGTTTCAATGCAGCAACGATCGCTATCGGATTTCACGGTCAATGCGATCGACACATCGGAATTTGCCTTCTTTTTTTTTTTTTTTGGAATTCCTACATTTTTATTCAACAAAAGAATCGGAAGTTGAAGAAGCTCACTTTCGTTTTCTTCAGCAGATGGGATGGGAAATCCTTTTTAAGGAGACTCGCGGAGGTTCAACGAAGCAAAGACGTGAGATATAATGCGAATGAAGGATCTTTCAAGGTCAGAAGAACGTTGAGGTAGTTAAAATTATTGACGCTTCGATTCGCAGCTGATCGCATCGGTTACCGGTGCCAACTTCGATTCGCTATTTTGTATAACTCGCACCGTACCGGCTCGCCCTCTGCACATACAACTTTGCGGTATTTATGTATAACGATTTATACATAGTAGCGAGAATGGGACGAGGCCACTACGAGCCAGACAGCTTGCCGGGGAAGCCAGCCAAACGAAGGGTTAATACCCGATGGTAGCGTGCCAAAAGCCCAAGTGGCGTAAAATCTTTCTCCGTTAACGCGAAATTATCATCGTCGCGCGAGAAGACAACGAGAGATTAGAAGAAAAAAACACCAAAACAAGCAAGAATGCTTAGCACGAGAGTTAGTAGACAACGAACGTCTTGAAGAGGGTGCATCGCTGGATTTTCAGCCAAAAGTAAGATTCTGAGAGACTATCAAAGATTTTCCAAAAGGGATAAAAATCTTTTAAAAAACCAAGTTACTGACAGAATAGAAAAAAAAATTGTTCAAGTAATATTTGGTAATCTGAGTTTTTTTCGCAGAAATCTACTTGAAGTCGGGAACCGAATTTGGCGCGAATCCAGCAAGACATTCAAAATGTATGCTATTTCTTGTAAACACCAAGTTCGCACCATTTACGAGATATCTTGATCAAAATCAAACAAGTCAACTTCTGCGGATATTATTCGGAATTGAATTTGTCACGAAGCCGTTACAAAATTCGGAATTCGTCGAAATTCGCACTTTCGTTGATGTTCGTTTGCGATTCGAGTCCTATAAATCGTCGATACGAACAGACAGCACTTCAACGAGACACCAAAATAGAATCTTGTGAATCGCTTGCTCATTATTTCCAGCCTTTCACGAAATTTCCTCCGCGGGAAAACCAGAATTAATTATCAGACCCCAATGAAAGGAGTTTCGAGAAAGATAGTAAATAATGAGAAATGAGAAAGCAATGCGCATGTTTCCCCTTTGCCATTTTTTATTCGAGCGAGTGAGAAAACTATTTTTCGTTATCCCGAAGCGCGTGGGCTCCGAGGGGCTGGCTCATTCGTCAAGATTCCGTGACAGTCCAAATTATGAAGATACTACGAATGCGATGCGTCTGGTGCCATAAAAAAAAATATATATATATCTGTACGACGGGAGTGAACTATATTTTAGAGAATTTTTCTTCGACCTCGGTAGATTTGTAGTCGCGGTATATATGCGAGATCCCCAACCCTGAATTTCTCTACCATCAGCTTCCCTCGCGTTATATTTACGTGTTCAGGGGGCGGGGGGGCGAAAGGGGGGGAGGGGAGCGTTGATTAACGACCGCTCGATTTCAGGCCGACGGATCGTCGATCTTTTAGTTTGACGCATATTACGCGCCGCCAATTGTTGGCCGTCTCTCTCCTCTCTCTTTCTCCTCGATCGTTGCGAATTCGCTCTCTTGGCGCTACCCTTCCGGCGCAAGCCTCTCGCGCTCGTTCCTCTCTCCGCGGATTCCTATGCGCCTCAAACTCCGGTCCTCTTTTCTCAAGCTCGTTTGTGTCCTCTCTCTCGCGAAGCCCCAACCCCTATTTTCTCACCGAGCCCCCTTCTCTCTCTCTCCACGCCTCGAAGCTCTTTTCTTCTTTTCGTCTATATACACACTTTCTTTGTGTGCGGTCGAGTAGCAACCCGACGGAGAGAACTTAATCACGACCGTGGCGAAAAGACGATTATACGGAGAGAGGAGAAAAGGTTGAGGAAGGTGGGAGAAAAGAAAAAGGAAGAAAAAAAACGACATTGAACGTGACCGAAAGCGCGGCAAAGTTTCCAGCGATGGAGAAAAGATCGTTGCGAGCGGTAATACCGGCGGGATGGGGTGTTACACAGACGTTGATGAAGCAAAGAGAATCTTCGATCGGCGAGCACAATCACCGCGGAATTAGACGCTATAATACCGATGATTCTGTACCTGTCGAATGTGCGTCTCGGCAATATCTCGCCGAGGGCCCGCGGACTCATCTCATAACTTTTCGATGAATCCGAATGGTTTGGCCTACTTTTTTATCCCCCCCTCATCGGTTTCGTGGAATTGCCTCTCGTTTTGTTTGTTTGATCAATATTGAGACCGCGAGACAAAATCGGCGCGGCGGATCGCTTTCTCAAGTGTGGGTAAATATTATTACTCGATACGAGAAAACGAGCCCGAATGACGATTTCCCAAAAATCACTGCCAACGATTTACTTTCATTTTTTCTATAAAATGAAATGCAAACACGGCCACGATGTACTTTACAAAAAATGTTCGATAATCGAGTTTTCATAAAAAGAATAATTTTTTAAATAAATTTTTCAAGATTTTTCAACCAATATTTCTACAGAGTAAAATACATGTTTTTAAGTAAAATATGAATGTATTATTTTTTTTGAATATTATAAATGCGTCGCCGAGTCTTCGATGCTGCGAAATTCCCCAATTTTCTATATTTGCTATCGACAATAATGATTTGAAGAAAAAAGAAGGCTGTAAATGGAGTGTAGATAGGTCGACCGAACAACTCGATGATTGATGAATAAACCAAAAACCGACTGATATACTGTCTCGCGGCCGGGACGGCGCGGGAACTAACGAGAGTCCTGATATTGATGGATGAATAAGCATAGCGCGGTGGTTGCGAGGCGCGAAAAAAAAATATAATCATGAAATAAAAATATTATGTCCCGAAACGGTAGGCCGTCGGGGGTAGCGAATGCCCGGGCGTGGGGTATCGCGATGGAAGAATAAAGTTTTCTCGTCGAATTGGCTCGGTGCGCTGCGAGCCCTCGCCCCATCGTCGCGAGCGTTGGCCCCCTGGAATTCCAGGAACAAAACTCGTCGATGGATTCATGCATTCCGACCGCGATAACGAAGCAAAGAGTCATCGACGAGCGCGCGGGCAATGCGAGAACCAACGAACCGGCGCGAAATAAGCAAACTCAATTATAACTGTGTCAACGGATTATCTGATTTTCTCGCGTGTAATCCGAACGGCGAGCGCGATACACGCGCGCGACGCAACAAACAAGGGTAGAAATTTGCCCGGGCTTTAATTCCGCTTTTTTTTTTTCAGTGTTTTATTTACCCCTCGCAATACCGTTAATAGCAGCAATAAGCCCGACGTCGAAGCGTTTACATAACGGGAATTATTGCGAGTGGAAAAAATTGCGACGGGACTTCCGGAAGGGAGAAAATGTTGT
The DNA here is from genome assembly GCA_963924025.1 of Ischnus inquisitorius. Lineage (NCBI taxonomy): Eukaryota > Metazoa > Arthropoda > Insecta > Hymenoptera > Ichneumonidae > Ischnus > Ischnus inquisitorius. The sequence goes on along the minus strand of OZ001251.1, from coordinate 6,994,252 downwards.
GTGACGAACCAGCATCGTAGCGACGAAGGGAACGATTATGAAAAAAAAATGTATAAAATAAAAAAAATATGCTCAAGATACGGTTAAGTGTGCTAAAACGTTGGATGCGAATGCACCGCGAATGGACAGTGAAAGAGAGGCATAGAAGGCTCTTGGATAAAAATGGTCAGCGACGTGAACGCGCGGACCGTCCGGCCGGTCCGTACCATTATCAGCAATATCGTATATTGGAGTTGACTGGCAGATAGATGGATAAACCTATATATACATGTATAGATATATATATACACGGTAGAACGAGATAGAGCTAGGAAAAGCACTATGCCACCCGAGAAAACCCGATTTGGCCGATGGCCGCGGCGCTAATGGTCGACGGTAAAATATAAATCACGAATAAAAAAAATATAAAAGAAGAAAAAAAAAAGGAAAAATTCATAAATATCGAGACGAGAGAGGAAAAGAAAATGAGCGTTACGGAGAATCGAGTCGGAGGAGGATATTAAACGGTATAGATATGAAGTCCTCGCCGAGGGGGTGGAAGCGCGGCGAACAAGCGGCAATAATGATTCAAAATATTTCTTATTCGCTGGATAAAGTCCGAGTTATTTCATCTTCCGACGGATCGGGCGTTTCTCTTCGTTTCGCTGATGCTTCGTTAATTGAATAAATGTTATTCAAATGTGGCCCTCGAGGAGCCGAGGAAACAAGAAGACTCCTCTGAAAGTCCTTCTTGTACTTGTTGAGGGAGGGGAAAAAAATGAGAATAAAATAAACGTAAATTTCAGCAATGTCGGCGGTTGGAAGATGGAAAGATACACAAGATAATGGAAGACGCAGCGGCCAAGCAGAGGTCGGATATCTGGTCTCGAAGCATTTCTCTTGTTTCGCACGCGCGAAAGCTCGCAAGTAGCTATCTCGCTCCTCGATTCTTGTGAACCTTCTTCGTTGCAATTGTTTTTTTTTTTTTTTTTTTTTTCTTGCCGAGAAAGGAATGAAACAAAGCAAACGGGCAAAACTCTGGAGCTCGTCTTGTTTCTCGTCTCATCTTCAATCAAGTAGCTCACCGAGCTCGTTTATAAAGACGGGTATACGGTACAAATGCGGACGGCGAAGAGGGCGAGGCGGAGGGGTGAAAAACGAGAGTGATGTATCTATTGGATATAAGGTATCCAGGTATTCCGGGCAGAGGACCATAGATAACCCGGGGCATCGAGGCGGTACGTGGCGAGAATCAGGCCACATGGAAGAGTTACACCCTCGTAACTAGAGGCACATCGTTTTTTTTTTTTTTTCATTTTTTTTTCATCGTTTCTATTTTGTTTCATTCGTTCTCCAAACGCAACTGAAACCGGTCGCAGAAACAGATACTTTTTGTTCGAAACAACACACGGAACGTGGCACCGTTTTTTTGCTTGGTCAGAAAGTTCTGTTTTTTCTGGTGAAAAAGATTTTCAAGAATTTAATGTTTACGGGCTCAGAATATTGAGAAACGTGTGAAAATCACTTTTAAGTTCGAGTTCAAGGTCGACTTTAAAATTACGGGGTTTAACACTTTTTTTTTTCCAATAATCTGCTTGCGTTCCATCGAAGCATCGATTTTTAACATTCACCGTATTAATTGATCTGGCGCGCTCAATTTATAGTATTCTGTCGAAATTTAAATCACACGTAGACTGTAATATGAATGATTATGGAATTTGGTACGAATCTGGAAATGTGGATTTATTTGGAAATTGAGATTTTTTTCAAGATATTTTTTTGCGTTGTTTTCACAAATTTCGTGATTGTGGGCTGACATTTTTTATACAAGCTTCATCTATGAGATATCTAAAAATAATAATCATTCTTTTCAACCAGGAAGATTCGTGAAAACTGGAAAACAATGACAAAGCAATGCTCGAGAAAACAAGCAAAAAAAACTCCATTCGCGTAATCGTGTGGGAAGTATTCGAACTCGATTGTAAATAACATGCAAAAAAATGTGGATTACAGCGATAGGTCGAGGAGCCTTAAATTTATTTTATCCTCTCGGAATTTATGATCGGAAAAAATGAGCGCGGCCCTCATCAGAATTCAGTGCGGTAAGCTCGCGTAGGCGAAAAATATTTGCGGAGCTTAAAAAAAGAAAGAAAAAAATCTCGCAAAGAAAGCTAAGATTAGTCAGCGAAAAAAATTCCGCATGTTTTATTCTGTTGAGATACGTCGGAATTTTTTTTTTCGACGATTTCGAGCTCCGGCGCAACAACGAGCTGAACTCGCTGCGGACCTGAGCGCGTAACGATTTCTTCTCCCGAAACGGGGGTTAAAAAACCCATCCATTCTCGATAAGGCCTTTGTGCGAAAATCAATCTTTTTATGTTTCTATCGGAAATTTAGAATCGAACGTTACCTTTTGATCCTTTTGCCAGATGCATTGTCCCTGTTTGGCGAGAACGCGGCAGACCAGTTTCGCATCCTGCAAGGGATTGACTTCGGTGTACTGCGGTGTTTCCTCGAAGTTTTGAATACCGCGGCAAACTGGAACAACAATTGTATACGATGCTCGGCGTTACAAGGACGATTATGCATTAAAGGTCTGTATAATTCGCGATACAATGAGAGGGTTCCAAAGGTATGCATTGCAATCGAGATAGCCCAGAAAGATATAAAAGCCCAACGCTATACATGTATATACATGTTTATATATGTACATAGTATACGGCTTGGTAGCCTTTCGATAGTATGAGATTAATTACAGCCAGAAGAGCCGGAGTCCATTCGCTTCCGGCTCGCTCCATTCCGTCGAATGCTCGAGTTAATCCTTCGCACGAATATACATCGATAATGCATCGCTTATTCCAAACTCGAGATTGTCGGATTTCGAAGTCTATCGCTTCGTCCTGTACTATTGTTACAGAGAAAGGTATTGCAGCGTATCGTACAGGTCGTTACAGATCCGGCTGCATTGTAAAATAATTCAATATTATCTTTATATCTGCATTTTTTATATTTTTTAAACTCCTCTTTCTGCTCGATGCGCAACCGAAAAAAAAAATGGATATTCAAAATTATGAAAAACCAATTGAAAAATAAATTTATTATTTCGTGACAGAGTCACATAATCTAGATAAACGTACGAATAAAAAAAAAGCCACCACCCAAATACATCTTGTTAAGTATGAATGCCTTATTAATTTGATTTTGCGTGATAACAATTTCAAAAACTCATTCCAAAGGTTATATAAAAAAAATGAATGTATAAATTTATAAAATAAAATATATTCAAAAAGTTAAATATTATTCGAAAAATGTACGAATTGATGAAAAAAACTTATTTAACAAACAACCCGGTAATCGAACTTCTTTCGCTGGTAAAAATGATTTCTTAATTTTTTTCATATGTACGAAGTTTTTTTCAGAATCGTGACAATGAATTTTGACAAAGCCTATAGCGTCGCGAAGTTGGGTCACGGTGCTTCGAGCTCGGGACGCGGAAATCCTCCCAACACTTTCACGATTGAACGATCCCTATCTCGATAAGGAATAATCCAGTGCATTCAATTAACTGTATGACCGGGTCCGGCTTGCCGACTATCGGAGTACGGGCTTCCGGCGATTGTATATCAGGGTGGATAGAGAGTAAAGGGCTCGAGACTAGCGAATCGTATTGCCGAAGACGAACGAGCCCGTGGATACATCCGAGCCAACCCTCGGAATTATACATAATTCCGAGTTTCCCTCCAATCGAATCCCAGAACAAGCTCTCGCCGTGCCTTTTTCCGTCTTTGTTCAGCGCCCGAGCCAACTCCGTTACTCATTACCCATACGCGTATTCATTTCTGTATAATAATTGAAGCATGTGGGATCGCGGCTGGGCGGGGGGGAGGGGAAGAGAATACTTGATTAATCGCGAATACAATTTCGCTTGCCGGTACATTTGATTCAGCGGGTTACCCCTGCTTGCTTGCTAATGGTTTTGCAACTGCTGCCGCGCGGCACCGACGGAATATTCGAAGCAAAGCTCTCGCACTCTCGCTCTTTCTCTCTCTCTCTCTCTCTCTTCCGCCGATCTTCCCCGCGCGCTACATAGCGCATGTATATTTATGCCGGCTTTGGCGAACATACATGCGCGCGAGCGGCACACATTCTCTCGTACCAACCGAGAATTTCATGAATTCGCGAAGCACGAGTGAATTAACGTTGCTCGACTGCTGCTGGCTGCTCGTTGCCCTGGGCTATCTCCGCTGGTTCTGGGGCTTCGTTGCCCCGCGGCCGCGCGCCCCAAAGGGCGAGGAGGTCACGCGCTTCACCGCGCGGCATCGCCATCGTCCGCGATGCATTATAGTATTGTGACCAGCGGGCATTCGCACACACCGGAATCAACCGTATGCGGCGAAAGCTCGCACCGGAGCCCGCGGAAGCACTTCTCGTCGTGTCTCCTCGCATATGCAATCGCTCAGGTGTACGCATGTGAGCGCCGCAGAGGCATGCATCGCGCCAACCGCTGCGGCCGGTTTTCGCTCTGCCCTATATCGGGTAACGCACAAAATTCGTGCCTCCGTACGAGAGAAATTCGCGCGCGGCCAGCGCAGATTGCTTCCATTAAAAATTCAATTTTTCAACGTTCCGAGAATGATTAATAAAAGGGATATTTCGGTCGCGGCATACGCCGCGGGCTTCGCGAGAACTAACGCGCGAAGCCTGCGTGGCGAAAGGTTTGCTGCAACGAAACACCGGGGCGAAACGGACCCGCGAGCCGATGCGGACTTTGGGATTTTGGAGGCGTGAACTCATTTTGGCTACGTTCGATTCATCGAGAGGCGCGGCAGCGCGGCGTCAAGTAAAAAAAATTTTTTTTTTTTAATCTCATGCGCTGCCGCTGCACTTGTTGGCTAGAATACCAGAAGTGAATCTTCAACTTTAGGGGAGAGCGGGGCAGAACGGCATACCAAGCTCGCGAGAAAGAAAAAACAGTCTGGTGTCAAAATGGACCACGTCTAAACTCCTGTCGTTCGCGTAAATATACACGGTAAAAAAAAATCTTCGAAAACAAATCGCAGTCTGCGTTGTAGTGTTGAAACATTTTTCACGCATGTTTTAATATTGTTACTATCGTCGAACGAAATCAGGGCCGAACGTGGTTCCAGAGTTTCCCGTATGCGAGGAGTTGCGATAGAAAAATTCCATTATCGAAGCTTTTCGATCTGTGAGCACCGTGCTAGAAACTCGGAGCGATGCCGGCACGTTTGGCATTGAATTTGACGATAATGGATACGGTGGTTTGTACTCTGTATGATTACTAACTTTTTGCCCAGCAACTGTATTAAACTTTCAACACATTTTTGACTCTATTTGCTGCAGCGATGGATCGACCAATAAATGCATATTGAGAAGCGATGTCGACGAATTGAACTCCGATCGGAGCACGAAATTGCCGAATCTGTTTGATATTAACGCCAAATAATCATCCAAATACGCGACACCAACGACGGAACCGAATCAATATTGTGTTACTTCGAAACATCCAAAATTTCCATATTCCATTGTTTAATTAGATTAATCGAATAATGCACACAACGTATCGTAAGAGGGCTGATTATTTAGCGCTAACGCACAAATAGATTCGGCAATTTCGCGAAACGGTCGGACTTCAATTCGTCGATTTCGAATATAATTTTGAACGCGCCACAGTCTGCGTGGAATATTAGTTCAATTTTCTATTTTGCGGTAACCCATTTCGACCCGCATCGACGTTACTTTTGCCTGGTCCATATTGCCCCACTTTCCCCTCACACATCCATGAATGGAATCCATGAACGGTTTGCAGATCGATGCAACTCGACAGCTTTGGGAATGCGCGGAACTCTCTCGTTGGGCACAACATTTTCGACGAAAAAAAGTGTGCACATTGTCACGCGTTTTAGTGCGTTTCAATTCGATTAAAAAAAAAATAGGTATAAGCGACGAGAGATTCCGACGACTATATTAATATTATATTATAATCTCATAATTGAGATTTTTTTTGTTTATCATAATAGACGAGTCGAATTATTATATTTGTCCATGAAACTTGGTGAGAGAATACGACGAATCGTCGACTTATTTAATACGGCACAAACTTCGCAGCTGAGAGGGACAACGATACGTTCTCCGGGCCAAGATTGTCCTCTTTTTTTCTCTTTTTATCCGCGATAGCTAAACAGGCATTATACGTATATATATAGCCCCACTTGTATATCTTACGAGGCGAGGAATTCTTCTTATTCTCTTAGTACAGTGCGATGTCATGATGGTCGCGGAATAAGGAGAGTGAAAGAATGAAAAAGAGGAGAAAAAGAAGAGCGGAGAGTGACTGCAAGTGCAGCCTCGGTAACAGGTCAGGACGCTTGAACCCCCCTTTGAGAAAAAAAAAGATCTCGAGGAGCCCCAACGGAGCTGCTTTTGTTCGGTCCAGGGGAACGCGGAGTGTCTTCCGACGCCTCGCGACCGCGCTTCTTCACACTTTACCAACTACTACTACCCGCTAACCACCGTCCCTTACTCCGCCTCTTCACCTATTCGCGGTGCACGTTATAATAAACCAGCGACGACAACCCTTTAAGACCTCAACCCCGTCCTCGTATCATCGCGGCGCATTTCGCTGCCTTCAACTCTTGAGAGACTTCGCCGCTTTCGTCTTCCTCGCGGTTTCTCGCTTTCAGCTCTCGGCTAAAAGCTGCTCCGGCTGTGCATCGTCTGCAACGGTTATGTACAACACTCCGACAGACCCCGGGATCATCTCGCCAGATGAGAGGGGTAGGGAAGGTCCTCCTTCGTCGGAGGAAAACTGGAGCTCGCGAGCAGCTTGAAACTCGGATATAAATTCTGTGTCTCCTTCGGGCTATACAAACTCCTCTGCCACCCCGGTTGATCCTTCAACTCTCGCCTCTTTCACTTTCCTCGTTCGTAAATTTCACGATCGCTTGATTCCTCAACGATCATTTTATCGCTGTCCCCTTTCGAGCCGATTATTTACGTTTCGACGAGAGAAGGTGTCGAATCACTTTATTCGATGGTAAACATTTTTTTTCACGAATTATTTCGTTTTTTATCGTTTTTATAGAGCTGTTATCTTTCTAAGCGAGAACTTTGTTTTGCGCAAAAAATTTGTTTCCGCAATTTTTGTGTTAGAACACTCAAAACTGTTTCAAACGGTAAAGAGTTAACAAAACTAATTTTTTGAATGTTTTTAAAACGATCCGGTTCGAGAATTTTATAGCATACCTTGGCCAAAATTGAATACGAGTACACGTCAATATGATTAATATTTGGAACTCAATTTGCTCCGAATCCGTCGCATAATTGGGAGTTCATCGAAAATTTGACACGTTTGAAATTTTTCGCTGGGTCTAAAACTTTGGGAATTTCGAAATAATAATGAAAAATAACCATTTATTTTTAACAGTTTGTTAAAAACTTATTGAAATTATTATTGGGCAATATTTCGAATCTCACGTTTGGTTGGAACTTTTACGGCGCGAAACAGTTCGCTTTGATTATATTTCGAGCTCAGTGCTTCCGGATATTCCGGTCAAAATTGGATCAAGACCCAAACTTCCTCATAGAGGTAGCTGCGCGAACGGTAGACAAAAATAATGAGCGGTTAATGTGCGAGTTTTCGCCGCGCAATCCCGTATTTCTTCTCTTTCGTTCGTTAGGCATTTCCGGTTAGCCTGAACATTCAAACTGCGACAAGTGAGCAAGCTGAAAAGTCGTCGGGGGATTCTTTACAGACGATACTTTAATCTCGGTTTATCCTACTCGACTCACTTTTTGTTCTTTTTTCCTTTTTCCTATTCTTCCTTCCACTCTCGTTCTTCCGTTATGTATTTATAATGGAAGCAAAGTAGGCGAAGGCAGAGTGCGAGCATTACCTTCGGCCCAGATTACCTTATCCATCGAAACGGATGAGTCGCGAGGAAAAAAGAAACATGAAAAAAAAAACAAGCGAAACGCGATAGAGTCGCGTCTTTGTTTCGCCCATGCGAGGAATTACTTGCCAATCCGTGCCGTTTCTACTAATGCCGCTCGATAAATTTCGCGTCTACCCTGGATACAGAATTTCCTGTTGGTTCGTCCCCCATTCGCATAATTCGACGCGACGTAAGAGGAAAACAATTTTTTTTGCCCCGTAACCAATTTGCTGCTTCAGTTTGGGACGAAATTGCTATCGGATCCGCTTCGTATTTACCATTAAAAAAAATACATTGACGAGACGAGTCAGCAATATTTTTTGAACGTTTCAACGATATCGAAAAAAAAATTGCGATAACTAATTACACTTTTTCTTGCGGCAGAAAAATTCTCTTTTAAATACTATTTCACGCTTTCCATCGTTTTCCGAAAGTTCGAATAAAAAATAATTTTTGAAATTGTAACTTCCGGACAAATATTTCCTTTTATACGCTGAATCTTCCATCTACGCCAATGCCGATATTCGATACGAAGCGCCGGAAGCGAAGGAGAAAAAGCAAATGTTTGCATCGATTTTTTTTCATATCAACAACGAGTAAATACATCGCGAAGCGAAGTGTGTTCGACGGAATTTCAACTCCAATTAAATATTAATGAACAACATTTCACGACGGAAAAAAAAATCGAGCCAAATAATTCGGCCCTCGAACTCTGCCGAGTTCCCGGTCGTTCCTCGACTCGAAACTTTGCACAATCGCGTTACACAAATTATGATAACGCAGAAAGCGAGTTCGAGCGGGTTGGGCTCGAATGCGCTTGGATCGACAGTTGAAAGCGCGTGAGGACAAAACTCCGTCGGTGAGACCGCGAAGACTGAAAAATAGTTCCGAGCTGCAAAAGCGACACGGTTTCGTTCTTTGTTAAAAATATTCCGCTTTCCCTCGATGAAAATCCTGTGCGCGATTCGCCGGCGAGAAGCGAGCCGAGAACCGGGAGATAAAACAGCGCTTAACCAAAACTGGGTTGAATGAAGAGAGTTGTTGCTCATTCGGGCCGCGCGCGGATCGGTACTTTCGGTCGTTTCGTTGCCGATGGCTTTTGTGATCCGCGACTTTTTGTCAACTGGCACAATTAGTCGAGCGAATAATCCGCTATCTTTTCATTTCGCAGGCTCGTTATTGCGTCAGTGGGAGCCGAGCGATGAACGCGTGATATTCGGCTCGCCGCTGTTGGGACGAAGATTCGACATCGCCGACGGTGACGAAGAGCGAAGAGTCGGGGACGATGAAAGGCTTCGCTCCTACGTTGAACAATAAAATCGGGTCGCGTCGAAGGATAATGAAATGAAAGGGCGAAAGAATGATGACGTCGCGGGGGTGTGTGGAACAGGGCGAAAAAAAAGATGGAACGAGAGAAGGAAAAGAAAGAGCAATCGGAGGGGGTGGCGCGAGAGGGGTGGGCAGTCGAACAACGCCGCTCGACACTAGTTCCCGCGGTCGAATCCGCGTATACCGCACACAGTCCACGTGCAACGAAGTTTAATCGTGAAACTTGAATGAACCGAAGCAGCCGAGGCGAACGAACTACCCTGATGCCGATGGGCGACGAAGCCCGTTTGCCGCGGCTATACAGGCGCACGGATGGGCGGGCATGCATACTGTAACAGCCCGAGGTCCCTTGTTCCCCCGCGGGACATTGTGTATCGCACTGTCGAAGCAACGGCGTGGCCAACATACGGAGTCAGTGAAATTACAATTTATCTGCGCGATACAATGTAATTCATTTGCACCGAGCGGATATCCGATGCATTTTGATGGATGGTGGAAAAAAAAACTTTTTCTCATTTGCGAGGGAGAGGAAGAAAAAACATTGTACCAGTTGGAAGAGCTCGCGGGAAATCGATATTAGAAAAATAAATGGCATTAAGGTAATCCGAGCGGTATAAGAAATGCGAGATTCGGAGAGAATTTCGAACTCAGTGGGACAAACATTTCAAAATAATCAAGCATATGCAAGGTGTTCGAAAGATTGATTTTAGATAATGATGATTTGAGAAAGTTGTTAACGAGTTAATGAAAAAAAAATAATTTGATTTTTTTTCAGAATTTTGTCTGATTGGGAAACGAAATTATCGCCGAATTTGCCCTGAATCTCACATTTCCTAGGACTGCAGCGATCGGATTTCCTTAACAGCGGAAACAATTGACTTTCGGTGATAAAACCGTTTTTGTATATTCATTTTTCGGTTTGCGGGTCCATGGAGCGGGTTTGAAAATATAAAGTATAAATAAAAAACGATATTTGTAACTTTCGAATCGTTTTATCGATTTGGGCCAATTTCAATACAATACAATGTCGGTATTGACTCGGCTTGTGGAACAAATATCAGCTCAATCGCTCAAAATTTGCGAGAGCTATCGTATTTTCTTTTTTGTAAATACGACCTTTTGGTGTTTCGAAATATTTTCAACACGTTGAAATAAAAATTGCGAAATTGATTTTTGTTCACGGAAACAAAGCTCAATCTGAGAGGAAGCAAAAAATAAAGGATTATTGTTCTTTTCCGATATCAAGTGACGAGAACTGAGCTCAGTGGTAAGAAAAGAATATGTTCAATGCGAAGGCAACGAATTCGGAGATCGTTACGAGCAAAGATAATTGGCTGTAGCAGCGGAAATGATTGGCTTTTCAATAGCGAAATATCTCTTGTGCGCTTCTTCTTGGTTCTTTTTCCGATCAGCTTACGGATGCATGGAAACCCAGACGAATCATTATACTTTGATAGCAAATTGTGAAAAAATTATTAATATTTCAATGCCGATGTTATGGTAGTTCTTGCATTACAGGCCTAAAGTGAGTGTCACGTGAAACAGCGCGAGAATTTCGAACACTTATAAGTGAGATAAAAACCCAAAAAGAAATCAAGCATACATAAGCCGCTGAAAAGATTCATTTTGCATAAAAATAATTGAAAAATATTAGCAACAAATCGATGGAAAAAAAAATGTTTCAAAAATGACTCATAAACCATTTTTTCTAAAAATTTTCAAATAATTTTTGATTTTGAAAGGTGCGTTTTTTTTCTTTCAACGACGATGCAAAAAGTTTGTGGGAGATAAAATTAATTGGTAATAAAATCAATAGCTATTGGCTCTTAAAAAAAAGCCTTTTGTTTACTGCCTCTTTTATTAATTTTTTTTTTTTTTTTTACGGATGTACGGACCCAGTCACGTACATTGAACGGGCCGTCTTGTCCCGCGTCACCCGTACAAATATTGATGAGGAATAATATCCCCGGAGTTTCGGTGTCCTCTTTATTTTCCAATGTGTCTATTCGTTCTTTGGCATGACGGGACTATCCGACACATGGCGGGCGCGGGGAAGCAACCGGCGAGGCGAGTGCGCGACTCGGTGTCATAGATATGCAAATATTTCGTTCGAACCCGTCGACTCGTGTTTCGGTGAATTCGCAAAAGCTCTCGAGCTCCTCCCGCGATCTCCGCTCGGAGATCTCGTTTATTTTATTTTTTTCGCCTGCACACGAAAATTATATATCCATAGACGGAGCGCGCGTTGCCGCGGTCACGCTCCGCGTTAATTCAAATGTATATTTTCCGTAACGAATATTTGTTTCATTTTTTTTTTTGTTATTTTTTTTTCTCTCTCGAAACCCTTGCCTAGCGACGGAATAGCGGAAACGCGCGCAGGGACGAAGGAACTAGAGAAAAAGAAGAGAACAAGTTCTTTTTTCCGATGCGAAGTACGCGCGTGTGGGAGCTGTTGAAGCGCGGGCAGGAGCGAGAGAAGGTTTGAAGCATATTTTCACTCGGATCAAACGGACTCGAGCGATGAGGGAGCTACGAGCGAGGGTGGAGGGAAAAAAGGAATGCAAGTCGACCGGATTTAATGTTTCTCTCTCTCTCTCTCTCTCCCTCTCTTTTTTTATACCCTTTCACCTAGCCGAGCATCGAGCGGCGCGAGAGGGCAAGGGAAGCGACGGTAGGTTCTCTAGCAACCGTAAAAAGTTAGATCCCCTCGTTAGCGAGGATTGCAAGGTCCTTTGTAACCGGGCGCACCGACGGCGCAGCTTGAAACGTTGCGAGCTTGATTCGCTGTGGCGTGTAGTCACGCAGTGCAAAAGAGCAACCCGTTGGAACTCGGATTTCTGCGAAGAAAAATAAATTTCTTCGTTTTTGCATCCCCCGAGCCGCCCCCTTCGGCGAATTCGCGGCGCGGTTTGTGCTTAAGTGTAGAAAAAAAATAATAATGCGTCACGCGCGTCGTCGGGTTTAGAATCGCCGGGCCGAATTCGCGGCGACTCGAGGCACACGAACGACGAAACTTGGCCGCCTCGAGATCTCAGGTGTTCCGAGGTAACGAGAATTCTGTGTAAAAAAAATCTCACTCCGTCGACAACTTCAGCGGGCGATAATGCGCGCTCGTCGGTTGCCGCGGAAATGGAGTCGAGAACAGGGTAAGATGGGGGAGGCGAGGAGGTACGGTAACTAAATAGGTTTGTATCCTCGTCGACGAGCAGATTAGATTACGAGCGAGAACAATCTACGATGCTGAGGGGGGAGGATCTATACAACTACTATCCTGCGACGACAACGACGAGAGCAACGCGAGAGCGAGGGAAGCGGCAGAGCGCGGGCTTTATAAGATCGAGTCGAGTCGCGCGAAGGAGCGGAGGGCCGACGTGTTTTCACGTCGCCGAGAAAGCCCTCGCCTCCCTCTGGCTACAATACCGAGTCTTAATAAACGCTCTCTCGTTCCCGGCTTTTCTCGCGCGTCTCTCGCCTTCGTCTCGCTAACCAAGCACCCCCGAAGACCTTGGTAAACTCGACGACTGACTCATCATCGCAGCCGGCTACGGAAAGATAAAGACGCGGCTACGAGCCCGCAGCTACCCGTCGCTACTATTCCCAGAGCGCGAAGGATATTTCCATCTCGCTTCCGCGTTTTCCACGTTTTGACAAACAACCCGACGGAGAATTTAATTTTCCGTCCATCAACTTGTTCACATTCCCTCTCTGGTCTTCACGTTCGAGAGAGGCTCGCATGGCAGTCGGGGAGCTTTACACTCTTCCTCGTTTGCTGTACGAGAGACTGGCACGATATTGACTACCGGGGCGAAATGGGCCATCGCGAAGCTGAACGGTTAAAATTTTCATTCGCTTTCCGAAAAATGATAAAAATTCTCGCGAAAAGTATTTTTTTTTGTCGCAATCAACGTCGAACTCGACGGCACACTGTTCAAAGTACCCGCGTGTTAAAATCGAGGGTAATTTTAGAGTTAAGGGTTTTTTTGTGATGAAATTCGGATGAGTTATTGAAAGTGCAGTATTATCTACATTTTCTAATCTATTTCACATTGATCGTAGAAAAATGTTCAGTTTGGTTCGATTTTTTATTTTAGTTCGATTCCAGCGCAAATTTTTAAGTCTAAGATCGAAAAGGGTCGATAACTAAATTTGGATATTTCAATAAGTGGCTCAGTGTCTCTCTAATCCGTGTTTTTTGCTCAAAAGCTCAAAGTATTTGTTGTAAATGTAATAAACTGAAAAATTTGTGCATATCGCTTCCGGTCCATTTTGCCCCGTCTCCCCTAAATTTTTCAGCAAGTTTCGATTTTTCTTCATCCTCTTTACTCCGGCTCTTAAATTCGACTAACCTGGCTGCCCGGGTGCGCGATCTGCCTACTCTGCTGCTTTGGCTGGATCTCGCAGTAGTAAAGGCAAGCATGTGTCGGACGAGAACGCCGACGGCAGCGGCCTCTTCCGCGGTGGACCACCACGGTCAGGGGGAAGGGAAATGGGGGGTGGCTCTCTCGATCCCGACGCCGCGGCAGCCACCGCAGTTTCCCCGCCTCTGCCGTAACTCGGGCAACGCGTCCGAAGCATAACGCAGATTAATCTGTTTGTTGATCCCGTTGCCATCAAGCGAATGATAGAGCCCGGAGGGCCGCAGGGCGGGGTGGGCTAGCGGTCGGTACTACGGCCATCCAACATTTTCAGATAGAGAGAAACGGGACCGGGCTCCACACTGTGTGAGGTGGCGAGCGAAGAGATATGGCCCGAGGCGCAAAGTCTATTTCTCGATACATCTCTATTTTTCTTTATCCCTCGCAGAGAAAGTTCTGCTTTCATGGAAGAATTTTTTTTTTATTCCCGGGGATTTAAATTCCTCGTTGATAATGACCTCCGTCTTAATAACTGTAATTTTGAACTCTTTTCGAGAAGATATTTCGAAAAAATAAATCTTTTGTCTCGATGAAACGTACATCATTTTTAAGACCTAGCGGGCAGTCGGGAGTTGAAAAGGATTCACGGAAAACCGCTCGTCGCTGCGAGTTCGTCGATGTTATTACTCAAGAGGAACTTTGAGTTTGAGCTTACAGCGAGAAGTTCAAACGTTCTCGCGAGCGGTAACGAAGAAAAATGTTGTACGCGCAGCGGCAAAGCTCAAAGTTCAACTGCGATTTGAGCCCGTTGTCAAAGGATCATTCGGGGTGTGATTCTTCGTACCGGCGGCCGGCGGGCGCGCGAGACGGCGAACTCTTCAAAGCTTCTGTTACGATTGCGCGCACATTTTGCGAATAAAATGGAAAGAAAAAGGAAGTAGCTGCAAGCTACATTGGCATATTGCTTCCTTTCTTCTTTTTTTTTATCAAAGTCTACCCGGCTCCGTTTGTGAAGAAGGACGTTTATCATCAAAGAGCTCTGTACTGCGATTAGTACGAAATTCTAAACTAATTCATGTCGTATTCGATTCTAAACCTCGTCATAGTTCAGATGGATAGGACATTTTTTCGAATATATTTAAGGCCCCATAAAAATTTAATCGCTCGAGGAATTAACATCAGATTGATCCCCAAAGCTCGCGCATTAAAAACTTATGTTTGGACAAAGTTTCGGGCGGATAACCTGAAAAATTAAAAGTTAGAGCGCATCTAAAGATAAAAAAAAATTCGAAACGGTATCGAAAATCCATTTTTTTCTAAAAATGCTACCAAAGGAGGAGGATTGACCCTTCAGCATATGATATAAATTTCGTCTTCATATCACAATCCGTTCTCAAGTTATGCGATCAAATAATAAATTCGCATCCAGCTATTTTTCTTAATCTTTCTAAATATTCACAATACTATAATACGAAAACAAAAAAAAGTTTAAACGAAAACCAAGCTTCTTGAGGGAAAGAAAAAGACAGATACGAATGGGCAGGGGCGAAGGGAAGGGGTGTGCGAGAAAGAGTTGGAAAAGGATATAAATTGCTCGCACAGCTCGTTAAGACTCACCGAACGTATCGTTCCGGTGTGGAACAAGCCGGGGATGAAGTATCACAGCGAGTTGAGTGGCCGGTTTTACGCTTCTCACTTTTGCTCTCCCCCCCAGGCTTTCCTTTTGGTTTCTTTTGCGCGCGTGAGCGCTTGCGCGGTCGATTCGCGAAGCGTCGAGGCATCGCGTAACAACGTTGAGTTATGACTCACGGTTATGTTTCTAGACCGTTGTTATACGCGTCCAGCGCATATCAGTATAGAGTGGATACTATACGCCGAGTTCTACTGCACAGGGATGTAGCACGACGGATCAACCACGTGCGACGCGCCTGAAACTCTCTGCTGTCGCTTCGCGACTGCACACGCGAGTGCGGGGGCCGAGAAGGAGCCGGGGCTGAGATTGGAAGCACGAGCGTGTCGTGTATCGAGTGAGTGCCTCGCTCATAATTAATATTGAGTATCAAAGTCGTTCGCTAAGAGGTGATCGCAGCGGCTCTATGGGGACCCGTGCGCTTGTAGGTAGCTTGCGTTGGTACCCAACTAACAAGATTATATCGTCGCCTTGCGAGACGTACCTACTTGCAACGAGGCTATATACAACGACATTATGGTGCATCTACGGTTTGTGCATTTCCCTCCCCCGAACCACCCCCGGACATTAAGATGGTCCGGAGTGCAACCCTGTCACCGTCGGTACTGTTACGATATGGACGACGGGGGCGATACGCGCGAAGCTTCGACATAGCAGGGACGAGAACCAAATGCGAACTCACGACAAAAGATATGCGGGACAATTATGGTAACACCTGCGGTAGATTTCGGCCATACAAGAGATTTAAGGAGAATTTCGAAGATTTCGAAATTTAATGAAAATCCCAAAAAAAGGGCGTATGGAAGTTAGAAAAAATTATTTTTGCATAAAAATAACCAAAATTAACTAATACATGAATAAAAATTGATCAAATTAATTCAAACGAAGGAAGATAAATGCTTATTAGACAGCGACATTTCGATTATTACACGGTAGGGCTAATTGATGCATAATTGTGTGATTTTAACAGCGACAATCCATATCGTAATGTTCAGTTTCAGATACTAATCGGAATGTCTGAATTGAACGTAATAAAAACAGCATCATTAGTCCTGTGCCTACAAGAAATATTCGGCTGCCAATCGGTGATATCCATTTTTTTTGCGTTATTTCATGGAAGAAATTTCGATCTGAATTTGCATCATGAACACGATTTGTATCAGTGTCGGTCACGATATCGACATCTGCAAAACCGTAATGAGATTTCGATATTACCTGATCCGACGGAATGTCTATTTTGCTAACAATCATCAAATACAGAAGCTTCAACTGGTGTTTCGATAGAAATCACAGAATTCACGTACTGCAATGTTTTTGTCATGAAGTCTTAAGGAGAAAAGTCCAAAAAAAGTAGTTTCCCTATTTGGTTAGAATAATACTTCGAAAGTAATCCACCGTCAACTGTAGCGAAATTCGCGAAATTAAGGACCGCAGAACTAAAAATGCAATGACTGCAAAAAATACCCCTGTACTAAATTAACCCTTGTTTTTCGCAATATCTTCCCGGAATCGATGGTAAGACAAAATTAATTCGACTACAATGGTTCGCCGGTTCAACGAAGCAATTTCGACGTAATAGTTTGTGAGCGCAAAGCCACAGGTCCAAAGGACGACGAAGTAAAGCTGAATCTTTGGACGAGGGGGGGGAGTGGGAAGGAGCCCTCCGGTGGCGACGACGCGGGCGCGTGCCTTGCCACAAATTACTCCCACGACGTAGCCTCGTTCGAGCTTGTATGCTTCCGGGTTCACCTCGCGTTTGTCGTGTCTTCGAGTATACATATAGTCCCACCCCAATCCACGGAACGTCTCCGCCGTTGCAACGTATCTCTCCGTTCTGTGTAGCGTTCGGCAATAGCGCCGCAGTGCCCGACGGCAGAACGTCTGATGGTCACGTCTGGGCAGCGCTGACTGGGATCCTTTATAAGGTCGTCTTCGTCGTCGTCGTCGCTCGCCGTGGCTTTGGGCGCTGTGTCTCTCCGTGGCTCTCTCATACAGTAATCGACACAGTGCTGATTAGTTTTCCGTTCGCCCGGTCAAAGCTTTCGCCCGACGCTATCCGGACGCAATTGTTTCGCTTGCGCGCCGCGAAGCCCCGTACAAAGCTTCGCGCGCGCGCTTACACGCGCAGTCCTCGGTATACCCACGTAACGCTGATACGTAATGCTTTATTACAATCCTCCTCGCTGCCGGGGACACCCACTTCGAAACTGGTTCATTCTCATCAGTCGGGTAAATGTATATCCGTCTTGATGGCGAGAGACGCCGCTAGGGAAGAAGAGGAGGATAACGGAGAACGAAAAGTTCGTTACTCGAGTACTGATGGAAAAAGAAATTGTGGTAAATCGACGAGCCGGTTCCCAAGGAGACACACCGGCAGAAATTGCCCGAGCCATCATAACTTCGTTACACGCTTACGTACACTATGACTATATATATTTGCACATAGTTTCAGAAGGGGAAGTAAACGAGACAGTAGCGAGACGACTAAACGACGTTTTGTTGCCGGGGCTACTTCCACCCTTCGCTTTGTCCGCGCTCGTGTGTTTCTCGATTTAAAATCAATCAGCGGAACGTACAAGATGCCTGTTGTGTGTCCCGTCGGAGCTTGTGTGTGCCCGATCGCGACAGAAACGACAAAGCGCCCCGGGTTTTCTCCCCGCTCGTTCGCGTTCGCGCAGACGGAAGCGCGCGAGCGTGTGTGTCTTCCGAAGAGAGCGAGGAAATCGCGTAGGACCGTTAGCGGCAACCACGTCGTAGCGAACCTCCGACATCCGGATATTTATTCCGAGCGCGTAGCTCCCGCGTCTGCCTTCGGGGACCGGAGAAACGGACGTCGCGGAAAGCTCAGAAATAAATATATATATATATATATGCTTTATACACTGCTTTCGCTCGGTTGTCTGTCTGTGGATGCGGCCCGGACGACTCCCGCGCGGAATAAAATAAGAATATGACATTAACGCACCGTCACCGACGTCGCCGTCGTCGTCGGCGCGGTCGCAACCGGCACGGCTTTTAGCATTATTTTCTCCGAGCACTCCGCTTCCATCCTTTTTTTTTCAACCGCCCTCCCGTGCCCGCCAATGCCAACCTTGATGCGCCGCACCGAGAGCATCCGCCAGTGCTCGTAACACTCGAAAAACTGCTAGACCCTCGAGGTTTTACCCGGCGAAGGAGAGAATGTGTATCGGGCTGAGGAAGCCGAAAGGACACACCGCCGTGGGCCCTGCGAGATTTCATCGCCTTCCAGGCTCGCCCCTCGCCCCCAACCAACATCGACCCCGACCTCCACCGAGCCATCACATCGGGATTGTGCAAATGCCCGAGAATCCGTGTTTACGGCTACTCGCATGTGCGAATTGCTCCGCGCTCTCGCATGCGCGAAATTCTCGTATGCGTAAGGCGTACGACGAGAGCAACTTTATGTGCGCAAGACAAATGTATAAATGTAGGTACGCCGCGGAGGTATAAAAACCTCGGGCGTGAAACATTTTCGCGTGGTCGTGTAGTATACTTTTCTAGGCTTTATGTAGTATATGTATGTAAGAGGCGGGCGCCTGTATGCATGAGGTTATGTATAGTGGATATATAATATATACATATGTACTGTGGGCTATGTGTGGCTTGATTTTGCGCGTGTATATATGTATGAATGTGCACGCGGACCGTCGGACGCGCCCCGTCGGCTTTCGCCCCCTTCCCCCACCCGACATCTTTTTTTTTTTTTTTTTTTTCTACTTTATTTGCTTTGCAGTCTCGCGGGGTACGACATTTTTCACAGAGAACCGTGTGCTTTCAACTGTTATTTCAACGAAAATTCGCCACTGGCTTACTATTGTCCCGGCGGCGATGCGACGCGACTGTGGCTCTCGTACCACAGGGGTGCATATACGACGCTCCGCTACCGACCAAGGGATGCCTCCATCCTTCCCCGGCACTCTGTGTTTTGACTCCAAGCTCCGCGGCCACTCTCGCTCCATCTCGCCTTCGGGATTCCCTCGGGTGGCCGACTTTCTTCCAGCTTCGACTTATTTCTCGCGCTCGGTCCTTCTCTCGAGTTTGCGATTTTTTTTTCTTCCATTCTATTTTCACCGTTTCCGTCCTCGCGTTATTGCGGCAATTTTATACCGCGGCGGTTCGCGCGAGCCGGCGGCACAGTCGACTAAACGATCGGTCGCGCGAGACTACGCGAACGCCCGGGCGCAACGGGAATTTCAGGACCGTGGCAAATATATTTCCCTCAACGGCTCACGTACCCGGTGTATTTTTATGGTTCACACTCAAACGACTCGTTTGACTCGAGAGCGAATTGTGCGGCGATTTTGAGGCTTAGCAGTCGATTAAATTGAGCAATTAATGACCAGTAACGAAAATTTACCCGGTGATAAATGCATTTGTTCGATAGAAGAATTAATCGAAAGCGAAACGTAAATTCTGCACCACAGCTCCGACGGAGAATGCGGTTAATCCGCGGAAAGCTTGAAATAATTTGACGGACTAGAAAATTCTCCGATGCGGACGAGGAAACGCGAATAAAAGAATTCGACGAGCGCCGCGCAAACTCCGTCAGCGACTTTCTACCAGTCTGCGAAATCATTTCAAGCTCTCCACGGATTAACCACTCTTCAGTCAGCGGGCTCGCTGACAATGAGTAATTCGAGTTTGTTTTCTCGTTTTATTGCGTGTCCGATTATTTACGGCTTTTCAACGAGAATTTTCTGTAGTCCCCTTTTGTCGGGTTGTATTCCACTTTGAAGGCTGAATTAATTTCCAATATAAATGGATATATTAGTATTATTATTTTAAACATATCGAATGATAATTCCAACAATGGTGTCGGATCATTTAATGGACATTTGAGAGAACTACAGCATTTTTTTCTCGATAAAAATGGCTGCATTTTACAATCTGTTCAGTAGTTCTGAGGCAGAGCACGAATAACTTCACGTTGATATTAAGGTGATGTAAAGTCTCTTCCATCGAGTCCTCAACCCTTTAGTCGATAATCAAAACGGTAATGCTGTTTTTTAATGCAATGGGTAGACTTTAGCGGAAATAGAATGCCACTGCCTCCATTAGTTCTGCAGTGACATCGTATTTCCTTTGCAGGCTAAAGTTTCAGCATCCCGGAAAACATGGTTTTAATGCATAGATTACCGTGGCATTTCACATGCTCTTAACCGCGGTTGGAAGTAAAATAAAAAAATAAGTTACGACTGAGTCTGTAAGCTAGGATCTCGAATAGTCCATTGGGATGGTCGATCGTTCGTAGATCGCGCTATAGGAGAGAGCGAGGCAGAATGGCATACCTGGGCAGAATGGTACTGGGGCACGGTGTGACCAGTGCTTAGTGGGACAGGGGCAAAATGGGCAAAAGAATCGACTACGATGAAACTTTCCCTCGTCTCATTTTGCCCTAATTCTATGATACAGGGGACACTATCCGGTTTTATTGCCAGAGGCCGTGGTTCCAATCCAGTGGCATTTCATACCATTCTGTCCCGGTAGGCCGTTTTGCCCCACTCTCCCCTACGTGATTCCGTTGTGCATCAAACTCGATATACCCACCTGCCCAGAGTGATGGTTCAGCGATACATCTGCGTAATACAGCGTTATGCTTCGTACGCATCAAGCTTTGAATTACGTGACTCGCCATACACAGTAGGGCTTAATGTCAAAGCTTGTTAATTACATTCCTTGATACCCACGAAATTAAGCTCGGCATGATGAGCCGTTGATGGACAACTCCATGGAAAATAGGGAAGGGTTGGAAACACCGAGCAACGGGAGTGAGAGAGTGAAGGTACAGTCTCGAGATGGCTGGTCCAGTCGCTCGTCTCCTTTCGCCCTTTTCTCTGGTTTCTCATACCTCACTGAATCACGGTGCCCGGAAGGTAATGTAAGACGTCGCCTTCCCGAAAGGCTATGCATACTGTAAGCGGTAGCTTAACGCTTGTCGTCCGTGCCAAGCAGGTTCTGAGGGAGCCAACCGAGCAATTTCCCATCTCTGACTCCTCATGGTTATGCTAATATTCGATACCTCGAACGAGCCTCGAATATGTTGTAGATCAATTCTTACATCTATATAAAGGGGAGATCGGGGCAATACGAACCGGCTAAGGAATACGGACTGTCATGATTTCAAAGACGAGAATGAATTGTTTATCAAATTGAAAAAAATGCATTATAAATGTTACAAGCTTCTGTAAACAAACTACAGTTCGAGGTCAAGTTGGGTCACTATTTAAATTTAAAAAAGTAATCCATCCGTTTCGGTCTATCAAGAACATGGGACACAAACTCAGTCGGTAATAAAACTGCCTGCACTGTTTCTTTTCGAAAGGGTTGCTCTGTCGCCTAAGAGCAAATTACGCTTTTGTAGTCACTGGATAGAAGTACGGAAACCTAATTTGCTCTTAGACGTCGGAGCAGTAATTTCGGAGAAATTAGAAACGACCCTTCCCTTGAATCAAAAGTTAGTGTACAATTAATAGCATTAAGTTGGAATTAAGTTTGATGAAAAATGGACTTGAAACTTTTTTTTGTATGGCAATTTTAGCCGTCTCCCTCGCAACCATGGCTGCTTCACATCACCTTAATTACGCACTGAGATCCCGGCAAAAGCGAGGCATCGGAACAGCGTTCGTATAAAGCTTGTTTCAATACTCGGCGAGATGAAACAGAATTTTCCTCAATTTAACACACACGCAATTAATTTTGACTAGACAGACTCGTTAATCGAATATCAAACAGCTCGCTCGCTCTCTGGTAATTATAAAGAAAATTTAAAAAATTCTATATGTGTTACGTATCGATCCATTCTCATTTTATATCTGTCGGCTTTTGCCGGTGCTACGAGCTCAGTAAATGAATTGCTGGTCAATTCGAATTTCTTAATGAATCTTTATGAACTTTAATTCACCTGGAATGTTCCCACACGAGTCAGGACTCTAATCTGGAACGGTTAATGTCTTGTTTCCAAATTTCAAGGCATCGATAGAAGTTAGGAATAATAGAAGATTCACTATCAATTCTGATTCGAAGCTGTACAACTGGAGCAAAAGTTATTGATCTACTCGATTGCAACAATCAGTAAGCCGCGAGGCAAACGTGTTTAATAAAATATCTGTTTGTGTTCTCAATGCCTGTTTCCCCTAATGCCGAGAAGCAGGATTGACCACATCTGATGGAATCAATGATCGATACATGTTTTCCACAAGGAACCCAAGAATGAATATTTCATAGGTAAAGAGGATCCGTAATTACGATCGGCTGGTCAATTGAAACACTAAAGGTATCTTATCACGAGATCCCAGGGGAAAAAGTCGAGGGTTTCTGTTTATAGCACCGAGGCCAGCCCGAGGGACTAGCTCTGTGAAATACTGATGCGCTGATCATCCGAAGATAGCACATGCACAGGAAACGAAATGCTTTGTTTTTTTCTGAATTGAAATAGCTGTTTCGCTTTTACAGTAAAATACAATTTTCGATCTCACTTGAAATAATTCTCGGTTACTCCAACCCGCAAAAACCCCAGCTGATCGAATAAAATTGAAAAAAAAAGACTTTTTTCGCCCGGACGTCCAACGAAACGAATCCGGATCGAATACGTTCTTTTTCCGAAACGTATCTAATTGGTAACACAAGATTTTCCATGCTGGTAATATGGATATCTCGTTCATTATTCGAATTACAACGGCTCGGAGTTGGCTTGAGAGATAACGTAACCGAGAGAGCCCAGAGGGAGATAATAATCGGTGGTAACGCTTCCTCCTTCAACTACCATCATTCTCTTCCTCCTCTACGCAGCTACTCTACCGTAGTCTCTCGTTTAGTTGCGAAGGCCAGACGTACTTGCTTCGTCGGTGCCGTGCTACCCCCTCACACACACACACACACTCACACACAGTGTTATGAGTGGGTGGGCTAGTTGGAGTCGCGCGACTCTCTTCTCCGCCGGTCGCGGGCTTGAGAGTGCAAAGTAAACGATAAAATATTGCGCGCGTTTCCGAGTACCAAGTAGTTATTATAGGAAAGGAGAAGTGAGCTCGAAGCTCGAAGCTCGAAATTCTCTCTCGTTCTTCCGTCCCGGCGAAGAGGAAACGGTCGCTGGTGGCTCATTAACCCTCATTTGGCGAAAGGGAGACAAAACTACGGCGGAGGATGGCACTAGTACCCTTATACTAATACCCAACCGGTTATACGTGGGTATAAGTCCTGCGTTGGTCCGCTATCGTACCGCCCTCTCTATACCGTGCCGTCTTCTTCCTGTGCCACTCTCGAAAAAGAGACAATTCCAACGGAGTTCACTTTCTCGTTCCCTATCACGTTTCTTCAAAGCAACCCCACCGTCGGTGCTTTATGTTCCCATTAGCCAGAAACTCCACAACCGCAGACTCTCCGCGCAGTCTGTGTCTAGTCCACAAAGGTGAATAAAGCGACCACCGGTTATTTCGTTTTCCTATACCTTTCTCCACCGCACCCTGTCCTCCGTATACCGCAACTTCAAACTTTGGTAAGCAGTCGCTTCGTTTATTGTTTAAAGTTGACGACGAGCTTCATTTCCGTCCCTACTCCAAAATTGTTTGTTCCTTATTTTCATCAACTCCACTCGAGGCGGCGACACCGACCAGAAGGCCAAAAACTTGTTGTTTTAAACGTTTTTTGTTCTTTTGATGTCCTTATTTGCACTTTCGAAGTTTTTACAAGTAGGAACTTTGTGATTTTGACGTCGTTTCAGCTGATCGGCTGATTTTTGGCTGCTGTTTGAGTTTTCGAAGTTGAAAAATGTGTTCGTCCCTCAAGTTTTCGGAATCTCATAGAGCAAACTGTTTATAACGTAGTACAAACTCCGACCTAAACGCATCAATGAACACTCCACTTATGGGGCAAATAGAAAAACTTGAGTGTTCCATACTGCAGCGTTGCATCAAGCGAGCTACGTCACGGATGCATTATGTTGGGACGCAGTATGCATACAGCAGGTTTGGTTGGCGGCCAATAGAGTTGGAGGAGCATGGAGGGCCCAAATGAAATTATAAGGTCGCGAAGTGGCAACATCGTCGACGGGGTCCCTCCGCGCTCTCCGACGTCGGATAGATTCCGGAAATGGTAGAAGCACAGCCGGTGAACAGCGCGGTATATGCCGCTATCAGAGAGAATGTGTATAGAATCGGGCGTCAGCGCAACCGGGAGGAGCACACGGAGGAAAAGCGACTGGGTTCTAGTCGTGTTTCTAGGCAGCAAGGGACGAGGCTAGATAGAGAGTCGAGAGAGTCGAGCTGCTCTCTGGTCGGAGGTGGCTTAATTGGCCGGTAATTGCCACTGTCTGCGCGCCACCCTTGCAGGCACCGGCGCTGCTACTCGTGGCCTCTTCCTCCCCCCCTCTGTCGCTTCTCGGAGCTACACACGACAATAGAACACGCGAAGAGATTGGAACTTTACCAGCAAATGGCACAGACACCAACCGAACGCACACGGAGACTGGGGTGAGCACACACACAGATAAATGTGGCGACTCATCGTCTCATCTAACTCGACTCCAAGCTTGTTTCTCCTACATGCGTCGTATTATGCTTCTCTTACCCGAAATTAATAGTTCGTAACAAGTTTATAAAGCACTATCGGTTAGTGTTGCACACTTACGATCATGAATTTATCGATTGACCGAGACGGCGGAGGCTTCGAGAATTAACGGTGGAACGAAAGATTCGATTGGGGGCCTACGAAGAGAATGAATAAAGGTCGAAACTGCGACGCCGGTATTGCCGATGCAATTAACAGCCTACGAAGCTGTAGAGTCTACAATGGTTTTACACTGATTTTCGTTAAGGATAAAACATTGTTTTTTTTTATTACTTCGTTTATGGAGCGCTTTGTTTACGTTCTTGTGCAATTTGAACCGAATCGTTGAATTTCATCGTTCATCCCCCGGTCTTTCAGCATGAATTGAGACCAAAAGTACCTTCACTTCCGGAACTTCCAGGTGTAATTTTTAAACTTAGTAATTTCCTGCAAAACGCAATTTTCAATTTTGCCACTTTTCTTCAAAGAAACTCCTGGCAATGCACCTGAGAATGTCCGAAAAAGGCAACTCTGGCCTGAATCCAAGTCGCACGAAAGTTTTTTACCAAAGAACAAATTGCTCCGCCTGAAATATTTTCGTTTATATACACATCCATAAATGTATATATATTTTTTTATTTACCCGAATTATCGCCGTTCCTAATCTACACCGCGAATTCAGAGTTACGCGTGTCGAACGTAGTACGGTTCGCTGAGCCGGTAAAAATAATTAGATTGTGCGCGCCAGGCTGGCCGCGGGGATAGGAAAGAGAAAGAGAAAGCGAGAGCGGCGGGGCGGGGGCGCGGAGGGCGGGAAGGGGGTAGGTGGGCCAGACCCGGTTTAAATTAATTTTATCGCTTTAATGAGCTCGCTTTTCCTGCAGTCCCTCGCAGGCCGGTAGGGTACGTAGGCGCCGTCTCTACTACAACCCGCAGACCTCCAACCACTCCCATAGTTTGTGCTGCTATGCTTTCCAGCATCAGTAGCAGTAGCAGCAGTCGCGGACCGAGAGTTTTTTTCCAATTAATAACGCTCGGCCGTGAGAGGTTTGAGAGGCAAAACCTCGGTCCAAGTAACTAGTTTTCCGCATCGGTCGTAATATACTATAATAATGTTATATATAGATATAACGAGCACTCGTCGAGAGGGCGATGGAAATGCGAAAAATTAAGTCGAACTCCCCGAAAAATCAAGCATCGCCGCCTAATTCGGGGCTCGCTCTCGCGATAAACCCTTAAGTAAAATAATAATAATAATAATAATAATAACACATAGACAGGCGATGGTAGAAAAGGATTTTGGTGCGTAGGCTGATTATTGCTCGAACTTCTAAACGAGATAGCACAGGTATTTACTTAGACTCCGGGAAAATTTGCTTGTTCCCGGGCACCCTTCACTTGGACCGGATAGAATCCCGATTGCAAAGCAACTCGCGTCCCCCTCCACCCCTCGCCGCCCCCTGCGCCCGGCGATAAACTTCCGGCTGTGCGGCGGAAGAGGACAGAGAAAGCTGTAGCGAAGCTTGCAGCCTCTGCACTTCCTGTTTCACCCGTTATACCGCAGTCGGCTGTTGAAGCACTCGAGTGAATTTCCCATTCGCGGTAGTCGCGGCGGTCTCTCAAAACCTTCTCCTCCTTCGTCCCTCTTCATCTTCTCGTCCTTGAGCGCGCGTAGCACCCGAACTGTCGGTATGGACTATCCGCGACTGACTCCACACTGTATATTATGCTGTAACGAGTACCGAAACTCACCGCTGCTTCGCGTACTTTTTTCTCTTTTTCCTTTCCTCACCATCCGCGCTCTTTCAAGCCTCGCGGCATTGAAATTAATTCATCGAGAGGACGTTGGACCGGACGAAATAATCATAAATCGTCGAGTTTGTCTTTACGATCAAATCGTTCGGGAAATAAGTTGGAAGCGTGCGATACCGTCGATGTAGTCGAGACTGATGCGACGAAACCGCGTTCACCACCTCTGGATCGCTTGCATCTTCATCGGTCGAGCGATCCCTCTCAATTTGCGCATTTAGATCAACCGCCTTTGGAGATTTTTCGTTGCTGCTCTTCGATATCTTTGGATAAAATATCTCGTGTATCTGGGAAAGTTTTTCGATTCGTTACTTCCCAATTACTGTGGATAATTTTTCGCCGTGCCAGCGGATTGGTTATCTGGAGCGCGACAAATCGTATCGAGAACTCAACCGGCCTTCCCGTTGGCAACGGGCGTACCCCAGCTGCGCCAACTGCCGGATTGCGGTGCTCCGGTACTTCTCGAATATTAACATTTCCAATTAACGTTGCGGATCGCGGATACAGAGGGGAGGGCGAGGCCGGTGGCGCAAAGTGGGAGAAACAAGCGTTCACCGCGAGAGCGACACTTTGTTGGGTTATTCGGGTTGATTAGATTCAACGCAGAGGGAAACAGTCGGAGGGCCTGCATGAACACTCGCCCGATCCCGACTATCGAGCTTCTATCGATCCGATATGCTGCGCCCAATTAATATCGACCTCTCGATTCGTTCGTCGATGCAACATCCACGATCGCGCGATGATAGCTACATTTATTTCCGTGATCTTGCGGCTACATTCGTTCGAGGAGCAAATTTTAATTCTTGACCCCGAGGGCGTGTTTGCGACGTCTATCCGGACGTGACAGGACGGAATAATCGGATTTCGAGGCGATTAGTGCTTGGATAACGCACAGTAGTTACCCCCTTGATGTCCATACCCTTACATCTGACGTGAAGCGCGGCCAAACCTCTCCATAGTGCACCGACTAATAGTCCACCCCCATCAGGAGTCCACCCTCTCCGATGTGATATTAACTCTCGATAGCCCGTTGGCCTATTAATACCGCTGAATGGGGGTCCCGTTTTTCATTGATCCTTTCAAAATTGACTACTGTAGCGTTTCATTGCAACGATGGTAAATATAAGTGATTTTACGTTAAAAAAAGGTACGCGATGGGGATTTAAATGACCACTTTGGTACCCCGCGAAATTCTTGCACAATTATGAGAACGGATCATCATTATGTAAGATTCTTTGGTATGAGAATCGCGTTCGTGGCAAACGATAGGGTTAAGCATGAACTTGCGGAATTCAGCTCGATTAATTATACGCTCGATTAGAATAACCGTTGTCTTTCCACCTGCGTTACGGCGGGGAACTCTTAAGAGGATCGATGATAATGATCATTGTTCTATAAATTAACTGCGGGTAGACGGCAGAGGGTGTACTCGAAGCGCAGAATGGTCTCGCGCGAGGAGATTGCACCCGAAGTACACTATCGCGAAAGTTCGGAATTCTCGGCTCAAGCGAGGCGGAATAAATAATTGCCAGTCTTTTATTCGATTCTCCGCCCGGCAAAATTCCCTCCACGTCTGTCTCCCTCGGTCATTCTCATTTTCTCTCCTTATATACGCCGGACTTGCGCGTACGGGCATTTCCTTCTTTAGAGTTCCTCGACATCCGTCTCTCCTACGCCTTTATAACCATTTCCTCATCTGTAAGAGGATCTTCCTTCTCTCTGGCCATAACTAATTTCTTATAAATGAACGGGTGAGGGATGGATGGGAGAGGGGGTGGAAGGGTTTCTGTACCGTGAGCAGGCTCAAGCAGCGCGGAGTTCCTTCTCCGTCGGCAATTAAGACGTCTTTTGTCTCTGATAGAGAGAACGAAGAGGGAATGGAAATGAGAGCAAGAGTCGAAGCTAAAAGAGTCCACTCAGCCACTGATGCTCGAGCTCTCGGCTCAACTCTTGCTCTGTATATAATATACACATTTTATATACGTATATATTGTATATATGTATAAAGACGCTCACTTTGTCCTTTTGTACCGATCTAATTGAAGACCAACACGCAGGTGCTTTAACGTCGAAAGAAACATGCGCATCAACCGCTGTGTGCATTTGATATCTCCCTTATCCTTTACCCATTCAAATTCCGCGTCGTTAACCCCCTCGCTGAAAGGTTTTTAAAAAAAGAGACGGATTAATGCTTGGATTTAAAAAAATCGCATGGGATGAAGTCGGATTTTTAGACTCAGCGCGGATCGATCGAGCTTTGATCGCGCGAAGAAATGCGATAATGAGTCGGATTGGAGGAATATTGAATTGCGGGCGAAGAGAAGAATTTTCCGGATATCGTGCAGTTCTCTTGTGACGCAGCGCTCGCAGACCGAGCTTCTCTGTCGCCACAGAGCCACCGAGCGACAGCCTTTATTATTTACAATTTTTCCATTCTTCGTCGGCGCAGGCGTTAAGCTAGTTGTGGTGAACCGCGCGGGCACGCGTTCACCCGCTGAGCCTATTGTCAGCGCAATCCCGGTACAGGAGCTAGTCCACACTAGTGCCCGGTGTGATTCAACCTACAGTTATATACCGCGGGGATAACGGTATGTACGGTTTATAGTATATAACGAACGACAGTGGGGGAGCATTACTCTCGTGAAACAATGAGGTAACAAGACGCGAAGCAGCTAGCCGGAGTTAGACCCCTTCGCATTGTTACCGTGCTTAAGCCAATTGTGGAACTCTGGCGAATAGAAGTCCGCGCGAACTCGCCGAGGCGAGTCAAGCCAAGGCAGCCGAAAGATATAGATATAAAACGATGATGAATGTAATGAATTATTATGCAGAATGCATTGTAAAGTGACATTCATTTAATTTTTTTTTAAAGTAATGGTATTGGAATTTGAGTGATCGACATGAATACATCGCAATAGCGGACTGTGGTGGATCTTTTTACGGAAAACACATAACATTTTGGTTCAGCTTAACCTTGAACACACCGGGTTCTTTTGCGATAGTACAGTTTTCTCTATTTTGTTTATATATTATTAATACGTACTTATTAATTTTGGATTAATGTGCTTGGAAGGCTCTTTCATGGATTCGTTCCTCAGAAACAGCCAACTTAAAATTGCATTCTTTTCAGTTGCAGGAATATGACGATGAATGATTCCGTTATTTCGCCCCGGAGAAATTTTACATCCATCCCCTGTTCTTAATGCTGAACTCAACCGGCAAATGAATGAGAACTGGAATATAGATTTAGTCCGCAATTTTCTTGTCAAAAGCCTGGACTAAATGATCTAGTGGTCCCCAGGTTGATGGCCGAGCACTTTTTTGCTTGATGTAAAAAAGTTTCGACGAATATAATATAGTTTTGAACAATATGAGCAGTTCACAAGGCAAATTGAATCGAATGCCGAGTTGTTAATGCGAATATTGCAATCTCGGTAATATAATCAATTAAAAGAATGTTCTTTTTTTCAGGCTGCGGAGGGCACGTGACAAGTTTTTTCAGGAAGACTTTTCAACTATACATACTGTGAGGCCCGAGAGTTGTTCTCTCGCAGAGCGAGCTCGAACTTTTGTGATCCGTCAAAACGAGATGGTATAACCAGCCAGTATATTCGTCCTCCTCTCCCCGAGGGTTTATTTCCGTGGTGATACATCACGAAACTATCCAATTTTAGCTCTCACGAGGGCGTCCCGAGGGTACTCCGTGCCTTTATGAAATTCACGGAGCGAAAAAAAAACATATAATAATAAGCTCCGTACATCACAGTTTAAAGCTTCTCTTTCACTCGCGATCTTCGGCCGCGAGACAGCTTGTATTAAATAATTCAGCGTCGAGCTTTATGAATTAAATTTCGTCGTACGCTCGTGCCGAAGCAGTATGACAAGATTTCGCCGAGGTACGACGGATGTTCTTGGCTTTTATGAAAGCCAGATCGACAACGAATACACGAGGCTCCGTTGACTTTCGACGCGGAAAATGTGTAAGAAAAAGTTTCGCCGGTTTTCTTCTCGGTAAACATCGCTGAATCTTAAGGAGCTCAAAAGTACATTCTCACAATGTCAGAACTAAGGAACTGAGCTTGTGGTGCTCAACGTATACTTTTTTAATGCTTCCAAAGGCGTTTCAAAAAATGAATGTCGGAATAAATTATGTTTTCAATTAGTAATAATAATTTTACAGAGTTTTGCTAGTCAACGTCCCAAAATTTATATCATGTCGATATAAATCGATTAAAAATTTTAAACGAAACTTCCCGTTGTAACGAATAAAGTTCTTCCTTACTACGCCACATCCTGCCCATTCGACTATCGAAAAGCAGTCGCTTGTCCTTTTTTTTTTCTATCCAAGTGCCGAATTACGCATATTCTTTTTCATCGTTTTTCCATCGGATGCTTTTCATCGTTTGATTCCTCTCGTACTTACACGCGGATAGAGACAGAAAGAATTTTACCACACATTTCGAGCTCGCTACGGTTTTATCGAACTTGCCGAATTTTCTCGTTCGCCAACTCGACAGCGTACGCTCTACTATCGCCGAGGAACGAATCCCAACGATTTCCGGCGCGGATGAAACTCTCGCGGTTTGTCCTTTCAACTCTTCACGACGACGCAGATGTCGCGAAGGGGCTTTTTCTCGTACCATTCGCTCGTCTCCCGACACTTTTCGAAGGCTTTTCTCTACTCGCGACAAACATCCGGAGTGGATGGAACAGACATCTTTTTTTTCTCTTCTTTTTGAAAAAAATGTTTTCATCGATTTTGAAAAGTCGAAGTCGGTGAAACAAATGTCGTGTAAACGAAGAATAATGGATCCTTCTCTCGTAGGATCATTTTCTTATTCCCGATCATCGGGATCTTTCCGACTATTCATCTATTTTGCGAAATTGAGCGGAATTGCCCCGGCAGTTATTGATTAAGACTAGATTAAGACCGCGACATTTTATCCCCTCTTCGGCACACAAAGTCATTTTAAAGAAGAGAAAATCGTTTTTTTTTTCACCTATCCATTCCCCTTAATCGAGACAGTAAATTCGGATTGCGCGTTTTTTCTGGCTGTTCCTTTTTTCTAAATTCTGTTTCTTCGCTCGTCGGCGCATCTGTTGCGAAGCATCTAATTCAATGTCCGCGAAGTCTGGAAGGTCTGCGGTTTTTGGTTAGCAGTACTTACGGACAGTGCGAGATATGGCCGAGATCGGGATGCAGTAACTGCGTCACGATCCAACGGAACAGTAGTTTATCCCGAAGTATAACCCGGTGGCCTCGGAGTCGTGCGAAAACTTTGCGAGGCGCTCCCCCGCGGCGAGCTCGGATAGTCGGCATCGGTGGTTTTCAGCTGTACAACCGGCAGTGATCGAAGAAACTTTGTTTCAAATTACAAGTTGCGCTCGACTCAGTGCGGGCTCTACGTCAGACGGCGCGTACACGGATATCGCCAAACTCCATTATCCGAGATCTCCGAAGGTTTCGGCTTTGGATTCGAAAGGAATTCTATCGAACGCGAAACCATAAATCCGGTGACACTATTAGCCAAAGGAAACGGAGCTCGAATCACACCCGCGTGGAGACTGTCGCCGAATAGATCGGGCAAACTCCCGGCAAATATTACACGGCGCGCAACTCGCGTTTTTGCCCGAGCCATCGAGAGAGGCTGATTTTTTTTATTTTTTCGACAAACGACGGAAACATATGTTGATTAATTGGCCGGGAGAACCTCGAGCTCCGTCGGGCAAAACTGCGTGTTTGCGAGTCATTAGCGAACGACAAAGTCGTTTCATGCACCAAAAAAAATAGCGCCAAGCCAATAAAAATGATGATTGATTCAATAAATCACGGACTATCGCGGGCTGCGATCGATTTGTAGGCAATTATTTCGCGTGTGCAATCATTTGCATCTTCTCAAAACGGTGCTTGAGCAATAATGGGAACTGTTGATCCAAAAAAGTTTCTAGTAAAAATTATTTTGCATGATAATTTCAAAATGTTATTGTCAAATGAATAAAAACAATGTATTGATTAAAAAATGACCTGGTAACCTACGTTTTTTTCAAATGAGAAATGATTCATTACTTTTTCCGAATATGTAGGATTTTTTTCTAAATTTTGTCTAACTCTCGGAAATCGCGTTTTTTGGACTGAATTCTCACACAACCCTAATGAAATATTATCACGATTCTTATACAGAACGTGTCAAAACCTATCATCGCTTAAAGTAATTTGATATTCATGTAACAGCGTAATCTCGAATTGAACGAATGGCATTCCCGTTTTCATTAAACATACCCGTTCACGGGGTTTGAATGAAATTCGTTCATTGGCATTTTTATTACACATATTTATCAATGTTATTTGAACTTCAATGAACTGCGTTCAGTATTGGTTTTAATAATCGCATAATTCCATCGAAAACTGAATCGCTTACTTAACGAAATGTTTGTCAAATAAAACTTGAGTTTATTATTTGAATTAATTAATTATCTGCATGGCGAAATAATCAAAGCGCTGGAAGTTCCACATTGAAGAGAACGCGGTAGGTCCGATAACATTCGTGTTAGAAAAATTATCGGATTGCCAATAACACGACTAGATATTTGTTGAAGTCGCGTAACGCTGCAACAAATATTCTCGTGTGAAAAGCGACTGTCTCAATTGTGTTTTTCAACAACGCGGCCCTATCGATTGCGATTACACCGCGCTCAAATGAGAACAAAGCTTTCCATCCAATATTGAAGTTATTAATTCGATGACAGTGATTTCAAGTACATCCGTGTTATTGAAACGACATTTTTTTTTTCAGTGTTCACCGTAAATTGTTGAAATATCGCGCCGATTATAAACACGTCGCTCTTCCGTTCATTCGTTTGTTTCATACCGACGATTGCCTCGAAAAACATTTCTACAAATTTCCTGTTTTTTTCGTAAATCCCTGACGCATTTTTCCTTCGACCCCACCGCGCGCTGTTCGCCACAATCGCGGCTCATCCAGCGCAGTACATCGAAGCGAACATCGTTCAATATTTTCAACGCGAATATTTGCTTTGATTTTTTTCATCACTTCCGCTGACGTTGAAAAAAATATGCCCGGAAAAACTTCATTGCGAATGCATTCGTAATTTTTCCGGCACACGCTGTTGTTTCCTCGTATGAAATTCAATGTCCCGGAGCTGAGGAAATTAATTAATCAACGAAATTCGGTAGCGGAACGTATGCAAAACCGGGCGAGCGTTAATTATGCCCGAATCTCGCGTCGACAATATTTGCCCTGCCGGTTATCGTTCGCATTTCCGTGATGTTATTATGTAGAACGTATGCATGTACGAAGAGGCGACGATTTGTAGGTCACGCAATTGTGCTGCGCGTTGATGAAGTTTTTTTCGTGTGTAAAATTCTTTTAAAAAAAGGTGGAAAAAAAAAAACAAAAAAAAATCAGAGCATGACAACGAAGCAAGGTATCGACGAAGAGTGGGAACGCGATATCAATTATCGAAAGTGCGTCTGCGAGCCGAGTACGAGCGCGGCAGGAGTTTTGGGCATTGCTGACCGTTGGTTTCGCCGTGGGACGGTGGTCGGGAGCGTTTGTCGAGCGCATGCCGAGCGTCGTTCGGAATAGAACAAACGGGTTCGCGTATTCCTCGATCGATCAAATTTGCTCTCGGGGCACGGCAGTCGTTCCGTCGGACGCTCGAGCGAGCGACGTGAAATCATCGCAGCGTTCAGCGGGCATATCCACGGGACCGAATTACAATATGAGTCGCGGGACGAGATGACCGAGGAGTCGGAGGCGCAGGGATGAGGAAAGAGAGCGAGAGGCGAAGCTCGCAACGGTACGGACTTTCGGATGCATGCATTTGGCTCGCCGATCAAACTCTCGGCGCGGTTCGGCGTATACGTTGAATCCATCATGTGTACACCGACAATTGTTGCCGGGACGTTGGAAGGCACACAGTCGTCGGATTCGGCTGATGGTAGTGGTCGCGGAGCGTCTGTTCCAGCAATGCGTTAATTTCTGATCGCGCCGAAAGAGGCCATTGTATAATACAGCGGGTTATATATAATATAGCGTACGAGCGAATGCGTATATAGGCAAACATGGCCCGTTCGCCGAGCGGTTTTCTCTATTGCGAGCTGCTCGATGCTTTTAAATGCTACCGGTCAATATTGAGTCACTGTGAATTGGTGTAATACGCTGATTATTGCCCGCGGCGAATACCGCGAGCCATCCAGTTCAACATCGCGGCGGAGCGCGGCTATTGGATAGAGATATGTGTGGGGTAGAAACGATACAGTATTAGGGTAGGAGGGTGGGAGGCTGCGGGTTATGGACTATACGCGGACTATGGACCACCCACTGAATTTACCAAAGTCCGCACCCTCCCCGCCATCCCCCGATCCCTGCCCACCCCTCGCAACCCCTCCTTCGGACCCGCCATAGTCGTCGTGCGTAATGTCCATTAAATATTAATCCGCGGGGTGCTACGCGTCGGTCGAACGGCTTATCGAATTCGTGAATCGACCTGGCCGTGGCATCGCATCATCGTGTTTGTTTCAGAGAGAGAGACACCGTCCCGCAACTCCACTGACGCTGCGGATAAAGCTAACCGAATGCGACAAGCCAAATACCGTACGGCGATATTGCTACGAGAACGTATAATGATATCGATGATTGGAGAGAAATTTCTGCCATTGTCTTGCGCACCGATATGACATCCGCGCTGTTCGATAATCAATTTTTAATCCACTTTGTCGGTTTGTCTGTTTTTTTTTTTCTAATTGGATAAATTTTGTAATTTTACGATACGTACACTGGCATCTAACGTTGAGTACAAAAATAATGAAGTTTTGCGAGTCAATTCGATAGAGAAATTGTAAATTAACACCTTTTTTGTTAACCTTTTACGGCGTTTTTGTAAATTGCCAATTGAATATTTACACTTCTTGTTGCGAATGTATTTTCGAGAAGAATCAGAGAGAATTGTGAATAGTTTTGTAACGATTTTAGAAGAATATAAACATCGAAAAAAAAAATTGTACATCGAATGATTCAGGCACTGGAATAATTTCGCGGCAATGTCAAATGCATAACGCAGCGCCTTTGCCCTTGGGCCTTAAAAATGTAACATGCTGAAAACACTATTAAATTATTTCCAACGTTTTCTCTTGCACATCAAATAACTTCGAGTATCCCCAAAAGCAGAAGAGTACTTCGAATCCACAAAGGGAATATACCATGCCCGAAGAACTACGAATTTTTCTTACGGCGCACCAGGAGCATTTTTACCGAAGAAGCCGTAATCTTTGCTTCAAAGTCGTAAAGCTCGTCTCTCGGTCGACCCTCGAACAGAAAGGTCGTACGGAAAATCGACAAATATCGAACACATTGAACCACCGTATTCTATAGAATTAATTCGGCAAGACTAGAGCGAAGATTGTGTATTCCCTCAGAACGTGGAGCGAGAGGGTTGATATTCTAGTTCGGTGGAAAGTCGCTCTTCGCCGAGAAACTCAACGGTACCCAGCGAGGCGGGATCTATATGTATCCTTCCCTTGCCCATCCCGCTCCTTCGTTAAGTGGTAAATCTTGTCCGTCGGCTATAGGCAGTCCCGGTGACTAAAGTTGATAGCGGTTGCGGCTTCGCTCGCGGAGGAGCCGAACCATCCTCAACTCTCTCTCTCCCTATGTAGTGCACCTCCACCCCTCGTTCCCCCCTTTACCCTTTGCTCTCCATGAACGCCGGTATATAGAGTTTCCCGAAGTTTGTAGCCACGAGCTCTGCTCGCGAGAGCGGTACATCTCGATCGAATTCTCGGTTGCCTCCAGCACACAAGAGTGCCTGCTTGGGTTATGCCCAGACTAGATACTCCTATGTGAGCAAGGCGGCGAGGGGAAAAGGGCGCGGGTACGGAGGCGGGGGCTTCCTTCGCTCTCCGATATAGATGGTTGCAACGGCTGCAGCCAAGCTTCATGCGGGACCCTTCATGTAACTCGTGCCCGCATCGCACGCCCGCACTTTCGGGTTATTCTACTAGCGCGGCATCGTCAGTAGTGCAAGTCTGTATAGATCAGACGAGGACTCCACCACCTAGCGCTATATTATTTTACGATTAGAGCAACAATCACAGGCGGCAGTAGAACTTACATCGTCGCATTTAACAATGTACACATTTTGGAGAAAAAATTAAGCCGCTTTAGGACTTTAGGACTAGACAAATTTAGGACGATCCAAAACCCACTAGAATTCAATTAGTAGAAACAGCGAAGTTTCGAGGCTCAGGGTCGAAAGATAAAGAAAAACACAAACGCGGCACGATGCGGAAGAACAAATTAAATCCACGCGATTCAAACGAGTGTGCGAGAGAGTCCAAAGGAATTGAAATTGAAGTTTGGATGTGCATACAGCGTTGGTCACCCTCGGGCAAACTCGGACAGTGAGGAGAGAGTGGGTCGCGCGGTGTGGCTGCCGGACAGTTTTAGGAATCTTCATCGACCAGGTCGTTGTACATAGTCGAGGGTGTGGAGAATCGGAGGAAGATGAAGCTAGATAGAGAGAAGACGGAGGGGACGGGGGGATAGTTTTGGTGCCTACGGTTATACAGCGAACGGTGAATCTCGCGCCAGTTCGCTCGCTCGCTCGCGCCTCGCGAAACCTACAGACGTCAGAGTAAATGCAATTACCTCTCTACCTATGTAGCAAACTAAGTTAAACTTGTGACCGGGGCTTGGCCCAAACTGTTTGCATTATGTATCCTGGGGGCGCGAGCGAACGAGCGGGACGACGGAGAAGAGAGAGAGAGGCGGCTGCACACGAGAGAAGCGAGGGAGGACGCGCGCGCAAGAGACGGTGGTTAACTCTATAGTGATAGAGAGGAAAGGGTTGGACGTAGCGGCCGTCGTGCTTCTGGACCGTGCCCTCCCTGTTCCTCTCTGTGCCGCTTGTAGACCTGCCCGACGCTCTCTCGCTTGTACGGAAGTTTCGTGAATATACTCTATATCACATCCCGATACGATAGAACGTTTCCACTACCGTATGTCCATGTTACTGACCGTCCATAGAGTAGAAAGAGCCACTAGGGGTCAGCTGAATGGCTCTTTCATACAACCATGCCATACGTATCGCTCCCAAGCCTACCGAAATTCGATGTACCTAATAAAGATTTAAAAATCAACTTAATATTAATAATACTATTATTATTTAATTATTAATATTCAATCAGTACTTTCTCTAATATTCAATTCTTTGAAGCAAACGTTTTGGCGGAACGTGTTTCTCGATAAGACATTTTACGCAATATCTTTATCCGAGCTCTTTGTAAGTCTTTACGAAAATAGCTCCCGACTGCGGCGTGCAAAATGCAATAAAAAGGCAAATATGACACGACAAGACTATTACTTGCAAATAATTCCGTATAATTTTCCACGCATAATCGTAAACTCAGCTAGGAAAATCTCGACCTCCTCGAGGAAGCGGAACCAACATATTTCTCGCGGTAGGTAATAATCCCCATGATTACAGGATGGAGTGAAAATAAAGAGAGGAAGAGAAAAAAAGCGTGAGACGAAGTACTCCAATATCGTGTCGGTTCTTGGCTCGGTGTTTTCTATAATGGGAACAGCGAATGTCGACAGCGCGGGAGAAAACGAGACTTTTATTAACCCCCTGCTACTGCCGGCTGACTCTCGCCCGCTGCGAGCATTCCACGTGTCGTATAGCACCGCGGATGAAAGAATTCGAAACATTTGTACAGTTTTTTCTCCCGCGGATACAAACGCAGAACTGGGTTAAAGGTATACGGTAGCGAAAAACAAAATAAAAAAACAAACAAGAAAGAAAATATCGCTCGCTCTTCCTCTCTGCGTTGGGTACGCGCGTTTGACCAAATCAGCATTCGTTACTCGCTCAAAGGCATTTTCGCGCTGCGGTCGGGAATGACAACGAAAAAAACTGTACCAAAAAAATAAAACGTATATCGCTTTTTTGTCAGTTTGGCGCACTCGCGCGCGGGAAGACAAGCAGAGATAGGCTCGGATCATCGACAGCGGAGCGCGGAGACATCGGAAGGGGAAAAGAGGGGTTCCATTCTCTCGTCAATACTATCGCCCCGTTTTCGGGCGGATTAACATCGTCGATAGCTGAAAAATCGCCGGTCCAGAGACACAGCGATCGTTACGTTGTTTTTCTGTTCGTGGCAAAAAATAATAGAAGAAATCTCGGCTCAGTCCCTGCTTTTTGGGATCGTCTCAATCGCAACGCGAAAAGTCTCGTCCGAAGCGTCGGGGAAGGAACGAAACGGAGCGAGAGGGGAAAAAATTTAATGAATTTCGATAAAGCGCGAGGCTTCGGTAATCCGGTAAACTCTGCGGTTCGTCGATCGATGTGCTGTATGAATATCGCCGCTCGCTATAGTCATAGGACAGTACGGCGAATGGGCGGGGGGAAAGAGGAGACCGAACGCGGAAACGATCGAGGAATAATCTCGCGATAAATATCGAAGCTCATACGACGATATAGACCGTGAGCATATACAGATATACGGAGTCGCGCGGAAACAATATGGTAGAAACTCGGGATACACCAGAGAGAATTCTCGTGGAATAAAAATCGAGTAAATCCTCGGGTTTCGCGCGCATATGCCAGGGCTTCCGTCCACTGTTTCGCGAACTGCTGCCGCTCCGCGTAACGTGATTCATATTGCATATTGTTGTTCCAAAGTTAATAAATAATTTTTCGACGCCGCCCGCTGCGGCGATGGAGCGACTCGAAAAATATTCACTCAAATCGGCCACAGCCCATTATATGGATTTACACAAATATTTAATTTATAATACCCGGTTTGACGAATACGCAAATGCACTGTTGCTGCGTTTCGACGATTGGGTAAAAAAGAAGAATCCTCGAAATTGCACATTTTCACAATGTTCCTTATCAATTTTTTTTTACCCACGAAACTTTTACTATGAGGAGATTTTTTTCATTTTTTTGCTACCTCGTGGAGGAAGTTTTGTGAGTGAAAGAAATGAATGAGGAAGCAGTGTTGATTACAATGTTGCGTACAAATAGAAACTATTCGAAAAAGGAAAGGAAGGCAAAAAAAATTTCTGCTGCTATGAAAAAGCAGCATTTTTATACGGTTAAAAGATCGAAATAGAGTAGAAGATTTTTGAAAATCTACTAAAAACATTTCAATCGCTCGTCCGCGTACAACGTCAGATTTTCTTTCTAATAACAATATACTGGAAATGTGGGAAAAAAATGATCTTTGAACCATCAAATAAAGGACCCTCCAAGACTCTCTACATTTTTTCAGAATTTCTTCAATATCTTTCATAGTTGAGCTGACCATTTGAAGGCAAAAATATTTACAAAAAAATTGATCTACATCTACGACGTCCGCGCGCGAAGAGTTTAAGAGTATCAAAAAAATCGAGTATGAGGAAAGTAAAAGAAATTCAAGATCCAGCGGAGAAATTTAAGGACCATCGAGGATTTTTCAAGGACAAAAAAAATTGAAAGCCATTTCTAAAACTTCTGGGATTTTTTAAACATTCTGAACGAATTGACCTAAACATCTCGAAGAAAAAAGAAATTCCAAAAATCGAATTATTCTCAATCGGGAATAAAAGAAG
The DNA here is from genome assembly GCA_963924025.1 of Ischnus inquisitorius. Taxonomy (NCBI): domain Eukaryota; kingdom Metazoa; phylum Arthropoda; class Insecta; order Hymenoptera; family Ichneumonidae; genus Ischnus; species Ischnus inquisitorius. Next base: position 6,953,955 of record OZ001251.1, on the reverse strand, counting down.
AGAAGCATTCGTAGGCAGGATCGTCGATGACAATTCGCCGATCGATCGGACGAATGCCTCGCCAATGTAAATTCGCCGGAATTGTTCGTTGTGTATGAAGTCGCTCCTGTAACTAACTGCGGCGACGCACGCAATAGAGCCGAGACGACAAGGGAAACGGTGAGAAATTAGGCCGGAGAGTTCGATGGACCGTTTGACGAGAGGCCCCTCCCCTTCCGCTCTGCCCCGCGAGCACAGAGGAGTCCGGCAACAGAGTCCGGCACACTGCCTGTGGCCTCCCTGTGGTCAATCTCCCGGCTTGTATGCATACCTTCCCGTATTGCCTCATAGGTCACTCGGTCCTACAACCAAATACGTCGATTATATAGCCGGTATGGGTATTTGACCTCCTTATATCCACTCGACTGTGCTCGGCGAGATGCACGTGACGTCAGAGTTTCAACGTTACGTTTCGAGAACCCCGAGGCGTATCGCTCATTAGCAAACAATGCCCCAATCAATACCCGCAAAAACATATTCCCTCGTTAATCCGACTCCGTTACAGCCAAAAAAAAGCCCGTCGAGCTAAGCAAAATTTTTTTAATATCCTTTTTCAAAAATTTTTCGAGGCCGCACGTTTATCCTATACAAAGAAAAACTGATGGCGATACAGAAAAAACTCCAGCAGAAAAGGGACACGGAGGGCGCGTGTGGAATCGAACAAAGAACAGAAACCGGAATGAGATAGGATAGGGAACGAGTGAGTCAGAACTGATATCGTATGCCTTCCAACTGTTGTCCATCAAATGAGCAACAAATAACGATGCATTGTTGTCTGGAACGAAACACGGGTGTAGTGTTGACGAGAGCGGAGTTAGCGAGGAAGGTGGGTTATGCACACGCGAATAAGTTGAAAAGAGTGGAGTTTAGAGTGAGAAAATAGATAGCGTCACAGAGGGCCAAGGGGGGGAGGATGAAGAGAAGACTCGGTATGACTGGTGGAATAGAGCAAACGAGAGTTTTCGCTCGACAATGGTACAGCAGTTAGGTAGGTTGGCCGATGCAGGGAGGGTGGAGAGACAGAGAGAAAGAGAGAGAGAGAGAAGAAGGGAGAAAGAGGTAACAGGGAGGAATGGCCGTGTATGTATATGCGGTTGGACTGGTCTAGGACAGAACTTTTCAGGCTTGCGGATGAAACAATGCGCCAAGAGACGGGACGGCGACAGCCGGTTTAATTAAACGCATCGTCAGCTCTGTATGGCAACACTCTATGGTCTACAGGAACCGTACCTATACACCGTGCGGTACACGTTATTTACAGTACACGTACACATTCCGCATGCTATATGCACACAGCGCGCGGGAAGGGATACGTTCGGTGACGGAACGATCGCGCAGGGCGGATGACGAAGAAGAGAAAGAGACCGAGGGTTGGTTTGCTGTGCGCGGGGACTCGGGGCTTACTCTGGCACACATATGACATGCGGCTCGTATATACGGACAGATTTTATATGCGACGCTATATGAACTATAACGTACGGTGAAGTGGCGCGGCATATCCGCGGGGACTGGAAGGGCGGACGGCGCGTGTATAACGACGAGATAAGTTAAACACGCGACATACAACGGCCGGGCGGCACGAGACGATTTCTTGATTAAAGCGAGCATATCAACTTCTTTTTTTTGTTTTGTTTTCCTCCTTTTTACCGGTTAAAATAGTTGCTCCATCGTGTAATAGAGCCTACCGACGGCGGAGAATGCGCGATCGAGCGGAAGGCGAAAGACCAGTTTTTCTGGGAGTTGGATGCAATTATATAAGTTAGTTTTGGGTTTCACCGGGCAAGCGAAGGAACTTTGGGTCGGTCGACCTGTATGGGGTTTCTACAGTCGCCCCGTGTCCACGGTCAATGCATTACAGCGGAACTGGGTCGGCTGCGAACGCACTGGAAATTAGGAGGCTTAGAGAAGTGCGGACACGGAGTGCTAGAAATTTAGTGAAAGGGTTCCAAAACCCTTCAGCATATACATTGGGAATACGCGAAAATAATTTAAAAACAGATGTACACATTGAGAAAAGGATCTATTTATAGTTAACAAACGTATAGTTGGATATGGCAAAAGAAATGGTTAGTTAATGTTAACAAATATGAGTTGAGCCAAATAGAATTTGGTAACTATTAACAAGTGCTGTTTAGAATTGGTTGGCCCAATTTAATATTGCTTCGTTCAACGAATATTTGTTAATATTGACTCAACATTTATCTCGCCACGTCCGACTATACGTTTGTTATCTACAAATAAATCCTTTTTTCAATGCACCTTTAAAAAGGGAGTTATCAACGAAAACCGGGTTCAGTCGGCAGAATACCTAATTCTATGGTGATCGATGCGAATTTCATTTTTTTACCAAACTCTATTTATACAGCTCGGACGAGTTCCGGAGTCTATCCAACATATCCGGTTGTTGATAATAATTTTTTTTTCCCGATAAAACGGGCGGGAGATAACCGAAGCTGCGTCGCGGATGGATCACCGAAAAATCGATCTGTCGAGAAATACGTCGACGGCTGAACCGGAAATAATTTTGTTTACCCTGCCGTGGACGTTAAACAATTGGAGCCGAACAGAAGCGAATAAACAAAAGCGGTGAGCTTCGCAGCGGCAAGTATAATGCGAGCGCATACGTCGGATTTTGCGGTTCGCGCGGTGAACAACAGAGCGGGGAAAAACAGCGAAAAAAAAACACACGCACAAAAACAGGAGAGAAACAGAGAGAAAAAGCTGTAAAGGAAACAAAGGCGAAAAAAAAAGGGAACGAAAAGTCCAGCGGGAAAATAAAATAATTTTGAAACGTATGGACAAAGCTTGTTGTATGACCGGTCCGGCAATGGCTCGATCCCGGGCCGATACAGTTTTACCGCGGGTCCGCACGGGCGCGCCGGGCGCTGCTTCGCTATCGGCGAACGTGTCGGCCTCTCGGCAGCGGCAATCCGCGCTCTCGCTGTTGCTCGCCGGGGCTGTACGTATGCAACGAAGAGGGAGTGACGGAGGTCTCGTTGGGGGTGTAGAGGAAACTACGAAACTGGGATGAAGTGGAAGCCAACGAAAATTTCGCACGAGCCGCGGTACCCGGTAGATGCAGGGTTGCAGAAGAGATGAAAATAATATGAAAAAAAAAAAAAAAAACAAAAAGAAAACTACAAAAAAAAGGAGTGTATGCGCTCCCACCGCACCGTATTTTTCGCACAGTGTGCAGAGTCCCACCTTTTCTAGCGGCAGCGGTAGCAGGGTTCGCGACCGGGACGTTGCAGGACTTGGCGAAATTTATTCGTCTGCACAGCCCCTTAAATCACGCCTGTACCCGTCGTGCGCCCCGCTTTTCTCCCCCCCCGTTTGCCACGGCTCTTCTCTGCACTCGTGGCCGCGGCGCGCCTCGTGCTCGACTCCGGAGCCGCGAGCGCTCTCGCTCGCGGGACCGCCACACCACCGGCACCACCGGCAGCAGCGAACAGCAGTGCATATTTTATTTTCAAAGCTGGCCGCATTGACAATTTGCAGCGGGGAGAGCGACGTGGGGCGGGCGGAGAAACCGGGAGGGGTGCCCGTTCGCGTTATGGAAATGCACCGTCACGTACGCGCTTGCCGCGCCCGCCCGGCAAAGGAAGAGAATATAAAATAAAAAATACCGCCCAACGGCCGCGGGGGTTGAAGAGAAAAGGAACGAGCGAACGAGCGCACGGGATGAGGTCGAGCGTGAAAAAAAAGAGAGAAGAGAAAGCAACAAAAAAAAAAAAAACGGCAAGTCACGACAAAGTTTTGTTACACGACGAATCCACCGAGGGTAAAACTCTTCATCGTTTCGTCGAGTTCGGTGCTCCGTACGTTCGTGGAACGAATACATACGGTTTATTCGTCTCATGCCCTACGAGGGAACAGTGCACGACGGGACGAAACGAGAACGAACTTTGTCGCGAACTATTGTGCGTGAAGCTCAGCAGCACGTCTGGATTCGGTCGAGGCGAAAATGTCCGCGACGGGTACTTTCGTATCTACGTATATATGTATCTTCGCGCGCGGGTGGAAGCGAAAGGATGCTGACTCAATTTTTTTTTCCACCCACGTAAAATGAAGAACTGCGACAGTTTACACTCACGTTTCTCTCTTGAAAACGACAAAGCCGCACTGCGAATCAAAGCACAGCCGAAAATGTGTACTCTGCGCGGGAGACTGGGGCAATATGGGTTACCGGGGAAAAATGGAACGGGCAGACTTAATCGATACGAAGCAAAAATGACCTACGGTAGAACTGTCGCTTTCGGCCAACGTAGACCCGGTTATGGTCATCCACGATTTTTTTCTATGGATTTATCAGGATTTTTAGAATTCTTTTATTTCTCGTCTATTCCATCTTTTCCACGCCGGTTGAATATTTACGAAGGAGATAAATTCGCGTTACGTTTCAGTTTGCTCGTTGTGATTCGTTTTGTTTTCTTTTTTGTTTCTTTTTTTCGGTCGCGCTGCGAATTTCTTTGAGCTACGCGAAGGTGCGGGGCGGAGATTCTTTCTGAACATAAGTTGGCGGCGAATTCAAAAACGTGCGAGCACTTTATCAAAGTCGTCGGCGGTTTTCGCTACGAACGGCAATGCCGGTCTCGGTTATCGAAGATCAGCAGCACATTTAAGGAACCCGAAGGTGCAAAGTAATCAACTTCGGCTTAACCGATGTGGCTTTTTATCGTTTTCGAAAAATCCTAAAGGTTCCTCGTTTTGAATGCACAAGGCGTGTATTATCAGCAACCTTGAATCTAGGCCTATAAAATTTGCAACCATCATCATTTCAATACAAAATTCGATTTTTTTGATAATTCATATTAAAAATCGAACCGAACTTTCACATGTTGAAATTTCATTCAGCCTATAAAACCGATGCTTCATCAACAAATCATAAAAATCTTGGCACACGGACAAACATCCTAAAATATTCTACTCGATTGTTCGTCCATAATCGACGAACGAGCGGCAATGACAGAATCGATTGGAATTTAACGAGGCCCGGCGCATGTCTTCGTCACGAAAATTGTCACTGATCGAGCGCGAATTAATTAACAATCGGACAGACTAGCTGAGTCGCGAAAGACTTTTTTTTCGGCGCAGACAAAATTATTCGAAAGTACGAAACGCGAACAGGTGCGGCGATGCAACCCATCAACAGCCAAGCGGGAACGAAACTCGTTACATCGGAATGCAGATCGTTCTTTTCTGTCTTTCTTATTTTTTCTCATTCACACCTTGCCCTCAACGACCGCGATCGTTATTGCAGCAAGCGCCTGGGTAACGGAATACATTTCGCAAAAGTCCTATCTATCTCACTCCGTGTGGGTGGTTGTTTCTTTTTTTCCTTTTCTTTTTATATCATTCCTTCTTGGGCAAGAGGCCGATACTCCTTTTTTCCGGCTCTCACTTCCCCGTCGTTACTTTTCCTCGAAGGAAAGCTTCCGAAACGGCGGGGCAGACGCGAGAGACCGCAAGCGAGGCGATAAATCGAGGGCGAGCGAAGCGAGTGGATGGCGGGGGCCGAGCTCGCGAAGGGTATGGCAAGAACGCGAAGGCTCCACGCGGCGAAGAGTAACGCTCTCGCTACCGCGGTCTCGACCTCTCGCTTCATTTTCTCTCCTCCTTTTATTTTCCTATCCTCCACCGCTCCCCTCCCCCCACTTTTCTCTCTTTCGTGAAATAAAGAAGAGAAAAAAAAAAGAGACAAAAAAAAAAGAAAAAAAAACATGAACGAAGGGATAAAGGTCCGTGCACCTTAGTGCAGCGAAAGCGAACTATAACGCAGTGAATCCGGAAAACTGCGAGTGGATAAAGTGGTAGCGCGCCCGGAGAAAGAGAGGTACTCCCCGTTTTTCACTATTCTCCGACGCTATGCGAAACGAAACCAAATTCTCCATTCGGCGGTGTACGCAATAAATCATAAGCCGGGCAAGCACGTAACTCGCTTAATCGTACGCTGCATCAGTTATAGATTGCATTTTTCGTCCGGTTATTATGCCGCTTGTAAAATGGACATTACCAAATAGCGCGGATGAGATATTTTCACATTTTTGGCGTAAAAACTATGTTTCTTTTATCACCCAAGAGGAAGAAAGAAGAAGCTTTGATTTCGCGATAAAATTTGTTTTTGAGATTTTCGTGTCGGAATCCGCAAATTTGGTTGAAAATGGTTTGAAGAAAAATGTATGTGTGCGTGGCCGAATTTGGTGGGCGCTCTGGCAACTGCAATTTTCGAAATATCGGGAGTAAATTTAAACCATAAGCATTTAAGCCATAAGTCGTTAAATCTGGTTGCGGATTAAATTTAGCGCGAGTCCATCAAAACATTCAAAATTTATAGCATTTTGCATTCTTTAAAAACGTCTCTTCCTGTAATACGCGCAATTTCGGGGATATCGGATTAAAATTTGAAACGGAAGCAGATCGCCGTTGAATAGGGTTTGGGATTGAATTTGGCGCAAATATGTTGAAATCTTCAAAAAATATGGCATTTGGAATTTAAAAAAAAATTTCGTTCGCCTCTTTATTGGCGCAATTTCGATACTAACATTTTCTATAAGAATAGGATTAATCATAAACAGGATTCCAAAATCGAACCTCGCACATTCCTTCCTCATTTTCTACCTTTCAGGAATCCTCCTTCACGAGGAAGGCACAATTGATTTCAGACTTTCTGGTGGAGCTTTGTGAAAGTTAAAAAACGAAGAGGAAGAAATGTGCAAGATACTAATCTAAAGCTTTTTTTTAGTAGCCATTATAGGAATGCTATCTTCAGTTTGGGATCTTCAAAGTATACTATCAGCCATGCCGCGAGACCCGTTTTTTGTCCGTCCGTTTCGAAGAGAGACAAATGAGACTCGTCACGAGGGATCGATCGTTTCGCCGGAAGAGAAAGAGCGCCGAAGTCAAGTCCGGTTGTAAAAAAAAAGAAAAAAAAGGTTCGACCATCGGAGACCGAAGGTGGAACGTGGCAATAAAAAGGTGAACGTAAAATAAACATCGAGGGGGAGAACGAGTGAAAGATAGAACGTGCTAGAAAAAGCATGAGCCTCTTCGCCGTCTCTAAAGTAAATTCCACGTGGAAAGTGCAATAAGAAAAAGAAAAAAAAATTGTACGAAAACACGAAATAAGCTCAACCCATCGAAAAAGGCTGTTAAATCATCGAAGATATCCAACGTCGAACTCGGAATAAAAAATGGCAAAATAAGAGAATACAACCGAAGGCAGGTTTGTTCACAAATCTTGATACCAAAATTCCATTAACCCCGGGAAAGTAGTTTTCTCGAACTCTGGGAAAAATAGAGTGGTCGCCCGGTCCGCTTTGTTTTTCTCCCATTGGAAATCGTACACCGTGAACTGCATTATTTTTACTCGATCATCGATCCGTTTAAGGAGAGTGTATCGTTACAGTCTCGCCCAAAACCGCGATTCCGAGAGAATTTCGGATACTTCCGAACGGAATTGAAACCTTAAAAAAATCACCCAATTGGTAGACATTAATAACATTAATGTTGCATGATAAGAATTCCAAAAAATTGTTAAGAATTGTATTACAACAAATTGCTTCACGAATAATCCGGGAATCGAACCCTCTCTTTAGCAAAGATTAATCCGTCAATTTTTCAGAATACATGAACATTTTCTCTGAATTTCGAGCTCTCTAAATTCGAGTTCAAAAAACAACAAATTTAGATAAAAATTCTTTAAAAAATCCATACATTCGGAAAATTCGGAATTCGCTAAACAATTTTTCTTTGAACGACTTGTTAACTTTTTGGAATCATTATTATGCGACATTAATCCTCGTCAGTGTGCTTTGGTTTGTTTCAGACATTTGTCCCATCGGGAAATCTTCGAGATTCTCTCAGGAGCGCGCTTTTGGCCGGGATTGTAACGAAGCGCCCTCCTTAACGTTCGGACAGAGAGTCTCCGATGGCATTGTCAACCTCGGAGCACATTCAATATCTGCTATTTGCCCATACGTCGCGAGCGTATCTGTGCGACGGTTTCCCAGGAGCCGAAGTGCTGTTTTCCATGTGTCCAAACAGCGAAGATACGCCCTTCCGAGTTCGGATCCTTCGGTCTGGATGCAAACACACCCACGCGCGTTCGGCAAGTTCGTATGAAGTATCGTGTGTTAGTTCGCGTTTAGTCGTGGAACTCCCGCCTGACACTGGTGTATTTACTGAATACGCACACATCTCCGTGTACTCCGGGCGTTCGGAGCAAGTGTATCGACGGAAAGAGCGAAGCAGCAGAAGCAACAGCAGCAGCCAGGAGTGCGGGGCTTGCTTCGCGGGAAAAATATCAGTCCTTTGTTTTTTGTCCGTAGGGGGGTGAGGCCTAGAGTTTCCTCTTTTCCTCTCTCCGCGCCGCGTTTTTTTTTTTTTTTTTTCTTCTGTTTTTCAACCGGCTGCGGAGGGTGAGACAACCCGAAGCGACCTAGCCTTTCACTGTAGTGTTTTTCTCGCTTGTACCGTTCGCTCTTTCGTTTCAACCGTTCTCGCTCTCGTGCCCTAACGGCCTCTCTCTTACGCTCTTTTTCACAGTTCATACACTGTGTATAGTTATTGATGTCGGCGCAAATGTGCAAGCGCCGGTCGCGCGAACGTATTTTCTTCTTCTTTTTTTTCACGAGGGTGACGATGCGAACGCCGGGCCTACACGTACGCTAAATACGGAGGGTTGTACAGAGATTTTCATTTTATTCTTTTTCCTATTTGTCTTTATGCTTTTTTTCCCTAGCTACGCGCTCGTTTTCACCATTCCGGAGAGCGTTTTCCGCTCGCATCATTCATTCTCTCTCATCTCTCAGCTTTCGGTATTCTTGAGCATTATTCCGAGGCGAATGGGAGCGAACGCGCGCAACGCGAAAGAGTGACAAATGTCACAGAAACGCAAGGGCAGCTATGCCAGGGCGACTGTTGTGTGATGTACGGAAGCTCGGTAGACGAATATAATTCCAACGAAATCCCGAGGCCCCTCCCGGACTCCCTCATTATTTTTTTTGCTGCGATTTTATAGTGTAAAAAAAATGAAGCTTCGACGAAAAACCGACGATTCCGTCGCATTCGTTAAATCCGGAGCATCGCCGACGATGGAGCCGAGTAGTTAAAAAGAAAAATCTTCAATGTCCTTTAAACGCGCTCATTTCGCTTCTCGCCGCGTAATTTCAATTACGAAATCTCCTTTGTCCGTGTTATCGTTAACACACTTGACCGCTGCCCATCCCGGCCGCCGGGCGGCGAAAATTATACGACAAGGGAGAAAAAGAATGAGAAAAGAGGCAGGTCGTCGAGAACCGTAGGGCGTCGGGTCTCGCAGTCGCGAAGCATGCCTCTCCTCGGAGATCCGAAGCTGAAGAGTGAATGCGACGGGGAGGAGCGAAAGAGGGAAGCGGAGGGAGATGCGAAAGAGCCACGAATGGAAGCAAACCGACACGCGGAAATCACGGAGAAAACATGGGGTTACGAGAGTCGCGCGCCGCGAGAACCTGCCGTTCTATCTGGCCCCGTAGCGCATACGCGGACATAAATATGCACAACGTATTGTACGTAATTCCGTGAGCCAGGGCCCCCGAAGCGCGAACTACCCCGTTCGTGACCCGCCAACGTTCGCCCTGCTGTTGCTCGTTGCTTCATCGTCGCATCAGGACATGCGCCTGCCATGCATACCATTCACAATACCCGCACGGTGTACGTGTATAAACGCGCGTTAACCAACGCGCCAGCCCGGTAGACGAGCAAACGTACATGCATGTCGTACATGTGTAGTAGTTCCTGTTATAACTCTTCATTCAACGCCACGTTCGGTTGAGAAACGCCTCATCCCCATTCTTCTTTTATCCGATATTACTGCACGAAACGATGCACGTTTGAACGAAAATTCGAAATTTCCCTCCTGTCGCGACTGCCTTACTTGCATTTCGCCGGCTCGTTATTTTCTTCATCAACTCTCTTATTTTTGTAATTCGTTTGGCGAGTATGAAGAAGAATTTCCAGCCGTGGTCGCTTTACTTGCATTGTGTATTTTTCTTCTATTTTATGAATTTTTTTTGTTTCGTGCATTTGATTCGGTGTTGTTTTATGGCAAGTAGAATCACCTCAGATGTAGAAGCGGATTTCCGATGTTTCCAACGTTATGGTTCGAGCATAACGTCGTTTCGCCGCTACGCTCTGCACTGCCGCTATTTTCTACCACTGCCCCGGCGCACTGCAATAACGTGCATTTTTTCCCGTTTTTTTTTTACGGTAACCTGAACACTCGCTTTCCCTTCGATTTAACGGGCTAGTGAACTCTGTTACGTTTCATCTGTCGCGCGCCTCACGCGACCGCGTTACGACGTATGATAGCTTGTAAAAATAACAATTGCGCACGACGGCGATGGATGGAGTTGGCCCGGTTTTTTCCGCAACGATTCTATCCCTCGGGTCGCCGCTTCGAAGGCGAAGCAGAACGACGAGTTCATTAAGCTGACGGGAAATCGAAGCGAGCTTAACCCTTCGCGTACGCGTTACATAAGCCTGTATCGAGGAATCGTACAAACCCCAACAACGATTCATGTCTATGACGATAACTCTAAAATTATTAAAGCTTTCTCGAGCCGGAAAAATGATTTTCCAAAACTTGAAAAGCTCCCAATCGAAGAAGAAATGTAATTGAGAAACTGTATTAACAAAAAAGGACTTTAAATAACAATTGTCTATTAGAAGTGTCGGTACATTTTTTTTTCCGCAAATCTTGCTTGTCTCATGCTCGTAATTAACACGACGGCCAATTAAGAGATAATTGTCGAGCGCGCCTGTATCGTTGTTTCGTCGCCAGAGCAATCCATCCCCGAAATCCGGGTTAATCGAAATCGACGTTTTCAACGGAATGTCGATCCGCAAGTTCCACGGCCGGCATAGCCCGGTTGTAAAGCTTAATTCCCCGCGGCGCGTTGTCGAGGGAGATTATCGTTAGGAGGGTGTAAGTCGGACGAATACCGGACCGATACAATTTTACCGAGTCCCGGGGCTTTCGGATCTCTCGCGCTGCGAATCCAGCGCCAGCGCGAACGCGCGCGCGAGCGTTTCGCGGAGCTTCGCGTGTATTACGGCGTCATAAATTTGTTACGACGCTCGTCACCGGGCCAGTCTCTCTGCACTCTCGCGCGGAACGAGTGAATTATGAGGAAAATCCTCGCAGACGCTATATCTGTATCTGGACAGCGTAGTTACGCGCACGTAACGCAACTACATCCGCGACACATACTTGCGCATGCGAGAATAGGCGAGAATGACGACCGACTCTATCTCGCTCTCTTGAGCGCTATAGTCGTCGCCGGCGTTGCGGCCCGAGAACAATCCGCCCCGCACCGCCATGTCGATTCGGACGATTTTCATGTGTCTCGTAAAAGCCCGATGTCACTGAATACACAAAAGCATCAACCGCGCGAGGCGAGCGCGCGCTACCGAATCGTCACATATTCTGTAACGCGTCCGCTCGTCCCCGGCCCGAGCGCTCAGAGCAATTCTCGTTGCTTCGCATTTGTTGCGTCAAGAAAACGTCGCCGCTATTAAATGCATGGAATATCTCATTTCGACGATGAGTCGATGGAACAAGGATTTATTTACCATCGAAATGCATTTCTGTTGCATTTAACTAAATAGTTGTGTCTTGGATTTTTTTTTAAATTAAGTAAAATTATTGACTTACGATAAGGAAATGTTTTCGTTTCAATTCATCTTTCAATTGATTCATATTTTTTAATTTTTTGTTAATAATAATCGATAAAGTATTTATCGGAACACGTTCGTGCGGGTGTTTTTTTTTAAACGAGCTGAGATTTTTTCAATTTATTTTGAGTTCACTCTGCGCTTCGCAATAATTTTTTATTTGTTGTTCCTCGATAGTACTGATCATTTTGAATAAATCGATGAAAAACGCCGTGTCAAAAGATAAATCAACAATTCAACAAATATTCGGTAAAAATAATCGTCGATAGCATGATCGATCGGACGATAATTCAACTTCTCACGGCGCCCGGCTTTGAAAAATCAAACACACAACGTTTAGGCCGGCAAAAAAGAAGTACAAAAAATACGTGAATAAATTCCGAGTAACAAAAAAAACATTTGTAAGACCCGTAGATCGACGTGAGATTATAGCTGCAGCCAAGATTTTTTCTACCCATTCGAAATGACTTTAAAAAATTGCATATCTAATTTCACACATTTTTTTGGCGAGATTAAAAAAGTTGCATTGTTTCGTTATAGTGAAAAAAAAAATATTTATATTTGTACACCATATTAAAAACTTGTAATTAAAAGATTTGTATAAAAACAAGCTGAGGTAAAATTATTTTCCCATCGTCCAAATATGATGCGCGTCGATCAGTTGGAGGAAAAAAGATTTTAAGCCCTGCGACCGAAGGATCGAACGGATGCGCTGTTGAGTCTAGCCCGTTCCCACCTCTCGGCGAACGAGGAATCTCCCGAGAAATCCGTGCTGCAGATAAATTCCAGAGCGAGCGGCCGAGGAGAATGAAAATTTATCAAGGAAAAAAAAGTGCTCTTCTTAGACCGTAGGTCTGCACGCCGTCTAAGAATTTTTTACTTAGCCCACGTTTCCCGAAGGATTCACTGGAGAGACGAGTCAGGTGATAACCTCGATAGACTTCTGCGATCCCATTCATTCTTCACAGCGACCCGCCCGCTACGAGCCCATTTTTGAGCCGTGAAAGAAAGAAACTGAACTTCGAAAACTTCTCCAGAAAAACGCAGAGTACTCGATACTAAAAAACCATTCGGTAAAGTGCACGCACGAGTTTGCAGGGCGCGCACATTCACTTTCGCGTTCAAATTCGTAACTCAAAGCGCGCAGAAAGCACAACGCAGGACATGCGAAAAGAAGCGTTTCAAAATAGGGACTGACTTCGTCGCTTATCGAAGATGATTAACGTTCGGTGAGAAAACGCCGTTTATGAACGTCAGGAAGATGATGGGGCAAATAGATAAACGCAAGACAAGGATTCGATTGTCGAACGGCTCGTCAGAAAAGTTTCGCCAACTGATAGGATTTCATTGGTTTGCATTGTCATGGAACGTTCGCGTGAGAATAAACTGCGTAAAGCCCGATAAGAGAGCACCGTAAAAAACAAGCGTGTTACTCAAGTGTGTTGTTTCGTATTTTTTTCATTGTGACCCCTTTTTACACATTGAAAGGTTGTTGTTTTCGTACGGTGATGATAGATAACGATAATACGCTTACATGTGTAAAAAATGGTTATATAGTTAAAAATAAGGAACAACGCACATGGGCAATACGCTTGTTTTTCAGTTTGGCGAAAAGTATTTGCACGAATGATGGATGTACCTAAAATAATGTTTTGCGATCAATAGAGGAAGAAGAAACTCGCTAGTCTGCCGGGTATAAATAGTGGGCGAGTAACCAGTAATTTTCACATTCAACGGTGAAGTTGTTCTATCCAGTCGAGATCGTCAACAGTTTGAAAGAACGAAGAAATATCGAAAAGAAAAACAATGGCCAAGGCATTGTTCGTCATCGCGCTTGCGGCGACTTTCGCAGTTTTGGAGAGCTCGGCCGCCGATTATTGCAGACTCAAAAGTTGCTACGGTCGTAAACATACCGTCTGCAGATACGGGGTAAGCAACGTTATTTTACAGGCAACAACAAAATTATTTTACTAAGAATTAGTCTTCAATTAATCGATGGATAATGAATGATTATTCTTTGAATGTTTCTATCGATTTAATGTTATAATACTTTCGATATTTGATTAATTAACAACCATTATTGTTTATGAGTCATTAATCATTAACTATTAGGACTTGCATGTGACTTCTACAATATTTTTGTGTTCATTACAGTTTTTGAGGGTCGATTACAACAGATGCACTAGAGTGAAATCTTCGAAGTTGTCACAGAGCGACATTTCGGAAATTCTCAACGCTCACAATGAATACCGACGGCTCGTCGCCAGCGGATCGGAGACTCGTGGAAGGCCTGGACCCCAACCTCCCGCATCGAACCTCGAACCGCTGGTAACGATTTCTTTGACCAAATTACGTTACGAAGAAAAAATGTAATTCCAGGCGATCGGTTTTTGTAATTACTTTTGTTCAACTGTTACGTAATAGAAATGGGACCAAGAAATCGCAAACATCGCTCAGACCTGGGCCAATCAGTGCATGTTCGGCCACGATCAGTGCAGAAACGTCGGTAAGATCATTTAGTGCAACATTTTTTTCATTTAATATATTCATCCTTTATCATAGAAAATGTTAAAAACATTTTTTTTTTAATCCCACAAACGATTACCATTAATTGAACTAATTATTAGTCTAATGATAACTATGTTACAATTAATTGAATTAGTAATTCATGTGTTTGAATTGTTCTAATTTTATTATTGTTCATAATTCAAAACTGTTTTCGCAATTCCCTGCAGAGAGATTCCAGGTTGGTCAGAACGTCGCTGAAAATTATTCGCGGGGTGGTGCCAAAGCCAAATGGTCGAGTATGGTGACGGGCTGGTACAACGAAGTAGAATTCTTCAACAGGAATCACGTCAAATCTTTCACGTGAGTATCGATTGGATAACGAAAAAATTAATGATAATCCATGTATTCGAATCGCCAACGGTTTGTTTTAATTCCAATGTTCTTTCAGGGGCGTCAACCTCGGTGAAATTGGTCATTACTCCCAAATTGTATGGGCCAACACCAAGCTTCTTGGATGCGGTGGCGTACGTTACAACGACGGATCGTGGGACAGGGCTTATCTCGTCTGCAACTACGGACCCGCCGGAAATTGGCAGGGCCAAGAGGTGTACAAAACTCGTTAAAGCGAGGTGATACACCCTCTTCGAGTCAATACTTATATTCAGTCAATGGTTAAAGCTGTAATGCAATTTTTTCAAGGTGTGTAAACTTTAGTGTCCAACGGAGATAGAACGCGTCTATTAACTTCTCAATAGCGTTATATCTGCTTTAAGGGCAAAATTTTACGTAACCTGGGAAAAACAGACCCGCAGCTTTCATTACCGAATGCGTATGTTTTACCACGTGTATGCTAATACAGATCTCATGTTGCGCAGCTGAATGCAACGAATGTACGAGACCTGATTGTCAGTTCATTTTTTTCGAACCAATCATTGGTCAAAAGCTAATGTTAAAAATAAAAGTGTTCAAATTTCTGCAATAAACACCATTTGTATAACGATGGCGATTTATCATCGATTGATTGAAGCAGCATTAAGCCAGTTTCTACTGTCCCAGAGATCGGACTGAAACAGATCTGGATCTGGTGGCAAATGCTGGTGAACTTGATGTTTCCCAGCCAACAACCGATCGGGCACTTGAATATTGGTTCTACGAGAATTAAGCAACTAGATCTAGATATTTTTCAGTTCGTTCTCTGGCACGGTGGAAACTGGCTCATTGTCATCCGGCACTAGACCTGAGACAAGCAGGCGACGTTGGCCCTAGTCTTGGGCCAGTGCCGAAAGAGTCATGGCGACCTTAGACGTAATCTATAGGCGAATAGACGATACCCCAAGCGCTTCCGAATTATCTAGGCCTATTTACGTCGAGTGTAGATCATCCTCGTTATTTTATCAAAGTCCGCAACACATTGGAAATGCGGCCACTAGTCCGCATGCACAGTGACACGGTGAACTACACCAACATCTGTGCACACAAAATACACTGCGGGATCAACAACTATTGACGCGAATACATCATTTTTTCCACTCCGACAGACTTCACCATGAACAATCCTGATACCGATAAATCACTAAATCGTTTTTTCGCAATACCGCGGAAAGGGCATGCTATTTATTAATGACTATAATTATATTCCGAGATTCAAGATCAAGAAATAAAGAAATTATATCCGGTCGCATTTTAATATGCATCGCCAACAATATGAAAAGTTAACTCGAAGCTGGCAGAAAGCACAAAAGAATGTTTTAAAATAGGGAATTACTGGGTCGCCTACCAGAGATGATTAATGTCCGGTGCGGGACCCGAAGTTCATAAATGTCGAACAGGTGATAGGGCAAATAAATAAATACCTCGTAGGCAAGAATTCCATTGTCAAAAGCCCCGTCAGAGAAGTTTTCTGAACTCATACAATTTTATTGGTTGGCATTGTCATGGAATGCTTATATGTAAATAAATTGCGACCAACCCAATAAGAGAATAGAAATGTATTTACACGAATGATGGACGTACCTGGAATTTTTTTTTACGTTCGATAGCAAAAGAGGACAATTCGCTAGTCGATCAGGTATAAGTAGTGGTCGGGTATCCAACCGGTATTTTAACATCGGACAGTGAAGTCGTTCTATCACAGTCGAGATAGCCAACAGTTTGAAAGAACGAAGAAATACGAATAACAAAAACAATGGCGAAGACACTGTTCATCATCGCACTAACAGCAACTTTCGCAGTTTTGGAAAGCTCGGCTGGTGATTATTGCAGAATTAGATCTTGCAAGAAGAAGGACCCTCCTGCACAACACACCATCTGCAAATACGGGGTAATCTATATTTTTTGAAGCAACAATAGTATATTGTGCAACAAGGGTCGAAAGTTGGCGATTGCGACGAGTGTGAGGTTTGCGGCCCGAGCGAAGCGAGGGCTGCAATCACACGAGTCGCAATCGCCAATTCGACCCTCGTTGCACATAATATTTTTCGTAACGAGTGCATGAATCTGCGGCACTTGGAATGGCAGTCGCGCGAGACGAACACTGAAAAGTGAGGTTATGACTCTAGGGGCGAAAACGTCGAAAGTAAACTCCCAAGGGCCGAAAGTGAACAAAATACGAACTGCGCATGCGCGACTTTATCATTTCACCACGGGTTCGCGACTGGCATGCTATTGGCCACTTGCGGCTCGCAAGACTGCCATGGAAAGTGCCGCGATTCATGCACGAGTTACGAAAAAGATTTTTATTAATAGGTAGTAATTGATTAATCAATGAATAATGATAATATTTGGGTCTCCGTGCGACATCAACAATATTTTCTTAATTAAAGTTTTTGAGGGTCGATTACAACAACTGCGGCAGATTGAAATCTGCGAGTTTGACGCCGCGAGAAATTTCGGAAATTCTCGACGCTCACAATAAATACAGGCAGATCGTCGCCAGCGGAGCAGAGCATCGTGGAAATCCTGGACCTCAACCCGCCGCGACTAACCTTGGACCGCTGGTAACGATTTCTTCGACGAAATTACATTACGAAGAAAAAAATGTTGTTCCAAGCGATCGATTTTGCTGACCGCGTTCTTTTTGCAATTGGCACGAAATAGAAATGGGACCCGGAAATCGCAAGAATCGCCCAGAGCTGGGCCGATCAGTGCGCGTACGGTCACGATAAGTGCAGGGATGTCGGTAAGATAATTTAGTGCAAATATTTTTCTATTCAACGTATTCACATGTTATTACGGAAAATGTTTAAAGAATTCAGAAGAGTCTTTACAAATTACCATAAATTGAATTGATTATTCGTCCAATAATTAATTGGATTATTCCTTTAATTGAATTAGTGTTATTATTTTTATTCAATGCTATTTTCGTCATTCCTTGCAGAGAGATTCCGCGTTGGTCAGAATATCGCCCGCATAGGTACCGCCAAAGGTTACTCCCATTCATGGTTGCGGTTGGTGAACATGTGGTACGACGAAGTAGCGGACTTCGACAGGGATGCCGTGAAATTTTTCGTGTGAGTATCGTCAGATACCAAAAATATAAGAATAATTGATACATCCAAATCATTAACGATTCGTTTCAATTGCAATGTCTTTTAGGGGCCAGAACCCCAGGAACCCAGAAAAGAAAATTCGTCATTACACGCAAATGATGTGGGCCAACACCAAGCTGCTTGGATGCGGTGGTGTTCGTTACCACGATGGTCTGTACTACAGAATGTATCTCGTCTGCAACTATGGACCCACAGGAAACATATTTGACCAAGAGATGTATAAGACTCATTAAGACGGGGTGATACGGAATTCTTACGCGTTCTCAGTTGATAATTAAAACTGTAATGCTATTTATTTAGGGTGCGTGAACTTTAGCGTCGAACCGAAATAAAATGACGATGCGCCTATTAGTTTTGCAATGGCATTCTATTTCTTCAAAAAATTAAATCATACGCACCCTAGAACAAGGGCACTACCGTTTTTATGACCGAATGCGGCATTTCCACCTCGTCTTAAGATCCATTCATACATCAGCAGGATCCTAATTCGACGTTTCCTCTTTTGTCTCTGATTGAAATGATTAATAAAAAAAAAGTTCTCTTATCACCTAAATACGTTTGAGTTTCATTGACGAGCCGATTGTTTGACAAGACCTATACCTTGCAATGCGCAATTGCTTCATTAAGGTACTCCTTTTGGGATAGTGATGAAACGGAAGATCCATAAAGAATTCCAAACACATCCCAATGGGATGTAAATGAGACGTGTGGAAGGTACGGAGAATATTGATTCCATCTAATGATAAGACCAACATCACCCATCCACTACGAGCTTATTTTAGAGACCTGGAAAACGAAAAGGGGCATCGGGAACCTTTCGAAGAAGAACGCAGAAATTACGTGGACGAAATTTAAAAAAAAAGAAACGATTCCACGATACAGTGGAACGCGGCGCAGCAATCCAGAAGTCAGTGGTAAAATCCTAAGTCTATATCTAAGTATTCTAAGTCTTCCTTGGTGGCTCTAAATCTCTCTACATATAAAAAGATTTCGTCGCCGTCGCCGTATACAAAAATGGACTTCCGAGTCCTGGGGTCATGGTTTTACTGGCAAACCCAGAGAGCCTTACAAGTTCACGAGATTTTAGAGGAGACGAGAAAGAAACTAGTGGCATTTCCTCTACCATTGGCCCGAAATATTCTAAATCGCTTTTTGTCTGAAACGTGGCTGAAGCAGCCGTCAGGGGCCAAAACGGCTGTATGGTGCCCAACGTTTGCAATCGCTGATACGAAAGATACGATTTCCTTGCGTTCGCCATTAAGTTATCTCGAGATCGGTAGCAAAGAAGGATTTTCCTAAAATCCGGTGCCGAACAAGGTTGTGATCCTAGCATGCGATTGGAAAAAAGATTCGCGACACGACGAGGTCCGGTTGGTTAGTTATTCTTTTTTTTTTTAATACGAGATCTTCTCGCGCCTGCTATAAACTTTTCGCACATAGAATTTTGGTAGTAAAAATCATTTGGTAAAAGATTTGCGGTAAGACAGGGTCTGGTTAATTTATTATTCATTTGTTTCATCTCGTCTCGAAAGAGACACGGATGATCTATAGTTGACGTGAATAGGCCCAGATAATTTGGAAGATCTGGGGTACGGTATATGCGTATATGTAACTCGTATAGGGGCTAGTACTAGATGATAACTCCGAGTCATGGCGACCCCATACAGGATATACATTGCGCATATACGGTATTCCAAGGGCTTCCAAATTATCTAGGCCCATTTACGTCAATTATAGACCATGTTCATTTTTTTTAATCAAAGTTCGCAACACACTGGAAACGCGGCGACTCGCGCGCGTGTCTTGTGACACAATATGACACGATAAACTAAACCAACATCTGTGCACACAAGATGCATCACCGGATCAACAAAAACTCTTCCCGCGAATACATAATTTTTTCAACTACGACAGACGGGAACACGAAAAATCCGAATGCCGATGATTTGTCAATAAATCGTTATTTCGCGATATCGCGAAAAGGATATGCAATTATTTATTAACGACAATAATTATAGGCCACTCAAGGTCCTGGTCGATAAATAGTTCATAGTTCCTCGCAAAGAAATAAAATGTAATAAAAAAAAATGATCAAAAATTAATGTTAATTGTAATTCATTTTGTCTAAATCAGTGTGGGTCATAGAAAAAGTTTTGCATTCATGAATCTTACCATAATTTAGGACACGCGACCTCTTTAGCCATATGAAAAGTTAACTTGAAGCGAGCGGAGAGCGCAACTCAGTGTGCACGAAAGGAAAAAAATGTTTGAGAGTAGGAAATGTCTTCGTCGCTTATCAAATATGATTAAGGTCCGGTGAGGAAAGCGAAGTTTATGAATGTCGAACCGGTGACGGCACAAGTAAATAAAAGCCTCGCGGGCAAGGGATCGACTGTCAAAAGCCTCGTCAGGAAAGTTTGGTTAACCACAATTTTATTGGTTTGCATTGTCATGAAATGTTTATATGTACATAAATAAATTGCGACAAACCCGATAAGAGAGCAAAAATGTGTTTACACGAATGATGGACGTACCTAAAATAATGTTTTACGATGTATAGAGGAAGAAGAAAACTCGCTGGTCGCCCAGGTATAAATAGTACTCGGGTAACCGGTAATTTTTACATTCAACAGTGAAGTTGTTCTATCACAGTCGTGATAGTCAACAGTTTGTAACAAGGAAGAAATACCAAAAAGAAAAACAATGTCGAAGGCACTGTTCATCATAGCACTTACGGCGACTTTCGCAGTTTTGGAGAGCTCGGCTGTCGATTATTGCAGAATTCAAAGTTGCAATCCTAGGGAACACACCATTTGTAAATACGGGGTAAGTATCTTTTTTGAGCAACAAAAAAATGACTAGTAAGAATGAGTCATGTGTGAATGAATGACTACTTGATTATTGTTTAAATATTAATATTGATTTAACGTTATGCTGATTTCAATATTCAATTAATTCATAACCATTATTGTTTGTGAGTCATTAATCATTAATTATTGGGACTCACATATGACTTCTACATTATTTTTTCTGTTCATTACAGTTTATGAGGGTCGATAGAAACAGATGCCGCGGATTAAAATCTTCGAGGTTGACTCGAAGCGAAATGTCGGAAATTCTCAACGCTCACAATGAATACCGACGGCTCGTTGCCAGCGGAAGAGAGCGTCGTGGAAATCCTGGACCTCAACCTGCCGCATCGAACCTTGGACCGCTGGTAATGATTTTTTCGACACGATTACATTACAAAAAAGGAACTTGAGTTCCATGCGATCGATTTTTCTAATCTTTATTTTTGCTTCATCAAGAAGCTTTGTTTTGGTGGAAAAATTTGTTTTGCAGATTGTCATGTAAGTATTCGGAATGTTCCAAAAGATCGAAAAATCACCTTTAAAAAAATGTAAAGAAAAAAAGTATCTATGTATGTGCGCATCATTATACCTCATAATTTGAGAACGGTTTGAGATACTGAGCTGAAAATTATACCACATGTTGTGGGGGCAAGTCCCTTTATTGCGTACAATTTTTAACAAGATAATTTTTAACGGAATTAAAAAGAGTATGCACTCCGCCACATTTTTTGAGATATCGAATGAAGATTTCGTACAAAATTGGATCATCATGATTCGCCAGCTTTTTTTCTTTCGTTTTTCACGTAATAGAGATGGGACCCGGAACTCGCTACCATTGCTCAGAGCTGGGCCGATCAGTGCGACTGGCATCACGACGAGTGCCGCAACGTCGGTAAGATAATGTTGTGCAAACATCTTTACTATGTTAATTTTTTATCATTGTGGAAAACATTAAAAGAATTTTAAAAAATGGTTACAAGCAATTATTTATCATTAGTCTAATATTTTTTTTGTATTCTTCGAAATTCATCATTGTTTATTATTTAAAAATATTTTCGCGATTACTTGCAGAGAGATTCCAGGTTAATCAAAACATTGCTTACGAAAGCTTGAGTGACCGTTACACTGCCAACTGGACATCATTCGTGAAGGGTTGGTACGACGAAGTAGCAGAGTTCAACAAGAATTACGTGATATCTCTCCCGTGAGTATCGTGAGATGACGTGTAATCACAGAATAATAATAATCATTCATACATTGAAGCCGCCAACGATTCATTTGTATTGGAATACTTTTCCAGGAGATACAGACTCGGTGGTCCCGTCGTTAGTCATTACACGCAAATGGTGTGGGCCAAAACCACGCGGGTTGGATGCGGCGGCGTACGTTACCAAGACGACAAATGGTACAATACATATCTCGTCTGCAACTATGGACCCAGAGGAAACATGGCGGGCCAAGAGATATACAGGACTCGTTGAGACATTAAGGTGATCCACTCGCCTTGAATCGCTACTCGTGCTCGGGCGATAATTCAAACTGTGATGCTATTTTTTTAGGGTGCACGAGCTTTAGCGCCGAATGGTAATAGAATGCCGATGTGGCTATCGGCTTCGCAATGGCATTGTATTTTGTTCAAAAACAAAATCTACGCGCCCAGGGGAAAAATGCACAACAGCTTTCGTGGCCGATTGATGACTTCACTTGTTCCTTCTCTTCTCTGTGATAGGAATGAATAATAAAGAAAGTTCTCTTATAACCCAAATACCTTTGAGTTTTATTGACGAGCCAATTGTCTGCCAAAACCTATCCCTCGCAATGCGCGATTCCTCCATAAGGATATTCCTTTTGGTACAGTCAGACGAAACGGACGATTCATGAAGAGTTTCAAGCACTTTCCAATGGAATGCAAATCGGAGATGTAGCGGATACAAATAATGTTGATTTCGCCTTGTAATACCAACAATACCTGCGCACTACGAGACCATTTTAGACTCGGAAAACGAAAAGGAGCATGCGGGACGTCTCAAAGAAAAACGCAGAAAATACGTGGCCGAAAAAAAAAAAGAAACGATTCCACAGTAGTGAAACGCGGCGCATCAATCCACAAGGCAGTGGCGTCGTCCTAAGTCTATACGTATTTTGAGTATTTCAAATATTCTAAGTTTTCCTTGGTGCCTCTAAATCTCGCTCTCTCTCACACTATGTGAAAAGATTTCGTCGCCGTCGCCGTGTACAAAAATTGAGCTCCGAGTCCGGAGGGCATGACTTTACTGGAAAGCTCGAAGGGCCTTAGAGGTGAAAGACGTTTTAGAGAAGACGAGAGAGAAGTTAATGACTAGTCACGCCCATTGGTTCCAAATATTCTAAGTCCCTTCCTGCCTGAAATGTGGCTGAACCCGGTGGTTGTTGCTAGCAGTCAAACGCGGTTGCGCCAGGGCCGAAACGGCTCCAAAGTGCCCAACGCTTGCAATCTCTGATGCGAAAGATACTATTTCCTTGCGCTCACTATTGAGTTATCTCACGATCGGTGGCAAAGAAGGATCTTTTTGACATTTCGTGCCAAACAAGGTTTTGATCTTAGTTTGCAATGGAAGAAATTCGCTACAAAACGATGTCCAGTTGCCTTGTTATTCTTTTTTTAACCATCTGAACTTTTTGTGCTCACTATAAACTTTTCACAAATACAGTTTTGGTAGTAGAAATCAATTAACAAAAGATTAGCGGTAAGGAAAGGTCTGGTAAATTTGTTATAAGTTTTTCTCATTGCTTCTGAAAAAGGACAAGGATGATCTGTGATTTACCCGAATAGGCCTAGATAATTTGGAAGCCTTTGGGGTACCGTACATGCGCCTATGTATCTCTTATAGGGGCTAGTAAGCGATATTGGCCCTTATCTTGGGCCAGTGTTGGATGATAACTCCGAGTCATGGCGACCCCATACGGGATATATGTAGGGCATATACGGTATCCCAAGAGCTTCCAAATTATCTAGGCCTATTTACGTCAATTATAGATCATGATCATTTTTTTTATCAAAGTTCGCAACACACTGAAAACGCGGCGACTCGCGAGCATGTCTTGTGACACGATATGACACGATAAACTACACCAACATCTGTGCACACAAGATGCATAACTGGATAAACAAAAACTATCCACGCGAACACATAATTTTTTCAACTACGACAGACGGGAACAGGAAAAATCCGAATGCCGATGGTATGTCAATGAATCGTTATTTCGCGATATCGCGAAAAATATATGCAATTATTTATTAACGACAATAATTATAGCCTACTCAAGGTCCTGGTTAATCAATAGTTCATAGTTTTTCGCGAAGAAATAAAATGTAGTAAAAAAAATTATGATGAAAAATTAATGTTAATTGAAGCTCATTTTGTCTAAATCTGTGTGGGCCATAGGAAAAGTTTTGCACTGATAAATCTTGCCGTAATTTAGGACACGCGACCCCTTTAACGATATGAAAAGTTAACTTGAAGCGAGCGGGGAGCACAACTCAGTGAGCACGAAAGAAAAAAAATGTTTGAGAATAGGGAATGTCTTCGTCGCTTATCAGATATGATTAATGTCCGGTGAGGAAAGCGAAGTTTATGAATGTCGAACGGGTGACGGGACAAATAAATAAAAGCCTCGCGGGCAAGGGATCGACTGTCAAAAGCGTCGTGAGAAAAGTTTTGTTAACCACAATTTTATTGGTTTGCATTGTCATGAAATGTTTATATGTAAATAAATTGCGACAAACCCGATAAGAGAGCAGAAATGTGTTTACACGAATGATGGACGTACCTAAAATAATGTTTTACGATGTATAGAGGAAGAAGAAAACTCGCTGGTCGACCGGGTATAAATAGTACTCGGGTAACCGGTAATTTTTACATTCAACAGAGAAGTTGGTCTATCACAGTCGGGATAGTCAACAGTTTGTAAAAAGGAAGAAATACCAGAACGAAGAACAATGACGAAGGCACTGTTCATCATCGCACTTACGGCGACTTTCGCAGTCTTGGGGAGCTCGGCTGTTGATTGGTGCGGATTGAAAACTTGCAAACATCCTGACCAACACATCATCTGCAAATACGGGGTAAACTACCTTTTTTTAAGCAAAAAAAAATGTTATTAATAATTAATGAATAATAAATTAGAGTTTGAATATGGATATTGATTCAATATTATGATTATATCGTTATCCAATTTATCAATAACCATTGTTGTTCATGAGCAATTAGTCAGTAATTGTTGGGACTTACATGGGACTTATACAGTATTCATTAATTTATTTCAGTTTTTGAGGATCAATAGAAACCAATGCAGCGGATTAAAATCTTCGAGTTTGACCCCGAGTGAAATTACAGAAATTCTCAACGCTCACAATGAATATAGACGGTTCGTCGCCAGCGGAGCCGAGCGCCGTGGAAAACCTGGACCTCAACCTGCCGCAACGAACCTTGGACCGCTGGTAACGATTTTTTGCGACACAATTACATTACGAAGGAAAAATGTAGTTCCAGACGATCGATTTCTCTAATCCCTATTCTTTGCTTTGGTATCTAATAGAGGTGGGACCCGGAACTCGCTAGGATTGCGCAGAGCTGGGCCGATCAGTGCAACTTCGATCACGACGACTGCCGTGACGTCGGTACGATAATGTTGCTGTAGTTTTCGATCCGGCTCGTGTGGCCACTGCATAACCTTCGCCGTAAAGTTCGCTTTCTCGTACTAGTATCGAAAAATACTATAACAATATTTTGCGATTCCTTGCAGAGAGATTCCAAGTTGGTCAGAACATTGGTCACGTAGAGCACAGTCACAGTTACAACGCCAAATGGTCAGATGTGGTGAAGGATTGGTACAACGAAGTACAAGTCTTCGATAGGAATCTCGTGAAATCTTACCCGTGAGTATCGCGAGATAACTTGAGAGAACAAAAAAATTATAATTTATACATTCATTCATCGTTCACATGGATAAATCATTATGATTTATAAATTGCCAACGATGTATTTTAATCGTAATGTTTTTTTAGGCGTTTCAGCAACGAAATAATTGGACATTACACGCAACTTGTGTGGGCCAAGACCAAGCTACTTGGATGCGGTGGCGTACGTTACCGAGAAGACGGGTGGTATAGGACTTATCTCGTCTGCAACTATGGACCTGGCGGAAATTGGGAGGACCACGAGATTTACAAGACCCGTTAAGACGAGGTGATCTCTCCTTGAATCCCTACTCGTGTTCAGTCGATAACTAAGACTGCAACACTATTTTTTGAGGTTGCGTGAGCTCTAGTATCGAACAGTTATAGAATGCCGGTGTGCCGATTGACTTCAAAATGGCATTCTATTTCGTTCAAAAACTAAATTTTACGCATCCTGGGGAAAAAGAACAAGACTGGGGCAATCTAAACGTGTCCAAAACTAGTTTCGTGTATAACACTATACTTGAAAATCGTAAGTGTACTTGTTTCTTCTTTTCTCCGTGATTGGAATGAATAATAAAGAAAGTCCTCTCATAACCGAAATACGTTTGAGTTTCATTGACGAGTCGATTGTTCGCAAAGATGTATCCCTTGCAATGGGCGATTGCTCCACTAAGGTATTCCTTTTGGTAGAGTCCAACCAAATGAAGGATTCATGAAGAATTTCAGAGACTCCTCAATGGGATAAAAATCAGGCATTTGGAAAATACCGAAAAAATTAATTTTGCATTACAATACGAAAATGTTATTAACAAATTAATAAAAAAGATTTCAAGCGAATTACACTCTCTGCTAATATTCGGTGAGTGGCAGTTTGGTGATTCAGCAAATTTAGTGCAGACTTAAGACTTCTTTTTAAGAATTCGATGAAATTTTTTGTTCGCATCCATTTTTTTTTCGGTAAAAAAAAAAGTGATTTTCCGAAAGGAAGAATATTATGTTTCTATCAAAAGAAAACTTCAATGACTGCTCGAAGAGTAAATAGCGAGCATGGAACGAGACTGGATGCGCATCTGACGCTGTTCATATTGTTTACAATAGTTTCTACCTCCCTATTCCCCCTGCCGCGGCGATATAACAAGTAGCCAACCTATTTACGAGCGCAGATTTTGAGATTGCATACACACGACCACTGCGCGGCCCATCTATACGTTGAATATACGGCTTGTTCGAGTTGATTTATCTCATTCTCGGAATCGGAAACTTTGTGTATTGCAATTGTATAACTGTGTTATACCGGAAACCTCGTGGAGGAGGGGGACGATTTTGTTTTTTTCTCTCTCTCCCACGCCCGTCGAAAAACAAAGTATGTTTTTCCCCGAGCGCGGAGCCGGAATTTTTCCTCCGATAAAACATTCTATCTTGCCCGCGTCCTTCGTATTTTTTTTTTGTTTTTCCTATTTTACTTTCGCGTTTCGCGTATCCTAGACTTCTCGTTCGCGGACGCAACCTCGCTCGTCTATGCGACTTTTTATCGTTTCGCAATAGCGTGTGTCGCCGAACGGCGGAACGTCGACAAGGGCCGCCCCACCCCATTTATTTATTCGACGTTGAAGTACGATTTCGTTCACGTGTGCGTCAGCCGGGCCGCGTGATTTATCGCCCTCTCGGTAATGGACCATTTAAGGGAAAGCGCGGGAAGGGTCTTGCGGAAACTTTGGAGTTTGAATTATCATTGTGTATAACACGAGAATTGGGGCGGGGGGGGGTTAAAGGCTGTTTCCCTCGCGTTGCGAAGCCCATTCGCGAACGTCAGGGGCGATATCGTATACGCGTATACGTGATATATATTTATGGAAAAGAGGACATTCCCGTATTCTCTCATCGCGTGCTCGCTGACAGTGGCCGTCCAGCCGCCCCCCGTTCCGCAACGGAAACGCGAAACGTTTCGCGTTCTCTCGAATTCGCTCCGACAAGTCGATAACATCCCTCGGAACATTCACTAAAGCGAGAATGCGATTTCCCACCGTAGCCATTTTCATATTCCGTAGATTCTATTACATACATCCTCGCGATACCGTTAACGTATAGAAATGCCATGCATTATAGAAGGAGCCTCGCGTTCGCCGGTGTATGCTCTCGCCGCCCCCCTCGCCCCCGCATCGATAAAGCTTCGGAGCTGTTTCAACAGTCGTTACACTGCTAGCGTATCGTTATGTTACGACTGCAGACGCGTCATTTTTTTTTTCTCGGAGCGCGCTTTAAGGAACGCAAATGGGAAGATGGTCCGGATAAATTATCTTTACGAACGAACGAATCTACGATTTTTCGACTCGAATAGCCTACTTTTGCATTCCCGTATCGCGGGGACGTTACGAAAAGGGTAACAGTTCAATTTTTTTTGGTCATCGAGAAATGACCATCTTTCGTGATCTTCGGTCGCGAATGTGAACTGGGATAAAGCCTGGTTTCGAATTGTTCCAATTTTCCCCGATCTATTCTGTATCGGCTCAAACTGCTCGACTTTGCGCTTTAGCGAGGCTAGTTGTGGATCCTCATAAATATAATTATATCGAGTGTACTTGCTTAACTGCGCGAAGCCCGATTTTATTTTCCCCCTCGAGACAAAACGCCGAGGGACAAAGAGGGGCAGGCTAAAGTGGAAGCTTTATTATATCCATACGTATATATATATATATATAAGTATGGTATACCCGATTGATTTCTGGCCCGTCGCTGAGCTATCGGTCGCGAACCACCTGGTTGCCCTTTCTTTTCCCGTTAAAACGGAAACGATGCTTGGAAGCTGCTAACACATCGGCACAGATCTATCCGTGGAGGCTATATACACGGCAATTGGTACGTATACGTATATATAATATGCGACGATAGTAGTGAGAGGATAGATCTGGGCGCGAGAGTTGAGAGTCTCGGGGCCGCAGCCGGTGGTCGCGCGGGCGGTCCGGGGGGTGGTAGTGAAATCGCAGCGGCAGCTGGCTGCGAAGCAATCAGAGCAGGGCGCCCCCGGATTATGTGGCATTTATTCGTCCCATCCGCTGATTCTGTGAGCGAACTGTTCGCTTCTCGGTTAAGAGAAAGGTACGAGCACCCGGGAAATAGAAAGAGTGGAATAGATGAGTGAAAAAAAAAAAGGAGAGAGAGAGAGACGAAAAAAAAGCGAGCCGAGAAAGCGAGAGAAAATGAAGGGGTTCGAACGAAAGTCCCCGGGAACAGAGCAGCAGCGCGACCTGAACTACTACGCCGACTACCACTGCGGTGCAGGATGGGAAGGGATGAGCCGGGAATGAACCCACGCAAAAAATGTGATCGCAATTTTGCCCTTTTCTGATCCGCGCGCGCGAGAGAGAAAGGGCGAGTGTGCGCGCACAGGTCCTCTCCGTCATGCGGATGGCACAGCCTCCGAAGCAGCTGCTTCTGCTGGGAGCGTTAAGATAAAGCCGCGGACCGGCTTTGTGGGATGAGCGTGCGTACGTCCTCGCGGCCCTCTCTGTCGCCGCTCAAGCCGAGGCTCTTCGCGAAAAAACTCTCGCGGATCCGGCAAAACTACCGACTCTTTTATTTTCAAGCCTACGAACGAAAGTCGGCTCTCCCTACGCGGACTTGTATTTCTTTCGCTCGCTCTGTTTATTCAAACAGCAAGGACGGATGTTTAATGGCGGAAATAAAGTTGGCGCATTTTACCGCGATATTTTTTCAATCCGGGCTCAAAATTTTCATGATCGACCTCGCGAATGAGCGCTAACTCGGGGAATTCTTTCTCGCCTCGTTCGAGGCAGAAACTCGGCGAAGCTGGCTTAGATAATTTTTTTTTTTTTTTTTTTTTTAAGCTTCGAGTTAGACCGTTTGGTACACAAAATTGTATTTTTCTTACCTACGTTTGTTCGAGTCGATAAAAATGTATATGCTCAATGTGAAATAACTGAATAAATTTTCGATATTACTCGACTTTCGACTTCCGACCTCCACCGCGAAGGGATGGAATTTATGCGGTTCACGGGGATAAGCGATTTTTTTTACTTCAGGAGGGTGAATTCGTACATTTACAGCCAAAAGTGAGATACGGAATAAATTTTCGTAGCGTTCGGATTGGGATGTAAATCGCAAAAAAATCAACGGTCAGAAGTTATTCGACGATTTGTTAAACATGTTTTTTTTTTCAGATTTCTTAATAAATGTTTTTGTCATTCTATGACGAACGATTGATTTAGAAAGAAATGTATAAAACAGACCAATCGAAATTTGTACAATAGAAAAAATTAGTAGTCCTGCGAAAATATGGAATATTGGGCGCCACCGCAGGCGATATATATTTTTTTCAACGCCCTGTAACGTCGAATAAAATTTTGTAGAAATTGAAAAAATTCTACAAAATTAAACGAACTTCGAAACTGATCGCCATACTCTTTCGGAGACGGAGCTCCGCGCAAGGTAAAAAATAATAAGGTAGCAGTGCTCAAAGTTCTGCTTTGCAATCTCGTTTTATTTCAATATTTGCAAAAAGTTATGCGCCACAGTTTCCGATGTAACGATATAGTTCCGCGTTGGGATTTCGAAGGTACGAGGAGAATTTCCTTTTTTTTTTTTTCGCCGTTTTTTATCGGTACTCAAACTCGTCCAATGTGGTTTCGCGTGTACGCGCATTATATGGACCGCGCGGGAATTTTCGCCGTCGTATACACATTCCCATCTGCGGCTGCTCGTCGCGCTCTCTCCGAGACGTGCTCTCGCGGGGGTGGCCGCGGCGAAGCAGGGAGAAGACCGGCATAAATGCAGAAGTGAAAAATAAGGAGAGCAGGTTATAGGTAACGGTACGTAAAGAAAGAAAGGAAGATAGAGCTGCCAGGGAGTCTCCGGTAAGCTCGTCACACGTTGACAGCTGATTCGTCGAGGTGCCGTATAAAACGGGACATGGATAACACGGAGAGCCGGGATGGGCGCCTCTACGCGTTTGCCAAGTACAGAGATGGAAGCAAAACCACCCTCATAGCGCCCCTTTCCAACCTATTCCTCCGGGCCATAAAACTCCCTTCTCTCTCGCCTTCTCTCTCCTCTACTCCTCCTTCCTTCACCCCCTCACTTCCATGTAGGTGTAAAAACGTATTTTACGAGAAATCCATTTGAATTTATTCGCTGTGACAACGTTTACGAGGGCGTTGTCTGGACGTCGGTAAACTGGCGCGCGGACAGAGAGATGAAAACGGCAGCGAGAGATGCCCATACACGCTTCCGCAGCGAGTGCGGTAAAGGCCGAACGCGTTTTGTAACGCTTTCACGTAAACACAATCGGACGAGACTCAGCCCGGCAGTAGCCAGGAAGAGGTTGGCAGTGGAACGATGAAAAAAAAGAAGGGTACGCGAAAAAAACAAAAACAATGCATGCTCGCCTATAGTATTTCGTAGCTCTCGCTACGCTCATTCGCTCGTGCTTAATTAATGAGCCCTCTCGAACTACATAGAAATCATGTTTTTCATCTGTTTTTCGATTTTTTTCGGATTTTTATGATAGTGCTGTCGGAGAAAAGAAAATAAAACGGAGATAAAAAATATCATTCGCCTCCACGTCTCAGTGGTAATTATTTGTAACGAGGTTCTTAAAAACAATATTAATTTGACTCGGCCGACATTGCGCAAGACACTCCAAGGATACCAGAAAATTGTTTCTTCAACATTAAATAACAATAGCTAATCGACCCAACAAATGCGAAACCTTCTTATCCGAAACGTTATCGAAAACCGAATTAATTTTCTGTGAATCCATTACATTTTTTTTCCTACACCAGCCCGAAGCTCTTTAATCCGAACTCACCTTACTCTGCACCAGCTTCATCTCAATCAAAAAGTACAGTAGAATGATAAATGCAACTTGACTCGAATTCAGTAGGACTGCATTAACGAGCAGCTGAAACTTTCTAGCAAACTTTATATTACAGCTTTTAATTTTGCCCCGATAAGTTTTTTTTTAACATTTGTTTATTTTTGTTCACCATCCAAATGATGAATTATGTTCTATCTCATCGGTCGACGCTAGCTGATAATTGGGTCGAACAGATGGACTTTTGTTTGGATAAAATGACCGATGCTGGTTCATTGTCACGTAGCAGCGACGAATTTGACGTGACGAAGGTAGAATCGGCGAGTTTGTAATATGTACCAGTTGAGGGTAGTAGTCACGTATTGACGAGCAAACAATGCGACGCGTTGGTACCGCGAACAAATCGTTTAAAACGCTGATTGCGAGTCAATTAACGTCGGGACTGCGGGAGGAAGAGGAAAACTTTGCAGAACGGGTCAATATTTCTCTACGATAGAGGACATCGAGATAGAGACCGTGTGCGACTCGATGTACAGCAGCTCGTTCGAAACGATAGAGGATAGAGGGATAGTGCACATAGCGTTAAAGCCCAGGATTTGCCGCGTTCGCACCCGAGTCGTGGGAAGGAATATCAATTTCCTGAAAGCTCCCCCCCCTATCCCCGGCCTCCAATCCCTGCGCGCCTTCTCTGTCACGATGGTACTATACCAGCCGGTAACTTCACACACAGTGAGCGAGAATCACGCGAATCAAGGATCCTGTGTTCGAGACCGAACGCGGCTCGCTTCCGGAATCAAACTAAATTTCGAATCGCAAGGCTCCTCGTCTACGACGCTTGTTCGTAGACAGAGAGAACTGTTTAGTATGAGGAAACGCCCGTTCAGGTGGCTTCGTATAATGGTCGATGAGAAGGGTTGTAGTTGTACGACATCATAACCAGCTGACGCCTCAAGGAGCATGGAATGACGAAGATTCGGAAAACTTTTTGGGTTACTGTGACTTCGTTTATTGAGCAATTCGCGACAGATCCCATGATGAACCCCGAAAATCCCATAACTAAGAGATTCTACTTTGTAATCTTGTTTTGTTATCTTCAAGACCAACCGAGTTTACCATCGACCGAAGGCATGCAGCCAAAGAAAAATTGGAGGTTCATCGAGAAATATCATGTACACCAAGTTCGAGCATTGTGTGGTTCGATTACTCCGTTCACAGCAGATTGGTCAAGAAAATGAGGAAAAATACATTCTTTGAGCACTTTTGGGTCTGCTTCTTAATGGACATTGAACTTCCATGAATGGAAGAAGCAAGTCATCGGAAAAGCATTCCAAGTACAGACTACTCGAATCACGAGATGCGAATGTTAGCCTATTCCAAAGTTGATTAAGAATAGAATTAGGTGCCGAGCTATCTTGGTGAACAAGCCATCGTAGGGGCCAAAGATAAATTAGGATTGGGTGAATTGGATTACGAAACGAAAGTTAGAACCGCAAAACAAGAGGCAACGCAATAAGAAGCTTGCACAGTCAGCGCTTGCTGTATATTCGAACGGGCAAATTTGAACAAGGCAAGAAAAGATTCGCAACTCCGTACTAATAAACCAACACATCGGCGAAACTTTGATATTTTAAGGGTGTAAGCACGAGGGTGGAGGTATAAGTCTCGTAAAGAAGAAACGATCACCGAAACTGCTCGGGGTAAAAGTGCAGAGCCATTTCATCAGTGAGTAGAAAAGTAGAAAGACCCCTGTGCACTAGCTTTGCGACACGCTCCATTTAATAGCGCCGCGCGCGACTCGCTCCGACTGCTGCGAATCGTACAAAGGAAAAACTCAACTTCTCTACTTAGGTGATGTATATAGAGGCGGGTGTATACGTCGGGGTTCGCTATCGGAGCGAGAGCTCTGCTCCCCCTCCGCCTTGGCCCGTTGTCCGCGAAGAACGATACCGGGGCAGAGTCGGAAGAGAAGTCGCCGTATAGCCTTTAGTAACCGCGCGAGCCAACAAACCCCCGCTTTTCTCCTTTTTTCTTACTCGCCCTCTGCCCGGAAAGAATTGAGCTCCCTCTCACCCGCGCCGCTCTAGCTACCCGTATCAGAAGCGTACGCGAACTCCGCGCTACCTTCCCATTCGAATTTCAAAATTTACTACCGCCAGGACGTCGTTTCGAATGTCGCGGGCAATCCGGACCAATGGACTTTACCAATCGATGATAATGCATGTATTGGCCGGAATGAGAACGGATATTCGCGCAAGAATGTCGCGATGCGTTATCGTAGACGATTCGGTTAAGGAAGTGCCTTCTTTTAACAACTTTTATGCAATCGAAGCATCAAGTTTAATTGTGGGCTTCTACAAATGTGGAACACTGAATTAGCTGTGACCGATTTTTAGATTCGCTTGGAACTGCTCGATTTACCGAAGTCGATGAAGAAATTCAAACGAACTGAATTATTATTGCGACCATTTGATTTTGTGAATAATCACGACCCCTTCATTCAGATTTCCGGCTTTATCATCCACGGGCCGGATCTCCCGGTGGCTTTTTCCACTGATACCGATAATTGTTTCTCGTAAGTCGATTTTTCTTCGTCAAAGTACATCCAAAACAGCTTTGCGCGAGCCATCACTTTGCGGCTTTGGCTAACAGAGTGTTTTACATCGAACAGGCTCTCGCGAGTACAAGCAATGGGCGAAGGTAAAGGATGAGGAAGAAAGGAGGAACGATAAGAAAAGCGGAGTGACGTTAAGGCAGCAGAAGCGCCCGCGACCGCCGAAGTTTAATCAAACTTTCAAAGGCGACTCGCGGACTGCTTGGCTTGCCGCGTTTTCTCGTTGTCTCCGTTCGCGCGCGGTGGAAACGAATGCCTCGAGCCCGGGTCGCCGAATATAGATAGAGCGAAAAGTCTTTGGGGTGAAGTAGCGGAGGATGGATATTGAGGAATCGAGGAGACAGTGGAGGCGGGCGAGTGCCGGCGAACGGGCCGAAACTCGGCGAGTTCGTATTGTGATTTGTGCGAATGAATCGAGGTGGCAGACGGAGTTCGGAGGTGAGGACCGGAGAGACAAAGTTTCTTCGGTCACGCTCCTCTCTTCGCGGCGGGCCTTTAGCCTCGGTCCCGTGCCACAGAAATCGGATGCGCACGAGGAATACCTTATGCGGCCCGAGATTACGAAAGGTTCCACCCCCACTCCACTGTCTTGTTCCATCTCGTCTGCCTCTGAATACAAAATCTATATAAAGAAGCATCGAACTCCGGTAGATAAACTTAATCCTTTATCCAATCTTATTTCTTACCCCGTTCCCGGATACCGGTCGGTAGTGGAAAAATAATAAAGAAAATATCTCTTTGGTTGCATTAACTCAAGCACCGTTTGCACTTATTCAACAATCGGAAATTACTATCGGGTCGCATAGCTTGCCGGTGATTACAAAAATCTGGATAATGAAACATCGAATGCCGGTAGCTAAAGTTAGGTTGCACAATTTCGTTTAGCACCCGATTCTATGAGCTTGCCGTGATGAGAAAAATATACATAAATACCGAATGCAGCGTTAGTCTCCGCTAAAGACTGTAATCGATGTTAAACGCATTTGGAATGTTCCGAAAAATCTAAAAACCACTTTTAGAGAAAAATATCCGGGGCGGCCGTGCCAAAAAGCACATTAACCCGATGGCGGGAGAGAACTTTCAACGATCGAGCCGTAATTTGGTACACAAGTCGAGTTCATACCAAAGTCCTTCCACTGAAAAAAATTGCTCTCTGTGTCGGAATATGAAACGTGCGATAAATTTCAAAGAAATGTGCGTTAAAATGTTGAACAATTGTATACAAAAAAACACAAAATTTGAGAATTTCAGTGTCGCTAATTTCCGATTAATTGACAATAGTTACACATTTTTAGTGTCCGGAAACATTAAGTAAAAAATTAGCCAAATTAGAGAAAGCGAAAATTAGAACTTTTTCATTGGAGAACTTCCTCATAATGGAACTTCGTCCACAACTTTGAAAACAAAGTGAAAAAGAGACGCGCGAATGTAATTTGAAGTTTTTTTTTTATACAGACGAACTTCGGGAGTTTTTGAGACTTAATCATATTATTCCGAGACGCGTGAAACAGAATAGAGGCAAGAAAGTCGCTGGCGGCGATGATTGACTTGGAGGGCAAGAGGCGACAGAGTCACCGCCCTCAGTTCAAACATAAGGTTAGAACTGCGACAAAGATACTGATGACGACGACAAAAGGGGACCGAGGAACCGATCGACGAGGGTGCGAGGAATGCCGCGGGAGTTAGAACGTGTTACGTCGTAGCCAAACGGTTGCCAGTCCGGCAAACGGGTTTGAAAGTCCAAGTCAAAGCCCCTTTGACGAGCTTGAAACATGCTCGGGCTCGAAGTGGAAAGGGCGTGCTTTATCTATCTGTTGTTCTCGCGCGCTTCTCCAACTAACGGAAACTGGATGAGTTCCCTCTACGGAGAGAATGATGATTAATTCTGTGTGCTACGAGACGAACCACGAAGTGAAACAATGAATGAAAACGGTGCAAGAAAAATAGAAACAACGAAACTCAGTTGCACAGTCTTGAGTGTGCTCGCTAATTGAATTAACACGCGAGGAAAATGTCCCTTTACCCAATTTTTTAGTCCTGAAATAATAGATTTTCCTAAAAAAAAACGTTAAAAAAAATCAAGATCTCATAAATTCTTCCGGAATTTGAAGCTATCAAAAAAAATTCTACGGATATTTCAAAATTGTGGTAATAATTTTACATGGGATGAGGCTGACCCGATTTCACCTGTCGAGGGTGAATCAATAGTGTCAACAGAAACACAATGATTGAAATAATATGACTCAATCATAACGTGCATCGAACTGATTCGCAATTATTTTCATGAAATAAAAATAAATCTTGAGTATTACGCAAGACATTCTCATCCCGCCAGTGGAAATAACGTTTTTAGTCATAAAACTGCGAAATGAACAAATTCGGTTACTACCTCGTGATTCCTGATGCAGAAGCTGTATTTTAAGGTTTTTGGAAAAAGGAATAAACTTTCGTATAATTTTCTGCGAGGATAATTAGTTGGCGAAAAAACGTGATTAGCGTTACGATACGGTAGCTGCGGGAACTGGGGTAGGAGGAGGACGTTACGATATCTGCTCTACACGGTAATTCTCTCTCGCCACGGTCTCGCGATTCGTCCTCCTCTTCCCGTTCGACGTTCCGAAGCTAATTCGATCGGCCGAGAAAACACGTGTCACGGGATGGAGAGCGCGGAATATAGCGCGCCGCGCGTGTTTCCCGGAGGCTCATTCGCTTCGCGCGCGCGTTTTCAACCCCTCGCAATCAACGTTGTACCGCCACTGGCAACGCGAATCAACCTTTCTCCCCGATGAATCCGGGCGAGGCTCCTCTCTATCCGCTGAATTGACACAGAGATGTACCAATTTTTGCGAAAAAAGACTAATGACGTCAGCAGAAACGAAGAACAAATCTTCCGAACGAAATTTTCCGTCGAATATAGCCACGGAAAACCGTGCATCGAGGGCCGTGTTACATTTCATTGACGACTAAATTGTCGCGATAATAAAGTCCAGAGGACATGCGCCAGCGAGCGGTGTCTGAAGCGAAATTGCATTTTTTTTTTATTCCGACGAATGCGCGAATTTGAAATTTTCCCGTTATATTATTAAAAGCGCGAGCATGACCAGAAAGGTTGCAGCGAATCCGCGATACTTTGCAAATGAAATTATCCTCGTATGAAGAGGAAAACGAGGAAAGGTGAAAAAGGAATTAAAAAAAAAATAATCTTTTACGTTTTTTTCAATGGATCAAACGAATGCCGGCGAAAGAGCGAAAGGATATCGCGATTCAAACGCGTCTGCGACTGTACACGTATTTTCCATAGCTCGCCCATGATTTTTCATGTATTTCAACGCCGCGCGAAAATGGATAGGTGGTCCGATGGTTTTTCGCGGCGACGTGTAACCGCGTTCGAGCTGGTCCGCCGCATGCGTATACACATATAGTATATTCGCGTATATATTTATATATGTGCACATAGGCGCTATATAGAAAGTCGCAAATCAACGAACCGATTTTGCACGCGACACCCTTCGATTCTTCTCGCGAATTGATGCCCACGGCCCCGCAGCAGCCCGTGCATCGGTGACACAAGTTTCACGTTGGGTTGATGACCCCGGTTCGTTGACCATATTTTTCGGGTATTGATAAGAATCGAAAAACAACGATGGGTTCGACGTTTCAAATTTTTTTTTAAATTCATCACTATACTAAAAAATGTGTGCATTCAATTCAATGTACAATTATGGTAGAAAATTATGGAACTTTTTATAATTGTCTTTAATTTTTCTTTAAAAGTATCTTTAATTTTATAATTGCATTTAATTTCACTGCACGAAAATAAATTTATTTAAGACCCAACTCCATTGCGTTTAAGCTATGCAGAAAAACTTTATTTTTTCTCACTTCATTCAAAGTATTTTTATAGCAAAATTATTGAAGGTAAAGTATTTTTATCCTTTCTTATCGATAGAACATACAATGATTTTTCATCGTAATCGTACATTGAATATACAGCAAATTTTTTTATAGTCAACAAATAACTTTGTTGAAACAACCAAAGTTAAAGAAATAAATCTCAATTCCAAAACGATCCTAAAAGGCGTACTCGAAATAAAGATTTCGAGAAATGTCTTAATTATCAATGGGAGTTTTTCGTTGTTTTCGCGCTCAAGATGTATTTTACTCGCCTCTTGATCTTTCCCTCTGCGCGCAGCTAATTGTATAACGTTCATGATTGCAATTGCATTTTCTTACTAATTAATATTTCACGAAACAAAAGAAAAACAACAACAAGCTTATGAAAAACAATATATAAATTTCTTTTCATCAACTCACCTCTGAAGAGTAGAACAAGGATAAATTGAATGCGTCTCTTCATCGATGGCATTTTCGGGTAAACATCAATCGAGTTTAACAAAGTTTATACGCGTTTTCTTCTCGGCGCGAAAAACTCGGACAATCGTTCTCAAAGTCTCCAATTTCAACTTAGACCCGACATCGTAACCGTCAAATAAAAAAAAAACGTAATATCGACAAACAATTTTTATTTTTATTATTAGTTTATCCCGTTGCGCGATTTGATTGACGATTTATTAACTTCTTTATCCGTTTTTTCTATTCATATATTTTTTATATGGAATATACGATACTTGACGAGCACACGAGAAACAAACAAAAGGCGTTTTTATTCTCCGTTTATTTATTAATTGTTTCGGCTTTTCTTTTTTTCGTGATTTGAAACGGTGGAAGCTGCGTGGGCGAAGTCTCGCCTTCAACTGGCGCGCGTTCGCGTTTCCACCCTCACGGATAACCAGCGGCACAGAGCGCGGACCGGCTGATGCTCCCTCTCGTTCGCGGCGCGGCTCTTCTCGCTTTCTGGTTACGAGTGCGGCACAACACTGCTGGCAGCAACCCCCTACCTATCCGCTACCTACTACTACCGCGGGGGGCTACCGCGCGCAGAGCCTCCACCGCCTCTCTCTCTCTGTGTTCCCCGCTCCTTTTGCTCTTTACTAATTTGAGATTTACTCCAATTCGCAAACGTCGGGAGTTGCCGACCCGCTCTCTATTTCACCGTCCCGCTCGGTCTCCGTTTCTCCCGGCCTCGCGCGAAAACAATATGTTTATTGTTGCAAATTGTTTCGACTGCGAATGGAAACCGGAGTTTTCCCGAGGCGAAACTACGAAGAAGATTCGGGCCCTCGGGATATGCAGGAACGAAACGCCCCCCCCCCCCCCCCCCCCCCTTTCTCTCTCTAGACTTCCCTCTTATAACTGGTTAAGAATTTCTCATCGCCCGAGCTCAACTCGATTAATAATATCGAATCAACGAACCAAACGAGAAAGACTTGAAAATTCTTCCGAGTTTCGAGTAACCACTGTACCGTGTATTTTCGTTGCAAACTATACCGGTCCATTCGACTAACTATGATTGCAACTACGATCCTTCGTCGGATTCGTTGATTTCCTTCACTCGCGATGCTTTTAATATCGCGAAGCGTGTTCCAGTCTGTTCGGCTTTCCGACAAGCGAAACTTCGCGAAAAGTCATAAAACGAGGAAACGATGTAAAATATCTTGTTTATCAATTTTTTTGTGAAATTTTGAAGATCGAAAATATCGGATCCACATCGCGAATTCGTTGATCATTGTTCTTTTTTTTTTATTTGTCAACTGTTGCTTTTGAATGATAAACAAAAATTCCACGAAAATAACAATTTCTGTGAGCGAAACCAAAATTGTAACACACACCGATATCTCATGTCGATAATGCGGTATTTAAAGTTGACGACTCTCTGGGTAATTCTTAAGTACCTTTAGAAGCCTTCGAACTTAAAGCTCTTAACCCGAGCACGAGTAAATTTCCTTAAAATGACGCTAAAAGACTCAGAAATTCAAGGAAAACGACAATTGCGCTTCCCCGCGCGCGCGACGGTGTTTCCCATCGCTTCGATGCGAAAAACAAACATGACCGAGCGCCCTACTTAAACTTCCCCGGAAACAAAAAAAAAAACGTCGCCGCGACAGTGAATTGTTAATAACTAACGGAGTTTCATACGCGGTGAGAACGCGATTGTTATCGTTAGCGCCGCGAGCGTCGCTCGTGTACCGGACGTAGATGAAATTTTTCCCGGTGCAAAGTTGCGTCCGGTTGTTTAGCGCGTGCAGCGTTTTAAATCCCCGCTCGTCGCGAAAATAATTTAGCGTGAAGCGCCGGATGATATCGAGCTGCAACGAGAAGCGCGTGAGAAGGGGCGGCAAAAGTTTCTTGGCACGAGACTTTCTTGCACCGGTTTTGTAAAGTTCAAGCTTAATATCTTTGCTAAGATACTTCCCTCACGCCTCTTAATAATTTACCAAGGAGGATCTTCGGTTTTAATAGTAAAGCGAGAGGTGAAACGATTAGAGTGCGAACGCCACCGATCCCCCTCGTCGCGGTCTCCGGTCGCGGCAGTATTATGAAAGAAATATGAGAACTTTTCAACTTTATCGCGACTCCCCGAGATAGCCCGGTATCTCGTCGTTCCGCTTGAATTTTTTCCTCCGTTCGCCGCCCCCCTCCCTTCCATGTGCGAGCCTCGACGATTCAATTTATTATTTTGCCCGATGATAAAAAAAAAAAGCGAGAAACGTAACGAAATCAAACGGGGAAACACACGTGCAATTTACAGGTTAACTCTGTCAAGTTGATTATTAATTAACTCTATTCTTCGGGATCAATTGGTTGAATGAATTCGAGCTGTTTGCTTCGCCGATTGCATTCGCCGTGCGCGCGCCCGCGCCCGAGGGTTTTATATTTCGCGATACCGTATGAAGTTCTTTATGGACGGTAGGATACGTACACGGTCCGCGAATTCACGTATTTTCGTAACGCTTCAGTTGCTCGAAGCAAAACTGTTGCCCGGCGAATCGAAAACTTTATTCACTCGGTAGCGTATATACTGATTGTAACTGTATTATTTATAGCGTTGTAGGGGGTTGGGGAATCTACGATAAGAATCGGCGATAGTAACTCAACGATCCGTATTGTATTTTTCCGAAGTTAAGGTACGTATCGGAGTATAAAGGAATGAGTATCGGTAGGGGTAAGCATCGATTATTGTTACGTACCTCGCGAAACAGTCGGCCATGTCGGCGTCGTTGATGCCCAATCGGAGCTCCCCTCGATCGATGCACGAACTCGAGCCCACTGAGCGATTCAATGCTTTGCAAAGATCGTCGAGAAAATGTCGAACGCACTCGAATCGCGAGAAAAATACTTTTCGCGTCTCGATCC
Organism: Ischnus inquisitorius; assembly: GCA_963924025.1. NCBI lineage: Eukaryota > Metazoa > Arthropoda > Insecta > Hymenoptera > Ichneumonidae > Ischnus > Ischnus inquisitorius. The sequence continues at coordinate 6,912,659 of OZ001251.1, read as the reverse complement.
GGCGTCTCCCGCCCTAGCCGAATTAATACTGAGCGAATGCTCTTCAAGAATCATCGAGACGATATCGAACGCACACGAATCGCGAGTAAAAATACTTTTCGCGTCCCGACCCGGCGTTTCCCGCACTAGCCGAAGTAACACTGAGCGGATGCTTTCCAAAAATCGTCGAGAAATTATCGAATGCGCGTGAATCGCGAGGAAAATCACTTGTCGTGTCCCGACCCGGCATCTCCCGCAATAGCCGAAGTAACACTGAGCGGATGCTTTCCAAAAATCGCCGAGAAAATATCGAACGCGCGCGAATCGCGAGGAAAATCACTTGTCGTGTCCCGACCCGGCATCTCCCGCACGAGCCGGTTCAAAACTGAGCAAATGCTTTCCAAAAATCGTCGAGAAAACATCGAACGCGCTCGAATCGCGAGTAAACATTTCGTGTCTCTTTCCGGCGTCTCCCGCACTGACCGCGTGTTAGCGGCGACTAACGTACTTTTGCCGGTTAACGAAGATCAAAACACTGTTCTCACGCAAGAAACAAACCGAACGGACGCGAGTTCGAGACTGAAGAGGAAATCTCGCGTGATGTCAACCGTTGCCGTCTTCCGCGCGCGAAACAATGAATCCGTTGGGTTTTCCCGCACCCCACGTGGTTTCGCCCACGTGACTTTTTTCAAACTGTTTGTCAACATTGCGACGCGCCGTTCGGCGTCGCGACCGCGAACACGAACTAGGCGCTACGAGAGCGTCGAGCGTGGACCACCGGTCGGTAAGAATTCATCTGCCGTCTTTGCGAAATTGACATTGACTGCGTGCGGCGCGTGGCGCGCATCGAGGATTCTCTCCGTGGCGAAGCGGCCTCGTGTTTCAAGCGCGTCTCGACTCCGGACGCACACTCCTATCTCGGCGACAATCGCGAAATAAGGTTAAGTCGTGGTTACCGAAAATTCAAATCTGTTTTCGCGTTTTTACCGTCGCCGACGAGGGAGAACAAAGTTTAGTCGTTTTTATTCACGTTGACAAGTGCATAATCGATAACATTCAAACATGGCGGTTCGCGTACAATTCGAGAACAACAACGAGATTGGCGTGTTTTCCAAACTGACCAATTCCTATTGCCTTGTGGCGATAGGCGGTTCTGAGAACTTTTACAGGTAACGTCAACTCCGCACGATCGTTCGATCTTCGTCTATCCGATCGAACTTCAACGAGATCGATTTCGTGGGATAAACACCAATTTTTTTCAGCGTTTTCGAAGCCGAGCTCGGCGAAACTATTCCCGTTGTCCACGCTTCCATAGCCGGATGCAGAATCATTGGAAGATTGTGCGTCGGTGAGTAACCTTGCGCAATTTCGCGAAATATATGTGTACACTTTTTTTTTCTAATGCACTTTCCTTGGACGATGAAATACTTGAATACGCTATCGTTAAAATCACAATTAATGTTTTGGTTGCAGGAAACAAAAATGGATTGCTGGTACCGAATACCACAACGGACATCGAGCTCCAACACATAAGAAACTCGTTACCCGACAGCGTCAAAGTTCAACGCGTTGAGGAGAGACTATCGGCACTGGGAAACGTTATCGCGTGCAATGATTACGTGGCTCTCGTTCATCCTGATCTCGACCGGGTGAGTTTGAATTAAAAATTTGGTAAAAAAAATTTGCTCAAAAATCAATTATTTAAATACATTTTTTTTTTTCTAAGGAAACGGAAGAGATTCTTGCTGACACACTGAACGTCGAAGTATTCAGACAAACTGTAGCTAGCAACGTTCTCGTCGGCTCTTATTCCGTTCTATCCAATCAGGGAGGCCTCGTACATCCCAAGACTTCGATACAGGATCAGGATGAATTGTCGTCGCTGCTGCAAGTGCCGTTGGCTGTAAGATTCTTAATTTCTTTCATCCTATTCGTAATTTTTCGAACTGTGATTATTGATAATTATTCTGCAGTGTCCAGTTATTCTCGAAATCCCAGAGTTATTGGAAATGTCTGAATTATTCTTGTTTTGCAAAAGATTTGAATTGTTATGGGTTTGGAAAAGTTTTAGTACTTTTTTTGTCCTAGAAAAGTTCCAATTTTTTTCATCCTGTAAAAATCTGAATTTTTTTGTGGGTCGAAACTTACATGTCCTTTGTTGGTTCTTGAATTTTTTTATACTCCCTTAAATTACGATTTTTAAAATACTTTCCAACCCCTCACGTACGAATGTTGTAAATATCCAATTTTGTTTACCAGTCATCAACTGTGAATGGTCAGCTTAATTATAAAAATTATCGTTAAAAAATTCGGAAAAAAGTTGTAGAGTAGCCTCGGAGGTTCGTTCCTTCGACGGTTCAAAGATAATTTTTGACCGCAATTTATGTTGCAATAAGCAAAGGAATCTAACATAGTACGTAGAAAGATTAATCTCCAGTATGTGAGGGCTTAAAATGTTTTCTTGTATATTTTTGATATCCGCACGCTCTACTTCGTCCTTCTAGATCCAAAAAAAAAAAACTTGACATTCTTATCTTACAACTTTCGAATAGCGATGACGATTGTCCCAAAGTAGTCGTTTGATACTTTGCTGCAAGCTTTAACTGTTAAAAAATCATAAATCGGCAGAAATACAAATTTGTTAAGAGAACTAACAGATTAATTGGATGTTCACTCAAACCTGGATCTAAATTTGGCGCGAATCCGCCGAACCATTAAAAATTGATATGATTTTCAATAAAAAAGAAATATGCAATTCGCGCAATATAAATGATGTTTGATATTTGATGTAATGTGAATCCTTCGCGAAATTCGAAAATCATCGAGAATAGTTTTTGTTCCTTTGAATCCGCTCGCCCGGTCAAATCGTCCCCAGTTAGTTTTTCCTGCACACAGCCAAGGGAAATATTATCTTCATGCGCGGGTTGGTCGTGTTTTCTCAGGCCGGCACCGTCAACAGAGGCAGCGACGTCATAGCCGCGGGTATGGTCGTCAACGATTGGGCAAGTTTTTGCGGTATGGACACGACAGGTACGGAGCTCTCGGTCATCGAGAGCGTTTTCAAGCTCAACGAAGCAACGCCGGCGGCAATTACCTCCACCATGCGCGCCTCGCTTATAGAGAGGTGAGTTTAAAATTGCTTGAATTGAAAGAAAGAATTGAAATCTCAATTGCGAAACTAATATTAAAATCGTTCTATCCTTTCAGCATGTCCTAGAATCGGCGCAAGCGACGACTATCGTGCGTGCTAATTGCCTGGAAAACTAGATCATTCTTACCGTGTACGTGTACATAAATCTAAAAACTTCTTTATATTCGATATATTTGCACAATGTGATTGAGACGCAAAACAAACGATGTTACAACCGAGCGCGTTCGACGTTTTTTTTTCCACCCAAGTAAGAAAAAAAGAAAAATCAACAACCCTTCGATCATGGACCATGGTCAAACAACGACGTTCCACAAACAAGTTACGGAGATAAGACAAGAAGAAAAGAAATAAAAGATAATAACATTAAGAGGTATGACAATACATTTTATTGGAATCCAGGATTGTCCCGTCTATTTCCAGTTTGCTTTTTCAATCACGCGAACGAAACGATCTTCGTCCAAACCGTCAATAACGGATCACTGAATCGAAACGCAATGCATTCGCCTCTTATCGATCGTCGCAAAAGGTTCCTCGTTCGAGTAACACGCATCCCTTTTCCTTTCGTATCTTCGACTTTCAAACGAAAAACAAAAAAGGGAAACAAAAAGAAATACACCATCCCTCCGAAAAGCCTATGCATACCCTAATATATACATTGAGTTCGTTATTTAGAAATAATTGTTGTATCAACGCATGCTATTATTTTCGACAAAAATAAACCGCAGTCCTACGTCTCGTGTTGGATTATTAAACAGCGTTAGAAAAGAAACGCCTCTGATATAACGGACCCGCGGCAACAACAACCGCGTCGCGAAAACTTCGTTGGAGAACCTGAGTTTAAATATTAATAATGAACACTATAATTATCATTCAGTTATATAAAACTGAAAAACTATATACTCTGCTCGTATGTCAAAAGCCACGCGGGGATAGAGAGAAGGGCGGGTAAGGGAGGACAGTTTCTCATTTCTTTTTCCATCTCTCGCTTTGAAAGAAACGTCCTTAAATCGTATTTTAGTATCGTAGCGCGTTTTTCGTCGTGCGACGAAAAAAATCACCGTCGACCAAACAAGTGGCGCGCGTTTGTCGTCTTTCTTCGAAAAGTCAATTGTTTATCCTTTTTTTCGCTGCGGGAGTAGGGAGGGAGGGGCGGGACCCGTTGTGCGAACCAGCCTGTTCGATTACAGCTATTAATTACAACGTTATCGGCCAGTCGACCCGCTAGGACGTGGTGAACCTTGCTCTCTATATATTCGTCTCTTCGATCGTTTCGGGGACTAGAGTAACGGTAGTTGCTCGGTGTGCAGTAGTTCCTCGGCGGCGGCGGCGTCCGAGCGCATAACGAGCGTTATTCCAGCGTGAAACGATGCCGGTATACGGATGTGCCTCGACGCGCTCGTTGGAATCACCACCACCTTCCTCTCGGTCATCGTTTCGCGTATCATATTCACGACTTGACCTATCGAAATTCATGTTATTCTTGTAATTGGCACATCGATTTCGGTTGTTTGCCTCGAGGGAATTTTGCGAGAAGGGATTAAGCGATTTGAATCTTTTTTTGCCTTACCGAGCACGTTGAGCTTTCGCCAGTGTTGATCGAACCGCGCGAGCGGGGTCAGATCCGTCGAGGAATTCCAGTGAGCGAGAACATCCGCCCGTCGAACGAGAAGGATACTCGGACTTACGAGCTGATGCCAAACAAGCTGCTCGGGCACGCATTCCAATGGATTCGTCATGTAAATGCCCGCTTGACCGACACCGAATATCATCTGATGATGCCAAGCGTCCGGGATTTTCGAGCCCGTGCCGCAATTCTGCAAATTCAGCGTGGCGATCGGTGCGGCGCCTGAAATAAGGAAAAGTTCGATTTACAAAACGGATTATTTAAAGGCATTTATGATAGGCTGGAAACTTGGTGGCCAGCTTCAAAAAAATCTCTGCCCGATCAAGAAACGACTCTCCGAGACTACAATATTTTTTGATATTTTCTAACTATATTTCGTAGTTGCTGACCATAAAATAAAATCTGGACATTGAAAGATGATGGCTGATAAAAAGGGCCGGATGGATATTTTTAAAAATCAGATTTTAAGAGAACAAAAGAAGATTCGAGAAACAACAAAGACATTTATCAACGTTCCTTTTCCCGGGCAAGGGCATTTAGAGACATTTACGGGATTACTGGAAATCATCTAGAAAATGTGATAGATCTTTACCACGCGAGATCCAATGATGAAGCCAGTGCGACAGGGACACGTTGCGCTCGGGATAAAACGCGAAAAACTTTGTTATCGCTGCGCCGTTCGTGGCCAACGATATTCCGCGTATCAGATCCTTGTGTGTCGCTCCGGCCCAAGATCTGCTCATGAGATACTTCGGCAGCGGTGTGCCCGGCTCGCGCAATCTCGTCGCTACTCCCTTGACCAACACTTCGAGGGAGAATGGCACGTCCAAGGCAAGCTGAAACAAGATGAGCCCTTTCATTTCTCAACTTTTCAATAACGATTTCGAAACATAGTCGTTTGGAAAAAAATTAAAGAAATGACTACAAGTTTGGAAAAAATTAATGAAATCATTACAATAAACGGTGCTATCGTACACCGAATTGGAAGAAAAAAGGAAGAAACTCACAAGAGCATTGATGGCGGAAGTTGCGCCACAAGCCGATGTACCGATTTGCGTGACTTGCTTCACCGTAGCCTCTTGCTCGCTCCACAGCATTACTTTTTCCACTGGCGATGCACCGTCGAGCCTCGCGCTGCACAATTCACTTTCCTGAAAGTACAAGCGACCAATGATAAACACGATCGAGTCAGCAAATTGATCTTTCGTCTGTGGAACGAATAATCTCACCAAGTTCGAGTCACCGCTCTGATTAAAAGCCGTTTGTTTGTTGAGCATCAATTTTTTCGCCATCATCCGATGATAGAGCGTCGAACTAAGATTGTTCTTTCGCGTATTGAAATTCGAGTTCTCGGGAACCGACACCGAAGTATTGTCGGCCCAAAGTTCGGCGTCGGTGTCGCGATTGTCACCTGGCGATATCAGATCGCCGCTGGTATTGTGATAAGTATAAGATTCTCGCATGGGACAACCGATGCTTCTGTTCAAACTCGTCGCCTCCCATCTACCTGTAGAATTATGTAATTTTTTTCTTAATTTTTTTGTATGTGTAAATAATGAAGAAATTTACGTAAATGAATGAATAATAGTTTATACAGATTGTCACGATCTCTTAAGAAGATGTTGCAATCTGAACGTAAGTTAGATTCCGAGAGAATTTCGAAGATTTTCGCAAGTTATTAAAGAGATCAGTGAACGAAATTGCTCATCATATTAGTCGACGACCGAATTTTTCTATTAGGTAAAGTTGATTCGGTACTTTTTCCGAAAACACGGCAATTTTTTTCTACAGTTACCTCTAATTTTGGACCAGCTAATTGTCGAAAAAGCATTATGAAAATTGTGAACAACTTACGAAGTCCGGCGCTCGTGCTCGGCATGCACTGCGAGCCGGGACTCGTGCAAGCGCGACCGGAGCTCGACGCCCCGTCGTTGCCGCGCTGATCGATTTCCGCGCAAACGTTTTGTTCCCGCGCTTTCGGGATCGCGGGTTCGGGCGCGACGTTTTGTTGCCGCGACACGACTTTGCTAAGATCGTTGAGCAGTACGACCGGGTCGGACTCGACGTTGTCCATCGCGAGGTTCTGTATATCCTCGTTTATCGACGCCAAATCGCTGTCGCCGGTGTCCTGCTCGCAGGATGGTCCCGGATCGAAGTCCATCTCGAGAAAATCCATTTCCGGGCTCGACCGACCGCTGTTCGGTTGTCCGGCGATCGCCGCGTCCTCGACCATTCCCGGATTGATCGGCGCTCTGGCGTTCAACGGCTCGTTCGCCTCGTCGTTGCCCTTGTACGTGTATATGCAGTAATCCTCGCCGTCGGAGAGATCGCCCTCGTTCCCGGAGCTCGAGTCTCGCCTCTCCAGGGTGTCGCGCTTCGCGACCCCGCCCTCCGGCTCGCGCGCGCCGTTTATGTTAGGCCTGAGGAAGCAACAAGTGCCGTGGCTCGTCGAGCCGATGCTGCCGCCGATGTTGTTCAACGACCTGTTGTCCGCCGCGTAAATACCGCTCGACGAGCCCCATTTGCCGTCGCGATCCGGGCTCGTTTCCGAGCTGCACGACACTTTCGGCGGACATTTGTCGATGCCGATCGTGTAATCGACGTTGTTCCGAATGTCGCAATCGGCGCGCGATATTCCGCCGGAACTTCCGGCACGAACGTTCGCCGAACCGCAATCCAAAACCGACGAATTCGAACGACCGTTCGATATTCCCGAGGAATTGGCTCGCGCGCCGCTCTCGTGATTAGCCTGACTGTGCGCTATCGAGGCCGAGGAAATTCTGCAACAGGCAAAATTAGAACCATCCGCCTTCGATGCAGAGGCATCCGATTGCTCCGGCGTTTCGGCGACTTCGCATTGGGGCGTTTGAGCTCCGTTCGTTATGACCATGGACGATTTTCCAGAGAGAGATTTCTTGGACTCGCTCTCGGCGACGTTGTTGTTGAGCCTGATTCGCTGATCGGCTATGCTAGTGCCGTTCTGGATCTTGGCGACTCGACGACCGTTTTCTTGATTTGTCGATCTGCAAAGAGGCGCCAGTTTATTACGTTAATATTTTTATATAATCCGTGTTTTTTTTATGATTAACGTTGGGAAATTTGTTTTTTTGCGATTTTTTTCACGAGAACAATTTGATTTTTGAAATTTATCATTGTCACGATTTTGAGATTTTTTCGAGGTTTTTGGAGATTTTACGAAAATTTGTGACTCACCTGTCGTTCGTTTCCTCGGATTCCTCCGTCCCGACGTCCCGGTTGCCTTGGCTCGTTCTTCGCGGATCCTTCGACTCCATGTCTCCCCGTTCGCGGTTACGTCGATCGATGGTGTTTCTCTCACGCGCGACTGCGATTCAACAGCGACGAGCACGACAACGAGACACTCATCGCCGAACGACAGCTTTCGCGCGGATCGGACGCGCGTCGCGCGAGAAAAACGAGGCGAACCTTCGTCTCGGGCTGGCAGAGCTTTGTGGTTATCGCGCACGAATCCGACGAGAATTCTCGTCTCGCGAATTTACATTATCCCCAGCGTACTTACGATCGTTACGCACACGCACGCTCGCGAACTCGCGATTATTCTCATCGAAAGCGCGATTCTCTTTGCCAACTCCTTTAATTCATCGCACTTTGCGTTTCTTTTGTCTCTCTTGTTTTTCGTCGACGAGCGCGATGAGAAGAACGAAAAAAAAATGCACTTCTGTCACTCGCGAGGCTAATGAAAATGTCCGTACTAACGTTTCACCGAACATCGGTACCGGAAGTCAGCTGATTGCTCTCGCGAGCGAGACACACACCGAATTCCGTAGATGCAATTTCTGGTGCATCGCGGCAACGAGTGGGTGGGGGAGTCGAGATAACGACGTTTTTGCCCCGAAGTAATTCACCCGTTTACAAACTCGTTGCCACATTAATCACAGCGATCATTGTTTATAAGTCTGAATACATTGTTTGTACCATCGATTGATGATTCCCACGAATCGCTTATGCATGACATTAGAATTTTAGATCGTCGGAAATAAAAAATCCGTCGAAGAATCGATGAGAAATATCACGAGAAATACGATGGTACATTTTTTTATCTTTTCAATGTAATTTTTTGGTTTTTTTACATAAAAATTCGAAAACTGGCTAAGAAAATCACGAGCGTTCGAATTCGCGCCCTCGCAGAGTCTACCGCGGCGAATAAGAGAAAAATATCGACATATGACAATCGTGCATTGCGAAGGCGTTGAGTCGCTGAGCTCGCAGTTTCGTGTCTCGTGCGCGGCGAGGTAGAAACAGGGGGGACCCGACGGCCGCAGTGTAAACAACGATGTGTCACAAATCACCGTATCACTGAGCGCAGAGCGAAGATTCTTATTGAATTATCATCGAGGTAGCCGCGCAAAAAAACCAGAAACGTCGCGATCGTAATGAATATCGTTCGTGTTAATTTGAAGAATGTAGTTTTCATCATTCTGGCGATACTATCGAGCACGATAAAAGAGGCCCACATGGATCATGGTATTGAAAGCCCTTTTCACCGACTTTTTCTCTTCTATTTTTATACTTCCTGCTCGACGCTAGTCGACGAATTCATTCATACGCGTTTTTTCAGATGGTGCAGCGAAGTACATTCCGAAAGAAAACAACGCCAACTCAACGCCGGCTTATGGAATCAAAAAGGTGATCCGTCAATCCTCGAGATACGTTAGTTGACGTTGGTCTATCAAAGTTGAAATTTTTTGCAGGAGGAAGCGTACGGCTTGTGCCCGATCGGCACGCCTTGCTCAGAATTGAGCGGCGATTGTCTCAAGTGCGAGCTCAATTCCACCTGCATTTATGGAAACAGTTACACTGCCAATTGCACGGTAGCCGAGCAAATAGATTGCCTGGTGAGCTTCTTATTTTTTTTTCGAAAAATTTGATCCGGATTGACCGCCGTCAAATTGATGAATTTCATTAAATTTAGGGAGATCGAGCTTTCCAGAAGAAATTTATATGCAGATACTGCTATCAAACCGAACACTGGGAGCATCAGTGTCATCAGAAAAATTCTTGCAGCTCGGTCGCCTCACCGCAGCAACACTACAGGTACCGTTTCCCAAAATGTCAGCTTACAGCAGAATTAACCATTTAAAAAATATTTCTATGATAATAATGTTCAGCAAAATATTTTTTACGCGAATATTTTCTGTTTACATTTTGCATTAACAATCTTTTTTTCGTTTCCATAATAATAATAATAGCGGCAACATTGTTATTTCCATTTTCGTTACTGTAAAGATAATTATTCAGCGATTGTTTCAGTGGACGGGAAACATAGAAACCAAAATTGTTTTTCAATTGTCTTGACACGAGCACCCATTTTTCTGCAAGCACATTATCCGAATTATTTATTCATTTTATTTATATTGATTTTTGGGTTACTCCATCTTTGATAAAACGCAGACGTTGATTACTTCAATTCATCATTAAATCCTGACGATAAAACGATTTTCCGTATCAAAAATGTTTTCACTGAATTTTTTGTTTGTAAGTACACTCAATTATACTCGCGATTTTTCTCTTCAGGACGTATCTTTACTATTCTTTGAATTCCGAACTGTCGAGAGTTTTGCAAAAGCATTATCGTTCATCAGCAGAATCGATCCTATAGCAATAATGTACCTGATAACAAAACTAAGATCGTTTTAGTTAAATCGTGATAAAACTAATCTCGTTAAGTAAAACGTTTTACTTTTGTCATGGCCAGTTACGTGATATTTCGTTTCAGGACGAATTGTACCGTGAACGACGACATAATCTGCTTGGGAAGACGAAGATTCATGAAAAATTTGCCATGCAACTGGACGGGAGGATACCGATGGTCGACGGCGCTGATACTGAGCATAACCCTCGGCGGTTTCGGCGCCGACAGGTTCTACTTGGGCCATTGGCAGGAGGGCATCGGCAAGTTGTTCAGTTTCGGAGGTCTCGGCGTGTGGACGCTGATCGACGTGATGCTAATATCGATGCGTTATCTCGGACCCGCGGACGGTTCGTTGTACATTTAACGATGGTCAACCTTTACCGTAATCTTACCGTTGATTTATCATGTAAATGACAATTATCGCACAGGAGAACATGTATTTATTTATATATCACGTTGCATAGATGATAATTTCTGTATTATATGTTATCGTAGAAGACCACATCGAAGTAAATTTAGTACGACATTTTTTAAATCAATACGACGTACTTCTCTCTCATTGCTCAGAATTTAAGATCCGAGTCGTCAGAAACGCCGACAGGGATTCGGGATCGTCGAGTTGTTCACCGGAGATCTGAAAAAATCGAAGGAATTTACACTGTACAACGCATTCGAAGAAACAAGTTGCAATACGAAGATTTACCAATATCGAGTGTACGCCGATTTTCGAGAGGAGTCTCAGTTTCAAGGTCATCAAGCCGTGCGGCGCGTTCGTCCCTCTGAAGCAAGTTGTCTCGTTCAGCAGATCAACGTGAATCGTCGACTCTTTGCGCTTCAGACTAACGCCCGCAATGTAGAGTCCGTCAACGGGTGAATCAATCGCGACATCGTTGATCTCCAGTGTCGTCGTCAGTCCTTTGATTATCCTGTGCAGCCTCTTAACGGAGCGCGAAACGCTCATGCCCACTTTGTACGGTGGCGGAAGTTCTTCCGGCAACGCTACTTCCGGTGCTTCGATCCTCATACAAGCGAGCAGCAAGTGCAATCGTGCCTTGTTCTTCCAAAGTCCCTTTTCGGCGATCGGCCGGAAAGTTCCCTCGGAAAAGAATCTCTTCGCCACGCGTTTCGGCCTGAAATCGAGAATCCACAGGGACAAAATTATATTGGCCAAATAGAACGGTTCTTTCGTCAATCTCTTGTATCGTCTATCGAGATAGAACGTTATTTCTCGAGAATCGGAATCGCGAAGCTTGTAATTCATTATTCCGGATGCCCACAGAAGTCTGTCGATGTCCTTGATGCGGGCTTTCATTTCATTGCGATTGTTCATCGCGACGATTTCCATCGCATCGTCGAAGAGCCTCTGCAGCACGTCCGAGCGTTCCAGCCGCGCCTCCGCGTAAAGACTCGCTATATGAGCGACGCACATTAAGTTGAATTGGTCGTCGTTCTCGACGATCGCTCGGCTCAGTCGATTCAACGACAACTCCCTCGACGGCCCCGCGCGCCTCACGGCCTTGCAGAGAGTCGCGAGCATCGCCGTGTCCCTGACGAGGCACGGGGCGTTCTCCTCTATCGCGTTCTCCAGCGCTCTTACGTCCTCGCGCTTAAGTCCAATGCTGCACTGATAAACCGACTGTGCTACGACGCTCTGCTCCATCAACGTGAGCTCGCCCAGTGGTGGCAAAAAACTCATCGCAACTTTGACATACTTCGCGCCCATCTTCTTCCGCCAACTCTCGATAAACAAAAGCTGAAGAATCTCGCGCCTGTCCAGCCTCGATAGATCCAACATTTTTCTCAAAGTGAAAACACCGTGTTTGTAAAATCTCATCGAAGCTACTTCCTTCGGCACTGCTCTCGTCAATAGGCGCAACAAACGAAATATTTGAGACTGAGACAACTTTCGCAGAACTTCGCAACACTGTTTGTCGAGAAGCTCGAGAGAGTCTTTGGAAGGTACGACATTCGACTGCAACAAACGCTTCTCGATCGACTCGACTAGGTTGTCGTAGGACGAATTGTCGGCAAGATTTTCTTTTCCCAAATGGCTCTCAAAGGATGTGGCGAAATCGATAGTAGTCGGCAGACGAAGTTCAGATCTCTCGGCGACCGCAACGTCGTTATTATTTCGTTCGTTCGGGTGCTCCAGAAAATTGAGAAATCTTATCTGCAATCCGGACTCCGGCAGAGGACCCTCCTTCCATCTCGCTGAGGAGCGAATTGTTATCGTACGACGATCGTTCGTTCTACATAGCTTTTTTAATATCGCGGATTTCCTCAATAAACTCATATCGCCGATGTCGAGGGAAGAATAAATCTTTATTGTTAACCGGTCGATCAATCGCGACATAACCTCTTGTTTATGGAGCAAGTCTTTATAAAACGAAACGAACGACGATAATTCGATTTGTAAACCTTTTTTCCAATGTAAGGAACATTCTCGAGTAATTTAGGGCGTTGTCATCGTTTATCGGAGCGATTGTCGGCACGTTAGTATTGTCAATGATCTCTCATCGATCGGAACATAACCTTTTTCTCTTGCGCGCGATAAACACCTTTTGATGTTTATCGAACGAACATTGATCGTTCTGTGTGAATTTCTAGACAAATATCATTCACGTTCGGAAAATATTCGACCTCAAATGAATCCATCTCGTTTTAACATCGTTTAATGAGTCGAAGTATTGACACTGTTTGTTATTATTGTCAGCTGATTCGTCGGGACGCGAGAGCACTCGCGTGCGTGTCGCGCTTTGATGTTTTTCCAAAGCAACGCGAAAGTCGCGGAACGCGTCCGATCTTCGAGTATTCTCCTCGAAGAGCTATTATTCTGTTTTCACCGGCAAATAGAACTTATCGTCGCGGGCGCGCTCTAATTCAATTTCTCACAAATTATTCGATCCCGAAAACTTCTTGTCGTCCCCGGTTGCGACGTAAACGAGTTCTGTTGTTGCGAACATAACCTATTCGTCGTTTGTGTCGTGTCCAACAAGAGGGTAGAACGAATGGTTAAATCTCGTAGAGCGTTATGAAACAACGATAAAAATGCCGACGGTCATAGCGTTGGACGTGTCGCTGTCGATGAGACGCCCGGTCTCGGGGTTCGGAGGCAACGACGGCGCGCAAAGCGAACAATTGACTCGACATCATCTCGCCGTTCACGGAATCAATTTGCTCCTCAATTATCTGCAGATAAATTCGAGGCTCGAATTCGTATCGTTGGTAAGTCGATTCTATAGTTTCAGATAATTCCGTCAATGAATTTTTTTTCTTAGTAAAAAAAATGAATTTTTTTTTTATTAATTCTTTTCCGACGCAGGTGGTATTCTCGTCTTTGTACGAAGTTGTTTGTCCGTTCACGCGCGACTACGACAGCATCAGAGCGAAGCTCCAGAACATAGAGGAATGCGACAAGACTTGTATAGAAACGGCGCTTCACGGCGTCAATAACGTCATAATGGCCGAATGGGGAAACACAACGGCTTGCCAAGTGGTTTTGATAACGGACGGCAATCCAGGCATAGGACCTATGTCTCTGGGCGATTCGTTGAACTCTTTAAATATCGGCAGAGAAGCCAATCCGTTTCCTCTGCCCTTTCCGTATCCAGGAAAATTGACCATAGTCTGCGTCGCGAATCAACAAGGTGAAATCTAGTTTTTTCAATTTATTAACGGTGGATGCACTCGAATTTACAGCTTTTTTTTATTGCTTTACAATTTGTCTCAAGAGATTTTTCAAAAATGCAGGAAATTATAAACAAATCATAAAGAATGATAAACATAGACATTTATTATAATGCCCTAAAATATTCTAGTTTTGAATATTCTATATACTAGTTTAGATTTTCACGAAAATAAAAAAAAATTCTAAATACCCTGTTCAATTGTTTTCCCGTCACAAAACATCGTTGCCCGGATATTTGAATTTTTTATCATTCGTACGAATTAGTCAGCTGTCTATTAGATCGGATAATCGAGATTCTACTTTCGTATATTCACTACAATTGTTTTTCTTTTGTTGATGCCTTTGTCCTTTCCACAGATGCCGGCTTAGCTTTCGGCTTGCCTCTGTATCACCGTCTCGCGGAGCTCGCCGGCGGAGACAGCGGCGTCTTGGTACCGGACGGCCACTTATCGAAGAATTCGATGACGAATTGTTTCCAGAAATTGGCGGAATCGAATTACGTACCGTTTCAGGGATATCTGAAGTGCGGAAACCTGGGCTCGCGCGTTTTACTTTCTCCCCCGCCTATGGTAAGCTTTTCAACCCAAAGAAACAACTGCAGCACTAATACACGCATTTGCGCTCGAGTTTTGTTGAGCTTTAAAATTTACACACGGTATAAAAGATAATACAAAGTTTATCGTCAAATGGGCGTAGGTAAAGGAAAAAAATGGTTTTATCACATTACATTTTACCGAGAAATGTTTTGAATGTAATGAAAGATTATTTTACGAGATCCGAAGTTAAGAATCGCGTCGCTTTTAAGCTAAAATTTTAATTTTTACAGCCCTACACGAAGAAATCGGATTTCGAGCTTCTGCCGAATCTGACGATATCGAAGACGATAGAAATTTGTGGCTTCATATCGGTAGTGGACGTCGGCAGTCCGAGCGCGATATCGCGACACTTGATACTGCCCCTTGCGACCGAGAAGACGCCGAGCATGCAGGGCGTGTCGCTGGAAGAGGAGTCGGACAACGAGGACAACGGCGACGAAGGAAAGTCAGCTTCGTTCTGCGTTCTGTTGCACGGTGCCTTGAAAGTCGAGAATATGGCGGCTCTGTGCTTGCTCAATAACGATTGGTACGGTTTCATATATTCCTGGGCCGACACGAAGAAAAAATCGAATTTGATGCTGACCGTTCTCGAGCCCGGTCTCGACGTCGTACCGTGGCTCGGCAATTTCAATCACATGGGCACCATAGATTTCGTCGGCAACAAAAACGGCGATTACAGCTTTCCGGTTAAACCTTCCGAAAAGAGAAGCTACTCGCAGAACGCGCCGTCGTGGATACGCCAAGTCGGACTACAATCCGATATACAGAAAATTCTGCGACACGCGAGAAAGTTACCGGAAAAAACACAAAATTTCTACAAGGTAATCTACGCTTACTCATACCGCGCGTTGTGGGTTCGATCATGCTTTTATTCATTTATTTAGCTTCGTTCAAGAAAAATGAAAAAAAATAACAGCGCTTCTATAAATTGCGTTAAAAAATTCAAACACGGCTCTTCGGGAAAGTGAGAAAAACAATGCAGTGTTCTCGAAAAGTGTTATAAGCTGTTTATTTATTTATTTCAGCGACTACAAATCCATTTTTACGCGTCTGATCGATTCTCGATAAAATTCTTCTGCGACGCGATCTCCGCATTTAAGAAGCGTTCCCATACATATTTTACAAGTAAAAGGCGGTTTTGAAAACGGAATTTTTTTTTTAAATAAAATGTTTCTTACAGGAATTAAACAGACTGAGACGCGCGGCATTGTCGATGGGTTTCGTCGAGCTTCTGGAAGGCTTGGCCTCGATATTCGAGAGGGAGTGCACGCTACTTCCTCCGAATTTGCACCTCGACTGTACGATACAAATGGGACACGTTGCCGAGATGCTGCGAAAGCCCTATTCTCGCGAGCTCAAGAACAATATCACACCGGTCAGAACGAAATTTCATCAGGGAGATCAATAAAGTGTTCGATTATTTTCTTTGCAATTCTCACGAGAAGAATCTGGCCGGAATCTCGTTGGATTTATCGGCAGCCCGCCGTTCCAACAGAAAGGCCGTGTTCGTTAATTCATCCGGATTGCATCTTTTATCATTCTGTCTCTGTCTAACACAATGGTTTGGAAAGAGACAGAATGATAAAAGTTGCAATCCGGATGAATTAACGAACACGCCCAAACCGATTCCACACATGCCTGTCTCCACCAATGGGATGCTTTCAAACCGAGCTTGCACCAATCAGCGGCGCGTGTGGACCGATTTGTGGTGGAACGGTCTTCCGATTTATCCCCCCCGGAATTTCGTTGTGCTGCCATCTGTGCACGAAAAACGAAGTATTCGGCGTGTTCGATGAGCCAAACGTTCCTCATAAACTTTTTTATCAAACAAACACTGTAAATATATTAATAAATAATTACGAAAAGCGGCGTTGAGTAACAAAATCGCATTTAACAAGAATAAATAAATAAAACGAGTTCTCAACAATGCTTTCTGAATCGTGTATCCGTTAACGAGTGCCGTTGACCGTGAAAAATCGATCGCGCGTGTTTTGCAATGTCCGTGAGAAGAACGCTCGGTTTCGCGAAGAGACAAACATTTTTCAACGAGTGTCGCGCCCGATTCACCGGGTTTACCGATAAAATACGAAACTTCGAGACACCGGAGAGATTCAAAGATACGTTCGTCGAGCGTTGGGGTGAGTTTCCTTCGAGGCTTTCTTCGAGGTTATGCCGGCGATTTAAATCTTCGTCGATTTGCAGGAAAATATTGGCGAAACGTTTATCTCGACTATCAGGAAGTCGCGGTCGATATTGTCAAAGGATGCAAGGAACATCCCGTTCGTGCTTCGATTTACTTTTCAGGTATGCGGCGCCCGATTCACAATATTTTTTTGAAAAAAAAAAAAAAAAAAAAAATCTAAGTCGCTGGTTATTACGCAAATTTTCAGTTCTAGGAGGTTCCTATTATTTGGCCAAGCACAATCCCGATGAGACGTCCTACCGCGAGCTCTTTCTACAAAATACCATGAGGCTCGTTCCCGTCGGCGAGACGATTCGCAATCCCATAGCCGTCGAGAGAATAAAATTTCTCGAAAGTTGTTACAACAATAACACAGTGCGTCGAATGAATCTTGGAATACTGTCGTTAATATGGATAGACAATTACGACGATGCGTGTGCTCACTACAAAGCCACTTGCAAGTATCTCAAGCCTCGTTACGTCACGTTTCACGAAAGAATAATAGACATTGGTTTTCTGGATACGTGGTGGATTACGAACGAAAAGATGAGAGATTACGACGTCAACGACGAGGAGTTCGTGAATAAGAATACGTAATAGTGATGATTTTATCGGCGATTGTTGATTGTACAGTGTTTGTTATTAAAGATTGTTCGAAAATGATGATTTTTGGGAGTTTTGGTTCTTACAGACCCAGTGAAATGGATGCAGTCCTTGAAATTCATTTTATTTTGCTTCCTCAAGAAGTTTTGTCTATGTGCATTTTTTTTTCAGGTTTTTATGTAATGTTAAGAATATTTCAAAACATCCAAAAACACATCTGGAGAAAATTTCCCGATGAATGAATTTGCCCAATAATAATGAAAGAGCAAAACAATTTGAGAGTAGTTTGAGATATCAAGCTGGAATTTACACCACATTTTGCGGAATCAATTCTCCTTTTTGATCCGATTTTTAGCAAAACCTGCGCGGGCATTCGATTTTTAAGACATTTTTTGCTTTCTTTTTTCGTTTATTGTGCAAATGCCTAGCATATCACATGAGACGCATATAAAAAGAAGCGCCGTTTTTATCTGTATATATAATATATCGTTCTATAAAAATATCAACATCTTTGGAAACTCGTACGAAATTCTACGCAATAAATTTGAATTATTTTGTGTTTTTTTGAACACTATAAAAATATCAACATCGTGGCAACTATGACAACAATTTTTGTGTAAAAACAAAGAGTGATAACAAAGAAAAGATCTTCGAAACGAACGCGATTAATGTTGTTCAGGCAACCGGGGTCGTTGAATAGCAGCCGAAGTCGTGATTTCTTCACGATACTGAAAGCAAGAAATAAAGAATTACAGCGATCTTTCGATGATTTCGTCACTATTCGTAGTACGAAAGATCTTCGATAATTACCCCGAGCATAAACAACGGCTGTGCGGCACGGAGTATAAACCATCATTCTGTGCGAGCGCTCGGAGTACGGTTCGGGTTTCGTGAAATGACTGACTGTCGTGTCCAATCGTTCTTCGCCGCCGAATTGTTTGTCGTCGCTGTTGAGCACGGCCTTGTACTCGCCGGGCTCGTTGACGCCGATCGTGTAATCGGCGAACGATTTCGACGGATGGAAGTTGAAAACGAACACGAGACCGGCGCGTTCGAAGACAATGACCTTGTCGTCCTCGTGTTTGCAGCTAACGTAAGCCTGCGATCGATAAAAATGATCGGTAAAGAATCGGTTGTAATCGGCAAATAAAGAAAAAAAGTTTATCGTTCGAGACGAAAAGATTGATCTTACGGGATGGGCGTGGAGCCATCCGTATTTCTCTTCCAAATGGTTCATCTCGCGATCCCAATTGTTCATGAATTTGTACTTTAGCATATCGTCGTCGACCAAATTCCATTGGCGACGCGCGTAGTGATAACTGTCGTTGTTGCCGACCCGCGGAAAGTCCAGCCATTCCGGATGGCCGAATTCGTTACCTGCAAATATCCGATTTTCATTATTTTTTCATTTTCTTTCTTCGATCATAATACGATATTCCCTTCCAGTAAAAGGTCTGCAAAAAATAACTAGACACGATAATACTGTTTTGGGGAACGAGCACGCAATGACTTCGTGGTCAGCTCGAAACTCACCCATGAAGTTGAGATAAGCCTCGCCACCGAGCGAGTGCGTGATTAGCCTAATGATGTTGTGAAGAGCGATACCGCGATTGATAACGGGATTCGGCGGGCTGACCACGCTCATGTGCGTGTACATGTCTTTGTCCATCAGCCAAAAGGCAATGGTCTTGTCGCCGACGAGCGCCTGATCGTGAGATTCCGCGTACGCCACGGTCTTTTCCATCCATCGGCGATTGCTCAACACCCAGGTCAAATCGCCCATCTTCCAATCCTCGTCTTTCACCTCTTTGAGAAGCTTTATCCACTTGTCGGGCAGCGCCATTGCGAGACGATAGTCGAAGCCCAGGCCTCCCTCGTCGACGGGACGACAAACTCCCGGCATACCGCTAACGTCCTCGGCTATCGTTACCAACTCCGGATAGAGATTGTGAAGCATGTAGTTCGTCATCATCAGATATACCAAACCCTGAACGTCGACGTTCAGACCGAAATATTCGTCGTAGTGGCCCGTGAAGCCGGTACCGAAGCCTCGCGAGTGGTAGAGCATCGAAGTTACTCCGTCGAATCTGCAGCATGTTTTTTTTACTTCAGTGTCATTGAGAAAACCCAAGTTTCTTTTTCACAGAAAAGAAGGAACGCCAAGTATTCAAATTTTTTTTAAACAAAAGTCATATCAATATGAGCCAAGTGGTTGTATTACAAATGCATTTTTTCTATTAGAAATTGTGTAAAATAATCGAAAGCAAAAAAAATTGAAATGCATAATTGGCGTTCCAGAAATAATTATTCTAAGGTCATGCAAAAGTTAAATTAATTATCATCGCGTTTTTGTTGATTTGTATCATTTTTAATATGTTAAAGAGCTTGTCGCGTCAAAGCATGCATAAGGTAAAAAAATTATGATTAGCTGTTTTTGGAAGAACCCGAGAGAGCAGCTTCGATATGTTTACCTGAATCCGTCGAAGCCGTATTCTTCGATGTACCATCGCAAATTCGAGAGCAAGAATCTCAGCACATCGTAGTCACCGTAGTTGAAGAGGCGACTGTCCCAGAGCGGATGATCGCCGCGACTTCCGGAGTAAAAGAAACATCCGTCCGTACCGTCGAACATGTTCAGACCGTCGAGGGTATTCTTCGACGCGTGGGAGTGCACCATATCGAGCAGCACGTAAAGACCGTGCTGGTGGGCAACGTCGATCAATTCCTTGAGCTGCTCCGGAGTACCGTAGCGCGACGATGCCGCGTAGAACGAAGTTACCTAAATGAAATTTGCGTTTTTATCAGAAATTTCCCAAAAAGTTTCTATCCGAAATCTCCCAAAAGTATGAAATTCAAGAAATCCTCGGGCAAATCCCGCCGCATATTTACGATGACTGATCAAATATTTTTATCAAAAAAACGATTTTTAAAAGTTAGAAAAATTGAAAAAAAATTCATTCGCAGCGACAACAATTATCGAATTCTGACAGAAGAAGATTGGATGATCGGTTGCATTTTTTTCAATAATTCGTCAGGTGTGTCTCGACTTTTCAGAAGTATTTATGGTTAAAAATTAACATTCTTGATATCTTCTATATGGTTGACGATTTCTAGAAAAAAAATGAATAAAAAATAGATAGCTTCGTTTTAAATACCTGATATCCGAAACTCGCGTAATAAGCGTGTTCCATTATGGCCATAAGTTGTATGGCGTTGTAGCCCTGCTTGACGATTCTCGGAATCGTGTCTCTAGCAAATTCGAGATAAGTTCCGACTCGCAACTCCTGAGTTGCGATACCGACATGGCACTCGTAAATTCGCAGACTCTCCGGTCTCTTTGGCTTCGGATGCTTCATCTTGTAAACCTGAAACGCCCAAAACGATGAAATTCCAAAATCAAAAGAAAAAATCCATAAATTCGGGAAACTTTCAACATTCGTAATCGAAAACTTTCTTCACAACAAGTCGAAAAAAATTTCGCAAAAAATGACATGAATTTTTTTTCACTCCTGAACGAACCTCTTCTTTCGGTGGGTGCCAAATACGTTGTTTGTAGGTGACTCCTTGACTGCGATCCTGCGTAACGTAGGTGGCCCAGGGCGAAAGACGCTCCAGCAATTCGCCTTTGTGATCTTTTATGATGAGCTTCACTTCGGAGAGATGCTTTATCGGACAAGAGCCGTCCGCGTTGGGCGATAATTTTAATTCCCATTTGCCGTATTCCAGTTTCTTGTAAGAAGTCTTCGTTCTGTCCCAACCGTCTGAAAGCCAATTTATCTTCATGCATATTGATTTTTTGTATATATATTTATTTTATATAAATTTTTTTTTTTCATGTATTTATTTTTTCAACTATCAGAGCCAAAAAAAATTGTTTACTGAAGTCCCCGGTGAGAAAGACTTCCTGAGCTCCAGGCGCCCATTCCAGAGCGGTTACGCTGTTGTCCTCGTTGATGTGAATGCCAAATTTATTGTAAGCCTTCGAGAACTCCGCTAGATCGCCATCCCCCGTTTCTATCTTTTCCAAATAATCCTTGAACAGCGCGTATCTGAAACGAGTTATTAATCGCAATTGCGATAAGGCCGACGCAACAAATTATTATATTTTCGTTACATAATTCGAGGACGTGCTAATCTTGGCAGCTTCCGTCTGTCCCAATTATTATTTCATCTCATCCAATCGGATAAGCAGATTAAAAAAAAAAAATCTCGTTCTTTTTTTCGATTTTTATACGAGCTCGATTTGAAAGATCGATTTTTTTAAATAGTTTATAGAAATGATTGAAAAGACGTTTTTTCAAAATTTATTCATCGTTCGCTTAAGCGCGTTTGGGAAAGATCAAAATATTATGATACGCGGAGTGGAACGTTGTGGGACGAGGAGAGAAAACGAGACGAACCTTTTGCGAATTTCCGTCTCGTAAGGTTTCAAGTACGGATCTCTTTCGAGGAGTGTCGCGATCGCCGGAACTTCGACCTTGGACGGATCCATGCTGGACCACTTGCCGCCCATTGTTGCGACAGGTCAATTCACGATCGGTGTGGAAACGAAACTCTTGAATGGGAATCGGAGAGATCGCGGGCGACGGCGTGTTACCGGCACGGATGCGGTTGCGCGAATGACATATCAAGGTGACTCCCCCACTGCGCGCTCGTCTTGCCATTCAACATCGTCGCGGAGAGCGCTCGTCTGGGCTTTTGACCGTGAAACAGAGACGCACCGTCTCTCGCGACCCGCGCGGCTCTTTGTCGTGCTGCGAAGTGAAACGATTCGGCGGGATCTTCAAAATCTAATCCGCGAACGATTTAATGATGTTCTTTTGATGAGGAGTCAAAGTTTTGCTTGCTCGAATGACAAAAGTGTTAAATATATTATGAGTGGCTTAAGAGGAGGCGAAACATATCTTCGGTGTGTCTCTCTCGCGCCGCCGAGTGCGCCTACCGCGCTATTCTCTCGCACTGACACAAGTTTCACGTGACCTTGAGGGGGATTCGCTTAAGCTTCAAATGTATTGTGATGATTCTTTTTATTCCAGTTTCATAGTCTGATGTCTTAACATCGATTTGAAACGAAAGTTGTCGGAATTCCAAAAGATAGAATGTGAATAGCATGTGATAGAAATTTTAATTTGCGGATTAGCCAAAAATTGGGACAGAAAAGTTCAGGAAAAACAATGTATTCGCCGGATAAAGAAAATTCACGAAAAGGACAACAAAAATTTCAGCCAGGCAGAAGTAACTAGCAATTTCGAGTCAGCAGTAGTAAATGAAGCGAAATATTACAAAATCGCTTTCGAAAAGATGCGCGTCTCTGTTCTCGAGTACACTTATCAATGAACAAGTTTTCTGGATTTTTGCGAAAGTTCGAGGATCCAACGCCACAAGTTTATCTGCCCGGAAATGATATTGCGAGATTGTTCTTTTGTTTTACGAATGTATTATGCTTTCCTTTCGCTCTCGTTATGAACGCCAATTTATGTACAACAATGTGTTCTTAACTAGGACGAATATCGCTTATCGATACACGTTGATTCCGCCATTCGCGCGATATAAATACACCACGATCAAAAAAACGAATCGCCACCGATAGAATTTGTCTCTTCTCCAAACGATAAGACTCGATTAAATCTATACAATTGTTCGGTAATTATACGGTATCTCTACGACTACGAGGGCAGTGTTTATTATCTTAAAGTTATCTTCGCTATTGGATTCGCTGAAGCTTGAATTCGATCGAATTATCTCGAAGCTGTGACAAAACGCAAATGTTTCAAGCTCTCCCGGCAGAGACTCTGTAACCCCTACTCCCATGCGTATAGAAAAACTGATGAATTTTATGGAATATGCGAAAAAAAATAATTAAAATTAATCGTTCCACAAAGTCGATTCTCGATTCGCAAATCGAGACAATAGAAACGAAACAATAAATACACGATGAATCGACGATTCACAGGACTGAACAACAAACAGATTAATATTTACGCTGTAAAAAAATATACTATGAATAATAATTACGTTTATAATAAATTCTCGCTTAGAAGATATATATATATATATATATGTATATATAGAGTTTTACACAGTGTCTTCGAATATCGTAGAATTTATCTATCGGTCGCTTTTAAGCCCGATCGCGTTGATTCACACAGCGTTATTTTAATATACTAACATTGTGAATTAAAGGAGTAAACCCGGTAAAGCCCGACCAAACGTGGGATTCGAAGAGAATTCCGAACACTTCTCAATAAAATAAAAATCAGGCATATGGAACGTGTCTCAAAGATTAATTTTACATAATAATAATATCATGTTATAAACAAATTAACGAAAAAATATAGCGTGCAACAAATTAAACGACAAGCTTGTTTTTTTTTATCGAAAGTGATTGTTCATTTAAAAAAAAGTTAGGTTGTTGGATAATTTGTTGAACAATGAATGTTTTCATTAATTTTGCCAGAACATTTTTGCATTATTTTCATGCAAAATAACTCGTTTCAGAACGTTCTCCATGCTAGATTATTTGACGATTTTTATCTCATTGGGGAGTGTCCGAAATTCTCTTAAATCACAGTTTTAACCGGAAGTTACCGAACTACCTTAACTATCGACGGATCGTTCGAGTTATTTAGCCAATGGCCAATACGAATAGAACCATTTTTTTCTCTTCTCTCGCGCCCACGTCGCCGGCCGTAGAGCCGACAGTTCTGCAATACGGTTAACACTGAGAAACACGTGCTTTTACTATAAATCGCCTCGATTCGATCGATCTACGCTGAAACACAGATCGCGAAAAGCGTGTAACAATAATACTGATTGGTCGACACGCCGCCCATCTCGCCCGTATGCCGATAAAGTATTAAAAAATCTACGAGGACAAGAAAAATGCGCGATAAAAAGGAATAATAAAAAACAAGGAAAAAACAGTAATAAACGAAAGTAAATCGGTGAACAACACAGCCTCTCCGTCTGTTGGAACACATTTGAAGAAAATTGCCTACACCTCGCGAAAAAGAAAAACCCCCGCAGTAATGTTGGACGCTTGTGAGATTCTTTGTACTATTATTCGAGAAACGCAATGATGTGATCGAGTCTATGCATAGTAAAGAAAATTACTATTCATCGTTTTTATCTTCTTGTTTCGGACGCTTACTCTCGTCCATTCGTCGCTCGTTACCTTTAAGTCTAAGACAATAGATTTCGCGTATACAACGCTCATACGCATCTTTTATCATTCACACGGAATACTGAATTTTTGTAATCACTCGCATTCGTCTTCTCGCACATTGATTGTGGCGAATCGCGGATTCGCTCACGGTAGTATCTAATTCTATTAGCACGAATGCTCGATCGTCGATGAGTCGAAAAAAAAAACAAAACAAACAAAGAACATGAATATTTACATGGCCAACGTACATCTGTTGCAGATGGTACTGGACGAAAACAAAACGATTTTTGTATGATTTGTGTACGTGATGACATGATTTGTCTTTGACTCTTTTGAAGAGACTATATTAAGCCTATTTACTCAGTGCATCATCTTGTGAAGCTTTAATATCTTTCCTAATCTTTGCTTCGCCGTTTTCATACCCTTCTTCGGCTTGCGCTCTGTAAAAAAGAAGAGGACAACATTTTACATTACTTCCGAGTATTCGTAAAAGCAAAGAAGATAGAGAAGAGGCAGCGGAAGAATGAAAAAAATAAAGCCGAAAGGCTAATGTACCGAAAAAACAATTTCTCGAATATGTAATTTCCCGAAATAACTATTTTTTGAAAATATGATTCTGTGATGGAGGGAATTGAGGTTTGGTGCGTGGTGTCACGGAAGTCTTACCAACGGGAACAGGTGCGGCCAACTTGGCCTTGACGTCCTTCAGCCTATTCGGACTGGTCAAGATCGAACCGTATCCGATCAAAGGTTTTTCCTCTTCTTCCGCAGGAACCGGCGGAGGAACAACCGCCGGCGGTACTTTCGCAGGCGCTTCTTTCTTCTGCTTATTGTACGTTCGTTTCGTCGACGTCTGTTAACGAAACAATAAATTTCAAAAAATAAAAAACCGGCAACACGCAATGTAATTCAATAATGAAGTTTCAAAGAACGATTGTGTCGCCTCCCCAAATAGACATCTTAATCGTAATTTCGACCAAACTGCGATGCAATTAATGCCTACCAATCGTTTCTTGCATTCTTTCTTCATGTTATGTTCCGTAAAGTCATCCTGACACGAAAGTTAGCGTAAAAGAAACAAGAGCATGAAATTATGTTAATTATTGACTCTTTAAATCTCATAGTCATGAGTCAAATAAGCGAGTAAATGATCGGTTAAGTGACGAAATTCTTTTCAATTGTTTGGAGTACCGATGTTGGACTTACCGGTTGTTTCGCTCGCTTCGCAGCCGCGGCTTCGAGACCCTTTTCCACCGATGTTTTCTTAACGCCTTCCCGCGCGGGCCTGTTAGTTTTCGGAAGAAGTGGACCTACCCGAGCTTTTGGATTCCAAGCCTCGTCGACGCGTCTCTTTCCCCGCGGTTTGAAGATGTATTCCTCGTCGTCCGATGCGTCCAATGCTGGATAAACTGCCGCGAAGATAATTCCAATGTAAATTCTTTACTTGGCAAAAATTGATTTCAAAAAAGTAGCATATATCATTACGGCAGTGCTTGGTCAACTCACTGAAGTCGTCGTCTTGGTGAACTTTATCAATGTTCTCTATCGACTGATCGTCCTCGTCCTCGTGGCCGGATCTACTCGATTTCGTCGATTTCGTTGGTCCCTCGGACGTCGTCGAGTAGCATTGCTCGCTGAACGACAACATTCCCGCGATGGCCTCGCGCGTCGACGGCGATGCCCTGTCAGAACTGGCCGTTTTCAATTTATAAATACTAAGACATCGATTAAAAACGTAACTACCGAATGAACCTGGACGTCGATTGGAAATTATACGCGATATGCGTAAGTGAGAGAAATCAACGAGCGTTTGCATTCAATTGCTGGTATTACGTGTTTCATCCGACTGTCCGTCAATTCGTGGCGCTTGATCGGTCGATCAACGACGATATGGCCGCATTCAATTCGGTGGTAAACGTCGTGCAACATTTACATACTCACCCAATCGGCGGCGGGGCGGCCGGTGCGAACGGTGGATTCGTCGTCGCGGTCCTAGAGAAAAAAAAATGTAATCGCCATTCAAACGAGATCGATGAAATCATAAATAACAATACTAAAGAAGATATTCATTCGAATAATGAATAAATAATTATGTTCAAGATACGTACGGAACTTCTAATTTTTGAGGGCCGGCGCCGAGCGTGTACGCGGAAGCTTTCAAGAGTTCCTCTATACCGTTTTTTGGCACTTCCGCGAGCACGTCGATCTCGCCGACGGCATTTTTTTTCGTTTTCTTTTGCCCACCGGACTTCGATGCCTTTTTGCGCTTCGGTCCCTCGTCGATCGTGAAACCGCCGTAGTCGCTCTCGTTGCTGCCATCGTGGAAGTCGTAAACCGAGGTTTGCTTCCACGTTAATTCCTTGGGAGTTTCGACGGTCTGATCTATGGCGAAGTTGCCGTAAACGTTGACGTTGTCGTTCGTGCTTCGGACGACCTCGTTGTCACCGAGTTTGAATCGTATCACGGTGGGGCTCTGCTTTCCGGCCTTGTTGGATCGCTTGAGAATACCGGCGGTTTTTTTGTCATCGACAACGGCGACGGTTTTGGAGTAAGGATACGAGGCCGGTTTCGGCAGGGTGAGCTTCAACGGTGGCCTAAGCTGAACGGGCTCCTGGACAATCGGCTCCGTCTTTATCGTCACGCCTTTGACGGTCGCGGTGAACGGATTGCCGGCCATTCGGTCCGCGACGTCGTAAGCCACGAAATCCTTGTTTATCGGCTTTTTTTTCTTCCTCTTACTCTCGCGCTCGGGTTTCGGTGGATTCAAGGAAATGAGATATCGCTCGGCGTGCCTTATCTCTTTGCTCAAATCCTTGAGCAACTTCTGACTGTTTACCGTTTCCGGTATTTGACTGCGACTTATCATGTTGTACTGGAAAACAAAGCCAAATCCACGTTCAAGCTCGATAGTTGTATCGGATATATTTCACTCGGCAGTTGTAGAAAAAACTCACGTCTTTGTCGGTGTTCCACTGCTTCAGCACGGACAACAAAGCCTTCACGCCCTGCAAGAAATACGGTGGACACTTTTTCTCCTCCTGATTGAGCTCACGTAAGTCCTTAAGCAATTTCTTCGCTGCGAACCAATTGATCGTCTCGAAACCCGGATAACGAAACTTCTTCGGCGTCTTCATCTTTCTTTCCAACTCGTATATTCTGGACAAAAAAGTTGAGGCAAGATTGCACTTAATTATAGGTCACTTTTCGTAAAAAATCCAACAATAACCAATTATCTTTTGCCCATCTTCAGCAACTGATTTCGTACGTATTGCGAACGCAACTAAACGTAATAATTTGGAAAATACTCGTTGCACTCTTGACAAGGAAATGCGATTTGGCTAACGCGTATTACTCACTGTATCTGCATCGGAATGTTGAGACTGTGAACGAAATTTCCCCCGAAAACGAGGGAATCAACGGGCGTCAATACTGCGTGAATCCATCCCGTTGGTATCATCATTGTCTGTCCCTGTTTTATAACGCACTTGAAACACGCGTCGGCCTGGTCGCCGAAGAAAGTTTCGCTCTGGGCCGAGCTGCACATCCACTGCTGATACAATTGCAAATTCGCCGACGTAGGTTTGACGAGATAAAAAATCTTCTCGCCGCGCAAAACGTGGTACCAAACCGACGTGCCGCCGAAGTCGACGTGAAAGTCTGTAAAACTATCTTTCACGCCCATCAGACAGTACTTCTGCACCTCGGGACGCTTAAGTTCGCTCTCGTCCGACCAATCGCGCGGCCATACGGAATTTACCCAGTCGAGCTTCCGAGCGATGTACGGCGCTTCGACCATAGGCGATAGACTGAAATTTTGTTCATTTTACAAATTATTTCTCTATGTTTTTTCGGAAGGTATTTAGACATTGCTTTTTAATCGACAGCCAATTTTTTTTCTGTATACGATACTTAAATTCAAATTTAATCTAACAAGGAACGTCAACGCAAAATATTTCTTTAAAGGTCGTTAAAATCGGAACATTTATAAAACATTGTAAAAGCGTATTTTCCGTCTATGAATAAATTAATAAATATACCCTGTGTTCGTAAATTCGAGACTTATGACATTGAAGACGCGCGTTCTGCACGGATCGTTGTAATATTCGACGAAATCTCGCAGCTTCATTCTCACGTTGCTCTGTCTCGTCACGTCGATTACATCCATTTCTCGATCGCCTCCTGCACGAAAAAATCGTCATCGTTTGTCAATCGCAAGCCCAATAATAGAATGCAAAGTGTAATTGAGGCGCGTCTTACCTATATAACTTTCTACGTCGTATACGCTAAAATTTGGCGGTGGCACCGTCATGTCTAGTCCATCCTTGCCGTCAATAATTATTGGATTCTCAAATCCATGAGTCTGCAGATACTCGAGTGTCAACTGCTGTCCCCTCACATGCTTGACGACGTCATCGGCTTTTGGAAAATTTCTCGATTTCAATTCTCTGACGAACACCGAAGTGCCGGTTTGCACCGGTTTTGTCTCTGCGTTCGGCTCTGAATACTCGTGACGGTGCCAGTTTGTTCTTATTTTTGCTGGAATGACGATTTTTCTCATTAAAAAAACTTTGACGCCTGACTCGTCATGACGACAAGATTCTTTGATTATTACCTATCGACGGGCCGCACGTTGCTTCGCACTCGGGGCAATGATATTTGTTCAGGTCTGTTGACATGTACTCCTTGACGGCGACGCATCTGTTTGTTCGAAAAAAAAATAGAAGATTTTTTAAATGGCAAATTACACATTTTTCGGTATATTCTGACGCAACGCTCACGTCGACCGCGCGAAAGAACCGCGAGTTCGACGAGATTTCGTCGGGATTTGTTTTTTTCGTTGCGCGGCGAAGCGACGCGAAAGGTTATGTTGTTGACAACAACAACACAACGAGCCCCTTCGAGCATCCGTCGAATGAGACGCGAGGAAAACAACACGACGACGGGTCGCGCGAGTCTCGCGAGAACGTTTCGCGCGATCCGTCACAACCGCGTGCAGCACCGGGAATTCTTTGAACGATGAAAAGTAAAGCACAAATATCCGATGGGCGTAAATACGGGAAACGAGTTGAGCGATTTTGCGTTCGTTGGTTGATCCACACGATATTTTTTTTCGTTCGTTCGCTTCAAAAGCTCGACGAAATGAATCCGCGAACTCACCCTCCGTGATACCATTTCTTGCAGATATCGCACTGTATCATAAATTGTTCGGTATCGTAGGTGATACCGCAAAAACAATAACTATTTTGCAAGTCCATATTATTTTTTTGTGGTTACTCGTTCGGCCAAAGCTTGGGCTCCTCGAAACCACGGATTACTCGACGCGACGGTGAGGGCCTCGCGCGAACGGTTCGAGAAGCGATCGAGCGTCGCAGCGGTTTAGTTCGAAGATATTCAACTAGATGGCGAGCGTTGTGTGTTCTGCGACCAAAAGTCCACGTATTCACGAACCGTCGACAGCGTAGAAAATTGCTAATCAAATTTGTCTGTGAAAAGCACGGAAGATTACGCGCCGAGAATTTGAATTGGAGATGCGAGCGTGACAGATAAGTTCGTCACAAAGAAAGTGCTTGTAATCGCGATGTCCTTGTTAATTAACGAATTACGAACTTAAGTAATTAATTCAATTTATTTATAGAATAATATCGTAAGAATATTAACTAGACAAATTATACAGAATATATAAATATCGATATAATGCAAAAAATATAAATAAATCAATAATGCTAATAATAATCATGGTTCAATTTTTTTTACTTATTTGCCTTTTCCTCGAAACGTGAATTTTTTAATAAAAAAATTAATAATCATCATTTTTGTAAATTGTGAGAAGAGCGTATTCCAGCGAGAAGAAATTTCGGAGCAACGTCGATTTCTACGAGTACAATCGCGTTGAATCAATTATCGCGAATTAATTAATGAAACGGGGATTTTGATACCGCAATCGATTGTAGGTGACGATTTCCGTTCGCTAGTTTTTGTTTTTCACTTAAAAAATTCCGAACGAGAATGATCTCATCAAGAACTTGAACTTGACGAGAATTTGTCAAGAATTTTTATAGTGAGTAATTTACCACGAAAATAGACGAAACGTTATACGATTCGTTTCCCGATTCTATCGAAACGATATTTCCATAAACACAATCCAAGTACACAATCGAAGATAAGAGTCTGTCCTCGTAGAGTAAATAAGCGGTAACAACAACGGCGAATTGCTCAGTACAGCGCGGCGCGTGTCAGCGTAGTTACGCTCAAGGGACGCTCGTGCGAGGCGTGATAAATAAACCGATTACTGCCAAGTATATTTACGAAATTCTACTTTCGTTTTTCGCTTCCTTGATGACTAACAACAATAGCGTTACGCAACAAACTGACTCGTTATCCGGATAAAATTATCTGTCGGCGAAATATATTAGATCGATTGGATTCAAAGATAAATAATAATAAATTAATTAATTGATAAATCAGCGCACACTTATGAGGATCCTCCTGAAATTGACTTTGTTGCTGGTCACTTCGGTCCTCGCGGACGACCATGCAGTCACGGTCTACACACCATCGGGGAAAATCAAAGGTGTCTACAAGAAGTCTCAGTATGGCAAACGATTCGAATCTTACGAGGGTATCCCATACGCTAAGCCACCGGTCGGCGATCTTCGCTTTAAGGTAATCGATATCGAAATTATTAATTAAATAAAATTTAAAAAAATAAAAATCCAACAATATTAATTAAAATTGATTTAAACAATTCATTAATTGTTGAATTAATTAATTAATTAATTAATTTTTTCATTAAAATTGTTGGATTTTTCATCGAACTATCATTTTTAAGATTACAATTGAAAAAATTAATTTAACAAACAATTGTTTTACCGATATCAATTTATTATGAAAAATTGATCAAAAATTACGCCAATTTAATTTCTAAAAAAATACACCATACGAGGCATTATCGACAGACGCAGTAGCGTCTCGACGCCAATACTGAAATTTATACAACGACGAGAAAAACATTTTTGCCCAGCCTCCGGAACGGATAGATCCTTGGGACCATGAGCTGGACGGAACACAGCCCGGCTCGGAGTGTCTGCAATATTTGATCCTTTACGACGATCCATTGCGGAGGGTGAACGGCACCGAGGATTGTCTATATCTGAATGTTTACACGCGAAGCCAATTCGCCGAGAAATTGCTGCCGGTGTTCTTCGTTATTCACGGTGGATCCTTTCAATACGGTTCGGGGGCTGGCCAAGCTCCGCCGGATTACATTATGAACAAGGACATCGTCCTCGTTACCATCAATTATCGTCTCGGACCTCTCGGTATTGACGATTTTTTAAAAATAATATGCTTTCTCTATTATTCAGATCTCCGATTTTTCATGTTTTTCGATTATCCGCTGGTTAACATTTTTTTCAATATGTAATTGTTATAATTATCGAAGGTTTCCTAAGCACGGAGGACGACGTTGTGTCGGGTAATATGGGCTTGAAAGATCAAGTTCTCGCCCTTGAATGGGTCTCGAAGAACATTAGATCGTTCGGCGGTGATCCGCATTCCGTAACTCTCTTCGGGCAGAGCGCAGGTGCTGCGAGCGTTCATTACCACTATTTGTCACCGATGAGCCGAGATTTGTTTCATCGTAAGTCCACTTTTTAAAAATGTTCTATATTTTTTCATTTCTTATTATTTAAATAATATAATTATATATTAATTGACGCTGCGGGCCCTTTTGCGTACAGTTTTTAACAAGTTAGCGAAAAACATGAATTATTTTTCTATATTACATGTACAATAATTGAAAAAAATAATAAGTATATAATTAGCTAGAAATTATGATTAATGCTAAAAACGTCGCAGGTTTTATGGAAACTTGCGAGACCTGCGAATTTCATTTTCATCATGAAAAAAAATCTTATTTTTTTGTAGTTCCACTTCCTGTTTCAACTAGCCCCAGTTTCTTTTAAGGGCAACCAACCGATCGATGGAATCAACGAATTAATCGATTCAAACGATTGATTTCTCGATTCGACCATATTTTAGCTATCGACCGGTTTGGTGTAACGACTAAGTTTTATCCGTGTCTCTCGCGCAGGTGGAATATCCCTCAGCGGAACAGCTTTCAACTGTTGGTCGCAGACCGAAGCTTCGCTGGAGAAGGCGAAGAAGCTCGGAGCGCTTCTGGGTTGCTCAACGGACACCAACGAGGACTTGATCGATTGCCTTCGGGAGTGTTCCGCCGACGATATAATGGGTGCCGATCCCAAATTCATGGTAATCCATCGTCGCGCGATTCCTATTTACAATTCGGCCTTCGTAATCTCTTTTATGTTTTGACTTCCCACTATCAGATACTGGCCATGTTTTAGTGAGCCTCGTTCGCATATCGCGGCATTATTCGTTTATTGTTCGTAGCGCTCGAGCAAGTAAATTACTTGCTCGTTTAGCTTTAGATCACGATTTAGGGGAGACCGGGGCTGGTTGAAACAGTCGGAAAATCGAAGGTTCTCGCGTTAAAGAAGGTAATAACACTCCAACCAACGATTATGGCAGGCTATGCGAGGAATTTTTTCGAGCACCACATTTGTCGCGTGGAATCTTCGATTATTGTTCGCGGCCTTCCGATTTCTCGGCGTTTCAACCAGCCCCGGTCTCCATTGCGATAGCGAACACTATGGGAGTCGCGGGGCGATTCAACGATGAATTCCGAAGGTCGGAAGTGCTATGGCGATGCGTAACGACCTCGCTAATTTCAATTCGTCATTACTGACACACTTCGCTATCGTAATTACGCCCTCGATCTCACACGTGCGAATCTACACGGTCGTGGTTGACGTTTTTGCTGCCTATATGCGTTTTTAATCCACTTATGCTTCCCGCCGCCTGTGCGACCGTAACGCTAAGCGCCGGCAATGTCTAAGAATCCTGAAGTCGTAGTTAATTGATATACCGTCAAACCTCTTCATTTTATCTCGTAACGATCGCCGCAATTACGCCGATGATCCTTAAGGACGTTCCTTTGAGAAAAGTGAGTTTCACGTGAAATGGAGCGAGAATTTCGATCACTTCTCAACGGAACAAAAAGCTGACGAAAAATCGAGCGCATAGAAAGAAAGCGGAGAAAAGATTGATTTTGCATGATAAGAATTTCAAAATGTTATTAACAATTTTTTGAACAATTTTTGAAATATCTGAAACAACTCTGTTTCGCGTGAAATAAACGATTTTTGTTAACCGAACAGGGCTGGCTCTACAATCCAGACGTACCGTTCGGTCCCGTCGTTGAGAAAAATGCGACCAAGCCGTTTATATCGAAAGCGCCGATCGACGTAATAATCGACGGCGAGGTGGCCGATCTGCCCTGGATCACCACCGTCGTGTCCGAGGAGGGTCTCTACACCGCCGCGCAATTCATAAACGACGACGATCGACTAAACGAATTGAACAATACATGGGACTCCATCGCTCCGCATCTTCTCGATTATAACTTCACGATTCCGCGCTCGCAACACGCCGCTGTGGCGCGTAAGATACGAGATCATTATCTGGGAAACGCGACGATCGACAGAGACACGGGAATGACCGTGGTGCATCTTATGGGCGATCGTTTGTACGTCGTCGATGCGGAAAAGAGCGCCAGGTTGCAGGCTGAAATGGTCAGCAGTCCTATCAGAATGTACTACTTCGATTACCGAGGTGAATTCAGTCTAACAGACGCTTTCACCGGCACCATGAAGAATTTTGGTAAGTTTTCGCTTTCAACTGCTTCGACGGTCTGATAGTGTATCTAATTCTGCCGATTGCGTAAAGGCGTTTCGCACGCCGACGACGAGTTTTACGTGTTCCCCGGCCCCGATGGAACGGTGAAGTGGAAGCGCGACCTGGAGATGAGCGAGTATATGGTGAACTTGTGGGTTTCGTTCGCCACCACAGGGTCAGTAGCGTTTTGGCAATTTTTTCAAGACTCAGAAATACTATTTTCTGGCTGGTGCGGGCAGTGCGCGGTTAAGCGGTCACCCATCCAAGTACTGACCGCGAGCGATCGTGCTTGACTTCGGTGATCGCCGAAGCCGCGCACCGACCTCGCATCCACCGTTGCAGTTGTATTTCTGGATGTTTCAGAGTACTTTTCTAATATCAATGCCATTTGTGATATTGATCATATTTTCAGGACTCCCGAGGCCGGTATCGATTGGGTACCGGTCGATCCATGGTCGAAAGCGCTTCGGTACTTGCACATCGCCGGACCGAACCAGCGTTGGATCGAGGAAAACGTCGATTTCGGCCGGAAGGACTTCTGGAAGACCATCGACTTCAACGAGAACAAGCCGTCCAACGAGTCTGCCGCGGTAATTGATTTCTTTTCGCGCGAGCATCGCTCATCAACGGCTTCGCCAAATTCTTCCAACGAATAGGCACTATTACGAGAATACAAGATATCGTTATCAGCGGTCAGTTTTGTCGATACGAAAAAATTGTCACTAAACGCTCCGAAAGCTCAATAAATTCCGATTGATCAAAAGATAAACAAGTTTTCCGGCTTTGTCCCAGCAACGGGGAATAAATTTGCCGATAATACTTTCGTCGGCGTTTCCGCATTGGGGACAAATTGTTTGGATTACCAATTCCAATTGCGATACCTCGCCTTAACCTTCGTGTAATCTATAATTGCCCACATATTAGTCAGTCAATTTTATTCGACGAACTGCCAGCCAACTACCAAGCGAGACACTAACTCAACAGGTAACATGTATTTTTTTTGTTTCTTCTTTAAGTAAAACTTCACTGACTGTAGTACGGTACGGAAAAGCAGAGAAGGCACTTTATCGTTTACTGAGTATGTTTCCACCGAAGCTTTTACTTTGTTCCTAAAATAAATGTCCCATTAAAAAGAAGAAAGAAATTAAGGCAAGAAAAGAGGGAAACCGATTGTTTCAAGAACAAAGGATTGCTGAAGTTTATTAAAAAGAAAAAAAAAACATTTCTTCGAATGTGGAACTTTTCTTGACGAACGAAACGAGTTTTCTCTTCTCACAATCCGAATATTTTAAGAAGAGCAGAATGTCGACGAGGATACTCGCGGGATTTATCGTAGCGCTGCTCGCTTACGCTCTCGCGGAAGCGAAATCGCCGAGAGTTTCAACGGCTTCGGGAATCGTCAGAGGCTCCTGGCAAAAGTCCCAGCGTGGCAGAAGCTTTCGAGCCTTCGAAGGAATCCCCTATGCTGTGCCCCCGATCGAAGAACTTCGTTTTCAGGTAAATTGTAAATAGGGGCGAACGGGGCAAAACGGCATACCGGGGTAGAATGGTATAAAATGATAAAATAGTGTCCCCTGTACGATAGAATTGGGGCAAAATGGAACGAGGGGAAGTCCCATCGAAGTCGATTTTCTTGCTGTTCCATTTTGCCCCTGTCCCATCGTGCTCCAATACCATTTTTCCCCGGTATACCATACGCACTCCCACGCGTAGGTAAGTCAGTTGGTCAGTAGAAAAAAAAATTGCAAAAAACTTCTACTGCAGCCGCCGCTACCTGTGCAACCGTGGATCGGCGAACTTCCGACAACGAAGCCCGGCTCGAAGTGCCTCCAATATCAGCATCTTTACCAGGATCCCTCGGACAGGGTGACTGGCGCCGAGGATTGTCTGTACTTGAACGTCTACTCACCGGTAGATCAAGAATCATCGCCGTTCAATAGAACCTCGCTTCCGGTTATATTCTACATTCACGGTGGAGCATTTCAATTCGGATCAGGAATCGATCAGGGCAAACCGTATTATTTTATGAACGAGGACCTCGTTCTTGTCACTATTAATTACCGTCTTGGGGCACTAGGTAATTTTTTTTTTTAGAAATATAACTTATTATCATTATTATTATTGATTAATTAATAGTTAATAATTAAAAATTAATAATTATTTATTAATTTATTATTATTATTATTGATTAATAATAATTTTATTAATAATAATAATAATAAGGGATAAGTAATGTATTCGGTGGTGGCATATCGAAGGTTTTTTGAGTACCGAGGACGCAACGGTGCCGGGCAATATGGGCCTGAAGGATCAGAATCTTGCGCTGCGATGGGTCTCGGAGAACATCGAATTTTTCGGCGGTGATCCGAATTCGATAACGCTGTTCGGTCAGAGCGCCGGTGGGGCGAGTGTTCATTACCACTATCTATCGTTGATGAGTCGAGGATTGTTTCACCGTGGGTCACAGAATGTTTCTATGTAACTGTTCCGAGACAATCATTGCGAATTGCTGGTGATTTTCGTTTGCTACATGCAGGCGGCGTGTCTCTGAGTGGAACGGCTCTGGATTGTTGGACGCAGACCGAAGCGTCGTTGGAAAAGGCACTGAAGCTCGGAGCCATAATGGGATGTTCAACGAACGACATCGAAGCGATGATCGGCTGTTTAAAGACTCGACCAGCCAAGAGTATCGTCGAGGCTGAACCCCAATTCATGGTGAAATCGAACCAAAGACTCGCATAAATTTTAATAGAAGATTGGCAACTTATTTTATTTTTTTCGTAATTTTTTAGATTCAACGCTTTTTTTTTAACAAAACAAAAGAAAAGTTGTTTTTTAGGATTTTTTTAAGACCTAAAACGACAATTGAAAAAAACTCAAGATTTTCTTGTGGTGTTCGAGAATTGATATCGAATTTAAAAAAATTCAATCCTCGCAACTATCGAGGACTTTTGCTTCAACAGGGCTGGCTTTACAACCCTTTCACGCCGTTCGGTCCCGTCGCCGAGCGAGGTTCCGTCGAGCCGTTCATCGTGCAATCCCCGATCGAATTGATCGTGAGCGGCAAAGCGGCGGATCTCCCGTGGATCACGACCGTCGTGTCCGAGGAGGGTCTCTACCCGGCCGCCGAATTCATCGCCGACGACAAACGCATGAAGGAACTCGACGAAAATTTCGAAACCATAGCGCCCTATATTCTCGATTACAACTTCACGATTCCGCGCTCCGAGCACGCGGAAGTCGCGCGAAGAGCGAGGGAACATTATCTCGGGAACGAGACTATCGACAGTCAGAACGCTACCCCGTTGCTGCATATGATCGGCGATCGTCTGTACACGGCGGACGGACAAAAGGCCGCCAGGCTTCAGGCCGCAGCGAACCGGAGCCCGGTCAGATTTTACTACTTCAGTTACCGCGGCAATTACAGTCTCAGCAATGCTTTTACTCACAGCGATGAGAATTTTGGTGAGTTGGCTTTTAGATTTTTAGATTTTTAGATTTTTAGATTTTTAGATTTTTAGATTTTTAGATTTTTAGATTTTTAAATTTTTAGATTTTTAGATTTTTAGATTTTTAGATTTTTAGATTTTTAGATTTTTAGATTTTTAGACATATATGCATATTAGTATATGATACTTACTGTGTTCAGGTGTTTCGCACGCCGACGACGAGTTTTACGTGTTCCCTGGTCCCGGTGGACCCGTAAAGACGCAACAGGATCTACGGATGAGCGACTACATGCAGAATCTGTGGACATCGTATGTTACGACCGGGTAAGTCACAGTTCTTTTGGGGGTTATAGGGTGTATGATAAACATATTCGATGGCAAGCGAGTCGCACGTCGGTTTTTTTGGCATTCCGTTAATTTCAGTGTTCCTAACGCGAGCATCGAGTGGACACCGGTCGATCCGTGGTCGAAAGAATTCACGTACTTGCACATCGCGGGGCCGACTGAATTTTGGATGGAGAACAGCACGGATCTCGGTGAGAAGAACTTCTGGAACAGCATCGACTTTGAGGAGAACGAGCTGCCAGGCGCATTGGATTCTGAAGATTATTAATTGTTGCGAAAATAAAGTGTAACGAGCGCAGAATTGACGTTCGGACAATCGAACACTCGAAGAAACCATTCATTTACTCCAATGAACCATCAACAATTGACCTTGAACTTTCGGATGGGTCGTCGATGTAATTGCAAAAGTAGAAACGACCTGCATTCGAATCGGCGCGGTTCGAGCTGCGCCGAGCAAAAACCCTCCTCGACCAATTGCAGCCCCCGCGAGAACGCATTGCTTGTCGGACCCATCGGTCACATAGTTTCAAACGCCCAAAAGATATTCTTGCTCTTCACAATGCCAAAAGGACATTGAGCCACAAATAAGAGCGAAATATCGTTAATTCATCGAGCGAGCGATGCAACGCGTTGCGACGACGCGAGCTATGTGAATTATCACAATTAATCGTGTCCCAATTTTTCTCATGACGTGTCCCGTTGCGCGTGCGACGAGCGCATGCGCAGTGCGACCTTACGTGGCATCGGACAGGCAGCAGCACTCGCTGTCTCCCAGTCTAAATAACATTTTCTTCATTTTAGTGTAAACATTTGTGGATACGTTACCCGTTTTGTTATGGTTTAGTGATCCCACGATATAAGAACCGTGAGTACGACATTCATCGTATTGTTGCGAAGAAAAACCACGAATTTTTTTCTCCGTCCGCCGCGGTTTGTTTCGCGACGACGATACGCGGCTAAACGCAACGACTCCGATAACTCCGGACAATGTGACGTTTCCACACACGTAATGATCATTGTTCCATCGCGTTTCAACGAATTTCCCTCGGCTATCGACAATCGCGTGAGACTCTTCGTTGTTTTTTCCTTAGCACGGAAAATTTCAATGATTTTAACCTCAATGTCAAATAAATGAGAGAAAAAGGGGGAAGAAAAAATTCGGATACTCGCTCCTGAATATTAACATCTGCAAACTGCTGACACTGCCTTTCTAATTTTCCTCTGCGATAGTTTTTCTTTCTCTCGACTCCTTGGGCTCCAATTATGGTCTTTGAACCGTTTGAATTTTGGCGATCGCCATGAATTCTCATTTTTATATTCGATGGGTCGGCGAATGTGAGGCCCGAGTGCCGGAAACGTGAAAACCGTAGCGTTATGTTTAAATAACTGTGGTCTAACCTCGACCCTTGTCGACAATATGGTACTTTGCATGGGCGTTCCATCAAGATTTTTTTTTACTGTACAAAACCATTATGCTGAATGACACACATGAAAAAAACAGTCGGGCGCCAAAAACAGATGTTGCATTTGACGCTACAAAATCTTCACTCGTCTCTAACGCTTTCTACAAGCGTCAATTTGTATGCGAGAGAAAAGATTCTTGAGATGTCAAAATTGAAAATAAGCCACTGACGGAAACAGTTTGGTGCCCGCCGTCAAAATTTTGAATAGAATCGGAGAACCTGTCGTATCTGCGCAGCGTTTGCCAATTATCGATAATCATAGTAGACGGTTTTTTTAATCTTTCAAAGCATCAGCGATGGGTAATTTGACGACAGCGTCATGAAAATTGAGCATAGTTGTAAAGTACTTTAGAGCCGATAAAACTCGTTTGGAGCAGAGCTCTGAAGTAACGATAACAAAATTATTTTTTGCCGCTTTAATTTTGGACCCTCGCACAACTTTGTGGCATAACGAGACAATAAAAAATTGTACAATAGAATTAGAATCGATACAGAGTTATTTGAAAAAATGGGTCTTGATAGAAAGTTGTTCAGGAATTATAAACAAATTATTGAAATTTTATTGAGAATTTATTAAAAATCGTTGAGAAATTATGAAACAGTGATCATTCGTTCGTTTCCAGCGCAAACCATTTGTTATTTTCCCATTTATGTTTCAGAGTTAAAAATGAATCATCAATACATGCAGCAACAGCAGCAGCCCGGCTATTATCCCGGGCCGCACAGCGGCGCGCCGCCTTACGATGGGTTGACCTCTAACGTGCCCCAAAATTTAATGAAAGGACCGCCGGGAGCACCACAGAATTATCAATCCCAGAAGCCTGTACAGGGTCCTCCGGCTTCCGGAAACCTGCCACCGCCTATACAAAGTCCATATTACAACAACAACATGCAGGGTGATTCATCTCAATTTTCATTTCGAAGTACAGAAGCATACGATTTTTTGGACATACGAAATATTTGTCTAACGCGAGTTTAGATTTCGCCAATCTCCGATTTTCCACTATCCGAAACAGTAACAAACATGGGGTGACTAAAAAGAATACTGCAAGTTCATGCACATAAAATTCATTTTACTGACTGAATAGTTAAAAATCTGTTGCCAAATATCGTATTGTCGTCACAACTAAAAAATAACAAACAAATTCAGACGAATGAATAAAATATTAGCGACTGCGTGCGATTTGGGAAAGAAACGAAAAACAAAACTCAATTTCATGCAGGAAACAATCAGCCGGGACCTCCGCCGAGTAGTTCGCCGCATATCGCTCCGCCGCCAACGAATCAAAGCAATCTGACGAATCAAATGTCGAATATGTCGCTTGGAAATCAGCAGCAGAGGCCGCCGTCTGCGGTAAGTTATTTTTTTTTCATATCCAATTATAAAAAAAGTCGAGAGCTCAAAATACTCTATCTACTCGTTGAGCCTTCAATGAGAGCGAATTAAAAAAAATATTCTCTACGTTTCGTAACGCAGCAGAACTTTCCTCCGTCTACTGGAAACAGCAATTCGATGCCAGCACCGCCGTCGAATCTGAATGCTTCAAATGGATACAATACTCCCTCCGATCATTCGCCATCCGGTAATTAATTACAAACCGATACTTTCCGTATTCAATACTCGAATTTCATGCTTGTTCTTCTTCTTCATTCTCGCCTCAAAGTTGACGAAATATTATAATTTCTATTTTCTTTTGTTCGATATTCCGTAGATTCCGTTGGCCAAAACGATTCTCACGGATCTCAATTACCAGGACAATTTCCGCGTCAATCGTTGCCCCAGCAAGGTCTTCCGTCGTCACAGCAAGCCCCGAGCAATCCTCCGTTCACCAGACATTCCAATGAGTCGATGCCGCAGTTTCCGTCTCAGCCACCGCCGCCGCAGCAGCAGCAGCAGCAGCAGCAGCCGCAATATCCTGGACAGCATCCACTGGCGGGTCAAGGAGGTCAGCCGCCATCGGGAATGCCAATGGCCGGACCGCCGCAAGCCGTTCAGAGCAACAAGCTCCTTCCGCCGTCTCAGGGTGCCCAACCACCGATGGGATACACCTCGCCCGTTCAACAGCAGCGTCCGGGGCAGCCTCCTCATCCTTTCATGGGTCAGCAGAACATCGCTGGACCTCCGTCGGGGCCGCAGCCAAATCTGTCCGGACCGCCCTTGCCGGGTCAGCAATCAGGATTTCCGGGACAACAAAGTATGTCCGGTCCTCCGCCTTTGCCGGGTCAACAAAATATGGCTGGTCCTCCGCCTTTACCGGGTCAACAAAATATGGCTGGACCTCCGCCTCTACCTGGTCAACAAAATATGGCTGGTCCTCCGCCTCTACCGGGACAACAAAGTATGGCTGGTCCACCGATGCCAGGACCGCCCGGAGCAGGAGGCTATCATATGGGCGGACCTCCGCCGGGAATAAATCAACCTCCGCAGATGGGTGGACAACGGCAGTACATGTCGGGCCCGCCATTGCCCGGACAGCCTATCGGCTCGCCTATGAATCGACAAACCCCTGCCGCAGGTCCGGGCTATCCGCAGCCTGGATTTCCACAACAATCTTACCAACCAGTGAGTTTCTCTTTTCATTAATTCCTTCCAATTAACGAATCACAGTTTTGTTCTCTATTTTTGTTACCGTTTTTTTAATTAATAGTGTAAAACATGAGGTTTAATTGATCCTTATCGATAATAGACATGATAATAATAATACCATATCGATAAACAATATTCATAATTTTTTTTTATTCAGTTATTTATTTTTTCATGGAATAAAAAATATTTCTACGATTTATTTAGGATCCTTACGGAGCTCAGCGAGGTCCTTATCAAGGAACGGTTCCCGGTGGGCCGACAGCCGGTTATCAGCCGGGCGGGGCGCCTCAGCAAGGCCGTCGTCTCGATCCCGATCAGATGCCGAGTCCGATTCAAGTGATGCAGGACGATCAGCGTACGCGCGGCGGTGTATTCGTTACGAATCAAAAAGGCTTGGTGCCGCCGCTCGTAACGACGAAGTACACGACGCAGGATCAGGGCAATGCATCGCCGAGATTCATAAGATCGACGATGTACACCGTACCGACGACGAACGACATAATGAAGCAAACCGGCGTACCGTTCGGTCTCATAATAAGCCCGATGGCGCAGGTCGGCGAGGGCGAATACGAGCCCCCGATCGTCGACATGGGCGAGATCGGTCCGGTTCGTTGCATAAGATGCAAATCCTACATGAGCCCGTTCATGCAATTCATCGATGCCGGACGACGATTTCAGTGTATGTTCTGCAAGGCGACGAGCGAAGTGCCGCAAGAATATTTCCAACATCTCGATCACACGGGACAGCGAATGGATCGTTACGAAAGACCCGAATTGATGTTGGGCACGTACGAGTACACAGCGACGACCGACTACTGTCGCAACAACGTTTTTCCAAAGGCTCCGGCGGTGATATTCCTCATCGACGTGTCTTACAACAACGTCAAATCGGGACTGGTCAATCTCATTTGCGCGGAAATGAAGA
The DNA here is from genome assembly GCA_963924025.1 of Ischnus inquisitorius. Taxonomy (NCBI): domain Eukaryota; kingdom Metazoa; phylum Arthropoda; class Insecta; order Hymenoptera; family Ichneumonidae; genus Ischnus; species Ischnus inquisitorius. Next base: position 6,869,475 of record OZ001251.1, on the reverse strand, counting down.
AAATCATCTCGAACTTGCCGATCGACGCTGGACAAACGAGAACCGCCATGAAAGTCGGATTCATAACTTACAACAATACCGTACACTTTTATAACGTCAACGCCTGCCTCACGCAACCCCAGATGATGGTTGTCGGCGATGTTCAAGATGTCTTCATGCCGCTGCTCGACGGTTTCTTGTGCGACGTCGAGGAGAGCGAGGCCGTTATCGATTCTCTGATGACACAGATACCGGCGATGTTCGCCGATACCAGAGAAACCGAGACGATACTCGCGCCCGCTATACAAGCCGGCCTCGAAGCTCTCAAGGTCAGTTTACTCGGATTGTCAAAAAAATTGTTGTTAATGAATAAGTTTCAAAAATTAGTAAATTTATAACAAAAAAAATGCTCACAGGCCTCTGAACGTCCGGGTAAATTGATGGTTTTCCACTCGTCCCTTCCGATCGCCGAGGCACCGGGAAAGCTGAAGAATCGCGACGATCGCAAGGTTCTTGGAACCGAAAAGGAAAAAACTGTGCTAGGTAAGACATCGACGTTATGCGCTTTTTCTTGGCGTCTAAAAATTTCTAAAAAAAATCTATAATTGCATTGTGGTTTCGCAACGATAGTTCTATATCTGTTTTTTTTCCAGCTCCGCAAACGAACGTTTACAACAATCTCGGGCAGGAATGCGTGTCCGTCGGTTGCAGCGTCGATTTGTTTGTTTTCAACAATTCATATGTGGACATCGCAACGATCGGACAAGTATGCCGTCTCACTGGTGGTGAAGTCTACAAATATACGTACTTCCAGGTAATTTTTTATTGTTTCACATAATGAATTTTTTTTAAATGTAATTAAGATGTAACGTTATATTGTCAGGTGAAAGTGAAATCCAAAGAGCATTACTTTTTTCTTAAGCAGAAATTGCTTCTTTGATTTTTCTGAATCCGTATGAATTATTTCGGAATTACTTCTAATTTTCAAAAATCCCGTTTCTGGGGAAATCTATGTTTTTTTATTAATTTTTTTTCATGGCACATCTTGTTCATAGGCCGACACGGACGGTGAGAGATTGATAACCGACATCGTGAACAACATAAGCAGACCGATAGCATTCGACGCGGTGATGCGCGTACGCACGTCGACGGGAGTTCGCGGAACCGATTTCTTCGGACACTTTTACATGTCGAACACGACGGACATGGAGCTCGCGAGCATCGACTGCAACAAGGCGGTAGCGATAGAGATAAAACACGACGACAAATTGACCGACGAGGATGGAGTTTACATCCAAGCGGCACTGCTGTACACGTCTTGCGGCGGTGTGAGAAGATTGCGAATCATCAATTTGAGTCTCAGAACGTCCTCTCAAATGGCCGAACTTTACAGAGCGTGCGATCTCGATGCCGTCATCAACTTCTTCTCGAAGCAGAGTAAATTCCTTTGATTCTTCATGAATTTTTTCCCCATTTTCTTTCTTCGATCTGGAGGTTCCCTAGTCGAGGGAAACAAGAAATTCTTTTTCGATCGAACTCTTCGGTAAATTAGTATGAACATTCATGTTTTTGTTTCTCGTGTAATTTCAGGTGTCTTCAAGCTGCTGGAGTCATCGCCGAAAGCCGTGAAGGATAGTCTTATCGCGAGATGCGCGACAATACTCGCGACATACAGGAAAAATTGCGCCTCGCCGTCGAGCGCCGGTCAGCTAATATTGCCGGAGTGCATGAAACTTTTGCCGCTCTACGTGAACTGTTTGCTGAAGAGCGACGCCATATCGGGTGGTGAGTTAACACAAATTACTCTCGCGTTTTTTCAACCAATATTACTTCTTCCATGAGACATGTGAATTTATGGTTTTTGTTTGTTTCTTGTTTTATAGGTGCGGATATGACGATCGACGATCGTTCGTACGTGATGCAAGCCGTCGCGACTATGCCACTGTACACATCGGTCATATACTTTTATCCAAGATTACTGCCACTCCACGATATCGATCCGCAAGACACGGATCTTCCGCAACAGTTGCGTTGCTCCTTCGACAAATTCATGGACGATGGAGCTTATCTTCTTGGTACAGAAAACTTTTACTCAACTTAAGAACTTCATTCTAAAAAAAATGTTCAGATCTTTTATGCTTTTTGTTATAAGAGTTTTTAGTTTAATTTTTTCTGTATTTCACGTTTCGTTTTCACAGAAAATGGAATTCACATGTTCCTCTGGCTGGGACTGGGTCTCTCGTCCGAATGGGTCACCGAAGTATTCGGCGTAATGCTCGTCGACACCGATCGCACGACGCTCCCCGTGCTCGACACTCCACTCAACAAACGTATCAGGGATATTGTTACGCAAATTCGTGCCGAAAGACATCATTGCATGAGGGTAAGCGATGTTTTGTTCTTCACGCATCTATAACATTTTTAATCAATAATAACTGAGCCATAAATCTCAAATTTGCTTCGGAAAGTGTTTGAATTTATAGAAACTACGTTCGATTACCGCATCAAATCTTCCGCAATTTTTTCAATAATGTGGGAAACAATACTAATTTCTGACAATCGATATCTAATTTTTTTTCTTCGCATTGCAGTTAACGATCGTTCGTCAACGCGAGAAGCTCGAGATGGTGCTTCGACACTTTTTGGTCGAGGATCGAGGAAACGACAGTAGTCCAAGCTACGTGGATTTTCTTTGCCACACGCACAAAGAAATCAAGACGCTCCTTAGCCAATGAATATCCTGAATGAAATTTAATCGAGCAACATCTCCTCTCCCTCGTTATCGTCGCGATTTCAAAACAAAATCTATATATATCTAAACATTTAAAAAATTGAAAATAAAAAAAAAGCATCGTGGAAATTTTTATGCCGCAAGTACGGAATCGAGAATCGAAGGAAAAAAAATATATGTATACGTATGCATCTTATCTAACACGTTTCATCGAATAATTGTCAGATAATATTTTAATCAACTGTGCGACGGCGAATAAGGGAGAGGGGAAAGCGCGAAACTCGGCGCCTTAGAAATGCAAAGATAACCGGATAACGTGGTGGAATTATGTATATGCATGTATTATGTATAGTTGTTACGGACGGACAGACGACGACGACGACAAAAAAAAACAACACACCAATGCGGGATAACGATGATGAAAAAAATGAAAAATCTAAACGGCCGAAGCTCGATATGTCGGCTCGAGCCGCGATCGAGGTGAAAAATGAAAGCTCAGAGACAAATTAATTGCAGTGAATTTACACGACAACAAAAAACAAATAAAATAAACAATGAACAACAACAAACACAGACACATTAACACGCAGGACATATAAAGAAAAAAACAGCTAACACGAGTATAATTGTAAACGTAAGAGAAGACGCGAAGACGATGAGGAAAATGAAAAATTGTATCATTATAAACATATTATTTTAATTAGTCCTTTGTTATTACTATTATGTGCTAAATTAAACTATAAAGATGGAAAATGAAAGGAAATGGAAGAAAAAAAAGAAGAACAATAGCAATGTATGGGAAGGAAAAAAATGAAAAAAAAAATTGATGATAAAACAACATTATAAATTTGTATATCGAACGGAGCGTTTCAGAGGAGAGACTAATTTTTAGCGTCGAGCCACTTTGACGCATCGAGGTTTTGTCAATAATCGATTATTCACCGGTATAGATGAATTTTTTACAATCCATATTATTAGTGGCTATAGATAATTTCTTTTTATTAATTGTTTATCGTTTTATCGAAGTATCAATTAGTCGCCGCTATCGTTAATTCAAACCATTATTTAACGTTTTGCTGAAATATCGATTATTCGACCGTAAAGGTCAATTTTTTTAAATGGTTTTCTTCGAAATGCAATCCGAGCTTTGGCTCGAATGCCGGCTAATCTACGACGAGCTCTAATAATCGACAGTGGTTAAAATTGTCGAACGTCAACAAATTCAGCTAATGAAACTTCGGTGCCGATTGCGATATCGACGGGAATCGACGACGTCTCGGGAGTTCGATCAAAGCGCTTTCGTTGAGCTTTTTCAAAAAGCATTTTTTTCTATTCTTTTTTTCACCAACACCGGGCTTCGCCCTCTCCGATAGATTTTCTAAGTGTTCTAAACATAAACAATAACTTTTTTTATGATATAAATGTGCGACCGGTTTAATCCATCGAAGGTTTCTAAAATGTGAAATTCAGCCCGTTACGAAAAGTGTTTAGACTTTTTTTTGCGTTACTTGTTTCCAGTTGGATTTTAAACACCTTTCGGCGTCGCTCGATTGCGAATTATCGGGCAGTGACGAACGATCCGACCAACGGATCGGCCGCGCGGAACACAACGAGCGATCGCTCGGGAACCAAATGCCTTAATTAATCAACTGCAATCGAAGCGCAAAGTCATTGTTTTTCACGAAATTATCGATCTTACGGATTATTTTGATTATTTTAATTAATTAATTAAAATTGTTTATTAAAATTAATCTTTGCTTTATCGTCATTATTTCGATTCGTTATAGATTTTTTTTATCGGTGACAAAAAATAATGATTGGGTGTAGTTACGACGATTTGGCGCTCGACGAAGCCTGCCTTTTTCTGAATACCAATGACGAATATTACAACGCTACTCTTTACTCACTGTCTTCCGACTGTGTCCTGGTATATATTTTACGTAAAACAAATCAATCGCTTACCGATTTATTTTGCGCGACGAATTGATTATTGGATATTTTGTTATTTTTAATCGATATATTCTTGTAGTGTCCCTTCACCAAAGTGTATTGGATCGAACAAGGAAAGAATACGAGCATCACACTAAACACCGCTGAGGCCGTAACGTGGAGAGTTTACAACGATTCCGGGATCGAAAATTTTAGATCGACGAGCGACGAAAGGTTCAATACTTGATTACAGAATTTTTTTGAGTCATAAAAAAAAATTGATTTAATATGTAATTTCATTGATTGATATTAATGATATTGCCATTAATTAAAAATATTCAATTACTTAAATTCATATAAATTTAATTTGTTCATGATTAAAGAAACAATAGACAGAGGAAATTAATAAATTAGCTTTAAATTGTTTATTTTTAGTGGCATAATCTGCCAATTTCAGCCGAACGTAGGCGAGTATGGAATTTACGAATTGACCATCGACGACGAGGGTTGTGAATTCGATACGATTCTCGAGCCCGTTAATCCTTATATACGTAATTAAAAGCAACAATTAACTACTCCGTCGCTCTCACTGCAATTTGCAGCTCTCAATTTTCAACAACAATTTGCAGCTCTCGCCATAATTTTTGCGATCGTCCTTTGTATTTTACTCGGCTTTTCCCTCGCCCGGATCGTCGTTAATCTGGTGCGAAAACAACGACCAAAAGAAATATCGGACGGAAGAAACGATGCGGACGGAGCAACAAAAGGCAGGGTCAATTCCATCGACACTTTCGGGGGGTAAGAAATAGAAAAAACCCATATAAAAATTTATTTAAATATTTCATATTTTTTGTTTAAAAAAAAAAATGATTTTCTTAGAATAACTATCGCGTGGATGATTTTCGTAAATAATGGAGCCGGTGGCTACGCGATTTTGGAGCACGCGACCTGGAACGGTTTGTGCGTAGGCGATCTCGCGTTTCCCAGTTTTATTTGGATAATGGGATTTCGCATTCCGATTTCTTTGTCGCCTCGGCTCGCAAAGGGTGCTTCGAGACTCTCGATTTGTCGTGGAATCATCGCGGTATGCCTTGGCACATTTCAACAAATTGTTTAGAATTTGTATTGTCGTTATTTTTATTACAATTAGGAAAAAAAAATTGTCCTTGGTTATTTATTATATTTTGTTTTACAGACAAGTCTCGTACTATTTTTCATCGGTGTTTCCCTCAACACTGTAGGAAGTAGTGCCGATTTGGAAAGTATTCGCCTTTTCGGTGTTCTTCAACGTTTCGCTGTTGCTTACTTGATCGTCGGTGTTTTTTACGCACTTTTTGGCAAAAGGGGCGAAGCCATAAAAAACGAGGTAAGTTGCGAATATAATTCACGGTACAAGCTTTTTTTCTTACATGGATGGATCAGCTAAAAAATTGAAAATAAACTCGTAAGCAATATTCAGGATAGTATGATTTTTCAAAAAGGTCAGTTTTTTTTTTCAGGGTCAAGGTCTAGGAAAATTTGCCGATTTTCTCTCGTTGCTACCTCAGTGGATCGTTATTCTGATTTTGGTCACTGTACACTGTGGAATTACGTTTTTTTTACCGGTACCTGGCTGCCCCACGTATGAATTTATTATTTATTATTTATTATTTATTATTTATTATTTATTATTTATTATTTATTATTTATTATTTATTATTTATTATTTATTATTTATTATTTATTATTTATTATTTATTATTTATTATTTATTATTTATTATTTATTATGTATTATTTATTATTTATTATTTATTATTTATTATTTATTATTTATTACAGCGGTTACCTGGGACCGGGTGGCCGACACGACGATGGAAAGAATTTCAATTGCACTGGCGGTGCGACCGGCTATATCGACAAAATTGTTTTGGCTCGAAGTAATCTTCGTTCCAATGCAAAAATCAGCAGCGTTTATGGATCGGAGCCATTCGATCCCGAAGGCATTCTTGGTAAGGATCCTATCGTTGAATTGCAGTTTTGTAACTTCCGATCTAATTGTAACCGATTATAAACAAAATATCGATACTTCTTTTAGGCTGCTTGACGACGATATTGCAAACGTTTCTCGGCGTGCAAGCGGGAACGATTCTGAAAGTTCATGATGACTGGAAAAATCGTATATTCAGATGGCTCGGTTTGGGCGTTTTGTGCGGCTGTCTCGGAGCTTCTCTGCATTTTTCTGATATCATTCCGATCAACAAAAATTTGTGGTACGTTAAAAAAATTTCGAAGGATTTTTGTTATTGTAAAACAGTGTCTTTCTTAATTTTTGCTTTTTTAAATATTCCAGGTCCTTGTCTTTTGTTTTTTCAACAACTTCCTTTGCATTGATACTATTCACGTTGTGCTATTTCCTCACTGACGCGACGTCGATATGGCGAGGTGGACCCTTTCGTATACCCGGTATGTATTGTTTTATTTTTTATCAACTTTTTTTCCCCCCACCGTTCGCAATGAATTAGAAAAAAACATGCTTGGCTCATTCTTCAGCATTACATTATTCTCGAAGTTGTTGGTTTTTCTAAAAGAAGTTATTTTCGATTAATCGCGGATCAAATGATTGTAGGCATGAACGCTCTGGTTATTCTCGTCGCTCACAATGTTTGTCATCGAGTGTTTCCATTTCATTGGAAATACGGAAAGATGAACACCCACGCGTGGCAAACTATAGCCGCGCTCTGGACGACCGTTGGATGGACTATCGTCGGCTATATTCTTCACCGAATAAAAATTCATATCACTCTTTGATCGCCGATTCTCCGTAAGTCGTAAAACATTTCTCAAAAAAAAAAAAAATTTCGAGATTAAAGTAATGTTAGTTTTTTGTTCATCATCCAACATTTTCGGGGATTGTTAAATAAATACGAAACTTTTTTTTGCTCTACTACAACTAATGTATTTGATCGCAGAAGAAAATAGAATTTTTTCACAATAACAGCAAACACGCAATCGTGTACACGTATATTATTTGGTATATAGATCTATATATATGTATTTCGTAAGTATACTTTCAACAACGACGATCTTCAATTGATGTTCAACAAATTATCGTTCGGTTATCCTTATTTATCTTCATACTCGACGAACAGTAGTGGACACGTGGTTAAGCAGACGTTGAGAGTAAAATCGTGATCGAAGCTTCCGAGAAACGTGCGCAATAAGTATCTCATCCCCGCTGTCCTTACAACGTCACGAAGCGATTGTTCTCGGCAAAGATGTTGCTGAAACTGAATGAAAAACATTTTTTTCTCGCACCTAAAATTTCATTGTATTTCACGTGTTTTCAGGCACGAAACGGGAATGTTTCTGCAGTTTTTTTTCGATATTGAGGAATTTTTACGATTCTCCCGAAGTTTTTGAGCTCCGAAACGTATTAAAATTAATTTACCTGTAGGAGCCGCCTTTGCCCTTGAAAATCGTAGCTCCGTACATGGCGCAGATGGCGAGAACGACGGCCTGTTGCAGATACTGATACCCGTTCTCCTTCTTCGATGTCATTTTAACTTCCATGAATCTCGGTATATTCGCGGTGCCTGCGGAGAGCGGTGAATAACCGATTCGCTGATTTTTCTCCGTGCGATAAGCTCGAGTTCGATCGACAACTCGGTCCACGAAACCGGGTGCCTCGCGTTTTCGCGAAGCATCGCGCTCGGCGAGTCCGCGACGTTCGCGAGCAACATCGCGCGCGGCGTTACGCTCTTGCCGTTCGTTACGCGTGAGCCTCGGCGATTCGGTAGTGCGGATCTCGCGACGAAGTGAATCCGTCCAGGTCAGTCGTGCAACAACGCTCTTCCGCGAGGCTCGACGTTCTCGCGAAAGATCCGTCGCGGAACCGTCGGAAGACCGTTGAATGTAGTTCCTACTGTTCTCACCGTTCCGCAGCGCGGCGCTGCGATCGCGCGCGCGCGTTTCTCGCGCCGGTGCTTGTTGTGTCTTGAAATGATTGTTGTAACGTGCGAGGGATTGTCGATCGTCGCGAGTTCTTGCCGAAATGTCGACGCGTTTTTCCCGACGTGCGGTATTCAGTTCGCGTCGGTCGAAGGATCGGCGTTCTTCCGATCGGACTACAAATCTTCCGGTATCCGCGCGTTCGGTCGCACGACGCGTATCGGCGGTCAGTCGGTCCGCGCGCCTCTCGCGGTACGCGTCGCGTTGCGCGGTTCTTCGTTCCGCGGATTGTGCTTGCAGACCGCGAATGTCGACGCGTGCGGTATCGCGCGAACGGGAAGTTTCGACGACGCGAGTTCTCGCGAGACGAATACGTTTATCTCGATTCTCGTCGCGAATCGTTTCACGGCGTTCGATGGATCTTCGTTCGGCAGTTCGTGACTCCACTCGGCGAAGGTCTGTGCGCGGGATTTCGACCGATGGCGACCGACGGAGGTCGCGGGACCTCGCCAAAGGATTTTGCCGGTTCGTATAACGTTCAATTGTTTTCGCGTCGCGACGTTCGGTCGATTTGCGTTCTACCGGTCGTGATTCTAATCTCTCGATTCGCGCGTCGCGGGACCTTGCCAAAGGATTTTGCCGGTTCGTATAACGTTCGATTGTTTTCGCGTCTCGACGTTCGGTTGATCTGCGTTCTACCGGTCGTGATTCTAATCTCTCGATTCGCGCGTCGCGGTTTCTTGCCAAACGATCTTCCGATCGTCGTTCTGCCGTTCTGATGTTCGCACGATCGGTATTGCGCGATCGGGACAGTTCAATATCGCGGGATCTCGACAGACGATTGATGCGTCTTTCTGCATTCTCGACTCTTTCGATTTCACGCCGATCGGCCGATCGTCGTTCTCTCGTTCTGATATCTTGACGATCGGTATTGCGCGATCGGGACAATTCAATTTCGCGGGATCTCGACAAACTACTGATTCGCCGGTCGCGATTCTCGTTGCCGATTTCTCGTCGTTCGGCGGATCGGCGCTCCGACGATCGTCGTTCTAAAGTCCTGATATCTATACGTTCAGTATTGCGCGATCGGGACGGTTCAATATCGCGGGATCTCGACAAACGATTGATTCGCATCTCGCGATTCTCGTTGCCGATTTCTCGTCGTTCGGTAGATCGGCGCTCGATCGATCGTCGTTCTGCGGTTCTGATATCTTTACGATCAGTATTGCGTGATCGAGACAATTCAATATCGCGGGATCTCGACAAACGATTGATTCGCATCTCGCGATTCTCGTTACCGATGTCTCGTCGTTCGGCGGATCGGCGCTCTGACATTTGTCGTTCTGTCGTTCTAATATTTGCACGATCGGTATTGCGCGATCGGGACGGTTCAACATCGCGGGATCTCGACAAACGATTGATTCGCCGCTCGCGATTTTCGTTGCCGATTTCTGGTCGTTCGGTAGATCGGCGCTCGGCCGATCGTCGTTCCGCCGTTCTGATATCGTTACGATCGGTACTGCGCGATCGGGTAAGTTCGACGTCGCGGGATCTCGACAAACGATTGATTCGCCGCTCGCGATTCTCGTTGCCAATTTCCCGCCGTTCAACCGATCGCGATTCTGCCCTCGCGACGTCGACACGCTGATTCGCATCGCCCGAACGAGATTCTCGGATGTCCCGAGATCTTGCCGATCGAATCGCGCTTCTCTCGCGACGTTCGTTCGAATTTGCGTCTCGTCTTTCCGCCGACCGGCGCTCTGCCGATAGCGTTCTTCCGGTATCTCGGCTCAAACGTTCCGCGCGCCTGTCTCGACTCTCGACCGTGCTCGCCTCTCGTCGTTCTGCCAAAACGCGTCTGTTATCTCTAACGTCGCGGCGATCGGCGCTGACCGATCGCGACCGTATCGATAGATCGGCACTTCGCCGCCGACGCTCCAGACCAGTAGCTTCGAGTCGTTCGACGGATCTTCGATGTTGATTTTCCATCCGACCGTTTACCGATCGCGACATCCGGGTACGACGCTCTTCGGATCGAACTGCGTTTCGAGACACGCCGTTGCGTTCGTCCCCGCGAACCGAAGTATCGCTGCGACGATTCTCGATCGACCTTCGCTCGTTCGCGACACTCCTCGCAACGCGTTCCTCGCGCTTAACCATGGACGCGCGGTCTCGCGATCGTGTTATCAGTCTTTCCCTCTCGGAGCGATCGTTCGACGCGCGAGACATTACGGATCTTCTCGCGCTAACGACGCTCCCGGTTCCGGTCTTTCGAGCCGGAACAATCAATTTGGAATAATCGTGTGAACCTTCTTCGAGCGCAGAGTCGTCATAGGGGGGCAACCGGGCGAATGGATGATGATTCGGGCATGCGTCCACTCTGAAAGATATTTTCGGTACATTTTTTTTTTTTCTTAATCAAACACGTAACAAAAAGATTTTTTAAAAATAATTTCTCGTTGAATAACTTCCCGAAACATTCGCTTTTCATTAATTAAGCAATCTAACTATCTTCATTTGTAGAAAATTCCAATTCTGTACCAAATCTTTGCGCGATATTTAGAAAAAAATAGTAATCAGAGCTGATAATTCAAAACTGCCTGGAAATTACTGAAAACATTCTTGCTAAATGTATTTTCTTTATGTTTTGGACCATTCTGAATATTGACACGAAAATCCCAAAGAAATATTTTTTACGAAAACAAAATTTCTTGAGGAAGTAAAAAGCAAATTTTTTAAACCCAACTCACTCGTGCGGTGCAGTATGCTTGAGTTCGGGTCCGGCGAGACTTCCGGATCTGCCCTCGCGATCTCTCGACACCAAGCCGAGAGTCAGGCACGCCAGTGACACTATCATGAGGCCCATGTACTGCCACGATCTCACTGGCAGCACAACGTGCCTTGTTCTTCTCATTTTATCTATAAAAAAAATATTAAACAACCGTGAATTACTATTTTTATGAACAACGTTTTATTATCATAAACAAAATTCACTTTCAATAAATGAAAAATCTCAAATGTCTTCGAAGTTCGGGAATTTATAAAAATCCTTTACTCACCTCTGTGATCGAAACGAGTCGAAAGTCTGTTGAGTACGCGATGTCCTCGAGGGTTTTAACGCTCTCTGGAGCTCCGGATGAGAGTTGCTTACCCGTCGATGTACCGCGAACGGTTTGATGCCAGAAGCCTCAAGGGATGTCCCTTTTATACAGCCCCGGGTCGCTTCGGGGCTTACCGTTCCGTTAGTAATTCGATAAAAGTGCAATCTGCGGTTATCAGCGAGCGCCACATGGGACACGAGAATCGTTCCACTCGCGTTTCTCGTGTCCTTCTCGCTTTCTCGGCGCGTTGGTGCGAGAGAATTCGAACGGGGGCGTGCGATATATATCCCGAAGTTAAAAAGATTGTAAGGAATTGCCCCGTGTCGATGGGGACAGAGCCGGGGAGGAGTCATTGCGCGAATCCGTCGAAGAATACGCGTCGTTCGTGTGGAAAATTGAACTTGAGGCTACGCGGCTGCCCGCACGACGGGGGCGATCCAACAAACGGAATCTGGACACGGCGATACCTATTTTTAAGTTTCTCTTATCGAAATTCGCGAAGCAGACTGATTCGCGGTCAAATCGCACGGATTCGATTGTCCAGGACGAAGGAAAAATATTTCGCAGACGCCGAGAAACGTAATAACCGCGAAAGAATAAAATCTTAATATCTCGTAACTTCATTTTATTTTACAAAAAAAAAAGAAAAACATGCCATACAAGTCCGTTTTTCGCTGTGTTTTAATAATAACAATAATAATAACTTATAAATATATTTACAAGGCTTCTTACATTACCGATATTGATAGCGCATGATTCCAAAATTTTTCAAAAATTTTGCCTCACACCGACACTTCGAGGATTTTTTTTGTTCATGCGAGCGAAAATCTCGTGGCCAGGCTCGAAATTATTCAGGCTTTTCCGCGATCGTTTTTCGCACCGAACAAGATTCAATTTTAGAGAAATGTCGAAAAAAGAAAAATGATCGAAGGTCGGAAGGAATGAAGTATCGAAGGAATTAAATGTAAAAGACTTTCGCTTTGCTCGTTCGATTCAGAGAATAAATTAATCACGGGGGGCGGGCGGGGCCTCAATTTACAATTATATCAAAATGTACAAGGGGGAGGTGGGGGAGACGCTAGGCGTTGAAATTTCGTTGCTTAGTCTAAGTTCCAACCGAAGGTTCCTCACAACAGTGAGAAACCGAGGATAAAAACTACGAGAGGTATCAATGCTTGATGAACGACCGCTGGTTGGGAGCCGGACGTGTGCCTCAAATTCGTACAATTCGATTGGTTCGTCTCCGCCAAAGCTGTGAAGTTTGGAAAGTTCTCCAGGTCGGCAGGCTGAAAGACAAAAAAATCAAATCGTTAAATTTACGAGTACAAAAGAGAACGAAAAAAGAAACGAACCGGAAGATAAAAAGAAAGATGGGATACTCACGAAGGCCAATTTGTCGTCCCTCTTTCGGCAGAATGTCATGTGTCTTCCGTGATACAAACTGCTCTCGATTGATCGTGCGAGAAGCTCCTCCGACCACGGAAGCTCGAGCATGTGCTGCGCGAACGTTCGACTACGAAATTCTTGGGGATCCTCGATTATCAGACGCGCGAAGACGTTGTCGCCGTCGCGATCCTCCGAGTAATCTCTCATTGCTCGAAGGGCCGTTTCGGTTTCCTTGATTATCTTCTCGTCGAGCTCGTCGTTCTTGACGATTTCCGGATATGCCGGTAACTGCTGCGGAACGCTCGTCGGTAGCGGAAGGGATTCGGTTCTTTATCGTAAAAAAGACGAAACAAAGATTAAAATTTGATAATTTCGGTCACATTAATATCCTACAAAACTCATTTTCACGGTAGAATGATCTTATAGAAAAAATTGTCGAAAACAGATAAAATGAAAAATTAGAAAAACAAAACTTTACGTACCCAGCGGTGAGGAAGAGTTTTCCCAGATGATCCATCGGGACGCCCTTGAAGCTGTAAACCCCGAGAGTCGCGAACAAATCTTCGGCCGGCGTAATGCTGTAGCATCCGGCCAACTCGATTCTTGGATAATAAACGATAAAGGCTAGACACATTTCTTGCGTGGCCGCGTAACCGCCCAGAGTCGGTGTCGAGCGATCCTGGGTACTGTAAACGCACTCGGTGACGAGCTCGTCGCCGGGCATTATCTTCACCTCCTCGCCGAGAGTGTGAGACTGTTGGTAGTCGAAGTCGAAGTTATTCTCCCGGACTATCACCGGCAGCTCTTCGCCCTGACGAATGTGCTTGAGACTCATTCGACGCCCGGCGAGATGAGAGTGCAGAACTACGGATACTGCGTTTATACCGTCCTCCGGAAACAACTATAACAGAAATTGATAATCAGTTCGAGACCTTCCAGAGAAAAATGCGTAAAAAAAAAAGAATAATTTTCTGTAATCCATATTTAAATCATAAAAAAATGCCGTGTAACTCACAGCATCCGTGCAAGATCCGCTGCAGTAACCGGCAGTCGCGTATTCTTTCTGTCTCGGTGGTATCATGTGAAGAGGATTCACAGCGACCCCGGTGACGAGAATTCCAGCTTCTTTGGGTCTGAGATTCGGAGTAACGTGTAATCTTACACCGCTGCTGTCGATCGCTTGTTTCAAGTCGGGATTGTTGTAATGAACCTCGAGCATGTAGTACGAGCCCTCGTTGTGCTCCGCGATCGGAATGCCAACGTCCTCGGCGAACCACTCGCCTGTTCCCGCAAGAAAAACCATTCATTATTCTTCGACATATCTCTCCCGGTCGGTCTCAATACAACAATAATAACAATAATAATAACAAGAGTTGATAGTCGTCAGTTTTGAATACGAAAAATTGTGTAATATTGGAAAAAAAAAACATAAAAAAATTTCTTTTACAGTAAAAATGTAGTCCGGTTGAAAGTAATTAGTTGAAGCCAGATATTCATAAATTTCTATTACTGAATTTACGTGATAACGAATAATTTATTATTAATTATTATTACTCTTGATATGTTATTTATATTGTAATATTAAAATATATATTCTGATATATATTTTAATATTATAATATAAACTCTCTCTATTAGACTCTGGTCTAAAAAATGATGATGATAATTAAAAATCGGTCAGTCTTCCAAAAAAAATTATAATGATAAATTACCTTTGCTGCCGCGGGCCCAAGCGACGATAGGTTGAATGCAAGAATCCCATTCTCTGGGCATTGTCGCCCCGTAGCAAGGAGCACCGGCTAGCCGTGCGTGCTGTCCGAGAATTGGTAGAGTCGAAGCGCACTCGTAGAGTATCATGTGATGGACCAAGCCTCGGTTGGACTTTTCCACGAGGGGTTCATACTGTTTAAAAAAATTGGCCAATGTATATTCGATGTATTTCTAGTAGAGCCGGATAAACTAATGGATAAATGCTGGGTTTGCAATGAGTCTCGTGTCTAACTTCGATAGCTACGAAGTGGACGATTTTCTTTTTATCGCGTGAGTCACACGAGAGCGGAGGTTTTTTTTAGTAAAAACCTCACGTATCGTCTCGATCCCATGCGAACGAAAGAATCGAGGCCTTGTTTGGGGAGTCTACTTACGCCTATCATGTGATGCTTCCGCTTTAGCGACGGTGCCTTGAATATTTTGCACCAGTAGACTGTGTCCTGACTCTCGGTAACGGCGAACTGATTGAGCTTTACATCCCAGTGACGCACGTCCGGGTTCAGCGGCAACGACGGCGACGGCTTTGGAGCCGGTGCGCGAAGCCTCAAGGCCCTTCCGCCGCATCTCTTGCCGTGCCAAGCACCCGTATTTAACTCCGGATCCGATTCGTGCAGTGCCCATAGCACTCGAACGTTGTCGGCCTACGAAATAATAAATAATAAATAATAAATAATAAATAATAAATAATAAATAATAAATAATAAATAATAAATAATAAATAATAAATAATAAATAATAAATAATAAATAATAAATAATAAATAATAAATAATAAATAATAAATAATAAATAATAAATAATAAATAATAAATAATAAATAATAAATAATAAATAATAAATAATAAATAATAAATAATAAATAATAAATAATGGAGAAGCATATTTTTTGTGAAAATTGAACCTCTGAGAAGACAAAACAGGGACAGTGCGACGAAGCAGAGACTGTGAGGGAAACGATAAACGATGCGGACACAGGGAAGTCGAGAATTTCGATTCTGGCCATTAGAAATATTTAAATTGCTCGACGAGAGAGTCGTTCGAGTTAGCGTCGAGGCCGAGGGGCCCGCAGGGGACTCGGGCGAGTATTCGAAGCACGCCGAATGCCTAAATACCCTTAGCGTGAATTCGAATGTAGAGAGTCCCGGCGCGACCCTCGGTTGTCGTGAAGCGAGGACTCGCCGAAAGACCGCGCGACGAATGAACGCAGAAAGATATTTCGTCCGAAAACTCCTCCCGAGGGGGCTCCGGCAATCGGTCACAGTTTAAAAGGAGAAGCGGCGAAGCGACGATTTTTGGGACTCATCGGAATCCTTCGGAATAGTCGACGCTTCACAGAATCGTGCCGCCAGCGCGATTATACCCGAACTTCGGAAGCCAGTTTGTTACAAACGAAGCAAAGAAAAGACGCGAGAGCTTCTGGCTCTCTCGCTTTTTTTCTTCGCCCAAAAGTGTTTTCAATCGTGGTGGTTATAAAATCGAAATAATGTATTTATTTGCGAAAGAAGCCTCGAAAGAGAGAGACGACGAATAAAATATAATATTCTTCACATTATGAAAAATAAATAATAATAAATAAATATTTTACCGATAATTGCCGATCTTCCGGATCGCAGGTCTGCCACTTTCGGGAGAACGTGACGCTGGTGTGAGTCCCATTTTGAAAGCCACTGAGAAGAGTAACGTCCTGAGAGAGATCGGTGACCGGTGCCGCGTTGGCCTCCTCAATTCCATGGGAATCCTAAGGAAGAAAAAAATAATAATTTTAATAATAAATAAAAACTAATTTAAAAACTGTCGGCGATTAGAGGCGATATTAAAGAAAAATGGAAATTCGTTGCCGCAGGATGTCCGTCTTCCTTCCCTCGTCCACAGACCACTAGACACAACAATGCAATTCGCATGATTATCTTCAAGCCCTGCTGCGTACAGATCGTTGCGCGAGATTTCCGACAACCCTCGCACGTCCGGAAACTCCACGTTTCCAGCCAGTTGCTCTCAACGCTTCTACAAGGGGTTCGCCTTTCTCACGTTCGGGAAAAAAGGGGTCTTAATGGGTCTCATTTAATTGACGACGAAACAATTAAACGATACGTGTATGACGTTTCCGTTTTTTAACAAAAATATTAATTTTCACGGGAGAATACGCGTTGTTTTTGTATTTTCTTCCCTTTTTCGTTCGCAACGAACGAGCATAATATTTTTACGGCACTCGCGTCCAATTAAGCCGCGCATTCGTTCGAAGGCCGCGCAATCGGTGGCGGCGAATGGAATACGGCTAGATGCAAGAAAACGGCGTAGTATAAACACAGCTTTTAGCTTGGCTCTTCCACGAACGGATCGTAAACCGTAACGATCGCTGAACGCTTTTAATCTGAGCCCGGTTGTTGGGCGCTTCTTCTTTTACTTTCGTCCCGGTGAGCTGCTTTTTTCGGAGAACGTTTCAGCAACAAACGGGCTTTCGAATGAAAAAAAGAACGAAATAAATGAGATAATTTAAGGACGAAAGGGAAAGGGATTTCTATCGGCAGAATTTTTTCTCTAGCATCGGCAAAGAAAAATCTAATAAAATTGGGCAAATGACAATAAAAAAAAAATACTTTCACAAAAATTTCAATGTTTTTCAAAATTCTTTTGGATAATAAAATTTCAATATATTTTGATATTAAAAAACAAAATTCTTACAAATTTTAATTAAACAAAAAAAAAGTTCGCGCTATTTTGGACAATATTTCGGATTCAGTAACAATCGGGAGTTGTCGTCTTGATCGGGGCCAAAAACCTTCGCGGCCTACGTGACGAGACGTTCGAGCGTTCAGGCTCTCGGAGCAAGTGCGGACAATGTGAAATTATGTATGTGCCAGTGGCTGCCCTGTGGACGCACGTGAGTTGTTCGCAGGAAGCGCAGGTACCGATCCGTGACGTCACATCCGTCGAGAATTAACAGTCCAATGGCCAGTGGCAAGAGAGGAATATAAAAGGATACGGAATAAAAGAACAGACCGTGAAATTTACTTCTCAGGTCTGCCTTCGGGTCTCCGATTCGTCGAGGTATTAAACGTCGGTGAAGCGAGTTTATTTGATTATATTTCACACTTCATTCAGTTAATGTTGCTGAATAACAGGAACAAGCGACTCAAAACTAAAAATACAAGAACAATTTTTATTATTATTATCGTTGCCAACAATAATAATGATAATAATAGCATTATTTATTATTGTTACGATTAATCTATTTTTATTAATTTAATATTTCATTTCAAGGTCAAGAAAGAATTCTGATAAAATTCATACGTATTGAAAAAAATTAACGAATCATTTTTATCAGAAATGAAAGGTAGGTTGCCGGGTGATTCTTTGAACAAGTTTCTTTTTCATGAATTTGATAAGAACTTTTTGGAATTATTGCGCAAAATCAATCCTTCGAACACCTTCAATGTGGTTGATATTTGTCTGATTTTTATCTCGTTGGGAAACGCTCGAAATAATCTCCGAATCTCGCATTTCTTCGGACTGTACCGCCCGGACTGCCTCAAGTGTCTCGTACTCGGTGCCTCACACCGTTCCAAATTTCCCCACGACGGCTTTCCCTTTCCTTGCTCCCCGTTGCTTTTGACCCGCCGTTTCTTCTCGCTTCTGCGCGCTCGTTTGCTCGCCGCAAGTTTCCAGCACCTGGCGGAACCGAGCAGCTGGGAGGATCGGTATGCCCCCGAAACGTTGTTCGGTCCAAAAAATTTACGAACGCTTCCTCCTCCGGATTTTTCGGGGCTCAAAAGCGTGACCGAATCACCGATCCGGGACCCGTCAGGACGACGGGGATGTCGAAGAACGTTCGAACGCTCGTTCTTTGGCTCGAAAAAAGCGGACGAACGTCGGACACTTCGAATTCGCGGTTAATTTCGAAATTAGCATGGAAATTAATTCGCATTCGGTAAAACGGAGGACAGAAGTCTCGGGCGTTATTTGTGTGGCAATTGCGCTCGGGAGAACTTATCGAGCGCTCCGAAACGTGTGGATACTTCGGGAACGAGCGGAGCGAGCGAAGCTGAGAACGAGAGGAAAGACGTGGCCTCGCTGTTGAGACGATTCGCGATCTCCTTAATGATCGGGAAAAGGAAGAATCCCCTGGGAGGTCCCGGGCCGTCCGTAGGTAGAGTCATCGTGATCGGTTGCGGGGACAACGCGAGAATTCTAACTCTCGCGATGATCACTCGCCAGTCCGAGAGAGCATGCAATGCGCTGACGGAGCGAGCCGTATCTGAGAAACGATTGCGGACCAAGTTGTCACGATGAGACATCCAATCGTTCTCTTCAACGATTGACGAGGGAGAATTTGAATAAAACTGTTTCTTTATCCGCTGACGATAGGTTTGGTTCGATCGAATGCGGTCTGGATTCAAATACTCGAGTTCCAATTGAATGATTGAAATGAATTTCCATTTAATTTCAATTCGTTAATGCAATTTACAATTTCATTTTGCTACTTGCAAATTAATAAAAAATAAGACAATTCCAATGAGTTCCGTTAAAAAAACAATTGATAGAATTATGATAAGTTGTGTTGACAAAAATAATAAAAAGTCCGATAAATTGCGTACAATAAGCAACGTCCAGCGCGGCGGATCGGCGAGACAACTGATAAAAACTGCTGTGAACCCATAGAGTCAGTCGGCAATAAAAAACCGAACGATGTACGCCGCGGCGGGACGTACAAGCGTTCGGAGACGAACGCGAGACCGAAGGAGAGCGTATCGCGTAGCCCGGCGAGGTTTCCGTGCGACGCACAGCAGCCGCGTCGGCCGCGTCAGCAATTTGCGAATACCTTTGCGCGTCTTGCAAATAACGCACGTTCGATCTAACCGGGGCGCTCGGGTTTCCGGCAAAGAGATGAACGCGCTCGTGGCCTCTTCGCCGACTCGCGCGGTTGCGTTCGACTCGTTCGCTTCTAATTGGCGCGCGAAGTCTCGAAAGCTCGGCAGCGAGGAAGAATAAAGAAGTCGAATCGACCGCGAGGGACGGGGTAAGAAGCGAAGACTTTTAACCGTTGTATCGCAAAGAATATATGAAAAGAAAAGAAGAAGAAACAAACAAAGTAGGGAAGAGAAAGAAGAGACGGGAGTGAGGCACCCCGAGCATTGCGTGCGCCAAACTCGTTTCGTCGTCCGTCTCGTTCGCTGAAGAATACGCCTCAAGGACCCGGCGTTAAGTCCCGTGAATCTCATCTTTTTAGTCCCCTTGTTGTTCCGCACCTTGCATTAAAAAGAAAAGAAAGAAGAGAAAGAAAATCTATTTGCACATTACCGTGGCCGAAGATTCCGATACGACAAAAGGGGGGTAGCTTCGACGGGCAAGAAAAAAAAAGATAATTATTACGGAACGAAGGCGCGCTGCCGCGGGGAGCTCTCGCGCAGACTCGTGCCCAGAAGCCGCGCGTGTTGCCTATCCGGTGTTGCGATTCTCGGATCTTCGGGCGCGACGGAATAAGCCATTGGCCCGTCGGGCGCGTAGCGGCGTTCGTCTCGGATCGCGATACGAGAAAACGAGCCTATCCGTTTGGCATAAAGTCTTCGTGAAAAAGAGTCGAACAGTCGATGCGGCGCACTCGACCACGCGGGGAGAAACACACCGAGACCGGCGGGTACCGATTCCGTCGGCGAATGGTCGACAAGAAAATTGTTGTTCGGAAAATACAAAGCATATCCCGAGGGCAGGGCAAGTTGTCCTAGGATTCACTCGTCGCTCGACAGAATCCAGAATTGTTTTCTTACAGAGCTGAATGACATTTCGAAATTTCATTGAACACCGTTATTTGAAAATAAAACAAAAATAAAGAAAAACGACAAATACAATAAGTTTTTACTTCAAAATTTATTGAATTATATTGTTTCACTTCAATGTCTCGTAAAAAAAAAATGAATTAAGGAACCGGCAGATCAAACAAGCCTATGAAAGTGCGAACGACAAATTGAAGATGTTCAAAGATTTTATGCGTCAAAGAAAGACGACCGGAGAGAGCGGGCAAGCAAAAATTGCTCCACCTGGAAGCTGCTACCGCGACTCAGCGCGATCATAAAGAAATCTTCCCGGGCGATGGAATGAAAGGCGAGTCGGTCGACCGAGGTCAGAAGCAGAATGAAAAAATAACGAGTGAAAAAAAAAAATGGGGCAAAAATCGACGGTGTGGCTTCCGAGAGAGGAAGAGAAGGAGAAATAACAGTGAAAAAACGAAGTCCCCGATCTGTTCCCTCGCGGACGAGTCGTCGCGATAGTTCCAATGTTTTGTTCGTCCGACCCGGTTTTTGCGTTCCTCACCGAGTTGCAAGATCCAGAAACGAGACCGAAAATCGTGAGGCGGGCCATGAGAAGTTTGAGGGGCAGGGAAGAGGAGGCACCGGTCGTTTCATCAACACCAGCGGCTCGACTGACCGGTATATTCGCGCCGAGCTTCCTCAACGGGGGGCCATACCTTCGACGTCTGGAGGCCTTGAGGCCGCTCACGATTCACCGTCGCTCCTCGGTGTTACTCTCATCCGGATCGAAGCATCGAGACTATGCATTGTGCCGCTGAATACTATTCGCCCCGTTGAGACGGATGACACGGAGATCCAACGAATCGTAACTATCGATCTACGTTCGAGCTAGGTCCGGCGAAGGACCAACGCCGGCTCGGCGACTGTCGGGAATTGTTTATGCGTTCCGTTGAAATATGCAGCTAGTTCGATTCCCGTTTGTTTCAGACCTTATAGATTTTTTTCACGCGTGAGATTATTAAAAAAAAAAAATTTTGCGGCATTGGATTGTTTGTTATGAGAAATTAATCGCATTAAGTAATAAATCAAATTTTTTGGCAAGGCCCATTTTTTTACACCGGTAAAATGTTGTTTTGTTTTCATCGTTTAAGCCGAATGCTCGGTCAGTCGAGCCATGAAACATTTTTTCATAGACATTTTAGTAATTGTCTTGGATTTTCAATATTTTTTTCTTCTGCTTCGAGAATCATGACGAGACGACAGTCATACCGTGGACTAGCTCACGTGTTTGGGGTCTGCAGGCAGAATCATTGTATCGAAGAAAGGCTTTTGCAGTTCTATTTGTATTATGGTTGGGTGAGGGAACCTCGACGTAGATTCATCATGACGTTATCTCCAACCAGATTCAACGATGCCGAACTCGTTCGAGTTCTTCGTTTCGTACATTGTATTCCTTCCTTGTTGAATTTTTTTCTTTATTTCTTTCCACTTTGTCTTCTTTCCTGACCGAAGTTACTCAGTCATAACCAAACTCGACGATTATTTGGATTCGATCTCGGTCGTTAGTTCCGCGAATCCTACGAAAGTTAACTTGACCACGCGGATTTATCGTTCTTCTATGGAGAAGTAAAAAAAAAGGGCGCTTGATCCTCAGTGAGGTTTACTCGAGCGTTGAGCGACCACAGAATAGTCGACGTTATTTTACGCTCGCGCCATTCCGATGCAGAAGTGCTTAAACGAAAATTGCTTCGAACTTCAAGTCCCTGAGGTTCATCCTCGATTTATTGTCTACGGTTTCCTTTCTTTTTTAGTTTGGTCGTTTGTTTTTTTATTTTCTCTTTCGAGTCTTCAGCGGGCGATGGAGGGTGGGGTGCGATGGGGGAAAGACATTTTGTCGTGTGAGAAAAAGATTCTTCGAGCGGGAGAGTATCCCGATACTCGCGGGAGCGCGGTCGCAATGGAAATAAATTTAATTAAGATTAGGGATTCTGAGAACCCGAGTGGCGAGGTGAGGGCCTCGGACCCCGAACGAGTGAAGCAGGTTCCTCGCCGGTATATAACGCCGGGATCCCTGGCTCTCTCGCTTCTGATGTTTCTTTCTCGGTTCTGACCTTCCGGCCAGTCCTCTTTCGTCTCCGCATACTTCGCCGAGAGAACCTTTTCTTTATTACCTTTTTCGGCTCCTCTCTCTCTTTCTCTCCGCGGCCACGAAATTCCAATTAAACAGATTTCGCAACGACTCTCGTCTAGGAGAATTTCAACCCGGGGTAAACATGCACAACGTTCACCGTCCGATTGAAGGCAATCATGACGAATTTTTTTTTTTTTTTAGATTAAAGAATTTTTTATCATTGATGAAATTAAAGCGTTTCTCTCCGTCGTTATATTTTAGAAAGTAAATAAAAATCTAGAATATTGTTTATTGTTTATTATTATTATTATTATTATTATTATTATTATTATTATCAAAGTGATAAGAGAAGATAATTGGAGATGGCCGATAAAATTAAAAAATGTAGTTACTGAAAATTAAAAGGTTTCGCGAACCGGATGCGCTTATGATCTTTCACGTCTCGTGCGCGCGACATTAACGATATTTTCTTTGGTAACGAGAAACGAGGGGCCCGCGGGCGCGTCCCCGAATGGCTTCATCATCGTAGCCGTCGGGGCTTCCCGGCCAATTAAAGGACCTCATTAATACAATCGATACGATAGATCTTGATATGGGATTACCGAAACCGGAACGAGCGGCAAGTACACTTTGCAACCGGTCCCGTGGTCGGGATTTCGACGTCGACGTGACGCCGAGAAGAAATAAAGAATGAAGGCGAGAGGGAGGGGAGCCAGCGCTGACTCGGTACGACAAACGTAAACCTTTTGTTTGGAGTCCTAAATTGAAGCCACAATCGAATTTTAACCAGATTCGATTGTTTTTCGTCTTTTCTTCACCTTCCAGTTTTCCTTATTCTTATTCCAATTGTTCTTTGACCCCCAACTTTTTCTTTTAGACGATGTTTTATTTTTTTTATTAATTCGATGAGATTTTGTAAAAACCTATACGGATGCGAGACCCTCGTTTTTTTGGACTCATAGCCCTTTTTTTCTTGCCTCTTATCCCTCGCTTGCCATTGCCGGGTTTCTCTGCATTTTTAGCCAAGCACGAGACCACTAAACTCGCCGGGTCGATGCGACAGGTTTCGAACGATTCTCGGGATCTTTTGCACGCACGAGAAGACTCGCACGAACGTATGCACACCACCTGCATTCATTTCTTTATCTTTCTTTCGGAACGTGAAAAAAGAAACCACCCTTCGCGTGACCTTGATTTTTTGTTTACCGAGCGTTTTGACAATCGAGCCGAATAATAGATTTGAATAAAATGTAATAAATTGTACGAATTATTCAGTGGGGGACATTTACATTTTTAAAAACTCAATTCAATTAATTTATGTTAATTGTGAATCAAATTTTTTGCATAAAAATAATCAATTATTATTTGTATGAAGAAAAATAATTGGATCGAACAATTTTTGACCACATCACCAAAAGGTATTTTACTTTGTATGCAGAAATAGGTATGCGACGAATGTAAACAAAGCGTACGGTTAATTACCAGAATATGAGCGATACCGTCGTTGTCGTCGACCCAGGCGATGAGAATGTCAGCGCCCTTCATGTGGCTCTGATCGTTGAAACCGATGCCCACGTAACCTCGGGTTCTCGCGGTCACATTAAACGTCACTGTCTCCTCGTCGCTCGGGTCCCACATGAGCACGACCTCGCCGTCCTCGTCGAGAACTTCGCGCCTCGTGAAATTCGGCTCGCTCGTGCTGCGCTTCGACCGGCTGTTCGACGCTGTCGCGAAAACGTCTCTCGTCCTCTCGAGCCTCGACGATCTCCTCGAGTCGCGCGGTCGCTGCTTCTCGATCGGCGAACGATACTTCTTCGTTTTCGACGATTTGGCCTCGTGATTAGTCGCATCGGCGCTTTCGTCGCGAAGCGCCGTCGTTTCCCCGTGCGAAAGATCGTTTCCACCGTTCGCGAACGTTTCTCCGACCAATTCGTGCTGCTCGGGATTGCGATGTTCCTCGATGACGTTCGGGAAATTCAGACCGTCAAACTTCTCGATGGGACGCTTCGCCGTGTTGTTTCTCTTCGCCTTCGTTCGTTCCCAGTAATCCTCGGCGACTTCCAGTCGTTGCTTCTTCATAATACCGATTCTTAACGGATCGTTCGATCTCGCGGTGACCCGACTCGATCTCAATGCGTTGCTTAGATCGCGCGGATGATGAGTTCGCTTGTAAGCGAACGTTCTCATCGTGTCGTCCATGTGTTGAACGTAAAGATCCAAAAGATCGCAATTCACGAGACACAAGGCACAGAGACTTATCGTCAATTGTATTCCGTACATCGTGTCTCGAATCTTATTCCAAAGTTATACTAAAAAACCGAACGCACACAAACACGTATTTATTCTCTCACAATTCACTGTACCCTTTTTTTCACGAACAAAAAGAATCCCGCGATTTGACGCGAGCCGCGATGTTTTTCGAACAGAAATAATCGCTGCACACTCAAAACGTCGCGAAACAATTCTCGGTCAATTTAGAGGTTTCCGTTTCATCGAAGTTTTACGCGGGAATTCGTTGATTCGTCTTTTAACACTTCGTAGCTAGTTCATAACTGCGCTGTTCGCAGTCGTTGTTGCGTAGCATGTTGCTCGCGCGACAGTTGTGCCGGGACTAATTTAACCACGCGGGCCCCGCTGCCGAGCAACCGCCGGGGACGAACGGCCGCGGCAGCAGCAGCTGCTTACCTGCGGGCCCCGGCGTACCGCTGAGCCCCCCGAGCGCCACTGGTCGCGGCAGTGTGCGTGCGCGTGCTCCTGTTGCGTTTCTGGGCTTTCTCGGTGCCCGGTGTATGCCCGAGGTATAATACGCCCGGCGTGCACGGCCGAGGGTCCCGAGGGGCTCTACTTGCTCAACGTTACTCGGTAGGGCCGAGCTTCCGCGCGCGCCAAACCGAAACTGCACACGAGAAACGTGCACGCAACGTTTCGACGATTCCCCGAGATTCGAGAGGGATCGCACGGTGAGTCTTGTTCACGCGGCATTGAGGGTTGGGATGGGATGCGAATCGGGATTGTCACGCGTCGTGCTTTGCTTTTCCTTTCGATCGAGATTCGAGAATGAATGGAAAGTTTAACCCTTACTTTAAGGTAGTTTGAAAGTCGGATCTCGCGCGCGGGTTCTGTTTTTCGTTCATAACTTGAAGGAAATAATAAAATGGATCTTCTTTATTAAAGTGACGAAGAGAAATTCAAAAAATATTTAAAAAAAAGAGTTGCGGTCACTGGAACGATGTATATAAACGGAATGAAATTAACTAAAATAGTGAGTTATTCGAGTCAACTTAGATGTTTTACGGGGGTTTATCGCCGGTAAATTTTTCGCCAAGCAACTCTGCTCGAATATCGCATGCAGTATCGGGACTGGCGGGGTTTACACGCTCGTTACCTTGGCGCTCGTATGATTTATATAAAAAGGAAAAGAATATGAGGAGGAAAGATCTGGGTCTGCTGCTGCTTCCTGCGGAAGTGTTTTTGTAACCGGAGACGAGAATGGTGGCCGGGCTGGCTCTCGCTTCGCATCGGAAACTACGGTTGTCGAAAGAAATTGGGAACGAGGGGGCTGCGGGGTCCGCAACTGCGGCAGATGCTCAGCCCTTGGCACGCGCCCTTCTGCTACCGCAGTGGTGCTCAATTTTACACGCTGGAGCGCCTCGTACTGATGCGCAGTATACCTTTAAAATTACCGATGATATTCGTCTTTTTCGAGGATTTTCACTCTTATCGATCGGCAAATGGAAATATCGCTTCTTCCAAGAAAACGAACCACCCTAAATATCCAAAAGGGAAAAAGAATTATTATGCTAAAAATCAGGCGTTCCAATTCAAAATTTATATACCAATTATTTTCCAATGCCAATTCTGAGTTCCGAGAGTTATAATTCATCATTATTTTTAGAGAACCGATTCATTTGAATTTACAAAAAATTATTGTCGGCCGGAAACAACGTTTCACATGATAATTTAAGGTTCCGAAATTGGGCATTATCATTTTAATTACTTCGTATTTCGTGCAAGGCATACGAACATTCTTCATTTTGCGATTGCGACTGTGAATTCGTGAAGCGCCTGAATTATTACGAATAAAACGGGTTCTGATCGAGAATGAAGGTTGGGCTACGAGAGCAATATATGAAGTCTCTTTGTCGAGCTCCGGATTGAGCTCTCATGCACGCCGATTGTTCTAGAAATTTCGCTGGGTATCGACGGTTAGCGACAGCTGCAACAAATCTCCCTACCAAAACGACAATGAAGGAACGACGCAAACGAGCGCGCTAGAACGAGGAAGGTGTATTATCAACCTGGCGAATTTCGAGCACGCGTGTCCCTCGTCGTTGAAAAGGTATATCGCGTTACTGGCGTCCACGGATCTCCCACTGAAACACAATACACCGCAGCGGAAGGGTTTATCGATTCCCTTCTCGCCAGTTAATCCCATAATCGGACTAGCCTTTCCGTTTCGTATTCTCACGCGAGCCAAAAGTAATCAGTGCAATTTTTTACTCAAATAAAATGGAAATAAAGCTTAATATTTTGTTTTACTGTGTTTCGTCGATGGAAACGGCTTTCAATGCAATACGAATTTGTAGGGGTCGAAAAGCTCGAAAGTCATAAAATAAACAATTAGTGAAATAAAAAATTTCAATAAAATGCAAATAAAATTACCAATCGAATTTTCCTGTTGCATTGTATCTTATCGATACGACAGGTTCTTAATAATAATAATATAAAGGGTGTTAATGATAATAATTAAAAAATTAGTCAAATAAAAACATTTCCATGAGACGTGAAAAAAAAGATTTTTTCAATTTCTGTTTTATTGTGTCTTATCGTTAAAAAAGGTTCCTAATAGAAGTACCGAGGAAGAGTC
This sequence comes from Ischnus inquisitorius, assembly GCA_963924025.1. NCBI lineage: Eukaryota > Metazoa > Arthropoda > Insecta > Hymenoptera > Ichneumonidae > Ischnus > Ischnus inquisitorius. The sequence continues at coordinate 6,841,906 of OZ001251.1, read as the reverse complement.
CGTAGGGCTCGAAAGCCCCGCGGTTCCGAAGCCTACACTCTCGTGTCGGGGGTCTTTCCCTCCCCATTCTCTCGATCGCATTAATTGGCTCTGCAGAAACCAGTTTGGTCGGAACCAGCGACATGCTGAAACTTCACCGGGCGAATGAAACGCGCGCGCGCGCCCGGAGGATTCCTAGCCTGGGGCCTCGCTTGTCTCACTTTCGTGGGCCCCTCGAGGGACCCCGAAATAATCCATCCGCGCCCGTGTAAACGCTCTTGATGCACCGAGCGCATTTTGGAAAGTTCTCCAGGCCGAAGAGAAAACGACAAAAATAAATAAAAAAAGAAAAATCTTTCTTACGAGATTTGTTCGATAATTCTCTCAGGGTCCATCCTCGAAATTTGCGAATGATTCTTCGCGCCCAAAAAATTTTTATCACCAATTAATTTTTTTATTATTATTATGTTGATTCTTATTTATGATATGTTGAAAGTGCAATGTGAATTTAACGCGAAAAGGCTGATAGGCGCTTTCGGCAGCGAGAAAAAGAATACTTCGCCGAGATCTCGACGTTAATGGGATGGTTTTTTAGCGCACCGGCGCGCTGCGCCGCGGTGCATGTTTTACGAGTGTTATCGAGGCGAAAGAAAGCGCGCCCGAGGACGAGGTGCACCGTGGTTCGGTCGGGTAACCGAAGGATATCGACGAATAAAGAATGAGACGAGGATTCGAGAGAAGAAGAAAAAAAAAACCTCGGAGGACAAAGAGCTCCGACGGGAAATCGAAAACAGTGAGTTTCGTGGAAACTCGATTTCTTTTCATAGTTTCGTGCTCGACGAAGCTTCCCGGGTGCGCCGGCTCTCCCCGCCCATCGTGAGCCCGGAGGAAGCCTCAACGGGAACCGCCGTGGCTGCTCCTTTCGGCGTAGCCACTCGGCCGCGCAAAGGGAAACGGGGAAAGAGAAAGACATATAACGTTTTTGCCGCGCAAGAACACTCTCTCGGGTGCTCCCTCGTAACTCGGAACATCTGCGCGCTCTTTGACAAAACAAGGTCCTCGCGCTTTGTCCGATCGTCGGTGACATTCCGAAAACCGGCGACACGAGAATCCTCCTCGCAATTCCGTGAGCCTTGATTTTTCGTTCGTCGCTTCGACGTTGCCAAAAATTATCGCGCTTAGTTAAAAAATTAAATTGAAGAACAAGAAATAAAAAAACGCATTCTGCGTATCTTTTTCTTTGACAAAAGTGAGAGACGTTTCGGCATCGCTAATCCGCGCGAGTAGTCGCCGCAGCGACCACGTACTTTTGGTGAGTCCCGCGCGTCTCTCTCGCGATCAACGTCGAGATTTAGTGGCGGGGCCTTGCTCGCCGCGTTACATTCACTGCATGAAAAGCATTCTGCTGCTTCTTCTTCTTCTTCTTCACTATTCTTGCTCTACAGCGCTCGCTCGCGTATTCTCAACGTTTTCTTTTATTCTCGGAGCGCACATACGTCTCGCGAACGGGGAAGCCGTAACCTCTTGGTATTCATTCGACGAAAATTATTCCTCGTCTTTGCGCGCTTTGTAACGCCCTGACTTTTCCTTCCTTCTGTCTCAATGTTTCATACCTCGTAGCGACGAGTTCATGCACTTCGTTACAATGTTGACGGGAACAGGGTGAGCTCGAGATGCCTTCAAAAGGCTAAAAAATCGACTATTCGGATCCAATAATGAGTCTTAAAATGTCAATGATTCAATGATTCGATGATTCAATGATTCAATGATTCAATGATTCAATGATTCAATGATTCGATGATTCGATGATTCGATGATTCAATGATCCAATGATTCGATGATTCGATGATTCAATGATTCAACGATTCAAGACTTATTGAGGAAGAAAAAATGCCTTAGACAAGACTCTCGAAGAAATAGTCAAACACTGACGAAATGATTCACAAAAGAAATGTCGCACACGTTGGGATTCCAATGCACTGTAGTTTCATCTATCGTTCTAAGATTTTTCTATCCGCCGTATTGTTCTAAACAAAGTTTTTGTTAATTAGCCATATCGATAGGTTCTTTTGCCTGGCATGGTTGCCGGAGCGAATCGTCCAAGCCATGTGTAACAGCAGCGGTTCGAGAATCGAAAGAATTAAAACTGACCAGGATCCACCTGCCAAGAAGCGGGCACGCTTTACACCTGCTACAGGGCGAGGAAACGGCGAACGATCGGTCTTCTGTAGAAACAGTCTGTCTGTCTGGACATCTGCTCTGTTAAAAGTGTTCTTGCATATCTATGAAAAAAAAAAAAAAAAAAAAAAAACAAAACGTTTCATGACCGTCTATCAAAATTAATAACATCCAATAACGTACATCATGGATAATATCTGTAATAATAATAACAACAATGAAAAGATCACCATTTCGTTGGTTGGTCGACAGAAAGAATATGACAAACGAAAGAATCAAAGAAACGAATTTGTAAGGGCAAAAGTTCGAAAACTACGTGGCCGAGCTGTTATTCAAGTCTTGTACGGATACGCGAAAAAACGCGACTTCTCTTCGTCGGTCGCTATTTCTTTTGAATACAAAGTGACGAGCGCCCACACGTCAGTAATATACAAGTACGTATCCCGCATGCCCTCTATAAGATTATACATGCGACGTGCCATATAAAATTCCCAGAGGAGAATTCCTCGTGCTCGACTGAGATCGTTTCGTGAATTCTGCGCTTTGTATATGCAATACGCAACAGGTTCGTGCCTTCCCTTCGTCCGAGTGGACAATTGAAGAAAAAAAATTGTTGGGAGAATCACAACCCGCTGTTAATGCAAAGTTCCGGCATACCCGGGGATCGACGGCGGATCACACGAAATTTTCGCGGTTTGTGTGTTCCCGCGTATTGTACACGCATTACCGACTGATGGTAACTTTACCTTGGGGGAAAAGGGATGGTAATTCAAGGGTCGGGATGAGAACTCCGTTTTGATCTTCGGAGTTAAGTTCGACGATGGGTTTTGACAAGTTTCAGGATTTCGACGCTTCTGGCGCAACTACTGTGATTTTAAGACGATGTGAAAGCACTCAGTCGGTAACGAAAACTGTAATGCTATTTCGAAAGGCGTTAATATTATGTATAATATAATATTATAATATATCATAAAACTATATTATAATAACTATTGTTTATAGTTATATAATAATATATTGTTTTATAATATATTTTATTATACATTATATATTATTTCGTAACTGTGGCTACCTCGTATCGTTACCGTGTCGGCGGCCGCTTCGATTTTCACAATAGACTAATAGCAAAATAACAGAACTTGCCGATAGACCGTCTTGAGTACACGATTCACGACTCGCGAGTCACAAAACTACAAGAGCAAGGCAAATGCACCGTTTATTTTTACCGCATAAAACATAACGGGGCTTACGTCGATCAATCAAGACGTCGCGATGCCGTGGCCATAAATCGTTGCATTAATGCCGTTTCCGTTAATATTTACGATCGTCGAGAGGGTAGGCGTGATCCGATCGGGCTTCGTAAACACAGGCTTTATAGGATCCCCGGGATCATTGAGTTTTCTTGCTCCTGTTTGAGTATCTTCGTTCGATCGCCGATATCACTAAAAAAATCTCACACCCTCCGCATCGCTTGCACGGAATTTGCGTGAAAAATATAATCTAATAAAATAATAATAAATGTGATAAAGTAAATTCAATTAAAAAATAATAAATGCAGATAATGATAAATTACTTGCATAATACGTACGATTAACGGGGTTCATAATATTATACTTCAGAAATTCTGCCGAAATAACGAAAATTTTACCTTAAATACAACATTACGCCTCGTCTTTCTTTTCTCTTGATTTAGGTTTTTCAACGAGCAACGAATGTAATGAATAAAAATACTGCGCCGTACGGAGGAACGAAGAGCCGAAGAAAAAGCGTCGAATATCGCAACGGCGAGGAATGAAAAAAAATGAAGAAAAATGTGAAATCTTGAAGTCGGCAGTATACACACATCGGTGCACACAGAGCGTACACGCAACCCCGTGTCCCCGGGGGTGTTAAATAATTCACCGCAGCTGGGACCTGTCGAGAGGCCGGCTGGGGGTGGTCGAGAGGGTGGGACAGCCGCGCGGCGCGGAGTAGAAGGAGTTGGTCCGATGTCGGAAGGTGGGCGAGGGGGTTGACGTTGAAGGACCGATTAAATATTCACATGTACCTCAACGCGAATGGAGCTAACAGCAGCGAGAGTCGGCAAACGACAACTGTGCCGGAGTCTTGGTCTCCTCGTCGTCTTTGTAGTAGACTCCTCTGCATGCGCCCCATACGTCCACGTCCCCCGTCGTCGAGAATACCGAGATTTCTCTTGTCTTTTTTTCACGCGAGATCCGTCAAACATTTCTCCGCAATACGTCGCGAAAAATCTTTTTCACACTTTTCGCGTATAATTACGGATTAAAAAAAAATTGTGCAAAAGTTCGCAAAGTTATAGAATCGAAGTCATTTGCGTTATTGCAAAAAACTGCAAAAATTAATCGAATCACTAAAACTAATAAAAACGATTGAAAACTACATCGCTAAAAAAAATAATCCGAAAAAGTTTTGAGATACAGAAAAAAATGACAGGATTTTTTTTTTAATTTGATGTTATCAAAGTTGATTATCGTTTTACTGCGAATATAATGGATTTCCTGAGGCCTCGGGGCGCGTACGCGTCGCAGATTGCCGGACAATTTATTAGCTTCGAGGTCGGGCCTTCCATCGTCATTGTCGTGTCAATTTCGGATGCGCCCAAAGTTCGACAGTCACGTATCAACGGAAGTGAGAATAACCGTGGATGGGCTTCGACGAGGCATATGCCGAAATAGGATTATTGGACCCCGGTGGCATATCCCCGTGTCCGCGGATCTCTCGATTGGTCTGTGGATCGTGAAGTCTCACTTCGCCCCGACGCCCGGAGTTGCCCGCGGGGACACTTGACCGGAAACACCCCCCAAGAGATAATAAAAGTGACTTATGCCACTGCGCGGATTATTCAACGGTATTCGCATAAACCTTGTGGCCCCCCCATATGAGTTTCCATCTTTACGATTTTCCTCCCTAATAACACGGCCGAGAAACACGATGATAGCCAGGTTTACTTTGGGTTACGGGTTTATCCCTACTCCGTTATTCTACGCCGTGCCCGAATCCAACCAGTTCACTTCCGTTACTCATATTTTCACGATAGCAACGAGCTTGCGCCTCCCAGCATTGGTAGCGACATTAAAAATAGTATCATAGGCAAAAAACAAGCTTAAACAAGTTAAACAAATTATTTTTTTTATAATAATAATAATAATTATTATTATTATTATAAAAATGCAATTAGTCGGTATGTAATTGGTTGCATTGACGACGAGATGGACAACGGTTAAGCTGAGATCCAGGCTTTACTGGGTTGCAGAGAAGATATCACTTACCTATTTCCCGTTCAGGACCTCCTGCAGTATATTCGAGTCTTTCCCCATTGCACTATCTGCCCCTGCGCGGTGTCACTTTAAAACCTTTGGGTAGCGAGTCCCCAGCGGCCGACGGAGGTGCTGGTCTCCTAAAGACAAAAAAAAAGATGTAGAAACACAGGGAAGGAACGTTTCGGTCAAACGAGTCAAGCGCGCAGCCAAAAGTTCTAATCATCGTTCTAATTAGTCTCCGGTAACCCAAGCCGCCCAATGGGGGGTTATTGTTGTGTCTTTGGCTTCACGGCTTCGGCACCCTCGCCGAACCCGATACCCCACTTTCTTTCAATTCTCCCTTTCTTTCGTAACGATATTCTTCTCCTATTCGCAAGACCAATGCTAAATTCGTCTCGCGCGTGACGTTTTTCGAGCCTCTTTTCCGGGGCGTCTCGTGACTTTCAATCGTTACATCGAAACCTTCGATACTTTCATCGTGTCACGAGAAATGAAAACGTTTGAAGAAAATTTCTAAGCCTGAATAAAAAATGTATTTGATAAAATAATGATAGAATTTTTATTTTGTTTATTTTTTCATTGACTGGACGAGACCTTCTACAAAACAACAGTCCATAATAAATAATGAGTTTGGAGAATATTTAAACTATAAGAATAACAATGTAAATATGGAGATATTTAAACATTATAATTAAAAAATATTACATAGTATATGTTACACGAATACTCTTTTTTCTTTCTTTTAATATTAGTTGAATCTGTACAATTACTGTCCTATCGTGTCCAGGCCATTCGAGGCCCCCCCAAATTCGAGCTACCGAGGCAGACGAGATGCTGTCATCAAGGCGCAAGCTGCGACAGAAATTGGAGCTTTCGCCGTCTCGCTCGGGAGACGATTGCGGCGGGACCCTGTGCCGAGTCGCGAACGAGGGAATCTTGTTCTCGCTCGCTTTACCTCGGGTTTTCTGGCTCTCCGCTGTTGATGCTGCTTCTGCCGCTAGTTTTCTCCCTCGCGCGGCCCCTCCCACGCGACCGCCCATCTAAGTTTAACAATTAACGCCGTCTAGGGAAAAATAAATTAATTGCGAGAAGGGATACGAGAACTTCGAAAACTTCCCTACCGTTTCTTCCCTGCCCGCCTGCCGGCCCGCCGACTTTTCCTTATTTCCCGACTCGTTCCGCATTGTCGCGAACATTCTGTCCGATCATCGCACCGCGAAGAATCTCCTTCCATTTCTACTTTTTTCATTTGCTTCTTTGTCCATGTGTTTTTATTTAAACAATAGTAACCACTATATAATATCTTTATTAATATCATTATTATCTTTTTTTGTTTTACTGTAATTTTACAAGGATTCGTTTGATAATCCGTTTGTGCTCGTAGAAGGACAAAAAAATCTGAAGCTCTTTGCTGAAAGCCAAACTTTTTCTAAGTTGAGCCAAACTTAAGATAGGCGGATCAAATCTTTTTCCATGTCATTATTCGATGTGGGAATAAAAAATGACCGCGATAGACATACAATGTACACGCAATTATTTCGGGCTCTTTCGGTAACAGGAATAAATTATTGAATTCGCGGGTCATATTAATGAACATAGGGCGGGGGAGTCAATGTGCGCGTTCGGTATGTACCTATGTTGGGCGGAATGCAGGCTCGTATGCGGTATATAGTAAAGCTCGCGCTGGGCGATCGTGTCGATCGAGCACTTTTGATCCATTAACGAACCTCCTCTGCTCTCCCACTAATTTTAGCCCCGGGTCAACCTGGCTCACTTCGCAGCCCACGGTTTACAGCAACGCCGCTGTTGTGCGAACGTTATCGCGGAAGCTTGCTCTACAAGCTTCTTTTTTACCCGCGAGATATCATCTCCAAACCAGTCGCAGCGCATTACATTCGATGGAATGTTCTAGACAAAATTTTCATATTATTTCCTATATTATTGTAATTGATAATAATTCCATATTGCGGATATACAATTGTAAAACAACTGTATTCTGTTACTATAAACATACAATACGTTGTATGACTAATTTAACAAATATAACCAATTTTTTTACGTATGTTTACTTTTAAATGCTATGATTTGTTAATATTATCATTATTATTATTGTATAATTAATACATTTATTTATTCATATTACATTTTTTATCTTATTTCATCAGCGTTTTTAGATAGTTGTTCGCTAGCGGATAATTTAAAAGGGGAGTTCAGTCGTGAGCGTCAAGTCGAGTCGAGGCAGTGGAAAGTTTTTAATAATTCCAACGAAAAATTATTGTTAGAGTGTATCCTCGTGCGATTGATCGAAACATCGTGGATGTAGATTTCAGAGAGTAAAACATGCAAATTGACTGAAATCCCTTTATCGTTCCGCCAAACAAGCGATAGGTCGCTCCAATAGAGTGTGGCAGAAGGGAGGGGGTGTTTAAGGGTGAGTTTGCATCTCCACCGACCCTCCGTACTTCGACAACGAAGACGACAAGGGCGACGACGACAAATTCTTCAAATATTTATCTCCCTCGTCTTCGTACGCCAACACACCGGCCTTTCTTGCTCCGTTCCTACTCCCTTTGTCACCTCCCCGACCTTTCTTGGAGTCTCGTTTTTTCCCCGTTCCGTCTCTCGTCACAGAGACGTTGCGTGACTGCGCGCGAGTGTGTCGATGCCTCGATGCCTATCAAACGTATGACAAATACATCCCTTGTCGGAGTTGTCGAGAATAAAGCGTGAAATGTTCGCGGCCAAAAAAGTCCGCATGAAATATTCGTCGTAGGGTTGTTGTCTGATCGTATCGATTCACTTATCGACCGTTTCAAGAATTAATCTATTTTTTTATACAACAAATTTTACGCACATGGCAAATGTCACATGTCGTTGAATGTCGAAAAAATTAGATCTGTGTTGAAAGGAGGTCAGAAATCCTACAAGGTACAAAAGCCTCCCTTCGCCCCTGATGGCGGATTGATATGAGCGACGTGTAGGCTCCACCCGGTGGTCCTCGTATCGGGGGTTGAATTTTAAAACTACCCCCGAGGGAGCCTGCAGTTTCCGGTGCGTCGACGTCGACGGCTTCGGGCTTTAGGGTTTGTCATACAACGGTGGGATAGCGTCGGTGTCTCACGAAATCAGGCAATTCGTGATCCTGTTCAGGGTTGTAGAGGTACAAGTCCCACGAGACTTCGAGTCGATAGCTACTCTAAACTGCAAAGTGGATGTCCCCGGTGTGTTTCGGGCGGATAGGTTATTCTTCGTGCGTCGAAGAAAAAAAGTGGCTCATTTCTTAATCGTAGGTATTCAGAATTTTCAGACGAAACAAGCCCAGAAAGGAAAAGAAAAGTTTTCTAGTCTCGTCTTGTCGGATTGAAAAGTAGCTATCAATGAGATGAATCCAACATTCATGTTCTAGCAAAGTTATGGAAAAGTCGCTACAGTTCTAAGATAATATGAATCCAGATCTTGTTATTAATTCACGATAAGTTCTAGTAGAGCCGTAAAAGTAAATGCTGCAACTGTTACGAAAGGTTTATTTGTCGGATCGTAAGATTTGAAATCCTCAGAATCGTTCCTGCAGCAACAAAGAACTGGCTACTATTGAAGATACGTCGAAGCAAACGGCACGATGAATCTTTAAAAGAGAACCTAACAGGTTTGTCAAGTCCATCTTTATCAACCAGCTTTCGCGTCTAATTCCCACAGAGCGTCATCGATAGTGACCGTGGTTCTGTTGGGAGAAGGTGGAAAGCCGAAGCAGAAGCTGAGGGGGATCAGTACTGCCGGGGTCGGAGGGTCGAGAGAGCCTTGGAGCATCGAGCCCAGAAGCGATTCCAGGGTCATTTCCATTCGGCCCTTGCAAAGTGGGATCATTTCCCGTGAGACCGGGAGGGCCTCCGCACGTACGGAGCTCACGACTTTCTCGACCTACCGGTGACGCAGCTGGCCAATGGGCTTCCACGTTAAGGGCGCCCGGAACGACCACCAGTTACCGATGTATCTATATCCACCGATGTCTGGGTTCACTCGGTCTATGGCGTTAGGAATCTTCTTGTTAGAGGACGGATAGTGAGCACTCGATACTTTGGGACAGACTGGAATTACGATGATCAAGGATGATATGCCCATGGGGACATCGGTCCAAGAACAAGCCGATTCACCTTCGATACTCGGCTCTTCGACGTTGTATAATCGCGCAAGACGCAAAGAGCTTCTCCCCCGGCGTCGTATCTCCATACCAAATGTAATCCTAAACCTAGCCGTTGTTATGTCGGCTCTATCAGATGCGGGCTTTGGCCCGGAACTAACTACTGATGCCGGTGTCCTTAGAACGTTCGGGAGGGTTTTTTTTTTCTTCACCATTTCCTCGGCGTTCTCAATCTTCTCTCTGCACTAGCTCTCGACCGAGATTTTTACTCTACTTGGCAAAGTTATGGCCATTTGGCGACTCGACCCAATTTGCATCGTAATAGGGCGGTACGGGATTGCCTTACCGCGCGCAACTAGCAAGGTCGCTATAATTTTCGATGAGAATCGACGCTCTCCGTGTTATATCGAGTCTTCATACGCCAGAAGATCGCGGCACGATATTGTCCTTTTATTATTATTGAGCCTAAATCCCGAGACGGGCTTCGGATTGACTCGATGTCTGCATCGTTCCACAAATTTACCGAAAACAATATTCGTAAACTCTTCGAGTTAATCGGACCGACATGTGATGTTTTGGGAGTAATCGGCAGAGACAGTTAACATGAAATTTTTTCGCTTAGGCTTCGGTCTTGCTACTTTTTTAGTATTCTCGTTCAACAATTAATTTTCCCCACAATCTTTACCACCAGGAAGTTAACCACGCAAAGACTTGTAGTTTCTGTTTAATACGTATCAAAATTGCGTCAAAATTAATTAAATCACAGTTTCAGTTTTGTTCCGCGACGGTCTTTTAGCTTGATAAAGAAAAATGATGACGGTCCTCGACTTTGCTGACTTCAGAACCTTCCGAAAAAATGTCTTATTGGGGTTGGCACGGCGGTTATCCTCTGCTTTGACGAACCCTTTGGAATGAATTAATACCACAAAACGAAACGGGATGCACGCGCTTCTCTCCTTCCCATGGCGACTTACATGGAAATCTTGATGCCAAGTGGTAAATTCGTTGAAGATCGACCGAGGAAGATTCGCGTCGGAGAATCCCTTTATACTCACGCCTTTCTCACCAACCGAGAGATCCTTACCTCCATAGCTAAAGGCTGACTGTTTCGAAGACTGAAGAAGGGAACGGGGATGAGGGAACCTTTAATTATGCTAAGTAACGTCTTTGGGATAGAAACGCGTTCCTCGGAGGCAACACTGCAGCGGTCATAATATTTAATCACTACTCGTTTATTCCACCCCGAAAGGGGGTACGTCGCGTTCTTCCGAGGCGTTACGAGGGAAGCCCGTGGCTGGAATTCAATCGTCCCGTATTTATAAATTCGCTCCAACGGCCGTCGCAAAGATCTCACGGATCTTCAACCATTTTTTGCCACATTCGTAAAAAAAATTCGCGTCAAATTGTCCATTAAAAAATGGGGTTTTCTCACAAAATGCAATATAAATAAATAAATAATATTGCACACGCATTTCTATTCGAGGAATATCAACGAGACAATAATTTTTCAGCCTCCCACGGTTCTAGCCACCCTCGTCTTGAGCTCCAACCCTTCCGATCTTGAAGATTATACAACAAACGAGTGTAGGCAGAGAGAAGGACGCGAATACAAGTGCGAAGCTAGTAAATGGGGTGCAGACGCGCTCTATACGCCGCCCCCTCTAAATCCGCCCTCATTCCACTTTCTACTCGTCCGTCACCGTTCTACCCGGCACCCGGCACGTGGTGCTGGAGACCGAGAAATTTCGTAAAGCATTTGTTGCTTCGCGGCCGAAAATGTGTAGAGCAAAATTGTCCCTTTTTATCTGGATGTCGTCGAGGAGCCAGCGACAATATTTTGGATATATCGTGATTTTTTTTTAATAATAAAAATCTCAAACAATCTATCTTTTTCAGAAATAAAAAGCTACAACAAAAAATTAATCTGTTTTGAGGACAAATTAATTTGACTTGGTTTGATTTCAAGGTAATAAGCCTCAATATTGTTCATATATATTTACACAATGCGTCACTGAGACAATATTTTTTTGGAAGAGGATATGCCCTTTTGTTAATAAGATTTAATCAATTCCCCGTTTCGGCCTAAATTTTCGTTGGAACAGGGCTAAAATTGCAGCAGCGTTTATGCCCTTACGGAATTGCGCATCCGCAATTTCAACGCCTCAATATTACATATCGAGGATCTTCGATATCGCCGTACGGATTTCGTATTTTTTTTCATTAGAGGATTCCGATAATTCATCGATTCGTTACGCTCGAGTTAAGAAGCTCGACTGCCGTCAGTCGCGCACGTTCTTTTATACTCGCGTAGTCTTCCGGCCGGTGTCCCCTTACATCGTTCTTTTTCATTCCAAGGGGGGGTTTTTACCACCGACTCTGCCGCGCACACCCTTGAATCAAGCGGGGCATCATAAACCGACGACTGTGACCTCATCCCATGATTTTTTTTCCTCCCTTCCTATTTCTGTCTCTCACTAGCAATATCTTTTCCCAAACTCTGCTTCCTTTCTATCTTCCTTGCGGAGGTTTCTCTTACGTCGGAACGTCGCGAGGGGGTATTCCGGGGATGGTTTCATTTTTTTGACACCCGGTATATTTGATTCCACCCTTGTAATAAACCCCCCTTTAGGGTTGTCGGATGACGGGAGACCCCGCTGGTGGGCTCACGCCTCGCTACATGTCATATCGACACCTCCGCCCGACTCCCGGACACCGACGGAGTCCCAGTAAAGCAACCAACCCCTATAAGGGTCGCGAGGTGACTGCTAGGTAATTTGCTTTCGTATTTTCGTCTTCGAACTACGCGGGCCCCGTTTCAACCGCCCCTTCTCGTTTCGCACACGCATGGACGGAACCTCGTAATACAACGAACGGTGAACTGTTGCTGAGGGGGAAACGGAACAAACAGCCTATTGTGCGATTTTTCTTCGAAATTCGGAATATGAGATACCTAATATACTTTTTCAAGGCAAATCGCTTTAACTATACCGTTGGCAATAAATTGTCAACGGTATAGTTAGCATTCTAACAAGCGCCTATGACCGAATTCGGAATAATGATCTTGAAGAACCTAAGTCTGAATTTGCAATCGTGTATCGTTATAACTGACTTTTGAGTACCATTTTTTTTTAATTAAAAAAGAAGGGTTATCACCAATTTAAAGTTACTGCATTTTTGGTCGATTAAATTCCTCTGCTCTCCTTAAACTTGGTCAGTATTTAAAAAATGTGGAAAAAAAAATCTTTGGCTCTTCCGCTTCGAGGCTTTTTAGAAACGCATTTTTCGAGCGTAAGACGCAGATATCGTGCTGCGACGGGGAAACCAACGGCAGCAATCCATTGTCGCGTAGTCGATGAAGCCCCTAATGATACGACGACGAAAGATCAGTCATTACGAATGGCTCAGACGCCCTCGCTATGCCCTAATCGTGTTTGGTCCGCCTCGAGACCGGAACTCCTTCGTTCTCGTTGCCGTTGCAACGTCGTTACTACCTCCTTTGGTTTCTTCGCGACAATCTCGTTACGTCGTCGGTATCGAAAGCCTTATTGAATCTAGCTCACAGCACGGGCGCGCTTTTCGACGCAAGACGGTTTTTAAGTGCACGAGCGCGTCATTTTGCGCATTCGGGTTCAATAAAGTTGCGTTAAAAATTGTCGCAATCTATTGAGCGCCCAGCGAATAGTCAAATTGCGTAACTTTCATAAAACTTGATATCGCGATGAAACATTCCCTCGATGAAATTGCGATTAGGCTTCGATATATTTATAGCTCCATCGAATCTGTTCGTTTCGAACGATCAGAAAGGGCTCTTATTGATCAGGATTTCTATAGCCTTTGGTGCTTATAATTAAAATCCTCTAGCAAAGATTTTAATTAAACTAAACTAATTAAATTAAATGCTACACGTAAAGAAATGAATTCTTGAGACCAACAATTTATTTTTATCTGCCAGAAAAAACTGTTTAAATTAAAAGGAATTTTTAATTTCCGCAACTCAAATCTACTCTCCGCAAAAATGAATTTTTTTCAATGTAAGTCAATCTGTCGATTCAACTACGAACAAGTTAGAAAAATTTGTTTTTTGTCCGAATGATGACTCTTCGAAACTAAATCAGATGCCGCTAAGATGGAATGATTAAGAGAAACATTTAATCCAGTATTAAACAATAATTTTTAAAGATTCTCCAAAATCCTCGAGTCGAGGCGACGAAACGATGCAATTGAGAAAAAAATAAGAAAAGAAAGAACGATGTAAGCCCCATCCCTTGGAACGTACGTGTGAACACTACGGGTCGACCCTTTCGGGACGCGACATCGACACCGACATCGACGGTGGTCTGTTTCGTGTGCAGCGTGGAAACCAACCCGGCGTTTCAACCCCTAGCTCCGCATCCCTTCTTTCAGTCAACCCTCAATGCCGCCACGGGAAAGCGGAGTCTTGCGCGTCGCCCCCCTGGTATACCCCAAGACAGGACAAAACTTACCCTAAGAAGCCTTTAAGAAGGCTGCGAGGACGGGAAGGGAGGCGAGGGGTCGTCGTGTGACTGGTGGGGTTGCTTTGCTCGGCTATAAAAGAGTTTTCCGCATGCGCACAATGACTGCAAAAACTGACTGCGACCCGCCTCCAGTCACCGCCCCCGCTGCCTCTCGTTTCTGTCACCCCGTTTTCATCCCCCTTGCCGTGTACCCCTTCGTCCGCAAAACTCATTCCGAGCATCCTCTCGTCGCCTGCTCCCCACCCACCCACTCCCCCCCCTCGCCGTCCCTTCAGAACGGACTAAGCGGCCACGGGAATCGTGCACGAGCCTGGCCGAATCCTTCCGCGTGTCCTCGCAACCCGCGACACCCGCGACACCCCTAAGAACACTTTCTCGACCTTACCTCGATTCGCGCCGAACGCTTTCGCATAGGCCCTTCGTCGAACGACGAGGATTAGTCGTCAAGATTTGTCATTTTTTTTTAACCCAATCGTCACAATCGTACGGAACATTCAAATATCTGCCCCTCCTTTACCGATCCAAGATATCGATTTTTATGTTATAACAAATATATATATTTTTTTCAATTAATGTTTACTTATCAAAGGCTGGATTCTTTTATTAAATAATTTTTATATCTATATTTTTTAAATTGTGTTTCAATAATTTTTTGGGTAACTATTACTATTATTATTATTATTCCGGCCTTTGCGATTTTTGCCCACGTGACCAACGCTGGTCCACGCTTTTTTTCTGTCGCAAATTTTTCAACTCGACAAAAGACTCTTTTTCCCCAATTTGAATTTTTCTGTCGTCCGTACGTGCATTATTTATTCATTTTTTCTTTTCAGAAAAAGTGCGCGAAAGTGCGAAGAGTTTTTCGATCGGCTAATCGGTGTGAAGTGAAAGAAATCGGAAATGTGTTGGAATCTGCTCGCGTTTTGTGGTGTCCGATAATTTACAGTGAGAGATACGCACGTTGAATCTTTGCGATCTCGGCGAATGGTGTAAATAAACGTTTGCGCTGGTGTATCAACTTCCGGGACTCTTCGGCTCGCGGTCCGGAATAGCACGTGACCGCGGCGTGTCTGCGAAACGCCGGTTCGTTTCGAATAGCTGTGACGGTAGTTGAGCGGCGAGGATACCGCAAACAAAACCGGTTGCCAAACCTGCGGAGCTTCATAGCTCGACGGATGGTAAAAAAAAATTGTATAAAACAATAAAATCAATAACGATACATCTACATCCAAAAAATCGTAAGAGAATTCGCTCCCGAATTTTAGAACCGGTGCCAAAAAAAAGGTTACACCAAAATGCGGGTTTTTCCATTGGACACAATAAAAACGAAACCAACGAGAGCGAAGGCAGGCGATGAGCATCGAACAAAAACGATCGTCGAAACGACAAATCGTCACCGATCTAATTGGTCTCGGGAACAGTTAATTGTTTGACCCCGATAATTGGTCCAATTAATTTGAACGTAAAAGTGCGTCGATTATCGTCGGGCATTCATCGACGATGACGACGAGCCGGAGTTGTGTGACGCGTACAGTCACTTCGTGAGGATTTAATAGGGAAGGAGGAGGGGAGAAGGGATGGGGTGGCGAGGGGGTGGAGTTGGATCGCCCCCTGTTGCACCGTGCACTCGGCCGGTTTCGCGCTTGCGGCTCCGTGCAGTATATCGTTATTGTTGAAAAGGGATTTAACGGCGAATAGTACGGGCAAAGTTCGATAGGGACGGTGCACAAAAAAAAACACACATTTCTATACGTGTACGTGAAAAATAAATAAACTGGAGAGAACCCAGTATCAATACTGCGAAGGGTCGGAATAATGTTTATTGAGGGAAAAACGTCCTCGGCTGAAATAGAAGAGGCAGCGAAGTACGATTGGAAAACGGACGAAAAAAAAATTGCTGTAAATACCGTGACGAAGAACTTTAGTCGATCCCTTGTCCCATATCGAAAACGTGGCGATGTCAAAGATATTCAGAATGCAGTACATTGAAAAAATGATAATGATGCGTTTTTCGAAAGCTAAGAATCGACCAAAATCCTGAGATTTGAGAGTCTTAAAAGTAGATCTTAGATTACCGCCCGCCGGAGTGGAAAAAATGTATCAGGTACAAAATCCCAAAAAACTTTTGTATGTTCGACAATTTTTTTGTATAAAAATAATAATAATAATAATAATATATTTGAACTTCTACCTGATATTCGATATTTAAGAAATAAATATTATGGAAAAATCATTTTCCCAATTTTTAAAAATTAACATTCTTGAAAGATCGTTAATCTTACCAATTTATTCGCGGAGAGCTGGGTGACGATTGGTAATATTAATCGTTATTAAACATTGATTCCAACCAAAGAGCACGATAAGTCTTGATTACTCGGCTGAAAATATTTCTAATCAATCGATCCGATAAGGGACCATCGTACAAGACTGCGAAGTTTCGTAAGAACGCGACTAGAAGAAACAGAGAAGTGGCCGGAACAGAGTAAAATATAGTAAAAATAAAAACGTAAGCGTGATTGACAATGGTGCATTTGCAGGCGGGGGGAGGCGGGGGAGATTCGATGCATGACGAAGTGCGGATCGAAATGCGCACGTTTCGATGGGTAAAAAAAAAGGAGACGGCGAGTCGGAGGATGGAATACCCGGGGCTCGAAGTTCTATTGTTGTCCATGGGGGCTTAGGATTATAGGGGGGTTTCCTGCTTGCTCGTCGTTTGGGGGACGGAGGCAGGGGGGGGGGGGGGGGGGGGTACTTTCACTGTTTGGTACAGATACGTACTGATCGATAGTCCACTCATAGGGCTCTCGAAAGAGCGAGTAGTTTACGCTGCATCTAACATCATATCGCTTACCATCCGAATTCTGTACAATTCTCAGATAATTTAGGAGACAGTCATTTATTTAATAAAAAAAAAATGTCTGAGAAAACCAAAGACAATCGATGTTCTTCGCAATGAATATCTTTTTTTTCACAATTTTTCCTAAAATAAACATAGGGTTGTTCTTTTTTTGTTGTGTTTTGTACTGAATTGAGATAACTAGTCGAACAAGTCGGAAGGGGAAGCGGAGAAACAAAAAAAATGGAAGAAAAAAAGAGGAAACAGTCGAGGAGTCTTTGGTGGGGTGCGTGAACATCGCTCGCTCCCTTAATCTCGCGCGTTTCTTCGACCCCAACCAGTAGTAGCCGCCGTTGCATCCAACCCCTATATTCCTTCTGGCGGTAAACGCAACTACACGAAGAGGGGCCCTTCCTGCTCTTCATCGTTATGTCCTCGCTCGTTCGAGTCTTTGTTTTCCCTTCTTCGGCTTCAGTTTCGTTTCGCGAGTCGAACGTGAAACGTACACTCGACGCCACGGCGACGAAGAACTTCTTTTCGATCCACCGGCATGGGCATTCGTATTTTGAATGGTAACGGCGATCTACACTCGGTTACATCAAGAATTCGTCGATTCTAGTTGATACTTTGGTCGGAACTTTGTTAGCCTTGGTCGCGAAGACTTTCAAAGAATAAAATTTTTCGCTGTTTTGCCAATAAAGAATTTTTTTTGTTATCAAAAAAATGAATAAATAAACATTGACAATTATATGTGCATCTTTGATGAGCAAAAAAGGAGTTTAAAAAAGTAAAAGCGAACGGTTGAATTATCTTGGAAAAATATTGGGATCGCCAATCGCAGAAGACGAGGGAAAAAATTCGTCGTCTCACTACTCGATTTCGGACTGCGTTGCCGGAGAACGGCCCCTTAACTGCTTCCTGAAACACTTCTATTGTTCTTCGTCATTTTTTTTTCTTCACTTGTCTTTGCCCTCGATATTTTTATTCTCAATTTATGGGTTCGCTGTCCAATTATATCGAAGATCGAAAATCATTTACCGGAATTTTCATCAAAAACAAAATCCATTCATCATTTGGCTCAATGACATGATCTAGAAAATGTCCCAAATTTTAGAGTTCTCGTCAATCGCCAAGTACTTCGCAACTCAACATTATGAAAATCTTCACATCCACATGATTAGGTCCTATTCTATATTATCATCCCCGATACACAATCCAATTTCATACACAATTATAAAAAAATCGTAACTAAGTCTTCTCTTTTATTTTTCCTGATATAGAAAAAGATCGAGGCCGAATAAGTAACGAAGCTCGTTATCGGCGAAGGACGAAAGATTCGGGGTGGGAATCGGCGGAGCTTCTTGGTCCTTACCGTCGGTCGCGGCGAAATGTCGCCTCGGTGCCCCAGGGTGAAATCCCACGAAAGACTCCTGAAGAGATCGACGGTCTGAGAGCCGTTAATCGGCAGTCACGCGGGAGGTCCGTGTCGGCGCTTAAAGAGGCTGGCAAACGGAAAGGGAGTTTCGGGGGGGGCGGAGGGGTGAGATGGGGAGATTTAGCTACTGGGCTGGAGATGCCTCTGTCCTCGTCGTCGCCCACCATCGTCACATTGCGAGTACCGCGAAAAGGGAAGAGCGAGAGAGATCGACGAATCGTTAGAGTGGGGAAGAGAGAGAGAGAGATCGTTTCAACGGAGAGTAAGCCACTAGCCGAGGGGTGGAGGAGGCCCGAAAGAGCGACGAGGAACGAGCGAAAAGCGGCGATAGGAAAATATAACGAGTGAGAAAGAGGTGGAGTTAGAGTGAAACAGGGACATTTTTCCCCACCAAGCTTGGAAAAAGCAACCCCCCACCTATCGACAGGGCGCGCGCTGCGGCGAGTCGTTGAGGCAGGACGGGGGTAGCCGCGGGGGGGTTTGAGGGCAGGGATTCTCGGTGGCTGGGGGAGGCGTCGCGGCCTCAAAAATACACCGCAACCACACCGCGCGGCTCCACCGCAGAAGCCGCCGCCACCTTCCACCGCTACCGCCAACGCGAACCCTGCCAGGACTACCCTCGACTCTTGTGCTCTTCTTCGCTGTCCGACAACTCAACCCGAAACGAGACCGCGTGCCACGGAGTTAAACACCCCCGTCTAACCTGACGCATTATGTGCTCTACCGAATAATAACATTGGAAGCGTGGCTTTGGATACCGAAAATATTCACGGAGCTAATGAAGATCGGTAACGACGAGTCTGCCGATCGACTCCCATCGGCGCTAGTTGAGTGTTGAATCGTTCGAAACTGTGCTAAAAGGAGAACGGTATACTATTCTACCGTTTTTTCTTCGTTACCATCGAAATCGGCGAGTGAACCTTTTTTTTTCACCCAGATCGGTATTGAAATATCGTACAGTGAACCGCGGTATAGTGCGCGAGAATAATTGACTTGCCAATCAAGATCGCCTAAAAAATCATTACCACTGGATGACCTTCGTCTCGTGTCACCATCATCAAACAGCCGAATTATGCAAATAGTGCCCTCGCCGTGATACCGAAGATGAACTTGGCCAATCGGCAGTGTCGGTTCTGTTGTCGTTGCGATACTTCGCGAGTGTTCGACAAAGCAATGCCGAAAGTGTGATTTTTTTTTTGAAGTCCCGGTACCGGAAGTCGAAGGCTCGATACGAAGTGGTGACGGGACAAGTGATGTGCAATTCTTGAAGACGTTGAGGGTTTGGTTTACTCTTCGTTATACAGTTCATTTTTTTGTGGACAAACCGTGCTGATAGGTGATTCGTTATTGAACAAAGTTGCGAATGACTTTTTGCCGCGCCACATCGTAAACGGAACTCTTGTTTGGTTCCCTCCAGCGCGCGCTTTGACGGAAGTCTTTGCCAGTGTTGAGCAATCAAGTGTCCGGTTGTTCGCGATAGTGCCTTGTGCAATTATTGCGTTAACGCGTAATTGGTAATAAAGAAAGGGACGATCGGTCGAAAGAATTGCCGGTTGTTCCCAAGAAACGAGTCCGCGAGACACGGAAACAAAACATCGAGGGAGGCCTTCGGGATTCCAATAAAACGAATTTTCTTCGTGACTTGGCATTCGATAGCGACGACGCCGGATAAGAAGGCGAAAAGAAACGAGAAGGAGGAATTTGCAAACGGATGCTGACTGCCACGGTGGTGCGTCGGCACCGTCGCGGGATAATGAAATAAGGATCAAAGGATCGGCGGAGGGCTGGCTTTCGGCGAGGGTAACCTACAAGCCTCGGCCCAAAGAATCCCCGTCCTTCGTCTCCCACGTTCGCTCCATCGGATTCGGCATCGAATCGTCGTATTTGCCGAAAACAAATCTAATTCCACGCTGCTCGATTTTCGCGACTCGATCCCTCCTCGCTATCAATCGCGGGACACAATCTGATCGGTGGGTGTTAAATAGGTGTCGTCGCTTCGCCAGTCGGTCTTCGATGTCTTCGGGCCAACTTTCGGAATGAGTGAGATCGATTCGACGACAGGGAAGATAAAGAAAGGCTTTGCATAAACCAGCAGCTTCCCGTCCTTCGAGGGGTCTGCAAAGTCTCGGTGAAGGTCTTTTAAAGAATCAACCGATCTCAAGTGGCTGCTCAATTTGGTTGGACCGATCCGGTATCGACAGATTGAGATTTGCGAGAAGTGCTCTAAACCCGATAATCCGAAAAGTAAGCTCGAAATCCGATCTTAAAAGTGAGAAGTCAATCTTGGCGCGAATCTCTTCACGATTGGGAGAAAAGTAGTAAATCAACGATTTAAGTCCGAAAGATCGGTGAAAAGTGAAAACGGCGGATAATGAACTAGACATTTTAAGAACAGAAAGTTTGAGTGCTTTCAAGAAATTTCTCGAGTGAAAAAACAGACAACCGTTGCGCAATGTGCATGAATCGATGATTCAGCTCTCATGACGAATCCTTTGCGCGACGTACGACCCGAGGAGCGTCCTCTGGGCCTCGACTATCATCCGGATCCGAGAGCCGCACGGCCGAGTCATCGGCAACTCTTGCAGCCGCTTAATCAAATCGGCGGCGCAAGACTCCGGAAGACAAGGGGATCCTCCTCGAGGAGGAGAATGCACCTGGCGAACGAGGCAACCGGTCAAGGCGCCAATCAAGGTTCCGCAACGGGGAACAATCATCTATCCGAATATGCCATCACCGCCGAGATACTTGCCGAGCGGACGCTCGACGGCTTGCTGGCCGAGCATCCTGGCGAGCTTATCCGGACGGGTAAGATTTTTTCTGAATTCCATTGACAATGACAACGACATAACAATTGTTATGACGTTATCATAATCGTTAGATTTGTTAATGGTAATTTTGACTGGTCAATTTCTTTGCTTAGAATATGAATGGGCAACTGCGTAGAAATTAATGTTTGATAAAGAAAAAAAAATACTTCGGGGTTACTCTACAATTTTTTTCAGAATTTTTTCACGATATTTTATAATCGTGCAAACGATTCAAAGATAACCACTGGTCGGAACGACCGGACGTGAATTACAGTCATCCGTATGAGAGGGGCTGAAGATTAGGTTCAAATTGATTATTAACTCGCCACGTTAACGAGAGACGGAAGTGTTAATCAAATTGATTGAGGGTGATTTTCCTCTCTAGCCGCTAATTAATTAGAGTCATTGAATGATTTCCGAATTAATAATTGAACGGAGCTTCTTCAAGTTCGAATGTAAAAGTTGTGTAAAGTATTTCTAATTATGCAGAATGGAGTTCGTTGGAAAAGCACCTTTTTGCAAAAACTCTGCGATGTCATTTGTCAAAACAAAAAGAGTCGCTATAGTTGAGTTCTTATCGTTAATTTTTAGTAAGGTCTGATAGATTTCGAAGTTGAGAAAAAATGTACTAAACGTTATCTCATAGAATTCGGGTCGTGCACCAATTACAATAAAATGTAATGGAGCGAGAGCTTGATGAGAAGTAATATACTATAATTTTTATTAGTAGGAATTATGCATTGACAAAACCTTTAATGTTGATAAGACAGTGCTTAACATTATCGTACAAGCTACAATTCTATAGGAACTTTTTTTACCGCCCAAGAATGATATCGCGAATGGGCAACTAGTTTTTGTTAAAAAGTGTCCACACGTCCTAATGCAGTCTGACCATTCTGCGATAACCAGGAATATACATACAAATTTGGTACTGTTGAGCTGAGGTCTGAACAATATCATTTCAAAGATATATCTTGATTGGTCAGTAAGTGGTAACGTAACGACTACCGAAAATCGGATTCTGTGCTTCATAGTGCTTTTGTGCCCGATTTACAAAGGGTGTCCTCATGTGGTCTGCACGGTTCTGCCGCCCCACTGGCGATCCAACAAGACCTTGCCGATGGCATTCAAAGTGGTGGCATTGGGCGACGTCGACGATGGGACACTGGTCACCGTTTGCGCCGGAAACGACGAGAATTGTTGCGCCGAGCTGAGAAATTCTACGGCATTCATGAAGAATCAGGTCGCCAAGTTCAACGATCTGAGGTTCGTTGGAAGAAGCGGCAGAGGTGAGTTCCAATCAAGAACAACTAAAGTTTTTGCATGCCTCCACGAATTATTGAAGTCAATGCAGGACGTATGTTATGATAGTTACGCTCCTGAATAAGTGACTTTAGCCATTGATAACACATTATTGATGAACCTTCAATCGAATGACTTCAAGGGCTAATGAAACAATTCAGCAATCAGCTATTCAGTGTAATCTTTTGCGAATGTCCAAGATTCAATGTCAGAAGTATCTCGTTTTTCATTGGTTGAGAATTGCCTGATGCCGAAGCGGGCAAAGCTACAAAAACAAATGGTCCAAGCCCCGCGGTCCAGCCCACGAAACAACCAATCGTTCCGTTTCGGTATGGTCTCATTTTTCTTGCTGTCTAAAATCCTCCAAACTAAAAGGGGCCTTTCTCAGTCGACGTTATCGCTCGCGCGTTCTTCTAAATGATTCACGTAGCCTCTCTTCCACTCCTCTCCCTTGCTCGGGATACATTAAGGTACGCCGGATGGTTAGGTACGTTTGCTCATGGCAGCTTGTATCCCCGTCGCTCAGCGATGAAGGGCAGACGCGACTGAGGCTTTCGGTCTCGAACGAAAGGCCACCCCTACGACTCACCGTGCCGGCTCTATCTCGCGCGCTTTATTCCATCTTCATTTTTAATTTACTCGCTGCGCAAATACGTCACGGTGCGCAGAATGGATTTTCCCGTTCGTCTACTGATTGCCATGGCCATCAATGCAGCCAAACGGTCCGAAAACCCGCGAGGGACTTCGGCCCACGACGGACAAACGGGGATTTTTTAAACTCTACAGTCGACTCGAATCCAAGGGTGCACTCAATAATTCACCGGCATTCCTTCTTCGCCCTTCCACCCAACGAGCAACAAGCTCGCTGCTTATTTTGCGTTCGAAGAACCTTACCCACTTCGGGATCTCGATGAGAGACGAGGAAAAATTCAAGGTTGAAGAAAAAGAAGTACTGAATAATGCGTTTGAATAATCAGAGGCCCATCAACGAACGGTTAATGCCACGGCCCTTAGGGGGTCCTGAGGAGTGACGAGGCTGGATTGTACTTTGATACTGCGTCTTCTTCCATTTCGTTTTTCTCGACAAAAAAGATTTACACCGAAATACCGTACCTTTTGCAACCTCACAAGATATAACTTTGGGTTCGTTATAAGATGTCGGGGTTTGGGCTGAATTTGGCTCACGATTCGAGTTACCACTAACTGCTATTGGATTAGGCTCGAATTATCAAAGAAAATTGAAAGTGAGGGACATTGAAGAGTTTAATCTTCTAAAAAAAGGCGCACGCGCTGCTGTTTTGCCAACACTTAAACGATGCAAAACCGTTAAAAAATTTTTTTTGTCAAAACGATTTTGTAAATCATGAAAAGAGTTTTTTATTATCTCTAAAAGAGAATTTACTAAAATCTACCACTTATTTTTATTTACCGTTTCTGGTCTTATTTCTGCATACTTCTGAAATGCGACGACGTCCCCGATCGCGATATTGCGTGGCTCGTGTTGCGCGACAAAATATAATTCAATCGGGGACAAAATGAACGAAGAAAAACAAAGCGTCGACCCGTCGACGCCGTTTCGGGGCGAAGAAAAAGATTAAGTAACGAAGAGCAGCGCAGTGGTCGGGCGATAAGAGTAACGAGGCGATCCTTAATTCCTTTAATTCTCACGAAAACGAACCGTGAAGACCGTGACGGGGAGGATCGTCGCGAACAAAGCCAGAACTCCCTCTCGTTCGACGTCGGTTTTCTTTTTTCACTGACAAACGCGCGACGCCAACACTCACCGACCACCACTACAATCGCAAAGCAAGATTCCAATCTGCTACTCTGCGTATCCCGACGCTTGCTGCGTTGTCCAAGTGGTTTTCTATCTACGGCGCGGAGAAGGACAAGGGGGAGGGGTTCGCGTGCCATCGCGCTTGTCTTACGGCCAGAGAGTGAACTTTCCCCGACGAAAAACTTCGCCACTCGAGTCAGCTCGCTGAGCTGCTCGTTTAACGAGGATTTCGAAGACGTCGGAACTTTCGCGGGGACTGGTTTATGGCAAATTGGGGAAAAAACGAAATTGCAGACTCCGAAGAGGATATCGAGAATCTTCTCTCTGGATTATTCCGCAAGCGGTCATCTCTGAAGAGGCCTTTTGTTTTATTCCGCCGAGATCCTTCGGTCCTTAAACGATCGATCGATCGCTCGATCGTTCGTCAGACCTTTCATCGCGACTCGCCACCCTCGATTGTCTTCGCGTTTTGCCGACTTCCGTCCCTCCGGGCTCGCTTTTGCCTTTGTCAACCAGTCTTTTACCGAAAATTTCCTTTTCCACGTCTATTCCTTTATGGCGCCGAGTATTTTGCGGATAATCGGAAGGAACATCCCCCTCATCGTCCACCGGTTGCTACTGCCCATGAAGAATCCGTCGAGTTTGTGATACGGATGAACGATGCGCCACACCGCTGGCAGCGAGTGCTTTACCATTCTACGGATGCGGCACGAATGCTCAAGAGGCGAGTGGTTGGGTGTAAGCGGCTTTGGTTTCCATGGCAGTAAGCCCTCATTACTGCATTACTGGTAGCCCCTAACTAGCACTCGTACGCAACGACGGTTTGCCCCCACCCTCCTTTCCAATGGTACCTCCCCAGCTGCGATCAGCGAACGTTATATTCCTCGCGTACGGCACAATCGGCCGAGAGAATGGAGGTAGGGAAAGGGATAGAGGGAGGTCGAGGGAAAGGGCGAATGCAGAGGATCTGGCAAGTACTGGATCGGCCCCGATGCCCGGAAATTGTTTTCCGCTTCCGTCCAAACATAATCGGCTCATCTACATCCCGGACGGTCGGCATTGCTCTAAAGCTCGAAATCCAAACGGTTTCTCCGCGAATGGAACTTTTTCACATGGTGACACATATTTTAATTTTCAATTTTATAGTTTGCGAGGTTTTTCGATTCTTTTTTTTTTTAAATAAAAATTTACATTTACAAACGTGTGTATAACAAGTTGAAAAAAATGTTAAAACATTAAAATAGATTATGATTAGGTTTATTCTATTTTTTTGGGTCTGATTGAGTGGCATTGTCTAAGCGAACGGGGAATTTGCGAAAAAAGGGTTGCTGAAAGATATTTGGCGCAGCGAGTTCTCGTTGTGGCCGCGCTCTTTCGCTCGTTACTCCAGCCAGTTTAAAAAACAAATCTGAAATTTATGTTATTTGCAGTCGCGAGAGGATAACGAGATATGCCGGGCTGGTCGTTTTATCGTTAATCAGTTTCACCCGAATTACAGCGACCCCGTTTTTACGCCCTTTTCTCTTGGGAATCAAATGCTTGTAAACCAGCAGGAACTAGTCCAGTGAAAAAAGTATGATATTTTATAAGTTTTACAATTTAAAAAAAGCATAACACATCCCTTCTTCCGTGTATCCTTGACAGACATTATACTTCATTGTGTTTTTAATAAATAGTAGATTAGCCCAGATTGACCCATTTCCGAGGTAGCTCATAGATTTATACTTTGTGTTCAAACTTCATTGTTCTTTAGAGAATTTTATATTTTTGTCTCATCGGATGTAGTGGATCAACTGCTTTTGCAAAGCAAATTCCGGATAACCGGATGACAATGCGATGAACATTTTTTTCAAGGTGTAAAAGAAATTAGGTTCCGGACTGATTTTCAGTTGACAATACGGATGAACTCTTGCCTCGCAATATTGTCTAAGAATTTCATTTCAAAACGTGAAAAAAAAGGGTTGACCCTAACCGGGGTGCGACATCGCGCTGCGTACTCGTATAAAGGACTCGCGGATGAGGCGAAGGGATGAGTCGTCGCTGATGATGCCTGACTGGTGAGGGCTCGCGAAATATTATCACACAGGCGCAGGGCCAGCCGTTTATCATACTTGCGCGCTTTCACATGCCAACGAAAAGGATTAGCGTCAACTTCCGACGCTAAGAGTCACGTACGTGCCTGGTTCGCCGGATCGTCCGAGGCGCGATATAACCCAGTCTCATTCTTCCGTCCTTTTCGAACTTCGCGGATTTCCTTTCTTCGTATATATTTATTGGTTCAATTATAATTAACTTTTCAAAATATTCTTTGCATTCATATGATCTGCATATTTGGGATAAATATTCGAAAGCGTCGAAAATCAAATAAATTATTAGAAAACATAGTTTGACAATAGTAATAATCGCTATTATTATTTTTCATAATTTCATATTTTATTAATATGCAAATATACCATCGATGTATTTTCGATAGAATTTTTTCCTAGCAATAGAGACGATTTCATCCAAACCGAATTGCTCATCTCGGTAAATTCGAAAAAATTTGGAAGCGATAACGCATCAGTTTATATTCCTCGCTAATTTTTACATTTCTTTCTTCGCTCGTTCGTCTTTCTCGTCTGTGTTTTCATTCTTCCTTTTTCTTTTTTCTCCGCGTTCGTCGGATCTGTCGTAGCCGGGAAACGTTCGGCGTACGAGCTACTGTCTGACACGCCGGAACATTTGGAAAAACGACGAAGCGCATATCGCATAAATACCGGAGTTACCTGTGTTTTATGACGGTGCAAGGGAAGCCTCCGGCAGAGGTACGGAATCGGCGATACGTTCGACTGCTAACTATTCACCGTAACCCGGGAGAACTAGGGACGAGAGAATCCGAATGAAATACTTCACGAGCGAGCGACCGGACCATATCGACAGGTAGATCCTGACTGATGTTCTGCGAGCCGTCCCACCCCCTCTCGATTATCCTACCCCCCGCTCATATCCGGATTTCTCGTTCCTGACTGACTGTGTGTATACTTCGCCTTTCGCGCGCCGACTGAAGTTACCCCTAAAAACGTTATTTCAGTTTTCTCACTCCTATTTCGGTTGTAATCTCGCTTTTGACGACCCGAAAGATACCCGGAGGGATCCGAGGGATTTAACAATGAGGAAGCGTTGCGAAAATGTCCAACATTTTTTTTCTTAACAATTAGATTTAAAAGAACCAAGAACGCTTCATTGTCTCATCCTAAGCTCTACTTTCAACTGGACTCGAAAAGGAGATAAAAATGTCCGCATCTCCAACTTCGGAGTGCTCTTGCGTTTCGAAAAATGAAGATACGGACACAGCCCAAGGGCTATTCTCTTAGTTTTATCGTCTACCTTCCAGGAATTCTTGTGAAATTTTTATAGACAGAGCAGAAAAGTTCCCTAAGGTTCACCAAGGGAATTCCGAATAGATGATAATGAATTTTAGTCCTTTTCGCGATATCTCACCTATTTAAGAAGAATGCGAAAAACTGTTTTGGTGCCGATGAAAAAATCATTTGCATCCTCTCATCGTCTCCTTATTTTCTACCAATTAATAACAAAAAAAAACACAAAAAAGAAACACATTCGCCGGGCCGTTGTAGGAAAAGTGCCTTCAGTTGCGTTGTCGTTGAGTATTTGCTTGTTGCTTTTTCCCTCGTTCCTCCATCGTACATACCGTGCTTTTTTTTCAAGAATGTATAATTGCCAAGCCAGAGTTTTTCTACCGATTAAACATTATTTTTGCGTCCCTTCGACAGTCTCACGTTCACTCCGGGTCGCCGTCCCCTTCGCCGCCCCCTCCTCACACCCCTCGGCCGCGGCGTTTTCCCCAGGTTTATTCTTTCGAACTTTCTGCTCCGCATGTCTGACATTTCATAATTTTTTTTATCTCGGTACAACGATCTCGGGTGGCCAGCGCGAGACTCTCACGTCCTATCAATGCGCTTCGATGACTCCGCTTCCCTTGGAACGCTTCGATAAATTCGTTCATTTGACCGTGACGTCTCATCGCATTCGATTTCGTCGATTTTTATTCCTTTTCATAAGTCAGCGCCCGAAGTTCGTTTCTATCGACCTATGACTTTGGACCGTAACTCTTGCTACTTCGTTGATGAACTTACCAGGTTCTGTAGTTCCATTCGACGTTGATGAAAGTCTAGAAAAAAAAAGATCCTTCCTTTTTCCCCCCTAATAACCAAACATCGCGAGAGAGACGTTGCCGTAGTCGAAACGTCAGGACGTTAAAACAGTGCGGAACACTCAACGGAATATAACGATCCCGGTTGACTCCGGGTTGAAGAATTCCCCCTTCTTTTAGTTCGCTTATGGCGAGTGGGCGAACGAATAGGGGCTTAAACGGGCGGGGAGCTCGTTTCCCCGGCAAACAGGGGAGTTTTTAGCACTGCATGATCCTTGGGTAAACTCGATGCGGCTGTCGGGACATGAGACTTTTCCATAACTTCGCGGATACGCGTCGCCGGTACTAAAATCTCGGCAACAATTTTTGTCATGCACAAAAAAACAGACTTCACTTTCGAGGAGAAAAAATTGAGGTATTTCGCAATCGGCTGGTGATCAACCGGAAGATTTCGAATAACACGGAAACGCAGAGTTACGATTTATACAAGGGATGAACAGTGGGGTTGTTGAGATACACGGATAAAGCTAGGTGGCTATAGTGGGATTCGCAGACAATCGAATTGGGACGGAAAGTCACAAAAGGCGCCAGGCAATATAGTTAGGCCGGTTGATACTCGGAGCCGAAGTATGAGAGCGCGGATGGGGGAATAGGCATCCCAGACACGTCGGGGGATCGTTCTTCCGCCGAGTTACACATAATGCCTCATAAACACCCCTAAAATGCCTGCTATCACCTTCGGGTCTCCGGTGGCGCCCGAGTCGCTGCTGCGAAAATCAACCGTGACAGAACCAGTCAGGCTGGCAATAAACACGGCGGCCTTGTTAGCAGCCGAGGTTGGATATTGTACTTTCTGCCCCTACCACCCCGTAATTCTTTCTTTGTTTGAGGCTGCATGATACGACGTCCATGAGGTTGCCGCGAAAAAAATCATGAGTTGGGACAACCAATAATTGGTCGGAATAATTGATCATTAGTCGTTAAAACTGATAATTAGTTGGAATTAATTACAGCTGGTCGCGATAATTAATAGTTAGTTGGAACAATTAGTGGTTTGACGGAATGAGTAATAGTTGGTCGGAATAACGAATAGTTAGTGGGAACAACTGATGGAAAGTCGGAATGACTAATCGATAGTTGGAATAATCACTGGTTAGTTGGAACAGGTTTTTCTGAAAGGTAAAGAAGTTTCGGCAATTATTTAGTTCCAACAACCAATTAGTTCTGCTATCTAATCGCTAATTCAGAACAGTTGGTGTTCTAAATACATTATTTTTTTCTGATTACAGGCTATTTGTTCGAATTCAACCTAATCGATAAAATTTTCGAAGAATTGCGCGAACCATTTAGTTTTTCAGTGTAGCAGGATTTGGCAAACGTTGTTAAATCGATTGAGGAAAAAAAATGCGATGACAGAATAGCACATAAACTAAGCATCGTGAGCATCGATTTTTCGGAGTGTGTTCTCTATTTTCGCGAGCGCTGGAACCGGCGAGAGGGTTGAGCATCAGTTAAACGTCGTGGTTGACCGTAAAAACCCGAATGTTCTACCACCGGTTCAGCCACCGGATCCGGTGGCCAGCGGTTGACGCGCTATAATAAATAGAAACAATTTGTACAAACGCCAGTAAACGCGAACGCCAACACGAAATAAAATTCTCATCGAGCAGCGACCTCGTTCCGGTTGTAACATTGAGTAAAACACTCGGTTGCTGTTGCAATTTTCAAGATATCGGGCGCAAAATTGAACTGCAAGTGAGCGATGGTTGAACAATATTTGAGATCTAATTTGTCGGACCTTTGCGAAGTTTTCACGATTTACAGACATGTAATTGATTGCTAATCAATTTTTTTTTTTATTTACCACCTTTCACATATTTCAAGTTTCTACTTTGTAATATTGTTTCCATTTCTAATAAATTTCGAAAGTCATTCGGGGAATAAAAATCGAAACCGTCGATGATTTTCCAGGCCAAATCGGGTCAGCGACCGAAACACTTGCTTCGTTGTCACCCTTATTTCGATCCGAGTCCCCGCGTTAGGGTGACAAGCACTAAAATCTCTACGAAGCGAAAAAATTCACCGTTTTCACGGGTCACCGTTGTCATATTTCCGCGGGAACGTCGGCGGGAGAAGGAATCAGAGACGAACGGAGAGAGAGAGAGAGAGGACTGGCAACCCCTCGGGTCGTTTACTGCCAGCAGCATTAACATATTCCCGACAGAATCGGCTGGCGAAGGGTGCAACAGAAACGCCGGTTTAGCGTTGCAGAGTACAGACAGAAAAAGCGCAAACATCGTGCGGAGAAAGAGAACAAACATCGACGGTGTGGCGCCACTCGTTTATTCGCCACCCACCCTCCTCCCACCCCCAAGCATTCACCAAGCCACCCCCTTACTTCCGACACATTTGTGTTTTGTTTCCAGTGTTAAACGTTCGTCACGCAACATTGACCATTTCTCTTGATGCGACGCGTCACTGTCGATCGTAGTTGTTGGCTCTTCGAGAACTACCCCCCAAACCCCTCCCACTCCTCCCACCCTCCGTCAACATCTAACGGAAAGAGCGATTCGTCTCCCGTTCTTAGGATCGGTAGGCCTGAGACACAAAAACCGATGCCCTGCACGTTCGAAAGGTTAAGTCTGCATTCAAAACATTGCCATTCAAACGAATGGTCTCTTTTCCCAGACTAAAGGGCACACCGGTTTCGCTTATTTATTTACAGAGATTCCGCAATGAAAACAGAACTGGGACTATGAAACATCGTTGTACCCTTAGCTTTTTCCGGTTATGGCAAATTGCCTTCAAGTTTAGGGGGATTTCTTCGATTTATGTCGAATCAAGCAAAGGGGATTCACTACCAAATGCCGTCTGTTGCGTCCGACATTTGGATGACTTTTGGGTTCATAAAATCTTTGCGGAAAGTCGATTAGGCGAGAGCTTACTTCGCTGCAGAGAAGATCAGGACCAGTTGGAACATACGCTTAAGCCCGGAGGTTTCTTTTTGGAGGATTTTTTCGACACCAACTTTTTTGTAGCAAGTACACGTAGCAAGTATGGGTCTCTAAGGAATAATTAATCGTGAGTTCTGATTCTATAGAATACTGTACTCATTCGATAAATTCGATTTCGTTTTCTACGTACGTTCCAACTTGCCCCGTGTCTCGACTAGGTCGGGGCTGTTCTCCAATCGTATTCTGGACATCGACATTCAAAGAAACGAAATGGAACAAATAGGGAAAGCCGAAGAGGGGGCAACGAAGCGTTTTGCGACCGAGACATAAAATGGAAACAGATATGCCGAGTGAAAAGAGGAAGGATCACGAGGGAGAAAAGTTTTTTCCCGGGGTTTCAGCCTAACGGAGAAGTGGCATGTGGAAAGTGGGTTAGGGGGCGAGCTCCGAAACACTCGCGGCTCGTTTCAAGAGCTGCAGACAGGAACGCGGTCAGGAGAAGGGGCGGGCCCGGTCGGGGAGCAAACTGCAAGCGGGTACGGGGTGGAAAAAAAAACTGGCAGAAGTACGAGTGAATCGCGCGGCCGGCGGTGTGGCTTGAATTGGATTTGAATAATGGATATTCGAGCGCCAAACCGTGAAACCAAAGCGTTATAGCCTTCCTTTATGGTTTTTAATCCGTTTCGTGGTTGAGCTATCACACCCTCAGGTAACTCGGCAAATTGGCAATGCTAGCCGTTTACAGAATCCCTGAAGAGCCCGACCGAAACTCACGTCCGACGAGATGAACGTACTCAGGCCCGACTCGTAAAAGCGAGACACACCAAAACGGGCTACCCGCTTTATTCAGTGGCAAAAATTTGATAATACATTTTTGATATGCAACACCGAATATCGAGATTATCGAAAAATTGTTTCGAAATCTCGTTTCGTTGTTTGGGCGTAAACAAAATAATATTTACATTTTTTTAATCTTTATTTCAGGCAAGAGTTTTACTCTGACGATAATGCTGGCTACTTCGCCACCTCAGGTGGCAACTCTCTCGAAGGCGATCAAAGTTACCGTCGACGGACCCAGAGAGCCTAGATCCAAGACAAGTGAGTACAATCTCTTTTGGTTTTCTGTTGCTTTTCAATTCTACTACACGCTGGTTAAATTTTTAGTCTTCCATCGCCCATCTATGTTCTTTCGTCAATGTATCATGACGGACTTTCCGCACGTGAATATAAAATCCGTTGAAATAAATCAAGTGAAATTCATCGAATAATTTGAAGTATTTGTATTAACTAAAAAAATGTAACGCAACACGACGTACCGTCAACACTAATAATTACCATACATTCAATTCATTTCTTTGTTCGGAAATATGAACATTTGAATTATTTATCCCCTGAAAATCAAGGAGTCATTCAACTTTTGCTAGTGGAAAAATTGATCGAACCACTTGAATGGTATCCTCAAAGCTCTTAGATTCGTTGGTAGAAATTTATCGAACGCACGTAATGGCAAAACCGGACGTAACGGTGTGAGAGTCATGAATAGATAACAGAAAAAAAAAGAAGAGTCAGATAAAGCAAACGAAGCTTCAGTAGCGACCCTTTATGTGCATACACAGTGTACCCCAATCTGGACGATCTGCTAAGGAAAGCAACTCACGTTCCAGGACAGCACGCTTTTCATCCCTACCCCTTTGGACCACGGCCATTTCACTTCGGACATCCGCAGGACTCCCTGGGATTTAAGCTGTCCGGTAAGTCTGGTCTCGTATCGTAATGTCGACAACCCCCGTCGCTTCGTACCGCGCATTCCCCTCGAATCGTCAAATTTGGTTCTACACATTCGGGAACCCATCTAAAGGATTCCCTCGAATGAATTTACCTACCCAATGTCGGATCTATGCAACGACTCGATCTCGACGAAAACTATCCACAAGTTTGACGCTTACCGCTTCATTCGATGATCGAATGGCCAACAACTCTAACACCCTTTCCGCAACGAGGGTAGACGTACCATTTTGGCCTTCTTAGGTCCGATTGTGACCATCACTTTCAAAAAGAATTGAAACAGAATTTAATCGAATAAAAAGAAAATATCGAGTAGATCATTCAGTGAATTTACATAAATACTTAGAAACAACCAAAATGAAATTATGAAAAGCAATTATTTGAACAATTGAATATAAAAAAATGGCTACAAATGATACGTGTATTGAGGACTTACGATGTACATGTGAAAATGAAGTATTTTCGAAATACGAACTATTTCTCATCTTGACTTTTCCTTCACTCCGCCGACTTTCCACCCCTTTGCGATCAGACCTTGATATACATGAGCACTGCAGACTCCGTTATAGATAACTAAGTTTGTAACCCGACCGCCCTTTGAGGCCGAACACGGAGACCCCGCCCGTCGGTCTTACACTCCTGCTAGGCTTCCGAGGCTTCCTTTCCTTATCAGTCTACCTTCAACCCCCCGATGTCACTTCCACCCCGACGGCCGTCTCGTCTTTTGCCTCAGTGGCAAACTTTGTGTCACCTGCCGCGCGCCACGGTGTGAGGGTGTCAAAATTGCGAAGGAAGGAAAGGAGACCGCCCGAAGCTTCGTTGCGGGAGCTAGACTTCACGGCCGACACGAAATTGAGTTTTGCCGAGGCGTCTAAGTGACGAAGGCCCTGATTAAGCGCGGGACCATCATTCTCGGCGATACGAGATCTTTTCGCTATCGCCAGTCGCGAGATGTTCTCCCTCTTCAACTTCCATTCGGGTCGTACGAATTGCGGAAATGCCGGTCGATGCGGTCATTGAAATAACGAATCAACTTCAGGATAGATGACTAAGTAGCATTTTTTAAATTTGTCAAGAATGTTACTGAGAATATTATAGGAAATAAAAAATCGGGAACTCGTCCAGTTATGGAAGTTAAAAATAATTTTTCGAAAGGTTTCGAAAAATCTGTGACGTATTTTTTGTGCGGGGCATTTTTTCTGAATAAATAAATTACCAACATTTCCATAAATTATCGACGATCGGCTCAGTTGTCTGCCCTTGAGGCGCATACGTGAAGATCATCATGGGTATAGATGGCAATGAGAGCCGGCAGATCAAGTTTAACAGGCGTCCGCGTTATCGGTCCAAACGGGAACGAGTGCAAGCGACATTTTACGGATCGGGCGAGTTGCAATGTTTTTCGCCACCTTTCGAGCGCCGGGATGGGCGGTACTGATGCCGATACTTCCGCCGTTGGTGTCGAACCAGGGCATCTGCTGGGGCGCTTAAAGTGGCGAGGGATGAAAATTCCATTCGAATTTGTTTAAAGCTTCGAAAATTTTGATGGGACTAGAGGGACGAGCGTGAACGTGCGAAGAGATGCCGCGAGCCAAGCTGAGGAAGTGAGAGAACCACAGGGGCGCGAAAGGGGATAGCGGCGAGAGGCGGGAGAGGGGCCACTGATACTGGTGCACCGACACTGTATTGTTTCGGCATGATAAGCGGCTTAACGGAGCTTCAGTCTCGCTCTCATTCCCCTACCATGGCCTGTGGATCGGTAGCAGCAGCTTTCAATCCCCCAATTCAACCCAGTAGTCGATCTCTGGCCTGTAGTTCAATACCCAAATCCTACCTCCCTTTTCGAAATTCGAACCAACGCCCAATATTTGGTCAACCAAAAAGAGCAAAAGTAGACAATGGAAAATCGTTCTCGCAGTCGACAAAATCAGGCTGGGAAGTCTTGAAGTCTGTCAGAGACCTGAAATGCATTCTCAAAAAAAAATAGAAAAGAGTGTTTTCATCAATCCAAAATCCCATTCCCAACTTAATGGATCCTAAGAAAATCGACCGGGAACCGAATGGAAGATCGAAATTTCTATAGATTCGATCATCCTGGTTTTAACATCAATGATCGTAATCGCTTGTCGGTTATCTGCGCCAAATTTGGCGCCATCGACAATGTTATCCATCGGTACTAAACGGTCATTCCTGCAGTTCTCCAGAGAAGCATTTACCAACCTAGCTATTCAGCTAGGTTTCTACTTCGCAACCCTTTCGGTACGGTGAGGTTCGCCCGTCGAGCGATAGGTCGCGCCACCGATCTGTCCAGTGGCGAGGGGTCACTTTCCGCGCTGGCCGGACAAACCGTGAAGCGGTCTCGTGTGAAAAGCGATGGCGAAGCACGGCGGTGCGAGAAGGTTCAAGAGGGTGTATCGCATGGCCCGGTTGTGCCGGATGTGTTTCGAGAGGTGGTTTATTAGATATCCGCGTCCGGGGGAGGGGATGGGGAGGGTTGATAAGGAGTGAGAACCGAGTCGGTACAGGGGTTGAGGAGGTCGACTCCGGGGGCGTTCGGTAGGTTGTATCGCCGAGGCGCGAGCAGAGGGTGAAAGACTCGAGGGTATCTACTGCCTCCGCTGACTAGTTCGCTCGCCCTGCTCTCAGCGCGGAGGTTGTTAAGGTGCCCATTGAGGTGTAACTAGGGGGGATGTTATTAAATTTCGTTCGGTGCCTCGGCTACCTCAACGGCAGACTGTCGAGCAACGAATTTTATGGGTTTCTCACAAACGCATCGAGAACCCTCGAAGTCTTTACTCATTCTACTCTCGCCGCTCTATTCACTGTCCGAAATAGTCGGCCTTCTTCAACGCCACTATCGATGTCTCTTACTTTTTTGGATCGCACGGCGAACCCGTCGGCGAATGAGCGTTCAAGGAACATTGGATGCATTCCGCCTTTTCCATCAATATATTCTCCTGCTCTCCTCGTAACGTACACTTTCTCCGTTTCTCCTCGTTACGTTCGCCAGGCGTGTTAAAGTTTTCTATCGATTATCTCGTATTTTTCGGAGTAATGTTTGAATCCTTGCGAATAACCATTGATTGAAATTGAGAACTCGGAAAAAAAAAAATGAGTCGAGCCGCTTGAAAATGAGTGCAAAAAAGAATGAAATGAGATCGTTGTTGGGGAAAAGGAGGCCAGAGTGAAAGCACCCTCATCGCGTATTCGGAAGTACCGTTACTCTGATTCTCCGTTAACTTTGCCCTTTTCTCTGATGCCGGCTATCCTCCTACCATCTTCTTTTTCATCGGGGGTCCACCTTTCTTCGTTCTCGTCTATCTCGTCAGTCTCGGTAACCGGGGGGGGGCGCCTGTCGAGGGGATGAAAAATCGTGAAAGACGAAGAAAAGTGAGTTGCTCGCTTCACGGTTTCTTCGCCCAAGAGGCCAACGGGATTGAAGATTCGAGTTAACAAGAACACGAGAAGCAGTAGCAGCCACTCCACCCTTGTCGACGACCTCCCCGTGTCAATTAACCGCCTCCGCGTGGCAGGACTACCGGGAGTTGAGGGGTTAGGTGCGAAGGATTCGAGACCGGAAAAATCGCAACCCCTGTTTCAATAAGGTGGCCTTTACCTCATTTGGGGGAGATTGTTAGGAGGCACAGGGAGTTTAAAACTGTCCCGGGCTCGCCTCGAAGATAGAATGGCAATGGCGCTACATTTCCATGAGATCGTTTTGCAGTAAATTCCGCTTGGCCCTTTTTATTTGGAGCCGAAAACTCACCGATTATTCGCTTCTTTTCTGTTTCGTCTTATCAAAAAGATTTTTTCGCGACAACCAAATTAATAAGAGGCTTTAATGATAGGATTAATGACAAGAAATGAGGATTCCATATACCATCTTTTGGAAACAATTTTCAAGGATTCATTGGACAATAGTGCACATTTTTGAACTAACGTCGTCATTTTCGTCGGAACGTTGATTGTGAAAGACTCGACGGCGTTTCCTTGCGTCGATTCAATTTTTTATCTTCTTTTTTTTCAATGGTTTGACAACGACTCAACGCATCTCGAATTGCGGAGGATTCTTCGAATTCGCGTCACATACTCGCCTTTTGTCAGGGGTGGGTCTCCTTTGGACGCCCTCCCTTTTCGTGATCCTTTGACCTGGTGCGCTTGTTCCGTCTTTTAATCAGGTCCGATCGACCAGTCTCCCGGGTCTTTTCCGCCTCGCGCACCAATCGTAACTAATAACACCTTTAGCTGTGCCGTCTGACCAAAGGGCCGAATTTCCTTTTCCTCCTACATGAGATTCCCGAAGCAACTGCTTGCCGAGTTGCAAAATACCCACAAGCAACGTGCAAGAGAACTCGCTTCTTACTACGCCAAAACAGCATCGTTTTCAATTTAAACTATTAAACTCTTCCAAAAATTTATAATTTTTTTTCACATTTTTCAAACTTTTGAATGGAATTAATTTTGTTTCGCGTCTGAACGTATAATAAGTTTTTTACATTTTTTTTATTCTCGTCAGGACGATGATAAGAGTCGCATTTTGTAATATCGGTTAAAATCGTTATTCACGTTTATCCGGTCGAGAGACTACTTCCCTGCTGGAGCGATGCGTTGTCACCGCTGCTCCAAGTTCGTATCGTTGTGTGTGCCAAAACCCCGGAGACCTTGCCAGCCTGGCATTTAAGGGAGTTCCCACTACGTCGCGATAATGAGAACGGGCGTAAAGGGGTGGGTGTGCCAAGACAACCCGACAACGACGACGACGGCGAGAAGCGGGCTCGAAGCGTCTGGTAGGCGAGAATGAAAGGGCTCGCAGCGAACGAACAAGGGGCCGAAACGAGTCAGGCAACAGAGAAAGGGAGGACAAAAAGAGGAATGCGAAATTACGACAGTCCGATCGTATTGCACTTGCACGCGAAACGAAAAATATTTTTCGTTGAAATTTGCTTATCAGCCGAAAAAAAAGTGATTCTATTTTTCTTTATATTTATTTACTTGTCTCCTTACATTTATTTATAATAAAAAACCACGTTGGATCAAGAAAATCTATTGTATCGTGATAAATTGGAAAAATCGAGTCCGCATGAGCAAAAAAAAATGGGAGGATATCCGCTTGAAAAATAATTGTAAGCGTTAAAATGTATTATTGCATATATATTTTAGATAGAATGGAACCAGACTTATAAAATTAACGCACTAAGAGCCTGCTTAGGCGGCCATAAAGTACGGCCTCGCGGTGATTAACATCCTTAAGCAAGTAAAAGCGTGACGGAGAAACGGGTATGGGAAAGGAGAGAGAGAGAAAGCGAGAGCGAGTGCTCTGCTAACCGAAGAGGAACGAGGGTGCGAGCTCCGCAAGGGGTTAACGCGCCCGAGATAAGTAAGAAGTAGTAACAGCAGTGCCCGTACAGCCAGGCCAGAGGGAGGCGTTTTAACGCCCGTTTTGCATAGATTTGAATAGATAAAGAAGACAGGAAAATACGCGAATTAATTTATTATGTATCTCACGATTCAAGATCCTTCGCTCGAAGGATACGACCGAGGGCTTAAAGGTCCTTCTGTTTCTTCTGCATATTCCCACCTCCTCGCTTTCTTCATCCCTCTTAATACCTCTTTAAGTTTTCGTCTCTCAAGATTTTCCGTTAGCTTGTTTTCACCCCTTTTCATCGAGGCCCTCTTCTTTTCCCGGAATTCAATTGAATGGATTTTGCTACGCGAGAACGAAACACTGAAATCCAACACTCTTCACTCCGGCCAGAGAGTAATTTTACTACGGAATTAGTTGTGTCGAGAGAAAGAATCGTGAAATATATTTGGCATTCGATGCGCCGAATGGCACAAAATTTGGTGACCCCGACCACCTGTAAACGTTATATTCTCGTCGAAGTGAACGTCCAAACGGATGGATAGATGGATTAGCTTGATTCATTATTATAAACAATATCGTAGATAAAATCAACATCCATTAGTAATAATATTATATTATTTAACGAATATGTATGTCCCTTCCACCATACAATGAATTATATATGAGTACAAAACATCTTTCTTTGAATCTAAATTAGAACTCCACACTTTCTTTATACTTAATTTATACTAATTTGTTTTCATACAAACAAAATTTTACTCCACCAATTGTTTGCTTAACACTTCTTCATTTTCTTCTTCTTATTATTATTAGGGGAAAATGGAATGCGGGAATTAAGGGTGAACTTGGCGTCGGAACTCGACGAATGGCCGGCTTTTTCTAGAAATGGCCTTCGCACAACGCTGTCGCGCTGGCCGAAAAAAAGGAAAGCGAATTTTCGCATCGCTAAGGCTGCTAACTGCAGTCCCGTTAGATTGGTTAGCTTAATTTAGGGAAAGTTGGTCGGGGGGGAGCACCGGTGGCCGTGAATGGGTTAGATGAAACGACTGTCCAACTGTTCGTCAGTCCGTTCCACCGTCCCGCGTATGGTGGACTCTGATAAATTGATTGCTCGTAGTTTCGACGATTAACACAGAGAACTACACAGTTGTAGGGTTGTAACATGGGTACTTTACATCGCAACGGCCTTCGTATAGTCGTCCCCGAATGCCCTCGGGTCTCTCTTTCTCGACAGTTCACCCCTTTTGCTCGATCTCACTCGCGGGCAAACACACATTCTGAACATGCTGCACGATAATACATCATCCCTCTATGCTCTCTCGGCGACGAGCGTGAGGGGGGGCAGAGGGGGTAGGTAAACCCCATTGAGAGGGGCCGCGTCGGAGTTTCTTGGAACGCATGCCGAAGGCAACTAACCCTTACGATGTTAGGGAGGTGAATTTGGGGTGGGATGAGCCGGACTGAGACTCCGTAACGTTTAAGCCCAACATTTCTCACTCCCTTAAAGGAGGTGCCTTCATCCTTGCCAGGACTCCTTTAACCCATCCACCCTTCTTCTTACCCTCACCGTCAGCGGTCCCTTCGACCCACCGCCCCCTTTTATCCCTGAACGTACGAACAGCTCTCACGCAGGTTCGTGCCACGATTTCGGCCGTCTAGTGCCATACCCATCGACGCCCTCCTCTCATTAGTCTTCATTTGTTTTCGGAATTATCGCCCCGGTCCGAGCGAGTAAAGGGGTGGTTTTAGAGGCAAAGGACGAGATGCCGGTAAGCGAGGGACGTGAATTCTGTTGCAGGGTAACTCCGCTGCCGAAAAGCCCATAGGAGCTTCTGGGCTTTAGTGTCTAGCCGAGGGCAACTCGCAAATAGGAGCTTTAAAGCCGCGGGCCACCCCCTTTATTAAATTGAAAACGCGTCTCGACGCTTCACGACCACGAAAGACACGGATTTCTCCCTTTTCAGGCGCGAAAACCCTCGGGCTTCATTATATCGTTCAGTGGAATGAACGAGAATGGAAGAACGTTATTTTGATGCTAGTCACTTTGAGCGCGACACGAGTCAAACGCTCTGCTCGTAAAATCAACGCCGTAGGCGCGCTTTGGACACTTTGGAAAGGTTTATCGGGTCTTAAAGACGGACATATGATTTAATTTTTTTTCAGTTGGGAAGCAGATTTCTGTTTCATATATTGAGACGCATTCTTGATCTTCGTCGCAATAAATATATCAAGGGTGGATTTTCAGAAAACCTATGAAGCGATTCTCCATGAACCATTCTCAGCGTTTCAAATGAACCAAAAAAATGTTCAGAGAAAAGTGCATATGCTCCATAAAGGACAAAGATGTAGAACGGTGGAGATTATTTTCAGAAACCTCGATTGTCGAAACGAAAAAATTATTCATTGCTTAATCTATACTTTCAGACTTTCGTTCAACCCCTTCGTATACATTAACTCGCGCAACATTCAGACGAGGACACCAGGTTTCATCAGCCCCCAGTAGGAATAGTAGATACAGAGCTTTTCAAGTTGCGAGAAGAGTTCCCCTTATCGTCTTCTTAATCCTCCTCATAAAGTAACGCGGGTGCCCCCCGTGGAGTGAAAAGTGGATGGAAACCTGGCGCGAACGGACAAGTAGTCGAGCGTTCGCCGCGCTATGCGCCCGCTATGTGTGGTGGGAAAGCGCGATAGCCTAGGTGCGGATGTCCTTTACCCTCTGCCAGTCCGCGAGGCTTAAAGTGAGCCAGAGTCGAGGGGAGTATCATGCAAAATGAGTTTGACCGCGGTGGGGAGGAAAGTGAGCTTAAAAATCTTCCCCTAACTTTCGCCCCTATCGCGCTTTTTCCAGCGGTTCCCCCGACAGGGATGCTGCCGATGTGTGAGTCCGTGCATGCACGTATTCGTCGCGATGTTTCCACAGTTCAATGTTAACGGGGTGCACCGGAGGGCGGAAACGGAAGGGAAAGAGTATTTGTGAGAGTATGCAGCCACGAAAAGCCCCCCCGGTCCTCCATCAACCCACCAGGTACCCCGCACCGAACGACGCAGGGGTTTGCGGCCAGCCAATCCCGCTGGCCGCAATCTTCGCGGGTGCCGCCCACGCGCCAGTGACTCACTCACAATCCCTACCCGAGCGTCGCTGTGAGCAACGATTTCTATCCCTTCTACTTTTTACCCCTCTTTCTTCAAGTTTCAACCATGGGGTTTACCCACTACCACTATTACCGCCACTACTAACTACGGCTACTCCCCACCCGATTTTCTTCACCCTTCCAAACTCCTCGACCACTTCAGTTACTCTTTTACCCCGTTCTCCCCCCCTACGTGAGAGACCAACTCCAACCAGGGAGAACCGACAACCCCGAAGCAGCAGCCGCCACGCGGATGCCAACGGCTTCGGTGCTTTTACGGAATTTTTGAACTGCTCCGTCCAGATGACGATATAATCTCCTATTGATCAAGGTTCTATATACCGGATGGATGGGGGATGACTGTGGAGGGGATGAAAACGGCCTAAAATTGATGCATCGCCACGATGACAAGGCTTCCGTTCTGTTCGGCGCATTGTCACACTATCGAACTTACTATCAAGGCTTTATATAGTTTCAACAATAGATCACACTTCGTTCAGCAGCCAGATTCGTGACAATAGTATATGCACTCCCAGGCTTCGGCATGAGCAACGCGAATTGCACGATTGGTGTGTTATTACCTACAGAATAATGATCAAAGTTACGATGGGAAAGAATCATGCGGTTATAGAGGTTGCACCCGGTGAATGTAATTGTCGAGATAATAGGGTAGTCGATGATGAAAGCTGGATCGATGGTGCAAAATTGGAAGCTGGGTTGAACGGAGGGAAAATTGATAACGTTGATACTGATAGGTGGATATGGAAAATTTGTATCGCATTGAAATTTGCTTGGGACCCGCTTTACTTTTCAGATAACCCTCATGTTTTGTCGGATTTTTATATGTAAACATTGTTTTGGTCGGACACATAATTTCATACTATATTTCCGTCTGTGAACCATTGTGATTGACTTCATTGTCATTTAACCATTAGGTCTTCAGCACCTCGGTTTGGAACAAGGTGGCGGCCAAGGCTGGAGCGGTTTACCGCGGGGTTCACTGCCTCCGCAGTGTCATCCCCCACTTCCGGGACTCCACTCACAGCAACAACAACAGCAGCATCCCCATCAACCGGCGGTCGGTGGCGCCTCGGCTTTCAATCCCTTTCATCACGCCATCGAGCAGAGATCTCCGAGATTATCGGGCCCAACGTCAACCGGTATGCAATGAAACGCTAAATATCGAATAGCTCAAGAGAAAGAAACCAGTGATTGTAATTTCTAACGGCTGTTAAACTAACAGTTCTGTATTCGTAGGCCAGGATACGAACGTAGAGCGTTGAATTACGGGATTAAATCGAATAACTTGTTGCGCGATATTTGTTGGAGATTCACAAATAGTAATAATGAAGAACGGTCGATTTTTGTTATCTTCCGTGGATGATACTGATAACAGAACAATAACTGTAGTAGATCCTGATCCGCGACGCATTACTCAATGATGGCGAAGCTGTACTCTTGTACGAAGAATCTTTTTCGTGTTCATCATTGCTGTTCGCTATGAATAGAAGCTGATGAGGC
This sequence comes from Ischnus inquisitorius, assembly GCA_963924025.1. Classification (NCBI taxonomy): domain Eukaryota; kingdom Metazoa; phylum Arthropoda; class Insecta; order Hymenoptera; family Ichneumonidae; genus Ischnus; species Ischnus inquisitorius. The sequence continues at coordinate 6,798,768 of OZ001251.1, read as the reverse complement.
TTACCCGAATCTTGTCCCATGTAACACTGTGCCATTTCTGTCAGGAATTATATGCGCGTTTATGTGTGTGAAACCTAGACTCGACGACCAGAAACGATTTGGGTCCGATCAGCGTATCGGTGCGGGAAGTTACACCGACCGCATCACCGGGGAATCCGGTAACGGGTCCTGGCTTACTGACAACGGCCTCGGTTACCGCTCAAACACCACCCGCGGAGCCTGCGACGACGACGAATGCCAATACGCCGAGTCCGTCGGGACAACATATGCATTTTCAAGGTACGTTCCAAGTGCATACGACGTACTGTTTCGTCATGTTCGCTGAAGGATGAATCGGTTAACCGAAGTACATTTGTTCGTTTCGTTTGGTTTTTGCAGGACTGCATCTGCTCAGAGCAGGTTCGCTATTTGGCACGATATTCGGTCCACTTCTACCGCAGTCACCGTGGCTCTACAATCCCTTGTCTTATCCGACGCAACAGTACGTTCTGGATCCGGATTGGCACGCATTGGCGCTCAGGGTTGCGCAACAGCGCCGACAGAGACCCGACCAAGCGAGCTTGGAGGACCTCAGAAAGCTGCGAAGCTCAAGCGGAAGTCCAAAGTCGGGAAGGCGAAGAAACGAAGACGAGACACAGCAAGACGACGACCTAGATCAAGACGCTTTGCGGGAAGTCGACAGTCCCGACGGTAGTATCGAGGTCGACGACAGAACCCAAGATCATAATCACAAAACGACGGAACTCGCGAGAAGCGAAGGTTCCATTGCGGAACAGGATTCACCGAGGATATCGTTGGCACGCAGTGACCTCGACCTCGAAGACAACACGAGTACGAGAGACGCGTTCAGAGAGGCCAGCAAACGACTGAGACCGAGTATCGAGAACCTCAACGAGCCCGATGTACAGATCGATCTCGGTCATGTTTCTAGGAGAGGCGACCTTACTGTGAAAATAAGGCTCGAGGGTTCGGTCGATCTCAGCACGAAGAGAGGCTGCCAGGACAAAGAAAACGTTGGGCAAGATCTAACGACGACGAGGCGGAAGGACGACGAGGTCGAGGTCGACCGAGAGACTGTCGGCCCGAAGAAGGACAGAAGTCCGAAGCCTCGACACGTGTGGAGGCCTTATTGAGGTCAAATGAGGGCTCAATAAAGGAAATCATTACGTTGAAACTAAGGTGAGGTCGATGTTGGCCAGAATGGGATTAACGAGCTCGCTCGAAATCTTGATAAGGTCAAGATATGATCTAGGTCGAGCGAGAAACCGGGGGCCGAAGAAGTCCGAAGCTTCGACACGTTCGGAGACCTTATTGACATCAGATAAGATTTCAACGAAAAAAAATCACATTACAACCAAGACGTGGTCAATGTGGTCCCCGATAAGGTCCAGATCGCACCCGCTTGACTCGCGTATCGAGTTATTATCAAGGTCAAATATGATTTTGAAAAAGTTCACCGCAATCGCGAAACTTTCACGAAGTCGCGGTCGAATGTCTCTTCGATGGCTTCGAGGTCTGAAAAAAATAAGCCAATTCTGGGTCTTCGATGAGGCCGACGTTGATCGCAGGTGACGCATGGTTAAGTACGAAATAACTCAATCAGTTATGCAGAGATCGAGAGGCTTCCCGCGTGGGGGGCTTCCGGTATACTGTTTGGAAGGACTCGAGGACTAACCAGGGTTTATGTTCGTTAATTCATAAGGATCGTGTAAATAATAAGATTGTAACGCGCCAATGAGCGCCGTCTCGCCCATGCTGTTTATCAATAGTTTTAGAACGAAGTTCACTCCCCTACGATTGATTCGCGAGTGCAGATTCGACGATCGGCAATAATTCGACCGGATTTCGAGGTCAGAAAGTAACCATCATTTTGCAATTTTCTTCGTAATTTCCAACGAAAGCTCAATTGGCACTGATTGTTTGCTAAGCAAGAGAAATCACTGTAATTGTCATACGAAGAAACGAATACGTCGCTTGCACTTGCGTCACCGTAACGCTGACTCCGTGTCGCATGTAAATAAACGCATTGATTAAGAAATTTTCGTGATCGGCACAGAACGGTTCAACGAGACGGTATCAAGGAAATGACGAGATTCGCGAGACGTCTCGCGAGATCGCGCGTGAACGTCGTCACCTCTTTGGACTCGGCGTCTCGGATAGTAATTCTTTACGAGTTGAAGATTCCAATCGCTCATTTAATTTATAAGTTCGTGATCATCCACTGTTTAGCTACGTGAAACAAAAAATTATTGAATAAAATAACAGAATGAATAAATATAATTTGGTTCATCGACTGCGTGGGTCAACTTGAAATTGATATTTCGCATCCCCGTCCCATTCCCGTTTCTGCAGTATCCTGCGAATGACACTGCGGAACAAAAAATTTTTTATATCTCCATACGACAAACGAGGCCTATGACCTAAGCGGCAAGAGGCGATTCCGGTGTGCAGCGCAGCGGATTCAATAATTCGCTTCGATTGCAATCGAACGACGAGCACGAGTTAGAGGGATGAGAAGCATCGTGTCACACGCAAAAAAAATACTCCGGACTCCCTCGCGCCCTCGCGAACCGATCGAAAGGTCGGTTCGGTGGAAAGGTCGCGTGATTGATGGAAAACACAAAGCCGCCAGGCTGGCCGCACACCCGTCGGCACGATGTCCAGTCGGGAATGAGAGAGACAGAGAGCGAAAGAGAGAGAGAGGGGGCGGAAAGGGGTGCAGCACGTGGAAGGGATAAAACGCGAGTGAGCAAAAGCGACAAAAAGCTGCCCGCAAGCTCGTTTGCCTCGTACATTATTTTGTCACTCGCGGGGAACGGGCGCGGGAAGGGTAGCGATATAAATGAATGAGCAATAATAGTCGAGTTACACGAGGTCACCTTCAAAGGCGCGGCTCAGTGGTTTCGACGAATAATGCACGCGCCGCGTGTACATGATGCGTTTGTATTCGCGATGTTTGTACCTAACTTCGGAAACCGATGTTCGCGCTGACTCCGATTCATCGACCAATGAGTCGAGAAGATATTTCTATTCGCGTCCTCGTACAAAGAAAAGTCATTGAGGTTTCGCGGACAAAAATAATCATCATTTTGTCACTGACCGAGAAAAAGGTCAAAATTTTAATTTCGGCGAATATTTCTTGAAGATTTGCGATACAATAATAGATGACTTCAAAATTGTTTTTTTCCTGGCTTTATCGCTATTATTCGCAAATGGAAAATGTATTATTTTGTTTTTATCAATGGTAGAATTACCACTTTTCATTTTATCTGCTTTTAAAATTGTAATTTGAAAAACATATAGAATATGATTTTTTTTAAATACACGTCATGGTTGACGAAATAAACGAGGTTAAAATTAGAAAATCATTCATCAATACCTAAAGGATCATCATACCCGCGATGTGAAATCATATGATGTGTTTATTGTTCATACGCGAGGTACATGTTGCTTCCTATATCGTTGCGTAAATTCGTTCAGTTAGAGGTTTTACGCGGGCTGGAATGACGATGTTAAAAGAGGATGGGGAGGGGGGGAGGGGGTAGGGGTGCGTTGGCGGGCTCGTTTTGTGTGTCCCGCGGGGTATCAAAAGTGAGGTGTGTCGTTAAATCGATCACCGGGGTTGGAGGGACAAATGGGGTGGATGACCGAGTCCAATGACAACGAGGCGGGTGGACTCGAGCACGGCCTCAAATTTTCCTTCTTTTTTTCCCTCTTTTTCTTTTTTTTTTTTCAAATCCACGTGTACACTATACCCCTGGTCGGGTTATCGCAACAAACTACCCCAATGACGACACGATTAAAATTTCACGGTGGGGTAGGGCTTTCGAGCGGCTTTCGAGAGCGCGCGAGGGGGAGGGGGAGGATTTCGCCTATGGATGGGAGTGCGATAGCGAGAGCATGGCGCGTGTGTACCGGAGAATCGCGCGACGCGTATGCTCGCCGTTTCGCTATCCCCTGACGAACAAACTCGCCCGCGTCCGCACTCATACTCTTCGGCACTCACGCGAACGAGTATGCCGATGTGTGCACTCTGGACGCACATAACCCGCAATCCCTCGGAACCGTTTCGGGTAGAGCGGGTAGAGCGAGCCCTCTCTCACCCCGGTAGCCCCCGTCGGGTGATTGGTACGCGACCGCAGCGACCCCCGCTTTTTAATACACCCGCGCCTGCACACATTGCTAAGGACATTGGGTTGTTGGATGTGATGCTGCCGGAGCATAGGCTGCAGTTGCATGGTACGGTGGAGCTGGTGAGCAGAATCAGCGGTAGCATAGGTAGCCTCCCCCCCGCCCCCTGCCCCAACTAACCCCCGCCCCACGGGTAGCAGTAGCGGCTCGCTGGATCCCTTGCTTCCATATACTATTCTACATGTATATCACGATCGAGGGTGCATCCGAAACCCACTATCCACCCATCAACTCCCCCCTCCCTCCTCCCCCTTCACTGACCCAACCTCGCCGCTCCGTCAACGTCACGGTGAACGGATTGATTCATCGATCGAACATCCGTCCGAGCGCGTCCACCAAAATAGCGACAAAGACTCGGTCGACCCAAACTCTACCGAGTCAACCCCCGACCCTTTTCCTGTTCGCCCTCCCCTCGCAAACCCCCATTGCAATCGCCAAACTACTCGTTCTCTCACATGACCAGCTACTCCGCTCATACCTCCGATATGTATGTGCGGTTTGCTGAGTATCCGAGGTTTTACCACCCAATCCCTCTCCCCCTCCCCCCCGCTCCTCCCGTCCTTGTCGTCGGGCACGAATGCCTGTTACAGAAACCTAACATCCCGCGAGAGTTTACGAGACAAGAGATCTTTTAATTGTTCATGTTCTTTATATGGGTCACGTTGCAAATGCAACGATGTGACTTGGCATGTACTATCAAAGAAGTCCTTGTGATAGAATCATGACAATCAAGTTCTAATGTTTCAAAAATCATGTGTGAGACGAAGTTAACTAGCCTAAACCCGCACACGCAGTTTTTCTAGTCGGGAATAAAAATAATAGAAAACGATTGTAAAAACAACGACAACGTGACTGAGCTAAGATAACAAATTTCACTCATCACCTATTCATTTATGATATTCATGATCGTTAATTGCCTGAATTTTCTGTAAATTCATTGTACTGCTTTTTTTCTTGTACGTATAGAGAAAAATCTTTAATCCAAATATCAATAAGTACGAGATTCTCGTGTAAAACTTAGACATTTTTAAAAATCATGGTACTCAATTATCTTGACTGTGACCACATCGAAAAAGAAAAGCGCAAAAATAAAAAGCAGTTTCGAAAATCTAAACGATAGACAGTAGAAGCGGAAGGCGAGCGATACCAGTTTATTTTTGCGGTGACCACGGTTCCTTTGATCTTCTCGGCTATCGGTCGTAATCCCGATATGCCGATTCGATCGATTGTGAAAAAAATAAATAAAAACAATTATCCTGTAAGCAAAAAGAGTGCGAGAGGTTCGTCGGATTCGTTGGCTTCGGATGGGTAGGATGTCAGGCTCGGATGACATCGGTCGAGCCATCGCAGGGAGGATGGGGTGGGTGAGCGCTGAGACAAAGAAGGAAAATAATGGAGCATAAAACATTGCCCGAGTGGAACGGAACACATTTCACCCCTTTCACTGGGTCTTCTTCTTGTTCTTTCGTCGTCTCTCCTCTCCCGATTCCCACCCTGATAATCATGCTAATCGGATTACCGGACTACCCGCCCGAAAGGATCCCTTTCCTCTTCCTCCCAGAAAGATCCTGCGACGCCAAGGACCCCAACACCCCCCTGCCCCCCCTCCACCTTACTCTCTGTGTCCGCTAAAGAAATCTCCGTGCGAAGGGTTGAAAAATATCTCTCGCGTAAATAAATTATAGTAGCAAACGGAAGCCCGACAAAAAAAAGTGCTTCTTGCGTGGGTGTTGTGTATGTGCAGCATCTCGGACATCCTGGGACGACGAAGTTCCGGCCGGTCGGACCTTTCCGTGGCCAGCTTGTACCTAGCACGTTTTTTTTTATTTCTTCCTTCCCTCCGTACCCTTTACTTTCTTTCGCCTCTTTCGCCGAGCTTGCCGCTCCTCACGTTCCTTCCCTTTTCCACCGCCTCCTTCCAACCCCTTTATATTTCCCTCCGCTTCTTTCGTCGGCCAGGGTGTATCCTAACCCGGTTTTTTTTCTTCTCGCTCTCTCTCAAGCACGCTTTTACGCTCTTTCTCTCGTTCGCTTATCGCTATGCTTCGGATTTTTCTTCTTTGCCTTTTTTTTTGTTTCAACCTTTCCTCGCCGCCCTTCTCTGCCAGCCAGTCGAGCACTTTAGATAATAAGGCCAGGGCGCCCGAACGCTGCTGGTGTGCTCGCACGAGTAGGGGAAGCAGGGATGGGTATGCTCGGACGAAAGGGTAAATTGGGTATTCGTCCGAGGAATTATCTCTCTAATTTCTTTAACGTAACGTCTGCTGGCTGGTCCATCGGCCGCGGGGCGCAGAAGTGCCTTATTCCCTTTTTGTAACCCTGCCTCCACACGTTCGGGGATTCCTCGGCGCACCATTTTCATTTGCGCAGCTCGTGAACCGTATTTCTTTGCGAATTTTCGATACACAAAATTTTATTGGATCAAGTGGAACACATTTTTCATGGTCGAATAGAAAATAGTAAAGATAATGGTGGTTTAGTTAGGAAAATTAACGATTAATTTGAAGAATAAACATTTAATCGGTGCCTAAAAGATAAATGGTTGAAGAAACGATAGAATAAGTAAATATAACCTACTTAGTTGACTCAGATACTTTTTCTTTAGCAGGTTCCGCGATTTTTTTTAAATGCGTGACGGATACTCGTATCATCAATTCGATGTTACTTTTTGCTAGTAACAGTGTTCTGATCACGTGAAAAAAATTCCAAGAAAAAATATTAAAAATTGTTGACAGCAAACTGTTCTATATAAAAAAAAAGTTGGAAAAAATTGAACCCTTTGCACAGTCTGTTATATTCTGAGCCAGGATTTTTTTATGTTATCAGGACACCAGTATGAACGATAAGAAATAATAAAAACCGATTTTTTACTTGAAACTTCCGAACATCTCTATTGAAAACTACTTCTCCGAGCTCGTAATTTTTTTCAGTGTTATGAATCCTTCGAATCCACGGAGCCAGGAAAAGTAGTACGAAATATCGCTACATCCGCACTGCAAGTATTACAAGACCATTAAAGTGTACTCGTCTCCGCTCTCCCCACCCTTTGTTGCCCTGGCTGGAACTAATAATAACAAACGAGTCGGTATGCCCCAAGGGGTGTGAAGCGCCAGAGAACCCCACGTAATTCGTATAAATGATCGCAAGGACTATCGGTCCAGCCGAGCAGGGAAGCCCACGGATCCCGAAAATCGAAGCGCAATGCTAACAGCAGCGGCCCACGTATCCGAAATGGACGCGAAATTAGATCCAACCCTCCACGCGCTCGTCGTTGAAGCCCACAAAAGGCAACGCAGGCAGGACAGGTTCAAGGAGTTCGACAAATTCAGTTAGCCACGGTGAAAAATGATGCGTTCTCGTGTTGCCCTGAGGGAGAAAGGGGGGGGGGGGGGGGGAGTCGCAAAGAGGTTCGATCGAACCAACTGAGGTCCGAAGACTCGATGACGGTCGCCGGAGAAAACATTCCAGGATACTCGGGAAGTTTTTATTTTCCGTTTCGTTCCTTATCGAGATTTCGATAAAACGGACTGAACGCCTTGTGCCTGAAGCACGGCGTGAAAACATAAAAAAATGGATTTATCGGTCTGTAGGTCATACGCAGTTGTACCTTTCAACCCTGTCCCATAAAGTGTTTTCAAAAAGTTTGACGACTACCTAGAAAACCAAGTGATTTTTTAATTTTCTCAAAAGCTACGGGAGACAATAAAATGATTTTGTTGAACCCAAAGACTTGCAGGAAATATTCAATTATTTCATTTTGCAACGAAGTAAAAAAACGGTTCTCACTTCAAACAAAAAATTGGAAGAACAGCCAAGAAATTTGTGGATATTCCACTAGATTTACAGGACAATTCAAAGACATTTCGGTACTTCTCCGATTACCGGTATTGCTGGACAAATTAACGAAGCGAATTTGATCGGGTTACGCGCGGACATCCGAGTTGGCGAAACGCGCATCGATCAGTAGTATATTTCAACGTTCGTAGCGTTGAAACGTTGTGCAATACAGAGTTATTGCTAGATGCCGGTTAGCGGTAGCGCGAGAGCAGGGAAGAGAACGAGAAGGAACCGGAGGGTTCCCCACCGCTGTAGTATTACCGTCTGTGATATCCCTAATATTGTCCCACTGTGTAGCATATCGCCCGAGGCATCAGTCATATTATGTTTGCTTCCGATGTTGATGAGCGCGCGCGCAACGCCACAGGGATTTATCCCTATACCCATCGTCCTATGTGCTCAGCGCCCATGAGTACCTTTGAGAGTTCGCGCGAGTGGATTTCGAGTCTTGGTAAGTACTTGTTGCGATGTCCAAGGAAATACATTGTTGCGCAATATTTATCGCGTGGACAAAGAAAGCCATATTTTTCACTTGTAAAAAAAATTCGTAACGAGACGACACGATAAAATTTCAATTGCAAAATCATTCAAAGATTTTTTCCCACTACGATATCGTTTTCTAACGCGAAGAAAGGAAATATCCAAGAGTCGACGATAAAGTCGATTTCCAGGCAGAGATTAGAAGCTCAGAATATGATTGTTTCGAGGTCAGGCTCGAAAATATCGGAATTTTCCGCAAGGCGTCTGCGCGCGAAGAAATGAAATATCCAAGAGTTGACGATAAAGTCGATTTCCACGCGGAGATTAGAGGCTCAGAATATGATTGTTTCAAGGTCAGGCTCGAAAATATAGGAATGTCCCGCAAGGCGTCCCCGCGCGAAGAGCCTTTGTCGTTTTCTTGAGACAATATATATAAAAGTTCGTCGTAGCGAAGGGAGGTTCACGCTACGCGTCGGGCGACGGGATTGGAAGTCGTAAATATCATCTGCTAAATAAAGCTTCATCCCGGCCCATTTGGACGGTAAGGATTGAGTCTCGGTTACGCACACTGATTTGCAAGGAAACTAAAAGATATTTAGCCGTATTTACACGTTCCTCGATTGTGTTTTTTAATAGAGAAAAATATATATAAGTTAATATATGATAATAAATAAAATACCGTATGCAGTATTGTATTTTATTTATTATTCTAATATTTTGTATATACACTTTTTTCTTTATTTCCGAGAAAAATAATTTGCTTCGTTTTATTTTTATCTATACATATATATCTGGAAGCAACGGAAACTCTTCTCTCCCGAGCCATTAAACAGAAGCCTTCGGCTAACCGAGACAAAAATCCGAACTATCGTCGAGCGAAACATTTTTTTTTCCCTCTTCCACCCCACAGTGTATCGCACGCTTCAATCGGCGTCCGCGATTCGACGCCGGATTCCGTGGATGCCGACACGCAACGACACGGACAAAAGACAAACGCCGCTCGCGTCTTTCGTTTGTTTCAAGCGTCATTTGTTTGGCGGCGAGGCCCGAGACGATAGAAGACTTTTGACGGCGTAGGTCGTGCGGTAGCGGCTATCCCCACCCTGCGCTCTCTCTTTCTCGAGTTATCCCCTTTTTCGACGACGATCGAGCGAGATGAGGGAGTCGGAAAGATGCGACAGATATGGGGTTCCCGTTGACGATTGTGCATGCTCGGAAAAGGCCACATTTGAATGCCTCTGTTAACCGTCGAGGGTCAAAACGCTCTTTCATCTCGCGATCCTTTTTTTTCACATCACTATTGCCTTCGCACTCTTTCGCGGCATTGTCGCTTTAATTTTGTTCCACAAAAGAAATTACTTTGTTCCGACCGCGATCTTGTGTTTACACGAGCGAAAAATGCCGTATTCCATGGAATACAATGTTATCACCTAATTCACGTCCACGCTTTTCGTTGCTACGAAAAAGTTGCGTGGAAACCCGTCCCGAATTCTGCATTGTCTTACGCAAACAAAACTCGCGGGTCTGTCGATATTATTCACAAGAAAATTCACTGTTTTCACTCGAGAAGTCGACCGAAAAAATCGTATGGTTTTGGTCGACGATCTATTCAAACCGTTTATGCCGAAAAAAGGAACAATAAGAACCATAAATAAACGATCAAATGAATTTGTCAATCAGTTGCTCTCACTGCGAACTCATTGCGCTTTGAGCTCGAGAATGTTCCTTTGCAAAAATTAATGTGTCAAGGACACTCGATCGATGACAATTTTCCCGGAACTAACCTTGACAGCGTTTTTGTCGACGACAAAGGAAAACTCGTGCTCCGATCCGGGTCGATGAAATAACTCGATGAATTTCGGTATTTGCTCTGGATCTTCGAATCTCCGGCAAAATAGCGCGATATTCGGATGTTTTCGATCGAAACTTTCAGATTCACTCGACGACGTGGAAAAAACTTTCAAACTTTTATTCGAGATCGCGTGTCACATGTTTACGGTTTCGATTGACGAAAATATGAATCGATTATTATTCCATCGTCTCCGGAGACACTTTATTTACGATTATTCGAAGGATTATTAACGCGCGGTACGCGATGTCGATGGATATTCGACGATACGGCGGAGCGACGATCGAAGCGTGCCTCACTCTACCCCGCACGGCGGACAGCTGACGCGCGATCGATACGCGCGGCGAGCGCGGGGGCGCGCGCGTGGCGGCTCGCTTAACTAGCAGTCATCGGGATCGCCGGTGTCGTGACGCGTGGCTGTTTTCGTCGTTTTCTTTTCAATTAATACGTTTATAATTCCACTTTCATATCAAACGTGAACGCCTCTCCATTAATGTTAATTATTTAGTGAGTTTTAATTAGTTTTTGACACGCTCGCACGTCGTTCTTTTTCCCCTTCTCCGCGAATCTTCGCGAGAAAATCAGATCGTGTTTGGCGTCGACGTTCCGTTATTGCGATTGCTCGTTTGTCGTGGACAAGTGAATCGCTATTCTTTGACTGTTTTTCGGTGCGTGAGAGTGATAAGTGTAAGTGATTTTCATGCCCACGGACGATCGCGACAAATATCAGCCGTTCAGGAACGTAAAATCGTTGGAAAATCAGAAGCAGAGTGTTTTCAAAAAGCGGTGAGTTATAGGTTAGTAAAATTCGCCTTCGCTCGTTCTCTTCGCGATCGTCCATCGCATGGCATTCGATGTCTCGGTTAATCATTGAAACGGGAGAAATATTCATAAAATTAAAAAATAATTTATTGTTTCGCTCGCGTTTTCGTTTTCGCACAAAAGTGAAAAAAGTTTTGACGCGACGAACGAGTGCTCGCGTCACACTGCGATTGTACGACGTCGCTCCCGCGTCGTCACTGTTGTGTATCGGTTACCGCGCGAATCATTTATCATCGTTAACACGATGCCCAAGTAGATGGATTTCGAATACAAATGAATCTCCCAATTTGGGTGTAAACGATCGACGGAACTATAAGGATCGAAACTACCTCGTAAAAGACCTACCGAAGATTCGATTTTCCTCGGATGACGAGACAGTATTTTTTCATTAGCCCTTTCCAGTCCCCGCGTTCGCCGCCCTCGCAATCTCACTATCGCCCCCCCCCCCCTCCCCCGCCGCTCGCGCGCCCTTCTTACCCTGTGGATTATCGAGTCAAACGAATAGACCCTGGACGATCAACGCGATTCAGATTCGCTGATGCACCGACCGGCAGAACCGGGACGGAAGCTAAGAAAGAAAAGAAATAAGGTTAAAGCACTCGAACGGGATAGACGGAGACGGATAGAGACGGTGGGACACAAAGCTATTTTAAATAAAGGAGCGCTCCATCCATTGAACCCATTGTCGACCTCTGACGTTGACTGAACGAACGCCGAGCTACCCGAATCCATCATCTCCATAGAAAACTTTAATTATTTTCTGATGAAAGAAGCACATACCCCCCACTCCCTTAGCCCATCAGCCATTTCACTACTTTCTTTTCTTTCTTTCCTTTTCTTCTTACTATCGCAGCTCACAATTGCTTTTCCTCAGCCGCTTCCGCCACCGCTTGGGATTTTTTTTGCCAGACAATCTACGCGCGCTGTTGACGCGATTTTTCGGATAGTTTCGAGAGATCGACTTGAGATGTATTTTCGATTGATATATTCGTGTCCGTAGTAATTAAATTTGGGGAAATGGAGCACTGAATTTCTTAGTGATGGTTTTTTCTTATTGTTAATTTTCACGATAAAATTGCACGTTTTTTCTGCCGTCTTTTTATCGTCATTTCTGAACCTTTCTAGTTAATTATTCAAAAACGATTTCGCGATGTTTATATTTTTATTTTAATCTCAAAATGATTACTTTACTATTCATTGAAGCAAATTCATGAGGAAGCAAAGAACTATCGTCCAAATTGCAAGTACGATCGGAATTCGACCTTAAAAAAAAAGGAATTCAGATTTCGAAGCGAGAAAGGAGTAGCTTACGAATGGAGGAAAAAAATAAAAATAAAGATAGAGCATGAAATCTCTGTGCACCCTCTTAATCTGTTCTTCACGAGGGATGTAGCCTCCCCGTCTTTCTTTTGTCGGCATATTGCGACGATTCGCGGCTATAAAAACTTTTCTTGCGCCCGTGGCCCCGGCCCTCTCCCTTGCAGGATGTGGGAGGCTGAAGAGAAGCGCAAGGGACTGCAGGGGCTCGTCGCGGCTTGAGCCAAGAAGCGAAAGGGGTTATGTCGGCCTGCCCGAGTGACAAATGGTCCGGAATAATACCACCCAGTGCCATACCGAGCGGGTGCGAGCGAGAAATTCACCCCCATCCCCCCACCCTCTTTTTGGTAACAACACCGACTATAACGCCTCGCTATCTTCCGCTGTCGCGCCTTTGCCTGGGGCAGTTGTTGATCGTTCGAGGGACTTCTTGTGTCTTTCTTACCCGAGCTACCCCGAGCTCCATCATCATCCGGCGGGCGCAGCAGCTTCAACGCTTCTGCCCTCCGAAATACCACTGACTTTCTTTAAGAAAAAAATTATTAATAATCATTGTACTGGTGAAAGGAAGTTTCCAAATATATCCGATATATTCAATATTTTTTCGTGGGAAATCGTTGTTTCCGATGTATTTTAGAAATCGTCATCAAACATATGACGTATAACATTATTAGGATATTAATTGCATAAAAATGCTGAATTTCACATATATTTTTAATATCATTTGGTTAAAAAATGTCCTTCTTTCAACTAGTATAGAAAAGTATGATGCATACAATCGATTTTCGTCGAAAATTACGAAAATATTGGAAAATAGATTTCTGCAATCATATCACCATATTTACAACAAACTTTATACGAGTACTATATTAAACATATGAAAATCCTGGAATTTATATATTTTTAGGACATTTTTTGCGTATACCTTTTTTCATGTGATAACACTCTTTTTTAAAGATTGATATCTCGAGAGCTTTAACAATAATTATACGAATTATTTCAGTAAATCTCTAATAACGATACATTCTCGGGGATGTGTATGTGAAGTCAGAGCGGCGGGGTAGAACGGGGGCTCCCGGGGATAAAAGATATCTAATCAACTAAAAGTCTGCTTAATTATGAGCGGTAGATGGCAAGTGTGGGTCCGTTGAGTAGGACAACGGCGGCAGTGGGACCGGAGAAAGCGGATGAGAAAACGTCAGATAGAGGCGGAGGGGAAGCTTCGCTGTTCTGCCTCTGTTTTCGGACTTTTCCATTAGCCGGATGAATCGTTAGTCTTTTGTTGACTTTTATTGGGGAGATATGCTGCTGCTTGTTGGCACGTCGGTGGCGCTGGAAACGGTTGTTCAGAATCGCGACGACTCACAGTTCTCACCCCCTTCCTCCCTTCCCTTTCCACGGGTAAGGGGATGCGACCGAGTACTTCGCCGTCGAGACTTGCAGTCTGATTGTTTGACTAATAAGGAGAAATAGCTGCGTACATCTTAGCACTCTTTTCTTTATTTAAATACTGCGATTTCTGTCATGCAACTCGACTGACTATCGCGGGAAAAATTATAGTCATTATGCATTGGTTCGACCATACATTATTTATTTATTATTTAAAGTTATATACAGATTTATACTCTTTGGAAGATTTGTTTTCCGCTATTTAAATTGAAGGTAATTTTTTTTCAATTGCATTCCGATTAAAAAATATCAGTTTTGTTTATTAATATTCTTATTATTATTTGTTCTCTTGAAAAAAGTCGAGCTGAAAATGTTTAATTTTCAAAAAGCTATTTTACCGTAATAGCAAATATGCTCTGGTATCGGCTCACGGGTCGAACATCCAATGTAACGATATTCTCGAAGTCGCCTTCTATCATCGAAGTGGACATCGTCTCCCCTACGCAACCCCGTTTTCTTCACGAGAAACGGCTTGTTCGGGCATAAATAGTTGGATTAAAAGGAGCAGCATAATACTTCATCCCCTTATCTCAAAATAATGGATTAGGGGGTAGGGAGGGAGAGTCAAGAGGGCTCGGAAATTTCGAATTCAGTAGCAAGACCCCGGGCGAATCCTTGAGGGTTTGTAACGCGAGTGTGTATAACCATGTCCGAGAAGTGGAAACGCTGGGCAGTAGCGGCGTCCCGGCATCGAATCGACTGGAGGGTTAATTTTCTGGTCAGTTGGTCGCTTCTGGCTCTATCCGCGGGTTATAGCCCGACGATCTCGAGGTCCGTAACAATCCCCTACTTTAACCATTCCCCCACCGGGACACCGAACATAAATATCCGGAATTAGCCATTTCTCCTTTACGCTCCGTCTCCTTCTATGCCTCGATTTTCTTCTTCTTCTCTCTGCGCTCGCTCGTCAGTCGGCTCTCACATATACCGGGTGGTGGAAGAATCAAATTTCGAATACGCTCGTGAGCCGATTTCGATTGTCGGGTTTCACGCAATTTTTTTTCGCCACTTACAGACCTGGAAATTTCCACGACCAGCGGATTTTGGCCGTTTTGGACCATTTTAAACACGTTGCCACGCAGTCTTACCTTTTCAGATCCTAAAACCGGAGAAAAAGGTCAAGATTCGCGGCAAAAGTTCGCTCTATCTCTTCAGCAATTCCCGGAACACCCTGTACTCGGTACTCGATGATACATCACTTGTTTCACTATTGCCATTCCAAGTGAACAGAGTTATGTTGGTGTTCCCTGTCCTTTCGCTTCCCGCAGATCCCTTCGATTGTTAGACACTAAAAGTAGCGGCATAAGCTACTAACTACTATCTCGCAAGGGGCGGATAAGGAGGGTTAGGTCAGTGGATGTTGGACTCCATGATCACTTGACCGATTAAGGACCTCCACGAGGGCTTCGATTCGAGAGCCCATGCTTGGCGCTCTCCTGCCCGATGCTTTGCGCAATCCCGAAGGGTCCGAAGTGGATTGACGTAATTGAGGAGAAAACATGATGCAAGCCCCGTCATCTCTTGGAATATATACCCCGTGAGGGTTCGAACGATTTGCCTCGAAGCCGTTCGCGGAATCACCCGGAAGAAAATTCTTTTTATTAATCCACTTGGGGGGGAAAGGGGAGAAGAAAAAACTTCGCGACCGACGTCGTTCCATTTCATTCGATCGGGCACTGCGCGGGAATTTATGAATCGTATCCTTCCCTTATTTATTCATTTTTTCTCTCTTTTTACGACTCGATGCTTGCGAAGAAAAAATAAGAAAATTAGAACATCGGAATGCGTCGGATGCGGCGATTTAGGCTTTGATGGTTCTTCGAGCGAGCCTTCGAAGGACTCTTGACGGGAAGTCACGGGGATGAGTGTCAAGCGAGAAACCAAAAATAGTACGAAGGTAGGATAGGTGTTGGGTGCTAGAATCGTAATGAGCCGAGGCAGCAAGGAGAAGCAATGGCTCTCGGCAAGGAAGGGAGATCGGGGGGAAGGAGAAATATGTGCAGCCAAGCACCGACGCTCGTTGATAAACAATGCAAGCCCGGCGCGGCTCCGGAATAGATCGGGAAGAGGCAGCTCGAGAGAGGGCAGAAAAGACCGCGCCAAAGATCGATCCGACAACGCTGAGAGTTTGTTAACGTGTCGTACTAGCTTTGGCTCACTCATGAAGGAACGAGCGGATAATCGGTCATTCCTGCGCGCAGTTGAGACTTCAATCGACCCTCGCGGAAAATTAATTAACCAAGAGGCATTCCGTAGAGTCCGTTGAACTACGAGTGCGATCGCGGAAGATGATATGTAAAAGAGAGAAACTAAAATCATGCATTGAATAGGAATAAGCTTTTTTTTTTTTTAATTATTTTATTAATAAATGTACGGAATCATAATTATCAAAATTAATCTTCTTTGGACCTGTTTCGACGTCGTTTTGATTAAACAACACGCTCGAATAGTAAAGAAACATTATCTTCAACTGATCATAGCACGGGGAGTCGATCAGACAATTCAGTAACACGAAGAAAAAAAAAAATAATAATAATTTGCGAAGCTATGATCTTTCTCGAAAACTCAATGGCTCGGATGACATCAGCAACAAAATCACTGATCTTCATTCGCGAGATGAGGGTAACAGTCTTCCTGAACGATAGTTTCGTTTTTACTTACCGGAGGTCCAGTGGATGGAAGGGCAGGGGGGGGGGGGGGGGGGGGGGGGGGGGATTAAAGCAAAGCCAAAGCTCCTTAAACTGCGGTCCAGGGGCTAAGCTGGATACATGCCGGGGTTTCCCCGAGGAGAGTTTTGTGCATGCATCGTCCTAGACGACCTCGCCATTCGCCGTCGTCCCTGTATTCGCTTCCTTCCGCGGAATCTCCTCTTTTGTCTGGATCATCCGTCGCCCGTACTCCTTTTAGAGATCCGGCCATAGTTATAGCACTCTAATACGTCAACCGTCCTCGCCGGGATCATCGTATCGCTATCCGCGGATTCCTCGGAATTTAGGGAAGAAAACGCCAGATCTACTCTTCGCTCTAGACGGGTCAATTTTTAGATCACATTCGAATGGAACTTATTTTTCAATCGATCACAAATTTAACATCGACTAACTATTGAGCTCGCGTGGAAATAACACTGATAACAATTCAGCTGCCTGAAATAAAGATTTCTCAAAGCTGATTTACTCCGTGACTCAATCTCGATAGCGCGACAAAACGATCCGACGATTCGAATCAGAGATCGCGACGGTAAAACTCATCTTCAATTTTTTTCTTGTACTTCCGGAGAAATATTCAAATTGTCATATTTACGAGTCGTATGATAAGCCAGGCTCAAGATATTCGACAATAGGACAAATAATAAATATGAATGCCGAGAGCGAGGTTGGTCAGCTTCGCTCGGACTGAAAAACGATTTATGTTTATGGTAATTCACACCCCTTGACCCGCGACCTTTATAGCTACGAACGGATAGTTATCAGGCGCACTGTTGTCCAACATTTTGCGTATGAATAAGAAAACGCTTTTCGAAACTCGGAAGTTGTTTTTTTTTGCATATTAGAATTTTCTCAGTCGCCGTTGTGTCTGCAAGGAGAACGGGGCAAAACGGGCATTCGAGGAATTTTTTATTTAGGAAATAGCGAAACAAAGATCTGAAAAAAAAATGATTCGTTACAGATTTAATTTACATTTGTTTTCTCCACGTTTTGTCGAATTTCGGGATATTCCTTGGAACAAAAATATTAATATAATGCAATGAATGAATTTCAGATGTGATAAATTGAATATGAAAAAGCGTATAATATATTTAAATATCATTTCCAAAAAGCAGCTCGAACAAAGATGCACACTCGATTTATTGTATCATAATTTAAATAATATTAAAGGTTAAATACACCAATATTCATGTTATATTTGAAATAATAGTATATAATTTGAAAAAACGCACTTTGAATGTGAATTGTGAAATTTTTATGTATGGTATATATACATTTTTTGTTTTGCCCCGGTCTTATATGTATGCGCGGCTCTTAGCCGTGCGGGAAAGGATTTGCGTCTGCATGCGCCAAGCCCTGAAACGGAGAGGGTTTGTTTCTACATGTACGAGACTTTTCGGATGTTCCCTTTAGCCGGACGGAAACTCGTGTGGGAAAATCCAAGTCGGCCGGCGACCGGTGAGCGTAACCCCCGGGCTTCCTCCGTTCCGTTCCTCACTCCATCCATCCATCGTTTGCGTCCATCCTCTCTCGTATCTCGACAAGACGAAAAGTTCTTCTTGCGGGGAGGGCCGAGGGCCAAGAGGGGCCCACGAACTCCTGTCCTCTGTGTTACTGCAGGAGATAGGGGAGAGAGAGGATGATGCCAAGGGGTTCCGCGGGTCGTAACGGGATCGGGATCAGTATCCGAAGGTCGAAGGATATATCCTGATCCTCTGTATTTGAATACGATGAGGATACCTCTCGAGGGGACTACATGCATTTTAACTAACGTCCAGATGCCGACAGTCTCACGCTGCCCCGTCCAACGGCGACGTCGTCGACTCCGTCGTCGTCGTCGTCGCCGTCGTCGGAGCTTCTGGCATCGCCAAGTTTCTCAACTATCCGCTACTTCGGTACTTCGACATGTAGAGAGGGGTTAAGAGGGGGGGGGGGGGGGGGGGGGGGGGGGGGGGGTAGTCGCGAATGTCGGATAGACGAACGAAGACGAGAAGCGGCGGATAACGGATGGTAGGATATACATACAGGATTGAAGATGGAACGAACTCGATACCTCCGGAGCATGCCAGGCGCATAATTTGAGAGTAACATTCGCTAGAATAATCCCACCTCAACGGCAATGCTTGGCAACTAACTAGAAGCGAGCGTGGTTGAGAATAAATTCGGCGTTGAATAATGTGCACCTTTTTCCGAGGTCTCGATGTCGTTCTTGGTTTATTCAAAACGAAACTTACCTGAGAATGTAAAAAAGCGATCTGATGAAAGTTCTTCTTTGAGTGGGATGAAAGATTTAGTCTCAAATTGTTCAAATCAATAGCCGTTTTTCAACCCTTCGCGTTTTAGGGGATCATTTTCCTTTTCCGCAAAAAAAAATTCGAATTTTTTCACTTTTGGAGTGAAATAATATATTTTTTTAATGGCCGGTACTGCCAGAATTTTTTTGTTTAATTTTATGAGCCGTGCCCGAAATTTGTCAGAAATTTCCAATCGAAATTTTAGGCATGTCTTAAAATATTTTTAGGGCCGAACTCTGATTTTTTATTTGATGAAAGTTCCAACACTCGATAGATAGATCGCACATGTATCATACAATGAATATTAATAGCAATATTATTATATTCGTGACAGTCATTTTTTAAATTGATAAACTCATTCATTTTTTTGGGCTCAACGGCTTCGTGCAAGTGCTCTATTTACGTCGTGTGACAAGTCTTCTATTCGAAGCGAACCGAGAAATTATTCAAGACTTGGCCGTGAATAGGGCGGAAAATCCTATTCTCGGAGACCTATAAAGGGTTGAAAGGGTTTCAACGTACATTACGATTCCCGGGAGTTCAAAAATTACGCATGTTCATAGTCATTGTCACATCGAATTTCATCGTCGTAACATGTCGAATATCCATTACAATATCGAGTAGATCTTAATCTAATTTTCCAACGGGTCTTCAAGTTGCAAAATATCGATTAAAAAAAATCGCAAAAATCCTCCCTCATCGGACCTTATTGCTTTAGCTATTTCATTGACACCTTGCGTTAAGATCTATTCCCCCAACCGATTTTATGCCCCAGGAAATCGGTAAAGCCGATGGACCGGAAGCTTGCAATGCGAATGGGGGATTTTGAAAGAGGGTAACTTGTCTTCGCGCATAGACGAGTGGCAGAAGAGGAAAGGTGCCGGTAGTGCGGACTCCTTATCCGGCACCTTAAGCGAGAACCTAGAGAAAGGTGGTGCACCACCCTGGCCCACGGTACAACGTTATGCGAGCACATACACCGAGGGGGGCTGGGGGGAGGCAAAAGGGGGCTCTTTGGACGTGGTGCGTTTGGGAGGGGGAGGCGCTCAGAGAAAGGGGTTGCAGAAGAGGGAAAGATGGAGAAGGCACCGAGGCAGCGGTGGAAAAGGAGGAGGTGAAGACCGAGAGTTGGGGGTTGTAGCCGAGTGGGTACCACCAGAGATGGGTTTGGTTGGCCGCGGCGTCGGCGGCTACGTCGGCGGCGGCTGTCTTGGACAAAATCAATACTGTGGCCACCCACCTTCTCCACGGGGGCCATCACCCCTTGCTTTAGCAGCTACCACCCGATGGCATCACCGCCGCCCCTAAGGTTGTGCCGCTGCTAAGGGGCAGGGGAAGATGAGGATGGAGGTGGAAAAGGACGCCCAAGTCGGTGGCTCGGCTGCCGCTGCCGCTGCTGCTGCTGCTGCTGCAGATGCCGCGTAATTACCACCCTCAAGACACGTGTGGCGCTCTCGCGCGCATCCCCCCCGGTTCCCCATCCACTTCTCACTCCTTTCGTTCTCTCTACCCTCTCGTGCCTCGCACTCATCCTTTCAACTTTCATCCTCGTCTAGTCTCTCCGTAGTTTCTTCTTCTCGCTGCAACCAACCTCTTTCTCCTTGCCTTTGCGTATACCATGTGTTTCGTTACTTAAGCACAAGTGAATGGTCGACGGATTTAAGCCGATTAGCGATTATATTCTATTACGCATTATATTTTGAAATTCGATGATTTTAGGCGAAGGAAGAGTACAATTGGTTACATGCCCAATAGAAATTCATGCTAAAAAAATAATAAGAAATCTCAGAAATTAGAAAATTTGAAGAAAAAAGTGTTCAGCTTTTTCACAAGAAAAACGAAATTTGCGAGTTATAAAACTTTTTGGTAAAATGGGAAAGTAAAGGACGTACAAATTTTATGGAAATTAAATTCCTTTTAGGTAACTATTGCTAATTAATAAGATTTTATAAAATCAGATTTTGGCAATCTATTGGTAGTGTCCAGAAATGAATTGTCCACATCCGGAAAGAAGATCTGGGACTTTTTCACACATTAGAAATTCAGGAATTTGTTGCGACGTTGTAGCGGATTTGTAGAGAAATTTTCGGACACCCTGTACGTCGTTTGCCTCCCCTCCCGCTCCTTCCAGCTGCATCTCTAACCTTTCTATCTTCTCCTTCTATCCGTTCGTGCTTACCGTCCTCCGCTTTTCGATTCTCACACTCCGCAAGCTCATACAGCGCATGCTGATCCTGGTTTTGCTATCGTGGCGTGATGGTGGTCTTGGGTTTGATCTTTGCGGGCGATGGTGGGTACAGTTGCTATACGGATATATCTCTCTTTATTAAAAGTATAACTCGTGATGTTCACGCGATCGGCGCCCGGACTCTCCTCGGAACCTTATATATATTTTTTTTCGTCTTTTTCTTCGGCGAGTTGCACTTCGGCGTGCTTAGCAATACAGACTAAACTTTTTCTTCTTCCGCCTTTTTCAATAATTTTTCTTTGCTACTACGATTTTCTTCTCTCCACGGCCCGCAGTCGTCGAACTTTTATTTTGCGCAGGGACTCGATTTCACTAATTGATTTGGTTCTATATTCGTTTTTGTTTTTTCATACAATTGAAAATACAGCAATTTTTGTTCTTGCCGAACTATGCGAATTCGTACACTGATTAGTCGCATACGAAGTAATTAGTCCAACTCTAAAATGATAGATTAACGTTTTTTGGTTTCAATCCATTAATTTGTGGAGAACCGATGATCTTTGTCTCGATCTTGATCTTCGTTGCCGTTTTCCACCCTTCGGGCATCACTTTTATCCATTCCTTTCTTCTTCGCCCACGTTAGAACGAAGACCACCCCCTAATAAATTAGCATTCTCGTTCCTAACAAGGTCCAGACTTCATCCCTCAGGGTAAACGGTAGTCGGTAGATAGCCAACTACAACATACCATACCCACCCCACAGCCGGACATTGCGAGCATAGCTCTTGCGAAACCTCGGGGTTCGCTGGTTGGTCCGGTTTTCTCGGCAACCCGACCGACACTCCCGTTTCCCCTTGGTTCCCTTCATCGCCCCTAACCCCCGCTCTATATTGTACGCCGAAGCGGAAACTACCCTTATTAATATTATAAGACAAACCGGTACCAGCTCAGCCAACAGTCAGTCCCGCGCGTGTGTAAATAACCGAATTATTTGTACGCCGATCGGAACATTGTCGGGGAAACGAGAATTGTTAGGCACCGAATGTACAAAGCGATCTTCGCGTACATTTGCACATAAATTTAAAAAAAAGACAAAAAACTTCATTTTCAAAATCTCAACCACTCCGATTTTCCTCGAATGAGACCGCGATTTTTAACTTATTCAATGGAATTCCTTTTTTTTCATATTCGCTAATTATATTATATTTTTTCAATATGTATAATGTTATTTTTTCAATATTATATAATGTATTATTACAAACTCGCATGTACAAACAAATTTATCAAAAAATGATATCAATTATATAATTAATAATTGCACTAATTATATGAAAGCGCTAAATTTCATTTAATTTTAATACGTTTTTTGCATTTTTTTTTAAATTAATGTATACATTGGACGCTGAAAAAGATAAGAAATCCTTTTTTATAGAAATTCCATTGAAAAGATTCGCGCGATCTTGCGAGTTCCTCGCTTGGACGAATTTCTACGATTGATGCCGATAAATGCATAAAGTGAATGCGGAGAAATCGTGTAAATTCAAGTGAAAGCGAAACCCCCGGGGTCACGTACACGACTAATCATACCGCCATTTCCTTTAATATCCGTTAGGTTTGCCCCCACCCCCCTCCTTCCACGCCCGGAACTCGTGAAGCAAGCAGAACCGAGTTCGCTCACTCCGGACGATCCGTCGGTGGGTTATAACGTGCTTGCCGAGTCTTAGAAACTTCCGGTGAGGTCGTGCACGAGCCGAGCCTCGAGCTACATACCCGCCCAGGGGTTAAAACGCCGGCTTTCGCGGGGCTTCTTTCCGACTTCTGAATGTTTCATACCACGGTCACATTCGCCACGCATGCGCGATTATCGAAATCTTCCTTCCGGTACTTCGCAAACGTCCATGACTCTTCGTTCTTTTGCTGAATATTTTTTTTCAAGATTTTCAGCATTCAAGCACAGTAGCAAAAAATTCACAAATGTATTTCCTTAATTCTTCATTCATAAAGTAAAGCCCGTATCTCGTTTTGCTTTACGATTTTTACGATCTGCTGTTTAATGAATTTGTACAAACAATTTTTTCATGCGGATCCATATGAAAAAAATCATAAAAATATTGCAGAATATATTTTTTTCTTTCATCTTTTTTCCAGTTCATATTTTTATATTTTTTCAAATATTCTGCGATTAAAAAAAATATAAAAAAAATAAATAAAAAAGTAAAGTATGAAGCGTAGTTATCGGTGGGCGTAACTGTTCTTCTTATCTCGGATATTCGAGCTTCTACTGTACGCGATTTATGTTTCACTCGGCTCAATCCAAATTCTCACGACAAACAGTATTTTCTCTCCGTTTGTAGGATATGAAAAAAAAACGAGAAAAAAACAAAGAAAAAAACTACACCGCTCAACGAGGCCGTAGTAGATAAAGGAGGAAAAATAGGTTTTTATTCGAGTATCACGATTCACGCACAGAGCGTGTCCGGCAAGGGTCACGCTTAGGTTAGCTTGCAAGCTCGCGCGTGGTAGGGGAGGTCTATCGATAGTTCGGCTTGTTCTAACAACGCGCGTGTGCGACTGTAGATTTGGCCAATGAAGTGGTCTGCCACGACGAGAATTCTAGATTCCGGTCCGAAAGGGTGCACTTCTGCTCTTGCGCCGCCGGACCGGAATCGAATCAACGCGAAATAAATCACCTCTAACGGTACCGAATTACGTGACACAGCATGTTATAATACAGACAATGTATTATTCATGCACATGACTGAACATGCATAATAATAATTATTACATTATATTATTATATATTTAATAATATATTCTATTATATTACTTTTTCAATATTATCAACGTTAACGCCCCAACGCTATCGCAATTCTTATATTTGACAAAATAGTTATATATTACATCGAAAAAAAAATGTTTCTGATTCGATACCACGTGTCATTGCTGGCCGCCAAGGTTATATTGTATTATTTCAACCTTATTCTAATTTGTACAATTTTCTATTAAATTAAAAAAATAGGCAGGTATGAAAATATTTTTTGTTTCAATGGTATCTGAAATTACAATTAGAATGAGCTTAATGACAATAAATGTTCTTGGCGGTCTGCAAGTTTCATGTTATCGAAACAGACTTTTTTAGTCTACGTATGATTTTCTATAACCATCTTTTCCGCGTCCCCGGCTATTATTTTTGCAGCATTTCGTCGAATTCGGAGACTACACTTTGACGCAATGGATTTCTTTGTTCCATTTCCAAAGGAATTTCGTTAGCCATAGCGTTAGGTAGATTCGATGTAGATGGAGTGTGCGAAGACGGTTTCCGTGTTTATCGAGCTCGTAGCAGGGTTATCCGATCTAACGAGCGGATCTACAAGCTTAAACGGCGCCATCAAACCGAAACAAATCTTCGGGAGGCAGTGAAGTCGGCGGCCGTTGCGCCCGACCATCGGAAAACCTCATATCGACCTAGCAAGATTGTACGTTTCCTTCCTATCGTTATCTACAAATCATTAAGGGACCCGAAGACGGTACGTGCCGAGCGGCAGGGGTAGAAAAGGCGTATAAGAAGATCACAGAAGAGAAGAACTGGGGACAAGAGGACGAGAAGTGGGAACGGCGAAAGACTGTAGGTGACGGGGTGATAGTAGCGGGCGCAAATGCGTAGCTATATAGCATTCAGCCCTGGGAGTTGGAAAATGTGACGACACTCCGCCGGCGAGATATTAAACTATAAATCCTTATCCCCGGACCGTGCTCGGGGGGGCGAAAGCCGCCTGCTCGCTTGGACCGCCGGTAGCTTCTGCCTCCGCGACTATCCCCCGCATTCTTTCCACCTTCGACGACTACGTACGTGGTACGGCACGGGAAAACTCTCGACAGGAGTCCCATTGTCCTCCTTTCTCGATCTGTGTTGATCCGTTTCTCAACGCTATGCTCCGTTCCATTTTTTCTCTTCGGTTTCTGAATCTATATCGACTATTCGATGACTCAAAAACCCAGTACTCGGTACCTCTACTGACATATCCAAGACACCATTTCACTGGTGTCTTTTTTTGCCAAAACAAGAATTTTTAGTCGATGGTAACTCGGTCATCGCATCAACGATTCTACCATCTGCAGTAAAAGAAATATGCTAATTGAAGAAAAATTTTGGGCCGCCTTTCATTTTTATATCAATTGTAGAATCTCATTGAGTTAACATTGATTGTCGGATTTCTTCTCCTTTTTTTTCATCGTTACACATGAAATTTTCTATACGAATCTCGTTCGAGCGAGGCTCCCCGTTGCCGAGAGCAAGCCGAGCGAAATGAAGATCCCCGGGTTTCCTGGCGACCATCGACAGTCCCTCGTCGGCGTCGTTTCATTCCCAGCTCCCAGACATTCTACGGCTCTCGTGTTTTCACGCCCAAGTAGACGGCCGAGTGGAGATGAGAAGTCGATGGTTGAGAGGGTTCGCAAGCCAGCCCGCGAACGAAGATTCAGACCGCTCGCTACCTGCCCGCTGTACTCTTCCTCCGGCTCGGCTCTTTGTGAATCAAGTTGGCAAGGCTCCTCGGTCGACCGGACGCTGATTCGCCCCCGCAATCTTAACAACCCCGGCATGCTATCGGAGCTCGTCGGCGACTAATCGGCCGAGTGTCTTTCCGCCAAAAACGACCAAGTAAAACTATGACTATCATTCGCGTTGCTTTTACTTGCGAAACACGAAGAACATTTTTAATTTCTGCGAAAAAAGCCGTTGAAGAAACAGTAGTTTCCAAGTGTCTAATTCGAGCACTGCTAATGTTTCAACGATTCATCGATCGATCGAAATCGTTAACTGCATCAAGAAAATCATGGACGGTTACGCCGAGATAAGTCGGTTACGAGTCTCGCAATTTAGCGATTAGTATGATGGAATTTTCGGGTTCGTAGTGGCGAGAGGTGAACACGATCTTGGGGCGTAAAGTAGTCAAGGCATAAAGGGTAAGCGTCGCAAGGGGTCGAGAGGGCTATATGCCAAGGGTATATAACACGTATGGTTCTCAAGTTCGCGCGCTCTCCGGGGGTCTCGAGAGGTTTCCGTAGTCAGCATGAGTACCCGCAGCAGCACACCGGAGTAGCAGCAGCACCAGCAGCATCCGGATAGCACCCTCCTGCAATTATTAATTAACGCTTCTCCCCCTTTCGAGGCTTTAACGCGGCTAAGAGCAAAGGCGTCCTACGCTCGCTTCCACTCACGGCCTCTTTCTCTCGACTCCGTCGGCCCTCTGCCCGGCGCTACCGTCTCAACTCAATGCACCTTCACTGGGCTCAAAGCTTTGCTTGCTAAGTGAAAATCATGACCGAAGAGTCACTATATACATCTATTGGTACATATTGTACAGACTTATATATCAGTCCCTTGGCCATTTGGATCATTGCTTCAGACCTACCAATCCAGTCGGTTCTTTCATTCTTTTTCAAGTTTTTTGCGTAAAATCGGCAAACTGGAACTTGTGGCAAAGAAAAGATTTTGGGGCTTTGAGTCCGTAAGTCCGAACAGGCCGGAAACGTGTCTTGAGGGGTGAGCGAGGGAAGAAGCGGGAGAAACGGTGAACGAAAGAGCGCGCGGACTGTGCGGATCTCGAAGCGCGGCACGCCACGGACTCCCCGAAAAGGACGTCGGGGACGGAAGGGGGCCGGGGGTTCTCTAGCTGTCAGGGAGATAAATCGCCGCTGGCTTAATTAAATCTTCTTCCGTGTGCTATAGTCAAGTCAGTCCTGTGAAAGCCCTGCTCACCCCCTAGTCTAGTACTCCGGCGCCTCTGGCTGTCAGCCACGCGGGAAAACCTCTGTGCGGCTGGACACCTCGTGCCTGCGTGCGTTTCCAATTGTTTCGAGGTTCCTCGCATCTTGATTGAGGTGCCACGAGGGTATTACGCACCTTTTCTGCCACGAGCATCCTCGCATCTTCGTTCGGTCACGAAGATCAGTTCAGTTGTAACGATAATTCGAGGAAATCTTAGCTCTATGAGATGGAGTGGATTTTCTACATTGGTTTTTAAGGCAAATATTTTTATAACAATTGAAATGATAAACAATCGGTTAACCAATAATGAATTCATCTGATTTTGATTATATTTATCGCGCATAATTTTGCTGAAGACTTAGAAAAAGCTTTGATTAATCCAATCAGTTCGCTCTCCCTCATTGCATTATGCCCGATGATACGACTCTGTTAAGATTGCAATTGGTTTTTTCCTATGTTCCCGGTAATTTGTTTCGACCGTGAATCCCAATCGCTTTCAGCTTGAGAACTGTTGGCATCCAGCTCATGTGTAGTTTAAGGGTAGGAATCCAGAGGCTTTGTCCTATGCAATAATTTTAAATGCCGAATTGGAAGCTCGACATCAGATGACAAAGCATCTCTACGAGCATACGACACTGTCGTCCATGGTTAAGGATCTTCGAAAACGGAACGTTCTAATTCCCGACTCGACATCTCAATAATCCGGCCGACCTGGTTGGTGAGATCGTCTAAATCACTTTCCCTCAACGGCAGCAATCTCGCCCACCGGAGTGTCAAAGACGGTCTTACAGATACTCGAAAAGGGAGTATACGCCGCACCAACCGGCGCGATGGAATAGTATATCATATCTTATTCCCAGACTACACTCGGGCGAACATGCGAGAGATAGTATCTTGAGCCAGGAGCCGTGCGGAGGAGAAATCGGTCTCGGCAAGTTGGTGAACGTGTGGGGTTGCAGGAAAGGTGGCTGTCGGTGGTAGCCAGTCAGAGTAGCGGACGGGGGAGAGGGGTTTTACACGGTTGGAAAGGAGGTTGCGCGCCAACGCGGCTGCACGGAACGAGGGTGAGAGTAAGACAGTGGCGAAGGTGAAGCTTTCGGTGTTAATGCGCGACGGAGAACGACGGAGCCGCACGGGCGAAGGGAGAAGCAGCGAAACGCCCGAGCGAGACAGATGTTAGTCAGAGAGACACAAGGTGGTAGTGAAAACAGTGGAGAAGGACGGAAGGGAAGAGGGACAGAGTGGAAAGGGATCGGGGGTGGGTGTACGTCGATAGAGCGGCGCGCCGCGGAGGCCAAGATACGACACCGCCGCCACCGCCAGCGGGCCCGTAAAGGGGTCGCCTGGGGTTGAGAGCTAGGAGGGTGCTTTACCCCTTTTCCTTCCGTCGGCTTCGCCGAGAGACCAGCGCCGGGGAATAAAGGATGAGAAAGAAGGAACGAAGCCGGTAGCACACACGGAACGAGCGAGACGGATACATAAAACGGAGTTGAAGCGAATATAGGTTATATGGAAAAAGAAAGAATAGGGCTACATTTGAGATTTTCAGTCTGTACGGAAGAGAAAAATTCCCTTTGTCGTCGAGCACAACGTTAAACGGATAAGCACTCGGGTTTTTGCCCTATCACGATTTTTCCGAATTTTCTCACCCCCTGAGAAGCTTCGTTATTTTTGGTTGCGCGATAACAGATGTTACGTTGGAGGAGGTTAATTCAGTGGTGACGGACAAAGCACGGCGAGGAAGTCAGATTTTGTCGGCGCTGTAGAGTAAAGGCGGAATTCAATTAATTATTTATTCATTTTATCATCGTTGCCGATCTATCTCGTTCAAGTTAGACGGCTCGATTGCCGATCGAATTTTGTTGGTCATTGCTTGATTATTCGTTTCCCTGTTGGATGTTGATATGTTTCTGAGATTCATTTACATTTCAAGACTAATCTCATATTTGTTGAATCCTTTGGGATCAACGGGAAATTTGTTTAAATATGCAAAGCTCAAGTTGGATTCGTTGAAGAATTCACAATTCTCGGAAATCGGAAGTGCTTCAATGCATCCGCGGTATATTTCCGTCCGCGGTCGGTCTCTCATTCCTCGAATGTATGCGCGTTTCCCATTTAATTAACGACAGTATTGAAAATTCGTCACCATAATCAAGAATTGTGGTTTCTTCCGCGTTTTCTACTTGGCGAAGCTCAATCGTATGAAAGCGACTGGAACGAACGCCATTGTCGTTTTCCAGCGAGTCAATTCCGCAAATCTGGCTCACACTGCATTGCACACAGAGCTGCGCGTTGCCATCATTTGCCGTTGAAACTTAAAAAAAGTACATGATTCTCCCGATTCTCTATATATGATATCATCTATATGATGAATATATGAACTATATAAGAGACCATATTTCATACATTTCTGATATATTTCTCTAGCCATAGCGATCTATACTCCACGTGAAGAAACAAACGTCTTAGGGAAGTATTTGGTAAGAACAGTTGGCAAATCGGTTGATATCGGCCGAAACCACTTCTCGGCTGATCGCGTCTTCGAGCTGTAATGCCCAGATATGTTCGGATCTTCATATTCGTCAACCAACCTCGGTTCGGCAATGCCGATCGACTATGTCGTTTCGATTGAAGAGTAAGTCGGGTTTGGCGGCGTGCTGAACAGGGTAGAGGAGGGGCTGGGGGGTGGAAGATACGCAATTATGTACGTATGCGAGTAGCGCGTGTTCCTTGGGTATGGGTAGGCGACGCGGCACGATGCTGCATGGTTCATAGCAGCAGGTGGAAATGTGGAGGACCGTGAGAGGATTATTTGGGCTCGCACGGGAGTGGTGACCGTGAGGGGGAGCGGGGAGGGCTGGGGGAATGACGATGCGAGGCGAGGAACGGGCCAGTATCGGTATTCGGTTAATTATGATCCCCCTTACGCTCTCCTCCCCTCCCTATGAATTCTTGACGCGGGGGGTGTCGCTCGTCCCCGTGCCAAGCGCGCCTGTCATATCGCACCCGGCATAGAAGCAATGCTACATCGGCGTAGAGCGTAATGTACCAGGAGTACGATATTAGCTACCAGCACAGACATGTCTGCATTCACCGATTTCACCAATAATCCAGTGCAGCATTCGAGAACCGAGAATATCCGTCAAGCCGATCGTTATACTTGCGCTGCGTCGACGAATCCTTGAACGAAATCTTTGATCATCCGGAATCGAGGCGCGAATCATCATGAATCGTATTAATGATTCTTTGATTTTTCTAACCTTGAATTGATGTTAATTAGAGTTAATGGCAATCGAGGCTTCGATTCAGAGACTGGGAAGCAAAATGGGAAAAAAGCATGTTTCAAAGGACTTCATTTTCAAAATATAATCATTTCCGAAAAGACAACGAAACAGCGAGAATCTGGGCAAAAATCTAACGTGAAGGCGTTTTTTTTTCGGAAGATCCGACCCAACGGAAAACAACGCTTGGATTCTTGTACAAAAGCAAAGATACAGATGAAAATGGAGTATGAGGCGACAGAAGCTAATACCGCTGCTGGAGGCTACGAGGGATGCTACATGGGGTTGGGGGTTGTATTTAATTAAAGCCTCGGGGGCTGGCTTGATCGTGCATCAATACCTCAGGGTTCTCAACCACGCTCAATTTATATGAGATCCGATATAAGCGAGCTTCAAAGACGCGGTTACCGTCTCCATCGCGGAATTGCATGAGAAGCTAATTGAAGATGATCGCGGATATTGAACGCCGAAATGTTCGGTGGTCCTGTCGATTTCGCGTATTGCCAGAAAATAAAGAATAAAAATGTTCGAAATGCAATAAAAATTTCAAAGCCTTTCAAGGAATACTCGACTTCTCTTGCGAATGGCGATTGGCGCGGTTGATTCGCGAGTGAGGCAAAATCAATTGCAGCCACTACGGCAACAGCAGTTAACGCATTGCAACGAAATTAATCGAACAACGGGGACACGACCTATCCCCCGTATTCGTCGCTCGGCTCGCGCCCTCGGTCTCGCTACGTACGAGAATTCGAAATGAGAACCAAATGCGAAAATGGAATGTCGGTGGGATGTACGGGAGTTTTCGAAGCCTTATTAGCGCTTCGGATGGGGAGGTTGGGCGACGAGGGGGAGGTGGATAGATGGACAAGGCAGCTGTAGCGAAGGGGAGGAAAAAGCGGGGAAAGGTTTACCAACGAACCCCCAACAATGTCCAATATTCCACCCTTGTTCGCGCAGGCTTCTCCGATCCGACGAATTAAAAATCACTAAACTCGGTTACCCTGAGCTACTTTTATCAGCCGAACTCCTCTCTTTCGCGAACGTCACGGCCAAGTGTCAAACCTCCCCCGTCGCTTCTCGATTCTTGAAATATCATAAAATACTATATTTCATTCGATTCAATTCCGGAACCAATTTCTGACTGAGAAGAGAGCTTTCACAATAATTAAGACTTCTCGAACAATCACTCCTAAAAAATAACCATTAATAGTTCATTGATCCAAAAAGATGTTCTGATTATGAACAAAATAAAAGTTTTGTAGCTCATGAATTATTTGTTACCTTATTGATCACTCCATTTATTTAAAATTCATTTCGTTTATTTATTATGAAAAAAATGAAATCCAGGACAATCGATCACTCGTCCTAATGAATTGAAGACGGAGTCGCGAAAGGCCTATAGTCATATCTGGAACAGAGATTAGGCTTCCGGAAGCCACGAGGTACGAGAGATCTTCATGGAAGGTTCAACCTAACCCGATATGCTACCGCGATCCGCCGCAACTCCCTTCGCGCCATTCTGTCGAGGTTAAACCATCGTGGCCGAATCGCGGTACAGCCGTGGTACACAAGCGGCAAAGTGGCGACAAGACCATGGGCCGGATAATGGCGGGGACGAGGGACCGTCATGCGTTCAACAATTCTAACCTCTTCACTTATGTGCCTTGTCCCTCGGTATTGGCATCGATAGCATAAGTATCAGGCGCAGCGGCGAGCAGCTTCACCGGCAACCTAATCCTCGTGCTCCTCAAGGCTTGCCGGAACTGTTTGCAATTATTAAGGGCTCTCGGCGGCATCATCGGGCTCGAAGTGGCTGCCGGTAACTCTGAGTGGGCTTCCCGATCCTTAAGCTCGTCTGATGGCGTCTCTACCGACCTCCGCCTCTCCGCACGTATTCGTATCAACAATACGCAAAACTTGCGGTTGGAATACATCTCCTGCTTGGTAACTCTCCTTTCCTCTTTTGCTCGGTGACGCATTGCGCTCAGTCGCGATTCTACCGATCTCGGTGGCTCGGATCTGGATGGGGATGGAATTGAAGCCTTATTGATTTCTATTTTTTTGCAATATTCGCGTTGATTTGGGTTTTTTTGATTTTTTTAGAAATCATGACATCAGTTTTCAAATTGATTTTCTTCTATGCTGAAAAGTAAATCTCAAAAGCGGACGCAGTCGATTGTAGAGCGCCCATGAACGGAATTGTTGCATTTTTCCTTTTAACCACTGGATCCAAGCTTTCGATCTTGAAGACTCTGAAGAGCAACATCGACAATGAACTTCCCGAACTCTTTTCTCCGCTCTTGTCCCCTTCGCCTCCCGTTTTTTTCATAATAAAGCGAGAATGGAAAGTCGAAAAGAAAAAGAGTGAGAAAACAAGCGAATGCTTTTCCCAACCTCCGCGCTCGCCTCAATGAAGAATGGGGACACTCAATCACCCCAAGACAACCCCCGGGGGGGTTCCGGGGGTTAGTCCCGCGTCCAAAACAATACGAAACAAACGGCCTCCCGAGGGCGGATATTAGTTTTTCGATTCCTCCGAGCCAGGAGAGAGCCTCGCCGTTCCGTGCCACGCGAGAGAGCTCGTAGGCAGCCAGTAGAATGGATAAAAGCCAGAAGACCAACCGAACCCAACGGAGTAGAGAAACGGCAACGGCGAAATCAGAAGGGCCCACCCATTCTTTCTTTCCTATAAAACTTCTGCCTCGCTCTCGAGCATTTTTCTCAGTCATATTTTTCAGCATCGCATTTATCACTTTCGAACGTGTTGCGAGCAAGGGTCGCGCGGCGTTGGCGACGATTTTTTTTTTTTTATTCTTTTCTGTTTTTTTCGCGAACGACGTTACCGAACGAAAGGGGTTACGGTGCTCTTTCTCAATTCCTGAAAGGGTGCGGATGCAACGGGGGGATAGTCGGTAGGCGATTTTTTTACACTCGCTATCGAAACGATCCAAATCGAAAGTCGCGCGTTTCTGCCATCACCACTACAAATGACTAACTGCGCCTTACACTGATAACTAACACTGGAGAATTGACGCGCATTGATTAACGAGATACTCCGAAACGCAAAAAAGGGCTCGACTTTCTCGTCCGCCGCGTGCCCGGTTACCAGACGCTACTTTCTTTTTCTTTTTTTATGCTCCTCCACTTCCGATCCCGCGCTTTGATGAAAGGTCCGTACAAGGACACTTCTGGTCACTGCTCATAACTCAAAGTCCGAATAGGATTCGCGTATAATTCTTTGTCTGCAAGATACGCTTATTTTTCTTTTGTCGCCCTTCGCCGAGCGAGAAATAAATTCGATGCTTCGATGCCGTTCCGAAGACGCGAGCTATTTCGACCGGCGAATGAAACTTCCGTTCGTGAAATAAATAAAGAAGGAAACATTCGATGATAAGATAAAGTTAATATTTTTTTCTCAAAAGCTGTATGTTTCAATAAAATCATCTTTTTGTTACTAAAAGCTAAGAAGCTCTAAGCTCTGGCTGGAGAAATGTTAAACTTTGTTTCTTCGAAGGTCTTTTGATTTTCGCATTTATAGAAAAAAACCTATCGAGCGACGAGACCGGAATAATTTTTTTCGAATACAAAAGTCTTCTCGAACTTAAAACTTTAACGCGGTTTCCATGGAATAAGTTGGCTGAAAATTAATATCTAT
Organism: Ischnus inquisitorius; assembly: GCA_963924025.1. Lineage (NCBI taxonomy): Eukaryota > Metazoa > Arthropoda > Insecta > Hymenoptera > Ichneumonidae > Ischnus > Ischnus inquisitorius. Next base: position 6,764,930 of record OZ001251.1, on the reverse strand, counting down.
TTATGTTAAAACGCCTTCAACAATATTTAAAAGCAATATTTATTCCTCTCGTCATGTCCCCGCGGTATAAATTTTATTTCTCGAATTTGATCCAATTCTTAGCACTTCGAATACGATAGAAAATGTGTACAAAAGTTGTCGATATTATTCACGAAGGTCTAGCGCGAGGCTTTCCAATAACGTGAGCATCGCTAGAGCGTCGGAATTCGAGTGGTAGCCATCTCTTGGCCTCTTATTCCCGTTGGCTTTTCTATCTCGCCTCGAATCCGGAGATCTCTTGGCTCAACGGTCCCGCGTGCACTTTGGCTTATTAAGAGGTTTGATCCGTAGTGGGAGGTGCCGGAGGGGTGTTGACCGTCGTAGTCCTCTCGGAGGGTTGATTTAACCGGTGTACAAGCCCATCTCCGCTCGGCGGAGCTTCGCGATCGTCGTACATCAAATCCTCACGTCCCAGGCTGGTAGCGAAAGGTCACTCGATTTCGACTAACCCTCCCAACCCCTCGGTGTCCGCCGGGGGTGGGGAGGCGACAATGAATTATGTCGAGGGTTTCGAAACATCGGGGGCTCGCACTGGTTACCGGTCGACGACGTGCTAAACGATCGCGCGCCGTAACGCTATGAAGTCCTGAATTTCTTACCAGAAACCTCCCCAATCGTTCCCAGACTCTGATCCTTCTATTCTCTTCGGGTAAACGCTGTCGGCGACGTTACGAAACTTTTGCCAAAATTGCCACGGCTTGAAGAACATAATCGGCTAGTTCGAGAAGTACAAACACAACCCCTGTTTCGAAAAAGAAAAATGTTATCTGGAAAGGTAAGAAAGGTTTATCTCTAACAAAAAAAAATTAATATACAATACTTAAGTAAATGCGTATTAAAAAAAAATAATGGTTTGGGAAGGGAGACAAATTTAGGAACAAATATATTTAATCAGCGCGAAACTAGTGTAACGAGCGAGGCAATTAAAAAAAATTGTGGGTTCCGTTGGAAGAGTGAAATTTTTCTAAAGTACACCCTCCTTCAAACATCCTCAGTTATCCCAACTCACTATTTTCCGCCTCTTACTCCCATCCCATCATAATCGCCGATAACAGCTCGACGGCTTATAAAAACTTTTCCTTCCTTCGGCTTCTTCGACCCTCTCCCGTTCCCTCATTCGACTTTTTCATCCCTCACCTCGCTCCTCGGGAGGAGCGAGGGCGAGGCAGTGCGTCAGAATGCGATGAAGCGAGACAGAGGGCGAATAAGAGGGATAGCAAGAAAACCCCTCTACGCCGGCAACCCCCCCGTGAACTCTTCGCGGCAAGGCATCTCGACCGAGAAGTTGGTTTACCGCCCCCGCGGGTGGTTAGCGGGTCTAGTTAAGGGGCGTCTTAATTACCCATGGTAATGAACACCTTGTCGTAAAAACTTGCGTCGGTTTAATTATTTCAACGCCGGTTACGCTCAACCTCTCATCCCTTTTCTTCGCCGTCGTTCCTCACCATTCCGTTCCCCCGCAATATTCCTTACTGCCGCTTCGTTACCGTCAACTTCGAGGGGACTCCCTTTTATCTATTTCCTAATCATCGCCGTATGTATCAATTAAAGCCTTTATTTATTTCTGCGTCGGCCCGTTCGTCCTAATCGCCGATAAATCGTGTCAAAAACGCGGAACTTCCGCAAATCAGCGGCGTGTGATTCTTCGAACGATATAAATAAAATGATATTACAATATAATTAATTGTAATATATAATATGTTATTTTTTACAAATACTTGGATTGAATAAAATAATCGGAACGAGAAAATACGATTTTTATAAATTCTGGTAAAATCGTTGAAATTTTTATAATTGCTCGTATCGAAGGCGAGAATCTTTTGCGTAGTCTCATCGGTACGCGCGTGTGTGGATATTTGAGCCCTATTTTAACCCTATTTAACGGGAGGGTTGCGTATGGAAGTGACGGGGACTTGGATAAAAAGTATATTGTATTAAGGGGGTAAGTGCCAAGGGGCCAGTCGGCGGCGCAGAGCGTACAGTAGTGGCGACCACCGGAAACACGCTGGCGCGGTTATAAATTCGGAGGAATTAAACGAAAGAATGCGGTTTTCGTCGACGTACGACCGGCTGGCTACTACCCTTAACCCTGCTTCGGATGTACGGCGGGGAATGAGGGCGAGATGCGGCACCGTTGGCTTACCCGTGCAAGCCCCGGGGTGACGCAGCACCGGGGGCTTGTTGGATTTTTAATTAAGGGCACAATGTCTCTTCGGGACAAGAATTCCAAGCATCGTACGTTCGCGAACGGAACAGCTTGTGGCTATGCCCAACGAGATAGTAGGCTCCAGAATGTTTTCGTCGAAGGCCCCGACTTCGCGGAATTAGACGCAAACTATCTATTAATTTATCCGAGAATCTATAAATAAATTTATGTCCATTAAGAGAAATCGATCCACGGTATTCTTCTTACTAATAATCAAAAATTGGGTAATTAAAAAAAATCATTGAGCATCGAGTTTGAGTGAAAAAAAAATGTAATTGATAGTTCAGGGTTTTATCCGAGATATAAATAATCTTCAACCGCGCATGGGAATGGGCATGGATTTGGTGATGAGAAACCTCGGAGAACTCAATTGGGGACGGTGAAGAATCAGTGGGTCGAGCCGAGGGGCAGCGAAGAGGGCGAGAATCAATTTTTGAACTGGAAGATGTCGAGCGGATGCTGCAGACGGTGTGACGACGTCGGGTGCGAAGGAACGAGGGTGCTTTTTTTCTTCTCTCCTCGCCACGGCCTATCGTCGTCTTTCTCGTTCTTACGGATATATGAAAGTTTCTTCGGGAGGCCGCGCGTTAAAGCCCTACGGGGAATCACGCACAGCACCGCGAGCCGGGGGAGTGTAGTTTTGATTTATCGAAATCGCCACGGAGATTTACGAATATCAAATTCAGTTTAAGGATCGCTCGAAGGAGCTCAAAGACGAGGGAGATTTTTGTTTCTGTATTATCCGACGCGGTGATATCCGACGGATTAAACGCGAGCTCTCGGAATTTCACTTCTCGACATTTGTCGCATTTTTATTCAATCCTACATTTTATTTAGACACGATTCACTTCAGTTTTAATATAAGACCTGACGACTTTACGTATAGAAATAAATAATTGGAATAATTCATAAAATGATTGAATATCAATAATAATTGTTGTTGAATTTTCCGATTGTTTAAAATTTCCAATTTAGTCCGTTTTTCATTATTGTTTCTTCTGAAATCATTTTTTTAATGGGAAAAGCGACTTTTTAGACGATCCAAATCGTTTCGACTATGCTAGGACGAATATCGTGTAAACAATAAAAAAAAAAAATAACAATTTTAAAAATGAGAAAAAAGCAAAGATAATCCATTTTGTCGCAAATTATTCTTATGCTTACAATGCCAATTGCACTGCGGTACTCTATCTTGTTTTACACGTCTTTCACCCTACAAACGCGTTTGAAGAGCTCCCGGTTCACCGAAATCGTCAATGCCCAGTCTCGCCGAGACACTATCGCGTAGTCGCGACGAATAAAGCATTCGAAAATGAGATACAGGGTCGAACCGAGACAAGAAGTGAAATGAGAAGAAATAGAGCGAGTAGAAAAAGGCCCTCGCTGTAACAGAATCGCAGTGTAAAGCTGGCAAGGAAGGAATGATGCGAGAGGGTACGTTTGGCCCTGTTAGTCCGTAGCTTCGGGATGGCCCTCACTATTTATGTTCGAGAATCGACATATTTCAGATGCGCCTTTTAAATATTAAATGCTCCTGGGGCGAATCGCGGCATGAACCCCTCGCGAAACCGTCCTCGAGCGGGATCGAGTTCGGGCTTTCGCCGGGATTTGTGCGTGCACCGCGATGTATAATATCCTCCACTACGTTTGAATGGTTATTTTATGGCGCTATACGAAAAAAAAAAATTGAACCAGTCCAATATTACCAATTACCAATTTGTTGATGTTGAATTAAAAAAAATATATATATATAATTTTTTTTTCACCCTTCGCATCGAAGACTAACTGGAGAACGCTACATTCGTCCTCTCATTTTTCTCCTATTTTATCCTTTATTTATTTCTCTTTCTCTATCTCCGGTCTTCGCGTTATCTCTCACTCTTCTCGGGGATGTTCACTTCAATCTCTTGAGGAATATTTGAAGAGGCCGAGGATCAAAGCCCGTCTGGTCAATTTCATCAACATTTGAATACGAGCCACCATCCCCCTTCCACCCCCCTCCTTCATCCCCCGCAGCTGCCACGGGAAACGTGAGGTTAGGACGAACGTTAAAGATTGAGAAAGCCGAGAATATAAAGTAAAAGCGGAGCGAGAGCGAGGCGAGTGGGAATACGAATTCCCTGGATTCGAGTCGGCCCGAAATGGCCCACCCCGCCCCTTCCGTCCGCACCCCCTCCCATCCACCGTCGAAACACCTCACCCTCGCGAACGCCCGTCCCGTTCCAATCCACGGAATTCATTCCGTTTGGTACACCCTGAAAATACGAAGAGTCGACCGAAAAGAGGCGCGCAGCCAACGCTATCTCAAGGCCGCACGGCAAAACATCGTTCAAGGGTGGGGGGAAGTGAAACTTTTTGAAAGTCTTTACGTCCGTCGAGAATCATCGTGTGTGCCGAGTCTCGAATAAAGCACGTAGCGAAGTCTCGGCATTTCAAAAAGGCGGACCTTCGCTTGCATCTAATTTTTTTGGGTGCCAAAAATGCATAATAGTCTTTATTGCGTAAAATAAAAATGAAGAGTAATAATAATCATTATTATTATAAAAAATAACAATAATAATAATTATTATATATTTTTTGGTAATGCAATGAAGTGGGACGACTTCGTTGCATAAATAATTCACAAGACAAACGGACGTTGTTAAATTTCGAGACGAGCGCAACGAGGTCTAGAAATTAGTACCTCATTCTGGCGTTTCGTACCACCCGCTCTTCCACTGATTGTTAGTCGCGCTAAGGGGTGATTCTTGGCACCGGGAAATACTACACTAGATCCGCTGTTACTACTACCCGACACCCGTGTAAATCAAGACTCCCACGGCGTTGGCAACGACGGCGGATAGTGCTACACCCTTTAATGAGGGGTCGACCGGATCGTGGCTCGAGGAGGTACTAGCCCCCCCGGGGTACCGCGCGATCAAAGCATAATTTTAATTAGCCAGATTATACGGAAAGATAAAAATTATTAAAATTATTGCCTTAATGAAAGGGAGTAAGTGGGTACCGGGTAGGGATGCGTAATTAAACGGGATGGCACGGGGAGAGAGGCTTCGCCCCTCGCGCGAGGGTGAAACAAGGAATCCACGCCTTGTGCCTTCGCAACTCTTGTGTTAAAACAAAAAAAAGAATCTTGCCTCTGCAGCCCTTGTGAAAATTAACCCGTGGCTGCGTGTACCGTTGAAAAATTGTCGAAATCATTGAAAACATTCTGGATTGTCACAATGCGGTGCTATGAAACGTCAGCGTCAAGAAAAATAAATAACAATTACTTTGCGGATCATAGAAATGAATTAGCGCATTGTTATTACAGTTAAAAAGGACATAGTACAGTAAAAAATCCAATAATTTATTGTTTACAGTTATTAACTTTATTTTTCTTGCCGATAAGAAAAATAGTTGGAGGTTGCGCACATTTTTTTTGTAATTAATAAAAAAATATTTGAGGTTTTTTGAGGACAAAAAGGTTCATAAAACCAACGAACGTTCCCACCGTGTAGGACCACTAGAAAGAAATTGCTGAAAATATTGGCTGATTAAAAACAAAAGAACATATCTTTCTTTCCAAAGTCGGCAATCACTTAAAACAAGAAAAAAGTGTAGAAGCGTCCAGAATTAGAACAAGTAAAATGACTCATCGGACAGAATCATTAGAATATCCCTTGTAGGGATTGAATGGAAATTCGCCAGGAAAAAAAATTCGGTATGCGATGAAGAGTAGCTCAAAAACGTTTGGCCTCAACTAAATTATAGTAAGAATCGTTACGGATTTGGGAAAAAAAATGATTCGACTTTCCGCGACGGTGTCGAAAAGTTCCGAACCAATGGTAGCTCGATAAGAGGTCCACACCCTCGTGGTCCTGGCGGCAGATCAACCCGCAAACCGCAAGGTGCCACCACACCCCCAAAAACCTCCCTCGATACCCCTGGCGGCCAATGATCGGGCCTAGTCGCCCCCAGACCGCAAACCAACCGCAAGACGATGCGCAGAACGTACCGCCGTGCACATCTATTCACGCAACACGCACATCCCGCGACCGCAAAAACAAAATGGTGCGGATCATCCCCCTTGTCCACGGCACTTTATTCATTTTTCGTCGTCCGAAGCTCCTTTTCCACGATCGCTCGCATTCTCGATTTCGATCATTGGCAATAGCTAATCAAGGCCATTCCCGTCGTTAAACGTTTCTCCAACTCTATTTGACGCAAATCGGCCGGGCGAATTATAAAAACCAATGTTCTTTAAATTCGCGCAGGAATGAAATAGAGGCGAAACCATCGTTTTCAATGTTTTTGCAATATTTCGATATTGTATTGACAATTTACCAACTCATGTTATCGGAAAAACAAGCAGGGTGTTGAATTGGCATATAGTTTAATAAAAATAGCCATATACTGCCTTCACCAATTTTTTGAGTCGGTAGTTTTATTCTTGGCTCGATGTTGAATCTGAGAAATCGTTCACAAAAAAAAATCATTGTATATACCGAAAGCTTTCCACGCAATTTAGAAAAAGCTCATAACATATCCCGGCAGCCGAGAACATATTTTTCAAACATTTACTTACACATACATTTTTTTAAACATAATTTAATGCTCAATATAAATCAAAAAATCATGTACGAAATTTAAAAAAATGGTTAATTCTCGTTAAAGGACAATTTCAGAATAATTTCGAAAACTCATAGAATCTCAGCGACATCGCGTGTAATAAAAGTTTCGACCCGACAAAATAGATTGCGGTGCATTAGTGTTAAAGAATCGAATTACGGTTAAAAAAAATTATTTTATAATCGCGATCAATGACGTTCGAATGTTTCACGACAGTTTCGGTAGAAAGTCGATAATTGTCTATTGACAACCTCGAGGCAGCCGCGAGGCGGGTCAGTCGGGCTGGCCAGGAGCGAGGGCACGAGAATTCTTGAGCGTGATCGCGAGAAGTCAATGTCGGAGACGGTACGGGGAGGGCATTCGGTAGTAGCGGGTCTCTTGAATCCCGGAGGAAGAGGAGGGTTTGTGGGATGGTCGTCTCGCTTGCTTTTTCGTTTTTTTCTTCTCGAGGGAACGGAACGAGTGAGACGCAGCGGCGAACGGTAACCTGGGCTCTGAGGTGGGCCAACGTGGCCGCGCTGCGGCGCGGCTGGGTTCCCCGCTGTGACCCAGCCACGCGACGAGGCTGGAAGGGGTTTTTGAAAGAGGGTTGGCGGTCGAAGGTGAGGAGGAAAAGGCGGAGGTGCGCGACGGGCCGGAGGCACCACCGTTGGTGTGACGAAGTAAGAGATGAGCAAGAGGCGAGGTTGGGCGAGATTCTGATGGTCGTATTCCACTGTGTGCGGCGTCGTCGACCCTGGCTGCCTGGGATGCTTGAGAAGTGTATATACCAAGCTAGAGAACGGAATGGGGGTTGCCTAGCTACCGGCGAGACCCGGCCAAGATACGTCGAGATCTCTCGTTCTGGCCTCAACCTCACCTTTCATCCCTTCCTTTCTCTTCGCCACTTCGTTCCTTGTTACGGGTTCCCGTTCGCCTAGGCTAGGCCACGAGGATCTCTGGCCCATCGCCGGCGAGGAATGCGAAGTCAAACAATAAGGCTTCGCTATGTTTCAAAAGTATCTTGGATGAAAATACATTTTCATTTTTTTTTCGAGTTTGTCAGAATTTCGGGAATCTGGTGATTATCGTTAACTTTACTATGTTCTTTGATAGCGATCAAAGCGCATTCGTGTTTTTTCCAGAGATTCTTTTATCGTGGTTGGACTACTTTATATTTTATTGGGATTTGAGAAAATGTGCATGCGGTATCGACACACTAATTTGATCTTGTAGTATCGCAAATAATAGTAATAGGACAATTCTTGCCGAATAAAAGAAATGAATAAACTTTTTTTTTTTGTGATTAGCACCCCTTATATTCAATCACTATACGAAAATGCAGATGCAGTAACAATACATTGTGTCGAAAACATGACCTGTACAGGAAATCAAATATACAAACTGAATAAAAAATTAATTTTGAGAATTTCGATACAAAAAGTGTACAGAAAATTGGCCTTAATAAAGGAAACAACCCTTTTTTTTAAATTGAAAATCGTTTAAACATTGTAGTTAAACTTTTTTTTTATGGAAAAATCACAAATCATTTTAGCTAAAATATAATGTAATTATCTCAATGATACTGTTTGAAAATGAATAGGGTTTTGAAACTAGAGTTTACCATTTTGTTGCGAGAAAAAAAAAATTATTAAGTCGGTCGCTTCTTAGGCGAAGCTTTTTCTTGGGCACGATACGAGTGTCGCCCTCCGACGGCCAAGACGAAAGAGCCGTCGTCTTTAAGAAAGTGCCAAGGCAAACTTTCCTGCAACGCTCTTTCGCAAGAAACTCTCAGAAACCCGGGAGTTTCATCCCTTCCCGCTTTACTGCGGCGGTAACGTATCCCGGGAGAGCGAGGCGTGAAACGACGACGAGGGTTGTCGGTAAGAAGCCGCTGGAAGGGTAAAAAGAAAAAAATTCCTCGGGGATTGTATCACTCGCGGTTTATTTCTAGTCATAAAATATTTTTAAAAAGTAATAAAATGTTAAAAAAAAAAAATGATGAATTCATATTCGTAATTACAAGAAACCTCACGATAAAATATCAACGCGACCACAAGTTGAGATTGATATTTCGCCGTAGAAAAAAATTGTTCCTAATTTTTTTATTCGCATATATCACAAATTCCGAGACGTTTATTTCTTCAAAGCCGGTCACGCGACTTGAATATGCGGTGCTGAAAGGCACTGAGTAAAAAAAAATGCTCGTTTCATTGAGGAGAACTTTCTCGCGTGCGAACCCGAACGCGCGCCTTGGGTCGGTAATAGAGGAAAAGAAATGCACGGCTACGAGAAACGCGGATCTTAAAGAAGTGGCGCCGCCGGCCCTCCGATGTCTCAAGGAAGGAAATAAGAAGCCGACGGTGAGAAATTCTCGGGTGCCTCGACGCACCGCGACCTCGGAGGGTAGCGCTGCGACATCGGAATGAAAGTAGGGAAAGTGAAAAAAGCTGTTAAACGCCGGACGTCTCGCGCAACTTTTAACGACCTTCCATTTCCCCCCCAGTATGCTTCGTTACATTGTATCGGACGTGTCCCATAATTGAAAGAAAAAGTATTGGAAAAACTCCGTTTTGAAAACAAGTAATTTAATAATAATTTATTAAGTTAGAGTAAGTGTTAAGTCTGGGCCTCACGTTCGAATATGTTCACGACTAGGAATGGAATTTGCAAACATTTTTTAGAAATCTAAAAAAAAATTATATTTATTCGAAAAATGTCGGGTACCCGATGATTTATTGAAATTTTTTTTTAAAAAATGATTAGTCAATAACCTTTCGGCATTCTTATCATGAGAAATGTTCTTAGCACCTCCTTCTATATTATTAATTTTCATTTTTAGATTTGTCCTTCCGCATGTCTTCGAGATTGGTTCGGAATCTCACTTCAGCCGGAGAATTTCTTTTCAGTAAAATTTTATAAAATTTTTAGTTTACTCTATTTTCGAGAAAATTTCATTATTCCCGACGTTACGCCGGAGCCGGGTGGGTGGGCGAAGGTTAACGTGAACCGGTAGATCTAGATACATACGTAAGTAGCGAGAGTATTCGCCGCTCGTTGCGGAAGTGATAGAGTAAGTAACCCACGTAGCTGAACTTTAGCTCTGTCTATATGAGCCTTTTCGAATACATAATCCTCGTCGTATCTCGGCGCGCGGTGTGCGTTCGCCGCTCTCGCGCTTTATATCCCTCTCGTTCTCTCGGCAAGTATTCGCTTTTGCCGTTGGAAGCAAATGTTTAGCATGTAGATGAAGATCTTGGTAATCAAAGGCTCGGCAGGTTGGATCTATCCCCGGGGGCCCACTTCGTCAAGTCTCACTTATTTCACTGAGTATAAGCGCCGACGTAAGATTCTCCGAGTCCGACCCGCTTGTTCTCTCCTCGGCGCGGTCCCTTTGCAACGCGAACACCGTTTCATTCACGATTGTGTCTGGGCTGAATCTCGCGAGTTCCCCTAAATTTCCGTCCCATTCCGCGAAGGGTAAGCCCGGGGGGGGTGAAGGGATCTCTGCGCTCGCGTTGTATATACTAATTAAAAGAAACCAGTTATCAAGCTCATTCCGCGTGCGCGATCCTACGAGCGAGAGGATTGCCTCGCAAGCGAATGGAATAACAGATGAAAAGAAAAAAGGCAAATTGAATGTTATCGTTCGCCTCGAAAGCAAAAAAAAAAAAACATCCTCGCGCCCTTCAAGCCTTTTCTTTTTTTCTCTGTACCGAGGCTCAATAAGTTCTAACGGCGGTATCGCGAAACGAGAAGGAGAATGATTCGGTACTCTGCCACACTCAAAATGGTCGAGTTTCCGCCCCCGCAAAATCCAGTCCCGTAATCGTCGGACAAAAAGTAATTTCCCCATCGAAAGGGGGAGTCGATCGTCGGTCGTCGGCCCGCTGCCGGACACAAAGGGTGATTTTGTATGGAGGTGGTCGACGTTCTGGCGACAATGCCAACCCCCCCATCCTCCTTCTCCCGATTTCCTTCCCTCTCTGATAGCCATAGGGGTGGCAGTGACCAGTGTGCGTAACGACCACCGTCCTCTTTCCACCCTTTCGAATCTGTCTACCCGCTCGGCCGCTCGTTTTCTACCCTCTCCCATCAACCCTTCCTATCCTCTGGCTCTCCTCTTATTCTGTCCCCCTCGACGTGCCCGCTCGGTCCACCCTGCCGGCCTGAAACCTTCCTCATCCTCTCTCTCAGCTTCTCGCGCTCGTCCTCTTTCGCGAAAAAAAAAAAACTATGCGAATGGGGTTTCATTGCGTGAACGCGTGCGCCACGTGCGTTATACGGCTTCCAGCGGAAAAACGCGCGCGGCGGAGTGATGAGGTGGACAGATAGGCGTGTAGACGATGTACGCGGTATCTGGGGCTCTGGGACATTTGTTTTATTCGCACGAGTCGAGAGACTCGTTTGCCAATTTTCGGCTTCGTATTTTTTCAAAAACTTCAATGTTTAGCTCTTTTTATATGGTAGATTTTTTTTCGGATTTTTAGTCCGCTGGGGAGCTTAAGATTTTGTCTGAATCTCGCTTTTTATTATTGAATAAAAACAAATATAAAGATGAGTAAGCAAATAAATAAATGAATGAATCAAAATTCGAATTCCCTTTTCGAAAGGCCCTCTCAGAGCGCCATCCACCCAGATATGCAACCCTTCCGTCACCAAGACTTACAAAGGGCTTAGAACAATTAGACATTGGACGAGGAATCCGAAGGGGAAACTATAAATCCTTGGATCTAATATTAAAGTGCCTTATTACTAATCTCCCATCCATTCTGCCCGAATTATTGACCCTTTAGATTTTAGATCTGTTGAATCTTCCTAAGTCCCGTTCTCGAAGCTGCCGAAAGCTTCAAAGGGCCTGAAGAAATCAGACTAAGCACGGCAAATCTCAAGAATAATATCAAAATGTTGTCAAAAATTTAATGAAAAAATGAATTAAGCAACAAATTAGCCCGCAATTTAATTTTTTTATTAATATGAATGATTCGTACATTTAGAATTTTGTCTCGTTTTTTAAAATTCCATTTTTTCGATAAAATGAAGAGTGCAAGACGCAATTTTTTCACATTAGCCGCAATTCTTCAACAAATAATATGCCTTCAGAGAAATTGTTAAATAATTTTTATTAAAAGAAAAAGCTTCGTTGCTGCTGGGTAATTTGTTACACAATTAATAATAATTCGTTCAACCTTAATAGGACTTTGATTCATCACGAATTCCGATTATAATTTCTTATTTAATATTTTCCATGCAGAAATTCGATTGACAAGGTTTGTCTAGAAATTATTCCAGCTCCGAAAAAACGCATTTGAAGAATGTTACGCCGTTTCATACCAGACTCACGATTCGCTAAAGCGCAACGAGCCGTCAGTCCGTTCTTAAGCATAGCGATTCGCGTACCGTCGCGTTATCGGCGTTATCACGAAAATCAACGATCCACCTATTTTGCGTATGAATATCCAGTCCTTGCTATCCTCGACTGTTTTGTACCACGGGTCTATTCTCCACACTCCATTATCTCCGTTATTCTACTCTCCGCTCTGTTCCACTCTACTCCATTACACGCGGAGACCGCGGATCAACGAGATGACTCCGTTGTGCCTCTCTCGGCACTCGTGTGGTCATCCGCAGGGCTTCGCAAGGGGGAGGGCAAAGAGCTTCGAGGGAGCATCGCGAGAAAGCAAAAAAAATCATAATCACAATTCGATAAAATTCACAAAAATAAGAACAATACACAATCGTTCGATGTAATTCCATTACGAAAACGATGCGAAGAAGTTCAATTGAATACTTTCGAGGCGGACGATTTAGCCGAGACTTGAAAAATTCGAAGCAATGTTTTAAACAATGCGAAATGCACATTTCAGCCGCAGGAATCCAAAATTGGGTAAAAAATAGCATTTAATTTTTTTGAAAATTCAAACTCCATTAGAAACGAAACCTCTTTTTTTATTTTATCGTTTTCAATATGAAGTAGAATCCGTAATCTTGCATTTTTGTCCCAAACTATTTTTTAATTCCGAACTGAGCGAGAAATTATATCTGGTTTAACTCTGCCAACTGATTGAAAAATCCTATTCCCAGAGATCCATGAAGTTTTAATGAACGTTCGATTCGGCGAGTTGTCCTGCGAGTAAATGGCAGGAATAAGAAGAAGCAAATTGCAAGCGCAAAAAACCCTTCACAAGTATAGGTGGGCGAACGAAAAAAAAAAAAAACTTACGCGACACAAAAGGAGCAGCGAACATAACGTGCGAGTCTAATTAAATCTCATGCTGTTTTCGCATGTACGGAAACATATGTACGTGGGGGGGTGGTTGCTTTCCAGTTGAGAGAATCCTTCAGAACCCCTTGAGTGATGCGGAGGGTTCGTTATCCCGGTTCTTGCCGACCCCCCCGGACCTTTTACCCGCTTGAGCTTCTGCTTTTTCCGGTACAACCACCCCGGAGTCCCGGGACGCGAATCCTTTGTACTGATTCGCGTGTATATTATACCGTGCCGTTGAGGAGCGAGATATTGCCGTGTTGGTGGGTCCGACGGGCCGCGGAAAGTGCGATGGGTCGTCCCTGCGGGGCTTTTCCACCGGCGCCCGTACGAAACCCCACGAGAACAAGATTTGAGAGAAGGCACGGAAGGGACGAAGGTGAGGCTCCGAGGATAGAAAGGCAATTAAGCTCGTGGTCGTCCTGCGTTATTCGACCGCCCGTCCTCGACGCACGATTTCGCGCCGCGCCTCGTCCCGGAAGCGACGCTTCCCTCGTCATCGCTTTTATTACGATCTCGACTGCATTAATTGCACCGCGATGATATTTCGCTGAATGCCAAATCAGTTCGCTCGATTCGATCGGATTTGTTTTAATTAAATATGTTTGGATTTTTCTTGAAGGACAAAAATTGAGTTGCGATTTGAAAAATCATTACAAAAACGAACGAGCGAATCATTACTAAATTATTAAAAATTGTTTAATATCAAAATGTAATGAAAGATTATTCAAATCGTAAATTATTAATTTTTTCCTTAGCAATCTTCTTGTTACCTTCGGCGAATCCGCGACGCAGGCAACGATGTTTTGCGTTTGGGTCGTTTCAGCGCCGATCGACGGTTGCACCGAAACGGCAATGAAAGCTCGCACGAACATTTCAATACTTTTAAATACACTTTATTTCGACTCGGTCAAAAACTACGATAACAATAGTTCGGTAGATATGTATTTGTCGGTAAATAAAAATACCAGCTTAGTTTCGTGACATTTTTATCTGATTTTGGTTTTTTTTTTCATTATTTTGGTTTAGGTTTGTTTTCGGGTGAAGCGTTGATTTTTCATATTCTTTTATTTCCTTTACCGATATTCGGACAGAAGCTCAATTTTTTTTTCGCACCGTACAGATACAATTAATAGTTTTTTTTCTCCATAATTTTTTGTTTCTTCGGATAGTGATAAGACGACGAAAACATAGATCTCCTATCATTTAACTTTTTTGCAGTCGGCTCGGAAAAAAAAACAACACTCGGTCGCGGACGAGAAATCTAGGAAATATTGCACGGATCCACAGGACTAATGTGTGCCAATTCTATATATTAAATAATCAATAAATATCTCAATGAATAATTAACAATAATAATACTTTACAAACATAAAAGTATAGCAGAAAATTCACATTTCTCGACGAGTTGTTAACAAAACAATTTTTTTTTTAATTACGTAAAATCGATGAATTTGAAAATTTCAATAAACTTGATTGGAAGAAATTTGTCGATTATTCTTCGATCGACTACGAGGGGCGGCCCGAGACACTGAGAAAAAATGAAATCTCTATAGGATTACCATTGACGTCGTTCGATTTTTTTTTTATACTATGAAAACATAAAGAACTTTCTCCTTATCACCACCGCTCTACACCGAGGGACGAGTGACATTATTCCAAGTCCATTGTTTATATACAATAATTTACAGACTTTGGCAAGCCAGTATCGTAACTACTATAGTTAGAATCTTTTAGTTTTTTTTTCCTTTTTTTTTTTTTAGCTTTTTAGCTTCGAGTATCTCACTGTGACTTGACTAGCGTGGCCTTCAGCCTCCCACTTCTCATGTTCTTCTTAATTTTTTATTTCTCTCTTACACGTTAAATCACATTCTCACGCAGCATTGTTCATTTTCCTATCGGCAATGACAAATAAAATTCATCCCACAAAACTTAAATCACTTGTCGCAATTGCACCATTTTTCTCCGGCCGATTTTTTTCTCTTTAATTCACTTTCATCTGCGCACATTAAATTTTTTTATTAATTATTTGATTTTTAAATTTTTTCTCTTCTCCCCCGAAGATTCGTTGATTACCGTGACGTTAACGAATGAGAACGATTAATGGTTTACCACAGAGTCGCGCCGGTCGCGCGAATTGTTCGTTCAGAGTCTTCCACGCTCGCCGCGAGTCTCGCGAGAACCCGGGAAAGCGAACTTCCTCGAGTACGATTAATGCCCAAAGCTTCGGAACGATTCACCGTCGTTCGTCACTCATTTTTTCAATTTTTTCCATTGCGTTGATCAATTTCGACAGTCGTCCGCCAACGTCCAACGTTTAAACGATTTTTCGATGAATACAAAAAATATTCTTCAAAGCAACGTCGATGAATCGCGATTTTTTTTCTCTGCGAACCAAAGCGTTCCCAGAGTTCGGTAGATTTGTTTACGAATTAAAAAAGTGTATTTCCACGTGTTGACTTTTTTTTCTCTCTTTTTTAGAATTCCTCTTGTCGTTCCTCCTCGAGGAACGATGCGAAATAACGGGACGTCGCGTCGGCCGGTACTCAGTAGGGTCGCCAAACGTTATTGTCCGGCCTTACCTCCTCCTGTCGAACGCTGCAACTCTCCGCGACCGCTGTCTGCTCGGGATTCTCGGAGTTGTGGAACTGATTGCCGTATATCTGGGAGTACAGTATGCTCGGCAGTACCCCCGGCGTTGGAAAGTAATTTCCGTAGTTCTGTCCGAATCCCTCCTCGTGTACCGGACTGTCGGTCGTGTTTGAATCCGTGGACAAGGATCTCGGCGATACGTAGTCCTGGTATCTCTGACTCGACGCGCCCGACATCAGCGTGCTCAGGGGATCGAGAGGATCGGGTTGGCCCGGTGTCGTAGTGTCGGGTACCACTGCGGAGGTAAAACACGAAAAAGATACACAAACGATCCAGCAGCGAGACAACTCGACGAAGCCAATCGCCGTTTCGCCGAAGCACCGAACATTAATAAATTCGCAAAAAAATAATGCTTAGAAGAAATTTTGTTCATCGTTCGTGGCCTCGAATCTATAATCGATTTCTCTGATTTTTCTCTGTATTGTTTATGTTTTTAATATACCGGAGATTTAAGGTAGTCCGAGCAGTGGAGTTCGAGAAAATGTGAGATTTACAGAGGATTCATTCATTCATTGCTCTCGGAATACCGCCCGGACTACCCAAAGTAATGGAATTCCACATTTTTTTTCTGTTCTCGTATAATTAATTTTTCCGTGTATGGCATGTAATAAAAAATGTAATAAAAAAAACAACTACTTACAGGCCGAAACAGCGGAAAAGGTGTCTTGTTGCGGTGTTCTTCCGGTCGTAGCCGAAGCGACGGTCGAGCCTGCCGTAGAATCGGGCGCCGCGGGAGTGGACATCGCGGCTGTTCCCGTGAAAGTAGCGTGCGAGGCCGACGCTGCGGACGACGGTGGAGGCGGTGGTGGCGGCGGTGGCGGCGGTGCGAAGGGCGCTTGAGCCGCGCAAGATGAAAGGGGACCGGGAAGATATCCGGCGTAACCGGCGGTACTACCGTAGCCCCAAGAGTTCCCAGCCGCGAGCCCAAACTGCGACATGTCTAAAGGAAAAAAACAAAAAAAATCAGTGATAAAATAAAAGATAACTAAGCTCGATTGATAGCTAAAACATTGCAGAGTCGAACGATGGTCAATTTCAGGGCCAACAAACGCGAGTTCGTCTATCAATCGCGACCAAAAATGAAGCGAGGAAAAAAAATGTTGCAGCTGAAAACGGTGGTCAGTGGACCCGAACACCGGTTCATCCCGACCGATGATTCCCATATCGACAAACTGTCTCGCGAATCCCCCAAAGTACGGTACGGACAGATCGAAAAAATGCCGGATAGGCGTACAAGAGCCTCGGACTCTGGGGGTCATCGATATGATGCCGTGAACCGTATTTTCTCGTGGCTTCCTATACACGCCCAGCGTCGATAGGTTTCCCGACGGGAGAGCGAAAGGATTCATTGCTTCGCGCGCGGACGGCGAGCCAGGATACGGACAGGAGAGAAAGTGGTAGACCAGCCCGCGAACAAGTAACGGGCATGGTTTTCGGACACGATGCCGAGACCCAACCAGGCACCGGGTCAGCCGGCGATATTTCCATACGGAACTGACAAAGACGGACGTCGGACCAAGGCCTGCCCGCTCGAGTCTGAATGCGACGAGAAGAAAAAAAAGACGGCGAAGGTCTGGCGGAGCGAGCGAGGGAGCTGCAGGAATGGAGATCAAAGGGTTGCTACTGCTGGTCTCGTCGCGCGTACGTGAAAACGGCTCCCCGGCCAACTCAAATAACGGAGTTCGCCTCGGCGAGCCCCACTGGCCCGCGTCACGACCCCACCCAACGCTGACTCTCTTCAACCCCAACCTCCTCCCCCAAATACTCCAACTTCGTCTTGCACCCCCCACCCCTTCCTCCTCCGCCCCAAACCCTTACTCACGGCTTCTTCTGTGTCTAGGCTTTTGCTTTTTCAACTCATTCTCGCGTTTAACTACAACCGACTCATTCACCCGATGTTTTTGAGACATTTTTGGATACTGTTCGGTGAGGATTATTTCCCCGTTTCCTAGGACTCGGATTTCGTTGTTAGTAATGTAAGTTTTTCCAACTCAGAACGAGAAATTTGTTTAAAAGAGAAAAAAATCCAATCAGAATTTGAGTAAAAACCTTGTGTGGATGATCCATAATTTTTTAAATCACGCAAAGAAAAATGTCCAAATGTCTGCCTTTGCCCAGGTTGTTCCATAATCGAGTTTCGTACGACTGTCTTTGGAAACGCGATGCAAGCTCTATAAGAGAATTCGTAACCAAACGCGACAGTCCTTATTTGTCGCGCGAGCTTCGGATGTAATCCTTAACAAATTCCTCGATTTAAAATTCTCCCTCGGCGTATCCTGATTACAGAGCGGTGCGCGAAATAAGCTCAGGGGCTATCCTAGTGAGTGGTCTAGACTCTGAAGCAATCCGGCGGGTTGCAGAGACGGGAAAGGCAAGGCGAGATCACAAAAGTGAGAGAAAGCGAAGGCACCGAGGTTACGATATCAGCAGTGAGAAACAGAAGCAGAAGCAGCAGCAGCGGCAATAGATAGGTAGCAGCGCTTTCTGCTGCTCCTACGCTACCCAGGCAGCAGAGGTAGAAACCGCAAGCCCCGTTCAAAGCTAGATTAAATATTATATTAAAGGGGTTGCCACGGGAGCGTGGCTTCCAGACCGGGTAGCGCGGGTCGAAGGCCTGGAGGGCTTCGGGCTTCTGCCTACCAGTCATGATGCTGATGCCCTTGTGATTTTCAACCCTTTCCACTCTCTACCTTTAGCCCCGAATCTCTTCCGTTTGCTCGTCGGAACACTCCTCTTCCCATCGTGCTTCCTAGACCCGGGAAATTTACGACGAATCCAAAATTATGCAATTTCTTCGAGTCTCCTCTTACATTTTTCCTTACGTTCCCTAACACTTGGCATATCTGCCGCGGATTAATCGGAATTGAAATTGATGAAAATTTTTTTGGTTCGAAAAAACTACTGGTAATTAAAATAATAATAATACGTTAATAATAATTATTAACGTTAATGATATTATAAATTTATTAATTTTCTCTGTATTCCTTTCTAGCCTTTTTTTATCGTTCGTTGAGGGGCAAAAAGGAAAATGTTTTCAACCGAAAGACTTTTGCGGTGCTCAAATTGGAACTACGAGTTCCAGTAAACTATCCGGCGCGAGGGTGTTTAATGAATTTTCTGAGATGGCTGGAGGCCCTGTGCGATGAAAACCCTCGATTCTCTCCCTGTCTCTCCCGATTCTTTCTGTCCGTACGCGAGCGATAGCGTTCCAACATTCCCCGATAGCGCGTGGAGCGCATCGAATATTTCACTTATTAATTTTTTAGCACTACGTTACACGAGGACGATACGGAAAGCCGGCGCGTTCGGTCATGCGGGCGCTCACGGCGATGGCTCAACAGTGAAGGCCGGACAGGAGAGAAAAAAAAATCCGGCGAGTTCATATCGACAAGCCGGACCCCGAGGAGAAACACGTGGAAAGGGAAGCCCCTGAGTTTTCAGCCACACGATTATGCGAACGGTTCAATAATTTCCGTTTCCTGGCCGTACGAAACGCCGCTAGAGAATTTTAAAACATCTTTTTCCAATATTTTTATGCTTATTTTTTTTTCGTCGTGTACGCTTTTCGTTTTACATAAATGCCTTTTTTTCAATGTCTTCTCCGCCATTTGCTAATTTGTTTTAGCTTTGATTGGCAATTTGTCGATGTTTTTTTTATTCAAGAAGTATAAAACAATGGTCAGCGATT
This sequence comes from Ischnus inquisitorius, assembly GCA_963924025.1. NCBI lineage: Eukaryota > Metazoa > Arthropoda > Insecta > Hymenoptera > Ichneumonidae > Ischnus > Ischnus inquisitorius. The sequence goes on along the minus strand of OZ001251.1, from coordinate 6,745,493 downwards.
TTTTCCTATTAAATTCCATACAAGTTTTCATTGAGCATGGAAAATATGGGAAAAAAGTAGTTGCAGCAAAAGTAAGGGCACTTCAATGGCTCGTATGAATTCATGTTTCTTTTTTTGCGATACGAAAGGATTTTTCGCGATTCATGTTCAATTCTTGGAGGAATATCGGAAAAACAATTAGTATAAAATTGATTGGCGATGTTTTTTCAATATCTTTTTTAAGTAAATTTTTTCCGTTTAGAATGAATTACACCAGCCGTCGATAGAGTTTTGAACGATTGGTGCGTCGATGGGATCGTGTACTCACTCTGACAATTGCCGGGCATCGCGTGTCTGATGCTGAACGACGATAAAGGATCCCTCGGTTGCAGCGGATTCGGCAGTGGCTGAAGCGGATTCGGCAATGGCTGCAACGAATCCACGAGTGGCGAGGCGAAGAACGGCGTTCCACGTTGAGAAGCGAACGCGAAAGCGTGAAACTGTTGCTGATGCCCTAAAAAAGACAGCACTGCGATCAACCGTGCGCCTGTTCGCAAGCACTGAGACACTCGTGCAGCTGATCATTAACAGTGCGACCGCGAAATTTCCGACCCGTAATAATATTCATTCGCATGTTTCTACATTATAAAAATATTTCGCTGTGTAAAACGGAATATCTAAACAATATTCTTGGCTTAAAATATTCTCATTCGTAGCGCCCCTAATTAACGATAAACCATTTGTGTACGAAACGATCGCCAAGTGCCAATGACCATCATTTAGTTTCTTTTTTTTGTCGTTTTATTCGTCATGAGTCTGAATTGAAAAAATTGAAAGCGACTGTGAAATTAAAGGAAAAAATCACCAAACGTCTCAAGGAAAAAAGAACAATACTCCTCCGGTGCCCACATTCGTTTTTCGTTTAAGTTGAAAAATAAATTATTTTATTATCTTCTAACGAACATTTTTAGAAAAATCAGAAAATCAATTCGACGTTAATAATAATTTGACAATAATACATTCACGCTCGCATCAAGTTTTAGTTTTTCAAAAATGATTTTTAGATAAATTTGTTTATAAAAATAATTCATTGGATCTTTGACTCGGATTTCGAAGCGTTAGACACATTGTCAAGAGAAAGGGTGCGCAAAGACACCGAGAGAGATGTTCGAAGCGAGAGAGACTTTTAGCGAAGCTTCGCGAGAGGCAGTCGAGAAATTGAACGTTCAGAAATGTTCGACCTTCAGTGACATCCAGCGTTCTATCCCTATCGTTGGTCATCTGAAAATAAAAAAAAAAAGGGGGAAAAGAAAAAAAGGTATCGACGGACGTACGAGCGAACGTCGATACATTTTATATCCCTTGCTTCAGTTCTGGCCGGTTGGTGTCGCCAACGCAATTAAAGACGTCCCAGAAGAGCCCGGAGGGTTCATCGCTGCTCGCCGAGGTCCGGCAAGCTGTGCCCAGTGGCAGTATCGCCATCGATGCACCCTTCTTCCTCGTCATCCTCATCCTCGCTCGCAGGCTTTCCCGGATCCAGCCGAACGGGACGGGACTGTCGAATCTCGCCCCCCTTCCACCGTAATCCACGAAGTCACCCGGTGTTGAAAGCATCCGGAGAGACACCAGGGACAACGTGGGTGTTCATAGTTCGAAGCGCGGCGAGAGCGGGGGCGCAACGAGAACAGAAGGGAAACGGGAGTTGCGAGATAGACAGAAGTGAAGCCGAAGCCCACTCTCGCCGTGCCGATAATTCAATCGAACCCCTAATTCTAACTCGGCAGACACGAAATTCCCGCCAGTTTGTCGAATTGCGTACGCTCGATCGAGGAGACACAATAGGACCCGTGCGCCGAAATAACGGAGGCGGCAAGGAACCTACCAGGTGAAAGCTCGGATCCGCCGGAGGTAACGCAAGTTCCGCGAGCGTCGGGGCATCGCGCGACGTTGATGGTTAACAAGATTTCGGCTAAACGGCCGACCAACGAATGAGAATGTCGTAAATGCGATTCGGGGATTTCGGAAAATCGACATAGATCAGTTATGTCGAAGAAATTTGTTTCATTTATAATGAGGGGCGCATTCGCATATTTGAGAGTCATACATTGAAAAAACAATGTCGTTTCAATAATAGTGATGCGCTCGAAATTATCGCATCAATTTAGTAACATCGAGATCGACACGGTAGCACATTCTGTTTCAAGAGCAGTGTAATTGTGATCAATAGCGGTGTTACAGAAAAAAGGTACAATTGAGACGATTTTTATTAAAAAATTCTGGCCCACAAAAATATTTTTTTCATCGTCTGACGAATTAATCAATTATCGATCGAATTATACGATACTTTGACCAATATCATGCGTTGTTATTCGGAGTTCAAGTAACATTAATTTATATGAGTGTTGGGAATGACAAATGAGAATTTTGATTCAATCTCCGTAAGCACGTATATTTAATTGGATAGGCAATAGTTCAAAACGAGCTGAATATTCGGCTATCTATGACCAATTACAAATGTTCTGATTACATCAAATTTTCGAGACCATTTGACGGTATTTTAGATTTTTCTCTGATCGTCTCCTTCAAAATCTCAAGAGCCTTAAAGACTAGTAAATATGAATATTTAACTAATCATCAGAAATCATCGAATATTAACCGTTTGGTATTCCGCGAATAAAAATTTCATGAATCCAAAACTCAATTCGACTTTTCTCGAAAAATGTACGACTAAAAAATGTTCGTTTCAGATTCCTGGTTTGAGTGGTCAGCATGCGAGGACCCTCAAAAATTTTCGAGACGTTGCTCGACCAACTGGAGAAAATTCTCCAATTTTCATCCTCACGAAGACTCGTCTGGCCGAAAGACCTGACACGACCTTTTCGACATTCGTTAGGCCGAAGCTGGGACTGGGGTGCTCGCGGAGCTGTCTGGAACAGCCCCACGATTTCGGCCGATTCAAAACTCGCCTGAGAACAAAAACCTATTTCGTTGTCCACCGGCTGAAGGATTCTCCATCGCCGGAGAAAACTTTTTTTTTTCACTGAACCCTTCTAAATCCTCGCCTCAACCTCATTCGTCGCGTACTGGGATTCTCAGAATCCCTCGACTGCGCTGCGGCTATACATTGTAGGAGGACCGAATGGTGAAGCGTCCGAAGGTTCGAAGGTTCGCAGGCGAGTATTCAGCCCAACCCTTCTCAATCAATTTCCTTGGTCCTTGGGAACCTTCCTTCTCCAGCAGGCGATGCTTACCTACTGGGCCCGCGGGCCAAGGGTTGAATGTGTAATGAATTGCTTGTTTAATTAATTACAACCATACCGGATAGCCGAGAGAAGACGAGGGGGGTTGATGCATAGAAAGGGCGTGAAGTAGAATGGGGAGGTGGGATCTGAGGGTCTTGATGCGGAGCCCGGCCAAGACTCATTTATCCTCGTGTCAAACCGCGCTCGCGTGAATGAGTATTATAGTCCGAGAGGACTGCCATCGACAACTCGGAATCTTTATTCTAGCTTTGGTCATATTCTTTTTTGAGCGGAGCTCGACTCGTTGCTTCGCCAATGCAATCAAATATGCTCGCTCGAAATGCATAACACATTTTCCTTATTTATTTGGTGATTCCTGCGACAGGAATGAACATTCCTCGCTTGGTTTTTATGGAAAAAAAGAGTTTTCGTCATTTTATCAAAAATGTGTACCGGTGTTTTTCAGATGCTAAAAAACGCATTTAGAAAGGGCAAGCCTCGAAAGAGCAACCAAGAGAAAAGAGCTAGATGCGCTAGTAACAAACAATATGTTTATCAAGGAAATTCGATTATCTAAGTGAGAGACGATATTTGCTGGCAAGTAAGGAAGGAATTGACAAGTCCGTATATTCCTGGATCAGGGAAAATTGACTTTCCACCCTTTTTTCTCATTATAACGAAGCTAGAGGCGGGTGGTCCAACAGATGCGGCCGAGCCGGCGGATGCGGTCAAACGCGCGTCTACTCGTTATAAACAAAACCTTCGTCGTTCAACGACCCAGTTATTTTCGGATACAGAGCGCGATAGTCTCCCGAATACTCGTCGGCGTTCGTCAAAGTGGTGAGGGTCGTCAACGCGGGGTGGCCTTTAGTCCAAGTTTACTACACCGTACACGGCATTAAAGAGATGGCAATGCTGCCCGTAGGAAATGAAAAACGGAGATTCGTCATAGACCTTGGTGGAGCTCGAATGGCATTTTTTCTCTCTGCTTGAAATTTCGGCAAATTAATCGAGTAACGACAAAAGTTAATATGCTGCATAATTGATTCTGAGAGCGAGTCATTTCAATGTATGCCAGAAAAGCAAACTTTCGAAAAACACTGAAATTGAATTTTAAAAAATCGGAATAAATGTACCTCACACGCCTTTTATTTTTCGTTCGTTCAAAATTCGAACTCTGCTGCCAGCGGGAATGAGAGACGAAAACGGTGGAAGGAGAGCGGCCCGAAATTCGAGCTTCCAGCAGGTGCCCGAGAGCGAAGGGGTTCGCCCATAAATCCAGAGTGGAGCGCGCCCAACGGTACAGTTCTCCACGATATTGTGCATATGGAATTCTGAGATCCAAATTCATTGGAATTCTCGCCGCGGCGACGAGGAGAGCTTTGCTATACGTTACCGAGCGATAGTCTGGCTAATGTACGCGAGACGTGAAAGCCCAACGGGAGAGCAATAGAGAATGGAGATCTGAAGGATTCGGAGTACGAAATACAGAGAAGGCGGCGGAGAAGAGCGAGAAGCGTTGTGAAGTGGAGCGGAAGCTGGAAGGTTCCGGAGAGACACTTAACCCCGTAGCTCGGAGAATAACCAAGAAAGGACCGGGGTTAGAATAGGACGGAACGTGGTAATTGTGTGTCGCGAATAAGGGGACTCCCATTGTCGTTGTCGTCTTCGTAGTTGTTGTCGTCGTCGTTGTAGTCGACGCAACGGGTAAGGCGTTATCCTGGTTGCCTTATTCCCATGCTCGGCGCCGCTTGTATCTTACCATACTGCGCAAAGTTTGTAGGCGGTCGGTACAACGATATCTCCCCGTTGTCGCAGCCGCAACCCTTTATCAACGTTATGCCACCCCGCGCCGTTCTGCCCTCGCAAGCTTGGCTCGTTTTGCGTTTGTCGCGCGAATTTTCTACTCCCGCGCTTCCTTCTCGTCTCATTCCTAAACCGTCCTCCTCGCACCCCCGACTGGTTTCGCGACGCAGTTATAAATAATGGGCAACAGCACTGGCGAAGTTCGCAAATTGCAACGAATACTCCGAGACCGTGGACCAAGTCATCGGAATACTCGGGTGAGACTAAATGATTTTTCGACCTTGGTCGAACTCAAGTATACGCAAGGTAGTCCGATATGGTCCGGCCAAACGTGGGGTTTACGAAAAATTTCGAACACTTCCCAATGGGATAAAAATCTGAAAATAACCAGGCATAGGGAAGGTGCTGAAACGATCGATTTTGCACAATAATAGTACAGAAATGTTATTCACAAACTAATACAAAAATTGATTGTTCAACAAATTCCCTTGCAAGTAACTTTGTTTCATGAAAAGGATTTGTTACTTTTGTCTAATTTTTTGAAGTTACGTTTTCACCAATTACTTTGTCCGAAAAAATGCAATTTTGACTAACGACGATATGACTAATATTTTTCCAGATTTTTGTCCCATTGAGAAAAGAGTTTCAAAACGTTTTCCTACTGACGCTGTTCGTTCATGCTGTATGTCGAAACTACAGACTAGGAATATGTAAGTAATTGATATAAATGCTTACAGTGATACTCACTGGTCTTGGATCTGGGCTCCCTTGGCCCGTCAACCGTAACCTTTATCGCCTTTGTGTAAGTTGCTACTTGAGGCGGGGTCGTCGAAACGGTTATCGTTAACGTGAAGCTCTTGCCTGAAACAGAAACCAAGTCGGACGATAAGTGATCAATCGTATATCTTGCGATTCGTGCACCATTAAAATAGAAACTAAACAAGTTGAAATAAAAGATTGTTCAAAATAGGTAATTTGCACCGGTTCGGTGCTTCGCACTCTCGCAAAGTTATTTTTCTTTCGCGTCTGTCCACCTCGTTAAAGAGTTAAACGGGCTTTGTCTCCCTTACAGACTGGCCCATTAAGCTCTCTCGTGGTACATGTTCGTCGAGAGCTTGTGTACTCCGAGGAAGAACTGAAAGTGAACAAGGTGGAAACGAACCCGAAATGGGCTATGTCGGCGCAGCGAGCGAGAAGCTCCGCGGCGCACGTGCGCCGAAACTTTGCAAATCCGGTTATCTAAGCGGAAATTCGAGGTAATGATGTTAAAAGCGGTAATGTATTTCGCGAGAGGCCGATGGTTGTGGCGACGACGGTAAATGTATAAGTCCACAACGTACTCGGCTGACGCTTTCGAGCCAAAGGCATCCAGTTTCACATTTGTTTTTAATTCTTATCAATATTTGCTCAGTCTGTTATCAGGGCATGTTGCATATTACAATTTTAAGTAAATTAAAAAAACAAAAAAAAAGTAAATTATTAGCAGTATTATTGTTATTATTAAAGGGCAACGACGAAAAAAAAGGTATTGACCTTGAATTCTGTTCTTGCATTAATATCGACGGTGTTACAAAAATATATACGACCTTGAACTTGACTAAATTTAAAAATCAGCACATTTGATTGTGACGAGTTATTCGCCAGTTGCACATAAAGAGCCCGATAATCAGATAGCAATTTGTATGCGCGAAATACTGGTGCAAGCGAATGCCTCAACGAGACTGAGGACCGCGGGAAAAGAGGCAGAAAAAAAAGATCGTAGGCCGACTGTGTCCCGTTGGAAAATGTACGCGAGCGGCGGTGGTACACGCGGAGGTTCACCGCAATTCCGCCCACTATCCCACCCGCGTAGCACGGAGGTACAGCAGAATCCACCCGTCGACCGTAACTCCATTCCCTTCCCTCTCTGCCGTCCGACAAGCGAACCAGGCAGGTAGACCAGCGCGTTGAATGCGCGGCCGGAATCCTCTTCCTCTCGTACTCAACGAGCGTGAAAACGAAACGCCACAAGTCCTGGGGGCGAGGGGTCCCGGATTGTCGATGGCTGCAGGACACCCGAGACCGTGGCACACGCAGAGCCATAGACTACTGGCCTATCGCGCCGTACCGGTAGTTTATGCGATTTGCCATTACGGCATCCTCCCAAATATCGCCATTCGTTCATTCACGCAAAATGACTCAAAGAGCGCGACGGACTCGCCACGAAATTACAATCGCATAGAAGCCAATCCTCAGATGCCATATAAAAAAAAGTGATCCAATTCGAATCGATGATGAGAAAAATTGAAAATCGAGTTTTTCTGGAAATCTTCACTTTTAAGACTAGAAGTCTATAAAGCGATTGAACTGTAGAAAAAAATAAAATCGGTGGGTTTAATGGGAAGATCGTCGAAGTCTGCGAACGGAGCAACTTCGCCGGTCGCCGAAAGCCTGACTAGACTTCCGTCCAAGAGGGGGTTTTAACATCCGCATAAATTGCGACTGCAACGAAAGACAAGCCAAAGGTGCGAGACGCAGAGAATGAGCGGGAATATCGGTGAGTGTTGAGCGTGGCCACACGGCGGTTTGCCACGCGAGATTCTCTCGTTCCCTTCCGCCTCCCGGTCCCCTCTCTTGCCTTGCGCTGCACTGCTATCTGCCGCCGCTACCACCGTTACCGCTTCCACCGCCATCGAGCCACAGCTCGGGGCAACCGTTAAGCCGATGGTTTTGCAAAACCAGTCACGCTATCCTGGCACAGTTCACGAGTATATCATCCCCTTCGCCGTCGCTATCGTTACTTATCTTCCGAAAATTCTATCCTTTCGGCTTTGCCAGAACGCGATTCGTCGACCTTAAAATAGCCAAAGTTCTCTGCAACGCACTTTCATTAGACTATTCAACTGTATTCGCTATTAAGGAATCCCGATTAATATCGACGGTAAATTTACTCATGTGAAGAAAAATGTTTCCCAAAAATATTCGATTTTTGTACAATCAATAAATAAATATTTGCAACGTATAAAATAATGTTAATAATACACAAATTTACTTAATCTTATGCCTCAAATCGACTTCGATAAAAAGTCGAAATTTCGAGACCTTCATACAAGTGTTTTTGTCAATTTTCTCCACGAATTATCCCATTCAAGGTCAATCGTCGATCGGTGAGCGCAGAAAGCAAATGTGCATCGGATAATGATAAAAGGATTTTTTTTCTTCTCCGCAAGGATACTATGTAAATATGTATACGATATTTATGTACTTGTACGGACGTGTAAGTCGATGCTCGAAGCTTAGCGTTACACGTGGCTGAATATGTACGTAGCCGCCGGCGGGTATCACCCTCGGTGCCAGTCGCCGAAACCATTAAAAGTCGTCGAGCCCCTCACCCTCGCCCTGCCTCCGCTTCGACCCCTTGCACGCCTCCGATACACGCGTTTTTAAACGTTTCCCGTAACGTCCGACCCCCCCTCGGACCCGTTCCATCCAATCCTCCACCGCGCCGCTACCGTAGTATCCAACCCTTATACAACCACCATTTACTACCACCACTGTCGCTACATACTATTTACTGTAGTACTACGTGGCACGATCGCGGCCCCGTAGAACAATGCTCTCACCCTCTTCCTCCTCCCGTTTCATCCCGCTTCCCAAACCCCTTCACGACTTTTTTTTTGCTTTCTTTTTCTCTCTCTCGACGTTTACCGTTTTCTCGTTTTCACCCTCTGCAACACGGGATACCACGGGACACAATACACGAGCCTCTCGCCGGCGCATTACATTCGCAACTTAGTCTACAGCGTTTTACTAACGAAACCTCGCTCGTGCCCTTACTAACAGCCCTCGTTTTAAATATCGCCGAGCGCCTCCGCCGACTACCGCGTGAACGCGCATCAGTCGCGCGGGTCAAACCCGTGGAACGGGATGAACTTGAAACACCAACGAGCCCGTCGAACGTGCAAGTTTTTCGGTCTTCGTTTCTGTCTGTTCACCACGGACCGAACGAATTACTCTGGGGCCATAAATCTTCGCAAAGTTAAAAGCGGGGAAGCGATCGACGATACGAATGAATTTTACTTGCGGAACTGAATGCTCGACGGTAAGCGAGGTACACGAAATTTTAGAGATATGGAAACAGAGAATCGGTGAGATGAACCTGCGTTTCGTGAGCGACGAATACATTTTTTCCGAATTTTGTCTTTTTTTTTTAAATAGACGTTAGACTTTTTTTTACGTTTTCACCATTCATTTTGTCGAAAAAATGCAATTTAAAAAAATAGACAAAATTCTGAAAAAATTCAAAAAGATTCGGAAAAATTAGTTGATCCACGAAACAAATGTTGTAAATATGCGCGCAGATCGGCGGTGAATACATTCCGGAGACGAGGATGCAGAGAAACGGGACAGGTCGATAGTTTCCCGTAGGCGCTTAAATGATCCACCTCGTTAAAGGGCTTAGGGTTGAAAGGGTGAAAGGCCATTCGCCCTTCGGCCTCATCCCGAGACGTCGCCGATGTGATGGAGCACGCATTATGTTTGAACACGGGGAAAGGATTCGACGGGACCAGAAAGCTTATCATCGATATTGCAAAGTTCTCATCCGGGGCTAAAGAGAACTCCGCCGGAATCTCGTCTACGTCGTACTCCCGGAAGTTAAGAGATTACTAAATATAGCCCCAAACTCCTAAAACTTGGAAAGTATCACCGAAACCGGAGAGCCTTGAAAAAAATTGATCAAGAAAACCTTATCTCAAAAATCTAATCAATAATTAATGAATTAATTTATTATTATTAATTTGTCTTTCGTTCCAAAACATCCTAAGATTCATTGCAAATTTCATTGATCAGTATCAATCGAAACAAAACGAATTCGATCCGGGCGATCCGATATCAAACGAAAAGGGAAGAAAAAGTCGAGTCTCAAATGCACAGGAATGAGTCTCCAGAACAAAGAACGACGGAAATTCGTAACCCGAGATAGAGCGAACGAGCGACCATGGAAGAAAGGGCGAAGGCTCCTCTCGTCTCGTCTATTCATCGTATGCGCGAAATCTGAGGATTCGTTCGAATTCGTCGGTGCGGCGAAGAGGAGCGCGAGGGGCGAAGAGGGAAAGAACCTGTCGACGATGGCTCGGCGAAGGGCGATGATGCGATCCCTCGTGAGAGTCTTCACCGGAATAGCGAACCCGTCATTTGTCTGGGATTAGCTACTCAATTGTTTTCGCGAATCCCACCTCCCCCCCGATCCCTGCTAGACCCGAAGAATTAACATAAGCTTGGATGAAGGATGTAGTACCAGTGGCGCCGAGGGCCAAGTGAGAAATATAGAGCCCTGCCGAGTTTCTGGATCCTTGATTATTCTTAGGTACCCTCTTGTCCCGTCGCAAGACGATCTCCAGTCGTCTCTTCGCGTTCGATCGCACGAAGAACGATGTTCTCGTTTTGCGATACGCAAAGCTTCAGTTTTCACTGTCTTCGCTGCAGAAAGCGAGCGACTAACGAATTCGCGTATGGTTTTCTAATTACGGTGGTGAACTGCTCAAAACGAGGAAGAAACACCGATGCTGATAACGTTAATTAAGATCCACGAGAAGCCGCAATTAATATCATCGCCCCCATCTTTCGAGAGGCAGTCGAGTATAGCCCTTCCGGTTTCCCGTTGACTTTATCCCTGCGGCTGAATTTGCAGGGAGAGGCTTTTCAGTCGTCGATCGAGTAAAGTGGCCCGAACGCGGCGGGTAAATTACAGATCATATTCTTGATCTGATTCATAGATTCTCATCAATTCTGTTTTGTTATTCACTTCAATCGTCTTTTTTTTTAATTCACCGAACGAAATAATTTCATGTCCATGTCTGATGTCAAGAATTACTAAAATGAATCATTTTCTTTTGTTCTGGATAATCTTTGAAAACAAAAATAACTATAATTGATTCGCGAGAAAAAGCTATGAAGCAACGCGACAATTGAAGAACAATGAAGTAAAATGCAGTCGAGTAACGCGACAAAAATTGCGACGACGAAAGCGAGCGAAGACAACGAAAATCGTCGACGGGACGGCAATGGGTTCGGTGAGAAGGCGTCGGTTGCGGTGTACAAATAAAACCCATTACCCACTCCAGAAAACCAGAAGCAACGGGAAGGAAGATACCGGAAGACATTTTCATCCCTCTTACCCGGCTACCATGAGAAAACCGACCCTCCGCCGTTGAGAAAAGCTCGGGAGCAAGCAAGAATTCCGCCGCGGCAGAGTCTGCAAACGACTTTTCTCACGATGGGAAACAAGAAGGAACGAAAAGACGAAGAAGCGAGGGCGTGTCGGGGGAAAAATGAGGGTGTCTCGGAGACGTCCATGACCTACCCTTACTACGCGGTACTATCGAGAGCGAACGAGAACGCTGCATTCTTCGTCTTGAGAAGTCACAATCCGCCCTCCCACACCCTGACACCCGTTCGCTCTCTTCCCTCAGCTTTTCTTCACTCCTTCACTCGCGCGTTCCAATATTCACCCTCTTTCGGGACTACGCATACAAGAGAGAGCCTACACAGAGCCAAGAATCTTAAGAACCCTCTTTTCACGATACCGCAGATTTCTTGGGGTAAACCCGCTGTCAACGCGGACTCGATATTCTTTTATGAATGATTAGCTGCCGTCTAGACTACGGTCGTGTTTTACGCAACAGCATCAGCGCGAAAGCTAATTGAGCCATTTATTGAATTGCGGGCCGGCGACTTAGGATTTGTCACTTTCTTGGTGTATCAATAAAATTTACAGATCTACAGAAAAAATGCTGAGTTGGAAAAACTATTTATCACTTGATAAAAAGCATTCTTTTTTTTTAAGGAGTTATTACAACTAAACTATTGAGTTTCCGAAACCGTAATTTTTTTGTAGAATTTCGTAGTTTAATGTACAATCAATATGAAGATCCAAATGATACTTAAAATACGACGATGATATGAAATGTAATAATTTACGAAAAAAATTGAAGATCGGAGTGCTTAAACGGAATATCGCGGGCCGACGGCAAGCGGAAAGAGCTTACAATCCCACAAGACGTCATCGACGAATCTCGTTGCTTTTTGACCGAATAATCATTGAAAAATATGACTCACCTCTGCCACTTCTGCCGACGAATCGCAGATCGTTGAATTTCGCGACTTGATTTTTCATCAAGGCGGTCGAGTTTCTCAGCTCGGCACAGCAATTCTCGTCGTTTCCGGCCCTGACGGTGACCAAAGTGCCGTCGCCAACCTCGCCCAGAGCGACCACCTTGAACGCCACCGGCAAAGTCTTGTTGGATCTCCAGTGCGGCGGCAAAACCGTACAGACAAGATGCGGCGAACCTGCCAAGTTTCGTTCATAATTATCCAACCAATAATTTAACAAATCGTTCTAGATTACTACTTTCTTTGCTACCGTCAAGACAATCGTCGGTTGTCTGAGTGGCACCAAAAATTTCAAGGCATTTCGGGTATTTTCAGATACGAAACATGTTTTTTTTAAGTTTACAGCGTCATAGGAGAAAAATTGGACGGAATGGATGTTATAATGTAATTGAAATAAATTATTTTATTTCAAAAACTGAACTTTCGTAATTTCTCCGTTCAGGCCTAAAAAAATACTGAGCACTGAGAAAAATCGCCAATATCGTTGCTGCGTATTTATCCGAGTGATTGCAACCAGAATAATTTAGTTACGGAAATATTCCAATTGAGATACTCAACGCAATATCCAAATTCGAACCATTGGCTATACTCCTGCGATTCGATGCAACGAAAATTTGGAAAATCTCTCACTGTTCCAATTGTAAAGCGTATCGCATAATTATATTTCCTCTGAATTTGCGGAACAATCTGAAGCACTTTCATCAAAAATAGAATCGGGCCTGAACACTTGTGTCACTTTTACTACCGGAGTTTACATTTTAGAAATGCCAAAAAGTTCTTCGCTCATAATGAGAACCAAACATCCAACCCATAAATACATTTTTTGGAAATACTCAACTAACAGAAACAAATTTTCGCTCTCGGGATTTCGAATTCAGCAATTTTGAGCCGGTTTTCATATCTCATTACTTTTTTCGGATCGCATCTAATTTCGGGACATTTAAGAACTTTCAGGTCGCTCAACACTCCGTCGCATTAAGTTGCTCATCCAGATTTCACCATAAGTACCATGTCGTCCCTCCCAAGAAAAAAATCTGGGTAATATTTTCAATTTTCTACAAATTTTTAGGTGCTTTTGCTCCTCGCTAGAAAAAGCTTTTCTCTCCCTTCATCAAAGTCGTCAACTTATAACAGGGCATTTAATTTGGCAATGCATCTAACCAATTTTTATTCCGCAATAAAAAGTCTTTAACTCATCGGAGAAAACTCCTATTCTGCGCGAGTTGATTCGGACGTTTTTGCAATGATTAACTCGACAAGAAACGAATTTTGAATTTGTCTTCACCTGTTTTGACGAGCTCGCCGGGATGCTCGCTGACAAAGTCGCCGAGTGTGCGTTCGGTGAGTATGTCGCTGGTCATCTTAGTGTAGGCATCGGCGAGCGGCGATACCCCGGATTCGGGTGATGCTGCAGCACCGGGTGCCGATGCACCTGTCAACTGCATCCTGGCTGCACTTGTCCCGTGACCGGCGCCGCCTCCGCCGCTGCCTGGACCAACGGCTCCGTGGCCACCGCCGGCGCTCTCCGCCACCGTCGTGTCGTTGCCGTTTCCAGTTCCGGTGTTGGTAATTGTTCCGGTTCCGTTACCGGTACCAACTACCACTCTGCTACCACTTAGAAGACCACCAGCACCAAGCCCGCTACCAGTTACCGAGGCACCACCTCCAGGACCGTTGCAACGGCCGAATATATCCATAGGCAGATCAGAGCATAGGGTATAACATCACCTCTTCGTCTGATTGCTTCGTTTTCGCTTCTATCGATTCTTCTATCAATTTCTTCTCCCTATCTCTTCAAAGCCTCGCCTCCTGCTCTTGGAGAAACAATATCTGTTCTCTTTTTACCACTTCGCTTTACGATTGCAACGATCATACAAAAAGTTCTCTTTATCGCACCACTTCCTCATTGAGACTGCAGTTTCGTAACTGTCCTTCTGTACTTGTGGTGAAATATCTTTAGCTTCGCGTTACGGTACGTTGCTTTTTCTTCTAAGCATGTCCATCGTGTAAACCGTCGCGACAGATGAGTCCGCCCAATCGAAACTCGTGGAAGGTAACTTTTTTGGCAATTGCAGAATTTCGCGCAGCACTGTTCAATTCGTAGAATCAAACGCTTCGATGATTCGTTTGTTTCTCTGGTCAGCCGAATTTTAGCGATTATTATTATTATTGTTTTAATGCACAATTCAAGCGCGTTGATGTAAATCGTGGCTCTACAGTTTCGCGACTGATTGATTATGGTAATTTTGTTTGGGGACAATAATTTTAGTGGTCAGGCCGGATGACCCGACAATTTTTGAGTCCAGCATCCAGGAGTTTTGTGACTCTTTGCCGTGCGATCAACGCATCTTTTTCACTGTCGCCCTTTCAACACTGCTTGATCTCTCGTTGGCTTTGGATTTTTTCTTTTATGCGGTTCTCAAGGTTCGGGAATCAGAATCGTACGGGCTCCCAAGGGTTTTTCAGGGACCCGGAAAGCCATGGAACACATCTCACTTCACATCGGTCGAAAGTTTAATAGCCTTAACATCGCAAGAATCTCCGCGTTACTGACGCACAATCGTCATTGCTTTTGCGAAACGAATCTTCAAGGCTCACAGCATATCTCACTGGCTGCGAATCGAAAGTGGGTCGCCGGTCTTGATTCAAGATAAGAAGTGCCCTGTAAGAAATATAAGTTTTCTAAAAAAAAATTCACGGGGAGATCGATATCGTAAAAAAAATAATCAGAAGCCCAAAAAAAAGAAGATACATTATCATTTTCTAACGCCCTGATATCTCTTCGGAATGACTGCAACACACGGCAAAGCTCTCGATCCCTAAAGTCTGCAGCTTTTTCCTTTTCTCGTGCAAGTTTAGCTCGTTCTATATTTTTTAATACAATTTTTTTTAATCACCAGAATTGGGAGTGCTTCCTGTATATCGCTAATGAAGAATTTGATTCTAATAACCTTTGGCTGGGAATACGAAACAGAGTAGACAATTCTTTTCCTCGAAGCATCGAAACAAATTATAAATCCTGAGGACGATCAGTCGAACGAACATTAGTTCGCTCGACCCATTAATTATTTCAGTGTCCAGTGTCCGAAAAAACTCTAAATTTTCCATCGAAAAGAATCCGATGGCTCTCTTTCTGTGATGTCATCCCTAAAATCATCCCTAAACGAAAACGTCCGTCGCCCGAGCTTTTCATCTCGCCAATAAAGAAACCCCTTGGAAAAAATTGTTGCACCCTCCCAATCGTCTGAAGGGCTAGATCAGTCTCAAATCCTTCGACTACCTCAACAAAGCTTCTTCGTATCCATCAAAATCTGACTAGAAATTATCGTATTTCCGCGAACTCCAAGCGACCAAGAGATCCGAACAGAGATCAAATTTTTCCTGACAAAGATACCGAATACCACGAACAGCGGATCGAGTCGCGGGCAACTCGGCGTGCGAAGGGCGCATCGAGTGAAAAAGCGGAAAAGCACGAACGTGTCACACACTTTTAATGCCGACGCGTGGTGGCATTTCCCCCGGCGCGCTCTCGGCCTGTGACGTACGCGTTCATTCAGTAATTTTTGCGTACGTCACCCACCCCCGACGACGGGGGTGGATGCAGGGAATCGGTGTGCTGACACGCCACGTTTTACGCTCGTCAGGGGCACAGGGAGGGACGGAGGGTAGGTGGTCGTAGTACAGACGAAAAGCGAAAAAGGGGAAAAGCACGAGGTTCGCGTGAACCAAAACCGGAAGAGTAACGCCGGGGTGGGGATCGAGCGAAGGCTGGAAAAAAAACGAAGAGAGGAATTGAAACGAGCGAGAATGACAAAAAAAGGAAAAGAACGAAACGCACACACGCGGATTGAGCGAGTAACGGCAGAAAGGGGGCGAGCGTGTGAGCGACAGAACAAGAGTGAGGGTGCCCGCTTCGACGGATGGCGCGGCTGGTGGGGGGGAAAAAAAATAGGGGAAAAACTCGGCGACGGGCGGGATGGCCGTGATAATACCTGACACTGCTCGGACCCCTCCGTACTCCTCCGCCACCGCCGTTTCCTACTACCCGCTGCTCGCCTCCTACTCTACGCACGTATACCGCGTGTCAAACTCTCGTGCACACGTGGCCCACCCCGGGTTTATCTGTCTCACTACGGACGGGAGCACGTTGTGGCCTCGAAAAAAAAAAATATACATATACGCGCCCTTGAATGAAACGACAGCCGTGCCGAGTTATTCAACGATCGGAGCGAAGCACATTTTTCCACGATGCTTCGCGACGCTGGGCTCGCTTCTGCGATATTTTCAGTCATTCGGATGAGTTTTGGGAATGAATTAAATATTGATGAATTGATTTTTTGGATAATGATCATGATGAAAATTATGAAAGAAGCGTTGAACGGAGTGATTTCGAGGGGGTTGGATTGCGAAATAAACGAAAGGGTCGAGAGACCGCGGTACCGTCGGCCGACGGACGATTCCCGTGATTTTCAATGATACTTCGAAACCAACGGACATCAATGGAAATGAATGATTTATTATTGTGATTTTTTCATTTTTTCTTTCAGGGTTACGCAGAGCAGTTTCGAGGGGTTCGAGCGAAGGAAAGATTTTGTCGTCGCAACGACTAAGATCCTCGCTTGACTTCGCATTCAAATCTCTTACTCTTTGGCGGATCACACCCCAGCATCTCGGAACGCAAACTTTTCCTCCGACGAGACGATGGATTCGCTCAAACATTTCTTCTCTTAAGGGTCGTAAAACGATCTTTCTTTTCTAACACCGATTTTGAGTCGTTTCTTTCGTCGTCACGCTGAACACATTTTTCGCCGATTCATTTTAATAACGATTCTTCGGCTTGCGTGAATAAATTTTCACTATTCTATTCTTTGCTAAATTATCATTGCATTTTAGGGAAGACTAAGGTCGGCTTAGAATCAAGCATTTGAGACTGAAACGACGGGGACAGTCCTAGACAATATTTATCTCTCGCGACATTCGAGCCTACCCCAATCTATAAAATCTGACCTATTCGCAAGAAAGAACAAAACTCACAAAATCCGTAAAAAAAAAAAAGAAAAACAATCACCTTTCCAAGTCCGAGCATCGTTATAAATATCCTTCATTATCCATCATTGCGATAGTGCCACATGGAATCGAGAATCGTCAAACTCGTCACAGTAAATCAACAACCACTGAAATTATCACCACCGCAATTTGTTACCCGCACTTTCGAAAAAAAAAACCAAAATAACCCACGCAACACATGCAGAACAGTCTTCGATTGCTTTCTCTTATTTGTTTCCCTCGTTTTCCCGAGAGATAAACGATTATCGTACAACGAAAAAATCACGCGATCGTTGTCGATTTTGTCGCTCCTTCACAGTTTCCATCGGTAAATGATTTATTTCGGTAACGAAAAAAAAAACAGAAAAAAAATGTGTATCGCGAACTCGGTGTAACAGTTTGTTCGCGAAATAGTGACGAATAATCGTGGACACGGACGAGTAACGCGTCGGAAGTAACGGGTTTATTTTCGATATCTCGAAATGCCCACCGGGTTCACTAACTATAATTTTGGGGCGGTACGTGTGAGGCAACAGCCGTTGACGCACTGGTCCATGCCTACACACGCAGCACAGGCAGCATCATCCCCTTCCCCTTCGTTTTCCTTTCCCTCGTCCTCTGCTTCCGCTGCTTTCACCCTTCCCTCTACGCCTCTTCCCTCTTCCGCCTACCCTCCGCCTGTTCCTCATTCTCATACCCCTCTCCGGAACCGCAGCTTCCCCCTCCCCCCCCCCCCCCCCCTCCCCCTCTCCGACCTTACCCATACACCACTAACGCCACTACCATTCTACCGGTTTCGTTCCTCTTTCCAGCTCGCACTCTCGCCTCCACGGCTCCTATGGCCTTTATCCAACGTTTGCCTTTCCTGATCTTCCTTCGCTCGTTTTACCACGTTCGCCTTGTTCCCTCGTGTTTCAACTCGCCTTCGTAACAATCCTATCTTTCTCACTTTTCGGGCTCCGATGTTTTTTGCATTGCTTTTCTTTTAATTATATACCTTCTTTTTACAGTTGTCCATACTATGCCCTTTTGTCTCATGCCCTTTTTAATGTTTCACGAGAGATAAAGGACAATAATTTTTTTTTGGAAGAGTTTTAATTTTTCAATTTTTTTCAAAACATAACTAGGATCTTCTTCATTCTGCGACCTTCGAGCTATCGAGCACCCTTCCCCTTTTCTATCAACCCTTTTCTCCCTCGCACTCGAGCCGCGCGCGACATTGACGCTCTATTCGCCGCGGAAACGGCGCTGCCTCTTTGTCTTACACTCGTAGCGCCACCTACAGTCCGGTCGTGTTCCCGACGGCGTCCCATTTCCGTGTATGCGTGGGCAATGGCCAGTCGGTACTGTCCGTCTTTGTCCTCCGAGTAGCTGAAAATTTGGCGCGCTGTCTCGCTTCGCTACCATGACTCTCCGTACTCGGGTTTGTAAACCTCTTTGTCCGTCCGATGCCGAACCTCGACTGAACACCGCGCTATCCGCTGTACTGACCCTACCCTCGTGCAACCGCGTTTTATCCTTTGCCAATCCCCCACCCCTCCCTCGCTACGATCGCTGTAGTTCGATCTCACTTCCGTGCGGTACTTTTGCGTCCCCTAACCGAACCCCACCGAGCCCGGACCCTCTTTTCGAACGGTGCACACACCGGCGGGGCGCGAGCATTGCATTTGGGTAATTTATCGATCTCGCACGGAATTTCGATACATTTTTATTTCTGTGTCAGCGCGATCTTTCGCCTCCGCGCGGAGAATGCTTTGTTTCCGTGATAAACATTAGATCACATTCAGAACGATGTTCAATGTAGAACAATTATGCAAAATAGATTTCCACATCGCTTTCTCATTTTGATTTTAAGGTAGACTGAGCGGTTCAGTCCGAGGAAATGTTAGATTCAGAAACAATTGAGAGAGAATTCCAAACGTTTCCAAATAAGACAAAAATCGATGTATATGCGAAAAATTGATATTCGCCTGACGAAGCGAAAGAAATCGTAGCAAAGCGGTGATATCACGAGGCGGAGAAATCCGAGAACTGGGCGATGGTGCAGAGACTGATGAGAGACTGATGCCAACGAGGGGAGGCGGCGAGGGGTTACAGTATTGACAAACGACCTAACGCACAATTCGCGGCTCTGCGTGCCTCGTGCAGCTCGTCGACCGTCTCATTCGACGAGATTCGAATTATCTCTGTTGGAGCTTGTCAATGCAAATGCCGTAGCTACATTCAATTACCGCTCGTCACGCTTCGATCAACGCGCGGCCTCGACGACAGACGGGGTATAGCGGAAGCGATTCGGGATGCTTGCCACCGCGTTCCGAAACGCCGCATCGGCCGGTCCTGGCGAGCCTACGTTATCTATCCCTTCCCTCGAGCGAGGCTCGTTGCCTTGACGTTCCGTTGACTCAAGAATATCCCCGGAAACTTGAGGAACATGTCGTTAACCGGCATAACGCGCGATCGTTGGAAGTGCTTCGTTTAATTCAAATAAATTTCGTCACCGGAATTAACGAACGGTCCATTGACCCTTCCAGATCGGCAATTCGAACTATTTTGAGATACCTTTTCACTTCAACTTCTTGGATCTCTTTTGCTTGAAGATTGTTGAATTTTTTAAAACTGTTTTCAAGAGTAAAAATATCGATCTATCACAATCTATCGGTGAGCTAGAAGAGAAAACTTTTTTTTTTCTGACAAGTAGTTGATCGAACGATCAGTTCGGAATGAGAGTGTCCGTCGAAAAGTATTTAACTACAAAAAGCTATGACAATAGTGTGTAAATCTGCTTGTCCTCCAACGAATAAGAATTGCATCTACTCAAAAAATGGACACAATTGTAGGATCAAAAAATGATTTGTGCCATAACTCCTGCTATGAAAAAACTCGTGGTCGATGCCACAACCAATAAGTTAACTCATGCAGCAATCGCGACAGTAGAGCACCGGGTAAGTATTGGTATTTCACTGGTATCGACAATCCGAACTCTCGACACGCCAACACATCACTGAACGCAGTCACACTGATCAGGCCAAATCCGTCTCCCCCAAAAGAATCAACTGAAGCTACCGCGTCGAAATCCTAAACGTTTCAATAATTTATGTTTCTCTTCAAACCCTCTTCCGTGTAATGACCCCGATTGCTAGGTATTGATCTGATAAAGATATTCTACCGATGATTAGCTCATTAAAACAGTGATGCGACGTTCGAACCAGTAGATAGTTGGGACGACTTTTCAAGAAAAAAAACGGGTTCTACCGAATAACTATTGGTTCCGCCAATTCTATCAACTAATCATGGGTTCCGCCAACCGATTGTTGGTCAGGACAACTTCTTTTAAAGAAAAATAACTTATGATAATGAACAATTCATTTTGCCAATTAATCGTTCCGTGGGACAACTAGTTTCTAGGATTAAATGAGTTACATCAACTGGCTGATCGTTCTGTCTACTAATTCTTAGTTCTCCCAAAACTCATGATGATTTTTGCAGTGAAATCGCGACTGCACCAAAGGATTGACTTGTAACAATGATAAATAGTGACAATAGTCTCGGTCTAGCGTGGCAACAGTGCAGCCAGGAAGTTCCAAAGGAAACGATCGCGATTCAACGACTCGCCCGCGAGTACTACGTTCAATCGGCGCCGTTCTCGGTTTCCATCAGACTTTCATCATTTCCACCACTCTCCGTCTTCTATTACTTTGCATTCCTTTTTCGCTTCTTTTTTTTCTTCACTCTGTTCCATTAGTGTTGCCGCCCTCATCGCCACTTTCTTCCACCACTTTATACGTTCGTTTCTTTCGAGCTTCTGTTTGTCCCTTTGTAGGTGTTCGTTCGCGAAATCGTGCAGTTGTCGGATGTATATGTAGAAATCGTGTTCGTTCCCCTCAAACAGTCCTCGCCCTACCGTCGCTTCGCAGCTAACAAACACACTGCCTCCCACCGAACACCTTTACCACTACCGTTACCGCTGCTTCCAGCCAAGGAGGGGCACGGGGGGGAGGCAAAAGGGTTGCGAATGAAGGGTAGGGGCACCGGCTGGCCACCAGCCGAGCGGGGAGGAACATGTGTAACATGCAGCCTTGATTACACGCGGGTTTGTAAAAATTATTATCATCCCCACGAGAACCCTTCAGCGCCGCGAGAACGTGCTGGTCGGGAGTCACGATGCCTCTCCTATTTCGCATACTCTTTATCCATCTCTTCTTGACTTTTCGACACTGAAATAATGTACCAACCACGTCGATGGATCAAACGGAAAATGGTTCACCATTCTGGAACTCATACGTATCCAAGTTTGAAGAACCGACCGGTGAAATTTGGAATTTGCAAGGCAAATAAGAGTTTTTCATTTTCGATAGGGCAAAAAAAAGGCTTTCGTCGACTCGGCTTTCAACAGCGATTACTTCATTGAGGACTCCACGGACAGTCTTTCTTTATTTTCAAACTCGCCGTTCTCGCTCGGGCTCGCTTCGTCTAGGTCGGTTACCGGTTTTTGTTTTCTTTTCTACGTTTTTTTTTTCTTTCTTCGCCTTCTCGTTTTCCTGCGTTCGTCCCGCCACAGAGAGGATTTTCCGACACCGCACACGTACCGATGCGCCAACGGCATGTGTTTGCCGACCGTCGGTAAGCTCCACCGGGCTGAGTTAATGACGACGACCACTGCCGCCGCTCGGATCGAGGAAAATCGTTGTTGACTTTTTATCCACGCTTTTTTACCGACCCTCCCCGTTAAGCCTCTGTGTTCGGCTCTGAGCCTGGACGGGGGCAGATCCGCGCGAAAGCACGGTTTTTTTTTCTTCTCTTTTTTTTTCCGTCAACGGTTGTGGGCGTTTTACAATGCTCTATCTGGATGGAAGACTCTTTGGGTATTATAAGTATTTTTAGAGCCTTACTCAAACTTCACCCTTGTTTTTATTTATTGATTGTCATATTTATTTGCCATTACTCGACTTCTCTCACAGCGACTGAATCTTAAGGCGGAACTTGTAGAATTTTTTATGACGGAATATAAATGAAAAAATGTTATCAAAATCAAATAAATACAAAAAATGGAACATTACTCACACTTTTTTAATATGAAATGCGTACGAATTTTTTTGAAAAAATCGGTCCCCGTTCGTCTTGACTACGGCAAGTGCCTTAAGGGCCGCGAAACACAAATTCTGGGTCTGCCTTTCCCATTCGGCTATGTTTTTATTCGACTATTGCCTGGCTCACGGAATTACACTCCGATTATTGCGAGTCTCGAACTTGCCTTAAACTATTTCTCGAGTATCTCGTATACGCTGCCTCCTCAATTTTGTGGGCCTCGCGGGCTTTCTCGATCGGACTTTGATCGCTCGATTACAATGGTACGATCTTGAAGCGAACTTACGGAGTCGAGTCGGGTGTGGCGGAGACAATAGCGGAGATGCCCCATTTGGAAATTGTTTTATGGAGAAACCCGGTGAGTATTGAGTCTTTTAAGGTCGTGACAGAGCAAACCGTCTGATAACCGAATTGAGACTGGTGGTAAGCCTGAATACCGCCACACCAATGCGGCCGCCCTCAAGATAGTCGCTGAGAAACCAGGGCTTTCCCGGTTTCTGGTCGAAGTGGGGCTAACCGCGGAATCGCGGAGGCAAGATGGCAAAAGTAAGCGACGGCGCGGAACGCCGTCGCGGAGGCGGCGCTGAGGCCTGGCCAACCTCCGACGAGCGCGCATCCTCGAATCGTTCTTCGCGTCCACTTTCCCACCACCTTCTAAGACACGGCTTTTCTCGGACCGGACCGAACGCAAAAACATGCGCTCTCTCGATTTTTTTATAAAAATTCAATTCCACTGCGTTCCATCAATCGCAAAATCTTCGATTTTTCGATACCTCGACGAATGTCGAGCGCAGCGTAAATTACTAAATGAATTGTCGCTGAGTGAGTCGCTGCGATCGTGAAAAATGTTGAATGGCAATTGAAAATAGGAAAATAAAAATGTTTAAACATATAAATATTACAAAATAAAGATTGAATTTTCTCCAATTGATAATACGCTACATTTCATTATTTTCTTGTACTCTAAATTCAATGCATATCATAAAATTTAATGTGCAATTAAGAATCAAATTTGGGAACAATTATTTATAATTTGACTTTTTTCAAATATAGGTAGTTGGGTAATTCTTGACCATTTTCCGTTGGAAGTTTTTTACCGTTAGCAAAGTTATATGTTCAACGTTCGCCTCATCGTTTCCGAGTTCTAACGAATAGATCTAACAAAAAAGCAATTAGAATGTTGCAGCCTACTGCAAAAAATGTTACGACGAAAAAAAAATCCGATGGCGCATCGATTGCAAAAGAACTAATGGTTTTTCTCGGACAGATCGGGGGGCGGAAAAAAAAACGCGAAATTTGTCAATCGAATGCCAATACCGATTGAACGACAGTCGATCCCTTTGACGGAAAATTGTGGAAAGAAAAAAAATGCATCGAATGTCTGCGGTTGTAAAAGGCCGGAATCAACGTATCCTGAACGGTTAGTATGCGGTTCAGGGGGGTGGGGGTGGGGGCGTTGGGGGGGCCACCGAGTTTCGGGCCGTCGGTAGAGGGGCGGGAGGGAGTTTGCGGTTTGGGGGTTGGTTCCAGACGCCGTTGCGACTGTGAGCGAGCGGGACGAATGGAGAAAGTAGGAAGGTGAACAGCCAAGGTTTCAGTCAGTGGTAGTGCGTGCAACTGGTCAGACAGAGGTGAACATTCACTCACGGGTGAAAAGAGCATATGCCAAAAGCTCCAG
Organism: Ischnus inquisitorius; assembly: GCA_963924025.1. Classification (NCBI taxonomy): domain Eukaryota; kingdom Metazoa; phylum Arthropoda; class Insecta; order Hymenoptera; family Ichneumonidae; genus Ischnus; species Ischnus inquisitorius. The sequence continues at coordinate 6,721,505 of OZ001251.1, read as the reverse complement.
CGGCAAGGTCGAACCAATGCTCTGGAGTCGTAAAGATAGACGTTCAAACATGCACCGCACATGTAGATCGTTTTAGCGGAAATATATTGTGCAAAATATATTTCAATAATTCCACGTTAATATCAATAACATTTCTAAATATCTCATAGTCTCTTCATTCTTTTGCATTTGTAACACGAAATACGTGTTTTTCACATTTTTTTAGACGGAAGCAATAAAAAAAAAATGTATCCAACTTTTCCAGAATAATAAAAATAAATAATTATTTTTAATATAAAAATATAATAATAATTCAGTATATTGATGAATATTATTATGTTTCCATGATTTATTTCGTTATATTATTGATATTTTTGTTTGGGCGTTTAAAATCTTTTGAGATTATACGGAAATAAACGAGAATACATTTTTTTTTAAACAAGAGAAAAAAAATTGTGCCGAAGATAAGTGCTTTAAATTTCGTGTCGCGAGAGCCATCGAACCCGATCGAAGTCGGAGAGCGATCGTCGTCGTGGCTATGCGCGATTAAGCCAGGATAGATAAAGAATCCGCTGCCGGCGATTTTCTAGTTTTCTCGCAGTGCGATCGAGGGAAACACGCGAGGCTGCTCGCTCAAATGTTGGCCCGTTCGCTCACAGATGGCGACACCAAGGCTGTTGGGCGACAGCGCCGTTTCAGCTCGGACTACAGTATCGAAAAGTATTCAACGAAAACATCGTCGAAGTTTGTACAGTTCAAAATAAATTTTAACTTCGGATCTTACATTTCTTACTCTTCTTAGAATAATAAAATGAATATAATTAAAAAACATTGTAATAAAACATTTTTTTTAGTTTCGTTTCTGAATTTCATTTCTTCTGTTGTTATTTTGCAATAAAAATCATAAATTTATATATAGATAAGATAAATTATTTAAATTTTATTGAAAAAGTTACAAAATTAATAAAAAATTATCATTATAAAGATGGAATTTTTTTTTTTTCTTGCTGGCAAGGTCCAGTTAACGAAAATCCAGCGCGTGCTGATCGATTGAAAGATTTTTCATTTTTCTTTTTGGCCCCCGCAGTCGGCGACGATATGTCGGGGTTACCAGCGTTCCGCGAAAGCTGACTCGCGCGTCGAATATCAGCGAACGAGAACTCGAGTGTTCGATGCTGTTAAACAATGAGCTAAAATGTGGATGAAGCGCGGGAATGAAATCGAGAACGAATAATCGGAACGCGGAGCGTCGAGAGAGAAACACGAAACAAATGATCGACAAATTATACAACTAAAATAGCAAATGATAGGCGTTTCGGACTCGTTCGCCGTGTCCGCGCTGGAGCCTGGGCGCGACTGACGCGTCACCATAGCGACCGGTGGTTGTTTATTATTGCGTCGAGTATATACCGAGTGTAGGCCAGAGGGACGAGCGGGGGGCGAGCGCAGGCGACAACCGGGGGGGAAAAGGGTTGCCGACCACACGGGCTGCCCAAAAAACACATTCACCAGCGTCGCCTCTTCTCGCCCTCGTAAAACCGAATCCGGCCCTCCGCGCCCTCATCCCTTCGCGTGTACTGCTAATGAGAGTTCGATAAAGCGAGCGTTATGAAAGTTTCACGCCAGAAGAACATATTTTGTTGCACGTACGCTTTTTAATACGCTCGCTTGAAATTTTTCATCGTGCGCCATTTTTCTCCCTAACTCATTCAAAATTTTACCATCGATGAAAAAATCACGTTTGCCAAAATTGTTTTTTTTCGACGATCGCTAATTGATCTAATCTGCAAAATTTTAAACCACTCTGTGGAGGGCCTTTAGAATGAAACATTTATTGACTACTTTATGAGAAAAATAGCGAGTGGAGAAAAATATTTTTTTTCCAAATATAGTTTTCCATCATCGTGGATAAAAAAAGAAATGTTATTTTTCAAGTCCACTAACTTTTTATTTCGTGTAATCCAGATCTTTTTTCTTTCGTTGAATTGTTGGGCGCGGGCAAACCGAGGGGAAAGTTTATCGAGATGGAAATCGTTTCTGGAAGAATCTTCGTGCTCGAGAACTCGGTGAAATGGAGAACCCGAGGCGGAGAAAAAAGAAACGAGGGACGGACAAAACGAAACGCACAAAAGTGCAGCCTCCTCCGGATGGGTCAGCGACCGGAAGTCCCCGGAAGCTGCCTATCAGCGCCTCGGGATCTTTGCCGGCGTCAGCTCCAGCCAGAGGCCAAATATATATAAAGCGGAAGGCTAATAACGGATAGGAAGAAAGAAAGGACACTGGTCCAGAAGATACAATGAGCTCATGCCGGAGGGAGTGGTAACGATTTGCGGTAAATGTATTCACCGGGGCAAAAGAATCGAGAAGGTCTGCGAGCTCATCCCTCGTTTTTCGTTTATCAATAAAAGGAAATTTTCATCTTCGTCATCCGGTGAATATAAGCAACAATAGCTTCGTTCGTTCGATGGATAATCCGCCTAAATACAGAAGGCAATCGATCGAACATGTTCACAGATATCGATCAAAGATTCTTCCACGAAACGGATTTGTTTTTCATTCAAAAAAATTCTAACCAATTCATATAAATTCAGATTTACAAAATATCAGATTTTCAGCCCATCGGCAAATCTTTAAAATTCTCTCCGAATATTTTCGCTGGGAATGAAAAAAAACACCACCCTTGATTTTACGAAAATTCAACGCTGGAAGACGAAATAACATTATCAATATTTTCAACATAGGCTATTTATACGAAGGATGTGCCGTGGAATTGTTTAACCCGCGATATCCAAGCTTGGAACCAAAGGCCACCATCAAAAAAATGGCACGTTAGATTTTTCGTCGTTCTTTTTCGCCTTTCCGTTCGTTTCTCCGTCGAGAAGGAGAGTGGACACGGAAGTGCAAGAGGTATACGATCACGCGAGGACATACAAAGCTATCGGAGAGAAGCCCTTAGCCGTGTAATTACAGGGTGCTCAATGACAAAGGCATGATAATAGGATCTCGGAGCGTAGTAGGTCCAGAGGTCGCGCGCACGGCCAGACGATGCTCGGACAACGCCATTGTTGATGCACATCACTCGCAGTGCAAAGAAACTCCGGCGTGGAACGTTTCCCGTAGCCCCTCACGGATAGAAGTACACAAGGAGGAATGAAGGGAGAGGGCGGGGGTGGATGGTTGAGTATCTATAGACGCTTTAGTAAAGAGACACTGTAGCTTCACTCGCCTCGGAAGCTGTGCGCGGATGCCGGCTCATTGGCAAGATCAGATATCTGAAAGCAGGCAGTAACAACGTGGCAAGTGGCTACGTCGGTCCCCCAGTATATTTCCGATACACATCCACATGTCCCGTCCATTCGAATCATTCGTCATCGTGTAATGCCTTCAACCGGTGCCAGTTCAACCAATTCCAGCGGAAACTGAGATGCGGAGTGAAACGATCAACCGAGAAACTCACATACAGTTCTGTAGCACTTGCTGAAGTGACTCGCCCACGCGTCTTGCCGTATCGCTATTTCTTTTGTAGCTCTCTATTTATTCCATTACCGAACGGCTTGATTACAACGCGAGATTTCCAATGGTCTTCAAGAATCGATCGGCCGGTTGCTTTTGCGTTCTCTTTGGTGGACTTTGGTGTTCTCTGCACTTTATCTTCATCTAATCGAACCTATTTACTATTATATTTGTAATAAAAACGTCTCCTGTTTTGTTGATTAGACTGCAAAAGCGGTAACATCGAGGAAAAGGCTTGCTTGACGACGATGCAAAATACAGTCTTCGAGGCTCAGGGCACTGCAGACCGGAATCAATCGGTTGGGGGGAACGGTGGGAGCAAATTCGAGTGTGTGCCGCTAAACGTTCGGTTCCGGCTCTCGCTCCCACGCGCTTATCCAAACGTAACGTAGTCAAACGGACGGGGAAGAAGTTATCGTTTATACAGCAAACTCGCGGCCAATTCCTCGACGGGGGGAGAAACACCCCGTGAGTTTCGTATCCGTTGCACCTGGCTTCACCTCCGCTCGGTGTTTCACCCTTACCGATACTAATTCGTCCTTGTTCCATTCTGCCCACGGGCGCGCGTTGCGCCTTGAAAATTCGTACGGCGTATGGGCAAAGCCCCGCTGCTTAATTTACATTCACGAGGCATTCACGGCCCGGCACAGATCGGCTAATTACCGGTTAACCGGTTGGCCGCACTCGGTATACCATTAAGAAGAGGTCGGGACGGAGGAGGGCCGTAACTACTAGCCTCTGTCAGACACAACACAGCCGGGCCTCGTTTCACGCTATTTGACGATGATTTTTTTTTGTTTCTTTCTGTAACCTTCGTGAGAAACGTTGAAGGCAACTTTTCCTAAATGACGGTCCGGGAAACAAAAGGGCATGTGGATATCATGAACTTGACGGAATAAACGGCTTTCGTCTGACTGTTGTTCGCCGATCACCGACCCCTTCGAGAAACCGACAAAAAAGTACATAAATATTACTCCGCTCGCCACTATTTCACAAAGTGTACTTTTCGTTTTGTGAACTCGTCTGCCAAGTGCAAGAACATTGAAAAAATGAAAAACCGGTTGAAAAAATTACGTTTGACGTATCGAATTTTTCAATTTTTACACCTAACGAATCTTTTAGAGTATTACTTTTCCAACATTTTTTTTAGATTCCGTCAAATCTGAATAAATAAAAACATTCTTTTTAAAGCCAGTTGAAACAATGTAATTTGTTGAAAAATCCAGAATACTATTATTACACCTAACAAAAGGTAAAAATAAGAAATTCTTATGAAAAAAAATTCGTTTCGAAAGCACTACTATTCATTAACAATTCTCAAAATTTGTGGATCGAAAACAAAAAAATCTATCAATGAGACAAAAGATTCGGAAAAAAACCAGATAATATTTTCAACTTCTATTCTCAAGGGCACCTCTCAATTAAGAAAAATCTTAAACCCCAAACGAATGATCGTAAGTAGGCTGAACGCAGGAATGTGAATCTCGTCGAACGAAAAGCATCGGTGGAGAAGACTATAGGAATACAGAGCTCGGTGGGGCCTCGCGGGCATCGGTGTTGGCCGCACGGTGGTCGCCCGGACCGCGGATCCGGGCGTCGAGCGGGGCAGCGCGCAGCTAGTGGCGGGTATTAACTAAAAACCGAACGACCGAGAGCCAGAGAGTTGCTATGCTTTCGGTCGTATCCGCGGCAGCGGCACACCACGCTCGGTCAAGCCTAGTGCTGTATGCGGAGGTTGAAGTTGCGTTAGTTGGGGTACCAGGGGATGAAGAGAAAGGGGTATGAGGTGGCGGGCGGGGGTGGGTTTCAAGCGGGAGGTCGCATCAGGGTGGTAAAACGTAGCGAGCGCGAGGGGTTAGGTGCGGAAAGGGGAGGGGGGGATTCTCGTTGCTGCTGAACTCGATGAGGGTGAGGTGGAGGGCTGGTTGAACACTGTGACAGGTTCTGCGTGCACGCGGACCTCGTTTCGACGTACGAACGATAGGTACTCGCCTCGCGGGTTCGTATGAGTGTATCGTGTAAACGAGGGTCGGCGAAAGCGCAGGGGGGGAGGGCTGGGAGGGGGAGGGTGGTTGGTAGTGGAACATAGTCGAGGCCGAGGTATCAGCGAGTGCGAGCGAAATAGAAAGCGTTTGGAAAGGGAGCTTGGGATGAAAAGGGGAGTGGATGGAGCTCCACGGGGGTGGAAAATGCCCACCCTGTCCATCATCCCCTCGTATAGCGGCGTGGCGTCGGTGGTAACCGAGCGTCCGGCTCGCCTCATTTTGTCAGGCTAGGCGACCCGACGCTCACTGCCCAGAGTCGCCCACCGTTCGACGGAGTGAGAAAGAGAAGTACACACACAGTGTGGAGAATACAGCGGGATGAGTGAGGCGAGAGAGAGAGAGGACGGGAGGGGGGTGGCGGCTTTTGCCCTCTCTGTTACTCTGTACAGTCTACAGACCGCCACTGCATGGCATCCACCAACAGAGCTTGTACGACATAGTACATCCAGCTGGTCTGGTCTGTATCACAAAGAGAGACAATGCCTACGAACACTCTATTGTGTGTGGTGGTCTCATAGGATTGCCGAGTTCTCTCCGGTACGATCCGCAGGGATGGAAATTACGGAAAAAAACGGACAAAAAAAAATGTGACTATGGGCATGGTGATATTAAAAATCACTGGGATTGCGAAGAATCGGATCGAAGAGAAAGTATCGGTTGCGACGTGTATTCCTTCGTTTGCAGGATTTTTCGAACCTGAGCTTTACGACCTTTCCGAAATTTGGGGCTGTGCTTTGTATCCTCGAGATTTTTTTGAACATGCAAAATTGACCGTATGAATTTCTTTCGAGAAAGCAGGCCAGAATGTTCCGTGCATCTTAAATATGTATATTGGCGTGCCGCAATTAGTAATTCTTTCTTTCGTTCGTATTCAATTTGATTTACAATGTTTCATTTCCGAGATATGTGTCTTTAAAATTCACTTCCGGTATCTTCCCGTATCTTGCTCTTGATAAAGATAAATCTTCTGAATATTTTCACATACTCTTCATTTATGAGACAGTGATGAATAATTTTGGGATAATCTTGAAAACCCGCAGCAATACCGGTTTTCATTGCTGCATGTAGTATTTTTAGTAATTTCTACGGAAGAGTGCTAATTAAGACGGAAAAAGGATTCCCCGTATCCATCGCGGGACAAGCGTTTTTCCGAAACAATATTTCGCCAGTAGCCGTTGCTACTATTGTTTTGCTTTTTTTGCCGTTTTTTTTTTTACAAAGGTGTTGCAACCCTTCCGGATGAGAGTGAAAAAACGCTGTGTAAATTGACCATGTAAAAAATAACCGAAATAAAACTCCACATATTTGTTTTCGTCTTTCGGAAATTTCTCTACCCGATATGTGTATTTGAGATTGCCAGAACTATTAAAGTTTCACCGACAACGAATCGTCATTCTCCAAAAAAAATTCGATAAGAATCCACTTTTTGTTATCTCCGCGAGAAAACGCGAATTAACGCGACAAACAGATGGACCGGAACGACACACCGAAGACTAACAAGGCAGTGATCTTTTTTTTTCAATTTTTTTTTTCGTCATCCGCGATCCACTAAATTTGGGTATACGGTGCGACAAATAATTTCGGGCTCGACGAGAGGCTCCCGATAAAGGACATCATAGCACGAAAAGCAGCGGCAGCCGCGCTCCGCGGCCTCGGCACTCTCACGAGTAGAGTATCACCCGTGTTGGTATGTGTACCAACTTGTATATCTACCCCGCGTAGAGCATGCAGAGCCGGAGCCAGCATTTCGCGGTGTTCAGCGTGTCGGGGGTGGTTCACCAGAGTATACCGCGGGTACGGGGATCGCGGGGCTCGGGGGGAGGGTGAAAGCGGCAATGTAGTACGGCGTTCGGGCGAGGAGGGGTACGGAGGTGCACGCGGGGCGAAGCTAGGCAGCCAGCAGAACGACGAGTGGGTGGCCGCGGGCCGCGACGGTGAGGGTATTTGTTGGCGCGAGTGGCTAGCCAGTCGGATTACCACCGAGCGGGAGGAGGGGGCGAGGGGATGGGCGGGCGGGGGAGTTGGGAGGGTTAAAACCCGACGATGCACGATTGAGGTCCTCGCGAGTGAGCGAACGATAGAGGAAGAAAGCGCTCGCGAAATCAGAAGTGAGAATGAGCGAGACCGAAAACTAGAAGGCAACGCTGGAGGCCCTCCGGGTTGCTAGGGTTAGCCGGGGATCGTGATAGAAAGGGAGACGGATAGATGCGAGCTTTGCAACTCCGTCGAGAGAGAGAGAGAGAGAGAGAGAGAGAAAGAGAGAGAGAGATGTAGAGACAAAGAGAGAAAGAATGGAAAGTAGTGGCGAGTGACGCGCCGCGCAGCGGCAGAGGCTAGACCGCGGGATCCACCCGACCGATACACTGTGCCACTCGACGAAAAATGTAGCCAGTACAGCGAAAAGGGAGGTGGGCGAGAGGAGGAGGGACGGGGGTGAAGTAGGAAGAGGCGAGAGCAACCGCCGCTGGAAAATTTACACGCATCACGAGGGGGTCGCTCGGTCATTCGCTATGCTGAATGCGGAGGGTTAAAAGAGCATCGCTAATGGCCCTGCTCGGTTATTTTGTGGATTTTTGTAATACGAACAGGACGCTCTTTTACTCTCTCTCCACTGGTCTCTCTGCTCTTTCGTTTTTTTTTTTTTACCGAGCGAGGCTTTTTTTTTTTTTTTTTTTTCGGTCTTTCGATCTCTGTTTCACGGGCTTTTGCGTTGCCGCACTCATCGCTGCTACCATGTTGTAGCGGTTCTTTTTTTTTCCTGTTCGGCATTGAATCTACATACCGGTGGATTATCCAGGAATACATTGTTGGAATACCGTTTGATCGGTTAATAACAATGATTGGCTAACGATTATACGCTGAATCGAATTTTTCTCAACAATGTACACTCTTTTTGTTCTACACTGCACTTGTGATGGGGCAATTGGACGAGTGAACTGTGTGAAGTTCGGCAGTCGGAGTTCTGATGAACGATATGTCTGATGTCCGGAACGCTGGGAACTCACGGATCCATAGGCAGTTTTTTTTTCATTGTTCGGAAGTCTATAGAGTGAATTCAAGTAGGTTCGGTAGATAAGTTTACTTAAAACACAGTGAAAAAAATAAACGATTGCGGAAAGAAACGAACAAATAAAATAATTTTTCATAATGCAAACGATCGTTCTCGAAACTCCAAGAAAAAAAATAACCTGCGCTATAAAAAGAAAGTCTACCTAAACTGGCAGCCCAGTTCGTTTAAAAGTACGGTCAATTCACGTGTTAAAAAAAAAATCTTCATTCGATACCCGTCTAGAATGTTCAGTCGAAAATCTGAAGGCTGGACCGAATCGTCACTCCAGTTAATGACGACGTCGAGCCAAAAAACCGATGAGGCCAAGAGGTGATACCGAACGACCTTGCGTTAACGTCACGCTAACCCACTGAAATAGATAGTTGCCATCAAGGGCACAAGTGCTCGGGAGCGGTTCGAGCAGGAGTGGTGGCGGTAGCCAGTGGTGATCGCGGTGATGGTGGTGATGCTGGGTGATGTCGGGTTGCGGAGTGGTCCAGAACAGTATTGGCTGTTCTGGAGAACCGCAAGAACACAGCCGACGGGTACGGGTTGCAAAGCGACGAAGAGACGGAGGGCGAGCGGGTCATGGTTGGTTCGAAAGCTGCATCACATCAGAATTGTGTACGAAATTTTCGTCGATACATGGTGGGGCTAACAAACGAAACGAATCACGAGCTTGCGGATAGACAGGCTGTGTTTCCTGACGTTGCCAACCACCGGGTGGCTCGTCCCTCTTTAATTCTCCCTCCTCGAACTCTTTAGAGCATACGAACTATGGGTGAAAACATCTACAAGAGTCATGAAAATAGAGCAAGCAATGACAATGAAGAGGCAGGGTGATGAGCTGCAGAAGTATAGAAAAAAAGAGTCCGGTTAAAATTCGCAACATTCAACCAGCCTCGCTGAATGACCGCTGTGCCGCCACTGGCGCCGCCCCGGCTTCCTCCCCAACCCCCTCTGGAGTTCGCATACGCCTCAGCGGCCAGAACGCAAGAGCGAGCGAGCGAACGAATGAACGATCGGGTGAGTGGACAGGCCAGATGAAGAATGAGTGGAACAGAGGCAGATGAAAAGCACGAGACTGACAGTAGCTCAGCGTACTTCGAAAATTTTCAACCCTCCCCATCCACATCCTACCTAACCCCCCCTCCCTCTCTCCACCTCGCTTCGTTTTTACCTCGCGTTCAACGGCACCGCGACTACGGCACCGTCAGATCAATGGGGGTTGCTAACACGCGTAGGTATGTATTTCCACGAACGAACGGACGAACGAATGGATGGACCAACGGATAGACGGAAACGAGTCCGGCTGCCTGGTTGCATGCATATTTGCGTTTACCGATGGAGCAGTGGCGGGAGACCAGTGTACTATGATGTAGGGCATAGATTTTTTTTTGTTTCCGTAAGATTTTCTCAGCGTTCTTCTTCTATCGCGATTGAAGACTGTGGTGAAACATTAGAGTCAGGAATGGATCTACTTTTCCGAAGTGTTTCGTTTTATTATTAGTTGGAATTCGCTGATGTTAGTTGGAAGAACCAATCAATTTCTTGGGCGAACAAATGAATTGGTTCACCCATGCACGTAAAAAAAGCTCGAATTTCGTTCAATATTGAAATACATGATTTAACAAACATATTGCCTGATCAATGATTATTTTTTCCAAGATCTTATCAACGTTTTGCTACGAAAAAAGTTCGGGAACGCTGAAAATTCATTTAACAGATGATTCAAACGCTCTTGAAACATTGCAATAAACTTTACCTTCCAAGTTTGCCTGTACCGATCGAATCTGTCAAGTACTGATTGCGAAGCTCCGCGTCGATCAGTGGAGGTCCGGCCTCGTATGACCGGTTATCTGGAGGTGGTTTAGGATTGGCATCCAATCGTAGTTCCGATTCAGCGACTCCTAAAACAATACACGGCTGATTACTCGATAACTCTGGCGAAGGAAGGGGGATGAACAACGCGGGAATGGTTACCGGAGGACAGGGTTGGCGCTACATGCATAGTACGAGTACAGGGCCGAGCTCGAAGCTTTCCACCTCGCTCCGGCTTTCTATATGGCCGCATCGCAGGCTTTGCAATTCATACGCAACGGAATTACCGCTTCACGCTCCACCGGAGCCGCGTAGTGAACGCGTACACGCGCTTTCCTGTCTGCCTTCATACAGACAGATACACAACTGTATGTACACAGAGGGAACGCGAGGGTCTGCGTACGTGCGATAGAAAAGCCCCAACATCGCGATACAGTGTGCGAACACTACAACGACAGAGTCGAGCGAAGCTCGCGCGCGGTCCAATGCTAATGGCGTTCGATCCAATATTCTTATCGGGCCTATCGAATTATCCTTCATCATGCTCACCGGCGTAATATCTCGCGAGCGCATTCGATATACCTTTCGTGTAGATCGATAATATCGTCAAAGCTCCCTCGCTTCATCCGGCCTCTCTCATTAACTATCGATTTATCTAAATTTTTTAAAAAATTTCTTTCCTTTTTTTTTTCCTCCCAATTTACTTTGGAAACAAATTGTCACGGAGGCGACGAATAAAATTACCGGGGGGCGAAATTTCATCGGAATTCTTGTCGGCGGTAATTTTTCGGACGCATAATGGGATGCGAAAGTCGTCGCAAGGGCGTGTGCCGAAAATTTTTTATCCCGAAAAAAATAAGTAATTCTTTTAGTAGTTTAGCGAAATCATATTGTTAATTCCATACGGTTGATTTCTCGCAACGGCGTTCTAATCGCGTAAAAAGAATCAACTGGAATTATGAAAAATTGTTAAAATATAGGGAAATAAATTAATTTTCAACTGCAAGTTGTATTTGGAGCTGTGGAATTTTTTTCGATTTATCGGATTATATTTTTTTATCGGTACCAATGAATATAATATTTTTTTCAATTGAATTATTTATTTCCGCAGAATTAACGTCGCTGGAAAAAAAATGCACTGATCGATCATGAGAATCATTGGATCGTTCTGAATTATTTGGACTCTCAAAAAAGAAGAATAAGAAACCTCCCCAATCGGCGAACGCCGCTCCGTCAGGAGTTAAGAGCATCCGCCTACAAAGTTATGTAGGCAGAAGAAAAACCGGCGTTCTGTGAGGGGATTTTCTTGGATCTTCTTCAAATCGGATTTGCCGCGAAGATTGTTGGAAAGCGATACACCGCGGGCTCTCCCGAATTTGCTACCCTCTCGACTAATCTGTTTGCTCAACATCTTCGCTCGACGATCCGTGTCGCCCGCAGCGAATGTCGAAGCCCGTCAACCCTCTGGGAATATCTGCATCATTCAGCTTCTTTATCCATTCATTTCTTTTCGATTTCTTCGATCTAAAATGTCTTCATTCTTAACTTTGGGTCAGTTTTCGTCTATGCAATTAAACTTGATTTCTCTACACTTTTAAAAATTATAAATTATAAAATTACTATCTTTCGTAGTAATAATTGCGATTATTATTGTTATCATCATTATTTTTATTGTTGCTGTTGGTGTTATTATTATTATTATTATTGTTGATTTTTCGGAAATTCAAATAGGAGGCGAATTATCTTCTTAACCGAAACGTTCCGTGATCTCGACTGAGATCCGGAGGGGAGCACGCGACTCGTATGCGCGTAGCTTGGACTGAAAGAGAAATGGACATAAAAAGCGGACGGGATGAAAGAAGGAGAACCGACGCGGATTGCGATGTCGAACACGGAAAGAAAGATTAGCCGTCGCAGCTTCGGTAACTGATCCTCTCAATCCCTCGGCGAGAATCTTCACTCGTCCGCTCGAGCGCAAAACTATTCTTCCTTTTTTTCCCCCTATTCGTTCTTTACATTTGCGGAATCGTGCATTCGCGATGCGCGCGGCTGCACGGTGGGTAACCTATGCGGGGAGACGTTTTTTTTTTAAGTTCCTTTTGGCTACTATCCTGTCTTTTTTCTTGTTTTCGGCTCTTATTTTTCGGAGAAGAGATGCTCGAAGTGGAAGGAAATAAGGAGACGACGATGGAAGGAAAAGAAATGTTGTTGGGGGGGAAAAAATAGATGAAGAGGACGAATAAGGGTAAAAAGAGGCGCGTAACATAGAAGACCATTATAGAAGACCATTGGGCTCAGTGTTGCCCCTCATGCACCCTCGAAGCCATTGTCCCGCGCATCGTCGTTCACCTGATTTAACGCAGACACTGCCAATCGCGGGGGGAGTGATATCTGACAGATGTTTCGTGCATTTGGACCGAGGACAAGTTTGAAAAGACCAAAGGACACGCGGTGGCAGCGTCGGGACGCCAGATTTCACAGAAAAAAAATTATATCTATCTTCCTCGGGGGCTCTGGAGTGCATCGGAATTCCGGAGGCTCGAGAATCTATCAAATGAATTCTTTTTTCGCTTCTTCGAAAACCAAACTTTCCCTTTGTTGTGTTGGTTTACTCATTTTCATGACTTTTTAGTTCCAGGGTAGAGAAAATGGTTCAATTGGCCTCTCAGAACGGACTTTCTTTACTGAGAACAATAATTGGCAAGAAGATTTAAAAAAAGTAGTGGTATAATTTTTTTCAGAATATTTACACGATTAATAGAAAATTTGATTTTTATGTTATTTATAATTTTTTACCATTGGTACCATTTTTTTCAGAATTTCACGAAGTCTCGAAACATACCGCGAGAATGATTTTTCACTGTCGAGCGCCCACTGGACTGCGGTTCCTGGCGGCTCAAAAAAAAACATCCAGGTGCAGATAGAGCTCGAGTAAAATGACTCGAGGGGAATCCCCCTCCGGTTATGTTTGCGCACACAAACATTTATCTATGGGCTGTTATGCGGACGAAAGGAAAAAAGGAAGGCGTACGGAGCAGCTAATCTGGGGATTGTCATGAAGCCACATTGCCTCTCCTCGTATCTTCGCTGCGACTCTGCGTTTATTTATATTTGATCGAAATTCGTTGCTTCAAGAGGATCTGTAATGGTACACCGAAAGTGGGATTAGGACCTCTCAGTCTTGTGTGTCGAACGCAACACTCCATTTTTTTCTCGTAGTGAATAGTTATCCTACCGGGAAGAACACGCACGCAAGGGGATAAAGTGGATTTCGGGACTCTCATTTTATTGTGTCATATCTCTGCTTGTTACACGAACGATCGGGTTAAAAGCGCTCAACACTGTTTTGTCGCCGATCTATCAAGTACTTTTGTTCGTCGGCTTCGGGCGAATTTGGAATTACGGGGATTAGCATTGTCAAATCTACTGAAACTTTATCGCTATTGTCACTGAAAGATCCATCACTGGATCTATAACTGCGACATCCATGCTCAAGTTTTCCCACTGACCCCGGAGGCTCTTGCCGTTACCGTAAAAATATGGACAGCGAACGGAATTTTCTGCCGAATTTAGTGGTGAAATGAGACTTAATCTCTGGAATGACCAGCAAACTTTAGATGGTATTGTTGTGTTCAAGACCGAAGATTAGTCATCACATGTGCTAATCGAATCAGTGTTTTGGAGGAATCTTCAGGAGATCGATAGATGTGAAATGCGAATATCCCTCGCTCCTCCATGCACGCAGTAACTTCCTCCCGAGAACCAAGTGAATTGGGCTTGCGAGCAAAGTGCCGAGCATAAAGGAGAATAATTGTACTTGCGAAGGGCGTAGGTTTGAGGACATGGCCGAGGATATCTCCTCTGTTACGTTCCAGTGTCATTGGGAATGGCTCATTGGGCCAGGATTGGATGGCGAGTCTTGCAATGTGCCGGAGGATCGGGAGGACGGGTTGCCCTATTGCCTCATTAATGCCTCTCGGCTGCTGGCAGCCGGTCGTCTCCCACCCATATCTGGTACGTCCCTCCGTTTCACTCCTCGGACGATATCGTAACCATATCCTGGTTGCCGTCAATTCAACCCTCGAAGCTCCCGAGCCCGAATCCGAGCGACGGTGAAGCGCAAAGGGTTCCGCTGCTTCGGAACTAACTCCAAAGTAAGGTCACCCAATGGCAATTTCCGGTAGCCACCTTGGCTCAATGAAATTCACATCGGGCAAAACTGAACGCAGAAGAAAGCCGACTTTGGGGGGTTTCTCTCTTCGCTTGGCGATACTAACACCACTTCGTGGTGCCTGGCGAGGACCTCAAAGAAAAAGGTCATTCCCCGTTACGAAGGAAATTGAAAATCGAACGTACTTCCGAGCGTGCGAAGTTTCATGGGAATTATAGAAAGTGCTTTCGACGATATTGTTTCGAACATTGAGTACTTGAGTTTTTAATCGATTTCGCTTTACTGAAGAACGAAACTAAAGAAATCTGGAATCCTATTTAGTCGCTACTAATGTCTCCTTAAACCGCCCCCAGAATTCCTCCCACAAAAATTGTGAAAAAGATTAATAAAAATAGAAAAGAATATGGAGTTAAGGTGCCATTTGGTGCTATTTGGACGGCAGTCCTGGAAAGCGTTGTATGGCAGTTTGAATAATTTTGCCATTAATTTCAGGTTATTTTCTTCTTTATCTCATCCATCGCCAAATCCCCAACGTCGGGAACACTGTAACTTGTCCGGATACGGAAAACCGTCAGGGGTTTACTCTCGCTACGATTCTCTCGCGCCACGTTCGCCGTTGGATCAGAAAGGACCCATCACATCGAAAACTAACACAACTACCGAGTCTTCGAAGGTCTTCGCCTCTCTCCCGTCGTCTACGAGGAAGGGATCATCGTCGTAGGCTCTTCGCTAACGGATCTATCGTTCCTAGGGGTGACGACGACGTTTCGCGTATTCTTCCCCCTACTCGCAATGGTTACTGGCAACAGTGTTAATTCCATTTTAACCTTCGCTTCAAACTACCCTCTAAGACCGTCTGAATATTTAATGCCCATCCCCTAGCCTTCACACTTTCCTCCCGTCCCAGCATCCCAGTCGACGTTACTCGTGCGTCGATACCGAAACGGAAGAGCTAGAATGGAGCATGCATTCCCAGTTTAGTCCGTCAAAGTAAAAAAAATCCGAAATCTAATAGAACTTATAGTAATTTTATCATTAAATGATGAATCAATCCACTGAATATCTGCCAAAAAATTGATTTCGGCAATTTTTGCAATACGATTCCTTTACCGCAGATGTTTTTTGGTCCGAATTTTTTGAATTTGTATAACACAGCATTTTCTCAAAAAAAAATTGCCTTACTATTAGCTTTCTCAAATGATATTTTCATAATAAGTCAAAGATGGAATTGTTCTACAAAAAAAATTTACATTCGTTGTTAAGAAATGTTTTATTTGGGCCCCGAATAAAAAAAGCTTCGGATATTGCTGTATCGAGGAGTATATTGTGTCGATAGTATATCATCCACATTGAGAGAAGAGAAACGGGCCAGCAGAGGTTACGGGCGAGCAGTCGCCGCGAAGCTTACCAATAACCCGCCCCCTCCCACCCTTCCGCCCTTCCCTTCTCCATCCAGCGTGTACGGTCCTTAATTCGAGTCAAGATTACAAATTGATTCCGTAGCAGTCTGTATATGAATCAGGCGTCACGTGTGCGGGACGCACCCCTCGGACACGTACTACTACTGTAGCGTAACAGCGCACCATATACAGCATGCAGTAGTACTAGACGTACGGCGTGCACACGCGTTCTGTTCAGCTCCGATCACAGCGGGGGGGCGGGAGGAATGGGACAGAGGGCCACCGACTACCCCGTTTCACGCCATTCCATCCACACCCCCCCGTCTCCCCGTATCGCTGTACACCCCGTATTATGGTACAGTTTCCGCGAGAAGTTTTCATCGATTTTGAGCCATGCAAACGGTTCGCTGCTCGCCCGATACGCCGCTTCGTAATTCCTTTGCTCGCGGTTTCGACAAACGTTTCTCTCTATCTTGGTGGCTCTTCAAGCGATTTGGAGAATTTTTTTCATGCCTCGTATCAATCTTTAAGCCTCGGTTAAAGTGTATTTGGTTACCTGTTGACTTGGAGGCTGTTTCCACTTTTTACTTGCTCAATTGTTAATTTATTTATTCATTGGTTCAATCGACGATATCCAAACGCAAGGAGTTCACAGAATCGGATGCATGTCGGTTTGGACTGAAATTTCGAAGTTTCTGTATCGCTCGGCATAAGATCTATGGAGAGAGAGAGAGAGGAAGAGGACTGTGCGAAGACGAAGATACGAAGGGAGCGAGAGCTAAATCACGAAGGCACACTCGCGCCGCATGATGGATGCCCCCTGGCTATTATTACGCTGACGCCTAGTACAGCAACTGTACGAGTAACACCCCCTCTTGCGTGCCTGGCAGCACGAGAAATAGCGCGGAACATTCTGAAGAACACCGAAACGTCGTACCCCGGACCCAAAATTCGACTCGCTACGTGACAAATCTTGATTGAACAATTTTACTCGCGAGACACGCGTCACATCGGTTCCGCTGACGCAATATTATGATTATTATTATAACAAAGGGCGACTTTTACAAAGAACGCACGTGGGCTTATGTGCAAAAGAATAGCAAAGATAAAACTACGGTAAAGAGGTTAGTAAACTTTATTACCATTTAGTTATTACATGAAAATTAATTGGTATTTTTTTACACAACAAAACAACACGGACATTTTGAGAAGGAAGTTTTTAGAGAAAGGAAATTGTGTGTTTCAGCGAAGAAAATTATTATTATCATAGAAAAGTAAAGAAAAGATCATAATTGTTGATATTTTCTAATTCACAGATAAGATTTTTTTTCATTTGTTGATTTATCTATTGAAAAATTGAAAAATACAGTCTGCGATTCAATTGTTGTGCCGGCAACCTTTTTTGGGGCCTTCAGAAATAGAATGTGAAATACCCTTTTTCGCTATTTAAACTTAACAGTAACATTATCAGTCAGCTTCCTGTAGAAAGCGATGCCATTAGCGACTTTTCGGTCGACCAAAAAACAATTTTATTCCGAATCGGTAACCCGACTCTCTAATATTCGTACAGGCGGTATTCAGCACTTCGCCCAAACAACTTTGGCAATCGATCGATATTTTCATCGGGCGTCAATCTTCGCGACAGACAGCAATAAGACAAACATCAACGAGCGATGAGAGCTCGAAACAGGACATTCGTTCCTTCGTCCACGGTACAAAGTGAAGCGAACAAAACAAAAACGGATCGGAGTTCCGAAAGACACGGAGAGAGAAAGTGATCAGAGATTCGAGGGGGTGGAGGAAGGGCTGGGACAGAACGAGAGAAAACGGAAACAAAGAAGGCGAGATATGTGTAGACAGTCAGTATGGCGTCGCGTCCGGTTCGCTTACCGCACACAATGCACAAACCCTCCCCCGTGTTAACTTCTGTGTGCATCGTGTGTGCAACCCTTTTCAGCCATCTTCCTTTTCACCCTTTGCCTTGCATTTCTTCTTGCTTGGTACACACCACCCTTCTCCCCCCCTCCCCATTTTTTTTCTTCGCCCAAAGCTTTCGGGCTCTATTTTTTACCTTTAACAACACACAACTCCCCCGCTCTTGTTTGCCACTCTTTTCGCCGTTCCGTTTGTTCTTCCTTCCTTCCGCGCCTCTTTCCCATTATCCGAATTGCAACGACTCCGATGACAAGCAGCGCCCTTATGCCTTGTCCCGTTGATGCATTACAATTTTCCGGTGGACAGTTCCTCGGCTTTATCGCGTATACGCCATCCCAAGATTCATGTGTTATTGTTAATAATTTCGATCATTCGAACTTGATCAATTAATTTTAGTTAATATTCTTTATTTTTTTTAATATATTTTTTTTTATCCATATATTTTAATGTATTATTTTTTATTTATTATATATATCATGTTATTAATTAATTTTTTATTTTTAGTAAATTCGTAATGAAAATAAAACAATTTAATACAAAACCAAATTTTGTCGACGGCGACGAAAATTTTGTCCAATTTCTCAATTCAGATTCATATATTTTTAACACTCAAAAGTGACGTTCCAAATATTTTGGTGTAATTTCGAAATTTCGGAAAATTGACTTGCAAATTTTCTCATGTTTGAGAAATTTCTCGCGTTTCCGGCTCCGTCGACGACCCGCTTTGCTCCCCCTTCAGCCCTATTCTCGTTGTAGAGGCGCAGCCACGCGTTGTTCGCTACACAATCGCTCGGTGTGCTGGCTCGTCTCTGTGCTCGCCTCTGTGCTATGCTCGACGGTTCTTTATGCGTCGACGGATTCTTTAGGTGTCCTCAAACACGCGACACGGCCGGGCACTACGAGATATTAAAAAAACATTTCCGAGTCTCGTTGTTGTTCTCACGCGAGAGGTTGGACGTGCGCAGCTTCCGGTGGTGGATCCTTTAGCGAGCAGCGACGAGGAAACGTAATCCGACGGATTGAAGACACCCCCGCGCTCCTCCTTCGCGAACTCATTCGCCGCTTACATCTTTTTTTTCTTTTTTTTTTTTACCGTCTTTCAGATCTCGTAGCGGCGCTAATGTCTTCCTACAATCAGTCCCTCGGGTCTCGCGAATTGTTACCTATCGCTGCTACTTCATAGTCGGATATTAGCCAAACTCGCTGGCGGTGTTCGAGATTCTGTAGAGATCAGATTGAGCTACGGTTTCCATTTTAAAAAATGTATGAAGACTAAAAAAAATCTAATAAAACCATTTTTTTTGGTTCATTTTATAACTTTTTTTTAAAGTTAATGTGTCGCAGCGTTTGTCTCGAAATAATATCGAATTGCGAGATTTTATATCGAAATTATTGCTCTCGGTTTGTTTATGCCGCGATTGATCGGGATTTGAGAGCGCAGCGCGACCGTAAGCTCCTAGTGCTGTAAATTCCTTCTTGCATGAAATATCGTCCTCTTCTTCAGTGTCAGTCGCAACTTCATTTTTTTCTTTCATAACAATGACTATTGAATTAATGCGTATTTTACCTTTTTTCGGGTTTTGCTTGACTCGTGCAATTTTCGAGTCATTTACAGACATGATAAATTCGGTTCCCACGAGAAAAATGTCCCATTCTTTTATTCTTGTAGCTTTTACATTAAAGTCGACTTTCTCTGTCCATTCAGACGAGATGGTTTACGAGAAATAAAAAAAATTGTGCAGGGAGCACTTCGAGGGAAGGAAAAAAATCTCGGACGGATCGGTCGTTCTCGTCGAGGTCGTTGGTCGACACCTGAAGAAATGGCGCAATGGTCGCGTGGCCCGAAAGAAAGCGTGAGTCGAGCGAAGAAAAGAGGGAAAGTACACGCGCGACTCAAACCCACCATTGGGACGAGTCTCGACGCAGGACAACGAAGAAAAAAATCGGGTTAATCTCGTTATAATCCTCGGGCGCGTTCGGGGCCTCCGCAATACGGTAATAAAACTCGTAAAAACATTTTTTTCCTCAAGGACAACGCTGGGTTTGCGAGTCAGCGGCAACGAGCCCCCCCATTTTCACCGTTTGTGCCCGTCAACGTGTGAAAGCGACGCGCCGAATTTCGCCGCTGCTTTCCTTCGCCTATTGCTTGCTTTGCCGCTCAAAATTATATTTTTTGCGAAATTTACCAAATTTCGATGAAATAAATTAATTCAAAAGTGAATGTGTAAATTAGTAATAAAATAATTGGTAGTTAATTATCACAAAATTCATTCAATAAGCGATTTCATAATAAATTATTTATTAATTGATCAATTAATTGGTAGCTGGTGAATAAAAAAGTATACCAATCGGATGGTAATAAATTGATAATCGGTTTATTTATTTTTGTTAATTTTTTTCCGCGAAAAATTTGGACACACGGTTTTTGCTACGATCAATTCCGATTTATGATTGGTATCTTCGCCGTTATGAAAACTTGTCTTGGGCAAACAACGTCATCGGATTCGTGCGAAAACACCGAAACGGACAATCGAGCGAATGAAAACGACACCGTGGCTCGCCGGCCGCGATTTCGAGATATTGATAAATCATTCGCACTTTCGTGGATCCCGTTTCGACGGAAACTTTCAATCCTTTCCCAGTATTTCAATTGCGACCAAACCGAACAATCGAACTCCTGGAATTTCGGGTTTTCCGACTACTACACAGCTTCTGGCTAAATTGAGCTAATTGTACGCTATAAAAATACGCGGCGTGGCGAACAATTCGATTTTATGATGTTTTATCGTATTTGCGTTCGGAACGGAGCACGGAAAGTGGAGAACCTTCGGCGGACGATGAGAGGGTATTCCGAGGGCGAAATTTCACATGCGCGCCGGAGGTATCTCGACGAGTAACGTGAACCCTTTACTGCCAACACAAAAACACCCTTTACGATGATATAGTGCACGGCACGACGCACAGAGAAATCGACGAAGCGAAATGGACAATGGACGGGAGTCACTCCTTTGTTTTCCGTCTGTACGGAAAATGCAATAAACTCATGTACTGAGGTCGGAGGCCGCATGCCGAGGCGAAATAATAGAAAAATTCGAACATGGAACCGTGAACGATATAGCACCGCGCGAGTTCGTTTATTCGTGATGCAGCGCGAAGGTAACCCTTCGGAGCGGTCGTCGACCGGTCCGAACTGACCCAGAAATTCAAAGGGTTGACCCGATCGTATATAATAAATGCAAGACCAAGGCGGACGGTCTCGACGCCCAAGGATATCAATGAAAATTAGTTTCCTACGGAACGAGAATCTTTTTTATTTCCCTAATATTAGCAATGTGAATTGATAACTGGATAATAATTATGACATACATTTTCACAAGAAAATTGAATATTTCACCGTTGTCTCGTGTTCTTCCTAAGTTTCTTTCCATTTCATTGAATGAACGAATTGTTCTGATAAGTGGATAGTAATTATAATATGTATATTTTGTTATTGTATATTTAATATGTATATTTAGTTTTTTTGAAATATTTTCATATAAAATTTTTATTAGCGGTAATTAGAGGTAAAGAATTTGATTCGATTGATTGGTTAAAATATACTTTGTGATTGTCGGCGCGCACGAGTCGCCGCAGCGCCGATTTTACGCCAAATTCTTTGTGAACCGATTCGCAGCTCAGCGCGTCAAAGGGTTGTGCTGTTTTGCAGTACTTGACGGAAGTGCAGAGCTCATTGGGAGACTTTGTTGATGTGTACGCGTCGGCAACAATGTGGCCGAGCGTCAAATCGTCAGGATCCGACGCGGCGGTAGTCCTCTTGCTCCCTACAAACAATATCGACTTTTTCGGCACGCCGGTCCCTTCGCTGTGTCTGTGAGCACGAATGCAACGCCAACCATCGATACTTTCTGTCTTCCACTTTTGACCCCCCCATCGGCCGCCCCAACTGACGGAATTGGCAAACTACTCTTTTGCGCGAAAATCGGTGAAACGAGGACCGTGCAATAAATCTCTGTTTAGCTGTACGCCTGACTGGGCTTCTGTGCTCAGCGGTAGAGACTCCGACCCTTGGAAGTACGTTGCCGAAAACCAGCTTTCCCCACTCCGGACAAACGCACGCGTTCCCGATTTACCGTGCTTCGGCTTTGTTTCCTCCGCTCTGACTGTCGTTATTTCGGAAATTTACGCTTTTCAGCTTTCTTCGCGATTCGCTAATCCGATTAATAGAGAAAAACGTATTTTTTCAGCAGGTCCTCGCACAGCGTCGGTCGATGAATCCAAACGTTAAATCCACTTTGTCGCGAAAAACGATTTTACGTTATGCACGTACAAAAAAATACCAATTGTCATTTTTAATTGATAATTAAAACATACGGTTGTAGATCATTGGAACGGGGTTTTTTTTACGTTTTCATCTTTCATTTTGACTAATCAAACGCAGTTTTTAGAAATTAAACAAGATTCTGAAAAAATGCATACGTATTAAGAAAAATTAACGAATTATTTTCAATAAAAATAGTTAGCTTGCCGGGTGAGTTATTGAACAAGGAATTTTTTCATTAATTTGTTAATAAGCTTTTGATATTGTTATCATGCAAAATCAATCTTCGCAGCACCTTTCATATGCCTGATTTCTTTCATAATTTTATTCCGTTGAAAAGTGCTCAAAATTCTCTTCGAATCTCACGTTTGGTCGGCCGAACTACCTTAAATTTGAATAAAACACGTTTTTTGACGGAAAACAATAGATCGCCCGCTCGACGGCGTAATTTCGATTTTGACCAATTCAACCTATGAATCACGCCATTAATCATAATAATAATAACATCTATAAGTTTATCCATAACCTTCGGACTGATATCCGCAAATTCAACCAAAATACTTGAAACAAAAAAAATATGAATCAAGAAATTAATCCGTAAGTTTGAATAAAATGCACAAACTCGTGAATTGGGCTAGTAATGGGGCGTGGTAGGTTGTGCGAAGCCGAGCGTGGAAAAAGACCATACCGCTGTTCGAGAGCGTGAACATTGAGAGCGAAAATAATAGAGACTGAAGGGAGAGGGGGCAAAAGTATCGAGACCCCCCGCCGGACCGGGCCACTTTCCAATCCTACGGCCTGTCCAAATATTGTCACGGATTATCCGAGGACTCGCTTAGTCTTATCCCAAAAGCCGTGTACCACAATGTCAAACTTCTCCACCCACAATCCACCTATTTCCGTCCGCGCCAAACGCACTGCCGCTCTCCACGGTCAACACTTTCCTCGTCGCAACGAAACTCTTAACCCTTTACTCGACGGATTATATCGACAATATAGCGCAAATGCGTGTGCACGAGCGACTGTACAATACCGGCGAGCCGAAAGGGTTAATAGATTCTCGAAAACGTTAATTTCACGAGATTAGAGAAAGATACGTCGAGAGAATGGCAAGAATGAACGAGGCAAATGTTTCGAAGGCGTGTTTCCTCGACAAACGAAAGGGATCTCTGTTATGATTGCGAACGGATTAATCTTTTGTTCGGCGGGACCTAATGCCGGAGGCTCGATCAACGCTAATCCCCCCGAAGTCGTCATCTGTAATTCGCTCGAAAGCCCGTATGTTGATCGACGTTAATGAACAACGTTGCGACACCCGCCGAAAGTCGGTGCAATGCCGAATTAGGATTAGGATGGAAAAAAATGAATGATCTTGCAAGGTGCATTGGGAAGATCTGATTGTTTTTTCGAAGTCCGGAAAACTTTATCGTGGTTTAGCAAAGTAGTACAGAGTAGCCCAACTACTCGTATATTTTTTTTATCCGAGATCTTTTTGCTATTGAAGTATTGTGCAAAAAAAGCAGCGAAACAAAAAAATTGTTCTGTCGTCGGAATTTATTCCGCATGGTATTGAACATTTTTCCAATTTTTTTTCCTATTGTACAATTTTTTTTTATTGTACATTCCCATTTCCATATTTTCATTTATACGAGAATATCCGTGTTTTTTTGCTTGTTATACATACGAGCGAATGAATTAATGAAATATCAATAATTACACCAACCTATAGTGTAATTATTAACATCATTAATTATGAAGCTAGATTCGGAAATTTGTATGTATTATAATCGTTCAACAGATCATTACATCATAAAGAGACATCGAGAAAAAAAAACTGGTTCTAGTGCACTTTAAGGACGAAACAAGTAATCGGTAATTCAACCATTACTTAACTTTCGATTTAGCTATAAAAGCATGAAGGATCTATTTTCATTAAAACAAATTGAGAATCAAGTTCATTCTTTATAAAAAAAAAATTAATAAGTTATTTAAAAAAATTATTTATTAAATAAGTATGATCAATTCTCATAGTTTGTCAGATAGTTGACATTATTAATAGAAAGGAATGCATGAAAAAAATTATGACAAAAAAAGAAGCCTTACTGTGCGAAGAAATACGTTTTCAGGCAATATACTTGAGTAAGAAAGTCGCGTGGCCGAGAGACGTCGACGTAGCGTGGCAGCATGGAAAGCAACGACGGTGCACACGGATCGCGTAGCCCCGAAGGAGCGGGGGGGAGAAGCGGTGCTAAGGCAGAACCCCGAGAAAGCCAAGGAAGCAAGGAAACAGTCAGGCAAGTTGAAGCAACCCCTCGGGCTTGCTCGGGCGCGCGCGAGCAACCCTTAAGCTCGGTTAGGGGTCGAAGGCGGCGAGCCGCTGAGGCCACAAACACGACCGCTGTCCTCATTGGTCGACGCGTATCCGCTGGGTGGGGCTCTAGGAAAAAGTGTGGTGGGGATAAAAATCCCCCCTAAATAGCTGCGACCGCGGACGCGAAAAACTAGACTCCGCTGAGCCGGCAACGAGTGCGCGTCGCAAAATACTTTTCAGAGCCCGGGTTTTCGTGTCTGCCTGTTCGTCTGGCTGGCCCTTGTGTGCGCGGCTCCACGATACAACACACTGGATTATCAAATACTCTGTACGCGTATATGCTCGTGTATACAACTATATGTATATACATATGTTTGTATGCCTATGTTTATAGAGATACGAAAAACTAGTGTCGAATAAACGACGAGTTCCGCCACGAATCTTTGGATAAAGTGCGTGAACTTGAAAAAAAAAAAGTGATTTTTGTAAAAAAAAACCTAGTGAAGTGTTTTTTTTGGTTTACTTCGTTTCGAAATTGGTTCCGAAGTTGTCGATCATTTCAATATTTTTTTCATCGATAATTTCGTTGAAAAAAAAAAAAAGAGATATATCGAAACGATCGTCGTGACGATAGCGAAGGATTTAAGGAGACTACGAGGAATCGTAAAAAATGCATCTACCGGAGGGACCACTGAGCATGGAGAGCTTCAGCGCTATACACGACACCCTCAGTGCATGCCACGGGGATCTCGTGCAGACCGGAAGTCCGGCTATACTGTGCACCGCACTGCCGACACACTGGAGATCGAACAAATCGCTGCCGATCGCTTTCAAGGTCGTCGCCCTCGACGACGTCAGCGACGGTACCCTCGTCACAATTCGCGCCGGCAACGACGAGAATTGCTGCGGCGAGCTGAGAAATTGCACCGCGGTGATGAAGAATCAAGTTGCCAAATTCAACGACCTGCGATTCGTCGGACGCAGTGGAAGAGGTAAAAATCGAAACGAAATTTACAAAAAAAGAAAATTGCTAACAAAAAAAATTAGGAGAAAGACGACAGGAAAAAAAATGAAAAAAACTAATAAATGTTTTTTTTTATCTTGTTGCAGGAAAATCGTTCTCACTGACGATACAGATAAGCACCGTTCCCTTCCAAGTCGCGACTTACACGAAAGCGATCAAAGTTACGGTCGACGGTCCCCGAGAGCCCCGATCCAAGTCGAGTAAGTACATCGTTAGATTTATGAAAAAAAAAAAAAAAAAAAAAAAAAAAAAATCGAAAACGTTCCGTTTTAACGATTTCTAGAGTTAAATTTATTGGAACAATCATCGGGCTCGTCAGTAAAATCAAAATAGCGCGCAGTCCATAATTCGGTGACTTTGAGTGGAGAGAATTTTCGGGGTGGTGCCGGGGAACGGGGAGGGGGGCGGGGGTGGCGTATAATTATCAGGCAGCGGGTCTGGCCAGCTTCTGGCGGACCTCAAACCGCGACGGCGGTCGCATACGGAGCATTCGCGCGGCTTGTCCCCGCGTACGCTTATATTCCGCCTTCCTCCGAGTCGCGTAGTCGGGAAAACCAGTTAAACGCGGACAGACGAAAAATATGCCATGCTCAAAAATTGAAAAAAAAAAAAAAAATCCTTCGTCGAGAACTTTTTTATTCTTCCTCAGAAAAAAAAGAAAACCTCTGAATAATCAAGACGTTACTTTTCGCGTTCGGATCTGAATGATTTTCAAAAATATACTTTCGTTTTGATATAAAAAATCTATTCTCAGCGAAAACTTGATCGTAGAGAAAAAAAAATACACGCACTTGCTTGACTCGATTTTACTAATTTTTTTCGTGATAAAAAAGAATCGCACGTCGATAGTACGAAGTGTAGCTGCACGTGTAGCATCGAGAGACGATCTCTATGCCGGCGTCCTTTAAAATTGTAACACGGTTTATTTAACGAATCATCGCCGCGGCGCGGATTGGTCGCGGAGTCACTAAAGTTTTCGAAGCCGGTGTTTATCGGCCTCGGCAGCCGCGTTCCGATGCGGCAAAGAGGAAAAGCCGCCGCGTTGCGCGTCGCTCTCCGTGTCTTCGTTGCGCTCGTTGGGTTTGTTTATATCTTCCCGCATATGGCGGTAGCATGTGCGCCGCAAAACGCAACTAAATGACGCCCGCCGTCGCCGCCCGTCGACCATAACAGCGAGAATGATTTTCCACGGATCCGCTCGCAGCGCGTGTGTATATCCGTGCCAGCGCGAAACGGTTAACGCGGACGTTGTTATCGTCGTCTATCTCCGCCGAGAGGGCGAGAGAGAAACGAAGACCGAGGATGAGACCGACCCAACTTGGGTAGATCGTTATTTCACTTTTATCGCCTCGTTCGAATGTTTTTTTTCTTCTCACTTCCGTCTCGTTTGTCGGGACATTTTTTTCTTCTACACCGTCGCGGCGACGAATCTTGGAAAATGTATTTTTAGTCAGAAAACAACGTCGTTTCGGGCCTCAAGATATTATTTTTCCTTGTAACTTTTTTTTTTCGATTTAATTAAAAAAAAAATTAATCCCGGTGAAACGAATAGCGTTATTAATGAAAACGTGTTTTTTTTTTTGCAGATTATCAATACCCGCCCGCTTTCCATGGTTTGGGACTTCTGAACCCGTGGCTCGACGCGGCATACCTAGGACACGCCTGGCATTTGCCTCATCCTGCTCTAGTAAAAGGTAAGCATCGAGATTCTTTTTTTTCGAAATCCCGTGATTGATAGAAGAATAAGCGAAAGAAATTGGAGTTAGAGACAGCGTCGTGTCGAATGAGAAGATGGCGAGTTCGCTTTCGTGCCGGCATGACTATCGATTCGTCAGTGTTGGCCTCTCTGTGCGCGATGATTCATACACGACTGGACCGAGGGTTGAGCCCTTCAGGCTCCCTTTCTCACAACGACAGAGCGAGATGGATATAAATTCATTCGTCCCCCTTCTCCCGTCGAAACGAACCCCATGCTGCATCCCTCCGCGCTCCCTGTAGCAACAATGCACGTTGTCTTGGACCTTCGTAACAGACCCCCCCTCGCTCTGATTCTCATTCGATACGACAATCGACCCCGGTAGTAAAGAAAAATCAAAAATATCCGTCAATAAATAAAAAATTGAAGTGCCCAAAGCAAGCTAAAAAAAATTAATATTTCAATTCCTCTATCATTAAATAATGTTCACTGTTCAATCGCAGTTTTTATTTATCAAAAAAAAGTTCATTAAACCCTTTTTTTTCATACGAATTATCGAATTTTCTTATAAGACACAATTCATCGTATTTCAATGATTCGCAACGATTTCTAACGTAGCCCCATCGTTTTGTTTGTTATCAGGAACAATGCCAATGCCACCGGCTGATCTGTTCACGCCGCAGTTCGCGCCGACGGTCATACCATCGGCCTATCCTTTCGGCGAGCAGCACATGAAGTATCCGACGTCGGATTATCCGGGAGTGACGAGCGCGAAGAGCGCGGGAACGAACGGCAGCGGCCTGCCGGCGATGCCGAACAGCCCGTCGAGAACGCCGCCCCGCAGCCCGAGCGACAGCGGCAGCGACTCCGCGCCGGAAGAGATACGCAGCGCCTTCGTACCGATCAGACTCAACACACTGCCCCCGAGCGGTCCCGCCGTCGCGCCCGCCTTGTCGTCGCCCGTGAGAACGTTATCGAGAAAGCCCACCGACGGTATCAAATCCGAGCTCAAAGCACCGACGTCCCTCATATCGCAGAGAATCGCGACCAACATCACGACCGCACCGAAGGGCAGTCCGTCGCCGACGAAAATAACATCGTCACCCGCCGCAAAACCGGTATGGAGGCCCTACTAAGAAAAAAAAATAGTCCCCTATTCCCATACAAGTGAGTTCAATGGAAAGGAGATCCCGCTGGAAGGCTAGTGATTATGATTATAATATATATTTTTTCCACCGTTCGACTTGAACCGATAAGAATTTGCAAAAAACAAAAGTAAGTTTCGATTTTTTCGTCGTACATCGTGAGCTCGAAAAGTGAAGAAAAAGTAAAAAAAAAGAAAAGAAAATCAATAATATCGGTGAAGTCGAGAAAGAGAGTAAAACAATTAAAATTGTGTCCCTGCGGTGCGAAAGGTTCGCCAAGGGGGCTCGGCGGGGGGTCTCCCTGAGGGTACATGGAAAGAGAAAAAAACATTTTACCGGACGTTCTGGTCGCGTCCTCGTCGCTCAGTTTCGAACCCCCCAATTAACTCTGAATACCCGAAAGAAGCCCCGTTAACTATACAACTGTACATAGAAAAGAAGAAAAATGAGATACGCGAAGATATTTGTACATTACGAAAACTCCAAGTTTATTAGACGAGTCGGAGCGGAGAAAAGAATGAAATTTGTAAATAATCGTAGATACGAATGTTAGTTGGCGGGACAATAATTCGCAGCGGAAGATACGATTGACATTATTACGATTATTATTATTGTAAACGATAGTAATATAATCATTCGATAGAAACAAAAGGCGGAAAAAAAAAGAATGAAATTTGGATTAGAACGATGAGGCGGAGATTAAGAGACTGCGAGTTTTGAGCGAACGAGCGCGAGAGCGCGAGTGTGTCAATGTGTAAATATGTGTAATTATAGAAAGAAAAAAAGATGTCGCAATTATTTATACGTCAGAGATATAATTTAATGTATAAAGAGATTATTATATGTAATATAGAGAGACTATCGAGTGAAGAGATAATAAAAAAAATAATGAAAATTCTACCACAAGTCAGTTGTCTGAATCACAATTTAACCCTCAACGACCCGATCCTTGAAAAAGAAATCCCGTTTACTTCGCCATTTTTTGTTTAAATTTTGGTGAAATTACAAAGATCGAAAAATTCAAAGTTACCACAAAAAAAAAAAAAAAAAAAATTGTATAGCCAGTTCTCCATCGATATTGCATTGTTCGAAGCCTTTGAAACAATCGATGCAAGTTCGTCGTTGAGCGTTTACATTGTATCAAGGCATTCGGAGAGGCTCGAAACGTGAACTGATACCCCAAAGCAAAATAGCCGCTTGCAGGAGAAACGATGTTTAAGCTCGTGCCAACCCACGATGTATCGCGGGGTACGATACGATTTCCCTCTCTGTGTTTATGTGTACGCGTCGCTCGTGAACGAGAGAAAGAGATTGGAAACAGCGTTTCGTGCCGCTGCAAAGGGAATTCATATTCCTCTAGCTTCTTCCTCCTTCTCTTTTTTTCTTCTTTTTCGTTCTTTTTTTTTTCTTTTTTGTTCGCAAGCGATTTAAATCTGAATGGCAGCACGCCACGGTCGTTTGGAACACGAAGAGGAGCAAGTGAGATGGAACACCAAGGGATTGGATAGGGAATGGTTTATATCGAGGGGAGTGCGTGAGATCTGTATTAGTACCTCTACAGGCCTCGGGATTCAGGGATTCTCAATCGAGTTCGAAGTACCGAAAATATTGTCGTTCATAAATATTTTATCGATCCCAATATGAATAATAAATAGAATTAAAATCGATAAAAAATATATCGACAGAAGGGATACAAACATAAAAGGCTCAACGACAAAAAAAAATCGAGGTTTCGGCTTTCCGCGAAATTTGTCGATAAATAAGTACAGAAGAAATTTACCAAGTTCATACTTTCTTATTATTATAATTTCATTCTAAGTACTTTATTACTATTATTGAACACGGATAAATTAATTTATTCGAACCGATATTGATTTATCGAATAATGAAAAGAAAAGAAAAATCGCTTTTTTTCAGTGCGTAAACGAGGCAAAACGAGTTCAATGTTCCTTTTTCAGTTGTTAATGAAAAGAACTGATTCTGCGACTTCGCGCCTAAAGAAACGATATTCGAGGGTTTGCGAATAATACGCGAGAATGAGAACCGTGGGTTTAGTCCTCGTTGTCGACACCCGGATAGACGACGGGGTCCCCCCTCTCCGGTTCGCGTTGACGAGTAGACAACAGAGCCGAGGAACCGTGAAGGGTCACCGCATACGAGAGAACCACGATTCTCATCCTGTCGCATTTCGCATCGCGCTAACTAATGTTTGCTCACGAAAGAAGTATTCGTCGGCGAATAATCGAGTCACGAGGATTTTTCGTTCGACGAAAAGCGAAAGGGAACGGACACCCCATGCGCAAATGCAAATAGACGAAGGGCATCGTCGCCCGAGTTCGCGTTCGATGATGTTAATAACAAAAATCGTTCTGAAAGAAAATAGCTGTTGAAAAAAGAAACGATATTCTTAACCGCGGCTTTCCTCAGATAACCCCGCGCCTAATTGACCTAGAGAATTTTCTTTCTTGTTTGAATGATAAATTTTCAATTTTCAATTATTAAATTCAAGATGTTTTTACTGAAAAAATCCACCGTTTTTCTTTTTGCCTAAATAAATAATTCAATTGCGAAGATAATAAAACAATAAGAAGAAAGCTCATAATCCGGCTGAAAAATCGGAACGTCAGCTTTTCTCGAATCTCAACTATCGTTACTTTCGATATCAAAACTTGCGAAAACTGAGATTTTTTCAACGAACGATATAAGTCAAAAAAGTTAAGATATATATTTTTTATTCTTAAATTTCTCATTCAAGAACATGCAAAATATAGAAATGCTCCACAGTTAACAGAGATATAATACGCGGAATATAATTTTATAACAGTATAAAATACAGATCTAACGATAAGAATTCCAAACGAGAAAAGATTGTGGTACGCGACAAAAGTTCTTCCTACGCAAGACCAAAAGCATACTTCCGTCTGCGTGCATGAGATACAAATGTATATATATATTTTATAAATACATATACACAACATTGCCCATATGGTAGACACACACGTGTGTCCACAGTGCGACAAAGGGTCGACGGAAGCGAACACAACAAACTGCGGATCGTCCTCTTGCACAGAATCAGCGCTCCTCGCTGGTCCATAGAGATGAAGAGGAGCGGTTGGGCCGCCAGTGGTTTGGGGGATTCGGGAGTTTGAGGGTCCTAGAATTAGGCAATCAGCGTTGATGAGGGGCGCGGGAGGACGTTCGGAGAGCGGGAGGTCGCGCAGGGCTCGGACAATTAGTAACCACCCTCGCACGCATCCACCCACCCCTTTAGCACCGATTGAGGCACTCCTCTCGCCGTCTCTGTTCGACCCTTTTCATTCATATTCGACCATCGCGTTGTCGCTCCTTCTCTCACACGCGCGTTCGTTCGCCGATTCCTCTCACCTCCTCCCTCCCCCTTCTTCTCCCCGCCCGCGCGCGAACTCCTGTGTTAGCTATAGTTTCCCTCTGTCCCTCCGTCAGCCGAGCAACGCACCGACCGCAATGCTACGCATGCGAAAGAGACTCACGGTTCACACACTACTGATTTTGGTACGCTAACTCCCCCCCTCCGCCCACCCCGCCCGTTCCCCCTTCGCTGTGTGTGCGATTGTACACGTCGAAACGCAACTGCGTTCGCCAGATTACGAGAATGCGAGTCGAATCGGCCGTGCCATATATAGGGCCAACGAAACGATCAGCAAACACAATGTCTGGGTTCGATGAACACCGACAATTAAACTCCTTTGCTCATTTCTCTAACACTTACGCGCGCTTCAATTAGCCACGGTTGAACCGAAATATCCTCGTCCTACACTTTGACATTATTTTATATTTTATATTTTATATTTTATATTTTATATTTTATATTTTATATTTTATATTTTATATTTTATATTTTATATTTTATATTTTATATTTTATATTTTATATTTTATATTTTATATTTTATATTTTATATTTTATATTTTATATTTTATATTTTATATTTTATATTTTATATTTTATATTTTATATTTTATATTTTATATTTTATATTTAAAAAAGTTTCATTGAAAACGTAAATTGGTTAGATCTATTATTTGCCTGGACGATTCGTCGATTCATCGAGTGGCCGGCAGGTTCTTTTTCACCGGTCATGCTATGTTTCGTCTTTTTCTCGGTTAATTATGCGAAACTCAATGGTCGCGAAGAGGTCGATAAAGGGGGTATGGACTCGAGCAAGGCCAAAGAGAAATCTTCGGAAGATCGTTGAAGAATCCAACGAGAGGGAGAAGGGTAAATAAAAAAACATAAGGCTCGAAAGGGGAACGGGGATATCCACTCGAGTGCAAAACCTCGGAAATAATAAGCTACTTCCGACAGGGCTCGAGCTCTTCGATTCTCCCTCCCGGGATGATACACTCGCGGTTCGAAAAAGTAGACGAAGGTGAAGTGGGGAGCTTCGAAAAAGAAGAAAGAAAAAAGAATCATCCGCGTACGCGGAAAGCAGAAACGGAGGGAGCGAGGATAACATCGACTTTCCTCGCTTCTCGAGAGCAAGAAGATCTTTGTGTACAAAGACAGTGGAGGGACGAGAGACCGACGAGGACGCCCAAGGACAAAAAGAATGACAAACACCGAAGGGGAAAGCCGAGCACGCGACTCGACTCTTTCTTATCTCGTATTTAACGAGCCTCGGCTTTGCATCCCAATGCAAAGAACGAGCTTTCTTACAAGACTCGCGAAGACGGCTCGGCAAGAGCGGGCTAAGATTTAAAGAAGAAAGCGAACTTTAGTAAACGCCGATGAGGAACAAGAGCGAAGGGTCGATTGCTCGGCCTCGTTATCGTTTATCGATTCAAAACACCAACCGCGGTCGCGCACTATTCGGCAATCGGTAATTAAAGCGCGCTTTCCACGACCAAAGATATAAATGCAAATCGATGAATAAAAAAGACAAAACGAAAAGGTTAAAAAATACGATTTAAAAGAAATGTGTTTTTTTTTTACAACAAGCGAAGATACCTGATTTTTCCGATGGACGCGCGAAGGAGAACCGTCGAAAACCGTCGAAGGGGTGCCGATGGAACGAACAATAAAAAAAAAAAGAACGAAAAACGGGTCCATCGATCGGGGACGAGAGGGGGGCGGACGAGACGAAGTGAGGGTTTAGACCGAGCGAGTGGTTGCACCGAGCTATTTTCTAGAAACCGATGATTTTACTTTTTTCCGATAACTTGGCCCGGCGGGGGTGGCGGCAAAGCGCACCACCCACCCCTCGTTGAACCGGGTGCTGTTCGACCACGGCCACAATCCCGTACACACCAACGATATCCACAACGGCGGAGAGAGAAGAGAGAGAGAGAGAGACGCAGTGGCCGTTTGTGCTACAGTGTATTAGGGCGCTGTCGGGTTAACGACTTTTCCCGGAACGGGCACGCGAGCGACAAAGAAAAAATGAACGAAGCCTCCACCCTCACTCGATGCAACGCCCGTGCATCGGTTTCACCGTCGAGCTATATGCACTCTTAACGCGAAAACTGCTTTATACATTCATTTTTGTACGTCGTCAATGTACCCACGTGTTTTCGCCCTGTAATGCCGTGGGAAAATAAAAAAAATATCAAGAATGATATTTTGAAAATTATTCCAATACCTTAATTTCGAAAGAAATTTTCGTTTTTCTACAATACGGCTTTTGCCGTCTCTGCACAGACTGCCGGTTACGAGTTCCCGCGTTGTGGAATTTTTTTCCCTTTTTACGTTTTTTTCAATTTTTTTACGAGCTTGAACACGATGACGAAAAACGTGTTTTAAAAAAAAGTTGCCGGAAAAAATCGGAAGTGATATTTTTGAAGGAAGAATTTATTTAAAATTTGAACAAAAACAGGTTCGGTGGGACACTCCAAGGGGTCGATTCTCGGAAAGATTATTTCATAAACTAATATTGATTGGCGGATTATATTAAGTGTTACGCGAAATAATCCTTCAACGCAAAATATGAGAAAAACGAAAATCATAACTCTGTACCGGTAAACAAAGTGAATCGTTTTTCGCCGAAAATTAATGAATCGTTTAAGCTGGAATTCGAAAGTTCAAAACATCGAGGCCGAAGGACTTCGATTAATGGTCAATTGAACTTCGTTAATGTATCCCGAAAAAAAAAAACATGTTCGGTGAATATAATACTATAATTCGGGCCAAGCACTGTCTATCACCACGGCTACCAATATCAATTAACATTAATGTTATATTTCTCGATAATCCTAGAGATATGGGACGATTACAATAAATCACGTCTATTCCGAAAAAAAAGGTCTATTTGATAAATGCGTCGACCGCAACAAAGCCAATAACGGCATTTCATTTCTACCACCAACAGCCAATATCAATATTAATTTAATGAATATTACAAAAATTATGGGGAAGAAAATCCGCTTTCTAAGATAGAGAAAATGTTTCTCAGTGACCGGAACAGCTGAGTAAGAAATTCCAAAGGATACATGCGAAAGTCAATGGAATCTCACGAATTACCATCATATTTTACGCGTCGAGCTGAAATTACGGTTATCCCTCCGCAGCCTTTGCATAACAACCCACCGAAATTCGAACGCAATCCAACCACGGAAAAAGGACTCGGGGATTTAGGCCTTTTATAGTTTTTCCTTCGTCGTCGAGAGACGAATAAAAATCAAATCAGTAACTCGCTCGCACAACCGCGATGCGAGAGCGCACTAAAAGTGGCAAGGCTCGAACGGTGTTAGGTACGAAGACCAACGGGCTGTGTCCCCGAAGGGGGGCAGAACGCCTATGGCTCGATCGTGAACTTCCAGACCGCCCGTTTATTGGGGGACAATTTTGATATTGTTCTTTCTTACTCAAACCCGGTATGAACTTTAATTTTACAATAGGGTTTCGCGCTGCGACTTCTCTTTTCACCTACAACCGAGAGAGTGTGCAACAGTGCAAGTGAAAGCAGGAAGAAAAGACTCGAAGAGTTTCTCCGTGGAGGTTTCGACTTTTACGAACTTATCTTTCCTTTTTCAAGAGGGGGGCGGCGAAACGAGGGTGGCAGAGCGGCGGGAAAGACAGTTAGAAATGACCGCGAATAAAGGCAAGAACGAAGGGGGGACGAGGAACGTTTTTCGACGCTTTTGAGGTAAATGCTGCGGTCGTTGCATGGCCGAAAGCGAAATAAACGGTTTACGATATGATTTTTTATGGGTGCACGCATAGGAAGAAGTGTTTAGAGAAACGACGGGGGGGTCTCGTTGCAGAGACGGGTAAAAGCGGTCCCCCCCAAATCCGATAGTGGAATAAAATATTTCGCTACCAATTGGCCACGTTTGGGCCCCATTGGGCGTACCACGGTAATTCCGTTCTTACCATTTTTCTTTACCTCGGAATTGTACGATCCGGTGTGCCAGTGAATCTTTATTGCACTCAAAATTAAACAACGATCTTTCAGGTATCCGGGGAGAGGGGCCTTTCGGTTTCACGCTGTTTTTCCATAGGCAAATCCTGTTTTATTGTGGTTCCGCAGTTTATAGAACCGAGTCACTTCATTATTCGGGCAAATTCAATTAAGAGTCAAAAATAAAGGATGATTCGCTGATGTTAATTCGTTCGATCGTCGCGGTAGATCCACCACGATCGATCACGCAAAAAATTATTTAAAAAAATTATCCATTATTCCATAACATTCGGAAATTTCGGAGACAAAACTAGAAAAGGGTACGTGACGTATATCCTTGAACATTGAAGGATTTGCCTTACTTTCGAGGGCACAGAAACGGCGCATCGGTTAACAAAGATTTTCGGTACGGGCGTTCCATCGATTCTCATTTCGGCTCGCGGGGCGTTGTGGAGCGAGACGAAAATCATTCGCGCGGCATCTTCCTCCCGTCTCGGAGCTTAACCCTGGACGAAAACGGAACTCATCAAGCCCGAGAGGAAGTGGACACGTCCGAACAATTTCCTTACACGGTCTACTCTTGCCCACCGCCGGCTGCATCCACCCTTTCGGCCGATGATGGTCCTATTCCTGTTGCTCCCTGCTCTGCCTCTTCCACTATGTGTAGCCGCGAACGGAGTGTCCTCGGGATTCTCTGGACCCCCCCCCCCCCCCGCCCCCCCCCCCCGCCCCTGCTCCTCTCCCGTCGCGATTGACCAATTTGTCGAATCGATTTCGTTCGACGAAATGAACCTACGTAATTTTCATCCCCACTGGCAACCTCTCCGCTATGAAATCTCCGTACGTACACATATTCATCTCTTTTACGAAGAGTCGGAATGCTTGTTTCCTCACTCCTTCGATAATCCTCGCTCTCCGCTGTGCGGGCGACAACTTTTCCGCAACCCTCTTTCGCTCGATGTTCCAGATTGACGCCGGACCCTCTTTCCATTTTTTCTTTTTTTTTTTTCGTTCAATCCCGCACTTGACGATGTTTGCTATTCGTTCGTAATTTTGCGGAACACTTTTTTCATTTTTTTAAAATGTTTATGAGGCGAATGATTTTTGTTGATAAATTAATGTAAAATCCGTGGAATCCTATGTAATCTGTTCGGGACGTTTTGTAGATTGTGAGTCTTAAAATATTTTTTTACCAAAAGAAACGCGTCCTATTGTATCTCGAATATGTGGGACATACATGTAGAATAGACTACATATGACAAAATAAATTATCATAAAAATTATAATTAAATTCTAAATATTGCTGGAAATCTTCATCTCGTTAATATTTCACTATACACTTTACTTCCATGGGAATCCGCCCTACAAGAGTCAACGTCGCACTCATTTGCGGCATTTATTCCTAAGATATTTTTTATCAAATATTTCCACTCCCCCCTTCAACGCGCCTTAGATTTAATCGAGTTCCTCCTCAAGCTCATACATTCGAAATATAAATACGTGAAACATTAGAAGCGTTAGTGCGACGGTGAAACCCTAGACGGAGCGACGGCTAAAAAGTTCATGTTAATAAAATTTCCGAAGAAGCACTCACGAGGGTCCACATCCGTAGATACAAAGCCTACGGGGGGAAGGGGGAGGGGGATACACGGTGGGTACTTAGTGCGCGGACCACCTCCACCGTGGCCGTTGGCTTGGTACAGACCTCGTCTGCATTTCCCGAAGCACGCACGTTGTCAGGTCCGACCCCCCTCCCCCCTCGCCCAACCCCCCAGATATTACTCTTCGGGAATAGCTGTAAAACTGATGGAGGCCCGATAGGGACCCTGCTCTTGCTTCTGTTGCTTTCGGGGTGCGTCTCATCCATTTAGGTCCATCACACATGACTGGATGGGGTGAGAGACGACCCCTGGAGGTTCTCACGTGGAGCGTCCAAGCTCTACATCAGTGCTACAGTCGCAACCCCCCGTCCTACTCGCTCTTTATACGAGCCTTCCGCGTCTACTGTGACCACTTTCGCAAAAAAATCCTTCCACGCGCATCAAATCAAATTATGACGACACAGAGATGAGAGGTGGAAGCAAGGGAAAAGCGAGCAAAAATTATTGAAGGGATCCAGCTGCAGCTTCGCCACACGGCGGACCCGAAGACTTTGTCGAAGGATCCGAGAAAAAAAAAGAACTGCAAAAAATATTTCCGAAAGAAATTGGGTTGACAAATTTTTTTTGGTTAGCCTTCGAAACTGACGTCCTCATTTTTTTCATCTCGGGCATCGAACGGGAGGAGAAAATTGAATGGAAAAACGTTTTGGTTAAACTGAATCGAGATTGTGATATTATCGCGACATCTTATTATTATGATTTTTTTCGTAACTGCTTGCATCGAGAGTTCTTTGAGCTCTCGGGGCTATAAGTGTGTCTCGTTCGACGGGAACGGGATTTAT
Organism: Ischnus inquisitorius; assembly: GCA_963924025.1. Lineage (NCBI taxonomy): Eukaryota > Metazoa > Arthropoda > Insecta > Hymenoptera > Ichneumonidae > Ischnus > Ischnus inquisitorius. The sequence continues at coordinate 6,683,280 of OZ001251.1, read as the reverse complement.
CGATTGTTCTGTCGGTCCAGTGGTCCCCTTCGAGGCTTTGCTGCATATACGGCGTGCGTGGCCCCCACGACCCCTCCGCCACTCCTCTTTCCGCCCGGCTCACTGACACGACATGTGTGCCTAGTTTGTATCTGTACTCGCGTTCTCTTTAGTGGGGCGCTTCAAGTTTCCGAGCTCCATGGCACTCGCTACATCGCATAAGGATAGCTTTACGCGAGGGGACGCAGGAACACTATCCGCGGATACGAACGAAAGACGCTTGTTCTCAAACATCTTTCGGGGGAGTATTCTCACCCTCGTGCCCTATGCCATTGCGATACACGATATCGATGCCATAATTACCGAAACGTAAAAACAGCGAAAAATGATAAATGATAAATGATAAATGATAAATGATAAATGATAAATGATAAATGATAAATGATAAATGATAAATGATAAATGATAAATGATAAATGATAAATGATAAATGATAAATGATACATGATAAATGATAAATGATAAATGATAAATGATAAATGATAAATGATAAATGATAAATGATAAATGATAAATGATAAATGATAAATGATAAATGAACAAATCGTCATGAAATTTGTCAAGAATATACAAAAAAAACTGCAATTGTTTAAACTCTGAACACGAGCATAGCTGAGAAGTTGAAAAAAAATTGTTTTGTTAGATAGATTTGTGTCGAAGATAATCGTGACGAAATGATTGGGGGGTTCAGAGGGGATAAAGCACCCTAGGGCTCGAGTCTCGGTTAGATGCGCGGGAGCCCGCAGGGGTACGCCGCGACAACCCCCGTAGCAACCTCTCAAAATCAACCCCTAGCGCTCGCCGCCCTCCTTTTCATCCGACAGCGCGGTACACAAACGCGCGCACGCTGTCGGACGAGCCATACGTCATCCACACGTCGTCGAGCATGCTTCATTATGTCGACGTTAATACTGCACGGGTTATTCTTTCCGTCGTGTCCCCAACCCCCCTTCTCGTGCACGTCTATAAACATTTGTCAGATTCTGAGCACGAAATTCTGCAGCTACTTACCGATCTCACACACTTTCGTTTCTATGCTATCGCGATTCGAAATCATAAAGGATAAGAGAACAAAAATATAAATTTCACGAATCTACGAATAGAGAGGATTTTTTATGCTACGCTGTATTCTATGAAACTATCTGACATAGAGAAAAATTGATAATACTCTCATAATAGCCGCGGATAAATGCATTTTAACAACATCCATTTGTTTATTATTATTTTTTATATAATTTTCCAATCTCATTTTTACTCTATTTCATTTTATTATATTTTTATTGATATAAGCTCTTTTGAATTTGGGACAAAGGATATCGGATTCGCAAACATCGAATTTTGCGTTACAGACGTCTGGCAAATAATGTATGTATACGAGTATAAAAACGACAAAATGCGGAAAATAAAAAAGAACCAATATATAATGATTGAATACATCAGAAAATTAAGTTCAATTTTTGTTGATCGAAGTTATAATTCACACATTGTGACAAATATTTCGTACAATAAACCAAAACGCTAGAGGACCAACATCCGCGGGATTAGCCGAAAGAATTAAATCAGCACACCGCACAGCTCGGCGATGGGGGCTTTCACCCTTCGCATACAGAAGGCCGTGAGCCATCGGGAGATCAGCTGAACGGTGTATTCCAGCGCAGCGTTACACGCCGCCTCCCGCTCTAACTCCGGATCGCGAAGACCCGGAGGGATCCCATGGCAAAGTTACACAAGTAAAAGCTAACATCAGGGGCCAGGACTCGGCAGGGGCATTGAGGGGGGTATAGTATAACAGCGCGGCGGTAATAATGCACGTTGCGTGCTGACGCAGACCAACACGCTCGCGCGAGGGTGCACGCGCGCGCATTGGCCCCTCGTGCACACCACTGTTAACGCACACACGAGCAAAGGAGAGCCCGTCGGTTTCTTTGTGCGCGAAAGTCTCCGTAAGGGCTGCCGCGAGGTCGATGCCCATGACGATGAAATCGGGCTAACCCAAAGGCTATAACAATCTAAGCCTAGGAAGGGAGAAGAGAGACGGCGAAGCGAGAACGGCGAGACAAGGGAGAAAGAGAGGAGGCGAAACGACACGAAAACTGCCGGGGGAAGCTAACACCATGCATTATCTAATACGCCGGGATTGGGGAGCAAAGGGTGGGGGGGGCTCTTTGGGGTGGTTGCCCATATGTGGTACCCCGTCTACGAGCCACTGTGCCCATTCTCAAAAACCTCCGTACGGTCAGCGCGGTATTACCATGGAGAAAGAAGCCAGCCGAGGAGGGATGCTAAATCCACCATCGACGCTATCCCCCATCCTCATCTCGTCTCGTTTCATCCCCCCCCCCCCCCCCCCCCCCCCCTGGTTCGGTACGCGCCAGTCTCTTTCTCCGCGATCCATTATTCCGCGGCCCGCCCCATTATTTATACTTCAAACCCAAAACCCAACTATCCCTGGGGATATTGCCAGCACACATGCGCATATCAATGATGCATGTAAGGTATACAAAAGTGCAGACAGTAATTCGTGAATAGTTGGAATACTTTTTCTTTTTTTTTTCGCGTTTTTTTTTTACCGCTGTACATTTCGCGACGTTTAATATTTTCGTCGCGGGAGTTTTCGCGCGCATATTCATATGTTCCTTTGACCAGAAAGGCGAGTCCTACGGTACTGACACCGTTTGCCGTCGGGACAGTATTAAAAAACATAACGGCAGGAGAGCTCAGGCATCGAGGATTCAGAGATTCATGGAATAGGCGGATCAGTGAAATAACGATTGTATTAGTTGCACTAAAATCAGGATTATTCAAGAAATTCTCCAAGAAATAATTTTTTTGAGGAATCAATTTTATCAAGTTATTTTACGAAAAACGGTTTTTATAAAGTTAATTTCTGAGTACACGAAGAAAAATGATTGGTTGCCAGAACCAACTGCGGCGCTAGAAAACTGAAATTATTTGGAGAACCAATACATTTCTTGGGCGAATAAATAAATTGATTGGTCCAACAAATAGATTGTACCAACTAATATTAATTTCTAGCGCCAAAGTTGGTTCCGGCAATTAATTTATTTTCTCCGTGTTTGCAAAAAATAATCTCTTGGAAAATGAATCTCGAAATAATTTTTCAAAAACTACTTTTTTGTAGAATAAATTAGTAAATAAATTTGCACAGTCTTCTTTTGGAAAATTAATTTTTCTAAACTGACAGAAAGAATATTTAACAAACGCGCAAGCGAAGCAAAGAGTGTCTCGTTGAAAGTTTCCCAAGTCCACCGAAGGCGTAGAGAGAAAGAAGAAATTGAGAGAGAAGTTTACCCATTACCCGGGTGGCGACATAAATATTCGTACTTTCTAATCCCTCGGAATAGCCCCGTAGCCCAGTGACCCAAAACCCCAAGCTCGGTCGACCCAAAGAGTCTCCCCACCCCTCCGGGTGTGCACATTGGAGTTACGGTAAGAATCGTAAAAGCGTGCGCGCGAGCCTCGTCGAGAACCGATTGCGCTTCTCTTCCGAGATCCTTGAAGATTTTCGTCTCCTTTCCACTTGCATAATTGCTCTCGCTCGCCCGCACTCGTGAGACCGCGGCACTGCGCTGCGCGCGAGAGTGTGGGAGTTATTGCCGACGTTGTGTCCGGCGACGGACGCCGATTGCGGTAATCCTCGACTCCCGGTTACCTGCGACTGACTTCCGTAGCCTTCGGTTTGCCGGCGGCAGCCACCGGCGGTAAATGAATGTCGACACGCGCTTGGCGACGCAAAGAAAGATGGTTAAAGAAACAAAAAAAAATGGAACTACGGAAAACAGCAGGATGGAAATCTTCGGACACTCGGTGCGACTGCCCATCAACCTTCAGATCACCAATCATATTTACGTCCACTCGGACTATCTTAAATCGTTGTCGGATGAATCTTAACTTGCTCGTCGAACGAAAACCGAAATTGTTGAAGTAACCTGTTGGTTGAAAAACTTCCACGCGAGTTTAGTAAATCGATTCATATATTTTTTTATTTTGCTCTCGGTGAACTGTACTGAATTTTGCAAGTCTTTATCCATCGTCAGGTCTTCCAATTGAACCTGATCTGTATCCTCATGGTCAACAAGAACTAGTCAATCGAGTTAGATAGTTAAGAAAAAAAATCCAAATTTGGGCTCGCTTTTCGAATAACCAACAATCTTCTAAGTGCTCAAAAGAAGCCTGAAACTGAAACTATCGCCAAAACCAAAATTGTTTCCTTCTTGACTAATTTCCGTGCGAACCTGAGTGAAAAAACTGGGATCTGCCGGTAGAGTCGTCATTGACCGTAGAACTTATCGAACGGATTTTATCAGTCAAACAAGTGTCTCATTATCGAGGCCCAAGGGCGAGTGAGTAAGAGCGATAGCGGCAACGGTCGAGTGGCGGAATTACGGGTGACGGGATGGCAAATATTTGGTCTCAGTGTAATAGGATTAATATCCGACGGGTCGTTAGCGATGGAAGAGACAGAGCGACGCGGTGTGTATGTAGGATAGCTTAATGCCTTACAGATATGGATAGTATTAACCCTTTCGAAAACGCGCCGGTGCTCGCCCGAACCTTGGCCGGCGATGCGCCCGCGACTTCGTACTTTTTGTCCGGAATCCAATCCGAGATAAGCCGATTTTTGCGTTCATCGACTCGCATGTTATCGCTGTACGTCCAATCAACGCGCGAACACAGTTCATTAACTATAAATATTCCAACGGTCGGGTTGACGGAACGAAATGGAATAACGATGGGAATGCGCACAATCGCATCAGGACTTTAAGACGATGCGAAAAGATCGATTTCAAAAAATTTAAGAGCCGTATTTATAATCCTAATTAAAAAATCAAGTTGAAACATTATTTTTTTAATTAACGGTTGAAATCCAGTTTCAATTTAAGTATACAAGTTTTAACTGATCCTGGAACTTTAACTAAAGAAGAAAATTCCGAGTTCGAACTCGGGACTATAAATTCGACGCTAAGTTTATTTAATAACGCAGTAAAAGTTCGATATCTTTAAATAAAACAAAATGTTACCGATCGCGGTAGTAAAACGCAGTCTCGGGTTTCATATGACCTTAATAGAAATAGAAAAAGGCTATAGACATGAAACAAAAACAATTTTAAGTCTCGTCAATGCGATAAATTGCGACCCCGCAAATCACAGTGCGCGCCGGATACGTCGTTGAAAAAACTCGTGCACAAACAATATTGGATACGGCGAACGAGTGCGAATGTTCGATAGCTCGAAGCGCAACGATACCCTTCCCGTCGAGTGAAAATTCTCGGTTTAACTTTTTCCACACCGACCTCCCCCGCGGCGGGTTCGGCAATATACAAATGCTTTACGATTATAGCAGCGTTACGGAAGGCTGTTGGGGGTTGGCCGAAGGTACGAATCCTTGAATGCCGAGGGCTTTAGGTCAGTGGGCTACGAGGAACGAAGGGCTGGAAGAGTCTCGTCTGTGCGGAACGGGCGCGCGCGGCTTCAGCGTGAAAGTGCGGAGACGAATATTTATAAGCTTTTACCCTCTTCGTTTCTGCGTTCCCTTCGCTCTCGCAGCTCGCTCGGCGGTATTATTTAACCGGCAACGCGATTTTACCACTTTATATGGACGAGAGAATCGCCGAGCGCTGCGCTCGGCCTATTCGGCAATCGGTGAAAACCAACGGTGGCTCGACTAAGGTCGTATAACTTGCTTACCGTTTCGGTGCCACAAGCTCCACGACGTTATATTACTACACCCCACTTCGCTAAAGTATCTTCCCTTCTCGCTCTCCCTGCGCCCGAACAATCTCGAGTTTACACAACAATCCTTCGCGGACAATCGTAAAAGAGATTTCTTTTTTTGACGAAACGGATTCGCTACCTTATGAGCAATCGAAAACTTTCTTTCCCTTAACTCTTTTCGTACAGTCGACTATGGTCTGTTCATAAATGTTTCGAAGATTCAAGAGCTTTTTTTTTTTCAATTTTTGGCAAATTTTGTTAGCATTTAAGGCCGAATTTTTTTTTAATCCTCAATATCCATGTCAATGATTAAAAAAATTAAATTCGATCGTCGAATGGCCGAGAAGCTCTCAAGTTCTTCGCCTCAGCTATTACGCGGATATTTCAGATTAACAAAAAGAAATTAAGCAACAAAGTGCTGGAAGCTGCCACGGGATGACCCGGCAGATTCTCCCACCCCGTCCGGAATAATTCCAACAAATCTCTTTGTCGCGAGGGAAAACTTCTCCGACGAATTTTACGACACGCGCCTTTCCTACTTCGCTGGTCGGGAGGTGTGCCGCAGTGTATTTTGATTTATAACTCGTCGTACGCCACAGCGAAAGCCACTCTTGGCCGCCGTCCGTAACGTTAGCGCTCTAAGTAACTCGCGCAGCCTCTTAGAGCAGGAGGGCCTCACGGCTTCGTCTCGTCGTCCGTTGCGCACTTTCGCTCGAGGCTTCGAATAGCATCATCTCGAGCTTTCTTTCTTCGTTCTCCTCCGTTCCCTCGAGCCGGACAGGCCGGGGCCCGCTCGGTGAACCTTAAGGGATTCCGTAGCTTTGTTTTGCCTTTCGAGAATTATATGGCGCGTGGCTCGGCCGTGGAGGTGTGGAGTGGAGGGGAACGACGTCTGCAGCGGCGAGAGAAAGAATAATGAAAGAACGAGAGCCTACGACGCAACGAGCAACAGACGCGCGCGGGTCTCGAGATAATTTACGAAAATATCGTCCCGGAGAATATAATTCACGATGGGCCCTTCCTCGACGGCCATTCCCCTATTTTACTTTATTTCCCTATTTGTCAACCTCGCCGGCGCGTTGCGTCGGCTCGTTCTTACGTGAAAGTTTCGAGAGCCCACGCGCGGGCGCGCGTCTCGAGCAACAGATCGTGCCCTATCCGTCGCGCGCCTCGAGAAAACTTCGACCCTCGTGTTTTTATTGCAACGACCAGGCATGCTCTTCGTCGTGCTTCGTAAGCGAAAGAATTCTGCGAATGCCTGAGGCCCGGAAACAATCTTGAAAATTGTAACGTTTATGTTTTTTTTTCAATTAAATAATGCGTTCGGCACTTGAAGAATAATGAAAAATTGATTTTAATCCTGCTCGTACATCTCGTTTATAACAATAACTCGAAGACTGTTCAAAATTTCTTGATTCGGAAAAAATATCTAGAAAGTTCGATGCGCAGGCTATCAGAATATAGTGGATGATTTTCTTTTAACGATTTCACTTTTTAAATATAAGGCATAAACAAAGAGTTTAATCAGTCGAGCGGTCTCAAAACTTTGAGCGCTTCGTTCATCGAGCGAAACTTTTCTGAGAAATCTGAAATAATTCATGCGTGTAGCTTCAACTTTTTACTATTGAATTGCGCCAAGCAAATGTTTATAAGTAAAATAGTTTTTTTGTTACAAAGAAATACAGCGAACAACGTTATCTTCGCGATAAAAAAACGCGACGAAGATGAATACTGGTTCGAATTGTTTAAATGAGCGAGTAAATAAAATTTTGTCCACATTCTTTATAAACTTGATATGTTCCTTTTCGCAACTGAGAGCGCTAAATGCTTTATTGGAACTGTCTGAATAGTATAAATACCACCGATAACAAACAATTCTTTTAACAATGAACCATTGTTCTGCGCACGCGAGAGTTTCTCTCGTGGGAAAGCAATGGAAGAAAGTTCATTTCGTACCGATAAAAACAGCGATTTTTTTTTCCAACACATTGTTTATCGCTGGCAAGACCGAATGTTATGGAAATCGAAGAAATGAGAAACATGAGTACAGTACGAGAGGCTGTAAAGGAAAAAGTGTGGGAGAAAGGGCGCGTGCTGTTAATCTTAAGGTGAAAGTTGTTGTCGTTCGTGGGTCGCGCGTGCCTCGTCGTTTCGCCGAGGGGTTCAGTTCCCAGTACGGTCCGCAGGTTCGGGCCAAGCGCGCCCGCGTTGCTTACCGAAATATCGAGTATTCGACCTTGAATCGTTTCGTCTCGGAAGATGAACGACGAAATGTATTTTGACGAAACGACTGTTAAGTCGCACGGGATTGTGTATACCTCGGGCCGATCGAGGAAGGAGAAGGTGTCGCGCGCCGCCCTCTGTGACTGTTGACTCTCTCTTAACATATTTATGATTTATGATTTTTTGCCCCCACCACTCTCGCCGGTACATCCGTTTCTCTGTTGACTCATTCGCTTCTACTCGAGTCTGATACACCGGCAATTTTCTCATACTACCGCGCGAATTTTTTCAAAAATGAATTCTCAATTGGCTGAACAATTAAAGAAAAGTTTGAAGCTTTTTTATAGCTTCCTCATTAATGTTTTTACCCCCAAAACCGACAGTCGTCATTTTTCGGTCTGTAAGAAAAGATTTGCCATTAAGGGAATTAATAAATTCAGTTATTAAGGTTTTACTCCGAATATTCCCAACATTTCGCCGGTTAAAAAATAAATTCAATCGAACGTCGAAAAAAAGAATCGTTCATTTGATTTATCGGATGCACGTCCGGTTCTAATGCTTCACAATATATGCTATATGTATTCTTACCATATTGTTCATCCGAATCGCAAGATCGCATTGTGTAGTACGACCAGAAAAATGCATTTCCTTGGGACGCATGAAAAGAAACGAAACACGTTGGTTTTGGATGGAAGAAAACAGCGAATTCTCCCACGCCTCGTAGTCACAGGTGGGCGCGGAAAAAAACGGTAGCCCTTGTCGCAACCGAGGTAATTGAGACGTCTGGATCACTTGAATACCGCGCGAAAGCTCTTCGACTTTTCCTTACCTACCCTACTTCGAGTGCCGTGCGAAGACGAATGCGACGAAATAGGAAGAAAAATTTCGTAACTTTACACTGCGACGCGGGGGCCGAATGAGGGTGCAACAAGAAGCAAGGACACATTGTCGTCGCGTATAATACTATAATAGACGATGGGCTCGAACCGAAATTTCACAAGAGATGCGCTCGACATCTCTCTCGTCTTCCTCCTGGCTTATCCAAAGATTTTAGTGAAAAAAAACCATACGAAAACGGAATGAAAACAAAACGAAATATTAGCTGGATTTTCTCTTCGCCGTGCAAAGACCAAAACCAATAGATTTTTTTCAATGCAAACACCGAGAAAATGTAAATTTTCTATTTATGCATTTCATACACAGAAGTAATGCGAAATAAAAAACACGTAATTGAAAAGATTTTTAACCGGAAATAATCGAACAATTACTGTTTTTTCGTTTATTTGAATTTTTTAAATATTCGTCAAATTATAATGGAAATAATGATAATAATATAAATTATTCGATGCCTGAAAGCTTTTCGGGACACGAGAAATCCACCCCCGTTTTCGAGTTCTCGAGTTTCATTCATGAAACGTATCGTGAGAGTAGCGCAAGGGGGGAGGGGGGAGTAGGGATAACCGCGCCACAATCATGAATGGACCGAGAAACTCGGTCTGAATAAGCGACGACACAAATCTGTGTTGGACCGCGCGCCACGCTATTGCCTTGCACCCTGACTCGAAATAAATCAGGGACGCAGCTACGGATAATGCAGGAGAACTCTCTTCGGGGATCGAGGAAGCACCAAAAGAGCGGAAAGAAGCGAGTTGAACGGCTTTATCCGAACGGGCAAACAGTGGTGGACCCGCCTTCCCGCATCGACCAAAGTGTCACAATGCCAATGTTCGTCCTCTATTTTCTATTGTAATGTATACGAATATATATATATATTTTTTCTTTCCTTCGTCATTTTTCGTACATGCTTCTGAGCGTGCCAAAAAAAGACCGTACAAGAATGAGAGAGAGAACGATACGAACTGTAAGTCACTGAAAGAACGAAAGACGAAATTGATGAGACCAAGGGCGAAAAATCTAAAGATCTCGAGGGAGGCTCGAAGGGACAGAAATATTTGTACGTTTTTTGACCCCATCGATTTTCCGGGTAAGGCATCACCGGCGAGACGCGCTCAATGTCGCGGAAACACGAAACACGTTGGAAGAGATAAATATGAGCGATTGATACTCACGACGAAACGAAAAGAAGGGAATGTCGTGTGTCCTAATGCTTTGTTTGCACGCAGAGTCGTTGATGCGTGCAAAAATAGCAGTAAAATTCTATTGGAATAATTCATGATTTATTGTATTCAAAATTGACGCAACACACGGACAGTGTTTAATTTGTTTCACCATAAGAAATAAACTTAATATTAGTGATTTATTAAAATTGAGATATGTTTAAAAAAAGGCTTTTGCACGTTGCAAAAAATGTCGAAATAACGTTAAAATTAATGATTATATCGATAATATATCATTCATAAATTTTCATTAATTATTTATTATTATAACCGTGAATGAATATTATTTTTATTTTTGTTAAAGAAAGATTAAATAAATAAGTTGGCGTGGGCAGTCCCGCTTTGGCCCTCGTACTGTACGGATGTGTTTCCTCGTGCGCGACAGCAGAGTGTTTACAATTCGAAGCAGTGCGTATAGCAGTGTAATAGCGTGTGAGAAGGGCATTAAGTCCTGCCGTAAAGAAAACTTTACGCGAAACAGAGCAGACGAGCGATAGCTCGGTGCTCCACTAAGCAACCAAAACTGACCGGAGAATTTCTCTGACTACAGAGAATTCCCCAAAGACTACAAAGAACGATCATGTCTACACAAAAGAAGCAAAACTACGCTATGGCCGCGAAAACTGAAGCTATTCCTACGAAAGAGCAAGCTATAGTAATAGACGCAATCGGGAGCATACAACTCAAGGAATATGCATTCGCGCTAGGCAGAGTAATCCCTCCGGACCAGATAAGATTCATCTCACGCATATCTAACAACCGGATCTGTGCATATGTAGCCAGTGTAGCAATAGCAAACGACCTAATCGACGCCCATAAGGCGATCATAGTCGACAGTCAGGCATTGCAGATCAGACCGCTGATTGCAAGAAACAAAAGAATAGTTCTATCGAACGTCCATCCGTTCATTCCTGGCGAAGTTATTATGGAAAAACTAAAGGCGATCAACATAGAACCGGCATCGCCGATCACGTATCTGCGAGCCGGAATACACGAAACGAACTTTAACCACCTAATGAGTTTTCGGCGACAGGTCTTCATACAACCAGAGGACACTGCAAAACTCCCTGATACGATACAACTCAACCACGACGAAACAAATCACGTCATATACATTAACACAGACACCCAAGGATGCTATCTATGTAAGGACGAAGGCCACATCGCCAGGAACTGCCCGACGAACACAAACACGAGAAACGACCGAGCCGAAGAAACTCCTGTAAACAATAACATCGAGACTGAATCAAACCAGGGCAATGAGGAAGACGTATCGACTTTGGCAGAGACGAGCTCAAACGCTGATAACAGAATTACAGCCAAGCGCCCATCCTCGGAGTCTCCCTCTCCACCGATATCTCCGGTTCATGCTGCCCCTGTCGCGCCAAACCAAGCGGCCACGCTGAACAGGAATTTCCCAGCGTTGAAAAAACCGAAGAAACAGAAAGTAAACATCATCACAAAGCCAAAAGAAGACGACACGCCTATCCAGGATCCACTAGGTAATATAGCAACCGAAATACAAGCACACCCAGAGAAATACGAACTAAATTACCTACAGTTGTGCAACTTTCTCGAAAAAGCGACCGGTAATAACGACGTTGATAAAGTAGCAGAAGAATTCAAGATCGCTCCCTCCGCCTTGGCGACAATGCTACGGAAGCTATACCCGCTAATCGTAGGACGTGGCTACAAAACGAAATTTACGAAAATCACGAAAAAACTCGAAAGGTCCGGCGAGTCCGAATTCTCCGGCGACAGCGAGGGTGCATCGATGCAGTTCATGGAAGTACAGTGACAAGCACGCCGTAACGAAGAAGCATGAAATTTCTACAGTGGAACCTAAATGGTTTCTACACAAGAAGAGAAAGCCTCGACATCTTATTAAAAAAAATTACTCCGGAAATAATATGCCTGCAGGAAACAAACTTTAAGGGTGATCATTGTGCGCGACTAAAAGGCTACAATCACTATCACAGGAATCGCGACTTCGCCATCCACGCTAGTGGAGGTGTTGCAATCTTCGTACGAGAGCAAATCCCATCCGAAAGCATAACAGTCGTCACCCCACTTGAGGCAGTCGCAGTATCGATCTTAACCCCACAAAAAGTAACGGTATGCAGTATTTATTTACCAAATAGCTACCCACTGTCACAAGCGGAACTCGAAGATCTAACGCATCAATTACCCAGTCCATTCATCATACTAGGTGATTTCAATTGCCATAATCCCTTGTGGGGTTCGAACAAACTCGATGCTCGAGGCAAAATTGTTGAGCGATGGCTTAATGATCCCGAACTTTCTATTTTAAACACGAACGAACCTACGCATTTTAATCTCGCTTCAGGAACAGTCAGCGCGATAGATTTGAGTATCTGCTCTTCCAACATTTCCGAAAAAATTGAATGGTCCATCGATGAAGATCTGAATGATAGTGATCATTTCCCGGTGTATATTAAATTCCAAAAAACAATCCAAGGAGCTGTAAATCAAATATCACGCGTTGCGTGGAAGTTGGGATCTGCCGACTGGGGAGAGTACAGAACGCAAATTGATGCGCTTATCACAGAAGCATCGCCCCTTTCAGAAGTTAACTCAAACATAGATGACATACTGAATTCCTTCTCCACAATTATCTGTGAAGCAGCCAACATCGCTATTCCGAAAAACTCCCAAACGACGAAAAAACAGAACGTACCATGGTGGAATGCGAAATGCGCAGAAGTCACAAAAAAGTCAAAACATGCATTTCAAGTATACAAAAAACACCCATCACTTGAAACAAAAAATGAATTTAAAAAACTAAGATCGATAACGAGACGTACTCTCAAAGACAGCAAAAAGGAATCATGGAAAGCGTTCGTAAGTAGCCTCAACAATAATACGCCCACGGACAAATTATGGAAAGGGATAAAAAGTATTCAAGGACAGAACTACGCGAGCTTCCCACCGTTCTTACTAGACCCATCGGGAAACGCAAAAGAGAATGTCACAGATATGGCAAATCTGCTAGCCGAAACATTCGCAGCAAATTCAAGCGACGCAAACTACTCCCCCCGATTTGTACAACAAAAACACGAAACAGAAAGAACAATCAGCGAAAATATACAGACGGCAATAGCCGATACCCTCGATACGTGCGAAGATCCGATCAACTCTCCTATTAATATGTCAGAGCTGAATATTGCACTTTCATCATGCACGAATACCAGCCCTGGACCAGATGGTATACCAAATATACTAATCAAGGAACTCTCAGAAAAAGGACGTCGAACATTGCTCGAAATATACAATTTCATCTGGAAAAACGACTCCTTTCCCCGAGCGTGGAAACTAGCAACAGTCATTCCAATCCCTAAGCCCGGAAAAAATCGAACAAATGCAGCAAACTACCGTCCGATATCTCTTACTTGCAATATGTGCAAAATATTAGAGAAAATCATAAATCGACGCCTCAAATGGTCGCTAGAACAAAACAAGCATATTACAGCACTACAAAACGGGTTTCGACAATTCCGCTCCACCAATGACCACCTAGTCCAGCTGGATACATATATATGCGATGCCTTCGCGAACAAGCTCCACGTCATGGCCGTATCTATGGACATTGAAAAGGCATATGAGATGGTATGGAGGCATAGGATAATTGATATACTCGTGAAGAAAGGATTCAAGGGACACATTATAGCATTCATTGACAACATCCTTCGAGACAGATATTGCCAAGTTCGAATCGGCAGCGAAATGTCTAAAGTGGTGAACATTCAAAACGGAGTACCTCAAGGGTCAGTTATTAGTGTGACGCTCTTTTTACTGGCAATAAACGACATAGTATCGAATATCAAGGCACCGGTTAAAGCCTTGCTCTACGCAGACGACCTAACGATCTTCTGCTCCGGAAAAAACATTATGACAACCCAGGGACTTATCCAACACTCTTTAGACAAGCTCTCAAAATGGACAGATAATACAGGGTTTAAATTCTCGCAAACCAAAACGAAATATGCGCTATTCACGAGAGCTCAGACGAAACGACAACCAGCACCTGAATTGTTCTTAAAAAACTCAAAACTGGAAAGAGTTGAGATGCTCAAGATTCTCGGACTCACTTTCGATGCTCGATTGACCTGGACAAATCATATAAAAATCCTAAGAGCGGAATGTATGAAACGTATAAATATAATGAAGTCACTTGCCTCAAAAAACTGGGGTTCGGATTATCAAACGCTACTGAATACATACAAGGCGATCATCAGGAGCAAACTCGACTATGGGGCGGTAATTTACGGCTCAGCTTCGGAAAGAACTCTCAGAAAACTAAATTCGGTACAGACGAGTGCGCTCCGCTTAGCGATCGGCGCGTTTCGCACAAGCCCAAACACCAGTGTCCTGGCAGAAAGCGGTGAAATACCTATTGACATAAGAAGAATAGAACTGCTCTTCCGATATGCACCTTCATACGATTCGCTTCCGGAAATCCGACAAAGAATCAGAGATTCTTACAGTCCACTAGAACAAGCATACGAAAAACGGAGTCAGCTTCCGCAGTCTTACGCCTACAGACTCAAACAACGATCACTGGAATACAACCTACAGATTCATCCAACATTCGAGCGAAAGATAAATCCCTTTCCTCCATGGAACCCGCCGAAATTAAGCGTCGACCTTCATATCGCCGATGTGACAAATGAAAAAAAAAGTACGACAGCGAGGAAGTACCAGAAACTTTTCAGCGACCTGCTCGAGAATAAATATTCCTCGCATATAAAAATTTACACGGACGGATCCATCGTCGACGGGAAAGGAGGATGCGCCATCGTTCTCGAAAACCAGGTACTTCTGTTCAGAATGCCGGACTCCTGCTCGAGCTTCTCATGCGAAGCCTACGCCTTAATACAAACCCTACACATAATAAATGAAACGAAAATATCTCCCGTAGCAATCTTTACCGATTCGAGATCATTGCTTGACGCACTTAGAAACACAGCCAGCAAGGATAGTATGGTTCAAGATATTCAACAAAAAATAAAGGGTATCCAAGAGAAGGGGCTCGAAGTCTCCTTGGTCTGGATCCCTTCGCACAAAGGCATTGAAGGCAACGAGAAAGCTGACGATGCAGCCAAACTGGCAACGACATCAGGAAAAAACGACACCGATAAGATACTGATCTCCCTATCCGAATACAAAAAATACATCGCCAGAAACGTCAAAATGAAATGGAACGAAAACTGGACAACGAGTCGGCTTACCAAACTACACGAAATACGAACGGATATATGGGAAAAAACGCCAGTGGTGCAGGGCAGGAAAAACCAGTCAATCATAACTCGTTTAAGAATCGGACATACGAACATCACGCATATTCACCTCATAACGAAGACGCCACCAAATCGCTGCATAACCTGTGATACGCCCTTATCTGTCGAACATCTCCTAATCGACTGCCCTGATAGACAAGAACATCGAAACAAACATAAACTACCAAAAAGTTTAAAAATGTGCCTAAATGACAGTGCGGGAATCCAAAAAGTGTTGGGTTATTGCAAAGAGACTAATATTCACAATGAAATTTAAAGGCGACCGCGCAAGGCACACTCTACTAAATCGTCAAATCTATCTCTTTCTGCTTAATTTGGTATATAATTTCCCTATCCGCCTATGTAGCCCCCCCTGGTATGTTTCACCTCTGCAAGCTGAAACACTAATGTATCAACGGTCGCCAATAACCTCGATGTTGACGCGACCCTAAATAAATATATAAAAAAAAAAAAAAAAAAAAGTTGGCGTGAATTCGCTCATTCATCGTGTTTGAAAATTTAGGATATTAAAAAAAAAATTCGAATTGTCGATACTTTAATTTGTGTTATGATTCTGTCAACGGTGGGGATCGACGAGGACGACTCAATTTCGTGGCCCCCGGTCAAAGGCCGGGAGTCGCGGGTTTCGCACCATTGTCCATCGCACCTGTGGTCTGCGAGGAGTAAACTTTCGGTGCCCCTCGAAAGAGCAAAGGGACACACCCCGTCGTCAATAACGATCTTCTTCTTGCTCGTGGCACACTGGCCGTGAGCTTTGCTCACGATTCGTTCGACTTTGGGATACTGACAACTTTCTTAACTGTTGCGACGACAATTTCGTTCCGGGACGCCTCTTGGCGTTTGTGCGTTATTCCATGGAAGAGAAAAAACGAGACAACCTCCTCCCATGGGAAAGGAAGTGACGACGAGGACGAGTGTCGTGAAGAACGATTCACGAGGCAAATACACATAAATCGAAATGGTCAAGTCGAAGAATTAGTTTTTTTCTTCTTCTTCTTCGTGTGAAAATGTATTCTGTACAGGTGGGATGCGTGCGAAAACTTTCGGAAATATTGTTTCCGTGTCGCAGAGGCGAATCGAGGGTTCGGAGTATTTTTACGAAACGATTTGTCGAACGAGGAAGACGTACAAATTTCTCGTGTACGCGACGACGGGACAGTCGTATTTTATTTCGTGGACGAAAATGGAACGGCGCCCAGGATTCACCGGATGCATCATTGTCCACCGAATCGTTGAGTATACTCAACAGAAACGCCCAGCAAATATATTTTTTTGGTTCCATTCAGCTATTGCTCGATTTGAACTTTTTTGTTTTCTCGATTTTACTGTTTGTTTTTTTCTTGGGAAAATATTTGCGGCGTTAAATCTTAATTGAAAATCTTTTGCGCTCAATGATCAAATAAAAGAGCGTAGAAAAATTTTCCTTGGCCGATCGGAAAAACGATATTTTCTGAACCTCAATTTTTTTTCAGAGTTTTATCACTTTTTTAAAAATAATTAATCAGGCCATTTGAATTACTAATGAAAAATGTTGAACGCGTATTTGCGCTGCCCGCACATGCGGGGCCGAATCGATTGAATAATTAGAATGATAACTCGGCGAAGATAGAAAGTTCATTAAGAGCACGTTTCCGGACTACCGCCCGTCGGGAAATGCCTCTTCACATTCGATTTCCCGATTCCCTGTCGTGTAACGCTACAACAGTTATTTCCAGTGTTACGAGATTTAAACCTACCGCGAGAATGCCACAAGCACGCGGCCGCTGATGGAAAGAGTGTTTGCGAGGTAAGGCAGAACGGAGGAAACCGAGCAGCTGAGTTATTTCGAACGATGTACTATTTTTGGCGTGGACTAAACAGTGGGGAGGTCACGTTGCGAGTCGAAGACGAGCCATTATCAACCACGAAGAATAAGATTTCCGTTGGTAAATTACAACCGAAGAATAAGGTTTCGTCAGGCGAGATTCACTGCTAATCTTCATAGAATTTGCCCAGATCCAAGTGATCATATTATTAGTATAATTATAATTTTAAAAAATATTATAATCATAATTAAAATAAATGAAAATTATTATTATGATTAATATTATTCTGACCCAATAATTTTATCATCAATTTGGTTTTATAAAAAAAAGGTTAAAAGTCTCAAGAAAACGACAATACCGTCGCTGAAAAATGTCCAGCGAAAGCGTGGAAGCTGCGATTCGGTACAGGTCAACCGAGCCACTCACAGGCGCTCGAGCGCCTCGAGCGAAGATTCACCGCAAGAGCCGCCCGGTTGCCAAAACGCTCGGTCGTCGTTTAAAAATACAAATTCGAGGAACAATGCCGCGTAGCGTTATCGCGAACGACGGGGGTTCGTCGGGGGCCCTCCGGGTGTCACAGCGAGACGACAGCGACGGTCGACGGTGCGCTGCTGCTGCTGCTCCCGTCGACCGTCCGTTCTTCTCGTTTCCACAGCAGCGGCACTTTTCGCTACCGTTCTGTCTCTCTTTCACGTTCGCCGATTCTTTTTTCCCTCTTTCCGTGTTCGGAATTTTCTGGCCACGAGATACACGAAAAGTCGTCGTGCCTCATTATGGGTGCCAGCTGCCCCCCCGCGGGTTAACCTCGAAAACGCGGGGGGTTCTCGAGCATCGGTGTACGCGATGGGATCGTGTAGGCGCATAGGAAGGCGTCTTGTTGACGCGACAGTTGCTTCCTCCTTCCGGACGGGAGAGCGAGTACGACAAAAAAAAAGGTCATCTGCTGAATGGACGTCGGATTTGCTCTGGCTAACGTCAAGAGTCCACGACGCTGCCGTGTTCGCCGATTTTCTAACGCCTTCGACGAGCCATATGGCTTTTTTTCATTACAATTTTGCCTGTGCATCTGATTCTATAGAAATCTTCCTAACGATTTGCGTCTTACGCAAGTAAAATGATGAAAACTCAATAAAATGATTTCGATGGATTTTGTCGTTATTTATATATCCCTATATATATTTGTTTATTCTATCGAAATATCGGATATTATCCGTAACGAACGTCGTCACGCCGATCGCGCAGTTTATTCAAGTACTCAATACAAGAAGCGAAGGATTATCGTTTCTCGCGGTTCTACGACGGTTAGCCGTTATATATTCAAGGTCACGCCTCTCTGTCGGGTCTCTAGCGAAATAAAAAACAAATAATGCTCGACTCACCACTTCGATGCTCCCTGCGAACGCTCCACACCATCCCAATAATCACCTACACCGCGACGTTGCTCGTCACCTGGACGCCGAACATTTATTCGCGCACTGCACTTACACGCGTCACTGCACTACTCGATAAATCGCGAGGACGAGCCGATCGATTCAATAATCGCGAAAAGGAACCACAGTTAATGAATATCGGTCATTTTTTCGGCCCTGCTCGTAGTTTTCTGAGAGATTCGATGTCGACGCGGACATTTCGAGAAGAAAATCAAAAGTTTGGTGTTGTCGAAAAAAGTTAATTTCAATGTCGCGAATATTCTCGAATTTCCTTTGTCGCGTTTCGTTACTCCCCGCGCTCTTCCCGCCACGATTCGCGAATGACGTAGAACTTTTATTTACACTCTGCATGCAAGATATAAACTTCTCGAACACGATAACGCGATGGGTGTAAAGTTTATTCGCGGCGAAACGCGAAGCGCCGATTAGACCGAACATTAACCGCCAAACGCGTTACGTCGCGTCTTAGCCCGCTTGCGGGCCCGGAGGGCGATCGATGCGCCACTTCGTGATCCGCCGCGGTACCCGTAGTAACCGCGCGCTCGCGTGTCAGCTGAGCTTCCAATACCGCGGATAAAGCCCCGGCGCGTTGTTTACCCGGTGTCGTGGTTTTGCGCGTTAAGTTTTTGCTCGGCAATAAAGAATTCCCATTTTTGACCTTTCGGTGTTAGAGACCTTTGCTTCGCGGTGTGACATCGTCAGAGGCGCACACGAAACTAACGACGCATCCCGAGAGAGTCGTAAGCGTATGCAAAATATCGAGACAATATCGAATCCGTAGAAAAACTAAGTTTCGCATATCGCGGGGGGGATTTTTTTGTTCTTTCGAATAATTATCGAAATTACGATACACATAACCTATTTGATCTGCGATCTGTCTCGCGGTCGGTTAATAGAATGAATAAAACATACTTTCGGTCGCGCGGTCGAACGAGTCTCATTTGCGCGATCGAGTATCGAAGTGCAGTGAAAAACATGGACCGTCTAAGTGATAAAAAGTGCATTCCTTGCAAGAATTATGCGAAGATATCGAGCGACTCGTCGCGAACATCGAAGTAGTGAGTAATTCAAACGGTTTTATTATTACGTGATCTCCGATTTCATGCCGAAGAAATTTTCGAACCGACAAACCGGACATTTTTTTCATCCGTAATTATTACGGACAGAATATTGTTGAGAAACTACGCAAAAGGATAGGGTAGATACTTTTTTTTTTGAATAATAATAAAATTGCAATCGTTCGCGAATGCAATTTTTGCGAGTCGTAGAATCGTCGAAAGAATCTGCGAGCGACTGCGGGCCACGTTCGAATCACCTGTCTAAAAGGCCATAATAAGATACCTCTAAGTTGCCCAGAGTCCTCGCCGGGGGTCCCGAGACCCCCCGAGAGTCCTGATGCAGCGTTCATATATTTAGTCATCTTCGTGCGCGCTCGTCCGTCTCAATCCCCGGCAGGGAGTGCGCTCTCGGTCTTGCCTTCCGCCTCTGTCTCGCTTCCCTCCTCGCCTCTCGACGGTCAGTGTTCGAAATTCTCGTATTTATCCGCAGAACGACAATGTACCGTGCAAGCGTGGGACACGCTCGGTGCCCCGTATTCTCAACATCGTCGAACACTTCGAGAGGAGTCACCGGTGAGACGGAAGACCGAAAATAAAAGGATGGAGAGAAAATCTCTGGTGGTGACGAAGAATTCGTAGAGGTAGCGCGCGCGCGCCTGTGACCCTGCCTCCGAAAGTTTCTCCCAATTTCGCTCGACGGTTAACGGATTCGTTCCGGTTTTAATGGGTTTATGGCCGGGTCACGACGGAGTCGGAAAAACGCTGGGGCGCAGAAGCTTCAGCAGTGAGAATAAGCTGTAAGGAGCCGGAATAAAGCGAACGTTAGCGGCTGAAAAGAACATTCATGCTCGTCACGCTCGTCGTGGAGCGGGCGCGCGCTCTTCTCGTCCTCGTGCCGTTCGACTGCGAATGCACCGGAGACGCTGAGACTCTGTTTTCGTACGATGGACCGCCGATTCGTCGATGGCGGTCCTTCACTTTTCTTGTCACCTTCGTAACGCTAATACGATTAGCTCACGCTTTCACAATGACGATTGAGTTTTTATGTTTTCAATATTTTTCTCGAACGCGCCCAAGCTGTATTTCGATATATTTCGATATATTTCGATATATTTCGATATAGTTCGAGATAGTTCAATATATTTCGATATATTTCGATATAACTCGATATATTTCGATATAACTCGATATATTTCGATATATTTTAAATTGTTTCCATACATTTCACTGTATTGCGATAAATCTTGACAATCGCGATAATATTGCGGCCGCGTGAATTTTTCGAGCGAGATAAAGCAATATATTTACGTGCGCCGAACGCCTCGTTGAATATCGAAAGTGGAATATTCGCGGATGACTCCTCTCGATGATCATCCCCGCGAAATCATTCAACAGGAATCGGTACTAAAAAACCGTAAGGGCAAGAGGGAGGGTGGGGAGAAATCCCGAGGAATAGGTTCGAGAGGATTTGGTTGAATCTCGGTCGGATACGAGGACGCGAGGGTTCAAAAGACTGTGGGTTTTTCTGAAGCCTTCATACGCCACACACTCTCCGCCTCCTCGTGGAAGAAGGGTAGTCGAAGGTGGAAGGTCGAACGTTGGCTGGCTCTGAGCGCGTATAACCACGGATTGGCCTGGTTCTTTATGGGCAATCTATGGTGATGGAGATGATAGGCAACGAGATATACGTAAACTTGATTCTCCTGGATCTTCCACCGATGGGGATATAGCGAGGAGGAGAGCCGCGCGGGAGAATAGGAGGGTCGAACCGAAGGTGGGAAAGGAGATAAAAGAAGCGGGGCAAAACACGGCGAAGGAAGAGACGGAAGAAGGAGAGAGAGAGCGCGCGGGAAGAGACCTAGCCTTGCTCAAGATTTTTCTATACCAATAGTTTAACTTACGGCCGGATTTACTGGCGGAGATAGGCGAAGAGGCGAGATAGGGAAAGAGAAAACCGATGCCGGAGTCTCGGAGAGAAAAGGAAAAAAACTACCCGAGCGCATCCTCTGATAGACTTCTCGTGACACCTACCCCACACCCCCGCCGCAACGATCAGGGATCCTCAAATCCCTGCAACTTTTCGATTTTTTCTTCTCTTTTCATTACATCAACGCGCGTCGATTGAAAAACAAACCGTTCGTCGTCGCGTAGACGAATAAAAGAAAAAGCAATTCGCTAGATCGATTCTTTCGGCCACTTGAGTTTTCATTTAAAGCACAATTATTACCAATAATTGTGTATCCATTTTTGTTTTCCTTCGAACGATTATTATCGAGATAAAAAAAATGTTGGTGTGCGGATAAAAGCCAACAATTTTGAGGATTAATTATTAATCTACCTAAACAATTTAATAAGTGAATTGAAAAGGCAACATTTAATTTACCGTGTATGTTAACATACCGATGATTTAGCGCCCTTATAGCGAAAAAAATGAGTAGAAATACTTGAAATTGATTTTTTCGTAACTTTAGCTTCAAACCCACTATCGGGAAGCCAACGAATTGCAAACAAAGCAAGACGATTTTCTTACGAAAAGCAAGCATATCTTTGATCGCAAAAGGCACGAACGGATGACCGATATTACAAGCGCGAAAGCACCCCTGGCCACCGGCGACGAAGAGCGTCGAGACGAGAAGGTAAAAACGCCCGTTTAGGTATAAGGGGGAGTGTGGCGGTAGGCACAAGCGACGCGCAGCGTCGCACGGCACAGAGAAAGAAGAGACGGCGAGGAGGAAAGGGTGGATAGGTGGTGAACGCTATGGCGCGAAGAGAGCACGAAAAAGCCATAGAAGAGGAAATGGGCCACCCGCCATCCCTCCGATAGTAAAAAGACAGGGGGATAAAAGGGGTTGGTGGCACGTTCTCATCTTGCCATGGCGCTCACAACGCCGTCGGGTTGCGCCAGGCGCCGGCATCAGATAGCATTTGTTTTAAATATATGGATCGAGGGCTGGGGCCCCAGGGCGACTCTAGGGGGCTACCATAGCCATCTTCCTCTCTTCTTCCCTCTCGCTGGCGCGGGCGCGGAGTGTTGGAACGACACTATACAGTTATCTTGGTTGTTGGCGGTGATGCCGCTTACTGCTGGGGGGGGAGAAAAAAAACGCATATAGGCAGAAGTGGCGGAAAGAGGATGAGGGGGTAAATCCAGAAGGTACGAGGAGGGTGGGTTGAAAACGGAGGAGGATTGAGGGGGGTTGGGATTGTAGCGATGCTCTCCTGCCTCTGGAGAAGCATAGCAAAGCGGAAAGGACGAGAAGCGAGCTGATACAATACCCCATATCCCGTGCGAAAACCCAACCAAACCAACCCCCCCACACGCCCGACGTTCTCTCATCCCCCGGCGACCCACACGCCCTGACACCGCGTTATACGGCACAACTCGTTTTCTACGTACTCGAGTGAAGCGGGCGCGCGCGAGCTTCGGGGCCTTCCAGAAGCCAATAGCCGCCACCGCCACCACCTACCCACCTACACCTTCATCGTCGGCGCTGGGCTACGAGGGAGAGTTGGGCTTAGCCGTGAGCATGTGGAACGAGAACGTTGGAACGGAGGATAAAGAGCCGACCGAGCTTCAGCCACCGTTCCTCTGTAGCGTTTTGCTGTACTATTCTCTTTCTTTTCTCTTTTCTTCCTTTTTTTCCTTTTATTTTTATATCTATAGCATACGTATAATACTTTTGCTATCGCTGTGTCTCGGCTTTCGCTGAGCTTCCTGCCTCAAACCCCTCCCGACGCTTCTCGCTTCCTCCGCACTTGATACCCCGTCTCGTTCGCTACCACCCTTCGCTTTCCTGTTTGTTGAGCCCGCGAGCTCGAGAGCTCGAGAGGGAACGGGACGGCGATACACACAGAGGGGCTTGGATTCACTCTTTGCCTCTAGAAGTTTCTCTCGCGTTCTCCATACACTCCCTCCCTAGCCGACTTCCTGCGGCCAGATATCGGCTTCCCAATAACCTGACCGAATAAATACGGAAAGGATCTGGCTCTCGAGCCACCCACGCCGCGCTATGCATTAATGTATTCCGCTGGGACTGCTGTCTGCTACCGCCGAATCCACCAGCTTTTGGGCTTCCCATTCTTACCGAAAGTGGAACAGTTTTTACACTATTCATGGAAACGCAGATGAACGCTAGTTATGTCTAAATCTTTAGGATTCCTCGGACTCTTTAGACCTCTTTAGAATAGCGGAGTTCGCTCTCGAATTGAGGCTTGAATCATTTAAGCTAACTGGTCAAACTGTGGATTTCGTAGAAAGTATGTAAAGTGTGTATATGAAGTTTAAGAAACATCTAAAGCACATCAAGCTCATAAACTGCACACACTTAAACTGCAAATAGTTAAAATGATAAGGATGGGTCGAACGATTGGTTAAAGTCTCAGCCAAATTCTCCCATTGATTTAGAGCAGTCTCGTGAAAGTCTCAATTAGGTGATAAATAATCCTCGGATCTCTGTAGCCGTCGAGAGCCAGCCATTTGTATCGCCATCAGGCGTCCTCAGTGGAAGCTGTGCTAAATAACGAGGAGAGAAAAAAAGAAGAAGAGGAAGACCTCGAAGACGAAATAGGACGAGTGAAACTCGGAGGGATACCGCGTACCTATTTAGAGGCAACAATGACGCTCACAATGGGACGCCGTTTCACGGGAAGATCCGGCCGCCCCACGGGGGGCTTCCGGACCCAACCATAAACGCATCATTGAGAGCACGCGGTGGACCCAGCTTCGTCCTCCTCCTCTCTCTCCACGAGGTTCTCTATATACGTGTATATATACTTTTTCTTCGTTTACCCGCAATTTTTCGAGGCCTGGAAAGGCCGCAGAATTCGAAAACTCCGAGGACGAGAAGAACCACGACAGATACCAAAGATCGACGGGGGATGCTGCCGACAGTAGTTCTTGTCGACTATCCGCAGGAGACTCCATCATCTATGCTCTCCGAGCTCTCGTGGGTTTCGTGCGGTGAGAAAGATTCGAAACGTCCGCGGCCACTTTGTCAACGAGCTTCTTCCCACTGATGGGTTTAGTGATCTCTTTTTCTTCAATCCTTAAAGAAAAAAAACCGAAAAAAAGCAAACCCCGTTGCTAGAATTTATCCGGAAGGAGGCTTTCACGCAACAATCCTGGATTATCTCCGTCGTGGTATTTTAATGCGCATGCCTTTAAGGAGGCTGTATCGCTTACAGTTCCAGCTAGAAGTGAGATTTCGACCGGATTTCGAAGATTTCACAAAGAAAAGAGAATCGTAAAAAATCAACCATACAGATAGTTCTAAGATGATTAATTTCACATGACAAAATGCCAAAAATTCATCAAGAAATTAGTTAAAAAAACATTGTTTAACGAATCATTTGATAGCGCAACTTTATTCTTCGCAGAAAATGTTCCGCCAATTTTTCTGAAAACATGCAATTTTTTGCCCCATTTTTTTACAATTTTCGATTGTTTTTATTGT
This sequence comes from Ischnus inquisitorius, assembly GCA_963924025.1. Classification (NCBI taxonomy): domain Eukaryota; kingdom Metazoa; phylum Arthropoda; class Insecta; order Hymenoptera; family Ichneumonidae; genus Ischnus; species Ischnus inquisitorius. Next base: position 6,658,101 of record OZ001251.1, on the reverse strand, counting down.
GATAGGTAAACATTTACGGATAATAATAATGTTTCGAAGAAGGATGCCACTTTTTTCCGATGGTTTTTTTCTGTCTATCTGGAAATAAAGATATAAGGGAAAGAAACGGAAGTGTTGCATTTTTTGAACACGTCTTTCGTTTCTTTCAAACCCGCGCTAAAATCCGCGGTGTGTATTCTGGGGACCGCTTCATCGGCCTCGATAGCCGGCGGATGGGCGGGTACTCGAAACCAACGTACATTTTCATTACACGACATGTATCTCCGGCAAAGTATCCCCGACGCTCGTGAACCGCGCCCTCCGGACGACGAGAGAGGGATTTTTTTGTCGCGCGCCCACGAAAGCGGAAGCCGATGCGTTAGGCCTAACTGCGCCGAACAATATTTAATTTGATCCCCGTCGAGCCGAGCGCGGGATGAGAATGTTCGCGGTGATGCTGGGGAACAGAATGGGCAGGTAACGACGAGCGAGGCATCCGATAGACGCTCAAAAACGAAAAGCAGCGCTCACGACGCAGCGTTTATGCCCTGCGTTGAATCTCGACAAATTTAAGGTGATGCGAAACCTGCAGTCTGTGCCATTTTGCGCATTATGAACACGACTGCATAATTGCGCTCTGCCTTTTCGAAATAATTGCAGAATGATGGAACATTGTGTTTTTTAATTCCTTTCCCTTCCGAGACGGATTTCTTCATCAATTATTCCGGGAAAAAAAATCTTTTTGCAAAAGAAAAAGCTATTTACATATTTTTTCTTTCGAAAATTATTTTAATGTGAAATAACATGAAAACAGTGGTAGCGTCGGCGTTCGTCTGTTGGCTCGTCTGCACTACACACCCATCGCTCCCTTTATTTCACAGCGCTACAGCTTTGTTTCACTCGAATTTTTTTTATACCCTACGGACGATCGCGGCGAAAAACTGGATTGATCAGCACTCTCGTGCTCCGTTCGTCTCTCTACAGACGCGAACACAGCGGAGTACAAGTTTATTTTTGCTCTTTTTTTTTTTTTTTTTTTTTTACAGCAGCGTATTGAGCCAACAACCGCAAAAAGTATATCTGTTCGAGCGAGTAAATGGCGAAGCGGTCAGTTATCATAGAGATTTGTAATACAAAAACAAAAATTCACCAGTGGATTCTTCGATACCGTGCTCGCGTCATTGAAAGTTTTTCACGGTTTTGTATCGGACGAGTTTTTCGTCGATTCGACCAAATTACATTTCTCGTGCAATCCGCTCGTGCGAAAAGCACATCAAGGGCTGAAGGAGGTTCGGCGGAATCGTTGTTGCCCTTCTCTCTTTTTTCCGATGTCCAGCGAGAAAGATCTTCGAAAAAAAAAATCTTTTCCGTATCCGAAGACCATTATTGTAATGTCCCAAATCGACCCCCGCGGTATCGGAGAAAAATTAGACGGCTTACCGAATGAAAGGGGAGTCGAAAGAATTAGAGATGAAGCGAGAGGTTTTTCGATCGGAACGGCAGTGTCCAAAGTCGCGTTAACTGCAGTGACAAACAACAGAGTGATCGACAGTCGCACCGAGGATTCTGGAGGCCGTAGCTTTCGCAGGCTATCGGGCTAAAGGGGGTTTCTCGTCGTCAAATCGTGAAGGCGTGCGGGCTGCGGGTAATAATAGACCAATAAAGAGTTGTTTTCGTTAATTGGAGGGCGCTGAGGGGTGGCACGGCACATCGCTCTTTGACGACAGTCAAGTTGGCTGTTGCAGCGCACACTTTGAAGTTACTGTCCCTGCCTTTCATCCCCCTTTTTCTGCCGAGTCGCTCACCTCGCGACGCAAACGCGCACCGGCTGCGCTTCGTTGTATTCTTCCTCTTCTTATTATTATTGCTGTACACAGAAGGTAGTAGTGCAGTATTCCTTTCAGCGGTCTTGGCTTCGTTTACACACCTATTTAACACGTCGACGTGGATGTGAGACTCGCGCGTTCACGTCGAACCTGGCGAATCCTCGTGGCTTTCTTCCCTCTCGACCCCTCAACCGTAAATTATCTCGTTCGCCCGTTGAACCAGTTATACCTCGTTCTTCAACGGGGTTAATTGAAGGGGCGAAACGGTTCGAATGCGTCGTGTCGCGCGACCACCAACTTGCCGAACATCCTTCGTCTTATACCTATGGCGATCTTCCGCTGCGTTGCGATTGATGCCACTCGCTCACTCACCCCGTTAACGGGCTCGACGATAATTTACGATTGAAAAATAAACATTCTTCACCGAAGTTTCGACGACATTCATTCCGATCTTCTAGTGACCTTTCTTGGGTCTTTCGAGTTTGCCCTTGAATGATTCTCGATACCGAGAAAGGGTTGAAATTTCTGGAAAGTTCCGACCGGTTGTCGCGTCACCGGAGCAAAAATACCACATAGTCTTTTTCTTTCTTTTTTAAAATTGATTTTTTTCCAATCATTCCTATTTTTTTAAGCGAGACGCTTCGTTTTCAAGGATATTGTATATACATTTTTTCTTATTATTCCTATTTTTCCAAGCAAAACTCTTTGTTGTTTTCCATCGGTTCTTCGTTAGAAGGCTTCACGAACGTTTCCCAACTCTTGTGTTATTTTTTTGCAACGTAAGTTCGAAACTCCGTTAATTTACGACGTTTCCTTGAAAATACTGAAAAAAATGGTCTTTTTCGTCGAAAGAGGTAAATAACCGTTTCTTCAGCCTCTTTTTGCTTTATAGGCCACGTTTTTACCCAGTTTTTCTTTCGGTTATCCTTTACCTCTTGAATTTTACTGGAGTCGCCGTCTTTCTTTAGCCAGACAGTTTTTCGTCCCACATTTTTTACCGTTTCTCCTCAGGATCCTGGGAATCCTTTCGTTACTTACCTAGCGAAGGAAAAAAGAAGCGAAATGTCTTAGGGATGAACCCTTCGACTGCGACTAGCGGTTCTTTATGAATTTATGTACGCTCCGTTCGTCCGGCGCAACCCGTTTTTCGCCCCTTTACCGTTTTGCACTTTTAACTCTTGGAATTATATTACCTATCGACTATGACTTTTGGCGTTTTCACAAACATTTTATTGCCCTGTACCTCGTTTTTCTCCGTTTTTTTTCTCTCTCTCAGTTCTTTGCATTTCCCTCTTTCCTTCCGCACGGGAGAGCCAAGAGCGAATTAATTTTACAGCCGACGAAAGGATTAGCGGTGTAAAGTCAACTCCTGCTTTTTTCTTCCTCGTCGCTCTCGACTTGACTACTATTTTTTCTTTGTTATTTCTTATTGCTTCTCGTCTGTATTCGGGGAAAAAATGTTAGCCCTTCCGTTTCCGTTACTACGGTCGAATATTTTACAATTTGAATTTTTCACTCTTCCGTCGAGACGAGAGGAAAGGGCCGGAAAAATGGTCGATCGTTGAGTTTTACCGTTTTTATTCTCGATATGGGTCACAGTTAACCGGCAATATGGACACTTGAGTCACAGATTTATGACATGGCATTCGTGGATTTTTACCGTTGTTTTTTTTCGTCTCACCCGAGTGGTATTTTTGTTGTTGGGCGTGCATAAGAATTTAGGCAACGGGAGATCGGGTAACGCCTTTCCCACCCCTTCCGTCTAAAATGAAGAAGAATAAAAAATTGCGTTATTCAACATTTTCATTATGAAGATATAATCTTATAATACACATTTGTAGTTTACTTTTTTTTTCATATTATCTTTATTAAAGTTTGTTCATATTAATCTTGCACTTATTTATGTTAATTTATTTAATCGGATGATTCGCTAAACATTTTTTTGAACCTGATTTATTAACAACTTTTGGAGTTATTACGCAAAATTGATGTTCAAAATTTATAAATAAAGTCTTCGAAATTCTCTCTGAATCTCGCTATTGTTTGGTAACGATACACCCTCCATAAGTCATTTAAATGATCATAAAAAAATCTTTTCTATGGACTATCGAGCCCCATTCGCGCTGTAGAAAAATATTATGTTTTCCCATAGTTCGTCTCGCCCCGAAAAACGGTCAATCGAGCTTCTCAATGCCACAACCGGGCGTAAAATGGTAACAAAAAATTTTACAACCCTCCGCGACGGGCAAAAATTCACGGTAAAACTGCTTCATTCCCGTGAAAGTTTATTTCGAGCGTTTCGAACGATTTTCTGCCTAATTCTTTACTGGATTATCGTCATAAGTTCGAAATGAGCTCAAATTTTTTTGTCCCTCAGCACATCCTAAATCAACGAGAGCCCCGCAACAGAGTGCACTGCGAACGAAACGCGGTCACTTTTGGTTCTCGAAAAACGCCGGACACGCAAGTTTTTATTTCTTTACACCGTCACAAAAATGTTGCGCGCTCATTTTTCTCCGTCGTTTTACGTTTTTACGGGACGGGGGAACGAGGGGACGGTGAAAACAATGTTCCAGATTCTACGAGGGTTTCCGTTGGTCGAGAGTGATAAAAAAAAATAAAGGAAGGTGGCCTGTTTTGGTTAGGAATTAGTTCGGGAATGGTGCGAGGGGTCCGTAGACCTGAGAGGCAAAAATGGAGCGACAAGCCCAGACGGCGTTTTGGAGCAATAATACGATCTCGGGGACAAACGGGGGTGTCTCGCTGAAAAATGAGGGTACACCGGTGAAAAAAATCTATAAAAATATACAACACCGTTATTTAAAATAGTCCGACCACCGTTAGGTTTTACTGGAGTGCGAGACCTGTGCGACTGCGTGAATGCCGGAATCACGAAAAACGGGATCCCACTTTTTGGGATCCCGTTTCTCGTATTTTTCGACCGAATTTTACGGGCCCCGTTTCTTCGGGTGACCTTCCCGCGTACCGTGCTCTCTTTTTTCGTGGCCTCTTCGTAAAAACATAAAAACCAACGTTTCGCCTTCCGGTTCCAGCCGATGTCTCGTTCGAAAATCCCGTCTCGGTACCCGAAAACTGGGTCATTATGAGATCCCGGAGCACGGAATTATTGCACCTTCAGTGGTAATAAAAAGGAAAAATTCTATGAAAATTTTTACTTCGAAACAAATCCAAGCAATTTCTTGCTGTAATATCTGCGGATTATCACATTACATATAAACAGTACATAATTTTTAATTCTCAACTTTGAGCAATACTATTTTTTTTTTATCGTAAAGTTTCATCAATTGCTTACAATAATTTGATTAGCAGCGCACTAAGAGATGTGATTGGTAAAATCAATATTTACCTCGAATCGTCGAATGATAACAATTATTTAATAAATTACTATCGAAAAGTAACGATTGCGATAATTTAACAGTGATATCTCCCATTTCCGATGGTTCGTGCGGTGAGAAAAGTGAAAAAAAAAAGGATACTAATCGACAATCGATTGGCCACTCCGCATCGAGCCCTAAAAGCAAATGTAACCATTGGCCGCAACAACGTTCCGAACTTCGGGTCCGGTACGGTTCATCGGTAGAACAACTGGTCCGTTTGTTTTCGAAAGGGAAAAAGAGGTCGAAAATCAATAAATGGAGTATATCCATCCGCGTTAATTAGGTACAGGTACAGGATTGCTTGAACACCGGAATATTGCGAAACGGCGTCAAACACCGGGTTCGCGCGTGAACGAAGAACGATAGAAGTGGAGTGGATGAGTGACCGAGGAGAGAGGGCGAGTGGGCTACAGAGCAGCGGTTCGGTCCATACGTTGTATAGCGAACGAAGTGAGGTGGTTGACGCAGAAGCAGCAGCGGCAGAGGACACACAGCGAGAGTGTCCGGAAAACGGGGGTTGGGTGTACGCGGGGGTGGCGAAGTCAAGGGTGAATATTTGCGCGTGAAAGGGCCGCTCTCGCCAGGCTTGACAAAGAATGCGACCGCGCTCGTAGCGCCCGTGTGAGTGACTTAATTCGATGTGAATATATGCAAGCTCCATCCAATGATGCAGCCGTAGGTGGGTATGAGAGTCAGGACACGGTGCCCGCACCAGCTGAGTCAGAAGCAGTCTTTCAAACGATCCACGGCTCTAGTACACCCTCGAACCAGTACCGACGCGGCAGCAGGGGGGGGGGGGGGGGGGGGGGGGCGGCTGGTCGCCGCTGCCGCTGCCCCAACCCACACCCGCCGACGGCCGACCCACAAGCGGCAGCGGCGGCAGCATGGCGAGCCGTGCATCCTGGCCTCTCGACTAATTTCAATACCTCCTATCCGCGTCCTCTTCCTCATTCGCCTCATACTCCGGCCGCACGCCTCTTCCGACTCTTCGCACAGACGCCATATTCTATCTCGCGTATACAACCGCGAGCTTTTGCGAAGACTCGTGTGAGTGCGACGAATCGAAATTGTATCGTGTACAGAATTTCCCGCGAAGAAGGAAAACCAAAAATCGTCGGGGCTTTGGTTTGAACAAAAAATAGATCGTTCTAAAATTTGGGTCTCATTGGAAAATAGTTGGAACTATTGTTAAGTCGCGTGGGCAATGATGCCTGGCATCTTTTTTTATTCACGTATCGAAGGACTGAAAATATAAGAATAATTAAATATAATCATAAAATTATTATTACTGATTTCTATCATCTTCTAGAAATTTCTAGAAAAATTCTATGAACAAATGAATAATAATAGACAAGCGTATAAATACTGCAGCACAGTACTCCATTACAACCCATTTTTTTCCCAACTTATAATTGTTTCCAGTGCCGGAAAGATATAGCGAGCAAACGCGCTATATAAATAAATGCATGAATGCATGCAAATTTGTGGAGACGGATAATCGCTTGGATGCGCGAGTGTATTTAGCACAAATGTGTAGCACGAGCGTAGATGGAAAGGGTTTACGTATGACGCTGTATCGACTTCTGAAAGCTCGTTTGGCTTTCGAGCAGGCTACCACAGCACGTACACGTGTGACGTGACGCGTTGAGAGTCGAAAAAAAAAAATGATAAAAAAATAAAAACGAGAGGCAAAGAACGAAACAAACGAAAGGACAGCGGGAGGTCCCTTCGGTGTGCGACGGTACGTCCGCTGCGTGATGCCGCGTCCGTAACACTCGCAGAGAAACACCACGCCGAGCCGACGAAACGAATTAAAAAAAAAAAAAAAAAAAGAATAGACTTATATGTATGAAACGCATCCACACGTCGCATATCGGACTTGTGTATGCATCTGCACGAAATACACATTGTATCGCGCTCGTACCCAACACGGAGGACCGCAACGGTGATGGGACGAAGTTTCAATGTGAGCCCATTCCGTCGAGATTCGGAGCAGAATGAGAAGCCGAGGACAGGAGGACCCGAACTGGGCTCGGCCGGTGTGCGATACCCGGTGTCGCGTTCCGTTTCGTTTCATCCGGCCACCTCTCGCCCCTCCTCGTCCTCCGTGTGTTCTGAACAAATTATCAACTCTCGACAATCAACAATGGAAAAAAATAAACTGCCCGACGATGTCCTGGAGACTGACTACCGACAAGTGCGGATTTAAAAAAAATACCGAGTATCCCATTTGCACGAATTCTATGCGGTCAATAATTTTTTTTAACACCTGCATCGATTTTTTCACCTATAAAGCTAGAGCGTAAAAATCGATAAGCTGTTTTGAAAGATAAACGAAAAAAGATGAAATTAAGGGTTTATCGTTGTGTCGACGATGATATTGCGAAATGGCGAAATTCATTGAATGCTGAAGAATGGAGAATGCGTTTCGTAAGGATTCAATTTATTGCCACAAAAGCAACATTCCAGATGTTCGATCGAATTTACAATGGGCGCGTAATCAGAGCGCATCGTTCGATCCGTCGGCTGCGGATTAGCGCCTTTGTCGCGCGAGACAAAAATCAACAACGGTTAAAAAATGATGATCGATCGATAGAATCGTATTCGACGCGTTTAGTAGCACGGAGAATCGGTGGAGTAGGGATTTGTGACTTATCGAGGATTAAATCAGTGTTCGGCGATTCGATGGACTCGCGAAAAAAAGTTTACACTGTATCGAAGCTTTTTTTGAGTGGGCATACCGGACGGATCATGAATCGAATCGCATAATAAAAAAATTCTCCAAGAAGTACACTTTTTTTATCAAACTTTCACGTATCGGAAGTCCGAGGAAAATATTGGTAACAATACTGAAAAATAAAAAATTGATAACCACCGGAATGGTGACTTTTTTTCGAGACATTCGACGACGTAAATTGCGGTGAAAACGCAAAAAAAAGGTTCACGTGGATTAATAACAATGATTATATTTTAATTCGATAAAAAAAAAGTGTGTTGACCCCCAGAATCGCGAATAACTGTTAATTCCCCGGTGATGCGGCAATCGAATTAAATTAGTTTCGACCACAGCTGGACGTTGATCATACCGTCGCGCTAATTATTTTCATTACTTTTCACGAGATTTCCCAGTATCGTCATTTTCATTCCAAAGCCATCGAATGAACCGGCAAATCGCGGTGACCCTTCGGACCCTCGAATCGTATGTATTTGGCCGTTCTCGCGACGAGAAGCGACAGCGAACGCGCCGGTCTTGTCGCACAAGCGAGGCTAATTTTAATTCGCGGATGCGCCTCGGATTCGCTTGCGAACCGTTTCCCTTAACCCCGTTCTCGAGAATCCTCATTCTCCCCCACTGCGGTCGCCCACTCCGAATTCACCGCACCGACGCGGATCTCGGATCTCGCTTCTGCCATCGTCGCGGCCGATCTAGCACTCTCAAACGTTTCGCTTCTGATTCCCCGCGCCCCATGCGATGCTCGAGCGTGGGATCTCCACACGCGAAAACACCGCAATCGTAACGCAATTTCTTCCGGCTGAGCTTTCCTTCTGCTCGCTCAATCTCGAGCCTCCGATTGTTAACAATTATTTCTCGCTGAATCACAATTTTCAACCTATTGAACGCAGAAGGCCAATAAAATATTCGTTTCCAGGACTATTCTTCAACCTAATGGTAACGAAAATGGTTTAATTTGACTACGATTTTCCGCCAAAAGGTACCAAACACGATAAGGTTCTACTACCAATTAAATTCAAGGTCGAAGAATTAAAAGTGTTCGCACAAATGATTCTCGGGGAATGTTCGAGCCATCGTGGCGCAAGGGGTGTGAAACCAATTACGGTATAAAGAATTTGGGGACACCGAGCTGCGGAATGAAATAAGTTCGATAGGTAGCGACGTAGAGGAAATCTGCCGCCGCTGATCCGTACGGGAGATCGGTTCCGGCTATACATCTCTCCGACGAGAATGGAGAGCGAGCTAACAAGCCGAGTTTCGCACAATGCCACGCTCGGCGATCCGCGTGACATCGTTTATGCCAGCGCCCCGTGGTTTGCCACGGCACCGAATGGGGAAGGCCCTGCGGGGCCCTGCACGGGGCATATGGGACACCCGTGACGAGACATCTTCATTACTTAGCGAAACGCGAGGGGGCTTTCAGGCCCCAACGAGACTCCCGCGGCGTCGACTCCGGCTCGCCGCTTTGCTTCATAAATCGATTGGACTTCTTTCTGTACTCGACGCTAACCGAGACTTCGAAAGACTCCGAATCCAGCCACGGGTCGCCGCAGCAACAACTTTTTCCACTGCACATAATTGAGCACGCAGGCTCAAAAAGAGAAACACGTCTCTCTGGAAAAATAATCATAGTCATCCATTCTCGCATCCATTGAGGCAGACTCCATTGTGCTGTATCGTTTATACAAATTATTGTTGCTTCGGTTTTTAGAAAAGAAATGCCCGAAATCCTAATGAATTATCCAAAATCAAGATAATTTTTTTTTCCCAAGCAGCCCAAAAATATACATATTTTCTCCGAGTCCTTCCTGTATTTCGCTTCATCTATGCAATAACAGAAAAACTATTCGCAATTATCCATTGTACAAAAAAAAATGAGTTCTATGATTTTTCTTCTTGATTCGGATTTTTCTATGATTCCGAATAAATCCGACGTGATTTTCGTGGCGAGAGCATTCACGAAGCTGTATCAGTGAGGTCCGAGACAATTGCGAGCTCGAATGGTGGGGTTAAGGGGCGTTTTAGAGTCAACCGAGACGATCGCTGCGCTCGCTAAGGGGTCACCGGACATGGGCACCGGGAAGGGGGGGGGAGCGAGGTGGTGGGTTTTGAAAAGCGGGTTCGTTGCGCGTGGTCCGAGCGCGCTGTGTGGTGCCTTGGTGGCCACGGTCGCGGTCCTGGCGTTCCGTAACGAGGGCCAGCCTTTATGGCCCGTAAAGATACGTGCCGTTCAGTTTACGCTCGCCGCTGCTCTCTCTCTCTATCTCTCGCTCTCTATCTCTATACATGACGTGGCGGCTTCATCGAGGGGTTGCGTTCAAGCTTCTGTTACGCGTTCGTTCACTTCACTCGTTTATTCCCTCACCCTTTGAGATCCCCGACCGAATCCCTATCCTTTCTAGATCACTACGCGATCCCTCGACTTGGACTATATCGTTCTCGAGAGGAATGGAGGGTCTCGCCGAGTTTCAACCGTTGAACAACCTCCTTTGGCCGCACTTATATGCGAATGGCCGAGAGATCCCCCCCCCCCTTCCCCCTGGTATATATAGTCTATATACGAGCCCGAAGGGGCTACTTTCGTAACACCGTTGGACGGTTGCAGTGATTGAACATGATTAGGCACACATGCTGATATCCAATAAGAAATCCGAACTGCCCGATGGTCCAACAACGTGTTAATAAAAATACTTTTCTAAAATTATTTTTCACAATATTAATTAATCGAAACAATATAGAGAAAAAACAAAATTAGAGCCATGAAGTTACACAATTTCAAATATAAAACCAATAGTATTAATGATTTTTCTGTATAATATATAATAATTATCATTCTATTCTATTCCATATAATAATTATTATTATTATTACGATAATAGTAATGGAATTTCAATTTCATTTATTTGGGAAATTTTTACAGATCCAAAAATTGAATTTGTCCCATTGCTTCCGCAGTACATTCGTTTCCTCACAAAGATGTCGCCCTGAGAAAGCAAAGAATGGACCATGCAAATCGAACGCGCGGGGTGGTCGACGTGAAATAAGAAATCGAAGACCAGAAGTCTCGAGTACCAAAATATTGTGTTTCTTGGGTGGAGTCCGAGCCGCGTTGGGCCCGGTAAGCGGACCAACCTCATTTTTCATTTGCGAGCTCGTAAAGATCTCCAGAATCCCGATGGGAGTCCCGTGTCTTTTCTTCTCCCTCGCGGCAACGACTCCGTGTAAGCGTCGCTGCTCATCTCTCGCTTTGAACTTTGTCTATGGCGTCAGTACTTTTCACCTTTTTTTTTTATTCCTGCACCGAAGAAAAGGACGAAGAAAGAGATTCGGTCATAGTAGTCGGTTCGCGTGAATGAGATGTCTTTCACGGTGGCTCGTCCGTTCCCCGCGTTCGCTCTGCATCTCTCTCCGTCTCCTCCGTTAGCGGGCTCCATTCGCGCGCGCGGAACCGTGACATTATATTTATGTTGTCACCCTGTGCGTGACGATTTATACCGGCAAGGGCCCCCAAACACCACGGTCCCAACCGTGCACACGTGTGCTCTCTCGCTCTACTCCCCTGAGTGGAAGCTGGAGCGAAACGATGAAGACTCAATGCTGGCGGGGCCGAGGTGGACACGCATATAGTAAAAGGGCATCCATAGGGATCGAATAAGAATAGCATCTACTAAGAGCCCACCAGTCAGGGGTCCGAGCCCTCTTCTTGTCTGCAAACATTGCGCTTCGTTGCGTTTTCGCTCACGACACGCGGGGCGCAACCGATCGGCTTACTCACGACTATTCCCTTTGACTGTCGCATTCGTGCGCGTTGACTGTGCACCGGTGGCACAATGTGGAAACCTGAGGGGGGAATCCCCGCGCGGGGCTATATACACCGTCGTTCTCTCATTCACGCGTTCTTCGCTCGTTCAAAAAAATTTCCAGGACCTGCCACTGTTCGGAAGTTCCGACCGATGGCGAGGAGACGAGTCGAGGAGAACCAAAGCTGAAGAAGTCGTCACCCCGACGGCGGTCGTCGTGAAACCAGCGAATCGAATCGCCCCCCTCTCGAACCCGCTCCGAGGAAAATATAGGGAGACTGCTTTATTCTGATATTCGAGTCATTTTAATGGAGATCGGTGATGACTCTTCGTAGAAATTAGCCGGCAAAAGCAGATTGCAAGTTTTAGGTAATCGACGATGTAGGGAGAATTTTAAACACTTCCCGATGGGATGAAAATCTGAAAAAATCGGGCATAGAACCGGTGCTAAATCGATTAATTTTTCATAACAATACCAAAATGTTATTGACAAATGAATAAGAAATAAATTGTTCACCAAATTATCCGGCAGCCTAACTTTGTTTCGGGACAAAGATTCGTTAATTTTTCTAAATACCGTATATCCAGAATTCTGTCGACTTTTTAGAAATTAGGTTTCCATCTGCTATTTCGTTTGAAAAACGCAATTTAGAAAAATTTGGGAAAATTCTGAAGGAATTCAAAAGTAAAAGATTGTGAACTCCGAGACATTACGGTCTTTCCGAGACGAAACGTCGGATTCTTCACTGTCGCGAACAGCGGGCAAGCAGAAAGGCAAAGGGTCGGCACGTGTCCTCGTAATCTTTGAGGGCTCCCTCTGCCTTATTGATGCAACTGTCGGGCAACAGTTGCCCTCTTCGAGTTTTGTCGGAGGCGCCGCGCGCTCCCTGCGAGAAGCTCTTAATTAACCAGAACCTTCGACTATTCATTTGGACAAGCCTACGAAACGACAGACGATCGGTGTCTGCGGTGTTCCTAAGCTCCCTTTTTCTTTTTTCTACGCGCGTGTCTCTCGATCTCTCCTTGCCTTGAAACGCCCGTTAATCTATTTCGTTTGTTTCCACGGATAAATTTACCCAAATTTCAAACTGATATTTCTCTTCTTTCTATTTTCATGGAAAAAAAGGTTACAAATTTTAGGAATGTTTACGAAAGTCTCTCGTGTAAATTTACGCCCTTCGGTGTCGATCACGAGTTCAATAATCGTCGGCAAGTGCATTTCCTTGCAGACCGTGCGGAACGAACGAAATTTATATCCTCGAATTGACTGACTACCAAAACGTATCATTATTGTTTAGCCTATAATTATCGCGTTCGAAACGAACGAAGGGAAGTAAAGTCCGAGGGTGCGAGCGAACGGACAGAAAAATAAAGGCCGAATAAGAGAACGAGATACGAACGGCTGCCATATGATACGAATGAGTAAACGGACTTGTCGTTGAGTCGCAAAAGCCCAGCGGCGATAAATAAATAAAATGCGGCGAATTAAATAACGGAAACGTCGCGCCGTCAGCGTCGAAGTAGTTAGTCTCTACGTCGGTCTGCTACTGTCCTTTCCGGCGGAGAGAGGCGAGAGAACTCAAGCTTAGGAACGTCCGATGAGCGACGCGAACAGCTGTTGCACGCACGATCCACGACGTGCAAGAGCCGATCGACAAAGCACCCATGATTTTTCTCGCTTTCTTTTTTCGCCCCCTTAAAGTCCAAGTATTGTTTACGAAACGTCTTCGCTTCGGTTTTTCGGGCTTATGAAAGTTCGTTCGAGATTTATGATTTTTTTTTATTGAGGGTTTTTTAATCTGGATTGTGAATTGCGACTGGTTCAAGCAATTGATAAAATATAAAATTCCATCAACAAATCATTCAAGATGTGTTAAATTTCGTTCTTTAATTATTCAGTGTGATTAATCAAGTGTTTTGGGTCGTCAATTCGATAATGTTTTTTTCCAGGGAAATGAAATGTTTCACGAAAAAAATGTGCTTTCCTTTTTCTAATTCGGTGAGCAGAATTTTTTTTTAAGCAATGTCATCGGGCTGGTTCACGGTGTTTATTTAATTTTTCTCGATGTTTTCGTTCCCGTGATATTTTCACTATTCAGTTGGGTTCTTCCTATTCCTCACGGCTTCCATTTAACTTCTTGTCGTTGTCTCGTATCTCACGTTTTGCGTTGCCTCTTTCGTTCGAGGCCCTGTAAACATAACCGGCCTTTCCACGTTGATGTATCACGCCGCGCCTCGTAAGTTCTCGTACGTCCAAACACGCGTAGTTACCGTGCGCCGACGGGGCCGAGATAGGCGCAAGAGCGCACAGTCCCGGGGGAGGTAAATAAATATGCGTTCCCTCGACGACGTGACGCCCGAATCGATTTGCGCTCTCGCGCGGACTCGCTCGTCGCGGTCATCGAACGGATAAGGTATGGAGATTTTTTTTCTCCTCGAGAGTATCGCGACGGTGTCGAAAAAGATTGCGCGAAAAGGGTCGTTTCGTTTGTTCAAAAAAAAAGGGCACTTTTTACATCATCCCTTGAAAGACAATTTTTTTGGCTCTCACGAGGCCGGAGATCTTCGACGAATTTTGCTCTTAGCGATGATCATTGAGCGATGCGCAAGTGTGAAATGGCCCGTGTTACAAATTTCCCAAAGTGTCTCCGTTACAATGTGAGGGGTAAAAAAATTTGGGTTCTAAAGAAAAATAGAAAAATATTTTACCGATCGATAACACTTCACTTAGGGAACTGTCTGGTACGTGAAAAAAAAACAACGAAAAAAGTCGCCCAACCGAACGACAAAGTGCGTGTAAGCGATACTCGACAAAAAGCGCAAAAAGCCTAAGCGTTTTTTTTTTTTCACGTAGTAAACCCGGGGGAAAAAAAGCGAAAAAACTGAAAGCAGTCGGGAAAAAAAATCGGTAAAACGTTGTCGCGAGGCGCGTTCGTATAATCATCCTAATGGCTCGATAATCGCTTGATTATAATACGATTTGCAGGTAGATGGAAAAAAAATCGGAGGATCGCGCGGAAGTTTCCCGATGTGATTTTCAGTCTGCAAAATTTTTTTTTCCGACAACATTTTTTTTAAACAGATTTTTCAAAAGTTCGTGCAAAAAAAGCTGCTGGAGGCGCGTCGTAAAGCTGCGGCCAGCACCCGTCGTGTTGCATTTCGGTGGAAAACAGCGAGAAAAAAAAATTCGGTTGAGCGTCAGAGACGAATTTTATGAACGCAATAAAGAAGACCCGCAGCGCCTTTGGCTGAAATCGCGAGTCAAACGGAAGAAAAAAAAAGACAACTACCCTCGGAAACGCTGCCGAGGGTTTTCTTCGGTCGAGCCACGTTTTTAACTTCGAGATTCATAAAAATTAAGAGATCGGTGAGCGAGCCGCGGTGGCCACTGGTTCACCGCTCTTTTGTCCTCCGCTGCCCCCGTCCACTTCTTTCGTACCCTTTATCCTTTCCCTACCCGGCGTGCCTGGCCTTTTTGTCTTTTTTTTCATAAGCAAAAAAAATCAAACCTCAAACAGTCGAAGACCGGAGTGCCCGGGAAATCGTCGTTTTAGTTTGAGGAAAAAAAAAACAAGCCTGGACGCTTTTTTTCGTAGGGTTTCGGCGAAAAAAGCAAAAAAAAACGTTCGACCCTTTCGTTTCGGGCACAATTTTTTTTTGCTTCGTTAGTTTTTTTTTTGCTGCAAAACGAAACGTATTTTTCAGAGACGAACTTGCCACCAATTTATTGCTTGTAAATTGTTGAGCCGCGCGTGTTGTAAATCCTTCTATTCGCTTGTCGTTATTGGCATCGGTTTATTCGAGAAAAATAGTTAATATAAAAAAACACACAAAATTTGCTCATTTCTCAGAGGAATTTTGAACGTGTAACACTCATTCTGATTTTCTTTTGCAAGGGAACTGTTCTTTGTAATTTTATATACGAAACGATTTCATTTATCGTTAAACTTTTTATTAAGATTGCAAGTCACAACATCCGTCTAGTAATAATAACATCGCGGAGAAAAGTATGTCCTTTCTTTTTTGAGGGAGAATCTACCTGGAATCTCGATGGATCAATTTTCAATTGTCACCAATGGATGCTGTGCTGCTGCAGTGGGCTTCTTGCAAAACGAGATCTACGCCCTGTCCTCGTAGTACGAGGTATGGGTTCTTTCGGCAACAAAGAGAAGGAAAATGGTGCTGCGACTGCGAAATGAAACGCGATATCCTGGGGGCAATTTGTCATTATTGTATCTTACGAGCATCGCATTACCGTCGATTGGCGACCTGTCAATGATGGCCGGTAAAGAAATTCATCGATCGTTGCGTCCACTCGTCGTGCTTGCATAAATCGACTATGCATCATGTTCATTTTTCACCATTTTCTGCTAGCAACCCGTTTCTCGGGCAATCACTAGGGTGTTCCATGTCTATGGAAAATTAATAAAGTGCCCCTCAACTCGTTTATGTTCAGTGATGGGTTTCGTTACGACCGATTGACATACACATTGTTATATTACGTGTAGACTGCAACGGTGAAGAAATCGAATTATCTGAGGTCGTTTGGATTTTTTTCAGTCTCTTTGTCGTCTGATGAAGTTAAAAAGCATCCTGGGTTCACTTTTTCTCGTTCTTGTTAGACACGCCTACGGAAACGATACCCCACTGCCGATCACACATGATCCTGAATTTCCCTTCACCGGATGGTTTCTTGCTTCCTCTTCTTCTTCTATCACTTCCGTGGGACCTGCTGGTTGGAGGAGACGATCCCACCGACTTACTGAAGTGGAAGAGCCCACATTCGCGAACATCTCGGTTTCCGATTAATGTGCCGATCCTCGGCCGCATCGCCTTGTAACTTGACCTGTATCGACCTTATCGACTTGCTTTAATCATTGCCGGATTCCTCCAAGTCAGGCAGTTTCCGCTCGAGTCAGTAACCGCTCAATCTAGTTCCCAGGTCCGAGCATGACCGAGTAACGAGCGCTCGAGCGTGTGCCTTACCGATAATTGTCGTATTCGTTGCGAATAGAAACCAATGAAATACTTCTGAACTATTACTAGAACACTTCTGTGCTCTTATAGAAAGTGTTCATTCACTAGCTTGTTCACCCTATGCTCGTTGAGATTGATAATTCAATTGATGAAATTCCAAATAAGAGTGGAATATGGGATAAGTCGGAGGGCGACACCGGTGGAACTTTCTATGAACTGAAACTAAGTTTTCTTGCACCGTGTTGATCCTTGACGGGTAAAGTAGAATTTTTCCTTTGCAACTCCAGCGGATATGTCGATGTCTGTCTACCGGATTGCAGTGATTTCTATAGGTTTGTTTTAGTTCCAGAAATACAGTGTCCAAATTAGGGTCACGGTTTTCTTTTACTTTGAATTTAGTGCGATTTGTAGGACGTCGTACACTTTCGGAAAAATTCGGATACTCGGTAATGGATATTTTTTTGGAAATTTGAGAATATTTGAAAAACATTGCGTTATAATTTTTTTTTAATCGGTCAATTGAAATAATTTATTATACATGCGATACATATTTTTTTTGGAATTAAACACACATTTGGTGTGTCCGAAAACGAATGCTGAAGTTCAGCACTAATTCAAGCTGAACCGTCAAGAAACTGGCGCTTCGCCATTAGTTTTGGCAGGGCTCTTTAATACCGGTAGCGAATCGCCGATATTATAATTTGTTTCAACATACCGTGAATGCATAAGCGCGGCCGTTCGAGTGAAAGAGTTGCGTCTGGTTGCGTCTCGTCAGGCGGTCTTACCGACGGCTGTAAATGTACTTCTCTACTGTCGCATCTCTTGGTTAATCTTTCACAAGGAAAGCACTTCAAGTCCACGAGTTTGGCGCTAGGTACACTTATCATCAGATGGTTCTCGAAGACCTTATTCAGAGATCCAAAAAGTTTTTTCAAAGGGATTTGTTTATATTAAACGTTGTTGCTTCAATTTCTTTTTCGTTAACACGAATACGTTCAGTTATGTTAAATTGGCAGATGGTAAGGTAGATTTCTGACTTAGGAGATCAGCAGCTTCATGGGACAGTGGCTCCTAAATAGTTATATTTTTGTACTTTAGTACCCTTTTTGAATTAAAAAAAAACCCGAGTCAACTGCAATTACTACATTACCAAAATAAGACTTTTCTCTCTATATACATTGTGTGCGAAGACAAAGCTCAAAGTATACGATTATGCCGTTTTACGATTTCCTCTTTTGATGCACATTTTCGACCGCTTCAGTTCTAAATCGCGCCCAAATTATGTAACCTTAATGTTGATGATTTCAACCCAACGGTCGTTAACGTCAAATTTGCTTGCAACTTAAGGTGACCTGTATTCTGAATCCGTCATGTCGCTTCGACCACCTGATCGTACGGAACTGTTGCATCGACAGTTCTATGCATACCTTATGAGACTTTTTAAAAAAATACACAACACCGAAAAATGCATAGTCAAATTCATTCAAATATTTACTTTCAATTCTGCTGCGTTCTCTTTACAATTTTCAAATATACATTTTTTTCGGTGACGTCCATGGCTCTTTCGCACAACATTTGTTAGGTATTTTGTAAGAAGTAAATAGTGAAGCAGCATTGGCAGCTACTATAAAATGATATAAAAATTAAAATAACATCATTTTTCAATAAACGTAAATTCAATCAAATATAGTCCAGTCCAAATAATTTTAACTCAACTGGAAACTTCAGTACTTTGAGCTTACAAAGAAGAGGTAATTCGCTAAAAATTCGCGATTCCGGTAAATCAGAAAACGTAATCACCGAGCTTATGCTTTTTATGCATTTAGTTAATAAGAATTAAGAGAAGGGCCTGCGGCGCTCAGACCGAATGTAGAAGGACAACGGTCGTTCACCACCGACCGTACGATAAGTAAAAAGCGTGTGTTTAAAGCTTACATTGAAACCATTTGAACATCGTTCTACCGAGATAATGAGCCGGTGGACCTGCTGCTCAAACGTCACGACCCATGTCCCTGTTATCGTTGGAATTTGTACACTAGCAGCTTTCGGTACGTGCTATATACTAGCTATATTATTATACCACTATTACTGTATATATTACAAAGCGCAGGGTCTCTCTGGTAATTCGGACAGAGGGTCTATTAGAAGGGTGGATTGTCAAGCTTATTAACGGTCCGCGCGGGATTGTCCAGACTACAATATGGAATATGAAGGACCCGCCAAAGCGGGGCTTCGATTTGATGCGAAAGGGGATCATTGCGCTCGGGCTTCATTTCGCGATATGTATATTTGGTCGCGCGTATAATAACTTATCGAAGATTACGACGACACTTTTCACGAATATTTTCATATTTCACAAAGAGGCTACCGAAGAAGGGCCCGAATTTTTGGGCACAAGATCGACCTTGAAAACGATCTTAGGCTTGATCTTCCCCTGCCCTACGTTTCATGGAAAAAATCTTGAACGACAAATTATGCAAAAATTATAGAATGGTTTTCTTTAAAAAGTCTGAGCACGTAGTCTACTTTACGCAGAAAAACTCATACATACAGTTAATATACTTTATGTACGGTAAATATTGATTATACTTGATACATATATTTCCTATGCCTAATTATATATAAATGGTATTCAGTTTATTCGGAATTTTCTTGCCCGCAATCAAGAACCGTCGATATGATATCGCAGACGAATTCTTCGTGTCTTTCCAAACGAATTGTCGGGACGTTCATGTGTCTAAGCAGGACTAACCGAAAGGTCGATTTCGGGGATCTTTTCCTCGTGTAGAATATGATAAAATAAACGGGCCGAGGGAACGTCGCGCTTCGACGTCCGACCGCACACGGTTGAATTCGACGATTCTTTTTATAATCCACGGAAGCGCCCACGGTACGAGACCGAACCGTGACGATATACCGAACACATACAAAGACCCGACGGATCATTACGATAATTCCGAGCGCGCTTTATTTTGTACCTCATGTTGAACCGTTTCGCTTCTATTTTTCCTTTTCTTTATTTTTTTTTTTGGCACGCAAAAAAAAGTTTTCGGCGTTTTATCGCGTGCCCGCAACTCCCGAAGGATTATTAACTGCACGCGCGCACACTGGGATTAACGGAAGCGTGTTGGATCAACGGAAACGTGACTACGGCGTCGTCGGGGATTATATCCGCGGCCACGAGGACAACCTGACTCTTGGCACGGAAACTCCGACGGTACTGGCTCTATCCATTGTCCGCTTCGCCACTTAATATCGTTTTTTATTCATCTTTTTTTTTTCGTCCCAAATACTTTTTCCATTACAGGGATTTGCATGGTTTTATTATTTTCGTTACATATGCATCGGTCGCTACGAATTGTTTCGAGGTAAAAATATTACAAACCCTCGATTCTATGTGAGGCAGAAATCGTCAAATGTCCAAATTTGAAAATCTAATTGAGCGAATTTCTGTGATAAAATTAATTTCGGTTAATAATGTTTTTGTCAAAAAATTCATAGTCTGCAATTATCGTTCAGATGATTCAATTTAATGAAAACCGTAATGTGGGAATTACATTTTTTGTTAATTTATTTATATACTTTTTGCAATCTAATTTATAGAATTTATTACGTACGGACAGAAAATGTTGTTAAATCGGTGGTAATGGAGAAAAGCGCGGCTTAGGGAAGAGTTTGGGCACGAGCAAGGTCTTCGAGCGTCCAATCGTGGCCCTTCGGTCTCGATTTAGGACGGGCATTTAATTGAAGGGTCAAAACGTCGAGTGGACGGTGGGCAGTTTCCCAACGCTGGATTCATTATATCGACTTCATTAAATTTCGCCATATCAGCCCTGTTTATTAATCGTGAAATAGAAACGAATCAATTAATCGAAAAATCAGGTGGAAGAACCATGTTGGACAAAATGAGTTCAATATTTATTATTTTTCTCAACGATTCGTCTATTCTTCCGGCTCATGATTTTCATTTTTCGATTGAGCAGAATTTTAAATCCATTCGCCCTCCTCGTTCAAAAATCAAATCGAACGATCGTGCAATTTTTCTTTCGTTCAAGTTTCTCGATATGGAGAGCGAGTACGTTGAGAGTTACTTGACGCCGAGTCATTAGTGTGTTCCGGTCGGTTTTCTCAGAATTAAAGACGATAGTGCGACAAATTCTTCGTATACATCTTAAAAGTTAGACTTCCTGTCGACGAGGCCCTCCCTCTCCCCTCGTCACGGTTACTGGGAAGTACGTCTCTGTTTCCATGCGGCGATAAATATCGTCGCCGTCCGTGAGCGATAAGGGGGCTTCGAAGGAAAAAAACGAAACGAAACGATAGGACGATCCCGAAGGAGGGGGGATAAAAATATTATATGCAGACGAAACCCGACGTTCGTGCCGAGTCTGGCGTCTTCGAGGGGCGGGGCAGAGCATTGTAGTTGTTAGCACCCTTTTTCTTATCTTCGAGATACGACGGCGAAAGAAGTTAAAAAAGGATCCTAATGACTCCGGTTCGAGGCGTGACCAGACCGAATTATAAACCCATTTGTCTGATAACCGAGTTTTTACGTAACGATGTCATTATTTTCGGCAAACACAAAACAATATAAATACTGGAATATGTTGACAATTTACACATTACATATTAGAAGGAAGGTTGAAGGGTTAAATCCAAAGGCACACCTGTTTGAATCAACATGTTATTATGAAACATTCAAGTACTTATTCGTAACCTTGTCCGATGTCGCAGGCAGCACATTTTTGAAATATTTGCACAAATGATTTTTTTTTCCGAAATTAAAAAAATGAGCATTTAAAAAGGGAAACTGACGAATTCGTATTGAAATATCTCAAAATAATTGCATCACCTTACATCGTCTCGGATTCCGAGGGGTCATCGCGTTTTCGAGATTCGCCTGTACGATTTTGCAGACGGAAAATTTCTGTACCAGAGAAAGAGCGGGATTCGTCGAATCATGCTTTGTAAAACGTTGTAAAAAAACGAAGCTTTCCTGCAGTAAATGTGCTTCGTAAGGAATAAATTATAGTCGTATAGACTGGAAGTACTCGAAGTGGTACTTACTTTCTCAGTTCTATTAGAGTATTTTAATGTCTTAGTTTTTGCGCAGTGAAAGCGAGAGCCGTTTTTACGACGTGGTTGCGACTCGCCCCGAGTTTCTATTCGCCCCAGTCTTTCCGCATAATTTATAGATAATTAGGCATTTATAATTATCATGTATAATCTATATGTAGTGTGAATATTCTATACATAGGTAATATGTATATCCGATTATATACATTACATGTAATGTATATAAAAATCTTTCGATCTAATGAAATGGTAACGACGAGCTTTATGATTCTGACGGTCATTGGTGAGGCGAGAAAGAAACAGGGTGGATCAATATTGAAATTTTATTTGAAATAAAAATCAGTTAGATATTCATCATGGATCATAGATCATAGATCATGGATTTCCATCAAAGATTAAGGGTCCTTCCAAAGTAATATCGAGGGTCGAACTGAAATTAACAATTTTTCAACGATCTCCCAAATAGATCACGAATCATTCGAAAGTAATGTTGAGCTTTGAACTGAAGTTTTCAACTTTCTTGACGACCTCGCAAATTTCCGATCTATTGTTTTCCGAACATAGATCAATTATTAATTGAAATTTCATTATCTCTCTTTCAGTGTATTTTACGACACACGCCTAATGGTATGCCTATTCTACGTAGAAAATCGTATTTTTGAAAGGCGACGAACAAGCCTCGCCCCCAGCGCTCTTCGGTTCGTATCAGGCATTGTTTCTTCACTTATTCGCATCATGAATATTCAGAATTTGGCAAAATCGCAAAAAATATAAATTTTCTAATATTCTGAAGTTGGAGTCACTTTGATACGAAGGAGTCGAAAAACATAAAAAATTGCGAAACTTGCAAAGAGAAAAATTGATGAAAATTGGCCATTGAAGGAGAGAGGGCTAAGAGGACCCGGCGGGAGAGAGAGGGAGTCGGAGTGCCAGGGAGGTAGGCGTCGGTCGACACTGAGTATAGCCCCACCCCGCCAACTCAGGCTCCGCCTCCGAGAGACCGAAATGACGTCACACGGACACTTGTTCCACCTTACCACAGTGGCAGTAGCGGAAAATCCGTCACCGCGACTTTGTCGTCATCGCGTCCCGGCTCCCCCTCCTCCTACCTCCCCACCACATATCCACGAAAACGATAAAGACACCGGGCTCGTCGAATACGTGGGCCGTAACAGGAATTCGACGTCCCGGCGTACATGTGCTCACGAATATGAAGGTTTTCCCTCTAGATTTGCTTCGTTTGATCGATAAAAAAAATTTTGTATAAAAAAAAATGTTAATTAAATTTTTCTGTATAAAAAAAAATCACTTCTCATTTAGTTGCTAAAAGATTTCTATGAGGTGAGAAGAGAACTGGTGTGAAGAGAAACTCATGGTCTGCCGAGCTCTCTTATAAAAAATTGTTTTTAGTGCAAAAGAAATATTTTAGATGGATTTTAGAAGTTATCAAAATGTTTCTAGAATTAAAAAAAATACATCTCGTTGTTTTTTTGCGATTCCGGTTTACTACCAGAAAATGTGGATGAAAGAACTTCAAATTCAATACTGAACTCCCTTTTCACCGAACATAAATTTCTGAAATTACGAACAAAAAGATTTTCAATGAATTTCAAAGATTCCATTGAGAGATTCCGACTCCGAGTTCGTTTCAAATGGCCCCGGTTTCCTCAACGTTTCCAGGAAATCCCGAAAATTCTCTTAATCGGGCGCTAGATAATAACGGGAAGATGCATAATGCTACGAAACCGGAACCGTTTGACCAGAAACGAGGACACGGCGTAGATACGATTGTTTTTTTTCGACACAGCACGAATCTACGAATAATAGAAAAATGAAACGTATAATTAGATTCGATAGACGGTCCGACGACGTGCCTAAGCGCCTGATTACGACGTATCGTTATTAATGAACCGAAAGATTGGGCCGCCCGTGGGAAAGCTGCGATAACCGTGTACTCTCCCTGTGGTACGAATACGAGGACAGTTTCGCGCGATCGGTCGTAGTCAACAATAGCCACGAAACGTTTCGAGCATCGAATCTACGTCGTCGAGCAAGCATCTCGCTCGTAGAGTAAAAAATGCGTCACCAACTTTCGACGTATTTCATACAAAATGAAATAACAAACAGAGCTCAAAGTTGCAAGGAAAATTCAAACTCCGCGCATTTTCGTCGGTGAGGGGATGAAAAAATTACTGGATAGCCAAATAACGACTGTGCACGATTTCTATCGACACCCGATTTCTATCAAATGCAATGAAAAAATTGATTTTCTTGATTGCTCCAAACGACGCTGAATTCTAGCATCAAGTGCGGCCGACAGACGAAGTATCAAAACAGAGTTTTCCTCTATTTACATAAGAGGAAAAAATATATAGATTAAAAAATACCGATAATATTCAATAGTTTAATTTTTTGTTATTGTTATCGTCAAATATCAAGAATATTTCATTGAACTCTGAGAAATCTTTCAAGAATCAGACTAATGGAAGAGCAGTAAGAAAGAATTTACATAAATCTTAAAAATTCAAATGATGATCAACAATTAATAAAAATAATAATACCTAGTAATAATAACACTAATTATAAATAAATAAAAATAGGAAAGTCTAAACAGGTCAACAATTATAGTACCAGTACAGAGTCGACCGGGGTTAATTGAAACACGGAGGAAAAAAAATGATACTATTTATTTATTATCGATCATTACCTCTTCCATTTACCGCGTACAGAAAAATCTCCATTCGGAAGAAAAAATCCACAAACTCGCCAGTGGGGAGTTCGAAATTTTTCATTGACCCCAAAGCCGCAGTGCCGGCTTCTCTCGTTAACCCAAAAACTGGAATAAACTACGATTGATGGAAAAAAAATTGAACGAAACGGTGAATGAATTAATTCGCTAAGAATCGATCATTTGAATAATAAAATGGACCTTCGTAACGAGGATTCGGGGCAACGGTAGCGTTTCGGCGCGGTGGGAGGCTGCGCAGCGCGCGAAGAAACAAAAGTGGGAGGGGAAAGGCCGTTCGCGGGACAGAGACGAAAGTCGAACGACGAAACGTTGGCGTTAGCGCGAAACAACAGAGCCCGAGAACGACGGCCGACCCAACGCTGTAAAACCCATCCGTGAGCTCGCTTGTGCCCCGTGCGTTCGTCACCGTTACGACGGCGTACAGTCTCTCCGAGGCGTTCGCGCGTGTGTGTGCGAGTTTCGTTGCCCGCCGCGCGCTTCCGCGGAACACGCGGGCCTCGCACCGGCCGCAGAACTCGGCGCGGCATTACGTCGCGCGCTCTCGACCGCGACTGACCAAGACGCGTAGGTGTCGTCGTTCTCGTTTCTCTCTCGATGCCCGGAACAATTCGTACTTTTCTCGCATTCACGACGATTAACGAAACAGAACCAAAAACGCATAACGAATAATAAAATGAAATTTATTTGTTCGTCGTTTTCGATGAAAATTCGTTAAAAGATTTCTTTTTTAACCTGTGAGAAATGCGACTGTGCTGAGTGACTGAGTGCGGACCAAAACGTGGAAAATTCGTCGAATTATTCGATCTTCGGTTTTTTTGTTTTTCTTTCATTAGACGAGAAAACAAAAAGTTTGGACAAAAAGGGATAACCCGAGAGTCGAAGTGATCGCAGTGATAACTCGAGAGTGAAGAAACAAAGTTCGATCGACGGCTCGCGATGTAGCGGCGAGGCTTTCGAGATCAGTGAAGATAATTCGTCTCGTGCCGCGGAGGAATTCGTGGAAAATCGCGGAGTTTTGTCCGGTGATTAATTTGTGATAAATGTAGGTTTTTAGATTGTTTCTTTCGCACGAAGGCTCGAGTGACTTTCGATCGAACCGGTGGGGGGGACCAAGTGCGCGGAACAGTTTGACGGAGCTCCGCGCGATTCATCATCGACTTCCGAGAACCAGCGAGAGAGAATCATTGGAATATTTCCTTACTATCTCACAGTTGAATTCTTTAATATCGCGCCACAGTATGAAGTTTCGAAATCTTTACAAATTGGCACGAAAAATAGAGAACAAAAAGCGAATCTAAATAGATTTTTGATAAAATGGAAAAAAAAATGTATCGAACAATAATTTGGTCATTTTGACTCGGATCCCGCGTAAAATTTTCGACTCCGTCGATACGGCAGAATATATTGGTAGGTTTTTTTTTCGCGCGATTCTCAAATGAGCGGTGGGAAGGAATAAAATTCGAAGGAGCCGAAAACGCGTAAGACGGAGCTCGGTTACGACGGGTGTGCGAGGCACTCGGTGCGCTCGGTCAGTAGAATCGCCGATGGGATGCATCTCCCGGTGGGCTCAGTTGGCTGCGGCGAGAATTACGGTTCCGTCGGTTCGCATCAAGAGAGCGCGGGTCTCGTGGTAGGTTCGTCGTTGACGCCTCACCGGGGAGGCGTCGTAAGGCCGAGATATCCGACGAGCGATCAGGACGACGAAGGGGGTTGCGCGGGCGGCGGAGGCGGCGCCGAAGGCAACAGTGCGGCCGATACAGGGGCCGGTGATATGAGCGAGGGTGCCGCCGTCGGCGAGCTCTGGTGGACCGAGAGGCTCGTCGGCGAGGCACAGGCCGAGCATCCCGGTGAACTTGTTCGCACTGGTAAGAACTTTTGCTCAATAGAAAAAACATTTTTTTTTTGTAAACACGACGGATCCGTCGGGCTGAATCTTTGAGAAACGTAATTATTTTAGCACTTTTTGAACATTCTGGGCACTGAAAAGGATAATTTTTTTTCTATGATGTTTTTTTTATGAGAATGTAAAAAGAATTTCTTGCATTGTGGATTTTTTGCAGCCAAGACGTTAGGAGAAAAAAAACCATTGATAGAATTCATAAAAAATTTATTTAAATGAAAAATAATTCATAATAGGAAAGAATATGATGGGATTGTCGTATTGTTTATTAACAGTTGCGTGTGCCGCGTTTAATTACAAGGAAAAGCCGAGCATTTCCTTCCGACGGGTTTTGCGAGGCAATCGATCTGCGAAGACAACCGACGAGCCGCTCGGCACCTTAATTACGAATCTCCATGTCCCCTAAAGCCCCGTCTGCAGGGACATAAGTGCAGGCATTAACGAAATGACCGTAACTTTCCGTGACCGTACCGGAAGACTCGAAAATTATTGAACCATACGGTCCAACGACCGAGGCTGTTGCGGAATCTGCAGTCCGAAAAAAGTACGCCCAAGTTCATCGATCATTGGCGTTGGATATTAATATTTTTTCTTTTTTTAATGCGTTGAAAATAAATTATAAGACGTACAATAATTGCGTTTTTGTTCGATAGAAACTCGAGAAAATAAAATCGTATCAAAAGAAGACTAAAAAGAATTGAATGTCGCAGCGTTTAGGAATTCTAATAATCATTATTATTTATTTTTCCATTTTTATCCGGCTCATATTATATCCAATTAATTTTTTTCATCGTTGAATACGTTGGACTTCACTTCTAGCCCACTATCCAATAGAGAAAAGGAGAAACAGACTTTAACAAAGTTTTTTCGTTACTTCTAGGTAAAATGAATGAAAAATTCGTAATCATCAACAACTTCGAAACGTTAGATAGTAGTTTCGAAATTTTTTTAAACCATTTTTGTGTCTTATACTTCATTGCAGTTCATTGAAAAAATATACCTAAACTAAAAATGAATATTGTAAGCATTCCGAGACTAATCGACCCATTTTTCCAATTTTTTTTCCAGGCTCGCCGTACTTCTTGTGCAGCCAGCTACCGACGCACTGGCGTTCGAACAAAACCCTGCCGGTTGCGTTCAAAGTGGTGGCGCTTGGCGAAGTCGGCGATGGAACTCTGGTCACCGTAAGGGCGGGAAACGATGAGAATTGTTGCGCCGAGCTGAGAAACTCAACTGCCCTGATGAAGAATCAAGTTGCAAAATTCAACGACTTGAGATTTGTCGGCAGAAGTGGACGAGGTTAGTGA
Organism: Ischnus inquisitorius; assembly: GCA_963924025.1. NCBI lineage: Eukaryota > Metazoa > Arthropoda > Insecta > Hymenoptera > Ichneumonidae > Ischnus > Ischnus inquisitorius. Next base: position 6,630,355 of record OZ001251.1, on the reverse strand, counting down.
ATGTACATCAATTTTCACGGTATTTCCCCCTGATCGCGAATCTCAATCATATTCGTCGAATCACGCGCGAATCGATCACTCAGGAAATTCTCAAAATCGGAGATAATATGTTACACATTTCTAGTCTAAGGTTTCGAAACAAATAATTTTAACGCAGCATGATTCGCACTTTTATTCGGACGGAGTAGCAGATTGCGAAGTTATCTCGAAAAAATCACTAGCAAAGACATGATCTGGAAAAAACGGTTTCGGAAAATCGCTTGCCTCGTGACGGAGAAGAGAATTCCGCATTTTCCCCTATTTATTGTTTACTATGTTGAAAATTCCACAAACTGCCCGCTTCCGGACAGGAACTCCATTTACGTCGATTGCTACATGTTTTCGTAAAACTGACCAAAAAATTGTCCATTGCTGCGTCGTGGTTCGTTTTTCATGGGTACCATATATTTGAAACATATTCATATTTTAAACCCTGCACCGGAAAAAACTTAAAAAAAAACATTATCTTGATGCGAAAAAAGTATCATAATATATGAAAATACAGCAGATAAGAAGCCTGAAAAAGATTTCGATTGCCATTAAAATTCAGTCTCTGTGATGCGATGAAATCGATGCAAAATCCTTAATTGTGCAATATGAAAATGTTCAATGCAATATACCACTAGATTACCGTATCGCTGGATATAATCTATTGAATATAATATGTTCCAAACAAACCGATGCTCGCTAAACCTATAAACAATTCCGTGTAGCCGTACGTAGAAATGTACCATGCACAAAAATAGTCTTCTATATTTCTACTATCCATTATCGTGCATTTCTGTCGGTGTAAACAGAGAACGTTTTGCGGGCACGTCTGGTCCTGGCAGATTCTATCCAATGTGCTAAAAGCCACTTTGAATGGCTTCTATCTAACCCTGTAAAATCACGGTTATTGTAATTATCATTATCATCATCATCAGACTCCCGTTCCCATTTTAGTTGTTCGCTCATCCTCCGAGCGAAGCTTCATGGCCCCCTCGCGCCGCCACCCTTATTCCCGATGACCATCAGCCAGTGCCGTTTTACTCTCGCAGCATGCATCCCCCCGCGGTGCATTGCATCGGTCGCCGCATCCGCGAGTTTCCTCTCCCGCCGGCCACCCCCCCCCAGAATCATTACTCGACGTCCGCTGCGAGAGTCCCTCCGCCTACACCCCACCGCGACAAACCAGTCAGCAGGCGAAACAACTGGCTGTTAATCAGAAGTCATCGTGATGCCGCTACCGTTGCAACCCGCCTGGTGAACCCCAGCATGCGGGATAATCCTCGTTTTCTCATACCCCGTACGCTTTGTCGCGCTTTGACGCTCCCGCGCGGATGACGGCACTCGAAATCCGTTGCAATTTCGGCAATCTTACTTGCTAATTGATCTGTTACACCAAGCAGATTTCATGATTCTAATACAATTGTTGACATGCACGCAATCCGGAATATCCAATAATGGATAGCGCTTCAAATGGATAAATTTCATCATTCGTTATGTTGATAATCTACGACATCAAGGAGATGAAACGATTCCAAGGCGCGTAGAGCCATAATGCTAATTCGAGCTATCCGACGACGGGAAGCGTCGGGTGGGCAAATCAAATTGGTCAGTGATCCGTGACATCAAGCGGATCAAATGATTCCGAGGCTCACCACCATGAGTAATAATCAGGGATGTTCGAAGATGGACAATGCGGCAAAGACGTTAATCACATTGGCCTCATTCTTTCTCAATGATCTATGCCACGAAGATTTCGTGACTCCAATACAATTGCTTCCGTGCATACCAATGTAGAATTTTCAAACAAAGCCGTCGAATCGGTGAATCGCGACAAACGATCTGCCTCCGCCAACGGAAAAAGCTTCGAGCCGAACGGAATGATCCAGAATGAAGCTGTAAGCTACAGTTCCGTTGCCGAATTCGAGAGACGGTTATTTATCAGTCATAGAGCGAGCGTAACCAGAGAGTTTGGTGGGCTTGTGACGGCGTTTGACCGAGTGATCATTCGTACAGTGGAAACACAACCGACGAAACTACCCGGGGTTGACAAGAGCGAAATGGATAGAAAACGATTCTGGAGGAAGCGAGAAACGAAGGTGGAATGCATGAGGGAAATGAACGGTTGTACGCGCTTCGAAACAATGCGTTATGGATTGACCGATTCGAGAACGAACCCCACTCGCGAATGGCCCGTCATCTATCTTTCAGGAGGTTTCGTCATTTCGCATCGGGCCACTACAACCCTATCGCGACTACCCGTTGCAATTGGAAGGGGCGGATGGGAGGGGGGCTCTTCGGGAGGACCAGGTGCTCAATTCCGTGAGCGACCGTGCGGAAACTGATCAAAATCAATCAATCGGCCGGGAACTCCGCTGCTTCCGTCGATTCTATTCATAATTAGCAGGACGCGATGTGGCCCGAGGCTTCGCCTCCACGTGGAGTATAACTAATAACTCGTTGAGGACTATATTCATGTGACGAAATATGAAACTTCGTGACAACTACCGTACGTAACAGCGTTCGCGAGAATTGGCGTATGAAATGCGATCATTTACTTGTCGTTGTCGAGCACAGCAAAGTTGATCGTTCAATCTTGAGCGGTTGATCCTTCGGTTCCACAGGAATTCCAAACATGTGTAAAATAGTTATTTTCGATACAAATGCGAGAAAAGAGTAAGAGACCGATTTTTTTCGCTCGTGTGTCAAACCCAGTTTTATGACTTTTTTACACTTTAGTGAGGAAAAATACACTTTTCCGCACTTTTCTTTTATGACTTATACAAAGAATCATATCATACTTGTATGAAGATTTGTTCTTTCATATACTTAGTTTTCGTGGGGGCAGAGCAGAATTCGGAAATTGACCGAAGCAATTGTATGGAAAGTAGACTTTCGATGGTTTCAAACTTTTCTGCATCCCCGCAGATGTGCGGCAGGTTCTATTGTCGTTAGATTTTTTCGGGAACATCCCTCTCCTCCCTGCGACCCTTTATTGCATGATGTATTTTTCTGTTCTTTTTTTTTTTCGTCTATCCGCGCGTTCCCGTTGCGGTGTTCGTTTCGACAGTTTATTAATTTGATTGGTTCGCTTCAGACTGACACCCGACATACGGGATAATCCGTGAGAGCGAGCCGTCAAAGGTGAAACGATGGATTCATCGTCAAACGATCCGAAACGTTTTTTTTTTTTTTCATTTTCATTGTTTTCCAATATCTCTTTTGTTGATTTTTTTCGACTTTTTTACTTGCATGGCCGAAATTGTCCGGTATGTTTGACTTGTGGAACCTTTTTTTTTGGACCCAGATCCAGATTTGTGAAATGAAAGAAATTACCAGATAATCGGTCAGTGGATGAAGTTCAAACAAATGGTTTCGCATTCAGATGAACTGTATCTCTCTATTTCACTGAACTCAAGAGATGGCTCATGACAGAAAACAAAAAGAAGAAAAAAAGAATTAGTTCAAAAACAATGTAAAAAAATTGAACCGATGTACTATTGGCCGAGCCTCCAAATAAGTTAATGACCCATGCGAAAAAGTGCGAAGATAATTGCTCGCAAACAAAATCTATTAATACTGAAATGTTGCGAAAGAAAGAAAAAAAAACCTTAAAAAATTCCGTCAGTAGCCCAGGACAAGCGCATTGTCACCAACGTCATACATAACGCGACAACATCCCGCGGCCGTATGTGCAACAAACTCGCATGTATTCATACGCGCCCAGAAATCCGCATGGCCCGGTTTTGTCCGTCGGTATGTACGGCCATCCGACGATCTGTCGGTCCATCCGCCCGTCTGTTCTGCACAAGTTTGCAGCCGGGAGTACCAGCTCTCTCCGAATGGATGGCAATACGAAGGGCAAATGGGATGAGAAGAGGACAGGAGGCTGAGGGAGGGGCGGGGGGGAAGCACAAGCGAGAGACCGGACGGGCTCTCTGTCTCTGCAGATGACCGTTCCCATCATCGAGTATTAACCGCAGTTCCCGGGGACATGGGGGCAGCAGCGGCGGACCCGGAACGTGCGGCATTATTAGCCCCAAATGCGATGGACTCGCCGTGAACCTCGCCACGGGTTTCTCCGGTTCTATACTCTGTTCTCTCGATCGTATACGTTGTACGCGGTGTGGCTTGTCCTCTGTGTGATGCACTGCATCTACCACCCCAACCCCCCTCCCCCGCCCCCTCCTTTACCAAACCCACCCACCGGATCCTACCCTACATACGGCAAACCCACCCTCCGCATCTACTCAACTCGTCACATCCCTCGCAAAATCTACGACTGCTCAGTTGAGGACAGCATCCTCTTTTTGCTGTTCAAACGTGCGCCACTCCGTCCGCACATTCGACTTTAATGGGGCCGAGCCTTTTTTTTTCGATGCCACCATGGGTTAGAAGGGTGACGAAACGGGCTGTTTTTTTCGCGCACGCTTTCAACTCACGCGAAAGTTTATTGAATTCATTTGGTTCGATCGATTTTAGACCAATTGGGCGCTAATGTATGTTGTTATGAAAAATTGGAAAAAAGGATTGTGCTTGGAAATTTTCAGGGATTACATAATTACAACTTGCTATCGTTTTAATTTTCATCATAATTCGACCTGGTCTACATGAAATCCGTAACTAAAATAGAGATAAATTTTTTTATATCGTATGAGATGCGCTCAGATCCGTCGGTGACAGGCGAAACGTCATTCAAGTAATAAAAAAAGATTGGAAATTAAATAAATACACAATTTTGCGAAAAAATTTCTCTGAAATGTAACGAATCGGGAAAAGTAAAAAAAAAATTTCCAAAGTAGGAAAAAGTGGGAAAAGCTATTATAGTCCTTTAATCGCGCCCCCAACTGCATCGAAGGCTCTCCAAGCTTAGTTAAAAAAATATCATCGATGAACCACTTTTCAGTCGGTAGTTCGTTTTTTCTCTTTTCAAAATGGTAACATTCCTTTATTCGATCTCCATCGCTCTTTGGGCTCTGTAAACGGTACGAAAACCATGAGAGCAAACCTGATGGATGAGTGCACGTGAGAGTCGTAATTAAAAACAAAACAAAAACCGACAAATTCCGTACCGTCGTCCTGGCTGTCACGATCCGATGACGGTTGATAGACTCCCGGATTGGAGGCTTTGATGTGTTATCCATCGAGGGGGCAATCGGGAAGCTACCGTGACAAACGGGAACCGACGAGAACGATGATCGTAACAAAAGTGACGAGTCGATCCGACTTTCGCTAGGATAAGCGCCATCCGAATCAAAATCGTTTCCAAACAACACACCGTTGTTTGTTGTGTGCCGAACGTTGGCACACTTTTGCGGAAAATGAGAAGAAAAAAAAAGGGAAACGGTGCACCGGATGACGACGTAAGAAGGTGAGACAAAGCGGCGCGGGCGGGGACGGACGGACGGAGCGAAACGTTTGAAAATGTTGCGGTTTGACGTTTCGGAACGTAGCGTATCTGCTCGCGAGCCATCTAGCTGCTTGTTCATAGAGACCACAATGGGTGTGTATAAACTGGTGCCGCGGCCTCCTATATCTATATGATATAATTCACGGGTCGGCCGAGTCAAGCCCCGCGTGCAGTCAGTTGCAGTGTCCCGCGGGGAGGGGGTCTCCCCGTTTACTCGGAACGGGGTTTGCGCGACGCGGTGGTGTTTGATACAGGTTATCACGTTGACAGACACGAAGCGTGGGGTCGTGCCCGCTCCCAGGGATACATCAACGGACGAACGGAGGACAATTATAAATCGTTGACGTTTAACAGTCGAAAACGATGAATCTGTGATGTGTAGAGTTTACGGTCGTGCATGCATCACTCTTGTTTGATCCGACCTATCGAGAAAAACGACGAAAGAGAATTTTCGATTTTCCAGGATTTATATATACGCCGCGTATAGTCGGACGCGCGTGGTGTATTCATTACTTTTCGATTTTGGACAGCGAAGAGCATCGAAGATACGGACTGTTTGGGCATACACTGAAAGCGTTACTTCCGAATTTAAACAGAATTTCGAGTGCCTATTCATATTTCGAAGGAATTTCTGCAGTGTAACTTAAATCTTTGGTTGTTTTGAAGTAATTTCGTTTTTTTATTTCAAGACTGTTTCCGAAATACGATCATGCCTCTTCAAGCAGTTGATTCAAAGAGTTTGAATAGAAATTGAGCAGAAAATGATCTAGAATGGGGTACGGTAGGGCTAGCGTAGGGTAGATGATGTACATGCTTAACCCAGCACCGAGGTGGACTTCTTTATATCTAATCCAGCGGAATCACCTCGCGCGTGTGGATCCCAAAGGACGAAGAGCTAAAAGTGTTGAGAGCAATCAAAAGAAGCTCGTCTAGAACGCCATATCTGGCTTCTGTCGAGTTTCTACTTCACCGCGACGGGATCTAGGGTGTTAAGGCTCCGAAGTGGATGGAGGCAGGGCGTTTAGCACCCCATAAGTCTAAAGCGGACGCTCCTTGGACTCTTTCCGAGCATCGTTCGTGGACAGAGCGAAGCACAAAGGTTCCAGCGAAACCCGCAAAACTCCCACTTGCCCTCGTCGTTGCTCCGAGTTCGGTACCGCGAGCAAGACGAGGACGAGAGGCTCGCGATGGCTAGCGGTGAAGACGGAGCGAATTGCCAAATGCATATTAGCGAGCGACGGTGCCCGTTTAAGAGCCCGTAGTCAATCTCTCCGACGGACATTTATGGAGAGGGAATTAATATACCGGACCCTCAACCTCGGGAACCTTCGACGATGATATACGCACACGGAGTGCTCCACCCTCCGACGTTCGAACCGACTATCCACTCCCCCTCACCCCCCGCTCATATTTTTAGTCCCCTTTTGATGTTCTTTTTATCACGATAATCCTCTCGCTAAACCGCTTTTGTACTTTGTATCAGGAGTGTATGGACTGAGACGTGGGGCATTAATGATCCCAGGTGATCGAAAAATTAGGAGCTCTTTCAACGACGCAATCTGATTAGGCTCGCAACGATGATGGACATTTCTCAATATCCTGTTGCGAAATTCATCATCTCAGACGGAAATGCTATCGCTTCTATATAATTTATATGTACAGTTCACATAAATTTTAATATTTCTCAGATCTGTTGTAAATTATATAGTCTAGATAGAACTATTTATCTGGGATATTAAATCGATAGAAGTGAATTTTGTGGAAAAAAAAGCAATCTGCAGTGTGTCCATAGCTCGCTGTATGTTGAAACTCGCAGGACTCTTGCGGAGTCCTTGTGCGCGTTTCATGCTCCACCTGGCTACTGAAATGCAACAAAGTATTAATTCCCTCGCGTGCTGGACCGCGCCACCGGTGATTGACGACCCATTAAGTCGGAAAAGCAATTACCACAGCGTTTGGCCCTCGTGACGCAACGAGGATGCGTGAAATCCACGTGGACGCCTCTTTAAAAAGTCCATCGTTCTTCGAAGATGAAACGCGGGTTTCGCTTATAATATACACATTTCTTCGAATTGCTCAAAAAAAATTTGCTTTGACTGGACGATTTTCACCAAAAGAATATAGTTAAAAAAGAAGATTTGTTTGTCATTAAATTAGTTAACAATTATCGGCATCGCGAATAGTTGACGATGCTTCGAAACAGAATCGTCGTCCTGAAAACAAAAACCGTTTCCAATTGTTCAAATATCGATAGAAAAACGGCCGATCGAATTCAAAAGTTGTCATGGATCAAATTGCAGGAAAGAGCTTCAGCATCACAATCACCATCTCGACAACGCCACCGCAAGTTGCGACGTACACGAGAGCGATAAAGGTTACGGTGGACGGACCGCGGGAGCCGAGATCGAAAACAAGTAAGTTTTAAAAGTGATCGACTATCCGTTGCGGTGGAAAAGAAGAATGCAATTTCCTTCGAAAAGAATTCCGAACCATCATCGAGCGGATGACAAGTTTTGAAAAACATCTGAATCTCGCAACTTTTATTGAAAAAAAGGCCTTTGCACTCTTAATCTACATGACGTTTGTCCGAATCTCATTCCATTCATTCTCGACGTAAAAAAGAAACGTTCAATTTGATTTGTTTTTCAAATATTAATTCACAATTTATATTAATAATAACAATTTTTCAAAATCGATTCGACTATTATAAAATTGATTCCGGATCAATCCCATCGAGATAAAGTCTTAAGAAAGGAATGAAAAAAAAGTTCCTTTGAGATTTCGACTTCGGGTCGTGCGGGTGATTTTTTTTAAACAAAAATCGCAAATACCGCGATAACACAAGCATTGTCACAACGATGGGCCAAGCGAGGGGGGGCAAGCGCGATCGAGAGGTACTCGCAGAAAACCCGCCGATAATTCAGGCAAAGTCACTATGCGGTAATGGGAGTCATTACAGAGCAGATGGCGCGTGATGATGCAGTGGTCCCGACGCGGGGCACGTGTGCGTGTTCGTTTAGTTCGTGTTTTACGCTTGTATCGCTCGCACTCCCCGGGTGCTTGGGGAGGTGGCGGCAAGAGAGGAAGAGTGGGGTATTGATGCACGGATCGAGGCCGTGGAGCACGGCAGTGTTGCCTGTGCACGCCTTTATGCACGCGGAAAATTAGTGCTCAGTCTCTCCCTCCCCTCCGACGGTTTGTTGCCCGTGCACATCCGCACGCATCCACCATCCGCTAACGCACCTATCATCCTCTTTCCACTTTACTGTGCACACGTAGCGAGCGCGCCGTCATTGCGAACCATGCTTGCTCAAAGTTGCCCTGAAACTAGTTACGGTCGGGGATCGTTTCGACAAAGATACTCTGTTGATCCCAACCGAGGGTTAATATATCTCCGCCCAGGAAACCTTCCGGTCAAGTTTTTCAATCGTTATCGCTCGAGTTCAAAGACTACCCGAAAATGTCGAATGTTCCTTCACAATAAAGACAGGCAGAATATATCAAAAAGATTTTTTTTAATAGATCTGCAGGATATGTCTTGGAAAAGAAAAATTCAGAAAACTGCAAAAAAATAATAGAGTTAAGAAAGAAGGACGCTTTATTCTTTAAAAAATTGGGTCAACGCGCACTTCAGTTTTCGAGAGAAAAAAATGAAACTCAGCTAATTCCACGTATCTAAATAAAATAAAACTATTCGCTTTTGATTTTTTTCGAAACTGAATATTTACAGTCACGTACCATGAATACCGATTTTTTTCGACACGTGTGTCGCGTTAAGCTCACTAAAAGCGCAGCACGAAATAGACCATATTGCATACAGCGACGAACCGTGAGAGCACACACGGGGGTTGGGAGACGTTAGCGCTGTGGCGTGCCAGCGACGTTTACGCACGCATTCGAACGGCGTATACGAACGACATCGAATTATCGTACACATTCGAAACTTGTTCACGTGAAACAATTTTTACTTTATTTTTTCTTCATTCTATGTTGCTCGTCTCATCGGCGATTTCGGTCTTCTCGTGTACGTTCGACAACAATAGAGAAACGGCTCGACGCCAGGGCGCTATTCATTGTCTCCTAACAATGCCACGAGTGCGCCCCACACCTGTTACCTCTCATTATACGTACGCGAATAATCGTTAAACACGAGCTCGGGCCGTTTTTCGCGTCGTCGAAATTCGCCCCGCACGTTAGTCCGATCTCTCGGACGAAATTACCCACAATCACAAATTTAATCGAGTCACAGAATACTTTGCTCTCCATCCTCGAAGCGACATTTTTTTGAGACAAGATAAATGTCTGGATATTAGATTATTTACGGGAAAAAAAATATATTCATAATATATCGAATATATTTTCCACCAAAAAAAATATATTTCATTGTATTTTTGTAAATATATGTCAACAAATAAACAATAAATTGCGCGATTGAAAAATTGAATGATTTTTTTTTCAATTCAATTTTTCAATAGCCATTTGGCATTGTGATTTGGAAAATTGCTTAAGCACATTTTGTAAGATGAATTAAAAAATAATTTTCATTCTATCGAAAAATACTGGAATTGGAAAATATTGGAAATCCGCTCGGAACCTCTTTTTCCTGGAAATGTAGGCCGCTTTAATCATACAATGTTATAGATTTGCTGACATATATTTACAAGAATATATTGCATATATCATATATTTTTTAATTCATTTTTTTTTATATTCGCAACCCATTTCACCCACTTTTATGGCGGGACGTGAGTTCGGTGCGTTGACCCCGTAGAAAATGAAAGTATTTACGCAAATATTTCAAACTCATTCGAATAACCGGGCCAGCGAAAAATGAGGAAAAAAGAATCTATGCATTTTTTTTTTCGAGTATTGCGCGAAAATTATTATTTAATTTCGAGCGGCGCTGATCAAGAAGCACGTAAGACGCCAAAGCGGTGGCGGGGAAGTGACTCGAAGTCGGCTATCAAAGAGGAGGAAACTTGGCGCTATTTCCGTCGACCGGGGACCGTGCCACACTTTGATTAGATAAGAGGCCTCTCTAGGTCTCTCTCCCGTGCGCCGAAACATATTCGTTTGGCAAAGCGCCTCGGTACTACGCAACAATAATGGTATAATATTTGCGGGCGTTGTACCCCCCGATTTCGACTGCGGCTCCTCTTCGTCGCTCGATCGGCGGGTTCTCGTCGCATTCGTCGAATTATTTTGCCAATTTTTTCTTCCCGATCCAAAGAAAAATTTGACTGTGAAAAAAGAAAAGCGAGTTGACCATCGACAAGATTTCGAAGCTTCCGACGAAAGATCGTAAGATATTCCATTAAAATCAAAAAAGCTCCCCGAACATCCGAGGAACGTCCGATGATCCGGTGGGATAAAGCGCAAGAAGTTTAACGCGCGATAAAAAACCTTTCCGAGCCTGGCTCGGGCTTAGTCCTGATCGAACAATAAACCGGCAAGTGACTTGCACGTGCCGCTTCCTCTCTCGCTCGCGCGTTCCAAATTACGAGATAACACACAGAGCGCGGGTTGTTCGGTGGCTACGGCCGTGCACGTGGAATTAAAAAAAAGAATCGTAAAGAAACTAAGCGGAAAAAAATGAATAAAGGAACAACACGTCGAAAGAAGATAAATAAAAAAAAATGAATGAACGATCGCTCGCGGAGTTGCGGAAGCTCGGAGGGGTCGCGAAGGCGGTATACGGTGGATGATCGCACTATCCGCGTTTCGGGGGAAGGGGGGAATTACCGGCAAACCCCCCCTTCACACGTCCGGTACAAGATCAGAAGAAAAATAAGAAGTCGTGGGATTCCTTGAGGGGCCCCGCGAGATATATAACCCGGCCCATCTTCATTCTCATCCTCCTTCTTCGCTCCCGACATTTTTCTGAATACTCCCGCGATTCTTCTCCAAATTTCCTTTTTTTTCATTAGGAAATAATATCTAATTAATACAATGAAGATCGAGAGGAAAAAAGTAATATCGCTTCAATTGGCCGTATCGTCGCACCCAGAAAAATATTTATTCGAGTTAATGAAAATATATCAATGATTGATATATATCAAAATATATCAATGATTGAAACTCGTAGTTTCAATCATTTGAAAAAAAAAACTATAAAATTGTGCAGTAAAAAAAGTTAAGATTTTGCAATGAATATATTCATTATGCCTTAAAAAACGCACGATGGCTGCGGAGGAATCGAACGAAACGAAGAACGTCGAACTGAATTCGTTCTTAATCGAGCCCGTTCGCCGGTGAGAATCGGCGCCGACGAGTAGAACGAAACGCCAGTGCAAATACGGCAAGTCAGCCCCCTTCCGTTTCGCAACAACGGCGACGGGACAATGCCAATGTCTCTCAACAGCCACATCGCAGTCCTGTAATCTATCTCGTCATCGGCAACGAGAATATAAAGAATCAACGAAACGTTCGGATAAAGAAGCGAAAAAGCGAAAGATGAGCAACGAAATAAGAAGAAAACAAAGCAACAACGAAAAATGCCGTGCCTCCGTTATAATACATATATATACCTATACGACGGTGTCTAGAATGGGGAGGAGAGGGCGAAACGATGAACATCCGTGAATCGACCATCTGGACTCCACCGTCGATTTCGTGCAGTTTGCGGTCGAAATTCATTTGTCGCTCGCCGCTCGCTCGGAGAGGCAGTTGCTCGTTCTCTTTCTCGTCTCGATGTCTCGTCTCCTCGTCGAACTCTCGCGAGTTCACTAGCCTGAGTATCGATAGACGGACCCTAACACGCGAGACCCCCTCGTTTCAAATGGCACTGTTGGACCAACGTCCGTTGACCATGCGAATCCGCGACGATCGTCTTACCGATGTCTTCGCGATTGTCGCGAAAGAACTTTGGACGAGCTCGTGGGAATTCGGCGCTATCGGTTCCTCAGTCCTGCTATTGTTTCTAGAGGATCCTCCGGACTCTGATACCTTGTAATAATAGCCTGTCGCACGCATCGATGCAGTGCGGAGGGTGGAATTCTTGCGCTAAAAGGGAGCATCAGGTATGAGTGTTAACCCTCTCCCCACATGGCTATTCCGTACACAAGGACACGCGCAGGATCGGAGTTCTAATGGGTAGTACAGGGGTCGTAATTCCGATACAGCCGGATCCCGAACTCGAGGGGGACGGGGCGGAATTCGGCATGGAATGCTATTGAAGTCGGCAGGGTTGATCCTTGCGCATAGTGCACTCTGGGCTTACCGATACGGGACGGGGACTCGGACGTCGAGTTTCTTAATCATCCCACTCTATTTAGCGGTTTATCAACGTAATTCGCATCCATACCTATCGCTCCAGGTGCAGTTTCTTTTCGGAAAATGCTGTCATCCACGAGCTTTCGGTATTACAACAGAATCACAGTTCAGACTTACAATTTTTCAATGCGGGACTTGGCGAACGTTCTTTTTTCGTCGTTTTTGAAGTAACAGAAAAGTGGAAGCGTGGTTATTGTTGATCAACTGAAAGCCAGTGAACGATTAATGGCTATTGCTAAGTCCGACGGGACTTAGATTTTTTGTCTTTTTTTTCCACGGATCTTTATAATTACCGGTAGCCTGCATTACTTCGTAACGTTGCAGGGCAACAGCATCAGCAGTACCGAGCTTTGGGTATCGGTCAGCGACCATTTCTCGAGACGCCGACCTCGTTCACTTCGCACTTGCGGGAACTCGAGTCCTATCGTCGAACCAAGCATCAGCATCACCATCAGCATCATCATCAGAGCCATCACAACAATCAGAGTGGCCTGAGCAATCCTCATCTTCATCAGCAGCAGCAACAAAACACGAATGGCAACGCGAATAACGGTGGGAACGGCTGCAACGATCCGAACAACGCGTCGAATCCGACCGGTCAAGCCTCGCCGTCGTCGGCCGCGCATCTCGGTAGCACAACCGGCACGACAAATCCTCACCAAGATTGTTACAAACACAGTCCGCAGCACGGAGGTAAGTCATTTCATTACGATCGATCACAATACCATCGATGATATTTCGGATGAAATTTCGAGCTAGCAGACAGCATGTCTAAAATTTAGCTCTGAAAGCAAATCATCATCTTTTTTCTGAGTGCAACTCATCACCGCAACGACGCACAACTTGGATTAGACACAATTACCATATTATGAAAAAGACCCCCAAAGATAATTTTTCGGCTGGTTTTACAGGTTTTCTGTAACTTTGTAGAGTTTTGATTACAAGTGAAGGTTGATGAGTTTTTGAAAAATGCATATTTCTGGCACAACAGTTTCCAAAATAGAAAAGAAGACAATCCCATCGCGCTATTTTCCCCGGAATAGAAAAATAGTAATGACTACTGAAAGTGAACTAGGTGACAGAGGAACTATCCTTGAGAATAATGAGAAATCCCGAAAAGAGAAGCAGGGAGGAGGGTCGCGATGATGTGGAATGAGCTTAGGGTTTACGGGAACACGAGTGAGCTTCGACCGTCCGGTTCGTCGGCCGTTACGCGAAAGCTAATAGTTTCATACCTCGTTCCGGCTCTGCACCCTCTAATTCAACGTAATAACGACACTCAACCTGCCGTTGCTGCGTGGCGCAGCATCCAGCAGCCACCGCTGCCTGCTGCAGCGGCAAACACCGCGCGGCAAACCAGCGGAGACTGAGCGAAACAGCCGCCGCAGTCAGGCTTGCCGTTTCATCGTTGTCGACAGGACGAAAAATTGTTAATCCAACAGACCCTCTTCGCCGTCTTGTTTCCTTCTGCATTTTGCACTTGGTCTCCCTTTCCACAAATTACGAAAATTCCTCCCGATGTTCCACGTGAAAAATATTATACATTATATATTATATATTGATTTATTTTTTTAATACATTTTGCACTTCTTTTCTACGGCATGGGTACTTCGAATGCATCGATTCAATCAACGGTTCTTCGATGCGAATATAAAATCGATAAAAAATATAGAAAAAAAAAACCGATCGAAAACTTTCGATCTGCGAAGAAAGTAGTGCTCTGTTTAGCGAGAAAGAAAATATGTAGTTCGTATATATTTTTGTTTTCCACTTTGCTTTCGTGATATTGTATTTCTCCATTAGCCCCCGGTCTCGCGTCAGCGGTCACGACCTGATCAAAGATAAGTAGAAGCGCCCCATGCGTCGATACGCTTCTCTCGCTCGCTCTCCTTCCTCCACCGGGGCAACTACGATCCCAAGACGACCCTTTGATGCCGAGCGCGTTGCGGTTTTCTTTTGGTTCTCTAACACCTTTCTTCCTCCGATGCCAAACACCTCTTTGTTTAACCAGCGACTCGGGAGGTGCAGAAGCAACGCTGCACGCCCGGCTGGTAAACGAGTAGTAGTCACTTCTGCGATGCAACCTCGCCCCGTGCATACCTTCTTGTCTTGCCGCGCGTTATCCCGTTTTCTTCAAATTTTCAACGACGCAAACTCGACTTTTGTCGTGGAAATTGGCAGGATTTTTTGCGGTAGATCTCTTCTAACTTTTTGATATCTCGGAATTAGGATCTTGCAATGATTCTTCGTTTCCCCATCGCTCTATCATTCCGGTATCATTTATTTGTTTATTTATTTTTATTGATTTTTCACCACCCTTCTGTGAATCGCCCGGCCCAAATTGAAGCAACAATTCAAACACTAGGACGGCGAAACGTCGAAGCGAAACGAATTATTGAACGATGGGTGTGCAGCGAAAGGGACGGCGGAGCGAGGAAAGAAGTGCAAAATGATCCGAGGAACGCGTCGGTGGGCCACGCCAATTTTCTCGTTCCTCGACAGTCTCTTTATTTCTTTTGCCACTCACTTTTCGGTCTTTTTTTTCTTCTTTTTTCTCGTCTTCGGCATGCATCTTTACAACTACGTTTCTGTGTTTCCCTCCCCCGTTTCCCCTCTCGGCGGGCATTATTCCGCGCCAATTCGGTGCAAAAGATCGGATAGCCGAGGCCCGATCGATCGAGAGCGCTCACGTACGTCCTCGCTTGCACGTCTGCGTAATACCAGAGATCGCGATCGTGAAGCGATCGATCGGCAACGACGCGCTCGATCGTTCCTCGCTCTGTGTTGTTTTTACCTCCCCGATTGCAACTACCCCCTATCGCTCCTTCCCACACGATTTCTTCGCGATCGGGAGATCGAATATCTCGGGCTCTTCGCCATTATTTCTCACCCTTCCTCGCTACACGGCCGTAGCCGCGCACTAAATTATATTACTCCCATTGCTTCCTCGGGACGGTGCAAATTTATTTTGTACTCTCATTTTTTTTTACACTTTTTTTAAGTCAGGTATTTCTTTGTATACACGAATAGTTCTCTTTTTACAAGACAGAGGAATAAATAAATTATTCAACGGAGTAAAGTAAGCGATAGTAAAAAATCTATTGTAAAAAATAGAGAAATCATTTCGCGTTATGTCTTGAAAAAAGACCCTAATTTATTTTTGTTACCACATTTATTGTTCTTATTCTATGAAGAACAAATTTTATAAACCCAGTGAACGGTAAAGAATACAGTAATATAATTAAATAAATTACCCAACGGGATAACGGATTTAAAAAAATGGAATTTTTTGTGAATTGACACATAAATGAGAAATTCGCGTAAACGAAGCAAAGGAGGCGAAGCGGAAGGCTAAGAACGAGATACAAGTTAAGAAAAAAACGAAAAAAGGTGGAGGGAAAAGGGTATAAAGAGAAGCGAGCATTATTCGCTGTTCTCTTATAATATAACCGTGTCCGTTTCTCGTTTTCTCTCAGAGTCGAGAGAGTCTCATCTCGAGTCGTGATCGGGGTAATGAGACCCGGGGGGGGGGGGGGGGGGGGGCGGAGGTACTCTCTGTGTACCGGGTGAAGAAGCTTGCGCACGGTGAACCGGCCAACCGATGGGGACGCCAATGTTGTGCGGGGCCATCCGTAGTTGCATCGCCTGCGGAGAATGCGAAAGACGGAGACGAATAAAGAAGCGCGACAGCGAGATAAATAAATAAAGACGACTGGGAGAGGAGGAGAAAAACAACGAAAAAATACGGAAAACGAGAAGCGAGAGGGCGAAGGAAGAGAAAGAAGACGAGGACGATTCAAAGTGCTCGAGCGAGTAACGGATAAGGCCCCGGAGCGTATAGAATGAGACGAAGCGGGCCGTTCAAAGTGGAAAGAAAGTACATTATATAGAGGAGAAACGTTAAACAGAGTGAGGATGAAAGAAATAGAATAAAAAGATTGAAAAAAAAAAAGGAAGAAGAATGATAAAGAAAGGTTGAAGCGCACGGTCCGACTGAGGGGAAGAAGAAGAAGGGGTAAGGACTCTGATTATGGGGTGTCAAACAATCACACTGATTGTACATTCTGTGCGCGCGGGCTGAAACTTCTACTTCTGTCTGAATCCGCGTCCGCGCCAGAAGGCAGAGTAGGCGCAGCAAGAGCAGAAGCATCGCGCCACTCCGCAACGAGAAGATGCGGAGAGAACGAAGAACGGAGGCAGACATTCTCGTTTCGTCTCGTCTCTATCGCCTTCCTCTGTCCCTTTGCCAAAGCGATCCGGCTCTCCCGACGGACACAAACGAGATATCATCCAAACAATAGGCGCGCTGTAGGAAAAATCTAATAATAATCGTTTGAAATTAATAAATATTTTTTAGAATTACGGCCTCGATCGCAATTTAAAAAACACATTCTAATAGACACTTTTTCAATCCCACGGTAACAAAGTTTCCTCTATAAGGGAGCTAAAAGACAAATTTTTTGTTTAAATAGTAAATGAATTTTTTTAAACGTGGCCCATCGATAAGATTTTCGTTTAGCCGTAACATATGTTTTTTTCAACCTTTTCTTGGTATTATAAAAAATGTATAATAGCATTCGCAACGTCGTTAGATTTTTTATCAACGGGTCGTCGTTATCATTCGCTTCGACGTGGGCTTCTTCGCTCTTTCTTTGTACCGTCGCGACTGCTCTCCACGGTCTCTTCCATTCTCCGAGGCGAGGGGGGAGGGGGGATGAAGAACTTGAAGAAATTATCTCATCTTTCCTCGAGCCGGAGGAGACTTCAACTGCAAAATCGCGGGAATGAGGTACGCGACGACGAGCGAAGGCAAGGAGAAGATCGTGCCTCTTTACCTATTTACCAAGATGCGGCTACTTATCCTCATCCGTACCGTTCTAAAAAGACAAGGTGTGCTCGCCGCTGCTACTACGGCTCCGGCAACTCACGTTCTCTTGGCCGAGCCGCGTGCGGCCGTTGCGCACCCAACCCGGCATGGCTGGACCTCATCGCGTAGCAATGATCCTTTCGCGTTTTCCCACGTGTCCTCGCCCACCCCGTGGCAATCCAACGGTAGCGGAATGCAAACGCCACCGCCTCTTCCTCCACTCCCTCGTCTTCCACTCCTACCGCCCGGAGGCCCCGATCTTCGTAGTTACTTTGACGTTTTTACGCTCCGCCAAATTGTCCCGCTACGTTCGCCAAAGCACGAGACGCGCGCGCGCCCGAACGCTCGGTTCGGTTTAATGGATAAAATTATATGTATTTTTTTTTTTTCAATCATTCGTTTCACATAAAATTCTATACAATTAATGTGCCATTCGTACATTTTGTCACAAATGTTTTGAATAATATTGAGCTGGGGCCGAAGCGACGAATTCGCCGCAAATAAAAACAAATGTTATTGATTTTACCTTTCTCTCATTAATTTTTTGTAACGCACAAAATTTCTGTTATAGGGGGCATAACATTTTGTATACATTCTATTTATAATTTTTTAAAAGATTCTTTTTACAGTACACTTTTTTTCAATTATTTTTCGCAATTTTTTTCAGTTTCATTCAGTTTATTAATATCTTTCAATTGCTTTTCGTTATTTTTTCATACCTTCACGATCCGTAAATTTGATTATGAATTATATCGATTTTTCGATGCAAATTGAATCAAAACCTTGGTTGGAGTAGCTTTAATCGAACTAAGAAAAATGGAAGTATATTTAAACGAATACGTACCCAAAGCATGCGTTATTAAAGCTCTTCCACCGGGGCCGGTAGGTCTCACGGCGTTAAACGCTACGATCGGGTTCGTTGAGTTACGGCGGTGGTGTCGAGGAAAGGAGAGCCTGTCTCGTCCCGATTGGAGTGTGCGTGACACTTTCCTAATTGCCTTTGCACGCCTGGCAAACTCCCTTTAAGAAAGCAACCCTTATCGCGACACCCCTCTCGAGCTGCTCAAGCCTTCCGACCGCCGAACGCTTCGACGTTTGGCCCTCGGGACTAACCTTTCCCTCAAAGCCACTTAAGTTCCGTTTTGGAACTCGCGTTCGGTTTACCCTTCGACAATGCTCCACATACACAGCAACGCGCGGTTTGCTTGCTCCACGTTCTCGCGGTGCATCGACAAGTTTGCAGAGAATAACACACTGCAGGCTCGGTTGCAGACATTTTTTCTTATACAAATTTTCGAAAAATTATTAAATTGTTAAAAAATTCATAAAATTTTTCGAAAATCCATGAAAAAAAGAGAAATATACGCATTCTTTGAACACGATCGAAAAAATAGTCGTTCTAGCACAAATTCTTGTTTCTTCCCATTCCAACTACTCTCAGCCGTGGAATAAGGTAGATAAGTCACGGGAAAGTTTGAGGAAGAGATTCGGATTCAACCAAAGTCGCTTACTTGCGCGAGGTGCAAATGAGAAATGCGACCACGCGGGTGACTCTTCGGCGAATTTAATTAAACTCGTAAATCTTTCGACTCTTCGCTCGTGATACGCGCGAATATCGTGAGTAACCCGTAGTTAAAGTGTCGGTTCTTGCGAGATTTTCGTATCTCTAAACGTTGTATGGAAAATGTTAGACGGGGGCGTGAGTTATTGAATTTTGAAGAATTATTTCTAAACTTATTATTTATTCATTCATTCATTGCATATTTGGATTTATCGATTTTTGCCGTAAGTTTCGTATTTCCTCGGATTCCAAGCTTATCATTTGCACAGCAGTTAAAAGTGTTGAGAAAATTCGACTAATCTGTACGTATATTGAGTTCGATAGTTCGAAATAAAGGCCTTGAATAAAAAAAACATGTTGTGCCAACCGACCAGAAGCGAAGCAATAAAAATAAGCGAGAAATTGGGGGAAAAAAACGAAAACAAGAAAATAAGATGTAACTGAGCGCTGTAAGTGGGGGGGTGGGAGTAACAGAATTAATCTTATCGCCGGCAAGCAGAGCCTTTATCGCTCGTATCCTGGTGCACAACATCCTTCGTATCCCCGTCGTATATCCGTCCAATCAGGCGGTCACTCCGTGACTTCTGAGAGGCTTAAGGAAACCCTACGGCGACCGCTTAGCCAGACCGCGATAACGATGTCACGCGCCGAGTTCCTCCTCACCCTCGGGATCGAAATCAGAAAGAATCAAACAATAATGTCGTCGAAATTCTAATACGCCGAAACTTCCCTATAAATTTGTATTCGGAAGAAAAATTCTTCGTGTCAAAAGAGAGGGGAGGAGCGATCGAAAAATGTCTTTTGTGCGTCGAAGGGATGCGAGCGCTGCGCTCGACGTCCGTCTAGACTGGCGCCTACTTCCAGATTACCAGCGGACTGCTCGCGCTATGATACGCTTCACTTCCGTTTGCAGCGAAGAATATACCCGAAAAACGAGAAAAAATGAAAACAAACCGACGCGTGCTCAAAGATAAGAGACGCGATATGATAATTTTTTTTTTTTCGATACCTTTAGTCGGCAAGACGCGAAAGGGCTGATATCGCTCGCTTCGTTACTCGAAGTGTCTCGAGAAAGTTTCTCGGTTCCTTCCCACGGCTGCTTGTACGCGCCCGAGTTCCAGGCCATTGGGCAAGAACCGTCGTCGTTCGTCACTCCATTTTTCTTCGTTTCGTTTTTGCTTTTTTTCTCGAACAACATTGTCGACACGGAGCATCACTTGTTGATCAACATCGATTCGAATGATACAGGAAAAATAATGAATAAGCGGATGAAAATTGACTTTAGTTAATTAAAAAATTGTCTTAGGAAATGGGCTTTGGATATTTTTTCGTATTTTTTTAAATTCAATAAATAAGTCATTTTTACTGAGATCGTTAACGCCTTTTAATTTAGGAATTAACAAAAGAACTATTTTTGCTGTATCTCTTTGTTGCTGTTTAGACGCACGATTAGCGGACGCGAATTAGTTCGAAATATAATCGAAAAATAAAAAAATATTATTTATTCGACTTCGAACAAACCGATTGATCGAAGTAAAAGTAACACAAACGGGATGCGACGCTGCAAAAAATTGTCAATAAATGAAGTAACGCAATGACTGAGTCGAACGAAATTTTGAATGAATCGAGGTCGTACCCGGGAGGATATAAAAAAAAGCGAAATAAAAAACAAAAACGAACAAGAAACAAGTGGAAAGGAAGGAATTATATCGTGAAAGCGATTGATCAAGAAATCGTTCGACGAGGTGGTCCTCCGTCCGAAACGGCACTGTTACCGGTTGTCCCGTGTTGCAAGCCACCGGTTGAACTTGAGACAAAAAAAGGGTGGAACGATTTGTCGTCTCCAAAGCCAGAGAACGCCCATGCCATTTTTCTTACAAGTTAACAATTTATAATTCGTTACTCAAGGCCACGATTCTAATATTCTACAATTCCGAGCGCAGCGAATAAATAAATTGATAAATAAATAAATAAATGAATAAATGAATACACAATCGCTGCCGATCCGGCGCCAGACCAACGTAGACAAGATCGTGAAGATTCGAAGTGCCATCTTCAACAAAAAAGAGTCCCTCGAGCAACGATCCGCTTCCGATACGGCCACAATCGAATCAAAAGATTCTCCTCCTAACCAACTCGAACTACACAGAACAAGCGCGTGTAATCGACAATTCCGAGTCTCATGGAATCCCGTTAATACTTATTTCCGCCTATACCCGAAAGAAAGCTCCAATATCCACCAGATCACTAGAAATGCGCATCGAGGAATTAGCGAAACACTCGACGATCTCCACCGACGATCGCGAGCCCTTCGGCTCGCTCGTAAACAGCAAATAATCTTTGGGCGATCGTCGATCGACCTTCCTTCCTGACCGTTGAGAGGTGCGTATAGAAGGCGTCCAAAGTGATTCCGGGGGCACCGAAAATAACTCGTATTGAGTGGAGCGCGCGCGCGCGCCTCCGAGTGCTCGGCATAATGCGCGCGATGGAACGAGGAATAAAAAATAAAGAGGATGGAAAAGACAAAGGGAAGAGGCGAAGGATCCGTGCCTTCTCGAGCGTGGATCACGTAACTGCCTTATCCCCCCCCCCCCCCTTCTCCTCCCTCACCCCCTTTCCCTTGCCGTCGAAAGAACTTTTTTGCTTCTTCTTGCTTCTACACTTCTCCACCGCCTCGGTATTCTTCTTGTTCCCTTTTCGTTTCCATCCACAACTCCGTTCATCCTTTGCCCCGATGATCGGTTCGGTACCTGCCCTCTTCGATTCCTACACGAACCGACCAATGTACCTCCCGAGTGCTTCTATATCCTTCACTTGTTTCATTCTCTTCCTTTCTTTACGCACTTACGACTTATGACTACAAGAGTATCGTGCACGATGAGCGGAGAGGAGAAAAAAAAAACGATCTATATATATAAAGGGCAGCATGAAAGGAGAAGTGAAAGAGGAGGAAAAAAATCGAAGGCGATGTATGAAAGAAGGCCCGAGAGTTTGTACGAAGCTTCTTGGCGTTTCTTCGCGTAAGAAATTCGTCCGTTCGCTCGAAAAAGTAGGATCCCCCCCCTTCTCGTACGAGCCACTGCTTCCATGCCACTTCTGTTCGCACCAACGATAGTCCACGCAAGATTCCGGTTCTGAGACGCGGTCTCGATGCTTCTCGAGAGACACGCATCGGAGAGAGTCAGACGACGAGACGCGGGAATGAAAGGGAACTCGGATTCGTCTCCGCTCCTCAAATAGCTCGGACCCGCGTCGCGACCGTGGATCCCACAGGTGGCCTTGCCATTAGAAATTTTCGGAATTTCCGGCTTCGAGTCCGATCACGGAGAATTCGACTAGCAACGATAATTCAGAATTTTGTACAAATATTACAATAGCACTTATGGAATTCAAAATATAGTGAAAAAAGTTAAAACTAAATTACATACCTAAAAAATTGAATCGATAGTAAAATAGATTTTATTAAATCAGACAAAGATTGAAAGTTGTCAAGAAAAAATCGAATCCTGACAGAATTAAATAGTTATTTTTTTTTTATTTATTCGAATCTTGATCTGTTTTTATATTGTCAATCGATCCGGCAGTGAAAATTCATCATTATTATGTATAAATATCATCATCATTATATATTAAACATACGAATGATAAAATATAAAATTTGAATTATATTTTGAAAAATACATGAACTCAAATTCAACTAAATTATAAAAATGAAAAATCGTGGAACCAAAATATTTCCACAACTTTTATATTCGAATTGCGACCAAACTTTGTATTCTTAGTGGTTGCTTGACCTATTAATAGCACGGGGATAGAATTAGAAAAAAAACGTAGAGAAAAAGTAATAACAAAGAGCCGAAGGAATTCCGGCGTTGAATGAGACGGCGATGCGGGGGCAATCGCTTTGCCGGCCGATATCGGATGGACTCAGCGAACTGTTGAAAATTCGCCAGGCTTCCACGGTGCCGGAACGTGAAAACTCCGATAGATTCGTACGTGCGTACCGGCGGGTCCACGCTTAGCTATGGAAACGAACGAAAAAAAAAAGAATCAAAGTCGCCGAGGAACCGGAGAGAAAATAAGAAGACGTACAACTCGCAGTCTCGGAGCATCGCCGCAGACCCGTAGAAACTGAATTTCCGCCGTCGAGCGGAAAGAAAGAATACGAGAAAAAAGAAACGAGAGAAAAAAAGAATAGGAAGAAAGCGATTCGCAGTGAAGCGCTTAATAATAACGGAACTTCATAACCCGATTTGTCACCTGCGAGCCGTGACATTGCAAGAAGTTCGACAACTCGTCGCTCGTCGGATACTTTTTTCCCCTTTTTTTATTAATTCGATCAACGATCATTTGATCCGAAAAAAATATACAGTCAGGTACAGTTATCGTTGAAATGGTACTGTGAACCGATACAGAATATTTATAAAATATAAAATATATAAAATATGTAAAATATATAAAATATATAAAATATATAAAATATATAAAATATATAAAATATATAAAATATATAAAATATATAAAATATATAAAATATATAAAATATATAAAATATATAAAATATATAAAATATATAAAATATAAAGCAGCGAAGGAAGTGGCAATGAACGAAACGTAGAATAACGGAATCGAGACAAACGTCGAACGGCAGAGCAGAAGAGTGTCGAAGGGTCGTAAGTCTCGTTCGTGGCGAGGACCAATTACCGGAGCGGCGTGGAAGGGTATTCGAAGGCGCGCGCGGGATCACTCAGGTGGCCCTCTCCGCCGAATCCCTTTCCCCGCGTCCTGCGGGCACGCTACCCAGTCACCCGAGTCCGAGGCCCTTCATTCATGGACTCTTCCTCGCTCGATTCGGTCTTCATTCACCCCGTCGAAATTGCGGACACGCTGCGTACAGTCATCAAAGTGTGGTCCATAGATACTATATACCGTAGCAGGATTGAAAGAAGGAGGATCAAAGAAAGAAAAAGGAACCACAAGAAAAGTACGACGAACAAAATAACGAAATAATGTACGCGGTGCTGAAGCTTCTCGTTCAATATCCCATGGCAGATCCCATTGTGCGCGGGGCGCTCATTCGTCGTCCGAATTCATGCCGATGCGCTCGCGTGCGAATCACACGGCTCTCTGTCCGAACTCCCATTGTCCGGGAGCGCGTTAAAGAGATTTTTTTTGCCCCTTCGCTCATTCACGAGATCACGAAAGACGGATGTCAAGTCGAGGTTGAGTCAAAGGAAAAGGAGCAAAAAAGAAAATATTAAACGGAGAGTCAATGGGGTGAGAAAAGTCGAGGCCAAAATGCGCACGGATATATCGTTCGTAATGTTCGATCATGTCTCGATTCGTGCGCTTTTCGGTCGGCGTTTACGGAGAAGGATTGAGTACGAGAGGAAAGACCGACGGGAGTAACACGAAAAAGACACAACGGACAGGATGCGCTGTCGTTGAGCCGATCGGCTATTATTCGAAGACAAAAATAAAAAAAATTGCACGTAATTACTTAACTCGTTCTCACGGTTATTCGCGAAAGATTAATCGACTCTCATCCGAATTCTGGGAAATTCGGGCATTCTTGCATTCTTTCTTGTCGGGAAAGTAATTATCGAAATCAGCAGTGTTGTTTTTTTATTAATTTTTTTGCTTGCTTCCACATTTTTCGCTGACAAAAAAAATGCATCGTCCGAAGTAAACAGGTTCGATTTTTATTTTCGATGTCACCCTTCTCGTTCCTCGCCTTTACACAATTCTTTTTTTAATAATACTTTTTTCATATGTATTTTTTTTCTACGCCGGCTTCGTTATTTTGCACCGGTAAGAAACACTATCCTCGAGACAGGATACTTAATATAAGATGAAATCGTTGATGGTAAGCGATACTACGGGATGAGGACGGCTGCCCCGGAGTTTCCTGGGCTGCGCGACGAGTTTCTTAGCGCTGAGCGTATGCGTAAGACTTCTCGATACACCTCGGCCTCTCTCCTATTCTTACCCCGATTTTACCCGCCCCACTTCCGCCGTCGTTGATTCTTGAAACTCTTGAAATCTTCGTATTATCGTTGTTATTATTATGACGACGATATATATACGCCCGTATAATGGACACGCGATTCTGTATATCTATATTTACGGCGAGGCAAGTATATCGATACGCGGACGATATCGACTTACGTTACACGACCGAGTGAGCATCTATCTCGGTGGGAACTGAGAAGCCCCACACGCGTCTTTCATTGCCTTAGACACCTTCTTTTTCATCTCGGACTCTCCCTCTCTCTCTCGATCTCTCGCTCTCCGCACCGACCGTCCCGCTTTTTTCTTTCATACCCTCCACGGCGCGGCATCGATGTGCATCTACTTCGGAATTTCGAATTCCTTCGCGGTATTCGCCTTTCGACGCTTCGTGAGAAAACGGCGAAGAAATATTACATTCATAAAAAAAAATCAGTGAAATTTAAAAAAAATTGAATTGCAATTTTTTTAAATA
Source organism: Ischnus inquisitorius (assembly GCA_963924025.1). Taxonomy (NCBI): domain Eukaryota; kingdom Metazoa; phylum Arthropoda; class Insecta; order Hymenoptera; family Ichneumonidae; genus Ischnus; species Ischnus inquisitorius. The sequence goes on along the minus strand of OZ001251.1, from coordinate 6,604,737 downwards.
AAAATTAAATCACACAAAATTTACAGCGGTTTCCCTTTAATTCTATGGTTTACAAAAGTCCTCATAGAGGAAATTTAGACGTTTAAAACTGAGGAAGCCATGCGCGAATCTAATTGCCATCATTTTTATGGCTCGATTTAATTCAATGAGAACACTTAGATTTCTTTTTACTGTAAAATTGTAGATTACGAGGATGAGATTTTAACGATACGGAAAAATATCTTGAGAGGCACTGCACGTGTCCGAACTATTTCGGACCGATTCAAAAGAAATGGCCCGGAAAGAATCGACTATTAAAAAAAAACAAAAAGAATAGAAAAAATTTGGGGCGGTTGGTTGAAAAGTTAGAATTAAATTTAAAAAATTAAATAAGTCTCGAAAAAAAAATGTTTCAAAATTTCGGCGATTCGATAAAAAAACAAAAGTGTGACGTCGCATTGGTGAGAAGCGTCGAGAGTCGTTCGTTAAGTAGCCGGAATCGCCGATGGGCGAACTCGTTGATATTTAACGAGAAAAGGACTATGCGCCAAAGCCACCTCGCTGTGGTTTCACACCCGCAAGGAGAGCGGTAGTAAATCGCTTTCGTTTCGGAGTTCCTTTGGTCAGGACTCCGTTCAGGGCTCCCGTTCTCCTTCGGTCAGCCGGGAAGACCCCCGGAGGCTGCTACGGCCAACCGATACAATCTGTGGTTATGTATGTTGTTTTCATGGTCGTCCTTCGGGTCCTAAAATCGTCGTATCTAGAGCAGTCCTGTTGCGCGCTTTAGCATCCTATCTGGAGTGTGCCACATAGACAAATATCGCGAAACACGTCATGTAGCCGAAAGCCAAGGGCGCGGATTTTTGCATCGTTCAGAGAACTTTCTCCTTCCGGTGGATGCCAAATGACTTTTGAGTAATAGCGAACAGATTGCTCGCTGAGTTGCTTCGAATGCCAAAGAAAGTCTTTTTAATCCTAAAATTGTGCATTAAAAAAAAAAATTTCAGCGGGATGCTGTTTATTTTACATAACTAAATGCTATTCGGTGCATATTTTTTGGCAAGAAATTGTCGTTCCCAATGAATTTTGTTTGTCGCTGCAACGAACCGGTTTTTTCTTTTTTGGAGTATTGCAATTTGCGAATACTTTAGGCTTCGCTGAAAGTGTGCAATCGACACTATAGCCCAATGGTTTAGCTTCATTCTGCATAAATATTGCACGCGAAAATCGTTGTTTTCAAAACATCGTTACGAAGACGGCTCGAAAAAATTGGCAAAGAAAAAAGAATGAAAAGTCAAATAAGCGGGTTAGCGTTACGGAATGCCGAGAGTAGTCTTTGTCATGTTAATGCGGACGAACGATGCTCGAAGAAAAAGGACTCGCGAGGCGCGAGTTGGCCACTCTAAACGACTTTGCCAAATTATTCTACTCTATCCTATTTTTCTTCCCTAGGGCTATATGTTTCTTTTTTCTCTTTCATCTCGTTATTATATCCGTGGTTCATAAACCGTGGGGACATGAAACGCGCAGCGCCCAACCTGTTATCCAACAGATGGCTCGACAATAATCATTCTCCTTGTATCTCTTCTTTCATAGCCCAAATCTTTTGGAAATCTCTTTTTTCTCCCATTCTCGCCATGCCCTTACCCTTCTGTTTTGCGATTGTTGCGCTTCGGTAATTCGTGGCAAATCCACGTCGTCCACTTTTCGTAATCACGGCGCGAACCCGACTGTGCGCGCGCGCTGCGCGAGAGAGCGAGAGTGGAGAGAAAAATAGAGCGAAAAAAATGCGCGGGTCCCTTCCCTGAAGCGGCACTTCCTTTGAGTCCCTTCTGCCTCTTGCCCAGTCGTCAAACCCGTCGACCTCGACCTTCCGACGATTTCGAAGTTCGCGCTACTATTGGCACATCGGCTACTTTGTCGAGAGGCCCGAAAAAATCATCGAACGCCCGAGAGTGACCCTCGCAGCGGACTTTTACAGTAAACCTGCTTTTTTCCTCTGGGTTCATTCATGCTCCGTTTCGGTGCCGTCGCCCGAATCTCGCTCGAGCTCGCGCGAGAAATTTCGAATCGACCGGCGCGCGTCCCGGCGAGCATCGATGCGACTCGAATAAATTATCGAACAGTAATCGGCTAGCAAATATGATACAGATATTTAAAAAGAAAAAAAAGTTATTAATAAACTTTTATTTCACTCCGTGCGTAAAATGCGATTTTACTCACGCTTCGCGCACGATACACTGTATCGGAGGCGCAAAATCGCTGCCCACGATTCAAGTTCAACCGTGGATTGAATGGATATTGTTTAGATTAGTCCGGAGATTGGAATAGCGTCCCAAATGGCATGTACGTACTATAAATTATCGCTTTCCAACAATTTAATGACCGAGTCTCGAGAACTCATTGCACAGAATCCTCGACTGGCACGAAGAAATCTCGGAGAAATAATAATTCTTGCAAAAAAAAAAACAATTCGCAGGATTGTTGCAAAACTCGAAGTGGAAATATTCAAGCGGATAATTTAGAACGCATCTAAATGTTGGTCTACAGTAGATATATACGCAATCCCCGAGGCCTCCCTCTCTCTCTCTTTCTCTCTCGTCGAGTTGCGTTCGCGAGATAAACGCGCGAAGGAATTGACGAAAGAACGAGCGAGCCTGGTAACGGAACGCACAAGGATTTCTTCTTTTCTCCGCTCCTCGGATCTCCCGCACGACGAAATAAACGCTGCTTGGCTTGCGTTTGCGAAATTATACTCATCCGCTAAACGGGCGAGCCGAGGATGATGCTTCGGGTCGTTTCGCTATCTGGCCGCCTCGACGTTACCGCCGCGCGCTCTGCCTCTTTTTGTCCCGGCTCGCTGTGCGTTCGCCCGAACGTTTGGTCACCCTTGACGCGTTCAAAGCTCGGTGGGGACATTCGAGGAATCGAGCTCGCGAACGTTTCGTCTCCTGGCCGAATTCACCGCGCCACCAGACCCTCTCCTCCGTCTCGAGTAAACTAGATACACCGGAAGCGAACTGCTTTCAAAGCAAGGAAACAAAATCGTACCCAGTCGCTTTCAAAAACCAGAATTCATCATAATTTTTTACATACTTAGAGGGGATAAAAGTGAAGTTGAAGCCGGTTTTTGCGCAAATATTTGAAAAGAGTTTGCGACTATTTATTTTTTTTATCAATAAAAATGTCATAAAAAATGCCATGCTTTTGATTTTTCATAGCGAGGCGACGATATTGCACAAAAATAGATTAGAATAAAATAACCCGTGGACAGAGCTTATTTTTTCTTTACTATTGACCAGAAAATAATGAATGAATAATGGATGATATTTTAATGAAAACACGTTTTTCTCTTAAACATCTTTCCCCAAAAATCGTTTTTTTCTAACGCAAAGAATTTATAAAAATTAAGAAAAAAATGTATTTGTCGTCGAGTAATAATTGCGTGACCATCGAGGCGTCAATGATTCGCGAACGGTCTTCGGCAAGCCTCGCAAGTGTCGTCCGAGCGTTGAATCGGCTCGGTCCGACAGTGTCTATACGGTTTAAATGCCGTGTACGTACCGCGAAGTGACTACCACGGCTCTGCCAGTATTATAACCCCGTGAGAACTTTCGTAGGGGGCATCGATTGGGAAACGCATAGCGCTACATCCGGAGCGTGCGACATGCCCGAGGGCGAATCAGCCGGGACCTCGTTGCTTCTTTAATATTCACGAACGTGCGGGAAGGCAGGCGAGCGAGCGGGCATGAGTCGGTGAACGGACCTCACCGAGATGAGTAACTCGTCGCGCTCCTACCGGGCCTACTACCGTATCGCGTCTACTACACTACCGTTCCCTCCGCTTTCCGCCACTGCCACTGCCGATTAATTGGCATGAGTCACACCGGTCGAACTGGCCTCACGAGCAACACTGACACACTCGCGCGAGCATCCACGACGGATTTCACGGCTAAACGATCGCTGGAATCCAATGAAACTAGTATTATGATTAATTTACACTGCCCATTGACAATTAACGCTTATCACCCGACCCATTGATTTACTTCTGCTGTGTCATGCCCATCATGTTCAAAACAATCATTTCGCTATTTTCCGTTAGTGGAATAATTGGAAAATTAAATTAGATAGAAAAAGAAAAAAAATTGAATTAGAAAAAAATGATTCGTCGTGTCGTTTCCTCGTTAATGGAATAATCAAATGATGACCGGTGTGATTAGCGAGTCTTTCCTCGTACGACATTATTTGTATACTTTTTTCATTTTTTTGCGAATTTGAAAGCTGTTTTAGTGACGAAGTCGACCGCGTCGAAACCATGGAAGAAAATTAATTCGAAGCTTTACTTTAACAGGTTTTCTTTACAATTCAAAAATGCGATAAATTTAAAACGGATTCGCGCCAAATCCAGTCCTAAAACTTATCGAAAAAAAAAAAAAAAATTCACAATTTTTTTTTTTAACTTGCTTCGGGGAATCGTCCGAGCGCCTCGCCGGGATCGCCGAACGGTCTCCGGCCTACCGGAACGATTGGGTAATGGAAATTCGGGCGCTAATTGCTTCGCCGCGTAATCGTCGATTGCGTAGAAAATCCTCCGCGACGGTCCGAGGAAATACGAAGAGAAACACGCCGTTGTATCGGGCCCGAGTATCCCGGCGTCTGGTAATTCCGAGTTGATGAAAGATACGCGGAATCGCGCGCGGTCTTCCTCCGTCTTCGGCATCGTGAATTTCTTTATCTGTCTCCGTTCGTCGAACGGGCTCGTTCGTCGGCGTTGCGAACTGTTTGCGAAATAAGCAAACTCGCCGTGCGACGGCTTCGCTTGTGTGGAACGACGGACGACTAATATTGTGGAAAGCCCGGTCATTAGTAATTCCTCTCGCGTATTCATACTGACTCCGCTGTAACCTGCCACTTTTGTTTTCTTCGAACTGATCGCGCGCTCGATGTCTCTATATCACTCTTTTTTTTCTTCATCGCCTCGATCGTTGGTTCGTTAATCAAAGGTCCTTTCGCGCTGTAAGTTTATCGACGCAGACATCCTCCATAACAATAAACAAATATTGTTTATAACAATAAACTAATATTATTTATAACAATAAACAAATATTGTTTATGACAGTAAACAAATATTATTTATAACAATATACAAATATTGTTTACAACAATAAACAAATAATGTTTATAACAATGAGAAAATATTGCTCAATATTTCTTTTTTTCATATTATTCATATGATATATGACAATAATGTGAACAAACTTATAAAACCAGGAGAACTTCTTCATCCAGGAGAAGTTTGATGAAAAGACAGTAATTCGTTGGAACAATTTGTTAAGAAAAAATTGATTTTATCGACGAATTGTTATATCGCTGATTCAGAATATGTTTTCCTCGTATCGCTGGTCCGTCGTTGTATTACTCACGAAGATGCGAAGAGCGTGAAAGATATTATTTTGGTCTGTTTTTATCTGTTTCAGACACGACGGCAGCGAGCACCGGAGAATGGACGTATCCGTCGACGGCGCCGTCTTATCCGGCACCATCGGGAAGCGACGGTGGTTCTTACTCGCCGCTGCCCGGCGGTGCCTTCTCGTATCCTGGCGAGTCGCTGTCTCATCATCCAACTACGGAACCAGTACCATTGCCCACAGGTGCGATATATGTTTACACATATAAAAGTACTGTAAACAATATTTGTCTCATTCGAATTCAGTTCGGTGAGTTCCTTTAGTCCTTGCCGAGCGAGTGATTCACTCGAGTAAAACGATGAATCAACGCAGCCGCGTCGATGAATGAATCGACGTAGGGACGAGTAAACACCGACGGGCGATCATTGATTTTAATCTTTGATCTACGTCGCCCGAGCAATAACAGCGTAATCGATTTCGAATCGATAAAAATTCAACTCCAAAAACTCAAATTTTGTAATGGTAGATTGCAGTCAATTTTGACTGAAAATTATAGACAATCCTGAGCAGGGATATAATTTATTCTTGTACGAGGCAAAATGCGTCATTAAATTTGTTAAATCGATTCGCAAACTCATCGCTCATTCCGCGCAGCGTCACGGACAGCTGATTGTGATCTCCGATATTTTTTTTTACATACCCGCTTCTCGGTATATTCGATTCGCATGATACTCGCTTATCGGGGAAATCCCTCGATTCGGACTTCAAACAGAAAAAAAAACCCTGAAAATCCAAAAATTTCCACACTACTTCTCATCAGTTACTTATTTTTTACAGAAATCTTGCCATGTAATTCAAAGGGAATTTTTTTTAATTGATTGGAAATTAAATTTAATATAAAATCATTATTAATGTTTGATGAAATTAATTAGATTACTTGAGTTGATTAGATTAATGGCTTCCCGCTGAATCAAACATTTCATACTAATTAAACCAATATATCGATTGACGTCGAAATGAATTCCAAATATTCGCGGTGAGAGCACAATTAACCATTGAATTTCATCCCATGTAATGTAAAATACCAGCAAGCAGAATTTTGCATTTTTCCAGAAGCGCTGTAACGCTTTTTGAGGACTTTCAATTTTTTTTTCGAAAACCTTAAGCCATTTTGAAAACATTCACGAGTTACGTTAACGATGTTTTTACATTACAAAACAAGAAAAAAAAATGGTTCTTTTAAATTTTAGTTTTGCCATCCGAGGGTCAGCACCAAGACGCTTACACGCCGAGTTGCGTGTCGATGTATCCGGGTCACGGAGCGTCGGGAACGGCGACGACGACGACGACGTTGCCCCTCGTGCCGGGAAAGCCGTCGATAGATCCCGAGCTGTTCGCGTCCGGCGTCGCCGGTGGAAACTCGAGTCCGGGTTATCACTACGGTTCCTGGACGCCGGGACCGTCGACTCCGGTTCCCGTGCCCTCGCACAACTACAATCCGAATTATCAGAGTTACTACAACAACACGGGACAGAACTACATAAGTCCAACGCCGATGGTTCTTTATCCGCAGTTGTACAGCACCGTTAATCAGAATCAGATTCATCTTCATCTTCACGGCGATCTCAGCGAGGATCAGGTGACGATAGCCAGTGGAAATTTAACGATAAGCGGCAACAGACTCGAGATCGGCGTAATGGGCGAGGAAAGCGAGCAGAGCAGAAACGACGTGTGGAGACCCTACTGAAGAGATCGGCGCTCGTTCGATCGTCGAACCAATTTTTACTCCGCGGTACATCCCGAAAGACTCTGCGAAGAAAAGCTCCCAGGAATCATGTCGAAACCCCACGAGTACCTGATGGATCTCTGAAGAGCCTCGAGAATCGCGACTCATCAATTGTTCCCAATCGGAAACGAAAGAAGAGGCGAACTCTACAATTTTTAGGGTACGTCCGGTTCGATCTGCGAAGGAATCGAAGCGAATCTCCGAAGAAATTGGGAAAGGTCCTGCGAACGAGCTTCTAGATTTTATCTGTCGAAAGTATGAAAAAAGTGAATCATGCAAGAGAACGTTTCTGCAAGAGAAAGGTTGCAGCAGGATTGACCGATCGATTGCCATAAACTTGGAAGGAGCTTGGAGGAAGCGAGGAAGCGAAAGTAATCGGGAGGAAGCCAAATTCTCACCGTCGAGCTGCGACGAACGCACATTTTTTTTCCCTAGAAGACTCGGAGCGTTGTGGCGCGAATTTCCGCAAATTAAATCGAAGTGTCTGTGTTGCTTTCGGAAATTCGCGAATGTTGCATTTTGAAGTGCAGTTTCTCTTCGATACATACTTTTAAAAAAAAGACATTTCGTGTAGAATGTGTAAAAAGTTGAAGAAGAAAAAGAAACGAAGTGTTGACGAAATGGACGCTGATAGATTGCTCGTTGTCGAGATGAAGGATACTTCTCGCGGCGTGTGTGCCAAGCGCCCGGTGTAAATAATCCAAATATTTTCCATTAAATAAATACGTTGTCGAAAAAAAAAATCATGTCTCCTGAATTCACGTATTTTCGTTCCCTTGCCTCGGGAAAGATTATCAAGATTTTTTTTATCGTAGTCCGAGACGTTAAGGAAACAAATACAAAATCATTTTTAAGAACCTTTCGTGAGCAATGCTCGCACACGATTTAATTTTGGCTTAATTTTTTTCTATTTTGTACGAGTTGTTTTCAGAAGAACATCCGATTCGCTATAATTTAGATAAACAATTAATGATCTCTGATTCTATTATCCTAGCGGAATTTTCATAATTCTTCTCGCGCAGTTTACCGAATGATCGAGCGATCGTGCGGAATCGGTGTCGGTGATTTTCTCTTCATGCGCTTTGTGACTCTCGGTCAATGCGCGACCGGGCAGAAGAGACGACAGAACGTCCGGATGATTCCTTTTTACGAGCGCGCAAAGCTCCATTTAATATTTAAAGGTTGCGTGTTGCATGCGCCCCGAAGCAGCGATGGATAGTTGCGGTCGCACCGGGCCAAGCTATGCCCGTACTCTGTTCGAGCCCAAGCGTCGAGCTTCGTCGTCCGACGGTCACACCACCTTCCTTTATTAGCAATCAACCCTTCACTCTGCGCCCATAGCTTATACTCGTTCCTGGCTCACGCCCGAGGATTTCGACGAATATCGCGAAGACTAAACTCGATATTTCCATACCATCGACACGCTGCTAATTAAAGTTTATCGAACGTTCCCCGAATTTGGTGATCCAAAATATTTATAGAGGAAAATATTATTTGGAGTATCCTTGGACTATTTTTCGGCTATTTTCTAAGAAATCAGTGTGATATTTTTGGGTTTATCGAAAAAAAAACCCAAACGTCCGAACCGAATAACATTTTGAAGGCCTGAAATAGTTATTTTTCTATTTCCAATTTTTTTGAAAAGAAAAGGAAGAGTTTTTCTAGGATTAAATGGACGGCGAGAAAGTCAGGAAGAGTTTCAAGCCGGAGCGCAAGTCTCTCTGAGAGCGCGATGAGAGGCAAACAGAAGAAAAAAAGTGAGAGGAATGGAAAGGCCAAGAGACGAAAAATAGTGAGACTGGAAAGAGTTCGCGTACGAGTCTTGCGTATACATAAGTTCGCGTCTGCGGTCACGCGGGCGCGAACTCCTCGAGTCATCCTCTCTCGTGGTGCCTCGTAAACATCCATAGCTTACGAGCGACACGGCCGAGGGAATCCTCTTCGGACCATTTTGCCGCGTGTCTTTCTAGGCTTTTATTCGAGACGCTTCCTCGCCCCGTCGACCATTCGTCGTCATCGTTTATTTCCTCGAGTTTGCGGACGACGCAAACTCCGCCGTGAGAGTAACTCGTCCTTCGCGCGCAGTTCTTCCGTCGTGACGTTCTTTGGTTTATCTTCTTCGTTCTTCGGTCACATCCTCTTTCGTATTCCTCAATCGTACTTCAAGAAATTAATAAAAATTATGTCATACACGTTTCCGGAAACTTTTGCTCCTATTCCGAAACGCAAAATGAATCGAAATCCGAAAATTGTAAATCTTTACACTTCCCCATTAATTTCTTTTATTCGATGAAAGTTCTGCGATGAGAAAAGAAATAATCTCCAAGAAGAAACTGTGTCAATGAGCCAAATCTATGAGGTAGCAACGTTGAAATTTACAATTTTCAGCCTTTCTGCACCTGAAAAATCAAAAGGACAAGAAATATGAGAGCAATGACTCGTCGAAATTCAAAACAAAAGGGTTTCCTCTGCCGAAAGCAAAAAACAGAAACGTTTGTTCAAGAACGCGGATGCTGCGCGAAAAAAAAGCTGTATGTGTGTACCTTGGAAAAAGAAAATCGTAAAATTCAGTGTGCGGCGTGGGTGTGCGGTCGTAGACTGGTTTATCCACTTCATCTGACCACAGAATAACAGTTGTGCTAGAATTACAAGATAAAAAGTGTGCAAGTCGGCGAGTCGGGTGAGAAACGGGGTAGGTAACGTTGCAAGTAAAAGATGTATAAAAGAAAAAAAATTAAAAAAGGAATTATCGTCAACTCGCGCGTCGATTCATTTCGTGTAATTCATAATAGCCGTATAATAGACAATATTAATTCGATACGTATAACGCCTATATCATTATATTCTCATCTTACGCGTCGTTCTTCTTTGTTTTGCATCTACGCGAGCAACGACGCTTCGAAAAATAATGTCGCGCATTCTTACTTTATAATACAATTAGAATACATCGTCGTATTACGGGGCTTATTCGTACAGAATAATAATACTTTGATCTTCGAATGTTTCAAACTGGCGAATCGATGCAACATTTTTCATTCTTTGACCCCGAAACGAAAAGCACGCTCATTTGTCGAACATTATTTTCATTTTGCTTCTCGCATTTTCTCTCTGTCGAGATGACTTTGTCGTGGATTGAAATCTTTTTTTTCGACGTTTAACACCGTATCGAGGAATGGAAGTGTGCTCGGATGGCGCGGAATACTCGTAGCGCCATCGATCTTTCGAGGAATAAAACACATACGTAAAAGAACCGAGTCACCGGTCGGAGAGTCGATGGACCGCTTTGCAAAGGTTTCCTTCAGTTGGGCACCAGACCGTAGAGAACGACGATCCGATGGAAAATCGCGGCGAGATTCTGCTTGAGTAACGGATCGACGGTGTATTTCGTGAGAGATCTTATTCCATCGATGATAACCGGAAGTAGCAGTTGGAGCTTGTCGTCCTGCGGCAAAAATGAAAGCACCAAAGCGATTGAGAACTCGTTAGCTCACTCTAAACATTTTTCTTGCATCTATATTAAATAATAAAGTAACATTGACTCATGTATACTTTTATGCACTGTAAAATTCGATAAGAGAGTAAATTGTTGACTATTTACCGGTAAAGCGAGAGCCCACTCGAGTGCAGTGCTGATAGTTTCCGCCCACGCCTTTCTGTGAGCCTCGCTGTCTTTCCCTACGCCGTCCCGGCGTTGCGAATCCGTTCCCTGCCCCGAAGCTTCGTACTCCTCGTCGCCGTTCCTCTCGCCATCGTCGTGAAGGAACGGATTAGTCCTGAAGCCCATTTTGCTACGCTCGTAATCCTTCAGAAGCTCTTTCATGTCGTCCGCACCCATCGCGACTTCACTCTCACGTGTCGTTCGGCGAGGAAGCTTTTCGGACAGGTTCGAAGTTGTCCGAGACGATTCGAAACTCTCTACGATGCGTTCACAGCTCGAGTTGTAATTCAACGATCTCGCCGACGCTTTGTCCGGCCCGCTAGAGCACATTCTCGCGGATAGATTCGAGCGTATACGCGGCGATTCGATGGCGCGCATCGCTCGCTCGTAGTCCCAAGCGTTATTGTCTAATCGCGTTCGTTCGCAGCTCGAAAAAACGTTCGCTATTCTCGGCGACATGTCCGGCGTCGCTGAGGCGTTGAGAGCCGTTCGATACGATTCGAAGTTGTCCGAGACGCGCTCGCAGCTCGAAAAATTCATACCGATTCTGTCGGAGGTTCTCTCGATCGCGAGATCCGAAGATCTTTGCAAATCCATCAACGATCTCGCTCTCAGCATTCTATATCCAACGGGATCTCGGAAGTCCATTTCGTCGTCGCCGACGACGAATCTTAACGATGTACGACGGGAGAGCAAAAAATTTTCGCTCTTGCGACGATACTTGTTGCGCTTGCGCGACGCTGAGAATACTTGTCGCACCTCGGCGTCGTCGTCGATGGTCTCACGGCTGTAAGGTCTTATCTCGTCCGCGGTACTCTTGTCCAACGAGTCCGAACTCGTTCTTATCGGCCCGGCGCAATCCATACTCTGTGCCGTGCTAGCGCCATCCTCGCGCGACGTTCTGCCCGAATTGTAAACGATTCTCTTGCTCTCGGAGAATCCCAGACGCGACGGTGGTCTTGACGAATTTTCGTCGATCTCGGATTCCGACTCCGGGCCCGAATCCGTCGAATACTCAACGCCGAGATCCTGAAGACTGAAGGGTCGAGTTTCCGGCGTGAAGGTCTCATTAATATCTCCCTCGACCGGCGCAAAATCGTCGCTACGTTTCGCGTCATTTTGCAAATACTGTTTCGCGATTTCCGCGTTTCGGGCTCGCTCGTCGCGGGTTTCCTTGCTCGATATCTCGGGAAAATCGTCGGGTTGAGCGACGAGAAGGAAGATTTGTCGCTCGGCAAAATTGTCGACGAGCGAATGCTTTCCGTCGCGATCAACGACGATCTCGACGTAAGTTTCGCACAGCGAGTCGAACGTTCTTTTCAATTGTTTCAGATACTCGACGATTCCGTTGCGTCTCGACGATCCGGTCATCTCGCCTTTGTCGTCGATCGCGATCGCCGCTTTCACGTACTCAACATCAACGCGATTTCGCGAAATTTCCTCGAGGCAAAGCTCGAAGAGCGTGACGATCTTTATGCTCCACGCGGCACCGGCTTGACGATACAAGTTCGCCGGCTGCGAGAGATTCGCGACTTTCTGCAATAAAAACTTCAGACCCGGACGCGAATCGAACTTCAACGCGGCGACGAACGACATGTCCAGAGCGGCTAAAAACGTATCCACGTGACGGACCGAGAGGTGAGATATGTAACCGGTGTTCGCCGCCCGTTTCGACGTCGGCGATGACGTCGCTGGATTCAGAATAACGTTGCCGAGACTGCGGACAACCGAGAAACAATATTTTAGTTTTTTACACTGTTTTTTTTTTTACAAAAAATGTAATAACAAGAAAATCAATCAGTAAAGGGGAAGGAATATTGAAAATTTGTCTTTCGCGTTCCTTTACTGTTTTTCAAAAACAAAAGCTCGGTTCTCACCTCGGCTTTAGCGGGCCCATTCCTTGAAGCAAAACACTGGCGATGCAATGGAGAAGCATCTGGTGAACAAGAAGACCGACAACGAGAGCCCTCAGTTGAACGCTGACGATGTAAAGATCGGGATTGTGAGTGGTCGCGACAGCGGGCGGATAAAGAAGGAAGACGTACGATCTATCGTCGCCGACGTGACTCTTCTGTTCGTCGGCGCACTGCTCCGCCAGTAGAAAAACCTGTGAAAACAACGTGCACAATTTCTTTCTCGTGCCATCGGCATTCTGTCTCGATTCTCTCGTCCCCGAGTTTCTTTACTATTCTTCTCTCTTTTCTTTTTATATAAACATTTAAAAAATTCCTAAGCGATGAACGCCAAAAGGTTTGTCCCATCAAAAATTCGAGGGCTACTTTTCCAACGTGATCTTAGGCAAAGGGTCATAATTACAATACGGACAGCACGAATTTTTAGCTCGTCGTCACAACTTTCCGAAAAACAATAATTATCTGTCTACTTGAACAATTTTTCGTTTTTTGCAATTTCGAACATCCAAAACCATCAATTCGTCAAGATTGGCGTTAAAGGACCAAGGGAACTGGACAGTGCGACCGAGACAATAGAACAGTCGAATCTAATCAAACGTCGGCACTCGTCCAATCCCCTTGCAGTATGCACACGATTACAGGGGCACAGCTATATCAATGACGCCAGGCGGCCGGGAGGATGTAAAACAATTTCGACAATTAACATTCAATGAAAAGAAGAGGTTCAAGACAGAATTTTCAAAGATTCACGAGATTTTCGCACGCAACACGACGACAAGAATCACAAATTGTTCACGTTCCTTTTCTTTTTCCATGTCACGTTGACAACTCTTTCGTAAATACATAAAACTATCAGAATCTTCTATCAGTACAGTATTCAATATAATATTATGTAAGTGTGCGCACTACGTAAGCTGCAGCTTCTATGAATAAAGGAAAAACCATATTATTCGTGGATAATCTCGATTATCTGAATTTTATATACACATCAGAAAGAGAGAGCTCCATTGGATTTTCTAGCCATGGTCTCAAGCCATGGATTTTAATGGTGAAAATGATCGGTAAATCAATCCGTGATCAACTCTGGCGATATAGCATGCAATCCTTTTTTTCTTTCAACAGCTATAACAAAATGGAAATGAATCGAGTCGTCAACAAAGGCGCTACGGAGGAACGAAGTCCTTCAATTGGTAAAAAATAATAATTTTAATCCATTTATCAATGCACCAATTATCACAATAAAAATTGAACAATCGACACACTAGAGGAGGGTGGAACGCAAAAAAAAAAGTAACAGATTACAATTAACTCTCTGCGGGCAACGCGAAACTTTGCTATCTTCGCGGGCAATCCGGGCATTTTCGGGGCCAGTCGAATTTTTTCTTCTTAGAGCTCAAAAAAAATTGCAAGAAATTCCGACGTGCTTTCAGAGATCTCAACAGATTGTTTCGACTATTCTACAAGCCTGAATCTTGATTAGGTGCAATTTATGAACCGGCATCGCAACTGAGTAGTCAGAAAAACATTTCTGCGCTGAAAATTTCGCATTTTCTGAATGCGTAGAGTCCGAAAAGTGAAGTTATGCGAAGACCGGCAGATTATCAATTTTTAGAACTCGAAATATTCGTCAGTTTCCTCGAATAAAAATCTTTAGATTAAATGAAAACAACATCATTCCCGATTTTTTATTTATCTTGATCGAATTCGAACATTTAAGCTCCGAAGAATTCCCCGACGATTATTGAATTTCCGGATATTTCCGCGAATTCTTATAGACATTTGACATTTTCTAGCGTTTTCAAGTTGAACATTTTTTTATGTTAGGACACTTTGGATTCAACTGTTTGATTGATTTTGCCTTTCCAGAGCCTGGAGGACTCGTTAAGGAGTCTTCAAAAGCGCCGCTTATCAGGCATCCAATCAAAATTCAAACTCGAACTATCGACTCTGCCTCAAAAGGCCCAAAATGCCCGCGGAAGATAAAGCTATTCTGAAGGACCACGAATTCTCGTTGGGTTGTCTGGAGCCTCGTCGACGCGCCTCAACGTTCGTCTCGGTACATGACTGGTGGTGTAAATGTGTGTCCGTGTGTGTTGGTAATGCGGGCACGCGTTCTGACAGCGGGTGCAACAATTTCTAATGCAAACAATATTAGTGACAGATACAAGAACGATAATTCATGATGGACGAATGCGCGATAATCTCAACAAGGTTTAGTGCTTGTGTGTCGAATCAAAACAAAGAAAATTGCGATGCTCCGAAAAGAAAAAGAAAAAAAATCGATAAAATTTCGGTAGACAAGAACGAAAAAAGGGTAAAAAAGCAAGAGGCCGTGTGCAAAACATAGGGAAAACTCATTCTCCAATCAGGTGATTGTGGCGTGTAAAAATTCAACAAAAGTATAGTATTCTTTTTTCTTTTTTCATTTCATTTCTTTTTTTTTTCTGAAATTAAAATCCATGACGTGAGTTACCGTGGACGGCTAGAGCCATTGGGGGCCAGCCATAGTGTTCGACGTAGTAGTAGTAGTAGTTGTAGTGTTAGTGTAATCGGGGGGTGTGGTGTGCTGCCTACAACCGACGGGGTAGGAGGTAGTGTGCTGGTCGAGCAGTGTCGTCTCAATGGTCATCGAATCCTCGAAAGGCGTGGTCGGCAGTGAGGCCGCGCTCTGCCTCTTCACGGCAGTCAATACCTCACGTAGCTGGCTCACCTGAGATCAAGTCAGGTTCAGCAGGGAAGCACACAACAACCGCACAATACATATATAGGGCAAGGCGCTGCATACGCAGCGGTTTTAAGCACAATAGACAAAATGTTTATCGAGCCCGATAGCTTCTGGCCGAAGCCGAGACGGAGAAATTCTGTTTATTCGGCCCATTATTTCGTTCCCCGGCACGGCACGGCCCGATATAACAACGGGGAAACATTATTTTTCTTCCCCTCGACACGTAATCGCGTTTCAAGAAACTAAAAAAAATCGTTCTTGGTTTAATGCGAGACAATTGACAATGGACCGTTCGGGCCGAGGGTCACTGACCTGGGCCGAGAGCTGGCGCAATCTTTCCGTCTCCTCGGGCGTGGCGTCCCGACGTGCCGCGACCTTGACCTGGGCAACGTCGCCGTAAAACGACTCCGATCGCGGCGAGAAGGCCATCGTGAGCTGGTGAAGCTCCTGAAGCGAATTGGAACATGCCCGGTAACAGGCGACGCCGCATACTTCCCACTGCTCGGCGGTCAAGACTGGACCACTCGATACCAATATATGTCTGCGAAAAAAGAACATTTCTATTGCTTCGAAAACATGAAAAATAAACCGATAAATTATGCAGATTCGATTTTCACGGCATTTCGTAATTCCATAGAGAACTTCAGAGTAATTCGATTTGAGCAGCATTACCTATGAAGCAACGAAAAATCACAAAGACAATTGAGTTAATAGAATCACAGTAATGTTGATTTGCAACCGCGACACGGCCGAGGAAGAGAGGAAGAAGAAAAAAGAACAGTGGATCAAATAATACACTCGAGCGAGCAGCGCTATAGGATTTCAAGCGGAGGATAGGTCGTTGAGATTGCTAGTTAGCGATCTTGCGTACTGTTTTCACTACTCCGGGCCCTGTCATGTCTCGGTTGCGTTGCACGTTTTTTTTTTCATTCGTTTATTTTTCTCTCCAAACGATATACCGAGAGCCAAGTACCTACGGTAGAGTGTAACATCGATACCTCTCGAGCCGGGCACGGCGATAGGATTACCGTTTGATGTGTGAGACCCCGCGAGCAAGTAGAAACAGCGGGAGGAGCCAAACTCGAAAAAAAGGGGGGAAAAAGAGGCATAAAAAAATGCGACCGTGGAAAAGCTTTAACCGGCTTGTTGTATCCATAATAATCGCGATACAAGCAACTCGCAGGCACCGGACGGTACCCAATCGATGGAAACGCGAGCAAAAAAAAAAAATGTGTAACTCCCGCGATGTCGGTAGAAAATATTTTGTAACGCAAGTGGGTGTGCAACAGTGGTTTATCCGATCGCCTCACGTCGACGGATTCATTCATTGGAATCGCGGGGCGATAGAGCTATGCGCGTCGAGAGAGAGAGAACGAAACGATGGAAGAACACCGCTGTGGATTCGCGTGCAAAGGAATGCGCGTTTGGCTCTAGCGCGTCGCGCTGACAGAGCCCACGGAGCGGTGCGTGTAAGACGATAACGAGGCTCGACAGGTTGTCGGGTTGGATATGGTAGCCACCGAAACTCGACACCGGCGAGCTTGCAGCGGCAACGAGCGGCAGCAGCCGAGATCGGTGGGGGAAACGCGAGAGAAAAGATGACGTACAGGGGTGTCGCGAGCGTTGCCCGTTACACGCAACCCGGTGCACACTCGGGTTCGTCGAGTCCGTTGACTCGCTATGTTATCGAATAACTATTACTGCTCTTTCATAGAGACCTTTTTCCTGAAATAAAATATACGAAAAAAATCAAGAATTTTCGTGTCAAAAGTGTTCCAAATACATTAAACATCGATCACGCTGAAATTTGTATGAAATCGGTAAAGAATTTGAAAAAATCGGTGACTGATAAAATTACTATTTTTTTTTGCATCAAATTTAGCTGAGGCTACCGGCAATGAATTCGAAAGAATCGGAAATCGATCAAATTACCGATTGCCGATTTTTTGTATTGTTTTTGGTCTCGTAGATATTTGAAAGTAGTTTTGGATCTAATCTGGCTGAAATTACCGATTAGCGACGAACCATCGCATAGCCTCATCATCTGGAAAGGAAAATGCAACAAAATCTTACCTTATACAAGCGCAACCCAATCGTGCGATGCTCTCGGTCTGCTGGACGACGCACTCCGCCATAACGAGTAACAATTGTTTAATCATGAGCGTCGATGCCGGCAGAAGAGCGTCGTTCCTCTTGACCTCGGGTCCTTGAAGATGATTCAAATAGTCGACGACAAGATCGGTCGTCAAGCCGCAGCATTGTTTGAAATTCGGGGCGAAATTGTCCCAGCCCCGATGAATCTTCGAAGTTATTCTCAGCCAATTCTGCACCATCGGTAGAAGCAAATGATTGACGCAGTAAAGCCCGAAAGCGGGGCCGGGCACGTTGAGAATGTCGCGCAGAAGATGAAAAAGCGTTTCCAGCGTATGAGGCTGATAGCGTTTCGGGCATATCATAGTCGCGCTCGCCAGTCCCTCGATCAGCAGATACCAGACTCGCAAAATTCCGCTGGGCTTGTCCATACTCTGGAGAGTCGTCGTTTGAGTCTTGTCGATTCGCGACAATACCTCGTACGATATTTCCGGCACGATGTCCTGCATGCTATCGGCGCTGCGATCGAATCTCGTCAGCTCGTGATTCGGTATCGTGGGATCGACGTATTGCGGAATCGTCGAAACTTGGATCCTTTGAGCCGAGTGAAAAATCGGACACGCCGGCATTCGATACATCGA
This sequence comes from Ischnus inquisitorius, assembly GCA_963924025.1. NCBI lineage: Eukaryota > Metazoa > Arthropoda > Insecta > Hymenoptera > Ichneumonidae > Ischnus > Ischnus inquisitorius. The sequence continues at coordinate 6,586,536 of OZ001251.1, read as the reverse complement.
GGACAGTATGTCGCTGCAGTTGAGCAGATACTTCAGACTCTCGAGGCACAGGCGCATTTTACGACTGTCCGCACTGGTACCGATGTCCTGATGATGATTCGAGGCATCGTCCGATTGCTGGGAATTCTGTTCGGCATCGCCGTGACCTCTCACGTGCTTCAGAAGACACAGAATACAGTCGAGTGCCGCGTTCGCGAACACGAGGGTATTGTCGGTGGAGAGAAAGACGCGGAACACCTCGAGCAACGGGGCCGACTCGACGGACTCGGCGTTGCCGACCGACGCTACTCGCAGCGCACCGAACAACGGACGCCAGCCGGAACGTATTTCCGTTCGGTTCGTCTCCACGAATTCGCATATACAGCTCACGATCTACGAACGATAACGTCAAGACTTGGATATATTATTCATGGACTGTGTCGTGTTTTATTCTCGTTCGAGGAAAAGGATAGTTCTTTAGATCGAATTTCTCGTTTTGTGAAACAATTCTTTTTTTTTATAAAATAAAAAAGAATCGGCAACGAAAATTGACTACCATGAAACTTTCGTCAGGTTCCATTTTTCCATATACATGCATTTTTTAGATTTTTTTGCGACGTAGTAACAAATGAAAACCTTGATTAGCCCTAAGAGACTCGAATAACCCGCGGAGGGTTAATTTATATCACGTTAACGTAGAAACGTTAACTCTCTCAATATCAATAACTGACCTCATTCGAATGAGAGAACTGAGTGCAGATGGGAAATTCGATCCCGCAACTCAAGAACCTTCCCCTCCCTCGAAGCGTATGAGGATCTCGTCAAGCGAGCGTCCTTGATTTCGTTATGTTCTCGTTACCTGATCTTGGACGTCGCTGTCGCACAGCTCGAGACAGAGAAGATTCTCGAAGGGCTTGAACAGCGCCTCGTTGAAATGAAAATGCGGCAGTTCGACCTGTTCGTTCAACAACGCTGCCATTGAGTCGTGAATGCACTGAACGGCTTTCTTCGATATTCCGCGATCCTTGTGGCACGCGGCTTCCATGAAATGCGGACCGAGAATACTCCAAATCTATTCGCGCCCAAGAAAAGAACAATTGTTTGTAATAAAAAATTACAGTAAACTTATTCGACGAAAAATTACCATGAAAGAACAGAAATCAAATACAAATAAAACCTGTTCGAATTCATTTCTAATAGGTAATCAATAAGTAATTATTGCATTAGTAATTGAATTGCTAGTTGATTAGTATTTAAAAGTAACTCTTTACTAATTAAAATAAAAGTAGCGAAGATATATCGGATTTTAAAGATGGTTATTTGGCTCACTCTCATAACGTGAATAAGCGGTCTTCCGCTCTTGACGCACTTAAGCATAACTTCGCCGAGTCTGGAGAGCAGCAAGACATTCAATTCGTCCTCGCGGGGCTTCGTTCGTCGCCACCAAAACTTCTTGCTCTCGCTGGAACGTCCGTCCGGAGTTTTAAACAATTGATCCTTGCTCGCCTCGCAGAGGGCCGCGAGAAACGAGCACAAAGCGCGAAGATTCAACTTGAGCGCGGCGTCCTCGAACAGTCGGTCAACTTCTTGAGAGAGCACGCAAATGATCTTTGCCGCATAATCGGCCGGCAATATTCCGTTGAACTGATTGTCGGCGTTGGATTCTTGAATTATCTCGGGTATCGTCTCGGCGCACGAGTTCTGACTGTACGGCGTTGATAGAAAACTGTACACGTCGACACTTTTTTTTTGTTTAAGAAAAAAAATGAGTAGATTAAGCCCTCGTTTCTTCTGCTTTTGTTTTCGATAAAATTCGATTATTATTTTTTTTTACCAAGTCTCATCGTCGTCGACGATGTTGAAGTTGAGCCTCATTTTGTCCTGACTTCCCTTGGCTTCGCCGTTCGCGGTGGAATCCTTTTTCTCGCGCTTTTGATGAACCTTCGGCATCGCAGGATTTTGATTGCGTCCGAAGAAATCGTGCTCCAATTTGCTCACGTAAAGGCAACAACTGAACGAGGGCAGAAATACGACAGTAAATTGATGGCATTTCTTCTTAATTCTATTCAATTCTGTTCGTTACTAACGTGAAAACGTGGGGCCAGCAGTCGCTCCCGTGACTTCCAAGCTCCAATCCACGACCGAGCAGAATTTCCATGCTCAATGCGTGCGAGGTGTGAATATTCGTTGCTCTGTTCTGCAACTTCAGTCTGAGAACGTCCTTGGTACGGCGAAGCTTCGACAAGGCCGGCTCCGTGCACGCGGCTTTTGCCAATAGCGCGAATATCGAACCGCAACGGTTTTGCAATCCTGTTCAATTTTTACGAAAATAAAGTGACGATGCCTCGTGAATAAAGGCCATAAGGGCGTATCGACTAAAATGTAGAAGAACGCATATGTGCAAAGTCGATAACGCTTCAGATGCTTTTTTAGTTCTGGGTACTGTGGCAGTATTTGAAATAACTTTGCAAGTTTAGTAAAAACTTTTAGTAAAAAAAAAAAACATGAGAAAACATTAAAGTCGAGCAAAATGCATTTGGATGCATTACAAACCTAAGACATTGCTCAGCGTCGCAGCTTTGTGAAGTCCTTCGAGGGCGAGTACGACGGTATCTTTGATTCCTCGTCTGGTGCCGTCGCGATTCAAGATTCCTTTGTTGGTGTCTTCCTTCGCGGGATTGAGACCGGCCGTCAGCACAGTCATCATACTTGTCCAGCAACAGGTCAAAACTCTTCTGGAAAGCTTTGCCCCAGCTTCAGCTTCCGGTGTTGGCTCGCTTCGCGACAATTGTGCCCTCTCGAGTCTGCGGTAATCGGACAATAATTGTCCGCCCCTTTGACTGCCGCTGATACCATCCACGTCTTCGAAAGACAAACAGATATACCATATAGAATAAATGTAATAAACAACCCCAGCTTTTTGCCTTGAAAAAAATGGTTGCTCAAAGAAACTTACCGACGAGAATGTTTACTAGCGCGCTATTCTCCGTCGAGCTCGGATTGTAGCCGCACTTTTCGAGCAAATTGCAAGCGAGAATTTGTTGATAGAGCTCGGAAAGCCACGTCGCCGACAAGTAGACCAGAACTCCCGAGCCGTGAACTTCTTCGACGAATTGATCCTGAATTAATACAAAAACAAAGAATCAATAAAAGTTACAAAAGCTTGTGTGAAGAATTGCAAAGGTCGTGAGACGCGTACCTCGCTAACGGGAACCTGACATCCTTCCTCGTAGTAATAGTTCATTCTCATAAGCTTGAGATTGAGCAAAAGCGCGGCGTAAGTAGCGAGATAAATACCGTCGGCGTTCATAATCGTAATTAAGGCACACGCGTCGACGCTCGTTTCGCCCTTGTCCTGGAGCTTTTGTTGTGCCGCGAAGACACCTTAGAGGAAAAACACATTGGAAAATTGGTATTTATTTATTATCATCGGATAAAGACATTCATAGAATAGTTTTTTTTAACAATCCTCACCCTGACAGTACTCGGATGCAAAATTTTGCAATGCCTCGTCGACCTCGATGTTGCTTCTGAGAGTAAGAACGATGGGTATGAGATCGGCCTTCAATATCTTGACGAATTTTCGGGCGTTGTGTCGCTCAACGTCGACGTTGCACTCCTCGGCGACTTGTCGACCGACGTGGAGGCACTTTGGCAATTTCTCGAGTCTGAGTCTCTCGCGTTCGTTCTCGATATCGTAGTCGTTCTCGTCGATGCTGTTTTCCTCGTTGACGTAGTCCGACTCGTTTTGCGGTCCCTCGGTGTCCGTCGAATCGCCGTCCTCCGACGGCCCGTGCCCGGAAGAATCCGAGTCGGTGCTATTTTCCTTCTTCATAAGCTCCAACTGTTCCCTGAGGATGCGGAAATCGTGGCGATTTACATGGATTTCAATCGAGCCGATTTAAATGGATTTAAATCGAGGCGATTCAAATGGATTTAAATCGAGGCGATTTGAATGGTAGAAAATCAAACGAAACGTTTCGATTACTTGCCTGTAAGTCTTCGGAAGACGCGTCATACTCTGGTAAGTTAGGGGACCGCGATAATCGCAAGACTCGAGATCCTCGTAGAGGCTGTTTATCGTGCATGTGTAACTGTGGCTTATAGCGTTGCCCTCGCAAAGTTCTTGAAGCGCGGAAAGCATCGCGACCACGCAAGAAACGCTGGCGAAGAGAATCGTTTGGCCCGCGGTCGTTGATTCTTCGATGGAATCCATTGCACTGCGTGGAACAAATTTTTTTATCGCAACGATCGAAATAATAATTCAACTTCTTCAGCCAGAGTACTTTGAAAGTCGTAAATTTACTATATTCAGGCGTATAAAGTTTTGCAATAAATTTCGGTTAAATTAATCAAATCTTTCTACATTTTCACATGAACGTAACTATTGTGCGAAGTTTTGAAACTCATATATCGATACCGAATTCAACAGATAACAATTCAAGATTTATGCGATGACCTCCAAAATTTCAAAACATTTATGAAAAATACAAGTCGAAAACTTTGAATATTTTGCCAAAAATTCCGGAATGTACATCGAAAATGAAAAAAACCATAGTTCTTACACTGTACAAAAAGTATGGTTCACTTACAGCCTCATCAGTGCCATATCGCTTTGCGGTTGACTAGTTCTTTCGTCGTCGACGAGCAGAGGTCCAGCGAAATCGACGATTCGGCTGGGACTTCGCAAGAGTTCGCGAAGGGCCTTTAAAGGCTCGAGCCGTTGTTGCGGTGGCGGATAAAGCAGCATCCGATGGAAAACCGACTCGAGCACCGGACGCAGCGGTCCGACGCAACCAACGAGACGCACGAGTTCTGTGCCGATGCTATCATACAATAAAATCTTAAGATTAGCTTCCAAAAAAAAATCTCACGTTCGAGAAAAACTAAAAATCATCATCAGCAAATGAAAAAAAAATGTAATTTCACGTTTACGCTTCAATTTTACCAGTAAACGGTCTTCGCTTGATGGCTATCGAAGCTGAGTGTCGTTGCCAAATATCCCGAGCCCCGACCGACTTCCGCGTCTTTACCCTCGCGCGATGTAAAAGTCTTGTCGACTCGCGGCGTTCCGAGGAAGGCTATTAAGGCGGGACAGAATTTCTGCCAAAGAAACGTCGTGAAATGTCCGTTCGTGTGAATCTTCTGGGGCAACGAGGATATGAGAGTGTGAAGACATTCGAGAAGGAACACAACGGTGCTGCCGTTACGGGCGCTGCTCGCGCATCTTTTTCTGCAAAACAATAAAATTATGAAGATAAAAAAATCGCGAACATTTTTCTTTTTTTGAGTTATGAACGAAAGAGGTTTTATTCGTACTTCTGCGCCTCGTCCAGTCTGCTGCAGATGTATTGAAGAATCGGCAGCGCCTCGTTGAAACAGGACACCCCCCTTTCGCGAAGATTTTTATTGCGCTTTGCGTTTTCGTCCATTTCTTGGCACTCCTCGTCTGAAAGTACGAACATCAATTAGCGCCCGGTCGATTTTGTTTGTGTTTATAAATAAACAAGAATAATCGATATATCGGAGGGAAATGTAAAAATGTCGTTTACCGAGAAACAGGCAAAAGGATCTCAAAGTCTGGCTCGTTGCCGCTTGAGCCGCCGTCCTGACGGCTTGATTACCGTTCTCGAAAGCCTCACAGCACGTCGTCAATATAGCTATTATCAGACGACCGTTCATCGTCCAATACGACGAACAGGCTACCTGCAGTAAAACCTTGAAAAAAAGAAAAAACATTTCAACTGTGAACGATATGCGGAAAAACGAGAGGAGCTTTGAAATAGGGAAACAGTACTTTGAGCATATCCGTCTGAGTGTCGTCGGACTGCGAAAGTATCGAGCCCATTGCGTGGAGCATCTGTGCGGGTAGCCACAGTGAGTCATCTTCGGGCTCGTAGGGCGATTGGAACCTATCGTCTCTCAGCATTTTCTGACGAAAGGAAAAAAGAAGAAAATGTGGAGTAGATTCGTTGCGTGAATTGCTCGATCGAACTTTGGAAAAAAAATTGTTAAAAAAATTAATTCTAGTAAAATCGAACCGTTAGAATGCAAGAAAAATCACAATTTCCAGTAAAAGATTCGCGAAAAAAATCAACGATTAATGAAAATATGAGCGTTTCCCGGTGTGATAAAAATCTGAAAAAAAAAACAAGCCCGCGCGACCTGGAGTCTTTTCCTCTCCACGTGCAACAAGATTGTTTTGCTCATAACAATAATAAAAATACAAGTACACAGTTAAAAAAAAAATGCTCGTATAAAGATCTGTAAAAACCATCGTTTGCGGTAGTGCGTAAGGTCCCGAATAAGAATTTCGACTAATACTGAATCATAATAGCGCTGTGAAGAAGCCTCCCCGAGAATGATACAACATTTTATCAGATCGTTTCCGGGACTTATCGAACCTCGGCATTACGCTGCAAAACGTCCTTCGGAACGGAAAACTCATTGCGGTAAAACTGATGCTGAAAAAGAAATACCGAGGCCGGCTGGCGAGTTGACACAGCGTCGCAACCCCCGCGCTATTGTTGTCGATGTGTTTTTATCTCTTCAATTATCAGGCTTTATATTAGCACTTCTGTTCGACGCGTTATTCAACACGGAAAATCGTATTCCCGAATTTCAGAAAAATTCGTGTTATCATTCTTCAAGTAACCGAAAGTATAAATCGATTTAAAAAAAAACATAATACGACGGCCAGAAAAAAAAAATTTCGACTTACGTGTAATCCGGCTAGTCCATATGCGACGAATTTGCTTCTTTTCGTCTCCAGTGCCAATTGAATGGCGTGAAGGCATTTCGCTCGCAATTCGTGCGGGGGATCCCGCAGCAGACCCTGCTGCTTTTCCATGAAATCTGAAAAATGTTCGAGCAATTATCAGCCGCGCAAATTTATGCGGCGCAATAAGAATTTGTAAAAAAGTACGGGATCAATAAAAGGGGTTTGAATAATAATAATAATAATAGGCAGCATTTATAATTAGCATTTATTAGCCGTATGAAGTCATAAAAGTGATGCGCATTAACAATGTAAAATGAACGCACAATCAATAAAAAGGGTTGTTATCATAATCATAATAAAAAAAATAATAATAATAACAGGTGGGGTTCAGTATTATTATTGTTGTCGTTGTTATTATCGCTATTATTGTTATCGTTGTTATTTTCATTATTCTTTATGTTTACTCAACAAAAAAGGTTCAACTTACAAGTGTAAAATTTTTACAAATATTTTCATGTGCAAAAGAGATTAACTTCTCTATGACATAGAACACGGTTTGAAAAAATGCGTTTTTAATGTCGAGTAACAATAAACTATAATGAATCGAATCTCCACACTTCTCTTCTCAAAGCTTGCACATTACATCGTACTACTTTTTTGAATGCTCATTAAAAACTTCCTCGCGCATTTATACGAGCGCTTTAAAGCTCCATTTATTATCATCTACGTTTCGTACACGTTTGTTAAATGGTCTTATTGAAAATGAAATGTTTTCCGAAGAATGTGGATCGAACCGTTGGCTTTTGCTTTTAACATCCGTTCAAGCGCCGCGTTAACATGTGGTCGGATGTCGTCAAGGGTGGAGCGATAAAAGCGCAGATAATACAGTCGCGAAAATTGACGTAAATGAGAGTGACAAAGGAAAACGTTGGACAATAAAGAGCGATGGACTTAATGCGGGATTGGAGAGCGGCTGAACAACGCAAAAATCTGCGTGACGATTCAGGATCGACGGATCCTGAGTGTGAATGGATTCTGTGCGAGAATGACGTCACGGAAAGCACGTCTGAAGGCGAGAACGAGACGCAGGGGCGCGAAAAAAACAATGAATAATAGTCTCAAAGGACTGTCAATGAAATGAAGACTCACCGTACGCCTCCTGCGACGATTTTCGTAAATTCGATAATTTAGCATTTTGCGATTCACGAATAATCTGCAGCAGGAGTTCCTCCATGACGCGGTGGCGTCGACGAGCGACGTTGTGCGTCGACGTGCGGCCCGCGCGGTTGCTGCCACGCGACTAATCGATATTCGAAGCTTTACACCACTGCGCTTGCTGCCGCCGCTGCCGGTGCTGCTGTCGCCGTGCCGCTCGACGCCTCGGAAAAACCGTCCTAGTGAGTAGTGTGCAACAATGCACTAAAACTATTACCGCATAGAGGTAGCGAGCGTGCCGTGTGCGCTATGCGGGAGGCGCATGCAAACACCGCACTTGACGTAGGATAATGTAACGATTTCTCGCGGCACGACGAAAAACACCGCATCGTTGTGTAAACAAAAAATTAACACGCGAGACTCGAGGGGGAGGGGGCAGAGGGCTGCGCGAGATGAATTAGTCTGGTCGAAACTTGTCGGGGTTTACTTTCGCATTGAGTCGTACGCGGGAGCGAGAAAGAAAATAATAAGAATCGCGTATGCGAGTATCCTTTCCTGTGAGGCTTTCGCGCCGACGAGTCGCGACGCTATGCAAAAAAGATAGACGCACGGACTTATAAACACTGCGCAAGTCAGCTGCTGTCGGAAGATTCGTCCGGATAGTGATAAGCTGCAAGGCTTTATTATATCGAGGCAGAGGTGACGTGGAGCGGCGGAGGGAGGGATTCGGGCCAGGAGAGACCGAACTGCACGTGGCGTTGACCGGGGGAAATTGACGTCATTCGGAATCGGGAACAGTCTCCGGGGTATCGGGATGAAATTCATCACAGAGACGGAGATATATGACCGCGAAGCTTTCGCGTGATCGGTGAGCTTTCAGTTAATTGATTTATCGAATTATTATATTTTCTCATGATTCAATTTTTTCATAATCAAAAAACAATCTTTATTAAACGTTCGACTGTGCCTGCTTAATTGACTCTTTAGTTTTAACAAAAATTGAGGTAATTTACGATAAAATAAAAGTAATCACATTTTGTGCCCTTTTTGGTGTAATGGTTATAATTTTTTAATGTTGTGTCATTTTTATCCTCATCGTCGCACGTTAATAAGAGCAACGAGTTTGTTTGTTTGTGTTTTTTTTTTCTCTTTTTTTTATTCCATCTTTAATAAAGCCACTTATCTAATTCACTCACCGACGGTAATTGATCGTAATTCGCGCCGCTAGAGGCCGACACTCTGACCTTTGAGAGCGGCTAAATTCATCGCCGCAAAACAGTACGAATTCGGCCGGCCTTTGGTGTGTTTCCCACAGGCGCACGCGAGCTTCGTCGGGGGTTCGTTCACCGAACGTAAGTGCAACCGCTCCGCCTGTCACGTGGAACTGGCGCTTCAGACATGGCGATCGGTCGGACGTCGAAGAGGCGAAAGGGCGTGCAGAAAACCGAAAGGGACTTGTCCGGCATTCCCTACAAAACTCTCGTTACATTCTTCGGTGAGCAAAACTCGTGAATACGCTTTATTTCAATTTCAACGAAACGAACGATTCGTTCGCGCAAAATCGAAGTGCTAAAAAGAAAATACGACAAAAAAAAACAAATTTTCGCGTCATTAAAATCGGACCCGATTGTGCGTTGCTTGGTGACAGCTCTAGGTTTTGGGTTCCTACACCGGTGGCACGTATCGACGCTCTTTGAGAATGCCCGACACTTTTCACATCTGTCCGAGATCGAGAGGGAAATGTCGTTCCGCACGGAAATGGTAAATAATTCGTTTAAGCCATTTCGCTTGAAGTTTGTTTCAAGAGTAACGAATTAAAAATAGCCGGCAAGTTTTTTACTTCGAGTGTTGAAGCTCCATCGTTGTTCGCTCGACAAAATAAACGAGAATTTTCTTTTATTTGTGATAAATATATAATGAACAGTTTAAAACTAAAAATCGGTGTACGAAAAAATTGCTTCGGCAAGCGATTATAAAAGAATTTTGTTAACTAGAGCAAAATTTTTTTTTTTTCTATTTTGTACAGGGAATGTATTATTCTTACTACAAGACGATAGCCGAGTCGAAGAACTTCATTGACGGCCTAACGAGGATAAACAGCGACAATTTGTCGGAGTATCCGAACGTCATCAATGCGGAAGCCAAATACAATCTTTTCCCTGAGGTATGGAAATTATTGTACTGTTATTTATATTCATTCCTCGTCTTCTGGAAATATCATTGATTTGTGGAAAAAAAAATGACGGCAGTTGTGTTACGAAGACGGAATGGCAAATCAGGTTAGATTTTTACTTTGGTAGACCAGAAATCAATTTTTAAGCAAATATCCTTCTGACGATACATACAATTTTTGTATTTTCTTTGATGGCTCAAAGAAGACCAAAAGTCATATGAGAGGCATAAAGATGTTTTCCTGTGTATTTTTCAAAACCTTATGCTCTATTTTGGCCTTCCAGCCGCTAGTCCTGCGATGCACACAAAGCCGAAATATATTATTTGTATTAATATCTAAATAAAATTCATATTTTACCTAATTTATCGTGTATGTTACTTAAATGGCCTTGATTATCTCAAAAATATCCTGAAAAAGTGCTGGGAATTTCGGATTTTTCAACTGGAAATCGCAAAAGTATCTCTTTGGATTGTTACTTGAATTTTTCGAAGTCTTCTCGCTAATTCGTATTGTTATCTTGCAGGTGATGGCGGGTCTGCTCTACCACGCGGGCAAATCAATGGGTATAATAACGAAGCAGCAGTGTTGGCAGGTGAAATTTTTTTCATGCAATGTATACCGTGCAAGGAGAAATGTTCTTCACAAGAGGAAGAATGAAAGAATTTTTTCCTTTGTGCCAAAATGAACAATCGAACGTTTTTTCTAACCCAGATAGAAAGAGGAGACGGTCTGTCGTCGGTGACGAGTTGCGAGGGACTCGGTGTGCCGATATATTTCTATCTCGAGGTAGTTTGGTACTTCGCTAGCGTCACCGGCGTCGTTTTGTTCCTCTACGCCACGTATCTCAGCGGAACTATTTACGGCGGCCTCGTGGCGATACTCTCGTTTTTCTACAATCACACGGAATGCACGAGGGTACAGTGGACACCGCCGTTGCGCGAGAGCTTCGCCTATCCGGCTCTGCTGTATCAGATGTACAAAGTTACGACGATTATCGACAAGTATCAGACTAACGCGGGCAAGGAACAACTTGCCTGGAGAGAAATACTCATCAATGGACGATACATCGTGAGTAAACGATCGAAGACATTTTGAAAAACGTAAAAACGCGAGGCGACGCGTCGTGAGAAAATTATTGCCATGAAATATTCAATAATATTCTCGATAAAGCCGTACAATTATTCGACAAAGCCTCAACACGAATTAGTCAAATTTTTATGGACAGACGAATACAAAGACACGTAATTCAAGATTTTTTAAAATCAATTAGTTCGAGTTTTTCCGTTTTTTTTAACCTTTTTTTTGTTATTTTTTTCAGGATCTTTTGGCGATAACGGCGATAAGTCTGCACAGTTGGCAATTCTCGCAATTCGTTCTGACGACGCAGCTGATAGCGTTGATGATACTGCAATGGTTGAGAATAATACCCCGCGATTTGTACTCGAAGATATCGGCGCTTCACGCGATTCCCGTGATGGTGATAATATTCGCGACGCGCAGCAATTTGCTTCTGTGCTCGTTGTACACGTGTCTCCTGATCGGTAGTAATTACAGTAATTTCATGAACAGCAGCATCGAGGGCCAAACTTCGACGAGGACGCTAGTTTTTTGGCAAATCGTCGGCTCAGTTGGCTCGACCCTGTTGCTCAAAAGCATCCTCGCCGCTTTCGACGACGATCGTCACATATTCAATCTGCTCAGATCGAAATTGAGCGACTACAAGGATTTTCACACGCTGCTGTACACGTGCTCGGTCGAGTTTGATTTCCTGCAGTACGAGACTTACGAGGCTATCATACGAACGCTCCTTCTGCCCGCCGCTATATTCGCCGGTTTCTTGGCGATCTATTATTGGTACAGAAATTACAAGATCGTCGGCTATCCGGATTGCATCGAAGCGTCGGTCGCGTACAACGCTCTGCAAACCGGCGCATTCATAATAATGGCTTTCTTCATAATGCGATTGAAGCTGTTCATGACACCGCAGTTGTGCGTAATCGCGGGCCTCGCTTGCAGCAAGAGATATCTCGACAAAGTTGGCGTCAAGAGCGAAAACGCGAGGTTGGCGTTTATCGTACTTCTCGTCGCGGGAATGTCGTATCACGGAATCGCGAGACTCCAGGATGAGCACGGCTTTATCGGTAATAACATTTTCCACGTCATTTTCCCATTTGATTTCAATTTTTCTAATGTGTCATTTTTTTACATTGAAAAGAAAAATTTAATACTAAATTTGCATTATTTTTCGTTTTTTTTTTTCAAAATCAATGATTTTCCGCGAAAATTAACATAATGCACAAAATAAAAATGAAAAAGAGCTGCACTTGTATGAAAATAAATGTGAAGATAACAAATAAAATCAATTTCAGGCGAATACAGTAACGTCGAGCAGGAGGAACTTTTCGAATGGATAAAATCCAATACGCCGAAGACCGCCGTTTTCGCCGGTAAAATGTCACTGATGGCGAATTTGATGCTATCGACGGAGAGGCCTATAGTGAATAATCCTTACTACGAGAACAAAGAGATGAGGTGCGTATCGTTCGCGGACCATCGAAGTTTCTTGTTGCGTAAATTGCGAGGTGTGCTCGGCCGATAGTAAGCGGTAAGCATCGCTTCTGGGATCTAAACAATTTTTTTGCTTTCGCGATCGTAACTTTCAGGGACAGAACGCTTAAAGTTTACGAGATCTACAGCAGAAAAGATGCCGCGACCGTTTACGACACATTGAGAAAAATGCAAGTCGACTATGTCGTCCTCGAGGAGGGATTGTGCTACGGCCTCGGTAACACGTGAGTGATTTTTAAAGCGTCGCCCCATTGTTCCATAGTTCTATGTTCCACTTTTTTGCATTTGATCGCTTTGTTTTTTTTTGTCTCGCGAAAAATCGGCAAAAAATATTGATCTCAGAAAAAAAACCGTCCAACAAAATATTTCGCTATTGAAACTTTGTTGAATTCTTCCTCATCGTTTGAAATAGTAAAATCTCTGAATGGACAAAAATGTAAATATTCTGGCGGAACTTTAACGCTATGAAGCCGCTGATTATTATCACGGATTTCACTTTTCTCAATTTATCTGAGGAATCATTTTCATAAATATTAATTTGTCGTGTTGCGCGTCATTTTAGCCCGCCCGGTTGCCGAATGGTCGATCTCTGGGACTTGACCGACAGCGAGAGGGGCAAGCGCGCCGGTCGACGACCGCTGTGCCCGATTCTCTTCCGCGGCAACGCTCATCCCTTCCGAAGGGTATTCGTCAATCGCAAGTACGTTATCCTACGATTGGACTACTCGACGTACGTCGAGCTCAAGCCGAGCGCGCCTGTTCTCTTTCAATCGTGGTGAAAGCTCCCACAATCGTTATTTCTTTGATCGATAAGAATTGCGTCGTTGATCCGTTTCGGAAATATCGAAACGCCGAAATGCCAAAAAAAAAAAACCGCAATCAAACCCCCCTTTTTTTTCTCGCGAATTCGAAAATTTCACGGAGCCAAACGCAATCGTCGTTATCGGGTACTTAAGTTGTCGAGCATAACTCCAAAACCATCGTCGAGCCAACGCGGCATAAAATATTGATTTCCATCAAAACGCAACCAAAATTTCAAACAAAAATTCTTTTAGTCACCAACCGAATTTGTCTCGTTTGGAAAATCGACGATTATAACGCATTTTTTTTATACGCTGATAGCGCGCGCAGGTGCGAGTCGCGTATGGAATAAAGAAAAAAAAAACTCACAGTCGGCAACGAGTCGAATAACTTGGCGTGCCCCTCGATAGCGGGCAAGAGTGAAAGCGTGGCAAAAATGTGTGTGCGTGCATCGAGAAAATAGTTAGGCGGGGGCAGGCGTTATGAGAGCGTCTCTCGCGATCGACGAACTTTTCTCCCGCGTTCTGCACGCACATACGGGATATCGAGATATATATATGTATACGCGTTCCTATGTACACTGTGCTCCATATATACGTACATATCGATATCGATACGTGCGTATATGCGAGTGCAGTGCAGGGACGTTTTTCGAGTTTTATGCTTTCGACGAGTAAATGCCTTGCTTTTCCAGTCGCTCGTAGAAGAAGCACGGCGCGATCGTCCGCGTTCGCGTCGACAACGCTTGCCTATAGTGCCGGAAGCGTCGCCTTTCCGATTTTAACGATACATCATTATTGCCTCGCGGAACGACGCGCGCAGGTATCGAAACATTTTTCTCGATCCCTGCGACGCGCGGAGCGAGCGATCGCTAACGAAGAAAAAAATGATCTCGCGTCGAAACATCTCGTCGCTTCACCTTTTTATTGTAAATTTTGATGTAAAGAAAAAAAACAAAGAAATTCCTCGCAAACGTCGAATCTACCTCCGATTGCGGAAGTAGCGCAGCGTTCCGCGGGTCAAAAAGAATTTTGTGCGCCGAGCGCATCGAGTATACGTTTTGTATCGACAGTCCCCCGTCGCGGGGAACGCAGTGAAATGTAACGGAGAGAATTGGATAATAAATAAAATGAAACGTTACGATTGAAATTGTGCAACTTTATTACTTATTATAACGTGAATTACATTTTTCGACGAAAAACCTCGCAACCTTCCCAACGATTTTTCTCAACGTTTAATTTTTCTCTACTCGAGTACCTTCGCAAGTTCAGACATGCGTGTTTTAAATATTATCATATTTTCACCTTCACGCGTTCGTGACTTCGATGCGCTTTTTTCCATTTTCAGATACGTTTGTACTTTCATATTTGCTCGTATGTTAATGTCGTTCTTAATAGCGTTACGCTATTCCGCCGGCGATATCTCACAACGGATGCGTCCGATGTAACGAGAATCGCGCGTACTTCGGCGTTTGAACGATCGATCGACGATCGTTCGATCGTTCGAGGATCGTTCGCGTCGATACGCTTTTTTTTCTCGTCGTCCGTACTCGAAAAACCAACATGACAGCTGTTTGGGTCCAGTGATCTCTGCGGTTTGTCTACCGTTGGACAAAAATTGTTAATAGTCGCTGGTTTAGTGCGCGCCGGAGAGAGGGACGGGGTAGAGCGTGGCTCCGGCTCGACTCGCGGTACCGAGCGCGTTCGAGAGTTCCGCCGCTACTGCTGCGTCCCACCACGGGCTTCGCGGCTACCCGTACCTTCACTTCGTCGGCAGCGAGCGGCCGCGCGCCCGTAGTATAGAGCAACCTCGGCCAGGAAAGCAACAGAACACAACGTCACGCTATACTAAGTTGTGCCGCTGACCCAAATGAATCCTTCCACCAGCCAGTCAGTCCCCGTCCGGGCTTCTTCGTGTTAATATGCTCACGGCAGCGGCGCGCACCGCGGCTCTCTCGTTTCTCGAACGAAAATACAACGCGATACTGGCCGAACATCAAATCCGGCACGCGCGTCGATGAGAGAATTACATTCGCGAGCGAGTTTCGTGATCGAATGTTCGATCTTTCGTGTTATTTCCTTAAAACTCTGTGATTCAGTTCGTTGTCGCGGGTGGTGAACGTGAAGGAATGCACCTACGGATAAAGCTCGAGAATAGGTGACCGAACGGCATTTTTTTCGGCAGATAAACAGTACAAGTTTTTCGAGTTGTTTCTTTGTTTCCTGCTTTCGAAGTAAGCCTTGACGATACGATAGAACATAGAAAAGCTATTTCGATAAGCGTTCGAACGCCGCGAAAGCATCGAAAAAACGAAGAGAGAAAGAAAAACGATTATCGCGAACCGGTAGCGAAGTGCACGTGCGTCGAGGACCGCAGCAGCCGTGCGGTTCGCTCGTTTCCATTCGGTGCGTCGAGCAAACGCTCGGCAACGACATGCGTTGCGGCGTTCGCCGAGAGAGATCTCGCGCGCCGCGCGTATGAAGCGCAACTCGGCGTGTGCTCGAGGCCCAACGACGAAGTGCGCGAATAACCGAAGCATCGATCTCGAAATACGCGGATCTTCCCGTCGAGGACTCCGGAGTGCGACGAATGATGTGAGGAAGCGAGGATCGCACATCACCGTACGCGAAAGGCGAGAACGCGGATGAAAAGGAAACCATCGGAATTTTACGCAGTTTTCTTTTCGACGGCGGGACGCGCGAGTTTTCGTCTCTCGGAATAGCGATGTCGATGCGCTGCGACAACCGCACGACTCTGTTCATCAATCGCAGTCATTGACACTCGGATTCAGTGAGTATCTTTGTTTTTATCGCGCGCTAGTGATTGTTTTTTTTTTTCATCTTCGCAAATCGGCGATTGGAAGCTGGGAGGGGGGGTTGTCGTTGTGTGCACAGTTCATCGGAGGCGCTGGCGTGACCTTGAAATTATCTCGCAGATCAATTGCACCGATCGAATATATCGACTTTCACATGTTTTCTTTCTTTAGCACACGAACGTTTTGCGAAGACTCGCAAAGGTTCGAAGATTCTCTCGAGCTTGCCGTCTTTCATTATTCATCTCCGTCGAGTGTAAATACGGATAAAAACATTGCCGCAAAGTGCTTTCTTCGCGGTATTCGTTTCGTCATTAAGTCGCGCCGCGGCAAAGCGCATAAAGAACAATGCACCTACCTGCGTAACGGCGACCTTGCAACATCGCTATCGTAACGGTATCAGTCGTGATTTTTTTCCTTTTTTTTATTTTTCTTCTCTTCTTTCATCTCCTCGTAAGCGCACGAATGAGGATATGGAAAAGTAATTGAATAAGCGGATTAACGCGCTCTGCCGGGATTGTGCGAGCGGGGCTAAAAAGAGAAAAACTTAAAATACGCATCCCCGAAGCCTTAGAGGAGGGAATGATTACACGCTTTCGGACTCGTTGTTCGGCCTGAATAACTTTCGAGATTACATAGCCGCGACCGGGGCCAACTCACAGGCCAATTACATTAGACTCGTCAAGAGCGTGCGAAATATCGCGTTCGCTATTAATGGCTGTAATTGATCTTTTTTTCGTCGGTAATCATTTCTCGTCGCGGTAAATGATGAGCTTTTGTTCGATAACAATTAACGAGGAGAAGAACAAAAAGGTCGAAAATAAAAGCGCAAAAGGTACCGAATACTCCGAGCGATGTATTGGTCGAAGAAAAAAGGCAAATGCGCTCGTGGACATTGCTCTCTAATTTTGTTTATCGTCGCCGGTGAAGCTTTCTCCACGAAACACGAAAAAAAAAAAACGAAATGGGCACAGATGCGAGCCAGCTGAAGTTTCGTGAGCGCGAATCCGTTCACCCGGGTCATAACGCAATTTTCGCACAGCTCCGCTGTTCCGGGCGAGACCCAATCCGCAAGGTGGAGGCCATAGACGTAGAGATAAATATTTCGTAGTCTCGAATAGAGCGGTTCGAGGGAGAATGCAGAACAAGCCGAGGAAGCTATAAACCGTGGCATGCAGACTGGTTGGTATTTGCCCGGGAGTTAAGAAATCCGCTAGATCGGAAAGCTTTTAGAAGCATGTATCGCGTTTTCCATCAACGTCTTATTAACACGACGGCCTCGTAAATTCTCATAGATACTCATTGATCGATAAATAAGTTTCTAATAAAATAAATTTAATATAATATAATTATTATTATTATTATAAAATAAAATTAATTTTTATAAAAAAAAATAGAAATTATTAATTTAATTGCAGAAAAGACAATGGTGGAAAATCGTTAAAAAAAGACAAAATTTGTCAGTCATGCGAAATAGGTACGGAGTTTAATGCCAGGTTATAACAACGTTAGTATAGAAATAATAATAAAACGGCGCACGCGTATGAGGATGGTGTCTTACAGCCGTCATTGCCATAGGGAAGGGTACAATAATCCAAGCGAGTTTCACATGACCGAGTTTAAAGGCGCGCTCGACGCACGACGGGGCTCTCGAAGTCCTCTTCTATCGAGCCGGCAATGCCTTGCTGGATAATGGTTATGACATGGGATCATTTGCACGTACGCCGTGCCTCGGCGTCATTGCCATATCTCCGCGTGGCACACACTCGGACGTGCTAATTGGCCAAAGGTCATAATCATAAACGTAATTTCACCCTCGCCCGTTCGTACCGCGAATTATCCACCTCGATATGGTGCCTCAATGGAAGAGTTGTATTAATTCGTTAAACGCCGCACACGGCGAACAATAGGCAGATCAGCTCACAGGAGTAATCGTAATCGCGAAAATTCAACCGTTCCCGAGTACTTGTTTCGACGGAATCCATACTGACAAATGACAAAAATTGATTAAAAAAATTATTAATAATTTATTTATCATAATAACAATCATTAGAATAGCAACAATTGGTTATTTTAATATCAAAGATATTATCAGAATTATTGTAGAACCAGTAGCACCAGAATGATAAATTTTTTCATAACAAATTTAATGAATTTTCAATAATGCCGATATTTTGGTATTCGCGGTAAAACGAAAAAAAAAGACAAAACCAATCTGTCGCCTCCGGGCGTAGCTCTTCGATCTGTCGTCGAAAGAATCACGGGCGGGGCGCGACGCGAGAGGCGCGAGAAAAGATATAACGAAGAATAAGATGAAAGAAGAGCAGCCGTCTTTGACGCATTAACGAGATGGTTGTACTAAAAATTCGTTGTAAATATAACGCGCGCAGGGGTTATGCACGTGTGACACATTTATTTGTGTCGCGTGCGTGCGCGGTCCCCGCGATGCCACTTCGGGCTCTCCGGGGTACACCACGCACGTACGTTGGCCCCGTGTCCCGGTAGAGTCCCCGAACAGCCGGTACAGCTTCGCCGCGATCCGAACGGAGCGAACCGTAAACCCGGTTCACCGTAGAGAAAGGAACGAGCGGCGAACACAAGACCCGGAGAGTTGCTCCGAACTCCACGCGCCTTTGCCGCGGCATTGCCTCTCTTCGTCGTGCTTGATTATTTCGTTGACGAAATGACTCGCGCGCACCGGTTAACTGGTTCGTCTAGGTTTCTACATATATCTTTCCACCGGAGTTCGTTTCTTTTTTTGCTTCTTCTTTTTTTACTACCTCAACGAACTCCTTTCGGATTTCTGGTGTGTATCAACTTTTAGATAAACTGTCGGGCCGGATACGCGAGATTTATTCATTCACTTCCAGCTCGTTTCTTCGATGAAGCAACGATTGATCTACGAATAAAACGAATCCGACGATTAGTCAATTCTAGTCGAACCCTTTAATAGAACACGTTCCTGTGTTTCGGTATAATCGCTGCTATTATTATTAACTAATTCATTTGTTATTTCACGACATACTGAAAAAATTCAAAGAGAGAAAACGCCTGTTTGTCAAATTTTTGTCGAGTTTAATCGAATTTCATAATTTCTAACGTTTTGTGTTCTATTCAGTAATTAAGTAGGAATTTTTGAAAATGCAACATTGCAGTATAGTATTACAAAATGAAAAAAATATTTAAAAGCGTATTTTCTTAAGTCGCGAGATAACTCTATACATTGTTTCGCTCGCGGTTCGACGAGGTGAATTCTTAACGGCGAGTTCTCCGCTTCGAAGTTGTTAACTCGCGCCGATTGCCTTCTTTAGCGCGCGCCTCGAGTCAGTCTTTCGAGTTCGTACTGGAATTCGAATGCAGAAGTGCGTGCGAATAGATTTCAGCGTGCTATGATTTAAAAATTCCTAGTCGTGTATATGGCACTCGGTCGTTGTATATAAGACGAATCTCGAGCATGAATATCGTGCGAGAGAGAAAAAAATCGAGCGGCTGGAAATAAGTTACTTGGGCCATTGGAAATGCTTCGGTACTTCGCCACAGCGGAATTTAATGTACGCGCCCGTGGCTTGTAAAAACTCGTGTAGCACGCGAGGTGGCTCACTATTCGAACGACTGTTGAAGCTCCGCGAGGCCGCGATAGCCGCAGATGCCACGAGCGGTATGTACGAACGAGCCAAAGCTCGTAGCTCGGTTCGAGCGTTTTATGACACGTTTACCTACATCCCACGAGCGGGCAACGATTCTCCTAGCCTACCGTAATGCCCGCTGCCGCTGCCTCCGCTGCGGCTGCGAGAATTGCCGTGCATCACGGGAGAGAATAACAGCGTCGATCTGTGCACAAAACGTCTTCGCGTTCCCACGCGACTGGTACTCCATCCACTCGGCCCATCCCAAACAGGATCTCCGAAGGCGCTCTGCCGTGATAGGAACGAGTCCGAGATGCGTTGTTGTGAAAATCAATGTCTCTCATGATTCTTCTTACTTTGATGACAGAACTTTTGCAAGACATTTTTTTTCGTCATAAAATTCACATCTTTGACATTGAAAAAGAAAAAAATTGTCACGTATTGGAATTCTTCGTATTTCCGGATACGTATCGAAGACACGCGTTATTTTACCCGTTGATATTTCTTTTGTTTTTATTTATATGGAAAAATCTTCTCGATCTGTATCGATGCTGGGAAAAATAATAAAAATCGCAATTCGAGTTCGGCGAAACAATAGAAGCAACGAAGCGAGTAGCGAGTATGAAACTTGCTCGGAGAGCCGCAGCGCTCCCGAGCAGAAACAACAGACGAGACGCAGCAGGCAAGCGGGTGTGTCACTCGATTAGGCTGGAATGCCGTGAGGTGTAGAGCGCGATCAAGGTCAAGAAAAAAGAAATAATATAAATAAAACGCAACGGTAAAGCAGCGGCAGTAAAAGCGCCACGGAAAGCAATAGCTCCATATGCACTCGATCCCCGTAGTTTCGCATCCTGCGCGCGATATCTCGATTAATCGTTTGGCCTTCCTTTCATCTGGCGATGTTGCGCCCGCAATTGTTATATCGCGTTTCGCATCGTCGCGACGCCCGAACAAACGTCTTGCTTGTGCTTGTTCGCATCTTTAATAATAAATAAATAATATTAATATTATTTATTTATTTTTAATACTTATAATAATACTTTTTTTTCATTTCAACGAATTTAAAAAATAATTTTACGGCTATTATTTTTAAAAATTGATATTTACCTCGTATGCTAAAAAAAAAGGAGAAAAAAATCGAAATAAAGAGCGACCGTGAATGAGGCTCTCAACAAAGTTGCAACCCACTTAGTCGGTTCGTTCGAATTTCTAATCGTTCCGTGGCGTTTAAACGATCGGTATGCGTCGGAAACACGCGAGTTAACGAAGCCCAATCGAGAAACTCTCACGGAGACTTTCGTTCTGACCCGAACACCTTGGCATCTCGATTTCTGGGCCATGCCGATTGTGTGTAGCATTTCTGGGATTCGCGACTCACCTCAGAGGTCACGGTTATATTCGAAATGTTCGTGAAAACCGGTTGCTGGAACCAAAAAAGAAAAAAAAAACAAAACAAAAAGATCATCACTCGTAGCTCGTAGCCCTTGGTCTCTCGACCGCGGTCACGAGAACGACAGAACATTAACCCAAATGTTCGATGTCTATACAGAATTGACGTCCGAACTAATTGAATGCGTTCGTTACGTATTTCCCGTTACTTCTTTTTTTTATAAATGTTTACGTAATTCGAGTAATTTCTTCGATGTTACTTTATAATCTTCGATTCAATATTAACTTATAATATGATAATAATATCGTCACATAATAATTCAATATTATTCTTCTCTTTATTATTAGTTTCGAAGGCCCAATTTTATTTATTAATTAGAATCCGAATTCAGTCTCAAATTCTCAGGGTACAAAAATGTTAATTCGTTGTTTTTATTTCTTCATCGGATAAATAGCGCAGACCCTGTTTTTTTTTAGATCGTTTCTCGTTTACGGCTTTTTTTCTATTCCGTATCGCCGTAAGTTCCCGGTTTAATTTTATTCAAGGCAGCGATCAGTGACCTTTTTTTTCACATTCTAGTGAAAAAAAAAAAAAAAAAATGTTATTCATTTTTAATGATCGAGCAGCATCGGGCGCGTTGCGCAACGAACGTTTCCATGGATCTCGTGTACCGCAATATGGCTTTGCGTTCACGGGGCATTGATCTCCATCTCTCTGTATCCTCTTTTTATATTCTCTTCCCGGGCCGCGCTTCGCCAGCGCGGTGTCTACTTCGTCACTTCGTCGTGGAATCGAGCCGCGTCTCGAGCGATACAATACGAACGCAAATCGCTCGTAATAAGCAACCACCGCGGCACCGTCGACTTTTACTCCTTCGCCCTCGCGATCAACCCAATTCTTGTCGAGAACGAGAATATGAATTACACTGTTGTCCCACAAATACCCGGAGCTATTAAGCGCTCGTGGAATCTCATTTTCTAACGGGCAACGTGCGTTCACTGGAAATGTATCGACTTTCGAATATCGCCGACGATGATTTATGAGAAACTTCGCTGGAAAAACAACTTCTCGATTATTTAAAAAAAAAATACTTTTTTCAAATTAGTATCCAGTCCAATATTCTTAAAAATTCTCTCCAAATATTAATATTAATATTAAATATTTTTTAAACAGTAATAATAACAAACCTTCTTAATAAAAAAAAATTCAAGTACGAAGAATATAGATTTTTGAAGTCAAAATATTGTACACGACTCGACTGTGCTCTCGACGGCAATGCACGAGAGATTGTCAGCACCTCGTGTCTGCCGTACGAGCGGAATGTCGAGTGCGTGCCTGTTACTCGTGTGCGAGAAAGTACCGAAGCATAGCTTGGTACGGAAAATACGGTCATCGAAGAAGACAAGTCTGTCCTGCAGAGAACCGAACTGCCGGTACAAATAATAATAATAGTAATGAAAATAATAATAACAAAATGACAAAGTTTAAAGAGAACCCAATTAAAATGTTAAAAAGGGAGAATCAAAGAAAAACGAATGGATTGATGGGAGAGCCGATAAGATACATATTTATAATGCCCAAGAGCAACGGAGCGAAACAATCGCGATGCAAATTCTTCATCGTCTCTCGTGTACCGCTTCTTCTCGTTCTACCTTCGTTGTTTTACATTAATTTTTTTACGTCTTCTTCAACGGATAGAGCGAGTGAAAAGAAAATCGAAGAAAAGAGATAAAGTCGGTAAAACGAGAGGAAAAAAAAAATGCCAAGGGACGAGATCCCATCGAGCTCACACGCGTTCACGGTGGCTCCGTTGCCGCTGAACACAACTCGATCCTACGCGTCCGCTATCCGCGTGGAATGCTCGTTCGGTTTCCCATTCCGGTTTCATGACTGAGAAACTGGCGTGGAGTTGATGTACCTCGCCGTAGTAACTCGAGGTTTTTTTTTGCCGCTACGAAGCGCTTCCTGCTCGGTCTATTGTTACCGCGAAGCATCGTGTACGTACACACACCTCGACGCATATAATGGAATTTCGTTCGAACGAATTCTGGAGCTTGATCAATTTTTTTCGTTTCCATCAATCGCACGATAATAATTTTGCGAATTTTTTCTTACCCGTCGACACTTATTATTTGTCATTAATAAAAATATATTTTTATCTGGATTGTTGCATTCGAATTTTGAATATTCTTTTTTTTTTATCGACATGAAATCGGATAACTTTTTAATGCAGCGATTCAAAGAATTTTTTTTAAAGTAAATGAAATAATGAATAATAAAAAATCAATAAAATCTCGTCAGAAATATGTTATTTAAAATATAAATATTTTTATTATATTAATTGCATTAATATAGAGAAAGATATTTTTTTTGCGAAATGAACATAAGAATGATTTAATATTGAATTCGGAAGCGGAAGCAGGATTCGGTTTTTAGCGGTGAGAAATATTTCGTGGATTTTTTGTCCTGAATATATTTAATTGGCGACTACAAATAATCGACTTATACGGGTATCGTACCGATACGTGGTTCCTGCAAGCAGGAACTACGAGGGCTCGGCTTCACTTAACTCGAACGATAAATTAGACCGTAGCGCGCTTTGGCGCACGAATAGAAAGTTGTACCTCGAGTGTTGTAGCGCGATAGAGAAAGATCGTACAATCATGTAGCAGCGTACGGGTCAGAGACGTAGAAATATTACCGGCGGATGCTGGATTATGGGAAAAGAAGCCCCGCAAAGTTTTACACTAAAAAAAATCCAAACTATGCTTTCCCACGGATAACTCGGAAGCGAGCCTTGCCCGCAGAAGAAAAAATGCGGAAGCAGTCTTGAAAATTTCGAATTACCGTTTTTATCATTTTTCCTACAATTCTAGTCAAGAACCTGTTTTTTTACAAACTTGCACGACTAAGGAATTAATATTTGTAATAAAACCACAATAAAATAATTTTTTATGTTTAATATATATTTTTTTAATCATAATTAGTAAGTGATAATGATTTTTTATGCATTTTTTTAAACATCCGAGACTTGAATATCAAAAAAAATATGCAAATTGAAAATGAAAAATATCCCTCGTTATGAAAAAAAAATGAACACGCAAAAATTAATGTTCGTGAAATTGAAAACGAGATTGATCAATTTTGGTAAAGCCTGTACAGAGTTGCACCGCGCGTAGCGTCAAACATTCACCGGCCAATCCCTGTCGCTCCTCTTTTTTGCCCTCTCCCCGGCGCCTTTATGACATTTCTTCGCATATTATCTGCAACAACGAGTGAGAGGAACTTCACAATTGCCCGTTCGGTTTGCATCTCGGGTCGTCCTTCGTTGCCGCAATCGTTTCGTCGTCTCGTTGTTCCTCGCGATGCTTCGTCTCCATCGCACCCGCGTGAATTGCGAGCCATTGCGCTACTCTGGGTTCCTCCTCGCTGACCGAGATATTTTCTGTAATGAGATTCACCGGCGTCCCAATGAATCCCGATGCCCGGAGATTTGTTTGAATCGCATCCGGAACCGAGAACCGGAAGAATTTCGAAAAAATTCAACTATAACGCAGTAGACAATTTTTTTGTAGTATAAAAGTAAAAATAATTTTTATAATATATTATAATACAATATATTGTATATTAAACAATATATAATATACTAAATTATTATAATTTTATAATAATGTTTTACGTTCAAAAAGGTATTTCGACCGCAAACGATTTTGTGGGTTTTTTTCGCGTTTGAGTTTCCCGAGTGGAATTTTGTTTTAGTGTCTTCGTAAAAAAAAATGAAAAAGAAAGGTACCTTTAATCAGTTGTCGGCTGATATGCGAGACTCAGGAATGCCGTTTCGTTGTTGCAGAGATGCGAAGCGAGGTGGGCGAATGGCTGGCAACGTGCGTCGGTTCGCCAATCTGCATTCTTTTGCTGTCTTGGTCACTGCTCATCTACCAGAACCAGGCGTCGTCCTTGAAGCGTAGGATCGACGTGCTCACAGTTGCGATACTCTCGCAGAGTCTCGCTCATCAATTGGGCCTTTTGCTTTACGCTATATTGACGCTCATAAGGCCGGCCAATCACTTTGGAGGTAAGAAATAATCCAGTTTTTTTAATTCATTAAAATGTTTTTTTCATCCCAGAGCCCATCGTTTTAGATTTGATGGTTTTACGATTTAAAAACAAAAATTTTATATAATATAATCTCATCGATTTATGAATCGAAGTTTTACGCGCTCTGGAACCGATAATTTTTATGATGTCGAGCTAAAAATTGGTACAAAGTTGAACTACAATAGACCGAAGATCGGTACCGAATTTTCGCAAATTCTGTGTATTCAGTTTTGGCAAAAGATACATTTTTTTAAATGGTATGTTTTTTTATTAGCAGCATAGCGCTGAAAATAAATCGTGTAAGACCAATTGAATTGACACAAAAAAACTGACCCAAAAAAAGCTTTTCGAAAAAGTCCAAAGCTGTCCTATAAACAAAATTGGCTAAACTGTGACAAAAAAAGAGAGTAGGGAAAATGCGAATCTAATTTGCCGTATTTTTGATATCCCAATCGCGCTTCATTCGAAAAAATTGCTGAACAATACAATCAAAATTAATCACCGATAATTTGCTGTTGCAGAAATATGTTCGACCTTGGTATGGCTGCTAAACTCGTCGAGTATTCTTCAGGAGCTGACCCTGACATCGATCGCGATATACGCCGCGATCGGAAAGGACGAAACGAGTTTGACGAAGAATCACATAAAGTATCACCTGGTTAGCCTGAGCGTCGTGAGCGCGTGTATCGGCATGACCGGCGTGCTCAACTTCGAGCCGGAAGTTTGCGTTTTTCTCGCTCAGGAGGTATCAGCGAAATACGGAGTTTTCGTGAATTGCCTGCGAGCATTGCTCGTGCTAGCGACGATATTTGGACTGGTAACGGCGATATTTCGCGACGCTTGCCAATCGCCCAAGGCGGAATTGCTGAAATCGGTGTCCGATCTCTCGGAGGCGAGCTCGAAGAATTCTTCCGGCGCTTTCGAGTGTCATCAGCAACACTGGGATCCGTCCAGCGGCTCGTGCACCAGCGGATCGACCAACAGTCGAGCTTGTCTGCGGAAACGAAAGCCTCAAGTCGACGAAACGGGCAGCAGATCCACCGTCTACAGCATACTTTTCGTTTGCTATGTCTTTGATCATTTGCCGGTCTTGGTGAGTGGGCGAAATTTATTATTTCTATGATCTATCGATCAATAACTCTCTAACGATCTATTGATCTAAGAATTGCAAGGGTACCCCTTTGAGATGTTTTTTTGCAATTTTCCATCCCAATCTAACAGCTTGAAAAATCGGTTTAAAAAATTCGCTAAGAACCTTATCTCATGTATTTTCTTCCGCTGAATACAATGGGCGCCTGAGTTTTATCGATATCCCATCGGAAAGCCAAGATATTGCTGTTTGAAGATCGTGAAAAATCGACAGTTTTCGCAAATCGGACTGGGAAGGAAAAAATCACTTTTGCTAGTTGCCGGTGTTCGCGCCAACTTTAGGCAGGAATTGCTATTGAATTCGTCACCCGGGCTGAAAAAAACATAAAACGCGGTAAAATATTTGTCCACAGCCAAGTCGCACGCGCAACGCGGCCAGTTTTACACCATTTCTGTGCAAGGTCGCATTTTGAGGCTTCTAGAAAAATCGAGAAAACGACAAATTGCACAATTGATCGAAGTTGCATAATTTTTCACTTTCGTCTCGATCGATCGCATCGTGACGTATTTTAATCGGGACGTTCCGGAGGTTACGGTCGTAACAGAACCGAAAGCTAGAGTAAACAAGGAGAGGATTTTCGTGCGAGTGATCACCGCGTACCGGAACTTAGGTTGGTTGAGTCTTTTGGGCGTGACTTCTCTATCGGCGATTTTAACCGCATCGACTGGAAACTTTTTTTTCTTCAACTAATAATATTATTAATAATTAATTAATAATACTATTAATAAAAATAGTAACAATAATAACTATCGTCATGATAATCATTGTCATTCATTTTTATCCGTTGAAAAAATAATTTCTACGACAACAGACTCGGACGAAGAGTATGTCGAATTTCACTTCCGTTATGTTCTCGAGGAACTGGACGAGTTCGCGGATCGCGAATAAAACGATCAAGATTCGCGGCGCGCAGTGTATGATTTTTTTTTCTCTTCCGTCGTCGCGCAATTTCGTCCCCCCTCGGTGCGGAGGGGAGAAAGTTTCTAAGTCGAGTTATGGTAATGAATTTTGATGCTGATTCGCATGCATTACACGCCGCGACCATCAACCTACCAATTACGTAGCATCCAATAGTTCGACGTGTCACGGGAGAAAGAGAGTAGCATCGGGCGAATCACAATGCAGCCACCGCTCGTTATACCTGTATCTACAGGATCGGTGAGCTAATTAAACAATTACGCGAGATCGCGATCATTTCTCGTCGATAGTCGATGCGCTGGAGACTCGCAGTTAATTCGGCTATTTCGTGACCAAATATGTAATCATAGAGGTTTTTTTTTTTCTACAAGAAGATTTCAAAGAAATTAGAAAAAAATAGATAATTTCCAATAATCGAAGCAAATTTTTATTGGATTTTTATGGAATTCTCTTTTTAACTTTTGATCTTTAGTGCCCTGGTTCGGCTTGGCTCGAAAGAGAAATTGCTCGCCATTATTGCTCCGGCTATCTCACCCAGTCCAAATAGAGTGCAAGGCATGACGTGTATTCTCATTCGTACTTCACGTGTGTGCGCGCTTACTTTCATAAGTACTAATCGGTAGGCTCGTTACAATCGCGTATTGCTGCCTTCTCGCTCGTCTGCAATTCCTACGACGTTACTAACTCTCGTGGACTACTTTAATACTTTGATTATCGGAACATTTTTTATTGCTTATTCGCGATGTTTCTTTCTGAAACTGTAGTTATAATAAAAATACATATACAAAAAAAATGTTATGCATATTAATAATTACAAGAGATAAAAAAAAAAAGTCTTAAAATGGAAATTTTCGGAAATTATTAAACATATATAATTAAATACATAAATAATATATTATTATATTTGAATACAATATATTATAAATTATATATGTTTAAGATTTTTTTCCAATATGTAAAAATTTCCATTCTGTCCCGATATCAGAGAAAATTAGAAAAAAACCGAACAGTAAAAATAGTACAAATTCTTCGACAGTCCGCGAAATTGTGATGGCCCACTTAGCGTTAAATGCTTCATTGGTATCTCAGGCATACGCGCGATTATAATGGACACGAATAAGACTAATGTGGAACGCATCGGCTTTCGATGCTTGTGTCGTGTCTGCTTTCGTGCTGGTCACCCATCGCGAATGACGATTCTACTCACGTCGGTCTTTGGCACTCTGTATACACGATGATTCTTATGAGGGACGAGAGAAACTGTGACCCAGGTTCGACACAATATTACGAATCGTTCACGCGTTAACTTTTGTGCACCAAAAGCACGCACGTAGAGTGTGTTTACGTACGTGTTTGACCGGCGCCGCGCCGCTGGAGACACGCGTAAGCCGAGCTCCTTATTTTTCGTCTGTAGTTTCTAATTTTATACGCGCGGATTCGGTGTTACATCGTAATTTATAAATAAGTTGAACTATATTAATATATAATACATCATATACAATATATTTCATAATGTGTATTACACAAAAGTATAGTTTAACTTATTTATAGATTCATTATTAATTATTTATTTATTTATTTTGATTTATTATATATTTATATATTATATATTATATATCATATTTTTTTCGACGTCGTCGCGATTGCAGTTTAACGATACAAATTGGAAAGTATTGATTGAAATACTTGATTAAAAAAAAAAGATTCATCGACTTGGCAACGAGTCGCGGATCTCGCGATCGCGCATCGGCGAAGCTTCAATATCGTTGTAATGACTATTAGTCACGCGGCACGTAGCGAGCGCGATACGAATAATTGCAATTCTCTTCATTACCATTATTATTGCGTCTGCGAAAGAAGAAAGAAGACGAGCGAATTAATTTTATTGGATAGCAAAACACGAGATTCGAACGATGCGTGGATCGCGCGCGGCGCTAAATTCTCGTCCGCACACACAGTCCGATTCCACGCACATACAAGTAGAACTCAAACGCGAGAAAACCGTAGTCGAACTCCTGAAAGCGCGACCGGCCGCGTTGCTTGCCTGCCTCGATGAGCATTTTCACCGGAGGCTCACCGTAAAATCGAAAGTTTCGAGCAACGACGTAAGACGTTATTTTATATTAGAACCGATAAAGCGAGAGCCCACCCCCTTCCTCTCGTCCCCAACGAACGAATTGCCTTCCAGCGCGCCCGCGTTCGTTAACTCTCGTGTAGGTACTCGACGTTTTCTATAACGAAATTGGATCTTGCGCGCCGGCCTCGGCGAGACAGAGAATTAAGGACATGTTTTGCATTTTTTTTTAATTATCTTTAATTTTTAGAGACAATCGAATTCATGTTTTTTCCACAAGAAAAACGAGTTAAGAGTTTCGCTTGAAAAAAATCAGCGAAAGAATAACCAGCCGTTTTTTCCGGTGTAGACTCCTTCAAAATTTGTATGAATGAGAATAATGATATATTGATGATATAAATATAAAGATTACATTCACGATTCATTGGAACAATTTTAAAAATATCAGAAGACATCGCGAATTGTTCTCAATTTTTTTTAAATTCTATAAAAAAAATTGTAATACATTTTTTTAATTATTAAAAATGTCGCCTATCGCAGGACGACTTTTTAACAGGTTTCGCTCTCGTTATCGATGCATTGGTGATGACATTAATGACAATGCATAACTTGTATCTAACATTTAGCTAACTTTCAGCCGCATTCAGTAACCGATCGTAACGTACTCTGAACGAGAGAAAAAAATAAATAATAATACGTTTGTTTTAATGAGCGTGTTGATAGTTTGCGTGCACTATAGTAAATCGCGAAAAAATAAAACCCGAGCGCACAGACGAACACACTGTTATCCTTCACAGCCCGGAGCGTCCTCGGGTTCCGTCAAATTAGGGAAACCTTGCCGTTGCGTATATGCAGCGCGACTGTCGGTGCGATTGCATCGGCTGCACTTAATTGCACCGGCGCGAGACATGGCTTTTTTCACTGGGCTCAGACGACCGGATTATTTCCGGCGAAAGCTGCTTATTATATTTTTTTTTCTTTTCTTGTAACCAAGCTTATCAACTCAATTTACTTACATCATGGGAGATTCTAAATTGGTAATTCGAGTGTCTTGGTTGAATTTTTTTAGATCGATGCGGATAGCGAAAATCATTACCAAATAAATAACCAATCCGATTCGCAACAATTTTCTATAAATAAAATAAATAAAATGAATTAAATTAAATAAATAAAATAAAATAAATGAAACAAATATGACGTAAAAAAATTGGTTCATGCGCGTATTACGCGCGAAGCGAGTTGCGATTGCGCTTGCAGAAACAAAATTCTAACTATCGCGGAAACGGTCGACGGTGCACCGGCAAGACCGATTATTTAGACGGCGACGGGTGTCTCTCTCTCTCTCGGTTCTCGAATGTGTCAGTGGTGGGTTTGCGGAATCGCTGCCTCGAATCGCCGTCCGGATTTTTCCAGCGAAAGCGAAAAGTCGTTTATCTGGTAGTGCCGCCGGTAACGGCGCAAAGAGAGCCTAGACAGGGCCCCTTCGGAGGTACACCTATATACATTCAAGCATGTTATATTACCAACTACAGTGTAATATACTGTGTACCTGCGATTGGCGTTCCCGGTTTCGCCCGTGGCTACGATAATTACGAGCCCCGACCATTTGCGGCTAATTAATTTTCATGCCTTTGCCTTTCTTTCTCCACTCGGCGAGATCTCGAAGGCGCGGGAACCCGATCTATGGGCATTCTATCATGTATTGTGAACGTTCCGTAATAAACATTCATGATAACTCGCGGGCGTAGACAATGCAACGGAACAAGCCTTTATTCCCTGTCGAAGACGCGGAATCATAAAAACGGAAGTGCGGACGAAAGTCTGGGATTTTTATGCAAATAAAATACAAATAATAATAATAGTTATTATTATTGTTAAATAATCTCTCGTCTGATTGTATATTAATATAATACAAATAATATTTATTATTATTATTATTATTGTTATTATTTTAAGGTTTATAATAAACTGTTACACTACAAAATTTAGTAGTAATTTGGGTTGGATTTTGCTTTTTTGCAGATCGTTTCCATCAGGCCCGATCTCTTGCGAGGCTTTTGCACGCCCCAGAATATCGCTACATGGTTGCCCCTGATCAAGGACACTCTACTGCCGATTTTTCTCGCGATATTCGACAAGATGTTTTGCCGATACGTGGCGAAGGTTTACACCAAGCAGGATAACTCTCAGAAGCTCGCACACTGTGAGTGAATTCGGATTTTTTTTTGTCACGACCGAAACTGTCCTTAACGCTGTCATCTTAATTTTTCTTAATGTTGTTTGGTTAAATAATTTTTTAATGAAAATTCTGTAACAACGATGAACGCACAATCTGCAATCGCCATCCTGACAATTGTAATATGTTAAGGCGGTATAGACGGCAAGTTCAGGCACTTCGAGCAAGACGCCGAGTACAAACTCCAGTTGAATCTTAATCATGGCCTCAAGTTTCCACTGACCAACGGCAGCCTCTACGGACGACTTCACAATCAAAACAGAAGTAAGTTTTCTTTTTTATGTTCGAGAATCATTGTTTCCAGTTATGCGTCGAGATACTCCGAAGGATGAAATCGTATTCCATCCTCTTAACTTTTAAGAAATCAATTTTTTTGAAGGAATGGACGGCAAAACCTCTTTTCTTTGACGACAAAAAATTATTTATTAATTAATTTATTAATTTATTATTAACCGTCGATGTTCGTATCATTGCAGCAAAGACCGGAACAATAACAATGGGCATTCAGCACTATCCCCGTTCCCAATCGGTAAACGAGGAGAGCGCCTACGCCTCGCTGCCAGCCGAGTTGACATCATTCACGAGTTCGACGTTCGAGCCTCGTCACAACGCTCACAATCATCGTCACACCGATGCCGCGAAGAATCCCGCGAGCACGAGCGAGCATCTTCTCTCCCAGCAACTTATGCGTCACAGCGAGAGTTTCGAATTCGCTCATCGTCGAAAAATCGGTAGCACCGACGTCTTCGGTCAGAACATGGAGAATCTCGTTCAGCTCGAGGATCCGATAAAGCGAAAATTCGCAAAGAGCCTCGACGAGATACGCGAGGAGAGCGGCATCGGGGCTATGGCCGGGTCGAGGCGACAGGTAAAAAGTTCGCTCGGCATGGAATCCACCGAGAAGGAGCGACTTCAGTCCTCGGCGTCGGTGTCGAGCAATCGAAAGGAGGAGAGAGAATTCACGAGGAATTTGGTTCGACGAAACCAGAGCTTCGACCACGCGAAATATCCGCGCGTAGGTCTCGATTCGCGGACCTACGACGTGCATCGGGATTTATTGTTTCGCAGTCGTTTGCAGCAACAGCAACAGCTCCACGACAACGGATTGGAGGCCTCGAGATTGGGAAGCGTCGAACAGGAGAACGGCTACGAGACGTCGGACGACGAGAGCTGCGATCTCGATAATGAGGACTACGACGACACGATGAGCTCGTGCAAGAGCCGAAGTCGCAGCTGTTGCTCCGTCACCACTGTCGCCAATGACGACTTCGAGTTCTTTCAACGAAAGGGTACAAAGGTCGATGCTCTTTTGTTTCGAATTATTATATACAAATAGCTTTCTTTGTCGATGTCGACTTTTCGCTATTCATCGTATCGGTATCGCGATTGGAGCGCTGTAAAGAAAGGCGAAGAATTCAGACATATTTTCGGAAAAGAAGAAACTCAAACGCAATATCTGTTTGAATCTGGACTTTGTTCGCTTTATCGAAATAAATTTTAAAGCGCCGAGATAACATTCGTGGGAAAAAAAATGCATAATTCCTTGATCGACGATGGAAAAAAAATTCCTGCGGGTTCTTAAAAATGAGGATTCGGCCTTGGAGCCGAAATTGAGTAATTCAACTCATAATAACGAGAAATATGGACTGTTCTTTAGAACGAGAAAAAGAATTCGTTGTTTAACGAGAGATAACTCCGGAATTTATCTAATTACTTGATTAAAATAGTTTTAAAAAATCATTTGCTTGGCTACAGGTGGAGCTTCTGCCGATATCGAAGCGAGCCGGCAGCAATCACGAGGTCAAGGTCAACATGCGCTCGTTCACGCCGAAGCTGATCGAGAGCAATTGGAGCGCCAATGACGACGGGTCGGTGAACAGACCGAGAAACAAGAAGAACTCCGTCTCCGGCAACACGAAACCGACGATACAATCTTATCATCTGAAGAAAATCACACCGGGATACTCGATGAACGATCTCGACCGAATTTACCCGGACGGAAAATTGGCCAATCTTTCGATAGAGAGTCTCAAGAGCGTGTTGAAAAATTCGGACGTCAGTTACATGGACAACGGGGAGATCTGCAAACACGACATCGGCGGCTCGGTGCCGGATTTGAAGAAAATATTCATCACGGAATTCATATGAGAACGCGGGAGATCGGTCTTCCCTTCGCGTCCAAAACGAAATTACGTTGAATTCGTAAAAACTGCGCGGGCGACATATTTTTTTTAAATAACCGCGTTGAGTTGTATATCATGAAAAAAAAAAGCCAGCCGGTTTTATGAACAATGCAGAAGAAACTACAAAACGTTGATAAATGTTGAAAAAAAAATAACTTGTTGAATGTGGAATCGAGGATTCCCATCGTCGTGTATTATACTATCGTTTAGCTGTACAACGCTTGCATTAGTATCGATTAGTCGATAACGAAAAAACAAACAAAAAAAACCAATTGTATATAATCGTTGTAAATTTGTACCTTATTATTTAAAAGAATTAAATGTGTACGTATAAAATGACGAGTTTGAAACCGGTGCTTAAAAAAAACTTCATCCATAAAATCATTCTAGGCGAAATTTTGATTACAGTTTTTATTACCGACTGAGTAGGAACATCGTACCTTAACGTAATGT
Organism: Ischnus inquisitorius; assembly: GCA_963924025.1. NCBI lineage: Eukaryota > Metazoa > Arthropoda > Insecta > Hymenoptera > Ichneumonidae > Ischnus > Ischnus inquisitorius. Next base: position 6,552,199 of record OZ001251.1, on the reverse strand, counting down.
GAAACATTCTCGGTGTGTCCCTCTCGCTCCGCCGAGAGCGCCGATCACGCTGTCTCTCTCGCACTCGTGCAAGTTTCATGTCACCTCAAGGTGCGAGAGAGATTGGGCGATTGGCGCTCGCGGCGGAACGAGAGAGACACTGAATGTTCCACACCACCTTAACGTGTATGAAACATATTCTCGGTGCATCTCTCTCACTCCGTCCAGAGCGCCGATCGCGCTATCTCTCTCGCTCTCGCAAGTTTCACGTCACCTTAAGGTGCGGCGAAGATACAGAAACTACGGGGGTAGTGGGGGAAGCGCAGAAGCTAGGCAAAGTAACCGTCGCGCGTTCCTCGCCGATGTCATTGCGAAAGCAACAGCTGTGCGAAAGATGGCGGAGGGTCCGGACCCGATGTTGTTCGATCTGCGGACCGTTCACGATTATTTCGATCGCGCGTTAATTCAGGACGACGATGTCAAGCTTCGCGATTATCTCGACGCTTACAACGAGCTCTACAAGTAAGTACGGAGTTATTCAAAACACTTATTAATCCTTCGCGGAGTTAAGGAAAACCAGTGCAACAGTTTCACGTCGCAATGGCGTTCGAAATTGCCGTCGCGTTCACGTGACACCAATTTTATCGTCTGCCAGCCAGCGACCTTCGAACTTCGCCCTTTTTTTTATCTCTCTTCATCTTTCAAAGCGCCATAAATACGCTTTTTTCAATTACTTTGCGAACGATGATTCACGTGCGTCGTAAAAAAGCCTCGCAATCGAACTGGCTCGGCCGTTCGTTTGTTGCTCGCTCACGCAACTTCCTGCCGGACCAAAACTATTGTCTTCTGTCAAGGCCGCGCACGACATCGCCTTTAATTGTTTGAAAAAAAACGTCGATCTTCCAAAGTCCAGTTGTCACGTCTTTTTCCATCGAAATTCACACAAAAACAATAACAACTCATCACGAGAATGAAAGAACAAAAGGTTGCAATGAAATATCATTTTTTCGTGTATTGTCGAATGGATGAGCCGTTTTCGACGATTTATGCAGCCCCCATTATTTTCATTGTTTTCCGCGTTGGAGTATTCGAGAGAATTGTCGCTCGTAAATAATCCAGTTTTCAAGTTTTTTTTTCACCTGAAAATTTAGGGTGATGTTTTTGACAATGAAAACAAATGTACGAGCAAAATTGCAAGCTTTTGATGGATTTTTTAATCTTCGTTACGACGCAATAATTTTTCAGATTTTTCCAACTCATGGGCAGCGTCTTCAGCTTCGTTTCCTCGGATCTCAAGCAAAAGATCGATCATCTCGACTCGTTGGTGAGGAAAAACGAGGAGAGCTACGACACGATAAAGTCCATGATTCAATACGAAAAGGAGAACAAGCTATTGGAGAAATCGGACTACGTTAATGGCTCCAGAACTTTGCTGAGACTCCACCGAGGGCTCGGTGAGTATTTTCAAAAAATGAAGAAAAAAAAGGAAGCTTCATTACCAACGGATCCATCGATGCAAAAACTGTTAGAATGCCGATAATTTGATTTTTGTAAAAAAAAAAATCTACGATCAACTTCAATTATCAGATTTTATCAGAGAATTCTTGAGGCAACTCGGCGAAATTGCCGACGGGGAAAAAGCGTCGAGCTGCTGTCAAGACGCCTATGGCAAGACTTTGTCCAAGTATCATCCATGGGTTGTTAGAAAAGCAGCCGTTGTTGCTATGTACACGATGCCGACGAAGGAACTTTTGTTCAAGAAGGTTGTCCAACGTTCTTTCTTTCGTAATCCTTTTGATGTGAAAGTTGAAAATTTCATTCATTTTTCTTCGTTTCAGGTTTGCGGCGAAAACGTTCAGCGAAACATTGACATACTGCCCAAGATGCTCGAGGTGACTGCGGACATTTTCGATCGCACTCACTATCAGTATGAAATTCACCATCTCCTCTGCTTGCCGTGAAAGACAATTTCATTTACAAAGGTATATTGTGGTGAAAAAGTAAAAAAATTTAATAATTGTGCTCATAGTTTTTTTCAAAGAGACTGCGTTTGCGAGAAATAATGATTTGTTTATTGTTTATTATAATAATAATAATTATTATCATTAGTATTGTTTATTATTTATTATTTTTGAAGACAGTGTATCGCTTCAGTCAGCTAAAAATGGGATTCCAAGCGAAATTCGGAAACTCCACAATGAGTTACGATTCTAAGAACATTAATTTTGTTTTTTATTTACAAATATCGATCAGTCTTTTGCAGAAACGGGATTATGTGATGATTGGTTCGATACATTTCTTTCGAGGTCATTTGTTAATAAATTTTTGAAATCATTATTATGTCAAATAAATGTTCTCAATACAGTCTGCATGGTCGATTTCTTTCAGACTTTTATTCGATTGGGCAGTCTTGGAAATTCTCTTCTAATCTCCTTATTGTTTGGAAATTTAACGACGCATCCTCTTCAAATAATCTTCTTTTTTTTTTTCAGAATCGCAGGATTGCCGTGAAGATGCCGAGGAGCTGCAAACAATCCCGAAGCAAAAACGCAACCCGCCGAGGATGGAATCGCGAGATTCGTCCGCAATCGCAGCTTGCTTACAAGAAAACGCAACACGTGTAATTAATTGTGAAACATTCCTTTTGATTGAGAGTTCGTTCGATGTTGGTCGATCTGATGGTAAAATGGGTCCAAAAAAAAATGTAACCATGGTATCAAAGGATTTTTAGGCACGTTTTCTTCGGAATTTGCATTAACTGATAAAAAAAGGACAATAGAAAAAATCAATTTTATACGCTGTGATCGTTGAAGCGTAAATTAATAATATTGCGCGCCCTTCATTGAGTACAAAAGGACAAGGATGACGAAAAAAAATTATATAATTTAATGAAGTAAACGTTATGAGCTTCTCTCGAATTTATGCGACTGTCGAGTCGCGCAAGATCTCTCGTACCGTTAAGACGAATCTGCCTTTTTTTTTTTAAATTCGTTTCGTTTTCGTTATGCGTTAAGATTTTTATTATATTTTATTCAAATGCAATTGAGTATATTTTTGTTGTGTATTTCAACTGATGGTCGGGGACGGCGCTATCGTTGTCGAGTTTGTCAAGGCGGTCGCGAAAAAGTCGTCGTCCATCAGCATTCCTGAAATAACAATAAAGCGCAACTTCAAAAAGAGAGTCAATAGTTGACATTAATTCCAGGGTTAAACCATGAATGTTGAACAAAATAGGGTACAATAATTTTCTCTTCATATCCTTATCGACAACACGCATTATCAATTTTTTTTTCTTTGGTTTTTCAGCACGCGAAGAAAATGTTGTTCGAATGAGAGTTTTCGAAGAACGAGGCGAAAAAATAATTTACCCGCTATGCAGGCGGTAAGAAAACAAACGGCGCTCCCGGCGACGAAAGCTCTCAGCGCAACGTCGGCGATCTGTTGCCTCTTATCGGGCGCCAAAGATCCAAGGCCTCCCATCATTATTCCAACCGAGCCGGGATTAGCGAAACCGCAGATCGCGTAGGTCGCTATCGCCTCGGTACGCGGCGTCAGTTTGCCGGCTTGCTTGAATTCGCCCAATTTCTGATAAGCGACGAACTCGTTCACCACCGTTTTGAGGCCTATCAGAGTCGCCACGTCCTCGCACTGATCCCAAGGTATTCCCATAATCCAACTCAGTGGCATGAAAACCTTCGATAGTATGAACTTGAAACAAAAAAAAATCAATTTTTTTTTCCATATCGCAAATTTTTTTTTCAAGTTTAATCTTGAAGGAACTATACATTTTTTAAAGACTTTGACGGATTTTTTTTTCAAGTAGAAACTTGACAAAAAGCGATACGTATTTTTCTTTTTTTTGGGGATAAATTTTGGATAGTTTTGTTTTTTTACTTCGAACGTTAGTTCCGGGTATCCGACCAGTCCACCGAGCCACGATAGTATAGCATTGAGAAATGATATTAACGAGACGAATGCGACGATATTTGCGACGATACCCAGAACCAGAGGAATTCCCGCCAACGCGCCTTTTGTCGCTGCGTCCATCACACTCGTGTCCTCCCTGATGAAATTGAAAATTTTATATTATTAACAAGAATTTATTTCGAGGGTGACTTATTTCAGAGGTGAATTTACCTAGTTCTTCAAAAAAGGAGTGAAATGTCTTGCTTTTTTTCAGAAACACTATAGAAGGTAATAAAATTATTCTTTTACTGAAAACTATTCAGAGTCTTGTGAAAAAAAATTGTTTTACTTTTTAAAAAACTCGCTCTCGTGGCGAAGATATATTTTTTTAAATCAATATTCTTCGACATTTTTTTCAGCAATACTCTGAAGATCTGTAGCTTTCAGTTGAAGAAATACTTTGATTACATTCTATAATTTTCGGTAAAAAAAATTGCAAGATTTCAACATTTCACTCGAATTTCGAACCGTCGCGTAGACTCATGATTTTGAGGCAAAAAAGAAAACAAAAAAATAAGAATGAATTACGATTTTTGTAGAGGAATGTTTTTAAAAGTCGTCTGACTCTTCTCGGTCTCGGGATAGAAGAGTTTCGCGTAACAGAGCGCGGCCGGTGCGGACATTACCGAAGCGGTTATGAGATGCGCCGGTTGAGCACCGAAACCTATGTACGCGGCTAAAACGGTGCCTAGGAAAGTAAAAAAACAAAATAAGCAAATCAAAATCATAAATAAAGTGGCAGACCAAACGAAGAAAAAAAACAAACAAACAAACCCGACACCGTGGCGAAGCCCGAGCACATTATTGCGTGCAATTCGGACGCGGTCAGTTTGCTTATGTAGGGCTTTATCAGCAGTGGCGATTCCGTCTGAAACCCAAGATTCGCAGAACGAATAGAGTAAAATAAAATCCATAAAAAAATAACGAAAAAATAAAAAAATAATCTAAAAAAAAAAATCGTGAGATTTTCCTCACCATTCCGAGAAAAGTGTTAGCGGCGGAATTCAAACTTTCGCAAACAGTCGTGCCCATTATTTGCTGAAGACCCCAGCCGAGCTTGAGAATGATCCATTGCATAACGCCCCAGTAGTAAAGAATTTGGATCATGAAGCTGAAGAAGAAAATTACTGGTAAAACCTAAAAAAAAAAAAGATATAAATGCAATCGAAAAAGAAGAAAATCATAAAAAATGCGACGACAATAAGAGAAAAAATGTGTGCATAGTGCTCATTACGGAAAATGCGAAGACGCCATTATCCACGAGATTCGTCGAGAAGACAAAGGCCGCGCCTTCCTTCGCGTAGTCCAGGAAAGTCGCGACTTTGTTCGCCGCGCATTGAAATATCGCGCGGCCAACGCTCCACCTGATCGTTATCAGGCCGAAGATGAATTGAAGGATCAATCCCCAAATCACAGGTCTCCAATTTATCTGTGGGAAAAAAATTTATATTGCTTCCTGGACGATATTAATAATAACAATACAGCATTATCATCATTTACTCGTTCTAATTTTTTTGTTTCTGTAAAATTGAATATTTTGCAATTTTCATGATGTTTCTCCAAGAAAAATTTATTTTCATCTAAATTGGAGTAAAAAAAATCCCGAATATTAAAAAATAATGTTTTTAGTAGAAACAGAAAAATGATGATAATTAATTAATGATAGAAATACTGTGTTATAAATATACTCGTCGATGGGAAAGCAAAAAATAATTAATAATTTTTAATTACGAACGAACCTTTCCGGGATTCTTAGAGAATATCCAACCGAAGAGCATGAGCATAATGACGCCGATAAAACTGATCAATCGATCCCTCGATTCGGCGGTATCCAAGACGAGAAAGACGACGATGGCAATCATCACTGCTCCGTAAAATGTCGTTTTGCATAAACACGATCCATATCTAAAAAAAAAAAAAATTGCATTTTCAAGAGATGTGATATTTTTTGAAGCTATGCGCGTGGCGAGTGAGGCGTCGATTTTTTTAGATCCATAACGCCGATACTTTTGCGATCGATCTTATTTCCGTATCGACAAATATCTCCGATTGTATCGGTGCAAGCTTGCTCTTCATGATTTATCGGAAACAGTTTTCTTAAAGGCTCTTTGGAGCGCGTGTTTCTCGAGTAAATGGTTGAGAACGTTTGTCCACTCACTTGCGCTCTTGAATACCGTCGAAACAAGAAAATAACGGGCTAAAAGCGCGCTTTATGGCTTTTCCGAAGAATCTCTTGACGATGCAGTAGTAGACGAGGCCGAGATAAATGAGACCGAGAAGTATTAATAGCATTCCGTAACCGTTGCACCAGTCGAATGTGCAGTTCGTGTCTAAACAAATTCCATAATCCTATTCATAATAATTTTATAATAACGATAAAAAATAATAATAATATATTAAAAAATAATACGATAAACAACATAATATTAATTTGAATGAAAATGGTTATACACAAAAACATTATTTCATAAGTAGTTATGTATTTTTTCTAAACCTTAAATTTTTTAATATCATATTTAATAATAAATGTGAAAAAGAAGAAAGGTTTGAACTAACCGTTATTGGACCAGTAAATGCTCGCGAAGACGAGATAAATTATTACCAATACGTTCAAAAGTATAATTCCCAGTTTTTTGAAGATCCGGGAATTATTCGTGAAAAATGAATCGATGGCCATTCGTCCGGCGACGAGGCAACACGACGAATCCTCTCCGGATTCATATTTCTGTCAAGGAAAAGTAGAAAACTTAAACTGTCGCACATCGAGGAAAATTCAATGGAAAATTATAAATAGTTGATACGCGATGACGATAGGGAAATTATCGCGATTCGCGCACCTCGTCCTTGATACTGTTCCTGCGAAGTTTCGCCCCATCATCGAGAACATCCAGTTCGTGCATTCGTGCCTGATGAGAAATAAACGACAAATTTTTAACCAGCCCTAATCGCGCTTTCTTAATAAAAAATACTTCAGTGATTTCTAATAAATTATTGTATAATTTGTAATTCATTTGTGTCAATTACTTGGTAATTATTTTAATAATTTCAAATTTCAAATTATTCAATAAATCGTGAATGAGTTCTCAACATAAATCGCACGATAAAAAAAATGCATTCAAATTACTTTGCTCGGCAAACAAAAATCTTATGAAAAATCTCACGCGAATAATCGTTCTCCAGGATTTTCAGACCATAAAGTTCAATCCTTAGAACACAAAACCCTCTTTAGTACAATCAATCGCGTCACTGATAACCGAAATTAATATATAAAAATAAAAATGTAAATTTCAGGATAATTTATTGCATAAAATGTTGAACATCTTTTTTCGAAAAAAAACTATTTTATTGTCCGCAATTCACCAAATTCGACTTGAACAAATTTGAGATATTTACCTGAGACAAATCGAGAGGAATTCGCAGACTGTGTTGACTGATCTTTCGTTCCACCTTTAGAGACGTGAGCATTGATCGTTCGATTATCAAGAAACTAACGAACGCCTTTGCAATCAGCTGAATTTTTTTAATTTCCTTATTTTATTTTTCACCACATTACCTCGCTGAAAGCTGGATTCGTTATGCCCGACATGATGAACGCTTTTCCTCGTGTTTCTTCTCCGTTTGTTGCACTTTCCGTATTTACAATAAATTCCGCTTCTTACGATTACCGTGCGAACAGGATGTAGAATGATTTACCGAGTCTGCGACTGTACATTGTCGCCGGAGCGTCGTTCGATAATCACAATTTCTCTTGTTCCATTCCTCGCGCACGGCGAGACGCGAGAATAATGCTCTCCGGCTTCCAAGTCGACTGCCCGAGATACTCGCACCGCGCGAAAAAAAAAACTGAAAGATGGGACAAGAAAAAAAAAAAAATTAATCTCGAGACAGTGTAAACGAGACAAAATAACAGATAACGATAGATCGAAACGATTCCAAACGGACAACATAGCGTAATCGATATAAGAAAGTTTCGATTTATGTCTTTTTTTTTCTATCTTCGATGGGTCGATCGGATCCGTCGAACCACGAATCGGGATCGAAGAATAATTCGAAATCGTGAATTAAGAAATTTTTCTACGAACTTTGCCCCGGCGCCTTTGGATCGTACAGCTCGCTCGCTTATCTCGATTTATCGACGAACGATATCTACGTTTTCACGAGATTACCGCTTTATATGGTCAATAACTCCGATCGGAGGTGTGGCTGATGAGGGAGTGATATAATAAAAAGAAAAAAAAATTTACTAGATTAAGCAACGAAAAAAAAATTGTTCGATAAAAATTTTTCAAATTTAAATTTCGACAATCGGTTACATCGATAATAATCAGTATTATCGGTCACGATCGACGAGACGATAAATTCTAATCAATGTTTAAGGGATTAATTCTATTTTGCGGCCCGAAAGACGAGTTAATTTTTTTTTTCTGAAACTCAAACTGTCGCTAAAACAGATATTGAAAAGAATTCTTTTTACAAAAAGATTTTTTGTATCGAGTCGCGTAAGAGAAAATGATTAAGAACCGTGCAAACAAAAACGTATCATTCTTTCGGTATCAATAACCATTTTGTTTCTTTCCAATTTTTTTTCATATCATTTTATCCTCAATAAAGTTTTAGAGAAACAAAATGAATGAATGAGAAAATAATGAATAATGTCGAGTCGTCAGGTAGATTTACGGTCTCAATGACGCGAAAGTGATGATAATAAGCTTGTTACGTCACAAATTTATGTTTTTTTCCTGTTTTCTTTAAGAGTTTTAATTTCGTATTTTGCCTTAGCTTACCTAAAGAAAAATAATATCAGCGCATCATTACCGACGTGCTAATCACATGACAATACTTTTCATAATTTATAATCGCCTCCGAGAGTAATAACAATGTTTTTAAGCAGGACAAATCGCTACAATTCCAGTTAAAAGTGAAATTCCAAGCGAATTTCGAATATTTCTCAATGGAATAAATATCTGAAAAAAATCAACGATATAGAAAGGTTTTGAGAATATTAATTTCGCATCACAATAATAACAAATAGTTGAAAGATTGTTCATGAATCATCCAGTCGTCTCTTCCTCCCTTTTCTCTCAATTTTTTCGCATTTTTAGATAGGATTGTTTAAGTATGAAATTTCTGACGTCCGTTATTGAGAATTACTTGCTAGGCTTATTAATAAAAATGAAGATAACCAAAAATCCGATTTTTTTGCAGGAATTTATAAATTAATTTTTGTTTAATTTCTTGCGTGGTATACAAAAAAAAAGTAATCGCACGTATTCGCAAATATTGATGAAAGATTCGATAAAAATGTTCTATCAACTTTCGCCTAAAGAGAAAGTTTGCTTAAAGGTCATCGGATGATTCGTTGAACTATTTTTTCAAACTCATTTGTTGATAAAGTTTCGACGTTATTACAGTGCATAATTAATGTCATCATCTTCCGTGAGGTTGATTTTTTTTCAGATTTTTATCCAATCGGGAAGTCTTCGAAATTCTCTCCAAATCTCACTTTTGGCTGGGAATGCAGCGACGATCCTTGAGTCGAATTGGATTCCTCGATGATTCTCGAGTCACAACACTCGTAATGAATTATCGGCACGATGAGCAATTATTTCGCACTTCGTCGAGGACGGCACGACAAATGTCGAGAGAATAAAAAATTGCGCGAATGGAGAAATTACACAGTTTCGAAACACGCGACGGAACAATAGAAATCGGGACGAGTGTGATATTTGTCTCGCGAAGACGCCGGACGGGCCCGATGGCTTACCGTCAACTACGGCACTCGACATTCCAATCGTAACGATCGCTTCGGCGACACGCTCGGCACAGTCTTGAATTTTCATGATAGTGGGGAAAAAAAAGACTCGTATACGCCAGTCGAATCACTACACGGCAGATAAGCTCGTCGTTTTCAAAATCGTGTAACTCTCGCCCAACGCGCCGTTCACGAGATACGACGTGTCGCACGTTATTAAAGTCAAGTTTAATCGTAGAAAAAAAAAGGCAAATCCTTGAAATACACCTTAACAGAGTTCATTCAGTCTTTGCGACAGAATTTATTTTAAGATAGGGCATAAAATAGAATTGGAATGCAATTCCAGAATTAAAGAAAACAGTGAATTCGAATTGAAGATAATTTCAAAAAAGAATAATTCCGAGCTAACATTTTTTTAAATATCAATTCCGTATTAAAAAAAATGTAAATACCAATTTTGGCTTTTTTTGACAAGATTACATTTTTTTTACTGGTCTTTAAGATTTTTGTTGCAAAGTTAAAGAACATTGAAAAGCGTTGTTTTCTTTCTTTTTTAAGTTAAAAAATGATTTGTATCCGCGAGTTACGGTCGCATACTCTCACGTGAGGACGATTATCTGATGTTGACTGTGGAGTTACTGTGTAAGAGTTCCTCCGTGCGAGTGTTCGCGTACACGCGAGAGACAGCCTGAGGAAACATACGTATCGAGACGAATAAATCAGAATTTAGCAAAAAAATGCAAAAATAAAATGCTAATTAATGAATAAATAATAATATTAATAATCATAAATCAATAAATAAGCTGTTTAATAACGATAATTCGCGAACAAACTAATAAACAACAATAAATTATTAAATTAATACAAACTACATAAATAATAATAAATGATTAAATAAACCAATTAATACTAATCAATTATAATCAAAAGACTGAAAATAAGTATAACAATAACATTTTTCGGTCCAATGTTTTGTTATACGGAGATGTTTGTTTTTCTTCTCGATTTCTTGAACTTGTATATTTTTTTCTTCATTTGTCTTTTTTCTCCGATTTACACTTACGGTATGCAAGAAGTCAGACATCTGGTTCTATTTATAGGTCAGACGCGACGAGAAAACGGTAATAGCGATTTTGTGCAGCTATTATATTTTCACCGACTCGGCAGATGTAAATCGTCAGCCTCGATCGTGAAATCTACATTCTACTTTTTTTTTTTCTTCTTTCGCTCGAATCGCCACCGAGATGCTCCAGATTCATTGTCATCAGTCAAAACGTCTGCCTTGTTTACAAAAAAAAAAGTTTTGAATGGTCAGCATTTTTTTTTTAACACCGAAGGTCATCGCTGTTTTTTTCCCTCTTACGGTAAATCACGCGAGCAGTGACGAGATTTCATCTCGCTCGTTCAAAACACGCCGAAAGAAATCGAGAAAAAAAATTATTCGCGAAATCAAAACTTCACGTATGACGAAGCAGAGGAGTAAAAAATTCTGTTTTTTTTTACGATAATAATACATAAGAATTGTTCAGAAATTTCGTTCACTTCCTCCGCGAGAACGTCCAATCGGTCGAATAACTTTCTCACGACGGAGCTTTGTGAACGGCGTTAAAAACAAACCGAGGAAGCGACGGGCGAATATGAGTCGCACAATTTTTTTTTCCGTTTGATTAACCGACGCGGATGATTCAGTGGCAATTTCTTTTCATTCTCCCCATCGATCATTAAAGGGTTCGAGAGCGGCTGAGTCCGGTCGGGCGCGTTGCGTCAGCCTAGAGCGCAACGCGATTGCACTGGCACAACGATAAATTACATACCCCATCGAGGTCTTATCATGTTTTTTTCCGTCTCGGCGGGCTCGAGATTTAATCCGATACGAGACCGAAAAAAATTGACGAAGTGAAAGTGGAGAATACGATATGAGACGAAGAAGAGGAGAAAAAGAAAAAAAAAAAAAAAAAAAAAAGGAAGAAAGAAGAAAAATAAAAAGAAGCAGAAGATGCAATGAGATGAAACCTGGTCGGTCCCGCTATCTCGTCCAGACGCGATGCGAAACCCCCGGAGGGAAGTCACGTTTGAATTTTTGTGCCACTCTACTCGCGGGCCTCGTCTAGGCTCCCGCAATCACCGCGGATCATTTGAAAGTTGTCTGAAACCCAAGCGTGTACTTCATCTTACCATCTTTAAATTTTTTTTTTTTTTTTTTTTCAACATTTAATTCTCTCTTTTTAATACAGCTATCTCGCATTCCATTCCCTACGGCGAGTTCTAGTCTTCCTATTATATCGTCGAAAGAGCCTTGAAGAGCGCGCCTAGCCGACGAACACGAGTGGCCATACGATACAAAAATTGTGCTGCCGGACGAAAGCGGAACGACGAGGACGGAGTGAAAGATTGAGAATGGAATTCACGGACGCTCGGATGGCAGCAATAAAAAATTTAATACAGACGACGCACCGGGAAATCCATGCCGAGACCTTGACCAAGCTATTACGTTGTTGACTGAGAAGTTATCTCATCGTGGGACATACTTTTGAATTTGCCTTAAATTAATTAAAATCAAATTAACTCAATTAAGTGAATTAATCAAAACATCACTACAAAACTTTTAATTTTTTTAAAACGTAATTAATATCAATATTAATAAACATTTAAAATAAAAAAAATAAACAATACAGTATTACGAATAATAGAAATTAAATGCATCATTGTTATTGTTATTATTATTATTAATTGAAGATAGTGTTAATGGTCCCGTTAAAGACGTTTTTGCGAAACCTCAATTCAAAGGAGCGAATTCGAGGCGTGCGATATCGTGAAAAAAGAGCGAAGAAGTATCGTCGAAAGAATCGTCCGCGAATGCGGAAGCGCGACGATTCGTCGCCGACCTTCGACAGTCGTTAGATTCGTTAGATTTCGCTTCGATCCGATCCGATTACGCGAGATACGCCTCGCAGTCGTGATCTTCTGCGTCGTCTCTCCCTGCAACGGATGCTTGGGGGAAAACCCCGCGGGCGTCGCGACGCTTCCCACAAGCGGCGGAAACACGACTCGCGGAAGTTTGCGCGCAAATCTGCTGAATTCGTCGAAATCTTAGACCATCATCTTCGGTGTCCCTCCTCTCTCTCTCACGGGAGACAAAACTCGAGTATTCTTCGCTCGCATGTCTGGCTTCACACACACACCGGTCGCGGCTTCGTTCGCCGTGAGTGTCAGACATCCGAGGTTGAATCGGCTGATGACGATGGACGGGGCGTCGGGGCTAAGAGGGAAAGCACGCAAATTAAACGCAAAAGTTGAGACGCGCGTCCTCGTACCGCAGACTCCTTACGTCGGCATCCCTTCCTGCTTCTCATCTGCGCTTCCTCGTTCAGCCTTTCGTCGTTCTTTATTTCTCTCCTCTCCAGACAACTCGGGTGACTTATAAATATTATATATCAGTCGCCTCTGCGGACACTTCCGGTCTCGGATCATCGATATATGAAAATTGCCGTTTTTTGCTTTTCAATCAGTAAGAACAATAACAATGATGATGATAATAATAATAATGATCATAATAATTATAATGATGATGATAATGATAATGATAATTATGGGTTTTTAGCCGCGGGAAAAAGATTCCCAATACAAATATTTCTCCATTTCGAAAGCAGGGATGAGATCCGAATTCACGGTGTCCAATCGGCTTAATCTTTTCAATCTCCCGGTTTCTTTTTGTGCAACGAATTAGGGATGAACCAGAATGGGAGCTAGGGGAGGGGGGGTGCGGCCACACGAGTGGTGGCATGCAGCGTTATTGCCGAAACGGTGAACATCCGCAGCACGCGACACGTCGGTCCCCGGAAGGGTTGCTCGGGTTATCTCCACCTCGCACCGGTTACATACCGGTTCGATCCACTTTTAATTTATGACAATACATCATTCACGTAGGCATCTGTCCGCTGCTTTTTTTAATTATTAATTTGTCCGACGTCTGTGGTTTTTTTCGTGCTTGGTCCTTCTCATCGCGGAGAATAATGAAAAAATAAGGCCCAAGAGGCGCGACCAATTGCTTTGCGTCGGGTCGTTCGTTTTTTTGGCCCATTAAGAAAATTCATAATATTCAACGTAAAAAAAAACTTGTTCGAATCTCGTTTCGCGGTTGTTATTCCGTCGAAAGAGGACGTTTCGGCGAAAAAAAAAGTGCAAAAAGTAAAATGAATGAAGTTCGCGAAAGTTCGATGCTATTCGACATTTTTGGCAACAAAAAAGCGGCGCGCGTGGCGATTTCGTTGCCGCACCCGCGGCCCGCGGGGCGATGAGGGAATCTCTTGCATAACCGCGGTCGACGCACGGCTGCAACCCAGCATGTGGGTGACCGGGAAGGTATGCTTTTTTTTTATCATTCGAAAAAACATTGGAATTTTAAATTTCTCCGAGATGTCTGGAGACGCCTCACCGGGGACTCGTGTCGCGATAGAAAATCCGAAGGCTAAACCGACCGGGTCTACGGACCGATTACAAAACTCGCACGTGTTTCGGATTTCGCGCACTTTATCGCAACACCGTCGATAGTCCAGTCTCTACCGGCTATTTATCGCGGCATCTCGACGTACGCCTCCGCCACCGAATTTATGCACTTCGTACTGATTTCCATTGCTTCGCCTTTGTTTTTCGAGAATTGAATTGATTTTTTTTTTTTGGATCACCTTTTCTCTTTTGTGTTTATTTGTCCATTCGACGAGTGCGGGCGGATCGCCTCGTCATTTTATTTACAATTCAAAGCGAAAGACAGCTCCGGGTAAGGCCTGTTCCCATTCTCGCCCCTTGCGAGACCGATTCGATGCCGGTATTCTATTTTCAATCGCTACGAAAGTGTTTTTTTTATTCGATTTTCATCTCGGCCTTTAAGCCGCGTTTGCTGTACCGAAAATTCGAGAGCTGAGCAGAAAAATACTATATTTCAAAATTCTTATTATTTATAATACAAATATCATTATCAATACCTTCCTCGTCCATTAAATGTAAAAAATTATTCATTCGAAAAAAAAAATTGCCGAAATTGAAACAAAAAAATTTATTGCAAATTTGTGTTATTTGTTGCTATAAAATTAATTACATTTTTTTCATTTTAATCAGGCTAAGAATTTTAAAACCAATCTTTCTCTAAATTGTCTCCGAATTCCACATTTCTTCAGACTCTCGCTTAAGAAAGGGTTAACCCCGGCGTATCGAGAGATTAGGGGTCAGAATCGGTTCTTATTTTTCCCAAGTTCTTGGGATTTTAAAGTTCCCATGTGCGACCGATTCCCGGCCCCGTTCGGCGAACGATGATTCTCGTCTGCCGATTCTCGCCGATGTTTTCGCGCGCTCGATCCTCGATCTTTATCGGTCCGGCCGAGCTCTCTATCGGGATGCGCGGTCGAATCGCCGGGACGTTTGAGGTAAACGTACCAATGGCAGGACAAGCCCCAATGTCGGGACAAAGCGTGCGTGCGAGAGAGATGTAAATATACTTTTACACGTGTGTCCAGGGACTGGGTCTACTGTGTTAAGTGTCCCGCCATTGGTACTTTTACCTTGTTTCTTTGGGCCTTTTCCTATTTCGCCGACCGTCGATGCCTCCCCGAGGGCCGTTGCACGATGATGAACCGGGCATATAAATCTGACCGATGGGTGAAAATGATTATGGGGCGTTACGCGAAACGGGGTCTCGCGTAATAGACGCTGATTTGTTTTGATTCCGTAACGCGATCTAACGGGCGGCGGTCAAGAAATTTTTGCAAAATACGAGTCAGTAATTTTTTCCTTTCTTTCTTTCTTTTTTTTCGGCCAAGTCTAGACGGTCGCAGTGTCCGCGGGTGTTTTGCCAACTCGTAAAACCGTTTCGCCGCGCGAAGGGAGCGGGCTCGCTCTTTCGTTACCGTCTGATCGTTAATTCAAGCATGACGTCAGCGATATTACAACGAAAGCGTCTGGACTGCTTCGACAGGGATCCCCGAGTGCATTGCCGCCGATTTTCATGTGCGCGCATTCATTTACTTCTCGCCGTGTTCGTCGAAACGGAATGTTCACTCATGTGGCCTTTGCGTTAGCGAAATCCGTGAAAGACGTTTCTTCGCGAATATCAGAATTCAAAGATCGATGAAAAGAAAAAGTAAGATTGTACCTTCTAAGTTAGCCCTTTCGTGATACCTTGAAATTCTTTTAAAAATATCCATTAACAATTTTTTCCGCAAGGAAAAAATTATTTTCTTTCCTATAGTTTTCTCGAAGAGTAGATTTCAAAGGTTAAATTCCATTATCCACTGATTCGCAAAGTTCCCACTCGATTTAACGAGCCGTAGCTCAATTGCTCGATAATCGATTGCTAATAAGTGCGCAATTATATTAATAACCAGAGCCATTAAGAAAAAAGATCCAAATGAGCCGAATCGATTAGTATTCGAAGCGCGTTTTCCGTGCTCGAAGAGTTCGCGAAATATTTCCGCGGCCCATTCGCGGGTCGAAATCGTCGAAGCGTGTCTTCCGGCCCGACTTCGTTCGGTTCGCCGAGAAACTTCTTCGAAGTCGCGAGTCGCCAACTGTCGCGTCGCGCCGATGATGACGTCGTCTCTTCTTTTTTTCGCAGCCGCGAAATTCGAACGAAACAAATGTTCGAACGTCCGCGGCCGCGACCACGGTGAAGTACGCAGCTTCTTTTGGGATTGGCGGAGGAAGCGCGGGCATGGGAGAGATTCGAGTCTCTCGCTTTATATAGCAAGGTGATCCATCGCGACGAAGAACCGGGTTTTGACTTCGTCGAAGTTATGGGACCGCGAGGGAACGGGGAAGGGGCATTGAGGGGGGCCCGTAGGGGTCGTATGCGTACGCATATACGCTCCCGTGTAGCACGCAGCAGCCAGCATACACGTGCTGCTTTGTCGAAACGATACATTATGATTCAATGATCATATCTCTCGGATTCGTCTAGACAGCGTGGAAGGGATGCACCCTATAAAGCTCCGTCACCGATACACCGGGAACACACAAGTTCTTGTCGAATGTTACTTGACGAAGACGAAAGTGCTCGGTGTTTTACGCCCTTTTTTTTTCTCAACGAAGTGGCGAGCCAAAGTTGAACGCGACGAATATATAATATACTAATTGAAGAATATATTATTTAAACAAATTAAAAAGAATATCTTCGAGCACCGATTACGAAAAAAAAATTTGTTTATAATAAAAGTTTATTAAAATCAATTTCTAAAACGAAAACTATAATCGGAAATTTTTTTATTTTCAACCAATCACTTCGTTTCGAAACAAATACTTTAATAAATATATAAACTAAATCAACTAAAAAATAAGCCGGAGATACTTGAAAATGTAAAAAAATCAGATGACAATTTTTTTCAAAAATACTTTTTAAATTCGCTATTTTTAAGCTACTTCATCTGCGAGTAGTGCGCGTATAAAATAAAGCAGATCAGCAGAAGAAAGTGTGAGAGGAAAGGTGGAAGAAAAATTGATAAAAAAAGGTTTAGAGAGGGATCGTTCTGTCCCTGCCCCAACGACCGCGTCAGCGTCCGTCTCCGGCTGCTCGCTCATTATCTTCCGTCGTTTCTATATCACCGGAGTGTGAAAAGACACCGGCGAGCAGCATCGCAAGCGTGTACAGTAAGCTTTTACGCCCGGCGTTTCTGTCTCCGGATTCACCGAGTAGACAGGATTACGCTTTCGTTTCTCGCGAGGCAAGAGAGCCCCCCCGTTCGACTCTCTCAGTTGAGAAGTACGGCTCGCGACGCGAACACGCTTCTTACACGCGCAAACTTGGACGCAACGTGAGATTCATTCCTCGCACGGGCGCGTTTCGCTGAACAATCGGCGCTCATCGCTCGTCCTCGGGACGAGACCGCAGGTCGGGAGTGTTAATATCGTTCGATTTTGCATAAGCTCGCATATTGATTCGGGCCAAATTTTTGAGGAAAAAAAAAATTTATCTTGAAAATGGGCACCGTCAGACCGACGTTGTGTCTTCTGATCCTGATGACGCTGACGACCACGTGGGCGCGAACGTTTCGCGAAGTCGTCGAAGCGACGCCGGCCAATCGGATCGGTAACGAGAACGCGTCGAGATATTCGCGGAAGAGCGAGCCGATCGACGAGTCGATCGAATCGAGGATCATCGGCGATCGGATCAACGATTACTACAAGCGCGTAGTGAGAAAGTACCTCGATAATCGTGCGCGCGATTACGCCCGAGACGACGGTGCGATCGGTCGGCGCAGCCGGAGTCTGCGGCTCAACGAGGAAAACGGTGAAATTCCGTTCAGCGAAAGAAGACTGCAGAAGATGTTGGAAAAAGCGATTTTGAAGATAATAACCGGTGATCTGAGTACCGCGGATATGTTGTTGCTGAAGAGTCTGAATTACAGCCTCGACGAGGTGTTGGCGATAAGGGAACAGGAATTGGGGAAGAAAATCGATAAATCGGTGGATACGAGAAAATCGAAGAAGAGCAGAGAGAACGAAACGATCGAGGACGACGCGAGAATCGACGGGGAAACGTTGAGCGAACGATCGGCGACGGGATCGGCAACGGAGGCGCGTTCGGACGCCGAAAAATCGGTGAGCAACGACGATACCGATCTCTCGACCGCGTCGACGAGAGGAAAGAAAGCACCGATCAAGAAGGCCGAGGACGATTTCGATTTCGAGGCCTACAATCGGCAAGCCGTTTACGACTACGAGAACGCGGCGAACAACGTGACGCAGCAGCTGGAGATCGATCCGATCGCGGCTACCAACGAGGCCGACAATCGCTTCGTCGACGCTCGCGAGAACGTCGACGACGATCTGCACGCGAATTTCGATCGGGCCATTGAATCGCACGTCGTCTTCAAGATACGTTACGATGATTCGGACATCGACTCGCGATCGGACGAGCGAGCGAGACAATTGTCGCGCGAAAAAATCGGCGCCTCCTCGCGCAAGCGGCCCCATTACGATTTCTTGGCACCGCAGAGATCGCGCGATCGCAACGTCGAGACGGTCACGACGCGGTCGGCCTCGTCGTCGTCGACGAGAGCTAACTCGACGCCGGATACTTTCCGCAAGGATACATTTCACGAGGCTGCTGTTGATATGCGTTCTTCGCTTCCTGTGATCTACCGATTGGGCAATTTCGTCGAACCGACCGAAGGAATCGAGATCGCGAGGAGCGACGAAATCGTGGAAGGAAATTCGTCTATGGAAGCGCGAAACGATTCCGCTTCGACGCGAGCCAACGGCGACGAGATCGGCAACGCCGATTCCTCGAGGAAAAACGATCTTTCCAACGATTCCAGGAGAACCAGCGTCTACGAGGGCCTCGAGTGGGTCGAGGACGATGTGTACAGAGTCATACCCGATGCGATCGACTCTCTGGACTACGACGGCAACGCGATCTACTACGAGAACGAGACGATCGACGACACCGAAGGAAACGACACGCGCGACAACGATCTCGTGACGAGAATCGACGACGATTTCAACGACACGATGAACTATCAGAACGAGAATCCCGATTACGCGATTCAAACGGTCGCCAACGACTCGTCCGTGAGGAATCAATCGAATGCCAGCCTATCGGCATATCAACAACTCGCACTGGCCCATCGTCGGGAGTAAGTATTTTTGGGCATTTATTTTTTTTTTTATCAATTTTTTTTTAATTGGTAATAGGTCGAACAGAACATGTTCGCAATGAAATATTTCATGAGATTTTAAAAGTGTTTTTATTTCTTGGTAACAAGTTGAGCAGTATTGATCCTTGAAGATCAATTATTTTAGAAACTTTTTCTTTGCAAACAGTGCATTTTTTTAATTTATTTCATTCAGATTTAATCTATTCACAGGACAATTTTTCATGCGTTTTTAAAAACTGTTTTCATTTGTTTTTTAGTTTCAATTCGAGTGAAATTAATAATCGACGAAAAAATATCTTATAAATTATACGTGTTCCTGGTGCTTTTTTTTTCGACTATATATTATTTTTTTCGAGGGCTTCGAATCATTGAATCACGACGAAAGGTCGTATCGACTTAAAGTACATATTTCTTTTCTTTGACCCATTCTAGCAGAAACGTTACATCGACATACGGCAGGTAAGCCACGTCGTGATTTTCAGCGTGCCACTCGAATTTTCTTTTTTAATAATGTTCTAATTATGTTTCACGTTCAAATTGTGTTCTTTTTTTGCTTCTGGGCGTTTTTTTAACCCACTTACACGTAATTGTTTGAATGAAAAGATACTTCGCACATTCGTCGCTTTACATTGTAAGCCGCGTGAATAAAGCTCTAACCGAGTGTTTTGTTAGTTCCCGTTTGGAATTTCACTCGCGCAAACGAGGGACAGCGCGCGCGAGATGAAATATTCTCGGCCGATGCCAAGTGCGGATTCGCATGTATTTTTGCATCGAACTCGGCCGGGCTTGCCAAAAACTAAAGTCAATGACGACTTTCGTCGTGTCGTTGCAGTATCGTTTGTGAATTCTAATTTCATCATTCCCCGATGTTATCGCGATTCCGCTTGAATCGAGCCAAACGCTTTCGGCGAAACTCAACGGGGCTAAAAACAAACTTTCGGAATTTCCTAATTTTTTTTCCCCGTCGTAAAATGAAGAGTTTCGTTGCAAATTTTTCTCAACGATATTATTCTTTTTTTTTATAATACTTTTGTATTTTTTCGAGGAACAAGAAAAATGCATTGTGACTTTGGCGCGCATCGATCGTTTAAAAAATATCTTCTTGAGAATTTTTTTTTTAATTGATGCTTTTTTTTTAAATAAAATATCAATCGGCGCAATAATTAATGTCCCGTCGTTCACGACGAGACGGCACCGAACCGATCGAGAGACTAAAAACGCGAAACACGCAGGCAGGAACAGATTTATGCCGGGGAGGCTCGTCCCGTCTATTCTTCTTCGTCGTCACGGCGTTCTCGCCGAAGCGTTGCCCCCGTCCTGTAAAAATATCCGCGGGCGTTGTTAACGCACGATCGCGTGGCTGACAATATTTTCCGCTCGCCGGGCACCCCTTCGCCACGCATTCGCGCCGAGAAGTCAGACGCGAGAATTTTTTCCTCTTCATTTCTTTTATTTTTATTTTCACGCGAGAAATACTCTCGCTCGACCCTGACATTTAATTATGAAGGTGAGAAGCTTCGCGGCGCGATCGGGGAAAGATCGAGAAAGTTGTTTTAATTTTTTTTTTTTTTTCGTGCGAAATAACGTTTCAATTCGGTGAATAAAAATTTGGCAACGCTCAAATTTAGCTCTCAGTTTCATTCGCGGTGACATTTTTTTTTCCATTAAGAAAATGTCTATTTACTATTTTTCAATGAATGAAAAATTGTGTATATTCTGAATATAAATAATACGTACTTTATTTGTTAAATAACAAATTCTAATTGTTTTCTTACAAAATTTTTGCTTAAATTGGAAGTTAATTTCTTTTCAACGATCATTTTTATAATTAAAAAAAAAAGAAATATGACGAAGTATTTCTAAATTAAGACGCGCAATGGTCGAAAGTTGTTCTTAAATGGTCCTGTTTTTTTGTTCCACCCCGCGTCTTCCTTTCTCCTGTCTACTACTTGTTTTTACATCCCCCCCCATCATCACGACGAGAGTCGAACGATGCAGACACACAGCAGTGAGCAGCCACCCTCCGTCCCAGTCGGGGCCCACCCGTTGGTATTTGTTTTATTTTATTAAGTCTAGACGCGTAAATGCATTCGTGAGCTTCGGCATTGGCGTAGTTGGTCTTCACGACGTACTCTCGTCTCACTCCGCGACCTTTATTCATCGAGAATATCGCGATTCGTCGAAAAAAATTTATCAATCTCGTTACAAACAAATTCTATTATCACATAATTTTTTCTTTCTTCAATTTTCAAAGTCTTGACTTGTTGAAAAAAATAGGTTCTTAATATTCAGCTTGGATATTACTTAGATAAATAAATTTAATTGAAAGAATTTTATAAATACCTATTTGATGAAAAAAAATGTCCAAATAACAGTTTGATTTCATGGTAAGAAGTAAAAAACCTTATATTATTATTCATATCGTTATTTATTATTTAATGAATTTATTATTTATTTTTAGAAACATTTCATTTTGTGGGTAATTTTTTTTTAAGGAAAATTCATTTTTTAATGCATATTCATATTCGAGTTATTTTGAGGCAGCGGAATTTAATTTTCGGTAAAGTTTTGATATTTTTATATGTACGAATGAATGAAAAAAAACGTGAAAAAACTTTGATAGAACGGTCGAATAGATAACCGGAGAAACGCATCGCGTTGATGAATCGTTGGGGTTGAGCACCCTCGTAATAACCAGGTGTCTAGTCGAGCCGGGGCATTTAGGCTGCTCATCTCGTTCGGCGTTATGTAACCCACTTCAATTTATCGCGCTGACCTTCGTCTATGCATCCGTCCCAGTCCTGCCGTGGCCGCTTCCTATCCTCGGGGAAGTGACGATATAAGAGAGGCCACGACGGCGGAACGACGTCGACGATCGGTCAGCGACGATGATGAAGAATCAGAAGTCGCGGACAGCAGACTAAACAGACCCGGGGCGAAAGGGGGGCGGGGATAGGTAGTCCGATTTATTTTGGGACGATTCCGAGGTTTTTCCAAACGATACATCGCTCTAGTCATCGTGTCGGCAGCGCGAAATCAGGCCATCCGAGTAAACGCGGGTTACTCCTTTTCCCTCGCAGTTTTTACGCCCGTAAACTTCGGCATTAACGTCCCGAGATTTTTTCTTCTACGGTTTTACCAGATTTCCACGATAGGATTTTCCCGCTTTGATCAGCCGATTTTTTTTAGGTACCGCTTTTTTTATTTATATGAACCCTTTTTTTTTTACAAAGGCCATCGTCGATCTTCTTCAGCCGATTTTTTGTAGGAACCGATTTTTTGTTTTTTGTCTACCGATTGTTTATTTGCAATTCCCTTGGTATGTTCTAGCGAGTCGATTTTTTGTTCTAACGAAAGAATTCTTCTTTTCTCATCCACCGATTTTTTTGTGAACCGATTTGCCGGTTTGTATCCGCCGCTTGCTTTTACGAGTGGCTTTGCCGATTTGCTCCTACGAAGCGACTTTTAAAGTCAGATTTTGGTTCTAACGAATGGTTTTTTCTGTTTTTATTGATTTTTTTAACGAACCGATTTTCTGGGTTTTCGCAGCGATTATTCTACGAACTTTTGCCCGATTTTTACCTGATTTTTTCCCAGGCGTCTCTTCAATTTTTCTTGTCCTTTCCCTAAAAATAAATGCGACTATCCTCGAAAGCGCGCAACTCCAATGCCGATCGGTATAATAATGCGATCGGTATAACGAGGCCGAAAAACATTTTTTAATCGACCGCGATAAAGCCGAGCGAACGGCGTCGAGTCCGCGCATAAATTGCATTTCGATGTAAATCGAATGTATTTAAATGTGAATAAACTGTCGATTAATCAATTGAATTTGTTCTTGTCGAGATTACGAGAACGATTACGCGACACCGTCGCCGGGGCCCTCGGGGCGCTTTGAAAAATCTGTTATTTATTAAAATGCGCGAGCGTCCGCGCGCGATCGATGAAGAAGCGATTTGTGAGCGAGGAGAGCGGAGAGAAAGGAAAAAAAAGAGAGAAACGAGAATTGAAGATTGAATCACGCTGACTTAAGGCCCAGACGGGCGGACAGACAGCGAGAGAGGCGTGTAGCAGTCTGCAGACGGCGGGGCCCGGGCTGCTGACGTTTCTCCCTGTCTAGTTGCTGTCTAGATCGTGTTATAACGAATGCCTTGGCTTCTGAGCAACAGCTGCCGACACGCGGCGAGTCTGGGTCACTGACCATCATACCAATCGACTTCGTCTCGACGCGTCGAGTCTCCTTCCTTCCTTCTTGTTGCATATCGATTACTCCAATGAAAATTCCACGAAATCATTATTATTGTTTCGCTGTCGCGATGGATGGCATTTTTTTATACTTTTTATTCTTTTACATCCGAGACAGGTAGAACGCTGAAGGATTTATTCGTTTTGCTTCCTCGTACAGAATTTTTGTCAATTTATTTTTATTCATTTTTCATATCGGTAACAAAAATCGTCTAAAAAGGGATTTGGAGAAAAATGTGCGTGTGTGGAATGATTTTTTTGTTCGAAATTTCAGGACCTGCAATTTTTTATTCGATTATATTTTATGATTTATTTTTTTATGCTATCGGCGTGAATTTGAGTTACATTGAATTCAATTGCAAAAAATATGAACTTTGATACGAAATATCAAAAATATAGGATTTCATCGGTTAAAACATTAATTCACAGCCCAGTTTCGTTGCGACACGATTTGGTGTGCCAATTAACGCAAATTAACGCACGCACAGCCCTTTGAGCGTTTTTTTTTTCAGTGTTGCTGAAACGTTTTTCTCACAACAGCGGCAACGAATATTCATTTTTTTCTCTTGGTCTTTACAGCCAAGGACAGAAGGCGATCGAGGATATAAAACTCAAGGTCCTCGCGATGACCGGAAGATTCAACCTCAGTTCGAGCAGCAATCAGGTTCAACGGGAAAGACTGGCGATGTTTTCGCCGATCTGTAAGTTTTGTAAATTAAAAAAAAATGTGCGAAAGAAAGAAATAGTAATTGAAAAAATTAAGAAAAAAAAATTAACGAAGTAATTAAGCAAAACTATTCAGAGCGTTTTAGAAATTGTCAAAAAATTATTTAAAAAATCACAAACATTAATTAAATACTGCGTAAATTAATTTACAAATTCCGACAATTGTACGAAAAATGACTAAGAAAAAATGTGAGCATTGTTTAAAAAAGTTACTCGAAGAAAATGATTATAGTGTCTCATGGGAAACTGAATTTCAGGCCAAATGCCGAGAAACACAGACTCCGAGGCTTGGTCCGACGACTTCTCGATGAACATGAACTTTCATCTCAATTTGTCGTCGGGCGATCACGTTGTCGCCGCCAAGTTGAGAATCTACAAGTTGCCCCAGGACAATGTGACGCTCACGAACAGCGCGGCGATCGAGGAAGTCGACGAGGAGGAGAAGAAGATAAGAATATCGGTTTACTTCTACACGAAATCGTTGAAAAAGCATCGAGGTGCGCACTCAATTTTTTTCATTTTTTCAATAACAAAAAAAAAAAAAGTATGAGTTTAAAATGATCTAAAAAGCGGCGATCAATAACATTATTCTTACTGGATTTTCAGCAAAAAAACGTCTGATGGATTCCGTGGTAACCGCGTTAACGACGCATGGAAGTCATTTGGCTCTCGACGTCAGACAAGCGCTTAGATTCTGGAGGCAGAATTTGCGGAATTCTCACGTGAACGGGAACAATCACGGTCTCGTGATACAGGTCGAGGATCAGGACGGTAGACCCCTCAAGCCGTCCCAATACATCCAACAAGATTCGTGCCACGGCGTCGAACGGACCGAGGATGACAAGGCATGTGAGTGTGTGACCTAACAGTACTAACTCGTTTTTGTTTAATAATTTTTCTTTGTAGTTATGCACTTTTGCGCGCATCTTGTCTTCCTTATACATTAACTTTGTGTGAGATAACACCGGTACGAATTAATATTGACATTTGAAAAATAAAAGGATATTCGAATTGAGTTGCAATTAAAAAAAAAAAAAAAATGCTGTAGAATGGGATGGAAAAGGCCAATCGAATTTGGAACTAGCAATTTTTGCATGCTTTTACCGTTCTTCAAAGTTTGGATGATTTTTTTTGTTTTTTACTCTGTGTTTTTTTCGCAAAATTGAGAATGTTCAATTAACGAATTCTCGTGTTCTTCTTTTCGTCACAGATCAACGAGTCCCTGCACTCTTCGTTCAAGCCTGTGCTCGTTACGTTCGTGTCGTGAACGGTGAAGCAGTTACGTACGTCAATTGCAGCAAATCGTCGAGGAATGGAAGGCACTGAAGATTTGTCGCGGAGCAACGAAAAAAAATAAATAAATAACGTAACCACCGACACGAAAGGAGAGTGAACAAAAATGCGGTAAAAAAAATTGAAACCCTTGCAAGCGCACAATGAAGACTCTTCATTCTGTATCTCTTAGTGGGCAGTTTTTGCATCGAGAATCTAATCGTAAGAAAAAAAGTCTCGCCCGCACAGACTGTTTTATAAGTTAATTGAACAATTATCGACATTATATTATTATTTATAAAAAAAAATATATAGAATTTAAATTTCGCGAGCGTTTCTCGCGCCTTTCATTGTATCAAGTGGTCACTCAACTTATTCATCGAATAATTCAGTTTTTTTTCGTTTATTTATAAGAATTGTAAATAGTTATCTTAATTTTTCTTCATCAATATCATAGTATCGTTTATTATTGTAGTTAATTTTTTTTTTTTTATTAACTTTCCTTAAATTTTCATACGCTAAGTTTCCAATAGCGATGACTGAAGTAACTATTTATACGCGAACGAATGACGATTCATTACTTAATAGTAACGATTGGGAAATCTATTGGAAAATCCCGATTCAACGAAACGAGAATCATTTAGCAATGACGGAGATACGCTCTATCTCTTGGTATGTCTACATTATCGATGAAACGAAACATATTGTAAATAATGTATAGTAAACAAGGTTCATCATAAATATTATATTTTGATG
The DNA here is from genome assembly GCA_963924025.1 of Ischnus inquisitorius. Taxonomy (NCBI): domain Eukaryota; kingdom Metazoa; phylum Arthropoda; class Insecta; order Hymenoptera; family Ichneumonidae; genus Ischnus; species Ischnus inquisitorius. The sequence continues at coordinate 6,525,859 of OZ001251.1, read as the reverse complement.
AAAAATAAATTTATGAAAATATACGTATTGCTGTAATAATACTTTACCCATTATAATCTCCCTTTCCGAAAAATATTATTTCAATTCTTTTATTTAGGCAGCCAAAGTTGCAGCTTCTGTTTAAAAATTCAAAAACCTTCGAAAAAACAAAATTGAACGAAAATGTATGACATTTTTTGAGTATAAAAACAAAGGTAAATTTTGGTATTGCAATGAAAAAATTACTGGGAAGCAAATGACAATTACTTGACAATTTTTTTTTCTTCTAATTGTATACTTGGCTTTAATAGATTAAAATATTTTATATATAAGTTCAATCTCTTGAAAACCAATACCGATTTATTCATATTGATTGAGAATTTCTTATTTATCGATTAGCAGAGAGAAAATAAGTTTACATTTTACCACACGTCGCAAGAAAGACCAGCGCCATCCAGCGAGCGAGCCGATAAACAGAACTCGAGTATTTTTACTTAGTTCGCTGGAAAAAGTCGCACGCATTTTTACCATCGGTCACCTTGGCTCAATCGGAAGCTCAACCATTAGAAACAATCCGTACCATTCCTTGATCTCGAAGTCATGAATTAATTCGATCAATACCCTCCATCATGATCAAAAAAACATAATAAAAAATTTGATATCTTCCTGTATGGAAATATTAGCGAATGTAATTCCCTTATGTTTCGCTGCGCTACAATTTTATTTTCACCGAGATTAATATTTTACATCTTCACGTAAAATATTTTCACCATCTTGAAACTCAATAAATATTCGTTATTAATAATTATAAAACATAATTCTTAATATTTCTCGAATTATTCATATAATTTATATACAATTTATTAGCCATATAATCGTAATAGTCAAATGTTTATAAGAAAACAAGAAATTTGACCGAGATAATGTCGAACGATTGAAAACTAAAGGAAATTATGAGAAATGAAAGGAAATCATCGCCGTCATTCTTCATTTATTGAAGCTCAATGAGAAATCATTTGCGACGATTCTCAATTGAAGTCATTTCAATTGCGATCGCCCGCATCGTTTAACGTTCGAATTCCTCGAACTGTTTGTTATCGTCGAAACGCGTATTTCGCTGCGACAACAAATTTGCTTTCATCGGTCCCACTACAGCCCATCCGTTCTTTTCAATGCATACTTCCGACCTAGTTCCCGGTGTCGCCGCCGGCATGACGCACACCCGCCGATAGCCCCACATTTGCCCAATCAGCTGACGACGGTCTCGGTCGCACACGCGCACTAACACAGCCGCAACCGCGGCCCTCGCCGACGGACGGGCGCGCACCTACACGCGTAACGAAGAAAAAAGCCGAAGTGAGGCCACAGAGGTGAGAGCGAACAACCGAGTCGCCGGATAGAACGTGAAAAAAAATTCCGTATCGTTGAACTTTCGGCGAGTGCGACGGTGTGAGAGCCTCGAGATTGTCGCGCGCGTGTGCGTTCGCGTTCGTGAGTGTTGCGTGCGGTAAATCAGCGGGACGCATGGCAAGCACAACAGTTGAGGACACAAGCGTGAAGACATTGTACAATCGTGTCTTTATCTGGTCCTGCTCGGCTTAACTAATGCACGCCTATCGAGCGCGTTAGACGCGTGCGGGGCGCGAAAGTGTACGCACGTTCGAACGGACGTACACAAAAATAAGAGATCTCGCGGTTCGGGCGGGTTCATTGATTGACAAAGAAAAAAGAGTGTTACATTGTAACCGAAGTCGCAGCGAGCGCGCTCGAAATGCGCTGAAGAAACAAACTCTTCGACGGTTTTGTAACGCGAGAAAAAACTTCGGCGAGTTTTGGTAGAAATCGTGAAGTGAGTTTACGCGTTCTTAGAGATAAATACATCTTTCGAGGCAAGTCAATTACGAGCGAGAAATTAAAAATACATTGATGAAGCTCGAGAGTAACTTTTAGAGAAAAGTTTTTTTTTCTATTTTTTGTTTTCTCGAAGTTCGAGTAACGCGAGAATTTGTGTCGCGTCGTCGAAGCGACGAAGTCGCGAGGATGAACGAGGGGGATCTTCATCTGGCAAAGGCTATGGTTGGCCTTGAGCTCAACGAGGGCAAACCAAAAAACACTGCGGTCACTCGGATGCATGACAAGCAACAGACGTTCAGGTAAATACGCGCTGCAAAGACCTCTTTTTCCCCGGCTTCACCTCTGACACCCGCGGTTCTTTTTCATCGTCTCACTTATTTATGCTCGTGAAAGAGCCTACGTCTGCGGATACGTTTTTTGCTCGACTTATTATCCAGCGCGAAGTCGCTGCTTCCGGGACGACGAATCATTGGTATTTTTTCTTTTTTTAACCACAATTCGGTATCTCGAAAAGCCTTGTTCGTGAAGCTTTATTAAATATCGTACTTTTACCGATGTATTGAGTGAATTTAAATCAGAAGAATTTTCGTCAAACGGAAAAGAAAAAGTTAATTGAACGATTAATTCGTGAGAAAGTGAGATTTCAAGTTGAGCCAGGTGCGTTTGTCTCGACAAAATTCTCAAGTGCGATGGTGGTGTAATGGTCAGCATAGTTGCCTTCCAAGCAGTTGATCCGGGTTCGATTCCCGGCCATCGCACATTCTTTTTTTTTTCTATTCGACCAAATTAGAGTCTCAGTTACTTCACCGTGAATACCAACGAACTGTATTAGTTCTCATAATTGTCAATGTCAATGCGCGTGTAGATGTGAAATCGGAGAACTTGAGTGAAATCGAACGTACGGCAGAAATAGGCCAGAGTATTGCCCGCGGCGATTTTGCGAAACAAGATCAGATCGAAATTTTTTTTTTTCTAACCGTCTCGTCGATCAATCTCTAAAGGTGTCAAGGCCTCTTTCCGCCTTCGAGTATCACCTACAAGTTAAACTCTTCGATGGGTCGAAGAGCCGAGAATCAAAAAATATCCTCCTCGGGAAGTCGCAAAACGAAAATCGAATTTGCCACGCAATAAGGCAGTCGTTACGCTACAGTTAACTTAATTCAGTATCAAAATTAAAAAATCTTCTCTACACATTGTATATAATATCCAAAAAGTAACTCAGCTCGTCAAAATTGAATTATAATCAAAAATTCAATCGCGCGAAAAAAACGATTTTTTATATTTGAAAAAATTCAGATCCGAATCAATTCGTATGAGGATTGGATTTAATATGCGTAAAACCAATCTTTTTCACTTCAGGATTTGATTGAACTGTCTACCGTAAAGAGAACCTCCTTTTTTTATTATCAAAATTTATATGTCACTGTCCCAAATGATTTCAGTCCCCTTCTTGCAAATTCGATATGACCTAAACGAAATAATAGAATAATACAGCGAAATTGCATTTCACAATCAATCTAACTTGACAGTGAGCGGCTCGACGGTTGTTGAGGCCATCGCGTAATCCGTTCTCCACCAGAGGGCTTGACACCAATCCTTGCAGCATCCATTAAAGTTTTATTTTTTAGCATTTGAGCCTGTATCTAGGGCAATCATAAATCGGAGGACAAAACAATATAAAGAGGGAATGGTCTGGGCGGTTGAGTTCCGAAGAGCCCATCCCTCACGCATGGCTGTGGTCAGTCCAGAGCCTGCCGGGTGAGCTCTTCGATTGGGGATTTCACGAGGTCTCGACTCTTTGTCGTGTCAAAGGCGTAAAAAATCTTTGTACGGCAAAGAGCTAATAGCGAGCTGATAGCGCCAACATATTTTCTTGGCATCAATCAATGCAATTGAGCGATTCTGATGACTTCGTCAAAAAAATACCCCTCAATAGTCCACCTAGAGTGAAGATCATGAACTAAACATCAAGAAGTTTTCCACTTCCAGACAGTCTTCCATTTGATAGATCAAATAATTCTATCGTAACATTGTTATAAAAAATGTTGAAGCTTTGTTTTTTCAACTACGTTCTACAGATCTCGCCATTATTTAATTAGTTACTATGTGAGAATTGTTCTTGTTCTACTCTAATAACCTGTGATTTTTTTTGTTCTCTTGTGAAGCAGCAATCTGCGTTCCGAGTTAACGGTCGAGCACGCTGAGCCGCGCAGGTAAAAGCGTTTCTATCTGTTTGACCCTTTTGTTTCACCGTCCAAAGTAGTTCCACGTAGATTGTGTTGCATGCCCTGCGCCATCTCCCGTTGGCATTGCACAGCGAGCACTGTGCTCCAACGGTAGTGTAGTCGCGTTGAAACTTGGTTTCCACGTTGTATTGAGCACAACAATGGTGATGAATTGATCGAGACACTAGAGAGCTTGTTTGAGTTTTATTGGATTGGCAGTTACGCTCTTTGTGTCGATTCAATCGCTATAATTAGACGAGAGTTTGCGTGGGTTGAAGATTTTGGATACACAAATGAACGGAATGTACGGAAGTATTCTATAGTTTAGTCAAATTACTGGCACTGATCGAAAGATCTTTATTTTACCGGATGATTTTGGTGTAACATAGTTGGATCATTTGTGAACGTTGTTGTAACCTAAAAATGATCAAACAAATCCTGAAGGGCTTCTATGTTTTCGAGATTATTAGAAATATCTCAGAGGCGTGTAATCTACTAGTGTGATCCCCCGAAAGCAGCAGCGATAGAGGACCCGAAGTATTGAGATTGCGATCATCAGTTTATCGTGTTTTCCACGTCGACCGTTCCGATTGTCATCCTGTTATTTAAGGCAAGCGAAAAAAGCTATAGTTATTCAGCGTCTCGGTCACGTGAAAAGGTTATCGCTGAGTTCGCCTTATCTTGAGAAGGCTGTTAGCCGTGTCTTTTTCGCTCCTTCGGCGTCTCTCGATTTTTTCTCCTTTACGATTTTCCACTCGAGAATGACGAGGCCCGGGTGAGATAGGCATGACGGGGCGGTGAGCTGGGGCAGGTTTCAGTGTAGTGATGCACTTCGCGAGAGGAATTGTTTGGAGGACAGCTCTACGCACTCGAAGCGTACTCATCCGGTACTTACCAAGGTATAGTGTATGGTTTATTGAAACGCTTGTCTTTATCGAGCTGCGCGACAATCTGCAGTGGTGCGTGATTTTCTTTCGATTTATTGCGACACGTTTATCTATCATCCGAACCGATAAAAGTTATTCTGCCTTAAATTGCAGAAATTGGTATCGCGATGTGCTTCTTGATATTCGTTGTACAATTACAGAGACCCTATCAATGGCACTTTTGTAGATTCCTTGCGGGACTGTTGAAGCATCATCACTTTATAGTAATTTGGAATCTTTTATACCTTTATTAAATGGAAAAATTCGTATTGTATTTGTCATTAGATAGTAATTTAGAAACGATCGACCATCAAAAGATCTCCAATTTTGTGTCCAAAAACACTGATTTCGTCACCGTATGAAATGGATACATATTTGTTATCATTGGAAGGTCATCATTGTCGCGGTTCTCACAATCCTTGTGCCGTAAATTACTGTCTGACTTTTCGGTTTTTTCAAATTTTGTTTTCGTAATTCGGGATAACAATTAACCATGGCACCAAAACAAAGTATCGAATCGAAGTTCAAGGAATTGAGATTGGGTTGATGCCTTCTTGCATGCAAACACGTACTTCAGCTGTGCAAACAGCGATAGTACACGTTTGAACATCGAGTGGGTTTGCGGCGCTCTGCACTTTCTATAATCTCGCGTACTTGTTATACATAAAATAATCATTTACATTGCACCTAAAAAGATATTTCGCCTGTGAGCTAAATAAGAAAAGCAACACCAATAATGTCCGAAATCGTAATTGATCACTATGACAAAAAAATGTGCTTCGATTCGACTTTGCAAAAGTAATGTGCGATGGCCGGGAATCGAACCCGGATCAACTGCTTGGAAGGCAACTATGCTGACCATTACACCACCATCGCACTACATACATTTCATACTCATTATTTGGATGATAGGACCCAATTAGGGCCCAATTATTTTCTATGATATTCGCGCACTTTGATGGTGTACTCGAACACACGCGCTACACAAATGTGACGCTTCTGACGGTTTTAATTCTGAAGAATTAAAAGGAAAATTGGCGAAAAGCTCTTAGTGATAATCAATTTATCTAAGATGCAAGAGACAGCTTCAAAATCTGAACATCAAAATACTGCAGACTACGAGTGTCGCATAACGTTAGTGGTCCTGAATACAATACATAAGTCCACCAGAACGGTTTTCTCATAAGACTGTTTTGCACGTTTCAACAGAGAGTATAAGTATGAATCCAGATCGTCTGCTTAATATACAACTAATTAATATAAAACATCAAAAAGATGTGCGATGGCCGGGAATCGAACCCGGATCAACTGCTTGGAAGGCAACTATGCTGACCATTACACCACCATCGCACTTGATGTCAATTAGTTGCAACATAATTTGCATAACACCTTTCGGCCACTTTTTTGTTTGTTTTGCAATCATAATCTAAGGCAGGACTGTCGGACAAAGACTGTCACGCCATGGTAGAATTAAAATTATCGTTCAAGATGTCGACATCACCGATTCGTGTAAGCTATGAAGCTGAAAAGTGTTTACCGTGTTGTTTGCATTTAATCAAATTTCTTCTTTTTTATCCGACACCATCGGGGTCCAATGCGGAGTGATGTAATAGCTGCAACGTGCGACACTCGGCCCGCATCCAACGGCAGCGAACGCAATAAATTACAATCATTTCCATACGGCAATCGCATTACCGTCGGACAACTGGTTTACAGTTATGTATTAAGCGGTTCGTCGTTGCTACCGTTGCGATGCGGAAAGTTTTTTTATCCCTTTCTTCTTACACAAGTCCTGTAATTTCGGATTTAATGCACTCGTGTTAGTCGTCTTTCTGAAATTCTCTTTTTTTTAAGACGTCACTTCCCGATATTTATCAGCACTTCGCAAGCGTTCTTGACTGATATTGAAAATCATCGTTGTCGTTTTATCTATTCCCTGACTGGAAGTGTTGGAAAGTTTTTGCCGATATGTAAACGATACATTCCGTTAACATTATTCAGGATCGTGTTTTCACGTTGAGGCTGCGTAAAACAGAACATCGGAAATAAGGATTCGCTGCAAATGACTGTAAAAAGTTAGAAACAAATTACTTTGACTCCGATAACCGTAAGCCTATTCTAACTAGCTTATAGCACATTCGATCGATCCTAGACAATTCATAAACCGTGTTACGTACCACGTATGTCCTAATCTTATATTTATGTGACCTCATTCCGTTATCGGAATCAAGAATATAGTTACTTTATGCACGTGACAATGCTATCGCATGAATTTTCACGTCTGTTGACCGTGAATGCCGCATGAGCATAAGTTCCTCGACTTAATTAAAATTCCACAGTGACAAGCAGAAAAATCGTTATCCTATAAACGGGGTAATTTTTAACATTCTTTGAATATTCTATCAACAATTTTATGATCGATTATTAACGATAATGATAGTAAGTATGGGAGGGGCAAAAGTATAGAGGAAGGGATTCCCCGATTGTCGCGCACGATCGCACAGTTAAGCGTGTTCATGCTCAGCATAACACTGGAGGAGGCTCCGTTCACCGAAGCAGGCTCCTATAAAACACATTGCCTCAGTAGCGAAGCAACGGTCATCTTTTGCTGACGTTTCCAACCAGTGTAGTCCAGAACATTCCTGCCTAACTGCAATCGGCATTTATTAAAATTGTTGTAATTCCAAGTGAATATCACAATGACGAATTTTCGGTGGACAAAAAGTGAAAGAAATATTTGTCACTGTTTCGATAGTCTAGTCATTTGTTTAATGTCCTGAGTCAAATAACTTATTTCGACCTGACCTTATATACGATAGCTTGTGATCAGTACCTAAGCATTTTATGGTTCTATATCAGTGAATACCAACATGATCAGTTGTTACCAACTGATCACCGTCCTCTACGTTCAGTGAATGTTTTCATATTCCACCAAGAAAACGCTCAAGGTTTAAGAGGAAGTGACACACGCACTCTCTCGTTCTCTTCCAATCCACTGCGATCGCCGATGATACTATCGCACTCGGACTCATAGCGGCGTCAGGCGTGTATCACTTCGCCTTAATACTGCGTTGAACTCCCGGCGTATCAAACGAGTTACGAAAGGTACTGTTGAAAAGCCCGTTGTGTCTAACGCAAAGCGATCTATACTACCACTGCCACTACAACGATATGACCGTCGAGTCGTGTGACTAGCGAAAGATTTCTAGTCTTCTAGTATATTCATAGTAGTCGCGTCGCGGAGCGGCGTGCCATCGGGTCTTGTGTGGGGACTGTGAAGAAATTATCTTTCGTTGCGAAAAAAGAAAGCCGAGCATCAGAGGTCGTCGCGCCACTGGCTGTGCCGTTGCTGCTGTGTTCGTGACGAATTTCGTGACTATGCAAGCTAGATAAACGTATACAGTGCCAACGATTTCAATACAACAAGAAATGAACAGTGTTTATCAGCGAATGAGTGGGGGACGTTGGTATCTTTGCTGAAACAGCTGATTCTCGTAATCTTTGGCCGTAGCTGTTTTGACTCGCGCGCTCTTGGATACTGGCTGAATTCCTCTAACGCGAGCTTCGGCGTGTCATACCCGATTCCCGACAAACTTCGGATCTCTCTTCTGCGTCGATTAATTTCGTTGAACCGCCTGTTGCTGGTAGTCCTACACCAGTGACTCTGGCCGCCCAGTTGTCGGGCAATTAGTGACTTCGTTATTCGCCGTGACGTGGCTTCTACCGCTATCAGGATCAGTTACGTCGTTAGTCAACGTTCGTCGGTGCGGTTGTAAAGTTGTACGGGACTCGGTGAACTGTTCATTTTGCGGGTATTTCTTCGAGTGGCTTCTGACGTCAGATTTAATTAAACTGGTTCGAGACACTACTTTTTTCAAAATAAAACGCCTGCAGTGAAGTGCGCAGCGTTTGAATGTCGGTTCTTTTTCTGAGGAATGTGATCGCTGCTTTGAAAATGTTACGTGTACATCTTAATTTATTTGGGCTGTCGCCAAAGATTTTGCAGCAGTGAGTGTTGTAAATACGGAGATTAGTTTTTGCGTGGACAAAAAAGAATTAACATGGTGAGAGACAACAAACCGAGAAGGAGCAGCGTCAGCGAGGTCCACGACTGGAAGGGCATTCCGGATCACGCTATTGCTGGAGATAGCGAGAAGGAACGGGAGTCGCGGAGGAGACGGCGATCCGGTACTTGGCCGTGAGTTTCTCGAGTTATCATGTTGAATGAACTACACCGGGGTGGATAACGGAGGCCCCACGTTGTCTACGTCATTATCATATTCTCGTCGACTGTAGGGGACATAGGCCTGGGTTTCCACAATATAACCATACCCACGTGTTTGTGCGGTCCGCTTTAGTGGAGACAATTTTCTCAACCTACTATCTCATGATAAATGGAGACAAGACATGATTAGAGATTGCTTTTAATTTGATATCGTCTATTCCGTATCTCATTCTCGTAAGTTACGACTGGTGACTTGGTCAATAATGAAGATACCAAACCTAACTAATCAAGGTTAAAGACGGTCTACATGATCCGGTATGGTCTAGTGGCTAGGATATCTGGCTTTCACCCAGGAGGCTCGGGTTCGATTCCCGGTACCGGAATATCTTTTTTTTCCCTCGATTTACAACGATTACAAATATTGCCTTTCTTCTTTATTTCATGTTGAATCTCAGCTCAATTTTTTCAATGGAACGTTATCCCATGCATGATTGGATGGAACATTTCATGGTTATTCGATAGCAGCGACCATTTCAGTCGATTCCTGCTGAAAACCTGTGGTGGTATAAGCTCCGGTATGGTCTAGTGGCTAGGATACCTGGCTCTCACCCAGGAGGCTCGGGTTCGATTCCCGGTACCGGAATATTTTTTGTAGTATTCGCTTATTCCTCGATCTTACTTTTGTTTTGCAAACCCTGCCTTTTTCCACCGCAAAAGGTTGTACCATTCCAGTAACAAATTCAACTCGCAATTGTAATATTGTTGATTATTACAGACATCAATTAGAGCCGACATGACTCGCGCTATTGAAAAAGAATTTTATTAGTTTTTCGAAAGAAATGTATAACATTGGAGTATAGAATTAGAAATAAAAAAGAAATTCCCTCGGAAGAAAAGATATCCTCGGTGCAAGTCGACACTAGTTGCATCGATTTTCCGGCATGCCTAGTCGCGCGTGCGTGAGGCAAAACGAGATCCCGTGAACGCTTTCGTCATCGCCTTCGTAGTCAGTGGCGACCCCGTCTTGTTGTCGGCTCGACGAACGAATTGGGTCGTCGCATCGAGATATTTCTCAATTGTTTTCGCGCCGCGTACATCCCGCTTGAACATAAAAAAAATGGAACGAACAAATCACTGTGCTAGAGCAAAGGATGATGTGGATCTAGATTCAAGGTACGAACAAAGTAACCCAAACGAAGGAAAAAACATTGTTCACTGCTTTCGTACAAGAAAGTTTGTGAGACTTCGAAAATATTATTTCGCCACGGTCATATTTTTAGATGTCTTTCGTGACGTTTGTTGCGCTCTAACTGCCATAGCCGCGACCAAGTGAATACAACGAAATAAGAAATTATATCAGTATATTCGGTTGCAGTCGTCGCAACAAATCTTCCTCAATACAAAAAATTATTATTCATTTAAAACACAATTTCGATTCATCTTCTAATTCAGGGAATCTTGTTGGGCGTCCGCAGAATTCAAGGTCACGTAACCACGTGCTTTTGAATCGTTCTAAACGAAGAAAGAATTTAATCGTAACCCATTTCAAGAACAACATCTACTAAATTAAAAAAAATATATATATTAAATGAAAAATGTACAAAATCGTAATTTGTCCTTATGAAAGATAGAAAGTAAAGCGATTTAAGAAAGTTCGTAAGAAGCGTATCGGATTATGCGTAAATGCCTTCGAAGTTCCCGCCTCGGGCATTCACACTCGATTGGTACGGTCACGTGACGCAGCTTCGCGGTCGTATCGCGCGCTCTCAGCATTTCCACACGCTCTTTCGGCGTTCCTACAGACTCCTCGGGACAGCAAGAAATTGACATAAACAAGAATGAGGGTTCGCTCGCTTTCGCAATGCTTCTTTCGAAAGTTTCGCTGAATTTAGCGAATTCCTTTTGACAAAGTCCAGATCGGTCGTCTTTTTTTTCCAATGTTGTTTTCTTTTTCTTTTTTCTTTCGCATTCCCCTCCTCGCCCCCGATACACTAGCGAGCGAGCGCCTGCCGAAACGCGCACCATCAGCACACCGCACGCGTCGCTCTCGAGAAAAATATCTGCGTGTCTGTCTTACCGACGGAAATACTTTGCGTCCGTGTGTCGCGAACGCCGCGAGGTCTTGCGCGAGTGTGTCGCATCTGTGCGGCCCGCGGTGTATCTCCTTGGTCGGAAGAATCCGATTACGTCTGGGTCTGGGCCACCTTTGCCTCGAGCGGCCAGTTCGCCGTCGTGTAGTGCACTGAAATCGTTCGTCATTCGACGTCCGGCCACGTTCCGATCGGGTCGACTCATTAACTGCTCGCCGCGCCGTTTTTACGCAGAGTGCGCTTCGATTCGTCGCCTTAGTTTTATTTTTTCTCTCACTTCCGTCGCAATTCGTTGCGGCATTTTTTTTCGTCCGTTTATCACTCAATCATTTGTGTTTATCCGTTGCAATGTTGAAATACACAATTCGTCAGTGAAAAGTGCGAGAATACGTTTCGCGATTTTTTGATTATCGAAACATTGTTGTCAAAAACAAAGTCTTTAGAATATCGTCTTTTGTCTCTGTGATATTTAAAAAAAACAAGAATCCGGGTTAGAGAATATTTTCGACTGATCATTCTTTGTTTCCCGTTTTTTCGTCGGCAACAGGTCTAAGGATTAGCACAATTTCGTGAGTCCCGAGGAATCCTTTTGCCGGTTTATTGTCAGCAAGTCGCGGCAAAGAGCGGAGTAGCTGCTTTCGATAGATCATTGGAAATTCAGGCCCCGATGGACTCTGCGAGCGTAAAGATTCTTTTGTGTACAATTCACGTGCGCGACGCGAAAAATCATTGGCAGACAATTTTTTACGAGTGAGAAATTCATTCGCGTGGCATTCAGTGATCCGAGTTTTTGTCGTAATGGACTTGGAAACTAATCCAAAGTTCATTAAGTTAGAAAATAATTTTTATTTTCAAAATCAATTTGATTTTTTTTATAATAGTTTTGGAAAAATGATGGATTTCTTAGCTATAATTTTTATATTATTATCGATAGATTTGTATCGATCATTTTTAGAACGCTTCATTCATTTGTATCGACAAGTTTTCAAATATTACAGATTTTTCTGTATCGATCATTTTTTAAAAGTTTCGTTAACTATTTATCGATAACTATTGATAATATATCGATTTATTCTTATCGATAACTGTTGATAATCTATCGATAGCTCATCGCTCAGTTTTTATCTATTGGTATCAATATTTGTTAGAAAATAATCGATTTTCAATTCGCTCGTAAAAATTGTGTATCTTCGATGAATTCCTAGATCATAGCGTAGATCGATTGAAGTAGATTTTTTTTCGTTAGATCCGCAAATCATTGTTCGTTTTTTACGTGAATCAAAATATTTGGCTTTATTTTCGTTCGTGTTAGCCTTTCCGCAATCGTAGTGATTCCCTCAAAACTGTATCGCATTCGCGGTGTTCCTCTTACCAACGTGGATACTCCACTGCACACCTCGAAGATACCCTTTCACTTTTGTCTCCTCGGGCGAGTCGTGCCTCTTTCTCTCTCTCTCACTCGCATTCCCGTGCAAAATCTCATTGGTCACCTCGCTGCCGCAAGGATGACCATGAGTAGAAGCCGAGAGTCATCGTCTTCTTCGTTGCCGAACCATTAATCTTCAAGGTCCCGAGAGCCGACAATCTTCAAATCCAAAGTCAACAACGAATCATTCCGAGTGTTTCGACGCTTCTTCGTTTTTTTTTCCTCTTCTTCAATGACTTCAACAACGGAAATCGACGAAACAATCGCGACCGAATCCGATCGCAGTGTCCACCCCGATTGCCCGGTGCTCGTCGACTATACCCTCGGGGATCTTTTATTCATAGTCTTCGCTCGGCCACTCGGCTCGACGGTGCTCCTCGCCCGACGACGCACCGAATTGTCAATCGTTGAACTTTAGTTTCAACCGCGACGCATCGGCCGTCGCGGTGTCGCGAACTACGGTTGACCCGAGGAATTCGAATGCGAGTCTTCGGTCGCCCCTCCTCCCCGCGTATGTTCACCCAGTCCGACGAGCCAACGGGGTAGACTACGCACCCGGAAATGAATTGATTTTCGGTTTTTCGATGAGAAAAGATGTTGACACACGAAAAACAATTCCACTAGTCGATAACGTCAGAACGCCGAGGAAGGAAAAATTCACGATTTCAAATCGATACAAATCAAACAATCGTTTCAGCGAAATGAAAATAGAATATAATTGTTAATTCATTATCAATAATTGTAAAATAATTGAATGATAGTAATATTCAAATAAATATACAAAATATACACATTAATAATTATTTAATAATTATTAACAATAATTATTTAACAATTATTAATGCATTCGTTAATAAAAAAAATTTGTGGAATGCTTTTTTCGCAATTCGAAATGAATATTTGAGTTTCCTCTGAAGTTTGAATCGTGTTTTCGAATCGTTTAGTTAGCCACTGGGCGAGGTTTTCTTTTTTTTTTTAACGGAGAATAGTTTTCGACAAAGTGAAAAAACGAGAAACAACGTATTGCTTGTTAACACGGGCGTGATTTATTCCACAAAAATCGGGTCGAAATAAGCAAATGCAGTGTTAATTATTTGCATCGTTATATATAGCCGCGGAAAGGAAAGACAATGGATCAAGTGTCGCCGTTGCGCGATACTTCCTCGAACGGTTACGAGACGAGTTTTCACAGTGACAATTTTGACAATGGTGCGAGCAAGCCGATCGCCGAGAATGGCAACAAAAATCGAGTTCTCAGGTAGTCTCATGGATACGAATTAGAATACGATACACGTGAGAACGTTTATTCACACTCTAATGCAGTGATTTAGTTTCAATGCGCAAAAATGAATACCCAAGTAGGAAGCAAATCAAATCGGGACTCGCGACACTTTTCGATTTTTCATTTTTAAGATTTACATTTTCGTTCATTGAAGGTCTTTTTTTTTCCGAAATTGATTGACGTTGCATTTTTTTTAATCCTCTGAAAGGTTTGTACGAATCGGTGAAAAATAATGATTTCATCTTCGATGGTTGCGAAAATAATAAATAAAACATTGTGCCCTGTTTTCGGGACGGCAATCGGTTGTATTCCCTTTGAAAAAATGTAAATCTTGTTATTTGAGCCGAGAAAAAAGATACCGTAATAATTGTCGACGCTCTCGATTTCTCGAAAGGTCAATTCCAAATGAAGCTCCTCGATCGTTTTGTTTTCGCTACGATCGAACAACATCCTCGCGCGTGCGTCACGCGTGCGTGAAATCTGCATCTTGCCCCGCCGTTTTTTTCCCGCTTGTCGTTAATTGTGAGACTGCAATTAGAGTCTGAACCACACTCTGTTGCGCGGCTATTTATTCCTAGCAACATTAGATTGCTCGTTACAATGTGTGTGAATTAACTGACGTTGTTTATCGACAGTTGTATCAAATTTTTCAATCATTTTTATTTGATTTGTTTTCGAATATCCATAAACATTATTGTTAATGTTTCTGCAATTCCGAGAATAATTTTTTTGAATAGCAGGAAATCTAAACATTTTTTTTTGTCACAAATAAAAAATCATGAAATTGTTAGCACTAATTAAAAAAGTAGTAGTTTTAACTCGTTTTAAATTTAGCACATCCATAACATGACCACAGGTCAATGTAGATATGTCTATAAAAAAAAAAGGAAATTATGAAAATTTACCGGAACGAAAATCCTCACGTGTTTCGACGACCGGCGATTTCCCTCTTTCGAATGAATAATTCACTGTCACGCGAGCCGAGCTCGATCGGCTGACGCAACCAATCACGTGCTGCACAGCCCTCTCGTCCACAATTTTATTTTCGTCGACACTGTAGCGGTTTATCGTTAAAAATACACCAAACAGTGTTTATCGGCAACGCTGACCGTTGCCGATAAACGATTTGCGTCTTTCCCGATACAATTTATCGGTTCCATTTTCCTTTTTCTCGATTCGCGATCGAAATTTTTACCGAGCAACGGATAAAGCCCGCAATCGCAGTCAGTTCCCGCGCGGGTATCCGAATCTCGCGAGCACGCTTTTCTCGCCTCGTTTCTCTTTGTTTACATTTTTCCCTCGCGATCGTAACAGTAGCCGCTATTATTGGTCTTCATTACACGAAGTAAACAGTCTTATCGAATAATCATTTTTTTATCCTATATAAAAATGTATTATAAAATGTATCATCAATTCGGCTTCCTCAAGAAACTTTGTGGACTTTTTTTTATTATGTAAATTAAGACTGTGATAAAAGAAATAGTAAGAAATACGCTAATTTGGTTGGCACTATTTTTTATGTGAGGTACTTGTAAAAAATTATTTATTAACAAAAATAACCACGTTATTTTTTTTATTTAATGAATTAGATATTGAGTTAAACATTTCCGTTATAGTCAATTAACGAAATGTATTGTTGTTTTTTATTTCGATTTTTGTCTACATTCGTAGAATTTTTTGCTCGAATGATTTTAAAATTAATTGGATTCGTTTTGTTGTTTGTCAACAGGAGAACCCGGAGTCTGAACGCGCCGAGTCCGATACAGCAGTTTGGGCCATGCGGTCGTATAATGAAAAACTCTGCCATGGTCATGTGAGTATCTCATCCACGTGTCGTCACGATGACTTATTTATATTATATTCGATTGACAAATGGATCAAAAGTTTTTTTGCTGCCGTGTCGCACGTGTCTCGTCAAATAAATAATCCACGAGCGAGCGATACTCGCAATCGCCGCCAATGCAATCGCCGATTCTTTCCCGTCTTCTGCATGCCGATTAGCCGAACCCGATGTTGAATATTTTCCAAGCTTATTTACATTCGATTTGCATCGACATAACGAATGTGTCATCGGACTCAGGAACAAAACTGTGCTCATCTGCTCCAATGTTATTTTGATTTTTTTTTTTTTTTTTTTTTCAAAACAAAAATAATTTTGAAAAATCGATTTTTAATTTAAAAAAATAGATTTTCGATTTATATTTCATATTTATATTATATATATATCAATATTTATATTAAAATGATTCAAGAACCCTTCTTTTTTTTTCACTTTTGAAAAAAGTTTTGTATTAAAGTCGACGGTCGATTTAATAATGAGCCGCGAGGCGCACGCGACAAGTGCACAAGCGAGAGATATAGACGAGGGAAGCGACGAGGAGGGGATAAAAAAAATTGTCCACGCACTGTGACGAGGCAGTTAATTACCCGTTTGAAAGTTATAATTCGTTCGTAACAATGCGCGAACCGCGCGGACACGACCGTAGGCTACGCGCGTCTTTGGGTAGCGCATGCGCATAACTAATGAAAATTGTTATCGTTAAAAAAAACGTGACTCTTCGGCGTTCTGTCAGTATGCGCGGGACCCTCCGCCCGGGACTATCGCAACATGCTAGTCTCTGCTCCGTTTGATAATTTTTCAATCTTCTTTCAATCGTGAATCAGTGATACCGATAGAAACTTTAATAATAATAATAATAAATCTTCATTATCGGTTTGCCCGAGCAGAGACCAAATCAGTGATATATTTTTAGAAATTCTAAAATCAGTATAAATCCACTTGCCCATAAATCATATTTCTTAAGATTTTTTTTAATCTCTTAAAATAACCAATATTCGTCGTTTCGTTAATATTTGTACCGACGAATCAAGACTGTAATCAACATGGTTGGATTTGTGAGGTATGTTTTTTTTTCTTAAGTTTGTTTATTGAAAAAAATCTTTATAGAGGAAGTTTAACTTCTGTGAAAAATGTGTTTTCGAAATTGCTATTCCAACGTGTTGTGTTCGTATTCAATTATATTTTTATATTCAATTTGAATATTTTTGTACTAAATATATTACATTTTATATTTCAAATTTTACATTTGATACACTTTTCGATTTACTTAATTTTTTAACAATTGTTTTTGTAATTCAACCGCTCCGTATAAATTCGTTTCTACGAATATTCTCGGAACAATTTTATTAATTCGCAAATAGCGTGCGGGAAACTCCGTGCGCGAAGGTTTAAAAAATTGCTTCGCGTCTATACGAGTAAAAGAGTTTTGTACGGAAAACTGGAGTAATGCGGGTTCGAATCGACTACTCCAAAAATGTTGAAAAATACAAAATCCCCGAAGCAAGTAGACGTTACGGTGAAATGAGCTACACTAAAAAAAAATATTATTAATAAACAAATAAATGTTTCTGCGACAAAAAAGTTTGCTACCCAGTCATACCCTTAAATACGCCTAAAAGATCCAATGATATAAATTATGAATTAGATATGAAAAAAAAAGTTTTCTATCGAGCAAAATCGATCGAGACCTTGACCCTCGTTATCACCGATGTATCTGAAGGAACAGTAATAATTCGTTTCGCTCGGACCTCGCTCGTTTTTATTCCCCCGTGTCGAAACGCTCCGACCGTCGGCGAAAAACAAACCCGCGAAATTGTTAAAGTTCGGAACGCAACACGAGAGTAACAGTATCGCGCACGCAAAAACACGTCGATCGATGAACTTCGACCCGCGGTCAGCGCCGATAGACGGGGGGTCTTCATACCCTCGTGCGCATCTAATGTTGCGTAGCTTTTTTCGTCGTGGCTTCTCGACTCGTTATCGTAGTAATTGTCGACCCTAAAAAAAAGACATTGAAAGTTTTGCAGATTTTCATATTATAATTTGAGTTATGAATAAATATCATTATAAAGAACGACAAAGATAACCGTCCTAAATAAAATAATATTTATAATAATAATTGATCATATTTTGCAGCTAAAAGATTCATATTTTTCGACTATATTTTGATACAATTAATTTTCATGGGACAGTTTCGACGAAATATTGGAGTCGAGTAAGATTTTTTTATTAATTTTTTTTTAAGGATACGATATATCGATAAGAACGCCACTAACAATCGCACTAGTCCCGGTAGAGATGCATTATGGTAGCCTTTGGAGTTCGTCGCCTCGACCTATTTACATTCGAGTTTCATCGATCCGGCCCAGCGTGTAAAAAAGAGGCGAGGTGGACGTCTTTTGAACGGTCACGACTCACCTCTAACCCAATGACTATGCAGTTTCGGAATTTTTTTTTCGAACGATCGATCGATCGATCAGTTTGGCTACGAGGCTTTCCTCCTAACGCGATGAATTGTCGTTAGCATAAAGCTCTCGATAGACGAATTATCATCGAAATTTTCAGGCAGACAATCTTCGAAAGAACAAAACAAAAAAGCGCATCGAAATTGCCTTATAAAATATTCATTATCGATCTTCTAATCTAACTTTTATCGAGCCTCTCTTTCTCTCTCTCCCTCTCTCTCTCTCTTGTTATAAATTATGCATGATAATTGTTGCGATGATTTACAATGCCCCGGAAAATCCATCTATCTAATATCACGAGTGGCGAATAATTAAACTCGCAAACTAATTGTTCTCCGCTCTTAATTTATCGATCAACGTCCTGCCGGCCACGTATTGGGCCATTCAAGTGATTGGATTGTGTCAAGAAGGAACGAAAAAAAAGATATTAATATGCGAGTCGCTTCAGCATTTTTTTTATCGACGTTCACCGGACTGACAATTGAATACTTCTCCCGTAGAATTTTTTTTTTTCATAATATTAAAGAAAATAATGAAACGCCCGAACATATTGCTTATTAATTCCAAAGCTCAACAATTTGCTGGTTTTCCTTTCAGAATTTTTTAATTTTCACAGCACTTTTTTTTCATTGACAAATCTCCGATAGAAATGAATCGCACTTAATTTCCTTATAGAGAAGCTTTGTGGATTTTTTTTACCAATCTTTGAGAAAATAAAAATCGAATGAAAGCAATTTTCGATTGCATTTCTTTTTTCTAACTTGGAAAAAAAGAGGAAAAACATTTTTAAACATGTTCCAAAACAATTTGGTCGGTTCGGAGAAGCATTAAAAATGTTCGATTAAGGTATCGCTGCGATTTGACGATGAAATGTTTCTGACGCTTGTGTTACTATTTTCTCAATCAGGACCATCCAAGATCCTGCGTCGCAGAGGCTGACATGGTACAAGCCGCCGCTGACGGTTCTCGTTATCAAGAAGGTCCGTGATTCTTCGGTTCTGCCACCGTTCGTTCAATTGGTTACGTGGTTAATCGAGGTAATTATACAAAAAAAAAAAAAAAAAAGTACTTGCAATATAAAATCCGTACGTATCTCCGAACGCATTAACTCCGAATCCTTGTTGAATTATATAACCGAGATATAACATCCGTAAATTATGGTCTGCGCGGTGACCTTGGTTCTTCGTACTTGAAGCAACGGCGGCTGCGACGACAATAAAAAAATATACGTATACGTTGTAAAGCGTAGATTTGCCTCCGACGGAAAACTAATGATTGAGAATGATTAAAAAAAAGCGGAATAAATCACTCTCGGTCAAATGAATTATCTAAAAAAAAAGTAGGAAACGATAAAAATGTAATTTGCGGAGAATCATAATGATAATGCACATAAATAGACGACAATGTATTACATATGTAAAAAAAAAAATTGAACATTAAAAAAAATGTATGCTTTTCTCGACCGAGTGGCATTGAATTGTCGCGTCGCGAATGCTCGTCAATCTTTGTAGACTTTTAACTTCGAATGAATGTATTTCGCGACTGCTGAAGAAAAAAAAAATTCCAACAAAAAATATGTAATTAATTTCATTGAAATTGCAGGAGAAACGAATGGTCGTGTTCGTCGAGGCTTCCGTGCTCGAGGATCCGGCGTTGACGCGAGATCCGCGGTTTCAAGGCGTTCACGACAGACTCCAGACCTTCAGAGACGGCACCGACGATCTTCAGGACAGAATCGACTTTATCGTTTGTCTGGGCGGCGACGGCACCCTCCTCTATGCCAGTCTACTGTTCCAACAATCGGTACCGCCGATAATGGCCTTTCATCTCGGCTCTCTGGGTTTCCTCACGCCTTTTGAGTTCGACAATTTTCAGGATCAAGTCACGAACGTTCTGGAGGGTGAGTCGCATCGACAATTCTCTCGAGAAATTAATTGAACAAAGGAATTATTCGATTTATCATTATGGAAAAAACATTGAGTTGAGTGACAAAATTAATTTATTCAATCACGCAATTAATCGAGTAATTTTTTGGCTAATAATAATAATAATAATAATAATGAAGGGATCTATAAAGTAAATAAATTGATCTATCACAAAAAATAATAATGGAATGATCAAGTCGATGATTATTGAAATGTCTGAATTTTCAATTTATTTCGTCGATTCATCAAATAATCGATGAATTTTTTTGTATAAGAATTGTATAGCAGTAATTGTTTATTTAATTGAATAATTCATCGAATCGGCAGGTCACGCGGCGCTGACGCTGAGGAGTCGACTGAGGTGTATAATAATGCGAAAGGGCGAGGATGGCCAGCCGACGAAACCGCCGACGAATCTTCTGGTCCTGAACGAGGTCGTCGTGGATCGCGGGCCTTCGCCGTATCTCTCGAATATCGATTTGTTCATCGATGGGAAACACGTGACGAGCGTTCAGGGAGACGGTCTCATCGTGAGCACGCCGACGGGCTCGACGGCGTACGCGGTCGCCGCCGGTGCTAGTATGATTCATCCGTCGGTGCCGGCTATCATGATCACGCCGATATGCCCGCACTCGTTGTCCTTCAGACCCATCGTCGTTCCCGCGGGAGTCGAGCTCAAGGTGAATTATAATTTTGTACAAACGATTTTTTCGCCCAACGTCCGGGCCGTGAACGGTGAGGACAGAATTTTTTCCTTTTTCGGACAATTTCGGCAACGAACGCTCGAGGTATTGCTGATAGATCGGATGACCTTTCGAGCTTCATCATTATCTCAGGGTCGCTGTCGAAATATCAAAGATCTTCTATTTTTCTTGTATTTCTTGTCGATTTTTTCGTTCAATTGCAAGAATTACCAAAATAAGGAAGCAAAGTCCGAAAATTCTTCAAATTGCGATCACATTGATTTAGATATTGGGGATGAAAGAAATCGATGAGAAAGCAATGTGAAAGTTTTCAATTATGGGGGCTTTTCGCATGTTTTACTTGATGATTTTTTTTATAATTCAATCATTTGAGACTCTAAAGATTGGCGACGGGAGGACCATTTTATTTATGAAATTCTCAAAGCGTTGAGGGGAAAATCACGAAAAAAAAACTTGCGGACATTCTTTGTTTCCAATGGGATTACATTTTATTCGTAGTTTTCGTCATTCAACAGAATTGTTTATCAATTCATTCGGAATTGTTAATTTTTCGATTTACTTAAACGATCAACGAATTGTGCACGGCAGATATCCGTATCGCCGGACAGCAGAAACACGTCGTGGGTATCGTTCGACGGAAGAAATCGGCAGGAGCTCTTTCACGGCGACAGGTAATTTGAAATCATAGTTCAGCGCTTATCTAATCGGGCCTTTCCGGTGTGTTGTTGAAATTGCAGATAATGGCGAACAGCAAGGCGCGCAGCACAGCCTACGTCTCATTCGACGGTCGAAATCAGCAAGAGCTACGCGTTGGGGACAGGTGTGTCCCGCGAATATCGCTTTATTCGTTCATCAACACGTTTCCTTTTATCCGTATCTTCTCTTCTTATCTATGTCTGTTCCTCCGTTCTCTTTGTTATCTCGATTTTCATTCACTTTACTTTTTTCGCTCCAAAAAGAATCTTCGCGCTTGGATCAATTTCTTTATAAAAAAAAATAAGTTCGATTGATTCTCGATGTGAATGAATCGCATCGGCGTTATCACGCTTATCATTCTCATTCTTGCTACCTGAAAAAAAAAATATCATAAAAAAATTTCTGTTTTTCTACAACTTTCGATGATTCGGAATAAGACGTGGGCTGTTGGCTGTCGGCTGCTGAAACTTCGTTCTATAATTCATAAAGAGTAAATAACGAATTTTCCACCATTCTCATAATGAATAATCGTGTTTTCATTGACTCCCTCGCCTCGCTGTTGAAAATTGACTATTAATGTTTCATTTCTCTTGTTTTTTTTCTCTTTTCTTTTAGTCTTCGAGTCACGACCTCGATATATCCGGTGCCTAGCATATGCGCGGCCGATCAGATAACGGACTGGTTCGACTCGCTCGCCGAATGTCTTCACTGGAACGTTCGCAAGAGGCAGAAGCATCTCGACGAGCTCAGCGATCTAACGCATTCCTCGAGCAACGACACTCTCGATTCTCTCGATCGTGATAGCTAGACACACAAAACCCGAGTAAGACGAAAAATGAACGAAAAAAAAAAAAGAAAAATAACGCAAACGATTTTTAAAAAGTCGGGCTTCGAGAGCGCGACGCGAGAGGGCAGCACAAAGCGGTTTAAGAAGTCCGACGAGACGGAAACTGCCGACCGACCGCAAAGGAGAACGCGAAAGAAAAAACTAAATTCGAGAAAAAATTATGGGCTCTAATCTTCAAATTTTTTTTAGAAGTTTAAATAATTGTTAAAAGCACATGAAAATTTGGGAAAAAAATGTGTGGGCACCAATTGTCGAATTTAAACAAAAAAAAAAGCAAAAAGATGAAAAACTTTCAGTCTCTCGTAGATGTGACGGTAGAAACCGTACTTTGAAATGTTTGTCAAAAGGCTGAAAAACAATTGAAAAAAAAGAAATGCAACGGACGATGGGTCCAAAGAAACAAACGGTTCCGTGCCAATTCAATACGGTACTTTTTTTTTACATGCGAAGCTTTCTTCGTGGCTCGATTCAGTGAAACTTGGATCTTTGCTCAATGTAAATGAAAAAAAAAAAAAATAACAAAAAAAAACGAAATCGGGGATTTTGTTTTGTGATTCCCGAGATCGGGAAGACATAAATTAACGAAGGAGCAAGAAAAGCGTTTCGAACGATTCAAATAGAATTGAGCTCGCTTTGACCCAGTACTTAGTAAAATATAATATAATTGTATATTCGTGGATAATACGTTTTTTTTAATTATGAGCTAAATGACGATTCTAAATGGTAGAAATATATTTAAAAAAAAAATACGGCCGGGAATCAATGGAATTAACGATGAACTTTAACCACGACAAAAAAAAAATGTTCCTCGAATAGGTAAGAGAAAAGAGCGCAGAAATTTGTTTTTTCCTACCTCTCCCCTTTTTTATCTGTATCTCGTTTTGTATAGATTGTAAGAATCGTGTAACGCGTAACATTGTAAAAAAAATCACTAATCCAAGAGAAATGCGATTTGTCGAGTGAAAGATGTTTTTTGCCATCGGTAGGTAAAAATGAAAAAAAGAAAAAAAAAAGTATATTTCTATCATCGAACGCTGCGCGATCCGATCTATCGCATAACGAGGAAAAACAAAACGCAACTTGTTAATGTTTAATATATATCCAAGCGGCAACTTTCCTATTGATAACATTTTTTAATAAAAATTATTTTTTTACCAAATACTTCGCGATGTATGACATTTATTGCGACGTGAAAACAAAAAAACAAAAAATGCGCCGTCATCGGGGATGTTCTTGTCTCGCGTATGTCAACAATCAATTAATTATAGAGCATTGTGTCGATCGCTGCGCGGAAAAATCAGATCACTCGCGCGAGGATAAATATCGCGACACCTGCGATCGACGCGCCGTTCTATCAAGGTCAGTCGCTCTATTATTCCGCGTTTCTCGCGATCGAAAGATTCTTGTACGGATGAATTTGTGTTTTTTGCTCAACTTTTTTTTTCATTCACTCGTACGATTCACGCGTTACGGGCGTTTCGGCCTTGAACCAGTAAAACGTATCGCGGGAATTATCGAATTCAAACAAGAAAATTATAGACGATTATTTAACAGCCACGACGATGAAAATATTAGTCATTTTTTTTGGATCGACTCGAATCGTTTCGTAACTCGTCTCGATGAGAATCATTAGAACTGTCTTTCTGGAGGGGGGGATAAAGTTTTTACGCTGAAAAACTAAGTGGCGCCGAGTTTCGTTTGGAACGAAAAAACGTCTTGTCGTTTGTTTGAACAGAACAGCGCGTTTGTAGATAATAAAAGGAAACAGCGCGCGGCACCTCGGTCACCGGCATCTCGCTGCGGCGCTCGCTCGCTCGTTCGTTCGTTCGCCCGCACCAAGGCCTGCGCCGCCGCAATGGGACTTTCTAACGACAATCACTTTATATAACTATAGTATGTATTATTCGACCCTTTTATTGCCACAGCACGAAATAAACGAACGGGCCGCGTAAACTTTCTGCCGCTTGGGAGAATTCGACGAAATCGTTGGGAGCCTCGAACGAATCGTGAAATGATTCGCGAAAAGCATTGAAAACAGGGTACATATTAATTTTTTTTTTTAAGTTTAAACTATTTTTTTTTGCACGGTCAAAGAACTTGACGTTCTGGAACTGGTACTAACGGGATATTTTTTTTAAAGTTCCTATCCTCAACAAAAAAAATTCGTAAGGATTTTCTTTGGTTTCAGACGCAGCTGAAATTGCGGATTCGAAGGGATTTAGATTTTTTTCAATAGAGTATTAAAAAAAATTGAGTCATACAGGATTGATTCGTTAAATGATTTTTTTTGTAAAATGATTAGTTTATCATTTTCCTGCATTAATGTTAGCACCGTCCGCATAATTTAATCTTTTCAGAATTTCATTAATTGTTCTCCTGATTATTTTACTTCTGTTTTCATTTTTATCGTAATTTCTGAAAGTATAGGTGAATTTTTTTCGTTTCTTCTTATACTGTTTAAACGAATGAATAACTATGCTTTTTCTTTTCAACAAAAGATTTCGACAATAACAATGGTCCGTTTCGTAACGTCGAACGGCGCATTATTCGTCACATTTATTATACAACAAACGTAAATACAAAATGATCGTCGGGCGTCTATCTACGAATAAACTATACGATTTACAATATATATTATTAAACACTCGAGCCTTTTTGTATGACATTTAATTGACGAAAGATTGACAAATGAGAAAACAGGAATCGAAAAAAAGAAAATATAAAAAAAATGAATATATATATTTATATGGAAAGAAGGATTTGGCCTCGGCGTTGTGTAATGTATATTTTTTATTAATATTCTTATTTTTTTTTTTTTCGAGGTTGGACTAGAGGACCTCTTTGGCGATCGGCCAAAATTTCATTTTCAGCCATCGATTTACGAGTTCGACGTTTTCTTTTCCTTTTCTTTCATTTTCTGGTTTTCTTTTTAATCGTACGCAGTTAACAAAACATGACCGCGCGGCGATGGGTTGTGTATTTTTCTTCAAATATAAATCAATGGCACTCTAGCCGTACAACAGTATTTATATATATATATATATATCACGAGAAAACGGGTCACGTCCTTAATATTCCTACTGTATTAGAGCGCAGTACAATCGATATATTCGTTACTTACTTCCGTTACTGACAAAAAAAAAAAAAAAAATCGGTGCTCGATTAATAAGTGCTTTTTGCTAACCAGAGCCCGGGCACGTTCGTCATTAAATCGATTTTTCTCTCTTTCATTTGCAACATGGTTTATTAATTATTCTTTTTTTTTTCAATTCTTTCTTCTAATTTTTTTTTCTCTATCATCCCTTCGAGCACTCTGACGTTTTTCGAGTTCTGTATTTTTCAATTTACCTTCATTAATTCTATCTACTTAATTCAACAGTTTCTGTACAAAAAGTCCAAAGTTGACGAACTCGATGGGATTTATCGCTCGCGATTGTCAAACAATCGTACGCCAATTTTTTTGTTAAATATATATACCATCTCTTTTTGTCTGGGTTTTTTTGTATACAATACATATACTATACATATATATACTTGTAAAAAATAAGTTACACTTTTGACTCGACGCAATAATTAATTAAAAAGAAAATCAAACGCACACTTCGCACATACAATCAACACTGAACACTGTACAATTCGATCGCGGCATCGATCTAATTTTTTTGTCGGTATGAAATACTTTTTCATTTTTTTTTTCTTCCCAATTTCGAGAATCGACAATCGAGACATTTCAATAAATAAACATCGAAATCGAACGAAACAGAAAGAAAAGAATGCATGAACGAGCGTTCGATCGTGAGTCGAGATCGGCGGAAAGAAAGAAGTCGAATTTCGATCCGATCGGCGACGGGGCGAGTCTAACGGTTAAGGCGAGATATTGCCGAGACGCAACGCCGTGGCAAAGCGTTCTTGGCCACGCGTACAGGTGTTCGACATTCGCCCCGGCAAGAGCGCGGTGAATGTAAATTACCGGTTTCTCCGATTATCCCTACTTTTTGATCCCCCCCGCGCTGCTCCACGTATCGAGGAAACCTCGAAACGTTTTTTTTTTCTATCGGCTATCTTTTTTTTCTACCGTTTTCAACCTTTTTTTTCTATCACCCGGCAGATTTTCGCGCGCTTCCAAAATATTTCGATTTTTTAAACAATTGTCTTCGACAAGGTCGAGGAAACCAAACAACCGAAACAATGAACACGAAAAAAAAATGTCGCACGCGAAGTCATCGAGTTTCATTTCTTTTTACCTGAATTTTATTTCTTCTGTGTATCGCAAAAAAAATTTTATCGACCAATTTTTTTTCAATCCTTACCGATCTTAGAAGATCGCTAAAGTACCGAGGACGAGCAAAAAACAAAAAGTGACGATAGAAAGAAAAAAAAACAGATACACCGATCAAACAGTACCAATATAGAATGCGCAAATTTCGTTTGGCTATTTCTGATAGTGTTTTCTTCTAGTCGACGTTCTGACGCACGGTGGAGCGTTTCGATTATTGGCATTATTTTTCAGAATCGATGCGGGCTCTTTTCTCCCGGATATCGACGAGTTGTCGGTGTATCTTCCGTGGCTCGTATTGCACGGCGTTGCGACGATGGTCGCGTCTTCGCGATCGCCCTCGAACAATCGGCACATTTCTCGCACGGGAACGCTGCGCGCCGCTCTGTTGAGATCGTGCAGGGATCTCGCGCGCTGTTTGCCCCTCGGACTCGTCTTCGAGAGGGACGATCTTCCGAGATCCTCGGTGCTGCGCGCCAATCTGCCGCCCATTCGCGACAACGACTCGAAAAGCGTCAATTTCTCGCGCACGGGAACGTAGTGATCGACCCTCTGACATCGCGCCAAGAGAATCGCGACCTCAGTCTCGCACTGCGTCGTTTCGGAGCTCTCGAGAATCGGCAGACTCGTCATCGTCGTTCTCGGCAACGAAATCGCGCCGCGCTCGCGTCTCTCCTTCTCCCCGTTCGTCGATCGTTTTTCCGTCTCGATCGTTTCTCCGTTGCCGCCGATCCGCGAATTCGAGCTCACTCGCAGTGCCTCGCGGCTCGCGATCGGTATCCTCGACAGTGCGCTCAATCGTTCTTTTCGCTCCTGCAGCATCGTCGTCTTCGAGGTCTCGCAGCCGATCGTTTGGCTCGCCGCGGCTTGGCATCGCTCCCGAACGTTTCTCCTCTCGCGCGCTCGGCTTCTTCGCTCTCCCGAATCCGTTCTCACGACGCCGGGACTCGGCGGACTGTCGGCCTTGCTTCTCGCCGAATTTTCCCGATTCCCATCCGCTTCGTTGTTGTTCCTCGCGTCGCGATTGTTCGCGTTGCTCTCGCGGAAGCGCACGATCGGCGATCTCGAGATCGGCGCCACCTTCAACGGTGGCAATCGTCGCGTTATCGCGTCCACGGTTTCCGCCGCTCTTACGAACGGATCGGAGGTCTTGATTTTCGAAAATTCAAGATGCTTGTCGGAACTCCGAATTTCTTCGTCTCTAATCGACAGTCTCTCGAGGGCACTCGCGGAAGTCTCGATCGTTCTCGCCGTCCTTTCGTTTCTCGTCGATTTCGCTTCTCCGTTCCGATTGCCCCCGGGAATTTTCTCCTTTTCCCGATTCTTCGCGGTTCTCCTCGACATTTCCGACGATTTTGTCGTCGTTTCGGCGTCCTGTGGATTCTTCGAATTCGGCGATTTAGCCGCTCGACGAATTTCATTGTTTTGGTTGTTTTCGGAGCTCTTCTCTTCGGGATCGTTGCCGCTCGAGTCTTGGCACGTTATTCGACAGATAGCGCTCGATTTCGACGAAGCCGTCTCGTCGTTGTTGTTGTTGTTGCAGTGATTCATGTTGTTGTTGTTGTTGTTCTCTTCGAGGCGAGCTTTTCGTCTCAGCGCGTCTTCCTCGAGTACGCGACGGCTGCGGGCCTCGTTCTCGCGTCTTCTGGCTTCCTTGTAGCGCTGGATGCGTTGCTCGCGCGTGTCGGCCTCCGGCAGGGCCGGCGCGGAGTCGATGGAGTCGACGCTCGAGCGACAACCCGCGCCCCATGGAAGACTGTCGTCGCTGCCCTCGCTGCTCTCGCTGCAGCCCCACGCGCGTCCGTTCAGCGTCGTCTCGATTTTCGGCAATATCGCCGATTGGATGCCGCGAAATTCCGTGAGATGAAGATCGTCGTCGCTGGAATTGCTGCTCGACCAACCGCGCAACTCGCTCCTCGCCCGACGACGCGAATCCTCGAGAACCGAGGCGATCCGATTGCTCTTGTCGCTCGTCGGTGAATCGCCGAGCCAACAGCGCAACTCGCTTCGCGAACGACGACGCGTCTCCGTCGGACTGTCCGGCAGCGGCACGGGACCGCGAGGGCATATCGTCAGTATCTCGAGGAAATTCAGGCAACGCTGAGCGCGAAAAGGCGTCTGGCGAACCAACTCGGCTGCTATCGCTCGCACCCATGACCAATAGATCGGCTCCGTGTCCGCCTGCAAAAAACATAAAGACATTATTTATTATTTATTATTTATTATTTATTATTTATTATTTATTATTTATTATTTATTATTTATTATTTATTATTTATTATTTATTATTTATTATTTATTATTTATTATTTATTATTTATTATTTATTATTTATTATTTATTATTTATTATTTATTATTTATTATTTATTATTTATTATTTATTATTTATTATTTATTATTTATTATGTATTATTTATTATTTATTATTTATTATTTATTGAGACGGATAAAGAGATGTACATTTTCGAGATTCCTTCAATTTCGACAAAGAGCAATTCGATTCGATCGACATGTTAAATCTTCGTGTTAACGGAAACGGGGAATGGGGAAAGTGCGCATTGGATGTAGCTCGATTTTCCTTGCGGCGAGCCGCAGATGGAGAGCCGCTAGTTATCAAGACGACGACGGAGGGATTGACCATGACACACGATTTCGCCTCGTGTGGATTGGAAAGTTGTCGAGAGTCTGGCCGAACGAAACGAACCGGGCGCTCCTTTTGCTATCTATCGTCGTCGTTGCTGTGTTTGTTGTTTTTTTTTTTCTTCTCTTCTAATTTTTTTCTATTCTATTTCTCGAAAGAATTCCAGTCGTTGACCGCGCGCGCTCGTCGCGACGAGGCAACCGTTAATTATTACTATTTTCAGAGGATGTGAAACTCTCACTTTTGTACATCGCCGCTCGCCGACGGCAAGATCGTTTTCCTCGGTGACATTTTTCCTTTTTTTTTCTTAATCGCACAATTATTTCGCGCGATGCGCGAACCATACTTCACGACGTCGATTCTTATTTTCTCAGAATTGTTTCGAGAAATAGGCTCGAAATTTTGTTTAATTATTTTTTTTATTGCGTGTTTTTATAGCCTCGGCGTTTTAATTTGACTTTGCAACAAAGATTTTTCAACAATTCGAAAAAATGTAATTAAACAAAAATGAAAATCGACCTTTTTTTTCGGCTCTAAAGCTTACGCAGACGTCTTGAGCCAACATTTCGTTACCGAATTGTCTGCGTCGAATCGATTGCTTCCAGTACTTTTTTGTTATCCGCACAACCGGCATTTGGTTTGCCTCTAAAAACGACAATAGAGAAAAAAAAAAACAACAATTACAGGAGACTCAACGAAACGAGGGACTTCCGCGAGTCCGCGTGGCTCGGTGTCCAATTCGGTGGCGAATTCACCAAACCGTAGCGAAAGACTACAATTAAGTTCGCGAGGAACCTTCGAGTCGAATAATTCCCGGAGTTGAGCAAATTCTACTTTTTCCCACTTTCCTAACTCGGAAGGAGTTAAAGTTGCGGGGAAGATAACGAATGAGAAAAAAGAACCAAGAAAATAAAATTATTTAAAAACAAATCAATAAACAGATAAATAATAAAATAATGAATGTTTCTAAATATAGAAATACGGTGACGAATTCCGTCGCTAAAATTGCTACGGAGGAAGTTTTTAGGACGCGACCAAGGCTGATTCGCAGTGCGGTTTGTTAACCAAATGAAAATAATAGACTTTTTTTAAGATCTTCATATTTCTTTAATATTTCTCTTGCTAACCGCGAGATCGGCGATTCGACGAATGGCTTCGCACGAAATCGAAAGAATCGCGAAACAATGGTTGGGGTCATGGGAGAAGAGGCTTCAGTTCTCTCACGACGCCCGCGCGCGCCCTCTCCGCCGTTTGAGTCTTCAAGATCGACGAGGTCGTCTCGAGCGTACCGGGCGCTCGGTGACCTACGCTAATGACGACTCGTCGTCGTTGCATAATACGGTGCGCGACGAGAAAAAACGAGATTCTAGAAAAATCTCATCGGCGATAAACTCTACCCGAAGCGATGAAATGATCCTTAATTTATTCCATATTCAATGTCAAATCGATGAATCGTCTTTAGTGCTTTATTTTACAACTGGGCGCGATCGGTTCACCTCGAGCGATCGAGATTTCGAGACCGGTGAATGGCACAAAATATCCATTTTTTAGCGACAAAAATGAAAGCCCATATTTGGAGAGAGATTTTGACAATAAATAACATTATAATATAAAAATATTATAATTTATAATAAATTTCGAAAATGCATTTTTTACAGAAATTTCGATCGGATACTCGGTTTAAAAATAGGAAATTCAAATTTTATTACGATTGTTTATTCAGCGCGTTCCCAGCGGCGACTGCGGGTCTGCCGTAGGTACGCTGACCGATGCAAGAACGCGGGAACACTAGAAATAAGTCGCCAAGCGGACTGGTGGTAACGTGCCAAAAAGCGAGAAGAACGAGGCGCGTAACAGCGCGCATGTACCTTTGGCCGGTGTTACGTTTTAGAATGTTTCTTTGGGATCGCGTCGATGCGAATACGATCGCCAAGTCGTCTTAGGTCAGGGATAGAGCGGAGGACGTTAGCCTCTCGGTGCAAAAAAAAATAACCAAGTAGTGTAAAAACACATACAATTTCTTTACAATGACTCGAGGGCAGAGAAATGATTTTTATTTTATATAGTAATAAAAATTATAAATAAATGAACAATTTATTCATAAGTTAATCAATAATTTATTATTACTTAATTGATAATAGAAAGGTGTTCTTATCATTATCATTATTATTATTATTGTTATTATTATTATTATTATGATTGCTTACCCAAAAGGTGGCCAGCAGATCGCCCTGCGAGTTGCTCAACGTAAAGCCGAGCGCCAGAACGTGAGGTTGACAAATGCCCGGCGTAGCTTGACGAAGATTGAGCGCCCGGAGCGGTAACTTCATCTGCGTACCTTCGACCCAGAGCCAGCCCATCCTTATCGAGACGATCCGCCTCTCGTTGAGATCCTCGACGTACAGTTCGCCTGCAACGAGGATAATCGACGCGCTCATCGTGAGATTTACATTGCATTTCGTCGAATTTGCAAACAGGACTTTCGTCAATTACGAGCGGCTTGCAAAAGACATTCGAATGAGACTAAAAATAAAAAATAATTTGTTGATAATTTTTTTAAACAATTTCTTTTTATTTTCTTTTTATCGATCATTCAATTTCGTTCTCGCGCTAAATACGATACGGTAGTTCGTGAGAGATTCTCGTACACCTTCGAGCACCCGTTCTTCAACTATAAATCCACCCCCCCCCCCCCCCCCCCCCCCCCTCTCCTCCCCCCCTGTGGCGGGTTGCGCGAGAGACACTTCGGCACGTATAGTCTCTCACGCAACTCGAGAACGCTAGACGGTTTCGAGCGCCGTAATAACAATGGGCTCTCAAAGTGTCTGGAGTGGACGAAACAGCTTTGGGGAACGAAAAGTCCTCGCGAGCTAAGTGGCGAATAACAAAGTTAGCATTAAATAAACGTAGAGAGAGAGAAAAAAAATTCCGAAAGTCGCTTCATTTCATTTTTTTTAATAGACCCCTCTTTCAGTCGAGAGTCTTTCAGTCTGCAGCAGTGAAATTAAAAAATTGTATGAATAGAAAAAGAATTGAATAACGAGTTTTAGAAAATTAGAAAAATCATTCGTAGTTTATTCGTCATTGACTGTAGAAATCTGCCGATAATATTTATCAATGCATCTTTTTTACTATCGGTATTTTTTACGTAAAAAACAATTGTTTAAAAAAGTTATTATAAACGAATGAATGATAATAGCCCTGTAATCAGAAAAACTATACATTATTGACCAAAATCATTTTCTCTTTTCCAAATCTGTAAAAAAAAAAATTAAGCAAATATTTACCGGGTTTCTCCATAATCGAATCATGGAACACGCGTTTCTAGAACTCTATTCTAATTCTAATTCTAATTTGTGAGTTACGTGGAATGTTTTTTTTTTCTTTTTTTCGTCGCCGATCGTCTTGTCGAATAATCGAGGCCAGCTGACCGAGTAAAGCCCGACGCGACCATTCCTCGTCCCTTGCATATTCATTTTGCCGAGCAGCCCGAGAAGGGTGCATCGATCATCGTTGAGCGATGATAGATACGCCCATGTGTTTCTCAAAGAGCGCTGTAATACCCCCGTACGTTTCTTTGCTTCCGCAACCAGCGGCAACGAACGATTTCCTGCATTTCGTGAAACGTGGAACACCTTTTGGCCCCTCCGAGCGACGGTGGGAGCAGAAGTGCCCGATGAATAAGGCAACAGCCAACAGTCGAGACAAGTTTTCTTCCACAGCTGTGAATTCTGTTGGCCTTTATTTCTGTCTCTTTCCAGTACGCCCCCCTCCCCCTCCCCCTCCCGCCTTATTCTTCACCCTCGCCCCACCTTTCCGCAGCGGCTCGTTCGTTCGTTCTTTCGTTTTCTGCATGTACTGCCTTCGTAGCAAAACTCCAACGTCTGGATGCATCACGAAACCCTGGCCTAATATAGGGGTTCCCTCGCGCGTGTTGCATAAAAAAAAAAACAGAACGTTCAACAAGTCCGCACATAACTTCCGGGGCTATGCGGGCTAACGACAGTTACGTATTGTTGCCGCTTTTCTTCGACTACGAAATCCGAATGGAAATCTTTCGACGAATTATTTTAATTTTCCAAAAAAAAAAAAATAGTTACGACGAACAATATTGAACGACTATATCGAAAATATCAACAATAATTTCGCGTATGTAACATTTCTTTGCGCATTGCTTTATCATTTTTGGAATTATTATTTTAATAATTTATTATAATATTGTAATAATAAAAGTAAGTAATAGTAATTCATTATTATTATAATAATTATTTGTATAATCATATAATAATCATATAATAATAATAGTATATTATTATTATTATTACTTTCTATTGATAACAACAAAAATGGAAAATTTAAACTTCGGTGGTTTCGTTCGAGAGCATGAAGACGTCCAGTGGTCAATTGTTGGTATGTGAAAGAGAACGACGAGCTTTGCCATTCGGCTAGGACCGTGCATGACTCAAACGATGCTTATCGTGGCCCGATACTCGGAGTCAATGCCAATGTTCACAGTGTTAGCTCGTCACTGACTCAGCTAGAAGCTGAACGAGGATCTTTTTGGCGCCGGCCTGACGATGCTCGTTTCCGGATGTCCGAACAAGAATACCCAACGTTTCCCGACAAATTTTATCTTCGCTCGTTAGCCAGTAGTTATTTTTTCCCTAACAACGGGATGATATCCACGAAAAATAAAAATAACATTCTATTGAACTGTAAAATCACATTTTTTTAATGAGCGTTTTGATTTTTTAATGAATTTTTAGTACAAAGTTTATCCAAATGGTTCTTTTTTTTATTTATGAATTTTTAAACAACAAAAAATGTGGATTATTGTATAAATTTCTATATTTTCGTGGATTTCCATTTCGATTTCGTGCGCATTGTTCGAATAGATTTTTTCCACGTGGCTTTATTTCGAGTTTTAAAATTAGACGGAAAGAAAACGCGGCGCGGGATGAGATTCGTCTGAAAATAGAAATGAATGCATCGAGGCGTTGGATGTGCCAACGAACTTGCCTGTTGCATCCGGAGTGGCGTCGCACAAACTGGCGAAAGAAGGGGCGAGGAGAAGCACGACGGGGCGGAAAAGAAGGGGAGATACGCGATACGAAACACAAGAGACGCCTCGGGAGATTAGAAAAGTGTTTCGATAAGCACCGCCCGAGAGTAACCGCGCTCTCCGACGATCATATTGTCTAGGTTGTAAAATATAAATTACCGCACCGATTCGTTTCGCCCGCGGTTTCTTATCTCTCTTTATATGGCCAATGGTTAATTGCGCGACACTTCGCTATCGAAATTTTTTATTTATTCCCATGTTTGTCGCAAAAAGGAAAAACCGTTATAGCGGAGCTCGCATCGAACGAGGGATTGCTAATGAGGTTCCAATAAGATGCGCGACAAATTCTCG
The DNA here is from genome assembly GCA_963924025.1 of Ischnus inquisitorius. Lineage (NCBI taxonomy): Eukaryota > Metazoa > Arthropoda > Insecta > Hymenoptera > Ichneumonidae > Ischnus > Ischnus inquisitorius. Next base: position 6,491,043 of record OZ001251.1, on the reverse strand, counting down.
GTAACTTTAATTTTTCGATATTATTAATATATCAAATTGATACATATTGATCATTTATATTAGCAAATAATTAATCATTTTTTTTTCGTTTTTGTGGAATTATGGAGATTATAAAATATATAAAAATATATAAAAAATATGTAAAAAAAAATATCAATATAAAATATATAATTGTAAATATAAAAAATATAAATATTTAGAATTCAATGGAACCATAAAAATTGTGCAAATACAAGTGCATTACTTTTTTAAATGCCACGATTTATTGTCACCAGTTCAGCGATTTTTAATTATGAATTTAAAAAAAAAAAAAAAAATTCCCATAGTTTTTTCAATTCATCACTGATATAAGTAAAGTAAATAAAGTCAACATTTTTTACGCTTGTCCCTTCGTCTATCGGTGTTTAACCCTTTTCGTTTTCTTTTCCAAATATCAATGCACTCGTAATAACCGCCCGTATGTAATAGGGTTGCGTAAATCGCCTGCTGGCGATTCTTCTATCACGTCAGGCGTATCGATAGCGCCGGGTGGTGTTTGCGCACCAGGAACAAGGAAGGAAGGTGCATCGTGGCTTCGCGGTGGTATCGCCGACAACGGACCGGCGTGTGTATACAAGCAGGAGAAAAAAAGAAAAAAAAAAAAAAAAAAAAAAAATCCAGTCGATGGAAAGGTGTACGCGACGACGAGAAAGTAACACTTGTACGAAGAGATACTAACCAATCGTGGGTCAATAATCCACAATAAGCCACATGCCACAATACCGGTATTTTTTTTTTCTTTTCTTTTTTCGTATCTCGGAGTTTGTCACACGAGAAAAGAGAACACGACGGTAAAAGCAGGAAGTAATGATTAAAGTTGCGGTATCGGTGTCTTTAGTTTCTACAACTTGCGTAATGTTTATCGAAATTCATCTTCGACAAAGTTGGTATTTTACGAATAACATTTTTTTTTAGTTAATTACCTTCGTTTCTAATTTTTTAAATTAATTAATTGCGTTTACAATTGTTGAAAATTAATTGTACTTATAATCTTTTTGAATCAATTTTGTTTATAATTTTATTTAATGAAATTTAATAAAATTGAAGAAAAATGTTATGTTTGGGCGAATTATTTGTGTCCACAAGAAAACATCACAATTGTTAATATTGAGTTTAACTTTCACGCACGAGGTGCACGCATCCTGCGCGAAGAGGGGGATTGGAGAGTCCAACGATCGCGCGGTTAATGCGGTATGTACATAGAGCCCATATACCACGGCTCATTTATATCGCAATAAATTGAAAAGAAAAAAAATGCAAAAAAATGAGGAGCGTTACATTCGCGGTCGAACCGAGACTTTCGAGACCGCGAAGCAGCTGACTGTTGGGAGATAATTCTCTCCATACGAAACCTCGGGTACGAGTACCGGAAGTCTGTACCCGGCAACAAAGTTAAAATTCTTTCTCAATTTCCGGAAATTAAAATTTAACGAATTTCTCTCGCGCGATTTTCACTTATTGGCGAAATTCCCTCTGAGAAGAGATTTTAAAAAAACCCGTAAAAAGGAAACATTTTTCGTGCTTTGATTGTCGAATTGAAATTTTTATCATCAGGCATCTCAGATCTATAAATTGTGATGATTTAAAATACTAATAATAATACTAAAATTGATATCATTTCATATTATTTTTACTACATTATATAAAAACTATAATAATTATGAAAATATTATAATGTCGTATAATATAATAATAATTATTTATTTTATTATTAATATATCATAAATTGCTGGTAGCAATAATTATGCGTGAAATACATCTGTATGGTAATTTTTTTCTTCACCGAACAATTGTCTACGAACGATCGGTAATTTTTACGAATTTTAGTTTCGCAACGCAATGTGGGTTAGTGAAAATGAAAATAAATAAATAAATTACTCGGACACGGAGAAGAATACAAAATTTCCATAGGAAAGTTGTGCCTCCCCCCTCTCTTCTCCTCCGCGGCTTCTTGTTCGCTTCTTTACGGTTAACGAACCGTGTTTTATATAATTGAAATTCGTATTCCCGTAGACAGATCGTAGAAAAGTGTACGAGCGTGCACCTTCCGCAGTCCCGGTAATCCGCACACGAATGCCCGACTGCTCGAGTTATGTCGGTTAGCAGTATTCCGCGCGGTTCCAGGTCACGGATCGCCTTCCGAACGTTTGCTGGTTCTTTTTTCGTTTCTTATTTGTCTTGTCAATTTTTTCTTCGGATTTTTTTTATTTATTTTTCCTTCGCATCCATGTTGTTGCCAGACGGTGCACGTAGAACAACGGCTTGTTAATTGTTTCGGGGGACCCGTTAAAAGTCACGCGACCGCAAATTGGAACGCGTTTTTTTCTCGCAATCCCCCTCATACGTTCGCGTATGCAACGCCATTCTTCTGACTTACATGTGGAAATATGTAATTGCAATGATACTAATGCATGCAAATTGTGTTCGGGGTGTGGAACGTTATTTTTGGTTCTTCGCTGATATTAACTTTTCCTCGTGCCAATATTTTAGAGAAACAATTTTGTGGTAGAATGTTTTCGATAAAAACAATAATATCAATATTAATCATTATTATTTGATTATTGATAGCACTGAAATTGAATTTTTCAAATAATTCCGACTGATTATTAATTTAATAACAAATAAAAATAACGTACTGTATCATAATAATTTGATTTGATACTTGATATATACATTATTAAACGTTATTTACTATTTTTTATATCATATTATCATTTTATCTTCGTATTTGTGTTATTCAACCGGAACCGAAATAGAACTGATCGGCCGATAATAATTGATTGGCGAATATTTCGAGACAATTTATTCGTCGCTTTTAATTTCGAACCGATTGCCGAGACGTGTGACGAAAAAATCAGGCTTAATGAAAGTGTTTCGAGAGAAACGAGAGAACGAGAACGAGGAGCGCTCGATCCCAGAGAGGGAATAATAAGGCCCCCTCTCGTATTTTACTACGATATATGCGGGCCTACTTCAAAGATCGACCCAGTTTCGGCGACGTCAATGACCCGACGAAAAAATGAAATACAAAACTAGCGACTATTTCTTCGTAAGAAAGACATCAAGCAAGAAATAAAAACCCGATTTTATTTATATCCTGAAACCGTTTGACCGATTAGTGAAATAAAAAATAAAATAAACTGATAATTTATAAAAAATGTATTAATAAAAAAAATAAAAATAATAAGCAAACTGGGAATTTTTTTATTATTTCCAAAATATTAGTAATTTATGATTTCACTGTAATGTTGTAATGGCTTTAAGAATGAATAATTAATCGAAATGTGAGAAATGGAATGTAAAAGGCGAAAGCCATACATTGAAAATAAAAATCTACGCTATTCTGTTGATTGACAAGTGAAACTAAATAATAAATAAAAAAATTAAATTAATAATCTCATGTCGTCTGGTGTATACGAGATAAAATAGGTACAGTTCGAGACAACGAACAAATGGGAATGAAGCGTAGACGGCAAAAAGGAAAGAATATCCGTCGAGAGTAACGAATGGCAGTACGAACGAGCAGACAGTGGGTCATTCATACGTACGAACATGTGCTCGAGGCTGCTCATCTTTTTTTTTTTTTGCCGCGCTTCGTTTTGTTTCTCGTTGCTGTATTTATCGCTTTAACCGAGGCTCGATGATGCACGGACATATCGCGATGGAAAGAAATCCAATGCCGTGGGAAATGCAATTTTCTCGCTGGTTTAACAAATTGAACTTTTTGCCGGAATAAACATTTCCATGGATCGAACTGTCGGAGAGGCGACGAAGTGTGCGATCACGAAAAATCATTCGCCAATCAATTTGCAACGTTTTCAAATTAATTTACTAAGCGCACATTTTATTTTTGAAAGAAACCGCTTTTCGATCTTTGATCGATAGAATTTGCGAGTTCCTTTGCAAATAAACGAAACAATTTCTGCTGGAAAAAAAGTTATTTGCCGCACGATTAATTAACGAACTTAACATTGTTATTTTTTAAAATTCCGTTTATTTTCTCGACGATTTTAAATTCGACAAAAAAATAACCATGAATTCCGTTTGGGTAATTTACAATGAACTCTGCACAATGACCCCGTCTTTTCGCGTCGCATCGTTTGTCATCCGTTCGCTTCACTTGGTTCGCTCAATTGCGGAACACACTTCGGCGCGATAGTAATTGGAGCCTTTTTCCGGTCAGACGGGAGGCCATCAACGTTTGAAGAACCTTCGCGCTCATCGACAACGACAATGATCGCGTGACAGTCCGTAAATTTCATGTCGGGATGAGAAATAAAGGGGTGGGAAAGATATAGTACAAAATTACTGTTTCGAAATGTTGCTTCAATGGCGAATAGATCGCGTGAAGAACTTTTACACAGAAAAAAATAGAAAGATTTCTGCACCTACCAATGTTAAGGCAGTTGTTATATCTGCGATTACAAATTTATTAAAAATAATTTAGCCATGTAAAATATTTTTCAAAATAATTTTTTTGAAATATTTTTAAAAAGTTCTAATTCTCGATTCTTTCGAAAAAATGTTACAAAGTTAAATAATTCTCAATTTTTTAAATATTATTATTACAAATTATAAATTTATTAAAAATAACATAGCCTTGTGGAATGTTTTTCTGCGCATCAAATAATGTTTGTAGATACGATTACGAATCGGATTTTCGATACTTAAACTCGGAAGAAATTAAATCCGCATAGGAGTGTCCGATGACTAGGACGACACGAGAACGTACCGCGACGGGGGTAATACCGTGTAAGCGATTGGACGCCGGTTCGATGAGCAGAAGCGGCTGTGACGACACGATGCTCACACAGCCGCTTGCCCATCTCGCTCATTCATTTCGTCTCTTTTATTTTCTTTTGTTTAACTCCATTCACCGACTCCGTCGTTCTATTTCGACATTCGTCGTCGGTTACGTTGCGGCTCCTTCGATCCATGAATTTTACATTCCAGCCACGCCCTACGGTGGTCTGCATCCTTGACTGTCTTTGCCTTCGATCGGGACTCAATTCGAGTTGTAACAGAATTACACGAAAATTGAGACCGTTCAACTCGAGACGCGTTAACAACGTGGCCAATTCTTTTTTAAAGTACATTACAGCGCTGAGAATTTGGCTTTGTCACCTTCGATTCGGCATTTTATCTCAATTTTGACCAATCGAATTAAATAAATATTAAATTCTTGTTTTTTTTAGTCCATAAAAAATTGTCGAACGAACATTAATAACAGTTTAAACATTGTTAAAATTTTCTTTTATGTAAGCGATTTAATGTAATGAATTGAAATCATTTCTCAGTACTTTATCAAATATTCATTCAAATAATTAAAAAAGTTATATGAAATTTAATTGTAATACATTAATTTTATTAATTCGACAAAGACATTTTTTATTAAAGGATCATTTCGTAAATTATCGAAAGTTCAATGAAACCTACGTCGTTGTATCGGGTGAAGCGTCGCTGTGCTATTATTGGTTGACGAAATTACGACAACAATGACCTTTTTGGGTTTAAAAAATCATAAAGGACGCGCCGTGTCGATGCCTTACGGATTCGTTCAATCGAGCGAAAGGGTTAGCTTGCTCGGCTCTTTCTCCGCGGAGCAGGGAGTGTCGTCGTCAACCGTAACGCCATCCCTGGTATTTTAGGTTTGATATAATATAAATACGTACACGGGACTCGTTCCTCTTAACTCTATCCCTCGACCCTCGCAACCCTTTCTCAATTTAATATTCTCGCTTATTCTTATTTGATAATGAAAAAAATTCATTCAAAAAAGCAATTTATAATTTTATAATTTTCTTTACAAAGAAATTGATAATAGAAAAAAGTTTTTTGAAAATTATTAATTTGTAAAATTAATATCATTAATAATAAAATTTCTTTTCGTTATCAATTCTTTGTTCAAAAAAGTTCGCCTCTGAGACCGAAAGTAAATAATTTCGTCAACCGAAGCATTGCGTGTGTTCTTGTAACACTTTTTTTGCGGGTATATTTTCTAGTTTGTCTGGGATCATCCCAGCGAGACATCGACGCGGGGGTGGTTATCGAAAATCGTTACCGCGAGCAGTGGGCGACGAGTTGACGTGGGCGGTTAGTCGCCATGGGGCGCCGCTCCTTCCCACGTGTCGATCAACTCTGATGACCGCGTAAATAGTCGAACTCTACTCTCTCCCCTTTCGTCCCTGCCCGCCCAGTCTCTACTCCGATATTTGGGCCCAAGGACGTTGAAACACTTCCAGAATCGTATATCGCCTCTTCATTAACTATATCTTCTCCTCGCTCCCCGAATGGGAGTTCAACGCGTTAAGGGCATGTGAAAGCCCCCCGTCGGTAATAAAAACTGTAATTCCATTTGCGCAAAAGTGTAAACAAATGTTAATGACAAACATTTTATTTTCCGAATTTTATGGTCATTGGCAACATCAATAATTTGTTTTTTCTTGAGAAAAAAAAAATTATTGATTACTCCTGCGATTTTCGACTTATTTCATTTTCCGGATTTCATCGTCATATTCAAATCAAAATACTGCTCTTCCTGAACGATGGAAATTGATTTTTTCGTTTAAGGAGAGCTCACACCTTTTTTTTTTTAAGGAGAGCTCACACCTTTTTTTTTTTAAGGAGAGCTCACACCTTTTTTTTTTTAAGGAGAGCTCACACCTTTTTTTTTTTAAGGAGAGTTCACACCTTGCAGGTGGCTGCGAGTGGACCAGATCTCGTAGCAGCTTACGCGACACCTTTACTCGAAGTAATTCCAACCCCTCGCTACATAACACATCCCCCTCTCACCGCTGTCCCTTTTACGAGTACCGAGGGTATGAAGGAAGGGGGGGGGGGGGGGGGGGGGGGGGGGTCTTCCTAGACCATAAATTTCGAATCATACGAGTACCGTACACAATTCTCCAAAGGGTTGGATTACGAGTATATAACCAGTCAGTAGAAAAATCACAAACTCCACACCGAAGTGGGGTGAAGTTGTTATCCCAGGGTTTACCGTTACCGAAGAATATATCCCGTACATTCGCGGGCTCTATTGTCGCAGTCTCAATAGCGTCAAGCCCAGCCTCAGTCTCGCAGAGTTTGTTTTCGCGATTTTTCCAGCAGCCTCCCTTTCCCTTCCCATTGTCCCCGCAAACTTGATTCTCCTTTTTTTGCTAGTTTTCTCAACATTCTTTAAATCTCGAAACGGGTTAATGGACCTTAACGGCACTCGGCGCAATCGGCTTGCGAGACACGAAGTGTGTTCGAGACAAAAAAAATTGAATATCAGGGCAAACTCGCATTTTCTTCACGACGAAAGCTCCAGATTAATTAATTAGTCATTTTTCGTGACGTACAAGGACAGTATATAATTTATTAATAAAAAAATATTAGATGGTTCATTGAAAGATATAAATTAACGATATTTGAAACATACTAAATGGTAGAGAATAAATACTGTATTGCCGGAGCAAAAATATTGCGAATATTAATAAAAATAAATTATGTATTTTGGCTAATAAATTAATTAATGGATAGATTTTTTCTATAAAAAAAAGAAACTAAGTCAATGAATCTGCCCTTCGAGCAAAATTGGGTTTGCTCTTCGTTGTCTTCGTACAAAATCGATATCCAAATCGTAAATTCTTCAGAAGATCGGTAACAACGACTCTATCGTCATCGTCTTTAATTTCGTCTCGAGAAACCGAAATAAATGCTCTATCCTTAATGCTTCCATGTTCGTCCGCTTCTTATCTGCGGACTCTCGATCCGGTACTCGCGAGTTTTAAAAGCCCTTCGGCCGACAGTCTCGTCTGGCGTTTTCTATTGGCCGCATCTTTTCGCACCTTCGAGGCTCATCGATCGGTCTCGAGAGTGAGCCCTTTCATCCGGCATCCTCTCCGTGCTCTCGCTTCGGCACAATGGCCCATCGTGAGATCGTCACTGCGGCAACTGACGAGCCCGCGAGGTGCATCGCGCACGTGTGAACACAATAGGCATTTTCTTTCGCCCGTTCGCCAACGTTTGCGGGCAAAAAAGAAATGCTAACCGAGCTCCGCCAGACTTGGGAAGCCTTGAATACTCGTCGCATTCTCGTCGAAGGTTGAAAAAAAAATCCTCACAAGCTAATTGTCGAATTGGAATTTTTTTTTAATCCGCTATTTATCGTCTTATTTACACAAGCGTGGAAAAAATTATATTTTTATTACGTATTACGAAAATTAAATGCTGATCGATAATTTTTTTACCGTTCCGTTAAAATTAACGAAAAAAGTGTGTCAACGGTAAAAAATGGTTAAAAGAGCAAACAATTTTTCAAGAGCAAACAAGAAATCCGGTAGTTCAAAAAAGAAAATGAAGGTGAACATTGAGGAGGCTCCGAGTCTTTGAGAAATTGTGGTTCGACAAAAGATCGGAAGACTCGAGGATAGAACAATGTCGAGCGGTCGCTTCGCCGATGATCTCCGCGAGGTAACAGTCCCGCTCGAAAAACCAGGTCCACTTCGTGCACACGAGTTTCTCGGCTCCTCCCCGCGCGCCTTAGTCCACCGCAGAGTTGTTTCCGAGCTGGGTAAACATTTGCACAGATCGAGAAAGCAAGGGCACTTCTTTATTCGACGATTCTCCTCGGGGAGGGAGATTTCTCGATGGAAATCGTATTGCGCCGATCTCGGATCGCCTCTCGTCGGAACGAAACGGAGCGAACGGCGACGCCGTCGTCGGCTTTGGGAAAGATCGGAGGAAACGGTGGCAACGCACAAAAAGGTTCGGCGATCTGTTAACTCCGCGCGACACTGTGGCCCGTTTTGTCTCGCTCGCAGCAACCGGTTGACGATCTCGTTTCCCGGAACAAAAAAATTGTGGAAAAATCGAACCGCAGGCAATGCGCTCCCCGCACCTTGCATAATGCATAAGAACGATCGCGCGCGCAGACGATCGGGGCAAGACCTGTTTCATTGCGATTTTTTCGCACTTTCGGGCTCGCGAACAAACGGGCCATCGGGGAATAAAGAGATTCCGCACGTAGAGCCCCAGACGCTTCGTCACCTCGGTACAGGTTTTAATGCATTACTCTTTTTTTTTTTTGTTGCTCTTATGCGAAAATGCCCTTCGGCGCTATAGGTGCTGCAATAGTACCCAGAAAGGATTGCGATCGACGGGAAACAAAACTATTTTGCATTATACATTTAATATATCCAGTATGATTTTTTTAAAAACTTAAAACAAAATTTGATAAAAAGTATTATAAAGATCAAAAGATTTTTTTTTTTTTTTAGTATTTTGAAGAGCAAGATTTTTTTTTATTTTTTTCTTTTAAAGATTTTTCGGGCAAGATTCGTTATCGAGTAGCGAGCATGGATTTACGGGTTCTCCATTGTGTTGCTTTCTGCGGTCATCGGGGAGTTGATTAGTTTTTTTTTGCGACCCGTCGTTGCGTCTCAATCGGCCGGATCCGACGGTTTTATTCGCAGGGCCGAGGGAGACCGGTGTACAGATCGCCAGTGATAAGGATACGTGTTCGTCACTTCCATGGCCCATTGTCGGGGCAGCTTGGAATAGGATCAACTGCTATTAGTGCGCGTCGTTGGTTCCGCGACCCCTCGAAATTAAAAGCCATCGGGAGAGCGCGAGACCCCCGTGAAGCCAAGGGTTGCGCCGAAAGATTCGAACCAGGATAGTGCACATTTTTGTCGAACACCGTTGGTCGAAAAAAAAAACTTAATCTCGCATCTTACCGGTCCCCGCGTGGACTAAGCCCCTAACAGAGACACTTCGGAACGGTAACTCATTGAGCTAAATTGCATTGAAGCGTGTGCGAAAAATTGAAAAATAAAAACGTGATTTGAAAAAAAATTTAAAAAAATTAATGACAAATAAAATGGATTAAAAATTTGAGGAAAAATTTACCGCGATTTTTTTTTTACTGATTTTCATTACGACGGTAAAAAAATGTTTTCCCAAGGTCAATTAAAGGCTCGCATCGTAAGCCAAAAAGTTATTGGTTAGCCAATCAAAATAGGTTTTTTTCTTCGTCTAGCTCGCCTCTTGCAATTCGTCTATTTATAACGTCGATGCGAGACCGTTGAGACGTCTATGCGAAGGGTTGACGAGAGGCTGAGGGTTTTATTACGTAAAAAAAAGAGACTCGGTTGGAAGAAGGCGCCGGGCATAAAGGCGTCAATTTGATCCCGTAAAAAGCCACCCCGTTAACTGCGCACGGACGCACCGTTATTATGGCTCCTAATACAAGCGCGCGGAGCTCTTATGCACGCTCTTGTTAACGGGGACTATAAAACGCCGGGGCGATCGGAGGCCTTGAGAGAAAAGGGAAACCGTTAAGAGATTTAATATATTTTCCGAGCGAAAGAACCCGCGCCCATCGACACACAATGTCGTTGGATGAGCACGTGCAATTATGTTAATGTCGAAAAAAAAAACACTCAACATGCAAAGTCAATTTTTTTAAACTCGCTTGAATAAATCAGTTTCTTTTTTATTAATATAAAAAATGAATTATATTCGAATATATTTAATAAAAAAAATATATTAAAATGAAGAAAATAAGGGAATAGAAGTTATAAAAATAATATGAATCTATTATTTAGATGTATTCACACTAGCGTAAAAGTTGTAATTTGTTTAAGGTACACGATGGTTAAGAGCGGAACCCAGAGGGCAGTAGTGAAAGCAATCGATCGCAACCGAGAGCAATGAGAGATAGAGAGAGGGATGAGCGTGGTCGCGACGAGAGAAGAGAAAACGTAGCGGGGCATCGGACCGTTTCATATGAATGGAAGCTATAACGTGCTAATGATCGCGTTAACGACGGAATTTTCTCGAAAGGAAAGAGAAAAAAAAAAGAGAAAAAAAAGGTATTATTCAACAATTCGACCGGGGAAACGAAACCGCAAATGAAATGAGCAATGAAAGAGTTGCGTTACGTTGGGCGAGAATTGTAACGATTAAATGTTATTACTTTGTTATAATTAAAACACGGCTGCTTTAACACTTTGATGTTTCGCCCGCGTTTAATTGCAGAAGCCACAGGGATAATTGGGAGTTTGATGGTAAATGATCCGTGAATATTTTGTGCCAACCCAGTAAGCACATGGCTAAATTTAACGGCTAAGCTAGCCTCGGAGCTCCCCGAATCACATCGAGCGTGTCTGCTGGTAACGTTTGCAGATTATATATTTTTTTTTGCAAGTTCACCCACATGTACTCGACACTATTAATTTTTTTCCCATTATCGGCAAAGCCCGTTATCGTATTTAAATAGATTAGTTATTTGTCTAGCGAGAGTGGGGAACGGACTTCTGGACGAGCGCGGCATTCACAAAAGTCAGAACTCTCCTTTCTACTCTCGGGATAAGCCCACAATTTTTATAACAAATTTATGAAAATTGCCAAACGAAAGGAATTTAAAAAGGCCCTTTTTTTGCACTGTACGCAAAATTTCAGAATTCGCACGAGTGCGAATTCTGAAAACGTTTTCATGAAAATCACGAGAAAAAAGTTCACCTTAACAAAGTTTCTTGACAAAGCGATAATTAATGAAATAATAAAAATCATTGTTGATGATCCAAAAGCCTCCTTTTCGCATCGAAATAACTGAGAAAAATATCATTTTCTATAGAAAGACCGAAAAAATCACGAAAAATCAGGGCAGTGAATAAAAATTTGTAAAAAAAACTGCACACGTGCGGAAAAAAAAATGACGAATCGATGCGGCAATTCGTCATCTCTGTTGCGATTGTCCGGCAATTTGTCGCGCGCTCGTGTGCGGCGGAATCCGAAGTGACGAATTCAAAGAAAACCCGCGCCGTTCGAGTCGAATATCGAAACGTCGCTGAAGGCGCGTTGCAGGTACACATCAACGCGGCTGCGACCAACACACCGGCGACGTTCCACTTATCTCTGAACGTAGCGCGGAATGCCGGCCTGGCTAACCCAGAATCTCGAACAGTTCTTCAAGACAAATTAAAGAAGCAACGCAGAAAAATAGTTGAACGCAGAAGCGGGACGAGTGCGACTAGAAATAATAGCGAATGATAATAAAGATGAAAAAAAAAATTATTCTCAGGACATAAATCTATCCCAGGAACGATCCGATGGAACCGACCTATTTCGCGACAATAATAAAATGTATCCAATAATTTGATGTATTTAATGAACTTCATTAATTAAGTCTATTCGTTTTATTCATATTATCACATTACTTTACCGGAAATCTCTTCTTAATCCTACCGTTTCGATTTCACTGCAATTAAACCCAAAAATATCGAATCCCAAACTTTCCCCACGACAAATATACGGCGTTTTCTAGGCCCATACATGGCCCTGAAAATGAAAAAATATGTCGAGCTTTCTCGAATCAATTAGTTTTGTTATCGATCTTCCAGGTAAATTAACGAAATTTCAATTATTACTAAACCGATGTTCAAAAAAGTATAGAATGTATAAAATCAATATGAAGATTACAAAATAAAAAAAAATTGACAACAACGCAATTCTATGAAATTAATGAGCAAATATTGCCGGTATTGACCCAAACAGATCGGTATTGTCTGGCTCGAAATTCGTCAAGAAAATCAAAAGTGAAAAGTGATACGGGACTCTCCATAATGGAGTCCGACGAGAGCCCGAGCGAGCGAACGAGAAAAAGTAAATGAAAGAGGACGTCGGATCGCCTCGAGGCAATTGCCCCAGTAACTGGGGGAAGGGGGGGGGAGGGGGAGGGCTACGAGGGAAAGATGCCGCGAAGCGGTGAAGCACAGATATCGTCACGAAAACTACCGCAGCGGCGCGACGTTCTCGCCGGCGGCGGGCTCCCCCCACACGCCAGGGGGGACACTGGGTCACAGTTAACGGTGCAACGCCCTGACCTCCCTTCCCTCTTGTATTTAACTCGAGAGTCGCGCACCGCATTGACCGAACGGAGTCAGTGGTCCAACTGTCGAGTGTCGAATGCCTCGGCTTGACCCGGCACAGACCGCGGTTCTTATCCGCATAACCAGCAGTAAAAGCCTTTATTGCGAAATAGATTGTATCACTTAGCCGATAATATCGTATTGCGTTCGATTTTGTGCGAGCCGCGCTGCTCGCCATTACGCTTTAATGCTCACGCGCAATCGTAACTCGAATGATTTCGTTTTTTTTTTTTTTTTTTTTCATCCATTTTTTTTTTCGTTTCGATAACAATTTTATGAATATTGCTACCACGTCATAAACTATCAGGTTTATCGCAATCGAAATCGGTTGCCGGGAATTGTTGGAGTGAATTTTAATACCACACAAACGAGCACCAATCAACAAGGCCTGTTTGAGAAAATTACTCGAAATTCTAATATTTAAACATTTTCAATATTTTTCAATATCTTGTGAAATTAAAAAAGAAGCCTTGAAATCGACAAATTAAATGTTTTATTTTTAACATTCGATTTTGTGCGAGGCTCGTTGCTCGCCATTACGCTTTAATGCTCACGCGCAATCGTAACTCGAATGGTTTCGCTTTTTTTTTCATTCCGTTGATTTTTTTTTTTCGTTTCGATAACAATTTTATGAATATTGCTACCACGTCATAAACTATCAGGTTATATACAACGAGCTCTGTCTGATTAAATTACTCGAAATTCGAATATTCAAAATTTACCAACATTTTTCAATATCTTGTGAATTTAAAAAAGAGTCTTGAAATCGACAAATTAAATCTTTTATTCTTACCATTCGATATTTTTTCTATAACTAAAATGGCGTATTCCAAACTCAACCTGATACCGAATTCTTTAATTCTTTATTGGTCCATAACAGTCCTATCGCTGTTTATTAAAAAAAAATAAACAAATTATTTCGAAACATTCGGGCGAATTGAATTTCGACGGTATCTTCTCTCTCTTTGAGCTGACTTAATTTATTATTCAAATTAAATCGACTACTGCTGACCACCGATTGAAGCTGGCGGCGATTCGTTTGAAATTCAAAAAATTCTAATATCGGTTTATTAATTTTTATTAACATTTTTTCTTTTTTTGAATTGATAATTAAGTATCCGAGCGGCAACGAGATTTGGATCTCCCGTCTCATGCAAACAAATTGACAATTAACTGTAGGTGACGCGTATGGTTAACGGATCTTGAGAGTCTCATTTGATGTAGGGCTTCGCGAGGTTCAAGTGGGTGTAATTAGACGCGTCTCCATCCATCTCGTTGTTCCAGACACGAGAGAAGTCTCTCCCGGGCCTCGGGAGAGAGTTTGCGTCGAGCTCGTTGAAGCGGGACGGAAAGCAGACGCGCGGAAGATGGCGTACGAGCGAAAAAGAAGCGAACGACGCGGGACGCGACGGAGAATGGGAAGAACGAAGAAAAGTGTTTAAGACGAGCGGCGCGCGGCATCGCCGTTCGCAACGCACATGGATAAGCACGTAGGAGCTTCGTCGCTCGAGCGGCGAAAGAATGGGAACGGGGAGAGAGGAAAGGCGAGAGGGATGATGCCAGACAGGAGGATAAAAACGAGAAAGATAATGCAGCGACGAAGGAGAAAGGCGGAACGGAGCGAGAACGATCGCGGAGCTCGCGATGACCGAAAGTCCGCAGACACTAAAGTCAATTGCGCTTAAACTCGAAATAGCGATCCGTGTGGTTCAATCAACTTGTGGATGCGCGCCGAATTTGTCACCGGTCATTTTTTTTCCGCTGTTGACAACACGAGCGTCGCTTGACCGGTCTGAAAAATGACCGCTGTGTGACGAGTGCCGATAATTCGGTGGACGATCACATTCCCAATTCATAAGAAAACGAATCTGGTTTAGCCGAAAATAATCTGTTGTTCATTATTAATTCATTGTTTTCTTTGGTGATTTGATTCATAATAAATTGAAGTAAAAATAATGAAATGTCGGCAGGGAAAAAATGTGGGAAAAAATAGAATCCAAAGCTATTGGATTGATGGTAAAAAATTAGACCATGAAATATGGATTTTTCCCAAAGATTCTGTTTCGGATAAGAAAAGACTATTTGAAACCATTTGCCAAAGGCTTTTTTTAACTTATTGAAGTCTATTTACGGCCTTTTTTTGGACATAATTGTTCCGAATCGAGCTGATAAAAAGTTGATCACATTCCTGACTGTGAGCACACCACAGATCTTCAAGGACCGAACTTGGTAGTATTTTGTTGACCATTTATGGTCATTTTGTCGTCGATCGAAGCTCCGAAGAAATTGGAGATTCGGAGAAGGAAACGTGAATTTCGAGAATGGAATTCAACAATCGAGAAATTCACGAGGTGGAGAAATGTTTTTTGTCCATTTGTGCGAAAATTCGAAAGAAGATAAATGACAAAATGTGTCGTAAGCCGGCGATGAATGCGACGAAGACTTGTGAAAGGTCAAGGCGGGGTCTGAGAGTTCGGTTGACCGACAGATGCAAGGAAATGCGATGAGGCGCGAGCCTTGTCCGATATTGTATAGATGTACGTTGATTCGTGCGCAAAAGAAAACTATCCGATCGCGTTGTGCACGGGACGTTGAAAAGGAATCTTTGCGAATTCTCTCGTTTTGCGCAGTCGCCTTTGCTTCCATTGTGTCTCGCTGGGTTTCGTGCAATGGACTGTTGGGAAAGCCTGCAGTTTCGGTATTGATGAATACCAGACAGCGGAATGACTGCCGGCTCGCTCGAAACTCACTTGATTAATCGCAATTTTCTTTCCCTGCTTTCAGTTTTTTTACTTCTCAACGATGAATCGTGGGAACTTACATCTTTTTCGTAGCCAAACATAGAAACGATTCTATTTTTACCAATAAAAAATTGCAAAGATTAAATGTATCCTTTTAACGATTCGGATGGAAATGGTTTTTTGGAAGATAACATTTTCCAAATATCCATAATCTTCGAATCTCGTAACCGATTGGAATTGCCTAGGAATTTTCTACGAAGAACCTACTTTCGAGCAACATTCATTTCGTTGTCATGGGATTCGCTCAATTTTCCGCTGTTCCCTCTATTTGCTCGGTATGAACGAGACAAATTCTTACTAGCCTAAAAAAAACGATTAAGGAACGAATAGACGCCTCTGACAATAGAATCATCCTTCCCTCGAAGTCCGATCGATCAAACCTATCTGACCGTAATTTTCCGCTCATCTCTAAATCTGTTGCCTTTTTTTTTCTTCTCCTTCTTTTAACACAACAAAGAGAGGAGATTTGTAACTGAAAGCAATGCCCTGCGAGGGGAAAGGAGAGCTCGTGACCCAGTGCACGGTGTTCCTGTATCGGTTTAAAGTCTCCCTAATTCCTCCGCGAAGACAATGAGGGATACCCGCAACTTGCGAAGAATTCGCACGCGGAGCTGCGAGGGGAAAAGCTTGGAATGGAAGGAGGCCGAGGAAGAGGAAAAAAAAAAATACAAGGCAAGGGGGAATGGGTGTTTTGACACTTCACGGCTAATTCGATTCCGGCTTTTCCACGAGCGAGGCTCGCCGGCTTCCCCGGACATGAGAAACCGGATTTTTCTCTCGAATCACCTGGCCTTGCGGGGACGAAGAGGAAGAAGTTGCCTCGATACCTGATGTCGCCGCTTCAAACGCAACTGTCCCGAGGGGATCCATTTAAATTTCTCTAAAATTCCGTGTCCTATCCTCGGTCATTTGGGCTTGTATTTCCACAAATGGATCTTACGCAGGAATTCGTCTCACATTCTGCAATGTTTCCAAACGACTCTGTTCTGGTATTTCGGTTGCTGAACCCGTTTTTTCGTGTTAATGAAACGTACTTTTAGAGCAATGGTCGAAATTTCTATCAATCATTTTCTCGATTATTATTAATATTTATATTTCGTTACACATTTTGACATTTTTTTAATTTAGTTGATAACTTAGAAATGTAGACTTTCAAAAATTTAAGTTACTTCGGTACTCTTGTAATGTCCAAAAATCTCGATAATTACTACTTCCAGCTTTTTTCTCGATATTTCAGCAAGAAGAGTCGAAGGTTCTCTCGATTGTCTCGAAAAAAATCAAAGTTATAAATCGATCTCACAGATTTTTAGCGGTCGAAAGGCTCTTTGTGATTTCGGGCCACTTCCGTTCCATCTGCGAACCGTTCGTTACGATTTTACGACTGTTCGTTGAAATTTTATCGTTCGCGCGTATACCTGTCGATTCGATTTTTCGATCGTTTTTCCCGAGCCCTTGATAAATTACCGAAGAGGGGAATTCTTCAAAGCCTCCCGGGACGTCTGTGGGTCGTCTCACTCGTTGCCCGGGTATGATTTCTCGGTTTTTACCTATTCCTAACATTTCCGCGTACCCCACTGTTTTATTCAGACGATGCATTCGACGTCTTTGCGCTGGGGCCCTTTTAGCTTCTCCTCGCTTCTGCGCTTTTATTTCTATTTTATTCCGTATTTCTCTTTTTTTCCCCCCTTTCACGTTGAGTACTTTTGCGCAACGCGACAGCGATCTCGGTGTCCCGTCGCGCCGGTACTCGTGGCTCTAAGAATAACGGGGAAGGGGCTCGCGGTTCTTTTCTTTCATTCCTTTATCTTTGTCTCTAAGAGCGATTGAAAAAAATCGGACATGTGAAAAGAGTGACTTGTGGGGTCCTGAAGGAACTCGAGTACCCCCTCAAGTGACTCTTTCCACGCACAAGCTTATATCGCTTAAAAAAAAAAAAAAAAAAAAAAAAAACGGAAGTTATCGTAGTCGACGAAAGACGTGTTGCCGATTATTTATACCTTGGTCCATTTTAGTCAAATGATTGAATTCTTTGGCATTTTTTTGGTATTTCTAAGACGTGGAATTTTTAAGTGATACATTTTTTTGTGCAAATTTACGATTGTTTCTCGCGGGCAATAAAAAAAATTCCTCGGACCATTCGGAGTCTCGATTCGTGTCTGATTCTCTTAACACAATCGTTCCTAATTCGATGCTGGTATCTATCTCACTCTCGTTCCCATTGATAGAGAAAAGGCCGTAGTTCGAATTGATACTCGGGCTTCGTCGACGCATTCCGATCCCGCCGATGTCGGATAATTATTCACGGGCCAATTGATGCCGCGCGAGTGAAAAACAATAATGGAGTCACGAGACGAATTACAATGGTTCGGGAATTTCTCAACGATGCCGGGACAGAAACACTTTTTTTTCATCCTAAAATCAAGTTTCCGATAAAAACATCCAAATCTATTTATGCTAAAAAAACCGTCCGATGATTTGTTGACCAATTGTTTTAGTTTTTTTTCTCCGAAACTCGAGTTTTTGATGATTTTTCATGTAAAAAACCGTTTCGGCGGATTTGCAAAAGACGATTCTAACCGAAAATCGATACTCGATCATCCCGACGCCAGACGGGGGGGGCGAGTGAATTGAAGACAAATTCGACCTCCAGTGTGGCTATCGCTAGTGACGTTGATTGTCAAATATTGCGAGGACGTTCGCGTCCGCGGGCTTGCAATCAATGAATCAGTCACTTGTTATCGGTCCCGTATCGGCTTCTCAGACTTCTGCTGTTCCGTTATTTACATCGCCATTATTCTCGTACCGTCCACATTTATCATCGAACTTATCGGCGTTAATCTTGTCAATTTTCTTTCGAATGTTTCCGAGAATTAGAGTTGTGCTATTGGCAAAAGTCTCGAAATGACTAACGTCTTAGTCGGCCATCGACTGTATCTCGCTTTCAGTTAACATTAGAATGATAATTCATAAACATTATAAACGCATCCCCAAATTATTATTACTATCATTATTATGTATTTAATAGTGTATAACATAATAATAATAAAAATAATAAAATACCTCAGAGTAGTAAAAAATTGTTAATTAACAAATTATTGTTATTATCGTTTTTTACTACGCTATAGTAAACCTTTTTAACCAACAACCGTGGAAATCTTCCACCGCGAAAAACAAGTCATTTGGCGGGGTCAAGATCGCGCGAAGCGTCTGGTGAGTGACTTACAAGATTACGATTTTTCATTGCCAAGTAATCTCGAAGTAAGATTACGCTATCCGATAAATGTTCGACGACGAAACGGCATTGCGACTGCGCAGCGAGGACGCCGCAGAGTTACAGGTGAGCCCCCCCCCCCCCCCCCTTCCGCTATCCGTTCTTCCTTACTTCGCTGTTTTATTTCGTCTTTCCTTCTCCGCCTGGCTTGCTCGGTGCCGCTGCGACGAGCGTTAAACCACGTATAAGACTATCCCGTTACCGAACCTCTCTCGCGGCGTTACCCTACATACCGGATTACGAGCGTGATTTTTTAATCGCTTTTACGGAACCGTGCCAGAATCGAGCGCGGGAAATGTTCTGTCACACGTTTGCACTACATACGGCGTCGTGCAACGCGACAGCGTGTGCATTAAATATCACCGCCCGCGCCGGATACGCGCGGTACATATTTGATCGCATCTACGCGAGAAAAACGGCTCGCGCGTATGAGTAAAAAAAAACGATTCTCTGGCGAAAATTACGAAAATAACAATGTTGCATCAAAATTCGGACAGTTTCATTATTTATTGCTTTTTCATTATATTATTCTTAAAAAGTAAAAAAAAAAATCATTTACGATATTAAAAGATCATTTATTTTTTTTGCGCGAGAAACGCACGAAATATACAATACAAACAATTTTGCAACAATCCTACCTTTGTAGGGAAAGGATTTACGTATGCGCGATCGCGACGAGCGTGTTAAAACAGAATTATCGGCGCTGTGACGGAGGCAAATACCCCCACCCGCGATCGAACGATTAATCGACGTATTTTTTTTTTTTTTGCAATCGATCATTTTAATCTCACGGTGACAGTTGTGCAAACATTATTATTTTTAACGTCGAAATTCGCACTCTACGCGCTACGCCCCCCCTGCCGAGTTTTACGTTTCTCTAATCCGCGTTTATTTCTTTTTTTTATGTTACGATTTTTTTACTCGAATATCCGGAGACTTCGGGATCAGAAATGAATGGTCGGGTCTCGGGGTCATTATCGGTGACGATCTCGCATCGGGAGTATTCGCGTCGCGAATGTTGTAACGACTCTAGCTCAATGAATCATAACTAGGATAACGAGACGCTGCGATTGTGAGCGGTTTGCTCGCGCGCGCGCGCGTGTGCGCCTTGAGAAAAGGCACTGAATGTCAGTTTACATTTCCAATGTAATCGGTCTGTCCACCCGCCCCCCGCCCGCCCTTCCTCTCTCGCCATTGGTGGTTTGTCCTTGTAAATATATCTTTCTCTTTTCTCAAGCAGCGTGTCAACGATCCGTACTTTCCGTCCTCTATAAGTCGATTCGGAACTGTGACTTCGATGAAAACAAATCGTTCTCGTGCAATACTCTTTTTTCGCGATATTCCATCCGGCGCACGCGCTCTCGAAAAAATGAATCCCGTGAAATGCATTTTTTTCCTCTAATAGTTTTAATTTAAAAAAAAAGTATATAAAAAGTAATCGATTGTGTCTGGAAACTTTGAATAGAGCGCGATATCTGTTCCATTGTGACTGCTTTGTTCCAACATTCTATTGTAAACTTTGATGACATTTGCGCGCATCAAAACGACCGTACACATCCGTACCCATCGACACAATAACCGCTTCCAGCGGCGAAAATATTGCGCTGTATTCGCGAAAGCGAACGAAAAGGTAAATAAAATGTTCGGATTTTTTTCAAAATCCTCGAGGCGAGAGATCGAATTTCTCGGTCTCGGGTATCGCGATCTTGACATAATGTGAATATTTTGTATTGTTATTAATTAATATCAATAATTATAAATAATTATTAATTAATATCAATAATAATATAAATAATTATTAATATCAATAATCAATAATCCGCCATGAAGAAAAATGAATGTAAGATATCTGTAGAATTGTGCTCTATCAAAACAAACTCGACGTTTTCTCAAAGTCACGAGCCGTAAACTCGACTTACCGCGTATCTTGGTCTCCTGCGGATCTATGGGTGGCACACGTGGGTCACTGTGCTGTCCAGGCTTTTTCAGCAGAACGCCCACCACCTGTGGTGGCGCCATCATCATCCTCACGAATCCTCTTATCCGTTCGCCGTTCATATATCCCAATAAAAAGAAATAGAAAAAAAAAAATCCACTTTTTTCACTCCCGAGCAAAAACCATTGTTCCGCCGTCGACACTCGATTCGCCGATTATCGACGAGAAGCCAATGAATCCCGATTCGCGACTCGTTCCGCGGACACAATCACTGAATACCGAAGAATCACCTTTTCCATGTGTGTATCGAAGAAAAACGTCCTTTCGGGTTCCCGGAATCGCCGAGAACTTTCGTCGAGCCCCCCTCGTTTCCACGACGATCCTCGGGCGTGTTTGTTTTTAGGATCTCGGCTACCGTGCGCGCATCGATAGCTCGGCCGGAGCCGGCGGTGTGTGCGGGACGAGGCGAGACGCGTGTCCCGCTGAGCGCCAGCCGGCGACTTCCGGGAATTTCTTTCGATGAATTTTCGGCCGACTAGTAGCGAGTCGCACGGAGGATTATTGCCGTCTTTGTTATTGCGCGCTGCCCCTCGCGCCTCGAGTAACGTTCGCCGATCGTCGTCAATCCGCGAAAGCCGAGTCTTCGATCTTTATCAAGCGTTTCCGCACCTTCGCGTTCCATCGATTATCGCACGGTTCGTGTTCGTTCGCACCTTCGATCGTTTATGGATCAAAGTTACCATTCGATCCGATCTTTTTCGATCCTCGAATCGCTGTTAGATTCGATTGATTCCCAAAGAATTCGCAAGTCCGGTCGTCGCGGACAATTTCGTCATCGAGCCGAGTTACGAGACGTGCAACGAAACTATGCGAGCGTCGCAATTGCACACCTTCTCCGGTTACGCTCGATGTTTGATACGGCGGCAAAGAGGGCGATCAACGTACGGAAAACACTTTGCTGATCGGAAGATTCGTGTATACAAGATTTAGTCGAACACACTCGAGATCGTTTTTTAAGGTTCAAATGATTTTGTTTTTCTACTTTTTTCAATGTTTCTAATTTACACGTTCCGAGTTCAATGTCGTTTTTTCTTTAATCTTCAACGCGCTGTTTGTTTAAGTTAATTATGTGTCTTTTTTTGTTTAGCTTAGAACAAGCGACGCGCACCACACGTGCTACTCGTTGCGCACCCGGCGTAGGACTGAGGCGTTAGAGATTGTATTCGCGGCTCGAGCGCGCGCGCGCGCTCCCGTCTGTTTGCGGCGGGGTGGGGGGGGAATCGTTTCTTCCTGCTCTGTCTCCCTCCCCGAGCGCGCCGCGCCGCGCAGAGACCCATTGCCTTCCTATCCTCGCTGCTCTCGCCTCTCCCTCGTACTCTCGATAATCCTCGCTCTACGTTCCTTTCGTTCCGTTGCACTCGTACTGGTTTGCATAGGAGATGTGTGCCGCCTGCCTCGCGCGCATATAATATATACATAGAAAATCATCCCAGACAGTAAAGAAACAAAGTGCACGATGTTACCGATCCTGAATGGGGAAGCTCCCATGAATATTCATTCGTGATTTAGACTCGTTTTTCATGTCTTAATAGAACGCTATTCATCTTGCACGGTTTCTTTTTCTTCTCTCGACGCATGATTATTTACGATAATATTTTCTCGAAACGATGAATCTCAACATTTTTCGTCGTGCGTATTCTCAATTGTTTGGCCGAAACTTGATAAAAACGATGAGTAAAGTTTTTTTGCACTTTTTTTTTGTGTGACGTAATTTTTTTTAAGGTTTGACATTTTCCGAGTATAATCGTCGGTCTTGATTGTTAACGATTTACAAGGAGGACGGATAGAGGGAAATGTGCGCACATTTTTTTGGCACCTCGTGCGAATAAAAATGATCGAACGAGCGGAAAAGTGTGTCTAATGCGAGAATGTAAATGCCGCGCGGCCGAGGGGATGAAAAAGAAAAATGAACGGAATCGATAGTGTGGCGGGGCACGGGATTCGATACACGCAGGCGGTTTTGCCGTGACTGTTGCTCATTGCGAGCAGAGGAGCGAAGAGGGCAAGGCATGCAAGTACGTCACGAAGTTCCAGGCACGAGTGAATAAGCGAACGAACAAGCTCGGCTCTAAACATCGGCCAACTTTTACTTTCACTCTTGAGGAAACGCACGCTGCGCGCTCGGCTACGCCAGGCTAACTTTATGGATCAATTATAACGGTGGGAGATAATTAACCATTTCAAAATAATGCCGAGGACCCCGGGAATAATATAATGCGTCGCACACGCACGCCCCGCATATCTCATTGCCCATTGTCTATTTTGGGAATGGATCAAAACCTTACATAATTGTTTCGATTCACCCCTCCGGAAGGTATTACAGTCCTTTCAATATTTACTTTCGAGCATCCCAATTAAAAATATAATCAATTTGATAAATAAATAAAAATACTAAATATTTTATCTTCTCATTATTAATTTCTATTATTGCAATCTATTGTTCTTGTTATTATTATTAGTTATTTAAAAAAATTGTTAAGAATTTTTTTTTTAGTTTCTGCGTTGAAGATCCCAAAAAGTAGATTTTTAAAAATATTCGAAGATTCTAACGACCGGCGCCGTTTGCGAGGCGAGCGAAGTGTACAAATCGGGAAGGAATTTTTATGTGTCTGGGGAGCGCGAAGAAGGGAAATTCATAAATCGACGAATCCTTCAACCTCTTTCGCCCATCTCCCTTCCTTCGTTTTGCGCCGAGTCTCCGGTCTGCAATCCAATTTGCATCGTTTCAATGAGCAACGATTCCAAATTTAGAATCCATGCTCCCGGCTCATCCAGACGCTCGAGGCTCGGAGCGCGCGGCTCTTCGCCATCCCGGGCGATTGTTGAGTCGCGCTTGTGACCTGACCCCGTCGAGTGATTTTGAAAATATGAAAAATTCATTCACTCGTCGTTTTTTGCACGGTTTACATTTTTTCGAGCCTCTAGTTGATTATCAATAAATTTTATCGATGTACTTAAATTCAAACTCTTAAAGGCAATTTGAAAAACAAAATTTAAAAAACGTGCAGCATTAAAAAAAAAAAATTAATTACAGATTATAAATAATTTTGGTATTTTTGCAAATTCCTACATTATCAACGTGCGGTAAACGAACTCGGTGAATAAGCCGATAATCGTCCGAAAAAGCTTCAATGGAATACCACCAGAGAGCGAAATAGTCTTGCGGTAAATTTTCGATGTCTCTGCAACAAGCCGGTAAGAGAGGGCTCGCCGAGTCGATAGTCGAGGACAGTAGAAAAAGCTCGCGAAGGTCAGACTTTGGTAGAGATTTCAAAAAACCACAAGACAGCAATTTGTAAAAATTGTATGGATATAGAAATTCTCGCGGTCGATTAAAAAAATGCTTTCTACTACGAATTCGCATAAATGAGACTGTTCATAAACTATTTCCGGCAGATGGTAAGTGTGGAGTTTTCATACAATAAAAAATGAAAAATATTAATCACATTCAATTAAAAATTAATTAAAAAGTTAAATGGTAAAATTATTATTATCATTATTATTCTTGTTCTCGACGTTATTATTCGATGAATAGATTAAATACGATTAACTTTTGCAATTCGAAATTGTTAAAACTTCGACATTTTCTTTTATTCATAAAAATTGTTGAAAATTTAAGACTTTCTGGAAACTGGCCGGACGCGCTCGTAATATACGGAAATGTTTTTTGGTAATAGAGTTGAGAATAATAATAAAAATAAATAAAAAGAAGGTAAAACAATTTCAATTTATATATTAATTTCATTTTTCTTTCAGCCTTTTTAAGGCATAACTGTACCAACGGCGTGGC
Source organism: Ischnus inquisitorius (assembly GCA_963924025.1). Lineage (NCBI taxonomy): Eukaryota > Metazoa > Arthropoda > Insecta > Hymenoptera > Ichneumonidae > Ischnus > Ischnus inquisitorius. The sequence goes on along the minus strand of OZ001251.1, from coordinate 6,466,232 downwards.
ACCGAGTGTGAGTTATTAACTGTCCCCTCACGAGTGCTCGAATCGTTTTGACCGAAAAAATTCGAGCAAAAAACATTGAGTTTAAATATAAAAAAAAAAAAAAAGGAATAAAAAAGAAAGTCTATTCAAGCAAAGTGAATTGTGGCGAAACGTTATCCCGACCAGATAATACTGAATCACAGTCGTGATTCCGGGTACCAGAAAGGCTGGAGGGACTGGGGCACCCGGAGGGTCGCTATGATACTCAATTGGTCTGGCCAGCCGACTGGCGCACTGCGGCTTCTATCCACTCTTCTTCCCTCTACGTGAGATGAAAAGGAGAACGCGGTGCGGAAAATCGAGGTGATGTACCCTTTCGAGGTTAACCCACGGTCACGCACTTTTCGTCCTTTTTTTTTACCAAATTTGATTTGTTACACCGAATATAAACATTTAAATAAAACGAAACATAAAAAAAGCTCATCTACAAACAGTTAAATATAGCAAAAACTTTGCACAGCGTATGCTTTAAATTTTGCCGAATTATTCTGTTTTGCGAAAAAACTTCAAGAACCAGAAATAAAAAAATAAAAATAAAGTGCATTTCCGCAAATAGAACTATTATAAAATTGGAATGTACTCTGAAGAATATAAATAGAAAATACAAATAGAAAAGAAATTTCATCGATTGGAATCGTAAAAACGACAAAAAAAATTCTGTATCCTAAATCCATGAAGTTTTAGTGCTTTGAAATACGGCTCTCGTGCCGATTCGAATGAGCAACATTCTCTCGGCATTGGCCGGGGCTGGAAATTCATCCAGAAGTTTTTTTCGTGAAATTCTTCCGACAAGGTCGGGCTCCGACAGTTTTTCGATGCTTTTCAGCATATAGTTTCTAACCCGTCGAGTTTGAAGGCTCTCGATTACCTTTCACCTTTGGGGGCTCGAGTGCGCGGGGGTGGATATGACTTTCCGCGCGGATGCGGACGCGGCGGCGAGCGGCGATGAAAAAAAAAGTCACACACAAAAATTGGCGCGCGACAAAAAATTCTTCGTTGCCTTCGATGATATTACGCAAAAATTTAATCGCGATTCGCAGAGATCACTCTTTTCGCTCGCAGAATCAAAAATTCTTTGCCGCGGTTTCAACTAATCGACGACACAAAAAATTACTCACCAAATACATTTTTTTCAATAAATTTTAACTATTTTTGTAATAATAATAATATTTCTTTAATGCTTTGTAATTCATTGCAAAACCACAAAGTATCAGAACTATCCACTATTATTATTATTATTATTATTATATTTAAAAAAAAACAGTCTCGATACTTCATTTTTTTCTCAATCAAAAAACTTTGGCTCTCGTATCGATAGTCGCCGATCGATCGCGCCGGAATATTGAAAAACGCTTTCGATAACATCCGACGAAATTTCGTCCGGCGTTCGGGAATCGGAATTTTGGTCGCGTTCGCGGGGATCGCGATGGGGCGTGAGGGCGAGGAGGAAAAAGGAAAAGTCTAGTTCGTGACTTTCCCTGCAGCGAGCTTAGCGACACCCAAGATGTGTGACAAGGACCATCATCCGTTCCGAGCTCGCTATCCACTCGACTTTTCCTCACTCCCTTGCTCCATTCAACTTTCGCGCCGCCTACCAACTATTCGAGACTTTAGAGACTTAGAAACGAGCCACCCAGTGCCCACTCGACACACATACTTTAAAGTACACGGGCGCCCTCCCCCCCCCCCCCCCCCCCCTCAACCCCGCCATTCCCGCCCCTCGACCCCCCCGCCCGCGACTATCAGAGGCATATACGTATATGCGACCCGTTAAAACATTCACCGTTTCGCAACGAGGGTCCGCGATAATTTTTTTGACTACGCGAGCGCGAATTTCGTTTCGTTGAGCTTCGCGAACCTTTTATTTCGCTACGAATAAGTGAACAAAAAATATGAAATACGGGCGTGGGGTGGCGTTAACTCGTTAAACCCTTTGGCTCTCGTATCCGAGGTATTTTTAGGACGGCGCGGCTTTGCGGGCTCGCGAAAATATGCTGTGTGAAAAAAAATGCAAATTAAATTCGCAGATAGCTTTCCACGTTTTTTTTGTCGTTTTTGATAAAACGCTATCTTCGGCGAGAAAGTTGGTTAACGATTATTTTTTGTGAGCGCACGGAAAAAGTTTTGCCAAAGGCAATGAAAACAAATGAGGTCGCTATATGCAAATTAAATATGCATTTTTTTTTGGTGCATCTATGCAGTCATCAATGCGACACCGAAATATCGCGAGGATTATTTATTGTAGACTTTTCGAAGTCACAATTATAGAGAATTTTTTTTTAATTTTATACATTTTTTAAAGATCATTTCATGATCAAATTTTTCGATTTGAAAGAAAAAAAGGACAAACGCGACGACGATGAGTTGACTTTTTCCTCCCGCGCTTTTAATCCTATTGAACGTGAAAATTTGCACAATCAACGGCATTGCGAACTACGAGAAAAAAGCGTCCCTGAATTATCAAGATTTTATTCGAGATACAAACTCTAATAAGGGAGAGCGGGGCGCTCGCCGTCGCAAGGACGACGAGACGAGCTCGGCTCTAACAAACCTAAATCCCCTCCCCCTCCCTCTTTCCCTTTTCATTATCTTTATTGCATCCCTTAATCGCATCACACGACTACGACGAAGTTTCCCTCGGAATTTTCATTTTATGCGTTCACAAAACCAAAAAAAAAAGAAAAATCCTCTCGAATTCAAAACAAAAAGCATCCATAATTCCTAATTTTACATTCTACATAATATTGCAAACATTGCTCATTTTTTGTTATACAATGATTTTAAAAAATTCAAAAAAACAATTAAATTACCGCTCAGAAAAAATAGATCAACATTTTTTTATTTTTCATTTTAAACAATGTTCACTACGGACTCTGCTTATTTTTCATTATAAAACAACCAAAAAAAAAATCGTATCCAATGAGAAAAAAATTGTTTTGAACTATCTTTCGAATTCGCCCGGTATATACGCTTCCGCGTTCTCCACATAGTTCTGCTGCATCCAACTTCTTTTTTCCTTCATCCCCCCCCCAAACGACCAGGAGACCGGAGCAGCGCGCGCTATCGCCGCATATCGAGCGCCCCCCACCCTCGCAGTGACGTCATTGAACCCGCGTCGATGACGTCACCGACGGGGGTGCTCGCTACTCGCGGAAAATCGACGGCGCTCGAGAAGCGTGAGAAATCGCATTCCGATACGAATCTCTCCTCTCTCATCCCTTCACGCGAGGTACAATGGAATTGAAATGCTATTCCATTTGCGACTTCGTACAAAGGAAACCAATATTTCGAAACTGTATAAATGCATTTTTTTCCCCTGTTTTAACAATCCGATTGAATTGTATTTTCAGCAATTCGCGAAAAATCAATTATCCCGATAAAAAAGATTTTTTAAAAATTATTATTATTATTATTATTATTTATTTATTTATATTCTTATCGAGCAGTCCCGAGATTGATTTCGTATAATTCGTCCTACCTCAACTCGCGGGCTCGAAATATTTTTTACCTCTATTATTATTATTGTTTCAAGTATTGTCGAATCGCGATGCACGGCATTAAACTTGGAAGAAATGCGCTGGCAACTTTCGGAGAGTGAATGGAAGAAACGGAGCACGGAAGGGCGGAGAAGGGAGGAAAGTCGGCGATTTGGCGCGTGCCTGATGGCTGCTTCAGGTATAATAGGCTGCCCGTAACGACGACTATAACGCACAACAATAGACGATGGAGCTTTTGTCCGGCGTAGCCGCTTCCGCGGAAAAGCCTCGATGTCGCCGTCATCGACTGCATGATCGCGAGGCGAGCTGCGCAATGGCGAGGCCGGCGTTTAGGGACGAGAGCTCGGGACGAGGGCGGCGAATCGAGATTTCAGCCGCCGAGGGACAGGCGCGACGTTCGAGGCGCTCGCACGCTCAGAAAATCACCGGGCGCGAAGGGCAGAGAATTTATAACAATCTATCGCGATGCACATAATCGCGGATGATCCGCAAACGCAATTTTTCCACGTAGGAATTTGGGCGAAAAAAGGGTTTGAATATTCTTGAATTTTTTTTTTTGTTTTTTTAACCTACTATCTATTTATTGTTTATTTATCTTGACATATTATTTAAATATATCTATGTTTATTATTATTATCAAGTTTTTCAAGATTTTTCACCATAAATCTTTTTTTTTTAATATCATGATTATCAAAAAATATCCATCGTCACGCAAAATCACTATTTTTTTCCCATCGCCGAACCGAATACGATTTTCGTACCGAGAGTATCGTTTCCGACCGTGCGGAACTAAAAATCGCCGACAATCGTCCGACGATGAATGGACGCGATTTTTTTTATTTCCAAGTACGCTACATCGTCGTTAACCACATTATCGCTGGCGCGATGCACGCGACATTAACGTCGATCCGGATACGAATAAAAAATGTAACACGTATTTCCGTTTTCGAGATTCTATCGTACGAAGAATTTTCCCGAAGGCGTAATCGAAAAGAATTATTATCATCGGGTGACACATAGTTCATCCGTGACGCAGCGGTTTTTTTTCTACTTCTACCCACCGCGTCGGAGTGGCTCTATAAATGTCCGAGGGGTGAGGATTGCGAAAATCTCGCCGGGATTTCGCGAACGTCTTGTTGAGCGTTGACGGGGAAAAAAAACGAGCGGACTAACATCACGCACGGATGGAAGGGGCGCGAGGGACGCGGATAATGTGGGCTTCGCGTTAAAGTACAGTGTTCCGTGTCTCCGCGGAACGCAACTCGAAGAATTTCAATAATTCACCGATGTTCACTTCATTCCGCTCGACATACGGATGAGAAAACACGAAACAAAAAAATTCCAAAATTTCGATCGATCCGCAACAATTCAACTACTTTTCTTGTTTAAAAAAAAAATGTAATTCATTTTTAATGCTTCGATTCATTCGATTGTTAATCATTTAATATTTTTTTAGTCTTCAAATCTTTTGATATAAAAAAATTAAAGAAACATGAAAAAAAAAATTCGAAAATATTTGGTTTTTTAAATTTGTGCCTGCAATTTGTGCGAGTTAATAATTAACTACGCGCGATTTGTCCGATCGACTGTGACTGCGAATGCGAGAAGTAATTCTCGTTTGTAATTCTATTTTTATCGTAACGCGAGCCAGCCGTTTCCCATAAGTTTGGCCAATACGCCCGAATGACGTTGGGCCTCGAAGGCACGAGAGTATTAAAGTAAATTGCAGGCCCGCTCGCTATCCGTGCTGCGGCATGCTTAGCTGATAAGCCGAAGTGTCACATAGGCCGCAGATGGGCACAGAAGAGGCTCTCTCGAAAGCGCTACAGTGGCAAAAGCACTACCGAGCCGAGTTCCCTCGGAGAGCATTGATCTGACGGCTCACGAGCGCGGGAGGGCCGTGACGTCACTGTGCCTTTCAACGCACAGGTGGCCGAAGCCGATGTGCCCCCGTTATGACGTTGTTGATGCGGTGGAACCGCTTGCGGCTATCGGAGCGCACCGGCTTTCATCTCGATCCAGTTCCGGCTATACGTGAAAAACATTTTTTCACCCGTCCCGCCCTCGGGCTTGAAATTCCCGAAAAAAATCCCACATGTCCAACGAGAAATTGCACGTTGTGACGCAAGAACTTTCGAATTTTTATGATCACGCGTGCCCTATTTGCGAAGCAAACTTCTATTCTTTCCTTGACTATTCCATCGCGATCGAAGATTTGATGAAAAGAAGTTTATGAAAAAATCGTAATAAATTCCTATACAATATATTAAAATTTTATATGAGAATTTAAAATATAGTTAATAATAATTATTCATTCATTATAATTATATAATATTGTAATACGTATTAATTCCGATTTATGTCCATTTATTAATTGTTTTATGTAAGATAACGAGACATTGCATGTAAATGCAAACTAGATTTTTTTCTGTTTTTTTTTTCTTTTCGAATATAATATTATGTGTACTAAATTTTTGTGACCATTGACGTCACAGCCTCAATGGAAAAAAAATTAAGTCCGGTCGAAATTAAGACGGTGCGCCCCAGTCAGCTTAGCGGCTTGTCCGCGGCAAGACAGCGGCGCAGACTGAGCGAAAGAGTACTTTTCGCGGCATACCCATTACCCAGCCTCCTCGCGGTATCGTAATTACCATCGACGTATCGAAAATCGCAAGATATCTATAGATCATCGACGGCACCAACAAAGCCGCCTCGCTCGCCATTACTTTTTTTCACAAAAATAATTCCTTATTCTTTTTTTTCACGAAAAATAATTCCTTATTCGTTTTTTCCACGAAAAATAATTCCTTATTCTTTTTGTTCACGTAAAAGAATTCGGAACTATTTTTTTCAATTTTTGTTTTTCATATCGATAACTCTCCAAGTGTCCCAGATCTGTCGAAGATACCAAATATCGTTCGATAGAAAACCGCGAATAATCGTCAAGGCTGTAACGTTCCGTCGAAGATGAAAGAGGAAGAAAGAAGAAGGAACAAAGGAATGTTCTTTTCAATGGGTAACTTCGGTCGCCTGTGCATATATACCTTCTCCATCCATCCGCCCCTTCATTTTCTATATGCGCCATCGTCCCTTTGATTTCCGTCGTAAAATGTAGATCAACGCGAGACTCCCCGCAATCAGCCGTGGAAAAGTATCGCCGCGGTTTTGTGCTTACTCTCGGTCGCCCAGGAGCGCGAGCCGTTATCCGAAAGGAGTAGGACGGCCCGAGCCGTTCGTAATGGTAGTGGTGTACCGACGAGGCAGTGGTTGTTAGTAGCGCTGCCGCTTCTGTTATCGCACCCGTGTTCAACCTCGGCACAGGGTTTACTTCCATCCTTGTCACTTTATCGATCTTCGGCCCACCTCTGCTAGGAGATTGCAGCAGCAGCAGCAGCAGTAGCAGCAGCGGCACCAGCAACAGCAGCAAGCAGCGGCGGCAGCCTGGCCTGGACTGGCGCGCTCGTGCCGGTGCCTGGCTTCCAGCAGTGGCTGCCCGGCCACCATGCCGGCATAACTGCTTCGATCCGCGCTCGTTGTTAACACGACGCAACGCCAATCCCTGCGTCTCGCATCGAATCTAACAACCTTCTCGGCTATCTCGTTTGTCTCTACTCGTCTATTTATCACTATCTCTCTTCTTCTTTCCATCTTTTCAATCCCTTCGCGACGCTATATGGAACCATTGTTTTTCCCCTATTGTTGCGAGCGTCTTCGCAACTCGCCGATAGAGGGCGGCCGCGGCTAAGGAAAAAAAAAAGAATAGGAAAAGAGGGCGAGGGAGGAGGCCGCCGAGACCGCGCGGTATACTGCAAGGGAAAACGGAATTTTCCGAGGATTGCCGTCGACTGCCGAATAGAGCTTGGCAGCGGCCTAGCACGCGCCTTCTCGCGAACGTGCGAGAAACCCAGGCTTGCACGTTGGCCGCTGCTCGCTTTGCCATCCAATCGTCGTGTCGCGCTCGCGGCGTGTAGTTCGCAACCGGCAATGTTCCCCCGGTGAGCCCTCGCATCGCGCTTGCAGGCTCGATCCGAGGCTTTTTTATTTTTCTTTTTTTTTTTCGTTGTCCGTTCTTTTTCCCTTCTTTTCGATCTTGCTCGAGAACGAGCTCGCCGACACGCGGTGGACCGTCGAAGTGGCGTGGGGGACAATGTGGCACACTAACTGTTCGAAAGAAATTTCGAGCGCATGAGAAGTACGCGAGGGAGACGCGAGCCGAGCTCGGTACGTCCGACTGACACGGGCTTTGTTGAGGGATCAACCGAAACTTCGATCTACGAGTTTTTCAGTGATCGACGAAAGTGTTGCACGCAGTGAGTCATTCAGTTTTTTCCTTCTTTTCGAACCAGCACGATGTAAGGTTATCTCGACCCCCGAAGTGTATTCTGCGCTTTTTCGTTCAATATTTCGTCGAGTTAGTCGGCATTGTTTTGGATCTTCGTAGGTGTTTTTTTTTAAGGTACAACGAAAATCTCCATCGTTCGGTATTAACGAAAAATTAAAGGAACGTTAAATATATTTTCGTTTTGGGATGGTTTCGAGACGCGAGAGAAAGAGTGTTGTCGGATTTTATTTACATTATGAAAGTCAAATCGCGGACAAACAATTCCGCAAATAAACTCTTATCGATGGGAGTGCTGCAAACGCTCCGAACAAACACACGGATACACGAACGAAGATATAAATGGACACCGGGAATGCACGAAAAGTTTGTGTATACGACACAAACTACCGGGATCTTGTTTCCGCGGATATCATCGACGACGCCGCATTACGCTTCCGGCGAAATCGCGATAAAAATAGCAAAAATAGATAATTCAATGACAGACGTAAATTGGATAAATAGAGAACGAAAAAAAAAGCACAAAGTTGTAAACGCTTTCATCGATCCTTTGCCAAGTTTATAGCCCCGAAACGTCGATGATATTTTTTTCTGAGACTTTTTTTTTCAAATAATTTATAATAATTTATAATTTTTTTAAAAAGTTTTGATTTGGTTTGCAAATTTATGGCAAAAAAATACACTATATTCGGCAAGTGTAATTAAATGTATTTTTAGCTCTGAATTATCTTGGCGAATTCTGACTGAATTCGGTGCCAAATATAACCGGATGCGGCGAGAAATTCTATCGAGAATCAAATTTTACGTTACGGCGGATTTGAGCCGGTCAGCGTTAAAAGTTTTTAACAAGTTTCGTTTTTTGCGAAAACAAAACTGTGAGAATGTAAAAAAATAGACAAAAATTGCAGCCCACTTTAAACGGTGATATTAGATTTGCGGGAGGATAACGTTGCGTTTCCGGCGAGAAGGCGACAGAACTGATTCAATAGTAGACGTAAAATGGTTTGAGTGAACGACGAGAAAAACAGTTGCAAACGTTTACCAATTTTTATGTAGTTATTTTTATATAGCAGTGATTTAGCAATTTTTATATAGCAATCCGGCGATTGAAAATTCGTTTCTTACAGAAAACAAAAAAAAGTTTTCTTTCTCCTCTGAATTGAATTCTCTGTGTGAAGTCTTTTTTATCGAATTTTTTTTCTTAAAAGTACAATTTTTCGATCTCTTTCGATATTTCGACTCGCGTTTCGCACGAAAAATTCTCTGACAATTTTTGTTTCGCTTACAACAAAGCACCACAAGCGTAAAAAAAAATGCATACATAGAACGCATTTGAACTTATCGGAACGACGTTCGCTTCTCGGGAGTGTAAAAACAGTCTATAAGGGCAGATCGCCCGCCCCGAAGGGGCGTTACGCTTGCGATATTATTATCGTCATTCATTGCGACAGGTTTCATGCCTCGAGTGTCCTTGCGTCCTAATCGTCCCGCGACTTCTCGTGTCGTGTCAAGGCGAAAATTGTCGTTTCAGCCGTTTGTTGACGACGCGACTGGACTCGGACGATTTATTTGCGAGTTCCTCGCGCGAATGAAAAGAAGCACCAAACGACCTTGAATTACAATAATCGTACAATCTTTCCCTCTCGATGCATTTCTCGTGCCCATATTCCATAAACCCTTAAAAAAAAAAAAAAACAAGAAAAAGAAAAAAGTATTCATTGCATCAAACGAACCGAGCGCGAGCCCCTCTCTTACGCAACATTAAAATTGAAGCCTGCAAGAAGAAAGCATGAATGCCCAATTGCGGCGCAATCCGCGGGACGAGAATGCCGACGTTTTTTTTCACTGCTCTTCGAGGCACGTAGGAAAGGCCGGGAGAGGCGGCGTACAAGGTAGTTCGAGAAGAAGAATATACCGTGCACGTTTGATGAACCGTGCACGCTCGAGGGCCGTCCCCTCCCTCTCCGTCTCCTTGCCGAGGGTGTACGGAGAGCGTACATAACACAGATACGAGATATATCCGTCGTTCGCTGGAACACGCCAACACACACACGACACGGGGGCTTAAACAGAAACGCACACACGATATGCAGCGCGCGCGGCTGACCCAAGTGGTATTTCTGGAATAGCCAACCAACGAGAATAGCGCGTCGGGTAGACGAATGAATTAAATATAGAACACGAAACACGGTGAACGAACTGCAAGTGGATTACAAAATTCCATTGAGTTTTCGAGCGCCCTAACGCACCCCTCCCTTCTCAAATATTTCGACAGCGTTCCGCGCAATTTTACATCGTTATTAACCCGATGATACATGATTTTCGGAATGAAACCGGAAAGGGACCGCTTTGCTCGTGGAAACACGAATCGGAACGCGATACCGGATGTCCTTCGTGGTTTCCAGTAGCGTATGCATCGGATCATTGAATTCCCAGCGCCAATCAGACCCTTTCCTAACAGAAAAAAAGTCTTCTGTGCACGCGTGAGTGTTCGTAACATTATTACTTTCAACCTTAATAATAATAATAACGAAAACTATTATCAACAAGCATTGTTAACTATTATTATTATTAACTATTATTATATAATATATATTATTAATAATAATAATAACAACCACCAACAACAATAACAACATTTTTTTGCTTTTCACCGGTTTTTTGTTTAAATTCCCTGAGTAATAATTTTTCACCCGAACCCGACGCTCTTGCGAAGACAATGGACTGGCCGCGACGAATGTAATTACTGGACTTTCAAGACAGATGAATTTATTCATAGAAATTACGTGTGAAGTGCAAAGCAAAGGGCTTCCAACGGCTCTCGACTGTTCGGACGAGCAGACAAGGGAATAGCGGATACACGTAGAGGCAGAGCGAGGGTTCGAGGAACGGCGGCCGAGCGCATTGCGCGCCAGAATGAAAACTTCGAACGCAACACAATTGGCTTTTGTGTCTGGTCGGTTGCATTCGCAGCGTCGAATCGATATACAGCCTTTCAATAGCCGGGAGGAAAGGGTGGAGAATACGACATTGTGTCGCGGGAAAGAGCATTGTCCCGGGATTCGATAATTGGATGCCGGCTTCGTTAATTAATCGCTTGTTCGTGTCATCTCTCGATAAATATGCCGAGGCGCGCGCGACGAGCCAGACTTTTCCTCCTTTTTTTCCTCTCTCGTCCTCGCGGACGAACGCTATAGAAAAATCCTGCCGGATGTTGAACGTCTGGGTATTCATTATTTCTAATGAATCCATTTCGCAGCTTCGTCGAAAGAGGAACATAAAAATATTGGCATTTATTTGCAATCTTCGATGCGAAATAAATATTTATCCGATAGCCTATTTATTCATTTATTTATTTATTCATTTATTTATTTATATATTTATATATTTATTAATTTATTTATTTATTTATTTTTTTATTTATTTTGTTTATTTATTTATTTATTTTGTTTATTTATTTATTTATTTATTTATTCATTTATTTATTTATTACTTCATACGAATGCGATTTTTTTTTAATCACAGAATTAAAAACATATTTCCATATTTCGATAAGAAATTTCGAATTATTGTTGATTTGCAAAAAGCCTCAATTTCGTGTCCAACAATACCGATGTAATTGCGGTAGAGCCGACAGCGATTACCGGTGAAACTCGAAGATAACGAAACGTCGCATTGTTCATCACAATACACAAATTGGACCTCCTAATCTTTTTTTTCCTTCCTATTGTGTTCGCAGGTAGCGAGGAATAAATCGGGAAAATGCCGGCGGCAGGCGCAGCGGTACCGGCGGTCGTGGACGACGTCGATCCACTCGAGGATCTGGACGAGCCTCCGGAGCCACGGGGCGCCGGGGACCGAGCCGGACAGGCCACCGGACGCGGCGGAATTATGAAGCCGCTCGTGGTACTCGCACTTCCTGGCATGTACCTCTTCTACAAGTACAGCCAGTACAGGCGCGAGCAGAGGGAATTGTCCCGTCGCAGAATAACGGAAAGGGAACTCCAGCATCTCCATCACAAAATCGTGAGCAATCCTACATTCGCTCCGTCGAGTCTTTTTTCTTCGCGAAATTCGCAAAGTAGAAAAAAGAATAATATATAATATATAATAAATAATATAATATATTCATTATATTATTATTTATAATATAAAAAATATTTATTATATTTATTATACACGATGAAGTCAGACCGTATTTCCGGGTGGGCAAAGACTTTGTAACCTTTGAAATCGCGGCTTAGGTGAAGATTCTATAGCTCGGCGCTCCGTTCCCCGACACTTTAGTCGCGTTACTAACTCGGAAGTGCCCCGAGACACGAGAGAGAGTAGTTACAGACCAGAAGGAAGCCCTAAGAGAAAAATGAACGAAAGACGGAAAGCGAGTCCGAAGCCTCGAGAAAAAAAAGAAAGTTCTACTGTTTCTTCTTTTTTTTTTTTTTTTTTATCTTCTCGCGAGTTAATTGGAGGAGTCCACTTTTGTACTTGGAATGCCTTGCGCGCGGAGAGCGGGGTGGGCGCCTACGCGAAGAGAGAGGCGTTTATCACATTGTTGAAGCTCGTAAAAGCTGCGCCGGTAACTAAGCAGCGGATGAATACAACGTTAAGGGTAGTTACGTGCGATAGCGGGGAAAGGAGAGGCAGCGTTCGGCTCGTACCTTGACAAGTCGGCTTTCTACCTCAGACTTTTGGCCGGGGAGGCGCGCGCTCGCTCAGCTCTGCCTCGACGAAGACGCGATGGAAGACGCGATAACGAAAGGGAGGGAAGAGAGTTCAATTACCCGAGGCTAACGCGATCATCGCCGTTACAAGTTGAGTCGCCGCGGTACTTGTACGATATCGCTGACTCGCAACGTTCGCCGTCTTCGCTCGTGCGGAAAAAAAGCACGTGCTATCTCGCCAATGACGAGATATCATTTTTCTTCAGAGAGCTCTCGCGCACACGATCGATGGAGAAGCTTTGAAATTAATCAATATGCGGTCGAAGGGAAGAAGAGAAATCCTGCTGAAAAATTGTAGTATTTTCAGAGTATTTTTCAAGTATTTTTTTTGTCTTGAATTTTTAAACGGCAAAAGAATTGGCTATTTTTTTGAAAATAAAATTGGAGTTGCGGTCCAATATCGCGAGCTTCGCGCTGTCCACGTTATGCCCATTGTACGTCCTCGGGTGCTTGAAACTACTTTGAATAAAAGTGTCTTGCTCGGCTCTCGTTCCTCACTTGAAACAGATGGCATCGAGTCGTATACGAGGACAAATCTCGGTGTAACCCAGGTCTCTTGGCACCTCTCCGTTTGTAGCACATGAGGCGAGCCGCCTTCGCGTTTCTGTTATTTTTTTTTCTTCTTCTCCCTTTCCCCGGCTCGTTCTTCTTTGCCGCTTCTTGTTCCAATACTTCAACTTGGGACAAGACAAGTTTCAGGTAACGAGCGTCAAGAGGGTATACACTCGAGTCTTTCTCTCGACGCGTTTGGACCCCAACACCCTCTTCGCTCTCTCGCGTCTCTTCGACGATCCGTTTTTTTTTTTTGTTTTTTCGCTTTTTTTTCTCTTCTTCCACTCGCTCTATTCACTCGGTACCGATTTGGAGTGGAGAGCTGTATGGCTCGTCGGGGAACATTTGTTTCCGCATTCGCGAGGCTCGACGATTGTTTTGTCAAAGAAATTCCAAGGGTGCGCCATATTTGTCTTATCGATTTTATTAGCCTTCGCGAACGTCGAGCATGGAGGCTCGAAGGATTCTCGAATTCAGCCGCGAAAGCTGCATATGCATAAAGCTCCGGGAACGGCTTGTGTCAGCCGGTTCTACTTTCTATTAGCGTCATTCAAGATTCGCCGTTATTATTTATTGCTTTCGCATGAAAGCTTTTTCGCCGACTTTTCTTTCTCACGATAGATCGAGATTACAATGTTTTATCATTTTTTTTCTGTAGTGGAACAGAATTCAATATGGGGATTGGAATAAGATTTTCCGGGAATATTTAGAGTGTTCCGAAAAGTAAATGCTTATAAGATGAACATTAATTTCTTTCGTTGGAGAAAATCTTAGAAATTGTCTCTGAAGCTTACTTTTAGCTGGAACTGCAACGATACAGTCGCTTAAGAAAATTTTGAACACTTCTCAATGGTGGAAAGATCTGAAAAAAATCAGTCTTAAATCACCCGGCAGTCTAAATTATTTTCAAATTGAAAATCATTCCTTCATTTATCTGGATACATATGAATTTTCTTAAATTTCGTCTAATTTCAAAATTGTGTGTTTTCAGACAAATAAGGGTGAAAATGTCATCTAAAAAATTTAAACAAAATTCTGAAATTATTTATACGTATGCAGAAAAGATTACGAATCTGTTTCATTAAAAAAAAACTTAAGTTGGCCGGTGATTTGTTGAACAATTAATTTTTCATTTATTTATAAATAACATTTCGGTATTACTATTGTGCAAAATCAATCGTTTCGCCTTCTCTATGCCTGATTTTTCTCAGATTTTAATCTCATTGAAAAGTCTTCGAAATTCTCCTCGAATCCCACATCTGGCCGGCTAAACTTCTTTAATCGTCTCTTTCAATTGAATGTGAAGCGAACAATCACGTTCGCAAATAACAGCATGATTGCTAATTGTCAATTGTACATGGATCAATTGGTCGTGGCGTAATCCAGATTAATAGTTGTCGCGTGATGCTCATTAAAAAAGGAAAAAAAAAGAAAAAAAAAACACGTGATCGTGTTAACGGGTCTGAGACCTTGCATTGATCGAATGTCCTCAGCCTTGGCAATTCTCATATCGAAGGCTGAACCTTGGTTTTTATCGCTCCGCAAGCTCCATTCGTTGTTAGGTTTTCTGTTTTTTTTTCCCCCCTTTTTTTTTAACAATGACTCGGTTGATCACACTTCTTTCGAGCCTCGGCGTGGCCCGAGGGTCCGATGAACGCGAACCGCCACTTCGCACGACATCGAAACACACACCGGTCGCGCGCGATAAGAAACACGCTAGTTGTCCGTTAAGATTGGATCTCCGCCGTCGACTGGAGTCGCGACTGGACAATGCCGCTCGTGGCTCGCGGGCCAAGCGGAAAAAACTCCTTTCTCGTACCCTCCACTTACACGTACAGTTTTGTCAGAATATTTTGCTCCCTCGTTGGACGAAGCGGGATTCGAATTAACGCCCGAAATATCAAATTAGGCGATAAAAAAAATATCTCATGAAAATTCATCGATAAAATGTATATATTTTATCCTAAATCTACCGTACATTTTTCATTCAACTCGGAAGCTTTTTCCTGAAGCTCAATTCAATATTTTTTAATGAAAATAAAATGTGTATATCATACAATATTTATTTAATTAACAATACGAAATATATACAAGTTGTTTATTGATTTTTCTTCGATATTTCTTTTGTGTATGTATTTAAAAAAAATTGTTGCAGTTAAATTTTTTTGTTTATCGCGAAAGTGCACGGAGGATAATGCGCGGTGCTCGATAGCTTTTTCCTGGGAATTTGCTTATTCGCGTGCACTCCGAACGCGTGGAACGGTCCTTGGGGATGGGGTTAAAAATATTCAAAAAAAAAAGAAGGTAAAGGGAGTCCACGAGGATTGTCGCGACGGTAAATTAACAGTTGTCTGGCCGTTGACCCTATGCCGGGTGGCATTAGGAGTAGCGGAAGATAATACCATAAGACACGACCGCACGGCAACGCGGCGTCGTAGGCTCTAATACCGGCAACCGTACAAGTGCCAATCGATACAGACCGCCGACCAAGACCGTAGTCTAAACCCCTTTTCGTCTCTCGCTTTCCTCTTATGTTTCTTTTTTTTTTTTTTTTTTTTTTTTTTCTTATCCAATTTCCGGGAACGGGGTAGGCTCGAACATCGCGTGCGAATCATACCCGTCGTGGCAATTCTCGAGTCCGGCGTACGTACTCTTATTTCCTTTAAGGTGGCACGAAAAAAAACGCTAATGCAAAAGCGTCGCGAGATAAAATCATTTTTTTTTCGCAATTTGCTTCCCCGTTGATAAACGATCGATTTTGGCGCGTGGATGCGATGCATCGTCGCCGAGATCCCGAGGCCGGATTGCGGGGCGTCGAGAAACGCGGATAAAAAAAATAGAATAAAAATAGTAAAATTGTACAGAAAATCGAGGATTCGAGGTCGTGGAAGAAAAGGAAATTATCGATATGAAATAATAGAATTAATGGAAACACATCGAACAGGCAAAAAAATAGAATAAAAATAGTGAAATTGTAAAAAAAAATCGAGGATTTGAGGTCGTGGAAGAAAAGGAAATTATCGATATGACGTAATAGAATTAATGGGAATACACCGAACCGGCAAGGAAATGTATAAAAATGATGTTGCGGTAAACGAGATCGAATTGGAGTCGAAGGACATTAAAACTGCGAGGCGGTTTTATTTTTTTCCGTGGCCATCGCGGCCTTAAGGGGCACATCGGAGGCTCTCGTGCGTTGCATCGGCCATCTCGAGGCAAAGCGATCGAGAAATACGAGCTTAACGTTCTCCGGTATCGGCTATATGGAACGATAAAAGTTGACGACCGATCGGAACGCTAAATGTACAAGAGTCATCCCGGTTACTCCGTTTACTCAACCTATGACCGCACCGCGAGAGCGCGACTCGCTACATGCGAGCTAGTAAAACGATCTATCGCCGATGACACAACAATTTCACTTCCGGTAAATATCACTCGTTGCTTGACACATTTTTTTTCATCCTCATAAGAAGAGGTTGATTTAGAAAAAAAAAAAAAAATTTAACAATCCAGTGGCAATTGTTATCTAAAGTTAGGGGGGACACCGGAAAACACCAAAAGAGATTTTTTTCCTTTCCACTCCGATTTGCGAAAACGGTCGATTTTCGGGATTTTCAAACCGCGATTTCTCGACTTTGAGATTAAATACGGACAAATCTCGAGTGGCCATTGTGTTCAGCGGGAAAAAATACACAATATTAGATTTTTTGCGAATTTTTAAAACCGTTTTTTCAACCTTTTAAGGGGGTATGAAAAATGTCAAAAAAGCATCTCAAAGGGGTTCCCTTGCGATATTTTTCTGAAAATACAGGCTTTTCTTCGCGAAAAACGCCC
This sequence comes from Ischnus inquisitorius, assembly GCA_963924025.1. Lineage (NCBI taxonomy): Eukaryota > Metazoa > Arthropoda > Insecta > Hymenoptera > Ichneumonidae > Ischnus > Ischnus inquisitorius. The sequence continues at coordinate 6,449,250 of OZ001251.1, read as the reverse complement.
GAAGCCCCTCGCAGTGAATACAATTATAAAAAAGAACTGCAAACGGAGAAAAAAAAACTGGCTTAAAGAAGAGATCGCAACATTAATAAATCTCTGAGCGTCTATGACGCAGACGAGTTTTGTATGCGCATACGAAAAATATTCTAGAAAAAGTCGTCTGCAGAGCGAGAGCGCGGAATTCAGCTCGGTAAGATAGACGGCGAATGAGACAAAGTCGAGAGAAGAAACGTTGCGCGGAGGACGCGGGATTTTTTTTTGCACGTGACGAAGTATCGCGCCCGTCATTTGCGAGCTGGAACGCGATAATGAGCCCGCGCGTAGCCCCATGTTTCGGATACCTTCGGGGCATCGTTGCTTGATAATGTCACAGTGACGACAAAAAAAAAAAGAAAAAAAGAAGAGGAAAAGTCTCCATGAAACGTTGTAAGATAATGACGAAGCGAGCGAGACGAGAGAAGAAAAAGGCGAAGGGAAAAATCCAGGGAAGAGCTAATTTAGTTGCTAATAACGTGACGTCACCTCGTCTTTCGATCCACCCGCTACTGCGGTTCTCCGTCACCGATGACACCGTTCGACCTCATCGGAAATGACGCCGGTCACTCCGGTCGAGCAGCCAAGTCCGATTAGGTGTATCGAATTTTTTTACTATTTTTTTTTTCATTTTTTTTTCCTATACAATGAATCAATTAATACGTTTCTCCGGGGTTGGTCGGCTTCTTACACTTCAGTTCGATCCAAATTTTTTTTTTTTTCGATACCCGTCAATGTGCCTACGAGAGGAAAAAATAAAATGATGAGAAGGCGAGAGGGAAGGAAAACTAACGAATGAAAGAGCGCTGGTCGACTATAGCTTCGCCGGCGCAACGGAGTGCTCGGGGACGGGGGGGAGTCGGTTTGGCTGGTCGATAACAAGAAGGTGAGCAACGCGCAGCGTGTCAGATACGACCTTAGGCAACACACTTTTTTTTTTCTTTCGTCCATCGCGAAGCTACGACGGCAACTCTTGATTGAGATATTGTTCCTTGAGTTAATAAACGGCTAACTCGATCGAGGAAAAGACAACACGGGACATTTTTTTGGAGCCGCGAGCGACTTGCCAATTTTTCTTTCTGCTCTTACTCGCTGCAACGATATTCTGACTCGACTAAATTTTTGGAGTATTTCATTTCCGGCCGAAACAAAAATCTTTTCTGGACGCGATTTTTGTGGAATTTTTTTTCCGCTCCAATCGCTTCTTTGGGAGACGATTATCGGCGTAAAGAAATGTCGATAAATCTTTGGGGTGGTCCGGAGGTAGTTCGAAAGACCGAGAGTTCTTATCAGCGTTAAAGGTTGATCGATTCCGAGGCGAGCGTATCTACATGAATGAGCATATCGATCGCCGAGCTCCGTGACGATGGCAGCGCGGGCATTACGACATAAAACTTTAAGGCTCGCCCGGCACGTCGAGCCTTCCGCCTTCGCTTCATTCTTGTTCTCTTTCGATTGCGACTATGATCGGAATTCCCATCGGCGAGGGGAGAGCGCAGGGCCGATGGCGACTTGCACTTAATTCGAATCCCGTGTAATCGATGTCTCCCTCGTACATACCGAGAATTCGCAATCACAAAGTGCCCCTTTTTCTCCCTTTTGCGTTCCGTACCAATTTAAATGGACGTGACTTTCGAATTTTTATAATTAATCCTCGGAGTATAAAAGAAAGCACTGCGAATTAAGCACAGCCTACGTTTAAATTAAAAAACCCGGCCCACGTTTGATCCGAATTCCAGGCTGATATCTTCGTACGCACATACATAAAGATATGTCGTGAAAATCCCTTTTCTCGACCTTTTAGAGCATTTTTTTTTTTGCAAAATCAAAGTTTCCTTTATGAGAAATCAGTTCGCAAAAGATGGCCCTAACATTTGAAAAAAAATCGATATTGAGTGATCGAAGCACCTTTGAAGAGAAAGGAAATCGTGCATGGCGACGAGATTTCGCGGGGCGTTTGGCGATTTTCCAATGGAGCCGAGCACGCGGCAGCGCGAGTGAACGAGCCCGATTCGAAGTGTGCACAGGTTTTGCCACATCGATTGCCACACTGTCTGTTAACCTGAATATGTCGTCCGGCAAGTAAATATTCGCGACCAGGTCGTTCGAGCCCCCCTCGACGAAAGATCGAAGGGACGAATGCACCGGCGAGCATCGGCGCTCGCCCGCCAGAGTGCACCTTTGATCGTGTCGAATATGCATGCCCGCGATCGCACACACTCACCGTAAACCGGAGCTCATCAAATAGTTGCGACATGTGCGATGCAAATCGCGCGGAATTGGTATGTGCTCGTGTATTTCGCCCCGGCGCGAGGGCGGCGGACGGGACGGGGGGGAGGAAAGAGGCCGGATAAGGCAAGGGAAAAGTAGCGTCGACGATTGTTCGATCGGCGCGTCCGTTCCATTGAATATTTCAGACGATATGCCGGAGTCTCGGAACTCGGGGGGGTTACCGACCGCGTTGATGCGGTCATTCGTAGTAACGGACCGGCGTTACTAACGTTGAACTTTAAACCGCCCCCCGCGCGCGAACTCGACATCGAGACCGAAGGATCGCGCGCGGTGCTCGATTAATCGCTTGAAAAAAATTCCCGTTGGTTCGTCAAAAGGGTCAAGTGGATTTGAGTCATTTTATCATCTCTTCATCGTTTTCTGACCTCCCGGGAAGTATCCGGCGACTGATTTTCTTCTCGACGTGCACATGATTACAGAGCTGAAATTCGAAATTTGATTAATCTTGTATCGAAGGCCCGGTTCGTGGAATTTTGTTTTCTTTCATTAATTTTTCTGACCGATGTTTCTCGATTTTACAGACGATTTTTGGTGCCCAAACTGCTAGAGTTTTTGTTCATGAACCAGCTAGCGTTATCATTCGCGCATGCGACTCCGCGTACACTTTTTTTCCATACGAATTTTAATGCCGGAGTAGCGCACTCCAACTCGCGACGCGAGACGGAACTTTGCGCACTTTTTATCCGTGGAAGGGAAGAAAAGAGACAAAAAGGACCGGTCGTTGAGAAAATTCTTCATTGCGAAACGAGTGCCGCGGTCGAGCGAAAAAATGGTAATTAAAAGTGAAAGGGAGATCCTCGTCGGTTTCTGCAATTAAACGCGCAAGCCGGCCCTTCAATTACCCGCAAGACGTCGAAAAAGTTTTTCCGACTTCGGGAACGAAAGAGATTCCTCGGAGATGCGGAGGACGAGGGCGACGGGGACGGCGGGCGGGTTGTACACGTGCAATGAGCGAACGTGGGATAAGGTTGACGAGGGTCGTAAAAGCGAAATCAAGTGGGTGAAAATTCAGGAGAGATTCCCGTACGTGTTGCGGCGAGCTCGCTCTGGGGTAGTTCGCTGTTTACCGAAAGCCCGAGAGGGTGGACGGCGAAGAACGGAAATCTAAGCGAACGTGAGAGGACACGAAGACGCACGGCAATTTATCGGCCGCTTTGAAAATCCGTAACTAAGCCGAACTCCGCGTCTATTAACGAGGAAACCGAACTTGGATCGTAGGCGAATCTGCGGATACCGCCCCGAGCCAGGTACTTCGAAACGAAGTTCCGCAAACGAACTGCCGTCTCGCAACTCCGTCGGTTCTCCGCCCAGAAGTTCTTGCCGAGGACAATCGGAGCCGTGTTCCTGCATCCCTTAATTATTCCCTTCCACCCTTGCGAGAGTGTTTTTCTTTGGGTTATTCAAGCGAAAGACCTACGGAATATCAACCCTCTCGCATAATTCATGAAACACCTCGCCTTCTCTTACCATTACTATTTTACCTTTTTTGGTTACTCTTTTATCGGGTTTTTCTTACCTTCTGGCAAATAATGATTTAATGAAGACGCGTAATTGGCGGAAATACCATTCAATGCCATTGATATTAATTAGTACCATTTTACCATTTTTTTACGATATTCATTCTCTTCTCTTACACCCTTGCGAGAGTGTTTTTCTTTGGGTTATTCGAGCGAAAGACCAAGAGAATATCAGCTCGCTCGCATAATTCATGAAATACCTCGTCTTTTCTTACCATTACGATTTTACCTTTTTTAGTTACTCTTTTATCGGGTTTTTCTTACCTTTTGGCAAATAATGATCCAACGAAGCCGCGTAATTGACGGAAATACCATTGCTATTAATTGGTACCATTTTACAATTTTTTTACAATATTCATTCTCTTTTCTTACACCCTTGTAAGAGTGTTTTTCTTTGGGTTATCCGAGCGAAATACAAACGGAATGTCAGGTTTCTCGCATAATTCATAGAATAGCTATTTCTGACCATTTATTTGCATAAAAAATCTGCTTTGTTCCTGTCGTTCTCAGTTTTTTTTTTTTTTTTTTTTTCAAAAGCAAAGATGATTCTCCAGGGCGAATGAATTTTCCTGAGATTGCATAAGATTTTTTTAATATTCGTTTAATAATAAAAAAAATGGGACGTAATAATTGCGCTTCGCAGGCATCGCCGCGCCGTTTGCCAGCGCCGGAATTCCATTGTTTCGTCCCGAAGCTAATTTCGGCCTACATTGCCGGCTTACATTGTACCGCCATGTGCATGACCCAGTTCTTCCGGGGACTTTGATAACCGTCGCCCGGTTCTTGGGCATAGGCAAAAAATTCTGAGCCCGTGGATTGCCGGGAGCTTTTACAATCATCGTTGGCAATCGAAAAAAAACGAGTTTATTGTCATAGCCATAATTTTTTTTTTTTTTTCTCAATACAAGAATGTCAACTTCATGTTGGGATAGTCGGAGAAATTTCTCGCGAACGGCGTACGCCCGTTGGTTCGCAGATAAAAAATTCCCCGATTTCTCGGATCCGTGGCGAAACCCATGAGCGCGTTCGGGGCCCACGTACAGCTCGCCGGTGAATTCGGCGGCCACTTGCGACATCGACTCGCCGGAAAGCCGTAAGGATTCGTAACCGACTCCGCGTAAAAACGCCAGGCTCTGTTGTGGCCGCATACGACTGAAATTTGTCGAAGTTCCCGGAATTTCATTCTCTTGATCAACGAACGGGAACGCTTTTTACGCGACTCTCTAGATCTACGGTATATTCTCTGTTATTATTTAAATTATTCAAATTTATTATGAAAAACAGAATTTCCGAGAATCGAGCGATTTTCGTTCACAATTGTTTTCTCAATAAAATTAGTGAGATTCATTTACATAAAAATCATTTTAATAAAAATTTAGTTTTCATTGTAAAATTTTAGCGAATTTCGAATGCGTTTCAATGAGATGAAAATCTTGTAAAAATCAGCAAATCATTTTGCACGATAATAATGCCAAAAAGTTATGAACGAATTAGTTGAAAAAATTCACCGTGAAATCTCGATATTTTTTTTTTACATCAATAGGAGACTTTCTATGAGGAAAAAAATAAGACAAAACATAAAAATACTTACTGTACTGATTGAAGAGGCGCGTGAGACCCATGGAAATAAGATTGCCGAGGGTACAACCGGGTTGAAGAGGTCGACCGCCGTTCGGGTAAAAATCGGCGTGTCCCAGGGGACGTAGAAAACCAAATATCCCGCCGTCGGTGTGTATAACGTCGACGAAGGTAGCGTCCGTCGAAGTCAGGTGACCCTCCGAACCTGTGTTCATGTACAGAGGATAGGCCGCATCGAGTCCCGTTATTCTCGCAACCTATAAAGTATTTTCGTTCTATTGGACAAATCTTCCAATTTCTGTAGGAACCTCTTTATCGTCGTGACCCTTTTTTTTGCGCAGAACACCTGATTTTTACAAGCAAAAAAAAAAACAAAGAAAATGTATGCTATTTTGAAAAAAAAAAAATTTAATAATTTGATAATAATAATATTTTTATATCATTTCATTATTATTATTACATTATTCAATTTTTATTTTTCAAATAATCTGAACGCATCATATTTTTTGACAGTAATATAATAATAAATAATTGAAGTGAATTTGAGAAGATTGAAGTTCGCAATTTTTTGAGCTAATTGTTTGAGAGACTTGACCTTTCGGGGTGCCAGAGCTTTGCCCATGAATCCGGCGACTTCGGCACCGAGGCTGAAACCAATTACGTGAAGTTTGGACATCGGCACGGCCCGATGGTACTCGAGCCATCTAACCATCCTCGCCACGTGCGGTCCAACGATTCGGCTGTTACTGACCGCGCTTATGTACCACGGTAACGCCGATAATTTGCCCCAATTCACAAGAATAACATTGTAATCACCCCGGCTCAAGTAGGCTGCGAAGAATTTAAAAAAACACTAATTACGCAAAATAAGAATCGAAAAAAATCCACGGATGCGTTATTCGTAATTAAAAATTTAATATTTTTTGTTTCTCAGCTTTGTATTTTTTTATGTAATAAATAACTCGATCGATCGTTTCGAAAAAACTTTAAAATGTTGAAAAAAAAAATTTGGTAAAATGAATCTCGCGGAATAATAAAAATAGTAGTAAAATACTTGTATGATTTTGGCGATTTCAAGAAACTTTGTAAAAAAAAAATGTGTCGAAAAATTATGATTTTTTCGACGTTTCGGATAATTCTGGACATGAGAAAATATTCACGCGAACAAAGCTTCTTGGGGAAGCAAAAGAAAAATGAGAATAATGGGAACACGGGTAAGAAATTCGTGAGAAGTTTGTCGGGAGATCCATTCGTCATCCTGACAAGTAGCTGCTACATTGCCATCCCGACTATCCCAACTGAAACTCTCCGGGAAAGTCTTTTTGTCTGCAACTTGATCCTGTTACCGTCAGCGGACACGCCTCGGCGTCCTTTCACAACTTTTTCTTGATACACCGAGGAGTATCGGATTGGAGACATCGCGCCGCTCGCTCACAAGTGCAGAGCACTCGGGGCTAGCGCGATGGATAATGCATAAGTTGCAGCCGGAAGCGACAACGAATGTGACAAATTGGCTCGAGCGAGACGAATGAAGACGCGCCGAAAAAGCCGACAAATTGATTATTCAGATAAGGAACGAAGTTGAAAAACAATATCGCACATCTCAAGCAATTGGTCGAAATATTTAAAACAGCAAAGACTCTCCTTTAGCAAATCGCTGAAGACGTTGAACTGTTTAATTTCTTGCGTAAAAAGGGGATAAACAATAAATTATATCGGATAATCAAATAATTTAAAATCACAAATAAATTATCCAATGAAAATCGACCGATAGAAAATTAATTAATTGCTGAACATTTAATAATAAAAAATTCATTGACAAATAATCGAATGATGAATCGATGAGTCGATTCAAAAAAATTGACACCACCAAATGAATAAACGAATAAGACACTATTTTTTCCGTCGCAACAGCGCAAAAATCTGGTCGGATGCTGAATGAGTTCAACGATTTTACGGAACGACGTTTTCTCGAATGCGTTCGTTGCGAGCGATTTCTATTTCTATTTTCCCAATCTCGAATTTCCACGACGCATTGCGATACGATCCGATTTCGTTGAATAACAATCGTGGGAGAATCGAGAATGGAAAGTCTGAGAATACACGAATTTATGGGTATTGCATTCACCAAGGGAATCATCTACCATCGCGTATAGCCTTCGAGCTACGGCCGGGTGCGCGCTCGCCGTAACCGTGAATGTATATTACGGTCGGCACGTTCCTGTCGAAGTTGCTCCGCGTAAGGCTCCCCAAACTCGTCGGTCGCAGGATCTGCGGCCTCATCGGATTCCGTCTTGATTTGTCGAGATTCGACGTTGTACGAAATAGAACATGAAACAAAAAGGCACAAAAGCACTTAAAGAAAATTCGAAAGATCGATCGATCAATCATCATTCGCCAATGCGTTGAAGTCAAATTGTAACATTTTTTTTGAGAACTCGAAAAATCAGATTTGGTTAATAAATAAATATTACAAAAAAAGTCAAATATTTCAGGCAATTCAAAAGTTCGATTAATTATTAATCGCTGAAAGAACGTTGCGTAATATTAAATGATGAATTTACGGCCTTTAGAATTTATAAACATTAAATCTGTAATCCAAAACTGAATAATTACATAAATATCAATCATAACTGTAATAAATAATAATAATAAATCATTTCCCCTCTTTTTGAATCTCTATACTCATTTATATCATACCGGCGATTTCATATTTTCTATGTGCACTGACATTTATCGATATAAACAAACTTGACAAACTTGAAGCAAAATGAATAAACTGTAAATATGTAAAAGGGCTTGCTCGTAAACAAATAAACAAATAAATAAATAATAACACACTGATAAAAGCACAAACTGGCCGCAGGCGACAAAACCGTCGAATCACCGATAAAATATTGTAAAATTCAAATAATCCGACATCACTAAAATTATTAATGATATTAATTCCAACATTGGTTCGTCGATATTAAAATATTGCCGGAAGCTCGAAACAAAATGAAGTAAAAAGAGAAATTCTATCCGACAATTATAAATCCGACATTAATTTTACTCCCCCGCTTTTAATGATGTATCAGCACACATGCGTTAATTTATCGCAGTATATTATTATGTTAAATAAATAATTGAAAAAAAAAAAAAAACGGAACACTGATAAAAGTAATTTCGAACGATACATCGCGAACGAAAATTCATCAAATCCGGTGGCGAAGTATCGCGGTGAAATACCCGAGCGTGTAACGAGCCAGTTGGCAATCGAGGCGCGCATTAACGCTTTGACGATGCGCGCAAACACAAATACAGAATTTCCACCCTTCCAGTGTCGTTACGCGCTCTTTCGCGCGGCATTAATTAGCGATGTATCAATTTTACCTTGTGTACAGTTGATACTCGATATCGCGTTCCAGCTCGATCGGACAACAGAGAGCGCACGTTCCCACCGGAAACGGTGACAAATTTACGCTGTTATTGCCTGCAAAAAAAAAAAAAAAAAAAAAAAAAAAAAAAAAAAAAAAAAAAAAAAAAAAAAAAAAAAAAAAAAAAGTGAAATTGAAACGTTGGATTCATTACTGCGAATAATGCGCGATTTCGACACTCTCGCTTTTCGTCCATTGTCAAAGAGTGTTTTCGCCACGCGAAATTCGTCCCATCTGCGTTATTGCTATGAATGCGATTGGATCTACCGCGGTATAGATATAAGTCAACGGTGGATCTCGGCGAAATAATAACAGACGGAGGAGCGAATAAACGGAGATAAAGAAAGACGAGACGTTGTTCCACTTTGTCTCGGAGGCATCGCCGAGAGACGAGTGTCCTCGACACTCAGACCCGCGGCTCAACAGTCGCGAATCAATCTGGCGTAACGCTGAATCCGCCGCGCTCTCGCCACACTTTGTGGACAAACACGAGAGATATTTTTCGAGCGAACTTTATTGTTCTCCCGATGAAACATATTTAACACGATTATTTGCTTTTCCTTCGGGAAACGATAACTCGATTTATTTCGAATAGTAGTTCTTTCTATCATTATTGTTTATTCGCATCGATATTTATTTATTGTTCTTGATTTTACGAACTTTATTATCGTTGAATGAGTTTTACAAATCAAATATTGTTTAATATTTTATCCTTCAATTTAATGAAATAAGTGAAGAAATTTGAGTTTCTTTCGCTACAGAATAATTTGGCTTGTTCGAATAATATTCTGTGACGTTTCTACTTTAGTATTAAAGTTTTAACAAATAAAAAATATCGATAAAAATAACAAAAATAAAAATGAACGTATTATAAGAAATGTATGATTTTCGATAATTCGATGCTTGAATCTAAATCGCCGCATTCGAAAAAAATTATATAGTAAAAAAAGTAGTTATTTTTACGATAGAAAATATTTTCCAGACGGCAGGTCTATAATTTATAGTTAATACGTTTAAATAATTATGAATATAATTATAGTTCAACTAATTAAATCTCTTTTAATAGCAACTACATAAATGGGCCCCAAGAAATTATTTAGTATAATAAAAATAACTATATTTTTCTCACTGCGAACCTCTTTGAATGACGACAAGACCGCACAGCAGCGTTGCCATAAATTCGGGCAACATTATCGGCCCCAAAAAAAAAAAAAAAAAAAAAAAAAAAAAACCACAAACTTCACTTCACGATATCCGATCGGCTCTCGTTCGTCGCAGTCTTTCCAATCACAGTGCAGAATTCCATAACACGAAATTTCGTCCCGATCGGCCGCGTGTGTGAGAGGCCCCCGAGCGCGAGGATCGATGCTCGAAAGTAAACTGAGAGAAATCGATCATCTACGGTTAGCTTTGTGGTGCAGTTCTAACGCCGCGCGCGGCCTCTCCGCGAGATCCATGATTCGCAGTGTCTCGAGCATGACATTCTAGTGCCGGGGCGCTCTTGTAGTTACGATGCACTTTTTGTTTGTCTCCCCCTCCCCCCCTTCCGCCCCACCCCTCCGGCAAAGCGGCATCGAGCGTTGCTCTCGTACATTTTGCCGGTTTTTTGTACTCGGAAAGTTTTATTCGTTACGGTTCTCCGCGACGATGCGCGCGTATATGAGAACACATACGACCTACATACCCCGACTCGGACGAATATTATAATTTATTTTTATCATTGCGCTGAATCGTCGTATAACATAATGATATATTGCTCGAATGAAAATTTAATGATAGCTATATGTAAATGATTAATGATAATAATAGCAATAATGGTAATGACATAAAAAAAAAATTTGTAATAAAAATAAAATTGGGTCATTATGGAAGGTAAAAGGAATAAATGGCAATTTTCACGGTTAGTCGAAGTGTTGGAAAATCTTGCGGCAAGTTCGAAAGTTGCGCTCCCTTTCGGCAATTCGGTAGATTAACCATCGGCGGCAGCGACGCGATTAATCGCCACGATTCATTACGCTCTAATGAATGGGGGGAGGCCTCCACGAAATCCATTCGAAGTCTAGTAGCTCTCCATCTCTGTAGCCTCGGTCTCGTGATTTCATTTTTCCTTTTTTTTCGTTTCTCATGCTTTCTGCACCCGACCGAACGGAGCATTCCAATTTCGTCACTGCTCAATTCGGTGTAATTACAATATTTATCGTACTTCGGTGAAATTGCGATCCGCAACGAATCAAAGTTCTGCGTGGCTTTCATTAACGTTGGTTAATGAATTTACGGTCTTTTTCAGTTTTTTTATTCAAAAAGTAAAGTTTCGAATTAAAAAAGCAAAAGTTCGTCTCGAGCTTTTTAAAAAATTACCCGCGCGAAAGTAGTTTTGGCGACCAGATTGATTTAATATGCGGCTGATGAACCAATAACTGTAAAGAAATTCACCTGCCCACCAAAAACTATGGAGAAATCGATTCGGAAATAAAAAAATACCGAGATATGACCCTGAAAAGTAAAAGCCGAAAAAAATGCATAGCTACTCAGAAAAATTTACAAATCATTTGCTCGAAAGAAAAGTTTGCTTAGTCGGTGATTTCGCAAACAAATTTTGTTCTCATCAATTTTTCAAACCCATTTTGTAATCATTATAATGCCATCAATCTTTTCAGCACCTTCTCTATGCTTGATTTTTTGTTATCTCATCGAGAACTGTTCGAAATTCTCGCAGCATCTCGCGCGAAGCTCACTTTTGGCTTTACCGTAACCCAAGGACCGTCTTAAGCTCCCAAAGCTTATCCTATCGACTTGGTTCTTCGAATGAAAATGTGCTTTCGACCGAAAATGGTTGGGCACCGTAAGAAGAGGGTATTGCAATTTCTCGTTGCCATCCGAACGGCCGAGCAACTAGGAGGGATGTCGCATCGCCTCAAGATTCGGTGGTACATCGGAATCCAGAGCTCGGGCGTTATGTGCCAGCGATCTGGACCGCGTTCCAATGAATTCTCCTGGTTCATCCCTGAATCGGGTATAACTGTATCGCGTGCGAGCATCGCCAATGTACCTATAGGACATCATCCCGATGGATATCCCGCGCCACGAGCCGCTCCATCGTTGTAACGATCGCTGCGAAACAGAAGGGCCTGTAACGTCCGGATTGCCATGCCCAAACGTTGCCCAAAAAGCCCTTCCGATTCTGGTCGGATCTCACGCGTCTTGGACATTCCTGGCTTGTGTGAACGTTTGTGCGTTCGAAACCGATGTGTGTGTGTGTGGAATTCTCGGGCGCAAAGCGTTGCACTACTTTGGATGTAGGTCAGCCTGTGCTTTCCAGATATTAGGCAGATGATGCGCAAAATATCCCCACCAATCGACCGCCCGGCGACACCGGCCAGAGCGGAGAGACCATCTCTCGTTCTGCGAATAAACCCGTGTATGACGACCGAAATGGCCCGGCGATGAATTTCCGCTCAGCCGCTTCGGCCCGGCTGCGCTTTTTCCGCTTGGTCGATTTTTTATTGTTTTTTTTTTTCTTTTCTTCTCGACGAACCACTTTTACTGCAATTTTACCCACGTGAACCGACGATGGGTCGCCGTTATCGCGTTATGGAATCGAAGATTGCCTATTTGGACACCTGCGGGCCACGAATATTCAGCGTATATTTAACATTCCACTTTCGGAGTTTGTATGTCGGGCAAAGATGTGTGTTCGTGGATGTAGCGCGCAAAAATCTATGTCCCATAAGAGCGGATTAAACAGTGAAAAAAAACATATTCATATCTTTTATGAAAAAAAAAATTAAGTAATAATATAATAATAATAATAATAATAATAATAATAATAATAATGGTATCTTATCATATTATTATATATAATATTAAAAAAAATATATCATATATGGAAATGCAAATGGAATTAAAAATACAGCGATTCAAAGTTCTATCGTTACTAAAAAGTGCGATTTCGAATTTCAAATATTTCCCAGTGAAATAAAAATCTGGAAAAACTCAATCATACAGAGAAAAATAATTAGTTGAAAGAACCAATAAATTTTTTAGGCGAACAAACAAATTGGTCGACCCAACGAATAGATTATGGTTTTTTGATTGTTCTGCGTCGATAATCGAAACGGCGAATAACGTCTCAATTCTATGAATGAAAGTGAGCCGCGAAGCCTATCGATGCAAATAGGTTCGATCGGTGCGTGTGTCTGGCGCGTTTCGCTTACAGGGTTGTAACTTTCATAGTATTATTCCCGTACGTTGTTCGGTCGGGACAGCCTAAAGGGGGGGGATTCAGAGGCGAAGGAGGAGGAGACGAATAAGCAGAAACCACACAACGTTGCGTGCCCATTGCTCGCAATAGTCGGCGGCGGCGGAGGAATACGGGAAGGATAAACGTTTCCATTGATGAGTAAAAATGAACACGGCGGTGAGCGAGAGCGCCTCATCGGAAACAGGTGTCTATCGATTGCTTCTCGTCGCGAATGGGAAATTATTTATTTATCCAAGAAAACACGCTATCGCGGTGGTTGAGGGGGACGTGCGAGCGAGCGTACTTACGTACTCGAGTATTCAATGGGACGCAACATAATTATCGGCGTATTGTCGTCGCGACACATTGACTAATAACATCAACACCCGAGAGAGCAGTTCCGGTAAAATGCGGACAAACGTGAGATTCAAGAAAAATTCCGAACACTTTCCGACGAGATGAAAATCTGAAAAAAATCAGACGCATGGAAAGTGCTGCCGAGATTGATTTTCGATAATAATAATATGAAAATGTTATTAACAAATTAATGAAAATATTAATTGTTCAACGAATCACTCGGTTACCTAACTTTTTTTTTAAATGAAAATCATTTCTTTCTCAATAGGTATGAATTTTTTCAGAATTTCGTTGAAATTTTGAAACTGCTTTTTGATAAGAGGAAAGCTGAAAAAAAAATTTGATAAAAATCTGGAACAAATTATCTTTTGGCCTTATCGGCGCGTCTTTGAAATTGATTGGGTGCCACACATCGAGTGTACCTTCAATTATCGGATTCGAAAGCATACCTGTAAAGTTAACGTTTGAAACATTAAGTATTCATACTTGAAACAAATACTTATCATTTTTTTTTTTTTTTTTTTCAGGACAAACTGTTGACTAAACTGGAAGAGAACGAGCCCGAGTTGGCGTCCTCGCAGGAGGACGAGGTAATTATCCATAAACAATATGTATAATTTATTTTTACTAATCGGCCGCATGAAATTATGTTTCAATATAATCTTTAAATATCCTATCCGTTTATTTGTATTTATCTCGATTTATTCGCATTTATTCGAAGGCCACATGTAATTTCCGGAATGAAAACATTACGTCGATTTAAAAGATGTGAAAAACGTTGCGATTGTTCCAGTGCGTGATTTGCGTGAACGCCAGAGCGACGATGCAGACCGCTCCGTGCGGGCATCGCGTGGTGTGCCGGAGGTGTTTCGTCAAAACTATACAAATGGCAGTGTCCCAGAGGCTTTTGCCTCTCAGATGCGTGATATGCCGGGCGAAGATATTGCGCCTCAAGCAGACTCTCATACCGAGAGATGTAAGATTTATTAACAATATTAATCAATTCAAATTATTAAAAAAAAATTTACTCGTTAATTAATCATCAATATCATATTAGTTGATTGTAATGAATAATTAATAATAGTATAATATTCATAATTATTAATAATTAATTAATTTATCATAATATATCATCGACAGTTATTATTTAATTAACGATTATCGATTATTCAAAAAATACATGTTAATTATATGAATAACGAGCGACCGATTGTTCTCTGTCGCAGTACTCGATGTCCGGCAAATCGTGGGTACTGCCGCAAAGCGCGTCAGAATACAATATGGGTACTGGAGTTCCTCCGGGAATATCCGGTCCCGGCAGCAGATGGGGAACCGGAAGCGTACCAGCCTCGGCCTCCCTCTACTCAATGGCCAGTGGGTCGTCCTCCATATCCGGTACGTCTCCCAGTAATTCATCTACTCACTTTCAGCTTCCATCGCGTATAGAAATTCCACCTACGAATAAATGCCACAGGATCGATACAGAGAATTGCGAGCGCAGCATTAATTAAAGATTGAAGATTGAGCGTTTGATCGATTTGTCTTGTCGCCAGGCGTGTCTTCCGTATCATCGGCGACCTCATCGTCAACCAGTAGTACCGGAAGTTCCGGCCTAGCCAAACCTCCGAGGCTGCGTCAACCGACCGGCGCTACACTAAGACGATCGCAGACGCAATCAATGAAAATGCGAATACAGGTAACAATTTTTGTTCTCTCAATCCATGTCTTTTTTTGCTCACACGTCGGACATTTCTTTAATGTATTGGAAAGTTCTGAAAAAGTTGATACGAACGTGTTGAAACACTTTTTTATTTCATGTGAAATTAGCTCGCTCCGGTGGAGACGAATTAAACGTGTGGTTTTTTTTTGCGCAGGAGTATCAAGACCCGATACAACAAGTCGCCGAAGATGACGATCCGATGCGGGACAATCGAGAGCGACGATTGCCTCCCATCAAAGAATTCCAGAGAGACTATCGTGCGGGAAAAGCTTCCACGAGGCTACGGTGCGTGACGATTCGTCAATTTCCTCGTGTTTTTCCGAATGAAAAAAAGGATATATTGTTTATTTATTAATTTATTTCGTCTCGCAGATGCGCACAGAAAATCGTTACCCAATTGGAAACGTCGCCGAGTCATCGAGCGACGAGCAACGGTTTTGTCAATACAACGACGGCGCAATCGACGCCGACGACCTCGGGAACGACGACGACGCCCCCGTCGTCCGTTCCAACGAGATCGCTGACCAAGAGGAACCCGACGTCCGCGACGTCGACGGCACTGTCGAGCGCGACGTCGACAACGACGACGACGACGAAGACGACGTCGGCGCCGTCGGCCGCTTGTCCGAAAACCGTGCTCACCGTCGCCCAGGAGGTGCAGAAAACGAAGAAGGAGAAGGAGAAGGAGAAGGAACGAGAGAAGGCGGAGAAGGCGCGCCAGAAGGAGGAAGAGAAGGCCGAAAAGGCGAGACAGAAGGAGGCGAAGAAAGCGGCGAAGGAGGAGAAGAAACGAGCGAAGAAGGAGGCTAAGGCGAGACGAAAGGAAGCCGAGGAATCGCTGATTCGCGACGAAAAGTAGTCCCTTAGCGCGTTGGAACGAATCATTTTCCGTTTCTTTCTTTTCTTTAATCACAATTCCGATCGGAGGAAAATCGTCGCGAGAAGAATCGTTAAAATGTAAAACTCTTGCCAATGCAAAATTTCGTCGGAGACGATGAAACGAGAGGAAAGAAAAAAAAAAAGGTAAAACGGCTTAATAACATTGTCGAATGAAGAACAAACTACAATAAACGAACGGGCGATAATTAACTGTTGACGAATAACAATAGTAACAATAATGATAAAGTTAATAATAATAATAATAATAAACATGACGATGAAGGTATAAATGCTGGAAGTCTAGAAAGCGGCCAAAACGACGACTCTAATCGTTATATCGATAATACTATAACTAAATAATGAGATACTGTAACGTTTAGAAGAGAAATGAAATTTAGATCCGTTATAATGAAAAAACAATTTAAAAATACAAAAAAAAAGAAGAGGAATACCTAAAGAATTTAGCTCGAGACGACTAGATGAACCTAAGAGCTAATAATAATTTTTAAAAATGAGGAAAGATAGGGTCGTCGAGAAAGGCGGTGTCGCGTTTGGACTTATTAATTAAAATAATGAACTATCCCGTTCCATTGACACCAGAATAAAGGGGAAATATCTGTGACGTCGACGATTCTCGAACGGATATTTGGAAAAAAAACAACGGTAGCCTAAAGATCAATTAACATGAGAAAAAAATAGTAGGTTTTACGTATATTGACTCGAGGAGATTGTCTTGTTATACTATAAACTATATACTAAGCAATATATTGAAGGAAAAAAAAGAAAACAATTGTGTGAGACACGTATATTGCGAATTATCGAGGATTATACAAGAAAATATGTATCTTGGCGCAATTCTAGTCAACTACTCGAATATACAAGGTTGAAAGAATCTAAAAAAAAACACACAGAAGGAAAAGAGATCCGAGAAGCTCGCGAGAAAGACGTGAAGTTTGAGGGAGAGAAAATGAAGTTCTTCACAGACGATAATCAAAAGCAATTTTTTTACGCGCGCCGGACGCGGAAAAGAGACAGACGAGCGTTTCGGCGAACACGAGTGGAGAACATCAAAATAACGAAAATAGTGAAACCAGAAAAATGCGTATAGAAAAAGAAAATTTGGAGAAAAAAAAGAGAGGATTATAAAAAATAGTGTCAACTTCGACAGGCGATTTGCGCGCTAATGTCATCGCATAAAAGCTGCTCGTTAACATTGCGTGATCATTCCGATTGCTCTTTTTTCTTATCTTTTCAAAATCGATCGTAATCCTCTGTTTCTCGTCGAATGGTTTATTTTTCATGACACTGAGAATAACGATAAATGTCTGAGCGCCGAGAGAAGCGACGAAGATTATTCGGTCGCTCCTTTGTTATCTTCGAAACGCAGTAGAGTTGCTTTCGTTGACAAATCAATGATACACGTTACAGAAGTCTGAAGGATACGAACACCGAAAAGAGTTGAAAGATTTTTTTTTCATTTTTTAAAAATATCACAGAGATAGGAGCGTTCGATCGAAATCATTGCCACAACACTGCGAGGCGATGAAGAATTGCGATGTACCATAAAAAAATACGAACATGTCAGCGAAAAAAAAACAGGAAGCGTAATAAGGCACATATCAAAAATGCTTTTTCTTCTACGAGTTTAGATATTCTAATGAGTCAATTATATTGTATTTCGGCGTCGTCATTTTAATGACATACTGAATTGAAGAAGAAAAAGAGAAAATGACGAGGGAGCATGTGAAACGCTAGGAATTCAGTAATCGTCGGCTTTAAACATGATGTTGAGTCCGCTAGGATTTTTTTAAATAACTTAAAGAGTAATGATAATAAAAAATTGGAGTAAATCGTTAATCGTAGGAATATAAGAGGGCTGCGCACATGATGAAGCTATTCGATCGTTATTCCCAGTGTGTTTCAATGATATCTTCTGGCGCGTGTCGCCTTCCAAAAGTGACGCGAAGGAACGGCGGAAAATTGAGTGCTCGACTTCTGCAATATCGCGAGTGAGCAGAGTTCGTCGTTGCGATCCCAGCCGAAAGTCGGATTCCGAAAAAATTTCGAATATTTCCCAATCAAATAAAAGTACGAACAATTTCAAACGTGTCGGAAATGCTAAGTTCGTTGATTATTTTAAATAATAACTTTTAAAAGTTGGTCAAGAAAATGTTCAACAAATCGACCGGGTGATTTTTCAGCTGAAATTTTTTTTTCCGAAACTTATATGATTTTCGGTAAAAAAAATCGAAAACAATCCGTATGTGTTTAGAAAAATGAATGAATGCATTTTTATTGAAAAAAAAAAAAATTTGGTTGCAGACTGTTCGAATAATTTTTTTATTTCGACTTTAATAAAAAAAAAATCACTTATTTTTATCCCGTTGAGAAGTATCGAAATTGCTCTCTGTATCTCACGTTCGACTGGGGATATACTGAACTGTTCTTTTTCAAACGATTCCGCAGTATCGATAGCGAACCAGTAGAGCTAATTAGCGAAGAACAAAATACGATCGAATATCGATAACGTTGTTATTCATCAAAAAACGTCTCGAAACTCGTTGAAAGTTGCTATCAATTTTTACAAGCTTACCAATTAATACTTTCCCGTTGGCGACTCGGTAATTTAATTTTTCGCAAATGACTCATCATCGCGCAGAGAAGAATAAATTTGATGGAATATCAATCAAAAGGGAATTAAAACGTATACCGAAGAATCGATGTTTTCGTTTCGAATGAGAATTTTTTTTCGATACCAAAAATAGAAAAAAATGGAAGATGAAAATTCTATAGACATGTCAATTTTAATGGAAGCACATATACGATTATATTGTACGCCGTGTAAACCAATCGTTGAATTTTCGAGTCGACAATTTCATCGAGCGACGTCGTGGCCGAGTCGAATAATAATGGCAAAGAGAAAAAAAAAACGAACAAAAACCAAATAATGACGATGTCATTTTTTTCCTTACATTAAAATCGAGCCGCGAAAACTATAAGTAAGAGAAGAAGAAAAAAATGCCATACACATAGATTTGAAATAAACGAGCCGTGAGTTTAGCTGCCATTCTAATAATTTCACTAATAACCGCTAAAGTAACAAAAAATAAAATAAACAATGAGTATTGTTCAACCGTAATGTGTACACGAGAAACGAGAATGAAATAATAATTTTTGGGCAATAATAAATAAACAGTAGAGAGACGTGCGTGAGAAAGAAACGTGAGTAAATGACAATTTCTAATGATCATAAGTGAAAAAAAAACAGTTTGATTTTATACGCGCATGTGCTTCTTAGTGATTGAGTTGATTGTTCATTGAAACGAAAAAGAGTGCTCTCTATATTCGTTTGTTTAACTGTTCTGAGGAAAAAGAAAACGAGCGTAAATAAACACGAGTATCAGGAAAAGTATCAAATATCCTCCCCGCAAACCTGTAAAACCATATGCTTGAAGCGATAGATCCCTTGTAATCGACGAGTATCTATTTTTCGTAGATATTATTTTTATCGAGAGATGCGAATGAACAAACACGAATAAACGAGATAAATATTAAGAGCCAAAGTAGGCGAATGGAGATGCGTTAAGAGAGAAAAAGAAAATCGAAGGTATTCAATCCTATCTGTAAAGGAGACGCAGTGGGTCGAGGAAAATCAAATAAAACGATACCAATAAATGTTCAAGTCTGAATTCTTCGTTTTGTATTTCGCCAGCCCGCCGCGCGCCGCCAGAACTCGTCGACTTCGGGTCCCGAACGTTCGGAAAGACAAACCTCATCGAATTCCCGAGAATAAATAAATCGATCGCGATTTGTTATTCTCGTAAATCTTCCAATGGAAGAAAAACAAAAGAAACTTTCTCCATACGTCAGTGAAGGTTTATCCGCCGCGCGACTCGTCATATGACACGTTCGACGAATATAACGGAAAGTTCCCATCGACGACTCGGGCAGTCCGCGGGGCGGCCCCCCCGACGAACCAAACCTGGACACACAGTCAACAGTGGTTCGCTGGCGTAAACAGTCATCGTAAATTGTTGTTCGAGTATTTTTCGCGTGCCACGATCTCGACCCGAGGATCGGACGAGTCTCCGCATCGTCGCGCAGAGCCGCCGAACGAGAAAAACGTTTTTATAATGGTAAATACTCGACGCTTTCACGGGAATTCTCGTAAATCACGAAACTCACCCAGTCGCGACACGATTGTTAGGTTAAACACGCGCGACTCCGATCACTTTTTCTCGCGACGCGCGACACGAAGTTGTCGTCGTCGAGTCGAAAAACTTCGCGATCCGCGAGAACGGCCTCGCCCTCGTCGTTTCGTCCACGACGATTCGCGATAATGAAATTTTCACTCACGGCCGAGTCGATTCGTCGGAGTAAACAACGCGGCACGAAAATCGACTCGAGCGAGGAACGCGAACTGTAATCGAAATTTTAATCGTTTTTCAGTCAGTCGCGGAGTTCCTGAAGGGTCTTCCCTCGCACGATCAAAACAACTTCGCCAACTTTCACACGGACAACGGCAACAGAACGTGCGTCAAGAGGCCCTCCGTTTATCTACCGACCAAGGATTACCCTTCGGAGCAAAGTAATTCGTCAACATCCAACGAGCCTCGCTCGCCCTCTCGAGACGCCTCATCTCGGTCAACTTCGAACGACGACGAAACGAGACGCATAAAAGTTTTTTCATTGTAACCGTCAAGACGCTTCGTCGTTCGATTTGACAATGTGGAGTCTCGAGATTTCGCTCTAGGTCCACACGACTAATGCATTTGTATTTGTAGTTATAGTAACAGAAAAGACCACAATACTTCTAAGGTACCTTCATCAGCAATGGGATAAAAAGGTAATCCGGACATTCGATTGTTTTTTTTTTTAACAGAAAAAACAAAGACCGATAAAATTTTTTTTGACGAGTCCAATACAGAGCGAAAGTCAATAGAAAATAATGTGCGAACTGCTTTGCGCGAGAGTTTTGTGCATTTCGGAAGATCCGAAAAAGTTCGGCAAATATATCAGATTTTTCTCGAAATATTGAAAACTTTTGAATACAAAATATTTTACGGCTTTGAATGAACGAAATAAGAAGCTACAATCGATTGGAACGATATTTGAATGGAAATCGAAGAATTTCGATTTGATAACTCGCAATTATTTTTTTTGGAGCGGACAATTCGGAGATTTGCTCAGAGACGTTGTGAAAGTTTTGTGAAAGATTCGCGAGCCGCAATGCACTATTAGCGCGACCGTTCGCTAATGTTTCGTTGATAGACAACGATGAATGATGAAATTGTGGATCCCTCGAGCGACAAGTATTTGGAATATTTGACGAGGCAAAACGATTGTTTTTCATCGAAAGTATTTTTCACTGTTCGAGAACTAAATTTTATAGTTTTCGAACAGCAAGTTAACGATACATTTTCTGTGAAAAATGCGTAGTTAACGATGCATGCATTTTTTTTTCACTGAATTGAAAAAAGTTGCAGGTATTTTCATTCAAAGATATTTGATAATCCACGAAAAGGACATTTTACTGTGAAGCCCATTCGAATATTTCGAACATATAATAAAATAATAAAAACACTCGTCCCAAGACCAATCGGTAAACGTGATCGATTGGGATTTACAAATAAATTTCGTCGGAACGATAATTTAAAGATAACAATGTTGGTCGTTTTATCAAGGATTTTATTAACATCTGCGAGTAAATTTTAATAAAAACAATTTTGTTTTATTCGAATTGCATTGCAGAATACCGAGAAGAAACGCGATCTGTTGACGGTGAGCGGCGAGACACAAGACGAAGTAACGGGGACGCGAAGTAAAAGGCCTCGTTTGGAACTCAACAACGTGCTCTAAAAAAAAATACCTTAATCTAAAAAGAAACAAAAAGAGATCATAAAACAGACACGAGACAAAGCAGAATCAACCGATCCTGATGATGATATTACGTCGCTCATCGATCCCATTAATGATTTTTCGTCTCTAACCGACTTCTCCATTCTCCGAGAAAAAACGAGCGAGCGATAACGACGAGTGTCTGCTGTTTGCTTCAACGTCATTTCTTCCGCCCACATTTTCAATTTATTAACCGGTCTTTCTACGAAACCTATTGCGATTTTTGCCCTCCCTATTTTTTCTTTCCTTTAATTTTAGTCTTCATTAAGTTTTACGCAATTATACGGCGGGATTATGATTATTTCTTTTACGCCGAGCTCCGGCTATAATTCTTCAATTCGCGCTCTCGCTAGAATTTCTTCCCAAGAGTTCCATTAAAAACAAAAGTGACTATAAGAGTATCGATTGCGATCGATCGGAAAGTCATTGCTCGATTTAACGAATACGATGTCCATGGAGTTTTGTTCATAACCCAATATTTTCAATCATCGTTATATCGTGCGCGATCAATCCCAGCGGATATTATTCTATTTTGCACAACTGATATCGACTGCCGGGCAAACATTGAGAATAATTGTGTTTAATTATCGAGAGATTCTCCGCGTCGAATATATCGATGGAAATAATGGAGCCAAATATACGAAAGGAAAAGCTCCACGAAAAAAATATCGTAGATTCAGCGTCGAATGTGAGAATTGTAATTACGAAAAAAAAAGTAGATCATCGATCTAAAGGACCCGAATTAACATTCAAATTTTTTTCGTGATACAAAACACGAATCAGGAAGTCTGTGTACCACTAATACGATTTGTATGTATGAAAAAAAAGAAAAAGTACGAATAAATCATTGTGCAATTAAATTTTTTCAATGCCTCTCATTTACACTGCGTGTAAAATGAAAATATTAAAAAAATTATCAAAATATACGATCAAATTGAGATATATCGAAAGAAAAGCCACAGTTTCTATTGTATTCATATTAATTCTTTAGTGCAAGTTTAATAGAAAAGAAAATAATGAAATACTCGCCTGCTTGGATACGACATTGATAGAGTAATTATTAATTACCAATCAATAATTGCTACATTTATAGAGGAATAGACCAACGTATAAAATTATTTTTTACACAAGCCGTCGGGATTATTTTTTCTTTTAGTTAATCCCTAATAATCTTACTATGGTTTATAGGTAGATCAAATCTTTATTGATGCAAAATGAAACCACAATCTTTTTATAGTCGGTATCGACCAGTACAACGACGTAATACATGTCTTTTCGTCAATTAGAATTCTATTTTCGCACGTCTATTATTAAGCGCCCACTATCTTAAGATGAATCCTCCAACACGTCGTGTCAATTACATTTTTTTCGGGTATATAAGTCACAACGTTTTTCTTTACCGAGTACAATGCAATGTAAGACAATCCACGTGGAAAATGAAGTAGACTTACTATTTATTATTATTTATTTGTTATAACAAGGGTTTCGTGGTGCCGTTAGAAAAAATTGATATACGTTTAAGCAGAGATCGATACGCACAACAAACTATCAAAATTAATTGTTTAAACGCGTAATGATTAGTCAAGAAAATAAGTCCTGGTGCAGAGTATTAATTTGAGGCATCAGAGAAAAAAATGGCGATGCACCCGAATCAATTTAGAAAGACCACGCGCGTTGTCCTGACTCTGCGACGATAGCGATGAATCATTAGTTCAATGACGAAAGTCACAAGAGCGCATGTCAAACCGATGCCGAGAATGACGAACGCGAAGGCCAAATCGTTAAGAGTCATGACCCGAGGTTCCGGATCGACTACCTGCGCTTCGGCTTCGAGTAAACGTTTTTCATCGACAATGTAATACAAGGGCATCATAATACCACCGGCTTTGACAATTCCCAAAAATTTGTTGAATATCTCTTCGAAGGCCCAGTTTTGCGGAAGCGCGTGTGTAACATACTCCATTCGAACGCAATCGCTTAAGTGTAAATTGTAATCAGCCGCTATGTCCCTTGCAGTAGAGCCCGATTTCAGACAAGCATTCGAGGGGTCTCTTAAAACGTATTTTAAGCAATTTTCATTGGGTGCCAAGAAAACGACTCGATCTTCGGGGAGAACACCTTTGAAAAGTATAAAAAATGATTTGGGGGCGTAAATCGTGTAACCGAGATCCGCGAGATCTTCTATGGATTCTACTTGTCGAACGGGCACGTCTTGGGTCAAAAGAGCGGCCAGATTACTGACGAAAATTCCTTGCATCGTTACCACGAAGCACAACAAACAGGCCATGTATATCTGCGGCGCCACGTTCCGAGGTGCCGTTGTCAGTCCCATGTTGCAACTTAGACGCATTACATTCAATAGTCCGTCCGTCAGAGGCTGGCGAAGAAAGTATTTGAAGAACATCAGTGTAACGAGACAAACGACAGCTGTGCCGATCCACGAATAGCCATCTATGACCGCAATAATCTTGCCAAGCTGCGTTTTGTTACCGCGGAATTTGGTTACCAGATAGAAGCAGGCATATCCATGTGGATAGGCAAAGGAAGATTTGCCGGTCATCCTCACCATCGATGGTCGTGTTTGTAAGGATCTGCGATTACGCAAAAGTTGCTTCCCCGCAGCGACTTCCACAAACACATCCAGCCCGGTCGCATTCACGTGAGCAATGAAATCATCAATGTAGGATGAGGTTTTTTTGTCTGAAATCCATACGCGACGGCTCTTCTTTTTATCTTTGTCCGGTCTGTAAAAACAATAGGGCTTCCGGCACGGACGAATCGTTTTGATGATGGTCCCACCCAAGTCTCCAGTTTTCTCGAAGTCAAGATTTTCACACATATCCTCATTTTCATGATATTTGCGATCAAACCAGTAAAAATTCGGACTCTTAGGGATTTCGGCATATCCAACAAATCGCCATGGTTTGGGAGCTCGGTTTCCAAACGGATTGGAAGTAAATAACGTTATTCCCTTTTTGTGATGATCGCAAAGCAGGTTTACCCGCAGCATCTCGTTAAGATTCAGATTGAACAACAAATTAATGGTTTCGCTCGCTCCGTCGCATGCGGCGTATGTTTTCTCCGGCGACCAACCGATTATCAGAACGAAAGCCATGGTATTGAAATATCGAGAATTCATTAACGGTTCCAGTATGTGGTTGTACCGCTCGTGATTCGTTGCTAGCATAGCTACGATGTGGACTTTGTGTTGTGTATTGCGATGGGTACCCGTCGAGTAGTCCATATTATCCATCGGCCTCTTCCGGTCGTCCAAGAAAGCCATAGAAAAGCACCCGCGAGACGAGAGTTTTTGAACGAAAGATCCAGGAAAGTTTCCGGAGAGAACGATGGTCTTGTCGCGATTCGCGTGGCAATTCGTCAATATGTTTATCTGCAATCCATTCGATCATGAACAATATCTTCAACGCCATTTCTATCCGTACAATTTTTAAATTTAAACCTCATTTCCGCGCGTAATTTATTTTCATTCAAACTCCATTTCAGGGCGAACAATTTTTGAATTTGAATTTTAATCGGAATGACACAAAATGTTAATTTAATGTTAATGTAGGTATTAGCGCAGGTTCGTCGAATCTTCACCCGATTTCTACACATAGACAATAGAAATTTACTTACCGCCGCCTCTTCGAGTTTAGCGAATCCCGTTGATTTGTTTATAATTATTTTGGCAGAACACATTCCCCCGACAAGCGCCGAAAACAGAAACACAACGGACAACTTGACGAAATGCATCGTACGTTTTTTTCTTATGAAATTAACGATCCCAAATTGAACTATCGGGTACCACGATACTGATACCACCAACGGTGATCGCTGACTGCCCGCGGGCAGCTTATAAAATGATCATTTCTTTCACGCGATACCGCATTAGGTTCAATACGATCGAGGACTTCAATTCCCTTTACGCTCACATATGGTATTTAAAGGTCTCGATGTCACTACAGTTTGAACTGTATGCAACATTGTAATATCGAATCAATATCGAAACCCACGTCAGCGATGAGATACTACCGATAGTATAAATTATAAGAAATATGGGTCAACTACAAAAATATTAACAAATCATACGTTTTAAGGTTCTATAACGATATTATTATTATTATTGTAGTTTGGCTACAGAAGTCATTCGATCCTTCGGTTTCAAGATTGCGTCGAACGACGATTCTACTTTCGGCATATTGGACTAAAACTCAAACGATAATTTTTCATCGAAAAAAAATTCTTAATGTTCAGTGAAAATAATTAATTGTGGGTAAAAATCGAAAAAAAGGACTGCGGTTTTAGCACACTTTTTTTTAATAGACTATCCCCCAACTTAAAACACTTTATCTAAGTTAAAAAGGTTCTTTTTATATATGACAAATCGGCGAAATTGTTTCGCGTGCGGATGATTTGGCTGAACCAGCTATCTCGATGAGGCTATCCTGATAACAATTTTTGTGTTGTTTCGCTAAAGTTATCCGAATGGGTCACATATGTGCCTCATCTAAGGTGCCCGTCACTTGCAATCGCTGATACGAAACACACTATTCCCTTGCGCTCGCTATTTAGTTATCTCGCGATCGATAGCAAAGGAGGATCTTCTTGAAATTCGGCGCCAAACAAGATTTTGACCTTGGTATTCGATTTTTTTAATGTCTATTTCACATCAATGAAATCTAATAGATTGCGTTGACATTTTTTTCTCTCCTTGTTTTTTTTATTCTCGTTTTCATTAAGTTTCGCGTAAATATGACGGCTGGGTGATAATTAATTGAATACGTTACACCTCCGGTTGCAATTTTCAATTCGAGTCCGCGCTCGAACTTCGTCGAAAGAGTTCCTTTAAAAACAAAAGTGACTGGAAGGCTATCGATTCCGGTAGATTGGACAGTTATTTCTCGATGTAACAGATACAATATTCGATCCAACAGGCCCGAATCACCATTAGAGTTTTTCGTTGAACGGAATACGAATCAATAAGTCTGTATGCGACTAACGCGACTAATCTCAGTGTATGAAAAAAAGACGAAAAGTAATAAGTAAATCATTGCGCAATTGAATTCATTTCATACCTCACGTGCCTGTTTATGAAATAAAAATATTTGAAAAATTACTAATATATTAACAAGTTGATATATACCGAAAGAAAACCGGATTTTCTATATTATTCACTTCCGCGAACACGCATTCGCAATGTTTTATAACGAATAAAATTGACGATACGGCAAAGAAATGATTTCACCGATTTGAAGAACGGGTGAAAAATTCAACGGAACGATTTTCACGATCAAGCGATTGGAAGCAGGAATTCCTCAATTCGAGGATAAGGATGGCGTTAAATAAGAAAGATGTTTCTTACGTTTTTTTTTTTTTTCTTTTCCACTTTTATTTACGAGATGTCGGCTTCGGTAACAGGAATAATGTTGTTGTTTCGTTATATGGGCTTTGTACAAATCTATGCGATGCTGCTCGCGTTCGAAGCGATTCTCGGCCACAAATCTGCGCATTCCTTTGCGACTGGACCCGTTATCGCCGAACCCTTCATCTCGCCCTTGTTGTTGACAATCACCCCCGCGTTGTCCTCAAAGTATATGAAAACGCCGTCCTTCCTCCGAAAAGGTTTGCGCTGCCGAATCACCACCGCAGGCATAACTGTAACGAAATAGAACAAAAAAAAAATATACGTCAACGTCAGTCAAGACGACTTTGGAATAGTTCGCTCGTCGATGTGACGAAAGATGTTTTGCGCACCCTTTTTCCTGAGTTCGGGCTTTCCCTTCTTCACGGTCGCGACGATCATGTCACCGGAGCCGGCGGCTGGCAGACGGTTGAGACGTCCCTTGATTCCCTGTACGGCGATGACGTACAGATTCTTGGCGCCTAAAAAAAAACACGAACGATTGTAAATTTCGACGAGACAGAAAAATCGACATTCGCTCGTAACTCGTGAAATTTCGTGCACGAATACACGAGAGAGATTGAATTTTTGAAGTTTGAGTCGCTAACGCGACAGTGTTGAGGTTAAGTTTGGAAACGTTTTTTTTTTTCGCGTTGCATGATTTTCGGCACTCACCGGTATTGTCGGCGCAATTGATAACCGCGCCGACTGGTAAACCCAGCGATATCCGAAACTTGGCTCCCGCCGATCCACCACGTCCTTAAAGAAGGAAAGAAAAACATTAGTACAAAGATTGTATCGCGGGGTTAGGCACAACACACAAGGCGGCCGACCGCCTGTTTCACTTTCACGATCGATTATTTTCACAAAAGCGTCGATCGGCGAAAAAAATTTTAGCACCGTCGTGCGATTAGGCGACGACTCCTCGATTATTCGTCGCTCGCGCTCACGGATGCTCGAAATTAACGCGGATTAACACGGATTTTCGCGGAGGAACGCGAACGACCTACCTCTCTTCGACATCTTGGCGTGTTTGAAAGAGGTTGAGAAGAGCGACGTTCGCGCAACTCGCCACGCGCAACACGCACACACGCTCGGATGTTTTATTCCGGCTTTGGCCTACTTCCGGTTGTTCGAACGTACAATTTCGAAATTTTTCATTGGTGACAAGGTAAGGTCTAAAATTGTTATTTAGACAAGCAACCTGGATTATTTTTCGTCCTTTTGTTGATTCCAAATAATCTGAGCATGATTTAGGAAAACGAAAATCTGTATTGTTACAAAATCACATACTTTTCTGTAGTCGACACCGACGAAAATAACAACGTAATACATATCGTTTTATTGATTAGAATTTTATTTTCACACATCTATCATTGAGCGCCCACTATCTTAGAACGAGCCTGCAAAGGTTTCGTGTCAGGTAAATTTTTTTCATGTACATAAGTCGCAACGCTTTCCAACCTAAGCGCGTCCCTTAGAGTTACTATTCTTTATTATAATTATTAATTTGTTATAACTAGGATTTCATGGTAGCGTTGGTAAAAATTGGTGCATGCGTAAGTAAAGATCTACACGCACAACAAACTATCGAAACAAATTATTTCAATCTATAATAATTAGTTAAGATAACAAGTGATGGTACAGAGTAATTAATTTGCGACATCAAAGAAGATAATGGCGATGTGCCCGAATTATTTGAGAAAGACCACGCGCGTTTTCCGTACTCTGCGACGATATCGATGGATCATTAGTTCAATAACGAAAGCCACGAGAGCGCATGTCGCACCAACGCCGAGAATGACGAAGGCGAAGACCAAATCGTTGAGAGTCATGACTCGAGGTTCCGGCGAGACTTCCTGCGATTCGGCTTCGAGTATACGCTTTTCATCGACGATGTAATGGAACGGCATCACAATACCGCCGGCAACGAGGGTGCCAAAATATTTGTTGAATGTCTCTTCGAGGGCCCAGTTCATCGGAAGAGCGTGCGTAAAATACTCCATTCGAATGCAGCCGCTGACGTGCACGTGATAGCGCGTCAAGTTTCTGATATGTGTGTCCGCCTCCAGACAAGCGTTCGAGGTGCCTTTCAGAACGTATTTGAAGCAACCGTTGTCCGTCGGCAGCAAAACGATCCGACCCTCGGGTAGAACACCTTTGAAAAGCATCGAAAACGATCGCGCTGCGTAAATCGTGTAACCGAGATCCGCGAGATCCTGTGTGGATTCGACTTGTCGAGTGGGTATGTCTTGGGTCAAAAGAGCGGCCAGATTACTGACGAAGATGCCTTGCATCGTTACCACGAAGGACAACAGACAGGCCATGTATAACTGCGGCGCCACGTTCCGAGGTGCCGTTGTCAGTCCCATGTTGCAACTCAGTCGCATTACATTCAACAATCCGTCCGTCAGAGGCTGGCGAAGGAAGTACTTGAAGAACATCAGGGTAACGAGACAAACGACAGCCGTGCCGATCCACGAATAGCCATCTATCACCGTGAGAATCTTCTGAAGTTGCGTCTTGTTGCCGCGGAACTTCGTTACCAGATACATACAAACTACCCCGCGCGGATTGCCGACGGTATTGGCGCCGGACAACCTCATCATCAGTGGTCGCAATAGCAAGCTATTGGGATCGCGATTGCGATTTCCTCCCACAGCTATCTGCTCGAAGATATGCGCACTGGTCCCGTTCACGTGAGCAATGAAATCCTCAACGTAGGCCCAGCGTTGTTTTTCCAAAATCACGTACCGACGGCTCTTCCGTTGCTTCTTGGATGCTGCGTGAGAGCAATAGCCCTTCTGGCAGGACCGAATCGTTTTGACGATAGACCCACCCAAGTCTTGAGTTCTCTCGTAGTCGAGATTTTTACACGTATACGTGTCTTCGTAGTATTTGCGAGCAAACAAGTAAAAATCAGGACTTTTACGAACTATCCAGGAACCAACCGATTGCCAGGGTTTGGGAGCTCGGTTCGCAAATGGATTCGAAGTGAACAACACTATTCCATGATGCTGGTGATCGCAGAGCAGAATTACCTTCAGCATCTGGTACGCATTGAAACGGAGCAACAAATCAGCGGTCTCGCCGTCTCCGTAGCATACGGCGTGTTTCTTCTCCGCCGACCAAGGAATTATGAGCGCGAACGCCAAGCTAGTGTAGTATCGAGACATCGTCAAAGAATCCAGTATGTTGAAGAAGCGACCAATATCCGCTGCGAGGATAACGAGGATTCGAACCTTGTGCCGCGTATTGCGATTGTAACCCTTGGAGTAGTCGATATTATTCATCGGCCGCTTCCGGTCGTCCAACAAAGCCAGAGAAAAGCGCCCGCGCGACGACAGTCTTTCGAAGAATGTTCCAGGAAAACTTCCGGAGACGACGATGGCCTTGTCCCGATTTGCGTAGCAATTCGTCAATACGTTTATCTGCAATACATTCGATTGAGGATATTATTTTTATTATCATTGGTTCTTTTGGCCTGATAATTTAAGGTGGCATCCGACACACCAGGTTTGCAGAAAGCGCATAAAATAAAATTTCATTGACACTTGGCCGGGAATCGGACAATTTTTTCATTTTGCATTCCAAACGGAACGAAGAAAAATGCCAGTTTTTTATTGTACTCTAATTTTTTGGGCTTTTTTTCCATATAGACAATAGAAATCTACTTACCGCTGCTTTTTCGAGTTCAGCGAATCCCGTCGGTTTGTTTGCAATTATTCTGGCGGAACACGCTCCCTCGGCGAGTGCCAAAAACAGAAGTATCACCAGCAACTTGACGAAATCCATTGTGCGCTTTATTCTTATAGGACTGACGATTTTGAAGTCAACTGTCGCGTATCACGACACTGATAGTGCCAACGTTGATCGCCGACTGACCGTGGCAAGCTTAGAAAATTATACATAATACCTCTCACGCGATACACTTTACCATCGCATATATTATTCCACAGTCTCGATATCAATATTGTTTGATCGGTGTAAAATAGTATAATGTCGAATCGATATAGAAACCCGCGTCGGCGACGAGATATTACCGACAGTATGAAACACAAGAGATATTGGGCGAATATCAAATCACTAACAAATTCGACGTTTCAAGGTTTTACAACGACATTATTATTATTATAGTTTTGTTGGAAAGATCATTCGCTCCTTAGTGTTCAAGAATTGGTCGATCGGAAATTTTGCTTTCGACATGTTGGACTAAAACTTGTACTTTAATTTTGCATTAAAAAGAGATTCTTCGGGGTCGCTGAAAATAATTAACTGTGGGTAAAGATAGAAAAAGGACTGCTATATTAGGAGACTACTTTGAAACCTCGCATTCGTCAATAACTTTTTGATATTATTTCGAATGTTTTCTAGTCTGAGATCAAAATACTGATGTTTCGTCAGATCCAAAGTGTATTATAGTTAGTTTGATTATTATATGAATTTGTGTGCTAATTATTGCATCGTATACGCGCGCGCGTGCGTTTCCTTTTAAATATAATGCAAAGTAAGATTTTATCATGTGGAAACGACCCAGACTTACTATTCTTTATTATTATTGTTTATTTCATGGTTTTTTAATTATTATTTTTATTTTATTATTATTATTTATTTCAACTAGGATGTCATGGTACCGCCAGTAAAAATTGATGTATGTTTAAGTCGAGATTGATACAACAAAGTATCGAAATTAATTGTTTAAATGCATAATAATTAGTCAAGAAGATAAGTGTTGGTGCGGAGTATTAATTCGAAGCATCAAAGAAAAAAAGTGACGAGGTACCCGAATTACTTTAGCAAAACCACGCGCGTTGTCCTGACTCTGCGACGATAGCGATGAATCATTAGTTCAATGACGAAAGTCACAAGAGCGCATGTCAAACCGATGCCGAGAATGACGAACGCGAAACCCAAGTCGTTGAGAGTCATGGCTCGAGGTTCCGGATCGCCAACCTGCGCTTCGGCTTCGAGTAAACGTCTTTCGTCGACGATGTAATACAAGGGCATCATAATACCACCGGCTGTGACGATTCCCAAAAATTTGTTGAATATCTCTTCGAGGGCCCAGTGGTCCGGTATACCGTTTGTAACATGCTCCATTTGAACGCAATCGCTCAAGTGCAAATTGTGAACATGCGCCATGTCTCTCGTAAAACCGTCCGATTCCAGACAAGCATTCGCGGGGTCTCTTAAAACGTATTTTAAGCAATTGTCGTCCTGTGTAACGGTAACGATTCGATCTTCGGGGACGATACCTTTGAAGAGCATGAAAAATGATTTATGCGTGTAAATCGTGTAGCCGAGATCGGCGAGATCTTGTACGGCGTCAACTTGTCGAACGGGAATGTCCTGGGTCAAGAGAGCGGCCAGGTTGCTGACGAAGATCCCTTGCATCGTTACCACGAAGGACAGTAAACAGGCCATGTATATCCGCGATGGTACGTTTCGAGGCACTGTCGTCAGTCCCATGTTGCAACTCAGACGCATTACATTCAACATTCCGTCCGTCAGAGTCTGACGAAGAAAGTATTTGAAGAACACCAGGGTAACGAGACAAACGACCGCTGTGCCGATCCACGAATAGCCATCAATCACCGCAAGGATCTTTCGAAGTTGCGTTTTGTTACCACGGAATTGAGTCACCAAATACATGCAGGCGTATCCATGCGGATAGGCGAAAGAACGTCGCATGCTCATCCTCACTATCGATGGTCGTGTTTCCAAGGCTTTGCGACTACGCTCGAACCACTTTCCCGCGGCAACTTCAACGAACTCATCCACCCCGGTCGCATTCACATAAGCAATGAAGGCGTCAATGTAGGAGGAACGTTTTTTCTCCAAAATCCATGTGCGACGGGTCTTTTTTTGATATTTGTCCGGTATGTAATAACAGTAGGGCTTCCGGCACGGACGAAGCGTTTCGATGATAGCCCCACCCACGTCTCGAGTCTTCTCGAAGTCAAGATTTTTGCACATGTCCTCGTTTTCACGATACTTGCGATCGAACCAGTAAAAATTGGGACCCCGAGGGGCTCTGGTGTCTTCGACGTATCGCCATGGTTTGGGAGCTCGGTTTCCAAACGGATCGAAGGTGAATAACGTTATTCCCTTTTGGCGATGCTCGCAGAGAAGGTTTACCTTCAGTATCTCGTTAACGTACAAATTGGCCAACAACCAGAGGGTCTCGTCTCCTCCCTCGCACGCGGCGTATCGCTTCTCCGGCGACCAAGCGATTATGAGAAAGAAAGCCATGGTATTGTAATACGGAGAACTCATCAATGACAGCAGCATGTCGTCGTACCGCTCGTAATTCGTTGCTAGCATAGCTACGATGTGAATCTTCCGCCACCTGTTGCGATGGGAACCTTCCGTGAAATCGGGATTGTTCATCGGCCTCTTTCGGTCGTCCAACGATGCCAGAGAAAAGCACCGGCGAGACGAGAGCTTCTCAACGAAAGATCCGGGAAAACTTCCGGAGAGAACGATGGTCTTGTCTCGATTCGCGTGGCAATTCGTCAATATGTTTATCTGCAATCCATTCAATCGTGAACACAGCTCAACACGTTTGCCCGTGCAATTTTAAAATTTTAACGTCATTCCCGCGCGGAATTTAGTTCCATTCAAACCCCATTTTTGAATTTAACAATTTAACAATTTAACAATTTAACAATTTAACAATTTAACAATTTAACAATTTAACAATTTAACAATTTAACAATTTAACAATTTAACAATTTAACAATTTAACAATTTAACAATTTAACAATTTAACAATTTAACAATTTAACAATTTAACAATTTAACAATTTAAAAATTTAACAATTTAACAATTTAACAATTTAACAATTTAACAATTTAACAATTTAACAATTTAACAATTTAACAATTTAACAATTTAACAATTTAACAATTTAACAATTTAACAATTTAACAATTTAACAATTTATATTCCAATCGGAATGAATTCTAATTCGACAATAGAAATTTACTTACCGCCGCTTCTTCGATTTCGGCGTATCCCGTTGGTTTGCTTGTAAGTATTTTGGCGCAACGCATTCCCCCGACAAGCGCCAAAAACAAAAACACAACGGACAACTTGTCGAAATGCATCGTGCGCTTTATTCTTGTAAGACTGACGATTTCGACGTCAATTGTCGCGTATCACGATACCGATAGTGCCAACGTTGATCGCTGACTGACCGCGGAAAGCTTAGAAAATGATACATAATCCCTGGCACGCGATACACTCCATCATCGCATATATTATTTCGCAGTCTCGATATCAACATAGTTTGATCGGTAGAAAATATTATAATGTCGAATCGATACCGAAATGCACGTCAACAAAGAGATATTACCGATAGTACGAAACACAAGAGATATTGGACAAATATGAAATAATTAACAAATTAGACGCTTCAATGTTTTACAACGATATTATTATCGTTATTATAGTTTTATTGGGAAGATCATTCGAACCTCAATTTTCAAGATTGCGTCGATCGAAAATTTTACTTTCGGAGTATTGAACTAAAACTTGCAGTTTAATTTTGGATTGAAAGAAACATTCATTAGGGTCACTGAAAATAATTAATTGTGGGTAAAGGTCGAATAAGGGCTGCTATATTAGCAGACGATTTTGTAACCATGCATTTCCGCCAACTTACAACACTTCATATCGTACAAATCCACGTATTCAGAAAAATTAACGTACAGCTGGAGTGCTTCGATTCGTAGTGAGAAAGTGATGAAAGTGGCTCGGCGGGGATTTGGAACCTACCTCCGGGTTAATAGAGGTAGTTTTGCTAACTGTGTGCAGTTTCCCTGCCCTTCGTAGACCGGAAATTTGTCGCGGGTCGCGACAGCGAAGCTTCCCGTGCGTGTCGTTGCCGATGGTGGCGCCACGACTCGAGCCAGCGTTCAGACGCGAATTTGACTCGTCGCGTGACGTAACGCGCTCGCATAACCCCAAAATCATTTCCAACTTCTGTTATTCCCGTCCAACCCGCGAGTCTGTTCCTATTTACGCTTTTGCTGTTTACGCTTTCACGGGAACGCACCGAAAACGCGAGTGACTTATGTACGCGATGCATCGCAACGTTGTGCGCGGCGTAAGAAGCGAGAACGGTTGATCGCGTCGACAACAATTTTTTTACAACGAAAAATCGTAACAAAAGAGAAAGAAAACACGAAAACCCTCGACGAACTTATAATGGTGATGAATTCGTAATATTTCTCGCTGCAACGCATGCAGGAAGGGACGATATGTCGATGAATCCTCGATTCGCGGCTATAAATAAAGTCGAATTTATTTATAGGTCGAGACTAGCCGATGTAAGGCAAGGGACTGCGATCCGACACTGGGTTAATAGGGAGGTTCGTTTCAAAATAAATTCCGTTACCGAAGATTCTTCAAAATATCTTCACTAGTATTACTTTTCGTTTTCTCGTTTCTCACATCATTAAATCTAATCACAAACACAAAAAATCGAACATTTGCAATTCTTCGTTAGTAAAAATTCAATTTTTTACTCTATCGTCGACACTCGGAATTTTACTCCGATATGTTCTTTTTTTGGTATTTTAATCTCGAGGCGATTGATTACGAATTTTAAATCAGATGAAGACGTGACTTTCATAAAGTGTCGTTGCGTCAGCAAGAGCCGAGGCGACCGATAACGAATGCAAATGCAAAGCACCTTTTTTTTGTCGACAATAATAGATGACGCGTCGTCATTTTTGAAAAATGATTTTGACGACACTTGTGGCAGTCGTTTTTCAGCTCGTTTGCAAATATCGAGAAAACTTTATTTGACAAATAATATAATTTTTATTATTATGGTTTATTTGTTGATTGTTCGATCAATAAATCCAATTGGTGCGCAGGAGTAAGAAAGAATCGTTTGACGAAGTAAATTTTTTAAATTGTTAATATCAATGATA
This sequence comes from Ischnus inquisitorius, assembly GCA_963924025.1. Classification (NCBI taxonomy): domain Eukaryota; kingdom Metazoa; phylum Arthropoda; class Insecta; order Hymenoptera; family Ichneumonidae; genus Ischnus; species Ischnus inquisitorius. The sequence continues at coordinate 6,412,979 of OZ001251.1, read as the reverse complement.
ATTTATTATTATTATTATTATTTGATTTTGTAAGTTAATTTTTTTCTCTTTGATTTTTTAATCTTTGTAAATTCTTCCATATAATAAATAAACATAAAGTAACCAATGAATTATATCTGTTTCGAAATTTTTTATCGTATTATTTTGATCAGATCTGAATAAAATTTTACCTCCTTCTTTATATTTTTTTTTTTAACAACGATTGTGTGAATAAAGAATAAAAGAATGCGTTTGTTCGTTCAAAGCTTTGCTTTTATGGAAATCGATACTCGATCTTATTCCATCGATTCGTTCGATCCACCGTTTTTTAATTCGCCTCTTTCTCTTCAGGCTCGGAAAAAATGGCGCTTGACGCGATAGGCTTGATCGGTGGAAAGGACAGACTTCAGGAAATAAGTATGCGCCTAGACGACAGCCACTTGGCCTATCTCCAACTGGACGACAGTCCGCTGAAGCTCCAGGCTCGTCACAAGCTCGAGGGTTTCATCAAGGAATACCTCTGTCACGTGCCTAACGAGAGGAAATATATATTTCAAGAAACCGCCGACATACTTCACAGATCCGCGGCGACGGTGAAGAATTTCAGCGGTTATCGCGCCTGCACCGCATGGAGCGCCGTTTCCTTGTACGCCGCAAATCTGCTCGCTCAACCATGGCGAAAGGAATATCGAACTCTGAGAGTACGTTTCACAAACTATCGCATTTCGATACATAATTTTTTTTCTAGTATCGAATAATTTGTCGTCGAAGTGCGCAACGACGATTCGAAGCAGCAACAGATTTTAATCGATCGCCCAATGTCGCTTGCAGACGTACAGCGGATATTACAAGCACGAGATCGAGGCGAATCTCATCGGTGCCGAACTCATGTTCGAACTCATGGGCTACAAACACACCGGGCTCGGCGTTCTCACGCTCGAGGGACCCATAGATCCTGACAAAGTGTCCAGCGTCAGCCGGGACGCGATCGTCGCTTTTGTCGAGTGTCAGGTAATTATTTGGGCGTCGCAAGGTCTCGCGTATATTGCGAATTTATACAAAGGAAAAACGATGCAGCTTTCGTTTCTTTTTCATCGAACAATCTTATTCGTCTGTATTTGTTGGCGAGTTTTTTTGAGAAAGATATTTCGTATTTATCTAAAAATTGAGCAAATCGCGACTCGTAATACTTGTAAATTATCGAAAAAAATTGGAAACAGTGAATCGAATTTTTACTTTTTTTTTTCCAGATATTGAAGGAAATATGGGAGAGCGTATCGAAGAATTTCACGATATCGTGGCTCGAGGTTCTCGAGTTCCGTTGGAACTCCGTCGGCACCTCGGAGCAGGCGATACGAGCCTTGAACTTCCGTTTTCTCGAGCGTATGAATCAGATGCGTGAGAAAAATTCAACGGGCCTCTATCGCGCCGATTATCGTCACGCGCAGCCGATCGGTATCGATCCCGCGTTATCGTCCCTGACGCCCGCGACTATGCCCTATCACGTGATGACGAACAATTACAATACAACGATAATGCCGACGATGCGAAAGCCCGACGGCGTGTACGCGCCCGACGGGAGTTTCTACTTCGCGCCGATGGACACGGGAACGCTGTCTAATCGTTTCGTCAACCCTTACGTGTGCGCGCCGCCCTTGAATCGTTATTATCCGATGGCTCCAGCGGTCCAAGGGAACTCGACGATCGCCTCGGTGCCCGGCCACGCGACGCGAGTGCCGACCGGTCGTCTGATCGAGCTCGACACGCCGTTGCCGGTCGCGAATTACGAGCGCAACGTCAATCTCCCGAACGACGTCGCGAAATCCGCGAAATCGCGCCTTCACGAGTCCGACATCGACGAGGTGGACTTTCGCGACGGCATCGACCGCGCCGATTACGCGAGAGTCGAGAAAAAGCCCGCGAAATCGTCGCACGCCAACGACGAGGGAAAGATAAACGATTGGGAATTCGTTTACAAGAGCCTCGAGAGCCTCGGCTATTCCAAGGATCTCGGCGAGCGCGAGGACGTTCTCCGGAAGCGCGAATTGTTGCTCGAAGCGAGAAACTCGTCGTCGCGAGGACAGAAGACTGCGAGATCGTTGGCGAATCTGGACACCGAGAAGTACGGCAATCACTCGTCGTCGAGGGACGACAAGCGAAAGAACGAGTCGGCGAATCACGGGAAAGCGACGAATTTCAACGAGGACCCGTCGCCTATCAACGGACAGGAAGTCCGAGCTCCGGCCTACGTGAAAAAGGCTTCTCTCGACTGGCAGGACACGACGTCGGTCATCATCGATCCGACGGCGGAGAAGGCGAACAAAAAATACAGCAACACTTTGCCCAGCGCGAGATCGTCGTACAAGAGCGGCGATCATCAAGCGACGATGAAGAACGTCGAACCGACGAGAGACAACAAACCCGTCGTCAGCAGAGACAACGCGACGCGCTGGAACTGCGCCACTTGCACGTTCTTGAATCCGGCCGGTCGGGAGATTTGCGAGATGTGCGGCAAATCGAGGAGAAAGGGCAACGAGGACAAGCCACTGGCGAGCGGCGGCAAAGAGTGCCCGCAGTGCACCCTCGTCAATGAGAAAAATGCGGCATCCTGCGAGGCTTGCAGCGCGAGCCTGAAGGACTCGCCGACTTACATCTGAGACGACGACTCTATTTTCAATCGCAAATAACGATGATGGCCGAATCGAGATTTGGGACAATACGGAATCATTGTTTTCGAGCAATTTGTTTGTGTGAGGAGAATTATTAAGGAACGAAAATCCCAACGATATGAGGAGAAGAAAACAGATTATGTCTATCGCACCCGTAGCCTCGTTTCACAGAGGGGATACGTCGATCTGACGATCCGAAATCGGAGTCAAATTTGCATTTTTTTTTTCGAATGCCATAGGTAATAATAAAATTAGTATTTTTCATGGAAAGTTATTAATGAATGACCCGTTTTGTTCTGGGGTTTTAGATTTTTTTTATTCGTTTCCTCTAGAAAGTATTCAACTTTACAGAAAAGTTAGCCTTTCCACTTTCAGTTTTTTCAATATCCATTGATAATTTTTTTTTCGCAAAATCATCGATCTTTCAGTAAAGAAAAAATACATTTTATTACCTACTGCAGTTTTTTTGAGGGAAAGAAAAATGAAACATTTGACCCGGATTTGAAATCGGGCACTACACGTATCTCTTCGATCCTCGTTATTGTTTTAATAAACGAGGATTCACCGACGCAATTAGAAAGATAAATTCAACGAGCTCGAGAACGAGTGCTAGTTATTTTGAATAACGCGCAAAGATAAAATCGCGCAAATATAGAACACCTCGAGGTACGTTCGTTTAGGCGAGGTAGTAAAAAGTACACGGGCCTCGAATCACGGCCTTTGCAACAGGACCTAAAGACAATCTAATTACGAAAAAAAAATCTATTCAGCCTACTTTGTCCTAATATTCTTGAAAGATCTATCGAAAAATTTTCCAAAAAAAAAAAAACACGATTTGAGATTCTATCGAGTAGACGAGAAATTAACGCCGATATTAGTCATTCGAGTCACTAACGATTTTATTTAAATAAAACTATTTATCGTCGACCGCCACATTTTTTGAATCGTATTTTCAAGTTATTCTCTGCAATCGCAGCTACGTAGTTTCGTTGTTTTCCGATCGCACCGTCCCGAATCCGAGACAAACGCATAATTCGAGAATGGAGACTTTTCTTTTTTGTTCGTTTTCGCTTAGCAATATCGTATTACAGTATAGTATTAGTTTACTTTCGCAGCGATTTCGCGTTTTGTTAATTCTTTTTTTTAACGCGAAAATGCAAAATTACACGTTACGAATTAATGGCAAATCCAAAATCATGAGTCTGAGTATCTCTAATTAGAGGAAACGTAAAAAAAAAGGCTCGTCGATTATTTTCCGAAGTTCTTTTTTTTTTTATTTATCAACGTTGTCATTGCTTGTGAGCTTTGCTTTTTGTATTTATTCTTATTACTAAAAATAAGTATGTTATTCAACGTGAAGTAGGCGACTTTGTTATTTTGTTACGACGGAAGTTAATATCACTATGTATAGTATATATATATATTTATCGTTTTTATCTTCGTTTTCGCGCTTCGCAATATATTCTGAACCGGAATAACGAAATTTGTCGTTGAATTTCCCAAATTATCGAAAATGTTGAAAAGAGACAACATTTTTTTTTCTTATTCAATACCACAGAGGACAAAGATATGAATAATCTACACGTAGTCGAGAGCGATTTCGTCGCTCTCGTGTTCGCGTTAAAGCAGAAAGAGCAAATGTAATTTTATAGAGAAGAAATTCGAACGAGGCGAGAGAGAGGAGTGTTACTTGTACGTAGGCGTCCCCGATTAGGGGACGATAAGATTTTTATGGGGGCAAATCGGATTTGAGAATTGCTACCTTCGGAGTCTGTTGTAAAGAGAAAATAATACATTTGTATAAAGATTGACGAGACGAATGAGTACAAATTTGTTTATTTTATTCATAATGACCTTTGGATTTGTTTGTTGGATTTTAGAATGCGACTGAACGAGACGATTTGCAGTAATTAACAAAACAGTTCTGTTAATCTGATGGAAAATGGCTCAGTTTTGGATTTTTTTGAAGCAAAGGTACAAAGAATTAAGCGTGCGTGTTTGAAAAAATGGTTCCACGAGTTTTACGAAAGAAAAATAAAAAAAACTACCCATTTTTCGCGAGATTGATAGAACTGCAGAGTTAATCGATTCCTCGCGAAGCCTCAGCCAAGTATTTTTTGGCAAACCGCCGAAAATGGAGAAGCCAAGAACGAACGGGTGAGTTATCGATGTTCGTATTTTATTTTATTCATTTAGAACTCATGTACTTATCTTTACAAAAGCTCTTCTGTATATCGAGGCGATCATAAACGCGAATCGCATAATAGTAATAGCGGAGCAACATTCTGGACAAACTCACGAATCTTCTTAAGTGTTTTTTTACATCGCAACGATTCTTCGGTGCTCACGAGGCTTGAATTTTCAGCATACGTTCCAAGGATTTCATAGCTGCTTGGTGAATTCTCTTCTCCAATTTGTCTGCAAATAAGTTATTTTTTGTATGAATTTTGTTTGTAATTCTCGGTAGATGAATTTTCTCGGAACATGAGTAGAAAATAATTTTTTTTTTACATTAATATAAAACAATCAAAGAAAATTGAAATTAAGTATGACGGTCGAAAACCCGATGGTTGGAAACGACTTTCTTACATATCTTGTGCTTTCCTTGCATGGGAAACTTGAGCGGCAATTCGTGAAAGTCTCGACAAATAAAGACGAAAGGACTCTCGCTGTCCCCGTCCGGATAGACTCGCCGGTATTCCTCCTGCGGCAAAACATCGGTCACCGTCACGCAGCCCAGCAGACAACCCGTCGGATAGTTTTCCGGAAATTTTATGTTCTCTAAAGAAACGAATAATTCGTAAGCGTAAAATAGAACTTAAAGCAAATATGCGTTGAATTGATTCGCAAAAACGATTAAACAACGGGGAAAAAAAAAACGCGAACCGTTGAGCAAAACTCTGTAACGATTTTCCATCATCGAAATATCCTCCGTCGCGGGAATCTTCGAAGCGGCTGCGATCCAGAGCCGACCGCGATGAGACGAGTACCAAGTTCTTCCCTCGTGGCTGAGCATAAAAATATAATCATTTGTATTTTTTCTAGCCTATTCAGAAGTGCGCAACATTTCTTTCAATTTTTTTTAATGGGGTACTCAATGCTCACATTTTGATTCCGGCAACCAGAAGCGACGCGTATGGCTGATGCATACTCAGACAAACACCTTCATCTACCATTTCCATATACTCTTTGTCTTGGATTCGATTATTGTGATATCCATCGCTGGTCACTTTCGCATTCCGATTTGTGGTCAATAAATTCATCTCAACGTACTGAAAAAAAATAATTTAATAATTATTAATCATTAATTCATTCATTATCTCGTCGTAAAAAATGGTTTATAATTGGATCAATGCTGATAATCTTATAGTTATTTTTTATTTTAAAGACAACAAAAAATATTTTTATTCATTTTTAGAGCGACGAAGCGAAATTTTCGAAATTGAATCGAGATTTTTCTCACAGTTGGACGATCGAATTCGATCGTGGGACAGACATTAGCGTTGTTCGAGACTTTGGCGATCATCGTGTCCGCGGCCTCGCGCAACTCCGCGTTGAAGGCATCGTCGAAGTCCTGCACTTCCTCGATCACCTCCCTTCCGGCGAAGTCCAGCGTCACCTTTCTCGTCAGGCGCGACTGATACTTTTGGTTTCTGATCTCTTCCTCGCGCTTCTGCATGTTCTCGCGCTCGGCCTTCGACAACCACACGCTGTTGCTGGATTGGTAGTAGTCGTTCTCGTCGTCGATGACCTCGGTTCTTCGAGCACTGGACAATAATCGAGAAAACATTTACTTCATTGTAACGATAACAAAATGGAAAAAAACATTTTTTTGTGACAAATTGTAAAAAACGACGCCAAGTATCTGAAAAATAGTTTGTAAATAGTTTTTTGATAATTTAAAGAGAAAAAAATCATATGAGCCGAGTAAACTTAAAAAAAAAAAAAAAATCTTGCTCGGCCTTTCTTTTGATGCACCTGTATTTATTTGTGTTCTGAGAACTCGCTAAGTTTTTATTTCTTTAAAAGAAAAAACGAAATTAACGAGGGCGGAAGGGAGGAAAGGGGAGAACCTGTTTCTATCGTATTCCAGAAGTTTGTCGCGATGCTTCGTCGCGGCGTCCGGGACTTTGACGATCTTCTGCTCCATCAGCCTGTTGTAAAGGCTGTCGGCCTGTTTGCTGTTGCTCGACAGTATCGCTTGCTGTTCGGGCGTGCAAACTATCGTGCCGCAGAAAAGACACGGCCCCGCGCGTTCCTGAGCGCAAACGATACGGCCGCAGGTCAGGCAATTGTTGATGAGCGAATGATTCTTCGCCTCGCAGTCGCATCTGTTTCTCCCTACGAAAAAAAAACGACGTACAAGACAAAAAAAAATTTAATCGAGAAACGAAGATTGAAGATCCTTTACAACAGTTTTTCTACAATTTTTTTTACCTTTCAGCAATATCGTGTGCCTGTCTTTGCCCTCTTGGGAATAAAGATTCACGAATTTCGTCTTTTTCTTCTCAACCTTCTCGACGGCCTTTGGCACCTCTTGCGTCGCTATTGGCGCTTGATTTTCCTTGGTTTTTCCCTTCTTCTTGTCCGCCTGCTTGGAAGCGAAATTTTGGCCGTTCGACTTTTTGTTAATCGACGACGCGGCGACGCACGAAAAACGCCTTTTCTTCAATTCGGCGACGAATTGACGATGCTTGGAATTCTCGAAATTCAGCAATGTCTGAAGATACTCGTCCACGTCGCGCTCGTTTTGCATCTTTATGATTATCCTGAAAATTATCGACAAATTAATTTTATTTTTTTTCTGTCATGTTGGGGGTTTTTCTCCCTTTTGTTAATAATTTTTATTGCAAAGAAATTGTTGCTTCAAATTCAATAGGAAAAGCTAGCAATAAATTATTATTATTATTATTATTATTATATATTTAGCTTTGTTACTTTGAGAAAGAATTATAACAATAATAATAATAATTGAGACAAGTTTGAATTAATAATAGTTCAATGTTGCAATATTTCTATTATTATTATTATTATTAATTTAAAATTTATTGTTCGAAAGTAAATTAGTGGTTTAAACTTTTAATTATGTTTCTGATAAGATTACAATTAAAAAATTTCAATCGCTGACAGAAATGTTATCTTTTTGTGTAACGGACTGGACAATGCCATCTGGTACTGTGAAATTTCGGACGCTTTATGAGGCTTTGTAAATGAATTTCACGGTTCTTTACACTAAAAGATTTTTTATGAATATTTAAATCACCCAAATTTATATATTTACCACGAATACTCATTAATCGACAATTTTGTTTTTTTTTAAATTGTAATCTTCAAATAATTCTTCGGCAAAAGTTTTTCTTCGTTCATTGAGCTACAGATTGGTTGTTCTCAACTAAATTCGTGACTGTTCGTGTTTAACTTAATTTTGCAATAATTTTGGGGCTAGAGAGGTTATGTCGAATACTACGAATTCATTGATATTTCTTTGTAACTGACTGAACCATGTCGCCGGGTACTTCGAAGTTCAGAAGATTCGTGAGCCCTTCCTGAATCCATTTCTCCATTTTGCCGGTGAAACGAATTATTCGAACACTCGCTTGGATATTCTTTGTTTACCACCGCTGTTGCCTAAACGTATGCAATGTAGAATTTCGCGAAACGTCACGCGATTCAACACGGCTTTGGACCCCGCCGTCGTGTTTATCGCGTGCGCGCGGTCCTAGCGAGAGTGTCAAAAGCACATTCCGACTAGCGCCTCGAGATGGTGCGCGCGAGTGCGTTATCGCCGGTCGGTCGAACGAAACGCATCGCCGGGGGTGCGATAAGTCGAATAATTCTTTTCATCCGCGGTAACAACATTTCTTTTCACACACGCGCGCGCATGATTCTTCTCTACACCTCCCAGCGGGGAAAGTCTCGAATAACAATTCGCGCGATCGCCTCGAAAACAATCGCGATGCTCGAGCGCAGATTGAGACTTATGGGTAACTTTTTGTTTCTCCGCGAGAAAGTTCTTTTTGCCTTCGATGAACGGCGCATCTTGCGATGCTTCGAAGTACTCGAGAAACAAGTGCGACAAAAATCTTTCGTACCCGAAATAAAATTTGGAATAAAAACAGATTCAATTCTTCGATTTTTCGTTGATCGATCTCGACTCGGCGGAGAAATTTCTTTTACGCTGTATGGAATTGAATGACGACTCGCGAGGGCGTGCGCGCCGAGCGAGAAAACTCAAGAATTTTTGCGTAGGTCATTGAGAATGGGAAATTTCAAGGCTAGCGCACTTGCTTGGCAAACGGATCTTCCTGCACTTAAATTTGCATACCCCGGGATCATTACAATGCGCGATACCCCGAGTCTCCCGCATATACTGCTCTGTAACAGTTATGCATGTGGAGCGCTCGCGCATTCGCAGTGTAACACGTCGTTCTCAATTTCTGCGCGTTCTCGTTACGCAATGAGAGATTCATCTGCCGGTGTCCCAGCAATTTTCACTCATAAATTTGTCCATGGAGTGACACACTGCTAACGGTTCCACTGAAATAACAATTCGGTCCGCAATGTTTTCGACATTTCGAATACATTTTTTTCCCCAATGTTGGACCACGCGCGCGCTCGCGCACTAAATCGAATTTTTTGTTTCGTGCGAGTTTATATTTAGCTCGTACAAACGCCGTGTCGGCGTCGAGCTTCGGAAGAATCCGAAAAGACAACGCGCGTCTCACCCGTGTAAACAAACAAAGGGCAAAGTCGACCTTCGGGTCAAACTCGACACTCGGCATCGCTTTTTTTCTTTGAACGCGACGACTTGTCGCTACGACGTTCGTTCGGAAAAAATAACATTGTTCCGAGTTGATCGAAGGAAAATCAATGAAATCCACAATCGTCTCTTATCGGTATCTGGCTTATCTTTTATCGGAGCGGAAATATCCTTCGCGGAAACTCTGACCATGACGAATCGAGAATGTTTTCCATCAGAAATTCATATTTGGTATTTACAAAACGGCAGGCAAAAAATAATCGTGCAACAAATGCTTTGGGCAATGATACGAATTGTCGAAAATCGGTAGATGCGCGGTCGGTGCGGTGCTTCGGCGATCACTGAAGTCAAGCAACATTGCTTGCGGGCAGTACTTGGATGGGTGACCGCCCAGTCGCGCACTAGCTAGCGCGGAAGCACAAGCGTGTGGGCCGTTTTTCTGATTGGTGTATGGATTTAATTAAGTAAGATACTTTTGGGTTTAACACCCGGGGGAAAAAACAGGGGCGTCCGCACCGGCACGAGTTTTCCGCAGTTTCCGCGTGTCCATGGCGAATGCGGTACGCGCAGCTAAGTCGGCTGCGGGCGCACGAGAAGTTGGGTAGCCTCGCGAAGTACGGGCAGGAAGTGCTAGGAAGGTGGGAATAAAGGAAAATAAAAATAATCGAAAATCAGTGACGATAAAAAAAATTCGACGTTCCGGAACAATAACGCCCATTGTGAAATTGCAAAAGAAGAAACGCAATTATCAAACGCATCCGAGCCTACCATCGGACATCGTCGTGATAAGACGAAGACGGACGCGCTGGAAAGTGTTCGCGACGGTTGTAAACAGAGCGATGCGAGAAGCGCGCTTCGCTGATTGCGCGTACCAGTTTTCGGTCTATACAAACGCCGCATACTTTGTAATCAGCTGCATTTTTCATTCCCGAGTTTCAGCGTGGGTTGCTATGCTGCATGGTAAGAATACTGAATAAATTAAAAAGAAAATGACATTATCTTTCGCGAAAATGCATTTTCCATTCGATGCGACGCAACAACGCTGCGCGCAGAATAACGCATTAGTCATCGATGAAAAAATTATTGGACGATGAGGAACGTAAGCAATGTTTACATAGACGAAAAAAAGAATTTCAATTATCTTCATTACCAATAATGATTATTATTTTTATTCGAATATGCATCATTTACTCGAGTTTTTTTACGATCTACAAAATTTAAAATAATTCAATAATAATAATATTGTTGATAATTATTTATTATTATTATTATTATATTATATTGAGATTATAGCTTAATTAGTTGTCCTTCGACCGTTGCTACGATAACGATAATACGAATACGTTTTTTTTTTGGCGAACTACAACGAGTCGACAAGTCTGACAAGTCTTAATAAATCTGTCTTAGGGATCTATCATCATACGTCACTGGGCATAGAACAGCTTGCTGCACACATGGCACGCAAAACCCGGTGACTACTTGAGATGATAATGATGATGATAATAACGAGCGTCTGGAATTAAGCAGACGTTCCTGAAGCAATTACATGGCATAAAAATTGCAAGGACGTTTAATCACTCAATTTTTTGTCGAAATCGCAATAAGATGTCTTCGTTTTCTATGTTCTTTTTTTTTTAACGTCACACACTTGCCCCGGCTGGGTGAAGTTTGGTTTTGTTCTTATCGTACAAATTGCATAAAAAACATAATAAATAGGGTCAAGGCGATCGCATGCTGAAATCATCTTCGTCTTACGAGACGAAGACACTTCGCGCGTCGTTAGAATTCGCGAATTTAAACGTATGCACGTCGATGGAATAATTTGCATGAAATCGTTCGATCGCGCATGAACGAGACGAACTCATATTTCCCGCGTCCTTCGATGGCCATGATCGGTCGACGCGAGCGAGGCTCGAAATATCGTCGAAGATTGGAGGGCGAATTTACGGCATAGGGAAAGGCATTTGTAACCTCCCAAGGTCAAGGTCGCACGGTCAATGTCGAGTCGCGAATATCTCCGATTGCGATCATGATTCTCGATTTTTATCGCGGCTATTTCCGATTACCGTCAACGTGAACCAATTTTTATTCCATGCGAATAAAAGAATGTCGAGGTTGATTTTTTAATTTAAAAAAATTGTAAAAATAGTCAAAAAATAAATGTTTTATTTTTTTATTTTTGTATCACATTGAAAATCGATTATTTGATCCGTCAGATTCTCGTGAGCGGGCTGTACCGTTATCGATGACACACTAACGTCTCTTTGGTCATCGTTGAGAATAAACTTAACGCATGCATTACCATTTTGTCCGAGCAATGTTTATTCGTCGTTAGTGTGCATAATAATCGCATATCGTCATTTTTTCATTACGTTTCCACGACTCGATGCGCGAGACGAGATAGGAAAACGAAAAATGAGCGATTTATCGCTGTCGCTACTGACCCGAGCAGCTTCGCCGAACGAGTTTCATTATTCGCGCGATCGGTAATAACGAATCGTCGTGGCTCTTGACTGCGAGCGTCTCCTTCGATCTCTCGTTTTTCTCGTCGGACGCGCGCACTATGTCGAAACTGAGCTAGCATTGTGCTCGACTGTGTGACATTTTGCATATCTTTCACCAGAAGTCACGAACATAGATATAGAAGTGCACGGGGCGAAAATAATTATAGCACTTAGCAACAAATTAGAGCCACTTCGGGCGCGACACGTGAATTTCTATGCGGCGTCCGGCTAAGCGTTTTACCGGCTCGACACAAATACCACGAGCTTACCGACGTAAACGTTGAAAGTTGGATGCGACAAATATATTCACTTTTTATGGCCCAATGAATAAATAAACACATTTACGAAAAATAATAATTATTTTTTATATTGTAAATAAACAAATAATGCATTGACATATTCGTTTATTGACTTCAAGATCACAATGCCGGAAGCGAATCGTCACATCGGCCCGTTCGAAAGATTCTCCCGTTCGACAATCGTGTTCTATCGCACAGCGTCGCGCGTCCTAATGTTTTTATTGTTTTAACCCTCTTTCGAGCGTTCCCGTGTGCTGCTCGCGCACTGAAAGTGACGCGGTCATTTGCAAACTCGCCGGTTTGTATTACCGCATGTACAACACATGTAAACGCTAGGTAGAAAATCATGCATATCACGAAACGAATTATAATTGTGCGTGACGTCACACGGAGCGAGACTCGTGTGTGCGTGCGCGCGGATTGGCGGGAGGCGACGAGTGGAAGGCGCGCTCGCTCGCCCGTTCGTTCCGATCGCTCCGAGGCCGGGATAGTCTACACCGCGAGACCGGCAACGACGCATCGTCATCCGCGTGTGACGCTCGAGAACACCGCGAAGAAAAACGAAATAACGCAAATAAAAACTCTTCCTAAACACTTTCGCGCGTAAATTCATACTAAAGCAAATAGTTAAAAACAAAACGAGAAAAAAAGGAGTACTAAAACAAAACAAAAAATAACCGAAGCAGTAATTGAATAAATATTGAATAGTGATATTTGTTACAATTCCTTGCACGTTTCGCCCAGTGATGTGATTGGAAATATATCATTGTGAAAAACCAAAAGTGTATTCTTCGAAGTTTCGGGAAGTGTTCGTTTACTTTCTCTTTTACGTTGGTTTACCGCGCGGAATTTGCGGAAGGTAACTTATTTTTATTTGTGGAAAATGTTCATTCTATAATTTATTAAGTGTCATTAGTTATTATAATTCGCCGCCATCGGCACTGAGTGTGGGCGCAACTAGGTAAATAAAGCGATACGGCCCGTAAATAGCAACAATAGCAATAATAATAATAATTAATAATAATAATTGTATTTATCATTATAAATACAATAATTATTAGAATATTAGTAATAACTAATAGTAATTATTATTATTAGTTAATAATAATGATAATAATAAATCGAAGAATAATTACGGTCAGGCAACTAAACATTTATTTTCCCCCTCGTCATTCTTACTCTTTTTCGCGGTATTTCCGTCTTTTTTACGTGGGAACACGCAATTCCGTTGACACCTACGGTTTTTTCGTTCGGCATCTATTATTATTAGTACGAAAGTGTGTAGAACTTGATTTAGCTGTTACCACAGTTACGTAAGTCTTCTATCGCCTCTGCGGCCAACACGAGACACAAGACTTGCCTGCTGGTCTCGCGCTACAGTACTTCGCATTTCGCTTATTTTTTTCTTTTTCTCTCAGTCAGCATCTTCGTTGTCGATGAGTCGAAACCCGATAATAATAATGTTGGACGCGATACGGTTTTATCGGTTCAGAAGCCCCCCACATTCCTTTTTATCGCGTCCTTCTGTCTTGCGGCTTTTCAACTCTATTTCTTCGTATTAACTAAGAACAAATAATGATAATGACTATAATGACAATTCGTTGCGCTCGTTATTCGCATCCTCGGGAGAAATTTAGTTCAGAAAATTCTTGGTCTAGACGATACATTTTTTCAATTTATCGTCAAGACCTTAAAAAAGTTTAGTTACTTAAAAAAATAAAAAATGAATTTTTTTGTCCTTTATTACTGCACATGAAAATTGCATTTTACTCTCGAAAAATGTGTATTTTGAACTATGACCCTGAATTTTTTTGAGCCATATAGTACATTTTATCACGTCACGTGTTTTAGATGGAACGAAACGATGAATTTTTGCTTACGAGATCCCATTTTGTGTCAGACAGTTTACCACGAGACTAGGGAATTTTGTGCAAGCTTCCCCGGCGGAGCTATCAAGTAAAATATCACAAAAAAATCTACGCTTTCCACTTTTTGTCTCGCAACCGGTTATACAATTGCTCGCTATGAATCCATCTGGCCTCGCACAAAGAATCCCCACACTCGTCTTGTAACATAGACTCTTACGAAAAAAATGAGCCGACAAACACCAAAATCGGTGCCGTCGTTTGATCTGAAATCTGTGATAAGTTTCAAAAATTTCACCGTTCCGATTTCGGATAAAATGCACCATAGAGTTCCAAAAAAATTTCGGGTGATAGTTTATATGCATTTTTTGAGCGTAAAGTGCACTTTTTACGCAGAGTGAAGAATAGGGGAAAAATAAATTATTATGTTTTTTTGATTCAGTCGCCTTAAATTTCGTCATATCGTTAATAATCGATGATCGAGAACGGAAAAAGACAAATGTTATTCCATTCATAACCTTTACAACGGATTAATTACTCATTGCTTGAATGCAATTTTTATGCAATGTTTTTCTCAAAGTAAAACATTACGAATAATAACAGTGAAACGAAATGACGATCAATAATGATTCGTGACGTATTTGCAGTGATTTTTAATAAGACCTTTCTCGTTTCTCGACGCTCGACGATGAGCGAATTTCGAACTTTGATCGAGTCAACCTTTAGTGCACGCATTGTCAATGAATCATCGCCCATTTGGAGAACGACGTGTTTGCTGCTGATGTCAATCTGCAGATATATAATAAATATAAATATACCGATAAATGGAAAGATTTTGTTTCTCGTGGCCTTGATAAAGAATTGATTTTTAGTTTATTTCGATTTATAAGGCATCTGTTATAAAAATTGTGTAACAAATTTAGAGCCGTTTTTTACTAAATAAATTTGACAATAATTATTCGAATAACGTCTTGAGCTCGATTGATTCTCGGGAGAGATTAGTGGGAATTTGTTCGAAAGTAAAACATTTTCATCTGCCACGCGATGAATTTTGTATGATGATCAAATAACGATTGTTGCATTGATTAACACGAACACTCTGTGATGTTTTCTAATAGATCGCAATAATAATGATAATTGTATTTATTATTAATTTGTTGAGTCCTATTATTAAGTCCTTCAGCCGTAAAGATTTGATATTAATATCATTTTTCTAATATGAACAACGATAGAACCACAAAAAAATGCCTAACTTTTCGCGAACCGATTTTTTTTACTTTTTCGTCACTTTTTTTTTTTTTACTACACTAATTGTTTTTTTTCCCATTTCTCTTTGTCCATCCCCGAGGATCATCAATTCTTGCCGATAGGACCGATTGTGTTTCGAATTCTTGACCGCGCGAAGTTGGAAAGACGCGTAAAAGTCACCCTCGATTCCCGAAATATCGTCGAAAATAGAGCGCCACGGCGCGTGTCCCCTGCCTTCGCTTGTAAGCTCTAGCTCCGAATCATTGGATTTCGTCCAACAAGATCGCTGCACTTTTTCAATGCTGCGCGAGAGAGCAACGATTCTGATTATTTTTATAACAGAAATTGCATGGACTTTAGGAACGGTTTTTATTCAATTTTTATCCTCGCGAAGCTTTTGTTATCGAGTTAAAAATGATGTTGCAAAAAAGCAGTAAAGAAGACCGGGAGTTGCGCAGGTTGCCCCGTGTTTCGATTAGCCCCGGTCTGCTCTATTACCATTTAAGAAGACCGAATGCACGCTTTTAATGGAACATGTGCGCGAGTGTGTCGCGATTCAAGAATGCCTAATTTAGGTAAACAAAAAAAAAATTCATTGAAAAATAAGGCAGTCAACCCCAATAAATCGATGGTCATTTTTTCAGACAATTTTTGACGATTCGTCAGTTTTCTCAGATTTCAATTATTTATAATTATATTTATAAATTATATTTAATTATCGAATTTAATTCGATTGCATTTGGCTTTTTACAATGCACTCCCGAAGATCTTTCTCTTTCTCTCGCTGATCTTATTGTATCGGTAATTCCGCGAATCTTTCGGAATCATTCGCGTGAGGACATTTTTCGGTATGTACCTCGATCTATGTATGTCCATCACGTGTACCATGGATACGTGGGATTTACATTCGTTTGCATAATCGCCGAGAATTAACTTGTGAAACGGTCCGCTCGGCGTCGTTCTATTTTTCGACGTCCCATTCTTCCTTCGCCGACGGCCTCGCGAGAAAACAAAACAGCCTTTTTTTTCACAAGCGAGAGTTCCCCCACAAATCGCGATAACATCGTAGGTGTCACTACCGCTCGCCGTGCTGCGGGCTCCTGGGAATGTTTTTTTTCTCTCTTCGAAGTCCGAACCAAATCGCGACAATCGTATCAAGGCAGTCCTCGCGCTTAGCGCTAATTACGCACAAGTTTGCAAAAACCGAGAGAAAATTCCAAACGTTTTCGCTGATACGAAAATCTTTAAAAAATCATGCTTACTAAAGATACCAAAAAAAAATTAATCCGCACAATAATAATTCCAAAATGTTATTAACAAATTGATGAAATGAAAATTGTTCAACAAATTTCCCGACGAACCAATTTTTTTAAATGTAAATGCTTCGTTTATTTTTCTTTCATATTTTTATATCATCAAAAAGTGTTCGCAATTCTCAATTTTCGCAAACTTATGCGAGACGAAAACTACGCGCAAGGACTGTCCGAGAAAATGCTGCGTTAAAAGAGAAACTGCAAAATTTTCAAAACTCCCGTGCCGGGAGCTGTTGGGTCGCGCGGAGTCTTTGGCGCGCGGGTACTCCGTGCGATCGTTTGCGGCACGTACGGGCCGCGTATAACAGACGCGTGAATACTTTAGTGTTGAGGTCAAACGCATAATACCCGTCGTTTCAATCGGGGAGGTTAAGAGGAGCGACGACGTTTGCATTAGAGCTGAAACTCGAGAAACGGTATCACGAGAACGTTCCTCGCGAGCGGCGTTGCTGCGAGCCAAATGTTCTCGTGTTATCGAGTTCAATCGAATGACTCGAAAAACTCGCTTTCAATCATCGTAAAAAAGAAAAATTGAACCATGCTCGATGTCGGGGCTTTAATTCGATGACTATCGACTTTATTCGATCGATTTGTCATTTCCGCGTGATCCGTTCAATTAATAAACCCCTGTTGAGTTTAATCGAATAAATAATAAAGCGTCGACCTCGTTTCCGATCTCAATGAGCAGAGATACGATCGGTTCCTCGCGATAGGGCTCGGCCAATCGCACGAAAGGCGACTCCCGTCTTCGTTTATTCTCGAGCTCGACACGAAAAAAAAAGAGAACAAAACGCGAACGATGTATATTGGGAGTAAATAAAACTACGAGTACGAAGAATTGTAGCGGAACACTCCACGTGCGTTCTTATTGCTTTCACCATCGACCGCCGACTTGCCCGTGACTCTTCGGGGTTTGCTATATATTCTATTTATAGTGAAAAACAGTTGCGCCCCGGAGTCCGTGGCGCATCGGTCACGAGACGCGATCCCTCGGTTCCGAGGTCGTTGCGTGTTCGGCACCGAGGACTCGCGCACACTTTTCTTTGTTTAACGTTTACTCGCGGCGCGATCCCTATCTAATCCGGCTACCGAATTCTCTCGGGGTCGATAAAATTCTAGTCGCGCAACGACTTCGGGCCTCGAGTCGGCGAGTGTTAGCGGCGGTGAAACAGCGGGGAACGAAAAAAACAAACATCGCGATAGAGCAACAGATTTGCTCGTGGCGGCGTATCGCGGAGATAGAAGAGTAGCTTACTGAAAATCGAAACGTTTCAAGTACCGATTTGGAAATTTTTCTCAAAGATTCGATTTACTTTTTTCATAAACAGTTTATAACTTTTAATAAAAAATATTAATAAAATGATTGCAGTATTCTTTTTTCAAATACAAAATATTAAATAATGTTCGAAGTAATCATAGTCAGCGATGGATGCGCGGTCGGTGCGCTGCTTCGGCGATCACAGAAATCAAGCAAAACTGCTGGCGGGCAGTACTTGGATGGGTGACCGCCGAGCGCGTACTGACTTGTCGCATCAAGCGGGGGAAGTCAGTTTTTTTTCTGAGATTTTCGTGTATGCACTTGAGTAAGTTACTTCCGGGTATACACCGGGGAATCTGAAAGAACAGAGCCGTCTGTACCGGCACGGGTTTTCCGCAGTTTCTCCGTGGTCACGGCAAACGCGCACGGTTTAGCTAAGGCGGCTTCGGCCGCACGGGAAGTTAGGTAGCTTAGAGAAGCGTTTTAGGGGATGCGGGAGGGACAAGGCGGGTTAAAAGGGTTTGCAAAATCTCAATTAGAGTTATACGATGGTAATCAAATATAATATCTAAAATCATTGAACTTCGCCAACAAAGAAAAATTATTTTATTTTTTTTATACAGGAATGTGATTTTTTTTGCGTGCCCAAAACATCGGTTTGTTTTTTCCCGCCTAATTGCCATCTATCTTTTTCTTCGCCGTTAGTTCTTTTTATGGGAAGTAATTTATGCGACACGCGCATGGTGTTTTGATTTTTACGTGACGTCTCATCGGACGCGGAAGCGGTCGATGCGGAATGTAGAGTTTCTCCGTGAAGCGATGGCCGTGCCGGACTGGTTTTCAGATGTTTACCAAACGCGACAGGTGCTCGCAAGATCGGAGATCATGAGAGATAGTGCGGATACGAAATTTTATGATCCAATCGAAGTGCCGTCTCGCGGTTCTTCGAAAACAATAGATATAGCGGGCGGCAACTGTGTCTCGACAGTTTAAAGCCGAGAAATGAGGCTTCTATCGTCGACGTTAGAACGAATTAATCACTCGTACCGGGCCGCTGGTGCGGATATGTGGAACGGACGACCCGGAGCAAACAACGTACGCGTGTCCGACGCGTTAAAAACAGCAAGCGCATGACGAGCGTGACCACTTCTAATTGAACTAATTGTGTTTGTTGGACAACGTTAGCGAGAATCGATTCGCGCATAACGCCGCGAATTGTTCTTATCTGTAAACTACCCAAATAAACAAATATACGTTATAAATAGGATTATTATTATTATTTTTTTTTTTTCAGATACCAAACAAATTTGTATCATTATAAAAAATTTGAGAAACAGATATTTATCAATTGCAGGATTGAATATTGCAGATTAAACTTTTGTAGAATAATTGGCATCCGATAATCCGAAAATTCATAGCGACACTGATAATTGTCGTCAATTTCAATAACGTATTTAAATAACTTATAAAATGTTTATAAAGAATAGAAATTTTTTTTAATCCTTCAACTATTACTCTAGTTTAAAGTTGCTAAATTAGCAAAAGAACTGCTATAAAAAATATATTTTGCAACAATTGTTCGAAATTGTATTTCGGTAAACTGCGAATGCGTTAATAAATGCAATTTTATCTTCACACTCCGTGTGGCTCTTGTGTTTTCAGAGAGGCGAGCGAGGAATTGCGTTGAACGCGTGTTTGTCAACGAGGCGAGGAAACAAGGAGATAGACGACAACGCGAGGATGAAACGAAATTGCGGATGATCGTGACACAGATCCAGAGATACAGCTGTAGTTTGTCGTTCGTCGAGAGGAATTCAACTGATGCCCGGCAACGATTCTCTCCAGCATCGCAAAATTAACGACGCAGGACGTTTTGTTATTCGCGAACTGCACGATCCAGTTTTTTTTGTTTTTATTCGCTTTTATCGATAACAAAAAATTACGATGTCGCGACGACCGAGCGTCTCCATCTACGACTATCCCGAGGATTTAAATCCCTTCAAGGACGACTCGACACCGACCACCGCCGGCCAAATGAACGGCGGAACGAAACATTCTGTCAAAGAGCCGAAACACAAATTCTGGACCTTCGGCCGCAGCAAAAAGAAACAAAGATCCAACAGTTTTTCCATTAAATCGACATGGTGAGCTTCACTTTCGACGCGTTTAATCGTTGAAAGCTATACTTTTGATATTAATCGATATTAGAAATATAATTTAACGTGAAAAAGAAGAAATCGAAGAAATTCTCGAAACCCGGAGAGAACTTTGAAGAATTTCCGATAAAAATGTGGCGAATGTAATTGACAAATCGATATAAGAAAATTGTTTCTAGGCATCGGCCCGTAACCCAACTTTTCTTTCAAGGGCAAGTTCATTCGTTGGATTCTCCGAATATATGTGAATTTTCTAAGATTTTTTTTTCTAATTTTCTAAGAGAAACTCCGTGTATTTTTATCCATACATTTTTTTGATCCGATATTTAGTAAGAAAATTAAAGATTTTCGTATTCAGAAAAATTAAAGGATTAACTTTTGCGCAAAGAAAATTGGTTCACCTAATGTTTTTTTGAACGATTTCTTTCAAAGAAATTTTTTAATAAATAAAATTAATCTTCCGACGATGATTGATTTTTTTCAGATTTTTATTTCATCGCTAACTATTGAAAATCCGCGTAAACGATGCACTCTTTAAACGCCTGCAACAAATGCGGTTAAACTGCGATAACGAGATCCGCAATGAATTATAACTCCGAAGCAAGTGGATCCACTTCCTTTTTTTTTATTGAGGTTCGACGAACTTGAACCACCGCCGCGAATTTTACAGCCGCGATAAGACGCGAAATTCGGTTAAGCGGCACCTGAAACTGGCGCGGGTCCAGAGAAGACGCGAATAAACGAGGGCGATCCGTGACGCGTTCACCGGGCTTGGCCGTCATAGAAAATAGACTCGAACTTGAATGAATTCTTTAACCCGCGCTACGCACTGCACTCGCCAATTCGTAAATTTCTTTCGACATCGCGCCTCTGTCTTTCGATTACGTTTTTCTTATCGGCCACATATTATTTCTTTCACCGTCTTCGGAATTAGCATTTTTTTTTTCATCGGTTTTCATTGAGTCAAAATATTCGTTGAATTATCAATCGGAATTTGATTATTTTCTTCGCTTTTGCTTCGGACAGGACATTTCGCTTCGGTAGAAAAAAATATCGAGATTTTGAAGAACGTTTTGAATCGTTTAAAAATTGTACGATGTAGAAAATTTCAGTTTAAGAAGGCTTTGAACCGTTCAATTAAAATTTATTCCATAATTTTTTACAATTTTGCAAGAGAGTTTAAAAATAAAATTTTTCATTTCTACTCGAAATAAAATGACTTCGGAGTTCGTATGCACGTTCGTAATGTCAGATAGTCCGAGCATCATCTCGCGAGTCAAGTAGTCAGCCTTAGAGAGGTTCGAGCCTATTACACCGGGCTCTCTGGATGAATGGGAGTTATTTTCGACATTGACTAGTCTGCACTAATGGCTATTAATACGCCTATATTCAAATTCGTGCTTCCGTTTGGATGTTTCGCCAAAGCAGATCATCATCGAAATATTTTTCGTTCAACCGATTGCTACTCCTTTCTCTTGCATTCGAACGATCTTCGCACGGAAATTATGAACGCAATTCTCCTAAAATTTCTTCCCTAAATGTATATATTAAAAAAAATGTTTTTCCGCGATTTTTAAAATAGAATTTTGCGGTTTAAATTATCATCGTTCGAAATATGTCGCGACAAGGAAATGTAATACTTGCAATATAATTTTTTTATGGCTCCTTAAACCATTTTTTTGTATTGTTTCCGCAGTTTTTTAAATAGTGCTTTTGCGCTTCCAATGATTATTTTGGGGCACAGATTTCGAGCATGTCGTCGATGAGCCTCGCTCTTCGATAAAGTCCTCCCCCTTCCAGGACTTCGGCGGTGAGACAAGAACTCTGTGCAAACAACGCACGACACATCCGTGATGTGTACCGTCGTGCTTATCGCGAACATTCTGTATCACGATTTTATGTACAGCGAGGCGATAAAGATATACAGTCCAGTACGGCCGCGAGCTGTAACGCGAATCTTATCTCGAGTCTCGCGCGGTCACTACCAAACGTATCTAACGGAGGCGACGATCGACTCGCTCCGTACGAACGACGAGCAAATTATTATCGGCGTATCGATCATCGCTTCGGAGAAATTCTTTTTCAAGACGTTGCATCATTCGCGAGCTGCGCACGTGACTGATTTTTTTACTTTCACTCAGTCGTTATATTGCTTCTGTAATCGATCTATTGTTTTGTTTATTGCAATTTCATTTTTTAATTTTTTAGACTCGTTACACGATTTTTTGTAAGAAATTCTGAGCTAGGAGTAGAGCAATCGATCCGCGACCTTGAAAAAAAATCCTCACGTTTTCGTTCATGGTTTCGGTGACTTTTTTCAATGATTTTCAGAAAAGCATTGATTGTCGAATTTTTTTAAGGATCAGCAGTGATCGGCATTTAAAAGAGCGTCCTAAAATGTAAAAGAAAAAACAATCTCGTGCCTGCAATATTTTTTTGTGATACAGAAATTAAAAAAAAATTACATTCCAAATTTGATGGTTCATTTCCGCGCTAAATGCGAATTCAATAACGATATTCTTTGAGCTTTTTGAAAGGAACGATTATTTCAATAGAATCCGTAAAAGCGCACAAGAACGCGCATCTGGTACGATATTTATTCCCAGCATCGTCTAGTGCTTGACATCAATAAATAAATTTCAAAAAAGTCGAATGACCCAGAATTGACAAGATGATCTGCATTATTGTTTCACGCTGATGAAAATCGAGCGACGGCCTCCCCTCGGCCCGTGTCGCGGATCTTCGAGCGCCAGTTTATCGGCTGCCCTCGTTGCTCCGCGAATATCGCTTCGTCCAGAAGTCAAACGATTCGAATCGTTGAGGTCGGTGCGCCGTATTGTCATTATTGCTCAAAGTGCAACGAGAACACTGCCATTACAACAATGAAGAGAAAGAAAAAAGAAAAATAGAGAGATTCGACATTTCGAATCATCAGTTTGCTCCGAATCAGTGCTGTTTATCCGGATGACAAAAGTATCCGGGAATGGAAATGGAAATTCACAAACTGGACGGCTCTTCAACTACTTGCCGTGGCAGAACTGATTATTTCCAACCGGCTATCAATTCGGATCGATTAAAATCGATTATCCTCGATTCGTTGCAATTAAAGTTTTCCGTATCGTGATCGTTATCTTTCCGTCGCCAAAGATCTACGCGCGAAACTCCACACTCATTCTATGTCGGGACTTTTTTTTTCTAGAATTTATAAACTCTTCTTATCGATCGTACGATTTTTTTTGTGTTCCAGGAGCGGCTTGTTTGGTAAGAAAAAAGATTCACAGGAGGTGGAGATCCGAAAGCCGACAATTGCCACAGGTTTGTGAAATACATACGTGGAATATTTAAAAAAAGTAGTTCTTCTGCAAAATACTTCGTCACCGATCGGGTCGATTTGTCAACGTTGATGTATTTTTAAAAATATCCTATTGAATGTAATTTATTTATTTACTGAACTTATTGAATTCTATTTATTTTATTCATGTATTAAATCTTATTTATTTTGTTTATAAAATTTTTAAATTATTTATTGCAGTTTCGTCGACTTACAAGAGAGGAACCTACAGCGGATATCCGATAGCACCGGCGCGATTGTCCAGGGATCAGCAGGAGTTCGACGACGCTCTCGGAACTTTGGCCAGGCGTCGAAAATACACCCTGGACAACTCGTCGTCGAGATACAGCTCGAGTCTGACGGTGAACGGCGATCCCGGCCGAATATACGAGGGCAGTCCGCAGGACACGACCGCTTCCATTATGGGAGATCTCACTCCCAAACCACCAGCTAGAAGGTAGCTTTTTTTTTTTTTTCAGTTCAAATTTCAATTCAAAAATGTTCTCTTAACATCAGGTTTTCTGGCTGGTAACAAAAATTCCGTGAAGCTAAAAGAACAAAAAACTTATAAACAGAAACAAAACCTTCGAAAGGAACTGATAACAAAATCCCAATGCAATTTTCAATTTTTTTTTAATTCCATTATTTTTTAAAAATTAATTCTCATTCGCAATAGGGCTTGAAAAGATTCTGTTGAATTCCACAGGTTCGGTCAGATGAGCCCAAAGCCAACGGACACGATACCACCGCTCGACTTCAGCGGCAAAGAGAGCACGAGCAACGGAAACGTCGTTCTCGAGGCGAGAGGAACGGACGAGATTCCAGTCCCACCAAAGTGAGCATTATTTCGCTTCGTTACAACTTCGATTCCGTCGTTCTATTTATTTCGACGTTTGCATTCATACCCGTGCGTGTCTGACGATTGCAGGCGCGGCGGAACGAGAGCATCCCAAAGATCGATCGCGCCCCCATCGTTCAACGACGAAGACCCCGCGAGATCCGCCGACGTTTCGCTGACCGACGAGAACGAGAACGTTCCCGACGACTACGTATTCAAGAGATTCAACCGCGATCCGACGAGACAGTCGAATTTGTCGATCAACAGTTGCATCTCCGTCGGGAGCACCGTCAGCGCTTACGGAAGAAAGAAACGCCGAGCGCCTCAGCCTCCGCGTCTCAGAGAACCCCTCGAAGCGCCCAAAGTAAGAATTGATCCAAATAATTATGCGAGTCTAATTTGATTTTGATATGATCTAGATCTGATTTTTTATTTTTTTCAAATTTTTATCCCCTTGGGAAGTGTTCGAAATTCTCTTAAGCTCTCGCGTTTGGCCAAACTGTACTGAATTTGTTACCTCAAACTTATAGATTTATCTACTTCGAAGACCAAGTGATGATAGTTCTTCGACTTCTCGTCGAATTATTTTTTTAACATCATTCGTTAACTTTCAGGAAATTACCGTAAAAACCCCGGAAACCGACGAAGCCAATGCCGAGCTCGAAATCGTCGAGTCAATAGACATAGCCAGAGTAACGGAAAACATCGACGAGATGACGAAGAGAAGCCGCGAGATGGACGACGATTGCATTCCGACGAGCGCGTGCCGGCAAGAGGAAGACGAGCCCGCGAAGGAAGAAACTTTAGTGAACGAAAGCGTTGCTACGCCGAGCGAGACAGTCGATGTTCCGGCGCCGACGGCGAAGGAGCGAAAGATAACGAAGCCTCGAAGAACCTCGAAGGAAGAAAGCCGGGAAGAGAGCGAAGAACCAGCGAGGAAACTTTCCACCGAGGAGAGACTTCCCCAAGTCGAGACAAACGCGCCGGGTGAGGATTTAACGTCGACGAGGAGTTGCGATTTCGAGGCCGAAGTCGAGGTCGAGCTTCGACGAGACTCGGACGCCGACAAGATCGAGATAATCAAAGAAATCGCGACGGACAGCGACGAGCCGCCGTTGACGCGACGGAAATCCTCGGGCAATTTGTCGCGAAGCGACAGCTTCTCCGTGAAGGAGGAGATCGAGAAGATCGAGCGCCAGATCAAGTATCTCGAGGGGAAGCAAAAGCGCGAGGAAAGCGAGGACGAGATAAACGGAATTTGCGATCGCAACGACACGAGAATGTCGTTGCAGGAGACGCGAAAGCACTTCTTTCGCAACATGGTCGACGAGGACAGGGTCAAGGTGGAATTGAAGGAATTGCCGAGGGAACAGACAGACATTAAAATCGTGAGATTGGAAGATTCGCCCGTGCCGGTCGCGGGTCCGAGGGAGCCGGTGAAGATAATCGAGCTTCACATCTCCGAGCCCGTCAAGAGGAAACCCTCGCTCGTCGGCGAGCGGGAGGTAAATCCGATTCCGAAACCCCGACGACACAGCAACTTGAGCTTGGAGACCAAAGAATCGAGGCTTCGGGACGGGAACGACGACGAGGAGAACGAGAAACGCGGAAATTCTTTGTGATTCGCGAGAGGAACATTTTTAAAAATCCTCGACGGCGCAATTCGTTGAGACGAACGAATTCGCACGCAAACGAGGCAAACTAACGGAGAGTAGCTGTTGAATCGTGATAATCCTCCCATTGCAATGTTAACGATCGTTAAACAAAAATATACATATACGTAATTTTAATTATACGTAAACGGCAGTTGTTTCGTTCGCGCGAGGAACGAGAAATGATGAATGCAGTGCCAGTCGCCTTGTTGAATAATTTTATGTGATTTTCTAGCTCGCCGAGTCGATCGATCGGACATTATCATTATTATCAATACTATATTATCCTATGTATACATAGCATTTTCATTATTTATTGATACGAAATAAAATATCTATACGATGTTTGAAGGTTGGTGAAAAAATTATTCGTGCAAACGATTAGTCGATAAAAAACTTAAAAATCATAAATTTTTTTTTTTTCCATTAAATTATTTAAACTTATATATTATTTTTCATTAAAAAATATAAAAAATCTTTTTAAAATTCAAATACTGGATAAATGAGCGGTACGTTTTTTTTATAGCATTCATTTATTCGAATGTGCCTTCAGCGCTTTTCTATAACCTTCGCGAAACTGGCGAGGACGTAATCGTAATTGAAGAAGAAGTAAAATCTGGCGAAGGATCAGCCGAACGGTGATGTTAACATCCCGAAGAGACGATACCATGCGAAGCACTCGTGCGAATTGCGGCAAAATTCGAACAGTTGCTTGCCGAGATTGCCACCGAACGCCAAGACTCTCGCGCGTATCAAGCGAAAATTTCAGAAGCTCATTCTCGTTTCGGAGCGACATCCGTACACGAGATTCTTCCTGCGCAGTCGAGCTTCCGTTGTTTTTGAGAAGAAGCGACACTCGAGATCGCCCAACTGGTGGATAATTCATCCGTGCAGCGATTTGAGGTCAGTTTTTTTTCGAACGAATAAACAAATAATTAACGAATCAGTAATATTATTTATCCTTATAACAATTTTATGAAATAATATTATAAACTAATAAATCCTTCTAATTTAAATTATTTGAGTTATAATTTAAAAAATATAAATTATTATAACAATCTAAATAACATAAATTATTTGTCGAACAGATTCGCTTGGGAAGTTCTGATGACGATGACCTTCCTCTATCTCTTCTTCGCCGTGCCGTACATCAACGCTTTCTATCGCGTGTGCAGTAAAAAAGGAGACGATAAACTTTACCTTCTTCATTCGGCTTACGTTGTTTGTCTAGTCGACATTCTGATGAATTTCGTTACTGGCTTTGCGTCCCCCGATGGACACGAGATTTTTCTTGACCCCGCACTTATCGCTAGGTAAGGTATGCATAAATAAATTTTTTTTGTTAACAATAAAATGTTCTTTTCCCTATATACATGAAAAAAGAGGATTCTGTTTCGAAGAGCTTGAGAATGAAGTTTAATTTAAAAAATTAATTTCGTCCAAAAAAATTATTATTGTTATTATTGTTAATAATAATTAATTCGTTGACTGTCGAGTTTCGCGCAGGCACTACAGCCAAGGATACTTTTTGATCGATCTGCTGACCTCCGTGCCTTACACTTGGTTCACTTCCGGTATTCTCGAGCCTCCGGGACCGAATTCAAATTTCCCTGCAGTAATCGCCGAATCTCTGAGTCTTCTGAAGCTACTTCGAATATTCACGCTTCGAAGATACATGAAGAAACTGAGCAAGGTATTCGAAATCCTTCAAATTGTTCAATTCAACTTCTGCTGTAACTTATAAAAAGCCATCTAAACAAAGATGTTTAAACAAATTATCAAATAAATTTTTAAAAAATTGTATGAATGAATTAATGAAAAAATTAAATTGATAAAAATTGAAATTCAAGGTCTTCGCACTATCGGACATTGCTGATACGGGACTTTGGCTGTGTACACTTACCGCGTTGGTATTTCACTGGAGCGCTTGTGTAACTTATGCGTTTCCTTTCTTCGTAATGCACGTGACCCGAACGACAATTCAGGTACATAAAAAAAAAATATATTTATATCTCAAAATAAATCCTCATATACTCCAAAAAGCAGTAAAAATCGTATAATAAAATTGAATTGGTATGAAAATAAAAAATGAGGATTCGGACGCTCACGTTGTGAAAAGTGGATTGTACAGGGAACCGTCGTGGCTCGTGTACCTCATGAGTCTCCACATGGGAGTCAGCAATTTGGTTGGTTCGAGCTTCATCGAACTGAAGAATACTTCGCCGGCCGACAAAATCATTCGGTGCATTCTTTGTCTCTTCGGCACTGGTTACACGATTTATCTTATCGGTCAGTCAATTATTATTATTATTATTTTATAATAATAATAATAATAAATTTATTTACGAAAAGAATTCAAGACGGTTATTGATTATGGATAAAAAAAAAAGGTTTTACATTGCACTTGGTGCAGTGATCGTTTTGCAGTTAGTAGAATATTCATCTAAGCCGGAGCTCAAGTATCACGAAATTATGGGTCAAGTCGACGAGTACGCGCGAGACAAAAAATTGCCGGAGCGTTTGCGGGCAAGATTGAAGGATTATTACGAGTATCGATTTCAGGGCAGTTACTTCAAAGAGAATTCGATAACGAATACACTTTCGAGTTGGTATTTCTCGTTGTTAACGATGTAGAATAAATTTCGCTTCTATAAAAAATCATGTATAAAAACGATCGAAAAATGTGTTGTTTCGATTGAAGATCACCTGAAGGAAGAAATAAACGTGCGGTCGGGTCGCGGACTGCTCGAGACTGCAACGATATTTCACAATTTGCCGAGAACGCTGCTCGGAGCTCTCATGAGTGAGTTCCGTTTGAATATTCCAAACTTCGTGCTTCCTCGGGGATGAAATTTTGTCGGTTTGACTCGTTGCAGCGTCGGTCAAGCCCGTTATCTATCTCAAGGACGATATTGTCTTCGAGTGCGATACTCAAGGCGAATGCATGTACTTCATCGCGGCTGGCACTGTCGCTGTGATAAGTTCTACGGGGAGAGAAGTGAGCACAAGTCGACATAAAATTATTTCAATAATCAGCAAAAAAAAAATGTTTAATGAAATTTGAAAAATGAAAATTAATAATAATAATAACTGCTATTATTAATAACATATATTTTATATAAATATATATAAACAATTAATAATAATAATCATTATTATTGTTATTGTTATTATTAATAATTAATTTTTAAAAAAATTATTTCTTTTTATCGAATTTTTTTTGTTATGAATAATTGAAAACGAAAGATCGACTAACGAATTTTGTTCCAAAGCTCGGCCACTTGGTAGACGGCGATTACTTCGGTGAGATTTGCCTTCTCTATCCGCATCGCCGACGGGAAGTCACGATCTTGGCGCTCGAGCTCTGCGAGCTCTTGCGTCTCGATCGTCGCGACTTCAAGCGTTACGCTCAACCGCGAAGCGAACTGTACGCGCGCTTCGAGCGAGCTGCCCAGGACAGAATCGCCCAAATCGCCGAGGCGAACGAAGCGATGGACGGGGAAAAGACTGGAGAAGAGAAGCGCGAGGCTGAAACGCTCCACGACGATGAAATCGACGCCGATACTGGAAACATAAGAAAATCGAATATCCGGAATAACTCCGATTATCCGGAGGCCTCGCATTCGTCGCGGAGTACAGAACGCACTTCAACGACAGAATCGGCGAAGCGATAATATAAATAAAAAAAATGTATATCTTCGAAAATTATACAAAATACAATTTTTCTTCCCGCGGATCATCGATAATACGTGCCGATTTTAGTTGATATGTTGATCAAGAATTGACGTTAATAATTGTTAATAACAAATTGATAAATAATAATTATTGCTTGTAAATACAAAAACTTTCGAAACGCTTATAACGAGTCGATCGAACGAAGAGTCGCAAAGCGCGAATGAAGAAATAAATCATTGAGGACAATTGGATTCAGTAGAATAAACAACAATGAGAATAACATCGGCAACCGTTACACAGCTTGATTTTTTGTTGTTAAACACGAATTACAGACCCATTATCCTTAGTATCCTTAAAACTCGAATTTAGATTACAAATGATCTATATCACGCGCATCCGCGCATCAATCATCCGCCATTTCTTCATCATCTTCGCTATCGTCGTCGTTACTTTTGTTTATGTTTTTCATCCTGTTCCGTTCAGTTTTTCTTTTTTCTCCCTTTGTTTCGCTTCATCGTTATCCTTCGTCTCTCTAATAATGTCTGATTCTCTCTTAATTATAGTCCACGGTAAATGTTAGGTACAATAATTTATCGTCTTATACAAGTGTATTTATAATCGTTAATAGTTTTTCGTGTGGTTACGCGTGTTTGTGTGTGTCTTCAGGGTTCTCTGCTTCCTCGTGTCATGATTTTACTCATACATCGTCATCCTCGCCAATCAGTTAACGTTTCGGTTTTTTCTTCCCCCCTCAGAACGTCCCTCGTATTTTTCTTCCCGTCGACGATCATTCGAATCGGAGCGAGAAGCAGACTTTTCTTCCTTTTTCTCAATTGATTTGAAGAAAAAAAATAAAAAAAATCTAAGGAAGATTGTTGAAAACTGAAGAGGGAAGAAAAAACCCTTATATATTATACTTAATGTACTTTACACTTATCGTCAATCATCCCGTTTATTTCTATTTTTTTTCCCCTTTCGTCGCATGTTTTTTTGGTTTATGGTTGCTTGTATTGGTTTGTCGTTTTTGTTGTTGTTTCTTCACTTGTTTATCTTGTCTCAAAAACCTATATCAAAGTATACAGAGTTGGCATATAAAAATTACAAGGACAATTTATACGGTAAATTCTTGTGAGGCGATCAACTTCTTTTTTTTTTTCGCTGCAATACTTCTCTTTCCAGTCGGTTTGTATTTTTTTTTATCATGCCTCTTCGCTCGTTTACGATGAATTTCTTGGTATGTAATTATTATGCTACATAATACGTGGTAACAGTATCGATTTTTCATCTTTTTTTTTTTTCTTTAAATATTTCAATTTAATCAAAGTTTTATTATTTCTTCATTTACTTATTTTTATTTCTCATGTTAACGAGCCCATTTTTTTCATGGTTTGTTTATTTTTTTCTTGAAAATCGTGTCTCACGAGTTTTAGCGTCCTTTTTTGTTCGCTTCGTTAGTAAACAACGGCATACGGAGTGTCTTATCGTTTCTACTTGTCTCGTCGTTCTTCGTTTTCCAAACTCACGGAAGCTATGCCCAGTTCCGGGCTGCATATCAATCGCTTTATTATGTATATATATATATATTTTTTTTTTGTTTGTTTTTTGTTAAATTCATTCTCATCGATCGCTTCTCTCATATGTTTCTTTCGTTATTAATTCTAATTACGTGACGCGTTACAAAGTGTCGCGCAATTATTTATTTATTCATTTATCTTTTATTTTTTTTCTTCTTTCATCACTCAAAGCAACCACTCATGTTCTCGCACGCACGTTCAATCAGGCACCCACAATCCATTCACTGATATGGCCATACGAATATCAAAGGAATTGCATTGCGTTTCTTCTTCTTTTTTTCATCTTCTTCCTCTTCTCCTGTATTCGATTTCTTCATTTACTTATCAACATCGTTTCTTCGTATAATTCATCCGCCCGAAGCGTTTACATTACGATGCGTCGAACGCTCCAAACGCAGGCCGATAGCTTCAGAGTCCGCCGACTCTCGTACGAATTAATCCAACAACGGCATTGCCGATTTCGTGAAGATTTCGCGCCGAAGCTGCGGACTCCGGAATTATCGAATTTCGAGCTCGCCGCGTCGGAAACGTTCGACATATTTTGCTACAAATATCGAGTCTTCCGCCGAATTAATTTTCTTAATAAAAAAAAGAAAAGAAAAATCGCATCTCCGGCCCCCTCGACGTTTCTTCCTTTGACCGTGAAAATTGATGAAGCTCTATATTACATGTTGGAACTCTATAGTGATAAGTTATATAGTGATTCTTGGAGATTTATTATCGCAGGGTCATTCAGCAGAGAGTTACGATAAAGGGAAGCGCGGGGGGCGTCGTGATCGCGATTTTACAATTTTGTTTTTTTTTTCTTCCTTCCGGAAACAACGATCTTCCTCTTTACATTGGCGTTGAGATACGAAACTCGAATAAATTAATCCTAATTCATTATTCAACGAAGCATTTGTCGTTAATTTTCATTACATAATTTTTTTTCTTTTTTTTTCAATCGTACTACTTAAAATAAAGGAAAAATCTCGTTTTTCACAATCGAACGAATCTTCCATAGAACAGGAACAAAAAATCGTGACGCGTTTTTGTAACCATTCCCATCTCATCCGATCGATCCGATTCTCGAGGCCTCGATTTCTTCACATTTGTCGCTATTTCTCTCAACCTTCGTCGTGCACAGCTTCGTTTTTTTGCCCTTTTTCTCGTTTTTTTTACCACTTCGATGATCAATTTACTACAACAATCATTGTGACATTTACGCTGGAAGTATTATTACGACATTCACTTTAGTTTTCTACGTTCGGATAGTTTTTTTTTTTTAATTCGGTCGAAGGCAAACATGGATTCGGTAAAATGTTTGTAAACGCAGATATTCTCGCCGGTGCGACGACAATTTCTACCGTGATTCATACAAAATCGCGATTCTAAACTAAAGCGCATTTTTTACAACGAAATTCATAGTACGAAAAAAAAATGATTTTTTTCAGATTTGTTCCTCCGCCTAATACAATCCGGTGGGTCTAACAACGCAGTTTTTTCCATCAATCTCGTTTTTTTTTCTAGTTTGTCGTTTTTCATCGTTGAAAAAGCCATGAAAATGTAAAAAATCGGTGTCCCCTATGCCGAGATCATATAAAAATATATATTTCGCGCGAAACACGAAGAGCGGACGCGACTGAATTGAAGCGTGAAAGTTCAAATGAGTGATAAATTGGTGGAAAAAAAAATCCATTGCGACAAACGCGAGAGTCGGCGAGACTGACTTTTTTTCCTCAACAATCACGAAAATTCTCGTCTATCAACAACACTAACAATATCGTCGAGGACGCAATAGAGTTTTCAGGGATCAACGATCGCGATTGGTTCTCATTTTTTTTTTCATCTGTGCGTAAAAGTTGTACGAAAATTTTCTCGACTCCGAGAACCGAGCAAATATTATCACCGTTGTCGCGCGAGAGAAACGACACATCGAAGGGAGACAAAACAATCGAATGTCCCGTCGCAAAATCCGTCCTACGGGCGATGAAGTGAAAATCTTTCTTTTCTTTCATCTTCTCAATGGTAATGGCCTTTATTTTTTCTCGTCTGTTAGTCGATAGCATTCGATTTCGGTATACGATCGTACGTACTAAAAAGAAGAGAAAAATGATAGAAGAGAATGACGGTAATACACAATAATATCGATAATAATACATAATAAATGATAAAAACAGAGAAAAAAAAGTCAAACAAAAAAAAAACAACCACGAGAAAAGCCAAATTCGTGTGTTCGGCGGCGAGACTCGCGATCGCGAAAGTCACGCGACGATAATACTGCAATAACTGTCGACTTATTTGTTTTTCTTCTTTTTTTTCTTCATATATTTACAGTTCTTTTGGTTAATAATAATATCTCATTAATTAACTAATTTCATACTATTGATAATAACAATAATATTAGTAATAATAATAATAATAATAATAATATGTTGGATGGTAATTTATACAAGAAAATTGTTTAAATTATATTAAATTAGTATTGTTCTACGGTCAATGAGTGAAACATAAAGAAAAACTAAAAAATAATCAAATGGAAAAGAAAAATTCATCTCATTAATGATAATATATTCTTCGAGTTTTCTTTTTTTTTCTACTATTCATGATTGTATGATGAATTATCAAACGTATAAATGATCGATTATCGGTGATTCTTCTTAATGGATTTGTTTTTCTTTCTTCTTTTTGCTCTCTGTGATTTATTTGAGTTTTTTTATTTATATATATGTAGGTATATATAATATATACGTTGAATATATAGATTTTCGTTTTAGCCTTCATTTTGTGTTTTTTTTTCTTTAATAATCAACGATTTTTTTGTTTCAATCTTCTATTTCTCATTTAAATGTATTTGTCCATTCCAACGATTTTGTTCGTCAAGACGATCGAGAGGCGAGGCACGCCGTCGTACTGCCGGAAAATTAAATAATATTATTCGTAGAAATTACGCGTTTGCTTATCCGTTCGTATATCTTTTTTTGGCCCTCGCTTCGCATCGCTTTAAATTATTTTTCTTGCATTTGTTTCTTTGTTTTTTTTTGTTATAGTTTTACGATAGCATGGCCCTTCGTTACTTCCTCGCCGCTTTGTGCCGACTTTTTGACCGCATTCGGCTCGCATCCGGTTCGCAGAATTTCTCGAAACAAAAATCTTTCGAAATTCCGCGTTTCGTTCGCGACGGGCTCGCGAGAAGCCTCCTTTTCTTCGCCTCTCTTTCTCCCTTAAATTTCTTACACGTGATACTTAAAGCTCTTAACGACTGTTTACACGAAAAAAAAAAAAAGAAAAAAATTCTTGCGCACAGATAGAGTACTCGATAGCTGGGGTTTTGGACTAGACGTGATGGGGTTGATGACGCGTTGGCCTGCTGGAGTCGGCGACTGTTTTGCTACTGTTCACGCTGGCGTCGCAGCTGTTGCTGATGCCGCTGCTGTCGTTACTGTCGTTGTATGTCTTTGATGTACTCGATCAGGACTTTAACATGTTCGACTCCTCGGGACGCCGCTCCGTTCCGAGGCTCAGCAAATTCGAGAATTCCATTTCCAACACTTGCCTCGCCTGTTTGCACGTTAGTTCATGTGAAAATCGCTTCTTTCCGTAGTTCAAAAGTGAAATCTAACGATTCAAATCTTTTGATATGTTAACTACGTTTTACCGTTGGATAGATTCGCTTTGATGAGCATTTCAAACTCATTAAGATTCATTAACTTCGGACGAAAAAACGACTTTTATTGTTTTTCTGCGTATAAAAATCAAGCAACCGAAAAATTTACCGCGCTCGATTGTTCTTCATGATCTTTCGATCGTGTGAAAAAATCCTCGGGCCCCGAAATAAATCATTTCTGGATGCATTTAATTTCTATTGAGTCTAATATTTCTCTGAATTTAAAATTTCCGAGTAAAATACTTTTCTTAGCCTGACTCCGGTAGAGAAGATTCTCTCACTCAAAGGACACTGCCCAAAAATGCTATCGAGCGAGTGAAGAATTTGTAGAATTTGCTTACCTGCGTATTCTGAGTCGGAATTTGTAAGGTCAGAGCGAAACTGTTCGCGTCGAAGCTCTCGTCGAGAGCGACGAGGGCCCCGTGAACGCCCGACTCCAAAAGATTGTTCCCATACTCCTGTAGAACGAGAAAAAAAAATCGTATTATGTTACAAATGCGTCATTGGATAGAGAACTTTCAGAATTAAATTGAATAAAAATGATTCAAGGTCAAAAACAGAGAAAAATGTACCTTGAGGCCAATCGACTGGACCCATCTAATGACTCGATCGTTGCTCCAGACGAGAACGTCAGCGTTGGCACCCTCCGCCATTCTTCTTCTGTCCTCGAGTTGTTGTCTGTCGTAGTTCAATCGCTTTAGGCACGAGATGCCGTACTGCAAGCTCGTTCTGCAACAGATGGCACAAACAATAAATAAAAATAAATAACGAGTTTTATTCGATCTGATTTACAAGTGATTCTAACTTCTAATTCCTCCAAGTTCCTTCCTTTTCGAGGACACTTTGCTTTTCTCCGTAAAGATTTTTTCGCACAGATGATTACCGACGAATAATTGATACCCGCGTTCTTACCTGTGAAAACTGTCGACCATTCTGAGCTGACCGCGAAGATCCTTTTTCGTGAGATGATCGAGCATCCGTGCGTCGACAAGGCACTCCATGAACGTAGAGCGATATTGCGGCAAGCCGAGGCTCGGCAGCCACACATTGCCGATCCACTCGTGATTCATGTCGCCGAAGGCGAGCGTTGTGCGCGAAGTTTTCGGCGCCGAGGGACTCGTCAATGAAACCATTTCTTGAATGGCCAGCCGTAGTTTCAATCGATGCAAAGGGTTGCTGTTTTCATCGACATTTTAATTAGAATCACGACAAAAACGGTTCATTCCTCGCATGGCTAATCTTTGCCGGTGCCTTGTTCAACGTTTTTTTTTAGTTTCGTAAAAATATATCATAGAGCGACTTGCCTGATGCCTATTTCGCGTTGAATCTCCGTGTCGCTCAAGGCGCTCATTATCGCGCCGCTCTTGACGTTCGCCCGACAAGCGGCCACGTACCACGCCGGCATGCCGACCCAGAGCTCCAACCACGCGACTATTGTCGGACCGTTCCACAGAGCGAACGGCGTTCCCGCCTTCATCGCTTCGCCGAGCAACTCGTGTCGCGAAGAGTCCAACATGCTGAAAATTTCACATTTTCCCCAATTATTATTTACTTCGACACTTAATAACGTTTTATCACGCGAGTATGCATTTCGGACTTTCTAGGCACGGCTTGTGAAATACTCAGACTGGATTTATCGCTACAATTCCAGCCAAACCTGAGATTCAGAGAGGATTTCAAAGTTTCCTGATGGAATAAAGATTGGGAAAAAATCAATCGGATTCCGGCATTGCCAGAATTTTTTGCGGTTCCGATTTCCAAGCTTTGTGGGTTTCTCAAAGAAATGTCAAGATTCTTTTTGACGATTCATCTCTGTGTATAGATTTTCGCGCGGGAATAACTCTTCGGACTCTGTTAGCGAGTTGAACAGATTTGTGAGGCGGACGACAATACCTCTTCTTTTTCCTTCGGTCGAAGTCGCTCTTGCCGCCGAGAGTTCCGGCGACGGAGACGTTGTCGCCGTAATCGGGATCCGGTTGAGAACCGGGGCCTCCCATGCCTGGAACGTCTCCCGGCATTGGCGTGTCTTTGCCCTTGATCTGTAAATAATTATTAATAATCGATAAAAAGAGAAACCAATAAGAAAGAAATGAAATGAATTCCAGGTCGGAGCGACGAGCTTACCTTTTCTTTTTTACTGAAGAACCTTCCGAGGCTGCTCTTGATGCCCTTTTTCTTTTGCGCAGCGGCAACGGCCGCCGCCGTGGCCGGGCTCATGTTCGCTTGCATGTGTTGCAAATGCGACGACGACAATTGACCGATCGGCAGACCGCCGAGTTGACCGCTCAAGTTGTTCTTGTGCAAACTGTCCTGGCTACTATGGCGTGAAGACAATGGTGAAGGGGGAGTCCCAGAATTGAGTGTGCCGTTGTTATGTTGACCATGCCTGCTTGCATGGGAGCACTAATCTAGTTTCTAGATCTAATATCTATACTCTAGCACTTACACTACCGTTACTATCGATCCGATGTCGTTTTTATTCATTTATCTTCTCTTTTCAATTTATCAAAGCGGCTCAAGATGACACGACCGACGAGACTAGCCGAACTTCTTTATATTTTATTTTTGAAATATGCGAATTTTTTATTCAGTCTTTTAATAACTTGAGCAATTCGTTCCGTTAGTCTCGCCATGAATGGTAAAATACAAGCCGATGATCGTCGCCAGATGCGAGTTAGTCCAAAGATGATATTCGATGAGACTCAGCCGTTTATGCTTTTGAATCCTCTGATCGCTACTGGCTCGGTATACTCGAGTGTTTTTTGTTCTTTTTTTTTTTTCAAGTGAAAGAAAAAACGCTCAAGATTCTCCTTCCAAGCTTGCCGAACATCGAGTGAGATACTTGAATAATGAATGGTTGACGTAGGGAGGGCACGATATTAAAAGCCGCGCGATGGAGAGAATGGTCGATTTTCAATGCGTAGGAAAACTTACGAATTCGTGTATTGGATGATCGATCGAAAACTCATTGTAGCGGATTACTTGTCAAAGGCGGTTTTTCTACACTCAAATAAATTCAACGAAAAAAAATATGTCTAGCAAAAGCGAGAGCTTGCCGAGAAAGATAATCTAAAGCTTCGTAAAAGCTCGTGTTTTCGTTGCTTCGGTTAAATCTTTTTTCATCTTTTCGTTCAAACGATAATCATCTCGATGCGAATAATAATGAATACGTACTCGGAGTGACACGCGAGACAGAATAACCTGGAAACAAATCTAATTATCGACTCGTGAGGCTCGAATTTCGAATGATTTTTTCTTCATGTTTCTCAGCCCATGAGAAAAATTGTATCGATTACAAAGATACGGCGTGAAACTGGACCTTCCTTCTTTCATTCGATCAGGAAATAATTTTGAAGAAATAATAACGTGAAAAACATTTTCGTCCTCCGTGTTTCTGTAATCGACGTGAGGGAAGAGAGTAATCAGCAAGAACCTTGATCTCGATGAGCTTTTTATACTTCCACGGGACTCTCTCGTGGCGGCAAGTTCCCTCGACTGTTTGAGACAGCGGTGTCGGTCGTGAACCGGACAGGCAGCTTGAACGTACCACATATCATCGTGCGGGATAGCTTCCGAGGATTCATACGGCATAGAGGCATCGTCGTCCGTGCCGCTGTGATCGACTCCAAAGACTGTGGGCATGTGTACCGGGCATCTTGTTTCGTTCTCTTTCTCACGCTCTGCACGCATCAGTCACGCACTCCCGTTATCGTGAAATTACGCAATTCTTTTTTTCATCTCGTTACTATCAAATTTTTTTTTTCCTATTCTTAGACTATTTTTTAATTTTTTTAAAACAAAATTCAGGATCGATTCTATTCAATTCAATTTTTAAAAAATTCAAGAATTTCATTATTTCAAAATTGTTCCTTTTTTCGATTTTTCCGTACGAAATTATACGATCCAGGTCTTGAATAACAAAAAAAAATAGTTATTCTATTAATTTTTTGTTATGAATTATAAAATAAATTCCAAATAAACTTAGAATTTTCTCATAATTGTACTGGAGGATCTTTTCTTTTCAGACTATTCTGTACGAAAATATGCGACACATCCTTTGGATGATTGATTGATTTTTTGCAATTTTGCAATTTGCTCTGCGATCATTTCTTTTTTTTATAAATTACGATTGAATAGGAGTGGCGCGTTCGTTTGTACATTCTCATTACCCTGGGGCTCGCTTCTCGTTCGCCACAGATTCCCGTACCTTCCATGCCCACGATCCTCGTCGTAACAATGTCGTCGATACAGTCGTCGACTTTTGCACAGCGACACGTCATCGTTAAAACGTTGACTCGTCTGTGTCATTAGCGGATCATCGCATGCGCTCCCGGTGTTATTAGAAACGTTAATTAACCTGTGAGTGGAGTAGCCCGCGCTAGGGAATCCCGACTGTCCTGTGCGCCTGGCGTCGCAGAGTAGAGTAGAGTAGCGTCGGCGTTTTCCCAACAAAAAAGCCGCGATAGACAGGCATGACAGAGACACAGATTAAAAATGAATGATTAATTCTGGCATTGAATGTTAAAGAAATTGGCGAGTTATCGAGGAAACACCCTCGCAACAGTGTCGGCCCAGCGCATCGTTCAAAGAGAATTTCAAACCCTTTTCAAGGCCATAAAAATTTTCAAAAAAATCTGAATTATGGAAGGTAAAAATATTAATTATGCGAAATGTACCAAAATGTTTAAAAATCAATGAAAAAAAAAAGAATTACTGCACAAATCACTGCACATTGGGTCTTCACTGTCGCGCGAGTGGTACCTTGAACTGAAAATGATTCATTGGTCAGCTTGTATGTTTTTTGTTAAACGAAAAGCATTGCGATTCGAAATGATCACGATGAAAATTTGCAAGATCGGCAGCGAGTAGATTAAACGGTAGGAAATAAAGGATTATTGGGGGTCGATCGTACCTTCTCAATTCTTCTTGGCTGTGAGCCAATGCCTGTACGACGCGTTCGAGTCTCAGAGATCGGGCGGTGAGTGGACAAGCGGTGTCGCTTCCTCCGCTTCCGCCTCCCTCGCTGTCCCTCTCGCTAACAGAGTGCAACTCCTCGCCGGACAACTGCAACTGCCACAGGCAGAAATCATTGTATCTCACGGAATATCATCGACTCGTCGGCGAATCATCGCCAAGTATGCATTATTCGCTCTCCAAAAGTAAACCAATAGAAGTAACATGCTGATGCACGATTATCGATATCTTGCGAATTTCATTCCGGGACCTGTCGCGACTTCTTCCCAATCTTTGGAAAAGCGTCGCGACCGAAAAAATCATCGCAAAGGAATCGCATTACTCCGAGCTCAATATTTTCGGGTTCGTTCCATAGCGCAAATGCAAGGGAGTGTTTCAAGACGAGGTTTATCGGTCTCGAGCGAAAAGGCACGTTCTATTTTTTTTTCGGTGATAAAAGAATCTTACGAAAATTCACTTGCGCTCGATGCTTCCTGAGAGTTTTCCGTGCACGAAAAAAAATTTCGAGTATCAAAATTCTTTTAAAGAACATGGATTTTTCCGATATGTAGAATTTTTTATATTTTCTATTTGAAAAGAAATAAACATGGAAATTTGGCTACAATTTTTTATACTATGCCGCGTTGGAACAGTCGTGTCGGATTATTTATAAAGTTCTTCGATTAGCGGAAGGAAAAAGAAAGCGCGCTCTTTAATCGCCCGAAGTTTATGGAACTTGCCGATGGGCTCGAAAAAAGCTCGAGCCGCGGAGCTTCGTTTCGCAGAATAATCCGTGCTCGTGGTGGAAAACAGTCGTGGACCGTTATTAGAACGCCTTTGGCCTTTCGCGAGATTAATCCAGAAATACTTTGGCTCCCTTTTAGTCTCGCGTCTCTCGGGAGCTCGCGCTCGTCCCGCGAATCTTTCATTTCTCATCGGATATTCGCTCGCGAGAGGTTCTCGCCTGCGATTCCGTTCGGCGCCGGCCTGGAATATCTCGTATTTTGATTTATTTATCGAAAAAAGGTTCGCATGCACGTGCAATCCTCTTCGGTACATTGTGACGATAAGCGATAAATACTAAACTAGAGCATTAAATAAAAAATTGTAACATTTTCAACATTTCTCTTCAATCCTCTACGATTGCGAACTCATCGTCGTCGTTGTTTCTAATTTATGCGTCTTAGACCAGCATTCTTTCGCTATAAAAAAAATAAAAGAAAATTCGGCGATGTGGAACGACGAATCGCGATGCCGATTGAAGGGCCTCGCTGCGCAACTTCGGTGAAAAAAATGCGTTGCCTTACCGTCGTATTATTCTTTGCCGATTGGGACGAAGAATAATATCGACAACGTTGATTTTTCGTTCTTCTCGACTTCTCGGGGTTTCGATGATTTTGTTTTTTGTTTTTTTTTTTAGTTTTTTTGTTTTTTTCAGGGACTCTAGTAATTGTCGAAGGATCGGAGAGATTTGGGACGATCGTTCATTTTGTCAGCATCTAATTCGGGGCTAGGATCGTTTTGTTTTTAAGCGAAAAAAAGAGAGGTTCGATAAGGACAATAGCGTGGATGCGTGGACCTACGTGAGTGCCGGAGGACGAACGAACCTGGCTCGCAGGCAGAGATTCGGATAGTTGTCCAGGACTAGTTAACGAGGCGGCGTACTGATGAAGGTGCGCTGGTGACATTGAGGCTGGTGCCTGCAATACCGAAAAAAAACACCGACATCCAACAACTACAGAGCTCTAGTCACTGCGAGGAGACGCGTCTTCTTTCTCTTTTTTCACATATTTTTGTTCTCTCTTCATTTTCTAACATCCAAGAGGATGCTCAAACGAATTAAAAAGAAGAAACAAAAAATACTGTCCGCTAAAGTTCGAAAAAAGTTGTCATTTTACCGAAAAAAAAGAGACAGGAACGAAGGAAAAAAAGTAATAAAATCGGTCCGTATTTGCGAAAATTCGGTTAACGGCGCCGAAAGTCGAGAGGAAAACGAATACTGAACGGAAAATAATCGGGATTCAACCTCGGGAAAGTAATAGGAACAAACAAACGAAAAACAAAATCATAGAATACGCTTTCTCGTACGAGCTGTTCGGAGGTAAATAAAACTAACATTCAAAATGACACACGAAAAAAGGAAACTGTGAGTATCGTCGTTTTATCGGCTGTTGACGAGCTCCGTTCGAGTAGACGGCGAGTCGTAAAAAACTTTTCTCCGTGGTCTTCCACACTCACCGTATGATATTTGTGTAAGTAATCGCGGTTCGGGCTGTGATGAGACTTCGGAGTCGAACGACCGCTCAGCGGCGGCGACGCTCGCTCGAGACTTCGTCCTCTCGCCAGAAGATTCATGTGCTCCAAACTGCCGACCCGAGATTCGAGCTCTTCGGCGCGTGCTTCGGTGCTCTGTTTTTCCTCCTTTATCAGAATAAAAAAAAAATACCTTTATATTTTAAATGGACAAGTTTGGCAAGAAAGCTCGTCGGCCGCCAAATATTTGAGAGAACTCAGCATTGTTTAACACAAAAAAGGGAACAAATTCTCAAATTCACCTGAATCAGTCGTATCTCGTTGTTGATAGCGTCCAGCTGTTCCTGAAGCATCAACGCGAGTGTCTGAGCGTCCGTGTGTCCGGTCGGACTGATAACGTCCGCCGCGGAGCTGAAGATACTCTCGTTGTCGCCGTCGCCCTCCGCATCGCTCGACACGTCGAAGGCCTGCTGAACGTTCGCCAGTACGTGAGCCTGCTGAAGTTTTTCCCACTCTTGCTCGGCCAGCGTACGAGCAACGTAGCCCTGACGAAAAAGGAAGGAAATTAACCTTCCGCGGACAAACCGTAATTTTCTACCGCTGCTTTCGATCGTACTTGACTTTTTCAAGCGTTGCAGTTAATTCTACAAAATCAACGAATCTCTCCGAAGATCCGAATCATTCAAGTCAACTCTAATCGATGTTGCCAAAAAATGTTTAGATCAAACTTTTGAATATTTGTTAGTAAACAATCATCGTTTCGATCCGCGGCCTAATATTGTTAAAAATCCGTTTTATTTACCAAACAAACCTTAGCGGAATCATCGTCGATGCTGCGCTTGCCGGCTCGTCTCGGCAACGAGTGAGTATCGAAGCTGCTGTGACTCGCGCTTCTCGAGAACACACCGGGGTCGACGGCGTTCGGCGACAAGCTTCTCGTGAGCGCGTCGGTCTGCTGTATGTTGAACGCGATCTCCTGCTGCAGCATCTGACGCTTCACGTTGTCGATCTCCAAGCGCGCCTTGCCCAATTCCTTCATTATCTCGCTCTTCTCGTTCTGCAGATCCTCCGCGATCTTTCGCGTCTTCTCCAATTCCTGCGTCAACGCGTTCTTCTCCTCGAGAGCGTGCATTCTCTCCTTCAGATGCACCTGTAACCTCTCGTTCGATTCTGAAGAAGAGACAAGTTTTTTTTTCAGGAAAATTGTACTTGAAAAATCGACCTTCGCTCCGTGAAGTAATTTTTCTTATAATCAATCGTCTTTGTTAATTTTTTTTCACTCAGGTCTCGCTAATTAATCTATTACTGAAGTTGAGAGATTAATTATGCGCTCGAGTGTTAAAAAAATAATTAAAAAAAATTCTTGTTTTCGTTTTTGTTCTTTAGATTACCAGACAGGAGTTTATCGACAGTTGTGCTAAGGCGAGTGTTGTGCTCCTCGTTCATCTTGAGCCGTTGATTGAGACGCATTACTTCGGCGTTCTTTTCGTCGAGTTGCGTCTCCAGTCTTTGAATTCTGTCCTCGGCACTGCCGTGACGCTCCTGAGCCTGCTTGTTAAATGCGGGAACGGGAGACGATTAATATTCTCATAGGAAAAAATTCAATTCTCGACCCTCGATTACTCTGGCGCTATTAGTGATAAGTATTTCATTTGTTATTACGCTAATCACGAACGATTCATTAGCGTATAATTCAACATTATCTGTTTTTTAATTGAACAATTAAATTTAATAGAATTTCGCATAAAGTTTGGATTGAAATTGCATGTAATTTTCTTATCGAAACGAATCATTCGTGAGATTATTTAGTCGACACTTAAATATGGTATTAAAGGATCACGGATATTGTTTAATTCATTTTTATTTTTCTTAAATTTTAATTCAATCCACTTTTCTCGTTTTCCGCAGAATTTCGACTATTTTTCAATTTTTTTCAATTCGATCCGTGATCCAACGAGTAATCTAAACTAGAAACTGTACAAGTTAATGAGAAAAAGCGCAAGACGAATTAATCAACGAATTCTCGATGGCGCAGCGTTAATGAAAAAAATGAAAAGAAATG
Source organism: Ischnus inquisitorius (assembly GCA_963924025.1). Lineage (NCBI taxonomy): Eukaryota > Metazoa > Arthropoda > Insecta > Hymenoptera > Ichneumonidae > Ischnus > Ischnus inquisitorius. The sequence goes on along the minus strand of OZ001251.1, from coordinate 6,368,944 downwards.
GGAAGCAGAAATCGCACGCAAAAAAATTTGATATTTCGCAGCGCTTTGGTTAATAAAGTATAACAATAAATCGTAATAGAAAAATTGAGAATAAAATTCGAAATATTAGATTAGAATTAATAAAATAGACAGGCTCAGGCTCATACCACATTCGAGTCTACGGGATATCGAGATGTGAAAAAGAAGTAAAAATTTGACAAAAATAAAAACAAAAAAAAGTATAAAGAATGAACCAGACGAAGAACGAATTCTGAAAAAAAAGTATCGAAATCGAATCAACGAAATGGGGAAAAAGATCGATAAAAAATGAAAGGAAGAATATAGACCATGGCGGAGGAACAGAGAAAGGAAATAGATCGATGATGTGGTGATATGATTCCCCTGCGTACCTGGTTCGGCCTCCTCACCTGGGTCAGAGCCTCCATCCTCTGCTTAAGCTGCTCTTCCACTTCCGGCAGTTTGGCGTATTGAGCCAATTTTTGTTCGGCAAGCTCCAGCTTCTCTTGGATCGCCGCGATCTTCTCCTCTTGGAGCTTCGAACAGATAACGAGGACGATTTTTCAATAGAATTCAAATGAAACTAATAAAAAACAACGGCAAACATACAATTAATGCGCATAATGAATAACAATTGTTATTTATTACTTATATAATTAATAATTGATAAATAAATTAAGTAAATGAAAAAACCCAGGAATCTGTGTCCTCTAAAAAAAAACCGTATTAAAATTATATTCATCATATAATGATTATTTTTTGTTAAACGAAATTATTTAAAAAATTGATCATAGTTTTTTTTTCGTATTCATGAACTTTACCTTCAGCTGTGCCTCTTTGTGCTGCAATTCTTGTTCCAACTTCTCGTTAAGATCGTGCAAACTCGTGGATTCGCGCTGAGCGTTGAGATAACGCTTTTCCAATGTCGCTATTCTCTCCTCCTGATCCTCTTTCTGGGCAACGTTTTCCCGCAGATCCCTCTGGAGCTTGAGATTGTTTTCTTGCGTCTTGAGGAGATCCTTTTGAGCTTTCGACAGTGTTTCCTCGAGCTCGGCAACTCGTCCGCCCATCTCGCTTACTCGCCGCTGCCACGTGCTCAATTCCGAGCTCTGCAATTTTTTTCGCATCAGTTATAAGTACGCATGAAAATTAAAAAAAAAAAAAAAACGAGATAACTTTTTGTCGAAATTTCATCGTCGTTACGTTCGTTCGTTCGAGCACGAAAGTATTTTTGTTATCGACGGGAAAAAAAAGCGTGAGAAAAGTGAGAGAAAACCGTGAATTCGTGGACAGAGGTAGACGAACAAATTTGTGAAGAGTTTCCATTGGTCTGTATCGTTGTGTGTTGTTGGATTTGGTTAGTGAATCTCGTTTCGTTTTTTCCCTTGTATTTTCATTATTTTTTTTGTTTTTTCCATTTTTCATTTCTCTTCGTGCGTTGATAACGGTTCAAACGCGATAAGTCGAATAAATCGAATAAATTATATCATAGAAAAGGTAGACACAGTTCATGCCGTATTAACAAGAAAAAAAAAATGTAAAAAGATAAAAAAATATTATAAATATCATCGTCATTCCGCCGCATGCTTTTGGTTTTATTCGCAATAAATCGAGACATTTTTGCAAACGCCTCAGTTTCGTCGATATTTCAACGATTTTAATCGTCGAAGCTTTTTTTTGTGTATTGCTTAGAAAATTAATTTTTTTCCCCCCAATCCCGCGACGTTTTTTTCTTTTGCTCGGCGATTTCTCACTCTCGGAGCTCCCTCGTAACCGAGCGTCATTCCAATTATCGCGGCGTCGCGATTGCGATTTCTATTCTTCCACGTTCGATATCTCGAATTTTCTCGACACCGCGAGTTGTCTTCGGGAACGAGATCGACTCGCGGCGGCGTCGCGAACTCTTCGAGTGTCGACTGGAGTGAATTTTAGAATATGTGTCACCTATGCAATTTTTTAATTTCACTTCTCTAAGTCTCATGTATTTTGTTAATCAATAAATAAGATTTTTTTACGGATTCAACGCAATTAGACATTTTGGTATTTTTTTTTTATTGTACATTAAAAGCCCATAAGAAATAAGAATCAGATTTCTACAATTTTTTTTATCAAATCTATTCCGTTTTTCATTCAATAAAAAAAATAGAATGGAATTGTAAATAAATTTAGAATAACTAGCCCGAGTTGAAATTTCTCTAAACGTTCATCTTTTTAATCTGATAGCTTTTCGATTTCCATTGAAAAAATAGTACATTGAAAAATACTGAGTAAATCACGAATTTAGTATTTTACAATTTATTATCGCTCCTCCATCAGATTCCATTTCATTTGATAGAACAGATGGCTTTAAATGGATTACTAAAATAACTTTTTCATTTTAATTTCCAACACTCGTTATCAGGAAACTCCAATGATTTACGAGCAGGTGACAAATATCCTTGGAAGATAATACAATCGCGACTACGATTCTTTAAATTAAATTTTTTTATAATTCGGTATTTGTTTTTTTTCTTTTCTTTTTTTAAAGCTTTGAACGAGCTGATTGCAAAGCATTGAGCATACCTGCTTGTCGAGGTTGGCCTGCAAGTCTATGACTCGTACGGCCGAGTCCTGGTCAGCGGGATTGTAAGGGCCGTTGCTCAGTTTACCGTTTCCCGGACTATCCGTCGTCGTGCTTCCGGGGGGGCACTGTTCCGTGTTACCTAGCTTTATCGTAGTGTCCTGGCTCCCGCCGCCATCCTGGCACTCTTCCCCCACATTCTGCACGTCGATCAGAACACTAAATTTCAGACATCGGCCTCGGCAACTCTCGACTCCCATTATCCCGAGCGTTTCAATTTTTAGTCTTTTCTTTTCTTTTTTACCCTCCCTGACCGCTTCGGCTCATTTAAGCTCTTTTGCTGTATTTTTTTTTCCTTTCCCAGTTTTTTTTATCAAGCGTTTTCGTCGCAAGATTCTTGTTTTTTTTTTATTTCTTGTCTAATGATCGAAACAGGCCGCATTCAAAATTACTAATGGACGTGCGTAACACGTAAAACAAAAGGAAACAAATACTCGCAAATGTGCCGATACGCAAGTGATCGAATAAAATATTGAGAAACAAGAATATGTAACAGATTCAATGAACGTTCGTGTAATCGACCGTACGAATGGAAGGTCTATCGCAAACGAAAGAAAAAATTCTAGAAAACGTAAATTAAAATATAAGATAGACAAACGGACGAATTGCCGTGAATGAAAAATCGGACGACGTTCAGCACGAAGATACGCATGCGTTATAATATATTTAGAAAAAAATAATGTGGATATGTCGAGATGCAGAAAAATATTGATGATTTTTTTTTTTTTTTTTTAAGAGTGATTTCGGAGAAATTTGTGTGACGATGGGGGTGTTATGAGTGACAAAACGTACGAATAGCCTCGAGAGTGTCGTGAGTGTGAGTACAGTTTTATTATTTTTCTTTTCTTTCTCCTCGCATCGTGTACCGCAACGACACGTTCGATGATCAACGGTGTACAGTGAGACGACAATTCGCTCGGCGATCTTTACCTTGTTCTGCTGCTGACACTCGTCCGTCTGGCCGTTTTCTTTGGGTCTGTCTTCTATTGCCTTCGGTTGGTGCCCGCTCGTCTTGTACTGCTGAAGCTTCAATCGTAATTTCGTTAGTTTTTCCTTCTCTTGTACGTAACGCGGCAATTAAAAAATTGAGAAATAATCCGCAGATACTAATTTTTATTGATACCATTTTTTTCCAAGTTTCATCGTGTACCAAATTACAAAATTTCATTTTCCAAATACTTTACATTTTTTGTTAATTATGAAAATTAATTTTTGAAATACTTTCGATTTTTGCAAAATTTCGAAAATTGATTCTTTTAATTCTGGTAGCATCGAGAACTATAACGATGAATCAATGAGTTGATTATCGCGAGTCGAAGTAAAAAAAATGTATTCATTATTTCTCATTTTTTAGTTTATTGTTTCTTAAAACAGGAATTTTTTTTTTCTATCGAGACTCACCTCTTCTTTGGTATGCGCCAGTTCTTCCTCCAAACTCGTATTTCTCTCGAGCGCGACGCGCAAGCGTTCCCTGACCTAGGAAAACAACGAAAGAATATCGTTAGTAAAAAGAAACTCCATTAACAAGATTCTTAGATTTGAAAAAATGCGAATAAAATTTTTTAAAAATAAATTTGATTATCTTTGTTTTTTTCAGCTTTCTCGAGAATCTTCGTTTTATCGAGGATTTCGAGCTAATGGCAAAACGAAGATTCCCGAGGAAGCGGAAAGTGGAGAAGTGATGAAAGTACTTTTCCAGAAACGGAGCCGAGTCGACCGTGATAAAAGAGAGAGCGCGCGCAATATGCCGATGTAGTCGGCAACGTTATATTTCTTTCGCTGAAGAAAAGTAATAAGGACGATTTATTTTTCTTCCGCCGAGTCGCCAATATCTTTTGCGAACGCTTTGTATTATCAAGAAAGCCGAGATAGGGTAATGCGACAGGGACGGAACGAGGTGAGGAAGGGATAAGAAGGGCGAGGGGCGGAGAAAGAGGCGCATGGAGCATAACACAAAAGTTCTTGAGTATGAGACTCGGGCGGCGGGGCTCACCTTCTCGTCCAGAGCCTTGTGATGCTCGAAGAGGCTCTTCAAAGCTTTGAGAACTTCGACCTCCGACGAGACGCCGGATTGTGCAGCCGCCTGTCGTTTGACAACAGTCATCCTTAGAGACCTCTCGTGTCTCGATACCAGACATTCCAGATGCTCGAGCAGTAGCTGTTGAACGACCGCGTGAAAAGCCAAAGTGCCGGTAAGCAATATTAAACTCGCGATTTCGAGAAACAACCTTGTTCCTCGCGCTCGATCGATCGATCATTTATTTATTATTTATGATTATTCATTTATATTTTATTTTGTTCGATGATTAGAACACTGAGAAAAAAGATCGTTTGAACGAACTAAATCGGCGCTTGCGGGTGGCGAAACAAATATACGATTCATGAAACAAAATCATCATTTCCGTGAGGAAAGAAATCGTCAATTTGACTGACAGTTAGTATAATTGACCAAGTATTTCTTTTAATAAACAAGGTATTTGTTTCGCCGCCCGCAGGCGCCGATTTAGTTGGTTCAATCGATTTTTTTTCTTAGTGAACCAATTCTATTATTACAGTGGCGGGTTATTATTAAATCTTTGCAGACATATTTTTTTTTAATACATAAATAAATAAATGAAGAAGTGAATGACTGAAAATCATAAGGGCGGGTTTTTCAACGTAAGATAAATAAAATGATATGAAAAATGAATAGAATGGAATCGTAGAACGAGGAAATAAATTAGTTCCATTGAATTGAAAAAAATTATTAATATTGAAACTATTTTTTTCATTGCAGTGCCAATCATTAAATCTTTCAACCAATAATTTTGTTTAGTACGTAAAAAATCAATGAATAAATCATAAAGAATAAAATGGTAAGAAAAATACAATGAAATCGTAGAACGAAGAAGTAAATTCCTGCAAACCTCGGACCATCTCTGATTTATCCGAATTTTGCTTGTACACAATTCTTGACGTTACGAAAAGATTTTCTTTGATGATCTACCGATGGAAAAATCGACAATAAAAAATAAAGGCTAATTCCGAAGATCCTTGGAGACGGTAAAAAAAAATTACGAAATGTTTCAACGTACCCGGGTGTTGTTGCGTTCGGCCTTCAGCTCGGAAATCTCTTCCTCGCGCTCGAGGATGCTCTCGCGAGCCGCCGAAAGCTCCTTCGTCAGCTGAGAAAACTCCTGGAACACAGATTAAAAAAAAATATATTTAGTCAAATATTTAACGAAATGACCGCGAAAAAAAAAATAAATAAAAGAACATTTTAAGCTTCACATTTTATGGGTTGTCGTAGTTTCCTACCCCTGGACTCAGCGATTCTCTCAGGGTGTGATTCGGAGCCCTTTTTTTTTTAAGCATTCGCGGACATTCCGAGAGTCGTTGTTCTTTTGAGGATTACCGACGGTGAGAGGCGAGCGACGAGTTGCAGGGATGCATTATACACGAGGACGAAACAAAGAGTGTCGGGAACTCGGGAGCTCAACGACAATCGTGGGCTTTAAGTGGCGAGAGGCTCAACTTTCTTGCCGGGAAAAGCGATTCGGCTCTGCTTTTCCCTTTCGTCGTTTCGTTCTTGCGCAAATATCTCGTTCGCCGTCTCTCGGACCATCTAACAAGTTTAAGAACCTTTCGTGCTTCTCGAGTATTTTCCTAGCAGTCTCTTCGAGCAACATCGCCGGGACAAACTGCGAAGCTTCGGAGGCCGCCTCGCGTTTAATCCCCGACCGCTCCACGGGACGCGAGACGAAAGTTGTGCGTTCCACTGAAGTTTGATGTCTCGCGGTATTTTGCTTCCTCGTACAAGCTCTGAATGCAAATTTGTACAAATCGTTCGTCGTCAAATACGAATTTCATTCGTATTTGAAATGGTTTTAAAACATTTCAATGTTTAGAATTTTTTTGAAAAAAGTTCCAACTCGCGCTATTTATTTATATTCTTAAAGAGTGTTTAAAAATTGTGTTTTCTTCATGTTGAAATTTGTTTAAGACTGAATTTTTTACACTACATGAACGTGGGAAATGTAATTTCAAAAAATTAGACAAAATTCTAGAAAAAATGATATGTATTCAGAAAAATTAGCGAAACTTTTTAATAAACAAGAAGTTAAGTAGCAATTTGTTAATGATATTTTGGCATTATTATTATATAAAATCAATCGTTTTAGCACCTTCTCTATGCCTGATTTTTTTCATCGTAAAGTGTTCGTAATTCTCGCTAAATCCCACATTTGATTGGACTGCACCGGATTTAATACCATAAATAACGACTAAATAGCCACTTGATTATTATGAAACGGATCGATGGATAGGTAGAGCAAAACTGTTTACACCGGGAAACAAAGTCGTTTGAGAATTCTACTGGAAAAGTGGTTACAGGTGTCGAGGAGATTATTCGGTTGATCGAGCGAAATAATTGTCGCGGTGAATAGAGTTGAAACACTCAATTCAGTTAACTGTTTCGATCAGCCGAGTATTCCACTCGATCAATCAAACGTGTACTGTTTCGCGTCGGTGACAAGGCTTGAAAAAAAATAAATATCGGTTTTGGTTAAACAGAACAATTTTTTTTTTCATTGCCAATCGTCTTCGTCACAAAAATTTCATAATTTTCGTGCTGGTAGAATCCAAGGAAGAAAAAACATTGAATTCATGTGATCGAAAATATTATTATCGTTTTTATCGATTTCGTCGTTTTTCGAATTTTTTCATCGCTTCGCAAAGGCTTCGGGAAAACGGTTCTGCAACTTCCCCGAGTTTGCGGTCTTGCATATTTTTATCCTCCTATACAACCGAACAGACCCGCCGCTTTTTCCGATATCCCATCCGCAAAAATATTCCCCTTCGAAAATAACGAAAAATCGCTTCGGAACAAACAGTTGAAAAAAACAGAAATGTTGAATGAAGCTAAAAAGTAAAAAAAAAATTGTTATTATTATTAATGTAATTATAATGAATTAAAAAATGAATAACTATTGTGGCGAGATTCCTCGTTTAAACAGCGATAACCGACGCGTTTTTTTTTTCAAGGCCAATTTGCATTAAGGTCGAAAAAAAAATCCAACTTTTTCGGGTTCATATCGGAAACGTTCTGGAGCACGTGTGCGCCTTGGTTTGCAATGGGCTCGATATATTTTCCCGAATACAAAAGAATACCGGCTTGTTGCATATCGATAACGCATTTTTCACTGCTCGTATCCTGTCGCGTCTCTGGGTTTTTTTTTTTTTTTTTTTTTCAATATCATCGACATACAGAAATGCTTGTCTCGTCGAGTCACTGTCGGATTTAAACTATGCGAAAGTACCACGCGCGGTATGGAGATGCAATAGGTCGCGTGCTACGTCGACGAATGGCATATTAAACGCACGGCCATACCTTCATTACGCAAGCATACTTTGCGAATGCTGTAATCTCGCTGTTACGAGTAGCGAAGTACGGCTCACATTTTTTTTCTGTTTTTTTTTTTTCACTATTTCTTTTTGAGGTGTGGAATTTTCCCATAAATTATTGCTACAAAATTTAAGTACCTGCGAGTCAAATTGAGGACTCTCGACGTGTTCCGAGTTTAAATCCTTCGAAAATCTACCGAAATATAAAAAACATTCCTCGTGAAAAGAGTAAAATATCACATAGTAGAATTTTTATATCGCGTTTTTTCACGATTTATTGTCGTAGTATTTTTTTGAAAACGGACGAACAATTGAATATACGATGAAAAATTGCATGCGAACTATTCAACGTTAGAATTTGAACGGTACAGGCGATATATAGTTGCGACAGAGTCGTAATCCGAGTGTGGGAATCGAGCCGAGCTGTTTTATCGTCAAGGGCCAGCGATAAGCAAAAGCGTGTCGTCGATGTTTTCGCAATCGTCACAACGCACATACATATACATTTTTTATACACACAGATATCGGAGAAAGCATGGGAGGGGCGCGAGAGAGCAAAGAGAAACAAACGGGATGCGAAATCGAGTGTGTGAGAGTTTAAATATAAAAATACCTGCACGTTCGTGAAGTCGACGGATTATTGGATCTCAAACGCGAATAAAAAGTATTCGAAAAGGTATTACAAAAATGTATAATATTTCAAAAAATTTAAGAAATTGAATCAAAATTAAAAAATCAAATATAAGTATTCATAAGGTTTTCTGGAAACGCTGGAATTTCCAATGTTTTTTCAAACTCGAGTAGAATAAAAAATAATAAAATTAACGTGTAAAGGCAATTTCAAAATCATAGTGTACTGTAAGAGGATTTTTTCCGTATAGACATAAATAAATAGAATTATAATATCAATCGATAATTATATTAAATATGTAATGATTACAATTCAAAAATTAAATTAACATGAAAATATTAAAAAATTGAATCGAGTCTTCATTAATTCTTAACATTTTTTAAACCCTCGAATAAGCGGAGATTGGTTGGAATAGAAATTACGAGGGCACGGAGAAACGCGGAATAATAAAAGATAATAATAAGAATAAAACAGAATGAGCGAGTGAGCGTAATAAGATATATTGCGGAGTAGGTTCGCATGCAAGCCTACTATGGGAACGGGTGATATAGTTATAGTTTACGTATGGTAATGAAATAGGAGGGTGTGGTAACAGGCACCCGACTTCATTCATACGTACTCGCTCGAGGACATATATGCATATATATATATTCTATATATTCTGTATAATCTATATACATATATAGAGATAAATATATATTCTTAACTGGGCACACATGCAAGTCGCGAGTGTAGTAAGTGAGCAAGTGGATGAAGAAATAGGGCCACTGAACTCGAACCACCTGCAATAACTGATCGCAATTGGGTCGCGCCGAGATTAACGAGTGCACCAATCCTTCAGCACACACGCCTGTGTCGCGTTGCCCCAGCATCGAACGCATCTAATGTTGATTCGGGTTTCACATTTATTTTTTTGCTTCCTCAAAATCATTTGTTTCGGTGAAATTTTTTTTTTTAATATTTAAATGTAAAGATGTTGAAAATTTGCCAGAACGTTGAAAAATCACATTTATAAATAAATTCTAGATGCACGAGAATGTGTTGAATCGTTTGGTTATAACTTGAAAACGATTTGAGATACCGAAATGAAATTTATACAATTTGGGGGATGAAATCTCAATCTTCGGTTCAATTTTCAGCAAAATCTATGCTGTTCAATTTCCACGCTGATTTGAATAAAAAAAACAAATTCTTTGCCAAATAAATTACTAGTTGTGTAATAAAAACATTGAATAATTATTGTTCATTTTATATTCAATGAAATTTGAAAAATAAATAGTTGATAATTTATTCTCCAATTGTAAGAATTTTTTGAATGTGAAAAATTGAAAAATTCACGGCGCCGAAAACGAGAGCGCGAAATTTGTACGAGGAACGAGCGACAGGGGGGGCAGTGAACTCTTGCGGCCGCGATGATTTCATGCGCCCACATTGAAGCGGCTAATTTACATAATTCGCCATCTTATCTCGAGCCCAATGATATGATACGATTGTGGCGAGAGAAATATCGAAATGAAAAGATTTCTATTAATAAAAACTGAGTCAGTCTCGCTTCTAGATTCGAATCGGATTCAAGTGATCATAAAAACTTATTGTCGTAATTTCTTTCAAACATTATTTCATTCATTTGCCTTTCGAAATAAAATTCTTCCCGCTGCTTTTTTTTATGAATGCTCAATAAAAAAAATTCTGTACACACACAAGTGTTTATTTGGCATTATATTTTTTATATTTGGGCATTATTAAGTAAATAAAATATACAACAATTTTTTTTTCGACTGCTTATTATTGCTATTCGATCAGAAACATTACCAAAGCCTTTGGCGGGTTAACCACTTTTTTGTAGAGCAAAAAAAAAAAATGAAAAAAAATGTAAAGGATTATCCGAAGGATACGAGGTCAAAGGTATCGATAACAACGTTATTGGAGGTTAATTTACGCTATAGCGGAAGTGTGGTTTGTGGTGCGAGTCCGTACAGAGAAGACGGGAGCGGGGGGAAGGAGGGGTGGGTTGGCAGTGGTCGTGTTGCGGTATGGGGGTCGGACAGGCAGGCATTAGGGATCGATGAGACTCGAGCGTCTGTGGCACGTTAATCGAATCAGAGTAGCACGGCGCGTAAACGATCCGACGTATTTCGAGACCTCGGAGTCCGAGAGTGAACGTGAGCTTTCGTGAGTAACCCAGTGGCGCGTCCTTTGATATCCGACAATCGATACCAATGCGTCAAATACCCGATTGACCCCGAACATTTTCACGATGTGCTTCGAATTCCTTTCAGATACATTCTTTCAGTAATACGTTTTCAAGTTATATTTTTGTAAATCTTGATGATTAATACTGATGGGAAATTTTATAATGCAATGCAAAAGGGCATTTGCCGTTTATAAATAAATAAACAATAAAGACATTGTCAAATATGATTATTATGATTTTAGTTTTGCTTTTCGATTCAATAAGGACGGAATAAAAATAATTTGAAAAAAATTTGGGAAGTCTCACTGCTGGAAAAGAGTGTGAATAAATTGTTGGGGATTCGGAGCAAATTTCAAATATCTTACATTAAAATGAGTATCAATAGAAAATCAACCGTACAGAATATTTCGAGAACATTTTTCACTTTTTTCAGTTTTCAATTTCATTTTTTTTTTGTCGAAAAAAAATATATCAAAAAATTAGGATTCTCACAGATTAAAAGGTTTCGAAGAAAACGAGGCGATGAAAAAACATTAATGACACAGTAAAATATAGTAGGTATTGCGAGGGGGGTCTGCGCGAGTGCGGGGAGTGTGAGATAAAATTGGTTCGCGGACGCGCGGGAGTAGTACAGAAGGGACAGTAGAGCGAGTCCGGGTACGGAGCAGTAGTATAGGTAGAAGTTGTGCAGACCGAGTGTGAGTCGAGGTTCATTCATGCGCCGGTAGTGAGTAGGTGGGCTATTGATCGGTCGCGTACTCCCAACTCGCCCACAATCCCCCTTCGGTTCACCTCGTCCCCTAACGCCCCCTGACGCTAACACTGCCGACGCTATCGCGTGCATTGCACCCGTCCACGCTCCTTTTCGTTCCACAATTTTTCTTTTTTCTCTTTTTCCTCTTTTTTTTCTTTCGGACCACCGGCCGTCTCGCGTCAAACGTACCGCTCTATCCACTCTTACGCTGTTAAGGCTCGTTGTTAACCATTTCGTCATACGGAAAATCTTTCTACACGAATGAATGACAAAATTTAAGAATCTAAGGACCGAAATATCGGCGCGAAAACTCGAATATTCAACGAAATAAAACACTACTTATTTTATATTTTTTTATCAAATTTTTTAAAATTTAATAAATCTTAAATAATTAATAAACAAATATAAAAATTAACGAATTAATCATTCTTTTTTGCGTAGATTTGAAAACTTGAAATACTTTTTTAATTTTTTTTGATTCATTAAGGAAAATGCAATCGATGATTTTTTTTTTCTATCGATCAAGGAAGTTCCACGTTGAATGGTTAACGATATTCAGTTTTGCGCGAAATCTCCCTCGCTGCGTTGAGTACCGAGGGAATTCTCTTCTGAACACTCTCTTTCTTTATCTGTTGTATAAAAATTCCTCGAGCACCGGCGAATAGGTTTTACACGCGAAGATGTAATTTTTCTTCGCCCCCCGCGAATCTCTCGCGAGAGGCGCTTCGCAGGATTTTCAATGGCACGCGAATTCTGCAGAAATTGTGTACCAACGAATTTTCCTGATATTCTACAAAATTGATTCGTTACATCGGCATTCATACATCGGATAAGAAATGTTCGATCTCGTTTCGCAGAAACTTCCGATCGGAAAAAATGGTATGCTAAATCGATTAGAAACAAACAACAATTTCTTTTTTCTCTTTTCAAATCGTATAAAATGGCCATTTCGTCGAAAGATCGTCGTTGATCTATTTGAGACGATTTTTATTCGTTCGATTTTTTTTTATTGGTATAACAGATCTTTTTTTTTCACGTAAATCCGTCTGAATCGAATCGGACAAACAGCGCCTGAGACTGAAGGACGAGCGAGCGGTACAAAAACGATACGCCGGGGATCTATGACGCGAGTGCAGATAAAGGTAGCGAGTTCACGCGGCGGCTTCGATAAAGTGAGAGAGTGAGAGATTGTTCATTTCCCTGAAAGTCATTTCCCCGAATGGCAGAGCCTCGCTGAATGCTTCATTTCCCTGAACCGATACCTCCGCGATGAAAGCGATTTTCCACCCTCTATTTCGCATCCACATTCATCCATACTCGGATCCGCGCGGGTTCGGCGAAATTCTTTCTCGGCCAATTGTCCCACCCGCATCGAGTAGCCATTCGAGTAAATCATTCTGCAAGATGATTACGATGATGCTGCGGAATCTTTCAATACGATGATTCGCTCTCCGATAATTATTCTTTCATTGTGACGACGAAAAATCGTTATCATCGTTCGTTACAATGGTCTCATTTCGGTGTAGCGAAGAAAAAGATTCTTCGTGTCACCGCTTTCAGAATTTCAAAAAATACAAAAACAGATTTGGAATAAAAATCGAGGCAACACTAAGATTGGTTGGCACTGAAACACAATTTTTTCAATTACTATTTTTTGGCCGATTTTTGAGTATTGGCAAACGAGCAGAATTGCTACGGAGCTGATTTTGTGAAGTATTCTTTTCCAAGACGAGCTCTTCAATCGAATGGCACTTAGAAGTATTGACAACATTTGCAAATTGTCTCTTTTAAATTAACTCGTCAAATCTGCGACACGAGAAGAGCTCTGAGAAAAAACGTGAAGAAAAAAATGACGAGTTGGGACAACTTGTAATTAGTTTGGGACAACTGCTTCAAAGAAAAAATGAGTAGGTTGTACCAACTATTAGTGCTCTCGACTAATTGTTACTTCTCTCGTCTTCTTCTTTTTTTTTTCTTTTTTCTGAAAAATATAAACATGTACGCGCCTTCGTTGCTGCGCGTCGAATCGCAATTTTCCGTGCGAGCAACTTGGAAAATGGAAGAGCGCACGAGTTCCGAATTGAATTACTCCGGCTTAACTGCGCTTTCAGTATTTAGAATGTGCAGGGACCGGTAGAATCGAGCAGCGTCTACCCCCAACGAAGTTTGCTGTTCCGCTAAGTGGCGCACCGCACTCTTGCCCCGGCGCAATAAGCACTTTGTTGCGTAGGATATTAGCGCGTTCCTACTTGAGCGAAGAATCTCCACCGTCGGAGCAATGCTCGTATCATTCTCCCTCGCGATGGACGATTCTTAATCGCGGCGTCCAGCAAAACGCTCGCGAAAAGTGCAAGCAAATTTTCACGACTTTTCCGGGACAAGAAGAATTCAAGAACTTCCGGTTTCAGAGAATTCGAGATTTCCGGGTTCGAATCTTGTAGATTAAACGCTTAAAGTCACTCCAGAAATGGTCTTGATGAGTCCTCGATTCGGCAAAATGATACAATCAATATTCACCTGAAAATGATTCACGGGGAACTATTTTTTTTGGGATATTTAATCTTTGTTTGGAAGGTTTTAGAAGTCCGATCCGTTGCCATCGGATCTTAATCCTGGCGTCGAGTAAAACGTACGTGGAAAGTTCAAGGAAATGTTCAGGACTGTTCAAGGACAAGAAGAATTCAAGAACATCCGGATTTCAAGGAATTCAGGATTTCCAGGTTCGAATCTTGCCGGTTAGAAGGCTAAAATCATTCCAGAAATGTTTTCAATGAGTCCCCGATTTAGCACTATGATATAACCAATGCTGACCTGAAATGGTTCCTGATAACAACCGGTGTTCTCTAATAGCGATATGTATTTCGAACACATTGCGATTGCATAATTCGACCATGGTAAGAAATTCTACAAGTGTGGGACAAGTGTCTTGAACTGTTTAACACGAAACTGTAACACTTCCGACAAATCCGCGACGCAGAATGGCTATAGTAGATCTGGCGTAACTCGATAACAGGTATTTCATTGCATTCTTGTCGTAAAATGAGCCCCGAGAATCGGATCGGGTTTCATGAAGATTGCTGCAGCAGTATCGAAATTCTAACGAATAAAAGAAATCTAGACGACGATCTGGTTGAAGTTAAAATCTAAATATAGAAACCTATTTTTCTAGAATTGTGCCTAATCCTCGAACCTGTTCATTCCTTTTTAAGAACGACAATTTTGGATTTTTCCAAAAAAATGTTAACGCGCTTCAGCTCTTACATTTTTTTAGTTTTCCGGCTGAAACTTGGATAAATGGTAGGTTTTTATTGAGCAAAACTTGAGATTGAATCTGGCGTAAATCCTTAGCGGTTTAAATATTGCGGAAATTCTAATTGAAAAAATATATATATATATATATATTTTCGTTAATTTGCCAGTGGAATAATTCGAAACACTATAACAATGGGATTCGTCAAATTAATTTGCGGTACGTCGATCCATTCCGCAGCCACTATATGTGGTTCGGATTAGAACCGATTCTCGCTTGTCGACGTTAATTTCGTTATATTCGACAACCGCATTGCCGTCGCTCGAGCCGATTGCGCGAAAATTATATAACCCATTCATTTCCGGCTGTTGAACCGAACGGGGACAATGGGAAATCCATGGAGTCCCCCGCGGCGCCGATCAAAGGAGCATCGATATTTACGTAATAAACAATGCGTTGTTATGGCGCTCATGGAATTCTACGAACTATTCAATATATAATAAACTATGGATAAAATAAAATTAACGATATTTTTAGTAACATCCTTAAATACTGAATCATCAACGGGGAAGAATTTTCCATAATAGGCAAAAGCTACACTTTATTATATTATTATTGTTATTAATATCATTTATGTTAGTCACTTTACTATGAAATAATTATGGAAATTGTTTTAATAATTAAATATCAGTTTATTCCAAGTCCTTTGATTTTTTTTCTCGAAACTATAAATGGTTCTAAAATTAATTTTCGTTTCAATTTAAATATTCGTGTAAGTGCAGTCAAACAAAAAATACCGTACAATTTGTAATCCAACAAAAATATATCCATTTTTCTCTATTCTCATAATTTTTGGGAGCGAATGATTCAGTATTTGACTCGGATTTCGAGCGATTTATCCATTTATATTTTGTATCTTGTAATGAATAAAAGAAACTGAATTAAATTAAAAACAATCGTTTGTGCGTCAATAAATGGCTTCAATTCCGACAAAATTTCATTAATGAAATCGTGCGAATTGCAGAAAATAAAAATTGCTCCGATAATTGTCGGCAGGGAGCATAGTCGGTGGGGCAAAAAGCATTCCAGCCGCTTCTAAGAATGGTAATTAACAGATCGACACCTGCGCTGAGCTGCGGTTAGTGTTTCTCTGGAATCGCTCGTGCTAAAAAATGTTGACGATAAAAAATACTTTTCGATCCCCTGGATTAGCAAGCGACGACCCCATTTTTCGGTGCATCTCATTACGATTTTATATGCCTCTCGTTCGTCGGAACCGCGGCTCGCCGAGAGTCTCGCGCATAATTGAAAGGATTAATCGGGCACTTGTCTTCGATTTTCTCTTCACAGTGGCAAAACTGCGGAGTACGGAAGAGTGCCGTGTCCTGTGGTGCTTCGAGACAAAGCAAAAGCTCTCCTTTCGCACCGCACTGTTCTCCGGTTTGCTACGCCGTTATTGGATCAAGAGGAAATCGTGAGGATCCGCGTGCAATCTGCATGAACGATGTTTCTAATTGACTATAGCATTCGACGGTAAAACACGAGTCAGTTCGAGTGTATTCAGTTGATGAAATAATATCTCAATTCTTTCCGAGCAAAACAGCGCAAAGAAATCAATTAATTTGAATAATACCGAATAGTAACAATTAACAAAAAATTGACAGTAACTATTTGTTTATTTATTTATTTGCTAATTAATTTATTTTTACCGACATTTTAGTGCAAACGTGTTTAGTCGTGATTCGTGCATGACTCGTCGAACAATTTATTCTTCAACCCGATTTGTTAATCACTTTTTGGCACTATTATTATGCAAAAT
Source organism: Ischnus inquisitorius (assembly GCA_963924025.1). NCBI lineage: Eukaryota > Metazoa > Arthropoda > Insecta > Hymenoptera > Ichneumonidae > Ischnus > Ischnus inquisitorius. The sequence goes on along the minus strand of OZ001251.1, from coordinate 6,352,297 downwards.
TAATTTTTTCAAATTTCAAATTTTTATCCCACTGAGAATTATCCAAAAGACGCTCGAAAACTCACTTTTAATTAAAACTAAAGGACTGCCATTTTTATACTGTTATTTTTCGTTCACTACGTTTCTCCGCGGAATCCTCGAGCAGGGAGCGAGAGTGATCGGATCATCGATGCGTTCGACGCGTCGATCGCCCGAGCGATATTTCGCGGTACGATCGATTCCGATGCGTTCGCGTGCGACTCTAGTTTCGCCGGTAACTTCTGTGCTCGAGCTCTGCAAGGCCGAGGTGCCTGCTCGGCACAGACGGGGACTCGACGTTTTATCGACTGGTCAAAGACTGAATTAATTGACCGGAAGGTCAGGCGCCTCTGCTTCACGGTCGATCGAAGTTTCTCACAATAATCCCGGCTCGCGGTGCTCTCTCGACGACCCGACACCGAAGGAAACATCCGCGATCGAGTTTTCCATACATACGCGCATCAATTTTTTTCTATTCCCCGATAGCAAATTAAAGAAAGAAGTGCAGAAAAAAAAGTAAATGCATTATTCCATTTCGATAAATAACATCGCAACATTCCGCAAGAATCACATTCATAAATAAAATAAAGTCATCGTCGCGATTTCTTCTCAACGATATTTTTTTTGTCAAATGTTTTTTCATCTTCTTCACTTCCTCTCGCGTAATAATGTATTTGCGCAACGAGCTCGGATAATTATAATATATCCGTCCGCGAAAGGGTAATTGAAGAAAAAAAAGAAACGATAATAATAACAATAAATTAGCCTTCATTCACTCCGACCAGACGGAGATGCGCGCGCGCCTGTGTTAGATACTATGCGAGATAGATGAATACTATTTCAACCACCTTCCTTATTATCCCCACTCCATTCGATTGTTTGCATATCGCACGGCGTGACCCGCATAATATACATGCATCGAGAACTTATCCTATCGTGCCGCGAGCCACGAGCGCCGGTATAAAAACTTTATAGTCTCGAATATTCGTTTATATTCCGGGCTTCAGCGTCGTTCTCTCGCGCGTAGGCACGCTTATAGCGCGGCAGATCTCGAGCCCACGATCGAGAACCGAACAAAAGAGAAATTTATTGTCGCTCGAGACTTTTTTTCTCGCGTTTCAAACACTTCGAGTGTGTTGGAATAATCGTTAATGGTTCGATTATAATTTAGCTGCTTTTTTCAATTGTTCAATCATTATTATTTACTAATTTAATCATTGTTGTGATAATGCGAAAAATTTATTTTCTCGAATCCTTTATCGCTAGTCGAAAAATCGCGACGTTACTCGCGATTACGTTCGAATGAATAATTCGCATTTAGCGAGAAACTACTTCGGACGCCGGCGGCAGTGCGCGAATATCGTCGCACTTTATCGCGAACTATTCTTCCGTGGCTAATCCTCATCCCCCCCCCCCCCCCCCCCCTTCCTCTCTCGCCGCCAGTGCCTAATGTGCTGATAATTGACGAGTACGCATCGTTTTCGCAAACACGATAAGACGATAACCTCAACAACGATCCCATTGATACTTCGTCGCGCAGACGTTAAATCGGTCATTCACGAAGAGAATTCACGTCAATCAAAAAAATACGGATTGAAATCAGTCGCGACGAAATTAATCACGTTTCGCTGAGCCTCGATGTCGCCCACGCGCCGGTTACATCGATGTTTACTATCGCGAGATTCAATATTATCACCTGTAATTGCGACCGAAAGACCTTTCGAATGCGCATAAGTTTTCGAAAATGCCAGCCTTTGTGTCTTATTGATAATATTCGATGCAGAGAGTAAAAATCGTATGAAAAAGTTTCCGAGATGAATTCCATCCGCAATTGGTCGAATCGAATCTGCGATTCTTCGGAATAAACAGAAGACCGGTCGAAATGATGAATTGCGCGATTACACCTTTTTTGACGGTGAAACGAAAATAAAACACGCCCCCTACCCGTCCGTCGCCGAACATCGTTACCGTGATTTATCACGCGACAGTATACTTATATGTGTTTCATTCGCGTCCAAGACGCGACAAACAAGATAAATCGATTTTTTTTTTGTGTTCTTACCTGCGGAACGTTCGCGTTGATCTGTCGATTGAGAGCGTCCCGCTCCTTCTCGACTTCCTGCAGTCTCGATTCGGATTCCTGCAGTCGTTCCTGACTCTCGCGCAACGAATCCATAAGCTTGTCACGTTCATCGAGCATCGACACCATCAGCTGCTCGAAGTTCGCGTCCTCGCCCGAGAACTGCGAGCTCCGCTGGCTAATACTATCCTCGGCGATCGTCGGCATCACGTCGCACATCATATTCCACATTTTTCTGTTATCCGCGTGAACGCGCGCGGTCTCTCACGCGAAAATCTCGCCGGACGCGACGCGAGGCGAATCAACGATTACTCGCGATCGATCGCCGCTCGACCGATCGGACGCCGGAAAAACAATATTTCTCACCTCGAGCCCAATCGCGAAACACCGATTTTTCGATCGCGAAGAAACGAGTCATGAAGATTCGTTCGTCGTTGCAACGAAGAATCGCACCTTCCCTGGCTGCGCCCCTTCGACTTTGTTCAATTCGCGACAGCTCGACGTCGACTCGTGTCGGAATGCATTTAGAAATGTGTTTTTGAACCGAGAATAATCATAATCGCGCCACTGTTTTTTTCGAATACGCCTAAAAAGTTTTATCGCGCCCCAAGGAAAATTGTTACATTTTTGGACTCGACGAATCGGGGCCACGTCTTTTCTCCATGTTTTAGTTTTTTTTTGTCGTAGCGCAAAAACGATCCTTGGCCTCGTTTCGCAGCGTTCTTTCGTTTCCTTCGTTACGCGGTCTTGATTTCTATCATTTTCTTTTTTATTCGCGAAAATGTTTTTTTTTACCCTTCGCTGCGAGATCTTCGCAGTTCGAAGTCGCCACGCTAACTGCTCCTTCGGGTATCTATCATCGTCAACTTTGACGCCTCAAAGACGACGACGGTTATTCGCTCGCCTGGCAAACTTCCGGCTCGCCGTCGTCGCTCTGCCTCGACGTAGTTCCATCCTCGCTCATCGCTCTCAGAGATGATTCGACTCCGATTGCCAAAAATAAAAAATGTGATAATTGTCGCTCAAGCCGTCGTTGACGCTTTGGCGCGTCGGAGGTACGGAAGATTGAGGAAATCCATTCCTGGCTCGCCTTCTCGACCACTTCGCTACGACATTCGCGAACCAATTGAAAAAAAAAAACGAAAAAACGAATCAAATTTTTCTAAAAGACTGGCGAATCAATTTTTCGTCGTGTCGAGCATTTTTCCGTTCTCCGCGAAACTTTGCCGAGAAACGTCGCTTCTTTTTTCCCCAACGATATTTTCACCGCGAATTATCGCGATTTCCCGCAAAACGTCGAGAATGAAGAGCCGTCGATGCGAGATCGGATCGTCGAATTTCCCGGTGCGAAGTGCGAACTCGCCGATGAGCCGGTCTTCCGGACGTTCTTTTTTTCTCCTCACGACAATCGTGGAATTGTCATCTCGCCGATCGTATCCTCGTGTGTGTTCCTGTCGCGTCGATGATCCGCTCGTTTCGGAGCTCGACGAACTGTCAGGGATCCGCCGAAGCCGACTGTGCGCTCGTCCGTGTGACTCCGGCTCGTCCGAGACTTTCTTCTCGTCGCTTTATCGGCGAATAATTTTGAATATTAATTTCCCTCGATCGCTCGAGCGAAATCGATCGGTGTCGCGAACGATTCGTAGTTCTCGTTTTTCTCTTTCTCGTGTTTCCTTCGTTTCGCTCTGTTACGCTCAATCGGGTTTTCCTTTTCGTTGCGAATACCGAGGTGGGGAAGTGGCGAGAGCAGAAGGAACGAAAAAACGAGTGTTAAATGCACAAGGGGCGCCTCGGGACGACACTTTACATTCGGGATTGACCACGCGAACTGTCACACACACTCGCACACATTATGTAGCCCGCCGAATCCTTCGAATCAACCGGTTTTTCGGCACGACTGCCTTCCGCGATCCTCGTCACGATTGTACGACGCGAATGGACTTCCGCACGGCGGTTAATCGCCCACGGCAGTGCGGGCGTTGTTAACTTAACCGAGCTCGCGACACACCTACGACGGCACCTTTTACTCTACCGCCCAATCTCTAAGCTACTCCTCCGTTTTCCCGATAACGGCGGCCATCTTGCGTCCCACGGATCGTTCGAACTCGGCTATCTTCGAAAAACCGATTGTCCCCGGGGCAACCGATGATTGTCGAATTCGTCGGAGAGCCACGAAATTCCACGAAGCCTCGCGGGACTTCGGCCGCGTTCTCAATGAACCCCACCCCTGCGTCGCGAGATAACAACTGCTCTCCCCAACCATCGAACGGTGATATCGACGTATCGAAACACAATCGATTATCGAATTTCGGAGCGCGGCGCGCGTCGGCGCGACCCCGCGAAAACTTTATTCAAATTCAAACGATGCAAAACGAGGAACATTTCTCCGACGAATTGAGACGCTAAATAAGTAGCACATAACGATACGATTGTTTCGCGATTCGAACGAAAAGAAATCACTGTTGATCGCATTAAGAGACAGTTTATCGTCGAAACTTCATCAGTATACGCTGATAATAATGCAGAATAAAAGGGCTAATGTTGACCTTGAAAAACAGAAGAAAAGTAACTCTCATAATCCAATGCGTTCATTATTTCTTATACTATCGGTAGTTGGGACGTGTCGATGTTGTACAATAAAACTATTTCAGTCAAATCGCCGATTAGAGAAAATCGTTGCAGTGGTGTAGATAAAAGTAATCGAATCGAAGGAAAATTAATATCATTAGGATACAAATTGTAGGTCGATTTATCATCGAACAAAAGGTATTTCACGACGCAGAGAGAGGTGGAATAACGAGTAATCGGGATCATCCTCTAGACAGAAAAACCCTCGAACACGATTGAGGGATCGTCGCCCGACAGGGGGGGGGGGGGGGGGGGGGGGGGTCGAGACTGCGCGACTCCAGCGCCCGCGGATGCTGATGATCAATACTACCGCACTAGCGCCCACTCAGCTGTGTGAAGCTGTACGTAGAAGAATACAAGCGAATTTGGACCACGCTCGGGCCGAAAGGATAATTCACGTGAGAAACGGCAAAATGAACAACTCGACGCATACTTGTATACCCGAGACGACAGGCAAGTTAACGAAAGCACAAAACAAACTTTTTAAAATTCGTTGCATAAAAGAAAAAATAGAGTTATAGCGTAGAAACGATAAAAACCCAATTACAAACGAGTCGAGTTTCGATGTGAAAGTGATTTGTGTGAACAATTTTAAGGATCTCACGCACGCGATTTCCGATAGTTTTATTATTATTCCTTCGTTTCTAATACAAGGCTGAAATAAATTGTGATGAAGGTAACCTTTTTTTTTTCGGTTCTTTTGTTTTTTGTTGTTTTTTTCGATTTTTAGTGTTGAAGGACCTCCATGGGGAAGAGTCGATCGAGGATTTGTCCGAGTCGGTCGACGAGCTTCGCGAGAAATTGGCGAACATGAAGAGAATGATGGAGGAACGAAAGGGCAGCACGCTCGGCGATCTCAGTACCGCGAGAAAGCGCAAAGAAACCTCCGACATAATAGACGGCAATTTCTTGTCGTGGATCTTCATCTCGGCGTTGATTATCGTTCTCGGCGTCAGTTTTTATGCCTTTTACAATCTCTATCGGGCGGTACTGAAGAAATTTCCGTCTCATCACACCGAATTGTAAATCGTTCGTTTATTCATTTTTCTTTTCATATCATGTCGTGAAGAACGAAAAAAAATTGCCCATATATCACAGAGAAAAAACACGAAAAAAAAAAAAATTAATTACAGATGAACTTATCAATGCGGAAGAATGGTTAAAAAAATACGATAAACTTCGGTCATGCTCACGATATAACGAATTTGTTACGTTATTTGAAATTTGATTATATATATGAACTTATAAAAATGCATATATATATATTGTATTATTATTCTTATTATGCGGCGAGTATTTAATATGCACTGAAAAAATAGAGTAGACGATGAATGTGTGGTTGACAAATTTTGAACGAAATCGCGCGCCAACTCGGACTTGCCTCATGACAATCACAACGCGGAGGCCTCGCGATGACCTTGAAACTTTTTTTTTTACATCCAATTTACTCGCGTGATCGTAATAAAATCAACGAGATTTGTTATGATGTAAAAAAAAAGGAAAAAATTTGTGAAAGACGAATGATTTCGAAAAGAAGAACGCGAGTGCGATATAAATCGATAATATGTCGCATCGTTACAGTAACTCGAAGATAATGTATGGAACAATAAAAAAAGAGTCTTCCCGAAAATGTTCAAAAACTTTTGTATCTGGGCGAGTCGGAACAAATGTTTGCACCTTTGGTTTGAGGCAAGTTTTAAGGCAATGCCAATTACCGACCGATGGTAACGAAAACTGTAATAAATGTTTTGTTTAGTTATCGTTTATTTCGACAGCCGACTCGCGTCTAAAATCGATAATAAAGGCTGTGCCCCGGTTTAGTTCGACTGATGCGAAAAATCGCTCGAAGAATTGAATTCCAAAGATCGTTCTGCCGTTCCCTCATTACCGATCGTTCACTCTTCTGCTGCAAGTTATCGTACCGACGATCGCTGCTTTCGACCGATGGTGCGAGACAAAGATCGATCAAACCTTTTTTCTCTTAAAACAAAAAAGATAGAAATATTTTTTACCTAATATTGATATTTTTGTTTATTTTTCAATTTTGGTTATTGAGTTAATTAATTTATTGGAGCTCCGAAAAAATTTGCTCCGAAAAATAGACCATCGCGGGGTTCAAGAAATTACAAATTTCTTTTTCCATGGAAGCAATAAGATTTGCTACATTAAATTTATTGGAGATAATTGTTACTTTTTTATGATACATCCTTAAAGATAACGTAATATACAGCATTGTGATAGGTAGAAGGATGAGAAGAGCTCTTGTCTGAAGTTGCGATTCGGCAATTTTCTTTTTTCGCCGCTTTCCTCTCGACGCTGAAGCACCGCGTACAACCTTTTTGCATTTCCCGAAATGGAATGCAACAAATTGTTATCGCTCGTTTCCTCTCGTTGTCTAAGTCGTATTTGGAACTCTCCTCACCGCGCTACTTATATAAATATACACATATATCTTGTGAGATTAACATTAATGATTCTTTTTTTTTCTGCGCATGATGGTTATTTAAGTTTTTTCTATTTCTCGATTTTTTTTTCTTTTTGTTTATCGGAGTGGTTATAATCCACCATCGTCAATGTATCATTTAATTGTTTATAATTATATTGGAGTATTGGAGTAATCGGCTTCGAGTTTTACGCAGTTAGCTAGAAAATTAATTAATAAATAGTTAAAAATAGGTAATTACTTTCACCGGAGATCGTTTTTAAAAATCAATGATTTTAAACATTTTCTTTTTTTTTTCTCGAAACTTACTCCGAAGTTTTGATGGCGTTTAAGCCACAGGTGAGATTCGCGTCGAGAATTTCCGTAGTGTCGGCCGGCCGGGCTGTTATGGTCACCGAATTGTCGTATTTTCCGCTTGAAACTAGTCTCACGGTTGTCACCTCGCATCCAATGATTTTCGACTCGGATGCTGAGAAAAAATTATAAACATTTCTTCAAGAATCAAAAAAATTTTAAACATATTTGTATTAAATGAATCTGAAATATCGTAAGTATCGAATACTTTCATTTACTCATTGATTATTATCATTGTTGCTATTGAATATTTTTTATTTACTTAATAAAAATTTTTTTTAGAGTTTCCTTTAAAATGATTAAAATAACTACATAATACCAAATTCGTCTCACATGGCTTTGAATTAACGCCGCATATCGTGTCGAGAGTTTCCAGCAGCGAAGTATCGAGTCCGTCGGTTCCGCCTATTTGTACCTCGTCCTCGGCACCGCGCTTGTCGCACTATCCGGCAAAATCGTTAAAAAGGATTAAAAAATCACATGATTCGATGCTGAATAAAATAAACGGTTAAATTAGTAAAAGCTGAAATTACTAAAAAACAAAATAAATAAAAAGTGAATTGTCTAAAACATGAAATTGGTAAAAGCTAAATTTACTAAATTGTAAAATTGGTAAAAGCTAAATTTACTAAATTGTAAAATTGGTAAAAGCTAAATTTACTAAATTGTGAAATTGGTTAAAGCTAAATTTACTAAATTGTAAAATTGGCAAATAACCGCAAAACATATTTGCTCTCATTCTAAAATCATGTATAATAGAGAACCATACCTGATGAATGGTTCCGGTCTCGGTTTCCGGAAATGCGCTACCGCGCACTCTTTTGCTACCTACGTCGAGGGCAATGGTGTGCACAACGGCCGGATAAATTGCCATGAAGGTGCAATTAATCCGACGGCCATAATTCCTGAGAGTAAACGGCTCCGTGTCGCTGCTGGCAACAACATTGCAAGCTGCAGAAAACAAACAGCAATTAGCGAGGATCAAACTCTGCACAATAAAAAAGGAGTTTATAAATTATTAATTATAAAATAATTAAAAGAATTAATAGTATTAATAATAATAATAATAATAATAATAAATAAGAATAAGAATAATAATAAATAATAATAATTTATTAATTATTATGATTAATTAAACACATTTATTATTATCATTATTTTAATTATAAAAAATACGTTAAAGAATTCATTTAACTGCTTACGTTGAAGATTCTTTCTGAACCTGATGGACACGGTGAAGCCCTTGCCGATCGTTGGTATTCTGTACTGCACGAGGGCGACGTTCTGCGAGCTCGCGTAGACCTTGCGATTCTGAGAGCCACAAAATTCGCTCGATCTCTGATCCAGAGGCAAAGGATGATCGGTGCCCGACGGGAAGTACTGACCGTTCAGTTCCCATCCGTTGACGACCTGTTTTTATCGAGAACAAAAACGATAAATCTTCTTTTTTCTCTTCCCGCAAATCAGTAAATTTTACATAAGGGAAGTAAAAATTTACTGAATAAAATATCGTCCGAATAAATTAGTATAAATTGAAGAATCTGCCTCATGAATGGAGATGCGGATTTTTTTTTACCGAGAAAAAGGTAAAAATGAAAGGGTCGTTCGAGGGAATAAAACGAGGCGAAAATTCGATTCAGACTCCTTCGTCCGGACAAGAATACGAAGTGGTGGAGAACCGTTCCTTTTTTTCCTCGTCCCGCTCCAGCCTCGTGAAACTTTTACTCGCGAAAGCTCGAAGAAGCGACGCCGAAGCGGACGGGAATTCGATCAAGAAAGAAAAATATTCTTCGCGTACTCGTAGGCGCGCGGGATAAATAATAAAAGCACTCGACGAAAAGTGGCCGTCGCAACGGAAGGGACAGTCGCTCTAGAGGAAGAAGCTTCTCGATTCGCGAGTTTGAAGGGCTCGAGGATGGAAAAAGCGTTAATGCGCTCGAAAATACGTGCACTATAACAATACCATACTATAAACATTGTGAAACGATTATAAAAAAATAGCACACTTTTTTTTTTAGTAAAATATAAAAAATAAAAATTATATAGATATAAATTTTTTATATAATTTTATTATTATTTTTTTTTTTATTATATTTATAATGAGATATAGTACATATAAGCATAGAACAGTATATTTTCGAGCGCATTCGAGATTTTTACACATAGTATCTAATTACATGTACTTACGCCGATGAGGTCTTTGCCTCCGCAGGGAACGTCGAGACGAGGAAAGGACACTTCGACGATCTCGTCGGGATCCGTGAAGATATATATACCACACACGGTTTCAGTGCTATCGATCGCTTCGAATACGTAACGACCAGCTTGGGAAGTCATGAAGACGCAGTCTGTAAAATTTTTATTATCTTCGTTATCGACGACGGAGAAAGAAACTAATCGTATTTTGTTAACATTTTCACAATGCTAATTAATACAATGAAATAAAGTACTTTTATCACACATAATGAAGTCTCGTTCGTTACAATAAATATAAAAATTTCAAAAATGTTAATAATCAATAATAACAAATAAATTTTAGTGAAATTGATAAAATCAATTTTGTCTTATTTCAATTTTTTCAAATCATTCTTCAACATTCTGTATAATTTTTTCATTATCGCATACGAAGGATTCGAAATGCAAGAAAATTCAGTAAAATATATCAAAGTAATCAAAGTAACATATTTTCACATGAAAAAAAAAAAAATTGATTACAAAAGTACACATCGTTGTTATGGACAGAGTAAAAAGGGTTGGGGTTAAATCCCTGTTCCGCTTTGCTCATGGAAATGGGTCGAAAAACAGGAAAAAAAAAGGAAAAATCGACCAACGAGGCGAGCGAGCCCGAGAGTAGTGCGCTGGGAATAAAATTGATCCGGAGATGTTTGAACAGATATTTCCGGATGGGATTTTAGCGTTGAACGAGCGGAGAGTGCGTTCTCTATAATGCACTTCCTTTTTCGATTTTGCACGGGCGCGCGATCGAACGAGAGGGAAAAAAAGCTCTTCCAACGCTGAAAAACGTCCCGGAGTATTCCCGGCAAACAAATCGACGAGGAAACGATCTTCTCGAGCGATTATAGTACGTTGGACACGTAGCGGCAATTTTTCCTCGTGATCTTTCACCGATTCTTCGCTCGCAGCTGTTGCTGCTTCGGCAAATATATGCTTGGTCTTTCAGCTACGATTTTTCCCTCCTTTCGAGCTTTGTTTGAACCCACATTAGTCACGAGAGATATCGGAAACTACGACGAGTGACTCGCAAATATAAACAGAGGACAAGATATGGAAATAAATGCATCAATTTATCGCAGAACAAATAAATAAAAAATCTATTGTTTATCTTTTTTAATTATCGTCATGAATTCTAAGGATTTATGTAACTGATTTGTTTTTGTTCAGAAGTTATAATAAGAAAATATTTATTATAGATTAATACATTTTATATAAAATATATAATATAAATATAATATAATAAAAAATATATAAAATAAAAATAATAATGAGGATGCTGACCTGTGATCGGCGTAGATGGTATAGCCTCCCGAATGATTCCTTTGAAGCCGTAAATTCCCAGATCCGAATTTCTCTCCAGCTCTCTGGCAATCTGAAATTCGAGAGGGCGTGAAAAAAAAAAGCGATGCATTATTCAACTGGTATCTACACATTTCATGTGAGCGTGAGAAAGTTGAGTTTACTCTGTTTCACAGAAAGAAAAATTATTCTTATCATTAGTACAATAATTAAATTGATGAAACTGCTCATTATTTGCTATAAAAAAAAATTACAATTTTTTTTCTATTTTTTCTTAATGAATAATACAATTTTTCCTGAAGGACTTCGCTCGATGGCTTAAACTAAGCAAACTACTTTTAAGGCATCATTTAAGTTTAGTACGTTTTCTGTTGCCGATAAATTTACTCCTAATGTTTACCGCTAATCAAATTTACAGAACACGTCGTCGAAGTCTTATCTCGCGCATGAAATAGGCTGATGGGCACCAGCGCTGTAAATTCGTCGCATGTATTAGTTATCGCGACGAAATCGTACGAGCCGCGTTGACCAAGTCTGGTCTATTTTTATAATGGATACATAATTCAGGCCCTCCGCCCTTTCGGGCAGAAAGGTAAAACCCTCCGCTTTGGAAGAAGAGATAGATTTAGGTCAGCTGACGGTAAGAATGTTAGCCGGATCCCTAATATCCATTACAGAGCGCGTGTATCGCCGCAGGGGGTTCAGCGGTAAGTAGTTACAGTCAGTGTCGTGTCAGACGAAGAGCCAGAGCCGTGTTTCTTATTTCCGAAGTGCGTTTCCTTTTTGTGTCATTACTTGCCCCCAGATAAAACATACTCTTAATTCTAATTTCGCGATACTTTACCGACCTTCATAGAAAAAATTATTATAGTGTTTTTTTATATCGAATTAATACGCCGTAATATAAACAAAATCCATTATAATGTTTCTTTATATTATATATTTTTTTTATATATATTATTGTTTTATATATTTTATTATATATTATTGTTATGTATTTTTTATTTTATTTCTATGTATTGCTTTAATATTATTAATAATAATCTTTTTTATTATTATTAATAATTATTTTATTTGTATTACATTGGAAGGGATCGATTTTTTTCTGCGTTTTCAGGCTTCTCTTTTTCGACTTCCAGCCAAATATTTTCGAGCCCCTTAACGACTTGTTATCGTTGTAAAATTACGACGAGGCATGCAATTAGACGACATGAAACCAACATGTTAATCCTGCAATGTTAGCTACGCGCTCGTTAGCGACCTGCGAACGGCATGTATGTAACGAGTCAACTCCGTGAGTTTGTGAACTAAATTACACGGCTCGAGCAGCGACGCGCTCGAACTTTGGTTCGTTGTTTCGCACTGCGCAGTGTTCGCTCGGTTTTCCTTTAATCGAAAAAACAATGCAATTCTCTCGTCTAAATCGTATCGTTTTGAAAAATTAGAAAGATTACAATTTTGAATTAAAAAATCATCAAAATATATCCTGGCAGTACAATTTTTAAGAGCGCTTTCGATAGGCTTTTGCTGGGCACATTTTTTTGTAGCTTTTATGTTTTTTTCTTCGAGCATTTATTTTATTTTTTCTTCAACAGAGAAGTAGTAAAAAAATTATTTGCACGCCGATTTGGGAATTTATTGTCTGAGTAATTTGAAAAAGTTTTTTTTTCACGAGAAAGCTAAAACTGATTGAGCAACTTGCTCCGTTTTTTTGTCTCGAAACTACCGAATCGTTGAGTGCGATTGAGAAAAAAAAATTGCAAAGAGAGGAAAAGAAGAAGGTTCTACGGAGCGAGAAGATTGGAAGCGAGTGTGGCGATTAGCGATAGAGCAGCGAAGGATAGAAATGAGTGCGAGACGAGAGGGAAGGGCTCGGGTGGAAATGGCCAGAGAGGAGGATAAAACACGTGGAAGGAATTTATTGAACAACGGAAATTACGACGCAATCGACGAAACGTCGCGCAGAAATACGGTGAAATCGACAGAAGTACCCGAGTCGGCTTGAAAATTGAAACTCGTCATTTTGCCCGCCCGATGATTGATGGAATCGATAAAAAGTACACGTCGAGCCACAAAATCGATCCTGTTGACGCAATACAATATTATTCCACGATCTTATCGTGCGAAAAAAAAATATAGTTGATAAAAATAAAATCGGAATTTGCAGATTGGTTTTTTTTTTATCACGACTTTTTTTTTTTATGGAAGAATGTATTTTTAATTTAATTAAATTTTTTTTTTAAACTAATGAAAAAACGAAAAGAAAGAATTCAATAAGTTACCCGGCAAACCAATTTTTTTTTCACGAAGGCAAAGCTTTCTATGTGAGAAAAAAATTGAACATTCGGTCCGCAGTAGTGCAGGCTGCAAGAAGACAGCCAGGTCGCGTTCATTCATGAATGCTTTTCAATGAAGCGAACGCCTGGCCTTCGGTGATCGAATGGACAATTTTGTTGGTTCGATTAATCCAAAGTAAAATTGTTTCTCCGTCGTTCTCTCGTGTCTCCCAATCCAACCAATCAATCTAGACTATTGGGACAATAAAATAAACGTTGGATTTATTGATTCCTGAGACGTCTGGGCCTCTCTCACTGTCGTCTCTTCGGGGATCATTGCCATTTTCAAGGTCGCGAGGAAAAAAAATTATTGATCGATCGGAAAGCAAAAACTGAATGAAATAACAATTTTAATACATGGATTTCTAAAAGAATGTTATTAATCGTACGAATAAAAATTACGATGAATAATTGTCGATAATTATTTGTTTAAACAGTAATAAAAATAAAAAAATATTTGTTGAAAGAAGTTTATTAACTTTTGGAGTTTGGAAAATAAATTAATAAATTCAAAATAACATTGAATAAATTGAGTTTCTGAATGAAATTTTTTTGCGAAACTGCATCTACATCCGAACTCGAACGGTGAGGACGTTAAACTTTATGCAACGTTAAAAAAAAGGCTCCCGACCTTTCTGAGTTTACACTTCGGAGCAACATTTTTTCCGGCTATGCCCGAATGACCTGGAACTGAATAACTGGAACTGGACGCGCAAAATAAACCGCGTAAAAAATAATTTACGAGAAGAGGGAAAGACGCGATAAAAATCCAAATAACAACTGTACCTCGCTGAGAACGATATTCATTTATTGAAATAAAGATAGAGGCAGAACGAATCTGTATCGGGGCTGACAATTAACGAAACGTCAATGGGGGAATAACGAGGGTGCGTTAGACAGACCACATTCGTTCGTCGCATATGACGAACGCACGAATATTATTACTGTATTCGTCCAAAAATAGACATTGTCATTCCCATTATATTTCCTTCATAAATACGTTATTATAATATTTATATTTTTATACTCATAAAAAAATGTTGAATATACGTTTTTATATGAATTAATTAATCAATTTTTCCCATAAAGTAAAAATAAAAATAAAAACAACAATTTCGATCGATTTTTCTACTAAATTTTCGTCGATAGGAGAAAAAAATAAATAAAAAACAAAAAGCCTACGTCATATAGATGACATAATTCGAGTTCTAACCGCGAGTAACAGTGCAAAACGAGATTTATCGGAGCGCGAGGGAGGAACACATGCTCGGGGGTTCGAAACGTGAATTGTTGCATTATTATGCTGATACTGCGGTTTGCGTTGTCCACGATGTGGTATAACGCGTTACCGACGCGCGAGATTTCGGACGGATTGTCCTTTGTGTAATTCATTCCCAGCGTAAAAATACTTATGCTAATGTGCGCATCCGAGTGGAAACAATCGAGTCGCCGACTGTTCGGGTAGTCAATAAATCACGCGCGGAAAGTCAATTATTTTCTCCAAATTCTCACGAATTTTAAACAAATTTGTCGCGTAAAACAAAAAATCAATTTCATCCATTTTATTAGTGAGATTATTTATAATAACCATAAACATATATCAACAAATAATGTTACTTATTATCATCATTGATAATTTTACGAATAAAATGTATGAAATTTGTTTTTCGTGATTAAATGTTAAATAAAAAAAAAAAAAAAAAATTCGGGCTCCGATAAAGAACCATTCGAATGCAAACGACTCGACAACGGAACAAGAACAACGTTACATGCTTTGCAGCCTTTTAACAGCGTGAAGGATCGCGTTGCGTCGGTAGCGTTGATGGTTGCAGCGACGAAACGAAGTTACCTCGCCTTACGATGCTTCAGGACATTGCAGATCGTGTTCTACACTCGGGTATACACATATATACGCGACTACGAGGGCGTGCAGGGTGTACACAGTAACGTACAACGTTCCTGACATTTTCCCCGGACGGCTGGACAATGGCAATCCGTATTTATAGGTATACGAACGATGGAAACGGTCACCGCGCCGAGCGGCGCTCTCTAGTAGGTAAGGACGTTGCTGCTCAGACGACGAGGGCCAATTGTTCCTAATTGCCCACGGTGGCATGAACGTCGCGGCCATCGTTCAA
This sequence comes from Ischnus inquisitorius, assembly GCA_963924025.1. NCBI lineage: Eukaryota > Metazoa > Arthropoda > Insecta > Hymenoptera > Ichneumonidae > Ischnus > Ischnus inquisitorius. Next base: position 6,336,766 of record OZ001251.1, on the reverse strand, counting down.
CGAGCAAAGGAGGACGGAGAGGAAAGCAAGAAAGCGCGAGAGAAAGAAAAAAAGCAGCGGAGCGAAGAAAACGAGCGTCGCATCGAGCCGAGACGATCGCCACCACCTCCCGAGGAAATCGAGTCTGCCTTGGATATCCTCTTATAATCCGCTAGCTATACCGGTAACTCCGTACACCGAGTCTCAATGCGAGACTCCGGAAACTCGAGCCCCAACGTCCCATAAACGCTTTTTGTTAAATAATTGACATTTTTTTTTTTTAACAAATTAATAAATGTTTAGTTAACACGTTTTGCTAATACAATCGTACTCCAATGGATTTCATTTATAAATAAAATCAATTATGTTTATTTGATGAATTGATTTTTTTTTAAATAAAGGTTTGGTTAACAATTTTTGCGTATATAATTTGGTCCAATGAATTTAATCGATAATTAAATAAAAATTAGATTTGTTTGATGAATCGAATCTCGGTTTGAAAAAATAGCATTTTGATGAGCAGACTTGTACAAAATTTAATAAGTAAATAAATAACTCAGTTTGAAGAATTTTATTTGAAAAAAATGTATCTCAATAAATTCGGTAAATATGCAAATCGAATTTTCATCGTCGGTACAGATCACCGGAAGTGAGCATTAAAGACATGTTAGATTTTAATAAGCGGACGACCGGCCTCGCTAATTAGCGTGCTCAAAAATCGAAATCAAGGTCACACTTGTATTTGAACAGGTGAATGAATTATTCGCGACGAAACGGCAGTTCTGTGCACAGTCGTAGACGAGTATTCACTATAATAAAGATAAGGTTTTTTTTTCATAGCTCAATGAAACTGCGCCAAGATTTGCCTCCCGCGTTTTTTTTTTGTTTAAGTTCTTATAAAGACTAGTCTTACCATAGCGTTGAGACAAAACGACTGTAACTATCGTTTAAAAAAGTTTTTTCCACAACAATCGAATAATAAATAAAGAAGATAATAAAAAATAAATAAACCAATTCTAAAAAATACCAAAACATTTTCTATATTTTTCTCGAAACCTGAATAACTTTACAAAATTTTACCGTAAGTTCGAAAAATGCCTTAAATTCCTTAAAAAATAGCATATAAATCGAGTAGGAAAAGCTTACCTGTTGCTGAAAGGGTAGCTCGTTGCTCGGTATGACACTGGCGTGGGCCGTGAGCGTCGCGAATCCTCCAACGACCGCGAGCGCAAAGATTTTTCCCAAAACTCCGAACATTTTTCAAAATATTATACAAATTACTATAATCTTCAACAGTTTCAAACAATTATTTTTCTAGAACGAAAAAACTTTGTGTGTTTTTTTTATTGGAAAAAATGTTCCGTTGCCAAGCTTATTGTTTTTTTTTTTTTTCTTTTTTTTTGTCGCTACTGAAAAATTCGATCCTATTTAACGAATTAGCCGATTGACGACGGGATCGAATCGAGAGCCGATGAGGACGGGAAGCTCTGTGGCGTGGCGATGCTCGACGTTCCTCTTATAACAGCGAGCAAAAGCGGATCCTCGCGGGGGTTTAGTTTCGTCGTCGCGCGCGCGGCTCGTCCACCCCGCGACGCGCATCCCCCAAATGCTGTCCCGCAACCCCCTCGACCGAGAGCCTCGACTCGCAAACTCCGCAAACTGTCTTCGAGGCACTTCTAGCTTCCTGCCCGCTGATGAAACAACTGCCGAGACGAAGATATTTAATTTTTTTTTTCTGTTTGTATTCAATAAATTTAATTAAAGTTCTCATCAATCGTACTTCTTACGATGATTTCAATAATTAATGTTATTTCTATTCGTTTTAATTCATCATTATTTTTTAAAAAACCGCCTTTTTTTTGTATTGAATAAATTGAAGTATTTATCAATGTTCCAAATTTTTTGATTATTGGCGGTATTTCTATTGCATTTTCATTATTTATTTAAATTATTACAAAATGTCCATTTTAAAAAATGCGGGTTAATTTTTTATATTTATTATAATTATTATAATGAATAACACACAAATTTGATCGGTTTACCCCGATTGCCGTTTGGTCTGTTTCGCCCTTCGCAGCTCGCCTCGAATTCGGACAATGTTTACTCTTTTTTTATCGACGCGTTAAATCTTAATGCTCGTAACCCCTTTTTTTATATTACGTTAGTGAAGTTGAACTTCGGGATCATTTCGAAATGAAAATAAAAAAAAAACATTGCCGCCCTCACGCGTTGGATTCTTTTTTTTTTTCGTGTTGTTGAACCCCAGCGGGTTGTTTGATCGATTAATTAAATTCGCAAACTGTCGCGTTATCAACTTATCAACGATCCCTCGCGGGAGGGCATATTCGGGAAATTTAGTCGCTAATGCCGCAACCGGGACGCCGACAGTGACCGCGACAGCGCGGTCCGACAGTAACTCCGATGGACTTTCGGACGGGGCCGCGGATTAGGCAAATTCGAGTTTGATGCACGCACCGACGAGATGCGTTAAATCATCATCGATCAACGGCGTTCGCGAGAAAATGCAGTTATGACAAACTGGCATTGAAAATTCAATAAATTTCGGTATTGAAAAAAAATCATCATTCGATTTTTTGAAAAAATTTACCATTTTTTTTTTTTTTTTTTTTTTCGGGAAAAGAAAGCAAAAGTTATCTTTCGCCGAGTTATCTTCTACTCGACAGTTTCTTCTTTAGCTCTCCCAACATTTGCACCTGGCAAATGTATTGCTCGTTGAATCGAATCCTGTAATTTTCCAGAAGAAAATGTGGACACAATTTGAGATCTTCGGGTGGGTTATGCTACGATTGCGAACATTATGAAACCGCAAATAGACGTGATTTCCTTATCGGTCTTTAACTACGTCTCTTCGTCACGACGAACTCACGTGTACTCCCGGTAGTCGATCTCATTGAATCAATTGATTTACATAGGTACATGAGAACGATCAAAATATGCGATGAAATTTCGCGAGAAATTGGAAACGAGTCGAAAAAAAATAAACATAAATTACTAATCTACGCAATTGAAGCCCCACACCGAGAAGATATCGAAAATGTATGCACTCGCAATAAGAGTTAGTGCGTCACGGTGTCTCGAATTTATTTCGAAATTATCGAAATTTGAATTTTTAATGTAATTCGAGCCCACGATTATAATGTTACGTTGCCTAGAATATTGAAAATGTGTCTAGAGAAAAAAAACACAAGTGAAAAAAATAGTGCAGGAAATCGTAGATTAGGATTATTTATAAACTACAACAGAAAAAGACTACATGTGAATTGGCTGTTTTTGAAAAAAAATCTTGGTTCTTCTATGGTTGTTCGATTGAGGTTTTTCAAACATTCAATCCTTCGCCTATGAGCGATTTCAAAATTTTTCAATTTTTTTGCAAAAAATTGCAAAGGTACCCCTTCGAGATACTTTTTTGCGATTTTTCATCCGACTCAAACAGGTTGGAAAAACGGTTTCGAAGATCCAAAAAAAATCTTATCTTGTGTATTTTTTCCCGCTGAACACAATGGGCACCTGAGATTTATCGATATCTCATCGGAAAGCCAAGGTATCGCTGTTTGAAAATCACGAAAATCGCCGATTTTCGCAAATCGGACCAGAAAGGAAAAAGTCTCTTTTGGTGATTATCGGTGTTCCCCTCAACTTTAGACAATAACGGTCATCGGATTCGCATTCAGCGCAATAAAAGACATGGAAACAGCTAGCCAAAATGGTTTTTTTTTATTTAAACATTTTTTGCAAAATTTGCAGGGGTACCCCTTTGAGATGCTTTTTTGCGATTTTTCAGCCGACTTTAAAAGGTTCAAAAATCGATTTCAAAAATCCGAAAAAAATCTTATCTTGTGTATTTTTTCCCGCTGAACACAATGGGCACCTGAGATTTATCGATATCTCATCGGAAAGCCAAGGTATCGCTGTTTGAAAATCACGAAAATCGCCGATTTTCGCAAATCGGACCAGAAAGGAAAAAGTGTCTTTTGGTGATTATCGGTGTTCCCCTCAACTTTAGACAATAACGGTCATCGGATTCGCATTCAGCGCAATAAAAGACATGGAAATAGGTAGTCAAAATGGTTTTTTTTTATTTAAAATTTTTTTGCAAAATTTGCAGGGGTACCCCTTTGAGATGCTTTTTTGCGATTTTTAAGCCGACTTTAAAAGGTTCAAAAATCGATTTAAAAAATCCGAAAAAAATCTTATCTTGTGTATTTTTTCCCGCTGAACACAATGGGCATCTGAGATTTATCGATATCTTATCGGAAAGCCAAGGTATCGCTGTTTGAAAATCACGAAAATCGCCGATTTTCGCAAATCGGACCAGAAAGCAAAAAGTCTCTTTTGGTGATTATCGGTGTTCCCCTTAACTTTAGACAATCATTGCCATTCGATTCGCGCTCGACACAATGAAATAGATAAAAACACGGGGTATAAAGCTTGCTCACAGCTCTAAACTCACGCTAAACTATTAAATACAGTAATAATAAATTTAAAAAATCCGTCTAGATTTTTGATTCTCGAAAAAGAGTATGAATGACGAATGAAATTGAATAATAATATATCAATATGTTACATAATTTTCAAATTAACATATTGGCACATTATATTTTTTAAGTTTCACATTATAAAATTAAAAAAAAAAAAAAGTAATCATCGCATTTTTTTCTTAATCGCAAAAATCGTCAAATTTTAGCAAGGCTTTGAAGGCGGGATTGTTATTAAAAAAAATCCTTCAACAGCGATGATCCCCGACGAAAGTAACGGGCCCCGGTAGAGACGAAATGTGTGCGACGCGCGAGTACGGGGGATTTCGACAGCCCCTGACGGTCTCGTTCGAGGATCGGATTTAGATGAAATTCGATTAACCGCAGCGCAAGTCGCAACGCCCACGTACGATAGCGACTTGCACACCCAGCGGAGATCAGCGAAGATCGAACGAGCACATTGAGGATTGTACACACCGAGGAGCGCGGGCAAGGAAGCAGCGGGTGGAAATAAAGATTTTCGTCGACGTTGAGCGAGCGCCGTTACCTTACGGTGACGCAAGTTTCCCGAAGAATAAGAGGCGAAGGGGCGAAGAAGAAGTTGACAAAGCGAGAAGAGCGCCTGGATAATTCGCGGAGGCATCAACTTTGGGAGGGAAAAGAACGGACTCGAAAGACAACGGAAATGCCATTGATAGACTCGAAACAATATTGAAGGATTACCGCTGATAGCCGATGTTTCACCAAACCCCTACCCGGGGAAAAAAAATCTGTTGTTTCACTCCCGCTTAGCTTGTTCGATTGTCTCTGTGAGTCTCCTTCGATCATGCTGTCGACGGAAATTATCGAACGGGGGCGAAATATGGAGATTCCGGAGCGAAGCGAGCCCGTATCAATCGAAGGAATGATTTGTCGTTGTCGGCTCGCCATTTGAAGTCAGAACTCGGAAACGACTTGAGATACTAAGCCAAAATTAATACCACGTGTTGGGGGTTGAAAAGAAATTTGAAACGGAGAAAAAAATTCAGTAATGCTCGGTTAGCACGTGCAATTGAATATTTGAATTGTTGAAGAAGATAATTGATTTGGTGAAAAATTATTTTCATCAAAGGACAAACTCATTTTTCTTCATTTCGACTTAATATTTAGTTGCACGTCTTCAACCGATCATTCAGTTGAACTTACTAAATTTATTTGTCCGTCTTTGGTTCAATTTTGAGAAAATCTACGCAGAAGTTAATTTTTTACGGGTTTTTGAATTCACGGAAAAGTTCTCGTGGCGCTTTGACTGCGCAATTTTTTTAGATATCGGCCTAAAATTTGGTACAGAGTTCGATTATTATAAATCAATGATCGGTATCGAATTTGGACAAAATCTATCCAATCGTTCGATCTTCACGCCATTTTGAATGAAAATAATATTTACAATATATAATATTTACTAAAAAAAAATGTGCTTTCCTACGAAAGTAATCGGTAATTTAAAAAAATGTATTTTCACTTGTGACGGGCCGCAAAAAATGTTGATTTCCAAAAATCTTCGCTACTCTTTTATGCGCAAACTTTCCGACAACTCTATATTTTTTTTCTTAATTTTCCTTGTATCTCACGTGGCTCGAGTCGGGATCCTAATATCACCAATTCAGAACCGCGAATAGAGTCGGCGATGTTTTCTTTTTCTTTTTCCCGCTTCTCTTTCGGCAACAAAGTGCCAAAAGCACGCGTCGGACGAACAAAATATAATTCAATTCTCATCCCTCGCTCGCAAAAGTCCCTCGTCCCTTTTTCGCCCTCGTCTCTCAAGGTTTCGCGGAAACTTTCTTTCGCCCGCGGACGAAGCCTTGCAATTTTGCCACTCTCCCGTCCCGTTGGTCCCCCGCAGTTTGAGTTACACAAAAGTCAGAAGTACCGCGCGTGACTAACTGAATTACATATATCTATGTATATCCATACATATATAGGTGTACTTCGATAATTAAATAGAACAAAAATCAACGGAGAAACAAAAAAAAAATTGGCCAGCATTGCTCACAACAATATAGTATAATTAACCATAATAACAATCGTTAAGCTCACCTTTATATTTATCGCCAATTGCAATTGAAACTCGCATATAAGCAATTTTTTATTTTATCAAAAAAATAAAAATAAAAAAATGTTATCCAATATAATTCACTCATAAACGATGCATTTTCAAAAAAAATAAAAAACGACTACAAATAAAACGCGAGCGCGGAGCTTCGAGCGCGCCGAAAAAAAAAAAATATACGAAACGCTCTCGCGTTTTTCGTCCGGAGAGCCTTTTTCGTCTCCGCTTACTATATTGCACTGAAGAATCCGAGACTGCGCGTTGCCAGAGGTCCATTTCCTCTCGCTCCTTCATCTCCTCATTCACATTAGCGCGCTCGTGTTTAATTAAACGTCCGCGTACGTATGTACTCTCGGACGCGATACCGCGAGGCTTTACTACGCTGAACAAGTCGTTCCCGCGTGATTTGGCCGCACATTCATTTGGTCGGTGCACACCACGTTCGCAAATCTAACGGCCGGTTATCAAATGTAAACTCGTGAGTTGTTTGCGCCGTTGAAGATACTCGGCGAATTCGCTGTACGTCTCGCTCCGACTCGAAATTCAACTCATTTTATTTATTTGTTTGATTAATTTTTTTTTCACTCTACTCAAGAAAAGGACGGTCGAAGAGAAACATCCATTCATGCGAGATTTTTTTACCATATTTTACAATTAATCGAACTCGAAAAAGATTATTATTATTTGTTATTTTTTATTCTTTTCCTTATGGTCGAAAATATCGTCGATGCCAAATAAAATTAATTACGGAGCTATTTTGATAATTCATCGAAAGTTCGAGTAGCGAAGAGTGATTTTGCGATTTGTGTGAATTATTTATCGATCAATCATATTTCGGCGCCCAAAAGCAGAATTTCTTTTATTCATTTCATATTAACAATAAATATTGAATCATTGTTGAATTGTGAGATTTTTTAGAAATACGTTTCATGAAAAATCGTCAAGCTTTCATTTTTTTTTCCTTCGTTACTTAACACAACGAGGGTCGAGAATCGGAAAGTAATTAACCATTCATGCGCGATTTTTTATCTTATAACCGAACGACGCTACGAGATAAAAAGAAAAAAAAACCATATCATAACAATTATTATTGTAATAATTCATTATTATTATTATGTTCATAATTCTATTTTTTTTCTGTCGAGACAATAATTCGTTCGATGCCGAATAGAACTTATTCAGGATTCATTATTTTGATAGTAATCCGTCGAAGCTTCGCTTCGCGAAGAATGATTCGACGATTCGGCAAAATGATTTATCGAACGATCATACTTTGGTGGCGAAAAGCGGCGAAATTTTTTTCACGTTTGCTATCGAACTTTCTTATTCTCAATAATTTCTCCGCTCCTTTCTCTCGCGAATGGACGAGCGTTTGTGAGTAAAAAAGAAAAAGAAAACGAAGCAATGCTGCTTAATGGCCTTGTTTACGTGAATAAGGAATGAATGAATTGAGCTCTTTGATTTTTTTTCACTCTTCTCTGGATAATCCATTCCGGTTTCCATTTATCAAGCTCGGCTCTCGCGCGCGAAGTCCAAAGACAAATTGACAAAACTACTGACCGTAAATACTTTTTTCTAATCGCTAAATCTCACGTAACTGTGTCACCGTTAGGTTTTATTTTGCATTATTCAACCGCCTTGACGAAAATTAATGAATGTCGAACATATATATATATTTTTTTCAAGGTTATTTATTTTTTTCAGATAGAGATAGAAACGTTTTTTGAAAGCAGGCGTAAAAATTGCCAAAGATTATGTTAGTGGAAAAAAAACGTTTCAAATGTTACAGATTTAATTCCCGTTTTTTGAATTTTTTTGTTTGTTTGATTAAACTTTGAATTTTTTTTCTTAATCTTCATCAGAAGTGATTGGAAAAATTCGCGATCGGATTAAAAAAACTGCAATCGAATCTAAAAACGATTGGAAAGAAATTTAATCGAATTTTTTTTCAATTTTAGGTAAAGATTTTTCAATTATTCTTATCTGCGGAGCAACAAAACCCTCGGCTGTCGCACGAACGAACCAATTATCAGCCAATTACATTCACCCAAAAGGAGCGCGTGGAATGGAGCTTCCGCGGTGCGAGATTAAATTAACCGGCAAATCCGCGCAAACTCAATGGCACACAATGACTCAAAGGAATTTTCGTCGCGAGCGAGGAGCAAACAATTTGAATTGTTTATTGAGGTAGTACTTAGCGGTACAGTCCGGGCAAACGTGAGATTCAAAGGAATTTTCGAAAACCGATGGTTACGGATGTAAAAAAAATTGGAGAAAAAAAAACCGAAGAAATAATACGTGTTCCGCAAAATAAACAAATCATTTTCATCGAAAAAAACAATATTTTGGCTGTTGCTTCGTTGAACAATTGTTTGTTTCATGACTTTATTAATAACATTTCAATATTATTATTATGCAAAATGAATCTCTTCGGCATCTTTCAGGCGCTCAATTTTTTTCAGATTTTTATCACATCGAGAAGAGTTCGAAATTCTCATAGAATCGCGCGTTTGGCTGGACTGTACCGCTCGCACTGCCGTAGAATCAGTAATGTCCCACACCCTGGCCTGCCCTACCGAAAGGTCGCTCTCCGCGCTAATTTCTCGGAGCGGCAACGATGCAGCAACGCGATACCCAATGCCGGGCTCTCGTCGAAACCGAGGCGATTGTTCCCTCCCGCGAAATCGAAATCGTTCTCTCGGCGTTCGTTCAAACATTTGAATGGCGCGAATCAGCGGGACGGGCTTCACGGTGAATCCGCGGGGGACCTCGAGCGGCATCGTAGCCGGCGTGGAAATTTTTTTGTTTCCATCGAGATTACGCCTCCCGAAGTTTTATTGGGCTTTGATAAGATTATTTTCCGTCGTACGGAAATACAATAAATTTCGCTTCACGGACGCGAATTGCGCGCGGGGATTATCCCGTCTTTACCCTTTTCGTATACTCTCGCGGTTCCTTTCGCCGTTTTTTTTTCCTCTTTTTTTAAAACATTTTTCATTATCAATATTTTTTTTATCTCGCGATACCGAAGTAGTCGACGCGACGATAAGGGGCTTTCTTCTTTCCGTTTCGGGTCATTTGAAACAATTTATAATGGATCTCGTGGACTTTATTCGATAACAATGTCGGTCGTTGATTGTCAGTCGACGAATTCGTAATTTAAAAAATTAAAATTATATTGTAATTTAATCGCCAAAGTCGATATCGTTCCGTAGCGTTATCGAATTTGACGAAAAAATAATTTCAATAAATACGTCAATAAATAAATAAATAGAATTATTTGAAAGGAACGTAGAACCGCGTGCAGCGTTCCCGAGTGAAGTTACATCGCGGGAGTTGCGTTGTTCGAATACTTTTGAGACGATCGATGACTTTTTCTTCTTTTTCAATAAATTCGTTACGAAAAAAAATGGACCTACCTCGCGAAAAGTCGACAACTCAATTAGACCGAACGAACTCGATTCAAACGCGCGGGGGCATGGGATAATATTGATAAGGCATCTCGTAACGAGCGTCCGTGGGTTCGTGACCGCTCCTCTCGTGCCACGGTTCCGGCTGATGATACAATCCGTAATTAACGCCGTTCGTTGCAATTTTCTTCAAGCCCTGTATACTCGAGAGCATCAGCGCGAGCTTCGCGAGAATCAAAGCTTTTCCACCGAGCACAGCGAGAAATTGGAAGCCCATCGGGATGAGAACCGAGCCCATTATCAATATTCCCATCATCAGCATTGGCATCATGTGTTTCCCTCGACGCCTCCTACGTCCTGCAAACGAAAATTCAACGAATTAATTAAATGCTTCGGTATTTTTATTTCAATTGTTCAAGCGGCCATGTTTATTAATTACTAAATGTGATTATTAAATTCATTATTAATTGTGTTATTTCGATATTAATGCTTCGAAATATAAGAATTGTTTGTACTTTTTCGTATCTTATTTGGAATCGAAAAATCTTCCGCTTTTTATTGCATACTCCTGTTGAATTTGAAATTTTGTTAAATAAATAAATGAGTAATAATAGTATAGAATTACATTTTCAGGGGTTTTTGGATTCTTGATTAAATGATTGAAACCTGAAGATTTTGACGTTTTAATTATTAACTAGGATTATAATATCTATATTGTTCAACTAATTAATAAATGTGCCCATGCTAATTAATTATTGCCAAAAATTGCGATAATGTGTGGAACAACATCAGAAATCTTCAAAGATTATTGAAGACTTATTAATGAAAGATTTTTTAAAAATATTGTTACAGCGTTAATTGACGAGATATATTTTTTTCTCATTCTTCGCTGAAGTTCTATCTCGCCGTTGCATAATTTATCTCGAAGTCGGGAGCGACAGTTTGCCCAGCTCTTTTTCATCGCTCGGAGTGCCGTGACACAAAACCCCGAGCTTCGACATTGCAATCGATCTTTCAGCGTCGCCGCTAATCTTGGACTAATAAATTAAACCGGTGGTTTTTTTAATTTATTTCGTTACCTGTGTTTCCTTTTTTTTTTCAGTTTACTTTGGTTTGGAGTGAATTTTTTCATGGAATCCTTTAAAAGCTCGCGAATTTTCGTTTGAAAGACAGGTTTTTTTCTGTGCTTTTTTTAGTGTTTGAAAATAGGTTTGCCTAATAATCACCTTCGATGGCATCGCTCCCTCTACCTCTGACGGTGTCAGTCTCGTCGGAGGCTCCGCCGATGCGGGACAATTGATCGACGTCAATTTTTAACACGTGCGTCCGAAATACTCGAGAAAGACGAGCGAACACCGTGGCTATCCAGCTCTTTCCGCTCTCTCGTCCGTCCATTGAACCCTTGCTGAATATGTAATGGGCAAAAAAACAGATGGAATAAAAGCAAGTCGATTGTTGTTTCTTGTTCTCGTTTTTTTTATAGAATTCCGATCGGTTTTTAATCATTTAATTTCGCTGACTCTTTTCACGGTACATTTTTTTTAACTTCTTCACCGCTATTCTCAAATTATAGCTTTAACAAAATAAATTTATAGTAAAATACTTTTTTTTAAATATTCGAATCTATTTGAAATTTCGCGAAATTCAGTTTTTCAATTATAGACTTGAAAACGACTTGAAAAAAATCTGTGAACTTGAACCCTCGATCGCGCGTGGAGGAATGAAAAACGTTCGCGTTTATTATAATGGCGCGGTACGTAATTAGCGAGGAAATAAAAAAATGCCTGGATCCGGTGTAACTAACAAGTCGGGTTAGTGGGTCGAGGAATTGAATCGGAACGTTCCGATTCTTCGGACGTTAATTAGATGATCTGTCACTCGCGTAACGGTTCATCGTAAGAGACCGTATAACACGACGTTACGTTATAATTCGCGCCGTCGCGCTATCGGTCAATTATACGCACGACATTGCCCGACACGGATGCTGTAATGATCCAGGATATTTGTATCTGTTTATTCTCCTGTTTCCCTCGTACGAGAGAAGAATTTCGCGAAAGCCGGAGCCCGTCCCCGATTCATAATGATTATTGCTACGATTCAACAATGTTGCTAATCATTATTATTCAAAAAATTGCTTTTGTTAATGACAATAATTTTTCAAGCCCGAAATGTATTTTTACAGGAGATATTGGTCAAGATAGAATAGATAGAATAATTATATTAATTAATATATGTTAATTAACAAAAGATACTAAATAAAGTAAATAAATTGAAAAAAAAAGTTTTCATTTTTAATTAATATTTAATTAATTAGTGAAAAATCGAGAATTAATTTATTATCCGATTATTATTAATTACCAAATATTCATTACCGTAAATTCATTTTATTTATCATTGTTAACTTATTTTTATTCCTATCGTGATGACCGATATTTCTATAAAAATGTCTTTTTGGGCACAAAATATTTTTGGCACGAATTAAGGATACAACGTACTCGTCGGCTCGTCGGCCGTTCGTCGCGTTGCTCGAAGGGTTTTTGTAGCGTACGAGCTCGACGCCCTCGACGACGGTGATAACGTCGTCGCCGAGCAGCGCGTCCATGGCGATGAGGGCACGTCGCTGCACGCATCGTCGCAGAATATCGACGAAATCCTTACTGTCGTCGCTAGCACCGGGCGCATTTGGCGAACAATTTTTCAATAAAGCACCGAAAGTCCATTTCTTCTTCTCTGCGGCTCGAACTGTCGCCGCGAGGAGCACGATAAACAGCACGATCCCGGGCAAACCGCGGAGATTCATCTAAACACATCCAATTCACTCTCTGATCAATTACTTTTTTCCTCCAATTATTTCTAATGAATGATTTTTGCGATTAATTATAATTTAACACCTTCGACACTATCGAATCGTTTTAACGAACAATTTCGTTTCGTACTTTTAATCATTCGCATTTCTATCTTCCTTTTCAACTTACCTCAATGTTCGCACGGATAGAAAAAAAAAAAATTCACGCAAACGTATACCGCGAGAGTTCGACGTACCGCAAAGAAATGCACTCCGATATTGGCAAAGTTGGCTATTTATGCCTCGCGATAAAATAGGCTAAGGTGCCACGCGCGCAATGATACAGACATATCCAAGAGTCGTCGAAGGGGCCCGTCGGGGTAGCGGTCAAAAGGCGGCCTCTCGTACTTTATGCTCGTCCAACCCTAACGTTGAATTCATGGATCGTAAACTCGCTCATTCGACTCCGTTCTTCGTCAAATTGTATTGTTCGAAGAGTTCACGTGCCACCGCGACTCGGACGGCGCTGTATCATCATTTCGTATCACGTACGGTGATTTGTCCCACATGAAGTCACTCATCATTACATTTATCACATCCGATAGTCGTGAAAATCGTGTCATACGCTCTCGACGATTTTCACCGTCCGCGAATTCGCTCTACCGTGATATAGAGCGCTCCTGAAACAATCACTTTCACATTAATTTCCGTAATTCGCGAATAAAACACAATTAATAATTTGTGACGAATTGTGGCTTTTTTTTTCATTTTAATTATTTTTTTCCTCGTGGAGGAAGCTCCGTTCTGGACTTTCGTAGAGTCTGACGTCGCCTCAGATTGAAAAAGGATGATTTCGTGTAACTTTAATTCCGAAATGTTATTAATAAATTACTGAAATAAATTATTGAGCCATTACCTTAACTTATTTCTTTATCGGAATAATTGAACGTTTCTGGGTATACTATATGATTTTTTTCAGAACTTCGTGAAATGTTTAAACATTTTTTTACGGTAAAATCGCGAAAAAAAAACATTCTAACAAATAAATCATAGATTTTCAGGAAAATTGACGAATTCTTTTTATAAGAAAAAAAAGTTGATTTGCCGGGTAAGTCGTTGCTCAATTTTTCTATTCGGGTAATCTGCTGATAATAATTTGGAATTAACATAAAAAATTAATCTCTTCGGCACAGTCCGTACGCTTATGAACCACTTTTCTCGACGTTTTACACAATTTTGGCTGAGCTGACACGAAAACACGAAAAAAAATATAAACCTTCCCGTACAGGGGGAAAAAAAAAAGAAAAACTAAAAAAAAAAATAGCAAAGTAGGCCCTGTAAAATCTGCAAACCCTGTACATCAAAGTACACCCTTCTCATTATTCTCTCCCTTTCACGAAGCCTCCTTTACAAGGAAGCCAAAATTGATTGCCAGACTTTTTCATAGAGAGAACTTCGCGAAAGGCAAAAAATATCGTGGAAGAATCCTGCAAGAGCTAAGCAACATTATAGTTAATTAATTTTTTTTTTTATTAACCGCGACGGTTTGTCTCGAATAATTGAGCTGGGAACGAAAAATATATTCGCACACGATCGGTGATGATCGGCGAGGGAAGAAAAATCGAATATAGCGTTCAACGGACTTTCGACCTCATTCCATCAGCCGAACAAAGCGATCGCCATGTGTACTGAAAGTGAGACATTTGAGATATTCGATACGCTGGATATTACCCACTGATTTTTGGACGTGGGCGCTCGACTATTCCGAGGCATTTAAACACATAGAAATTTCGCAGACTTTTTTTTATATATTTTTTTTACGTGGGAAAAGCGGTTGCAATTTTTTGCAATCTATTTTTTTTTTTTTTTTTTTTTTTTTTTTTTCAATAAATTATAATCGTTGTATTTTGTTTAATAATCATTTAACCTTTTTTTTCTATTAAAAATCTTTATTGCACGGAAAAGCCCCTTTACATGCATCCAGGAGCGCAATCCAGGTCAAAGGTATAAAAAACATTTATCCGCGTTATTCGATATTTGAGAATTCTCGGCTATGAATAAACTCGTCGCGGGACGAGAAACGTTGAATATTTACAAACGATAAATGACGAAACGATATTTCGTTATAATGATATAATAATAATGACAATGATTAATTGATAAATCTCGATAGACCTCGTACGGTGAACAAATCACAGATGAACCGAAAACGCGTTCGACGTTTTTTTGTTTTTTTCAATAAAATTCTCGAATATCGTTTACGCATGACGCTCACCTTTAATTCTTCTTTTTTTTTCAACACTACGCTTTTATGATCACAGTGAAATACTCTTAATTCTCGATCGAAGAGCTGCCAACAATAATTTTTTTTGTACCTATCACGGTAATTTTTTATTTTTTATCTTTTTCTTTCGTCCTGACGCGTTAATGATTTTCATTAGAATTTTTTCTATGTTATTATACCGTCAATATCATCAACAAGATTTCGTTCGGACGCCCATCACGTTTTCGCATTGGAATTGACTTTTTTTTACGCTCTACTTATTCGGCTCATTAGATGTATAGCGCGAAAGTTCATCGAAATATCGGCAAAAAAAGAGTTTCAAATGATAAATATTCGTCTGTTCGATACAAAGAATTTCCATTCTACAGAAAAAAAAGAAATCGAATTCTGTGTTTGGAAAAGTAAGTCGAACATGAAATTCAAAAAATGGGTACGAATGGCAAGATTTTGAAAGCAAATCCAAAGAAAACGTTGTTAAGAAGCACATTGCGTATTATTTACAATATTCTGGGCGTCCGAGAATTTTTTTTCAATTGCCTAAGATCATTGATCCGGCATCAAGGGGACTCAGCGCCCAATTTTTCCAACTATCTCCCGTGAATAATCGTTTTAAAATGATTTCGATGATTCCCAACGAGTTCTCGTTCTCGTGGTTTAGGAAATAAAATTTCAGGAATGCGCGAATCTTCCTTTATCCGAATTTCTTAATTTTAAAAAAAATGATTCGATTCCTTTCCGATTTAGTTCATATTCGATGCGAAGCGAATTTGAATCTGCGAATATTCGCGCACTCCATAAAAACGAAAAAGTAGAGAAATCAATACAAGTTGTATTCACCGTGCGATCCCCTTGAGCTTCGTTCGAAAGTTCGCTTGTTGCCTTGAAAACATTTTTTTCCACAAACATTCAACGCGGCATTTTCGACGAAAAGGCATTGTCTCTTCTCTCGAGCTCACTTCTAAATTCTATCAATTTAATTTGATATTGTTCCCTCAATCTTGATGCGTCGCGTCGCCCGTTCTTTTGCTCATCGATCCTACGCCTATAACAAATAAAATAATTCATGTATCTAATGAATTAGTGAATCAACGGATTATTCGTAGCTAAATGAAACTTGCTTTAGGCATTCCGGATCGTATGCATTGAGCCAATATCAAGTCGTCCTCCTCGTCGGAGCCGCTCGAGCTGTCCGTGAACAGTTCCTCGGGTTCGTGAGACTGCGTTATCGTTATTCTCGTCACATTGCCGCGAAAAACTTGTGTAACAACGTGCGACGAGCCTTCGTTCATTCGCGGGCGTCTCGACGGTGGTTTAGTCGATTTTCTCGATCGCTGCGACGAATTAACGAATGGAAGAACATTCGCTTTTGCCTACAAAGCGACCCAAAACATGTTAGCTCATTCAATTCCCATTTTCTTCGCACTGCGAGTTGACTTGATTAAAAAAATCGATTACCTTCGGTGCAGCCGATTGCGCACTATGATTCAAGACAGCTTCATCGTCGGATTGATTAGAGGAATCGTTGTAAGAATTGCCGTGTCGATGAACCGAACGCCTCGGCGGTTCCGCGGGATCCCGCCACGCGTTGAAAGACGTGCGATTCACGGGAATCTCGTTGTTTTCTATCACAGTAGGAGGTGAAGACGACGGAACTGCTCGCACGTTCGTCGGCCTCGGCGAAGGCCCGTCGGATTTCCTCATCGGGGAAACGAGACGCGGCGAATTGAAATCCTGATAACGAATGCAATTATTCTTATGCGAATTCTTCGATCGATTAATCATTTGCTATTATTAATTATATCATCATCAAGAAGTATATCGTTAAAAAAATTGGATTTACTCGGAACAGTTCGAATAATTCGGAAAAATGTTGATAATCCAAAATAATCCCGATGGCGCGAATAAATGAAAGAATAAACGCAAAATCTTTACTTACGGGAACGACCGGGGGTCTCGATAGAGAATTATTATTTCCCGGGGCCTTCGGAATGCCGGAGAGTATGCACTCTTCCAAGATCTTCTCGTCGTCACCGGTGAGTATCCAATTGTCGTCCTCCTCGACGGACAGGCGATTGTTATCGTCTTTCTCGAAATCGCCGTGAATGCTGGACATCGACAGGGCCGAGAGATTCGACTGCGAGCCAACGGGCGAAATATCGGCCGGCGTGTCCTCGGTGCAGTAGACGTGAACGGTGTCCGTCGGCACGGCGACGACGTCCGGTGAAATTTTGTTCGTCGAAACCTCGGTGACGTTCGCGTTTATTCCAGCCTCGAGACGATCGAGGGTCGAGCTCGTCTGGTATCTCACCAGATTCGTCGACGAGTTCGCGACGATACGATGAACGGACTTTTCCTTCGGGTCGGGCATTTTTTTCAACGGCTCGCGATACATGCTCGTTCGCATGCCGATGCTTATGCAAGCGGCGAGAATGTCCTCGTCGTCCTCGTCGCCGTCGCTGACCTGCACCTGATCCGTGTAATTCTCGCGATCGCGCGACACCTCGTGATCTTCGTTTATCACGATCTGATTGCCGTTGCGATCGAGAATCTCGTCGTCGTTCACGATCGACGAGCGGCCTATCGTTCGCGCTTTCTCCGGATAAACGCTCGACGGAGCCTCCTTCGCGTCCAGCAGGAGCTTCGGCTCGTCGTCGATCGTCAACGAGCTCAGGCTCGTCGCGGCGGAGAATTCGATCGGCGTGGATTCCTCCTTGAACGCCGCTATGTTGTCCTCGAAAACGCTGCATTTCGCTCGGGGACTCTTGACGTAAGGGAATTGACGCAACGGCGGTGCTTGGAGCGGAAAATCGCTCGATTGCGAGCGTTGATTGTGACGCGGACTCGGCGGCACGGTTTGAGACGGCGAATCGGGAAGCTCGCTCGGCGATACCACTCCGCTCGTTCTTCGACTGAAAAAAAACCAAATAAATAATTCAGGTTTTTTTTTTGTTGTAACTTGGAAAATTCGGTTAACAATAATCTTCGTTTCGAATAAATTCTCACCTAAAATCACTGACGATAGAGCTTCGATCGTCGTGAATGGACTGCTGCTCGAAACCGCTCAACGAACCGAGCGAGCTGCTTCGCGAGAACATCAGCGGCGTTTGCTCCGCGTAGTGATCCTCGCCGCCGAAGGTCACGACTTTTCCTGCAAAGATAACGCATGAAAAACTATTCATCAGCGCCACGAAGCCTCCTAAAAACGCATGTTTTCACATTCCTACGAAATTACATAGTCGATTACCGATAAAATCGAAGTATATTTTTTTATCGAAATTCTAATCGGAAGAATGCAAGTTCCGAGATGTTTGAAAAAAATGTTGATACCGTTTTCGGCCTAAAGCTTGATGATAATAATAAATCATGCGAAACAAACCTTCCTTGTCGAGGGAAACGGCATCGCCCTTTTCCTCCTCGTCCTCGCAAATCGCAGCATCATCGCCGACGCCCTCGTCGTCGCCGACGGCTCTGGCATCTCCGTCTTCGGGCTCCTCTCTGCTGTCCACGACCGACGGTATCGGCGAAACCGGAAGTGTCGCTATCATCGCTTCTCCGCTTCGTATCGCGTTTTCCTCGATTTCCCCGTTCTGACCCACGATCGGCTCGCCCAACGAGCTCAGCGAGCTGACCCTCGAGATCCGTCCCGGTGTTCCTTCCTCGTAATAATTAACGGGCTTCTCGATCGATGCGCTGCTCGAATTCAGGGCCAATTCGTTGCTCATGCTTTTCGATTCTTTAGCCGACATTTCGTCCTCCCCCTCCTCCTCCTCTTCCTCCTTCGTGCAAGCTATCGATTCGCTGATACTTCGGCCCTCCTGGCTGATTTTCTTCGACGCTCTTCGCGCGCCCTCGACTTCCTTGGAATCTTCGAGGCGCAGATCCGACATCGACGTCGCGGTGGAGAAATTCAACGGTGTCTCGTAGGGCGTTCCCTCGGTGCAATAAGTCTTGACCGTGTCCTCTTGCTCGTTGACGGGGAAATACGTTGAATTGCGCTTATCATCGTCGTCGGTGTCGTCCTCGGCGTAACGGAGACTGTAATCGGTCGGCTGATCGAGATCCGTTTCAGCGTAATCGCCGTAAGGATCGACCTTGCTTTCGCGCTCGGTGAACGATTTTTTGCTGTAGTCGATCGGCTGATCGTTCGCGTCGACGTCGTAGGACGGTGGCTTGTTCCGAACTGTGGAGAAGTAAGGATTTCGCGGCAATGGGACTTTCGTCGAGTTCGGAAAGCGCGGCATCGAGAGATCCAGGGGAACGTCGTCGCTCTCGTCCGACGTCGGGCCATTCTTCGCCTCCTCGTCCGGCGCTTGCTGACGATTCTGTCTACCCATTCCCGTATTCGGATTCGGCGAATAACTCATAACGAAAGAAAATTATAGTTTATCGCTCCGTTCTATGGCGCATCGGGGTGATGTGAGGGAGTTTTTTCTTCTTATTGACGATTCATCGGTATTGAGGCGGGTGACGAGATGATGCTCTGAAAAGATAATGATAATGAAATCAAATTGCCTTTCTGGAGTAGACGAGGAGAGATATTTTTTTTATTTTGTTGTAGAAAATCGGAAAATGCGGGATAGTTTTTACTTACTTTGAAAGTCGAAGTTGGAGCCAAATTAAATGTTATACAAGCTTCGGGTGATAAAAATATCCCAATATTTTCACGTGCGACAAAAACAAAATCATTGGGGTTTCTTGTAGGTGAAGATATTTACAACAATTTAAAGAATACCCCGACCGTGTCGGTTTACAAAAGTTCCATTGTTTTGGCTGTTGAAAATGATCAATTTCAAAAATTGGAAATCAAGCAGTATCGGGGAAATAAATAGTATGGCATATGATTCAATTGCCAGTCAAGGTTTCAGATGATTATAACATTATAAAAAATTCGAGTAAATTCACATATACTTTTGAAGGCATTCGTCAATAAAAAAATTGTAATTTATTAATGTACCAAAACAAAATGTAGCCTTACATAAGCGCGTAATCCAGAATATTCGTATTATTATTTACTCTTTTAAATAGTAATAGAATAAAATAGTGACAAAAAAAACATGAAAAAACTATTTTTTCAGTACAAATGCGTTTTATCTGAGCACAAAAAACAAAAGTTCGCCATACTTAAAAAAAAAAATTCAAATTTTAAGCGACGCTTCATAATATACTTTATTGACGATTTCATAATTCTCTATACTTTATCAGCAATGGAATATGTACTTAAAACGTTAAAAAAATAAAACGTATATTTTGGTACTCCTAATTAGCGTCAAATGACTTGACGTAATTATTTTTTTTTTAACGAAGGCTGTGGTAAATGCGGGGTCTCGATAACTCGAAATCGCTATCTTATAAAAACTTGAAACTAAAATATAAGCTGTAGCCTAAAAAGCAGGCAATACTCTTCAGGGATTGAAAAATAATACATTGTTCTCGTCCCACAACGATTCCGACGGAACGTTTGGCGAGAGAAGGATAAATATGAAATTGAGCGCATGCAAATCTTGATCATATATTTTTATCTCACAACAAACGGTCAATCGTGTTGAAGATCAGTCGAATAAATATCCCGGATCCACGCAAAAACGTAAAAACATTGTAGAATCAGTCGTACGAACCAAACAATATCCTTGATCATCGCAGCAGCTCGCAGAAGCGTCGAAAAATAACAAAACTTGTCACAACATAACCTCGAAAACGAAAAATGTCAAAATTACGAACAAAATTTCTTTGTTCAACGCGGACCGCAAAAATCCGGCTTTCGACGAGTGAGATTATTCACGGAAGAGTTTCATTGTTCTTCACAAGAATTCTACGATATATTCATTACATACGAAACAAAATGCACAATTTAAAACCACTCATGTTCAATCGTGTGTTATTTCGAGGACGAAAAACGACAAACTGTCCGAAAATGCTCCATCTGCTTTATCAATCGCGTTATTTTGGGTCGAACGTTGTTCCCGTCAGGCGGCGTGACATCTCGCGTGTGCGCATGCGCACGGATTATTTGAAACGGCGCTTCTGACCGCCTGCGCGCGTCTCCATGTTGTGTTTCTTTTTTTATTTCTCACGTCTGACGAAACACCATCGGGCGTGCGAGCAACACCTCGTGCGGTCATATGAGAGAGCTCAATAAAAAAGTGTCGCGAAGGAAGAAACATTTCGTTATCAACATTCGCGGCAAATCGGCGCGCAACGGCGAACGAAACTTCCTCGCGATTATGTCACTTGTCGTGAAACATTTCGACGAACGCGACGATGCCGCGGTGAACAAGTCGGCGCATTGACAGTGGCCTCTGGTCGGAACAACAAATCATTTCGGACGGTCGGTGTTGTTTCTTATTGAGGAATAATTAACCAAAGATGAATCGAACCAGCGTCGATCTGACGAACGTCGATCTCGACGATCCGCGGTTTCGGATAAAACCGTATCAACAAATGGTCGCGTCGTGCACCGGCGCTCTGATCACATCGATTTTCGGTGAGTCTGTGAAATACGAAAAAAACTAAGTGCAGCTTCAAAGATGATTCGCAATCTCTCGGAAATAAGGGACGAATCGTCGATCGCGAAGATTTTCGGAAAAAGGCGCGCAAACGACAATGTTCGAATTTTTTTAATCTTCGCTTTGCTTTCAGTAACTCCGCTGGACGTGGTGAAAGTGAGATTGCAGACGCAGCAGAAGGCCATGCTGTCTAACAAGTGTTTTCTCTACTGCAACGGCCTGATGGATCACTTGTGTCCGTGTCTTAACGGAAAAGCTCCGGCTTGGATGAAGGAGAATGGGAAATTCACCGGAACAGTGGTAAAGAACGCTGACAATATACGAACCGAGGCCAAGAATCGATTGCGATTCGACACTTCGAAATAGCGATTGTTTCCAATCGCTCGAAAGTCTCAATGAAATTTGTTGGGAAAATCGAACTGTTCGCTTGATCTTTGCTGTCATTGCAAAAGAGGCAATGATTGTCGAGTTAAATAAATACTGTTTTTTTTTTTATTCGCACCAAAAAAGGGATTTTTTTTATCAATTTTTTTTTTCGGTAAACAAACGTTATTATTGGTTTTTCTAGAGAAAACTTGATTTTAGGAAATAGAACTCTTATTTTTTATTCCATTCAGTTGACTAATATTTTGGAGCAATTTGTACTTTATTTTCATTTATTTTTTCACCGCAAAAAATTGATGTCTTTCCTTTTAAACTAGAGCATATTTCATTTTCGTGGAAATATATTCGATTTTTTCAGACGTTTCTAAGTTATTAAGATGACTTTTAAGGTTTAAAGCGAATCTTCAAAGATTTTGTTGTTTGGAAAAAAAGGCTGGAGGAATTTAGAAATAATCTCAATTGAAATGTTCTTCAATGTTGCAGATATTATTTATTCATTTATTTTATTTTTATTTTTGATAACGATGGGGAAACAATATTCAAATTCGCGCGTTTTTCGGAGTAACTTCCTCGTTTGTTTTTTTAATTTTCAAAATCGCGGTCAAAAACCCGCGCGATCGATAATTGTATGTGAACAACTTTTTTCCGATGAATTATTCGAGTCAATCGTTTCTTTCTTCGTACGAAATTTTCATTGAATTACAAACCGAGTACAGCCTATCGGGCGATGCTCGAGTAATCTCTGATAGCGAATGTGCTCACTAATCGTCGATATTACCGAGAATGTCGCCGCACAGAAATTCCGACAGAAAAAAGCTGGGCTCGATCGTTCTCGAGAACGCCCAAATCTCAAAAGCTAAACTCGAACGTGATTCAGCGAAAAAAATTATCGAAGACTTTCGCGCGGTTCGATTAATCGGGCATATCTGGTAGAGTTGCCTTCAAAAAACAAAGTTAAATAATCTCGTCGAAAGTTGCCGACTCATCAAAACATACGTCACGGAATCGCGCGAATGCACGAAGCTATAAAATTACTCGATTAATTATATTGGCAAATATTTCCATATATGATAAAAACAGCGAAATCCGAACCTGTGAAATTTATTTCAAGCAACTTTTTTTCTCAATTGCAGGACGCGCTAATCAAGATTGGAAAGCGAGAAGGAATATTCTCGCTGTGGAGCGGGCTGAGTCCGACCCTCGTCCTAGCAGTACCTGCCACTATAGTCTATTTTGTATCTTATGAACAATTAAGAATATATATTAAGGTAGAGTATTTTTCAGAGTTCTGCTCGATAAAGGAAAAAGCTATGATTTAAATTCAATTATCGAATAACTATTGCCATATGCAATTATTATTATTATGGTTGATCTCTCCACAATTAATTGAGATTTTTTATTATCTTTATTAAAAAAAGTGCACATTTACGAGATTCCAAAAAAAAGAAACTTCTTGTAAAGCCGCGTAATTATTCGAAATTAATAAATGCGAATTTTCCCAATTGTAGGATTCGTACAATCGGAGATTAGGGAAGGAATCATCGCAGAAGGAGCAACCTTTCTGGATCCCGATGGCAGCCGGAGCAACGGCGCGAATATGGGCAGCGACTTTGGTGAGTCCCGTCGAGCTAATCAGAACGAAGATGCAATCGCAAAAGTTGAGCTACACGGGTGAGTGATCGATCTGAGAAAAAAAATCATTGCCTAACTAATTTCGATCGTTAAACATTGATTTTTTTTACAGAAATGGGACAAGCTCTAAAAACAGTGATAAAGTACAATGGAATTCCGGGCCTGTGGATGGGACTGGGCTCGACTCTTCTTCGCGACGTACCTTTCAGTGCTATTTATTGGTTGAACTACGAGACAATCAAAAAACTATTCCAAGGCTCACAGCAGACCTTCACTTTTAATCTCGTAGCGGGCGCTATGGCTGGATCCGTTAGTTGATTCTTCATATCGTTCTACCATTGCAAATTTCCTGTTGTTTGAAAAACATGCGATTTTCATCGGAAACGATCGTAATCGAAACTTTAGATTTTTTTACTGTTTTTCAGATTGCTGCATTGGCTACGATTCCCTTCGACGTAGTGAAGACACACAAGCAGATAGAAATGGGAGAAAAAGAGATTTATACCGGTACTTTGCAGCTTCAATGATTATCTATTTATTTATTCACTTGTTCATTTTTTTATTCGACGAATTCGCTTTCTCGTTTTCAGAACCCGGACGAACCGGGCGCAGAAGCGCCACGGCGGATATTATAAAACGTATATACTCGCAAAACGGTGTGCGAGGGTTGTTCACGGGTTTGACGCCGCGTTTGGTCAAAGTGGCGCCGGCCTGTGCGATTATGATCGCAACTTTCGAGCACGGAAAGCGTTTTTTTCAGGAATACAACGCGAACAACTTGCTCGCGCTCGAGAGGGACGTACAATTCGTGAACCACGCGTCCGAAAATTCGTAGAAATATCGAAATCGTGAGACGTTGAAGAAATTTATACAAAAAGTGCTACGCAAATTGACGGGTCTGTAAATAAATAACTGCGTAGAGAAAATAAAGATATATTCGTTAATGAAATCGAGGCTGCGGGCACGTCATTGAATTATCTCGAAATTCGATTAAATATCTGATTTTCACCCTATTTTAGACATTTTTCTTGCTAAATTAACGACATTAAATTTTATCGAATATTGCCGTAAATTTCAATACGAAATGCGAAGTTGTCAGCTTCGAAGCTATCAGACAAAAAAAAGATTAAATCATTTGAATAAAAAATCAGTTGATAATAATAAACTAATAAATATATTTTTATTAATTTATTATCATTATATTTGTATTGTTTATGTGTATTTCGCTGAAAATAGTAATTATTAATAAATTAATTAACTTCGTTTATTCTATTAACTTTGCATTTTTAGCGTTTCGCAGATTTCAACAATTTGTCGGAAATTATTCCCTGCTCGTATTCCGCGCGCGCGCGTAGTTCGTTCCGCCGCCACTCGCGTCGCTACGGTCGTTTTCCCGGCGGAGAAAATAAAAATAAAAATTCTCATCTAAACGCCTCGCGCCTCTGTGGCGACTCGTTGTTCCGCGACTGACAGTGGGGCACGGAAATTTTGTCATCCCCCCAGTCTATCGTCTCGCTTTCGACCATACACAAATTCAACAAACAATTCGACATCTCTCGTGCGACGCGACAATCGTGCGCGAAAAGTAACAATCTCACGCCCGCGATGAAGGCGAGATCGTAGAATGCGGCATATTCCTCGCGAATTAACGTAGCCACGTGGGCGAAAAATTCGACGAGGAAAATGTGCAACATCTGATCGAATACGGGAAGCGAGACGGAGCGTGAGAGACGAGGAGAGTGACGCAAAACCGCGTCGAAGGTGTTTGAGGAGGGAAAAAGCGCGAACGAACGGACGAAGCCGCGCGCGAAAACAAATAAGGCTTCGAGATCGAGGACGTACGCTGACAAGTTTTCACATTCGGTAAGAAAAACATTGTTCGATTGTATCGTTTTGTTTTTCGCCCGTTCTTCTCGCCATCGAAGATACCGAGGAGTGAACAATTCTTTAAATATTCAATTCGCGCTCAGTCGCGGTATTTATCGGTTCGCGATAATGCAAGCAAACAAAAACAGAATTGCGGAATATTGACCTTGAATGTTTCGGCGATTGAACTTGCGACAGCGACGCTTTTTGGCGGGTTCTCGCGAGGCGCGAACAATAACATTTTTCTGTACCGCGAAATTCGGTTTTTTACATCGACACGGTAATTTGTGTCTGTAAATATAGTATGTTATAGTTTCTTATACTCGATTTTGCTGGAGTTCAACGATGCATGCGAGATAGTCGCGAATAGAAAAACGTTCGTATACTCGCGCTAAAACGAAATTCCGATCGAACTCCGAAAAACTGACGATTTTCCACGAAAGGAAAACCGCGAAAGTTTGCATATAGACCCATTTAGAATTGAGGATCACCACTCAATGTGAAAGAAACCAGAAAAGTCAGGAATCACGGGAGATAAGTGAAATATCGTATTTACTGAAATTTACCTCAGACTCAACTTATGCAGATTTCAACATATATCGAACAATCGCCTTATCAGCTCATAAAAAAAAATTTCAATCAGCTGTGCATGTGAATTTCTAATCGGCACCGGAACATTTAACGCTTTTATGAATGTCTACAATATTTTTCAGACTTAAAATTTCGAAGGCAAGGCTCTAAAATTTTTTTAAAAAGTCCAAAATAAAATCTTCTATTGTCTATCGCGAAAATTACGGAAAATAATTAATATCGCAAAAAGTATATCAGAATATACAAAACGAAAAATCGAACCATACAGAAGAAATTTTCCCGTGAAAAAAAAACGACAATAATAATAATAATAACAAAAAGTTTCCACACCTCTGATAATAAAAAGAAAATCTAAAACTTCATTGCAGATTCGAAGAAAATGTCGGGAAAAGGAAAATTGAGTACGAAGAAGACGCCGGTAAAGACGCGCGAGGGTGGGAAAACGGCGCAGTCGTCTCTCCAAAATTCGGACACGAGTTCGGAGGGTGCGGAAATGGCCTCGACCCTGCCGATCCTGAAGACGATCGACAGCGCTCGCCAATTGCCGCGTTACTGCACGATACTGCAGCGCAACGCCGAGGAGGGTATAGGAATGGAAGACCTCGACACGCTGCAGCTCGAGCTCGAGACTCTGCTGTCCTCGGTGGTGGTTCGAACGCGAACGCTCCAGGAGGAGATCGCGAGTCTGTCGTCGGCGGAGGAGCGTCGCGACAAGCGCTCGAAGAGCGGCAAAGGTTTGTCGTCGTTCGACAAGAAGTTGCGCGACGACAAGGCCAAGGCCAAGGACGTTAATCAGAAGACGGCCTCGCCGTTGACGGCGAAATTGTTCAAGCAGAAGACCGTCGGCGCGAGCGGCGAGCGAATCGTGCCGAATCCGCACGAGATCGTTCGAGTCGAGGGCGCGACGACGGACGCGCCGAAATTGTTGCTGCCGAAGAACGACACGACGAACAAATTTTGGGCCTCCGTCGATCCGTACTGCACGGACATAATGCCCGACGACATAAAACTCCTCGAGGAGCTCGTCGCGACCCACGGCGATCTCGGTGAATTCAAGAAGATTCCACCGCTCGGCCGACACTACAGCCTTCTGTGGTCGCACAGCGATCTCTTGCAGGAGGAAGACGCGGCGAATCCGAATCGCGACAAGAAGAAAACGCGCTCGGACATGTCCGTGCTCGTCTCGAAGGCCGACAAGAAGGTCAACGGCATCGCCGGCCCTCTGACCCAGCGTCTCGTCTCGGCGCTTCTCGAGGAAAACGTCTACGTCGCCAACAACAATACCGAGAACAAGCTGTTTCGCGACGGCGATCCGCCGGTTCTTCGCGACCTGAGCATACAGAATTCCATGAATCTCGAGCTTAGGATGCACAAGGAGCTCGTCGAGCAGGGCATTCTCGAGCCCGACGGGCATCGCAAGAATCCCGAGGACGACGAGATACTCGCGGAGATAAAGCGATGCCAGCAGGATCTCACCGCGCTCTCTAGTCACAATTTAACGCAACTCAAGAGACTCCTCGGCCTCGCCCAAGAGGAGAGCAAACGGCAGGCTCTCAAGCGCAAAATCAGCACGGCCGACAACGAGGTCGTCGAGCATTACAACAAACTCATCGCGTCCAAGCAACGCAAGGTGCCGCTCACGCGGAAGGAACAAGAAAAAGCGTGGTCGTGCCTCAGGGAACGCGAGGGACTCCTGGAACAATTGAACATGCTGCCGTCCAACAGTATCGGCGAACCCGTCGCTGTTAACCATAGCGTTAACATGTAAATTTGGTTTTTTTTGCCTTTTTTTTTTTCAAAACGAATCAGCGACAAATGAAGTTTGAAAATTTTTCCGATCGCCACGGGGAAAGAGCGACGGAGGATTTTTTTTTCTAACGAACGAATATTAATAAAACCGGATGAGTCTCACGAGGATCTTTTCTTTTTTTTGTTCAAGGACAAATTCGTACCTTGTTTGAAACAATGATTCAGGGTTTTCCCTTGAAGTTTTACGGGATTCGTCAATTTTTGATTACTCAAATAATCTCTCGCGAATCGACGAATGAACCGTTAATGCCTGGAAAGATATATTTTTTTGAAACCCAACTCGAGAATTTAAAGAATTTTTCATCACGCGAATTAACACCATTTTTCTTCCGACTCCGACGCGTTGAGCGGAAAAACTGAAGGGAAAGACTTGGTTAACGATTGGATACGGTTTCGAGATTTTATTTCGGACTCTCGTAACAACGCGCGCGAAGCTCCATCCGAATATCCGCCCGGAACGCACTCGTCACAGGGGAAAGAAACAATCAATCGCAATCCGAAAGCTTCAGTCTCACGACATGGATGTTTTATTCGATCTTACTTATCTTCATTATCACTGTACAGTTATCCTCGCCAAGAGAGTGTTTTTTACTACCTCAACAACGTGCGTACGCGACGGCACAACAATGATGGCAATTAATGGCGATGAAAGCGTCTCGGGTGCGCGAAAACCGGAAAATCCATTGGGAAAAACAAAAAACAGACTTATTATTCTCGTGAATAAAAAAAATCGGGTAAAACGAGCGTACGGACGCCGACGACGAGGATGAACGGTGACGTTGAACGATGTTACGAGAGTCTAAACAGGGACGCACACGCGTGCTTTCGCACATTCGTTTCTCCCGATCCCCTTTCTTTTTTCTTTTTCATTATTATTCGTATAATTAATAACTCCGATAACAATGTGAGTTACGCTACACGAGGCGGTAGGCCATGAAATGACAAGGAAGCGGAAAACGATGGTCGGGGGGCAGTTTTCGGGCTCAGGGCTTGGAATGGAATTACGGTTCAAAATTGATTTTTCGTCATTTTTTTCGTTCTCAATGTACAACCCCGTTTTTGATGTTTTTTCTTCGTGATCTTTTGTTTTTTCGACACTCAATTGTCGGACCGTAGAGTTCCGACCAGAGCCATGCGCCCGGAGCAATTCGTCGTTTGATGATAGAATTTTGTTCTCTCATGATTGTTTTTTATCATTTTCTTTTTTTTTTCGAATAATGTAATATATATAACAAGAGAGAGATTGAGAGTATCGTTTGTGTTTGTTTCAATTAAAGGCGTCCTTAATTATTTCATGGGCTCCCGCGAACCAGACAGCCGACGGTCGTTCTTTTATTTTTTCTTTTCCTCTTATATATATTGTGTTTTTTTTTTCTTTCTTCTTTTTCTCTCTTTACTATTGAAAAGCCAAGAATTGATGACACGAGCAGCTCAACTGCCTTGGCAGTGACGCACTATAACTATTGGTAATTCGTTATGGAGGCTGTGTTGTTTCTTATGAGTCTCTTCTCGACGATATTAACCGCTTAGAAGGCGAACAAGAGAAGGAAAGCCATCATAAGACAGAAGAGACCCATAGCCTCGGACAGGGCGAATCCCAGAATGGCGTACGAGAAAAGCTGCTGCTTCAGGGATGGATTCCTGGCGTAACCGATGATCAGGGAACCGAACACGGAACCAATTCCGGCACCTGAAGATATAGAGGAAAAAAAGAAACGGTCATTTCATCGAATCAAACATCGATAACATCAATCAATCGAAAATATGTCGGTCGTGTCAGAATTTCCATGCGCCAAAAAGTCAAATATTTTGTCAGGTTTCGGTGATTAAAAGTTGGATAGGACTTGTAAGCGGTTTCGCGCTGCAGGAATTATTTTTGTTTTTTAATTTCGCGCGAATTACGATTATTCGAGATAATTGCAATTATTTGAAGTAATCGTAAGATTTTCGAGTAACGATTACAAAGTACTTGTAATTGCTTGTTATTCGATCACAGTAATTCTATTCAACTATTAATCGGTCGTTTCTCATTGACGTTTTGGTATTTTCTTATTTATGCGAATGATAACGGTAATGATGGAAGTTCTCAAACGGTAACGGTGACGGATTCGCGGGGACGTCGCAATGATTTTTTATTAATGTATCGATCTTTAAAGGGAAAATTGAATTCGTTATTTTTTAAAAGATTTAAAAACTAAAAAAAGTTAAAAGTTATCTACGACGTCCCTTTGAATAATTGAGAAACGGCTTTTATTTCAAGGATTGGGAATGGAGAAAGTGTGAGTATAACTTGATCTCTCGGGTCCAGGGAATTGCGCATTCTCTTGTCATTTATCGCGCAAGGATGCCCCGTGGGATTCTGCGGAAGGTTTCGTCGAAGGATCTTCGTTCGATGGGTTAGAACGCGAAGAGCATGAGGAAGGCGATCATGAGACAGAACAGTCCCATCGCTTCGGTAAGGGCGAAGCCGAGGATCGCGTAAGCGAAGCATTGCTGCTTCAGGGATGGATTTCGGGCGTAGCCGATAATGAGGGAACCGAAAACCATGCCGATGCCAACGCCTGGTGGGAACAGAAAAAAAAAATACGCCAAACAAAAGTGATATTCGAATAAACGGATGTTTTGTTAGAACAATAAAAAAAAACGAATTAGGGAACAGTCGGCGTGGATTCTTCATAGTTTTCAAATGCATGGCAAATAAACGATGTGTTGTTATATATATATATTTTTTTCCGGAAAATCGACGAGAAAACGTACCGGATCCAGCGACACCGACGGTGGCAGCGCCGGCACCGATGAACTTCGCGGCAGAGTCGATGTCACGGGCGATCGTGGAGGTCTGGAAGTTGCGCACTATCGGCGACTGTGAAATCGATACGAATTTTCATTGATTAAAAAAAATTACTCCGTCGAGATCTCGAATGGCACAAAAGAGAGTAAAAAGCACCGATTCATATTCACTCGGATCCTTCATTTCGAGTTTTTTGCAAAGAATCGATTTTGCTTTTTTTGTGCACGATGGTCTCGTTTTTTTGGTCGTTAATAATTCGTTTTTCGTAATTTTTTTCAAAGTGTCCTCGTGACTTATGTAACCTTGGTTCATTATGCAATGCGCGCGCGCACAGCGACGATCGCGCGTGCTCGTGCGTGAGACGTACAGATGTATAACATATATATATACAAAGGAGCGTGTCATAACGTTTTTCAAAAAAAAAGAAAAAAAAATTGGAAGTCAAGAAAAGCTCGGAACGGGACTCACACTGACGAAGCTGCTCTGCCTCTGGCTCTCCTGCAGAGACTGGCTCTGGTTGATCACTGCACTGCTCAATGGGCGCAGGTAGCTCTTGGTACCAGCGACAAGCTGAGAATCCACGAAAATAAAGACGATTCGTAAATTAAACACTTCAATAAAAAAAAAAAAAAAATCTCAAAATATCGACGATCTCGAGAAAAATCGCGAAAAAGACAAGATCGTAAAAAAAATATAATGAAAATCACTTCGACGCCGAAACTCCGAAAAACTCCGTTTCCCCGGAAAATCGATATAATTCAAACGGCGCTGATTTCGCGGTCGCGATTCCGAAGAAAAAGTCGACTCGATAACGTCGAATAATTTCGATGCAGAATCGTTTCTTCCTCGGAAATAATGAATCGATTATGTAAGCGCGTGAATTCACGCGACTCGCTCCGAGTGCCGAAGATTCGTGAGCGCGAAGTCAATGAGATAAAGGTAGTGTGAAAAATTGGGCTGTATCGAAAAAAAAAAAAACGAAAGGAATATGAAGTATAACTTACGGTGGTCCTGGCGACCGGCGCGATGAATCGGGTGCAGGCAAACATATTGACGGTTGGTTGGTTTTCGTGGTCTGGTCGACGCGAAGATTTACCTGAGAAAAAAAAACGAACGAACCGTAAAGCGAAGTCGCGTCGAAGTGCGATCGGGTGGCGCTCGGCAAGTTGATCTTCGCTCGTCCTTTCGCGAGAACGTTGAGAAACAAAAATATGCGGAAAGAACGAAAAAAGAACCCGCCGCGAGGGATCCTCCGTCGGGAACGAATGTCAGTGTCGCGGAGTCTTCGCAGGCAATTAATTTAGGGTAAATATCGCGTCCCCGAAATCGAACGGTCTTGAACCCCGACGCGATTACGTAATGGCCCAATGCCTATCACGGTCAAATCACAAGACAGACGCGTGAAAAACAAAATTATGTTTTTTAATTTTTTTTTTTTGTTTTTTTCCCCGATTTTGACAAGTTAAAGGATCGAGATAGTTTCGACGAGTCGTATTATATTCCCGGCGAGCACGCCGAGAGGTTCGGCCTCGCGGCACCATCGTCATTTGTAAAATGGCCGTGTGTAATCCGCGAGAGCCGAGCAACGAGACTTTTTCCTCGTTTCACCGAAATCACGAATTTACGACAGCGAACGTTGCGATAACACGATTTACGATATCGGCGCGATTGCACGTCGCGTCGAGGATCGTCGTTTGAGCGCGACGAGTTTTAATTCACGTTTCTTTCGCTGTTAACCGGACGAATTCTCTACTCACTTGCCAGCACAGCAGGCGCTCGGACTTACCAAAGAACAGTGTCGAGAAAGAGGCGAGTCGACCCGGTCTCCGGAATGTTCGATCGGTGAATGTAACAGTGAACGGATGCTGCGCCGACGTTGACCGCACGCTCGTCTGCGCAACCAACGGAAATCAATGATTTTCGTTCAGTCGCGCGTTCACCGCTTCGCGCACGCCGACTCCCTCTTTATCGACCAACCGAATTTAGCCGAACTCACTTATCGTCTGCAAAATCGAGTCAATCGAGCAACTTCAATCTGCAAATATTCGCGTCTCTCGCGATAACGCCGGATACGCGAAAAAGCGTTGAAAATCGCGAGAGAAATTAACGTTCGCGTCGTCGAGCGATACGCGCCGATATCGTGATGGGTTCGTTCGCGAAGATTTGTCCTTTCGCGATTTGACTAGGGCGCTATCGTCTCGGGTCGGAAGCTCCCATTGATATTATGGCCGTATTTATGTTGAACGTCTGTAAATTCAACGGTTGCGGGCTTACTTTCAAGAGCTTGGGACACCTCATACAGCACATCGAGGAGACGCATATCGGTAAAAATATCATAATCCATCGTCCCGCGAGCCTCGAGCGCTATCGCAACGATCGTTTAATCGTCGATGAAAAAAAATTTTCAAGGTTATGTACGCGATATTTTTCACGGGAGGTTATCTGGGGGCCGCGAAATAATCCTCTCCGCGGACTCCTTCGCCCGCCCGTTGAGCGAAAAATATCGCGTGACAACTCGCGGACTCGGCGCTCGCTCGAGCGCCAAATTTTTCTCGTCAATTTGACACCCGCATCGAAATGCCGCGGAATTTTCGTCGGAGATTATTCGAATTTCCAAATTCGCTGCGCCAAGATCGTTCGGCTGACGATTTTCGCAGGTCGCGCAGTTTCTGATGCTGCGTCGTCGATGTGGGTCGTTTTTCAAAATTTATTGTTGTTTTGCGGAGATCGCATCGTGTGTCCTTCGCTCGCTATCGACTCGGAGCTTGTTTAAGTTAGAATAGAGAAAATTTTCAAACGCACAATTCGAAAGTCACCGTAGCGACGCTGCGTTGTATTCGCTTCGCATCGCTGCAAGTAATAGAAATTCGAAATTAGTGCAAAACAAAAATCGAGACTGCGTCCTTCGGAAGATAAATTATGGAATTTTTGTTGAATCCAAAGAATGTATATAGATCTGATTTATGTAAAATTCTCACATTCAATTCAGAGAAGCGATTAAACAATATTAATTTAACAGATTATTTTGTCGTTTATCGGAAAGTTACTGAATTATTACAACTTAAGAATAGTTCTATGCGTTATGTAATTATTTACTGAGCCAAACAAATTTTTTTTTAGTTTCGTGGCCTTTTTTTTAAGAGTTTCGTCTTAAACTTTATTCATTGATTTTGGTGACTAAAACTGAAAAAAAACCGACAATAGATAAAAAGACAATTAATTCGTCATTGCCATTTTAATTGTCTTCATCCTCAAAAAACACTTCTTTACACACTGGAATATGCGATTCCCACCCGAAAACTTCAATTGCCAAGATTACCGAAGAAATACGAAGAAAACATTACTGGATGGAAGAAACGATCGGTTGGCTCGACTAAATCGACAAATATCCCGTTGATTGAACTCAATTATCTCCATAGTAACAGCAGAAAGTGAATTTAACTCAGTAAATAAAATTGATTAGGTATCTCTTCCAATGAAAGTAATATCTTTGATGCCGCCCGCGAGCATCGATTAACGCGATTAAATCGATTCATTTTGACTCGTTTCACAGCGCTCGATCTAAAAAAATGTCGACCCTCTCCGAGTTTAGGGCTGGAATTAAATAAAAAAATTCTTCCGGACAATCCATCTAGATTACGATCCCCAAGTGGTGGAGCAAACGGAACTGCAGCAACCGACCTGCATACCGTTGAGTTACGCGCTGCGATTTCTCACCGATGCGGCGAGAAAAGAGTCGACGAAGCCGGTCATCCAAGGAAGATTGAGTCAAGCGCCGAGCGCGATCGCGACGACGACGAGAAATCGTAACAATGCGGCGACGACACCAACAGGTAAAAGTTGCGCGGCACCGCCCGGCATTCGTAGGTACCCGAGTGCCCGAGTAATATTTGGAAAATGCTAGGAAGCGAAGCCGAAGAGGGCGATGAGTTTGTCAGCGAGCCGGAAGACAGCAACGACTCTTGGACAACATCCGAAGAATTCTCGGCCGACTTTATACTTCGCTATGGTAGCAGGTAAAGAAAATGAAAACAGAAATTATAAGAAAAAAAGAAGAACTTGATCGAATTACGGTTCGATCGTTTTGGAGGAAGAAAATTGGAAGAAGAAAAGAATGTATTTAGTAGGACGATCGAATTAAATGGGACGCGTTGATCTTAACTCGAATTTTCTAGGGTAATTAGTCCGAATGTTGCGACTCC
This sequence comes from Ischnus inquisitorius, assembly GCA_963924025.1. NCBI lineage: Eukaryota > Metazoa > Arthropoda > Insecta > Hymenoptera > Ichneumonidae > Ischnus > Ischnus inquisitorius. The sequence continues at coordinate 6,301,945 of OZ001251.1, read as the reverse complement.
GGTGATCAATCACAACAGCAGCAATGCCAGTAGTAACGCCAACAACCACAACAACAACAACAACAACAACGATAACAGCAACAGCAACAGCAACAACAGTAGCAACAGCAATTCAAGCGACAAACCTTTCGCTTGTCCCGTGCCCGGCTGCAAGAAGCGTTACAAGAATGTCAATGGAATAAAATATCACTCTAAGAACGGTCACAAGAACGATGGCAAGTACGTGCATGCTTTGGAAAAAATTCGAAGATAAAATGAACACATTTACGTTGGCTCACGTTCGTTAATTCTTTACTCCATTGTTTTACTCGAAAGCGTTATTTTTTCAAATAATTTATGTATGGATCGTTTTTTTTTCACGGCCTTTGGTTTTATTCAGAATTCAATGATCTTGATTTTCGGCCAAATGTAAGGGCTTTGAATGAAGAAAAAAGACTCATTTATATTCACTTGCATTTCCGCACTCGAATCGAAGCGTCTAACAAATTTATTGCCGATCATTCGGAGTCTCGCTAATGCGAATTCCAGGCGAAAATCACACAGACCAATGCATGCGAGGACTCAACTCAAGGTTGCACTAGCGCGACGCTGCCGGGCCAGAGTGAGATTAAAAGCAAATTTCGAACACTTCTCAATGGAATAGACATCTGAAAAAAAAATCTGGCAATGAGAATAATTCGTTTGTCTTTCTGAAAACCTATGATTTTCTTCAGATTTTTTTCTGATGTGACTGATTCGACTGATATATCAATAAAAAATAATTTATCAAGATGAAACTATATTTTCAATGTCTTTCTTCAAAAAACATGATCGTGACCTGCGTGAAAAGAAGTAATCGGAAGTTGAACAAATTTGTTGCTCCCAGCCTTAAAGTATTTCGCGCAAACGCTGCTGATATAAAAAAAAATTTAAACAAAAACTGACAAAATCACTCGAAATTGCTTGCTTGAAAAAAAGGATATAAGCTGTTTTTAATTCGTCCCGTACGATTGGCAATTTCCGTAGGATACGAAAAGCCTTCCGGTGTCCCTGCGGAAAGAGTTATAAAACTCCGTACGGTCTGAAGAATCACGCGGCGATACAGCACGCTGGTACGGTGCTGCAGATAAAGCTTCTACAGAACGGAAAGTCGTCGTCGTCGACGAGATCCGAGAGTTCCCACCATCACCACCATCATCACAATCATCACCGTGACAACTGTTCGAAGAGCGTCGCCGCGAAATCGACGAAGCACTCGTTGACGAAGGCCAAGGTCGCGGCGATCGAGGATCACGGTTACATGAAATCGGAAAAGCCCATTTTCACGGATTCCGAAGTGTCGACGGGACGGGACTGCGACGACGAGGATTTGGGAGTCCTGACGCCGGCGTCGACGCCGCCGCTGTCGACGCAGAGCCCGACGAAGAACGACAACGCCGCGCCCGGCCAGAACGATCAGCAGGAACGATCGCTACACAAGTACCTCGCGAATGTCGTCGCTTCCAGTCAAAACGGTCAGCATCGTCGCAACGCCGCCGACAACAGTAACGCGTACTAGTCATGAAACGAGTCGTCTGATAAATGTATCTCGATATATCCCTTTCGCATACTGCCGCGATCGATTCTTTTTCGTTTTTTCTCGGCGCCGGTTAACGAAGCCATTTTTTCGGTTTTCTCGTTGAATACGTTTTTTCTTTCACGATACGCGCGTCGATAAAACTACAATGGTCGCGATTAAAAATATAGGCGATTTGCCGGTATAAAAAAAATTCTATTTTTAATAGAAATCTCGCGTCTCATCCGGGTATACGAAATCTTGGTAATTTTTCGATTTTGAAATCTCGATGTAATAACATTATCGTGCGGTAAAAATGTTTTTTCTCGATATCGAGCGCAAGATATTCCGCGCTGAAGTGCGCATCGTTGACCGACCCGGAAAAATTATTTTGCAGCAAAGCATCGGCGATTTCGCGATGAAAGAGTCCGATATGATAAATCCTTTTAAAAAAAGGCTCCGTTTCAATCTTCGTAGATAAACACTAAAAAAAACCAAAAAAAAAACGCGAGTTAGTAGACTGTCTCGCTAGTCCGAGAGCGAAAATCGTGAAAAACCGAGAATTTCGCGTGAAACAATAATAATTATACGCTTAATTCGATTGATCTTCGCCGCTAGTTCTAGAATATTATAACATAAAAAATATTAACGATATATATATATATATATATCTATACATGTAAATATATATATAATCGGTTGCGCAAACGATTATTTACTAAGTGCACTTAAATTGTGAAAAAAAAACAAAACAAAAAATTTTGTTCGCTTTCGCGTAACTAAAGCGCGCGCGCCTCACCGAAATTCCGTCATGTTATCTCACGCGAAGAGAATTCGTTTCTTCTCGTATTTTTTTTCTTTTTCACCCGCGTTCGGCGACAAACGTGTACCGCATAGTTAATAATTTGTTATTATATTCATAACGCAATAAAAGTATAACCTCATTATTGTAGAGAAACAACAAGAAAAAAAAAACAAGTTAAGAATTTTGTTACGAAGGAATAAAGTGAATGGTGCAAAAATGTCGTCTGCCGATATCTTTTGGTTACTCCTTTTTTTCTTTTTCTTCAATTCTTTTTCCCTTTTTTTTTACGGTGATGAATTTATATATATTTTTAAATATACATAAATATAGTCGACTATAATGTTTCTCATGTCGGAGCGATGATTTCTTGAGAGGCGAAAGGAATATTCGAGGAAGGGACGAGTTGGGTTTTTCTTCTTTAGTTTTTCACGTTTCGCTTCTTTCCACTTCGTGTAAATACGCTAAATCCGTTTACTTAGACGAACCTATAGTCTAAAGCATTTATCATCTTTTTCTTCGTTATTTCTTCGTGTCTTGATATTGGTTAACTTCTTTTTTTTGCATTTTTTTCAAATCATCACCATCTCTCGTCACGAAGGAGTAAGTAGTCGGTAATTCATTTATAATATATTAAAGTTGATGTTACTTTTTAATCGCTTAAACGTACTAATATCAATTTTAATAATTACAAGCATCGGTTTTTTTTTACGTCCTTATTTAGAGTCAGCCGAGTGTTTTTTTTTCCATTTTTTTTTGTTCATTTCATTTTTAGTACAAACTTCTGATAATTCCTCTTCCTCGTTTCTCGCATTTTTTTTTGTGTTTTTTTTTTTTTTGTTGTCTCGGAAAATTCTTCTTCCTCACGTAGATATTTTCAATTTTCGCATTCTCACGACAAAACAAGCACTCTTCAATATATGTGTATATATATATGTACATACATACTCGTATATATAGATATATATATTCACCGGATATCTCCGAAGTCGTTCACACATTCCGCCACGCTCTCCCTCGCTCTCGCTCTCTCGCGCCCCGCAGAACAATCAATTCGCACTTTCCTTCGCTTCTTCCTTATTTTTCTCATTTTTCATTTTTTTTTTTGTTATCGTTCTTTTTTTTTCTCGCTAGGCAAGAAATCCTCCGTTATTGCGAATATATGTTAGAAAAATATGCTATGCCTAAAATAGGATGTGAAGGTCCTGAAGGCAACCTTTCCGACGATATTTACCAAATTCTCTTGGTGTGCGCTCTCATCTACCCGTTGGTTTCTCTTTTTTTCCCGTACTTCTTTTCTCTCCCATCCAATTCTCTCTCTTTAAGGAAAAAAAAAGACAAGTAACATAACGCGATATTTTTCAAACAACTCCTTTGCCTAAAACGCATTTATCGAATATTATTTCCGTGCAAAGAAATTCAAGGTCACGCGACATGTAAGTTCGAAGATAAAACATCAGCTTCCGAACGATCCGCATTATTGATTAAATAACAGGCTCGCGATTCAATGACAATCCAAACGAGTCTCGGGCTAGCGAGAATCTCGCTGTTTTCTATGCGATAACAATTAACGCAACGTTTTTTTCATTCGTTCTCGCGCGTCCAGTCGCGAGCGAGATTTTTTCAAATACTTCAACTCGGAGGACGCGAACGGCGGGGACTCGCGATATCCGAAATCTCGAGATTCTGATTGGCTCTCGTATGATCGACCTATTCGCTTTCCGATCCGGTGCTTCGACCGCCTCATTTATTCGAACGAAAATCTTGAACCGCTTCGCGAAGTCTATTTTCACGCCCTCCTATTTCGATCGAACATTTTGTTTGTTTTCTTGTTTCTTTTTTCTTATTTTCGATAAAAACTTCAGGTTCGTCGACGCCGAAACTCCGGGCAGAAGAATGCATAGTTGCGAAATCGATCGTCCCGTCTCGTCCTCAGAGAGAGAGTGCAGTGATATCTGGCGAATTATTGAAAGTCTCGTTTCTTGGATTGCCGACAAAATCATGTTAGCCATTGAATCGATCACGCATTAACGCATTTCTCGTATGCTCATTTTTCGATACATTTTCAAGGTCGCTGAATTTTAGTCGATGCGTGCGAAAAAAAGGCATTCGATTCGGATAGAATCGATTTGAGCCTGTCTCGTATAATCCCGATGTTGCCAAAGCAATGTTTTTTTTTTCCAGCAAGATCGAAATATAGAAATTCGCGCACTTACAAGAGATAAAAACAAGTTTCCATTCGTACGCGGCAAATGGGGCTCGGTAACGATAAGTCGAAGAAAAAGATCGAGTTGAAAATTGTTTCGAGTTTTTACGCCTCGTATCGCATGCGCGAGGGAACCGTGAAAAATATCACCGCAGTCTCTCTCGAGGAGAAAAAAAATCGACGTACAAGAAGACTTTTGTATTTTCTTACTTCAGCTATGCGAAGTTCGACTGCGAAAAGATGATTTCGCGTAATTAAGCTCGATAGTCGCGTCGGTAAACATGATTTGTTTTGTTTTTTCATTCAAACGAACGCAGATTATTAATCGGCTTCGGTCATATTCGTACGTAGTAGTTCTAGCAGTTAGTATAAAGCGGTTTTCTTTCGTTCTTCGATCGATGAGCGATATACGTGAAGTTCTCAGCGCGCTCGCAGCTGCGCCTCTGTCGAACGCGCTTCCCCCTTTCGCTACCAACAACAATATGCTTTTACAGTGTACAATAAGACGACGAAGAAACGCAACACTCTCGTTTTGTATCCATGAAAGAAAATTACACCGACGATTATTTGTTTTCTCTTTCTCTATCGAAACTCGCAAAATCGCGATCGCGCGATTTTCGACGCTCGCATCGAAGATATCTGCGACATCGGACACGCGAAATTGCAACTATGAAATATCTATGAGGACGAAAAAGTATCGTTTTTTTACGTTATATTAAAATGATTAGAATTGAAGATAACTTTTGGCTCATTCGCGAAGATAAGCGAAGACGTCATTTCTTATCTTCGATTCGATTGGTACGCTTTCGATACGAGTTGCCGAGCGGACAACGACAAAATTGCGATTGAATTCGTGATTTCCTCACGCTAAATAGTTTCGAGCAGTTTCTTTCGGGAGTTCGAATATTCACCGCAACGCGAGAAACAAAAATCGAATCGATCGCTCTCGAATCGTCGCTTCGCAGTTATCTTCGACCGAAACGAAAGACAATAATAACAATAAGAGTAATAATAAGCGTGAACGGCTTTACAAAGTTGCAAACGACGACAATTGACTGCGAACGGCAATCTCTCAGACTGGAAGGAAATGAGAAAAAGAAACGCAACAGTCGAAGAAAATTCGCAACGCCCGTCACAACAACCGCGTCCGGAAGTTTCGTTCGCGAACGAATCGCGAAACGTCGATTTCTCGCGGTGAGCGAAAAGCAAGAAAAATCACTCGAAAAATGTCTCGACGAGTCACCGCATTTTATTTGACTAAACCACCCTCGGCGCTTTTCGTCGCCCGATTTTTCCGCAAAATTCAACGAAACATCAACGATTGAAAGCAACGGAAAAAAAAAAGTCGTCAAAACGAATCTTCTCACATTCTCTCCGGTTGTTCCTCTCCTTCGATCTTTAGGTTTTTTCTCTTTCAATAACGAATCGTCGCATTCACGTGAGATTGGACATAAACACACAGTAACTACATATTTGCTTTAGGTTTTTTTTTTTTATACTTCCATTGCATTATTTATGAATCAAAATCGGCTAATATACTTAATAATTATTAGACTACTACGTTCGCATATTAAACCTAGAATTGTGATCACCCATATATCAACGTCAGTCGTCATCATCAATTACAATCGCTAGCAAAAAAAAAGAAAAAAAAAAAACAATATTTTTCCTCGCTCTCCGCGGCCGGCCGTGTGTTTGTCCTTCGGACCGCAGCTTTATTGCCTTCCCTCTTTTCGTTCCTTTTCTTCCATATATATATATATAGCGTTTATTCTCTATCATGACGAATCGAAGGAAAAGAACGGGAAAAAAAAAAAAAAAACGGAGAAAAAGCTAATTTTACGCGCTTTAATCGGTCGAGGTTCAAGTTCAAATTTTCCTCCTTCGAATTATATTTTTTCTTTTTTTTTTCTTCATTTCTCCCCACGATTAGACGTGAACAAATCGCTCGAACTGACTGACTGACTGCACCAGGAATTTCTCGCGTCTACTTAAATATAATAGATACGTGTGGCTGTTTTTTCTTTATTTTATTTTTTATTTTTTTTTGTTTCATTCATAGTTTCTCTTCTCTTAAATCACTTCTAGCCTATCCTCACGCGAAAACTATGGAGTTTCTTGTTTATCAACCTTCGCACTCGATTTTCGTCGGTTCGTGTTTGCATTTTTTCTTTCCTTCTTTCTCTCTCCTCATTTGCGTTTAAGTAAATTAATAAACGTAATATAATAGAATAATATAATAATAATATAATAATAATAGAATAATAATAATAATAATAATAATAGAATAATAAACCGTAATATTCGATAAAGATAATAATAATAGGTAATAGTAAGCTGGCAGCGGTTAGTAACCAGATATTTATCGCGTTTTTTCTCTTTACATCCCATTCTTGCTTCTTTTCTTTAATGGTTTATCAATTTATTTTCTTTAAATCGCCTACGGCCCTTTTCGCCTCTCGAACGACGCGCGTCTCGAGAGAGTCTCGACGAACGTGATGGCACCTCGGCGTCCGGAGACGAGAGAAAAAAAACTTAGAAAAAAGAAAACGAAAAAAAGAAATCTTGGAAACCAATGTCCTTTCGCACTTCAGGTCTTCGGACGAAAGATCGAGAAGGGGGGGGAAAAAAAAGAGAGTTGTTACGGATTCAGTGGCAAAGAATTCAGCTCTTCTCGCTGTTGTTGTTCCAAAATTCTTTTTCATCGCAGAAATTCGCACTCGCACAACACACAATTCTCTCTCATGCACAAACCTCGCGCGCAACTTTCACACGTGTATATATATATAATATAGATATACTTCCGCCTCTGTTTTACGTTATTTTTCTCATCTTTTGCCTTTCCCGCTTATATCTGTTTTTTTTTTTCGTTTATTTCGCTACTATGGGTGTAATTTTTTTTTCTCTCTTTATATAATATTCCTCTCGGTGTGCAATCAGCTGCCAGATACAATTTTTTCTTCGTGTTCTTTTTTTCTTTTTTTGTTCTCCATGAAGATGTTATTTCTTTTCTCGCTTTATTATTACTATTATTATATTTTTTGTTTGTTTGTTGTTGCTGTTGCTGGATTTTTTTTTCTTCTCTTGCGAAAATCTCGGGCTCACGAAAATGTTCTTATTCTGTTAAAAGCGCGCGCGCTTTCCTCTCCTCTCCTGCTTGTTTTTGTTTTTTTGTTTGTTTTGTAATATTTTGTTTTTTTTTGTTTGTTTGTTTATATAGTTATATAACCATTTTCCCAACGACTACACACTAGATAGTTCAAATTTTTTGCACTTTTTCACCGACAACAACTGGATTATTGCGCCGTATCTCTTGGGCGCCCATTTCTCTGTAATCGAATTTGCAGTCGTGCTTGTCACTGTATCGGTGCATGGAGCAGAAGAGTCCTCCGCAGCGGCACTCGAATCCTGCGGAGAAAAAAATCATAAATCACATTAAATTTCAATTCCTCTTCTATAACAATTTTTTTTTAATAAAAAAAAGAGTTCTATGATCTGCGGGATGAAAAATTAGAAAATTTACTCACCGGTTAATCCGACTTTCTTGCGACAAACGGCGCAACGATTTTTCTTCTTTTTGGATTCTTTGTCAGTCTCTTTGCCGTCAAAGCAGTCATCCGCGTCCCCGCTGCTGACCGAACCCTCGGCCGCTCCGCCGCTCACTCCAACTTCGCCTTCTTGTTCGTCCCTGCTCACCTGCTTGGGGAATCATTTTTTCATATTAATTATCATATTTATTCATCCAGTGCGTTGCGATACGATCGCGCGAGTCGGTCGATATTTTTAAGATTTAAATGGAGAGAAATTTATATTCGAAGAAGTTGTATTTGCGAAAAAAAATAATAAAAAATTGGTGTGGCAAAAATTCGTGTTGCCCTGAGAAATATTTTTTCAGCGCATCGAATAATCGATTCTTCGATGTCAATTTCCGGCGATCGCATAGCCTCCGAAACGTCAGATTCTCCAGTTTTCGGACAAACTTTCTCGAACGTCAATATTTGTTTTCCTATTTCTACGACGAAGGGCCCGAAAGTGGTAGATAAATGAATTATTTTGAAAAAGATTATTGGCGCGTGTCGCGAACAATAGTTACTGTTTTGCGTCGTGAATCATCGTCGAAAGATGAGCCATGGCCAGAGGCCATAATCCACTGAAATTTATAGACCCCGCGAGAGCCCCGTTTTGTTAATGGAAAAATCCATGGCAACAACGATTCGAATATTTTCCAATCGACGACACTCGCCCAATGAGTTTTTTGGAGAAAAAAAAGAGCCGTAACCAACAAAACGTTTTTTTGGTAACCGTTTCGAGGGAATACGAATCAGTTGAACATATTCGCGTTTTTGAGACAGTTTTTTGCCATTCGCGGAGACGTCAAATATTCATTACGAACTTCAATGAACTTATCTTTTTCAATGTTAATGATAATAATAATAAACAAAAATGTATACCACAATAAAAATGTATTTTTACTCCATAAATAAAATAAATATATTTCATATATATTCTTTATATCGAATGCAAAAAAAATGGAGCCAACGTAGAGTTAGCATATTTCTTCCTCTCTTTCTCTCCTCAATGACTACCCAGGTCTGTTTGTAGGGCAGCACGTGTGTAACTTTTGGCTTCGGCAAGAAATTTTGTTTTGATACAAGCGAAGATAATAGCTCATCGGTAAACAACATTTCGTTCGAAAAATGCCAACTACAATTAAATTTGAACCAATCCACGAATTTGCGCCAGATTCAATTCTCAGACTCATTCGGTTTCAGCCCAATCTCTCAAAAAATGTAAGAGAAAGTGTGTGTTGGATTAGAGAAACATTGAAGGCCCAGACATTTTCGAAAAATTGTAAATCGCACAATATCTAAACGACTGCATAGATTCCGATCGAATCCAATACCGACCATTGCTTCTTCATAGTTCAAGTTTGTACGCAATCTTAGTCCGAAATCTCGAAAAATGAGGCAGCGCGTGCGGATATTTTAGAAAAAATTTTAAATGCCGCCAAAGCTGAACGCCTGCATAGATTCTGCTAGAAATTGGACCCCAAAAGAGGAGTAATCCCAACATGTACTATAAATTTGAGCTTTATATCTCAAATCCATCCCAAGCTATGTGGTAAAATAATGCGCACACACACGCAAATAGGCGGACATTTTTTCTGAATGTAATTTTTACACGTTTCGAAATATTCCGAACGCGGTTGCATGAAATACTATAAAAAAAATAAATGTTTTTCACCAAAACAGAACGTCCTGAGCCAATTAGCATCGGAGCGCGAATGATACCTCAAGTTGAGTGATTAAGACCACTCTTTTAATTATATGTAATAATTAATCGTCGGTATAAAAAAATTCCCTGTTACCATATTATATCTCGTTTCATACATTTTCTATATATTCTTGTATTCGGCGGCCGTAATTTCGTGTCAGTCGATAACCGATTATTCTCACTATGGTAAATAATTATCCCGCCAAATAAATAAAATTTAAAAAAATAAAAAATGTACAAAAATGATGTTACCTCTTTGGGACTGGGCAAATCCGTCGTGGGTTGAGGTATGGTGGGAATGGTAGGCTGCGCGGTTGTGCCGGTGGAAGCTGGACTGCTGAAAGCATTGTTCTGCAATGCGCCGGCGTTGCCGGATACGGTCTGACTGGACGCCACGCTGGCCGACGACACGGGGGGTTGTTGTTTCTTCTTGAGGTTTTCCTTGTAGCACAGAGAGCAAAGGCCGTCCGTCGCTGGCGATCCGTAGAAACCGCAGCCGCTCCGGCACAGCGCTTGCATGGGATTCGATTCGCGTTCCATCGCAATTTTTTCTTTTGTCTCCTCGCTTCTTCGGCGAGCTTGGCTATTAATTTAATATATATATCTTTTTTGCCTCGTCGCTCTCGACGTCGATCTTTTCGTCTTTTCAATGTTTTCGCCCCTCGCAGCTGTCTCTCCCTTCGGCGCTTCAATTGATTTTCTATTTAATTTTTATATACTCTATATATATTCTATTTAGTTGTTTTTTTCTTCTTATGTTCTTTCTTTTCACTGCTCCGACGCAACAGTGGGAAGTCACAGTCAGCTCGGTGCTGCGTTACTCGGTGAGCCGTCGACGCGCTGCGGCAGCCCTCTCGCCAATCGCTCCTCCGCAACCAGCCGTCACCACAAATTCACCTGCGAACAGAAATCGTCAATTTTTTTTATCGTTCCAAGCACACATTTTTACAAATTTCATATTCTTATGTTTTTACAATTTTGTATTTTTTTTTTCTTCATTGAACAACAAATTCGACACTTTTCTATCTTTTTCGTTATTCCTAAAAACTTTGCGTTCAAAACTACGTTTCGTTGGAAGTCCGACTAATGTTCGTCAAAAAAGATGATTGCATAAATCGCATCTATTCTTCAAGTGCACGATATTTTACCGTCGACAAAGCGCGTATTCGCCTCATTCGTCTGAAGAAACACCGGAAACAACTTTCCGCAATGCGATACGAAACGTTCGCGACGTTTTCGAACGTGCGAAGAAAAATAACAATAATAATTCGAGCTCGGGAGATCGTCGAGAGGGTTCACCTCGAGAGCTTAACCTAAAAACAGCGGATAATTTAAATGACACAAAAAAGCACGCCGCCTCGACGTTTACCGACGATGGTTCGCGCAATCGCGAAAATAAAAAACCGCCCTTTCGGCGAGTCTTTCGACACCGAGTCGATTCCGCGATTAACGTCGCGATTAGAATCTCGGGCAACCCGAAAATTCGTCGAATTTCGACGACGTCGAGAAATTGCGATAGAGAAACGTCGAGACCAGTGAGAGAGCGAGAGAGAGAGAGAGAGAACCAGTGAGTGGGGAACGAAGATTCACGAATCGCCAAGTGGCAGTCATGAAAGTCACCGACGGGGATCCGGAGAGAGAGTGCGAGCGGGACGGCGATATGTTGACAGGAAAGCCAAGAATCCGCAAAATACGCAATAACCGAGACGTATTTCATTAATTCGGTATCCATTTTTTTTTTCATCAGTGTTTTCTTTCTTTTAATTACACGCAAAAAGCCTTCGAATTGCTTTCGAACATTTTTTTTTTTTCATTACTACGCAAAGTGTATTTTTTTCACGTGGAAACCGATTTTCCATTATTACGATAATTACTATTCTGCTCAGGAAATAATACATTTTGTTCGTTACAAACAACGTTATATCGCGCGAAACGAGATAATCGAACTTGCACCGCCTTTTTTTTTAATCGAGATATTTTTTATTTTGCGAAAAATGCATAATTTATATTCGATTTTTTTTTCCTGAGTAGCTTTTTCTTTCAGTCAATTTTCTCGGAAACTTTAAATCCTAATAACAATCAAAGCACGAAAAAAAAAAAACCTGTAAAAGACGTTGCGCCGATCTTTCTCTTAGATTGATATTTGACCTCATTTATCAAAATTTCGTCATCGACACACGCAGGAAAGTGTCGTTTGGACGCGAAAACGAAGGCTCGTACGATTTTCGCTCCTGAACAATCGACCTCTTTTCTCGTTTTTCCAACCAAAAAGTGGTAACCGCTCGCCTATCAGATTTCCGCAATCGCCCGGCCAATGAAGTTTTTTTTCTAAACCTATGTAATTTTTCTCCCATGTAACATACGATTAACGTTTTTCTTCAACCTTCACCCATTTCCCACCACAATCTTCTCAAAACCGGAACTAAGGTTTCTGGGGAGTAGTTCGATCTCCCCCTACGAAATGATGTCACGCTACACAATCCCCCCCCCCCCCCCCCCCCTTGGACTCTTCAAAAATGTTCCACCCCTTCGGAAAAAAAAAAAAATTATACGATAATAATCGGCGAATAATTCGCCGAGTATTGTTGCAAGAAGCATACGAGTCGCACACTCACTTTCCAGCACGCAATCGTGTTGCAACAACCGATGCACAACATGGAGTAGTAAGAGTGTCTCTCAGGCATTTAAGTGGGCACACGGTGCGGCGGCGATGGCAGCAGCGCGCTATGTGGCCGTCCTCCACCACCTCCGACGTTCTATCGCCTGTGTTCCTTGTGCGCTGCTGCTGTTCCTCGCGGACTCGAGGAACTCCGCGCACACAAAAGAGCCACACCGACGCACACGCGCGCACACACGCACACACGAACGAGATAGCGTATTTCCCTTGACGAAAAAAAAAACCGAACGAGAAGAACCGTGCGCACTTTACGTCGAAAAAAAAAAAATGTTTCGTCCTTCGAGGCTGATTTTCCTCTGACAGGCGGTGTGTCGCGGATCAGTTCGATCGTCGGATCGGTGCTCGCTTTCCCGTTTATTCGGGAGGGGGGGGGAGGGGCCTCTCGTCACTCCCTCGTACTCGTCGTCGCGGTTGATTGGGAATCAGCGTATTTAACGAATAACACGACAGTTCACTCGACACGGTCACTCACACGTGCGCGTTCACGATCGTTCGTTTTTTCGTTGTTCAGCATCGTTCGTCCGACGAGTGTCGAGAAACTTTGTGCGTCGTCTTCGGGGGTTTCACTCGCGTCCGGGCACTTCGAGACGAGATGGAGGAAATGGTAATGGAGAGTAGATAGAGAGTAGAATGATCTTTCAAGTGCGTGCGCGCGTGTGTCTGACAAAAAAAAGTATATATGTATATATATGTATATGTATATATTTTTTTTCTTCGTTCGTCACGAAAGATCGTTCGGGGATTTGTTGTCTCCGCGACTGTCGAAAACAAGGGGGGGCCCCACAACGCGACACACAAGCCCAACGCGCGTTTCACTCCGCGTTCGAGCGTTCAATATTACACTTCTCTCTGGCGGCCGAGGGAGCCCGCAAGGACGGAGGTGGAACGACGATAACGACGAGGAGCGAATGTTTTCATGATGGCGATAGCTCCGAGGTACACGGGACTCTCTGACGAGGCAGGCAGTGGTCTCCGCTCGGCTCCTCTCTCGCCACCGAGATATTACGGGCCGATACGCAGCGGCCAACGGGCCAACGAGCGACCTTAAGTATCGTTCGCAACGCCGCGTACCCCCCATTCACGGATCGCACGAAACTTCCCGCCGAAATTTAAATCCCACTTTCGTTCGAACGAATCTCCTCGTGATTTTCGGCATCAAATCTTTCGTTTCCACAAATTTAATGAATAACGTAGAATTCTTTTTTGTATGAAATTATTCTGCTCACGAGCAGTTTTTGGATGAAAAATGTTCAGGATAGAAACAGTGTCTGTTATTTTCTATCTTCGAATTCAATGTTTTCGCCGAGTAGTCAGAAAAAAAAAATCATTGATAACCGGTTTTTATTTCGCGTCGTATTTATCACGAATGTCGCGACGGAGTCTTCGTCTCGGAAGATTTGAATTTGGCGCCTGGTTCTCGCAACATGGCCGCGTTCTCTCGCGTGCGCTGCTGGCGCCAGCGTGCGTTCAAATCGTCGCCTATTTCTGCGCCGTCACATGGGCTTTCGACAAACATCGTACGTTCAACTTGTCGTTTGCGCCCGACGAGCAACGCCGGAGAGTATAACCGGAGAGTCGTGGGCGGTTCGGCGTGCTCTCGGCGTCGAGGCCTCGCCGTGAGGAACGGGCGTGTGCTACACATGCTGCTATGACGACTGCGAAGCGCAGTCCGGCTGCTAGTCATCGCGTCCAACGATTGGTCACCGACGATTTCTCACCCGTTGTCGGCATCGCCGATTGGACGAGATCCAGCGACGACGTCGAATGTGCGATATTCACGACGCCGCGACTCGGATCTTCGAATTCTCACCGACCCTACCACAAAACGCCTACTTGATCCCTTAGCCGCGACGATTTTCATTGACCTTTGGCACTTTCGTTCGTTAATTGATCGAGAAAGACTTCTGTTCGATCGATGCCCGTAACTTGCATTGTGTAACTTAAACAACTCTCGCGATGGCAAACAGTTTCGAAAGAGAATTACAATTTTTTTCATCTTGCGGAAAAAGACATAATTTTAAATCTGATGAAATCCCGGCCTTCCTGGTCGTAAATCGCGTAAATCTTTAACATTAAAATAAGTCCAATAAAATCTATTATAATCGATGGAATTAGTAAATTTGATGATAAATATACATAATTTATTCGTCATATTATTTTGGATTATTAATAAATTTAATTATTAAATTGATCGGAGTGGGCGAATCAAGGTCAATAAGAAAACTTATATCTGTCGTGGAATTACAGGATTTTAACGAATCGTGGCGCAGAAGGTGAAATTTTAATCGTCGCGATAATAATACAAGGGCATCGAATGAGTTTACCACGGGCGAACTCGTAGCGAGATACTGTTTTGCACGAAACCTACTGTGAATGAAAAAGTGGAACAATAGGACATGGCGAAGCAACATGCACGGCTGACCGTGAATTTTTTTTTTAACAATTCCGGTTTTTTTAATGAATGTTAGGGAAACTGCCTTTGGGGCTGTGAGATAATTCCGTATCACGTGTTTTTATGTATGTTTGCGGGCTGAAAGCGAATCCAGTGACAATTGTTGCCTAAAGTTAAGGGGAACGTCGAAAATCACCGAAAACGATTTTTTCCTTTCCGGTCCGATTTGCGAAAACCGTCGATTTACGGGATTTTCAAACAGCGATATCTTGGCTTTCCGATGGGATATCGACAAATCTCAGGCGACCATCGTGTTCAGCGGGAAAAAATACACAAGATAAGAGTTTTTGCTGATTCTTAGAACCGTTTTTTCAACCGGTTAGAGTGGGATGAAAAATGGCAAAAAAGCATCTCAAAGGGGTACCCTTGCGATATTTGTTGAAAATTGAAAAATTAAAAAATCTTTAATAAGGGAGGTTTTCAATCTTCCAAAGATCACAATCTAAAAACCGTCGACGAAACAGGATTTTTCCAAAACAAAATCTTTTTTTATCGGTTTCTTTTTTCTTCTAGATACATTTTTTAATATTCTTCGGAACACAACATTTCAACCGTGAGCCCGAATCACATTAATTCAGCAATATCGATAACACTTCGAGATCTCATCTTCTAATTCTTCTCTCACAAGTAGAGGAGCAATGCTCGCAATGAACGAGCACAGCGATAATACGAGGAGTTCGAATACTTCTATATTAGTGAAAGCAATGACAACGAAAGTATAAGACGATTTCGGATCTAAAATTCATCACGCTTCCATAATACGCTTCGCGAAACATTTGTGCAAGCGATGAATTATCATTATTATTATTATTATATTTTTTTTATTCGTCGTACAACCGTGGTGAATAGTTTCACGCGGCGTTGAGAAAACAACGGCAAGAACATTCGCGTCTGTTGCTTACACACTCGACGCTTTTCCCTACGCGCCATTGTAACACCCGGGGCTCTCCTTTATCTCGTGGCGCGAGTATTCCTATGGTTAAGCTTCGCGCTGTGCCATTGTAGATTACGATCTGCGGACTTTGGGATCCGGGCAATTCATCATTCTCTCATTCTCGTGAAAGTTACAAGCTTGCGTTGCAATACTGAAAAAAAGGAAAAAAAAACGTTCCCGATCTTTCGCAGTCGCGAGAGAGAATTTTGTCGAAAACTAAAGGAGAGTCCGTTCAGGCTTACGGAAGTTTTTTAGAACTCGATCCGTTCGATTACGCGGAACCTTCTTGAGTATTCTCTTTCGCCGAACTCATATTCAAAATACATGAATTTTCCATGAAAAAAAAAAATAAAATTCGCAAATCTTTTTTCGTTTGGAAAACGTTCGAAATTCGCTGAGAAACGGACTTTCGGTTGAAACAGCAGCGATTCACCCTTCATTATTCGGTACGACTCGCGAGCGGGCGTGTGGAACTTCGTTTTTTCTGTCATTCATTTGCACAATCTCGTTAATTTACACAACTTTTAGGCGCTTTTCATTTGCACGATCGCGTGTGCTAAGAGAAAATATGGAAACGAATCTCCGGAATGACCTTAGGCGATGCACCTTTCGCTTCATCGACGGTGCGCCAAACAAATCGGGAAGTTTATTAGTAAATGCAAGATAAGAAAATCGAAACAAACGAAAATTGTCTACTGATATCGAAAAAAAAAGAGGAGGAAGATATGTAGATGTAAAAATAATCCTTCTAAACGTACATCCGAATCGATGAACCGACTGCATGAAATCAAAATATATTCCTTTGTTTTCCGACCTCCCTCATTTCCGTCCCACTCGAAGATTTCCACAGCACCGAGCGCGGGATGGAGAGCGAAGCATAAACAGGGTCAAGACATAAACCCGTGAAATCCGATGGAAATTCTTTGTTTTTCTAATTGCCTGTGTTCGCCTTTCAACTTGGACGTTCCAAAGTGGCATCAAAAGCCAGACAAAGCCTGACGGGATAAACAAAACACGAAAAAAAAAGGATAGGTAAAAAATGAAGAAAATCTTTCCTAAGGCTTTTCATTCACTTCCGTGATTCTCTCCCTTCTTCGAGAATCCTCGTGGTTCTCGGAGAGGCGCGCACAACGCGTTAACTGCAGCTTCTGACCTGCCCTGGGGTCGCGATGGAAGGAGATGCGGTCGGGGGGTGAGGAAGGACTGGGAAGAGGTGGGGGAGGGGGAGAGGAGATTCTCCGAGAGTTTTGTACAAACATAGCGGCTTTTATTTCCCCCTCTCGCCATTCCCTAGGGTCTGCGCTCGAGGTACTCAGGGTCCATGCCCTTTTCTCGGTCACCCCGGCCCGTCCGCACAGCCGGACCGGGGTGAGTGACTGACTGACACAAACACGTTTTTCGAGCTCGAAGGACTCGCCGGGAAAATTCACCTGCCGTTTTTCAACCGGCTCCTCCCCTCCCCATTACCCCCGCCCCTTCGTCACTGTCTGCCTGGCCTGGTGCACTTGCACCCGGCGTCACACGCAGGCCTTCGGACGTGCTTTGTGAATGGCAAAGACGAGCAAACCGACTGTCGGGAGGCACAACGACTTGCCGAGTCAACAGCCGACGTGTGACCGTAATTATCACCTGGTTCGCGAGTTAGCAACGATCAACCAGGTGAAAATATGATTTCCTCGAACTCAAGAATTTTTCGCGAATCTCAGGGACTTTTTGGTGTTTTTAAATTAAATCGTATTAGCGTCCGAAAGAAGGCTTTTCAACAAAATATAATAATAATAATAATAATGACAATAGTAATAATAATAAATTAGATTCAGGTGCAAACACGAGAATCGTGTTCGGGGAATTGATTCAAACAGAAGCGACGAAATGACGCCAATTAATTCGCTCTCTGTGCTCGCGAGCGATCTCGCTCGTGCGCGATCGTGGTGTTGGTGAACGCGGAAACAAAAAGTTGGGAATCGTCCAAGACGTAGTTTCAGGGTTTTCTACAGCGCTATGCAACGCCGCCGAACTCCCACACGCGTCTTTCTTCTTTATTGTCGCTTTTCCGCTTTTTTTTTCGGCCGTTCGCGCGTACGAACGATGGTTTTATGGCTCTTTATGCCATCCCAAAATCGGACTGCAACTGTAGGCCGTTATTTCTTTCGTGTTTTTCACGCGTTCACTTTGTTCGCCGAGCGCGCGCTCGGTGACGGCGCGGATTTCGCGCTTTGTCCATTCTCCGTCGGTAGTCGAGCGAACGCTCGCGAGCATTTGTCAATCCTTTTTATTTGCTTTTGTTTACCGGCACGAGGCTTCGGGAACGGAAAATTTGGGGATCAAGGTCATCGTTGCGGGAAGATTTATATCGTTGGTTCCGTTTGAGATCCGATAAATAACATTTTTCTTGCAAATAATAGTGATAAATTTTCAAATTTAAAAATACCGCTATTATATATATGCAAAAAAAACTCGAAGTGCGTTTGAGCTGCGTAAATTCTTTTTTTTCATTTCTCGAATATTTTATCCTAGTTTTGTATATTTTGCGTCAAGTAAAAAAAATTATTTTTAAGCACTATTTCAAATTTGTCTTAGTTGTTATCTCCGTAATATAGGTCTATTGTGTCTCAATTCCAAACGCGGCATTGTTTTCCACGAGCCCAACGTATTCCGAGAGCAACTTATCGCGACCAATTGGGTATGCGCGCGAGTTTTCTATGGTCCAACATCTGCCTCGTAGGTTTCAATAACAACGGTTAATAACAGAGTAATAATTGATCCTCGTACGCTGCTCGGCCTTGCGGTTCGATGTGTTTCGTTCGACCACATATCTCACTGATTCCCCGACCCCCCTCGATTCGCCGATTCGCTTCTTTGCTCCACTCCGCTTATCCGGCAGACCTCGCAAGAGAGTTCTCGGCGATTCGTCGCGAAGCCCCTTTTCGCTAACCTCCGCGCCGAGCTCTCTTTTGTGGGTCGAGATGTATAACGGATTGAGAAAATCCTCGTGACGCTCGCGTCTCACGCCGCTCGGCCGCCGACTCTTTCTGATTCTCGTGTCGTTGCGCGCGTTCTTGTTTCGCGACCATGTGCCATACTGCGCTGAGACCGGTCGAGGTTCGCAACAGTGAGGCCACAATAAGTCGAGACGCGCGTACAGTTATAGCGGAGAAAAGAAGAAGACGCGGAGGAGGGGAAGGGAGGGCACTTGATGCTCAACCCTGTCGACCCGCGCGGACCGTCGCAATCGTCGCTGTGAGGCGGCGGCTCGCGCGCGCGAGCGTGTCGCAGTCTTTCGGCGCTATTGCAGCGTGTGCGCGCAAGGTTGTACAAAGGACGAACGCCCCGGCGCAACGCGAAAAGATACTCGTCACGAGGTCGCGACGTTTCAGCGAGGCTACGCGGTGGGGAAGCGAACGGGGAGGGGGGACAGCCATTCGATTTGACGGTGGGAGACGAAGCGTGGCGAAAACACGGAAATGGTGGGAGTTTATTACGGAGAGGAAGCCGGAGAGGAGCGGCAGTGGGGGCGACGGGGCGCGAGAGGGACCGTTCGACACCCCGAATAATGACCCGAGAACACGATTCAACGTACTTCGCTGTTTATCTTAGACGGAATTCCCTCGACGAGGCGAACGAATCCCACTGCCGGGGAGTTGGCAGACAATTTTCCATTCTCAAGGTCAAAGCCGCGACGGCAAATAGAAACAACGAAAAAACTACCAATCGCCAATTTTCGAATGTCGAAGTTGAGGCGTCGATCGTTCATTAGATTAATTATTGTGGGAAAACTTCTTTTTTCGATATGTTCTTAATAATAATTCACGATTTCTTACTTTCACGGTCAAGGCCATGAGGCGAAGTCGGGACAAAGAAAAAGCTACGATGGAAGGTCGTTAACTGGTTCATTTATGGTTTATCGCTTTTTAAACTATTCTTAATGACGAATAATAGATCTTGAATTTCGTTTCCGAAACCGCGGCTGTTCGGAGAAAGATAATGCTATGCGTGGAGACGATTCTCGCGCTCGAAGTTCGATAAAGACGGTCGATTGGTTTATTTAGCAATAAACAATTTTTATGTTTTTGTCGGATACGTCGATAGAAAATTAGGTCAATTTTTTTTTCACCGAGCGAAATCCTTTTTAGACGGATAATCTTCGAGACCTCTTCGCCTCTTATCGATAATCGGAATAATTCTATACGTGCAGCGAT
Organism: Ischnus inquisitorius; assembly: GCA_963924025.1. Lineage (NCBI taxonomy): Eukaryota > Metazoa > Arthropoda > Insecta > Hymenoptera > Ichneumonidae > Ischnus > Ischnus inquisitorius. Next base: position 6,281,867 of record OZ001251.1, on the reverse strand, counting down.
AATGAGAGCTTTGCGCTGCACATTGTCGACTGTTCCGAAGATTGTTACATCGAAATTCTTGGTACGCCGATTGTTTGTAATTCCAATAACAAGCCTGTGCGGTATTTTTCGTTCTAATTTCATTTCGTTCTTTTACTCTTCCCTCGCGGAGTATCGACGATGACGATAATTCGGCCGATTGTAAAATCATTCGTTGTATGCAACAAAAGACGATTCTCAAAATAGACCGCGGGTGTTCCGAAACGCACAGCCGTGAACTCTCGCGCGCATCGCGCCCGGCTTTGGGGACAGAGGGAAAATGAAGAGGGAGAGGATACGAGGGCGAGAGGTAATTAAAAGAGTGGCTTTCGGAAACAAACGAGATTTCGAGAGTACGGCTCTGCGTATATAACAATGACGAAAGTCACTCGAAATTTTTGGTTGTTTCGACGGTTTCGAGTTCTCAGAAGAACGGAAAAAGAAAAATTGTAAAAATATTTCGTCTATTTTTTATTTATTTATTTATTTATTATTATTTAATTATTTAATGATTTATTTATATACCGACTTTTCGCGTATTTGTTCCTTGATGAATAAATCATATTCCGATTGAGTGTGAAAGAATCGAGCTGAAGATATTTAAGAAGGATCAAAAGTACGTCCGAAAAAAAAAAAAAAAATCGTTCTATTGCGTCGCCGATCGATTTTAGTTTTCGTTAATGAAAGAGCGGGTTCGTCGACGCACGACGCCTTTGTACGACACGCTACTACGCGAGATACTGTAGTTCAGTGACGTAGTTATAGGTATACGACGGCGTTAATACGCGCAGGTTCAGTGTTCGGAGCTCGTGGCCAGGCCAACAGCGCAGTAGGCAAAAGTGTAGCCCCGACTACCACCACCACCGCCGCCGATCGCTCCGACAATGACGACGATTGACTCACAAACTCCACCGCGCGGAGTCACGCTGACGCACTACGCGCCGCGCGGCCAACTTCCCGATTTTACTTATCGGAATAGTATCGGGGAATTTTCGTTCTGACGTGTTCGTTCGCGTTTCTCGATTCGCACGGGCGAATAATAACTCTCCAAGATATCGCGCGCGAACGTTTCATATTTCATCGGGCATGCCTCGATATTTCGGACAAAAGCGAAGTCTGTTTCCCTTTGTTGATTACCGGGAAAAGGTGAATCGAATCGTTGGACAAAAAGTAAAAAAAAATTCATTGTTTTACTAATAAATTCATTTTTTTAAATCAAACTATTAATTATTGTTTATACTTTTTTTTTCATTTAAAAATTGTAAAATTGTCATAAGATTTTTTTCATTTACGAGTGAATTAGATTTACCATTTTTCTTCGCGGTATAAAGTTATTTTTTCGTGAATCAGCCACTTTAATGTTTTTTTTTCTCGCAATTATTTGGCCACAATGCCTGGGAGGAATGAAAGAATTACTGGCGAGTACGTCAATTGAGTAGGTTGTAATTCCGACACGAGTGACGAAGGAGGAACCGACAGTTCAATACGGATATCTCAGTGTGGTCGGGTGACTCGAGAGCGGCACGGAGGTTGAGCCGACTCGAGCGAAGGACGAGGACGTTTGTACCTATCTCGTCGAGCTCTCCGCGCGACCTTGCGCGGTCATGTTTAATTATACGCGATCGATCGATCGATCGGCCAATCGATAGATCGTCGAGAGAAGATATATTTTTTTGTTTTCAACTAATTTTTCACTTTGATACATTCGATGGACATTAAACGCATGAATTATTCGTCGAAACGCCGCTCAAGATAATAATCGAAACAATAATCGAAATTACAATAAATAATCGAAATATATCGGAGTCGAGCAATAAAAGAGTTTCGATACCTAAACGTATCGACACGCAAACGCGGCGCTGACGCAACGAATTGCGTAGTCTCGAGGCACGAGTTACACTCTCTCGAGCCTCTCGAGAAAGATAAAAACAAAAACGGAGCGTTCGACGAAACACAACAACGGCTCTCGAGAGCGGAGGGATGATCCGTGTTTATGTAATCTCGGATACCGTCGCAGTTACGATAACGGAGGAAAGAATTCGAACGGCGAGAATAATCAATAATTTTACAACGGGATCGAGTGCTATCTTATCGCGACAAGTGTTTCGTTACTATCGAAAATTTTGTAAAAAATCGAAAAAGTTGATTTTTACAAAAAAGTTTCAGAATTCGAGCAAAATTCTGTATTTACGAATCATCGACGCAACGGAAGGAAGAAAAACCAGAAAAAGATTTCCGGTAGGAAACTGAATGGATATAAATAATTCTGCTCAGACCGGAAGCGATCGAAGAAAAAAGTGAATCACTTTTTGTTAGCGAAGGCCGTGTTGGTTGAGCCATTTAAATATACCTGCAAAATCGAACAAAATGGAACTCTGTCTTCGAACAGTAGTGGCCCCTTAACTTTGCCTTCGGGCCCTTCGGTTGGAATGTTCACTAAAAACTCCATAAATATTGTAAAGCCTCCATTCGTCAATAACGTTGAATACAATTCACAACGGTAGATCATCGAATACGACGAATGGACTAAAGAAAATTCACTTGTATGGTATAAAGAAAAAAAAAATATGGATAACGAAAAAAAAAACGCATTTCTCGGACCATCGCTGGCGATGCCTCGCTTTCGTTGCTCACAAAGGTAGCAACCGAAAAAAAATTCCGGCACGAAAAATACGTACGAGACTGCTATAGGCAATATTTTTATAGTCCACATAAAAGCAGACAGAATTCTTTATTATAATAATAATAAATAAAATTCGATAGAATTTTAAGTAGTTTCGACGTCCCGAATTAATATCGCGGCATTGACCTCTAGAACGGCTTTTTTTCCTATCGACTAACGGCCTCGGGAGGATTGTCGACAGACGAAGGGGAGGTTTCACCCCGAGAAAAGCAGCCGAGGAGTGAATAATGTGAGACGAAGTTGAAAAAAAATCGAAACGAGTCCAGGAGGAGAGAAATAGAGGACTTATTCGAGCCGACGAAGGGCATAGGTCATCGCTCGCCACATGGAATCCATAAAAGGGTCCCGGTTGGGCGTTCTTTCCACATGGGCTGCGCGGCATATCCCTCATCCAGGGCATCATTCATCGAAGGGCTTTTCAGCCACTTGCGCTTCGTGGGGGAGTGGACACTGAGCGAGTGGCGAGAAAAAAAAAAACAAACTAAAGACAAAACTCATTTGCCTGTCCGCATGGGAAAAGATGCTTCTTTGGCAAGCAAAAAAAAAAAAAAAATTTTAATTTTGATCAATTACGATATCTTCCCCATTCGAAGAATCAATACAAATTTTCAATACACGGGAATCACAATTGATTATTCCAATGAAAATATTAATAGGAGTATTATTTCTAATTAATTTGTTATAAATAATATATGCAACCCGATCATTGTTAATAATTAACAATCGATTGACTTTTATTCTGTATTTATTCACTATAAGAAAAAAAGGAATGTTTCACATTTACAATAAAAAAAAAATCTAGAAACAATTATCATCGAAAGTGTGATTGACTTCATCACGGGCGTGTCGTTCTGCGAATTGTACGCGGATAGCATATATTGTTGGAAACTTTAAGCGACTAGCCGGCAGGGAGAATAAACTAGGAATGATCAATGGACAATCAATGGAAATGAGAATAGCGAACAGGACGAAGTGAGAAAACGGTAGGGGACGGAGAACAACATGGTGAAGCGATAGCCAAGTGACGCCTGTCGCTATACGTCAGCCCTCTCCTTCGTTTTGTTTTTTTTTTTTGGTTTTTGTTTTTCTTCAATGCGGCAGGGCGTAGAGAAGGGGTTCGAAGCAACGGGGACGTTCGAATCGTGTAGGAGAGAAAGGGACGGTGAACTCGAGTAAACTCACAATAAAGCACGACTCGCGCCCCGGTAAATTTGCGTCAGAAAAAAAAACCTTTTTCCGTAATCGAGAATCAACGATATCGAATTTCGCCGGAAAAAAGGATTTTTGGAACAAATCACTATTCGAGCCGAGATAAATTGCAATTTATTTTTCACGAAATATAAATAAAAGCCATCCCCGTCATTAATGATCAACGATATCAAATTATTCCCTCACTTTATACAGCCCTCCCCTCTTTTGTTATAAAAACAAAGATCTATTTAAATCGGTCGTTTTTGGTCTCGTTCGATACCGCGTCAAAATAGATAATCACTATTTTTTGTTTTCATATCCCTTCGATTTTTCCCCCGACCAATGAGAACGATTTGTTACGATTTCGAGTCTCTAAATAGTTTTCACGGTAAAAAGAAGAGCCGCATGTTTCACCGCGACGGTAAACAATGTTCGCGCAGCGAAAAGAACAAGCGCGCAAGCCTCGTTGCCGAACAACGGAGTTGAGCCGTGCGTTTTTTCATTCTCTCCTTTCGAGATAGCCGGCAGTGACTCGTTGAGATGTGAATTCCGGGGGCCTCGAGCGATCACGGAGGCGAACCGTGGGCACTCTAGTGCACGGGGGGAGCACAAGCACAGCCTCGACGTCGGAGGGATAGCTCATTCGTGAGATAGCGGCCGCCTAGCCAGTGGTGGATAGACCACGTGACCGCGAGTGTACAGTAATACGGGCGGCAGCGGAGTGAGGGAACGCGAGCTGTAGAGGCAGTGCAGTCGGGCGCCCCGAGCGCGCGCCCGTGGTGGGGAGAGATTGCCGCTCTGCGGGCTCTCGAATGAGAAAGCGAGAGAACGAAGTGTGGGGGCGGGAGAGGCCTCCGCCACTACTCGGACGCCTCGGGAGAGAAAGAGACTCGACGAAAAAAAGAGAAACAAAAAGGGAAGAAAGAGAGAAAAAAACTTGGCGAGAGCCGCGTGGTATAGCGGACGAGCGGTTGAACGTGCATGCAGGTGTGTGCACTGTGACTTTCGTACACCGCGTCGTGCGGTACACTGTAAGGTTCGCGGCTCTCTCACTGCCGCTCCCCCCTCCCTCCGTCCCACATGCTTAACGCTAGCTTTCGGTACACACTCGTTACTTTTTTTCTCCGACTAATTAATTAATCGAGAGTAAAGAGAGACGCACACGGTTTCATTTGTATGCTTTGATGAATCCTCATGATCCACTGTCAATGAACTCGCCGGGGAACGACGGATTTTTCTTCAAACCATCACAAAGAGCCCCTTTGTGACGAAGATTTCGCACGGGGCATCTTTCGCCCCGCGATTCCGTAACAATTCGCGTCGAATCTTTGTTTTCGCGATCTCGGACGGACGGTGTGTTTTGTTTCGCGATGCGGCAGATCGAGCGACTGTGCCCGCGACGCCGGACGAATAAAGGTCGCGCACGATAGGCGATTCCGAGAAACAGGAGTGCTCGCTACAAAGGATTCGAAAAACAGGCGGGTCAGAGTCCCCGCCGATCGACGCGACCGTGTCGAAGCGCTCTTATTAGCATTAATCAGCGCATCTTTTGCCGGATTAACAGTGCGAAAAACATTCATTTGCAAGTTTCGAGCAAAAGATTTTTTTTCAAGAAATTGAAATATATTCGATTGGATCGATAACGTATTTAAATGCAAGTCTCGTCGACGTCGTTACGACGTAAACGTGACCCTCCGTCTTTTATTTCGTCGTGTTTACACGCCGTCGCTATCGTCGCCGATGAATTACTGGATTATCGGGTTTCAACGAAAAAATTAGTCACGTAACTCGCTGCGCGAACGAGACGGAAATTCGAATAACAAGTCTTAACGAGAATGAATGACAATTCGATATCGAAAATGGCGCCCCCTCCCCTTGATGAAGTGCGCACTTGTCGGGAATCGCGTAGAATTATGATTGTTTACAAGTTCGAACGCTAATACTTGGCCAGAGTTGAAAGTGAAATGAAACTCGATGACATATTTTCACCGAGCGTTTGTCTGTCCCCTCGTTCTGTCATACGCCTCGGTAATTGTTATGTTTATCTGTGAACCTCAATGTTAATATTATCCACAATAGTTGTTTTCTTTCCTATTTTTCGCTCTCAGTCCGAATTCATGGTCTTGCTTTTTTATACGACGACAAATAATTAGCTGCCGAATCGCTTTTTGCAAAATAAATTCGAGTTTTGTTTTGTGTGCTTTTTCGAATCCTTATCTGTGGACTTTCTCCCGAGACTCGGGGCTCGTGAAAAAAATGATTGAAAGGCTCTCAAAAGTCAACGCGATTTGAATGCGGCCTCATACATTAATAGGTGCACGAGAGTTGCGCGCGCGCTCGGACCGTACGCAATCGAGAGTCACGGGCACGGCGCTCTCTCTCTCTCTGCTCCTTCGCACTGCTGTCGTCTTATCGGTAAAAATAGTATTCTGCTGTCGGGTCGGGCCGCAGGTACCTCCGGTGCCTGGCTTTCAGAATTCAACATAGTCATATGTACGACGGGGGGGAGGGGGGCGCGCGCGCGCGTGCGTTGCGACACGCATCACGCCAGATACACAGACATAGAACTTTTTACTACCCCTTTTTTTGTTTAAACCATGCGCGAAACTTATGTAATTAATAAAATAAATCTAAGTTGGCACGAACATTTTTTTTTTTCGAAAGAATATATAATTTCGTAGAGAAACTGCGACTCAATTGGTTCTGTTTCGGGGACGCGAAAACCTCGAAGATATCTTTTTTACGAAGCCCTTTGTTTGTTCGTTAATAAAAAAACTATCGACATGGAAGAAATTTTTACGGGAAAAATCGGGCGCGCGAGGAAAACGAGGCGAAACGTAGGCCGAGCGAAGAGGAAATAAAAACATCGAACTTACCGAAGCAGGCTGCCGTGGTGTAGCAGAGCGCAATATGTCAGCTGACTAGACGTGCTGTTGCCGATCGTAATCCCGCAACAAGATCCCACATAATTCACCCGAAGAATATTTTTTTATGATTTTCTCGTTATTACTCCAGCCGATAAGCGTTTATCGAGTCCCGAATATCGATTCTCAGACGAATACTCGTGTATTCTATTTTCGTGATTATCTCTCTTCCCGAATTTGGGGGTTATCGGTATTATTTATTATTATTTATCTTCAGCAAATTATTGTTTAATTTATCTTCCGACTAGGTTTTCGTATTGTCGTCGCGAAAATTCAAAGTTATTTCTTTTGTCGATGAAACGAAAACTACTTCGCAAGATTATGAATTATTATTATTTTTTCATTCGTTAACGGGAGGAGAAACTCTTCGCAGGTTAGAGCTCTCTTATCGCACGGATTAATCACACTTGTTTTAGATTTTTTCGTGTTCTTCTTTTTTTTCTTTACTTCCTTGTTCGACGATTAGACCATAGCGTCGTTCGTCGTGTCTCGACTATAAGAACAATTAACCCGAAATATTATTATGTTTTTTTTGTTCTCTCTTGAGGCCGCGATGACGGTACACCGCGCGCTCACGACGACCAGCGACGAGGAACTGATGCGCGACACGACGGTGTTATCTTGCAGTATGACTCGCTGTCTGCTCTTTCTCTGTCGCTCTCTTCCTCTCTCTCGCTCCCTGTCTATATCTGTCTCTCGAGTATTACGTTTTTCTTTCGTTCGCTTGCCGTGCAAAGAAGCAGCTTTGACGCTCGCGCGGAACGATTAATCGGTACGAAACTCGCGATAATTGCCGATACCTCTCGAGGCGAGGATTAGCCCGTCGCGCGTTCACACCCAAACTCCGTGCTCTCTCCTCCCGTTACGAAATCTGCTTCAACCACCAAATCTGCGGGCGGAGGGACAAATACTGCTCTCCGCTACACTCTAATGACTGGTACAAAGTTAGGCATTCCCCCTCTATGCCGCTCAACTTTTGTTCCGTTCCACACGCGAGTTATGCTCGACGAAGATATCGCCTCTTGCCTTGCAGCCCCCACCAGCTCGTCGTGACAGAATACCGCGGACTGCGCATGCGCGAACTCACCAATACGCGAGACTCATCGCGCAGGGGGTGACGAACCAGGAGAAAGTTTCTCAGAGGTTAGGCTCACCGGGAAATACGAATCTCTTATTTTTCTCAATCAATCCTTTAATTCGGATTATCGTGACGAAACTGTCGCGCGATAAGACGATTAAACGATAATACGATGTGAAATTAGAGCAGTATTTTTAGGGTTCTTTTTTCAACAATCGTCGTCGATCTCGAAATGCGATGTATCGCAGTCGAAACTAATCCGGGAAAGTCGCTGAATAAGAAAGCGTTATTTTTTTCTTTTTATTCGTACAAGAGCCGTCCATCGTATATATCACCCATTTAATTACAATACGCCCGCGGTTTACACTATTTAAAATTGCGCGTTAGTATGTACAATAGAAATACACATTTGCGTTATCTTTTTTTTTTTTTCTCTTCCCCCTCGCGCTGTATGTTTCTTCGGCCATGCACGCAGTTTTCGGTTTCGTTTTCTCACCGCGGGGGCGGGGCAGAGGAGGGTAGATTTTCATTTTTCTCCGCAGTCTCTTTGTCACGGTAAAAATTCCTTTCGCAGTCTATGATTTTATTTATACGTTACTTAGGACCGATGTCGATCGATAATCTAATTTAGCCGATTATCGATCGTTTCGCGATCAGGCGCATAGCGTTTTCGATACAACACGATCGAAGCGAATTTATGTGTAAAAAAGAAGAAAAAAAAAGACACGTGATTGCACCAATTTCGTATAGTTTTCGTATAAATCGACATCGAGTTGTAGAAACGAAAATATTCTTAAAAAATTCGTTTTATAAGAATCTTTGTGATTTAGATAAATAATTATACTCGTAAAAAATTCGTCCTCGCAGCGTCGTTAGGTGAATCACGAAACGAGGAAAAACCCAAAAATGGATTGATAAACTAAAAAAAATTGATTAGAATTTCGACAAATTAATCGCGCGATTGCGTATCGTCGAGAAATAATATGAATGTGATGATAATTATGCGAATTCCAATAGCTTGCTGCAATAGTCGCAGTTGATCACAATTTGATTACATTAAGGTCGCGTGCGATCGCGTCAATCTTCGAGGTCAGTAGAAATCGGAGTCTGAACTGTGCTGGGAATCGGCGCCTCCGCCGCAGCCGGATCTGCCGTTCAAATAGACCTCGGATGTTTGCTGTATGGACGGCGATTGTTGAGCTGCTTCTCCGTTCGTTCCTGCGCGTTTGCAACAAGGACAAAAAAAAATTAACGTAATTCGAAAATTTCGCACGCTTCAAGTTTCGTTGTCCTTGATTATTCAAATTAAAAGAAAAAAAATAACGTAAAAGATTCTTTTTAAAAAACGCGTTAGGGCAATTTTTTAAATAAAAAATATTAATAAAATTTTAATAAAAAAATGTAAATAAAAAAAAAACTAAAAAATTGAAAACGGAAAATTGTTATAGCTGAAAATTTCATTAATTGACGATTTTTTAAAACTTGAATCCTGCTATTTTTCTTGTTTTTCGAATTATCTGTAAACATCACGTTGAATGAATATCACATTTAAAACTGCGTATGATTACCGTGAGCGGCGAGGATCGTCGCGAGACATCTCGCCACCGCCGGATTAGGCGCGCAAGCAAGCGCCGGTGTGAGGCCATCGGAATCCGCTGCTACGACGCTCGCCCCGAGTTGAAGAAGTCTTCTTGTGATCTACAAAAAAAAATCATGAGGTTTTACACACGAGGGAACAATTTCACAAATTGTTCCTGTCGATCAGTGAGTTTTATCAAATAATCAACCGTGACGAGTCCGTTGCTGGCCGCCAAATGGAGCGGGGTTCGTTGTTGCTTGTTGACCATATTTATTATCTGGGCCCTGTGATTGTGAGCCTTCTGGGGATTGTCGCTCGAGCTTCCGAGTGTCTCGATGTGATCGAGGAGAAGCGAAGCGGCCGTGGAATGTCTTCTCTGGCAGGCGAGATGCAACGCCGTGTTATTCGACGAATCGATCGCTCGAACGTCGGCTTTCCACTCGAGCAATAGTTCTATTCATTGCAACAGAAAAACAACGATTGATTCAATAAATAACGTCAAATATCGAGCACCGTTAAGAACTTGCAAGGGTTCAACTATTATGATTAATTTACGAAGGGACGGAAAAAAGAACAAACCGATCGCATTGGTTTGGCCGGTAATAGCAGCGTGAAGCAGAGGCGTTCGCCCGGCGTAGTCCTGAGCCTCGAGCCCGGCGAGTTCCGGGCCCACGGCACTTATTATCAGTCTGGCACACTCGACTGAACCCGCGGCAGCGGCGACGTGCAGCGGCAATCTTCCTCGCGGCGTATCGCGAGGAGCCGCCACCGCCTGACCGCCGAATTTGTTTATCAACAATTCCAGACAATGAGCCGATCCTTGATGAACCGCACAGTGGACGGCCGAGAAGGGATTTCCTGTGACGCAAAGAAAAAAAAAAGATAAATAAAACTTACATCATTGATACATATTAAAGAGCGTGTCATTCAAACAGTACAGTACAGTTTCGTTTAAAAGTGAGATTCCGAGCGAATTTCTAATATTTTCCGATGGAATAAAAATCTGAGAAAAATCAATCATACAGAAAGTCCTTGAGAAGATCAATTTTGCAGAACAATGCCAAAAAGTTGTAAACAAATCAGTAAAAAAAATTGTTCATCGAATCACTCGGCGACTTAATTTTTTTAGCCGGACTTGATTCGTAACTTTGACTGAATACGTTCTAATAGAAAAACTAATTTCTAATATTTAAAATTGGTTTTTTGTACGGTTGAAAATTCGCGATTTCTCTGCACGAGCTCGCAGAAACACTGTTGATTGTAACACTAAAGAATTTTCGAATTAGTCGATCGAACTAATCAAGAACTATCTCAAAAACGAATTAATATGAAAAATTGATTGATGTAAAAAAAAACATTACCTTCCAAAGATTCTACAACATTCTGCTCAAGCAAGTACTCAACACAGTTCGAATTGCCGTTGTAACAGGCCCAATGCAGCACCGTGCATCCTTGATCGTCTTTCAATGTCGCCGCGGTCGGATCTGCGTTCACCAGAGCCGCCAATGCTTTCAATCTTCAATCGACGACGAGAAACAAAATATAATTAACGCATGTTGAAATTTTTTCAAACTATATTCATTGCGATCATCGAGACCTGTTTTCGAGTATAGCGAAAACAGCTTTCTGATTCGCAATTGGAACAACAAAAGACTAATTCGATCCAAAAACGAAGAAAGAAATCTAAGAAAATGCCAAAGTTCATTTTACTTGCTACACGAATTGTACCCGGATTAAAAAAAATGAATTCGTCAACGATAAAAGTACGTCCATAATAAAAGAGGAAGTACCTCCCGCAAGCAGCAGCGAGATGCAGTGGAGTTTTGCCGTTCGAATCCTGAGCTCCGACTTGAGCGCCGTTCTCGAGAAGAAGCTCGACCAACGGATGATCCCTCTCGTGAATGACCGAGCGAAAGAGTGGCGTGTGCTTGTTGACATCCGGTATGTTGCAGTCGGCCTTCCATTTGAGCAATACTCTCGCGCACTCCTGATGACTGTTGGCAACCGCCAGGGCAAGGGATGTGCGTTGTTTAGCGTCGCAACGATCGACGACCGAACGATCTTCGGCATTTTTAAGCAGAAGCTTCAGGCACTCTTTGTGACCCATCGCGGCGGCACAGTGGACGGGAGTTCGCCTCGTTAGGTTGTCCTTTTGTTTAGTTTTCCAACGAAAAGAAATGAGTAAAAAATATCGTTACTCTCACAGTTCAAGATGCGATAAATATGGAGATAATTTGTTTGGTTTGTACTTGAACGGAAACGAAAGCAGCGCATCGTAACAGCAGCCTAACGCACTGCTCGTGGCCCCGGTACGAGGCGAGATCCAGTGGAGTTTTTCCCGTGTCCTCCTTCACGTTCGTGCTCGGCGAGAGCGGCAGTAAGAGTTTCAAAATTTTTCCGTGCCCGTGATAAGCCTTCGGAATGACACGAAAATGATGATAAAAAATCAACAATTTTCCACTACAATTTCCGCCGGCGAACAAATAAATAGATAAAGAAGTACGCAAATAAGTGAGATTATCTCACCGCCAAATGCAGAGGAGTGATAGCCGGTGTCGGCGGGTCTTGTCGTGACAACGAGGCCGTCGACGGGGCCGTTATCGCGTGTATCGCTGAATTCCCGAGCACAGTGTCGTGAAGAAGAGTCTCGAGAACGGGCTCGTTGCCTCCGGCGACCGCGTAATGAACGGAAGTGAAACCCCGCTTGTCGCGGATCTGAGGATCGGCTCGGTGAGCCAGCAGATACTTTACACACCTGCGAAAAAGATAAGACATCGTAAGAATTCAAAAAAGAACAATATTCATCGATAAAGCTTGAAAAAAACTAAAATGAGATTCATCAAATAATTTTTTGCGAACTCACTGGCCACCATCGTCGGCGTGATTAGGCGCGGCGGCCGCGAGATGAAGCGAGGTCGCTCCGTTTATGTCCTGAGCGTTTGGATCGCTTCCGTAACCCACGAGCGTGAACACACACAGATAACGTCCCTGACTCGCCGCGTAATGAAGCGCCAGACGATTGTCGTTGTCGGAGAGACGAAAATTCGCTCCGCTCGATAACAAAAGATCGAGACAGTCCACGGAACCCTGCAAAGATACGAATTTCGTGGGTTCTTTTATCTTCACGATCTCACTCCGATCATAGACAATTTTTTTTCTGTTGATCTATCACAAGTTGGATCACGTATTGCAATAAATGGAGAAAATTAAACACTACCAAAAGTTTGAAATCGTTTCGTTACGGGACTGATCCTGACGAAAATGTATCGTAATTTCTTCTTTTTTTACGGTCTATGAATTTCGATCGACTCGATTATTCACGAATTTGTTAATAAATCTATTTTTTTTACGTTAAATGCAGCGGAATGAAGTGGAGTCCTTCCACCGATGTCGCGGGAGTCGATTTTGCGACTGTCGACTTGCAACAACTTTCGACAAACTTCGATGTGCCCGGCGAGGCAACTGAGGTGCAGAGGAGTGCGTTGCTCGGCGTTTCGCGCGGCCGGCGAGGCGCCGCACTCGAGGAGCGTCGTCGTAAGGCATTCTTGCCCAAACCTGTACGAAGGATTGCAAAGAATCGATTAGAGAATCGAGAGATTCCTTGACAAAGAAAAAATGATAATGACTAATCGTTTTCATACCAAGCGGCAACGTGCAGTGCGGTATTTCCATTTTTGTCCCGTGTGTCGGGCGAGGCACCAGCGTCGAGCAGGCTCTTCGATCGCGTGAAACGTCCGTGTATAGCGGTCATGTGAAGCGGTGTTCTGCCGTCCTCGGATTGAACGTTTATACACGCGCCCGCTCGCAATAGCGACTCGAGACAATCGACGCCTTGACTGCTCGCCGCCGCAACGTGAAGGGGCGTTTGACCACGGTAATTCGCGGCCTCTGGAATAAGAAGAAAAATCGTACGATCACAACGGAGCAAATTCATCGATTATCCGAAATTAAAAAAAAAATGTTTATCTTAGAAAACAAAATTTCAAATAAACAGTAAAACCTCGACAAACCGGGCATGCGGTTTATCCATGACCAAATTTCTTCCAAAATAATTTTTTTTTAGAATCGCAATCTTTTAGAAAAAACTGCAGTGTAATTGAAAATTTTGGCAATAATTTCTCCTTCTTGATGCTTGTCCCGAAATAATCGAGGCAGTGTACTGTAGGTATAAGAAAAAGAAAATGTTCTTCAACAAAGACTCAAACTTGCCGATATTGGCACCGTGACGAATAAGTTCGGCCACGGCCTCGACGTGACCGTTGAGACACGCGATGTGCAACGGCGTGTTGCCGTAAACATTTTTCGCCTCGATGTCCGCACCGGCCTCGATCAACATTCGCACGCAATCGACGCGACCAGCCGCCACCGCTGCGTGCAACGGTGTGTACAAATCACGATCCTGCGAAACAGAACAAAAAAGAAATTAACACGAATCTACACTTGGTTTGCAACAGCAATTTTTTTCGTAATTTTGGCTCTTTTTTTTTTTACCATTCGAACGAATGGTAAAGGATATTGTAATTTTATCCTCGTCGAGAACGAAACGAAGCGAGAACGTCGAGCTATTTTTATTGGGTCGCAACAAAACAACGGAAATCTACAGAGGAATAGAGAAATGGCAAAGCTCACTTTGACATCGACGTCGGCGTCCTTGTCCATCAGCATTTTTAGAACGGCGTCGTGGCCCATGTAAGCGGCGAAATGCAATGCGCGACGATCTTTCTTGTCGCGCGCGTCCACCACGCAACCCGGTTGCGACAGAAGCAATTCCGTCATTTCCGAATGGCCGTTGAACGCCGCGTGATGAAGACTCGTTCTTCCGCCCCTGTCGACAACGACGGATGAATGAATTTTATTCAAGACACAAACAGCATGTACTCGTTGCATTTTGCATTAGGCAATTCGTTGCGCGTGGCTAATCTGTACTGCCAGTAATAAGAAGCTCGTAGTTCAACTGAACGTAAAAAAAGAAAAAAATTATGTGAAACAATAGCTAATAGATTGAGAAAGAGTATGAATTAAAAGATACAAAATTGTTAAATATTTAGAAACGAATATTCGAAAAATAAAAATTGACAATAGAAAAAATGTGTTTTCCGCAATACTCGTAACATAGATTCTTTTTTCGTCTTCCAAATCTTGAACTTTGCAATGATCACTGCTCTTTTAATCATCAATCAATTTCTTTTCCAACAAACTGATAAATGCCAAAAATTCAAAAAGGAGCAAACTGTAAATAGCAAATAATAATAATAATTTGGGAGTTCTACAGTACAGTGTTTCTAAGAGCAACAATTCCGATAAATAATTGCAAATTAATAATTTCCTACCGGTCGGTGACATTTATATTGAAGAGCCACGGAATCATGTATTCCGCGCATTGCACCGCGTTGTTCGCCGCCGCTATGTGCAGAGGGCTCTGCCAATTTCGATCTCGAACGTCCACGTGAGCGCCGTACTTGAACAAAACTTCCAGGGCTCGATGATTGCAAGAGCGGCAAGCTCTGTGCACCGGCGTCAGCCATTCCTTGTCCTTGCTATTCACCTCTGCTCCGCAGAGCAAAAGAGTTTCTATTATCGTCGGATCACCCCTGCGAAAACAACCCAACACATAAATCGTTAGCGCGCTTCAATAATTTTTTATTCCCATTTTTGTAACTGAAAAGTCGATTGGTGAAATTTTCGAAAAAAAAAAGGTTTTGAATTTGAGAAAAATTTGAAACTTCTCGCACCTGTAGGCGGCGGCGTGGAGCAAAGTTCTCTGCTCCGAATCCTGCCAATTGACGTCGGCTAGATCGGTGAGCAAGGCGCGAACTTCCTCGACGCTTCCTTTGAATATCGCTTGGAGCAGAGGCGGCTGACAAAAGACAAAAAGCATAAAAGTACGGAATTCACTTTCCTCGTGCGACGCGCATTCCGTTCGCAGTACGACAAAACGTGTGACTTTTTTTCCACGCGAGCAAATTTGCTTTCTGGGCGAATCGACTGACCAAAAAACAATCAGTCGCGTCGACGATCGCGGAGCAACAGTTGAACAAAATTCCGACTATTAAAAACGCGTTAGCAAGCAATTTATCACCCTCGTGAAATTCGTGATATTAAAAAACTATCTTCGAGATCTCGAGAAAATAAGAATTATGATAAATTCGCGATAGTCGCGAAAAAACGTTTGGCGAAGTTCGATCGGAGAGCAATTGTCTTTTTTGAATAATTGATGCAACGGTGATTCGCGGTGACCGCAGGTTAGACGTTTCTAACCTCAAAGCGATCGCGTAAAAGTTCAAAGCTCGCGGAAATTCGTCGACGAGAAGGTTAGAAAAGGAAAAAAAAAAAAAAGGGTAGAAGTAATCGACTCACCTCGTCGGTGATTTCTCGGACGTTCATCTTTTCGCGCACTCCTTAAGTACCGTGGCAGTCATTTAGACGTAAATAATTGAATCGGCGAAGGTGCGGTTTGGCATGGACAAGCGTATAGCTGTCAGCGGTGTGTTGCGGTGTTCGACGCCGTGACGGAGACCCGGCATGTTAGTAACATGCCCTGTCGCGCGACGTGGGAATATTGTGGTTATTTTCTCCTCTTATTTTTTCTCTCTCTCTCTCGAATAATCGTCGCGCGGCGTTGATGAGCGTCGAATGATATATCGCATCGATCAACGGGGTCTTTGACCCAACGAGTCGGAGGCTTTTAATCGCAAGGACAATATGCAAATATCATGGAAATACGGAGACAAAGGATGCATCGGCTTCGCTCGACTCCACTTGTCCCTGTTGGTTCCTGTCTGTATTTATAGATGTGAATGGCACACCGAACGTCCCCCTCCCCCGATCCGCCACGGCATATTGGGCATCTCCGTTTGTCGTCTCTCTTGCTCGTTCGACGTTACGAAGCTTTTTTTCACTCGCACCCGCATGATTTTCCGTGTCACCGAACGCCCTCTGGCGGCGCGGTGACGGACGAGGCGCCGCAAAAATTTGAAACGTTTCCGATCCTCGACTCGACACTTCTCGAGCTCGAAGTCTCGGAGAATAAAAGAATTATTATTAGCAGAGCTTAATAATTGTTAATTAACGTTTTGGAGTGACCATTCTCGAGATTTTCGAGTGTTTCACGCTCGGAGAACTTTCGACGATTCCATTTTCTATAAGAACACGTGGCCGAATAAAAAGTAATTGGCGAATCGAGGATGCATGAAGATTCTTGATAAAAATACGGCATGCATGTTTATACATATTATTTTATTACCGATCGTTACAGCGTTGCAATAAGTACTGTATAATTGTATAATTTACGCTTTTTTTTCTGTATATCTCGATTAGATGGATAAAGTTATTGAAAAAAGTTTCACTATCCATTCTTACGATGAGTGTCGACAATCGTCCGGTACTTCGCTGACTCCTTCTTTAGATAAAGTTGGATTCGCATGACGATTAATAATCTCTTTGAGACTCCGAAAAATCCGGCCACGAATCGATAATTCGAATGCACGTTGGATTATTATTGCTCGCGATTGGGCCGTTACTATATTTTATTTTTTCGTCTAATCGGAGAATTAAATATTATGCTTATGTAAACTATTCTTACAAACTCTCATCGAACTCTTTGAAAAATCTAAGCCTCTATTCGTAGAACATTCGAAATTTCCATTCGCCGAAAGAAAGTAGAGAATCGAAGCTTTCGAGCGATAGGATGAATTTTTATTAGGGAGAAACTTTCACGCCCGTTTTGGAGCAACGAAAAAATCTCGAAAGCCTCCTCGAAAAATATCTGTGATTTACCGATAAATGAATACAAAAATAAATCATCCGCCGTCAGGCTATCGTGTGCTTCGTTGCGATATAACGAATTTTCGACGATAAAATTGATATCCCACGATTATCGTTTCCTTAATGGAGAGTTCGTCGATTCCAGGCAAAAAACCTTTTTTCTTAATTAAAAAAAATCATATATTAACTTTATCCGATTATTTGTCGACAATAGTATTCCGATCATTTTAGAAAATTTCATTGTACGAATATTCAGAATTGTAGAAAAAGTACATTTTTTTAAATAAGAATAAGAAAAAATTTGAGCCATGAAAAAAAAACCCTTTAGAAAAAGGGTCAAAGACCCGAAAAACGATTCGGGTTTCCGTTCGCGCGTGTCTCGAACTGTATGGCAACTCTATTCTCTGGAAAGTATGATAATACAATTTTTTTTCGTCAACTCGTCAATGATAGTGAGAAAAATCACAATTTTAATGTCAAAAATTAAAAATAAACAGCCGCGATATTTTACAAAGACAATAAAAATGAAATAGAAATTGATTCAACAAGCGATAACGGATAAAATACCGATTACACGCTCGCCTCGCGGCTATCATAATTATCGCGAAATGTTGTGAATTTTTATCACAACGGGCTAAGTCGCCGAAAAATCGTCGCGATTGGTTACGAATTCGTCCGTCCCACATTCGCACTTTGGCGCAGTCTTTCGTGAAAAAAATTAATCGAGCTTTTCTTCCCCGCGACGTCACAGTCGTCGATTATCTTTTTTTTCTTTGCGAAAAATTGTGAGTTCTCTTCGTGAAATTCTTATTCGTAATCATTGTCGAATCGATCGTCGTGTCCCCAGACTTTGCTGCCGGTATTCTGCTTCGCCGACCAAACCTGCTCGTCGGTCAATTTGTCTTTGTGCCCGCGCGGCGATCTCTTGTCGTTTCTGTGCTCTTTGGAACTTTCGCTGGCGCCGGAGCCTCGGATTGCGCGCGGGAACGGTCCGGAGCCTCCGCCGTTGGGTCCGCGGTTCATTTTTTGCACCTGCTGCGGCTGCACGGAATGCGGCGGCAATTCGTTCCTCGTCGGCTCGTGAGTGACCGTCGGTATCGCGTGATTCTCGTTTGTTGAGCTTTTCGCTCCTTTCGTCAGTATTCCGTAAAAATACGACTCCGAATTGAATTCTCGGCCGGTTCGAAATTGCGAATCATTGTCTCGCGAGCCTCCTGCGATGAGAAAAAAAAGCATAAATTAATAAAATAGTTTTTCACAAAAATGACGGGTTTACAATGATACGGAAGAATGAGACAAAAATTCGTGCACGCACCGAGAATCGATGCGTAAAAAGTTTCGAGCTCGCCGGTCAGCGGCTCGTAGCACTGATGAGCGAAGTCGATGATTAGCAACAGAAGCGCGCGCGTGCGGGCGCTCACGTTGCGATTAACGAGAATCGTTCGAGCCTTGTTCACGATCTTCTTGAGCTCTTTGCTCGCCGTTATCTCGCCCCTCGCAGTGAGTGCCGCTTCGATTCTTTTCGCGTTCAAGTAGATCTGAAAAAAAAATATTAGAGAAAATATTCGATAAGTATTGAAGCGCGGTGTCTGCAAAAATAAGGATAGATTAGATAGCAAATAATAAACTCACTTGGATCGCGACTGTTTCGGTATCGTCCTCGGTCGCGGTGTCGAGCAAGAGGCTGCAACAATTGATGAGGGCCGGTCCGAGGTAAAAATCTATCGTGTCCATCGACAAAGCTTGAATCGTGCTCCCGATTACCCACGCTAGATTCGACAACTGCAACGGATTTTCTTTGCGCCACTCGTCCTTTTCTGCACTCGCCGAGAAATAAACATAAAAATAATTTGTAATTAATTGGTTCAACTAAAAAAGACGATCGACAAAACGCCAGTGGATCCGAAATTATTGTCCACAAAATTCGATAAAACTTATTGCTTGCAATATGATTAAAAAAGGAGGGGTGAATGGATAACTCACTCTCGTAGCACTCTTGCATCATGCGCAAGAGTTCGCACTTTATTTTCGACGCCATTTCCGTTATAGTTTTAACGTTCTTCGAATTCTCGGCGTTGTAGAGCTTCATTATTTTTATGCCGAAGCAACGATCGGCCAGAGCCTGTTTCCACAGTTTTTCCACCAGAACTCTGTACACAAACAAGTATGAAAATTTATTTTTGCAATCAGAAAATTAATTCCTTTATTTATATCAAATTGTAAATTTTTTTAAATTAAATTTATTATGTAAAAAAATTTTTTTTTACTTCAGGGACAAAAGAGAGATTATTAAACTCGTTACGCACTCAGGACTTTGACTCTCCGCCAGGCTTTCGATGAAAGCTGCCAATTCCTTGACCCTGTCGTCGGAGGACGGTTCGTCGATGCGCAGATCGTTGTATATCCTGTCGACGAGTTCGTCGAGTTCCGACGTTATTGGCGATGACGGCTGACCCGGACGACGAAGTACGCTGTCCCTTTCCGCCGGGCGAGCCCATCCTCTACCTCTGCCGATCGACGTCATTTTTCTGACAATGAAAAAACTTTTTTTTTTTCATGATTTGTGTCAAAAGTAAAAAATACACAAATTGGTTTCGCCGTTAAGTGCATTAAAAATGTTTTTTTTTCTGTTATAAAAAATTCTTCGATACGGAACTAAAACCGAATCGCTTCGCCGATAGAAATAAATCATATATTATTTTTATTTTTCATTTATTGTCAATTCAACGAGTAAAACACTTTTGTACAATTTTTATAACGAAACGTAATCAACAAAACAAATAACAACAATGCCACATCACCGATTGTTGATGAAATATTCTGCGAAAGAATATCCATCGAATTGACGTAGGTTAGGCTCGAGAGCGAATTGTTCCGAACAATCGCTCCGAAATGAAAAACAATCGAAACTCGAAAAAAAGAAAAACAACGAACAAGCATAAACAGAAGATTTATTCGATCACGTCGCGACGATTTTTATGCTGAGTACAAAATAATTGCCATACTTATTCGCGACACTTCGTTGATCCAAAATTCGATATTATTTTTTAATCGCTCAGCGTCAAACGGACTTCCGGTCGGTCGGGTGAAAAATCTTGAGCATATTTGACTGCGTTTCACTGTTGATATTATCGAAACACGTCGATAATACGACAGTCGCGCGGAATTTCGAAGTATTACAGACTGGTTTATGGCGCCGAAGGAATTTCGTTGTGACAGGAATGCCGGATGGCGATTACAGATTTCACTTTTGACCCGCTGTCTCTCGTTTTCCGGGCTTCTCCCCCTCGCAGTCGCTGAAGTGCCTGACCGCGCGCGCGGGCGTCAAATAACCGATGGTTTCGTCGCGAGACTGTCGGGCGCCGTCGCGGCTTTTTACTCGCGAGTGTATTATTCCTTAAATTACCGTCGTGATGAACGTTTCAAACGGTACATTCCGAATTGAACGCCGACCGACGTTTCTCTCTTTCTATCCTTCGCGATGAGAAAGAGAGAAAAGTCGCTCGGCGTTGATTCGGAACCGAAACGACCCGGTCGCGGTTCCCGAGCCGTCTACTTTAACCACTGCCGACTGCCCCCACCTTTTGATATGCAGCCAATAGGAAGCGCGCGTTTCGAGGGTCGTAAACCGCGACACTCGGTCCTTATTTTTTGCCACGATTATACATGCGTTAGGCGAGAGGGTTGCTTAGAAGGGCCGCAAACCTCTGTGTTCGATATTTGCGGTAAGCGATAGATAATAATTAACCGGTCAAGTAACTGCATTTCGTTGCTTTACTCTCTTGATATCAGAGGCTTTCCAGTCGCTCGTCAAAACGATGTCCATCACTTCTTCCGGTCCTCCCATTGGTCCGCTTCGTTAGGGCAGGGTTGCATCTCACGGAACGAACCAATCAGAAGTAAGTGATGAGATTTCAAGGAACGACTGGAAAGCGCCTAATTGCGGGTCGCCGTCCGATACGGACAGTGTTTCCACTCCTTCCTCGTTTTGCCACTCGATATAAAGTTTTAATAATAACGCGCGGTATAGACATCGTAATTATTTCGGATTCCATAAATTCGAGACTTACATATCGCATGGGATGGGCACGTGGGTTTTTAAATAAACATCAGCGCACATTGTATATCTTGTTATTTTCATTAAGTATCTTCGCTACATAGACATTTACATGTATTCGCACGATAGGCCTATTTATAATTGTCTTGTATCATTTATTACAGTTAAAAAAAAATATACCTTTCTTCAATTCAAAAGTGCAACGGCCGAAATAAACGCGAGACAAGAAGATAGAAGCAAATACATGCGATTCACGCGTTATCTTTCGTAATAACACTTTTAATTCTTTTTTCCTTTATCGACTCCGTTGCTTTAGAGCTCTGCGGATTTTGAGATTTTTTTTTTTTCTCTCTTGTAACAAACTCGTTCTTTCGTCGCGCATTTTACAAATGTAAAAAAAATCGACAGAGCTCCACAGCACTTTTATCGGTACCGCTTAATCGGAAAATTAGACCAGCGAGAAAAATTCGAAAGAATTTTGAATTTCGAAAAATTGTATTTGTTCGCGGTTATTAAAAATTCGTTCGCGAAATTTTTCTTTTTCAATCGAATCAGAGATTCGAGGATTGACGAAATTTTGTTTTGAAAGTGAAATTAAGATCGAGTAAAAGCAGTATCGATAAATTTGAAATCGTTGGTCTTCCGTTATAAAATTCGGCGCGTCGATCGCTGACAAACGGAAGGGCGTGCGTCGCGCGATTTTTCTGTAACTCATTCGATCGTGCGAAACGCGTCGATTCGTTTCTCCAGCGATCGACGTTACTTCCCTTATCGTCGCTAATCAATCCAGGTACGTTATACGAGGAAGAGCCGCCGCTGCAGCTACCGAGCGCCTGCGCTATTGAACATCGAATTTTTACCTCTCTCTAACGTATACAATACAATCGAATTACGTAGCATTGTTATATTAGGCGGATCTGGTTTATTTGTTTATTTAACACTGTGGTCAGTCATGATATATCTACAACGCGCTCCAAGGTAACCGAGAGTGATTCGCGCGGTTAGCAAAAAAAATGGCGATTGATGAAAAAAAAAAGTAACCGAGCCTCGGAAACCATGAAAAATCTTCCAGGAATCTTCACAAAATAATCATAAATATATATATTTTCTTTCTGAATACAATAATTGGCAAGATCATAATGAAGAAAAAATAATCTTGAGAATACGAGAAAACAATAAATTGAAGAGCGAAAATTTGTCGAAAAATTCCTTTCGTCATTGCGATGAGAAAAAAGGCGTTTTGCTCCGGTCGATGGATAACTCGAGCGCGGGATACAAAAAAAATATAGAAAATGATGGAAACTCGCGGTAAAATGATTGTACGGCAGATAGTGTGTACGCAAGATTATTCTTCATTGTGCTGAAGTATATATGCATAGTTTTCTTCTTTCGGTAAACCCCAAGAAAGAGGAATTACGTTAAATAATTAAACTAGAACAATTCACCGAGGAACATCGAAGGTACTGTTTGAACGATAAATCGACGCTAACGTGCCGAAAAATCATTTTTTTTCCGGAATCCCAATAAAATTTTGTTTTGCTCTGTTTTTGTTAATTGAAGAAAAAAAGAAAATTTATTTACATTTCAGAATTGTTGTAAAAGAACCGAAACGATTGTTGGCTGTTATAAAAACGGAACGTATTTCTTCGCGTTTTAATTGTTTGCGGCACGCGTAGCGTCTTTTTATCCGTCATATCCTTTGTCGCTTATGCATTCTAACTTAAAGTAACAAGATTGAATTTTTCAATGTCGATTTTCCGTACCCTAAGCAGCATACTTTCAAAATACTTTGTCAAGACAATCGACGCTGGATTTAGAACTTTAAACGCAAATTTTCCTCAGGCTCGTCTTTTTTGTTTCACGAAAAGTTATTTTTTAATTGTCCAGCGTCGACGTTTTTTTAAAATAATTCTCGTTGTTGCTCTTTGTTTGATTTTTTTTTTTTTTTTTCTAATTCTAATACTTTAATTATAACAACGATTCTCTTTGCGGTCCCAGCGCCGCTCGAACCAACACCGAGAATGGAAAAATATTCTACAATAGCCTATACAATATTTCTCTGAAAGCGAGTTTTGTTTTGTTTTGTTTTAATCGTCTTGTTTCTTTCTCAACTCGCACGCTAGTCAATTTGGATTCAAATCCGTTCGCACATTGTGAATATTCCGTGGACTGTGCATGGATCTCAATCGCCGTTGGAACTTGATCGGTTTGTTTGTTATTTTTTACATAAAATTCCTCACACGCAGGACGGTAAATCCGATAACGTCGACATCACAAATCGTTTCGATTATTTGAATCGCGAGTCGGTTAATAATTATTCATTAAGGCGAATGAAGATTGCAACAATACTGAGAAAAGCGTTTCATCGAATAGTCAATTATTTCTTCTCAAAACTATAAAATATGATTAAAAAAATATTTTTTCCAAATAATTCATGTGTTCAGCTCTCAAAGCGTGTTCATGGCCAACAAAAAAAAAATATCGAAACGAGAAAGCAAAATAAGGTAATTTTTCAGTCACCGTATTTGTTTTGTTTTTATAATATTTTTTTTCATGACAGCTTGTAATATTCTGAACGCATGTGCCTTTCAGCAAAAAAAAAAGATTTATGATCTCCCATAGTTTCGGAGAAAGAGAGAGTGATAACTTTGACTCGAATTTCGGATCGTCAGTTTAGAGACGAATAGAAGAAGATCGTTAGAAAATGGCCCTTAATAGGCGCGTTTCCGTCGCTCATCGAAGTGATTCGGGACATGCGCCTATATCTACATACATTCATCTATATAAGTACATAAATAATATTGCCCCACCCTTTCGATGAGCAACGCAACCCGCCTCGAGCCTATTTACTCCAAAAAATGGCACCTCCCCATTATGACGATTCCATGAAGTTTGTAACCAAAATCCTTAAAAATTCCAATAAAAAGTTATCAAACTCTTGACAAATTCTAGAAAACGCTTAAAAAATTGAAGAAGCTCTCAATTTTCCAACGAAAGCTCCTCTCTATCGTTTTCGGCATCCGCTATTCGAATCTTCCCACGAAACTCTTTCCTAGCCGACTATCAAGATCGATTCATCAAATTCTTTTCGCGCGCGTTCGAAAAATCCGACGCTTTAATCCTTCTTGTTATCCTGAACGTTGAATCCTACGGTAATATTCGTGCTGCCTTTGAGACTGCTCGCTAGTGTCAGAATCGGCTCGTCCTGAGGAATCTCGATCGGCGCCGTTGCCGAAGAAGCGGCCGTCGGGCTGACGGCGTTGAGCTTCCAATTTTCCAAATCCTCGCACGACATCGTCGAGAACGAGCCGGCGTTCTTATCGGACGCCTGACACGCGTAATCGACGTCGGTCTTGCGCGAGACGTTCTGCGGCGTCGTGACGCTCTGCGAGCGAGCCATTGTTTTGCTACGATGAGCCGGGCGCGAGTGAAATGACGAGGAACCCCCTTTCAATTTTTTCGTATCCTGCGCCGCGCTCTCGCCAGCTATCGAGGCGGTGGAACGCGATTTGTCGTTTATCGATGACGAACTACCTCGGGCACGATCCAAAGACCAATTTGAACTCGATAAAGACGTCGCACCGGCGGCCACAGCCGCTGCTTCCTTTATTCTCACGTCCTCGTCCGTAATTTCCATGCTCTCCACTCGGAACCTGAATTTCAAAAAAATGTAATCAATCGAAAAAAATTGTTGATAAAAAAGAATTGCACAACGCTTCTTTATAAGCGAAATAAATTAACAAATCTATCATTCAAATTAATAAATTATCAATCAATTAATCATCAACTATTTAGAAAAATTGTTCGACGAATCGAATGAAACAAAATCGTTGCAAATGACCTTCCGATTTTCTTGAAGCTGCTTCCGGGCTTGACGAGACTCGACGATATGTCTTTGCTCTGCTCGAAGATGCATTTAACGTCGCGTTTCTGTTCCTCCTCGGTCTGTCGCAGCGTGAGGGTGTGTTCCTCGTCCTCGTCGACGATCGGCTCGCCCGCGCTCTCGTCGCGGGTCGCGCGTTCGCGCAAGTTTGCAAAATCGCCGCCGCTCTTTCTTATCAGACCGTCCTCGTTGCTGTAGTAGTCCGTGTAGGAAATACTTCCGCGGCTCTCGCCGCGCGAATCCTGGTCGATCGACATGCAGAAATCGTTGAAGTCGAGATCGAGACAGGGATTCGCGGAGAATTTCGGGCCACCGGTGAACGGCTGAGTTCTATGAAAGAAAAATAGGAATAAATAAACAAAAAAGTAGATTAATAGGCGGCAATTCAGTGAACCTCTGCGGCAATTGGACCTTTTTCTAATTTCTTCTGGAAACGGAGTGCAGGCAAAATTTTCATCAAAAGTAAATTGGACATTTTTTTATTTTTTCTTAATTTATCAATATCGTACCCGTCGTTACTGACGAGACTCATGGACATGCTGCATTCGCCGGCTGACGTTGGCGCCGGCGACGAGGGCTCAGAAGACAGGAAAGACTGCGGCTCGCTGCTCCATCCCGTGCCTGTTGATTAACGCACAAAATAATTGTAATTGTCATTTACGAGCAAATGTTTTATTTACTTACTGTTTGGACTTATCGGCGAGAGTTGATTTCTCAGATCGTTGCCCTCGGCTTCCGGTCCGGGTTTGTAATGAATCGGCGCCGGCGTGATGTATCTGTTACACAATTAGCGTTTGCCGAAAGACGATAAAAAAAAACGGGCATCGTGGTACGATTATTCAGGGATTAAATAATTCACGAAAATATACAATGAATTAATCGTTATCGCAATTTATAAATAATTCACGTAAATTCTGTGAACTAAAACGGTGGGCCTCAACGAATGAAAAGAAAACGGAGCGTAAGCTCACGTTAATGGTCAAAGAATAAACAACGATTCTTTGGAATCGCGACTGATATCTCGCGATTGAGAAGATTGTATCGTTACATTTCGAGATAAGGCTCGGATAGAAATTCAAAGAAATCCTGTAGGGATAGAGATTAAAAAAAACAGAGTTACAGAAGGCGCTAAGAATGCAAATTTTGCATAATAATTTAATCGAAAAAAAAAAAATATCGACAAAAAAAATGCTGCGCATTCAGAAAGATTGTCCAATCGGATCCTGCGGAAAAAGCATGATTTAGCGACTGTTTGGTTGAACAATATGTTTTCCAAGCCATTTTGTGGATAATTTTTTGCTTATTATTGTGCAAATTAAATCTTCTTAGGATCGTCCGTATGGTTGATTTTTATTGCATCGGGAGATATCCGAAATTCGCTCGGTATTTCACTTTCAGCTGGAACTGTAGCGACACATTTTTCTCAAGATCTCGAGTTCAAAAACTTAATCAAATTGATGGGCTGGATAACGTAAAAGAGAGTAAATAAATGAATGAAAAAGAATAAAATATATCGAGATAAAAGAAAATAAAAGGAATACTAATACTCACATAGGTACTTTAGTTAATTTCTTACGGTACCTGACGGCTTCCATGTCGGAAGTGTGGTACTCGCGGTTGATACCACCGATGCTGAGATTGGGAACGGCCGAGCCGCCGTGAATGCTTCCGCCGGGGGACGGGAATTTCGGCGGCGACGAGGCCGGCGTTCTGAAGAGCGGCGCGCTCGTCATCATGTCGAGGAAAGAGTCCAGTTGCCGCAGCGACAGGGCGTTGTGAAGAGTCTCGAGAGGCCGAATGGGCGGAACTCCACCGAATCCTTCGATCGCTGCCGGACACCAAAAAAAATTACCTCAAGGTCAGAATATCGTATTAAGAACAATCCGTCGTTATAGTTTCGAATTACACTGAACAAAAAAAAAAGTGGGATTCAAAGAGAATTCCAAACACTTTTCAATTACATAAAAATAAATAAAAAATCAGAGATGCGAAATGTGTTGCTCAGATTAATTTTCCATAATAAGAAGAAAATGTATCCAGCAAATTACTAAAAAAACAAATTGTCCAACAAATTTTCCTGATTTTTTTTTCGAAAGTGATTCGTTACTCTTTCTGAATACGTATCAATTTCAGAAGGTTGTCCAATTCTTCAAAATTGTGCGATTACGTTACATCGAATGTTAAACACGTAATTGTGTGAAGTATACTTTGTGGTGAATAAACGAAAACCGGTAGCGGAGATGAGAACGGCGAGTAAAGACTCACCGGCGACGGCGGACGCGTGAGGCGGTACCATGTCTTTGAGATTCGGCGCGCTGGAGGATCCGCTTATGACGGCGGTGCTGAAGAGGCTGTTCGCCGAGCCGGTAAGTTTCTTGCTGACATTGTATCCCAACAGCTTGAAATAACTCATCTGTCCGGAGATACTGTGACGGTGGCGCCTTGCTGTGCAGGTAGGGTCAGGTTGTTGAATGATCGAAGGTCGCGTGTCTGGGGACGAGAAGGATCGTTGCGTTTGGAGTCTGGGATGTGAGGACGATGAGAGTGATGCGATTGCGGATGATTTGTACAAATGATCTTTGCCGTTCGTGTTCAACGCCTCGAGGGACAGGACGGTTCTGCAGTTGCGCTTCAATGCGGCGTGCGCGAAGTGCTTGGCGGTGATTCTATCGCAACAATCGTCGTCGGGCACGTCGCAAATGAGACAAACGAGATTGCAAGTGCGGCAGACGAAAGGATTTTTGTGCGGCGGTGCTTGTGCGTTTTTACAGATGCACGCGGTGCTACGACAATAACGTGTGCATTCCGGGTGCGGGCTCGAAAAATGCAAACGGGATCTATCGATGTCGAAATTCCAAGGATACGTCGATCCTGAAGGATCGCTGCGACGCGTGAGTAAGCGAGATGGCAAATCCGTCGTCATTTCCGGGCAAGAAAATTGCCTGGCCAATCTGAGGAATCTTCGGTCTCGCGCGGAATCGAGAATTTTATCGCGAGAAGAATCATGCGAATTCTGGCGACGAAGTTCTTTGGGTAGACAGAGCGTGGGTATGGCGATCGTTATGCCGTCGAGAATCGGCGGGACAAGTTCCAGGGACGATTGTCTCGTCGCCGAGACTCGCAAAGTTCCGGTTTCTATTGGCTGCAACGTTACACTCGAGGATTCCGCTATTATCTCGGGACACGAGAATTGCCGAAGCGGCGAGCGTGCCGATTTTTTGTTGTCGCGTCTCGTCGCGAGGACCGAGACGGTGGGAACGATCGGCCGGTGACTAGCCGATAAATCGGCGGAAGATCGGTCGGAGATCGGTATCAAACCCGCGTCCGGAGAATCGTTGGAAGCGACCGATCTCTCGAAATCGGAGCGAAACGCTTGGATCTCGTTCGGAACCGCATCGCCGATCGTCAGAAGATTACCGATCTTTGCGTGAGTCGAGGCAGAGCTTGCTTCGCCGATTCGAGGATGACACGACTCTTTCTCCGTGTGTTCGTTTCCCACAAGATGACTCGAAGGACTGCCAGTGTCTGTGCGAAGATCGCAAGAGGGCATGGAGAACGAGCCGAGATTGTGAGGCGAAGATCGGCGTCTCTGCAACGATTTTACACCTCTCGTTGAGCCGCGATGAGCGACATTCTCGTCGTGTCTGCGACGAGAGCAAAGATCGCCGATGGAACTTCGATTGCTTCGGGCGTTGTAGCATCGCCAAGCGTCCAAACAGGGCAACGATCTTCCGAAGGTTGGATCGGCCGCGGACGAATCGCGGACGCCCGTCGAGTTCGGCGATGCCGATCTCGATACTCTCCGCGAGCCTTCGGCGCTCGACGTCGTGGCGCTGTAACACGAACAATTGATGAATTTGTGCGACAACGAGGTGTCGAAGTATACTTGAAAATTCGATCTCTCGGCGGGCGAGAGATTGACGCTCTCCTGTATGAGGGTCGAGACGTTGCAATTGTAGCAGAGACAGCGTTGGGCGCACGGCGAAAGAGATCGCGAACGTTCGGCGAAGCTGCGATCTCGTCGCTTGCGGATATCCTCGTCGATTCCCAATATCTCGCAATCGCGGTTGCCCGGAACGGTCAGAGAGTTCGGACGCAGATAAGCCGGTCGATTGGGGCATACCGATTTTTTCGACCGATCGCCATCGTCGGCGATTATGTTCGCGGACGAGTAAATTTCGCGACCGGCGAAGTAAGATCGCGAGGGTAAACTGGTCGAGCATTTGGTCTCGCTGTCGCGTCGCGGGGACATCGAACGCGAACGATCGGTATCGCGATCTCGGCCGATCGGTACAGTTAAAGAGGCGCGACGAGCTGTCGGAGACGACTCAACGAAATGGAATGATTTCAATGTCGATCCGCCGGTTTCGTTCGAACGAGACGAGGCAAGAGGCGACGATCCGAGCGATCTTTCGATCGCAGAAAGATCGGTAGCCGCGTTCTGACTCAACGGTAGTGTCAACGACGATCGGCGATTATTACGCGATACTAGATTGTCCTCGGATTTCAGACTCGACGATCTCTCGATCTTGGCGCGACGATCGTTACCGATTTTTTTACCGATCTCGCAATGACGACAATGGGACATTAGACAGCGGGACTTTACGATTGGGCAACGATCGTTCGTGGTTATCGGGGTCGATTCAACGATCTTCTCGATCCCGGTAGGAAACTCACCCCTTGCGTCGTTCACGGTCGGCAGGGTGAGAGCCGATTTCGAACGACCGTATATCTTCGACTCGCTACTCTGACGAACCAACGAGGCACGTTCGTCCGAGCATCGAACGTTAGGGCAGCCGCTCGACAATGCATTGCTCACGCTACGATCGTTAGGAACGTGGGCGTCGAGGCGCGTGGGCGATTTACCGATCGTCGTAGCCGGGGACACGTTGCGCAGGGTCATCGGGTCACTCTCGAGGATCGTCACTATCACGGGGGCGGGCAGTTCCGGGGAGCTCACGGAGTGTGGCAACGAGACGGGGATTCCCAGACAACCCGGCGATCGGGTAACGCCGATTTTACGCTCGTACGAAGCCGTTCTCGGCTTTGGAGTTTCGCGCGGCTCGCTTCGACCGATCGACGAAACGAACGGATGCATCGGCTCGCGATCCGTCGAGAGCTTCCGGACTGGACGGGTTTCGTCCGTCGGGTCCTCTTCGAAGGGGATTTCATCGACGTTGAATTTCGCTTCGGAACCAACCGATTTCTCGTTCGTTCGCTCGTTCTCGCGACTCTTTTCCAAAAGCTGACTCTCGCCGAAGTCCCAGAACTCTCCGACGGCGTTGAACGACGATCTCGTTGATGACGGATCTTCGAGGATCGGTAACTCTCCCACTCGTCCTATCGAAGTCTCGAGCAGGGTGGAAAACTCCCCGGAAGTCAAGCGCTCGGGTCGTTCACGAGCTATCGGAGATGCGGCACGCGATCGGATGGGCTTCGCGAACGAAACCGAGAGATCGGGAGAACTCGAGGAAGTAGCGAGACCGGCAAACGGGACGGAGCAACCGGGCGAACATCTTTGGCCGATCGTTCGGAGGGTCTGACTTCCCACCAAGTTGTCGACACGCTCGTAAAACAAATCGTCGAGATCGAAACGACGCGCGGCCAGATCGCCTGCATTTGTGTTTTGTGTTCGGGGGTTTTCAATGTGTTTTTTTCAATGCATCGTGATAGTGGAGAATTAACAAGAGTACAGATGATCGTGAGAGGAGAAGGAAAATTCATTTAAAAAAAAGAAAAAAAGGGGAAAGAAACATACTGTATAATCATAATAGAGCACCCGTCACCGGAGTGAAAAAAGATGGCTTTTGGCACGAAATTCGTGGTTTTCAACAATTTGGTAATTCGCGAAAAGTATATTCAAAAAAAAAAATTGTTTATTGAACTTTTTTTTAAATTCTCAATGCAGTAAGAAAAATCATTTTCATTACCTTTTGAAGTTTAAAAAAATCAAATATTGCACTCGGTTTTTCGAACTAACAAGTAAGTCTTCTTAAGAAAACAAATTTGTCCAATCGAACCGACGAATTGTTCTGGACAAAATACGCGTTTGATGCCTTAAAAAAAATTCTATTCCTTCGCAACGAAGAAAAAATGTAAAAAACCTTATTTCTTGCCAATCGCCGTGAAATAATAGAGAAGAGAGAAAAAGCATGTAGAAAAGAAGATAGATCGAAATGATAATGCAAACCTTTTCAGATGAGGATCAGAGCAACATTTACGGATGAAAAAAAAAATATTGATGCGCAATCCTAGAACATCCTTTCGACTTTCCGTGTTATTAGCAAAATCAAATTTGAAAAAAAAAAATACAATCACACAACTTAGCCATGCAGAGCGTTGAATGTCGATGCCAATAAGCCATATATCCAAAAACCATTGCAGCCCTCGAACCCTCGATATGTTTAAAAAAATTATATCCAATAGAAAAATTATGAAAAAAAAAAAAAAATCATTGAACTTGATCTTTACTTTTTCCTTTCGTTATAACGTAAAAATAAATTCATTCAAAATTTTTCTTTTCGACGTTGATAAAAAAATTAAAAGATTTTGTTGCGCGGTGCGCTCTTCGGCCGTAAATCTTCCACAGCTCGAGGCTTCGCGGGAGATTAGAAAATCCACGACGTTCATTTGACTCGGACGAAGCTCCGCGATAAATCAATATAAATCTAACATGTGTCTGTGTGTGTGAAGCTTTTGGAGCATTGCAGAATGAATATTTCGATATCGGGATTCGACATTGGGATTTATGACTTCGAAGGGAAAGAGGATATTGCGGCGGCCGAGTGGATCACAAGATAAGACCGAGCCCGGGGGTGGAGACTCGGAATATAGCAACAATTTTTTTTCCCGTGATCCAGCCGGTCGCCCATCGCGTGGATCGATTGGCCTCCACTCGCACAACTATCGCTGACCAAAGAGTTATTTCAAACGCAATTGTCGCATCGTATCCGAACTTTCGTCGCTCACGTCTCTGTTGCACAATTCTTATATCATTAGTACGAGAAAAAAAAAAATACAAATTTGCAAGCCCGGACATTGCGAGATTTTCCAACTATCAAGAAAGGCCTACAAATTTTTTAGCTTTTCTTTTAGAATTTTTTTGCTTTTTTTCAATTTCGAATATAACATTTTTTTTTTTTTTTTTGTTAATCAATTTCCAGAAGATCTGGCACGTTTTTCAGCGACACGTTGATTTTTGTTGTTCAAAGGAAACCGCTTTTTGTAGAAATTCGCATTCGAAGACTCGCTAAAGATGTTTTCGCAGAAAAAAAATAGGATTTGCTGGATTTTTCATGATTATCCAAAGAATCTCATTGCGTTTCGGATCGAAAAACCTAAAAATCCTGTTGTTTCGTTTCGGTGCCTCTAAAATTTCTGAAAAAGCCATTGTCCCGACCATCGCGTAAGAGCTGTGATTTTCTGTGCATTTTTTTTTGTACTTTGAAGTAATTTTTTTTTATGTGAATCGCGAGAACATTAACCGAAATGGATTCGTCGCGCGGTGTTCTCGCAAGCCGAATAAAAAGAAAAGCAACCAAGGTGCAGAAAAAAGTATTAAAAAAAAGTTTGCCAGCATAGCGGATGCTTCGAACTCGCGTGAATATTCTGATGAGAGATTTCGGAAGCTGGCAACGCGAGAAGCGATAAGTTAAAAAAAAAAACAAAAAAAAAAAGTCAATGAATTAAAAAAATATAAATAACGTCGGAGAATGTACAACTTAAATAATGTAAGCATCGAGAGTAGCTGTTCTAATCGGTCCGCGATTTTCCGTCGCAAGCCCTTTGTCGCGCAGGGCAGCGCTTTCGCGGGCGATATTTCGTCGTGCGACAAATGAAGAACGCGCGTTGACGTACCTTCTTTGTTGACTGCCTCCAGGCTCTGATACTGCAGCTTGTCTGCAGCTACAAAGAAACACACGAAACACAACGAGGACACATTGCGCCAGGAAAAAAAAGAGAAAAAAAAAACGAAAAATATGTATGTGTATCCGTGGATAGAAAAAAATGTATCGCCTAGACCGTATTTGGCGGCAATGCCCTCGATTTACTTGTTAAAAACCTAATATAATCTAAGTACCGACTAAATGACCAGGATAACTTTTATCTACCATATTATCATTTTACGAGCCGTTTTTTTTTTAACTATAAGGTCTATAAACACGAGCTAGCATTTGTAGGGATTCGTTTATCGAATAATTTGGAATTAAAGATTCATTTTTCTATTGCAATAAAAATCAATGATCAAGATTGAAGCTGAGGTATGCTTTGTTTGGACAGCGGATTTTTTTACTTAATTTTTTTTAATTATCTTAAATTCGAATTAAAAAGAAATTTTTCTACGGCTGTGTGAAAAATTACGATTATTTTATACCTGCAAATTTTTCTAAAAATTTTGAGCGAATTTAGACTCTAAAAGTTAAGCAAAACAATCTTTACACTCATGAAATCATTGATATACTTTTTCGAGGTCATCGAGAGCATCCGTGAATTTTTTCAGATTTTTTATAGCACTCCAACAGCTTGGAAATCTTGATTATTCGTAAGAGACTCAAGTTGCCGCGCAGGGTTCACTGACGCCACCGCTAGAAGCACTCGCGATCCAAGGGTCGGCCAATCGCCTGCAGCGATCGCGCGGTCGCGAGCGCCACTCGCGGGTGTCGTCTAAAATTCGACCGTCGACTAACGAAAGCAGGGAAATACGCGCCTAGCGTTTTTTTTGGTGTTACTAGGACTGCTGATGGTTATTATCAAGATCTAGCGCTTCGTAAGCCAAAAAATCGACCGGAGGAAAGTAAAATTATCCAAGCTCGAAACGCGAAATCTTTTGGGACTTTACGAAATTGCAACAGTCGGGAATGCATAGTTTCGTTGTAAAAAAAAACCCTACGCACCATATTCGTCGCTAATACTTTGGAGAACAAAAAGTTTCGTGGTTGTGAGGTATATCGAGGATGCAGGCTTCGAGTCTAAAATCTCCGGCTCGAATTCCTCGTACGCTGATTCACAAGAGAGCGTGAATAACGCAAATAGAATTTAAAAAAAAAGAAAAAATCTATCAAACACTTATCAATAATCTTTCGTGTTCCACGACGATCTGAATTTTTTAAAAATCAGTGACGACGTTCGATTAATAGAGGACATGCATAACAATCATTCCCAGAGATAGAAAATAAACGAAATCCAACGTGCTCCGGCAAACACTCGAAAGTTAAATCCCAAGTAGAGCTGTTCACATCAAACCATAGTCCGCGGTGTTTCTCTTTAGACAAATGTAACTCAATGATGTTTACCGTCGTGTCTTTGAGATTTTTGTGAATTAACAAAAAATGGACCCACGTTCCCGCTTCGTTTTGGAGCTTTTTGTGTTATTTTATCAGTCGTTGATACTTACTTTTCTCGGGCTTATCCTGCCTTTGGTGATCGTAACTTCTAGCGCGCGGCTCGCAGATGCTGCTCGCCTCTCGCTCTCTTCGCTGTCGCTGACTCGCCGCCAATTGACTGCCGAGTCTCGCTGCCTCGTGACCGGCGACTGTTCTTGCGCTGCAGAATCGAAGCATACAGTTCGGTAAACAAATGTTTTTGCCGTGATTTTTTTTTACGTTTTATTGGAACGATCGAGGCTACCTTATCGGAATCGGAGCGGAGCCTTGAAGAAATCCGCTGTCGTACGGCTCGTCCATCATATTCGGATCGAGATCCATCATATCGATGGCGCGGCTCGTGGTCGGACTGTCCAGGGTGGAATCCGCCGCTTCCTCCGTCTCGATCAGCGGCGGCGATGAATCCTTTGAATTATAATCTCTTTGTATTGCCGGGAACGTAGGCGATAGAAATGTAAACGGAAAATGATTCTTTGCTCACGGATTGTTGTTGAGGACTCGTGGCCTCGTCGTCG
This sequence comes from Ischnus inquisitorius, assembly GCA_963924025.1. Taxonomy (NCBI): domain Eukaryota; kingdom Metazoa; phylum Arthropoda; class Insecta; order Hymenoptera; family Ichneumonidae; genus Ischnus; species Ischnus inquisitorius. The sequence continues at coordinate 6,246,792 of OZ001251.1, read as the reverse complement.
AGAACTCCCAGATCCGTGTCTTCTTCTTCGATTCGGGTGCTGCACTGCGACGTCGTTTCCTGACGAAACAAGCTTCTTGTTTAAGAATCGGAAGGAATATTCAATTCATTGTCGAATTGAAAAATTGATTTTTCGATAAATAATAGTGCTAATAGAAATAACTATTATAAAGAAACTAATAAATTAATTATGAATCTTTCAATTTAATCGAACAGATTATTACCGTATTTACGTAGTTTTGCACGTGTATTAATTGTGCGTAGAAAAATGACGAACAAATACGGATTGAGCTAATCGAGTAAAAAAATCGTTACGAGAAACTTACGAGATTGTGACTGGATTCGTTGCGAGAGTGAGGCCTGAATCCCGGTCCCGGTGGCAAATTCTTTTGGACGCAACAATTAACGCCGGGACTGAAGTGCAGTTCGACGTGAAAGCGTTCCTCGCTGCTCGGATCCTTGGTCGGATCCTCGTAGAGCATGACGACTATCTGAGACATGTAATTCAGCTCGGAAACCATGCTCACGTACTCCATCGCTCTTCTCCACTGCTCGTCCTTAACAACCTGAAAGAATTATTGCTCATTAAAATAGGGCGTTTATCACGGAAAGCTTAATTATTTTGTTTTACGATTTTAATGTATTCGGTTTTTTTAGAGGCGATACTCACGTCGAGCAAACCCCCGTATCGCAGCACTGTAAGCAACGAGTGGACGTGACTCTCGCTCGTGAAATAGAGACGAGTTCGCACGTGCCTCCCGGGACTCGAAACTCCGTGCGAATATCTATGAAAAAAAGGACAAAGAATTAAAAAACATTGTTGATAAAACTGTTTCCTCATCATGAATTCGACCCTCGAATCTTTCCGGCTTACTCTTCTCTTTTTGTCGTAACATCGCGAGACGAATTTGTTAATTTCGTTTTTCACGGACCAACGTTTGATTACAAGTCGACGAGGGTTTTCCACGATATTCTCCTTTGTTTCTTAGTTACAAATAATAATATCATGGAAGTAAATTGCGATGTGCAGGCTCGATAATTGACTAATTTCTTAATCATGGATAAAAAGCGGATAATTGGAATTTGCGCGATTTTCTACCTGGGATTTAATCGATTTACTGTTTCCTCGCCGGACTCTTCGATGTTTCTCTGAAGATCGGCGCGAATTTTCTTCAACAGAGGCGTGCAGATGCCTTGACCGATCGTCAATTTTTCTTGCACAGTCAAACCGTATTCCTGCAATCAACAAAAACAAAGGTAAAAAAAATACAACGTTATAGGAATAATTGTCGAGGTGTTTGCAATAGAAGTTGCAATGCTTGCCTGTGGAATTACAATGTCGGCGAGATATTTCGCGTAAATATACAATTCCTCGGCGTGATCGAACTGCAGCGTGTGATTGTTGTGCTGGAGATCGTACTTTATGCAGTCGTAAATATCCGGTATTTTAGATATATCGAAGCGTTTGTTTTTCGTGCAAAAATCTTTCTCGATTTTGCCCCATCTCCGTCCCATGAGCTCCCACGTCTCGCCGTGATAGAGAATCGCGTCTGGGAATCAAAAAGAAAAATCCTTTAATTGACTGTAAATTCTGTTTGTAGAAATGTGGATACATTTTTTAAAGAAATGTATGTTATATTTTTTTACGCATTTCGTTCGATGTAAAAAAAAAAGTTTGTTTGATCACCTTTAGTTTTGAGATCGTCCTTCTTGATTCTCACAATGTCCATGAGTTTCTGTATCAGCGCCTGCACGTGTTGGCAACACTTTACCGGATTTTTCACGAAATCCAGAGCGTCGTTTATGCTGAGCGCGTTGCCCGGATTTATTTGCTCCCGATCCTCGCGCGTGAACTCGCGATCTTGCTGAAGGAGCTCGTGAAGTCTGGTTTTGACCCTGAAAATTTCGATGATTCTCTATGAAAGTTACCGTTTCTTTCTTTTTTTTTTTACTCTTTTTTTTCTCAGACTTTCAGAGAAAAGAATAACAGTTGGATTAGTTTTGCTTCGAGGACGATAAGAATTTAGCTGATTAAAAAAATCAATAAAGAATGCTTTTTTTACTCACATATTTTGATACTTGCTGCTATCACAGTCGTTGTCGAGTAGACCGTTGGTGTTCGCGCTCTTGACCATTTGAACGAGAATCGGCGTGAGCTCGCCCTCAAGCGCGAGCAGACCCTTCGCGAACGCCGCAGCGGTCATTTGCACTCGTCCCTCATCGCTCGCGTAAATCTTCAAATCGTGACGGAACGTCGAGTGCAGCCTCAGCAATCCGAGACCCTGAGCCCCGGCGTATTCACCTGCGTATTAGTTTGAATAATTTTCGTGAAAACAAAATCCATTTTTGATGAGTGTTTATTGTTTTCCTTTCTCTCACTCGCTATTCGCAAACTTTGTACATCTTTTATCGATTTTATTCATTTACTTTTTCTCCGCTTAATCGAGCGAATAACGCGAAAAAAATTGCTTGCCACGCTTTGTTTACGGAAAATTTTTGCTCCGAATTTCGAAATTGACCTTGAAATTAACAGAATAGAATTTTACGGTTCAATGGTTGATTTTTATAAGTAATAAAAAATCATTTTATTCTTTGAACAACGTTTTTGGGAATTCCTAATCCATTTTTGCTCCTTTTTTTTAACAGACTTGAATGAACCAAGCATTTGTTTTAAGACAATTTTATTGAGAAATTATTGAGTATGAAATAGCCAAACAATTTTTTTATCGGCTGAATCGAGAGCAGTTTACGGGGACAAAAACATTTACATCCATTCGACATATAAAGGGGCGGGACGGGGGTTTTTTTTCTGTAAGAAAAACTAAACTTCAAGTCCTCTACAGGCTACAGCGAAGTCCATGCCACAGACAAAGCTTTTCTTTTTCTCTTCCTTTCCTAACATCAGCTACGAATTAATTGAAAAAAAATATATATATTCAACAAGAACGCGAAAAAGAAAATGATGATCGGAGCATCTTTCGAAACGCGTCGAAAGTTTCGCAGTTAATCGTATTTCTCGGACTTTCGAAGCCGAGAATAAACGCATGAAGGCGTAACGTTAACGAGACCGGCGAATGGAATGAAAATAATCTAGCGATTCCACGACGAATGCACATCGATCAAACACGATTAAGAACTACTGATGACAATTAGATCGAAAGAAAACGTATTAAAGTATATACAACAGCTACCGAACAAGCTTTGGATTCAGAATATTATCAAGTTACCGTGGCTTGGTAACATCTCTGAGTCATCCTCTGAAAATAATATTGAAAAAGACAGTATTTGTGAATTATCGTATTTTTCCTTTTGCTGTACTATTTATGTGGGAAAATCTAGGTTTTTGTTCTTTAAATACTATTATCGTCGTGTGTGCATTGGGGTGATTTAGAAAGTGTAGGTCAATTTTTTTATTTAGAGGCTTATCGAGATTGTTGCACTCTTTTGTGAAAAAATAATTTTCGGAGAAATGGGCGTTCAGCAGAAAATATTTATCGAAAAATGCTCATATTGCTCATTGAAAATGATGCGAAAATTCATCCGTAAAAATGAAAAAATATCGTTGCTAATCAAGCACTCCACTTTGTAAGGCTAATTTTTTTCAAGGACAAATAATGAAATGGAATTACCATCTTAATCGCTCGAATTTCCTAGTAAGATAACTAATCGTGAGATAAAAAACAGTACATTTCAATTCTTAAAAATCAGAGACCATAAAACTAATTTTTTTAAATCTTTTTTTTCGCTTCATCGCAAAAGAGTTCATCAATCGATATAATCAATTGAATAAAAAAATCAAGTTATTGACCACTTAAGTGTGCGGTAATCGGATTGTTGTTGTTATTTTACGCGTGCGTGTGTCCGTGAACTGTTTCTAACTAGTTCAGTTACTGTTTATTGTTCTTATCGTGTGATCTATCGAATATTACCTAATTAAATTCTTTTTAATCATTCTCTTTACGACATCAAGTGAGGAGCGTGATAGATGATACGAAGGAATTAACTCAACCGCGTGGAAATACGATTTTCCTTTTTTTTTTTTCAACTAAACGACAATTTAAAAAATCATTCGCTCCATAATAAGCTCAGTCGGATTTTACATCGCCACGGGATAATCTATCGCAGACCACTTTAATTTTAATAAATCTTGAGTAGAAGTAAAAAAAAATGCAATTGTATTAAAAAATTAGGGAGCAAAGTTTGCAATTTGCAGCAATTGAATTTTATCTCGAAGAGTTTTTTCACAAATCTTTAATCGACAACGGAGAATACGACTCCGAAAGGCCGCGGCAAATTTATCAATCCGAGGGCAACGAATGAAAAAAGAAAACCAAAGAAACGACGAAAGAATCAACAAATTCGAGTACGAGGATCGAAAAAAAAATCTCACTATTGATAAAGACGACTATAAATGACGAACGATATCGATACGAGTTATGGCCAAAAAGAACAAGCATAAGAGCGTATGATACGAACCACTAAGGTGTCTACCTTGACCACCGGGATACATGCAGCGGAATATACGACCCAATTCCTCGGCTTGTATCCGGCCGGCCGGCGTCAATTCGCCGCCCCATTTCAGTATCAGAACCAACGACGGCTCGCCCAACCGATCTGTAAAAACGAAAGAAATAAATTACACGCAAGCTCGAGTCAAAAGTCTTCATGCTTTTTGCGAAGCGGAATAATTTCCTTTCGAAATTGATTTAGCAGCGGTCTTTCTCAAGGGGACAATTCGACGTCGATCGGATTTTCGGGTGACCGATAGATCGGATTTATCGAAATTAACATGGCGATAAGAAAACGAGGCATACTGTGAGTGTTACCATCGTCGGAGGAACTTCCTCTGGGTCGTCCGCGCGGCTGATACTTCATCTGTACTTTGCGATTTATTCCCGAAAAATGTCCGTACCTAATTGCGATGCAAACCAATTAATTTCACTCATAAAAAATAAAAAATAAAAATTGATAGATCAATATTTTTTTAAATACAGAATTTTTCGCTCGGAAGAAAAAATCGAGATACTCACATTTCCAGAACGCTTTTGAGTTGTTCCAATTTACCCTGCTTTTCCTCGAGCTCCGGGCCGGCGGCTCGGTGCTGAATTTCCGTCAACAAGCTTCTCGCCGTGTCCAAAATTTCTTGCAGCTGCTTCGGCCTCTTGAGCTTCACGTGGCCGTGCTTGTACCCGTCGTACTTGGCGAAAATCTCGAAAAATCTTGCGCGCAACAACAGCAACGTTAATAAAATTACGGCAAAACCCAAGGGAAAAGAATCGTCAAAAATGTTTTCAAGAAAATCTATCGATTGCGAAAGATTTGTCGTTGTCGGGTAATTTTTTTTATTTTTGTTTCTTTTGTTTCGCCGGTAAACTTACTTCGGATGACGAACTTCTACCTTCATCTTCTGCTTGGGAGTTCTGTCGCCGTGCCGGATAACGGCAACGACGCAACGAAGCTCCATCCTGAGGAATGGCCAAAATTTTTCATCGGTTATTAAGCGCAAGTAATTCCTGTGCAGGAACATTAATTAAAAAACAACATACACACAAAACGAGGACAAAAAACAACTGAATAGCAAGCAAATTTCAAACGAAACATACAGAAAAAAAAAACAAAATTCGGTCTTCGAAAAACCAGAATTGTTTGTTTATTTCGATTTTTGTTTTCGAGGTGGGATTCAACGACAAATGTATACGTGTATTTTCTTTTTCTTTTTTTATGGAAAAAAATAAACATTTTGCTACACTTTTATTAATAATACAACGGCGTGCTCTCATGCTTCGGGGATTCAGAGGTAAAGATATTTACGAATGATTTTTTCTCTCTCATCGTTCACCGGGGTGGGGAGGATGACAATAGATATTTTTCTTTCTTTTTTGTGCCTTCGTTGGTTTTCTTACATTTTACCGAAGGTAGTCGGCACGATCGGCGGATCGTCCAGCTGAAAGGGCACGCTCCAAGGAATGTGTAGAGTCGGCGCGAGCTCGCGAAGTATCATGTTACCCAATATCTTCGCGCAGTCGTCATAGTACTTGTTCGAATTCTTCACAAAACTGAATCCGTTCACGTCGCAAACGAAGGACTTGCCGTTGGCCCTGAAAAGAACAAAAAAATCGATTGACAACGAAACATCGATGACTAATCCGATTCAATTCACTTCTCTTCCAATCGATCGATCGATCGCTGCTGAAGAAAATTTCTGGAACTTACTGAAGTCTATCGCAAAATAGGTGATTAAAAAAAAGCTAAATCTTTCGAGAAAAAAATATTGCGCAGTATTGAAAAAAAAGCGGTAGGAATTAAATTATGAGAGTCGCGGAAATCGGAGTAAAAAAGAGAAGAAGAAAAAGTGTATAAAAAACTTGAGTGCGAACCGCAGCTCGGACAGACTGGGGTAGGTATAAATTCTCGAGCGACTTTAAACGAACCTTGAAAGCTGCTCGCTAGTAACTGTTGCGGCTGCCAAGCAACTCGATACGCGTATTCTAGAATAACACCGATAAACGCGGGCGTTGCAGCCGAAGCTCGTTCATCTATAGACGAGAAGCGAGACTGGTCGATGCATGAGATATCGCGTGCAGTGCGAAATATCGAACTGCGCATCGCCGAAGATGCTTCATAATTGCCGAAATCGCGTATTAAGTCACGGGAAAAAAATTGATATCTTCGAAAAACGATCTACAATTTATTTACTCTCAATTACATTCATCATAAATGCTTCGTTAGCATTAAAAAAAAATTCTTTGTTCTTACCCCAATATTTGGGATAAAAAATATTAGAAAAAAATATCGCAAATCCTGGAAAAAAAAATCATTTCGAGCTGAAACTTTACACCGGCGTCGAGTTCCCCACGAAAGTGTGAGAAATTAAATTTCGCGAAAACCGGCCGAGAGATTAAAAAGCTATGCATTTTTTATACATTGTATTAATAAATTCGGCCCGCTAACTTGGAGAATTTCGGAGTTACAGGATTAAAAGCAGCCGTACGAGCTAACAACGTTATTCAAAAGAAGCGGCGAATATTCACACAACTGCCCGAAAATTTCGCCGAGAAGGGCGAATATAGAATGTATAATATAGCATTTTTATACTTTATTTTATATATTTTTAAAATATATTTTCATATAATTTTATATATTATTAATATAGAATGTAGAATATAGAATTTTATTTTTACAGAATTTCCGCTTACCTCAGAAGATCGAATCCGCAAACGGTCTGCTTGAATGCCAAACAAACTTTTCGACTGATAAGCTTCTCGGCGTTGCTGAGTATGACGGGATAACGAATCTCCTTGCCCTCGGAGTCGCGCTCGACTTTTCCATCGAGCGCGGGACTCTTTCGCGCCTCGGCGTGTGCGTAATCGGGCCCGACCGTGTAAACCTTAACGTCCGTACCGTCGGTCGGCATAAAATCTTCGTAAATGTAAGATCCGGTCTTTCGCACTCTCGACTCGGGCGAGTAAACGCTACTCCGGCTTCCTATCTGAATGAGGCATAAAATGTCGTTTTTTCCTTCTTTTTAATCTTCCTACGAACAAATCGTTGATAATTCGCAAATGTTTTATTTCAAAAAGGTTCTTTCATTTTCGTCCATTATTGCGTCTCAATATTTTCCATACTTGATGACGGAAAAAAGATTGTACAAAACAAAAAAATTTATTCGCACTCGAACGAAATTCGAGTAATTCAAATAATGAAACTTCGTTTTCAATTGTTTCTTCTGTCGCTGATTACAATCGCGATCGGCAATTGATCTCAAAATTGTATCTTTTTTATCGAATCATTCTCGGAGGCCAAATATATATATTGTTTTCATAATATTCATCTATTTTAGTAATAACAGTAATAATAAAATAAATGATTACTGATTCTATTAATTATTATTATCGTTACTCTAATTTTATTTTTCAATATCGCAAATAATTCGAAATCATTGGAAAGCTTGAAAAGAAAATTCGGCTACCGAGTATTAATTCGCATAGGTAAAAAAGAACAGAATTAATTTCTTCAATGCCATTTCGTAAACGCATTAAAATGAGAATCAATGCGAAAGCTTTTTCTGCACTATCGCACATTGTAATGTGATGTGTTTTGATTTTTTCTTATTTTGCTTTCGTGAATAATAGTTCGCTTACTCCGGACATCGGAATGAGTTCAAGAGGTTCATCGGTTGCGCACGATTCTCCACTGATTATCCTGAAGTCCCCTGAACTGTAAGAGAAAACAATGGAATGCCTCTTTCGTACCTTTCGAAATAGTCTCTGACTACCACCACCCGCTGAGGTAGGATAGTAGATGTATATGTTGTGATCCTCGGCTGACACGGGCTTCTCGACGAATGGTTTATTGAACGTGACCCCGTTAACTTCCACGTGATCCTCGGACTCGACGAGCTCGTGATCTGAAATGGATTCTTAGTTCTTCGCATGTCAAAAATTGAACATTCAACACAGAAGTTAAAGCGATTATATTTATTAGGCATCGGGCGTTTTGGGAACAGAGCGGATTTCATCGCGCGAAATGCGATTCTATGCGAGGATCCAAGAAGAAAAAAAAGAAAACAAACAGCATAAAAGACAATTCTCTGGGTCTCGTCGGGATAATTATTCTTTTTTATTGCACGCAACAAGCAAAGCAAGGAAGTTCTCGTTTTTTCTTAAAATTACAATACTCGCTTCGAAAAATGCTTTAGAAAAACAATTCTGAAATATTTCCTCAGGCAATTGTTTTATTTTGACGATGAAGTTAACAGCGATTATTGAATGATCAATAATCGTGTAATAATTACGATTATTATTTATAATAATCGTGTAATAATTACGATTATTATTTATAATAATCGTGTAATAATTACGATTATTATTTATAATAATCGAATAAGTATTTGGTCTAATCATTCACTCATTTCTTACGGTGAACTTGAAAAATGTGTAGTTTCGAACGAAAAAAAGTTTGAATGCGCTCAAAAAAAAGGCATTCGAGTTCGATGTTGAGCGAAAGAAACTCGATCGATAACGCGTCTTCTGCGTAGATAAATCAGAATCGGCGACTCGTTACCGACAGAGTCTGTTTCACACTGTTGCGCCATCGGGACAAAAGCTACATCGTGCAATTTTATTTATTTTCCAACAAAGCTGACTAAATATCAATGCAATTTGGCGTACTATAATTGAAGCAAGTATTCATTATTTCTGACGATTCAAATGCAAAACGGTGAAGAAAAACTTACGTTTCGGATCCGCCGAGTCGCGATCCAGAACCGCATAGCGAGGAATTTCGATGCCCTCGCTGTCCAATATCGCGTAGACTCTTCGCCTGTCCTGTTTATTTTTTTTATATTTTTTTCAAAGGGATCAAGAAAAATTTGAAACTCAAGCATTCGAAATAACTATCGACTAAGTTACGTTTTTCTGGCAACGATGAATAATGGTACTTTTTTTATTTAACAACTCGAAGAACTGCTCATCAGAAAACGAATTATCGATTCTTTGCTCGTTTTTTTTTTTGCTTTTAGTTGCTGTATTTTTTTTGCATTACCTGAATGTCGTACTGCATCGGAAGATTGTTGATGATGAACGGGTTACGGAGATTCGCATAGTGAATCGCTTTGTCGAGGGGGAATCCCTTGCTGTGGAAGCTTATCAGGCAATCGACGACCGGCCAATCTTCGACTGGCTCCTGAGAAACAAACAAAATTACATTGTATTTTTTTTCGGGCGGCTTTCCCAGATTTAATACTAGGTAATAATACACAGTCTTTTATCGAGTTAGTAAAAAAAATCCTTCAGTTTCCATTCACAAATAAATTCAAAGAATCAAAAGTTAGAAAGAATTAAAAATTTTTTTTGATGTATTCAGAAAAATTAAAGGATCAATGCGAAAAAAAAGTTGACGCAGCGAATTATTACACCATGGATTTTAGACTGATTTGTAAAATTTTTTGGGTGTTATTATTGTGCGAAAATCATTATCTCCGAACCTTCTGTATGGCTAATTTTTTTTAGTCTTCGATTCCACTGGAAATATTCTAAATTCGTTCGGAATCTCATTTTTAACTGAAATTGTAGCGGTACAATCTACTTCAATGTTTATTGGACATACCAGACTTCATATACGCACATACACTATAATTCGTAATAGGATATTGCGGCGTGAATTACCTTGAGGATAACTTCCTCGGGAAACACGAGGATTTTTATGTACTCGAATTCTTCGAGCCTCGTGAGTATTTCCTTCATGGGTTTGCTCTGCGATTTCTTGGCCATCGCGCATACTCCCACCAGGACCTGCTTTCCCTCGCCCTCGAGGTCGCTCCCTCCCATGCACCCATCATCGTTGTCGCACCCGTCCGACAGTTCGCCCTAATTAGAAAAAAAAAAACAAGACAAGACAATGTAGTTCATCAACAATCGAATGCGGAGGACAACAATACACAAAATTAACTTGCTAAAGAACACTTCGATGTCCGGCTACCCGAGAAAAAATTAATGAATCAACTTCCGCTGAAAAAAACCCGGTTCGGTTGCTGATTGATTTGCTAAATAATTTTTTGCCCCGGTTTGTCGCAAATTGTTTCAGATTTGTCAGAATTATTAATATAGAAAATCATTTTATCCGAACCTTTTTCTTAGTTGCAGTTTTTTGGATAAAAAAATATATATATAAAATATGATTTTATATTTATATTTATGATTAAAATAAAATTGTTTTTTAATAATTTCATAGGGTAATGCACATAATTTTTCCTTCAAAGCCGCGGGCGGTTTGAGATATCTGGCTAAAATTTGGTACAAAGTTGAGCTATTGAAACCAATGAATGGTATCGAATTCGGGCTAAATCTTTGCAGTCGTCCAGATTTCGTGCGGTTTTGCATTTTTTCGGAAATATCTGGACGCGATCCAACTCTTACATTTTTTGAGATATCGGGATGAAATTTGGACCAAACATAGGATTGTATTTATCAATGTTCCTGATTGAAACAGACGTGGATCCGCTGAGCGATTAAAATTTTATCGCAGTTAAAAATTTTTTAGAACTAGATAAAATTTGACGAAAGCAATCGACACTCTAACGAACTCGCGATGTTAAATACGCTCGAGTTCACGAATAAACTAACTAAGAGACGAAGTTTCGGCGTGCTATATGTAATCGAACGTGTCGCCGTGGTTACCAATAATGTTGGTCTCGCAAAAGCATCCAACGAAATTAACGTCGAATATAGGCGGCGTCGCCAAAATTCAACGACAAGGTTGCAGCTGCCGCAGCCAAATTTTAATGGCCATAATTTTTTTCGTCTACCAATGAAACTTGTTATGTCTCCGAGCGATGCTTCCGACCGGTCTGAGATCGGTCAAATATTCCTTTAAAATGATGCACATTCAAAATTGAAGTGAATTCGTTCCCCAATAAATTTATTCCAATATTAATATTTTTCACACGATTTAAACAAGAATATTTATAATTAATATAATCTACGATTTGACTTGTAAATTCAATACATAAAAACCAGAAGATATTCATTTGAAAGTATTCTCCTTTTATTTCAATCTTTTCTTATACGATATTTTTGGTAAAAAAAGGAAAACTGTGCATTATCGTAAGTTTTGCGAAATGATTGTTTTCAAATCTGAGAATTAACTACATTATTTTTAATCGGATCTCACCCGATGAATAATGCAATACAATTTTCCTTTTTCCTACGTGTACTATTTTCGTGAAGGCCAAAACTTAAAAAAATAACAATAATAAAAAGCTGATATGAATTGCAAAAAAAAATTAAAAAAAGCTCTTTTGATATTATGCCATATAAGTTTGACAATCAAAAATGTCACTTTGAAAAATATGAGTTACGTTAAGGGACGTTAAAGATTCGCTATAATCGTGAAAAAAATTGCAAAAAAGCCATTTCCGCATTTCCGCTACAATTCCCTCGTCGAGAGCCCGAATAGCTATCGAAATAGCAGGTATATCAAATGTTTTCGCGCGAGGAGCGATAAATTTCGCGCAATAAAAGTGTCCCGCGCGTGACAATGTATGACGTCGACTGTCCGACCGCGTCGAGTTCTGTGACGAAGAATCGTGACGAGTCTCTCCGGTTTAAATACGTAAATCGTCATTTTCCCAACGCACACGCTCATCACGTACTCACGCCGCGCGAGTGGAAGCATCAATTGGGCGTGATAGAATTGCGTCGCGTGAAGTGAATTAAGACCAAGCCGCGTGTCTGTAATACGCTTTGCCGCAAATGATATGAAACACGTAGGAAGCCTCCGCCCGTTCTAGATATTTATATCGCGTCACAAACGAGACGCGATAATGCTCAGTCACGAAGATGCAAATTATTACATAAATTTCGTGATTATAAATCAGTTGGGTTTTTCGCCAGAGCTCTGAGCCGAACTCGCGCACTCGTCGCACGGAGATATAATTGGACGATGGATATTAACGAATATTCTGTCTTCGTCGCGTTTTCCGCGACTCCGCCGTCGTTTAATTCAATCAACACTTGTGGAATGCATTTTTTTTTTTTTTTTTTTTGGAATTAGGTTTTTTTTTTCTTTTTTAACCCACGCCGTCAATTCGCGCGACGCGTTTAATGCGATGTGAAAGTTACTCAAGGATAAAATAGTTGTCTGTCATTAGAAATTCGCATTTATTTAATCACTGCTTGGCATTTGATGGAAAAAGGAACGAGTTGTCGCGCTTCTGTCGAGGAAACGGACGACGTTACCTGACTCTTGAGGTCGATAAAAAAAATATAAAGAAATTCACAAATAAATGATAAATATTAAGATTTTTTGTTGGTCTTCCTGAGATCTGATATTTCCAATCGGCGATTTTATATATACGAGAAATCGTGAAGAATGCCTCCAATCTTTGAAATAATAGGGTAAAAAATTATAGACAAACGGATTATTGTTATACGGTGACGAGTATTGATTTTTGAACCCGTATGCAGAATTTAAATAATCCATACAAAAATGTTCCACGTTATATCAGCACATAATTTCCTAATTTTGTTATTAACGCCCTTTACGAATCTTCCTCTATGAAAAGCCACAATTCATCGAATAACTTTTTCAAGGTGGAGTTTTGTAAAAAAACGTTGAAAACGAAGTGAAGAAGCGATATTGCGAGTGTAATTCTCAAATTTTTTTTGTTTCGCGATTGAATCGATTTTTCTCGAACCTTGAAAATTCGTGAGAAATTTCGATGGTACATTTCGGGAAGATCTTACATAGCACTCATCGCAGTAGCAGTCATCGAGGTCTCCGATATCAGCGATGTCCTCGATATTTGGTGGACTGGAACCGTGATTTCGATGGCGCCACTTCTTCAAACGCCACCAATCTTTCCACCAACTCCACTCCAGGGCCATAATGGTCTTTCAATTCGGCCAAACTATCCTTCCGCATGTCACGAGGACGCGATCATAGATCGAATTTAACGCTGGCAAGACGATGCCTAAAACCGGAAGGTTTTCGAGGGATTTCTTTTGATTCCCGGAATCTTTCAATTGTTCTCGTATTTCATTTGCAATTGACTTAATTAATTTTTTTTTCTTCTATGCACAGTAACACCGCGATAATTCCGGAAAACGGAACCGCAATGCGATTTCAAGTTGCGCAATTGAGAAAAAAATGCATAGAAATACAATAGAGGAATAATTGAAGAAACAATTTTTGATACAGTTCCGAAAAATCTGGTTTATCCTGACAGATTTCCTCACAAATTTGGGAACAATTTTTTAAAAATAATCAGCAATTTTGAGAAAAATATAAAAATTGAATAATTAGACTCAGATTTTGATCTACCGAGCAAACGTGCCGCATCAATCGAGGTTTTACTGTACCTATAGCGAGCGAACCTGCACAGCCCGATGACGCGTTTCAAAGTTTACCAAAGCGAATGCTGTTTGTACGCGCGAGCAGTTGGTTTTGTTTTATCGAAAATCGCCCGAAAGATTTGTTTGCCATCCAGAAAGGCTATTTGATTGCGAAATCCAAATTCGCGTTTCGTCTCAGAGCACGCGCCGTTCTTCACTCTACGAGTAATCGAGCGGTAAATCGATTACCTTGGCGATTTTTTTCCATTTCAAGGTCAACAACCCCTTTTATTTTGAGAATCAATTTTTTATCGAATCAAAAACGCACCAGCCAATTCGGAATATTGGAAAAATCGAATTTCCCTACGATTTCCATCGGTTATTGTACTTTTTAGCACCGAAAGGAAAAAAGATCGATGACGAATCGGGAAAAAATAGAACCATCGCCGTTCTATGGTAACAAAGGCTCCGGAAAGCTTCGAAGCGTCATTTCGCGCGGGACGTGCCGAAGACTCGTTTATCCACGAGGCCAGTTACCCATCAACAAATCCACGAATACGCGCACATCGCACTGCACAAAAATCGTCCGAATTTCAATAAAAATCGTTGCTTCAAGAAAATTCCAATTTTCTTTTTTAGGATCACTTTCAATCATCCAAGTTCGCCAAAAACATGGTAAGTACTTTCGAAAAATCATTGAACATTTTCGATTATCGAAGAATGAATCACTAAAAGAGAACCCTAATTTTTTCTATTAAGATTTTGTCGAAAAAAATGCCGGTTACGATTTCGAAATCTCAAGAAATGGCAAAAAAAATAATTTTTCGAGTTGCAATTGCAGCCGGATGAAAACACGCGTTTCGCGCGACGAAAGCTCTTTGTGAATAGCCGCAGCCGCGCGGGTTCGTTAACGTTTAACTCGGCTCAGGTCGCGCCGAGGCTGCGGCAGCTACTACCGCAGTTCGACGAAGATTATTCTCGTTTGGACCGGCTCATATCGAAAGCAATGGGCGAAGTGTGTTCAATGCTGAAACGCACGCGCCGCGGCGCACTTTACTTCGATAAACTAGAATCAGCTCGTGTGCTCGGCGAAGTCCTCCTCCTCCGTCATTGTCATCGTACTCGACACGTTGTCTCGAGATAGCGTAGCCGCATGAACGACTCGCTTTATGCCTCGAAACGCAACATTATCGGTTTGCAAATTTTCATTGTTTATCATTTTTTTACCAATAAATGCAGCTATTTTTTTAATCAATAATTACTTGCTAATTAATAATTATTATTCATTAATTTTTTAATCTTAATTATGGTTCTGAATTATTTATCACGTTTCAGTAGAGAAAATACGAATTCGATTTTTCCAGTGATTACGAAAAAAAATTGCGTTTTTTTTTTTTTTTTTTTTTTTAAAGGTGTATTTAGAAAACTTCTATTAGTGAGCCAAAAATTGATCAAGATTTTCGCAAAGGGTGAGTGATGAAATTTAATGTACTTCCTGTTTAAAAAACAATCGAATTTTTTTTTGTATATAATTAAATATTAAGAATAGTTTGAAATCGGCGGATAATTTTCAGAATCTCGTGCCGAAAGTTTTTAGCTCGGAAGCGCGTATCGCGAATCAATTAGGCTACGGTTGATTAAAGTGTATTAACTAAGAGAGTTATTGCATTGTGTTTACGGCCTCGTGTAATTGGCAAGAAGATATCAACGGGTATGGGAGTAGTCTGTGGGTGGATCGGATGATTAGCTACAACGCCGTATTGAAAAGCAGCTGTTCCACCCGTGCGGCGTATCAAACAGTGTAAATGTATACCATTTGCGGTTCTTCGAACCACGCGACTCCGTTTCCAATCTAGTTTTATCAAGATTCATCGATAATTCGCTTGATATTACCGAAATCCATTTGTCGCGATTGCTTTTTCGCAAACAGCCAACAATTAGGGCTAATTAAGTTGCGATTCGCCGAAGCGTCCGCAATGTCGATTAAATTTACGTGAAACAAGACAATTTCAAGGCCAACTGGTTTAGCCTTGAACGCGAATGTATTTGCTGTTTTTTTTTAAATTTAATTGAATGAATAAAAGAAATTGTTATTTTTATATTTAGGAACATTCGTTAATTAGTTGTTATTAATATTAATAATTGTAATAATAAAATATCACTTATTATTGTTATACTATTCAATAAATTAATATTTATTGTTGAGTTATTTGATTATTGCAATAATAGTAGTCATTAAATTTCCGTGATCGAGCTTTGAGCTGTTTTTCCGATGGCACTGTCGATTCTTCGTTAACGATCGCCGCATTGCATTTAATGCGCTAGTTCGGAATGCAAAAAAAATCTATCGAGGCCGAGGTCGAGCGATGGATTTGGCAATCGTCTGCATTCATCGAGGATTCTTCACTGAGCTTTTTTATCGTTCGGGAATCGGATATTTTTGGCAGTCGCCGGAGAGGAAAGGAGAAAAAGCGTTTGTTTTTTTATATATATTCGGCGCTTTGGCGAATAGAATCGGATGTTGGGACTCCAGATGTTTTATGAAGGGCGACCGGATGCAAGCTCAAATCCGTCGAAAGCGGATCGGCCAGGCAAAATCATTTCGTATTCATCGCCTCAGTGAAATCGAACTTGAAAGACGCGAAAAGTGCGACGGAGTCAAAGCCAAATGAAAACAAAACACTGGCCAAAGGCAATCATTTGCATCTGGAGTTAAAAAAAATAGCTCGTCGATGGTAGTTCGATAAAAGAGTAATTTTGTCAAACCGAAGAGAACCTTCAGCGAAGAGTTAACAATTTTCGGTAATTATTAAATAGGAAATTTCGATTTTTTTAAGTCAACAGTCGAAATCATTTGAAAATCGTTATCAACTCAAATAACTCCTGAATTGGTCAGAGGTTTTTTTATTTTTATTTGCTTATTTACTTATTTATTTTTGATTGAAAAAAAAATGGTAATGTGTTTTTTTTTTTTTTTTTTTCAGTATGTTTCGAAACGTGCAGTGCACATTATTCAATACACTATTCAAATACCTATAAAATTTAAATTACTCTCACTGTCTCGAAGGTGAAATATTAACACTCAAAGTAGCCATGACTTATGCGTGACCCACGAACAAGAAATTCACGAACGGCGCGGTTTTAAGTCGTATCGGAAAAGCTGCATTTGCGAAGTTGATAAAAAGCGAGAGTCCGCTGAAAATGGATTATACGAAAGCTCTGTAAAGAATCCATATCCCTTTAAGGTCTCGCTTGATAGAGAGGTTAGAGAATTATTAATATCTTAAATGGTCAACTTTCTGCCGCGTCTCGCGGTCAGTTCTAGCATTTCTGGTTTATTCTTATTGTTATATAACTTTTTAGATTTTATATTATTGTAGCGCGTGAATATTAGACGCAAATCTTTCTACATCGGCGCGATAAAATTATCGATTTTGATGAAAAGATCCGGATTCGAGTATACTTTTTATTGAGATTGTCGCGATAATACCTTGAAACTCAACCAGAAACAATGACGATGGCAAAAAAGACTTAAACGTTTTCTTTTGTTCCAGAATCGCTTGTTGAGGGCGTATCGCTACATTGTCCATCAAAAGTAAAATTCAGAAGGAATTTTAAAGACTTCGCAATGCGAAAATATTTAAAAAAAAATGGTAACAACTACGACGATAGTTTATTTTGCATAATAATGATTTCAAAAAATTGTAAATATTGTTTAACAAAGCATCCAGAAAGCGAATTTTTTTTTACGATTTCGTTAAGAACTTTTAAAAACGATTAATTATTAATTATTTGAAATTCGTTTTTCCAAGATTCATTTCTTTGAAAAGTATTCAAAGTTCGTTGCGAATTCCATTTTTGGCTGAGACTGTAACGACTCATCCGCCTTAACGGTAGCTTCGTGGTTACTTAAGGCGCTTCGGCAATCTCAGATTTGAGTTATCTGATTATATCCGAGAGAGTCTACAGCGCCGCGGCGATAATCTTCGTACACATTAACGGCGTCGTTGCGGCCTTGATTCGCGGATATTAAACTATTCGATTTCTACCGAAATTCGCGAGCCCAAAAAAAAAAAAAAAAAAAAAAAAATAGAACAAAAAATACATACCATAAGCAACGAGGTCCGATAAGGACTGAGACATCCGCAAGTGAGTATCTCCTCGAAATTCTCATTGTATCTCTCGTCGTCGATGTCGTAGCGAGCGTTACTCATTATGCATTATTTAATCAATTCCTCGCTAACGAATCAACGGCACCGACACTATCGCGCGTCAATTTATCGCTCGGCTCCGTTTTCTTTGTTTTCCGGCGCAACGCCACTCTCGACCGAACGTTCACCGAAAATAAACCCCGATGACCGAAAGTTTCAAATCTCGCTTATCATTCGCGCGCCGTTGTTTCGATCAAAGAAAACAAATCGTTTCCGGCTCGTTCGCACATTTGCAATATTGCAAAATTATTATTTTATAAAGCCAATAAGAAAATTTCGAATTTAGAAAATTAACTCTTTTATAATTTCAATTTAATTGTTTTTTTTTATATCTCAATTCTAGAGGCAATTAGCGGTTTTTATTTTTTTTAATTCAACATTCACTTCTTTTAGTTTGAGAGTTATTTTTGAATTTTTTTCTATTTACGTTTTTTTTTTCGCACTTTTTTTCACTTTTTTAGAATCAGATACGAGTGGACTTTTGTATTCTATGCTAATGGATACGTAGCGCGTTGCATACTGAATCATGAATATTTTTCGGAGCGTCTAAAACAGTTGGTCGTTCGTCGGGCCGGCGGGGGCAGAAGCTAACATTGCGTGGTGCCCACGTGAAGCTTTATCAGCGACTAGATATATAGACAAACTTTTTTTTTCTCTCTTTTCTTTCAGTCGGGAATAGTCCATAGAGAATACCAGTGGTCACACGAAGTAAGTAGAGGCGACGCCTTGGAGCGGCTAAGAAGTGGGATTAAGCGCTCGAGAAGTGGAAATCGATTATCACAATCTATTAATAAACAGGAGAAGTGTTTGCCGACGATGTACCCAAGGCGAGCCTTCAATTTTTTTCACGAACCAAATTGATTAATCGCCAAAGCGCCGATGATCGAGATAAATATTTTGAAAAAAAATATCATTAATCGGCGATATTTCATCGGGTGAAAATAATTTTTTGATGCGATGCCAATGGATAAAAAAAAATTGGCTCCGTGATTGTTAAAATATTGTAAAAAAAATAGAGCTAGGTTAAATTATTGAATAAAGCCACGCAAAGAAGAACTATTATTTTGAGAAAACGTGCGGTAAAAAAAAGAAAACACTCAAATCAAACCATTCGTTAGAGCCCAAAAGTGCTTCAATAAATAAGGGGCAATTTAAATTCTTGAAAAAAAAAAAAAAAAGTATTTCGGTGACAATATTAAAGCGTAAAGTGTCGTCGGTAGAGCAGATTATTGCAATCGTCTATTTGAAATCTCGAGGATCATCGGCGTATTTCCATTCGGAAGAAGAATTTAAAAGAGACGGTATAAAAAACAATGCACAAAAATTTCAAACCTAATTGTTTTATTAATAATTATTATCTTTAGATTTTAAATATGCGTAGTTTCTTAAAGAAACGTGCGCAATTGGTTACAGAAACCTGTTTTACCGACGATGGAATGATGTGATAATTTTAAGGGCATGTTGGATGGCGCAGTCGATAATAAACAGTCTAATGCTATATTCCTCAGAGCGATATAATTTTTCGCTTCAAGATAATGTGGAAAGACTCGGTCGGTAACGAAATCGCCTTCTCATTTTTTGTTCGAAATTCTTGATCCGACGACTAAGAGTGTAAGTTTTTGGATTCAATGAGTAGATGTAGAAAAATCTAATTCAGTCAGAGCAAATCGAATTTGGTCGGAGCGCCGCTTTCGGAGCAAATGGAGAAGGCAAGTTCTTACCATCGGAGCATCTCGCATCGCTCTGCCGTCTCCCCTTAATGGAGCTACGATTCCACTGCAGAACGAAGCGTAGCGGCATATTATTTTCATTAGATACTAATTTTCACGCGCCTCAGAAAAATATAATATCACAGTTTTTACTATCGACCAATTTAAGGTGATGTGAAACAGTCTCGATCGGCGAGAAATCACCTTCCGATTCTCTGTTTCCATTTTCCGTTCTCGAATACCTCCCAAAATCACCATAAAAAAACGAAAGCATTCGTTTCTTTACTGCGGATAAATAAACATTCGGAATCCATACTCGGTTATGAGCATTGAAACTTTAAGGTACATTAATAGCACACTCGCCAAACGCGAAAAAGATTTTCGAAATGCGCGAAAGCTTGTCGCCGCGATGAATATCGGGAAAGCGATTTGTTACCCTCGAAAACACCGCTGGACTTTGTCACAAGACCCTTAAGGGGTTAAAAAAAAAAACATTCGGGAAGGCGAGCGGGTCAAAAGCCTTAAATTCGAATCTCGTTACTCTCGTAATTTTCCTCGAGTATTTGGAGTATAAAAAAAAATAAAAAACTGCAAATTATTTTGTTCCATCGAATTAATTTAACTTTATTTAATTGATTTGATTTGATTAGTTCAAATAGATTTGTGTACCAAATCTAATTTAACTTGATCGTACAAACGAAAGTATAATCGAATTAATTTGTAATTGTTTGTTTGATGCAGTGGCCGATTGTTAAATGTTAGTTTCCTCAGCTGCGGCTTTGGAACGACCTTAATAAAAAAAATCTTCCTCCTTTTTTACGTCTCGATCTCGATCGAGATCCGTAAAAAAACGAGAAACGTAACAAAGGAGGGAAAAAATTTATTAAGGTCGTTCCAAAGCCGCAGCTTAGGAAACTAATTAATTTGTAATCTCCGTATACTCGTGAGCCAGTTTATTTTCTCGCATAGAAATACTTCGCGAGAGATGAAAAATTTCGCGACTTTGATCTCGGTTTTTGACTCGCTGCCCAAAAACCACTCTTGGGGAGCTCTAATCGTGTACTTATTCACCATAATTTGCCAGTAAGGCTCGGCCTCGTCGTCGCACTCTGTGACACAGACGTTCGGCACGCTCGTCGAGCTTCCCGACAGCGACGAGCTTCGCGACAAAACATTCGCGCTCGGCGTCACAGTCTCTTCGATCCTCTCACTAAAATTGGTACACACTTTTTCTTTTTTTGCAATAAAATTTGGTATTTCCAAAAAAAAATTGAAAAAAAAGGGGAAAGAGAAAAATTTTCCCTCATTTTGAGAATTTCTTTAGTTTTTTTTTTCTTTTCAAACGTACGTGGGACTTTTGCGCTCGACTTCGACGTCCTCGTTCCAAAAAAACATCGCTCGCTTGACGAACCAATTCCAAACGAATATCACAATCTGACAATATTTCCACCAAGTTCGAGCCATGCCAACGGGATTCGAAACCGAATCGTCTCACCGAGTCGCGTCGATTTGCATCACCGAAACTTCTCCGAGCGCGATTCACGATTAGACCCGCTAATTTAATATATTTCGTGTATGGAAAAAAAAATACCACTTCATCGATTTGGAATCGTTTCGAGAAATAAACACGATAGTCGCAACGAGTAAATTATTCGATCGAGTCCAACAACGAAATTGAATGACTCTATTTATGTTTCTACGACAAATTGGCAAAAAATATATACAGCCGAAAAAAAAATTAAACGAACGATCTTTGATTGCAGAAACTCAATGCACGGATCGTTAAGATCTGAACAACCATTTTAAAAGAGTGCACTATTGTTGTTTATTTTTTTTTAGGATTCTCAGATGAAAAATCGAAGTTTCGCTCGAAACTTGACGAATTCGACGATTAAAAAAAAAGTAATTAACGGAAGGTGCGCCGAGGTGTTTAGTCGAAAGAACGCGGACGCGTTGCGGATCGAGAAGTTCGTCTTGTTCGACGCCGCCACGGTTTGACGTTTTTATTTTGCTATACAGTGGTACACTGGTTACCGAAGATAAATTTAGACGGATGTGGCAACGTCCTTGATACGTGTCGCTCCGACGTTGCACCACCACCAATCTCGGCCGCACACCGTCGAGTGACGAATACTCGTTCGTTTGGAAAAAAGAAAAACCACCTAGAATCAACGGCGCGGCGGGTCCCTAATGAAATATAAATAAAAGAAGAAGAACCAGAAATTTAAACGATCAAAAAAAGGTAGAAATCATCCGATTCGAGGATTCTGCTGTAAGCGAGCGCCTCAAGAATCGGAGCTTTACATCGAAAATACGATATTTTTTTTATTTCCTTCAAACTTGAAAATTCTACGACGGTAAAACAGTTTCCTGCATCGGAGATTTGCCTCATTTACGATATTACGTCGTCGCTCGAGGAAATAGAGAAAAATTGTTCATTTCCTGCAGAAATGAACACTTTTTTGTGTGAACAAAAAAAATCCACCGTGAAATTACGGGACTGTAAGAGATTTTTTTTGCCATCTGGAATTGTGAAGGGATGGAAAAAAGAATTCGAAAAATTGGGAAATGTAGTTGAAATAATTTGACATGATTCCTCATCGAAATTTCCAAACGGTATACTGGAAAACAGTAGCGAGTTGCTAGCGCATTGCTATCATTATCGCGGCCTTCTCTTCTCTTTTACCTGCCCTTGATAGATTTTAGCTTTTTTTGTTGTTAAACATCCTATCCTAATAAATAATACTAAAAAGACGAATGCGTTTGGCCGACGCATCTCCAGCCCTGGAGGATAATGTTGTTGTTGCTGTTCTTTTAATAGTTGTTTTGTTTTTAGACTCACTCTTTTGGATGAACGGTAGAGCGAAGAAGCCGCCTGATCGCCGAGGCTCGGCGGAACGGTATTGATGTCACCTACGTAGAAGATCGGTCGGCTCGTGCTCCGAAGGTCCTAAAAAAAAATATATATAAAAAAATTAATAAATGATAATCAGCAGAATTTCGTCGGCAACGAATTTTGTGCTCTAATGGTAACTCGGTTTTAAATATTATACATCGATATTTTACAGTTTTTTGTAAAGAACATTTATTTTGAGAATAGGGTCTAATAATAAAAAATGCAAGAAAATAATGGCCGAATTAAGAAATCCGCGATTTTCTTTCTCGTACCTGATAGCCATGTTCCAGTTCAGTGTAAGACATGTCAGAGCGGCTCTCATTGAAGAAGAAAAAGCTGCGCCTTTTTGGTGAAGAAGAAATTCTCCAATGTTCTCTCCCCCCTCTCTGCTATCTGAAATATCAAGTTCGTTCTAAAATTCATTAAATTCGATATAGTGAAAAAAGTCAAAAAATCCAATGTTGAATACAAAAGAAAAATAAGCTACAGAATTAAATCATGATTTACTCGTAATTGATTACTATTAATTAATTAATCCTAATTACTTTAATTATTTAAAAAAATTTGTCGATCATTTCCTAACAAATAATGCTCGACAACTATTATTATTTTTTTTATTATTTGAAATATCCATAACAAATGTTCGATTTTATTAGTATTAAAAAAACAAAACAAAAATGATCTATTACTAGAAAAGTACTATTAGAAAATGTTAAAAACTATTCCCGCCCGATTTTTTCGTTCGTTCTGACGTTCGAATGATAAATAATATGTTTCACGCTCAGTAATGCAATGTTTTTCCGTCAGGTGCGTTATTAACCGCACACCGCGTATTCTCCTTATCATCGTCGAAATTACCTGCCCAATTACGAATTCCGAAGCTGCTAAACTTGTAAAAAACATAAGTCGATAAAAATGCAAATATTCCGCCTCATAAGAATTCTAAAAACCACCTCAATGATTCGTCGATAAATTTTACTAAAAAAAAATGAAACGAAAAAAAAAAACAACCGATTCGATATTCAACTATTTTGAAGGTCCGGAATTCAAATATCCTCGAATGAATATGTAGAACAATGTTTACCGTGTCGATCGTCTTGCCCGCGAGTACGTGAAAATATAGTGGATACCGCAGTGTATTCGACGGTATAGCGTGTCGCGAAAACGTATAGAAATAGTGTACACCAGAGCACAGCTGAATCGATACTCGGGAACGGTTAAAATCGCGCAACCACCGTGCTCGAAAGGCACTAACCTCAAAGATCCGTAACGCTGCGATTGTTTTTCACCGGAATTCGATCGTCCAATCGGCGAACGCGTCGCGAAAGACTTTTCGCCACGTAATTTGGCGAATGGAGGAGTTTGGAAAAATTTGAGAGGCGACGAAAATTTTGAATTCGTTTGACAGTAGACTTGTCAATTTGCCGACATCTTGAACCAAAGTGTCGAGAGCCTCTTTATTGCGAGTGGTAATTCGATTTGGAAAGACGATTCGCGTAACGCGCGCGCCGCGCGCGGCGACCCTGACCCTGGCGGCAACCGGGCGAACTGCTTTGTCAAAGAGCGCGAACTCGGCGAAGCTTTCACGGTCGTTCGCTCGTTTGTATCGTCCGCCGGATTGCCGGCGGACGATAAGTCGAACGACTTACGTTGCGCGCGAAAATAATGTAGAGCAGAGCGCCAGAAATACACGACATTGGGCAACGGGATTGAACCTTCGCGGGCGCGAGATTTCTCGTTTAGCGAGGACTTCGGTTTCGAGCGATTCAGTCGCGAGGCCTCGCTCAGCAAGGTCTGGCAAGGTCTCACACGGCGCAACGTGAAAATCGATGTTTTTAAAAAAATAACGATTATATCGAAAATCGAGAAATATTACTCAAAGACTGATATTCATTTCATTATATTCATGCCCAGTAATGTTTTTACTATCTATACAATAGTGTGCTATTGTTTTTCGATGCGTAGATGAATATTTCGGGTCGTTTTCGACCGAATCTTAACACTGTTCGTGTAACGGACGAACACTCGCAAAAAAATCCAAAAAAATTCCTACTTGTACTTCGAAATCTTTTCTGCCGAATGGCCCCAGCTAAATTTCGAAATATATACGATTTTTTCAAACTTTTGATAAAGTAGCGAACGTTGAGCTCTTCGTAACCAGCGAACACGAGAATGATAATAATTAATGAACTCTTCATTATTGTTATTTTTTATCAAATATTGTATTTCTACAATAATAATTTATTAGCATAAATTTCATGTAATAAAAATAAAGAACTAATCAATAATATTACTGATAAATATTGTTATACTTTGTTGGAAACTTTCCAGAAAAAAAGCTTTTTTCTGCAATGACGAAGAAAGCTTCGCGCGCTTCCAGTTTATAATTCTTTCCACAATCGGAGGGGTCCTGCGGTCGCAGCAGTCATTCGATTCGCGTTGGACACGGATAGAAGTTAATGCGATCGCTCTTCGTGTATCTCGTTCTTTCACCGTACATTCTTTCTAACGACACGCGAGGGGCGACGACGCGCAGACTAGACACACAGAGCGTGTAAAGGACGATAAAAGAGCAAGGGGGATCCGGCCTCGGAGACGCAAAAGTCTGATTTTGTTATTGCGCATCGGAGAATCGCTAATCGTTTGGATTTCGCCCTCTTGCCTCGCTTACGAATTATACATATCCTATTTTTTTTTTTTCAAGTTCAAACCGATGCTCTACCTTTCGGCATCGTCCTTCTTCCTCATTAAAATTAATTAAAAATTATTATTATTATTATTATTATTATTCATATTATTATTGAAGTAGATGATATGTTATAATTGCAGCTTGTATTGACGTATAAAACTCAGTTGAATTCTTACTAAATGAACTACTAAAAAAAAATTAATTTGTACTATCACTATCGAGCTCATAAGAATCTTTGAATTACAGAACCGATCTTATGGCCTTGATGAAAAAATAGCAAGCCGAGTTATTAAAATCGATTTAAGGGTGAAATAGCAAAAAAAAAAAAAGGTAAAAAAAACTTCGTCCCTGTGCCTAAAATGACTCGGTTCGTAGCGAAAATTCCGAAAAAACGCGCGGAATAGAATCGAGGCGAGAAAAAAGAATTGGTAAATGATCCGACATACGTTGCTAATAGGGATGAAGATGACATAACCGGGGATAAACAGCAGATCGAAGGGGAGTGGACGGGATGCACGTGCGCCAGTAGTTGGAGCATGTACAATTCTTCGACGTTCGGTTGAATCGCAATTGAATAAGAACGTAGCGGGGTTCGGTCGCCCCCTCGAAAAGTCGAGCGCCGCAACGGGGTCACGCCTTGTTAGTTGTTCTCAGTTGCTTTGTGGAAAGTGTACGATTATCGCGGGGCCTCCCTCCCAAACAGATAGGTTCGATTCCCCTTTTTCGTGCGGATTCCGTATTCTAGAAAACCTGTCGAGGGATTTCGGATCACGACGGCGAGTCAGAATTCGGGCTTTCGTTCGGACAAATAACGTCACTTGCGATAATGCGAATGATACGACACTGAGCCGATCACTTCACGAGGAATTAGCCCTATTTAAGGTCGCACTAGCGCACTGTCCGCTCAAACGGTGCGTGTGAGATTCGCATATGAAAAGTTAAGTTCAGTCCTCTTCTTGAGCGAGAAAGTTCTACAGTTGCTGAGCACTTTTGGCTCTGCTTGTTCCGATCAAGCCCCGAAAATCAACTATAGCCGTATGATGGTATAACTTCCGGCAGCGAATCATTTTTGTCGATGCGATTTTTTTTTGGCGGTTTGAAAATCCCGAAAATCAGTTCTTGCAAATTGGGCCGAAAAGAAAAAAACCACTTTCGGTGATTTCTGGTGTTCCTATTAACTTTAGGCAACTATTGTCATTGGATTCGTGTTCAGCGCAAAAAAATACATGAAAATATGTGGCCAGACTATTTTTTTTTTTTTTTTTTTCAATTTTCGGCGAAAAATTGCAATGGTACCCCTTTGCGATGTATTTTTGCCGTTTTTCATCCCACGCTAACAGGCTCAAAAAACGGTTTGACAAAGCTACAAAGAATCTTATCTTCTGTATTTTTTCGCGCTGAACACAATGGTCGCCTGAGATTTGTCGATATCCCATCGGAAAACCAAGATATCGCTGTTTGAAAATCACAAAAATCGCCAGTTTTCGGAAATCTGACCGGGAGGGAAAAAAATCACTTTTGGTGGTTTTCGGTAATCTCCTCAACTTGAGGCTATAATTGCCATTGGATTCGTGTTCAGCGTATAAAAATACATGAAAATACTCGATACGAAGCTTGCTCACAGCCCTAAAATTGCGTGCGCTGTTCCCTTTGTTATTTTAAATTGAAAAACGATTTGGAAAAAATATAGTCGTTAAGAACTCGTAACTGTTATTAGCTTGAATAATTGTGTTTTTTTTTACAAATCTTACAATATTGTATTTATTAATAAAAACAATTCAGTCATACACAGAATAATTTTCTAGCGCCAAAAAAATCGTTAAATAATTTGACGATAAGTCGGAATAGCGCACTGCTTGACGAAATATAAAAATGATATATTTCGCACGGTTGTTAAATTTTCTCGGCGAACCTACGAGTCGGCAGAATTTTGCAGGAGTGCCGACGGGTTCGAGCATTGATCCGTGGCGTCAGCTTGCAGTTACGTGGGTGCAGAATATCACTGTATATACCTATGTACGGCGCGGTACATACACATAGATATTAGTACATAGGACTACCTACAGGGTGAACGAAAGAGCTACCGAAAAATTCTCTTCAATTGTTTATTATTCTCCAATACGATGAAACGGTAACTTTGCACCAAACTAATAATACCTGGATGATTATCTCATCAAAAAACCATGCAATTCTCATTTTGCAAAAATGTATCAATTTTTGACAAACATTTCATGAAATTGAATTTCCATTTATTAAGAAAAAATTTGGAAACTCGAGAAAAAAAATAATTCCGCTTCCTTTTTTTTGCAAAAATTCATCAATTTGGATGAAAATTTAACAAAACAATTTCAAATGCGTACATTTTTAGTATAGTTATTTTTTCTAATCCAATCGACACAGTGAATTTTTTGAAAAATAAAGATAAAAATCTTCGAATGAAACAGACTGAAAAGGGCAGGAATATGTATTGTATTAATAATTTTATGCACCCCCTTCACCCGCGCCGACACTTGCCGGACAAATACAGCGTGGCGCGATTCGACGCGGCAAAATTGCGAGATATTGCGGTGACGCCGAGGCCCCCCCTATTTGGATCATCCCTCGTCTGCGACTGTGTATATCACGGTGCGGAAGCTTCCATAACAGAGGGACCGAAGGAAGGCGGACAGTAGCGAAAATACAGTAAAGTCGAGGAGGGACACGAGTGAGTTAGCTAATATGCGTTTAATTAATTTTCCGAAGGGTTTCGGAATATCAGTCACGCCTCGGCGACACTTACACGCTCGCAATATGTCCCGCACGCGTAGATTCCGAATCTCTGTAATGCGCAATTCTTTCTTACTCAAGCGGATAGTTCTCGATATCATTGATCTGATCATTGATATGTATCGATATATCGATTTTGATTATTTCCATAAAATTAACGATATTTAAATTGATTAAATTTTTTCTGTTGGCATTCATTGATTTATATTTTATTTATACTATGTTAAACATCAAATATGTATTTATAGTAAATAAATAAATAATATTATTATTATTATATTATAATAATTATTGAGAAGAATATTATGATTTAATAAAGTATTGTTATTAGGTCAATAATTCGTGATTTTTTTGTTTAATTTAAAAAAAAAGGAATAATTGTTTCCTTCCGTTATAAACGTTGAGAAGAGGATGCTCCGTATTCGATATTATAAATACATGAGTATCGTATTTTAATTCGGAAGGAAAAAAAGACACGAAGGGTTCTCGGGTCGCGTGCCAAAATATGTTGCTGTCAGTTCATATCGCATTAAGATAAATTTTAGCCGCACGTGACCGACGAGTGTCTCGCTACAAAGCGACGAAAATTAATCCAATTATCGCGCCTTATTGCCCCGGGTCGAATTTCATCGAATATCTTTCAATACAGAACTAAATTCACGACTTTTATCTCGACCCCCGAAAACATTTCGCACATCGCGGAATCGCAGATCACGAATGAACTTCTAATAGTTTAGCAAAATAAATAAACAAAATACATAACTTAGTAGATAGATGAAAGAAATCGATGGACCTGAAATTGTTGCAATGCTTCGCATTATACGAATACAAATAGTAAAAAAAACAAATCAATCTTAGTTGAATTGAAGTCTTGTTTAATAAAACATATATCGGCGCTATTTTAATATATTTTATTTGTCGATCTGAATATTCAAATCGGAAAAAGTTAAGAATGAATTTTATCACTGCGCTCGGATATAAAAACAAGTAGCCCAAAAATATATCTATTTTATACGCGATATACTTTACATATTATATTAATGAGCGATCAAAAATTACGAATTTTTCGTATTATTATTATATTTTTGATGTATTTAATTTCGTCCGGCCGAAGAAATTCTTGTATTTGTCATTAACAAATTATGATGGCTTTTTCAGCCTGTTTCGTTCAATTGGACCAAAATTTATCCAAATCGTCGAAAACTTCGAATTTTACCGAATTTCCGATCGAAGACAAAAATGATAAACGATGAACAGAGATTTAACCCGTTTTGCAGAAAGTGTCCATTAAGCCCCCCCCACTCCATTTCGGAGAAAGTTTAAGGGTACCGCCCGACAGATAAGCCCAGCCAATGACCGGAATTGCGAGGGTGTCGATTGCGATGCATTTCAGCCAATGGAGAGGCTCGAAACCCACGACCATATCGAGAGGCACCGGAGGCGCATGTTCCTCGACCATTTCTCGCGGCGTCACGTGGTTTACCGGAAGGCGTGGTCTCGAAACCAATCTCGACTCGAGTGCGCAGGGATTTCGGGGGATTCTTTCGAATCCCTTTCGGAGATTCATTCGATAACGAGATTATCAACGCGCCGGTTCACTTCGCGAAAAAATATAGATTCATTCGGTAACACGCGACAATTTCGGGCCGGGTTTGCGCGCATCCTTTCGATAATTCATCTTTATGTTTATCGACTTCTCGCGCCGATAAACAAAATAGTCTAATTGTATTTTCCTATTCGTCGGAGCTACGATCGAAAACCCTTTTTCGTCGAGTGAAAGTGCAGTTTTTAAGGGAATACAAAGATCTGCGGAAAAATATTCTGTCGTAAGTGACTTCCTCTTCTATTTTGGTGACTTTTGAATTTGTGACTTTATTTTATTGTTTTGAGATTTTGTAATTTTTTTATTTTTTTGTGGAAATTCGTGATAATCAATTTGACGAGATATGGAATGTGGATGAAAAGCGAATCTAAAGAAAACCGAATAAAGGCCGAATCAAAAAAAAATCTAATGCGAAGAGGAGCATTCAGTATCATATATGAAATTTCGAGTAATAAACAATAATAACAATTTTGATAATAAGAATAAAAGTTATTATTCGTTTCCGGGACCAAAAATTCGATCAAAGACAGCGCGATGAAAAAAAAAGCGCTATCGACAAAATTAACGTTGGGCCTCATTCGGCCGAATTTCCAAATGGTGAAAAACCCAATTTTTATTTGTCGCAAACATATCTTTGTCTAATGATGCGAATAAGTGTCTAAAATTATAGAATGAGTGAAGAAACGCGTAACAGAAAAATAATTTGAACGGGAGCGAAACTCCAAATTTTTTGCCAATCAAACGTTTCTTTTTTATCGGCGCGTTCGATTAATAAAATGTTTATTCATTTCATATTTTTTGTTTTTGGCTCCTAAAGCCCTTCGCGTGTCTATCAAAGTTTGAATAAAATATTTGAATTCATTTCGCAGAAAATGAAAAAAAATTATCAACGATTATCATTGTATTGTTTTGCTCGCAAATAGGTGAAGACTACGAAAATGTCGCAGTACGTCGGAAGCGAGCTCGGCACTTATCCGATGTGGGACAGTTCGGTTTTGTATCAAGCACCACCACCGAGTCATCCTCACGTTAACGATCATGCGCTCTACCGGCAACCCTGCGCCTTGCTTCATCAGAGGTAAAATTATTTCGAAATGACAAAAAAAAACTACATTTTTGACCAAATGATTGCAAAAACTTGAGAAAAACAATGCTATTCTCGCGGTGTTAAATTCATTTCGATAATTTGTTCTAGTGATTTATTGGGATTGTTATCCGGAAACTAAAGGAATAATTCCTTCATTCATTCATTCATAAATAAAAGAATAATTTTTGTAATTTTTTTTATAGTCGATATACTCCGAACGGTCGATTGCCGAGCCAGCCAACGTCGTCCTCGAAGAAGCCGAGGCGAAGAGTCGCCTCGGTCTCGCAACGTCGGGCCGCCAACATACGCGAGAGACGAAGAATGTTCAATCTCAACGAGGCTTTCGACAAACTACGCAAAAAGGTAACTTACTCACCGAAAGATTCTTTTGGAACGCCTCGAATTGTCATAAAACATTTTTATGTTGTTTGTTAAAAAAATTTCAATCATTAAGGCGAAGTGACATACCGCAGTCGGTAACAAAAACTGTAATGTTTTTCTTTCGACACGATAGAATTCTAAGCTTAAATGCGAATAGGCTTCCACTGCGACACTGATAATCACAGCAAACTCCAATTTTCATTCGATTCTGAGATTTTTGTACCTTCGAAAGAGCATTACAGTTTTTATTACCGACCGGGCTCTGAGCAGCCGCGAGCAAGCGCCTGCACTTCACCTTAACGTGATGTGAAACGTATTCTCGGTGCGTCTCTCTCGCTCCGCCGAAACCACCTATAGCGCTATCTCTCTCACACTTATACAAGTTTTACATCACCTTAAACGTAGTCCTTTGATTGTGTCCGCCCCCGTCCAAGTTTGAGAGAAGAATAACAGAATTACAAACACTTCTCAAACGGAAAAAAAAAAAAGCGTTCGAAAGTTTTCGTAGAAATATTCATTCATTCTTCATTAGAAAAATTTGTTCTTAAGTTCAATTTTTCCAAATTCCAGGTACCAACGTTCGCCTACGAGAAACGTTTGTCGCGCATCGAGACCCTTCGTCTGGCGATAACCTACATCGCTTTCATGGGCGAATTGCTCGGTATCGAGTCGAGCAGCCCGAAGCCCGACTACATTCCGCGCGAGTATTACTTGCCGAATTGAAGGGGGCATCGAAAGAATTATCCCACCAATTCTCATTGATGTATCGCGGAGAGACCGAGAGACAATTTTCATCGTGTTTCCGTGATACAACAAGAAACGATCGAATAATAATCCGACGTCTTCCAAGCTATGCGGTAACATTCGGCTCAACTTGCTTCGCTTCACTCAATGTTTTCCCCAACAAACAATCGAGCGGGGTTGAGCTCGATGAGCGACGAATTTTCCAATTGTACTATCACAGAGTCTTCCAATCGAATAAGCATATAGCAACGTAGTCGTAAAAACGAATTTCACTTCACTAGTTTCTTATTTGTTCGTTAAATCTTACGGAAACGGCGGAATTCGCGGTATAAATTATCGAAATAAATTAATATCGTGAAATGTAACGGATTTACGAAAGAAAGAATTCAGAGTAATTAGCGATATTTTCCGAAATCCTCATGAAGGAATAGTCATAGTCTCGTGTAATATAATTTTCATTGTTACGTGTATATTGTAGAATAACGTGTATTTATTGATGTGATTGTCGACTTGAAGTAAACGAAAAAATAATATGGTGCTGATTATCGCAAATCTATGTGGTTTTGGTAGAGAACGAAGCTTGCGAGGTATATCGATAAATAAATAAAGTAACTCGTCAAATCGACCAATCGTCGCAGTGATCGCGATTCATTCGTATCACCGATTTTCGAGAAGAAAGATACATTTTTGTAATAACTGTTAACAATTCAACGTTAACGATCGTTAACGAGATTGGCTGACGAAAAGATCGCGCGAAGAAAAGTTATCGTCGCTCGAGTTTTATCGAAACCATAAAGCTAGGAAAATAACTATTACTATGAAAACACTAAGGATATGTATGCCTATCGTTTAATTGTTACGATGCTACCAGGATTCATGCGTGTAAAACACCGGTTACGGACGTAAACAGTCAACTCACGTGCGCACGACGCTTCTCGACACCGTCGAGGGCGAATCGCGAAAGATGCACTACTCGAAACGTTTTCAATGTCACTCCCGGTCTCCTTGTTAGCTTCTTTACTCGACAACTATCACGTTTTTATTTTGTTTATCGTTTCGCAGTAAAAACACAATAAACACCTGTTGAAACAGCGCTCGTACCATTCCGTACCGAACGCATGTCGCGACTGGTCGCGAATCGCGAGGGAAACGCACGGGGAGAAACGCGCATGCGCGAGTGCGTGGATGCCGTAAAAGCGACACTACTACGCAGACGAATCGCGCACGCATCCCCCCAGTTGCCAATGGCAACCGAGGACGCCTGAAAATGGCGCCGCGTAAACATGTGTATCTCAAAAGTTATCTCGTACCTCGCACAATCTTAATTAACAACGTCCGAACAAAGTTACGAGAAAAAAACCGCGAGAAACCCCCGTGAAATACACAAACGACGCGACTGCGGCGACGGGTGCTAAAAAACCTGTGAAATCGTCCGGAAGACAATGCAAGAATGCCGGCTTCAAAGTGGAATCGATTGACGAAAATAGATCGCGATATTTATCAGCTCGATGCCGAAAAGGATCCCCGAGTCGTTTCGAAAACTTTTCAAGGGGTGAATTTTTCTCAATTCGCCTTCGACGAGGCCGAGGAACGTCTCGTAGCCGCCGACACGAGAGGTTATGTTTACGAGATCGAATTGCGCGGCCACGACGAATTGACGTACAAGAAATTCGAAAAATTCGGTATAGCGACATGCCTGGCGTTCAATCCGCTCGAGCGAACGGAAATTCTCGTGGCCACGACGACAAAAGACATCGCTATTCATCGTCTGGACGTCAAGCGAGCCTCCTCGCCAGTCGCTCGACTCTCCGCCCATCGTTGCTCGATAGCGCACATGAGTTTCCACGAAAATTACTGTCTGAGCTCGTCCATCGAAGACGCCGTCGTCTGGGACTTGAAAACCCTCGCGATATTGCATCGTCTGACTCTCGACGACGGAGCTAAACTGAAAAAATCCGTATTTTCGAAACGCGGCGATTTGGCGATTTTGTACTACGGCGACGCATTCAGAATCTGGCCTTTTCAAAATTTCCAAAACGAGACCAGAGTATCGCTCTCAGATTACGATGCTCGAAATTTCAAAGATTTTGCGTTCACGAGAAATTCGAGAGCCATCGCTCTTTGCGCGGCGAGAGGCGGGATTATAGTTTTGGATAGTGCGAGATTTGAATTATTGATAAGATTCAATCCAAACGACAATGTTTTCACCTCTCGAAGAATCTCTCTCGTTCCGCAATCCTTGGATGTCGGAGCCAGCGAAATTTTAGCAGTTCACTGCGGAGACGGTACGTTGAAATTTTTGGATCTCTGCAAAAAATCGTTCGTCGACGCCGCAAAGGGCTGTTGGCGGGGAATCAGAAGTTTTTCCGTGTCGTCCCAGGGAAGATGGCTCGTTTGCGTTGAGACGAGAGGAAATCTCAGTCTTCGCCGGATGGAAAGAATCAATTTAGGAAAATCTGAGCTTCCACAGAAAACGAAACAGCCGAAGAGAACTAAAAAAGCGCACGAAACGTTGCGGCATTTGCGCAGCGTCGAGAACGATGTCAGAGAAGAGCTTGCCCTGGCGAAATTATTGCCGATGCTCGAGGAATTCGGCGAGTATCCCGAAAAGCACAGAATCGTGATTTGGCGAACGTTGCTCAGACTTCCGAGCAACAGAAACGCTTGCGCCGGATTGTCGGAGAAAATTTCGCGGGAAAACTGGCCGAGGAACAGCGGTCTCGAGGAGTATCGTCTCGCGGATCGATCGAAAGCTTCGCTGCTCGCTTCCACGGTCGATTATCTCGTTCGTTGGTGTCCGCTGCTCGCACAGTGCCGATTCTTACCCTCGCTCGTTTTTCCTTTCATCGTCGTTTTTCAGGTATATTTAAATTTATTCAAACAATGCTTCTCAGCTTTGTACTCGCGTCTCTAATTAAAAAAATAGTCTACGTATCAAAAGTCAAGTCCCAAAAATCAAAATCTCAAAGTACAGCTTTTTAGAAATTGAAGTCATTACTAGTGGAATATATTTTCTTTTTTCTGAAACTAATCTAGCATGACCTTGAATTTTCTTACAGAAATATCCTTTATTGGCGTTGGAGGCATCGATCGCAGTTCTATCGAATTTTTGTCAAAAATGGTTCGAGTATCATCCCCTGCCGCCGCTGAACGTTCTCGGCATCGTGGAGAACGTTCTTCTCGAGTCCGATCCGACGTTGCTGAATTGTTTCTGCGAGCGCGGCATCACGTCGACCGATTACGCTTGGCCGCTGCTCCGCACCGCGCTGAGCGAAGTGCTCGCCGCCAGCGATTGGATCGTTCTCTGGGATCATCTCTTCACTTACCAACGACCCTCGATGCTCATAATGTGCGTCGTCGCCTACAGTATATGCTCGCGGGAAATCGTTGTGTCCTTGCTTCGAAAACCCGATGATTTTCGACGATTCTACGCGACCCAGGGCAACGTTAGCGTCAAACAACTGCTCAAGGTCGCGCGGCGTCTCGATTCCAACACACCCGAACGCATTCATCCGAATCGTTATCTCAGGTGAAAAATTCTTCGGAAATTCTCGTTTTCGCGACGAATTTTCGAAATTCGATTCTCCGCTCAGAATCTAATTTTTTTTAAGGGTAGTCGTAGATTTTAATTTCTCGAATTGTTTATTTTTTAGAGACAATTTCGTTGTTTTACCGAACGAGGGTCCGTATCCGCCGTTTCTCATGCACGAGTATCCGAGATTTCTTACCGAGCAACACAACGATCTCGCGCAATTACGCGCACTCGAGGAGGAAGAAAGAATACTGTGCGAATATCGCAAACGGGCAATGAAAATTGCGGAAGAAAAGCGTCTGCGCTCGGAGTCGGAAAACTTTGTCAAAGAGATACACCGAAATCGGATGATGGGTTGGAATTTTTATATTTTCGCACGCTTATAAAAAAAATTATAATCGATTAATTTCGTTGCCAAACTCTTTTTTAATTCCTGCGTTTCTTCGGATTTTCAATTTTTACTCTTTTTATTTTTTGCTACTTGCGGTTTTTTTTATACGTTTCTATCGTTGGTTTGTTTCAGAATTGCGAAGATGCTACGAGGAACAAGCGAGGATAACGAGATTCAACGTCGAGAACGCTCGAGACGAGATTCGCAGATGCGCCACAATTGCCGGCGAGACTCCATCGAGATCCACCGAGAATCGACGATCCGTGGAAAAGGCGAGATCCGCGGAAAGCACCGGCAGAAGCGGCACATCCGCGACGAGCACGCGGCGCAGTCGCTCCAACAACTGCAAAGAACTCAGCGATCAGGTTCGAGAACTCGAGTCCGAGGTGCAGCACTTTCTCGGCGTGCTGAGGACTAAATCCAGCTTCGACGTTCGGTGATGGAGCCGAATAAAATAAAAATTGGGTCGACTCGTTCATTTTCGCGAGCGAATCTTTGCATATTCGCCTGGATAAACCATAATTTATTTATCTCGCGCGTACGGGCAACGTAATTATGCGTACTGAATTTTTTACCAGTGATTACTTTTACATTTTTCGTATAAATTAAAAAAAAAATTGCACGAAGTGAAAATCCGTTCCCTGTCGTGTAGTATAAGATACTTTTTTCCTACCGAGTTAAAACGACCATTTTTTACGCGAAAAGAGACTGAAATGTGACTATTCTAGGCCAGTAGGTAAAAAGAAAAATTCGAAACAAAGCTTGTTGAGGAAACAAAAGTTGAACGACTGAAAAAATTGTAGAGTAACCTTAAAGGATCGTTTCTTTAATAGCTTAAGACGGATATAAAAACAAATCTCTCGTTCGCGAGTTCTTCGTCGCAGTGAAACGCGATGTTGTAGAAAAATAAATTCTGTATTTTGTACTTTTAAAATATTTCATGGTCGCACCAAACGGACTTCTCTCATAATGAAAGTTCATTTGACGAGTCGAAAGATATGAAACCTATATATATTTTTTTATACCGATAGTTCTTATGAAATTGATCGAAAGGTAAGAACGAAAAATCCGACATAGTTGAGCAAGTTGGATCGAAGTGACGAATGTTTTTTCTGATCAATTTTTTTAGTTCAAGTTATTCCACGATTTTTCGTATATCGACGGTTCGCGAAAATTCGATACCGTTGTTAATTTTTGGTAGAAAAAAAAAAAAAAAAATTGGTCAAGGTCAATCGTATTTTATGAACGAATGAACGGGAATGTCGATTTTGTCGCGTCCCTTTAGAGCGACGAGTTCCATCACGACGAGACACTCGACGATTATGGCTCCCGTATTTTTCAACAACTTTATAGCCGCTTCCATAGTTCCTGGGGACAGAAAAGCGATTCAAGCCTTAAATAATTTTTTTTCGCATTTTTTAGCTCCAAGACTTTTAAAGCCTTGAATGAATTAAATTATAAATAAAACGAATCCAGATTAATAATTCAAAAAGAAATGGATATTAATATTTTTTTAAATTGATATAATAAAACCGACCTCCAGTCGCCAAAAGATCGTCGACTATCAGCACTTTCGTTCCCGCGCCGATGTTCTCCGTTTGAATTTCAAAAGTTGCCTGAAAATTGCGCGCAGAAAAAAACTTCATTCGATCGTTGTATCGTCGAAATAAATGGTAGGATATTTACAAGAAAGTTTGAAACTTAAAGTTTTAAGTTTAAAAAGTTTGAAACTTGAAGTTTTAAGTTTTAAAAGTTTAAAACTTGAAGTTTTAAGTTTGAAAAGTTTAAAACGTAAAGTTTAAAACCTTTGAAGTTGAAAACTTAAAGATTTAAGAAACTTAATGGTTTGAAACATAAAGTCCCAAAACTTGAAGGCTTAAAACATAACGTTTCGAAAAACTTTGTTTTTGGTAATCCTTGTTCATTAGTTTTATCAATGATCGATATTGATAACGATCCGAAAAGCTTGCCAGCTGAGCGAAGTCAATCGCGAGTCTCGTAATCGCGTCTGTTACGTACCTCGCCGTACTCGAGCTCGTAGCTCTGACGCAACACTTGTCCCGGCAATTTCCCTTTTTTCCTTATCGGCAGAAAAGGCTTGCCGAGTTCAACGCTGATAAGCGGTCCGAGAAGAAAGCCCCGCGAGTCCAGACCGACGATCGCGTCGACTTCGAGAAAGAGCGCGTGCTCGACCAACAAATCCTTCAGAGCTCTGAACGCCGTCACGCTCTGCAGAATGCCGAATATGTCGCTGCTCGTTTTTCGACGTCGCACAACAAACAAAAAACGAAAAAACCATTTCTACAATTTTTAGTTTATTACCGCACGAATAGCTTAAGTTTTCGTGTTTCCATTCGGAAGTCGAATTGGCATGCAATGAAAAATTGAGGAGAAAAAAAAAAGGTTAAGAGACGGAAAGTCGATTCAAAAACATCCAAATTTTTCGAACAGAAACGCTGATAGACTCTGAGATAATCGCTGATATTATCGCGATAAATTCGATATATCGAAGGACTCGACTCGATTGCGATATTTACAGAATCCCCGAATTTATTGTCGGCGCGAAGTAAATAACGCGCGTCTTCAACATTAACGTTTTTTGAATTTCAAATTTCCTCGGCAATGAACTACGAATCGGAGAATATATTATTTTAATCGCTACCCAAAAGAAATGTTTTTTGTACGAACCGATAAATGATTCCCTCCTTCGGGAAATTCGGATACGTTCTGACGGCGTCTTTGACGATTTTGAGTTTCTCGCTTTTGTCCATGATCGACAATTATTCGTAATTATTCTTCGTACTTGACTGTTAAGATGAAAACGGTGACTCGAACAGGTAGCGTCGCACGATCTACTGTCAGTCGGCGTTAATTTCCCGGACCGATCGCCCCCGCGAGTCTCGCTTTATGACAATTAATGCGCGAAACTCACGCGAGATTCATTACGATTTTTTTTCTCCTTCGCGTTTGATAATCAGCTCGGCGAAGAAATTCGATCGAAAACTATTTTATTCGCGCAGTTATCGATTTTTTTTTGTTTTTTCAACGTTACGGCGCGAGCACGTGAGACGAAAATTAACTCGGGCACGAGCAACGACGTCGTCCGTCGAGAGATAACAGAAAGCCGTGATAAAAAATCACGCCGACTCGCGCGAGTGCAACGCAAGAGTTCGCGCTCCACGATAATAGATGGCGCGACAATGCTTTTATCCAATCAACGTTTAGTTCGCTATAAACGATCAATGTCAAAAGTTTTTACCAATTTTCGTTAAACACTTATTTTGATTACAGGTTCGTAAGAAAAATGAACGTAAAAAGAATCATCGATGATTTGTCAAATTCCACCGTCGACTCGACTTTTACGATATTGATTCGTAATAATTTCGTTCGAGTTTTGTAATTTTTTTTATTGGTCAGCTCACATTCAGCCGCATTACAATTTTCTACAATCTTAGTTCAAAACACGCTGTTTTTACTCTTCTCAACCGTCGTCACTCCCGTTATATCCTTCGACATGAGTCTTTTTCGTTCTCTCGTCGAAACTAACGCTCGAAAAAAAAAAAAAAAAAAGAAAAAGAAAAAAAAATGCACGAAATCAATAATTAATAATAATAATAATAATAATATTAATAATAACGCTAGTTCTAAAATCAATTAAAAATGGTTGTCGCGCGGAAAAGTATCCGCCTTCTCATTTTTTTCAACTTGATTTTTTTTTTTCCCCCTCACATACGATAAGTTTTATCGGCGAAGCTTTGATTTTTTTTCTTGTTTCGCATTTTTATCCGAAGAACGCAATGATCAATCGAAACACGTTGATTTTACATTTATTTTTTTTTCACCTTTTTTCTTCGTCTCGTACCCTGTGTACACTTTCCCTTTTTTCTTCACTCTTCTCGGTCTTCGCATCCCTGCCAAATCGCAAACAATGCGGCATTTTTCATTCATACCGTTTTTTTTTGTTTTTTTTTTAAGAATAATTCTTTTTTCTTCCTCGTTTGTTCTCTAGAAGCAAACCGAGACGCGGATGGGCCCGAGCCACGCGCTCGCTTAATAACGAAGCTAAGGAACTCTCGAAACGAGCGACAATTTTACGTAACAGCGGTCAAATACAGCCCCAATGTTCCAACGCAAAAATACATGATTTTTTTTTTTTTTTTTTTTCATTTTTAATCCCCCGACACTCCGAGAACTCGCGGTCTCGTCGGAGTTTCTTTTTTCTTAATTTGCGCTTTGCCATGGAATCGATCGAGCAGCGAAGTAAGAGAAATATTCGAGAAATACATGTATTCAGCCAACGGTTCAAATGACTCAGTCAAACTTTACGCTCCGCAAAAAGAAAAAGTTCTTTTTTTTTTGGTGATTTTATTTTTTAAATTCAAGAACTCAATTTAATTCGCAAGCAATGAGTTTCTTTGCCTTCTCTCCAAGTCGAAAAGATTCGTCGTTATTTAATCCGTCTTCTCAAATTTGGTTAACCAAGATGTTTCCGTTGCTTTTCGTTACGCTTTGCTTTTTTTTCTCGTCGAATCGTTGTTTTCCCGTTATTTTCTCGGCTGAGTATCGATATTTTTTCGTAGCTTTCCCCACTTCCGTCGGCTGCCTTGTATTAATATTTATTATCCGCGTGGGGTTTTTTTTTGTATTTTTTTCTGATATTCTTCTGCGTGCGATGATTCCTCGTGAGATTGCTCTAATGACCGTACACGTTCTCGTCGCTGTAGGCTATGTAGAGGAAGAAATCCTCCTCGTGGTGTTCCTGAAAAATTGATACAATTTCAATGTTTCGTTCGATTTAAATAGATCAAAACAACAAAAAAGAGGAAAAAAATTTGAAGCCGGGAAGAAGTTGGATTGCCGGATATTTGGTTAAAGATTTTTTTTCACAAATTTGTTAATAACTTTTGAGGATTATTATTGGGCAAAATTAATCTTTCGACCACTTTCCATATGCTTGATTTTTTTCAGATTCTTATCCCATCGGGAATCGCTCGAAATTCTCTAAATTCCCTCTGAATTTCGCGTATTCTCGGACTCTATCGCTGGAATTACCTTTAAAGCGATGTGACGCAGTTATCGAGACGAGGGCAAGAGAGACAGTGTTACGGTAGGTCGCGGTGGCGCGAGAGAGAACGACGCGTTGGCGTGAAACATGCCCTTAAGGGGACGAGACGTAGACTCAGTCGGTAAAAAAACCGCCTTCCCTATTTTTTTCCGAAACGGTTGCTCTGATGCCGAAAATCAAATTAGATGCATGAAAGCCTAATTGGCTTTTCGATATCGGAGCAATCGTTTCGTAGAAAATTAAGGAAAAGGAATAATTATCCACCCGAGCAACTCTCATTACTGTGCCACATCGCCTTAAGCGAAGAGATCGCGAGGAATATTGAAGTGGAAAAGACCGGCGTTTAGCTTGTACCTCTATAGGCGACCGTGAATAAAGTATCGGACGGCACGAAGATAGATTTGCGGGCTTCACTGTTACGGTGCAACGAGCGAATGATTTGCTCTCGCTTTCAACCGATGCATGCTTATCGTTGGCTCCCGTGTTTTTTTTTCTGTTTTTTTTTTTTTCGTTCTCTATCATCAGCTTAGTCAGACTTTATTTATAAAATATAATGTGCGGATGGACGTTACCTGATAGAGGGAACCCATGGTCGCGCTCGTCGGTGGGATAATGTTGTTGACGAAGAAGAAGAGTGCGTCCTCGGGACGCAGATGGATTCGCTTCCGAATGAGGAAGTAAAATTGTCCGACCGTAAGGTCCGACGGTACGAGGTACTTTTGCTTGTCGAGATCGCTTATTTTCGCTTTTGGCGCTTTCTCAACGATTACCTGAAAATTGAGAGAAGAAAAAAATTAATTTTATATTTCATATTTTATAACGAATTCCCGCAATATTATAATATTCGAAAGGCGAGAGATTCGATTGACGCCTTCGTACGATTAGTCAGTGGGTGTTAAGCCAAAACTGGGTGTGAAATTTCTGATAAAACAATGAAAACAACGCAAAGTGTGACGATGACTCGTTTATCGGGATGACCAGTTCGGGAGAGCAATGTGCAATTTTAAGGCGAGATGAAACTCTGTTGAGTGCGAGAGAGATAGCACTATCGGCGTTCGCGGCGGAGCGACGGAGAGGCACACAAAACGTGTTTTATCTCGCCATCACATTATAATGAGTGATTTACTGGAAAAGCGCAGGTACAAAAAAAATCTCTCGGTCGTTTCCGTTCTCAGAATCGTGTCTGACTTTTTTCTATTAATCAACTCGAGATAATCGATAATTAACCCAATATTTCACTTTACGCAACCGACAACAATCCCAAAAAATAAAAACCGACAGATTTTTTTTTCAATCGCCAATTAAGATTTCGTACATTTTAAATCAGAGCAACGGTTCCCCAAAACTGTAACTTTAATTCCGACTCGGAAAATTGATCAAAACAGGAGATAGACTTTTATAATCGTTCGAATATTTTTTCGAAGTTTCGATTCGAAAGTATACGTGAATGTTGTCCGATTTTTTGACAGCGTCAGGAGCTTGACCTTGACTGGACCGAAAAAAAAAGTCGGTAAAAACAGTTCAACGACCCGAAGAATGAAATTGCTTCGTAAAGCAAACACGAACCAGACAGAAGTCCGTTCGGGGAAAGAATCTTTGTTTTTTTTCATCTATCTAAAGCCAATAGCAATCCCGTTGTGTTTGCGCTATTCCGTTCGCGTTGGATTCACTGACACAAGCGCGACGCGAGAAGAATCCAAACAAACGTACAATCGAGCGCGTTCTCGCGGCGAACGAACGATAATCACAATGCGGAGTTGTGAAACAATAAGACTCGACAAACATCGTGAAAAATAAGCTCCTCATGGACAACAAATCGCTATCTGCATTTCCAAGATCGCATCCGATTTCGTTCCATCGTGTTGTTTTCCGCGAACCGCGAAAATGATGTCACACCAATGATATAAGAGTTTTCGAGACGTTCCGTATCGAATATTCCCTTAATTCGATATCGTCTTATTTTACGATAATTAAAACCATCAATTCAATGATCGCTTTAGTCGAATTTTATCGATAATTTCATCCTATCGTTCGATGCTTTTCATCTAATCGAATTCCGTCGCGATCGGTACGATAAAAAATAACCAACGTTAAGGAGATTCGA
Organism: Ischnus inquisitorius; assembly: GCA_963924025.1. Classification (NCBI taxonomy): domain Eukaryota; kingdom Metazoa; phylum Arthropoda; class Insecta; order Hymenoptera; family Ichneumonidae; genus Ischnus; species Ischnus inquisitorius. The sequence goes on along the minus strand of OZ001251.1, from coordinate 6,203,783 downwards.
TGCCGGTCGCCGAGTGGGGATAGGCGATGGTGTGCCGCGCGGTCAGGGGCCGACGCCGCGCGAGCGAGAAAGCACGCGAGCCGCATCGAGCGTTCAAAACATCAACGATTTTTTTTGTAAATTCCGCGATGACCTTGAAATTTTACGCTCCAGCGTCATTCAGAAGCCTCGCCGACGTAAATAGATTTTGTTGACAATTCTATCTCGCATCTAGCGTTTGCGAAAACGTAAAATATTGCGTTCATTCATCTTTTATTCACACTCAAAAAGTCCCAACTTTGAAACTCGATATCTCGGAAACTATTCGGTGAATCCCGTAAAAATTTCGCGTAGGCCTCCGTCGAGATTGCGACGCTTCTACGATTTTTTTTAAGAATTTTTTTACAGCTTTTTTTTTTACCGAATCTCCTTGATCCGTGGCTCGAAGACCACAAATTACACCGGTTGTTATTTTTCCCCCGGATCGACAGCGACATCATTTCTAGGGTTCGAAACATATCCCGGCTCGCGGAGTGAACGTTCGTTCGAAGGTTGTTGTGCGGCTCGTTTAACGTATGCGGCTCTCCCGGAGAGGAAAGAGAAACGTACACACGGCACTGCAGCGTTAAACTGCGCCGTAAGAAGTCGATCATGGCCGCAAAAGCTTCGGAACCACCTTGACCAGCTGTTTTCGGTCGCGAAAGAAAAATATAAATAAAATCGTCACCGGACGCGAGTTCGCATTGTGCTCGAATCTTCGTCATGAAATTGGTTTTCTTGTCTCGCGGAAAAGCACGAAAATCGGGCTTGCAAAAACAAAAGTCATTGCCAACGGAGAAGCGATCGAATTTTGTTTGATATTTTTTTGCTCTCATATTTCAGTACGAGCGATTCTCAATAATGACGAAACAACGTGCAATAGCGCGATTTCATTCATTTCAATATTTCGTCATTCGCGTAAACGGCTTGAAAAAATCTTTCAAAAACTCAATTTTTTGTATCAGATTTTTGTTTCTCAAAAACGAGTCGATTCATCTGTGAACTGTTTTTTTTTATATCTAATTGACGCTCGTTCGTTGCGAAGTTATTTGACGTTTCGGCGCACGTCAGCGCGAGACGCGAGTCCTCGATGGCATCGGAGAAAAAATGCAAACCGGGGAGACCACGCAATGGGATTGAAAGCGATGACGAAGAATTCGATGAGAAAAAAAGTAAAATTAGTTTATTGCGGGGAAAGAAGGAATCATGAAACATCGAAACTGGAATGAGCTGATCGCAGCTCGTGTCTCCTTTGTTCGGCAATTTCCGTCGATTTACGTAACGTCGCAGTAGCCGAACAAATATTCTATTCCCGTCTCTCTCCCTCTCGCGTTCCTAACGAGTCTCGCTTTCCCATAGGTCCTTCTGTCAATATCTACATTTTTTTTTCTTCGCGTTTGCTCGTCTATTGCGACAGTTCTCGAAACCCGGACTGTCCCAGCGCAACGACAGAAAAAATGTGAAAAAAATGTCCGTTCTTTATTTGTGTTTTTCATTCTTCTTTCACCGAGCCGCTGGGCTGTCCAATCGCGAAATGGTATAAATCTACTCACGGGTACTCGGTCGGGATACTTTCGTCGTATTTTCTCGCCCTCGGCCTTTCGCTTCTCGAACGGATGTTCCTCTTTGTACTGAAACTTCATGATGCTCGTTTTATCCCCTCGAAACGTTCGCGCGGACTCGTCGGGCCGCAAATCGTTGAAAAAAAAACCTCAACTCTCGCGCACGTTCGGAAACAATAATATTTCGATGTAAACGGATGATTTTTCGTCGGACTGCCCTTGCGTGTCAAGAGACTTCTGCGCTTCGACTGGCGAACCTCCGCGAAGTTCGCCCCGCTGCCGCCTCGCGGTTTTCGAGATTGTTATTTTTCCCCGCTTTTTTGTTTTGTCCTCTGTCGCGCGCGATACTTTTGTTCTCTCGCGTTCCGAATATTCTCTTCGCGCGCGCACCACGGTCACGGACTCGACGAGACTTCGATTGTTCTGCGGGTTCGAATGACAAAGTCTCCTTTTGGAAAAACTGCGTCGTCAAGATGGCTCGAGACACGAGATAGCAACACTGGGACGATTTCACGTTTTCTGCTCCGTCAGTACGCTCTCGCGTCTGTCACAACATACAACAATCGCCCGTGCGTCAACGCGCCTGCGCACTCGAGGCACTCGATATTCTCTGGAAATCCCATCCCCCCCCCCCCCCCCCCCCCCCCCCCGACCGCGCTGTCGCGAATTCGTCATCGGGCCTCGTCACGCGACAATTTTTTCATTCTATACGATTATTCAATTTCGGCACGCCAAGATATCGACTCGAAGCTTTTGGCAATAATGGAATATTGAAGGAAAACTCGTTTTTGAGCCAATGAAGTTTTGCCTTCGATACTTTTAATAGATTTGTATTTCTATGCGTATGATGTACTTACCTTGAAATCGTATTGCGAGATATCGCTCTCGTTGAGAATCGATAAGTTTTTTTCCTGTTTATTAAGCATAATTACCGGAAATCCTAAATTGCGACAAACTTCGAAGACAGTTAACGATCTTGACTACATTTTATTATGATCGAAGAGACGGTTACATATCGAAAAAAATGCTAAATTTCAGAACGATTTTACGATTCGCACAAAGTGTTTGTAAGATCGAAAATTTTGCAAGACCTTTCAGATACGTTTGTCCACAAGTCGAAGTTCGACGAAGGCGTAGTTATCGGGAAAACAAAAAAAAATCGGGAAAACAGATAAAAATAAATCAATGAAGAGAACAACAAATAATTGCGACGACAATTTATTGATACACACAGTGCTGTGCACGTGGCAGCAACATAACAGTCGTCGAGATGGTAAAAATTGTGTAGGGCATGAAAAAGAAAACACTGTTTATTCCGCGTCGTCTTCGTCATCGTCCTCCTGGCTCGTAATCTGGAAGTACCTGAGTTCATAGGTGTCCTTGTCTTTGGAGACTACCCTGAGCCAGTCACGCAACTTGTTCTTCTTCAAGTACTTCTTAGTCAAGTACTTGAGGTATCTAGAAAAACAGTTTTTGCCGTTCAAGTGCAAATATCGGTTGCAATATTTCTCGTTTTTATCAGCAGAGAAAAAAATAGTAAGAAATAAAAGAATTTTCAAAAATTCTCCGTGTCATTTTCACAGCTATTGGAATATCGTTCGTCGTCAATTGTATAAAACCACACTCACCGCTTGGAGAAGTCAACGTCACTGTTAACAGACAACTTCATCTTGTTGCGCTCCAGAGTTACGTTGTTTCCAAAGTTTCCGGTCTTGCCATTAACCTTGATGCGCTCCTGCAGGTACTTTTCCTACGAATACGAAATGTTTATAGATTTCGAACGTCTTCACCGAAGACTGAACATTTTTAGACGATAGATAATTTGTTTTTGGCAATTGAAAATTAAAAAGTTCCATGGAATCGGGTCGTATTCACGACATAAAAAATTAAATAACTATTGAAATTGCAAACCTAATGATATAACGAAAGCTTTTGAGGTTATGTTGGCTAAACAAAAAGGGCCTTTTTTTTCGAGGTCTTGCGTTGTAAAATTTGGCAAAGGATTTTGGCGCGAAAAAATTTGAGGGTGGAAATTTTGTGAAAAAAAGTACTTACAAAATTGGCGACATCCATAATGTTGTCCTCGACCGGGTGAGTGCAGTCGATGGTGAATTTCAGCGAAACCTTCTTTTTCTGGCCCTTGCCACGAAGGTGTTGCTTCTTGCCCGACGGGCCTTTGGCTTTTTTGGCTGGGACCTGTTGACAAAGTTTTCATTGTCAACGATATCGAATTCCATCGTTTTTCGCGTTACTGAATCGAGCGGTGAATCTCGGAAGGGAACACAAGGCACGATCCCGCCACGCGGGATGGTGCGAGGCGTCGCGGGCGAACGTCACCCAAAATCCATTATTATCAATCACATCGTCGATCGGATAAACGTGAAAACTTTGCGACGCGACGAACGGGGAAATAATGTTTGATGTCGTTACAAGATTTTTCACGGTTTACAAACACTTTTACCGTATTTATTCATTATTTCGAAGAGAACGAACTTACCGGAGCCATGTTTACGTGTCGCGGATGAACGAAAGAAATGGACGCTACGCGGCGCTCGTCTCGATCGACTGTAGTTCGGCGGGGGCGGCGCTACCTGCTTCGAGAGAAAGAGACAACAACAAAACTCGCGCGAGAATACGAAAGTAAGTATAGGAAAAGTTCAATTTTCCGTAGAATCATCATTTATCCAGATTTGTATTTACATTATTGTTAATTTGTTAATTATTCTTCGCTATCTATAATAACTACACTCAGATAAATACGTATTGAGAAATATAATCATATTTATTATAGGTATTTATTGAATTAACGAAACTAAATTGTTTACAATTATCTTCCGTGTATCCGAAGAGATATGTGTTCGTTAATAAGTAAGGGGTAACAAACTTGCAATTCGAATAACTCTTGTCAATTAATAACGCATCGAATAAAATCATTCTGCTTTGGTATCGACGACAAATCGAGAACGAAACGTAACCTGTGATCGCGAACATAACCTCAAACCGGGAGGAACTCGGCGAATACTTGGAACGTTTTTTGAGGCCGGTAATTCGTGATTTATCGATATCCACCGATCGAATGTGAGTAAAAGTTACATATTCAACAATAATTTTCGGTGCGTACCTCCAAAAAAATACAAACTTGTCTCGTTAAACGTTGTTTTGCATTATAATTTGATCAATCGTGTAACACAAATCTAAAAAAAAATATATGTATACACATGTCTACAAAAATATTGTATTGTTCGATAATCGCAAATTTTTTATGAACGCAGCGTCAAAAAGTTGCTACGATGAAAAGCCGACTCGCTTGGTTTGTGACCCCCCGCGGCAGAAACTTTGGACTCGGAGTGATGTGCACCGCGTCCTGTGGAGCGTTTCTTGCTACATTTCTTCCCCATACTATTTACATTAAGAAGTACAAAGAAGTCGTCTCCATGTATCAGTGAGTATCCGCATTTGTCAATAGTATTTTTTTTATTCTATGCAATTTTTCATTTTGGATGAAATATTTTTTTTTTTCATAAAATTGCATTGACGTCGCTTTTTTTTTTAAACAAATGCTCCATATTTTGTCTTGAAAGTTTGCTCTGAGTAGAGCTGTAATCTGATACAATTTTTTGAGATACAATGCTTTTCTCGAAATCCGATTAGAAATTTATATTATTTAAGGTAATGTGAATTATCACTGTCGGTAACAAAAACTGTAATGAATGTTACATTTTGAAACAGCCAAATGGAAAAGAAAAATTGTTTCTTGTCTATCGATTCGACAGAGAAATAATTTTCTTTTTTCTAAAATTGTCGATGGTTACCATATTCGTTACAGTTTTTGTTACCGACGTGAGACATTGTTTCGCATCATCTTAAAGGCATGTTTCGAGCCGTGACCAGCAATAAAGTCTACAGTACTATTTTTTCCCGGATCCTGAAACTTTAGCGATTAAGGGCACGCGAAAAGCCTCAGCCGGTAACGAAGGCAGTAACTAATTTCTCGCTTAAACCAATTCATTATCCAACAGATCGGCGGAGCCCGTTCCCCTCGCCGAGCGCGTGAAAGAACGTTGGAACGAAGTTCTCAGGGATCTGAGTATGCCGAAACACGAGATCAAGTATCTCGAACCCTTCACGGTCTTCGGTTTCGATATGTTTCGCGCCGGCACTGTGCTCAGTCGTTACGGCGCTATTGTCGGAATACCGGTGAATTTCTCGTACGAAAGCACCGCGACGATCGATCCGACGCCGATCCAAGTCAACAACGAGCCCGTCAATTGGAATCGCAACGACGCAAAGGAGTTGTTGGAGTCGCTCATACTCAGCGAGAAGGCTCAACGTTACGGTATCGCTCGCGAGGTTTTGATGACGAAAAAGAACGAGCCGCTCGTGCGCTCGGGCCTCGCCGCATTCATGGTCTCGTCGTTGTACGTCGTCAGTCGCCTAACGAACGATAGACTCGAGCTTCTCCAACGTCCTCGGGGGGTCAGAATGATTTTTTACACTGTCGCGGCTATGTTCACCTACAGCATTTGGGCCCTTCAAACCGACCTGATAAATTGCTATTGGGAGGGCCAGGCCGATTCTTATATCGCCCAATTGGGTCACTCTTATAATCTCGGAGCGGTGGAATTTTACGAAAAAATGCAGAAGAAAAACATCGCTCTGAGGTCGCTGCTTGGCTCGCAGGGCGAGAACGTCTACACGCCAAAGGGCAACGAGATACATTTCTTCCGACAGCCCAGCATTCCCATCGATCAGCGGAAAGACTTTTTTGTTAAGTACATCGCCGCCGCGAAGAAACAAAGCGAAACCCTCGACGACGGGGAAATCATTGCGGAACCTGCGTAAATTTCGAATATTAGTGCGTTTTCCCTTTTGTACAGTCGGACGCGAATCTGCAATTTAACTCTGAGAGACCGATTCGTCGCTACTCGAGAAATTGTGGATTTGTACGTCGTTTATTTTCGTTTTTCAATGTGCCGCGTTTTTGGATACAAAAAATTTGATGGCTCTCAAATTTAGTACGAATAATTATAATCGATCAATTTTGTTCGTAATTTAATTTTTTTTGTTACTTATGGCGCGTTCTCGATCGAAAGAAAAGCAGCCACAAATTTTCAAATAATTCGTGCGAACAGTTTTTATTCGCACGAAATTTCAGAGTCGTCGATTTTCCGCTTAATGTTATTTGTTGAATAAATAAAATGTAATAAAACGAAGTGGAAAGAAAAATTACGGTTGTTTACCTCGCGATTCTGTTGAAAACGAAAAATTGTCACCCCTTAAATTTTCTACGAATGAACGAATGAAGACAATTCGTTTAAAAGTGCGTAGTTTAATGCGAAACATCGATTGTAGCTTCTTTATTAATAATAAGACTTTTTTTAAAACGTTGTACACATCTAGGATAATAATTTTAGTAGTAATAATTAATCGTTACAATTATATATTATGTATATGCATATATATAATATAATTACAGCTTTATTTACAGTGGCTATTTTACTAAACGGTCCGTTGAGTTTATCCGACGAGAATAGCAAAATTTTTCGGCCTAAAATCGAGGCACCGAACGCGACTTAGTTCTATTCGTAGATTATATAAAAAAATCAATGCCAACGGTTGAGATATATAAATTTTTTTCGCGTCGTTACGACCGTTCGCAAAAACATTATTTTCTTCAAGCAACCCCTTCGAACATGGTAAAAAAATGGTTTAAGCAGCTTTCGCAAGCTTTGATGACTTGAACATTAAAATTAAAACAATCTCGAAGCTCCTTTACCCTTCTCGTTAAAATAATTACTTTTTCTATCATTTTTTTTTGTGTTACGAAGTTTGAACTGTTTTTTAACCATCCAACAGATCAATAAATAATTCGGCGCTACGGCCAAAGCTATACGATGAAAAATGTTAAGAATGTGCCAAGTTTAGCCGACTTCTCTCCCCGCTACGATGAGCACCGCGTGTTCAATTACTGGCAGTTTTTATAATATACACGACTATTGTACATATCCTCAGTTCCTGTGTTATCACGAGCTAGCGATAAGATTAGATTCAAGCTAATCCCGTTAGTAATCTTTCCGAATTAGCCATTCGAAAAGATTTCCTCGCGCAGAGGCGAATTTTCTTTAAATTGTAATTCCTCGTCTATCGCTTCACTTTGTCCTACGTGAGACCCAGCGAACCGAGCTGAAAAAGAGATTATATTCATAATTAAATATCTTTTATGAATCACATTCATTTCTGCTGAAGAAACGCTGCCAAATACGTTGAAAAATTGTTGTTTTCCATTTTATAAATGATTTTTTGGCATTAGTCTTATCCAAAATTAGTGGATAATTATTTTTTGACGATGTTCATTAAATTGGGAATGGTTTTAAATTATTGTTCTATTTATCGTATTTACCAGAGTGAGCTTGTCCTCCTCCTTTTTAAGTATCTTCGTCGTTTGATCCTGATCGAATTTAACAACCGCGGCGATGACTCTCGCGAGTACGACGGTCTCGCGACCCATCATGTACTCGTAGAGGATGTTTCTCAGGTACTCGATCTCCGTCGAATCCTCGAGAGTGTCCTGACGAAGCTTGACGAGCTTTCGCAGCTCCGCCAATTCTCGCCTCTGCGACACCATCGTTTGCTGCAAACTGTGAAGCGATCCGGTGTTCGATTGCACCGCTGCCATCGCGACCCTCGAAGTACTTTCCAGCTCCTGTTGGATCCACAAAACGATTCTTCAAAAGTGTTTTTCTCGTCACAACCAAATATAATTTCCAACGCCGTTCTTAAAAATTTGTTGTTTTTTTCTCTTTTGTGAAAGAAAGAAATCGTGTCGCTTATCCCATGCAATTATTTGTAAGCAACAGAGTTTTGATCGTGTAAAAAAAACTCCAGTTCCAATAACTGAAGATTGTGGGAAAAGCACAATTTTTTCGCGAATCGAAAAATGTGCAGAAATTATTATCGGAAGAAAATGAAATTCTTGACATTTTTTTACATGGTCACGAAAATCTTCTGAACGGTGATCTTCCTCAAATTGCGCCACAATAAGAGTAACGAATATAGAATTTCAACCAAGTTTAAAACAGCGAAAAAATATTTGCAGCGTTCCAGGGTTAAGGTCGATTGCTTCGATCGCAGCGCGACTCAATCGTGATCAAGCAAAAGTGATTAGAACACATGAAAACAGAAAAACTGAAACCAAAAAAAAAACAAAAATAATTTACCTCCGGCGAGTCGTCTGTTTTCTCGTCATTCTGTAATAAAATCGAGAAATAAAATAGAAACGAAATAAAAAGAAAACTGTAAAGCGAAACATAAAGAAAAACTAGCGAAGAATATCGATCCGCGAAGTTGGAAGAAAAATGAAAATTTTTCGTGGTGTTTTTGCTCACCCTTCGTTCGTTTTGCCACTCTTGCGTGAGCTCGTTTACTTCTTCCTCGTGCTTCGACTCCAACAGTTCGCTTTTTTGCTTCACGGCGAGCTTCCACTTGCGCTCGACCTCGCGCAACTCGTTCGCGTGTTCCTGCTTTACCTTTCCAATCGTGTCGATGAGCTTTTCGATCTCCCCGTTTTTCATCGCGATCTCTTCCTTGTTCTCGAGTATCAAACGCTCGATCTGCTCCGATTTCGCGGTCAGCTCGACCTGGAAATCTTTCAACTGTTCTCGGTACTGCTGAACGAGATCCGATTCGTAGCTCTGCTGAGATTCTGTGATAATAATCGATTGTTACATGAAAAATTGCATCCACAAATTTATAAAAATATATAACGATTTTAATATACATTTTATGTACTTTTTGTGCGATTTTGAATAATAAAGAAAAGGCGTCAACTCGTTGAGCTGACCATTAGAAAAATCGAAAAATCGGCAAGTATGAAAAAATCCCTATAACTTTCGGTTTTGTCTGGGATCAGCAACGCGACAACCTAGTTAATTAGTTGCAAGTTTGTAAAGTCGTGTATAATCACCGAATCTTTTGTCCAGAGCAGCCTGCAGCTCTTCGTCTTTGTCGTGAAGTTGGGCCTGAAATTCCTTGACTAATTGTTTTAATCTCATGCTCTGCTCGGCCTGATTAGTGTCCAATTCTTTCCTCAACGTTTCCGCGAGCGTCTTCATCTCCTCGTGAAGCATTCCGGCCTGGGACGCTTTCGCCTCGCAACTCGAGAGCTGCGTTTCGCTGTCCTGAAGTCGCGTTCTCAATTCTTGAATTAAACGTTGCGAATCCTCGTCTCGGCTGGTCTCCTCGATTTTTCTCGAAAGTTCCGACTCCTTTTCCGCCAATTTTGCCTTCAATTCCGTCTCGATGTTCCTCGCCTCGGTTTCTTTGTCGCGATACTTCGCCATATACTCGTCTTCCATGCGATCGGCGCGATTGTGAAAATCTTGCTCGAGCTTTTCTCTCAGCTCCTCGAAATCTTCCAAGCTCTTGCCCCTGTTTTCGCCGAGCGCTTTGAGCTCTCCGTCCCGCTTCGCTATCTCGTCGTTCAATGAGGCAATTTGTTTCTCCTGTTCCGACGATTTTTCCTCCAATCGTTCCTTCAATCCTTTCGCCTCGTCGCTCAACAATGAAATTTGCCTCGTTTGCTCCGCCGATTTTTCTTCGAATTCGTTCCTCAATCGTTTCGCCTCATCGTTCGATCTCTCCAGCTCGTTGCACAGTTCCTTCGTTTCTTTGTTTTGCAGCTGCAACTTCTCGAACTCGCGACGAAGCGACGAATGCTCTTCTTGCAGATTCTCGAGAATTTTCTTCAATTCGACGCGCTCGTTCGCGATCGTTCGTGATTCGCTTTCGAGCTTCTCGATCTCCGCGACTCGCGACGAATTCTCTTGTCGCGAATTTTCAACAATTTTTCCCATGTCGTCCCGCTCCTTCGTGATCTTGGTCAGTGCGATTTCCAGCCTCTCGATTTCTTCTCGCAGCGACGCGGATGTGCTTTCGAGCTCGGCGATCTTCGCCGCGAGCTGCTCGTTCCTCGATTTCTCGACCTCGCATTCGCGACTCGTCGCCTCGAGCTCCGTAATTTTTGTCTCCAGCAGCGCGGTTCTCGATTTTTCTGCCTCGAAATTGCTGTTCGTGGCTTCGAGTTCGGTAATTTTCGTCTCTAGAAGCGCGGCCCTCGATTTTTCTGCCTCGAAATCGCGACTCGCAGCCTCGAGTTCGGTAATTTTCGTCGCAAGACTTTCGTTCTTCGATTTTTCTTCTTCGAGATCGCGACTCGACGTCTCGAGATCGGTAATTTTTGTCTCCAGCTCGACGATCCTCGTCGCGCTCTCCTGTATCGTTTGGGCCTGGCGTTCCTTCAGTACTTTCAATTTCTTCAAAAGCGCATTTTTCGAGTTTATGGACTCTTTGAGAGCGTCGTTCGATCCCTCGAATTCCGCGCTCGACGTTCTCAGCGTTTCGAGCTCGAGCGCCAGCGCGGCTTTTTCCTCGGACAATTTCGCCAACTCGATCTCAAAATTTTTCGCTCTTTCCGTCGTCTCGTGGACGATTTTTTCGCGATTCTCAATTTCTCTTTCCAATGCCGATTTTTCGGCGACGAGTTTCGATAGTTCGGCTTCCGTTTCCTTCGACTTCTCGATCGTAGCCTCGAGCAATTTTTCTCGCTTCTCCATCTCGACTCGAAGGGTTTCCAAGCCCCGGTCTCTCTCGGCGCACTCGGCCTCGAAGAAACTCAATTTCTTCGCGTAATCCTCGACGATCCGTTCGCGCTTCTCGCCCTCGCTTTTCAGTCTCTCGAGCTCCTCCGCCACCGCGACCTTATTTTCCTCGTGAATTTTCGTCTCGTTCTCCCTCTCGATTTTCATTCGCGAATTCGCTTCCGTCAAGACGTCGACATTTTTCCTCAATTCGTCGGTCTCCGATTGCAACTCGTTCAGATCCTTCTCGCGCTTCTCACTCTCAGCTCGCAATTTTTCCGACTCGTCGCTGTACTTTCGCAAATGAGCATTTTCCGTCTCGAGACTCGCGAACTTGTCGCGCATCTCCGCGAGTTCTTGCCGCGCTTTCTCGAGATCGTGGATCTTGAAGTTAAGACTATCGATCTCGGCGATCAATTTGTCGTTTCTTCTGTTCGTTTCGTCCCAACGTTCGACCTTGTCTCTCATCGCCGCAATCTCGTCGTTCTTCTCATTCAACTCGCGCTCCAATTTCTCGATCGTCCCCGCTCTATTCGCAGTCTCGTTGCTCGCGATGCTCGACATTTTGTCCTGGAAAATCTTCGCCGTTCTCCCGAATTCCGCGTTTCTCGCTCGCGTCGAGTCCTCAATTTTTGTCTTCAGTTCACCGCAGTCGCGTCCGAGTTCCGCAATGATTTTTCCGTACTGCAGCACGTTCGATATAAGACAAATCTTTTCTTTCGTCAGAAGATCAATTTTCTCTCCATCCGAGTGTATTTTTTCTCGAAGATCGTTTATCATCGTCTTCGAGGACTTTAATTCGCTCGCGATACCGAGAATCTCGACGCTCTTGCTTTCGGTTTCCTCACGAAGCTTCGACAATTCGTTTTCCTGCTCGCCGGAATTTCGCAGAGCGTTCAACTCGTTCTGTTGCGATTCCAGACGCTCCTTCGCCTTCTGAATCGCCGCCGCATACAGCTGAACCTTCGTGTTCAGTTGCTTTATCGTTTCATCCCTTTCCGCGACTCCCGACGATTCTTCAGCGTTGGTACCGTCGGTTTCCGACTCTTCACGCGCCCGCAGTATCGACAATTCTTCGCGCAACTTCTCGCACTCGATTTTGTAAGAATTCTCCGCTTTCTTCTCCGCGTACTCGGCCTCTTTCGAGTCCTCGGCTCCTTTCTCTTGATACTTTTGATCTGCAGTTTCGTTCTCTTTAATTTCAGCCTCGGATACATCCCGTCGCTCTTTGTACTCTTTGTACAATTTTTCGACTTCGTTGTACTTTGTTTCCGCCTCGATACGCCTCTGGTCAACCTCAGCGTACGATTTTGCCGCTTCGCTCAACCGTTCCGCGATCTCGTTGCGCTTTTTTTCCGTCTCGTCGTATTTCGCCTCGGTCTCGTTTAGTTTTTCCTGCACCTCGTTGTATTTTTTCTCGGCTTCTTCGAGCATTCTCTTCGCCTCTTCGAACTTCGTTCCAAGTTCTTCTAATTTATTTTCAGCCTCGGTCAATTTTCCTTGCAGTTCAGTCTGCTTATTCTCCGTCACCGTTTCGTTTTGGTCCGTGGCGACTTGACGATCCGGTTCGCTCTCGTTTCGCTTTGCGCCGATCGCCTCGCGATACTCCTTGTCCTTGATTATCGACAATTCGTTTCTCAGCGTCTCGCACTTCTCGCGATAATCCTCGGCCTCTGCGCGCAGCTCGATCGTCTCGCGCTCGAAGCAGCGAAGATCCTCCTCGCGTCTCTCCAATTTCTCCGTCAATTCGCGACACTTCGATTCCTCCTCGTGACACCGGCGGCCCATCGTTTCCTCGAGTTCGATAACGCGCCTCTGCATCTCGGCCTGCATTAATTTCAAGGCCTCGGTTTTTCCCTTCGAGAGGTCGCGAACGAGATCCGCCTTCTCGGCGTCCGTGCTCTCGTCGTTCGAGGCTCTCAGAGCCTGCAGCTCGGACTTGTGACGCTCGACGCTCTCCTCGAGAGCCTCGCGGGTCTGTTTCGCCAATGCGAGCTCCTTGCGAAGCTCCTTTATCTGTTCCTCCTTCACCTCGAGCTCTCGATGTATCGTCAATTTGTTCTCGGCCAACGATATCACGGATTCCTCCTCCCGCTTGCGCATCGCCGTCATCTGATCTCGCAGCGAAAGAATTTCCGTACGGGCGAGATTAAGATCGTCCTCTAATTGGGAGAATCTCTCGGAACTCGTTTTCCTCGATATCTCGAAGTCGCGCTCGATTATGCTTCTTTCTTGAGTTATTTCCGACATCTTTTCCTTGGCACGCTTCAGGGATTCCTTGTACTTCGTTATCAAAGATTCGAGCTTCTCGAGCTTCGTTTTTAGCTGAGAGTTCTCTGAGGCGAGAATCGCGGCTTCCGATTTCTCGGACTCGGGAATAGGTGACTTCGGCTCGGTAGAGACGTCGATCAAGAGCTCGCTTCGATTGTTCTCGACCGACTCGTCGAGTGTGCTCGCGGACGATGCCACCGGGCTGCTAGCCTGCAAAAGCCTTACCTGCCGGCAGGCAGGTAAGTCGATTGTTAGATTCAATGTCGTTTCTTCGCAGTGCCTACGATTGAAAATATTTCCTTCGCATAATAATGACATCGAAATGTTGTTAATAAAGTTTTTTCAAAAAAAATTCTAAGCGTCGATTTTTAAGTTTCGAAAAATATTGAGGCGCCTGATGAATTTTTTCATTAGTTTTTTAATAACATTTTGGTATTATTCTGCAAGATCAACCTTTTCAGGACCATCCAGATTTTTTATCGGATTTTAATCCCATTGAGAAGTTGGAAATTCTCTTTGAATTTCACGTTCGGCCTGCACTTTCGCGCTGGTGCCTCAATGTGTGCATATGTTGGGATCGGATTGACATACCTTCGTGTTGAGGGTGTCGATAACGTGATCCTTTTCCTCGATGTCGTTTCTGAGGGCTTCCTCGAGATGGGCCTTCGCCTGTTGCTCGAGCTGGCACTGTTCCTTCAGATCGGCGATTCTTCGCAACGCTTTATCCTGCGTCTCGACGAGCAGCGACTCCAATTTCCCTTTGACCCTCTCCATCTCGCGATAGTGGTTCGCGAGATCGGTGTAACGACCGCGATACTTGTGATACTTGGTCTGCACTTTTCTGTACGCCGAGTACAATTGGTCCTTCGTGACGCGATCCAATTGCGGACTTATTTTCTCGTCCGCCTCGCTCGCCGATTGCTCCATATCCGACTGCGCGAATCATTATCGTTAACCATTATTTTTCTATTTAAATTTTTTAATGACCTTGAAAATTGTAAGAAACAGGGGGAAATATCCGTACTTGTAAATGGTACATGTTGCCGGGACTCTCGTAAATCGGAAACAAGGAAGCGGCGTCGACGCTGGCGACGCTGCTCACGGACGAACGTCTCGACAGTACCATAGAATTCGACGACGGCGATGTTAGATCGACGTTCTGAAATCCGTGCCTCGCCGGACTGTTCTTCGGTGTTTCTGCGAACAAACGAGTGGAATTCATTTAATATTTATTGTGTATTATCAACAAATTACTCCCTTACATGAATAAAACTCGAATGGATTTTTCTCATCAATCCGAGCCACGAGTATAAAAAAATTGTTTTAATTACTAGAATTCTTTTTCTTGATAACACATCGAAAATGAAGCAAAATAAAATAGACAATGATAATATCTCGATCGTTACTATTACTTTTTGTTTTATTCTTTCATGACGATGTTTGATTTTCTCTCTTTTCTTACTTTGTTAACTCGCGATTTGCGACCGTGAAACTGAAATTCGTCGAGACTCGATGCTGTAATAAATTCTCCGGTACGGTCGGGAGTAGGGATAATACTATCGCCTGCCGGAAACAGCGGCATAGCGCTATCTAAATTAACTCACCGTCTCCTTCCTCCGTGAGGCTGAAATTATCGTTCGACGCCGATAGTTCTTGTATCGAGCTGTTGGACAGAGCCGGCGAAACGACGGCCTGCTCCGAAAAAAGAACATACACATTGGGATTAACGAAGGAACGATCGTTGATAATTCAATAAAATTGAACGAAAATAATCGAATGATCGATTCAGTGAATATTAAATTACATAATCAAATAGGCTTTCATTTAATAACTATTTATATTTTTGTGTTAACAGCGGAAAATAAAATCGACAATATTGTGCTCCGAGTTGATAAAAGAAATAATTAAGCGAAATATCATTGATAAAAAATTCAAGTGAAAACGCGGGAAAAATGAAAATCATCGCGTTTACTCAAATCTCATCAGTATCGGCAGCTTCGCGCTGTATAAACGCGTAATTAAAATAAAAATTGAAAGCGAAATTGATGAATTGTTAATGAAAGTTTTTGAATGCTCGGATAAAAATGTGATTCGCACGCGCGCGTAAATTCGATGATAGCCATTTTTGAGTACTCTATTTTCGCGCGTAAATGTAAAATCAACTCGGTTGGTTTTTTTAATCAAAATGGAACAAAACCTTCGCAAAGCTTCCTTAATTTTCCGTGTAAATTACTAAAAAATGAGGAGTCAGAAGAAAAGTATAAATCTAGTGGATAAATTCGAAATTCTCTTTGAAGAATTGAGTATTCAATTAACTTCGAACGGAGCTGTGGAGAAAAAATCGAATGGATTTAAAAAAAAGTGACTAATATCAAAAGAAAATGACCCAAATAACCAAAATAAAACGCGTCTATAACTTTGTGTCAGAATTATGACTAATTGTTATTTGTATAACGTATAATAAAAAAAAAGCACAAAAGTCCAAAATCGCGTCAAAAACCCAAGTAAAAAAGTAAATTCCACACAAATATGGAAAAAAATTTCAATGCAAGTGAAATATTCAATTCTGAACGAATGAAACAGAAAAATTAAGTGAACGCAAGCGATTCGAGACGACTTAAAATATTTTTAGCAGAAAAACAAAAACTGCGCAAAGAGCTCGCAAATTGCAATTACGGAGATGGCAAACTCTAAACTGATGATTTATCCGAGTAAACGAAAAAATTAACTGATTTACCAAAACAAAACAGAAAAATCTTCGACGCATCCGCAACTCTGACAATAACAATTCAACAGAGTCGAAGAGAAAATTCAAAACTTGCAGATGGACCCGAAACAAGCACAACACTTAAATAACAAGTCAACTCTAAGCAAGTCTACGAAAAAAAAGAGCTGAAATAAAGTTTTGCTCCAAAAACAGAAAAATAAATCGGAGCTAGCATAAACTTGTTCAGAAGCAAAAGAACTACGAAATTATAATAAAATCCGTCGATCGATTTTAGTCACTGTTTGTACGCAAGCGAAATCGTAACTGACCCGAATAATCAATGAGCAATGAATCGTTGACCGAAGTGACCGAAGTTCCGATACGAAAATTCGGAAAAGAAGAACGGCGAAACTGATAACAATCGCGTGAAAACAGATAACCCCGAAGGCTTTTGCTCCATTGGATCGGAAACTAACCTGAATAACCTAAAAAACGCGAGTGACAAGTTTCACGGCGAAGCCGTCGGAAAGAAATTCCTTCGGATGTGCCGCAACGACAACAAAGTAAAGAAACAAATTACTGATGACAAACCTGCGCCAATTGCTGCATGCTCGCCTGCAGTCTGGCTGGCGATTGTTTCATTTCTTCCGCAAGTTTGTCCTTGAACTTCTTGAACATCTTGCCGTCTCTCGAGCCTTCTCCGCGATATGTTTTCCTTTCGCACGTTCACTTTGTCCCGAGCTATCGGTCTCGCGCGTATCGCACCACTCGCGAGTTTCGTTCGCGCTAAACACTTGTCATCGATTCGTTCGCAAACTGTTTACGTGGAATCATAGGTTATGGCGCGTCCTCGATAGCACACACGAATCTCTCGCGTTCCCTTTTTCGACCGCGAGAGAGAGAACGCGGAACGAGTGGGCGCCTCAACTCGGCTCGACCGACACCGTCAGAATGAGACACATTCTCCCGAACCAATTGCTTTCCCCCACTTTCTCTCCACACCCACGCTTAAGAACACTCGTTTTTTGACAATTGTCACGTTTCGGCGTCTCGAAACTCGCGAACTGCCAAATATCTTACAGTTGCCGGTGATGTAAAAAAAAAAAAAAATTGACGTCTCGGGCCGAATCGCGCGCGTTGCGAACGGCTTTGACGAATCGCCGGTCACATGAGAATAGTTTGTATCGACCGCTATTTCGAATAATTTTGGACCGAAGTTAAATCGATCGATCAATTTTTTCATGCTCGATCAATCAACGATCGTCCGAGCTTGATTTTATTATCGAAACAACGAAAATGTTTGTTTTGTCGAAAGATGAAAATCGATCGATGTTTCGCGGACCGGATCGGGGAGAGGACGAACGGCAGCGAATGCTCTTCGAAATGTTAGTAGCGATCAGTGTGGCGGCTGATGACAACAACCGGTCGACGAACGCTCGAGTGTGACAAACGAGTTTCGCCTTCGTAGACAAATAGAACGATCTATCGCTGCTCTGATGGATATTTGAATTACTCGATTATTCGGAACAATGGTGAGTAATCATTTCGCTCGCTATACGACACTTCTCGCGCTGTATCAACAAATTGCAGTGATAAATTTCGCGAACCTAACCTCAACTTTTTTCTTCTCCAACGACGCTCGTCAAATCAAACGCTAAATCATTCGAGCATCGAGCGATATATCAACGAAATTCGTGACTTAAATACATAAATCTCATCTTTTGATTCATTTTGGGCGGCCCCTACTCGACCCTCGGATAATTTTTATTTCATAAAAAAATTGTAGAAAAAAAAAAATTATTTTATAATAATAATTTACTTAATTGTTACTTTTGCAAATTTAGGCGTCCAACGATGGAATTCCATCGCCCGCCCTGCCGGGATTTCAGCCCGCAGCGCCCACCATCCCGCCGGGTTTCGTACCACCGATGATACCTACGGCGCCTTTTATACCTCCACCCGGTTTACCGCCTGGGCCTCCGGGTATCATGCCACCGCAATTTTCCATTCCGCCGCCCGGTTTTGGATTTCCCATTGCTGCCGCACCACCACCGGAGGCTGGGGTCATAGGTATATAGATTTTTTTCGAAAGCAAATTTGTAACTTTTCCGCTTTTTTATTAATTTTAATGTTTTTAATTTTTAATAATTAGTTAATTGATTATTTTTTATCTGACTCATTTTATTCGAATTTGATTATATTGTTAAAATTATTTTGTTAAATCCCATCATTATTAGTAAATAATAATTATTGATATTACATTAAATAATTTTTGTAATTACGATTATTTTTGTTGGTCAATTTCTGATATTTAATTAACAAATTTTTTTCACAGCCGCACCACCTCAGATAACGGGTACGGCGTTACCGCCGCCGGCGCCGTCGGCCTCGGAGACCTCGGCAATCGACCCATCGGTGACGACGGACTCGAAAAAGTCCGAATGGACGGAGCACAAAGCCCCGGACGGTCGTACGTATTACTACAACGCCGCGTCCAAGCAATCGCTCTGGGAGAAGCCGGACGAGCTCAAAACGCCCGCCGAATTGCTTCTATCCCAGTGCCCGTGGAAGGAGTACAAATCCGAGAACGGCAAGGTTTATTATCACAATGTCAGTACGAAAGAATCGAGATGGACGATACCGAGCGAACTCGAGGATCTCAAGAATCGCATCATCGCGGAGGAGGCCGCTGCCGCGGCGGCCGTCGCCGTTGCCAGTGCAACGAACACGTTAGTCTCGCAAATTTCAATTTTTCTCGCAAACTTTATATTTTCTTCTTTGTGGAATTTTTTGCGTAAATGTGTATGGAATATCGTAACGTTAAAGAAATTAATGAAAATTTATGGAAATTATGGATTCGCAGGGGCGCAGTTGCCGTGTCGATTCAGCACTTGTCGCCGAACGTGGGCGTCGCGATTCCCCAGACGGGAACGCCGGAGCCAGGCGGCAAATCGGCGATAGAACAAGCAATGGCCGCGACACTCGCGGCGATAAACATACCGACACCGCCGGCGAAACCGGACGAGGACAGCAATTCGGCGAAGGGTTCGGCGAACGGCAGCAGAACCAGCACGCCTGAGCCAAAGTTGCATTTCAAAGACAAGAAGGAGGCCATCGAGGCTTTCAAGGAATTGCTCAAAGAGCGCGAGGTACCTTCGAACGCGACGTGGGAACAGGCGGTGAAGATGATACAGAACGACTCCCGCTATCCATCGATGAAAAAGCTCAACGAGAGAAAGCAGGCGTTCAACGCTTACAAAACTCAGCGGCTGAAGGAAGAACGAGAACAGGAGCGACTCAGGTTCGTTCAGCGGCTTTCCTAACAGCCCTTTTATCGTTGAACGTGATTTTTATTGCTTTTGCGGCAATGTGTTTTTTCTTTGAGGCCAGCGAAGATTTTTTAACTTTAAAAATGTTATAGAGCTTTGAAAATTTTTAACAAATCTGGAAAATATTACTAATAATTTCAAAGGTTCGAAAAAACGCTATGAACCTTTTCGATCGGTGTAACTAGCGTTTTGGTTGGCTTAAACGTCGGAATACGCGATGGAGACAGAGAACGCGCTGCTTATATTGTTTTTCGTTTATTTCTATTTCTTCGCCTCTCAACATCAGGTTGAAGAAAGCCAAGGAAGATCTGGAACAATTTCTTCTCGATCACGAGAGAATGACGAGCACGACGAAGTATTACAAGTGCGAAGAGATGTACGGCAATCTCGAGGTCTGGCGCTCGGTCGGCGATTCCGATCGTCGCGACATCTTCGAGGACGTGATTTTCAATCTTGCCAAACGCGAGAAGGAGGAGGCGAAGCAGCTGAAGAAACGCAACACGAAGAGGCTCGCTCAGGTCAATTCTTCGTCGCATTTAACCGGATTGATAACGAACGATAAACGATGGTAACGAATAATTCGAGCGAGATTCTATGCCACAGGTTTTGGACACGATGACGGAAGTCACCCATCGAACGACGTGGCAGGAAGCACAGTCGCTACTGCTTCAGCACACCGCGTTCGCCGAAGACGCTGATCTTCTCGAAATGGACAAGGAGGACGCTCTGCTGGTTTTCGAAAATCACATCCGACAATTGGAGAAGGACGAGGAGGAGGAGAAGGAACGAGACAAGAAGAGAAGAAAGCGACAGGAGCGAAAGAATCGCGACGGCTTTATCGTGAGTCGCGAAGAACACATTTTATATTCAATTTTGTTTATAATATTTTTGATGATATATAAACATATTGTTTATTATAATATGATAGATAATTATCATATAATATAATCTACAAATTATAGGAACAGAATTAAAATTTATTTTTGATTTCCTATCGCGAATTTTTGGTAAAATCGAAAATCAACTTTTATATTCACAGAGCCTGCTCGATGAACTTCACGAGCAGGGAAAGCTGACGTCGATGTCGCTGTGGGTCGAGCTCTATCCGATGCTGTCGGCGGATCTGCGTTTCTCGGCGATGCTGGGCCAGCCGGGCTCGACGCCCCTCGATCTCTTCAAATTCTACGTCGAGGATCTGAAGTCGCGCTTCCACGACGAGAAGAAGATAATACGCGAGATACTGAAGGACAAGAATTTCGAGGTGCAGGTCAACACGACTTTCGAGGAATTCGCGACGGTCGTGTGCGAGGATCGAAAGTCCGCGACGCTCGACGCCGGCAACGTCAAATTAACGTACAATCTGTTGCTCGAGAAAGCGGAGGCCCGCGAGAAAGAGCGTGTGAAGGAGGAGACGCGGAAATTCAAGAAACTCGAGACGGGCTTCAAGAATCTGCTGAAAAATCTCGAGGTCGATTATCAAATGTCGTGGGAAGAGACGAGAAGCAAGATCGAGGACGAAGCCGATTTCAAGGCCATCACACTCGAGAGCGAGAGGGTCAGGATATACAAGGAATATCAGCACGAACTCGAGGAGAGCTGCAGTCATCACCACATACGCAGCAAGAAAAAGAAAACCAAGAAGACCAAGAGGAAATCGCGATCACGGTCGCACAGCGTTAGTATCTTCTTTTCCATTCGTTCAATCAATTCTTTGGCACGACTAGCGCAAATATCGACGGAATCGCCATAGAATATCGTGAAAAAATTATAAAAACTATTTTAGACTCATCTAGGATGGCCGTTTCGTTGATTTCCCAAAGAGACATTTTTTTAAATAACGATACGATTTTTTTGCGATAATTGAATTTTCTTCAGAATTTTTTTTTAAACGAGACTTTAACGAATTTTTTTTTCTATGCGCAGGAATCCGATGGCAGCGAGAAGGGAACGAAGAAGAAGCGACACAAGTCTCGATCGCCTAGCGTGCCAAGCAAGTCCGACAGTTCCGAGTCCGACTGTCGGAAATCCAAGAGAAAGAAGAGCAAGAAAAAACGCGGCCGCAGTCACTCGGTAATTAAACATTTTCGTTTTTTTTCTTTTGTTTCAATTGATTCGCGGGTCGGTAATCGACGAGACGTATACAGTAAATGACGAAGTATTTTTCTGTCGTTCGTTTATTCATAAAATGCTTTCGCATGAAAAAAAGTCTACTCGAAATCAGTGAAAATAAATCATCGACTGCGGACGCATTGGAAATTAGGTAGCCGATTGGAGATTGGGAAGGGTCGTAAAAATAATCAAAAAAATAGTATCAAACGAAAAAAAATAATATAAAAATAATATAAAAAAACAAAAAAAATGATGTTTCGCTAATCGTTTTGTCTGTTTGCGAAGCGATCGCACTCGAGGCTTCCGTCGTCCGAGGACTCGCCGGAGCGAAGAAAAAAGGAGGACAAGCATCGTCGCCCGTCCGGCCACAGCGAGGGCTCGGCTCACGACAACGGCGAGCATCACGAACTGTCCGAGGACGAGCTCGAGAAGCAGCGGGCGCAATTGTTGCGCGAATTACAAATGCAGCAGGAAGACAATTGAATAACGAACAATCGTAACGCCCACTTATTCTTCTTCTCTTCATTGTCGTCGTAAATTTTCTCCTTTCTTGTCGCCGCCTCGTTCGGCAATCCCATCGATTACGATTCGTGATTGAAACTCCGATAATTCGGCGCGATCGCGACGTCAACCGCGAAAATAGAGACGAGTCTTTAAAAAAATAATAACAAAAAAAAATATCGTAATTTCTCACCAAAAAGTGATGGGGGAATTTTTTCAAATAAAGAAACGTATGTGACTAGAATTCGTTTTCGAAAGAAAAATTTCGATTTTTAACAACGGATTTTCAGTCTCGTAGCCAAACGAACGGCTGCGAAGCCGGTATTATACGGAAGAAACAACTGAAATTCTTTCCTCGCCAGTTTCATCCACGCGTATAAAAATGAAGCATGAAAAAAAAAATCGACGACCCAGAAAGAAGCTATACAGAGTGACACGGTATTTTGGCGTCGTTTAAATGACAGAGATTGAAAAAAGAACAAAAACACGCCGATTATTCGAAAGGCCACCGAGCATTTTGTACATACACAATAAATTCGATGAACCGGAGAAAAAAGCTTTTAATTTTTTTCTCATTCAGTTTTCGTCCATTTACCATTTTTTTAACGTATTTTTCAAAAACTTTAATTCACTTGTTCGCCGGATCGTCGTTCAATGAAAAAAAATGGATCGAAAGAATAGCGCGCCGATTCTGCAGAAAAAGCACTTCGGGCGCATTGTTGCTCGGACGAACCGCGCGGCCGTCGGAGAAGAAAGAAAAAGAGGTAAGTTAAATATATTGTTCGCGTTAACCGAAGCCCCGTCCTGTTGCGCGAGCGAGTTATTTCTATTAATAATTGTCACAACATCGCGCTCTTTATTCTCGTCGGTCAACGAGATTCTAATTTATGACGCGCGGCCAACAAAGTACGCGAGCTGCGTCCGGCTTAAAAACTCTGTTTCGCACGCATCGAATATTGGACTTCGGTAGAAGACGAAAAAGTGATGCTAAACAAAACTCGCCCGCATTTTCGATCGACACTTCCGTACAATCGAATTTCAACTGCAGATATTCGAATCTTCGTGTCTTCGTTAATTTAAAAAAGCTAAGTAATTAAAAGACGATTTGATATATCGAAACATTATTTCGGATGCAACATCAAATTTGGCTGAACCAATGGGAGAGCAGCGTTTGTCTCGTCTCGATTCTACGCCTAGACGGACTCGAACAATCTCTACGCCGCGCGCGCGAGGTTCGGCGCGCCTCGTTCGGAACGACGGGCGAGCGAGA
Organism: Ischnus inquisitorius; assembly: GCA_963924025.1. NCBI lineage: Eukaryota > Metazoa > Arthropoda > Insecta > Hymenoptera > Ichneumonidae > Ischnus > Ischnus inquisitorius. Next base: position 6,180,381 of record OZ001251.1, on the reverse strand, counting down.
ATCGCCGAGAGCCGCCGAGGCGAGACAGAGAACCGAGTGAAGGCCCAACCAGCACGAATCCACCATTAGTTCGATGGTGGCCGTTGCATCCTCTGGCTTGCCCGTCACTGTTCGGGACGACCGAGTATCCGCGGACGTGATCGTTCGCACGTTACGCTCCGTTCGACAATAACGAAGGAGAACGAAAATTTATTGCCAAAAAATAAAACAAACAAACGAAACCTTGAACAAATCGGATCTCGTCGAAACGCAACAAATCGCAACGCAACATCGTATTGAGCTTCAACTGCGAAAAAAGCTTCTGCTACGCGACGTTAAAGCAAAGTGTTGAAACAAAAAAAAAGGGAGGTTGAGAAAAAAGAACCGAGGAGTATCGGGAATTATTGACGAGAATTCTGACGGAATAATCGAGACATGCTGAGCCTTTGCCGGCAGGCGCTTGTCGCCAACAGCCAAAAGTGAGTAGATTCGTTGTAATGGACGAACATTTTTTGTGCCGTTTCATTGATGCTTTAGCGATTTTTTTTTTTTCATTTTTTTTTTTGGTTAAACGTCGTTTCCGTCCCGTTACCAGCGATACCTGGCAACGTTGCTCTGGGACACGGAAAAAAATGATGATACACATGTATATATGCGTGACCGTGGAATTAGGCAATACGGAGAGAGAGACGAGAGCGAGGCGAAATATTCGATTGACAAAGAGTCGCGAGCGGGTATTTAGGCCAGACGGGCGCGGAACGCGCGCGTATCAACGAAAATAAAGGAATTCCTCGAGAAGAAAAGTAAACCCATAGATTTTTGTCGCGTACGTACATTTTTCGCTAAATATAGGCCTCGGCGGAGAAATTTATCGATGGCTCGTCTCGCTTCGCCGATACGCGAGCCACCGGGCGTGCGACTCGTTATCCATTTTATTTTAACGCAGAAGCACGTAAGCCGCGACGGGGACGCGACAAGTTGTATTAAAAATAAAAAACGTCGCAAACGTCTTTCGAAACCTCGACCGCACAACGGCGCACAAATTTTATTATGAAATAATTGAAGATTCGAATTGTTGAATTGCGTTAAAAATAAGAAAATAAAAATCGTTGATAATATCTCGATAAATATTGTTCCGATAAATTAATAACTCAATCTCTGTACGCTATTGTTATCATTTAGAGCAGAATCTCGACGATCCGGCTTCGAATCCATAATTTTCAAACTGAAGAAAAAATATAATGGGCTTTGTGAATAAATAAATTAAAAAGTTCATCAACGGGACGGTAAACAAAGACAGCCTTTTTTTTCTCACACGTAATGATCTCAAAGATAATGGAGAAGGGAAGGTTTTTTCCGAGGAGAAATATTTAGAGAGCGACGAAACAACAAACGTCCGTCAGGTGTATCGTCGCGCAGCGTATGATTTTGGGGATTTTCCACTCGGTGTCAGCCTACCCCGGTTCTAACGGCGGTCCATTCGTTGGTGGGGGGGAATTCCCTGTCGTCCTTTCGAACCGAATCTCCCCAAACCTACACGCTTTGATGGTGTACGTGCTGCAGCTGGCGTACGCCAAGTACGAAGGACTTCTCGCAATATAGCGAAAAAATAGGAACAAACATGGATTCTGTCGCGAAACCTGTTTATTAAATAAAATAGACGCTATTGCGATTATGAATAATTAATTCAATTTTAACAACAACAACAACAACAACAACAACAATAATAATAATAATAATAATAAGATATTTTTATTATTATTCATCAATTATTAATAATATTAATATTTACCATTATCATTATTATTATAACTATTATAAAAAGGGCATAATTTTTTTGCGTCGCATGTCGAAAATTTCGTGAAGGCAGAAGCGATCGCTGAATCTTGTGCCAGTGCAGCGCGGGTTCGTTGGCCCTTTAGGGTACGCTCTCCCCTCTCTGTATGCTCATGTATACGTATCTATACATATATATCGATTACGGCAGGGGCCTCTCCTTGGTCGCATCGTAACGACGAGCCCTCGATCGATTTCAGCGTTACCGCACATGTTACATTCGCTTTATCGATATAAGCGCTCGCCACATTATTATTCTTCACGATTTCGTTACGATGGAATCGTGACCTTTGAGAGACACTGCAACGTGGTCGCACCTACATGGATTCTCCTGGTGCCTCGAAAGGGCCAAAACTGTGTTTTACTGCAGCGAGGAACCTTGAAACAATCTGTTCCACGATGGATATTCGATCCATTCGATGGTTTGCCCATTGCGTTAGTTTATGCCGACAAAGGCTTCGTTTTGTTATCACAGTTAATATTATATTTATTATTATTATGAACCGAAGTTGTAGTTTTAACCTTTATTTTCTTCGTTCGAGAAAGGAAAAAATGTTTGATCTTTCATCAGAGAAGATTTTTTTTTTCAATATCTTTTCCGGGCCGCTCAAGTCGGATAAAATTAAGTCGAGTATTTTTCTCGGATGTAGAATTTTTTTTCACTCCCTTTTCTTTGCAAGCTCTTTGTAGAAAAAACTCGGTCGAGCGCGAATAAATGGGAAAATAATTTCTATATCCATATATATAGGTATGCATATTCGACGGAATTTATTTATCGACGAATACTGAAGTATCGTTGACGAGAGTGAAACGGCACGGTAACAGCAGGGCCCGCATGGGAACCGTTCTTCCGTTCCGAGGTCGTGGAAAGTTTTCGTCGCTTTGAGTGCTCATGGACTTAGCATTAGGCCGCGAGGGGCAAGAACATCACCTTGCGTTTGAAAGACTGCGGCCTCGAATATAAAAGTCTCGAATCCTACTGAATATTTATTTATTTAATTAATTAATTATTTATTTATTTATTTATTTATTTATTTTCGAAACAAAAAATCGCGAATGCAATTAAAAATCAATTGGAGCAATTCATGAAATCGGCTATTGGCGAAATATCACCGAATCCAAAATTCCCACTAGCGTCAAATATTCCGCCAAAACAAAGCACACATCAGCATCGTCGAGCGGGGTGCGGAGGGCAAGCTCCGCTTACTTTCGCGCGAGCGAGCGTCTGCCGGATGTTCGTCCTTGAGTCCGGTTATCACCTCGGCGGCGAGTAGCTCGACCGACTGCTCTCATTTTCCCCGCGGCAAATTGTCACTCCGAGTCCTCCTCCGCCACCGGTCGTCATCAACGCGTGTAGCACCTGAAATAACTTTGAACGAAAATAAACCCGTACTCGCGTTATTCCGGAAAAACCGGTCGTTTAATATTCTCGAAGCCTTGGAAACTCTTTCAAAGATGAAAAAAATATATATTTATATCAAAAAAAGAAAATTCCATCGTTTAATATAATATATATAATTTTTTGCAAAACGATCATTGATAAAAGAAAATATATACAATTTTTTAAAAGTTTCCATAAATTGAAATAAATTCTTTGGGGGTATTTAAAATCACACTTATATTCGTCGCCCCAGCGTTAGTTTTCCCGAATCTCCAATTGCCTGATAAATTAATTATCTCGCGGTAAAATTGAAAAAAAAAAAAAAAAAAAAAAAAAATGATTAACCAATCGCGGCAAATTGATTTCTTCGTCAGTCATCGCCGCGACCCTTGTCCTCAATTTGTCGCAGTATCGCGGTGCATGGAAAACGACTCTGTATGCGATAACCCGTTCGACTCGAGTCACTGCCCAGCGAGATTTCGTTACATAACTCTCGCCGCGCTGGCTCGACGATGACTTTTAACGTGTTATTGACCGGGTGCGACAAGCTGCAGACAGAACGTTCGCACGAATACAGAAACGAGCTCACCGTTATTTTTGGAAAAAAGAAAAAACAAAACAGACCACGCCTCTCGTCAGTCATAGGAAGTGACGGATAATTGATTTGTTTGATTGAAAAAATGAAGGTCATCAATGAATCGATGTTTTTATGTTCCACTCGAATTATATTCAATGCTCGATAACCTTGGCTGAAATCCATGTCTTTTTCACATTTTTAACATTATACAACTGAAATGCAATCTAGATTATTTTTTATAATTTCTATATTTTTTTAGATAATAATAATAATAATAATAATAATGGTTAGAAATATCCGAAAAATAATCATGCAATTGTGAAAAATGGAAAAAAAAAGAAAATTCTATATTTGCAAAAACAATCTTTTAAAAAGATCAAATAGAATTTTAAAAAATTGCTTTCTGGCGAAGTAAAACAGAAACAAAAAAGTCGTCCGCGTCGCGAGTTTCCAGATGCACTTTTTTTTTGATAGTGCAGAAAATTTCAGGGTCACAAATTTCGTGAATGAAAATGTTGAGAAATTCGAGATTCCCGATTTCGTCACCATGCACCGAAAAGATTCGCGATCTCGATTTGGCACTCTAGATCGCGCGTAGGTCAATGTTACGATAAGATAAATTCGTTAAGTTCATTCATTGAACGAGATTCAAGAATAGCCCGTTATCTCGAACACTTACGGCGATAAAGCCGCAGTGGGAGAGATCGGCCAAGAACATTTCCGGTTTTTAATCTTCCTCGATGCATCGCCCATTTATTCGGGCATGAATGCTTTTTTAATCTGAATTGCAAGGTCGTTTACATAGCCACACCTGTGCTCCGTTGCATTCGCCCGGTTAGCACTCGGTGATGCTTTCGATGTGTTATCGTTAAAGCCCCTCGAGACGATAAGTCGAACACAAGAACTCTCACCGAGATTCTTACCATCGTCGCCGAGATTACACCGTCTTTGTGTGTTTGCCGTTGCAAGGTGCACGAGCAAATACATATTGTTATCGAGTAAATATTTGACGAATAAATAAGTATGGAGATGTTTCCGCCGATCCGGTAGCGGATCTCCTGTGATGCGATTACGCACAGTTCTATCTCTCAGCAAACAAGAATTCTCGCGAGAAGCAAATTTCGTCTCGAAGTCGAGCCCTGCAACGAGTATTTCTGTGCGGGTTGAATTGGCGAAAAAAATTGTATAAATTGCAATTAAACGCAAAATAATAAAATTAAATTTGTAAAATATATCCATAATTTTATTATTTATATTTTTATTAGTGAATTTCTAAAATTTGTCTCAATATATTCGATTGAATTATTGAAAAATTGAAAAATATCTGGAAAAATGGCATTCTATCACAGATTTATAATATTTCGTGTTATTGTTTTTTCCTGTATTTTTTTACCTCTGTGAGCTCCAATTGCATTAATTCAGCGATATCGATAAGACTTTGATATCTCATCTTCTCATCCGCCTTCAACCAGATTTATTGAAAGTAAAATTAAGTTCTAATTCATTGTCGTTTTACTAATCCTTGACTCGATTCGAAAAAAGAGTTTTAAAAAAAATGTATATCGGACGATTGGTTCGTCGCCAGTTTCATACCACGCTTTATCGTTCCAAACAGAGTAGGAGCGCGATGCTTGAACAGCGTCGTACAAGCCCCGAAACCCCCGGATATGCGACTGGAGAACGAGCCGGTACTGACGTACAAGAAGGGCAGCAAGGAAAGAGCAGAGCTCGAGAAAGCCCTGGATAAAATGTCGAGCGACTGCGAGGAAGTGCCGCTCATCATTGGCAACGAGGAGATACGCACCGATCGTGTGAAATATCAAGTTATGGTGAGGCCACTTTATAAAATACGAATAATTTTTTTCAAAACCCAATGAATTTTTTTTTTTTTTTTCGAATTTGTTTTAAAAATAGTTTTTTTTTTTTTTTTTTTAAACGCATTTTTTATTTTATTTATTTATTTATATATCAACGTAACATTTTTAGTTATTGCAGAACGACAAAAAGTTTGCTTATCATTGAGAACTCAATTTCAGCCGCACAATCATAAAGCGAAAGTGGCGAAGTATTACTGGGCGACCCCGGAACTGGTGAAGAAGGCGATAGACGTCGCGACGAAGGCCCAGAGAGATTGGGAGCGAGTACCGATCGAGAAGCGATTGGAAATATGGCTGAGAGCGGCGGATCTCATGGCGACGAAATATCGTCAACAGTTGAACGCCTCGACGATGCTTGGACAGAGCAAGAGCGTTATACAAGCGGAGATCGACAGCGCCGCGGAGCTCATAGATTTCTTCAAGATTCACTCGTACTTCGTGAAAGAGGCGCTCAAGTACAGTCCCATATCGGAGAACCCGAAGGAGACCCTGAACTCGATGAGGTATCGCGGCATGGACGGTTTCGTCGCGGCCGTATCGCCGTTCAACTTCACCGCGATCGGCGGCAATCTCAGCTACACACCGGCCCTGATGGTTCGTATTTCTTCTCCTTAAACTTTTCTTTTCCTCGCTCTCGAACAAAAAAATCGTATTTTATTGATTTCTACCGTAAAAAAAAATCTCCAAATAAAATTGTATCTGATAAATAAGATTCAGCGGCTCAGATGACCTTGAAAAAAATTGCAGGGTAACGCCGTTCTGTGGAAGCCCTCGGACACCGCGGTGCTGTCGAACTGGTGGATCTTCAAAATTTGTCGAGAAGCCGGCGTTCCACCGGGCGTTGTGAATTTCGTTCCGGCGCACGGTCCCGACTTCGGCGACACGATAACCGCGTCGCCGTACTTGGCTGGTATAAATTTCACGGGTTCCGTACCGACCTTCAATCGTCTCTGGACGCAGGTCGGCAAGAATATCGACAAGTACAAGAATTATCCGAAACTGATCGGCGAGTGCGGCGGCAAGAATTATCACTTCGTTCATCCGAGCGCCGATCCCGAGAGCGTCGTCATGGGCACGATCAAGAGCGCTTTCGAATTCAATGGACAAAAGTGCTCGGCCTGCAGTAGAATGTACGTCCCCGAGTCTCTGTGGCCCAAGGTAAACTTTTTTTTTTTTGTCAATTTTATGAATCGAATTTTATAAAAAACTTAATTTTATGTATCGAATTGTACGAATTATTTAATTTTATGAATCGAATTTTACGAATTGCTTAATTTTCTGAATTAAATCTTATAAACTCTTTAATTTTATGAATCGTTTGTTTAGATCAAGGAAGGTTTGCTCAAAACTCGCGACCAGCTCAAGGTCGGCGATGTGCGAGACTTCACGGTGTTCACCGGTGCGGTTATCGACGCCGTGGCCTTCAAGAGAATAACCGGCTACATCGAGCACGCGAAGAAATCGCCGAAGCTTGAGATCATCGGCGGCGGTGGTTACGATGACTCGTGAGTATTGAAATTTCATAAAATTCGCCTCAAAAACCGTAACGCATTTGAACTGTTCTTTCTCCGTCATTCCGATCAAACCTGACATTTGTTTGACGGCCTTTTTTTTTAGCTGCGGTTACTTCATCGAGCCGACGATCGTCCAGACGAAAGATCCGAAGGACAAAATCATGACGGAGGAAATATTCGGGCCCGTACTGACGATTTACGTTTACAAAGATTCGAGCCTGGACGAGACGATGAAACTCGTCGAGAGTTCGACACCCTACGCTCTCACCGGAGCGATATTCGCTCAGGATCTGTAAGTTTTTTCGACGCGAAATTGTAAATTTCCAAGATCATATTCTAAAAAAAAATTATCATTCCATTTATGTATTTTTTTTATTTCCGCAGCGATTGGGCGAAGAAGGCGCTCGAGGAGTTCAAGTACACGGCAGGAAACTTTTACATAAACGACAAATCGACGGGTTCGGTCGTGGGACAGCAGCCGTTCGGTGGTAGCCGGATGTCGGGAACGAACGACAAGGCCGGCGGCCCGCACTACGCCCTTCGCTGGGCATCGCCGCAGTCGATAAAGGAAACCTTCGTGCCGATTCGCAGCTACGACTACGACTACATGCGTTCCTAAGAAGCGACTGTTCATCGCCTTCGATCCATCCGGACGAGCGACGCGAGCACAGCGAGGATGAGTTGAGATTCGCGAACGAGAAGAAAAAGGGGGGAACTTAAGTTAGGAAGAATACGAGTTTAGGCGGGGAAGAAGCGGGGCGGGAACGTTGAGAAACATCGCTTCGCTTCGCGATCCAGCGCTTAATTGTTTTACGACCCACCATTGCATTTCACTATGACTTTCTTTTTATGACACGAGTGAGAAGTATCGTAGACTCGTCCGCGATTTTCTTCTTTCTTCCGATCACTTCGCTGAAATGATGAAACGAGGAGGGGGAAGAAAAATACGAAATATATATATAGAAGATGATAATCGGAACGAAACGACTCCGCGACTCGTTGATCGAGTATGATAACAAAATAGAATAGTATATCGACGAATTATAGGTCTGCTTGGGTTATCGAAGATTCGACGGTTTCCAAGCGGTTTTTATTGTTATAATTTCGTGCTTTTCCGCGCTGTTTTTCTTTCCATGCCTCTTCGGTCGAGTCGATGAAAAAAAAAATCGTTAAGTCGGTTTAAAAACGATCGGAAAACGCTAAAAATCGATTATTGTTGAAACACTTATACCATAAAAAAATCGGTAATTCAATCATTTTCAAAGGGATTGATTTTGAACTTTTTTTCAGATTTTCTCAACGAAAACTCGAGTTGCCCGTTTAAAGTGAACAAAGCGAAATATCGCGATGAGCTCTTCCTTGACGAGGGAAAGTTTTCAAGCTTGTAATATAAGCAATCGAGCTTCCTAACTCGAAAAATTTAATCATCTCCGCCGGCAATAAATGATCCAAAAACGTCGATTAATCCAAACAAATTAATTGACTTGAATAGTTTTCGAATCAAGTCGAATTTTCGATCTATTTTTCGCATTTGAATCTTCTTTCAAATTTTTTTTGTTTAAAATTATTCAAAATCTCGAGTGAGTCTTCGGAAATTAACCAAATAAATCCGCGTTGAGCGTTGAGTAAAATTCACCGAATCGAGCGTCGGAGGATCCGTTCGATCGAGCAATCTTCGAGTCCGAGACGTTTGTGAGCAAAAGAAAAGGAAACTGAAAGAAAAATTTCCGCGAATTATCGTAAAGCTTCGATCTCGCCGAGTCGCTTCATCGTCCAGTATTCCTAAATACCGTGCTGTAATATATTAATAATCATTTCCCGCCTGAGCAGGCTCGCGAAGGCATTTTCTCGATCGCGGAATTCGTTCGGTGAAAACGAAGAGAGCTTTCCAACGACGGACAAAGAATAAACGCACTGCAAAAGAGAAAAGATTGTAGCGACGAAATCTATCGCGGCGTCGCGATTCTCGGGTGAAAACTTGTTTACTTTGCCGTTTCGTCGAAATTTCGTTGTTTCGCAAACGAAAAAAAAAAAAAAAAATGGAAAACCAGTTAAAAAAACAATTAGTCACGCAATATTTTGTCCCGTCGACCCGCTGAAAGACAATACATAAAAAAAAGCAACGTTCGTACGATTAAATACGCTGCCGAGGTGAGGCGAGTACGAGAAAAAAATAAAAAAACAAACTATATCTGTAACGAATAAATGTGAGAATCTTCGTGAAAAAAAAAATTGTGTTGAAAAATGATGATAAAACGTTGAAAAAAAAATACAAAATAGCGCGCTTCGTATATCGTCAATGTCGAGATTGCGTTCCCGAGACCGTTGTCGATCGAAAAATGGAAAAAAAAACCAGTAAATAAATATTAATGAACACGTAGAACAAAGATTCGAGAAATAAGTAAAAATAGGCTGTATGAGAGTGGCCGCTTGTCATGCTCGATTAATCGTATTTCGAAGAAAAAAACAAAAAAAAATCATCATTAGATTAATCAACGTTCTTGGCTGTAGGAATATCGTTGATTAACGTTGGACACCGAAAACACGGACATGTACGGAAGAAAAACTTGCATAAATGCATCGCGTACTGAAGCGTATTTACACATTTCTTTTTTTTTTCGACGCCTCTTATTTGAATGAAACCTTTTGTTGAACTTTTTTTTTTTTTACACAACAATACGGAGACTGTTCTCGCTTCGATCTGATTTTTATCGTATTTTATAATGAAAACGCGAATCTTATCGTTAATACTATTATTATTAATATGAGCGATAGATTATTATTATTATTACTATTATTAATGCGTAACGCGTTGTTGCTGGTTTGCGATTTATCGACCGTACAAAAATCGATTCGATCGTTTTCCGTTGTTTCACCGTGCGTCACTTGTACAATTGTGTATAAAATTATGAAAAAAAAAAAAAACAAAACAAATCGGGCGTTGTAATGTTTGTAGGATTACTGCGACAAGTGAATGATAAACGTGTATGGGAATGAAGAAGATAAGAAACAAAACAATATTAAGCCACTCGCCGTATCCGATGTTGAATCTCTTATTGTTTGATACAAGCGGAGATAAGCTCCAGGATGGTTTTCGAATCGTCCGTAATATCTCTAATTGCGGTTGTTTAAGAAAAAACAAAAAAAAAGGCGCGAGCGCGCGGTTGAAAAATAAGAATTCCGGTGCCCCGTCGCGAAGTCAATGAATCAGAAAAGTTTGTTGCGACACACTGATTATCGTGGCCCGTGATTATTTAATCTAATTGTATTTATTTAAACTGTACAATAGCAATAAAAACGAAAACAACATGTGTGATTTTTACTCCGATTTATTCGGAGCCTTCGACCCGCGTGGCTGAGCAATTTTAACGAACGAAACATTCTTTCAGCGTTCTCATTGGATTGCATTTCCAATGAGTATTAGACTCGGCATGGTCGTGCGGTTTCATTATTTATGAAAAAGTAATCCATTTGGGAGAAATCCGTGGGAAGATCGCGGCGCGGCGCGTTCGACTTGACGATAAGAGCCGACGATCGTTGCTCGTATTTCAAGGTCACCTGATCTTTCATTCCCATTGCGTAATAATACGATGCAATGTGGGTGCAAATCAACCCGCGAGTTGTGTTCGAATTTTCCGGTCTTTCTCATGCGAACGAAAAAAACCAACCAAACTTACAGTTTCGTTACCGACCCAGCGTCTCGATCCGGTGGGGGAGTTGGTGTTTCTCGAAGTAGTGCGCGTGCACGGCTTTTATTGCCCCTCTATCGCGGAGCGTTGGGTTCGTGCTCGGCCGAGCGATCCCGATTGTTCCCAAGCGGCTTCTCTCTCTTATCACCGAGAGTGAAAATTAACAACTTAGTACTAACAATACATACGGCTTAGATCGATCGAATTTTCGTGCAATCATCGAGACGAGTTAAATACGCGTTACCGATAATGTCAAACAGCGCGAACTCGAGTTAAAGCTTTTTTCACGCAGCAAACGAAACTCACCAATCCTCCGTAAGTATCACGAAATTCGTGCTTCGCATCGAGCAGAGAATTTTTAACTACGCCGGAATCTTTTTTTTTTTTTTCTTTTCCTTTCGACTACCGTTCCCCGGACTCGCTCAGTTGCCATTTTGACGACGCGAGAGGTTAAAGACGATTCGTTTTATTATTTTTCTTACGTTTTCCTCGTAATTCAACGATGCTTCTGTTTTCGGCTACGAACGAGACAGATGAAGATGAGCAGAGAAATGTTCGAGGGAAAGGAATATCCCACGCAATGGGCGCTCAATCCTTCGACTTATCAAAATATGAGCAACGATCAAGGTGAGAAAGCACAAAATAGGTTTCTCGCTCGTCGAATGCGCCGTTGTAGCTTCGCCACTGCAAGCATCGGACGACGAATGGAACTTTGATTAACGTCGTTGCATTTTGCAGTCGATTGGGCGGCGCTCGCCCAACAATGGATCAAGATGAAGGAAACTGTCGTTCCGCCGGCTCCGCCACCTCCTTCCCTGGACACGAATGACACGTCCAGCGACGGTGGCGGAGAAGCGCCCATGGACATGGACACGAAGGATGACGACGTTCCGCCAGCTCCACCTGCGCCCAATATCAGTGGATCCGGTGAGTGCGAAAGTTCAAAATATTTGCCGACAACGTTCTAGTCGAGAAAGAATTGATTTTTTCATCCAAAAAGATTTTTCGACTCCAAATTCGTAAATTAAAGTTTATTTGGTTTTTAACTTGTTCATTTATGTACTTATTGGTTCAATAGAGAAAAGAGAACCCTTTTACAATTTATTTATTTATTTCGATAGTTACGGTTTATTAGGATTTTTCAAATAGGAATCATTGAATTTTTAGTTTGTTGTTGAATCAAGTCCTATTTGGTAGGAATAAACCTTAAATATTATTTATGACAATCGCAGTTTCAATATATATTGCAAAAATAGGGGGAATTTTTCTGTGAATCGATAGTGCGCTGATCTCTCTGTTAGAGAACTTCCCACTGATGGATTGCGAAACATTATTTGTATCTGTCCAGGCCGGCCGGGAAGCTCTTTACAAAGGAAACTAATCCAAAAAAATAATAATTGTCGAAAAATAACTTCTGGAATTGTTTCAATTTGCTTATTTTCACTTTTTTAACTTTGTCACGGGCCCTGCGAGTTTTTTTTAAAGACCCGGTATGCCGTTTTGCCCCAGTCTCCCCGACACGTGAATTTTTTAAGATTTTTTCGTAGCGTTATAGAAGCTTGAAAACTTCGACCAGGCCGTGAAGATTGTAGTTGCGACGCGGAGGAAAATCACTCGTCTTTTTACACGGATTCATTTTTTACAGACGCCTGGAATCAATGGAGCCAGTGGGGACAGTGGAACACTTCGGGCCCCGGCGGCGGTTCCTGGGAATGGAGCGGCGTTCCGCCGCCCGGAGTAACGATGGGCCCGGACGGAAAACCGATGGGTCTTCCCTCGATACCCGTCGTTCCGCCCGCGCCGACAATTTCCAACACGCCGGGATTCAACGTTCCGCCGCCACCGGCGCCGTCGTATTCCTACAATTCGGTCGCGCCCTCGCAACCCTACAATCAGGCAATTGATCCAATTCTCAAGAAAATCGAGACTTTCCTCGAGTCACGATAATAAATCGAACGAAAGAAAAAAATCTCGTTATTTTCGTTTCTTCGAGTTTATCGGTTCGTTCGTTGCAGGTGCCGGGCTATTGGAGCGGCGACCAGCCGAACGTTTCGCCGTCGCAACCGCCGCCGTTCATGAAAGGCATGCGGCACTCGAGTCGCATTCCCCACATGCGAGGGATCGATAGCGCGATGAGAAATCGCGACGATAGGGACAAAACCCCGGAAGAGGATACTTGCACGATTATCGGTAAAGTATCTGATGAATTCATAGGGGGTACATATATTGTAACGAATATGCGGTTGACTATTCGTTGAGACACACGATATTATTGAGGTTTGACAATAGACGAACGTACAGACGATCGATAGGATATCGATCATCATGACAAAGAGTCTCGATCGGACTATCAAAGAGAACAGACGTGACAGATCGTGAATAAGATAACTAAAGAACATTATAACTAATAATATCCGCCCCACAACCAAATATATCGCGTTGTTATTCCGCTCGGTCGTTACAATATATTTGTTGATCGTAACTCCGTTTTGTAGTGGAGAACTTCAAAAGAAACGGTATAAACTGGTAAAAAGGTAAAATAACTTTTTTATTTAATGTATATTACAGACGCGGCGAAGCGCAGACAATTGCCAGCGTGGATTCGCGAGGGTCTCGAGAAGATGGAACGAGAGAAGCACAAGGCCGTGGAACGCGAGCGGCAGGAAATACTGCGGAAGCAAGAGATCGAAGCGCGAAAATTAGCAGAGGACGAAGCGAGAGCGGTGCTTAATCCCAGCAAGAGCAAATTCGTAAGTGAACTACGATCGTTGCAAAACAACGTTTTTTTTACTCTGATCGATTGAATCAATCAGAAATTTTCTGTAAATTAAAGAATCATACATCGTTGCGGCATGAATTTTTTTTTTTTTACAATATATCGAATATTTTTTTCATCACAGGATTCAGATTCGGAGAAGGAAACGGAAACGGACGCCGAAGCGACGAGTCACGGCAACGAGGAGACGGAGCGAAATCTCGAGCGCAGTCCCGAGATCGTTGTTAGAGCAAGAAAATCGCGCTTTCGCGACGCCGATTCGCCGGATTCGCGTTCGCTGAACACCGACGGCGGGAACACGTCGGCGTCGCCGATTCCAGCCGCGAGCGCCACGACGAAACGCTCGCGCGAGGATATGCTTCAGGACGTCGTAAGTATTTCTCATTGTTTCTTTAAGTTTCAGAGAAAAATTGTTTTGAATTCGCATAATTATCTTGCAATTTTTTGGATAACATAAAAATTTGATCGTACCGCAAAAAAATTATGCAAATTACATTTGTTTCTTACGGGAGAGCGAAAATCGCAGCAACGACAAAAAAAAAGTAAAAAAATTGACAAAGCCTCGTATGGTTTCGCAGATGCTGAAAGTTCGAAGATCGTTGACGGAAATACTGTTGGAAGTGACGAACGAAGAAATTGGCTCGGTGTGCAGAGAGGTTTGGAGCCGCGCACGCGCCAAAGGTACCGCAGATAAACACCCGATAGAACTAACAGATCGAATTTTTCCGATACCATTTTTCCTCACGAAATGTTGTTGTGCACGGTACGATGTGTACGACGATAATGAAGTAATTGTGGTCTCGCGCTGACGACGTTACGACACCACTCTTACCGTCGTCATTGTATATATATATATATATACATATTATATATATATTACATATTTATTCTACGAGCATTAAACGAGAGGTTTTTGTCAATTCCATAGGCTTAATTATTTGACTTTTTACAGAAATACGCCCCGCTTGTTGCTAGTCGTTTAGTTCCTCTTATTATTTCACAGTAAAATTGTCTTTTTCGTTTATTATTTCGTTTTATCATTTGTTTCGTCGTTAAACTTGACGTTTACTCAACAGGAATCTTCGCGGAGTCATCGTCAAGGATACTCGATACTTTTGCAAGTTAACAAAAAAATTGATTTATCCTTTATCCACAACGCTTCGAAGCTTTACTGCCCAGCGAAAACTCGAGATATCGAAGCAAAAAAACGTTCAGATGGAAAACTACTCACGAGGCCAACTCGTACGAAATTTCATTGTAAATCCGTCGATTGTCGAGATATATTTGAGGCCTAAATTCCTTCTATTATGCTCGTCCCGATGATATTTTGAGCGCTCAATCAATATCGTGACAAGAATCGTTTGCGGTATCGACGAAAAAAAGCTTTAAATATTCCTCCGTTTATTTAGAATCAAATAGCGACGAACGTTTCAAGCGATAACATTACTATATCGGCGTATCGAGTATCCTTAGATCGATCGGATGGTTAACGATTTTTTTTCTTTCTAACGATGGCGTCATCGAAAAAAATCCAGCTCGGATTTATGCTCAACGCACGCCGAGCGCATCCACGTAGCTCCGAATTGCCGCGTCCGAAAAAAAAAAAGAGAACGAAAACAACATCATTCGAAGGCAAAATATGAGTTTGTTCAGTGTTAAATTTTCAGTGTAAAAACTTCGTTTTTGTCTTCCTTCTATTTTTCTTTCTTTTTCTTTTTACAACGAATTTCTATTTAATTTTCGTTGTATGTCGAGTTGTCTTCTTGCAAGTGCGAAGAGTAAACGAAGGAGGATTGTCGAAGGAAGATTTTCATGGATGAGAATTGTAAAAGAGAGAATTTCTCGGTCGTGCGAGCCGAGATGGAAGAGAAGCCGCAGAGCTAGAAAAGAAAGAGCTATTGAGGAGAGAAAAAAAAGACAGAATACAGAAAAAAAATGATTATTGCGCGATCGAGAAAACGTTGATAGAAAATATCCGTGGAACAACTTGGTCACTAAATGCGTGTGTATTGTAAAGCCCCTGCAGGAGACACCCCCGTCGCATCATTCAGCAACACGGCCCCTCTTGCTCAGATCACTCGGAAGCTCGGTAAGTCCCTAAACCTTGTAATTTTAAGGAAAATCGAAAGATGTAAAAAAACGAAAACGAAAAATCAAAGCGAATCAAAAGAAACAACGATCTCGCGAGACCGTTGATACGATCGAAACGGGAGAGAACGAACGTGAGAGAATTTCAGCGACTCAGCTCCAAAAAAATCGATCGTCCTCGGGTCTTTCAGACTATTCGATTCATCGAGAAAGGAAAAGTGAAGAAAAAATAACCATTTATCTAATACTCCTAAGGCGTTGAAAAAAGGTCACTTTTCAATTTAAAAAATTAATTCAATTCAAATTCAATAAAAAAATTAATTGGAAAATGAAGTATTCAGAAGAGAATTTATTTAATATTCGAACAGTGAGAAAAAAATAGGATCATCGTGGAATGAGAACGAAAATCTTGAAACAATTAATAACAGTGCATCCCCTAACAAATTAACCGATAGCATGGTGAAAAAAAAGCGAAAGGAGATTAATTAACGTTGCCATTGCGAAGCAGTTCGATTTGCGCTTTGCGGCGAAGCGCCGCGACCTTGAGAATTTTTTTTCCTTATTCACACGCGACGAGCACGAGAGTGCGAGAAGACCGAGCGAGCCCGCGGTTGAGCTTCGCAAAACGACGGAGAGTAATAGTAATTATTGGTGTCCGTAGGTCTGGGCATCTATGGCGACAGCAACAGCGAATCGGAGGACGAAGTCGACGAGCCCGAGGAACAACCGGACGACGACAGTGACGAGGAGCTCAAGGTATGAATGATTTTTTTCTTCGCGCGTTAAAAAAAATAAATCAATTATATCGAATCATGAAACTTTGCAGAATAATTATTTTTTTAATACACACAATATTTTTTGGCCGTATTTTTTACTCGAGAACCCGTTTTACCCGTTTTACCCGCTTTTTGGGTATAGAAAAAAATTTAACTTGCGATTTTGCAGATGAATTTGAGTAAAAAATACAAATTTTTTTTCGAAACAGCAAACTTTTTTTCTGACAATAAATAAATTGATATTCATCAGGAAACGGTAAAGAGGCGTCAGCAGGCATTCAAAAAAACCGAGGAAGAGATAGAGGCCCGTTTGGCGCAGGAGGAAGAGAACGAGTACCAGGACAATCGTCACCAGCATCATCACAGTAACAAACAACAACAATACGAGAATCATATCGGTAATGATAGCTGCCGATTAACAGGTATGTTTCAAAACGAACTAAAATGTAGCCCAAAAAAAAAAGCAAAAAAAAAAAACAAAAAAAAAGCAGAAAGAAGGAAAAGGTTAATTGAAGGTGACTATTTCTCTGGTTTAATTGTCGTGGATAACACTGTGACGTCGTACGTTTAGTTGATGAGAAAGAAACGATAAATAATGAAAGGGAAGCGTCGTCAGAGAGTCGTTCGAGCGTTGACGGCGGATCCGTCGCGGCCTCCCGACGGCAGCCTCATCATCATCATCACCATCATCATCATCTTCATCATCACGAACAGCCGAATCGCAATCCAACGGAAGCCGAAGCGGCGAAGCCGTCCTCGACATCGGAGCCGTCGGGCTCTTCCAATCGTGATTCCAGCAGTTCCGGCGACGACGATGACGACGACGACGAAGAAGAAGACGAGAACGAGGAGGAGGAGGACGACGACAATTCCTCGTCGTCGACCTCCTCGAGCCACAGTCGCTTGAAGAAAAATCGCTCGAAGAGATCCGAGAACGATTCGAAGGACGCGCGTAAGAAAGCGTCGAGCAGACGCAGCAAGTCGCGCAGCAAAAAGTCGCGTTCGCACTCGGGTGGCTCGCGCGGTCGTAATCGTAAATCGCGCTCGCACTCGTCGCGCGTGCAGCGCAAGAGAAATCGCTCGACGTCGTCGAGCAGTTACAGATCGGCGAGGAAGGGACGCGGCGCTTCGAGAACGCGGGACGACAAGCGTCAGCGTAGATCGCGATCGCGCAGCCGACGAAAGTCGCGCTCGCCGTCGTCGAGCGGCAAAAAGTGGTCGTCGCGCTCGCGATCGCGCGGCAAACGGGTGCGGGCGTCGCGAACTCACTCGCGCGAACGTCGGAGAACGCGCTCGCGATCGACCGCCGGAAGACGCAGTAGCTCGTCGCGCGCGCGCGATCGTCGGCGAAGCAGAACCCGATCGCGGGAACGTCGAAGGTCGTCAAGGTCGCACACGAGGGAACGGCGAAGATCGAGATCTTACGCGTCGAGGAGCGGCGGCAAGAGGCGCAGTCGGACGCGATCTAAGGATAGAAATAATCGAAGAGTATCGCGCTCGAAATCGAGACAATCGAGCCGTCACCGTGATGGTAAGAAGTCGTCGTCGCATCGGTACAGGGACTGAGGGGCGTCATCGAACGAAAGGTTGTATCACTGCTATTCGTTATATGTTAGAGCTGATTTTGAGTTCTTTTTTTCTTTACTTTTTCATCGCTGTTACGACATCGATGCGGCGAGCCCAGATTTTTTTACTTCACGTGAACAAAAAAAAATTGCAAAATAAATCTATATATTTATTAAAAATTAAATAATAATGATTGATTATTATCGTTATTATTATTAATAAATTATTTAATTAGTGATGATTAATTGAAGAATTCACTCGTAATAACACAATATTGATTATTTTTTAGATTTTCATTTGTTTTGCAATTTTTTTTTTCTTCATGAGAGAGCTCGGGACTTTCAGTACCAATTGACAAAATTCCGCATCGCCGATCGTGCCGCGTCGCTCGTTTGCGATTGCATGCGATCTTTGTAGAAACTTTTTTGGTGAATGAAAAATAAATAGAGTAGGGCCGGGAGAGTGAGGTGTAAAACGGGGTGTACGGTGCGGGCGCGAGGCGGCATTGCGATTGGTCCCCAAATTGCAGGGCGCTGACAACGGACCAATCGCATGAGCGCGCATTACACATTTTTTTTAGAGCGTAGCGGCTTTTGCGAGAGACCGCATGGTAGATCGTAACGCGCCGATTGTTCGCATCGATAATCCGAGAAGCGGGAAAGATACGGAGCGGCGATTAATCCTTCGAGAATCGATTGGAAAAATTTCGTTGGAGCTAATCCGGTTGGATGAAAATTTCATATCGCGAATTTCAGTAAAAACGGACTGCTATTAAATAAGAGCACGCTAAAGGCTTTCCGAGTGAACAGTTTTTCTGTACAATTTTTCTCAAACGGTTTATCGAGCGCTGCGTATCAATCAATTATCAGTGTGAAGATCGCGGCAGCGATAAACGAGAAAGGTTCTTGCAAATTGTAAAGAATTTGTAAGACACGCCGCGCAACAGAGAACGATGCGAACGAGGCCTAGGAATATCTTTTTGTTTCAGCAGCATGCAACGCGCGGCGAAGAAACTCCAGGACGATAGACTGATCCAAGGCTCGTCGCTTCGAAGAGGCACAACGGCAGCGAATTCTTCCGCTACTTCTTCTTCTTCTTAACTCTATTTACTTCCTCGGTCGGGCCGCAGTGCGTTCTACCGTCTTATTTTTTATAGTAAACGAAAAAAAAAACATAATGATACATCCCGGCACGTTTCATAACCGAAGCAAAAAAAAAAAAGAAAAATCGAGATCGGTGCGTCTGCTTGCTTGGTATTAACGCGGCTCGCACTGATTGGAAAGCTGACATTGAATGATAATGAATTTTGGTGATCAGTCTCAAACCTCTCGCAACGCATACCGCTATTTTCCCGCGAGTTTTTTCGAGTGTAATGATTTTTTTTATCGACACGAACTATAGAAAAAAAAAAAACGAAAAAACAAGAAATGATCGAGGTAATGAAAAAATACCACTGGAGAGATTGACGTTCGAAAAAAAAGGAAAGAAAAACGAACAAAGAAACATTTGAATAATCGCTCACACCAACTACCATTAATATGTATATAGTAATATAAACCATTATTATAACTATGTAAAAAATCGCTTCGTATTTTTCTTCGACGCTCCGACGGATTCCACGATCCTGCGTTATTCCCGATGGGAAGTCTCGAGTTTCCTTATGATTTCCCAAGGAATCTTTATTTTTAAGAAACTTCCCGGAAGGCTCGATGCATTTATGAAAAAACAAATTAAGATAACGTTGAATATAAGCAAAAATAAGCTAACGCTACCAATTATTGCATCTTCAGAATATTCCTCGAAATAGAGATATTTCTTTATTTAAATCGCTTTAGGAGAGTCTATCTTCAAAGTTTCAGGTAAAAGTGAGATTCCGAACGAATTTCGAATATTTCCGAAAGGATTAATTATCGGAAAAAAAATTCTAAAAAAAGTATGAAGAGCCCGAAAACTATTAATTTGAGATCGGATTTGAAGTGTGAATTAAAAATGTCTACTACTGAAATCATTATTAAATCCAAGTCTGCAGAAAGTTCACGGATTGGAGAAAAACCTTTAGTTTTTTTAGTTTCGCTGTCCTAAACTACGTAAAAAAATTATTTCATCAAAAATATTTTTCGCGGTTGTGTAAAACTATTCGAGGTAAACAATTCGCATTAAATCGAACAAAATAGTACAATTCCCGCAGGAGAGGAAGCTCCATTGTCAACTCTCCTTTATTTTGTCCGGAAGATTACATACTCGAGAATTACGAAACTTCCGTTTTTCTTCCATTGCATTTCCGCAGCCCGATTACTCGTCCCCTTGTTTTTTCCTGTATTGTGTTTTTTCCCCCCTTTTTTTATGTTTCACTGTTTACACAGACACGGATATTTATTCACGATTACACAAGCTATTATTGTTCGCTCAATTCGCTCGTAACATCTGTTCCTCTCATTCATCATTCAACATCCGCTTTGTCGCGCTTTTGACGCTTCTCTCGTTCAGGAAAAAAAAAAATACCGCGGACGAAAAATGCATCTTATAAAATATTTTACATCGCATTTATACATTACAGCAACTGTATGGTTTTTTTCTCATCTATCTCATTTTTTCATCCTTCTTTTTATTCGTCCATTTTAACGCATTGATTGCCGGAGTGTTTCTGAAGTCATTTAGACGGAAGATTTTTGTCTCAGAAGGTAGAAATTTGTCAAAGAAATTTCTTCACGCTTTCGCAATGTGAATGAACGCTTTTTAAGATTATTTAATATTTTTACAAGAAAACACCGTACCCGTGAATATAAAAGCCAACGAGCATGTTTCAAATTTTCATCGCATGATGGTTCCTTCGATATTCTATCGACTAAACTTCTGTTGCAATTCCGTCGGCGAAGAAACTCGCTAAACATTAAACGACGAAAAAAATTTGAAACTTTCCCGAGACGGTGAATCCTACGGCGGAAGTAACGGGAATGCATTGAATAAATTAAGACTTAATGAAAAAAAAAAAAAAAAAAAACACAATATTTGGAACTTCATTGAGCGTTTCGAAAATTCGAGGATACTCTTATCGACGAAATTCGAAAGCTTCCTATTTGTTTGTTTCATTCAAAGTACATTTGTAACGCTGATTGCAAAATATTTCCTATGAATTGTTTCTCTCTGTTCTTCCCTCCGTGGTCGACAAACACCGGTGTTCAGTCTTCGTTTTCCATGGACCATGAAAGATTCGACGTTTTTCGAGGGTTCTCGCGTACATTGGCCGAGTCGCGTTGTCGCGAAGATTTTCTGTCCTTACTTTTATTAAATTATTTATTCTTTGTTTTCACGCGTTCACAAGAAACGTTCGTACGACACAAAATCACTTTCCGTATCGCTGCTCGCACATACCGAATTTTTCTAGTAGCAGTGTAAAATCGTTTACCGACACGTTGCGATGACTTCTCAGATTGCTGAAAAAAAAAAAGGAAACCATGAAAAATCAATTGCATTGAAATGAACGAAGTAGAATAGCAAAATTAAAAAATGGAGCAAAAAATAAAGATTTTCATATACGGTATGAAATCTTACAAGAATTCTGTTGTCCGCGTGTGCCAAGGTAAAAGACCGTAGGTCGCTAGAGCTGGACCGCAAACGAACGCTGCATCGGGATCCGGTGCGTCCTCCAGTCGGAGCTTGTCGTCCAGAAGCTCCGCGTTTATTTCCTCGACTTTGAGAAGTCCGAGAACAACGGCCCGCGCCAGATTTTGCGTTAGCGCTACTATCTCGCCCTTTCCGTCGGCGTTCGAGAACATTTGGACTCTCGTTCGCCGCTTGAAACCTACGAAAAGAATATTCGATTAGTCGCGTCGAATCGATAACGAAAACAAAAAAAAAAAATCGGTAATTCAGATTCCACAATCGCATATGCGGAAAAATGTATTCCCATATTATTATTTAAAAACGTAATATATTTTACTGTATTACTTTGTTATTAAGGTATATTCAAATTCAAGAAAAATAATGTATCATCTCGATAATTATTATAATTCAATTATTAAATTAATAATGATAATAATAACGAATTTTTCAATAATAAAATCGTATTTATGAAAATTCGTTAATACAGTTAAAGATCAATGTTGCTTGTAAAAAAAAGTTACGTAAACGAAAACGATGATGCAACATGAATGCACTTCGTATGAAAGTTCAAACATCCGATACATTTTTTATATGTTTTAAAAAAATGTTGTTCTCGTGATTCTTTTTTATTAACTCGCGAAAAGATATCGTGATTTCAAGAATCTTGATAATTGAATATTGATTCTAAAGAACAATAACTCGGCGACGTTATCGGGTACAATAACGGGCGAGGTGCGAGCACCGTCGCGTTCGTTCCGAGAGCTTCGTTACCGTTGCAGCCGTTCTCGGCAAGTTTCTTCGATGTTGCGTGAGACTCCCAGCTGATAAGACCGGCCAGTGTGGGCCTCGTCCTTTCGACCTCCGTCCTGAAGACACTTCGATTCTCCTTCAGAAATCCTGCGCAGAGAAATGGACACGAAACACCGACATATTTATTATCTAGGGCGAATAGTTTTTTTTCTCGTTATCGGCGGGCTTATCGATAATTTTAGATAGACACGAGGCGCAAAGCTCGCGGATAAAGAGCATTCGGAATTTCATAAAAATTTTGAATTTCACTCGTCTCACGATTATACACAGAAAGACGTTAATAAAAAATAAAAAAAATTATTCCCGAATAAAAAAGTACCGAGTTTTTTAAAATTATGAACAATAATTTTTTTTTTGTCGTAACAAATTATTAATTACGCTCGAGATAACAGGTGATGAGTAATTTCTTACTTCGTTTCGCAAGCGCGTTTGCGTGCGATCGACGTCACGTTCTCCGCGCCTACAATCAACCTTCGTCGGGCCGACAAGGCTTCACTGATAAACAAACGCGAAGTTTTCTAGCCGACGGCAATTCTCACGATTGTCGACGCCGCAATCGTTGTTTCGTACCGAATGAACGCACAACTCGTATACAGGATAACACTTAACGCACTTAGAAATATTTCAAGTTCAGGGTCATCGACAAAATAACATATTCGTGACGAGAATGAATCACGTTTTCCCGATGCAGAATCAACGATTAACGAATTACAGAAAAACAATTCCGGAAACGAATTTGTTTTTTATTTCAATACGTTCTTCAGTGTATCGCAGAAAAAACGAAAAAATTATCGGAGAGAAAATGGTTTATTCGTGTCGAACACGAAAATACGATCTCGTTTCGAAAAAAGATTAAACATAATTTTTCGATTTTTACTCGCGATTGTTGTGACGCGTCCCGCTAATAACCAGTTAATGATATTTATTAATAACCAATATTTCCCATATTATTTTATACGAATAACTAATTCCTCAAAGCAATGCAATCATTCAAAAATCAATATTGCGCAGATCCAATCAACATCGTTTTTTCCATTCGTTCGTACGATTCCCAGTTTATTGTGACACGACTTTTTATCGAAGCAATAACCGCGCCACGTGCGTCCGCAACGAGCGCAAATAAGGGTAGCACAACGATGAAAGAAAGAAAAAAGAAAAAGGCAACAAAACTTACCGTCGTGATCGTAGAAGCTGACGTACGGAATGCCGACGGTGATGCACCATCCGAGGATGCGCACGAGATCGAGAAAGCTCACGCGTTCCCCGTGTCCGATAACGATGCACAAGTGTCTCGGTAGTTTTTTCATCCGCACCGCGCTTCTCGTCAGAATATCATTCTCCCACATTGTCTCGCATTCGTCTCGCGCCGGCTGCCAGAGGAGCCAAATCTTAGCGAGGAAATTTCTC
The DNA here is from genome assembly GCA_963924025.1 of Ischnus inquisitorius. Lineage (NCBI taxonomy): Eukaryota > Metazoa > Arthropoda > Insecta > Hymenoptera > Ichneumonidae > Ischnus > Ischnus inquisitorius. Next base: position 6,156,502 of record OZ001251.1, on the reverse strand, counting down.
AGCGCGGCGCAACGATAATTCACCGCTTCGTAGGCAACGTAACCTGAGTGCGCGAGCGCCAAAATCACGCGAAAGATAATCGTCAACATGTTGCCGGTATACGAAGCCTCTGCCACGCAGCATAATCGACTGTTTCCACCGTGTATTATCGTCTTTCCCCTTTTTATTTCAACACTCTTTCAATTTTCTTCGAATCCTATTGTTCCTCCTGAATTCGAACATCGGTGCGAGTCTCTTATTTTTTTGGGGTTAACGCGAAAGAACCGGCGATCACGAGGAAGCCGACATCGTGCTCGTTTTTTCACTCCCGACTGGAGAAGCCACGATGAGAGCTTCTCGCGCTGAGACACACTTTCGGCCACTCGCACTTCGATTTCGATTCTCGATTTGAGCTTTTCGCACGAGCCCGGGTCACGGAATAATTCAATCGATCGCGAGTTTTTTTCGAAATTATTCGTCGTTCAACGATCGGGAATTCGTTGTACGATCTCGCGACGGGAAACGTGCGCGAGGGGACGGTGGCTTTTATCGCGACGAACCTTGGACCTCGCGAAGGTGCCAACCACCGTCATCCACCTATGAGCCGGATCGGAATCAGCTGCTCGACGGGCTGCTTCGAGCATAACAGCAGTGGGGATGTCATTCACTCCCACGCCCCACGTCATGAGTGCGGGAATTGGCGCGCAGCGCCACCTCTCGGTTATTCCTAACGGCATTACGCTGAAGCGCTCTTATCATGAGACAAAATTAGTTGAGGCGATTTGCCGGAAGATGGCGCGGTCGACTTTTTTTTTCGGTATCGTGGGAAGTTTCGAATTGACGAAATAAAAGAATCTTCTGAAACGAAAGAAACCTATGATTTTTTACTCAATCGTTGATTCGAAGCGGCATTTCAGGTTCGAGCTCAGAGAATAGCGATCGATGATAAGACGAGCTGATCAAGAAGTCGACTATCGTTACGATTGAACTCGTGAAATCGCGAGTTTCTCGCGATCGTTGCGACGTTTTTATCAGCGGCAACGAGTCGGCCACGAGCGTTCGGTGGTTGTCGCGGCCCGCACGGCCACGAGCATGCGAAACGTGGTGCACCAAAGTGCTGTTCCACCTGCCAACTGCGTGGGCGCCCAGAAGACGCGCGCGTTTTTATGGAGGAACCACGACGACGTTGCAGCGTCGGACGAGGTTTCGGTCACCCATACCGTCGAACGGCGCCGCATCCGACTTGTCCCACAAAACATATTGGAGCCAGAATATTCTCGCCGTCGCCTCTCTATTAATAAACAAAGAACAACAGTCGCTTGGACATTTTTACCGTTTTTTCGGTAAAAATGTAAACTTGGAAAAAAAATGTATGCCATAAAAATCGAAAAGAAATGCGCATGAAAAGATCCCCGTCGATTTTTGGATTCGAAGACTTGCGTCGCAGCCAAGGTCAGCGCGAAAACGATCTGCGATTTTCGAAGAATAGTCTGTCGAGAGAAAAAGAAAAAGAAAAAAATCGTTTTGTAAAAGAGAGTAATATAAAAAAGAGTCTGAGAGCATTGGGTGTCAAAGACATCGCGTCTGGTGCTGGGAGGCACAGCTTCCGCTTCTAGGAAACGCAAATAATCTCCCTCTCTTCGTCGACCGTGGGCGCGCGCGCTCTTTTTTTAGCGCACGCACCGAACCGTGTCTCGAGCCGCGAGATTCGGACGTTCGACACACGAGCGTCGTACGAATCTGTAAATTTTCCACGCAACCCTCGTGTAACCCCTCTCGTTGTTAAAAGCGGCTTCGTATGAAACGCTCTACAATGTATGACCGCTCGATGCGCTCGTTGTTTATCGCGAGTGCGGGCGCTTCTCGCGCTCGGCCGAACTGGAACGTTCAACGCTTTCCGAGAAGACTGGAGAGAGTTCGATGATTCGAGCCGATCAGTTTCGGCGAATTGAGAAAAAAAAATGGAAATAACCTTTTTACGGGTTAAACTGAGCCAACCGAATATTTTTCGTTGTCTCGGTCGATTCAAAAAAGTATTACACGGAAAATTGAAGTTATCCTTATTTTCAATGGAATCATTTTTTAGATTTTCGAATAATTTGCTTGAGTTGTTTAACCAAACTTTATAGAGTGGGTTATTCGATTCTCTCGAATATTTACGCCTTTATGGCGGGCTCGAGCCCTGTTAACCCTGAAAACTGTTAACCCTCTTCATTGTTAACCCTGCAAGTTTGACTCTATTAATTCTTGATCCTGTAAACTTCTAACCCTCTTGGGTTTTAACCCTGCAAAGGTTAACTCTATTAATTCTTGACTCTGTAAACTGTTAACCCTCTTGAGTTCTAACCCTGCAAACCGTTAAACCGCTCTGCTAACGCTGCTGACTTCGGTGATTTTCTTAACCCGGTTAACTATCGTGAGCCGAACGATATTTTTAACTATGGTCATTTCGGTAATCATCTCAGCCGCATCACCCTGTTGACGTAATTAACTAAGCTAATTAAAAAAATGTCCACCGACAATTGTTGACGAACGTCGCGAGGGGATTTTAATTGGTCCGAATTTCCGACGCCCCGTTTTGACAATGCCGAGCATTGATTCTCGAGTCTTTCTCATACGCGCACGTGAAGCAGGTTTTCCCAGTCTCAGCCGGGCGTATCGCGAGCGCGATCGCCGCAGCAGCCGAACTTGTTCGTCATCGGCCACTTCGTCTCCTCGGTTCGTTTGGTTTCGTTAGTTCGCGCCGCTTCGTTCACCGTCTCTCGGACATCCCCGAAGAAACGAATAAGCGCAGTAGCGACGGGTGCGCGCCAGTGTCGGCATCGTCGTAGCTGCCCCGTTTTTCGCTCGCCGCCCGAAACACCTAGTGGACGATCGAGAATAGTATAATCCTGCCAACGGGGTCACCGGTACCGGCGAAGAAGAACGTAGTCCGATATATCGAAAAAAAAACCGTAAATAAGAAACATTAAAAAAGCAAAAACGAATCCATTGAAATCATAAAACGAAACTTATAATTCGAGACGGTCGAACATCGAGAGTCGAAAACTGCGGGACAATAAACCGAGAAACAAGTCAATATCTGCTCGATTTTTGGATACCAATTGGATTACGATGAGTTCGAGGACCTTCGATGGGTAAGGAAATGAAAAAAATAACCTCTCGTGCGAGTAACAAATTCGATGCAGCAAAGTTTTGTCGGGACACGAAAAATCGTTCTTCTTCGGAACGACCCAAGAGCGGTAAAACAAATGTCGAAGAAAAGAACTCGAATATGATAGACGAGAGAAAAAAAAGAATCCCGAAGCAAGTAGATTTCGTGCCCTCGTGTGAGTGTCAATTTCGTGTGTGTATCGGCATTTCTTCCGCGCGGATGGGCCGACTTGGGAGGATTCCGCTTCCAGGAAGCCCCCAATGTCCGCGATCGCGAACCGGTTTCCCCCCGCGCTCGGGCGGTCCACTCCAGCCCGGCTCCAGTACGAATTGTCGCGGCGAATCATTGTCGTTGTCGCCAGCGCCGGATTCGCGCACGACGATCCGCCCGCATATCGTTCGCTCTTTCGTTTCCTCGAATCTCAATCCGATAGACCAGATTTCTCTACCGGGGGGTCGTTTCGTCAGTTTTTCTCGAACGCACACGGTTCTCGGATTGTTTTCATTTTTATCTTCAATTTCGCCGAAATGCCCGCTCGATGCTTCTTCGAAAAAAAAATGTTTTTCTTTTTCCTAAGAAACTCAATTTTTTTTCTTTATTTTCTCGTTTTTTTATAATCATAATCGCAAAATTATTATTAATAATTAATAATATTAATAATTAATTAATATGATTATAATTGATTGATTTGCGATCGATAGGAATTTTACATTGATTATTATTATTGTTGTTGTTTTTATGATTTATTTATTTACTTTTTTTTTTTGCTGCTCTAAGGATTGCGAATCGCATCAATTCGGTCTCGAGCGTAACTGCAGTCAATTCCAGTTCAATCTCATTCCCAGTTGGCTCATTTAACACCGTCGCGTTAGTTACGCGTTTCACAGCGCGACGCCTCGTGTCTCATTTCCAAAACCGGGACGCCTGACCCACATTCGTTAGCTCCCCCGAAAGAAGCGGCCCGGTAACGTATTTAAAATATGCATCCGCGGAGACGCCTCGCTATAATAGCCGGTAACCGGTATTCCGGTGTCTGTAAGGAAAAGAAAAACAAACGATCCGCTCGCCGATATGAAAACCCCGTCGCTGACACGAGTCACCGGTCTCGAGGTTTCTTACCGTGTATTAAGCACTCCCACTCGTATTTAATGTCTTTTTTTTTTTTACATTCTATAGCATTTTTGCCGTTTTTCAAAATCGAGGACTCGTCTTCGGTGTTTTCTCGCCGTCGGCCTCGTCGGCTCATCCGAGTGGACTCGAACGTTTTTGTTTTCATTCTTGCCCTTCGCAAGCCCGCGTTGTACCGCGCGCATCGACGTTGTTACGAGAATTCAGGGGGGAGCGCATCGAAATAATGTTTATTTTTCAATCGTTCTCTTATCGCTTTTTTTCTTCGTTCCCGTAAGCGAGACTCAAGGGCGTTGGCTCGCAGTCTATTTCGTTCTCGGTTTATTCTTCGATCTCTCGAAGCAACGTGGTGGGGAGTTATAATTCGGGAAAATCGACGAATCGACCTTCGGGATTATGCTTCGGCATCGTCGGGACAGCGTTCGACGTCGTCGTCGAGTCTCGTTTGTACATCGACGTCAATGACCTTTAGACGAGGGATCGAATCGCGCGTATAGCGAGAAAATTTTGTTCATTGCCACGTGTCGTTGCCACTCACGGGGACTACCGTGGCCTGACTCCGATCGCGTCTCTCGTCGCTTCGCGATTACACTCCCTCTCTCTCTCTTTCTCTAGCTCTCGCGCGCGCTCTCTCTCGTCTTATACATATACCGACGGAAGTATTTTTGAACACTCGCCGCTGCGCATCTCGGACCTCGCGGAGACTCTCGCGATTTCGCGCCTCGGCGAAAAGTCAAAAGCCGCTTTTTCGACGCCCGCAACGAGACAATCGATTTTTACGTCGGAACCAATGAGTTTTTTTTTTTTTTTTTTTTTTTCGAAACTCGTTGATTTTTTTTTCGATACGGTTATTCTTGGGCTAAGCAATTCGTTTATTCTTTTTGGCAAGCGTCGGCCGCGGTCGAGAATATCTCGTTACGAGAATGAGACAAAATTGAAATAGATGCTCATTTCTTATGAAAACACGGAAAAAAATTCTCATTGGCGAAATGACCGAAAAAATTATTTGACGATAAATATAAAGTATAAAAAAGGGATCTTCGAAAAAATCATTAACGTTTTTTTTCGATTATTCACGCTGTTATGAATATTGAATCTAGAAAAATTATATATAGGTTATGTGAAAAAATGAAAGCGAATAATAGATTTTTCCAATGAATGGCCGAGAACTATTTTTATCGTCTGGGTGGCGGAAAAATGTTTTGATTATGGGGTCCCAGCCGATGAATCATTTTTCAATCTCCACCCAAAAAAATTGGTCTCTCGCGATTTTCAAATTGAAAATATAATAATTGTCACTTTTAGAATTTACCGAAACGAAATTATCGAAATTACATAATTTCATAAAATTTTTCGTTATTCGCGAAATTCACGGATTGCGCGATCCGCGCGTGACATAAATCAAGACTTTTTTTCACCGGAACGAACATCTGTTGAGCGAGCTTTTAGCGTAGATCGTAGAACTCAAACAGATCGCGAGATCGAAGCGTCGAGAATGAAATATCAAACGATCGAGAATAATCGATTGCGTTGAAAAAGCGAATGAAAGAAGAAAAAAGCGAAAGAGTAAAAAGTGGCGAGTGGTCGAGAAGCGGGGTTACTAAAAATAAAATAATCGTAAGGATTTTATACGGGCGTGCTCGAGGCGCGGGTCAGCCGGCTCTAAAATTAGCTATGCTTCGCGTATCTACCTAAATACATTTCTATGTGCTATAGAGATCGTTGGCTGGGCTTCTGCGTGAGCACCTCTTCGTTTTCTTCCTCCCCGCTCGTACTCGTCTATTCTGCAGTTGCCGCGTCTGAGAACGCTGAACTATCGCGCTCGCCGTGTCTTCTCGCGTCCACGAGACTCATAAACTCTTCCCCGAGCTTCGAGAGCTCGTAAATTTCACATCGCCAGGAAATGGATGTTAAAAAAGAACTGCAGACGTTCCCTCTCACTCGTTGCGGGATGATCGATATCCAATGCAAAATAAAACTCCGAAATATAATTGTATTCATTTTATCATTATTATTCTTTAAAAATAAAAATTGTGAAACTGACCAGTGGTCAGTTTTTCACATTCTCGTAAATTCGAGGTCGTCAAGGAGTGAATGAGTGAATTAAAACTCGGGCCTCTTTTACATATTGTTAGGTTACCAAATATACTATTATTTTTCGATGATTAATTATTGTTAATTTTTTTAATTCATTTTTGTTTAAGCAAAATTATAAATCTGACCAACGGCTCAAAAAAGAATGAAACTAGTTTCAGTTCGGAATTATTATAATGTTATTAATATTCTTTTCAAACTTGACATTCACGTTATTCCTTTTTACAAACTTTTACAACAATTTTTTTGTACTCAATTTGAATATTAATTTAATTTTCGATTATAGTTAAAATTTGATTGTTCGCACAATCAATGCAAGCTCTGTAAATTTGCATCTTCGCAACATCGATGAATCCGCCCATTGCTACGAAGTCCCAAACAAATGGAATGATACTTTTGATTTCCAACTCTCTCGATGCGTCCGCGAGTGAGTGCGCTCGTGTTTATATTCTCGCCCGAGCCTCTGCGAAGTAAGATCGTCAGTGTTTATCGCGAGAGTGTTTGCCGTTAGGAGAGAAAAAAAAAGAAAACACACCGCGACGACCTTGCCTCGAGAGTCGACCGCGAGATTTCCATAAAAGGTTAAGCGCTGTAAGAAAACGAGTCGAAGAGTCGTGACCGCTTCGAGAGATGACTGACCACTCGCCGCAATGGCTATGTGGGTTAACCCGAGTGACTTCGACGGGTACGAAACTTCCGACAAATGTTGTGCTCGGCTCGGTCGTAGCGGCGATGAATTCGTTCGACTTTTACCGGCGTTCCAGCAGTCCTCCTTCGATATCGCTCGGGATCCATCGAACCTCGGTGCGCGCTCGCCGCTGCCGCGTTACATCAGCTTCAATTTCGGAATTTCATCGTGCTACTTACCCGGGTCAGTTGGATCGGTGCCTGATTGGTGTTATAATTAAAATTTCCTTGTCGATTCATTTCATTATAATCTGAAGGAATTGCGCGCGCGAGTTCAGAGCTACGAGCAAACGTCGTATCGCGTGTTTTTATGTTTTTTTTCGCGCTGAATACGAATTCAATGCCAACTGTTGTCTAAAGTTAAGGAGAACACAAAAAATCACCGAAAGGGATTTTTTTTCTTTCGGGTCCAATTTGCGAAAACGGTCGATTTTAGAGATTTTCAAACTGCAATATCTTGACCTTCCGATGGGATATCGACAAATCTAAGGTGTCCATTGTGTTCAGCGGGAAAAAATACCCAAAATAAGATTTTTTGCGGATTTTCAAACCCGTTTCTTCAACTTGTTAGAGCGCGGTGAAAAATGGCAAAAATTCATCTCAAAAGGGTACCCGTGCAATTTTTTGCTGAAAATTGAAAAATTGAGAAAAAACATTCTGGCTGCGTATTTCCATGTATTTTTTCGCAATGAATACGAATCCAATGCCAATTGTTGTCTACAGTTAAGGAGAACACCGGAAATCACCCAAAGGGATTTTTTCCTTTCGGGTCCAATTTGCGAAAACGGTCGATTTTAGGGATTTTCAAATCGCGATATTTTGGCTTTCCGATGGAATATCGAGAGATCTCAGGTGTCCATTGTGTTCAGCGGGAAAAAATACACAAGATAAGATTTTTTGCAGATTTTTGAAACCGTTGTTTCAATCCGTTAGAGAGCGGTGAAAAATGCCCAAAATACATCTCAAAGGGGTACCCTTGCAATATTTTTCTGAAAATCGAAAACATAAAAAAATCTCTCATAAGTGAGTGTTGAAATACAAGTATGTATATAATGATAAAAGAGGTTTCGATTGAATTAATTATTTTTAATTTTTTTGTAATTTACGACGAAATCTCTTGACAAATTTGTGCTTATCTGTGATCGATCGATCGTTCGACAAAGTTTCATTCTGCGTTTAATGTCGCGGTCTGCATAGTCTAGTTTGACGAGCAATCGGAGTGCGGTCTGTTAGATGAGGTCAGTGCCGAAAACACTCGACAATTAATGACTCACGGGCTCTACGACCCGAGCCACCGATGCGTCTATACCCTTTTAATTAGACCCGAGCCACGGTCAGTGGTCAAGACGTTTCGAGATTCCGAGACCTTCGACAAGCCGCCTAATCGACGACGGACTGAATACCTTCGAATTCTTCAAGATTTTACTTTTCTCTCACCGAACGACTATCCGAAATATCAGTTCTGTATTAATTATCACGGAAATTCAACGATTTGATATTATTCGCAAATAAACTTTCGGATTCTGAAATCCCTTTTTCTCAATAATTAAAAAATAACACTAAAAACATTTATCATAATCATAATTTGTTTTTCTTTTGTTTAAACAGTTTATTTATTTATTTTATCTCAGGCCCAAAATATTTTTTCAACATCGGCGGAAATCTTTCTGTACAAAAAAAGATTTTTTAAATCAATCGGCAGATAATTTTGGGAATTTTTTTATTTTGATAACAGCCGAATTCGGTTTAACGTTTCTTCAGTGGCCTTGACTGATTTTAGTTCGAAACGCGTCGATGGGACAAATGAAGCCATTAACGAAAATTGATATTTGATGTGTTGCGCCGTCGCGATGCCTAATTAAGATTCTCGTTAGTCCTTCCGGCATTCGGCGAAAGTATTTTTTCTCGCGGCATGCTCTATCAACGAAACGCCGGGGACGTGAGTCACACGCGCTCGGTCGCGCGGCGAGCGCTACCCAGGAACGCCGTTCGCGTTCCCACAATCTGCATTCTGCAACGCTTGTATATTTAAGCGTGCGCTACGACCGAGCGAAAATGCTTCTCTGTCATCGAGATATGGGAATATCGAGAGAATAAAAAATGGTCTCGTCGAACAATGAAAATTGTATCTTTTTCACGCGATATGGAATCGCGAAATTAATTAATAATCAATAATTATGAATTATTTAATGCAAATTGATTATTATTCATAGTATCCAAAGTTTACGGACTTTTCTAAAAACTTATTCCAGAAATTCGAAAATATATTTTTTTACGTTATACTCTTATATAAAAATGGATAATAAATCATTATCAATTATTTATTACAAACTAATTGTTATTATTATCGAAATGTTATGATTTTTTGTAAACTCATTTCAGGAGAAAAGATTCATTTTTGCACGTTACACTTTTATACAAAAATGAATAATAAGTTCATTAATCATTATTTATTAATGTTTATTAATTGGATACGTTACTATTTTTTTGTTTATATGATCATTGACGAGAATTCTTCGTTACAGAAATCCGGAATCCGCCGGCCCGGGTAAGTTCGACATTTTCATAATGCAAAAATCTTTCCTAGCCAACTTTCGTGCTTACATTAATGCGGAATAGAATAAACGGCGTACATTCGCGATTGCGCAAAGAATAAATTTGCACGGCGCGTCGGGTATTTATTTGGCGTATTCATCGGTGTCCGTGATTTCAGGATATTGTCCAGCGCCGCCCCCACCACCGCCCCCACCTGGCCAAGTGCCAGCCTTGAGGATCAACACTGTTGAGGTAAGAAAAAAAATCGAGCTATTACGAGCTCGTCGCTCGTTACGATCGTCTCGACAAAGTTTCTCCAATTTCTTTTTTTTTCCGCAATTTTTTTTTTCCGTCACTTCTGAAAAAAAGTTTAAGAGTTCGAAGACCCCGTCGCGCGAAGAGTCTCGTCGAAAAGATATCCATTCCAATGAAGTTTAGTTCTTTGTGAATAATTTTTTTTTCAACAATTTTAACACCACTATGGTAAGTGATAGACTAAAAAAGAACGATCGCGATTTCGCGAACTGTGTTGTTACAGCTGTCGAATTAAAGTGGATTATTCGCAAACTCGAGAAGTACCTAAATACGTTGAAAAAGAAAAAAAGCTTTTTTTTTTTCGTTCAGTGAGCTCGCGATAAGATAAGTTGAATGAAAAAAAAAAAAAAGAAAAAATAATGCAAGACACCGAGTTTCGTTTCGACCTCGCGTATTTGCGAGCGTTTCGCTCGCGGTTTAGCGTTACCACCTTTCAGCGAAAATTCGCTCAAAGTACGACTAGGATTAAAAAAATGTATCATCGATTTTATTCTCAATTTATTTTTATTTTTTGGGGCAATTCTTTTTTCACGAGCAAAATTAATGTGTAATGTGGAAAAACGTTTTTAAGGCCCCGGTACCAAGGCGGTCATTGCCGAACAGCAACAACAATCCTTACGAGCCACCGGCGGCGATACAGAACGCGATGATGACAAAGGACAAAAAGCCGTTCACCTATACGCCGGGTATGGGCGGCAAGTTGGATCTATCGCAGATTCGTAGCCCGAGAATGGCGAGGCGAGTGGCGAAGAACGCGAACGACGAGGGAATCGAGGGTCCGCCGAAGTCGTCATTGGCAACGGAACCGAGACCGGTATCGGCCGCACCAAATCTTTACATACAACCACAAGTGGCCGTGCCAGTTTTTCCTACCAACGTGCCGCTCCAGCCTTCGGCCAACAGAAACTCCGTCGCGCCGCCTAGTCGCGTTCCGTCTAATGGTAAGATTTTTTTATTCATATTGCCCTTTCATTGAATTATTGAATTATTGAATTATTGAATTATTGAATTATTGAATTATTGAATTATTGAATTATTGAATTATTGAATTATTGAATTATTGAATTATTGAATCATTGAATCCCACTCTTAGCTGGTACCGCAACGATAGAGTATCGTTGAGAGAAAGATTGAACGCCGATGTTGTTTCAGCTTCCGACAGAGGAGCCGAGATTCAGAGGCCGACGCCGCGGGTCGAAACGAAGCCGATGCCGCAGGTGGTATCGCCGCAGCCAACGCCGCCGGAAACTCCAACGACACCGCCCCAGGTGACACTTGCCAAGGCGCCGACTCCCTGGCTGCAAAACAAGAACAAGCCTCAGGACGAACTTCCGGAATGGGCGAAACGCTCGAGCGTCATAAGACCGTCGAGCTCGACCTCGCCGGAGAGTCCCGTCTCGCAGCCGGCTCAAATTCACATCACACAAGCTCAGCCGCAAGTTCTGCAAACGATTCAGTTGCAACAGACAGCCTCGCCGACGAGACAACAGCAACCGCCTCCACCGTCCAGGCAACAAACTCAGCCGCACGAACGCGTTATTCCTCTTCGCGTTAGTCCCGTTCGATACAATTTGTCGATTCGCTAATTTGTTTCTGATGTTAATTGTGGTTTTTCTTTTTTCTGATGAAAAAAAAGATCGAAGACAGACCATCGGTATTCTCGGTGAAAAACGAGCCCGGTCATCATCAGTTGAAACAACAGCCGCAGCAGTCGCAGCCGAGTTCTCATCATCAGCAACGCTGGGGAAATCCCACACCGCCGCAGACTCCGTCCCAGACTCAGGCGCCCCAGTTTCACAATCAGAATCATCAACAGCAGTATCAGCAACCGCCGCGGCCCCATTCGTCCGGCGGCGGTACATACATCGTGCCAATCATGGTCGAAGGTAGCAGCAACAACGGGCCATCCACCTACAATCAGCAACAGCCTATACGGAATCAAAACGTTCAGAATCCGAGCCCCAGAGTGTAAGTATTAAAAAAAAAATTCTCAAAAAATTGTATACGTGTTTCGAAAAAATATCAAATCATTTTTGTTGCAAAGAAAGAATTAGGTTGCCGCGTAATTTGTTAAACAAGTTTTTCTTCATCAACTTGCTAGTAACTTTTGGGAATTATTGTTAAACAAGATCAATTTTTTGAGTACCTTCAGATTTTTATCCCACTGGAAATTTTATATTTTTTCTAATTGCGCTGCTGAGATTACCTTCAAAAGTTGATTAATCGATGTATTTATTATTCAGGATCGTTCAACGCGGCCCGCCGTCTCCGCAAATTCAGCAACAAGGCGAGCCGGGACCGGTGCAGTCGCGCTCCTTCCGAGTACTTCAGAAGATCACGGACACCGACGTGCCGGACGAGGTCGACGGCGATCAGCTGCGGAAGCTCCAGCTCACCGAGGACGACAAGGTGCTGATGAACAAATTCAAGGAACAAGGTAGGCAATGGGCGGACTCGCTCGCGGATGATACATCTCGCGGATGGCAACAGCGTGACGAACGTGAAGGATCATTTGAGCGTACTTTCTTAGTGGACGGCGATGGCAATTATCTTCATCAAGAGGAAGATCCGCGATATCGCGGCGCTGCGATTCCCTCTCGGGCTTTCAGATTCCTCCAGAACATGACCGACTCCGGCGACGTCACGACCACGGCGGCAAATGGCGAGTAGACCCGCGTTTTACTTCAGAATTTTTTTTTATTCTATTGGTTTTTCAAATTTTTGATCCAATACTCATAACTTGCCATAATTTCACAGCTCCCAGAGCGCCGAGCGCTATCAACAAGCGACAGAACAGAAATTCACGAACGTTCGGTGAGTTCCCACGATTTTTTCCGATAATCGAGTGAACATCCTTTTCTGGCGAAGTCGACCCAGTTTTTTTATTGTAAAATTACAAAAAATTTCAAAAAAATACGCGATCTGACTGCTTTTTTGTTTTATTTTTCGCGTCTTTCACGCGAATAAGTAATTTGATCAATTCTAATCAATCGGCGAGCGACATTAGAAATGGAAAAGCAATTTTTTGCCTCTTGCCTCAAGTTTTTTGAAATTGAAAAATTGCACATTTCTTATTAATTTTTTTTCGCCTACCTAACTTGTCTCGCGAGAAAATAATCAAATTACGATTGCCGCTTTCTGATACTGGAAGTTTGTTATTGAAATAAAGTAATGAACGAAATTATAATCTAAAAGAACAGGAAAAACGCGATGAGATGAAAAATGTTGATTATCGTGTTGAATTTTTCAGAGGAGTCTCAGGCGAATTTGCCGCCGAGCGAGCAACAGGCTCCGGAGCCGAAGAAATACACCGGCAGCGCGATACCCTCGAGATCGTTCAGGATACTTCAAGCCATGACGTCGCCCGAGAATATCGGTGAGTTGAGAAGCTCGCAGTGCCAATGAAATTCATCAAAGCTCGTGTCCAATCCGCGTAACGTTTATGCGTTCGAAAAACGATTTTCTCATTCTCTTACATTTTTTTTCTTTCATTTTCGTTCCACCGGAAATGACGCCATCATTTAATAAAGTCTTTTTCTTATTTTTCATCAATAATCAATGATAAATGACATGCAGCTTTTTCGCTTTTACGACTCAAATTAATCGTCAGTCTTCTTTATCATTATACTTTTTATTTTGTCATCCAATTACTAATGAACGATTCTTTGACGAGTTTGCCAACAAAGTTGAAAAAAACAAAGAGAAATACTCACAATCGAATAAACGTCGCGATAGAACGACGACACGAATAGTTTGCGTGTAACTTCGCTGAAACGTCCTCCGAATCCTGTGTTCACAGGAATAACAAAAAAAAAAAGAAAATTCAAAATACATTATTTTTACTTTTTTTAAGCGCGATACGAAAGAAAAATCGCCGATTATTCTTATTCACACTTTGCGTAGATAGGGAAGAAAAAAAGATGATGCGGATTAAGTTTGGGCAAAACAATTGCAAGAATAAAACAATGTTGCGTAGAAAAAAAAAAAACACGATGTATCGGTCACTCGATGGGAATGCGTTGCATGGTTTATATTTAATTTATCACTCACTCAGTGTAATCACGTAAATCTTGTATTATTTGTATCCGACATTCTTGCGAGCGTATACATTTAATATAAAAAAAAAGGAAATAGATGAGAGAAATTAAAAAAAAAATAGAAAACACAAACATTGCGGAAGGAGATTGTCTGCAATTTTTAACACGAAAAAAAATCGACGATGCGACAAGAGCGCAGATTTTTTAAATCTATTCAGGGTCAATTAAAAGAAGCATGTAAAAATGAACGTACTCGATGGCTCAAGGAGAGTTTATCGCTCTATTCTCAGCCAAAACTGAGATGCGAAGAGAATTTCGAAAACTTCCCGATGGGACAAAAATCTCAGATTAATCGATCTCGCAGAAGGTGCTGAAAACATTCATTTTGCATAATAATGATGACCGAAAGTTATTAACAAATCATTTTTTTTTAATTTAAAAAATTTATATTTTCACAGAAAAATCAACGGATCAATTGCTGTGAAATAATATTAGTTCACTGAGGAATTCTTTGAACGATTTTAAAGACTAATTTAAAAAACTAATTTGTTAATAACTTTTTGTCATAATTATAAGGCAGAATTAATTTTCTTACGACTTTATTTACGGTTGATTTTGTAAGATTTTTGTGCCATTGCGATTTATTGGAAATTCACTCGGAATAATAGTTTTCTTTACACAACTTTATTGTCTTCATTCGCTATTCCGTACAAAAATTCAACTGTCCGAACTTTCCTCTGAACACAGGATCAAACGTTCGGCGGGCGCGGCTTAAAGTCTCGTTCTTTTTCACTCTCGATGAACGTCGTTTCTTCTTTTCCTCCCAATTGCCGAATAAAGATTCTAAAAAAAGTCCAACAGTGCGCGGAAAAAAAAAAAATGTGAAAAAAAAAATTGTTAAATATCAACCGACAAATCTTCTGGTATCCCCTTAAGCCGCTTGCGCGAACCGAAGAGTTTCGATTAAACGAAACCTCTGATAAAGCATCAAATTCTCCCTGCAGAACGCTTTCTCACCCCATAACCCCGGAGTGTCTAATAACGATCTGGAAGGTCATGAAAGTTCTTGAATTCCACGAAATTACACGTGACTTAAAAAGAAAACGAAAAAGTAATCAATAAAAATTTGCCAAGTAACCAGAATTTTTTAATCTCATAATATCGAACCCAGTTATCTTTTTTTCTGCCAGCTGAATAATAAAAAAAATAATTTGTGTCTAAGCACAGTTTTGATTGTAACAAAACTATTTTTTAAAATGTTTTGCATTTGAAAAAAAATGATGATGTAGTTGATCTTCAGACGCAAACGATCCAATTAAAGTGTGATCTTTCACGATTAAAAAATCATCATAAATATACCCTTCCATACTTTAACAAAAAATCATTCATTTTAATCATGAATCTTATGAAGCAACGACCGGACGAGAAATCATGAAGGAAAGTCCGCTCCTTAAGACCCCCGACAAGCCATGAAATTTCTCATCGTTATTAGACACTCTGCGCCAGCTCAAAGAGGGTTGATCGACGCCTAGAGAGAGTTTCGAACGAGAATTGTCGCAAAGATCAAAAGCAAACGATAAAGAAAACGGATCTAAAATCACCGAGAACGAAAGATAAACTTCGACGATGATGGCCTCGAGACACTAGTCGGTTAAGATAATGCCAAAAAAAAGAAAACCATTGTGTCTGAATGCAATGTGCTGTTTGTTGTAGCGAAGCAAGAAAATCGTCAAGCAGTAATCATCTGTCGTACCGAGACTAGCATGCAACCGGGCAATCAGCATCAGGGCGTTTTTTTATCATCATCTTCCCCTCACGATAGTTCCTCAATGCCGCTAGCCGAACAATCGCAACTACTTTCCCAATTAAGCGTCCCACAATCGCAATCACCGCAATCGCATCATTCGCAATCATCCGAAATACCGTCATCGCTATCGCAATCGCACGAAAGCCAATGCCCGTTGTCGCAAGTGCCGATTGCGACTCCGCAGCAATCGCGACCGAACGTTGAACCGTTATCGCGCGAGACCGATGATTCTCCGTTGTCGGAATCGCGAGCGAGTCCATCGCAATTGGAAGCCACGTCGATGCAATCGTCACAACCGCAACCGCGGCAATTGCCATTGCCGGAGCTGTTGTTGTCGCGATCGCATGACTCGCAGATGAAGTCGTTGCAGATGCAATACTCGCAATTTCAACCGTCATTGCCGCCGCCCATGCCTCCGCCCTTCTGGCAGCATCCCGACGGTAGTCTCTGGTGGGGTTACTATCCTGTTCATTATCCAAGCGCTCCAAACGCAACGCCATCACCGCCCTCATCGTCGTCATCATCACCCTCAGCAAGTGCGAATAATCACGATTCGTTATCCAATAACCCGCATTCAATGCCATACGAGAACGCTTATCATCGCATCGTCTGCAATCATCACCAAGACGGTACCGCTTTCGCCTACTATCATCCGTTTTACGATCAGCGTTTTTACGCCGCTGCAATCGCCGCCGCCGCAATTACTTCCTCGCCTCCGTCCGACGTTTCTTCCCTTGACGCCGAAGCGGCTCAGCGATGCACGGAACTGTCGTCTTCTCTGTCCTCGCCGTCTGCGGAAACGCTCGGGAGGGCAACGAGCGCTCTTCCCGAGGACTCTTCTTGCTCTTCCAAACTTGTCTATGCATCTGCGCCTTCCACGATGCCGCGACAGGCTGCGTGCCCCGCGGCGGCTTTCACTCATCGTCAAACGACGATAACACTGCCTGGCCACGATAGCAATTGCAATCCTTGTTTAGAGAGAACGGAGCATATCTGCGCGGGCGAGACGATCTTCCGATGCCAGCCGGCCTTCGTCCACAAGCCGGATTTCGCTCACGGGCATTCGGGATGCAACGCTGCTAATTCCGTCGATCAGGGAATGCGCAACGGTTGGATCGGTCAGAATCCGGGCTTGATCGAGCCGGGACCACCGCCTTGGATTCGCAACGACGAGAGGAATACGAAAGACAAATCCGACCTGCCGATCGACAGTGGGAACGAAGTAGGCTGGAACTTGGATGGAACCATCGGGAAGCCGGAAAACTCTCAGCGATCGGACGAACGATTCGTCAAGGCGAAGCTCAACGACTTGAACACCGATTCTGTGGCATCTCCGCGAGCCGATCGTCGCTCGGTAGACGAAAAATCGGCATGGATCGATAACGACGCCGACGCAGCTCGCGTCGCGGAGGAGGAAAGACGGAAACCCAACGAGATCGAGACAGAGCAGAGATGGAGCAAAACCAACGGGGATGCCGGCAGGGTCGATCGAGACTCCGAGATCGGCGAAACAAGATGGAATCGTATCGACAACGCTTCGCGCAACTTGACCGATCACGAGACCTCCATTCCGATGAACATACTGCACGACGAGTGCAACGTGAACGAGTCACCGGTCATCGACAAGGTCAAGAACGGCGACGATCGTTGCGAAGCGACGACGGATACCGATTCCGATACCGATTCCGGCGATTCCAGCGGCGACGTCGAGCCCGCTTGCACCGATCGCGCGACGAACACCGACGACGAGAGCGAGACGGAATCCGACAGCGACGATTCCGACTCGTATCTCGCCTACTCGACCGGTCTGAACCCTCACAACAAGTTCGCACGACAGACGTGCAATCGCGTCGAGGGAGAGTACGGAAAGTCGCAAACCGCAACGACCATCTCCGAGGACGCCTTCGACGAGAGCACCTTCGCGATGTCGTCGGACAAATTGAATTCCACCGATTGCGAGTCATGCGTCGAGGAGGACGAAGACGGCGAGCGCGCAGCGAAGATCGACGATACCGATCGCACCGATCTTCCCGACACGAACGCCGACGACGTATCGCCCCATCGTTTGAGCGTCATACACGAGGACAGCGAGCAGCACAACGATCGCGGCGGATCGACCCCGAGCGCGATCGGCTCCGACGGCTGGCAAAACGTTACCGACGATCCCAACGAATCGGCAACGGTCATCGTGAGTCTACCGCTGAAATTCCGTCACGCCGCGACGGAAAACGAGCCAGAGAAAATCGACGATGTCAGCGTCAGCTTGAAACTCACCGATGATACCGATATCAGTGCCGATTTTACACTCAAAAAGAAGAATTTACTTCAGGAATCGATGCCGAACGATAAGGAAGATCGTGAGGACGATATCGACTTTTGGCAGAACGAGGAAACAAAGTCGGACACGAAAATAATCGATAACGGTGAAGATAAATCGCCGAAAGAAGAAACCAACGACGATTCGAAGAACGTCAATCAGGACGACAGCATCGATTTCTGGGAGACCATTACATCCGGTCGCGTGACACCGGACTTGAATCTCAAATCCAGAAGGCAAAGAGGCCTCGACAGATATTTTTGGAAAGAAGAAATTCCGCTCGAGGAAGAAAACGAGAAGAGCTCCGGCGACGATGAAGAGATCAAAGAGGAATCTTCGACGATTCTCAAAATCGAGGATTCAAGTCGCAGCGATGAAGAGGCGGAAGAAGAAGAAGAAGAAGAAGAAGACGACGACGAAGAATCCGAAATCGCCGACTGTCCCGACGCGGAAGAAGCGCAAATAACGGAAGCCGAGAAGGAAGACTCGACGAAGACCGCCACGACGCCGCTGTTCGAGCTGACCGAAGCTAAGAACGACGAGAACGAGGAATCCAGCGGTCGCTCGAACTTGGAGAATTCCAAGCATCTTCTGAGCGTGCAAAATTCGCGCGACGAGACCGACGACGAGGACAGCGGCGTCACGTCGGACATGAGCCGATTGATATCCGAGGTCGACACGGACTCCGAGTGCGGACCCACGAGAAAGATCAACAGTTACAAACGCACGCAGACTCATTCGCGTCTCTTCAGACTTCTGAGCCGCGAAGACGACGCCCAAGTGAGCGAAGAAACGACGAACAGCGCGGCGCGACGCGATCGACTGAGCCTGCCCCTCAAGAGCTCGGGCTTCAGCTACGACGAGTGCAATCACTACTCGAACTACTCCAGCGGTCTCAACTCGCCGGATTATTCGCCGGTCCACGAGGGCACCTGGCGGAGACTTCACGGCGACGAGAACCCGACGGAGAGATCACTGAATTCTGTCACGATCGTCAACGACGATGAAACGACGAAGAGTCGCAAAGACACGTACTACGAGAACTGGAAGAAAACCATCGCCGACGACGGCATAAGAGAAGAAACGATTTCTTCCGTCGACTCGACGAGAATCGTTCACAATCCACCGTTTCGGGGACTGCCGAATTGGAGATTCCGGAACAACGTACTCTGTCCGCGAATAAAGAGCACGAAAAACGTGCCGAGAACCGTGAAAATAAATCGTTCCGCGAAACCAGTGATCTCTAACTCTTCCGCCGCTAAGTCCGTCGGCAAAAGTAACGATAACGCTTTTTAACGAATTTTTATCGAAGATTTCTTCTTTTGGGGGTTTTTTTTTGTATGTTTTTTAATTTTACAAACGAGACTAGTCAATTGCCGATGCAAGTAGTCGCACGGAGAGTAAGGCGAGCGAGAAGAAACGAGGATACGCAAACATACGACGAAGTACTAGAGAAATCGAGCTTGAAGATGATGCATAAAGAAGTTGGAAAAAAAAGCACGTTGATGTTTCGCTGCCGTTATTGACGTCGAAGACATTCTGAGGAACAATGAAATGGAAAAAAGACGGATAACGTTCAGGAAGAAACGCAACTGTTGGGTTTCAGTAAGTTTCCTTCATACCACGAACGAGTGAGAAGAAATGAAGATCATACGACGGAGAAGCAGTGATGAGAAAAATGGAAGAAAAAACGATTGACGAATACTAGGGGAAAAAAAAGACTATTATAAAAGATAAAAAAAAAAATAAACAAGAAAATGAATAACATTTCGGAAGAGATATAATTATTGGAAGAATAATAATGACAAACGAACGACGAGAATATCAGTGATAAACAAAATAGAAGTGCGAAGAATTGAGGAAAGAAAAATTACTGATTGAAAAATCGGGAAAAAAAAGAGCGATGACTTCCGCGCGCAAGATAAGCGAGAGAAACATTCTTCGTTCAAGATTCCGTCGCTGCGGGACGCACGAGGGCCTTCGTGAACGTTTTTTTTCGTCCATCGGTACATATTGTTTTTTATATCTTTTTTTTCTTCACAAAACGTTCGAAAAATTCATTTTTCTTCAATTTTTTTTTTTTTTTTTTTTCATTCACTTTCGCGAATATGTGCTGGCCGTTGTTATTCGACGTTCTCGAGTCTCGAACGTCGGATCTCAGCGTGGTGCGAACATTACGATTCGTATCGATCGTCGATCGACGATACGCAATTTTACATATCGATCCCTCCCCCGTCTCGTCCGTGAAACGATAAAAACTGCGTCGATCGTCAATGACGAGAATGTCTTCATTTTTTTCAGACCAACCATTTTTTTTTTTTTTTTTTTTTACGTACAATTACAATTGTACCACACAGGAACTATAATAACGGTTTAATTGATTTTTTTTTATATTTAATTAAATATTGTTACATTAATGACAAAATGTGGTCTAACGATTAACACGGTGGTCTGCATGAGACTACGTGCATGAGACGGTTAATCCCTCGTCACTGACGCATCTCGCTCGATTTACATTAATCGCTCTCACAATTATATTATTGTCATACGACTTTTCGTTACTCGTGTAAATAATTTATTCGAACGAAAATATTTTACATGAACCTATCGATTATTTATTTTTATTTTTATATTTTCTTGTTTAATCATTTTATCCATCGAGTGACCGAGATCAATATTAGCCCAAATATTTATTATGCAACGTGAATTTTCTTTTTTTTTTCGTTATTTTCCAATTATTCTTTTGATATGGCGAGAAAAAGTCGAATGGTGGAGTTAAATGATTTTTTTTTCGTTCTTTCAGGTCCGGATCAGACCGATTACTGAGAGACCGAAGGTCCCGAAAGGCCTTTCAGGGAACGTGGCATTATCAGTTCGTGTGTGCGTTTGTGTGCTTATTTCTTCCTTCCCTCGTATCTCTTCTCATTTCTTTTCTCCTCCTTTTCTATACATCTTTTGTTACACGAATGTCGTCCGAAGCGAAGAGAAGAAAAGACATCTCGAGGACTATCGTTATCATCGAAATATCGTGCATCGTAACTAAAAAATAATATGATTTTGTTTTCGTAAATATTTCGTAAATCGCGCGTTTCATGGTTTATAAAGTACTCGAAGCCTGCTGGTAGATCATGGTTTTTTTTTTCTTTTTTTCACAGTATCGGCGCGTCCGCCAGAAAACTTATAAACTATTTTTTTTTTTTGCGAATTACGACGATGAAGGTAAACTATTTTTATGCTCGAGAGCGAGTCTTGCTGCTGTATCGTTGCGTCTGACGATGGAACTTCTTTGAAATTGGCGCAAAAATAAATTTTATTGCAAAATCGACGGCGTTGTTTTTCCCGCGGAAAAAATTAATTCAAGAATTTCAATTTCAATAATCGTGAAAATTTTTTAAAGAACTAAAAGAGCAAGTTGTGTTGAAGATGAGAAGTTCCATCGTCGAAATTTCACGTATAATCGTTGTTGTTAACTCGAAGTACATGTAAGCCGTGTAAAATAAATTATTTATGAAGCTTAATTCAACCGCAGCCTTGTCTTTTTTTTCTGCCAATTAATTGTCAACCTCGAGATCCGGAAAATAGGAAGAAGAATGATTTTAGAAAAGGACAGATAAACCAGAATTTGTTCTTTGAAATGTTCGCTCGCTCTTTTTTCGCAAGAGACGCGAGAAATAAAAGTAGAGGGTTGTGAATCAAACGGTGATGTAGATTTTTTTTCTGTGAAGTATGTAAGCGATAATCGTCCAGGCCGCGACGTCCCAGAGTGCTTGAATTGTTCGCCAAGTGTGACTGTTCATTTCGCCGTAGCTCCAGTGGAAAGGGAACATTCTGTAGCAAACCTGGTGGCCGATGTACATCACCAGGGCGTTCATGCCTGAAAAATCATTGACGATTATCGATTATATCGATTTTCAATTTTTTTTTTCAACAATTCAAATAAACAAAAACCAATTAAGCATAATTTTTAAAAAATGGACAATACGATATAATCAATCGAATAGCAGAAGGAGGCTTTTTTCAATGCAAAAAATAATACCTGGAATACGGAACGGACCGCCGCGCCACGTCGAAGTCACGTCGACGAGAAGATAACAGGCAGATAGCAGCGTCAGGGCGAAGGAAGTCGTCAGAAGAACGAAGGACACTGACCTAAGATTGTTTGGAATTCGACAGAATAATTTTTTTTATTTGAAAAAGAAAAATTAATTTTTCATCAAGTCAACCAATTCTTCCTTAAATTATTTTTTTCAATTTTGCATATTTTTTCCAAAAGACGAAACCGCGGAACAGAAAATTGTTTTACCACAAATTTTTGTTGATCGGAATAACCTTGCCGAAGTGAAGAGCGACGCTGAGGCAACCGCACAGCAGAGCCAAAACGAGCCACCTCACGATACGATCGGTCGAGCCTCTGTGGACTTTCAGAATTTTTCCTGCCTGAACGCCGAGAAATGTTTGAAATATCGTCGTCAAGCATCCTGAAAAAAAATTCCCATTACACTTCCCCACAGGAAAAAAACATTGCCAGAAAAGTGAAGTAATAATGATAAATTAACAAATAGAAATATTAATGAATTTATTATTAGAATCAATAATTATGATTTATTATTATTTACATAATTCAATGAATTTAAGTCATTGAAAAAAAAAAATTAAAAGACCGATAAATTATGCATCCATTTATTTATCCAAAAATTAATACTAAATTTAATTTTCAGAATTTTTAAAATACCGATTTTTTCAAATTATTTCATTGATATTGTCAGGATATTGTCGGGACTCCCGAAAAATTACCGAGTAAACCCTCGGGATCGAACGGTCCGGCTCCGTAAACTTCGCCGATCGTTGGATCCGGATAAACGTGATTCGTTCCCAAAACAAGTTTGTCGATGTAACCGGTTGCGCCGCCCGTGCAATTGAAGTATTTTCCATCGTCATGCAGACCCCCGGGTCCGAGATAACCGCTGCGATTATTATTTGAAATTTAATATCGAATGACATTCGCCAATTTTTTTTTCACCTTAAAAAAAAAATAATAAATTCAAAGTAGTCTTACGTACGTAGGGCAACCGGGCACAGGTAAATAAAACGTGATACCGCAGTGCACAGCGACGATTATTAAAACCACAATCCATTGTGGTAACAGTAAGAGAAAATCAGCGATTTTCAATAACGCTGGGTTCTGAAAAAAAACGTGTTTTCAATATTAAAAAAAAATATTTTTAGTATTTTTTTCCAAGAAAATAAATTAAAAAATTGATATATTCAGTGCAAATGAAGTTTCGTAAATTACCGGGTTCTTCGCTTCGTTTCTGGGGCTCAAAAGCGCGTAAATAATGCCGACGGCAAAGTAAGCTACGCCGAAACGCTGAAGAACGCCGAAAATACGAATTTTTTCCAAGTCGCCAGTGTGCGCGACGGTGTTCAGCGAAACTCCGATGAGAAACAGCATAATACTTCTCTGCGAAACAGGCAAAAAAAAAGAACTTGAAGCGAGGAAACGACTGACGAGCTTAACATTTATTGATATTAATTAAATTAATATGAAAAAAAAAAAATTGCGTGAAAGATTAATTAAAAATAAGTAAAGTTAATTTTTAAAAGCTCGTACCTTTAGAATGGCTCGACAAATCGAGAATCGCGAAATTCCTCTCGTCAGCTGAGAGGACAAGGAAATGGGAATGCAGAAGCCCATTATCCACACGAAGCATGGAAATATTAGGTCACCGATGTACAAACCGCTCCAGGTCGCGTGTTCGAGTATCGCGTAACCACCCGCGCCGTTATTCACGAATATCATCGCTAAGATGCTTATTCTAAAAAAAAATTATTACTGGTAAAAAATATATTTATAATTTTTTTTTTTAATCAATTCAATGAAAAGTTTCAAATTTCTAAGTAATGAACGAAGTTCAATTTTTTCTATCATTACCCTCTAAAAGTGTCTATAGAGAGCACTCGTCGTTTCGCCGGCGCCCGTTCATTGGGGCTCTCATTCGCTCGTCCTTTCTGTCGTTTTTTTCGCACCAAATCGACGAGCGATTGGATGAGTGAAAGCCCGAACAAAACGCAGAGGACGACCCCAACAATTATGGCGAGAGCTGTAATTTCTTATTAGTATTATTTTCATTAAAAATAAGAATTATCGTTTTATGAAAAATGGAATTTGGTCTTTATATTATTAATATCGTTATTATTATTATTATTATTTTATAATGTATTTAATAATAAGAGAAGCAACGAATGATTAATTATTGTTTACAAATAATTACGTGTGTAAGAATTGGAAGGTTCGACGATCGTGCGGAAGTCGCAGCCTTCGTTTTCTATCGTCAATTTGTACATTCCATACTCGCCTACATTCGGCTGAAATTGGCAAATTAATCCACTAAACGAAAAAAAAAATATAAAGTTAGTTTACGAAAATTCACTTTTTTTTTTCAGTAGTTTATTCATTTATTTATGACTCGATATTCGATTCTTAAAAACGGATCTAATGATTTCATGTTTGACCTTGTGTCATTTGCCGATCGAATATCTTCGATTCCGGAATCATTGTAAACCCTCCACGTCGCGGCTTTGGCAATGTTCAATCTGATGCTCGTATTTCCCTCCTGCTCGATTCGAGAAACTCGGGTAAACGGACACTGGAGGGATATCGATAAAATTAGGTTTTTTCTCAATGCATTTATTCGTTGAATTCGCTGCAATATTTTTTTACGCGAAATATTTACCAGAAGGCAATCGGAGGACAGCGAATAAAGAGTTGCGTTGTAATGTTTGTCATTGGTGTCGAGGACAAGGCAGGCCTCGTCGAGCCACAGGTTATTGAGATTGCAGTCTTTATCTGTCATTGTTTTTTTTCTTCTTCTATATAATGGAAAACAGAATTTATCATAATTTGACTGGAGATACGGATTACGAACGCATTATTTAACGATACATTGAATGATGAAACATAAGCGGTGGACGCGCGGTCGATGCGCGGCTACGGCGATCACCGAAGTCAAGCACGATTGTTCGCGGTCAGTACTTGGATGGGTGACCGCCGAGCGCACTGGCACATCCGTCGCGCGGGAGGCCCGTTTTTTTAAGACCTTTGTGCATGCACTTGAGTAAGTTACTTTCGCGTATACACCAGAGAATCAAAAAGAACAGGGTCGACACGAGTGTTCTGTAGTTTTCCCGTGCCCGCGTCGAAATGCGGTAGAGTCTAGCGAAGGCGGCTGAGGCGCGTTCGGAAATCGCACTCGAGCGACTAAGTTTCTCGAGCATAGGCACAGGCGCATCATTCCCACTCGGTCTTACCGAGAGTGCATCGCTGACCGCACCGCTGCGGACACATCGGCAGTGAATTAGCTTATAATTGTGCAACATAATTGATTCGCGTGCCGAATGGATCTTTATCGAACTATTCATTTCGCAAACAAACGGCACGAAGGAAAATATTCGCTGGTAATGAAAATGTTAATGAAGGAGTGAATCGTCCATGCTGCGGGACGACCGACGGCGTGCGCGCTTGTTTTGCTCGAACGCATCAAAGCGCATTGGCGAATCCTGTGTGAACTTGAAAGCATGCAGTCCCGTGCGAGAAAGTAAAAGTCGTCGGGACGAGTTTTCTTTCGTTTCAATGACGTTGAAACAAATGTGGGCCAAATGAATTTTTCTCGATTCTCGAAGATGCATGGAAATTGTGTGTTTCTTTTTCACCTGTTCTTTTTTCCTTCGACGCGGTTGAGAATCGTTAATCAATATTTGCCATTAGTTTTCGGGTGGAAATCCAACGACGATATTGTGCAGCACATAAATAAGGCGAATAACACTTCGAAGCACCGAATTTGCGAAACAAAATGGAAACAATATCAATAACTCGTGAGATAAAAAACCGTACGAAATATCACTTTTTTTTTTCTAAATTCGCGTTGCACTCCATAAAAAAATGTAAAATCGTTAAAAAAATGTAATTAAAACCGGATCAGTGAAACGGCACGAAAAATGAGCTCGAGAGAGTGCGCGATACGCAATCACTGAGCAATCAAGACGAATAACAATAGAAACGAATCTGTGATACTTCTCGGTAGTGATTGATTAAAATCGATAAAAGCCGGCGCGGATGATAACAAACGATAATACTCGAGTCCGAGCACTCGATGGCTTTTGTTTTTTCCCGTTTCACCGGATCTGCGCCGCTCGAAGAGTATTCGTGACTGCACGATCGTTTACACTGTCGCTCGAGTACTCGCGGCAATTCGGTTCAACAAGCACCGAGCGATAATGAAAACCATTGACGTTGACGCAATCGAGTGGGCTTAACGACAGGTTTTCCAATTGACATTATGAAACCGGTAGTTGTATCTCGACAAATTATTGCAAAAAATCAACTTTCCGGAATAGACAGTATCGCTCAAGACGAAAACTCTTTAAGACTAATTTACTCTAGAAATAATAGATAAGTCGAACAAACTTAATGCCGATTCAAAAGAGAGAGTGAAAAAAGGAAAAGATTGGCGCCGCAAACGAACGGGGTTTTGGGCGTTGGGCTTAAAATTGAATGATAAATGGTAAATGATAAATGATAAATGATAAACGATAAATGATAAACGATAAACGATAAACGATAAACGATAAACGATAAACGATAAACGATAAATGATAAATGATAAATGATAAATGATAAATGATAAATGATAAATGATAAATGATAAATGATAAATGATAAATGATAAATGATAAATGATAAATGATAAATGATAAATGATAAATGATAAATGATAAATGATAAATGATAAATGATAAATGATAAATGATAAATGATAAATGATAAATGATAAATGATAAATGATAAATAATAAATGATAAATGATAAACGATAAATGATAAATGATAAATGATAAATGATTCACTCGAGGCGAAGTACAGATTGTTATTGTTTTTTTTATTGAAGAGGTATCAGTTTCGAGTTTGTACAACACGTCTGTATATCCGATCAGCCTTAAAAGTGTCTATTCGTCGTTCATACAAAAAAAGGAAGAGCATCAAAGATAGAAATCCAGCTACACATATATACGGACTCTTGTGCGACGATACAATAATTACGCGGATACTTTGACTTTTAATGAAGGTTCATTATTGCTGCAATAAATAACGCCGAAAAATGTGGAAAAACTCTTCACGTCTGAATCGTTGTGTCCTTACAAAAGAAAATCGCATTAAAAAAACACATAAAAATAATAATACCGCTGCGGCAATTAATAGTTATGATGATAACGGTAAAAGGTTTTACATCGAGATTCGTTGTTTCGTAAAATTACCGGGAACAGCTTCTTTTCTTTTTCTAAATCTACGACATTGTTCTTGTTTTAATTATTAATTACTGATTAATATTACCTAAAAGTAATACGAGTCTATTTACAGCGAATACTCGAGCAAAAAGTTCTATAAAAAATGCTACGCTATACGGAGAAAAATGTTTTTTTTTTTCGGAAGTTCATCGTTCGAGAGTTACGATTCATCTTACTTAATAATTCTTCTTTTTTTCATCTTTATCGCGCATACGGCGTAACGGCAAGATACAGCATTAGCGATTTCATAATAAAATAATTTTTTTTTAATCTTCTTTGGCAGTAATATCAATCGATATCGCGTTAAACTTGTTTTTTCTCGGAAGGATCGATTGGACATCGTTCAAGTACGTTTTTTGGCTGGATTCGTAATATTTTTCTTTTTTCAATACCCCACACGAGGTACCCCGTTGCATTCGGGTTTTTCGGCAATTTTCTTTTCTTTTTCGCGGCTTTTTCACTGCACGCTCGAGATCTCCTGAAGCATGCCGAGTATGTGATCGAGCTCCTGACGAAAGTAGCACAGCTGCTTGTTGTTCTTGCCCTTTTCGCCCTTGCAGTCTCGGCACTGCGTGCGGTTTCTCAGAAGATCGCGCACCAGGCTCTGCAGCGTCATTTCCCGGGATTCGTGACGCTGCTGAAGAATCGTTATTTTGTCCTGAAGTAGTTGAAGCTGCTCGGTACCCTGCAATCACAGAGGAAATCATTCGGTTCGCTAGATTTATCATACGCTGCTTTGTTTTATATTCATCTAATTTTCTTTCTTTCTCCTTAAGAGTTTTTTCAAAGGTTTTTTTTTCTCTTTTAAGCCATTGACCACTCGTTATTCTCCCACTAACGAACACGTTCGCATACCGGCGTCGATAGATATTTCACTTTTTCGTTCAGTATCTTCACTTTGTTTTCGAGGTGCTCCCGCTCGACCTTCAACACGATCACTTGCTCCTTGTAATCCCTCAGCTTCTCGATCTGCTGCTTCAAGTGCGTTATTATCGCCACCTGAGTGTTTATTTGACCCTGAAAAAAAATGGAAAATAAGCTCTCGTTCTCGTTAACAAAACAAAAACACATTTGAAATTAAAAAATAAAAAATTACATATAGCTGGAAACTATTTTTACAGACTAAAGTCCATCGGAATTTGTCGTTATTTTAAAGTTTCATTATCAGACAAATTAACTTAGCATTGCCAAAAACGAGCAGTCAAATTTTCATCATATATCTAATTCGCCTTTCTGAAAATAAACGCTAAAAAAAACAAAAAAAAGTACGCCACGACGTAAGCACAAACCTGCAACTTTACCACTTTAGAGTCCCCGAATTTGACGCTGTACTCTTTGACGAGCGCGGCCATTTCTCTCTCGTGTTCCTCCTGCAGTAGATTCAAATCGTGCAGCCTCTTGTTCTTCAGCGTCATGAAATCCTTGTTGATCTTGTTCAACTCCTCCTTCAGTATGTCGTTCTCGTTGGTGAGTTTTCTTACGATGGAGGTCTCGCCGTTTTCCGAATATCGCAGAGGATCGTACAGTTTCGTCGTCGAGCCCGCGAGCCTCGCGGCGTTGCCGTTCGACAAATGTCCGTTTTGGCAAACGTTCGAGTTCTGATCGTTGGTTTCCGTCGACTTGCCGTTCCTTGGATCGGAGCACACCGACGCGGGACGACAATTTTTCTCGTTGTCGACGCCCTTTAAGTTTCGCCGATCGTTCAACAATTTTTCTCTCTCCTTCTGCAGTCGCCGATTGGTTTTCTGCAATTCCTGATACTCCTTGCTGATCTTCGCGAAACTCTTGTCCTTGTTGACGATCTCGAGTTTGAGTCCTCTTATGGTGGCGATCAGATGAGCGTCCTCCTTCGGATTTTGCGATTTCGGTCCGACCTTGACGATCTTTTGATCCTTTCTCTCGTCCCTCTCGATCTGAAGCGACGAGGAGCGCTCGCGCTCGTCGCGCTTCTGATTGCCGGCCTCGACCGATTTGTTCTCGACGCTCTTCGCCACCGTCTGCGTGAACATGTCGTTGAAAATCTTTTCCTTCCTCGTCGTGGCCTCGATCAGCTTGGCCTCGAGTTCCATCACCTGCATAACGTATTTCTCCTTCATCTCGACGAATTTCTTCTGCAGATCGGTGAGTTTCTCCTGGCCGACGACTTCCTTCGCCTTTATCTCGCCCTCCAGCGAGGCTATGCGATCCTCCAGCAGCTTCACCTTCTCCAAATTGATCCTCTCGTGATCGGACTTCGCGGTTAGTATCAGCGCCGAGACCGAGTCGGGATTCTTCCTCTTCAGAATCCTCTCCATCTCGCGTACCTGACGATTCAGATCGAGAATCTTCTTGTTGTCCAAAATGACTTGATCCTTGAGCTTCAGCGTCAGTTGCTTCTCGCGCTCGACGTGGCTCTTCGATATTTGCAATTTTTCCGTCAGGCTTCCCTCCTTCACTCGCAACTCGAGCAACTCCTTCTCCAAAGGCAACACGGCTTGCTGGAGCTTCTCGTACTCGGCTCTTATGCTTCTCAACTGTTCCGTTTTCGAGCCAAGCTCTATTCTGAGATCCTCCGTTTTCTTGCGGCTCTCGAGCTCCGAGGCGGTCATCGATTGCAGTCTCGTGTTTATGAACTCGTTCTTCGTTCTCAGTTGCTCCTTGAACATAAGGAGCTCCTCCTTGAGGAGGCAATTCTGCTGCGTAACGTCCTCGATCTTGAGCGCGCCGTCGGCGTTCTTCTGGCGCAATTGCGTTATCTCGAGATTCAACTTGAGCGTCTCCTCGCGCAAATCTTTTACCGCGTCGTTCAGTCTCTGCGTCTCGTTCGCATCGAGGATTGTCTTTCGCTTCGCCTCGGCGCTTTTGCACTCCTCCTGCAGTCGCTTTATCTCGACTATCAGTCTTTTGTTCTCAGTCTCGTATGCGTTTATCATGCCCTCCTGTTTCTCCATTTCCTTCTCGAGCAGACTCACGCGTTTTTCCGACTTCTGCGTCGTCGTCGCCTCGGCGCGACGATCGTTCAACGTTAGCTCGTCGATCTTGGCCTTGAGAATAATGTTCTGCTTCTTGAGAGCGAACAGCTCCTCCTCGAAGGAGGTTCTCATGCTCTCGATCTGCTGCTTGTAGAGCTTAGCTTCGGAATCCATTTGATTCTTCAGCATGGCGTTCAGGCGCTTCTCCTCGCGGCAGAGAATCTCAAAGTCGTCCTTCGTGAGATTCCTTCGCGAATCGCCGCCGCCCGAGGGATACTTCGCCGAATTTTCCGCGCTCATCGTCGCGGTCTTCGGCGCGGAGAATTTCGAGATCGCGGGCTTGAGGGATAGCTTCATTTTTGGGGCCTGCTTCGCGATCGTTTGTTTCGCCGGCTGCCTCGCGGCTCTCGAGAGATTCGGCGGCCTCGAGGACTGTTGCGACGAACGACGAGGAATTTCTTTCGATCTGGCGAATCTCACGTCGTCGAGGGACGAGCGAAGATTGTCCGAGGGCTTGCAGAGTCGATCGTAGCTTCGCGACGACTCGAGCTTCGGACTTGCGGACTTTTTCCAACGGTCGGAGCTCGGCTCGTCGATCGCTTCGGGAACGACTTTTTCTTTCGCAACTTGCGCCTCGGTATCCATCGTCGCCATGTCCTTCCTCTCGATATCTTCGGCGCGAGAATTCTCGTTGGTTTTCTCGGCTATGAGTTTCGGAATAGCGTCGGCGAAGAGTTCCAATCTCGGCGTCAAGCCGACGGTGTACAATTCGCTCTTCGAGTTGACGACTTTCTTCGCGTCCTCGATTTTCTGCCGCTCGGCGGAAGATCTTCTCTCGGATCTTCGCGCATCGTCCTCGCTCGGGATTCGCGAGAGAACGGGAGCGTCTTTGTTTCTCGCAACGATCGGTGGATTCTCGCGATTTTCCGAGTTCTTCGAGGAATTCTTCGCGCTGTCGCTCTTCGGCGCGTCGAGCTCGCGGCTCGCGACGCTCGAGTCGGATTCGCCGAATTCGTGATTCTCTTTGGTTTCCTTGCTGTTCCCTCTGTCGTTCGCGATCTCCGCGGGTAATTCTCTCTCGAGAATTTCCGTGATCTCTTTCTCCGGAAAAATCGGATTCGACACCTCGACCGGTTGATGACTTTCCTTCTTCGCGATCTTCGTCGAGCCCCTGGCGGACAATTTGGAATCCTTGGATTCTTGTTCCTTGCGATCTTGACCTTGAAGAATTCGCAGAAAATGCGAGAAATCCTCCTGTCCGAAGCTCGAGCTCGCCGACATGCCGCCCTCGATCTTTTCCTTCGATCGGCGCAGCAAATCGTCGAAGAAATCCTTGTCGACGTCGGTTATTTCTTTTTGAAGGTTCTCCTTGTCTTGTTCGTTTTTCACGACGTTCTTCGAGTCCTCGGACTTCGAGTGACGATCGATGGGGTCGTCGAGATCCGAGCTCGACGATACCTCGACTTTGTGCTCGTCGAAACGCCTTTTTTGCGACTCGAGAGACAACAATTTCGGCGGTTTCAGGGTGTTGACGTTCTCGTAGAGAATCTCGAAGCTCGGCGACGTTTCGCGACGCTTGTTCTCGCTCTTTGGGCTCTTGCGAATTTTCTCCGATTCCTTGTGAACCTCCTGCTCGATCAGATGAAATATGTCCTCCTCGAGCCTTCGCGCCCGCGATGCGTCGCCCTTGGCGTTCAATTCGTCGGGCACGAGAGTGTCGGAACGCGAGGCGCTCTTCGACAGCGCGACGTTCTCGCGCACGAGCTTCTCGGCCTCTTCCAATAATTCCTCCACGGACTTTTCCTCGTCCGTCGGATTCTTGCTGGAATCCTCGCCGGACTTTGTGCGCTCCGGGGCTGAACTCGGACTCAAAGCTCCGGCGATTTTGCTCATCTCTTCCAGAAAACTTCCGATGTCCTCGTCCGTGGCATCTGAAATAGGCAATTTTGTTTATTAACATTTTTCTCATGAACACAGGAGGAATTCACTCGTGGAATTTATTTGTTGTCGCTTACTCTCGAAATCCGACGGATACTTGTCGAATGCCGCGGAGGCAAGAATGTCGCAAAGGGTATCGTCCTTGTCCCGATTCGTCTCGCGTTCGCTTTTGTGCTGCGTCTGAGGAAATTAACAAATTATGTTATCTCTTTGTTATTACTTTTTATATGATAAACAATAAACAGTGATTTCCAAGGACAAATAAATTAACAAATTAATAAATAAACAAATTAATTACTACATTAAAAAATAAATAAAATGCTGCAACTTGCAGCAATTTTCAAAAATCGTGTCAAGCATTTACTTTGCAGAATTTTTCTTTCTCAAGAAACTCCTTCATGGAGGAACTGACGTCGGGCGAAGGAGTTTGCTTGACGGTTTCTGTGGGTGGAGGTAATTTTCCACCGGAAGCTATGACTCCCAAACGAGTCTCTGGCCTTTTCAGCCACCATTTCTTCTCGTCTCCTTTGTCCTGCTTGCGTGCCGATGCCTGCGGCTCTTCGATTGTCGGCTTCGCCTTTTCTCTGAGACGAACAGAATTCTCGCCGAGGCTCAGACTTATGGACGATCCGAGAGTGTCTTCGCCCGTCGATATCGACTGAACAGTAATGTGCAAAGCGTTATATGGAAAATCGACGGATTCTTTTTTTCTTGGTTGTGCGGTAATTCAGTGAACGTCAATTTGTCAAGAAATGCAAAACTTGTTTTTGTCAAAACCGCAACAAATAGAAATGATCAACGATTGATAACTTGTCAGAGATCGAACGAGGTTTTTGTTTTATTGAAATAATAACAATAGTAATTTTATTTCAAATGACTTCTGAATCGATTGAAAAAAGTTGTTTTATCTGCTCGGCATCGAAAAATCGATTAAACTACGGAATTACTTGTGCCGAAAGAAAAGAAACATTTTTTTGCGCATCAAGAATTATCGAAAAAGAACATTTTTGGCGATTCGCGATTTTCTCGTCGCTGGCAAGGAATTTTCGTTAATGCGAGATTTCTAAGAAATTGGAAAAAATTTATCGTCATTCTAAATAACACGAAGATTTACTGGAATTTATCAGTTTTTGACGTTTGAGTGTTCTCCAGTTGCGAGGTTAGGTGTTTGTTAGGTGTCGATCGAAAAGTTTGTTTCGGTCGGGCACTCACATCCTCGGCCGGAGCCGGATTCTTCGCCTCCTCGGACATGTCGAATTTCAGTAACTTCGGTAGTCGCGCACCAAATTGCCAAGCGATTCGAGCACGATCATCTTTTCGCCTTGCCGAACTGGCGTACTCGCGTTTCAAGTACTCGCCGTGTCTACGGTAACCCAAACGTTGCTCTTCCGTGAAAATCAAAGTAACGCAATGTATACGCGACGGTGGCGCGCATGACGAGAGTCACGTGACCTTTGAGTTACTTTGAAGCGGTGTCGCGCGCCATCGAGAGAATTGCTGCTATATTAAAGATTCGCCTTCCCTTTTTTTTCCGGAACGCTTGCTACGACGTCGAAGGCACATTTTTCATCCATTCTTCTCATGACTAGAAAAAAATGATTTCAGTCGTCAAAACCATTCCGGAATAAATCGGAAAGGCAACTTCGTTACCGACCGAGTACCTCATCCCCTTAATTTTCCCACAAGAATAACGTTTGCGTTGTAGTAGACACGCCGTATAAAGGAAAAATTAACTATTTTCTTACCTCTCGTTCCAATCGCCGATTATTGTCTCTCTCGGCCATCCGGAAAGTAGCTTCGATCCTGTGGACTTTTATTCAACGATAAATTGATACATTCGATTAAGTTTTTCAAAACGCGGCTTCTCGTTATAAGAGACGTCGGGACGGGTTTACATGACGCAATGTGGATTAAAATAAACATTACAATGTACACTTTTCGACGAGAATGAGGGAAAAAAAAGTATAGATTGTTTGCATGTTTTTTAAATCTATAGCAGGTAAATTGCACATTCGAGATTTGTAGGTCGCCTTTTTTTTTGAGAATTTGAATCGGTTGCAATCGGCTTACATTTGATCGATTGTCAATCATCTTCTTTCGAAGACTCAGCAGAAAAATTAATTCAAATTCAAATTTGATATGTTTGAAGTCAAAATCAGATTTTCATCGCATCGGCGGATTCACAAATCATTTCGTCTTCGAAGATTCGAAGCATACATTTTTCCTGTTCTTCCTTAAAAGTTTGAATCGTACAATAGTTTTTTTTTTTTTTTTCGAAAAGCTGGTCGAATGAAAATTTTGGATTTTCGAGTCATTTTTCGCAGGAATGTTCTGTGTTTTGTCACAAATTTTTTTGTTAATAGCCGAAGTCCGGAGAACGCAAAAGAATCTCGTTCATTTCGTTCGCGCTCGTCGAACGTGATAAATTCATCCTGGCAATCGAAATATTCGCTTTTCCGCGTGTCGTCGAGACTGCGACCGAACCGGAGCTGTTGGACAAAGAAAATGAGCAATTGGATTAGAAATAATACCATCGCGATCGCGAGACCGTAGAAAGTATGCGGGGGAAAAAAAAGGATGACTTTAAAGAAAAATCAATGCTGCATTTTCAAGATCGCGAAGATGCTGTGGGGAAGAAAAGAAATTTATTTACCAGAAGATTCATCAATGACGAGGAATCAAAGCCAATCCGCGATAGATCGAAGATCGACGTTTCCTCTTCAGTGACGAGAAGCGACGATTCCTCGCCGAGTCTTCGCCGGTCGGCAATCGCGACTGATTCGTTGCCAGAAGAATCCTCGCAGTATCGTGCAGCTTCGCGGCATTCCGGGTCCGAATCCTCGAAATCGTGGAAAAAGTTTCTATGGAACAGAAAGAAAAAGTATTTTTAATTATCGATACATGATTGCGTTTTTTGGCACTTGTAAGAGGCCCAGTGAAAAAAATATATAATTGTAAATTATGCATTTCATTTCTTGAAAAAAAGTAGTTCGCGATATGAATACAATTACCTTTTTTTTAGGAAAGAAGATGCTCATCTTTATCGTCGAACTGACGGTGTGGACGAAGCTCCCGCGTTGATCCGTGATGACGCAGTCGTCGAAGTCCTTCGGGCCCCGGATGATGATCGATGATCCAATCGAATCCTTTGCTGGGTACGCCCGTTGACTTAGCTGGGCCTCGTCCGATTGACCTTGAATTGTTCGCGAAGAAAGGAAAATTGCATTAGTACGAGCCCAAAATTTTTTCAAGAAAACACAGGGTTAAGTGTGATTTAAAGAATAGATTTTGTACTGGAATCGATCTACGCAAACAAAAAAAGCTATTGTGGTGAATTTAATTTCGTATCTACGTATTGAGAAACAAATTTCGAAAAATATCAGTAAATGGAATCGCAATATGTATTAAATGAGGGAAAAAACGTGCAAACGAGAGTCCGAGCGCAACCAATGGGCCCCTTGCTCACGCTCTTATCTCAACTAATGAAACTACAGTAACTAACTAATAGCCGCGAATTATTGTGCGTTGTGCATAAAACGGAACGGTAGTTTGGTGTAATTATTTTCGCGCTATTAAAGAACACGTGAACGATTTTCGGAAGCTATAAGAACGAGAGTGCGTCGCAGGAGCGTCGAATGATTTGATTTAAAATATTCTAATCGATTTCCTATGTCGTGTTTTCACTAATTATGCGTGTACAGCTATCTGGCGTATTTATCGTCTTGAAGTTTAATGTTGTCAGGCGTCGGCGTTTCTGTGTTAATTCTTTTGATAAATTTCTCACGTCTTTAACTCCTATTCTAAAACCCTATTAATGCCGAAAAATACTGCTGTTCCCTAGCATTTCTTTCGTCTTTCCCGACAAGACCGAAAATGACTTCATTCATTATCTACTTAAACAATCCTACAAACATATTCTTGATATACTGCTTCGAAAGTTATTGTCTATTGATTATGCTTTCTGACGGGAAATTACGCGGCTCGACGACTAGCTGTTTTTTTCTACTTCATATTCTCGTATCGTTACATTCTGCTTCTCTGATAAATTGAATATCTTTTCTCTATCATCTGTTTCAACATTTTTTTAAATTTCTACCGTAAAAAATTATTTTTCTCTTTCTAATTCCGCAATCTTCCATCTTAATTAAGATTTATATTTTACGGTTCAAAGATACGCGCTGTTTTTCGCGAACATTCATTTAAAAGAAGATGAAATCTTAACTTTTGTGAACCAAAATAATGTGCGCTTTCTTCGATGCGCGCTGACGACTTCAGTGCGATGGTGTTGAGTATCGGCGAGGAGGAGAGCGATATTGCGTTACGGTCAAACGCAGTGTCCCTGGAGCTGTTGAGAGTTTCCGCTGCGAATCTTCGGAAAGAACTCTTCGTACGGTCACGTCGATGACGCTGGTGAACGGGGGAATCCATCCGTTGCTCCTCGAATCGCCGCTCGCATGGAACACAAATTAATAAATGTGAATTAAATTTATGAAATTTCATGCTTCAGTCTCTGAAGAATTTATTATTGTTGGTATTTGCAAAAGAAGGAAATACGTGAGCGCGAGGTTTTGAAGTGTTCGGCACGAAATGAAAAGTAACGAAAAGACAATGTTGAGAACAAAAAGACGCCGCTTGAATCCCTTTACAGAGAATTACAAACAAGTAATTCAAGTTTTCTTTTATTATTGAAAGTAACGAGTTGAATTTATTGATTAATAATGAATATTATGCAACGGGGAAACGAGGGAAAGATTGCAAACAATGTGCACCTTGCCGACACTCTTATCTCGCGTCATTGTCGCTTTCTGAACTACACTTTTTCGAATTTCGTACACCGCGGCGTTATAAAATAAGCAAAATTATCGCAATGGAAAGATTCAAGCGGACAAATAGATTTTGAAGATAATGTTGAAGACAAGAAAAAAGATAGTAATGGTGTGAGACTTCATTAAATTTCTCGGATACCGCGACGGAATGAAAAAGGCAAGTCAGACTCGAAAAAGAGAATAAATTAAAACGAAAAAAGGGTTGCACGGTTTTGAGTGCGTTTGAAAAAAAATAGCATAAGGCAATAACTAGATTTGTCGCGAGACAATAGAAGACGAAACAATTCCGCAAAACGAAAAAAAAAAAGACTAACGTTATAGAAAGCCGTTTAAAAAAAGTCTGCGTAATGTTATGCTAGAAGGATCCAACCTTAAGTAGTAGAGCGGCGTTCCGGCCAGCCCGCGTACTGTGAAATTTCCAGTAGAAAGTGTCGACGGTAATCGGACGAAGAGCCCGCCGGTGTAAATGTTTCGGACGGCGGAGTGTTGATCGGTCGGTCGACATCACTTTCTCCGATCGCGTTGCGTATTCATCTTCGTCATGAGCGTCAGAATGGAGACGTGACAGATTCGTCCTGGTCTCCGAAGTTTTTCTCGTTTTTCCCCGTTTTTCCCGCTTGTTGTTGTAACCGCAACGTTTCTGAAGCTGTTAGACATATAAAAAAAAAATATTTGGATTAGAAATAATGCAATCGCGTTTGTAAGATCGTCGAAGGTATGTGGGAAGAAAAAGGTCGAATTCTAACAAAGATCGTTGGTTATCGTTGCACTTTTAAATGCGCGAAAACGCTATGGGGAAGAAAAAGAAATTATTTACCGGAAGTTTCATCGATGACAGAGAGCGGACGCCAATCCGCGATCAATTGAAGATCCGCATTGCCTCCTCAATGACGAGATGCAACGATTCTTCTCGGATCTTCGCCGGTCAGCAATCGCGTCGCATTTGCTGCCAGAAGAATTCTCGTAGCAACATAAAAGTGAGTCCCGCGGATTTCCGGGTTTGAATCCTCGAAATCCACGTCTATGTAGTTGGCCTTGCAGAACAATCTCCACAATTTTCACGGATCGTAGGAGAAAAAAATATCTAAGACAAAAAGATAAAAATGTTATTACAAATATCATCATTGCGTCTTTGGGCGCTTCTAAGCGATCTAGTGGAAAAAATATTACACTTTGAGTAACGTGTTCAAGTTTTTGCAAACAAGTAGTTTGTAATATAAAGACAATTACCTTTTTTTCGAAAGAAAGATGCCCATCTTTATCGTCGAACTGACGGTGTTGACGAAGCGATTAATTGAAGATCGGCTCCTCAATGACGAGATGCAACGATTCTTCCTGGATATCCGCCGGTCAGAAATCGCGACAGTTTGCAGCCAGAAGAATTCTCGTACCGTCGTAGAAACGAGTCCCGTAGACTTCCGGGTTTGAATCCTCGAAATCCACGTCCGTGTAGTTGGCCTTGCAGAAGAATTTCCACATTTCCCTCGGATCGTAGGAGAAAAAAATATCTAAGAGACAAAAAAACGATAAAATTGTTATTATTAATAACTCATTACGTCTTTCGGCGCTTTTAACCGGGCCAGTGGAAAAAATATAACACTTTGAGTAACGTGTTAAATTGTTTGCAAACAAGTAGTTTGTAATGTAAGACAATTACCTTTTTTTTAGGAAGAAAGATGCTCATCTTTAGTGTCGAACTGACGGTGTTGACGAAGGTCCCGCGTAGATCTGCGATGCCGCAACCGACGAAGTCCTTCGGGCATTCTTCCTGTTTGTTCGCGGCTCTGCAGCTCGAAGATCCATGAATATGGACGGCGGCAAGAAGACATCACAATCGCCGGCAATCATCCAAATCGATCCTCCACCGAAGCCGAAGAAGAACGGCGATCTCATTCAGTGTTGCTCAAAGTGCCGCTCGTGAAAAGAAAAAGACAAAAAACAATTGCATTAGTACACATCCAACAAAAAAAACCAATTCAAGGACAATTTTAGAATCAAATGTTGTACTGGGATTGAACTACAAAAGGAATGAAAGGAAATTTTGTGAATTTGGGATCTGCCTTTAAAAAAACAATATTCGGATGTTATGATTGGATTGAATCGCGAAATGATTTTATCAAAAGGAAAAGCGCGAACGAGGGAAAGAGCGTAAACAATGGGCCCCTTGCTTAAGCTCTTATCTCGCGTTATTGTCGACCGAATTTCCGGTGAATTCTTCTAAAATTGAATGAAATACACGGAGGCAGAATGAAGGAGGGAATAGGTGAACAGAATAAAAGAATTGTGAAGACTAAGCTTCCGAAAGAGATCGAAGTTTTTTGTTTAATCAAGTTGAGTCATTTCTAAAAGGGATTCATGCAATTTATTTCTCGTGATTTACGAACGATAATTCTCACCGTTTTTTCGGGTTCGTTGCCACGTCTGAAGAAACCACGTTCGAGGTTTCCGTCCGAAATTTCCTCGAAGAGAAACGGTCCAAGTGGATCCTCGCCAAAGTATCCCCGACATCTGAGGCGTTGTGACTGCAGAAACGATCCTCGATGCACCTTGCGCTCCTGTTTGCGGTTCTCCAGATGCGACAACGGTAGTTGAACCTGGTACTTGCTGAAAAAAAAATAAAGAACACGTGTCAGAAATTTTAGACCGCGGGACTCATAAAAGTTCATACAACTTCTCGATTTTATATATATTTTTCAATTACACTTGGGCAATTATTGATTACTGGAAAAAAAGGTTCAAGCAATGAATATTGTTGTCTTGATTTATGGAAAAATTAATGCTTTTTTAGTGTGCCTTCCGAGTATCGTTATTGCATTTTGTATTTTTTAAATGAAAAACTCATTCGCCGTATTTACCTTTTTTTTCGGAACGACGATGCACATCTTTATTGTCGAACTGACGCAACTATTCCTTCCAGTAGTGAAGGTCCGCGATGGTCCGCCGAGAACTGGTCTTGACGTTGCTCGACGTCCTTCGTTGCTTCCAATGATCCTCATAGATCTCGTAGACGTCCTCGATGTCCTCGGTTTCCAGTAGGTCATGAAACAATAGA
Source organism: Ischnus inquisitorius (assembly GCA_963924025.1). Classification (NCBI taxonomy): domain Eukaryota; kingdom Metazoa; phylum Arthropoda; class Insecta; order Hymenoptera; family Ichneumonidae; genus Ischnus; species Ischnus inquisitorius. Next base: position 6,116,341 of record OZ001251.1, on the reverse strand, counting down.
AAGACCAACAGGCAAAAAAATATTATTTTGTTTCACGTTTCATGAAGATTGCGTGTGTAAGGAAGATAAATATTTAATAATAGTTGGACGAGGAAGAGGAAAATTGAACGATAACTGACTTCGAAAAAATTGAATGGACTCTAAAAAAATACAAAGCGATTTGTTGGATTTTACTAAGTTAAAGCTCGGCATGTGAGCATCACAAACAAAGAAAACGCGGAAAAGAGTGCAGGCAACGAGCTCTTTTTGCCTCCACTCTTGTTTTTTACACTAACTTAAAACATTTTTCTACGATTGTTGCTCGACTTTCCGGACAGCCGAGAAACAACTTTTCTACTATTAGCATACTTCATTTCAATAATACCGCGCGAGAATTTAAGATATTCCAAAAGTGTGGCAAATGAATAAAAGAGGAAAAAATAGAAGTAAAGAATAGTGAACTGTATGGGAAGAGTTAGGATTGTCGGAACGATTACAGCGCTTGAGTATTGTGCCGCGCGTGTTGGTCATCTTTTTCGTATTCCTTGCGAGCTTATCTCGTCCGACCATCGAAGAATCCTGAATCTGTAAAAAAAAATGTACCGAACAAAAGTTTAATCAAACATCGGTATTTCGGGCTCTCCGAGTTTATTAAAAGGTCGAAACAAAGATATGAAGAATGAATTCCAAAAGATAATTACCCGGTCGTTGATAAATCCCAATTTTCTGGTCTACGATCACCGGAATTTCCTGGAAGTCCTTGCGCCTCGTTGTTCGAACCCACATTGAACCTGGAATCAAAAAGCAAAGGGCTGCTCTGCCAAGGGCGGCGCTCTCGTCCCCCATCTCGGCGTCGAACCTGCGAACAGAAAGCAAACGGTTCCTCTGCCAAGTCCGGCGCCCTGGTCTTCCATCTCAGCCCTCGAAAAGGTCTGGACTCTGAAAACCGAAAGAAAACTGATTATTTCCCAAGAGCGGTGACCGCGTCCCTTGAAGAATGGATCTGCAAGCAGAAAGCATATGGATTAAATTCCAAGAGCGGCGGCCTCGTCCCTTGAAGAATCGATCTGCAATCAAAAAGCATATCGATTAGATCCTAAGAGCGGCGGCCTCGTCCCTTGAAGAATCGATCTGCAATCAAAAAGCATATCGATTAGATCCTAAGAGCGGCGGCCTCGTCCCTTGAAGAATCGATCTGCAATCAAAAAGCATGTTGATTAGATCCTGAGAGCGGCGGCCTCGTCCCTTGACGAATGCATCGGATCTGTAATCAGAAAGCAAACTGATTATTTCCAAGAGCGGCGTCCTCGTCGCTCGAAGAATACGTCGGATCTGTAATCAAAAAGCAAAGTAATTATTGTCCAAAATCGGCGACCTGATCTCTCGAATTCTGCGAACAAAAAGCAGAAAGATTAAAAATTTCCTTTATTCATCTTTTTTACTTACCCCATGAAATCTTCTTCTTTTGAATCACTCCGCGACGCGATTTTTTATTAATATTCAATGAGTATACAAAAACTCAAAACGCGAACTCCCGTGAATTTAATTGACTTGAAGAGCCATGGGTCAGCAAATGTGTGTGCGTATGTGTATGTGTGTCTTCTCTTGAATCGTTTCGCGATTCTGATTTCTTTGTCGGTGATGCGAATCGATTTATCTTCATTCGTTTGAAATCCGCGTACGTTCCACCGTGAACGAAAAATATTCGAAGTCGCTGAAGCCCGGACGGGGGACAAACGGCGGACGGAAATGGGAGTGGGCCAGCGCCAGAAAAAAAACGTTAAAATGCTCGACAAGAGCTGTTTTTTTTTTAAACAAAATGTACCGAAGTACGAGGCTTAGAGCCAACAGAATTTTCTTTTTTTTTTTCGTTAGTTGCCTAACTGTTTGTTAATTCGAAAAAAAGTACCGAAGTACATGGCTTAAGGCCGTCAAGGTTTGGGTTTGTTAAGACCTGAAATGACCCCCCGTAAAAATACGTGACTCCTGAGTCGTTGAAAATTACAACCGTGCTCCTGTAGACCTATCCGCGAATTTTTGTCGGAGCAACGGAGGTTACCCGTTCGGGCGACTCACTCTTCGTTGCTGTTCGGACGAACAGATCGTTGACCCAATCCAAATCCTTGCTCATCCTTCGGTTGATGGAACGACGGAACGATGCGGATGATGATTAAAGTTGCGACGAGGCTGTAAAACGCAAAAAAAAACACTCCCGCACTTCTTACATGCTAAAACGACCATGGAAATCCACAACACTGCACTGCACATCCTGACACTGTAATCCAAGAAAATGCGACCCAGAAATATCCCTCGACGGTAATCCAATGGGAAATGAAAAATTCCGCGATGCAAATCCAACAGAGAGTGAAAAATCCCTCGATAGAGTTCAATGGGGATTAAAAGTTCCTCGATATAATCTCGATGGGGATGGAAAGTTCTTTGAAGTTGACGATGATTTTTTTTTTTGCAAGACTCTGCAGCTGAATTTTGCTGCGTCTTCATCCCGATAGTTCCGACGAATGGACTTTTTTTAATAACCCGAACCAAACCGAACCGAACCGAACCGAAAGCTAATAAAACCCAACCCAAAATTCGCGAGCCCAAACGGACCTGTGATCACTTGCACTATCAACGCTTTGATCTTGCATTTTTTTTGCCGCTCTTAGCTTGCAGCGTTGGCGTCCTTTCTTAAAGAGGCGCGTCAATGACTCCTCGCGAACGTGGACGAATCTATTCGGAAGTAAAAAAAGAAGATTCTAGATTTTTAATAAATTCTCGAAACTCGAAAATCTACGAGAATCGGCTGCTCGAGCTTTTGTTTGTTAATAAAGAAGGGAAAAGGCTTTTGAAAACGAAGGAAAAACTCGCAGACTTCAAAAAAATACATTGAGAATAAAAATACGTAAAATACAAACTGAAAAAAGACAAAGAGTCAAAACTTCGAAAGGCGCAACGCGCCAATTCTCGAAGAAAATTTTTAACGCTCGAATTGTCGAGTCTTGAAACTCGAACGACAAGCGCGAACCGAACCACCAATAAAGGCCTCGGGTTTTAGTAAACTTTTTTAGAGAACATAATTAATCATTTTTACACAATTATTGTTGATTTCGTCGGCCTATTGGCTCGAGTATAACTTTCGTTGTTTATGTAAAAAAAAAAAAATTCCGAAGAATATCCCAAAATTTTTCGGGATCTTAAATAATTATGGAAGAGTACCTTACCTTTGTAATTAGTCGTTCGCCAGCTTATTGCACAATGGACGGCATGTGGGAGTCAATTCATTTTCGTCCTAGAGAGCTCGATTGAGCCGCGTAAATTACTCCTCGCGAACGCGGACGGATCTTCGGATAAAAAAAAAACCGCTCTGATTTATCGAGAAAAAAAACTGAAGAAAAGACGGAATGCAAAATCTCGTAATTAGTCGAGATGCGAGGTAGATTCACGAAAATTATAGATTGTTTAAATTTTTGTTTTTCCGAAAAACGAGAAGAAAAATTGAAGTGTGAAAACAAAAAAAATATGCCCGGCGTAGAGAAGAATTCGCGGGAAGAAAAAAAAAAATCTTCCGCCTCGCTGAGTTCTACGAAATATAGTTATGCACTCGTACGGCAAGCAAGGCTCCCCCCCTTCCAGAGAACCGGCCGCCGATTCCTCGAAACGCGGCAGCTTCGGCCGATTCCAAAAATTCAACTCGCGAGATTTACAAACATTTTGTATTCCACTTTTTGAACGCCGGAAAAAAGTGAGGATTTCAGAAAAAACACAGACTCGCGAAATACAAAATTTATCGAGAGTGAAAAAGAAAGAAAATCGCAAAAAACAAAAAGAATTTTTAAAAAGTCACGGATTCAGAAACGAAAATTATTTGCAAAGGGTGAGAGGTCGAAGGGGGGGGGGAGAAACAAAAAAAATTGAAGTGTGAAAACGAAGAAAAATATGGCCGGCGTAGACGAATTCGCGGAAAGAAAAAAAAATTATCTCTTCGCCTCGCTGGGTTTCGCGGAAACAAGTTATATAGATATACACTCGAACGCGAAGTGAGGCTCAACCCCTAGCAACGCGCGAAGACCGAATTCGCGGAACCCGGCCAACTCCGAGAAGCTTTCGATGGCTGCTCGGATTCTTGGAACTCGACTACGTGACCCCCCGAACGGCCGCTCTGATTGGCCGATTCCAGCCGACTCCGCGAAGCGGTTACGAACGTTTGGATGCTCGGAACTCGGCGGCTTCGGCCGATTCCAAGAGTTCATCTCGCGATATTTACACACATTTTCTATTCAATTTTTCGGCCTACGGAAGAACCGTGAGAATTTTCGAAAAAAAAAAAATCTCGCGGAGTCCAAAATTCACGGAGAGTGAAAGAGAGAAATGATCGCGAGAGTAAAAATGAATCGAAAAAAAAATGGCGGATTCGCGCACAAAGGAACTCGCGAAAGGGGGGAGGGGGAGGGAGTCTTTGATGATTGACGGTTGGGATTCGCGCCGAGTAAAAAAAATTTTCCGACTCAGAATCACGCAGTGAATGGTTCAACTTCGATTTTGTCACGAGCGCGGGACTTAATTATCGCGATCTTAATTAATTAAGCCATCTGATCGGCTTCAATTGTTCGAAGCTCGACCATGGCGTGTGAATTGCCTTTGTCGAATCGCGGTCTGCCCGACTCTCGACGTCGAAGCAAACGCGATCGCGCGGCATGTTGCAAAAAAAAAGAATGCATCGCTTACCTCTGTTTTAATCGTTCGCCTGCCGAATGCATTGTAGAAAGCATGTGGGAGTCATAGCGTTGATCTTCGTCCTCGACAGGTCCGCTGGAACCACTTCGTTGCGAAAAAATTATCCCCGATAGAAGATCTAGTGCCGCTGGCAGCACGTCCGCGGTCTTCGAAGCTGCCGTGACGACTGACAAAAAACCGTTCGGCTTCGAAGTTTCTCGAGGAGGGACGTGGACCCCGACCAATCAGGAGTCGCGGTTCTACCCCTCCCCGGTTTATCCGTTAAAAAATACGAATCACAAGCCTAATAAATAAACCGAAAACATCGTTTTTCATGGCGAAATTTTTATTGTTTTTCAATTGTTTATTTATTAGCATGCTCAATATTTTTTTATTGTCAGAAAAACGTAGATCTTAAGTGGAATATTTTATTTTCTCTGTTGTAAAGAGTCGTGTAGGAATGATTTTTTGCACGGATATTCATGGAAGAATGATATCGTCTAATGTGCAGCCTAATTATCGTGGAATTGCAAGAAAATAATGAATGTAAAGTCATCGAATTTCGATCCTTCGCGAACGGCGGGGTGCGCATAGCAACAGTACGGCATCGAGATTCGTGTCGCTACGCGTTGAGTCGAGTCTCTATTTTGTTGTTAAGGCCGTTATTACGCAGCGTTAGATTAAAATACGGAATGAAAATATGTAATCAATAAAGAATCACGTTGATCGACAGCGGCCAAGCTGTTCAATCGCAGGCTTGGACACGGCGAGATGATTCCCAAAACCGAAAGTTCTTCTTGTTTTCGCCACAGCCGCCATCGGTTGTCAAGGTCACGAATGATCGCCATCGATTTCGAGAGAGAAAATACGTTTTCTCTGCACCGTGCCCTCCATTATTTTATCGATGAGGAACTGGGACGAAAGGTCATAAATCTGATTGATCCGAGCACGGGGCGCAAGAATGCCCCCGATGCAAGATTCGCCGAGTTAATTTACAACGAGAATCGCCGGGCGTTTTGACATTTTCAAGGTCGGCCGCGTGATTCTCGACTAGAGCCCGAATCCACAACGCCTATGTTATATAGCATTGCCACCGGAAAATTCCGAAATGTATCTTGATTCGAGCTCGCATACTCTATAAAACGAATCTCTATGCACAGTGAGGTTAGAGGGAAAGATAATCGAATGCCAGTAGAAAATCAATTATTTTTTTATCAACTTTGAATGTTTCGGCTTTTCTGTAACAATGAGAAGACGTCGGTGGCCCGATGATGCGAGAGTTGGGTGACGAGCCGGTGGTGAGGCGCCGGCGCGGCCGCCACCGGTTTTCACTGTCACGAATGATCAACATCGATATCGAGAGAGAAAATACTTTCTCTGAAGCTTGCCCTCCATGACTTTATCGATGATGAACGCAAAAGAAAGGTCATAAATCGGATTGATCCGAACACGGCCTCAAGGATCCCCCGAAGCGCGATTCGCCAAGTTTATTAACACGAGAATCGCCGGTCGTTTCGACATTTTCAAGGTCGGCCGCGTGATTCTCGACCAGAGCCCGAATCTACAACGCCTATGTTAAGCATTGCCACCCGGACATTCGGAAATATATTTTGATTCGAGATCGCACACTCTATAAAACAAATCTCCATACACAGCAAGGTTTAAGGAGAAAAATAATCGAACGCCAGTAAAAAATCGATAATTGTTTCATCAACTTTCGGCCGGGCAATGGCGAATGTTCCGATTTTTCTCCAACAATGAAAACACGCCAGCGGCCCGGTGACGCGGAGTTGGGTGAGCCGATGGCAATCGCGCCGCCACGGTCGCCCCCGGCGCATCGTGCAGTGACGAACGATAAATGAAGCTCGTCTTTTAACCGTTTTCGCGTGAAAGAAAATGTATAAACGAAGGAAAAAGTCACAGTGGCTTTCGGGTCGGATAGTTCATTCGAGCGAGCCAAACGACGACGAAACAAAGCGTGAATTCCTCGCGGAGACGACCAAGCATCGCAATCTTAGAAATCGCGAAATCGAAGAAATCGTCTGCGGCGTCGATGTCGCCGGGCTCTTCGCACATCGAGCCGAAACGACCGGTTCGATGACAATTCTTAAAGAGAATATTTATCTGGTGCATACAAAATTACGATGAAAGAACAGTTTTTCACAATAAAAGTTTATCATTGCAGACAATGCGTCGAAGAAATTTGCAACTATACTTCTCCGATCTTTGCAGCCCGGTGAGGTTAATGAACGTTATCGTGCTGGAAGTTCCAAACTCATCGTTCACTTGGAGCCCGCTGTCAAGATTCTCGTATTGAACTAATCGAAGAGACCCGCGACGAATCCTAAAAAATTGCCTCTAGCTTGACGACGCAAATCCAGTTCTCGTTCACAAAAAATCAACGATGACGATTCAAGCGCCAAGCATCTTGCAGTGGAAGTCGTCAAGAAAATCAGCATGTTTTTTCTACCGGTACTCCGCTGAGAACGATCCAAAGGCCTCGTCAAAGAGGTCAAATATTGATCGTCGTAAGAATCGTCAAAAGTTGTCAAGGAGGTTGGTGAAAAATTTCTGCGATGCCCAGAACAAGGCACTTGACAGTTGTACACTTGAAAATCTGAAGAAATTCATTTGGAATGGTCCGTTGATGCAGAGATGGATGTGACGACGGAAGACGTCGCTTGAATGATAATTTCTCATCTCATGAATTATCGGAGCTTCAACTCGTATCGCTTGGTAAGATAAGCTGATATCGAAACATTGCGAGCGAAACAAATGTTTCTTCGGCAAATGAAAATTTCATAATTTTGAAAAAAATATTTCAATGAAAAGGATCTTTCAATAGTAACGGAGAAGTTTTTTTTTGCAAAGAATGATTGAGAAAGATTGATAATAATTCATTTTACATCGAGGAATTACGTACTAAATAAAGATAACGAATTCGTCGCAAATCTCTAATTCATTGACAATGAAATAAATCTCGCGACAATCTTTGTTTCAGCTGAAAAGTTCACTGGAGGCGCTTCTCTTCTTCTCTTTGAACGACGGTGTCTTGAGCATTGTAACGGCCGGAGCTTCGAAAGCCACCGAAAAGACGAAACATAGAATACTCGAGAAAAGGACTTGATCGAGAAAGACTCCTGTGTGTTTTCCCAAATAAAACGGCGAGTCGAGATTCATCGCCGTTGGCCCGAAGATGATGGGATGAACGAGATAAGCTCGGTAAGTGAAGCGACTGAAGGGATAGGAGCCGATAGAATATCCGCAACTGGTTTTTTATTCGCGAAGGAAAGTACGAGGCGCGCTCGAGGACAGTGCGCCAATTTTTACAAATCCAAGCAATAAGAATTCGAGGCAATGGGCACTTTATATGACGAAACAATCATCAATGTCTTTTTATCAACCGTTTGCCGATCACGCATTGAATGATAATGATTAGCCGCGTACAAATTTGTTTTTCGATCCATTCCGAAATTATTTTCAATTTTTCGATCGTTCATTAACGACAACTTTGAACATTGACATATTTGACACTATCACAATGAAAGATCACGAGTTTTTCCTAGTTTTGATAGATCTTTTTTATTAAGTACAATACAATATTTTTGTTCCTTCGTTAACACCAATCGGCTATGCGAGAATGAGAGCTAATGTGTAATTCGTGTAACATCAATTCTTTGCGTTTGCAACAAAAAAAAAAAAAAAGAGAATCTCGCGCAGTCACGTGTTATTTAACGGATTTATAGAAAAAAAAAACTTTCATTCGAAAAATCAGTACGCGAATGTGATCACACGAATTATTAGTTTCTCGGAACTGTTTGGGTCGTATTTCTTCTCAAATATTTTCCATACATACGAAGATCTATTCAGTAACAGCCTTTAGCAGCGGAATACGAGCTATTTCTTTATTAACGTTCTCATATTAAATAAATCACTATATTATCGAGTTACATCACGATTGCAATTTTCGAAACATAACAACTATACGCCTCGGTGTACTATCATAAAATATTACATATTTCTAACGTCAGCACACTTTTCTTCGTACGCACCTCGTTTAAGGCGCCCCGTGAATTTCGCGAAAAAACATCACGAATTCTTATCACAAATCTTATTTGTGGCCGCGAGCGAAAAAATAATTGCGGGTTTAAGAAACAACGTAAGTAATAATAATAATAAACCTGACTATATTAAACCTCGACGTGCAACAGTATAAAAGAATTTGATGCATGCAATTTTTCGACTTAAAACTCTTCATATATATAGATATATAAATATGTATATAAATAATTCGTGATAATGTTTGGTCGTTTCGAAGAGAGCAACATTTTCGCGCTGTTAACAATTTTTCAACGAGTTATGAGATAATTTATAAATAATCATTACAATCAACAATTATTCATCATTCATCGATTAATGAAATAACTTTATGATTGTCGTCAGTCCCGGAAGATCACACGTTTTTTGCCACGAGCCACGACGATGCATCGAGTAGTATAAAATGTAAATGGCTCTGGTGAAAGTTAAATAATTTTACGTATCCGCCAAACTGTCGTGTTGTCTTCCGGGAATAACGATTAAGGCGATGATAATTTTCCTCTAACGTGCTTGGTCTTTAACGAATCACAATAATCCATTTTTTTCAACGTTCAAAGCTTTTATCCGAGAAATCCGATTTAACCGAAATTTCAGTATTTTCTTGTTGTTCATTTATAAAAAGGCATTTATCGCTAAAGTATTGAACATTTTTGAAAAAAAAAACGGCTTAAAGTTTTTGTTGCCGACAAACTATTTTCGCATCGTCTCGATATTAAACAATGCGCTCAGTGTCGTTTGTTGGCGTAGCAGCCGTGAAGCATGTACAATTCCGCACTCGCGAAGCGAGCCTTGCACAAATCGCAGTACCGGTGCTTGAACACGATTTTCGACGACCGCTCGTTCTCCGGTCCGCCTCTTCGTTTCGTCGTTGCCGACGAAATGTTCTCCGACCCTGTCGCGCTCTGATGACTCTTTGGTTTTTCGACGAACCAATCGAATTGCTTCAATCGACCGCTTCGGAGGTGTCTCCGCTGCGATCTCAGATAAAACGACGGGTGGCAAAAGTTAGTTTCCGAATTCTTTCGCCTCCCGACCTCCGTCTCTCCGCTCGCGGAACGACGGCCTCGAGTTTTCGGGATTTTTTTCAAGGTCATTTCCGCTTTGCAATCTCTCGACGCTTTCGGATCGGTGCGAATTTTATTCGCGCACGAAATTCTTTCCCCGAGATCCCAATCGTTTTCGAGCTTAACGGCGTACGCGCCAATCACTCGGTTCGCTCGATTAATCGCTGTTCTCTCGACGTTCCCGTATTCGATCGTTTCTCGTCGCGAGACATTCGTTCGCGCCATCGAATTTTTTCTCTTGCATTCCGAATAATCGACGGCCTCCGTTCTCGGCCGCAGAGTTCTCGCGCGAGCCTCGAGAGCCTCCAGCTTGATTTCCATCGCCGGAAGAACGTTCGCGCGGATCTCGCTGATATTTTTCGAAGCGACAAACGTTCTCGAACTTCTCTTCGCGCGCGCGGACGAAACTAACGAGGCGCGACGTTTTCGCGGTCTCAGGATGCGCAAATTCGGCGTTTCTCCGTCGGTGCGCGATCGAACGATTTTTTGTCGACGATCGAGATTCCTCAGCGGTTTGTCGGTGCTCGACGCTGTCGTTGTTTCGACGAGAGAATTTTTGCCGCCGAAAATTTCCGTGGCGAACAAATTTCTTCTGACGGCGTCGACGTCGGACAAAACTTGATTATTCTCTTTGGCGGCGCGCCGATCGGGCCTCGGTTTCAATACTTTTTTTACGTCGTCGTCGGTGCAATTCTCGACGCCGTCGCGACACTCGCGAGGCGCACGCTTGACGGCACCGCGCAGAAACATCTCTTCCGGCGGAGCTTGACGGTTCAGCGCGAGGCCTCCGAAGTTTTCGTCGTTGAAAATAGCTCTCGCGGAGTCGTCATCGTCGTAATCGGGCGGTTCCGTCTTTATCTGCACGTTGCTTATCTGCACCATCGGGAGAATGATTTTTTCGCGATCGTTCGAGCCCTGCATCCACGACAACTGGCTCTTGAGTTCGGCGTCCGTTCTCAAGCAGTTTTCGTAAAATTCATGAAACTCTCGAAGCTTGAAGTTGCAAGTGTGACACATGTGCTTCGGCAACAGATCCATCTCGTGGACCTGAAAAATTTGCAAAAAAAAAAACGAAAAATCACGATTGAGTCACAGAAAAAAAAACATTCTCGCAAGATATATATTCACGCGATTGACAATTAATTCCCGTAGCGCGGATAATCGCACGAATTTTCTTGGTGAAGATTCGTCAACGGAATTGCTCTGCTAGAATTTTCTTTCTAAAAGCGATGCTTTTCGGGCGAAAAATGCGGGTCTTCGAACGAACGATTCGATATTGTTTTTATTTCACAAGAATATCATCGTTTCTAAGTATTCGAAGATACTTTGGCGGGAACGCGAGGCCCCCTCGGGGAGCAGCGTTACTAGCGGCGATCGCGAGAACCGTGCCGAAGCGGTCGAGACGCGGGGGAGTTCGCGGGGGGCGATCCAAGGTTCGCGACCGCCTCGGCGGACGCGCAAGCTTTCGCAACATCGGGGGCGGTTTTGGCATTGAAAAAATCGCGAAAGCGCGCTATCGTCGTCGCGTACGATTCTTCGCCGAATGAACGAATGAAATGCATTGTCGAGCCACTTGCGAACGTACCACGATCGGCAATACCGAGTTGATCTTCTTCACGTGATTCTCGCGCTTGTCAAATATTTTCACGGTCAGTCCAGCCTGTTTGCCGCACAAACGGCACACGCGACTCTGTTCCAGCGTCTCCATTGCACACACGCGTTTCCCTCCTTTTCGCGACAACAACAACAACGGCCGCGTGACGACTCTTTCTTTACTCCAGTTCGAAGTTTCGGCTCTCGTTCTAATAATACGCGGCCTCTGCCGCACTGTATCGTGCCGTTGTCGTATCGAGGCTCATTTTTAACTCTCGCAATAGATTCCGCCACAGCGAGCGCGGGCTCTTCGGTGCTGTGGTGCGAGCCTCCCCGAACGCTCCCCTTCTATCGCTCTTTTCACCGCTACTGCGACGCACGCCGCGCTCTGTCTCTATTCTCATTTATTTTTCGTGCCCTGTCAGCAACCTCGCGGAGCACTGTACGTGCCCCCCCCCCCCCCCCCCCCCCCCTTCTTCGCTCCCAACAGAGTTCATGTGTCTAGTTTGAACGAAGTTTCCGCCGTCGCGGCGCTGATGAAAGTGTCGCTTTGTATTCGTCAGTGTTTTCCTAACCTCGTTGCCTCGCGGATCCTGTTGATTCTACGTTGTGCAACGTAAACCCATTGTGTTCTACATAAAAAAGGAAATTATTCGTAAATATCAAGAAACCGAAGTTTCTCGCGATGGCCGAAGCTGCTTCGTCGAGCACGAAAACATTCGCGGAAAAACAGGCGGAACGAATGAAACGCCTGCGTGATCTCCACACGAAGAGGGTGAGTACGATTAAAAAAAAACTAAAGATGTGTCGGAACGTCAATTCACGAATTATTCGTTTATTCGTTCGATTGGATCGCAGAACGAAGCGCGGCAACAGAATCACAAAGAAGTCATAGAGGAGGACAAACGAAAGAAGTTGCCGACGAATTGGGAGGCGAGGAAACGCCAGGCAGAATGGTTGATGACAGATGAAGCAGCGCGAAAGGAAGCGGAGGAAAAGGTATGTTTTTTTTTTTTTTCTCTCAACCGAATTATTTCTTGCTCGTCAACGTTCGATCGATCTCAGCCATAATTCTAGAATGTAATCTAAAATAGCTGAATATTTATTATTATTATTGTTGTTGTTGTTGTTATTAGTCGACTCAACTTATCAATAAATAGTAATGATAATAATAAAAAGCTGCAAATCCATTTGACATATAACTAAATAAAGAAAAAAAAAAATTTTATGAATTTTTGTTGGATAAGACGATTCGTTAATACATCAGAAAATTATGAAAATAATACATTTAAATGTAGATAACAATAATAATAATAATAATAATAAACGATAAGTAACAATTATTATTATTTTTATTGTCATTATTAATCACTGCTATGAATTATTAATGAATACAAAAACAATAAAAATGATAATGAATTAATAATCTTTATAATTATTATTGGACTTACCGGCATTGTGATTTTGCAGGGTCTCGATTACTATCGAGAAAAGTTATTACGCATGGACGCGATTGAGGCGGAGCGCTTGAGTCGAAAGAAGAAGAAGAAAAATCCCGACACGGGTTTCGCGGATTACGAGCAAGCGACGACGAGACAGTACAACCGTTTGATCAAAGGAATAAAGCCGGACATGGAGAAATACGAGGAATCGCGCGAAAAGCTCGGCGCCGCGTTTTACGGCGACAGAAACACGATACTTCAGGGCCTTCACGAGGACAAGAAAGAATCGATCGATCGCATGGTCGACGATCTCGAGAAACAGTACGAAAAGAAAACCAAATTTCATCGAATTCCACGCTCGTCATTTCGTTCGATTGTTATTTTTATTTATATTGACTCGTCGTTTTCTCGTGTATTTTCAGAATCGCCAAACGCGAAAAGTACAGCAGAAGAAGAACCCACAACGACGACGCCGATATCGACTACATAAACGAGAGAAACGCAAAATTCAATTCGAAACTCGAGCGCTTCTACGGCGAGTACACGCGCGAGACGAAGCTCAATCTGGAGCGCGGTACCGCGATTTAGAGTGCTCCGAAAACGAAATCGCCGTCTCCGACGCATTTTTCTCTCACCGCTTGGCGCAACTTCGTCGAGCCGGATAAATGTTCGCTGCACGCATTGCGGTAAATAAAAACGATGCGAGACTCTTCAAGTTTTAATAAATTCACGTATAAGCTAATAACAGATTTTTAGAAAAATTTAATTAATTGCAATGTACACATTTTTCTTCGTGCCGATGTTTCTTCGCTCGTCTGGGAAAAAGAAAAAAAAAAGAAAGAAAAGAGGAGTCTTCACTATCCTATGGCTCTCGATATATTTTTTCTCTTCCGTTTTGCGCTTCTCCTCGTCGCTCCTTCGGCGCTGTTCCATTAAATTACAACGTTTATTTACAGTTTCTTGTTTTGGTTTTATTTTCATTAATCTTCGAGGTCTAATTCGTCTTGCGTCATACTACCCAACTGTGCACCGTTCCTGCGAAAAGACATTGATCTTCTGGAGTTCAGATGAGTTTCGAGTGAAAAAAAAGAAATCTAAAAAAATGTATAATCCGTTCTATGAATTGTATTTACTCACTTCTTGGCGGAAAGGTGTGATGGTGCGTGACACGTATGTGAATATCTTGCGTCTCGCCTGAGGAATAATCGAAAAATAAAATATTATACCCGAAGATTGAAAAAGAAAATTACCATGGTTTTATCTACAGAAAGCGTTCATTTCCTATGTACAAAAATATTTATCGTCTTCGAAAATATACATAAAAAAAGCTCAAGCTGCTGTAAAAAATATTAATATCATTCATAAAAAAATCCAAATGGTTATCTTTCAAAAATTGAACACGGAATATAAAGTCACGAACAGTTCTTTGTTATTCATTTATTATGCACACATGGCACGCAAAGAAAAAAAACAAGTAAAATTACAAAGTATTATTTCTAACCGGGGGGGATTGGATCACAGGCTGGAAAATGCTTAAAAGACAATATATACAGTTATCGTGTTAAAGTTTAACCTTCTAAAAATTATTCAATCACACATCGTGCGTCTCGCGCGAGAACCAACAAACTCGTTGACCATTCGCGAGAATAAATCTAGCCAGCGGTCCGACATGCATGACGAATTTTGATTTTCTTCGAAAACGAGGACTACAGAAATTATTTTTCAAAATGGAAACTCGCCACAGATAGTTTCCGTGGAAAAAAATTATGTTACCTCGTTTAGTTATTTGAAAAAATGGTATATTCGACACGATGTTCGGGCCGCCAGGTAGATCGCCTCAATAATATTTACACAACGTAAGTTAAAAAAAAATAGTAAAATATACAAACATTGCGCAGCATGCTTTCGTTATTTAAAAAAAAAATAGACGCCCGCGCGTCCCAGCGGTGACGCGGACGTGCGAGGCTTTTTCTAATTTGATTATATTGCTTTTGGACTGACCGAGAGTGAGAAGAAACGCGATTCGATTCAAAGAATCGTCGTTGTACCTCTCGATCTTTTTTTTATGCTACGTTCTTTTCTTTCCACGTATTTGGGCGATTTTTTTTTGTTCACAAAAATGCCGAAAACATTGTTGGAGTTAGGGTTTTTTTGAGAAATCGTTGTAAGCGGAAGTGGAGGGCATTCCGGGACATGGGAATTCGTTCGATTTGCGAGCAGCGCAGGCGGCGGCCGCACGCGTACCTGCGTCGTGAACGAGCAATCTCGGCATGTCGCACTGCTCGCATTTGTCCATCAACGGATGATTGTCGAAGGTGCACATTCGACATACCCACGACGGACCATCGCGCTCGTCCCAGTTATCGTCGTTGCGATTCTCGCGAAGCTCGTCCGCACTGCTGTCGCGATCGTTCGTTCTCGCCGAGGGTAATTGCCAGACCGGCGGCCGACTCGGCAAAGGCGGCGGCTCCGGCGATCTCGCGTCCGCGGCTCCGCCGTAATTTCCATTGAAAGCGAACGATTGACCCGTGTAGATACCCTGGTAAAATTCCTCGTTCGTCTCTCCCAGAGGAACTGCGCAAATTCATTTTTTTTGTCATTTCAATCGCATGGCCTTTAAGACATTGAGAAATGCTCAAAATTCTTGGAACTTCACATTTTTACATGGATTCCCAATATTCCTCAATGATACAAAAATCTGGCAAAAATCCATCGTGAAGAAGATTCTGAGAAGACAAATCTCGCACGATGAAAATGCCAAAAAGTTATTAACCAATTGATTAAGAAAATTAATTTAGTTTTCAATTTTTCGGAACACCGACACATTCAGGGGATTTCTCTAATTCTGGCGTTATTAATTTTCTATGGTTGAAAATTCGTGAATTTCCGAGTTTTTTTCGTTTATGGAAATCATGTTCTCTTCTATCAGACATCGAAATGATAAAAATTTCTGATTATTATCCTCGAAATTACCTCTTGGATCGGACCTCTTGTCGACCTCGTCGGCCAGCCGATCGCACTCCAACTGTAGCTGATAAATTTCACTTATCAAATTCTTCTTGGCTTCCTGTTTGAATAAAAAAGAAACAGTTCAGTAACAATCGATGCGAGATTCATTGTCGATGGTCAGCCGGTTTTGTTTCACTGAATATTTATCGTTACTTCGGGAGATATGCCGGATTCCAGAGGTCTCATCAGCGACTGCAATTCTCGCTTCATCGCCTCGAGTCTTCCCTTTTCCGCCCTGAGCTCTTTCGCCAGTCTTTCCTTCCTCATCAGTTGTTCCGCGACCAGCAGCTTTTGATTCTCTGCCACTGAAACCACGAATACAATAACGTTACGAGTTATCGCGCAAAGAACAAAATACAAAATCGTCACTCAAAAGAATTGCGTGTAAAAATATCGTCGCTCGATTTAACTGCATAGGCGCAATTTTCAATTCCCTACAAGAGCTCCGACAGACTATGATTATTTCAAGTTTCTCCAGATTCGTACAGTTTTTAGCGGAGATTCTGCATGTAAAAGCCTCACCGAAGATACTTTCACATAAAAATTATAGTGCATTTTCACAGCCACTGGAAAAAATGAATTGAATCGTTTTTCCGCGATTCACAGAATTTTTCAGCCCTTTCGCATTACCGTCGGAGAATAAATAAACTTCGGTAATCGGGTTAAAGATCTCCGGATCTTCAGCCGAGTCAGCTCTTTCGAAGGCTATTAAACCAGGTGCAACCCCTCGTGGCGTCGTTTCCACTCAATCATCTCGCCGCGTTTTCTCATTGCAACGATAATAATTTCATCGTCGATGAAGAACGTCTCGTAACTTACTCTCGCGCGACTGTAATACGATCGTAAAGCTCGCGATTGACGCAGGCGAAGAAGATTTTTACCGCGGGCCGAGGCGGCGTTGATCTATCGTTATTTACATCGAGAGTTAATACCAGATCAGGTGGCCGAATCGCCATTATAGTGTAGACGCACGTAGTTCCGTTGCATCTCCTCCTTCACCCTCGCCGTCTATCTATAGAACGCGGGCGTGGGTCAGGAATGCGTAAATATCGTTTCTCGTGAGTTGATGATAATAACGTGGGTGTCTTTGCACCAAAGCCCGGTCTACAATAATACAACTTTAGTCTTTCGCGGGGCATGACGGGACACGTCGATTTTATGACTTCCTTTTTTTTCATTCGAAAGAAACTCTGATAAAGTCCCTCTTCGTTTTGCAGTTTCATAGCCGTAAGATTCAGGGAAAATATTTTCTGTTTATTGGAGCAATATTTGCAGCTTGAATTGAGGAATTCCCATAAATATGGGTTTGGGCCTCAACGTACCTTGATTTAAAGACAAACGATTCGAGTCCAAGCTGGCCTGGTTCTGATCTCTCGTCGCAAAGCTCGAAGGAGGCGAAGAAATCGTTCGGGCGGTCGAAGGGGTCGTCGGTAGGCTCGTCGGTTGCACCAGACCGATCGTCGGCGCGGACGGGGTCGTTGGGGCGCTCATCGTTGTCGTGGGACGGGGTAATTGGCTCGGAGGGCCCGAAGGAAGCCCTGAGAGAAACAGACAATTTGCCCCCAATTTTACATCAGCGTATCGTTTCCTTCATTTCTTTTGTCGCGGTCTATCCAGCTCTGTGGTAGGAAAGAATTATCGCTTTTGGCTTTCTCAAGAACTTTTGTTTTGCCATTTGCCCTAAACCTTGAATTTACTCTAAATTCAAGGCCAAATTTCGGCCGAAGTAAAATATTGGCAAACTATTTTTCTTACAAAAAATCGATCGTTAACAATTCAGTTTCAATTTTTTTTACAAAGACATTTTGAATGAATTTATAAGAAGTGGAAACTAAAAAACTGTGTAAAAAGACTGCTAGAGTGAAGGAGGTTGAAGGATATTTTTCGTTGGAAAAAAGTTTACCGGGAGGCCTTTCTGGACCGGCTTGAACATGGGGTATGAGGCTGTTTGGCCTTGTCTGGGCCATCGGTGGTCTTATTCTCGCAGACGCCACGCTGCCGACGCTTCCGGGGCCGATGCTGATCTGCAAACGGCTCTGAAATCCTCGGGGATCCAGAGACGACGTCGAGTACGTGAGACTCGAACCCTGGGACCTTATGTCGATCGGCGCTTGAGGCTCCGACGACGGCGGTCTCAGCGTCAGGCTCACCGACGTGTAACTCCTCGTTGGATCCTGCTGCTGCGGATGCTGCTGGGCTTGCAGATGGTTGTGCAAACTCGGCGGCTTTCGCGACTGCGCCGGCCTCGGCTCGACGTAATGCGGCCGCGGCTCGACCACCAGGTCACTTCGTTTTGCAGTACCGATCGGCGGCACTGTTCGTAAATCTGGAAACATTTTTTGCGAAACAGAAAAAAATCATTTAAGTCAAATTAATAAATTTCGAACCATTCCCGATGGGATGAAAATCCTTAAAAAATCAAGCATATCGAAGATTCCATCGAAAATTATTTTTCATAATAATAATATCAAAATGAATGAGTATTTTGTTTGAAGAAAACGCGATTTTGAATTGAAAATAATTCCGAAAAAATTCACACGTATTCGGAAAAATGGACAAATAATTTTTGTCGGAAAAAGTAAGAAACTCACCGCGATTGCCAGTGGGACTGCACGCGACGTTGACGTTGAGTTCGAATCCCGCGGTGGGCGTTTGGCCGGCGCGTTTCCGCGGCGCGTTCTCGAGAACGATCGTCGACCGATCGACGGGAATATTGTTCGACGTCGGCGCTGCGGCGGCTTTCGCCTCGTACTTGGCGCTGACCTTGGGTAGGCTCGAGGACGGAAGATCGTCGAAGAATCCTCTCGTGGGATAAAACGCCGGTGGCGCCGACAGCGGCGCGGGACTCGTCGACTCGACGCTCTCGTTGCAAGCGCCGGCCGGTCGCGGGCGATCGTTCGGCGATTGGGAGTAGCGACAGGAGCCGTGAACTCTGCCGATGTTCAGCGAGGCCGGTCTGTGCGCTCGCGCGTGGGAATGATGACCCTTAGAATTTTTCGTCGTCGCGCTAGTCGCGCTCGCGCCGTTCAAGCTCGCGGCACGATGGTAATTTATCATGCCACGTCGATTGCCCTCAGATTGGATCGATTCTTTTCTGTTGCCGCTGGCGCCGATCTTCGGTACTCGGTTGATCTGATCTGGGGCCGGCGGTGGAAACGCACCCGGCGAAGGACGTGATTCCTGGGTCGCCCGCAAGCTCTGTGCGCATGTCTCCTTGTCGTGACTGTTCTGAAACAAAAATTTGAGCGTGGAGTGCGCAAAGTGTGCGCAATCGAAATACTCGTAAAGCATGTTTTTTCTTTGTCCCTCAACGATGTTATACAATTATTGCTGCTCGCGATCCTCCGACAGACTCGTAGAACGTTACAAACGTTTCTCGGAAGTTATCCGCGGTATTTTTTATCTTGTAGAGTAGACACATAAAAATCGTCTTATCGGGTGAAAAATCCAAATTGCAGCTTCAAATGGGACAGGCGTAAGTTTCGATCGAGAAATCGATCGGCGACATGCTCGGATCTTGCGAGTATTAGTCTCAAAGAAAAATCAACAGGTTCTTCTGGCCTGAAACGTACTGTATAAACTGCAATTAAAAGTAGACAAAAAAATCGTAAAATAATTAAACCAAAGCGCAAAAAGTACAATAAACAAAAAAAATCCGTAAGCATCATGCAGGCGGTGCTTTGCAACTGGAGCCGTGGTGAAGATTACAAACGAACGTGAGGCGTTTCGATAAGAAAAAATAACAATAATAAATCTCTCGTTACTGTCGCAATTGTGGATGCTTCTCGCGGATGCGAAAGAGATAACGGCAAAAATAATAAATTGCACATTATAAATATAAAAAATTACAAAACCATGAATTTTTTTAATAAAAGTCGCAAAAAAAATAAATTAATGAACAACAAAAAAAATTCATTTGCGACGAGAATAAATTGCTCGCATTCGTAGAATGGGCAGAAAACAGGAGGAAATTGGCAAAGTCGATTAAGTTGCGGGGGGGTTATCCGGTGGGCGGGATGCAGCAGATATGAACTCATCAGGCATCACGGTCGTCTACCTGGGCGATGCACTGGGACACGACGTGGTCGGGAAGAGCAGGAAACTGCTGCTTCAGCTCGTGGAACAGCTGCATGATGGCGATGTTAGAGCAGTAGCACTCCCCCATCATTAGCCCCCATCCTCCTGGCGGGGCAGCTACCTGCGTTCACCGGGCGGCAAACTTTGTCTTTATTATTGGTGCAACATAAATCTCTTTCTCGCCATTGCCTCGCGATTGCTGTCGAATTTCTTTATCCTCTGCAATATCGCTAGTTTCCGTCGGAACCCACTCGCCTATCTCGAATAACCACCGAATTCACCAAACCGAGCAATTCGCCGCAACCAATTGAATTATTTCGAAATAATTCATTATTATTAAAAATTATTATAAAAAATACATCGAAAATAAATCAATTTTTTTCGTCTCAATAAATATTTACGACTACATACTGCAAAAGGAATAACTGAAAAAAAACGCTAACGGGACGAGAACCTGACGATAACGTCAAGTGTCTCGTGCGCGTGGGGACGACGTCACACGGTGGAATATTTCCGTGTCGAAGTGCCTCGCGCATCTACTATGTAGCGTCGCCGAGTTATATCCGCAATCTCGCGATTTACGAAGCGCGGACTTCGAAACTGTATCGAAATAAATTCTAAACTTAAACTAGATTCAATTTGCATAAGCGTTATATACATCGGTAAGACGAGAGACGACGACTCTGGGTATCGTTCGAGTGGAAAGAGTTGATTATTCGTATAATCTTCATTGCTTTGGATCGACGTCGCGCGAGAGGTTAGCTCGCCCGACGCGCGGGGGACGAAGGGCGAGAGCCGAAAAGAAAGCACGCGGACAATGCGCTTCGTGGCAGCAGGTGTCTGCGTGCCGACGACGATAGCACCCGCTGACTGACTCTGCGCGTCGAGTATATTTCTGCGGAGTAACCGAAACTGGGTGGATTTGCGCGCTTGTATTAGTGTTGGCAACGGGAGCCGAGAGACGCGCGCCAGTGGACACCTGTGCCGCGTGCCGAACGTAGGAGTTCCACATAATTAGCCGGCACGATGGGGACGCGCGCGTTACTTTCATAAGGGCATTACTCGCCTTTATTATTATATACGCGCGCGCGACGACAGGTGGAACGTAACGAAAAACAAACGCGAGTTCATTCGACGAGACTCTCGAATACAGTGGGAATAAATCTTCATCGTGAAAATTCGAGCGCTCTCCGCTTGTATCGTTATTATTAACATCGCGCCTATCGACTCGTCGTTTAGCTGTAGAATCTCGTTTTGCGAAATCCTCGGTTAGAGCCCGAAGATGCTGCATTTCGTCAGTGTCCCGAGCATAACTGTACGCCAGTCCGGACGCCATAGTGGCGTACACTGTGGAATCCGCATTTGGCAAAGGGCCATTTTACTTTTGCTACAGCAAGGCCCGCGCGCCACTCGCCTCTGCTGCATTAATGCCGCGCGGGCGCGCGCGCGCGGGAGCCGCGAATTAGTTACGCGCCCGTTGTGTTGCTTTTCGTCTTATTGCCGTCTTGGGCAGACATATATAATATATATTTCCGCCTGTATTATGTACGTATATATTAAGATACATGGAGATATATGCATTTCTGTTTACGCCCGCGGATCATGCCGCGCCGTCCCGCGCGACGTCGCACCGACGAAACTTTTGTTTCCCCCTCCACGCCGCCTCTTTCGCAATTGGGCGCGCACGATCGCGGCACTTGTCGGAAAAACTTTGTCGTTTGACAGCGCCAAGTCTATCGAAATTTATTGATGCATCAAAGCTCGGGGTTATTAGGAAAACGTACGAAAGAACCGCCTCTCCCGCGCCACCGTCGAAAGTACATTTCGCGGATAAAACTCGATTCGCAACGGTCACGAAATAATTCTATGAACGACGGCCAGGCGGTAGCGCGCGCTCGCGCGGGCTTATAAAATCGTTCGACGTAACGCGGCGATTTCGTTATTCGAAAACTCGACAAGCTTGCCAGCACTTTTCTGCCTCGGGTCGCACCACTTATGCCAGATGGTCGGTTATCACATCATGAAAATATGTACATACAGGCGAGAGTCGTGAATTTGTGGAGAAACATCGAGATTAGGCACGCGCTCGAAGGGAACAGTTCAACGTAAATTTTTTTTTTCATTTTTTTTTTTTTTTTTCTTGAATATCGAACGAAGACCTACTTTCGGTCTCGAACACCCACATGGAAACCACAGGTCTCTCAGTTTTCGTCGATCCCGTGGAAGGAACAGAAGATTGTCGTTACACGACGGAAGTCGCAGTGTCGACCACGGCGGCACGCCGAGGCGGCGCACGCTTTCGTCGACTGCGACACGCGCACCCGTCGAGGCAGAAAAAAAAGAGGAAACGCCGAAACCACCGAGGTACGGGCGAGATATTTGTGTCATGAAAATACCGAGGGTTTGGAATATAAAGCGCTTTTGCCCACGAGTATGTGGGATTCAATATAATAATAAATCATGCTGACGACATATGTGTTTGTTGTACAATTTTCTTTTCCATCTCGGAATGTAATTAAGGGACTACGATTTTTCGAGATAAATTCTTTGTCTTTCACTTTTGTGTCTCGCATGGGAAAAGGTCGCGATTGGAGGGTCCGTGTTAATCAAGTAGCGATCGCGCACGCTGATTGGCTCGCGCTACACCCTTCGCGGTGTCTCAATGAACCACGCGGTGTTGGTCTTATGCCAATAAATAAAGATGCAGCCGAACATGCTCATCTCGCACCCCTCGCTCTACCGAGAATTTTGAATAAAGTACGATTTACTTCACTCTAAAAACGATTGATCAATAGCTAAAGGTTTTTCCTTTGTGTATAAGAATGCTTGAGAAATTATTCTGGCGATAAAAACTCTAACAGAATGAACTCGTTCTGGAAAAAATATCGTGGATCGACCGGATTAATATTGGTGCGTTCCAGCGGGACACCTGTTAGGCTCGTGTCAAGCGCGGGATTAACCACGTAACCCAGTGCGCCTTCGCAGGAAATGGGCAAAAACGTAAATAATAATCGCGGGCGAAAATGCGGTCATATGTGGGAAAATATTTGTTTCCTTGGACGAGCAATGGTCCTTAAAGAATTACGGTCTCGACCGACCGAGAATATTTTAATTATATTTTTATATACTTGTTTCCATTGACTAATTCGTTAACATGATGAAAAACTAAACATATTATTGTAAAAAAAAAACTGTTTTCTACATTTGCATGCCTTCTGCCTGCTCTGTCGGAGTTTCCATTAGCCATTTTTATATGCAACAAATAAATATCTAAGATGCTGATCAATTTATTATAAACGGAAGAAAAAAAATGTAAATATAATTGCACTGCAGCGCAGTTCGCGGATATTCACCCGGAAACCGAACAAATCAAAGGCGCATGAACTTGGCGCGGGGGTTCCCTTTCTCATCGGTATGCGCGCACTGGCCGTACGTATGTCACACATCCAACAGTGGGTTTCGCAATCGGATAGACGATAAAGATGAGAAAGCTTCCAAGAAAAAAAAATAGTCTGATAATCCGACTTTTTTGCAAAATTTCTCCATATGCGAATAATCTTATCGAATTACTTTACCGATACTTCTTCTATGCTAAGAAATATAGATCATTTTTACTTTCGACAAAAAAAAAAATCTTATCAAGAAAAACTTCAACTGGAAGTCTTCAACAGAGGTTTCGGAACGATAATCTAAATCCGCTTCAACAATATCGTTCGAAAAATATTAAAAACTATCCATTCGAATCGCACATCGTCACGGGAGCTCAACGCGTAAAAGACCAAAAAGTTTCAATTACTTTTTTTCAATGTCAATGTGGTAAAATTGATATAGCATCCGATTTGAACCCACAATAAGACTTATGAAAGACTTATTTTGCGAGTTTTTCTTATAATTACTTTCCATTCTTCTTTCCGTAACTGTTTAATTCGCTGTATCGACACACAACATAGAATCGCATTCCTTCGTATTCCCCCCTCCCTCCCCCCGCCCGGCCAGGTGTATTTTCGTTACTCGTGTGTAACATGGCCGCTAGAGGTAGATAAAAGTCAACGAGGGAATGGATAGATATTTATAAGGGCTCTTCGATCGAGTTCCAATTTTGCTACCCGAATTAATCGCATTATCGAGAGGAATGCCTAATTGAAAGAAAAAAAAAAAAGTAACCAATGACGATTCGTTCGTCTCGTGCGCGTCGTCTCTCGTTTACCAATTTTTAAAAATACATTTCTGGGCGAAAGAAAAACTTACCGGACCGAAATCATCGAAACACTTCCAAACGGAATAGATAAGTAGATCCAAGATAATGAGGAAAAAAAAGATGAAAGATGATCGAGCGAAGAGGTAACGTCGCGGCTTTGATGCACTGTTGTTTACGTTGTTGCTTTTTTGTTTAATCTTTATTTATCGTCCGCCCTCGTTACCGAGACTTTCGCATTGGTTCGCAGAGATCGAGAGGAAAAAGTGATTTCGTTCGTTTCGCCGTGCGCGAAGTCAAATTTCTTCGAGAGGCACCGACACAGTCCTCGGTGTCAAGTCGCGAAGCTCCTGCTCTCGGGCGAGCGAATTTTTCATTGCACTACGAAAAAAAAACAAAAATGCTCGAGCGACCGATCGAGATCGACGGTCGTTCGTCGACGTGTATTCAATAATCTTTATTCAATCCGTCTGGCACTCGCGTGCGAGCGCGTCTTCGACTCCGTCGCGGTGGATTTTCCAAAGTGACGAGAGGATACGCGGCGACCGTCCGTCGGGGAGCACTGATCAGCTGTGCACTGAGTTCCAAACCACGGCTCTCGCCGTGAGGCACGTTGCAACTTTTTTTTTTTCACGAGCCCTCCTCAGCGCGTCGAGGCTTCCCCGGCATCGTGAGAATAATCGTCGCAACGATTTTAATCGTTCCTTTTCGCGATCGGCGAGATCGAGAAAATCGTGAAAAAACGTTTTTGTCGTCGCGATAAAAAGCTTCGATTCGACTCGCGCAGTAAAGATGGCCGACGAGTGTTACGACGACGACGACGACACGCTCGAGCCCTCCTATTTATGAATGAAAGACGCGAGCGTTGTCGTCCTTGTCGCTGCATCGTAATCTTTCGCCTCGTCTCGCTTTCTCCAACACGCGCTAAAACGCGGCAAGAAAATCTTCTGTCCTCAACCCTCCCCGCCCCCCCCCCCCCCCCCCCCTTTTTCTAACACGTCGCTGCTATTTTAAAACAGCCAGAACTTACGGCCGCTTTCGGGACATGTTTCCTCTTTTTCTTTTTCCATGCTCTTTTTTTTTTTGCTTTTTTTCACCGCTTTTCGACTACGCGACAAGTTCTATTTTGTACCGATCGGCGCCCGAACATTGCATCTTTTTGTTTGTCTTCTCTAAGAGCCGTTTCTTCGGAATCGACGCGGCGCAATCTCGCGGAATTTTGAATCCCGATTTCTTTCATTTCCGCGTAGATCGTTGGCAGCAAAAGCTGAAAACGCTCAATTTTTTTTTGTTCGCTCATTGTTTCTACGATGAACGGTAAATTCACAACTGAACTAAGCGAGTTCGCTTGGTCAGTATAATCGAAATAAAATCAATGAAAGAAACGAAAAATTGAAACCGACGGTCAAAAAATAAAAAAAATTCGCGATAAAAAAATTGAACTTGAGGAAACCGAAAAAAAATCGAATAGGACAGTTTTCGAACAATTCGTATTTCTTTCTAGTCTCAAATTATCAGGGCCGAATCCTTCCTAAATCCTTGAAATCTCGTCAGTCTCGAAATCCTTGCGACGAGGAAGGATTTTTTTTTACGGAATATATTGGCAGGACGATTTACTGTAAACACTGGTATATTTGATTTCTCTTCTTTACGAGTATAAACCAAAGTGTATAGCAATACAATATTAATTCAATAATTAATTAACCAATAATAATATTAATAATAATAATAATAATAATAATAATAATAATAGTAATAATATGATAATACGGGAATAGCGATAGTCAACACCTTTTTTTTATTTTGCCGATCGCGTTTCCTGGTTTTTACTTCTTTTATTTATTTATTTATTATTTTTACGCCAGAGGTGTTTGTCGTCGCGGCGCGACATTCGGAAAAGAAAGAAACATGTTGCACTTTGTTTCTCGATAAAAGGACTTTGCGTTTATTCCAAGATTGTCGAACGGTGACACGGGTGAGGGTCTTCGAATTTGGCACAAAAATACAGGAATCTGACCGACCGAACACCCGTCTCATCGTTCTTCTGTCGTTTCGCGTCTCTTTTGCGATTGAAAATTTCCGCTCCGTGCGCGCAATTTCGATCAACGAGGACACGCGCGATCGTCGACGGGGGCTGATATGGGAAAAAAAAAAGAAAAAAAAGGTTTTCAATTTTTCGCGACTTCTTTTACATTTCCAATACTTGCGTAAAATTTTCGCGAGCATAGCTAAGAAAACGTTGTAACAATTCGTAGCTAATTGGGCTCGAAAAGTCGAAGCCTCGAAGAAAATAAAAGATATACCGATTTTGTTTTTTCTATACGGTCGATCCGTTTACGTATCGTGTTCAGTCGAACGAAAGTCGTTTAGTTACGTAAAAACAGCGCGCGTGGATCCGCGTAGAATCGAAAAAAAAATTACAATTTCCCTCCCGAGTGCGAGCGTTCCGAAAGCCCGCAAACTGTGCATAAACGATTCGTCGTTACACAGTCGAACGGGAGGACGAAAAAGAAACGAAAGAAAATTCGTCACACAAGCGAAGTAATCCAAGTGCGAGAATGCGAGATAAGAAGAGGGATCTCGCAGACTCCGAGGGGGGTCACTCTAGAAAAGCGTCACAGTTTGTTATAATTTTTTTTTTTTCTCGTGTATTTCGTGTCTCGTATATTGTTCGCCTATCTATACTTCCTTTTCGTATTTCTCCCAAAGGACCGTTACTCGCGTGTATATATGTCTCTTGCGATAAAAAAGAAGCTAATGTTCCCCTTCTCGTAGACGAGAAGGTCAATACTCTGCGTCGTAATGCATAACAGCGACATTGCAAAAAAGTTTTCATAGCAAACGTATATCGATATATAGATTTTCTTTGTAGTCTAAATTTCTTTTTTCTCGTTTTTTCGACTCTGCTTTCCAATTTTCGATGATTCTTCGTCAGAATTGCTCTTCGCGAGGCGAACGACCGTGATTGGGGAGAGACGGATGAGCGACGATTGTTCCGCGTTGCGAATAGGGAGAAAAGAACCGCGCGGGCTTCTTAGTCGTCGTTGACTTCGATCGGGATGCTGGTCGTGAACGTAGGCGTCTCCAATTCTTCGTGCTTCTTCATCTTCATGCTCTGCAAGAAATGAGAAATGACGACGATCAGTATTGAGAGAAATTCAATTTGAAAAATCTTATATTGAATATTTTTACATGGCTTTCTTTTATATAAGACATTTTCTGGGTTTTTAAGCTTTATTTTGGTATATTTTGGTGTGCATTATTTCCTGAATACACCTGAATTAACTGATTTTTCCCTCAGAACGGACTTGAGCGGTACGAAAAAAAAAAAATTCCAATACGCCGTGGAAAAATCAATGGAAACGACCGACTAGAATAATCGTCGACAAACAAGATCTCGTTCTTGTGTTAATTCGTACGAATGAAAATTAAGCAATTGCCTCCAATTGCCGATAATTGTCGCGTGTACTTTTCTAATTGAATTAACGAGATTCCATTCGGCCGATAGGTGACTGCAAAGTTTTGGCTTTCGTTGCGTCCCGCAACAATTTCTCGTCGCGCTTTGAGTAGGAGAAAAATGCGGCGTTTGATTGGGGGGTTTTTTTTCTTTACCTGTTGCAGCTTGTAATGATTGATGATGTCCTGATCGGCGGGACAACTCTGTAGGAACGCGTCGAGCCTGTACATGTGATGCATGTATCGCCACAGGTTAACGAGAGTCTCCGGTATTTCGAAGTCCGCAAAGTATTTTCCCGCGACCCTGATGTGCTGGAGACGCGGCATGAGCTCGCAGTCGAAGCAGCACATCGTGTCGCCGGTCAAGAAGCGCGTTCCTTTGCGCCCGAGGTGCTCGTCGATCTTTCGCAGATGCGCCATCAGCGACGACGATTTCGGATCCTTGTCCTTCTCCTTCGCGTTCAGCAGAAGTAGCTTCAATTTCTGCAACGACGAAAATAAATGAATAAATCAACAAAATCCATAAATAAGTCAACAATAAATAAATAAAAACTCAGACTGAGAAAATGAAAAAACATTATTTTCCGACGAGCGTAAAAATTGCACAAAAACAAGAAGTAAAATTTGTTTTTGAATTTTTCAAAATATTTTTTTACTCACACTGAACAAATTTTCGACCAGTGTCGCGACTTCTTTGTCCTGTACAAATAGATTGTGACCGCCCGGTATGTTCTTCATGATGTGTCTCTCGATTTTCTCGTTCTCGAGAATCGACTCGCCGTTGTCGATGAGGATCGGCGGCGGTGTCGCTTGGAAATTCGTGCGGAAGTCCGGCGGTGGTTTCTGCATGTCGACCGTCGTCACCTTCAGCGATATCGTCTTCAGCTCCGCGAGCAAGTACAGGTCCATGAAGTACTCTTGGCAGAACAGACACGCGCCCTTCCTTCTGCCGTCTATCGTCGAGGCCTAAAAAAAAACAATAGTTTTCTTACAATCATCGAAACAAAACAACAATAATCTTGATGTGAAAATATAACCAAACCTAATATAATTTTTTTCTCAAAAACTACTTTTTAAAGATACTTCTTGTCGATTTTTTTTGGTTTTGAAACTATATTTGTGTGAAAAAATTTTATATTATTTGTACAATTAACGACCAAATTTAATGATATTATTTATATTATAAGAACGAAAAATCAAAATTCTCTTCGATTCATTTAAATCGCGCCCGAGTGCGAAGTACGTGAGACGACGGATCTTCGGCAGCGAGTCAAGAGGATCGTTTCGCTCGCGTGTCTCGCGATAATTACGCAACAATTAAGGCAGAGCGTTTGACAAGTGTTTGTTTAGACGATTGAATAGACCAGCGTCTCGTCATTTTTGTTCCCGTTAGAGCCGTTCTTTCTCTTTTTTTTTTCCATTCCCACGTTCCGCGTATCGCTCGACAGGACAAAGGAATATTTCTATTCGTTAATCATTTGAGCCACGAGGCTGAGCCGGCGCGACGCCGCAAATAGCTGACTTCTTCGATCCTGACGCACCTGTTTCTCATTTTTCGTGCGTTTTTTGTTCCTCGCTTCGCCCCGCTCGCCGCGAAGCGACTATCGCTGCGTTATGCAAAATTAATTCGAGACTCGAGAACGGTGGCAATGAAACGATAAAGAATCTTCGGAATCAAGCGCTCCGCGTGTATCGCCCCCCGCGTTTCCTTTCCCCCGCCGCGCCTACGTAACTCACGGCTCTCGACGTCGTATCCCCGCTGATGACGCACAGATATCTCGAGCGATCGACGCGTTTGGGTATCCTCGAGGAAAATTGCGCAATGCCAGAAGCCAACGGTTAAATAATGTTTACGAACTGTTTGTCGGCGAGAAAGTCAAGGCATTCTCGAGAGCGGAATTATCATGTGAAATAACTGCCCCTCGAGAGCCGGTCAAGGTGGTCATTTTTTTTTGTCTCCTTCAACGATCGCCGTTGTCATCGGCTCGCGATCCTGCGGTTAATAATGTTCGCATGGATACTTTCGGTACGACAAAAAGAACGTTCGCTGCATTGTCGGATGTTGGTCTATCATTTCGAGGATCTTAACAAAAGAAATCATTCTTGGTAATGAGTACTGGGATTTTTTTTTAAATTTAAGGCGACACAAAGAGCCTCAGTCGGTAAGAAAATCTGCAATACACTTTTTTTTTTCTTGTTACCGACTAAGTCTTTTCGCATCGTCTTAAACAGAAAAAATCTCACTCCTTTCAACTAATCCGGACCGTTCGCTATCAAGAACCATTTTTTTTAAGGCTCAAATCAAATTGCCTCGAAAATAAAATCATACATAACGCACATATCACCTTAAAGGTTCTCTACGAATTTGTAATCATTCAAAATTAATCGATGCCCGTGGAAATCCCAGAAAACCGGCAAAAACTGTGTTTCGTTAGCCGCTCGCGTGTCCCCTGCAATTACAGACGTTTTTTCGTTCATGTTCGAATGTTGCAAGACTCGTACCGTTAAATATATCGATAATCAGAGACTACTCTTCGATGTTCGAAGGCGTGTCGAATTCGCTGAACCGTAAGTTCTTTTTTTCATCGGCCGGATCCACGAAAGAAAATCAATGCAACATGGTCGAAAGTTCCGAGGAAGAGAAGCAAAAAAGAATTACGGTTAGGAGCGAACATAAGCGTGGACGACAGCGGTGGAGAGAGCTCTACACCTCGATGCCACGAGCGAACGCGCGGCTAAGGAGACGCGAAGGGGGAGGAGTAAACGGACGAGCATCGCCGCAGTCCCTACCGATCTCGCCCTCGCCCGCGTCAGCTAAATATAACTTTTTCGTCGGTTCCCAACGGGTTTTCTGAATAGCGTGCACAATAAGCTCGCGACGTCGAACCTGCGTATTCGTCGTTACGGGCCCGCGTCGCCGATCCGATACGGTGTTGAATTACGCGCACGGCACTCGAAAATTCGATGCAAGTCGAAACGACGCATCGGTCGAAATTTTTTTTCCGAAACTCGACAAAAGAAATGTCACCATAAGTCACATTTAATTCAATATTCGTAATAACAGTAATTTTTTTTCACTATTATTATAGCAATATTATTATTTTGGAACCTTTTCAAATATTATTATTATAAAGTTATAATTGAATGAAGTCTCGGATTTCATTTCTGTTTTTGTAATTTCGTTGTTTTTTTTTTATGTAGAATGTATTGTGTTTAAAAAAACATGCCTAATCGCGTCGACTCATGAGATTCGAAGAATTTCATAGGTGTGAGCGGAACAGTGAGATTCGAGAATTTATTTCTTCATCGTCTGTTAGACCCGGGTACGCCGTATCGTTAGCGATCCAATGGGATGCGCGCGCGGTATTCGTGTCATTGGAATAAAGCGCCGAGGGGTTTGCGGGCCTTAGTACATTGGAGATGGTAAATCGCGGATGAAAATGTCAGAGCGTGTCCCGTTGTCCCGCGCGCGCGTGTTTCTTCTCGAGGATTATTTGCCCTTCTCCTTCACCTTCCTCCTTTCTCTATTACGAAATTCATTAAAAAAAAAACAGATTCGTCCTGTACTCGTAACCGCGAGCGACGAATTGTATTATCATCGTGTCAAATAAATAACATTGTTGCAAAAAAAAGGTTTGATCATTTTTTTTTAACGTTAGTTAAGAATCTGATTATGTTATTATAGATAAACAATCGGTCCCTAAAAAAAGATATATATATGTTGAATAGAGAGAGATAAAAATTGTTTTTTTTTATAATTTCTTTTAAGGATTCTTAATAAGTGTTTCCTTTACTTACAAAATTATTTATTCGTTAATTATTATTTATTATTGAGAAAAAAGTGGAAATTCGATTTCGAACCTTCGCGTACATCCCCTTAAAGTCTGCATAAAAAAAAACCGACGATACCGAAGTGGTTCAATGCAGCCCAACAGGTTATATCCCGAGACCCGTTCGACCGGTACGGTCGTGCTAGCTACCAGGCAAATGGGCGAATAGAGAAAAATAACGAGCGGCTCATTACGCGCGAATCCAACGTCGGACGAAGACGTCAAACTGTGGTTCGAGAATCACATTGCATTGATAACAACGCTACGATCGAAATTCAATTCCTTCGATAGGAACCGGAAAAATTAAAAGATGGTGAAATTAATTAATTAAAATTGAATTAATAGAACGTTCGAGTTCCTTATTGAGCGAAATAAGAGAAAATCATTCGAATAATCCTACGTGGATATAATTTGTTTTTTGTAAGAGTCGAGTTTCTGCGCTAACGGGAAGGTTTGTTGCCTCGGCGAATTTACGCTGCGCTAAGCAGTAGTGGCGCTCGCGGGGAACGCGGACTTTTTCGTCGTGGAAGGAAAATTGAAATCGAGAAACGACCGGCAGGGTCACGTCCACCTGCGCCGCGGCGCACGTGCCGTTGAAACAAAATTGGCACGCGCTCACCTGACCCCTCTTTCAATTTTTTTATCTCATCCATTTCTTTCCTCCTCACGCGCGCTTCCCTTCTTCTCACATTGAATTGGGCACTTCGAATCTCTTCGAGGCTTTTTGTGAAGCATTATTCAACGCCGTTTTTTTTTCTCCGTTGAATTTATGTGACGAATCGTCCTCGTTGCTGTGACTCGTCCTCAGAGACGAAGGTTGAATTCCTTTTGTGGATTCGATCCTTTATTTTTAATCGCGGCTCTCACGTTACCCGGGCCGGTGTTACGTACTAGCTCGCTCAATACCACCGCGAGCAACGTGTTCACCTCGCGATTTTATCACAATTTTACAGCATTGTTGAATAGTTTTTAAAAATTCGATTTTGAAGGAATTCGTAATGGGAGTCAAATATACAATTTTTTTCTCATTCCCTAAGTAAAATTTAATGCTTTTGTTCACTAAAAGGTAGAAGTGTTGAGAATCTTGAGAGATTGTTTAAAAGTGTGAAAAACAAAAAAAATGTTCGCGAAAGAGTACCTTGTTTTATTTTTCGAGGCGTTTGTTGATGCACCATTCCCAGTGAAAAAGATGCATCTAACGCGAGGCAAAAAAAGCAGGTTATTCAAATTAGCAATAACGACGAGTCTTTGATGATGGCAGATTTTTCTTATCGTTGTTTTTTATACCAAATCATGAATCGGAGATTTAAAACAAAAAATCTTAACTTGTCGATGAGTCGTCATTGTTACTAATTCCAGGAATCCGTTTTTTAATTTATTACAAATCCATTGCTTCCGCTAAGCTTTTTTATTTATTTTTTTTCCCCTAGTATTTCAGAAAAAATGCAGTAATTCCCGTTGGAAAAAGCTCGATGCGAAAAAAATGTTCATCGTGAAAAATACATTATTTTATTTCTTCCCGTAGATTGTTTAAAAAAATCTTGACACGGTTTTCGAACAGTGAAAAAATCTATCTTAAGTGACGCTACAAAGAATCGAAATCGTCGTTTCAATGCCGTGAGGACGGGTCGTCCGTGTTTACGGGCGCGCGATACGCGCCTCTGTGACCCCCAAATTGTTGATGCACGACTTCAGACCCTTTTCCATCGATACGCGTACGAGCAACGCGATACTATTATTACGATAACCGACTCGCTCACTACAAAATACACTCCCAACTTGTATGATACGTCGTAAGAAAGTGCGACGTTCATGCCGCGAGCGTACAAGAACGACGGAGCCCGAGAAGAGCAAATGAGTCACCGTCGGTACCGGAATTCCCGGTAACTCCGTCGCGAGCACGCTCGGCCGCGAAGTCAGTCGAACCGCCAAACAGGATCGACTTGGCGTTCGAATCCTTCGACGGCTTCTCTTTCGCTTCATTAATTATTCCATAACAATAATAACGCATCCGCTAATAACCATCAATCCAACGTCGGGCCCGAGCGAGTTGCCGCTCGCAAAAGTGCAATTGCGGTGAAAATCTCGAATTTTTTTTCGTTCTAACGACATTTCTTTTCGAGCCACGGGATCATTATTCTTTATTAACTAGATCTAAGAGCCAGACGTACTTTCCAATCTCGCAAGCTTTCATGGCTTTTGAAGAATTTTTATCGAGAGACAAAGGAAACCTTGTTGACGATTCTTTGTATCGGATTCTTGAAGAATTGGAGGTTACAAATATTTCAAGGTCATCTTTTTAATCTTTGCAAATGATTTTTTTTCCACCGACGAAAATAGATCGAGAAAGTCGAGAGATACGACGAAGAAACTTTTCTTCTTTTACGACTCTTTGTATCGGCGATTCGAACGGTACTACAGCGAGGCGAGGTGAATGGAGATGAAACTACAAAAGAGCGTGTAGTGTATAAAACGATCCTGAGAGCAGCGTCCCGTTCAAGAGGCTCGATTCGGAGGCTGTTGATGCGTACGTACGGTCGCAGCAGGACTGAGAGGCCGCTCGGGGAGCCTTCTGCGACGAGGCGTTCCGAACGGACCGCGCGCGAGCAAGGTCGGCTCGGCCTCGTTGCCGCGACCTGGAAAACACATCGGGCTATCCAGCCTGACCGATATTCTCCATTACATCGTTGACTCTACGACGGTAATCTATCTTACTTTTTCTTTGTGCCGCACGTATCGACGATCCTTCATTAGTTCGAAGTTTCCTTAACAAGTTAACGAGAAGATGAGAACATGCACGGTTTACACGAGTTATAAAGGAGAAATTCCGAACTTCACTCGGGGACAAATTGGACACGGAATTCTGGATAAGTAGAGCCAGATTAATTTTATCTGATCGCGGTTATCAATTAGCCTCTCGTGTTTGCTCTTGCATTTGGATTGCGCAAGTGCACGGAGAATCTCGAAAGATTTTGAAAAATTAAGAAAGTAATATTTAATATTTTCGAAAAAAAATTTGAATTTTTTTTTTTCAAAATTTGAAAATTTTTCGAAAAAGTCCAATTTTCGTAGCCGAAGAAAGAAAATCGACCCGACGAAAAATACGATTCGTCAATTGCGATTCTCGATTAAGAACCTCGCCGAGCGAACCGGAGTTCGACGGACTCGAAAACAAATGAAATGAAGAAAAAAACTCGCGATACCGGCGAGAAGACCGTGGCAAGAGTTGAACAAGAATAACAGGCGAAAGCCGATCGCTCGAGTCCCGTTTATAGTCGTCAATGGAATTAACCGTTTACGGCTTTGAGGAAACCTTCACGTTCGATCGTATTTGCCCGGTGCAATAATTCACTGTTGACAAAAAAAAAGAAAAATATGAGGGGACACCGTCGCGATTTTCGCGAACGCTTTAACGTAGATGACAAAAATTCGATTTACTTTAATTCTCTTCCTGCGAAAATGTCTAATTCAGTACATCAGAAATTACTCGTAAAGAATATGAAAATGAAAAGATTTATTTTTCTCTAAAGTATTTATTTAAGATAAAAAGGCTGAACTCGCGGGTAAAAATATTTAATCTCAAAGGTAATAAATATGATTGAACGGAAATATTAGACGTCAAAATTGAGTTCATTCTGCGATAATTCGTCTGAGAAAAAAAATATGTTCACCCTTGAAAATTCTCCGAAGCAAAATACAGGTGACTTAACGCTCACGTGTCACGATATGTGTATCTGGGCTTTGTATTAACGTCGAAGAAGAGATATCGACACTGTTGAGCAGTCGGAAGAAGCGACGTTGTCTACACAAGTGTATGAATAATATATATACATAAATACGACGTAAGTATAGGAGAATCCAGAGCAAATCGACAGGGTCATGACCTCTTAATAATAAAAAAATTACGAAGTACCAAAATGTTCTCTTGTTTTTTTCTTTTTTTTTTCTATTTCGACCATGCGATCAGATAAAATTATTTACACTAAAATAATAATAATTATATGATGAAAGTGAATTTTTAATTAATTAAAATTCAATTATGCTGTAATTTTTTTCATCACGAAAATTCAAAGAGTATCCGTACAATTTTCTGGATAATTCTTTTGCCACATTTTCAGAGGATAAAAACATTATTCCGAGATCTCGAGTCTGTTGACTTGGCCTAGAATGCCCCGTATATCGTATATGTTATACACGATATATCGTGGCCGACGAATATCGATCAAATTCGCTCGCGACATTATCTAATCGCGCCCGCTAAAAGCCCGACAGACGATAGATAGTACAAAGCTTATCGACCGGCATGAATATAAAGAACAAGGGATAAACTTAACGGGTTTTTTCTGTTCCGATGTCGAAAGAAAAATTCATCAATGAATTTAAAAAAGAGAAACATAAATCATCGTTGTTATCTTAATTTTTTTTTTTTCTCCAATTAATATCCGAAGTTAAAATTGGAAAATTAATTACATTTTTTTTAACGATAAATGTGAAACAAAGGCGCGCATATTCGAAGTCTTATCTACGATTGTTTAACGAAAATGCCGAGCTTATTGGGCTCGTAACTCGACCAATGGACGTCGCCATTGTTCGTTATGCTCAAGTTCCGAAAGTGGAATATATGTGGAGCATATGTGATTTTTTTTTTTCCTACATTTTCTCCCGTGGACAAATTGTGGTGATCGCGCAGGTTGAAAGTGCAGCGAACACACACACACGCGGGGCCGCTCTCGGGGGCTCGGACGTCTCGCGGAGGTACAGTTAAACAAATGAAAGGAGTATGAGAGCACGGCGGGTACCGCGGGACGGGAGAAAGGGACACGCGCTGACGCTCAGGTATAGCCCCGATATACACACGAGGCTTGACCCCATATAAACCCGATGGTGCTTGGGTGCGTCGATGAACGCCGTGAGACACACGCATTTGGACATTCGAAACTATAGCGACGAACCCCGAGAACTGGTGGTTTTTACGAGTTTGGGAAATCACGTATTTCCTGATTATCAAACGAATTATGCCGGCCGGCAATGAGCGACGAGAAACGCTTCGGTCTCGTGTTAAACAACGATGAATCGTCTGGTTCTCGTGCATGGAGTCAATTCCCGAAGACTATCGCCAATACGGATAGACTTATTAACGGGAAAACAATGGGCAATTCATTACGAATAAATTCAACGCGGCAATGTTTTGTAATGAATATTTTCTTAATATTTTTTTAGACAATGGAAAATATTTTTAGAATTTTTTCTATTTATTATTATCAAGTAAAAAATTTAATACCTTTTGGTATGAATAATAATAATTCTTTTTTATCGAATGATTTGTTGATAATTAAATAAATAAATAACATTATGCCGGTGAGATTGAAGGAACTTTTTCTGAATTCTTTTCGGGGCCCGTCTCGCGCATCTCTATTTTTATTATTTCCTCCAACCAGTCAGGCATTTAACTTTCGATCTCCGCCCGGCTAGCTCCTTGTTCAGTGCAACCGAAGACAAGAACTCCGGGGTGTCCCCCGAGCTCGGAAAGACGACGGAACCGCTCGGTTCTTTTTTTCTCTCCGGCTCTTTTCTCTTTTCCGTTATCCAGAACAACCGGAACACCCGCTTTTACCGTTTAATTGCACCCGATAAAGAAACGTCGCCACCAGTTTTTTCGTTCTCGAGTCTTTTTTTTTCCCCACTTTTGCCGACGATAGAGAAAATTCGTTAAACCAGTCTCAACGACTCTAGTGGCGACGGACGAAAAGTCGAAGCTAGAGCTCGAAGATTTATCGGGTATCGATATTGATAAATGGCCGTCGGATGTATCGATGAATTTCTGCCTCGGGATCGAACACAGCTGTTAATATTTTTCGGAACGATTATTAGTGGGAAACCCGTTATTTTCGCTGTTTCTATGACTCCTTTGATTCTTCAATTCATTGCATTTTCAATGATTTTATTAATTTTTCCTGTTTGTTATTTTTATGAAAATGAAAAAAAGCGCAATTATTTACAATTCAGCTATGTCTTTATGTGCGAACAGCATTCGCGAAGTATTTACAGAGCCCAAACGACTCGTTTTGGCAATTCAATAAAAAAACCAATCAGAATCCGTTGCGTTCGCGCGCGGTTCAACGGCGATAATGAGCATTTTTTTCACGATTTATTTATCCGTCGCGGATCGCATTTAGCGGAAGCGCGAAAGCGTCGCGGAATCGCGACGGAATTGGTTGACCGACGTCTCGTAAGGCGGGCTGTTAGTCACCGCCGAATATTAAAACTCCGACATCGGGTACGCGCGTGGATCGTGAAATTGTCGATATAACACAACGGGACGCTCGCCCGTTCGCCCGCGCTCGCGATCTCTCGCGGTCATAGATCATCGCTGAAATTAGTCATTCAAACAAATATTGTCGAGGACTGCCTGCCGCGAGGCTCTCACGTTAGATACGCAGCCGCGTCGATCTCCGCGAACTAAAACCGGTATAATGCCGAGCTCCCTCGATTCTTCTCACACTGAATTATTTCTCCTTCGTTCGCGACGGCGAACGTAACGACAGATTTTTTTTTTCAAAACACCGGTAATATTCACGCAAAAATCATTGCGTGTATGAATCCATCACGATTAAAAAAAAACGACAATTTCACCCAATAATTCGATACTCAAATAGCAGAATAGCTTCGGTTCAAAGAAAAACCGAACTAGCATCAAATAATTGTTGCACTCCGACTATGATGCGAATGTTTTTAATCGTGATTTTTTTATTTCTCGCCGAACCGTCTTCGCGACAATTTTTGAACGTGAAAATGAAATTGTCATAAAAAAAGGCGTTTTTTCCGTAATGTAAAAACAGGTTGATAAGGTTCTCTTTTTATTGAAAAAAAGGGGTCTTCATTTGTCTATGTAAACACAGTGTGTGGGATTGCGAGCGGAGTCTGACCGAGTCAAGACACCGAACCGCGGTGCGGTAAGGGTGAGTGTAGCAGCCGGAATCTCGCGTTCCACGCCCATTTCCCCGTCGCGTTCGTCGAGTGTTGCGCGCTCGTTCGAAATTGTCAATCGATCTCGACGAATCGACGATACTCAACCGTGACAACGCCGCGAGAGCGCGATTTAATTTAGCGAACATAACGCTGGTCACTAACCTTGATTATAAGCTCAATCTCCGGCACGTCACCGTTGCTCGTGCCATTCTCGTGGCCATCGTCCGCCATTTTGCAACAATAACGCTTCTAACGGATTACGATGATAATAAAAATAACAAAACAAGCCTCGTCGACCGTTCGCTAATGGGATTTATACTTCGGACGTATGAATTAAGGCACTTGTCGGCTCGGCGAACTTTGATATGCACTCCTACTGCCGTTACGAACGTTGTACTACACACGTATTTTTCCGCTCGTCTTCGTTACTATCTCCCTCTCGCGACAGATCTCGACGGAAGCTCACCGAACACTGACGCATTCGCCCGTCGTGCCGTAGCGCCACGTTAAACTCGTGGTCACTAAGATTATTCGTCGGGGCGCGGGTGGGGGAAACGCGAAACCGACCAATGAGCGCTCGAGTCGATTCGACTAGGGGTGAATGTTCAAAATACTGAATTACTGACGGCGCATTAATAGTAAATCATTTAATGAGAAAATGCATAAATATTCGAGGTATACAACATTTAGAAATATTCATGAATATCGGTTTTATTCATAAAAGGGAGAAAATTAAATTCGTCCTGCAAGTATCGGCAAGAAACATTGCGGTATTTCAAAAAAGAGAAACGCATGCCCGCTGATTGTTCGCGAAGCAATCGACGTTTTTGCTCTATCGCTGAATTTCACAGAACTTTCACGATTAGTAATGGCAGAAAAATTGATATTGAAACCGAGAAAAAAGATTACACCGTTTCTATACGACCGCTGTCGCTGACGCGCGATTGGTCGAGAAAAACGGTGCTGCCATCTTCGCTCGGGTTTGTCGATGGGGAACTAACGAATGGCGCGAAATTTGAACGGTAACGCATTTATCATTGGTGATAAAAATCAATGTTATTTTTAGCGTTTTTACAGCGATAATTATTGGATTATTAAACAAATCGGAGATTGAAACTTCAATCGCTATACATGGCAGGTGTATAACGAGTTTGATAGTTTTCTCGGCAGCGTCTCGAAACCGCGAATTTTAATAAACTTTTGAGCTTCGGGACGCACTTGACGTAACAATCGTCGCAAAGCAAGATAATACGCGTTGGAGTGAATTTCTTAAGCTCGTTAATTCAAAAACGCGGTTGTTTCTTCGAATCGTCCAAACGTGAATTTATCCATAGAATTTTGGAAACCTTCGATAGACGTGTCGATGGCGCTAACTGCTCGCCAGTTTCGACCTTGAGTTTGGAACCGGCGACTTTAACCTTGACGCGAACAGTCACTAATCGTTGATTTACCTGTTGATCAATCGTAATATCTATCGCATGCGCTAATCAAGATGCAAGAAGAAACTATGCTGAATCTCCGATGGGACTCGTTTTCGTCCCAGTTGACAAACTCGCTGGACGCCTGTTACGAGAAGCAGTGCTTCGTCGATTTGTCGCTAGTATGCAAGAACGGCACGGTTCTAAAGTGTCACAAGATGGTATTGTCGAACGCGAGCTCGTTCTTTCGTCGTTTGCTCGTTAAGAACGAGCATCCGCATCCGATGATAATACTCCACGACATCGAGGCCGACGATCTCAAGACAATCGTTAATTTCATGTACTGCGGCGAGATACAAGTGCTGAACAGTGAGGTTAGGAGGATATTAAAGATCGCCGAAACCCTCGAAGTTTCCGGTCTCAAGGACATCCGAAGCACGATTACTCTGCCGGAGGACGACGAGGTGAGAAGAAAAAATCTCAAAAAATTCGCGTACCCGGAAAATTCGTTGAAAATAACCGAGGCGAAGTTCAATCGCGAGGATGCGAGTTTCGAGGCGAAAAACAACGCGGACGCCGGTGCGGCGAACTCGATCGCATCTCGGTTAAGAAAGAAGACAAACGCGCCGGTAGCGATGACGAGAATCGTTTCGAAACGCGACGAACGCGGCAGCGAGCCGCGATTCGGGAACAACCCCAAATCGCGATGCGACTTCGGTGGAAGAAATGCGAGTAGCGGATACGATGATAATGTCGCGGCTACGAGTAGAGACGCGAACGAATATTCGAACGTTCGAGACGCGAGCGCGAAATTGAGAAAAAGAAATAATGAACGAGTAAGCTGGGACACGGTGCTTTCCGATATTTGCAAGGAAGATCACACGTCCCTGAAGAGGCTGTGTCTGATGGAAGAGGTTGAGATAACCGCGACCGGGACTACAATGGAATCCCCGATGAACGACGGTGAACCACCGGGTGACGAAGAAGGCGCAAGATTCCCAATGAATTCTGAATCGTTCACGGATTTTGGGTTTTATTTTAAGGACGAGATAGACATTTCGTATGATCTCGAATGCCAATTGAATAACGCAGCGGACAAGCACGAGACTCAGGAATGGGAGCCGATG
Source organism: Ischnus inquisitorius (assembly GCA_963924025.1). NCBI lineage: Eukaryota > Metazoa > Arthropoda > Insecta > Hymenoptera > Ichneumonidae > Ischnus > Ischnus inquisitorius. Next base: position 6,075,371 of record OZ001251.1, on the reverse strand, counting down.
GTCGATCAGCCCATCGAAATATTCAAGAGAATTCGACGCTCGGACGGATCCGTATCCACAAGCGCCAAACAGATCAGTCTGTGCGAAGCAAAGATCAAAGGGAAAGGCTACAGCGGATAACATGCCTGTCTAGTCAAAGAAAAATTGAGAGGTATCGTTGAAATATTTTTTTGGCGATGAAGAAAACATTTTTTTTGTTTAAAAATGTCACGCAACAAAGAAATAAACATTTGACAAGACTTATACATGGGGTAAAAACACGTTTCAAAACTCCCGAAAATACGAATTTGACAAATTTTCCAGTTTTTTTCCAGTTTATAATGTCATAAAAGAAAAAACGTCTATAAAGATCAATATTGCAAAGCCGATTTTCGTATTATAGATATAAATGTATTGAAACAATGCAGAAATACTCAGTCGGTAACGAAAACTGTAATTAATTATTTTAAACATTCTTAATTATTTTTGCGTAATCGAGAATTTGTAGTTTCGTTCAACGTCGGAAAGGATGACAATCGTTTGAATTTTGTCATGAAAAGTTTTGCACCATTTGAAGAAAAATGAATTACAGTTTTTGTTACCGACTGAGCTCGAGCGGTACGGAAGCTGTTTCACATCGCCTCAAGGCAAAGGAAACTGGTTCATTCTCTTAGTTTCAAACAAAAAGGCGAAATAAAATATCAATCGCACACGGAAATATTTCAATTATTTATTTTTGCATTTCTTCCCATAATCAAAACCGGGACACGAACGTTGCCATGGCTACTGCTTCCTATATCGATCAAATAAACGCGCAATAACGGGAGATTATTTTTCTCAATTCCCAAACCAAGTTTGGAGCAGTAAAGTGTTTCCAAGAGTAGAACGAAAGAACGTGAGAGCGATGGATAATACATTGCCAGATAAAAATTTAACCGAGGAAGAGTTTCAAAACTTTATGCATCGCGTGACGGAAGTAGGTGAGAGATTGCCAGCGAGTAAACAAAATCGCGTTAAGGAAAATAGTGTGTAAATTAATTTTCACGAATAATCCTTTTTTTTTTCATTGGCAAAGAAAAAATCGTTAAGAAATTGGCATCGGACGACGCCGGGGAGCAGGAGAAGGGCATGATGCTGGCCGACAAAATTTTGGAGGGCAATTCGAAGGATGAAATTTCGGAAAGTGCCGAGGTCCGGATAAAGAGCGAACGAACCGTCATAAACAAATTTTCAAAATCGGAGGACGATAACGATCCCAGCAGAATGTCTAAGGGTGATCATTATACCGAATTTTTCTGTTTCGTAAAAAACAAATCAAATAGAAGCAGGCCCACAAAATTGTTGAAAGAACAAATGGTTGGGTAGGACGATTAATTTTTATACAAAAAAAAGATAGTTTTTTCAATAAATCGATAATTTTCTAAACTCATCCTTTTACGTGTACAAAATCATCTTTTTTATACTATTCTACAGGCGATAAAATACAAAGACTATATTCTGTAGACTGATCTATAGAATGTTGAACATTAATCAAAAAATTTGTTTCGTCAGAGGCTTTCATGCGAAGTATGGAAAAAGATGCGAAGGAACGGGCGGACGATCGAAAGCGACGAAACGAACGGGCGGAAACATACAAAAGAATCGCCAACGGTGCATTCGGTCACGGGGACTACGAGAAAGCTGTGACTTATTACGGCAAAGCCGTCGAGCAACGAAAGGACTCAGCCGTTATCTGGAACAATCGGGCCTTGTCCTACATGCGTTTGGGACTGTACGAGTCCGCTTTGCGCGATCTCGAATGGACCTTGAAGGTCAACAATTCGAACATCAAGGCACTGCTGAACAGTGCGAAGTGTCACGCGAAGTTGGCGAACGAGAAGAAGAAGAACGAGCTCATCGCGCTCGCCCGAGAGCTTAATCCACATTTGATAAACTACATCAACGGTACGTTGGAAACCCGCAAAATCTTTACCCAGCCGCTTTTTTTTTAAGTTTGTTTATTTTTTTGTAAAAAAAATGATTAATTCTGTAATAATTATAGAATTATTATATAATATTATTGAAATAGAATTAATTGTTATTAGTAACAACCATAATTAATGGTAATAAAGTAATTAGTTATGTGACAAAGTATTTAGCACCGCTTAAGATATAAACATATGAACTTTATCACGATCGATCATTTTTTATATTTTCAGATTTTGAAAGAGAATTGTCAAAGGATTCGGACGAGGAAACGACGCGGCCTGAAGACAATTGCATAGACTGAAAAGTCAATTTCAGAAAACGAAAAAAAACTGCAGTGATAATCGAAATATTTTTTTTTTTTTTTCAATATATATCTCAATAACGTACAACGAATCCGATCTAATAAATGCTCGTTTTTCAGTGGCACGATGGCTCCTATCAACGATTTTTCATGTCTTCCGGCGATGCGATATTTTTTAGTTTCTTCCCGTGGTCACGTTTGCAGTGGCGTCGCGTATTTTTCCTTCAATTCTGACAACGATCTTGGCTCGTGAAGCACTACAGTGCACTCGATTCCCTGATAATAAAAAATCTTTATTAATCATCAGATTTTAAACAGGGTCAAAATCGAAAAAATAGATAAATACCTGCATTCTTGCGGCCCTTACAAAGCCCTCGTTGGCCGAAACTGTGATGCTCTTCGTGCTTTCTCCAGTCGCGAAAACAAGTCGCGAACGATTCTTTATTTTACCGCCGACGCTCAGACGCTCGATTATTCGTCCGGCTTTCGCGTCTTCGACGATTCTCACGCGTTTCTCGAGCTCTTTCGCTCTCGCCGTCTCGCAAGGACCGCCGATGATATCGACGATATCCGTGAAATTTTTGTACGCCGTTTCGCAAACCAAGAGTTCTTTGCCGTCGAATAATTTGTCGAGAAACGGCTTCACCGGTCTGCTTCTTTCCCACTCGGCCTGACCCGTTAACAACGGCTCGCGATAGACGAAATTCGCGCGTCCGTTCGTCATGTTGCTCACATAAGCCAGAAGCGTCGACACGTCGAGATTGAGAACTCTTATGTCCTTGGAATCGAGGCTCGAGCTGAGATTCGCGAATTCAGCTAGTGGACTTTCCTGGCAATCGCTCGACGAGTCCTCGTCGGCTTCGACGCTCGTTTTCTCATCCGTAGAAGTCTCTTCCGAGAGTTTCTACCTCCAGGAACAAAAAAAAAAAATCATTTAGGAGAATTCTTAAAAATTAGAAATCAATAAATTATTATCAGAAGTTATGAATTAGGTCTTAAAAATCTGATAGAAGATTATTTACCGGGTTGTTTTTTTTTTTTTAGACGCATTTTCTTAGATCTCAAAAATCGCTTCTATTTTGCAAACAAAAAACCACAAAAATTACGTCAGATTCAAAACAGAAAAAATTTGAATATTTCTAATTGAACAAAAAAAAATTGAGTCTTAGTAGTTGAAAAAAATTGTTATTGTTTAAGATTTTTTTCTTTGACAACGTTTTTTTTCGTGAGTTTAAGGCTTGAAAAAATTCGATCAGGACGTAAATATCTTTACTTCGAAGAAGAAAAAATAAAGTACGAACTTCGCCTTGGACTATTTTCCCTTCGACGACAATGCCCATTTGCTGAAGTCGTTCGGCGAGTGGTTCTTCGACGCCGCAAGCGAAGTGAAACACGACTTGCGGTGGTTTGTACCGATGCGGATGAGAGTCCGCGCAGGTCAGGTAAGTGTCGGCCTGATCGAGGACCGATTTTTGTCCGTATTCGCCGTTTCCCAGCGATATCAGCGTGAGCGCTCGAGCGTTGCGCGCGATGACCTTGACCCAGGATGCGCCGGAGTCGCAGACGATGTCCACCTCGAGACGCGCGTTGTCGCCGTGCTTGAACGGCCGCATAACGCTGATTCGCTCCTTGGAGTCGAACAAGCGCTCGACCATCGCCGTCAGGTGAATCAAATTCGTGCTCTGCAGATACTCCTTCTTCACGAATCCCGTCGATCGCACCTGTTCCCCGAATCATTCCACTCTTAACAATTTTTCGTCATACACGCGAAAAAGAAACTTTACTCTTTTCTCCGCCAGAATTAATCACGACATAATTCCGTCGTTTTTGAGATCAATCTGGCGAATAAACGTAATATCGAAACTCTAGAATTAACTAACGAGACAATCGTGCGCACCTTAACCAAGAACCGAATTTCCTGATTGATCTTCCTCGCGAGCTTATCGACGCCCTCCACTTTACCCTCGATGGCTTTCAGACGATCAACGAGGCTCCTGCCTTCACGAATCTTCTCCTCCAGACACTCCACCAATTCGTTATCCATCGCGCTTCCCGAGGATTTCTCAAAAACTATCGATAACCAGCGCTGAAATACTTTTCATCACGAAATGAGAACGTTACTGTCGCGAGCATTTGCTGCAAACTCGGCAGCATGCTTGGTGAATTTGTGTCTTTCCTAAGTTTGTCGAGAGTCCCGGGATAATAGAAGAGAACTACAGTGCCAAGAGAACTACAATTGAATCGATGATTTTCATGATTCATTTTTATTTCTTCAGCCCCGGGACGAGCACCGCTACGAAGATACAGTTTTGGTGAGATATTCGTACGCATTGTCTCGTGTTCGAGCGCGAACAGTTGTATTTTTAACAATAAAACACGAAAGTTCGAAATGACCCGCTTATTCGGGGTTGCGGCGCGCGCTGGAGAGTGGCGCCGCCGCAGGCGACTATCGGCACTGATAAGACGCGCAGTGGAGGGGTGACAATAGAGTGTGTCAGGACGGTCGGTGTCAAGTACCATCAGGAATGTCGCGAATAAATGCGCCCGTCGCGTTTCTCGCGTCGACGTCGAAAATGTCGCGGATCTCCGACGTTTCCCAGTATTTTTTAATTTTCTAAGCGACGACCTCGCGCACAGCGGTCTTTCGGCCTGAATCCCGTGGAGAAACGAGTGAACAAAAAGTGAAGAAACCGACAAAAAAAAAATATTGGAAAAATGGAATTATTTCGTACCGATACACATTTCATCTTTGTGCGAGAACGACACAATCTCTGGTGTGACAGATTCACGGGCGAACTCTCGGCAAAATCGGGTACGTAATTCTTTTTTTTTACAGAAACGTAGATTCATCGATAAATTTGTATGATTGTGAAAAAAAAAAAAAATTGTCAAATCGCGTGCAATCATCGAAACTCAAGGTGGTCGCGGCCCGAGTGTCAGTGACGCAATTTCACGCGAGAGTGGGCGGTTTTCAATTCGATCTTCGATACCGCATTTCCCGTGCACAAAGATCGCATCTCGACGTTTCATTGAATTTATTCGTTCGGTCATTCCCGTCACAGTTATGGCTCGTATGTTTTTTGCCGGACTGATACATGCACTTTGATGCAATCCAACGAATTTCGAGCCTATCGACCCGACGGAGTTACTTTTGTTAAAAACATATTCCGAGATTCACGGTCGAACGAGTTACATTGTTGTCGGATCTGGAGCACTCTCGTTGAGTGGCCGAGACATCGCGTGCGTCGGCACTGCTTTGCCCTCGTGTGTGGAGCACGCACATGCGTTTGTAAACATTGAATGCTCGAACGTTTCGCTGGGCATTTAAAGAGCACGCGAGTACACGCTGCTCGATAATAGAAACAAATACTGCGATCAGGGCGAGATAAAACTTAATTTATGGCTGATTCGCGAAAGAATTGGGTTTTAATCGTGGATAGTAAACAAGGTCAATAAAAACGTTTATCACAGTTTTTCTTACCCGGGTTGTTGCATAGAGAAAGAGAGAAGGGTTTGACGTGTATCCGATTAGATTCTTCACTTGCGACGGCGTGTGATTTCACTGGCAAAATGAAAATACAAGATAATCATTCAAAATTGTTTTAATACTTGAATAACTTGGTAGATACTTGAATAACTTTAAGTAGACCCATTGTTTTAAAGTCAAGTGACATACCGCGGTCGGTAAAGAAATCGGTAAGGCTTTTTATTTAAGGAATTGAAATTTCAAGGGCAAAAAATACGAATTCGGTGCGAGACTAACAAACGCAGTGGAATTCTATTTTCATTCAATCTGCAAAATTCGGCGCCCTAAAAAAACGCAGTACAACTTTCATTACCGACAGGGCCTGGGGAACGGGGAAAAGTACTTCACCTTAAAAGTATAAAAAACATTGCGTTATGTGTTAGACGCGAAAAGAATAAAGAGCATCGCAAGTTTATTCCGGGCGCGTGGGAGGATGATTCACATTGCAATAAATCGATGTACAGCGACTCGGTCGGTAAAGAGAATGGCAATTACGTCCTTTATTTTTAAGGATCTTCAAAACTGTAGAATAAATACAAGTTATTAGGCTTCACCTAACAGTCGCGTGGCCGGGGGTGGTCTGATTCTTGTAATGAAAGTTCAGCACCGCGGAAAATAAATGAATTACAGTTTTTGTTACCGACCGGGCTCTGGTCGCAGAATTTGCATCTTCTTAAAACTGAATAAAAATTAATTTATAAAATGTATCATTTTACAAAACACAATGTATGGAATATGGAAAAAAAAAAAAATTCAACATTTACGAGCAGTTGGAACTTCCTATTTTTTTTTCTCGGCGCAGACTGGGAATGGGCGTCGGCAACGAATTTGGAATGTCTCGGCACGTTGCACGGAATAATTGGAAAAATCGAGGAGCCGTCCGTGATGGAGCCTCGTCTGATGTTGATAAAAGAAGTAACGACGGTCGGCGAATTGCACGGCGGTCGTACGGTCTACAAAGTTAAATCCGTCGCGTTTCTTCACATCGGAGCGGAGAACGTCGATTTGGGACTACAGCCATGCAAGAAGCACCAGAGCTTGCCAAAGAAGACCTTTCAAACGGGCCTCTTCGACGTTCCCCAAAAGGCCGGTTTCGCCAAAACCTGGGGAACGATAAAGAGCGCAGGAAACACCATAAAAAATACTACTCAACAAGCCGCAGCGATGGCGACCTCACAGGTTACAAAAATTACTCGACTTAACAATAAAAAAAAATTTACAAAAATAAAAATAATAACTTTTTTATATCAAAATATTTTCATGTCGCGACGCGCAGGTCAAATCGACAGTCATAAAGAGAGTCGGCACCGGAAAGGACAGGGATAAATTGGAGAAACGAATACTCGAGGAATTGGGAAAGATTTTCACGGAAACGGATTCATTCTTCTTCTGTCAGACGGGCGACATTACGAACAGCTTGCAGAGACAGTGCGATTATCGAAAGAGTCGTCTCGAACAGGGAGATCAGGAGGAGCCTCTGTGGAAGAGGGTCGACGACAGATTCTTCTGGAACAAACACATGCTGCGGGACATAATCGATCTCAATGTAAATACCCGCGTTAAAAAATTCATTATCAGCGCATTAACAACCATTTTCTTTTCAATTCAACAATTTTTTTTACCTAATTTTCCATTTATAGACAGAAGCCGCCGATTGTTGGATATTGCCGATAATTCAAGGATTCGTGCAGATCGAAAAGTGCAAAGTCGAGGTCGGCTTCGACGGTCAACCGCAATACGAGATCTTCAATTTGGCGATAGTCTCGAGAAGAAGCCGTTTCCGAGCCGGCACCAGGTATAAAATAGTGTAGAATGCAGGATTTCTTTTGTGCTTTTTTCCCCCGACAATATTCTGGAGTTCATTTTTTTTTCCTTCCAAAAGGTACAAACGACGAGGCGTAGACGAGGATGGAAAATGCGCGAATTACGTCGAGACCGAACAATTGGTCTGGTATCACGATCATCAGGTCTCGTTCGTTCAGGTGCGCGGAAGCGTGCCGGTTTACTGGTCACAGCCGGGATACAAATACAAACCACCGCCGAGAATCGACAAAGGTGCGATTAGCTCGAGAAGCTTTTATATCGAATTTCCAATTTTTTATTTTTATTCGCGAGGCGAAAAAGGTGAAAAAATTGTATTTTTAAAATTTTTGTATTTTCTATACTGTGTAATAAAATATATAATCGGTACGTTTATGAAGTGTATAAAAATACTATTTTTTTTGTTCAGATGAGGCGGAAACGCAGATCGCATTCGAGAAGCACTTCGCCGAGGAGATAGAGAAGTACGGGCCGATCTGTATCGTGAATCTCGTCGAGCAGGCCGGAAAGGAAAAGACGATATGGGACGCTTACAACAGCCACATAATTAATTACAACAATCCCGATATCACGTACACGACGTTCGATTTTCACGAATATTGGTAAGGTAATCGTCGATTGAATCGCAGAATTGCGCAAAGAACGGTGTCGCGAAAGCGTGTTTAAGCATTTTTTTTCCATCAAATAGTGAATATTGTAAAAATCGTTTGGTTTTTGTTTTTCGCGGTCCAGTCGAGGAATGCATTTCGAAAACGTTTCGATACTCGTCAGCGCCCTGGCTGGAGTTCTCGGCGAGATGGGATACTGCTGGCACGACGAGCAAGGCCCGATATGCGTGCAGAAGGGAGTCTTTCGCGTGAATTGCATCGACTGCCTCGACAGAACGAACGTCGTGCAAACGGCCCTCGGGAAGACTGTTATGGAAATGCAATTTTCCAAGCTCGGTCTTATACCGCCGGATGGAACTCTGCCCACGAACATACGACAAACCTTTCAACTTCTTTGGGCCAACAATGGAGATATTATCAGCAAACAGTACGCCGGAACAAATGCTCTCAAGGTTCGTCAAAAAATTTTATAGAAAAATTTCTTCACAATAATTGAAAAAAAATTTAACCTATCTATTACTACTTGTTTTTTTTTAATCAAAAATATATATTTTTATAAACTATTATAAATTATTATTGTAATCAGTTATCAATTTTTTTATATTATTGTAAATATATATATTTATGAACAATCCAATTTTTTAAATAGATTTAGTCTTCGTGCCGACAGTGTGATAATTTTTTTTTCTTTCATTCCTGCTTCGTTTCAGGGTGACTACACGAGAACGGGAGAAAGAAAATTCACGGGACTGATGAAGGACGGTGTGAATTCAGCGAATCGGTACGTAAATAAAAATCTCAGAGTTTATTTGTTCCGTTCTATCATCGAAAGTCTGCCGTATTTATCATTGAATGAATATCGTGAGGTAGTTACACAAAAAAACAATTTCAAGGCGGTACATTACATATTCGGAGCGATACATTTTTTTTGTAATGATCGACAATAAAAAAGCGAAGCCAACATAAAATTACGTTTCATAAAGTTCATATTTCGATGAAATAACCTTTTTTTTCGTGTCCGAAGAATCAATAAGCGCGTCACAGCGTCGCGACGTCCGTCTTCGCAGTTTCTGTGTCTTCGATTTCAATTCACGGGCGAAATGATTCGGGCAAGGAGGGCTCCGCGGAATCCGGCCTATTCGTCGGGCGCGGATCGATGAGTAAATATAGACATTGTAAAGGCACGAGGCGCGGCCGTGCTTAAGGTCTAACGGGAACGCGAGCGAATTACATCGGCGCAAACACTCTTCTTCCTCTCTGTCTCGAGCGCAATCCTGACGATCCTTTAATTTTCCCCGTAGATATTATCGACAACACTTTTTGGATGATATACGCCAGGCGGCGATAGACATCTCGCTTGGCTCGAATATCGACGTTGAAAGCGTGAAAGCCGAATGGTCGGACTATGTTAAGATCGTCGATAATTGTTGTCTCGAACTCATACCCGCGAAACCGCCGATTATCGATCTGCAAATAACAACACATCCCGAATTTCTGTACGCCAATGCTATGTTTCAGTTGACAAGGTTCGTCGCATTTAGTTTGGGTTTTTTTTAATATCTTTTTTTTTCAATCCCGGTTGCGTTTCGTTAGCAGTAAATTCCTCGTCGCGTGATTTTTTTCGCTTCCTGTTCTCGCCACTACGAATTTTATGCATCTTCGTGGCCTTTGCATGGAATTATTTTTTTGCACTTTTGTCAATCGATTGAATGGCTTGGATCGTGTCGCGGAATGAAACAGTAACGAGTAATAACCTCAGAATTATATTTTAAACACTGAGCGATCAGATTTGTCGAGCGAACTTTGGTGTTTTGCCATTTTCTTTTCATCCCTGTAATCCTCGAGCGAGCTTGAAACAATTTTATTTTCCATGGAAAAAAAAATTTGTTAACGAGAAATACATTTTTTGTTTTAACTTTGATATCAATTTATATTCCAGGTATTATTTGAATCGATTCAAGGACGTGTACAGGCAGGCGAGCATAGATTTGATGCTCGGCAAGCCAGTGAGCGAGGATATGTTCCAGGAGCGCACGGAGGAAGAGGACAACGCGGCGACGGCATTCCACGTTAAGTTACTAATCGAGGATTGCAAGAAGCTGTTGATACCCGATCCGGAGATTATTCTCGGCAGTTGGGGCCTCATCGACGCCGACCCTGTGTACGTGACTTCTTTTTTTTCGATTATCATGAAATTGGAAAAAAAAATTCACGAAATGGTTTATGTATTCCGAAACAGAACCGGAGATCCGAGCGAAACGGAAATGGACACGATACTGATCCTGACGAGGGACAGCTACTGCGTGGCGGACTACGACGATCAGATCGACAAAGTCACGAATTATCAGCGCGTCTCGTTGTCCGACATCGTTATGATCGAGTTCGGACAGCCGGAGAGCGGCGTGTCGCTGTTCAAGAACAAGCAGCACCATTGCATCAGAATCAATTACAAGATATCGTGCGAGTACGGCTATTTCCACATGTTCCGCAGCACGAATTTGCGCTTCTTCAACAACATGGCAGTGGTCATAAAGACCGAGGAGGAAACGATAGGTAAGCCGAGAACTTGATCTGCAATCGATCATTTAATCATTGAAAAAAAATTAAATTAATTCCTAAACACAAACTTTTCTTTCGATTCATAAGATATGTGAACAATGTTTTTTTTTTATTGCAGAATCTCTCAAAGCCATATGCGAGGCTTTCTCGGTAGCTGTCGAGATCGCCGGCCTACCAAAGATACCGATAGCGATGAACGTCGCTCTCGACAAGAGAACGAGCAAGACCGTCAACGTCAAAGGTTCCACCGGTCTCTTGGACATTTCCTCGTTTCCCCAGTTGACGAGAAACGTATCGGAGACTCAGCTTTTAGCTTTAAAGAGCGCAGGTACTTAAGAATGAAGAATTAAGAACACACTGAAATTTCATCCGCACTGTTTTTTCAGTCAAGTAATCAATGAAATATATCACCGCGAAAGAAAAGAAATTCCTCATAAACGATTGATTTTAGGTACAAAAGCCTTGAGCAACATGTCGGAGCAATTCAGCAAGCTGAACAAGCTCGGCCACACGATAGCCGGCAAGAAGAGCGGCGATTCCGCCAGGAGCGAGACGAATTTGGACAAAAGTAAGAAAGCCAACGAGCCTCGAGTCGCGAAAGCGACGTTCACCGTAGGCAATCGCGACATCGAGGGAAACCGTAAATCGCGGAGCAACAGCGGCAGCAGCGCGAGCAGTCACGATCTCAACGAAAGACTGACGATGGAGAGCAACGAACTCGAGGACACGGACAGCCCGTCGCGAGTTTACGCCTTGTCCCTCGGAATACAACCGGATCTCGATGACAAACGAAACTTTCAAGATAATCCGAACCGCAACTTCGACGGTTTCAATCTTGTACCGCCCGTCGGCGGGGAAAGATCCAGCTCGACGGGACACATCGATCGAGCCGGTGCAACGACCCCGGAAATCACGATTCAAAGCGCGGTCGACAACGGCGCCAACGAGGATAAGGAACGAGCCGTACCTCCGTCGAGCCTGAATCTTCCCAAGAATATCAGTCACTCCTCGGGCGAAGTCGACAACAGAATACCCGTGACTGTCGGAGACGGTTGTTTGCAGGTTCGCATAGCGATACCAAAAAATTATTTTCCTCAAAAATTTCTTGATGGAACTTTGCATTTAAAAAAAATATGAGTTTGGAAGAATCTCGAAAGATACGGAATTTTAACACTCGCCTATTTATAATTGCAGGCCGACGATGGAATGTTGCACGAGAAGAAACGTTCGAATTCCGAGCAGGATTTGGCCCTGAACATAACGTCGTCGCAGAGCGAGTCGGCGCTGAAGTCCATAAAGAACAACATAACGAATGTGGCGAGTCCGGTCGCGACCACAGCCAAGGAGATTCTGTCGCCTTTCTCGAAATTCGCCAAAGGCGTGCAGACCTTCGGGGCGAATCTCGATCCGCGCAAGCTCAAGACCGGCGGGCAGGTCGGTATGGCGAGGAATTTGTCCGACCATCATTTGGATCAGCGGCAAAAGCTTCAGGAACGATGGGAGAATTGCAGGTCGCACTTGATCGCTCTTTAAATGAATTTCCCGCTTGAATTTGATCTATCGATCAACAAAAAAAAAACGTCGCTTCAGGCATTTTATTACAACTCGAAAAGCGAGTTTCAACATCTCTTGTCTCCTTCGAATACGACTCGAACATCTCTCAAATTTTGGACGCAATTACGAATATTTCTTTGACCTTATTCTCAATTTAAAAAATACTCATCGTTATGTCGCCTTTGCAACAACTCGCTCGAGTCGTTGCGATCGAAAAAATCTCGTTGTACCAGATATAAAAATAGGTTTGCGTCGATCGTTTGCGAGATGAGGAGTTAAAATACCGCGAGAATTATCTCGAGAGCAGAATCGTGCGCGAGCGCTTTGTAAATCTTGCAATTGTCTTTTCGGGCGAGTCTCCAAGAATGATCGTTCGAATGATCTACGAAAAAAGTGGAAAAAAACGTCCGAGAGGCTTCGGACCGGGCTCGACTGTATTCGCGAAGTATTTCCAGAATTTTTTCCCGGAGAGAGCAAAAATCGTCGTAGACACTGCGTTTGTATGTGCGAGAAAACAAATAGTATTAGTCCGGCCGCGACGGCCCTGCACTTGGATAGTCACGAGAGCACTAAAAACAAAAAAGTCAATTCGTTCTCGAAATCCGCAGTTCAATCTATGTGTCGTACGTGCCCCGCTCTTCCTTCTCAATATTTTTTCATTTATTCCGTAATTCATCTGAGAAACAAAGAAGAGAAAAAAAAGGAAAAAACACTAAAGCGATCAGAGTACAACGCAAATAATCGTAAAGTACAACCTCGAGTCAATATTAGATCGATGCTGAATTGAATCGATGGAAAAAAAGAACAAAACCTCAACGACGTTCGACATTGTCGTGATTAGCAGCAAGGATATACTTGAATTAGGGGAACGTCGTTGATAATGTATTTTGTACGCATCGTACGTAATTACGTAGAACGGCGATCAACGTGAAACAAAAAAACGCTCTTGCCGCTTTTATACTCTACAAAACTGGTCGTTCGACAAAGAAAGACTCACCCAAAAAAACACATCCCCGCGCGTTTATTACATTTTTCTTCGGGTTCCTCAAAAACTTACGAAAAACGAGAAAAAAAAGGAGAAATATATTTTACACCAGGAACGATAAAGACGATAAAAAGTATTAAGTTCGACGATTGATTAATATTGTTAGTCGTCATCGACCGAATGGAATTGTTTATTAGTTCAATTTTTTGCTGTTTTCATATTTCGAGGCTCGACAAACGAAAATTAGTTGAAAAATGAAGTCGAACGAATCAATTGACGAATAATTAATTATAAATAATAGAATTCATGTCATATTTTTATCATTGATTATTCGAGGGATTGAATTAATTGAAAACAAATTATCGTTGCCGATAGCCGAAAAACTTGCGCGATTGATTGTGTACATAAAAGAAATATGATCCTTTCGCATGTTAATTCAAAATGCCGAGCTCTCTCATTCCAATAGCTATAAATTACGTTGCAAGGATTTTCATTGTTATTGAAGAATTAAACAAAAAAACTTGTCCCGAAGCGAGATGCGACCTCGCGTTTTCGCGCTTAGAACAATTAGCAGTTGTCGAGCATCGGGAATTCCCTCATTTTCTCTACTTCTGTACAGTATTCCATTTCTTTTTTAATTTAATATCTTCGCAACTCGTTACTGCCCCCACGCTGACAATTGTATTACACGCATTCGTAGAGCGCGAGCGAGTCAGAGACAAGTAAGAAAATAAGAAAAAATCGTAGTCTGTGATCTTAAATTAGTGAAACTAGCTGAGCACGCATTCGACTCGATGTTTCCGCGGCCGATCGTCGGACATCCGAACTCGGCCGCGACGGACAATCCAGCAACTTTCGTCACTGTTGATTGAAGCTTTGTCGAATCCTCGAATTTTGTTTAAACAAAAAGTGTTTTCTCTTCATCTTTTTTCTTAATGAAATAATGTTCAAAATTATTGTACAAAAATAAGGGTATATTTTTCTTCGCTGTTTTTTTCGGCTTTTTATCCCACTGAGAAGTGTTCAAAATTGTTCCCGAATTTTCCTTTCGGCCCGTAACGATAAATAATCCTCGATAGAAACTGCACGAGTTCCAGTACGATTTATAATTCTATTTAATTTCCATTTGTGTTTCGCATACTCGGATTCAACGTGACGAAAGAATGTGCTCGATTATGAAACTACTTAGTTGCTTTCAAAGTGGCTTATCGTTGTATTCGCGCGAACGATGATTATTTGTGCAAAGCATAGATTCAAGTTGGATGATACCGACTCGACGTTTCCGACGGACAAAGATCGTTCACTAAAGTAAAAAAAATTCTAGTTATCCGTGTCTATATACGAAGTAACGTCGCATAGAAAATCCACGAGTTCTTCGATTCGGCGAGGCGAAAAATCGTTGTCGAGGCGTTTCTGATTTCCAGCCTCGAGGGATCGAAGTTACTTCGGAGTATTTTGTAGAATACAAGTAGGGGCTGTAAATGTGCACACTGTGTGTGTTCCCCCCGTGCCACTGCGTTTAACGATTAAGTGTTGATATATGAAATTGTATCGCGAACGAAACGATCACAACGATGATTGTCGCGTTGGCGGATAAAGGATAGATACCGCAATAAAAAAAACAAATTAGAAGCAACATTAATCATTGGGTTTGAGTATTTTTTACACCACCAAAATCCTCTTCCAATCGATCGCAAACTATTTTCAAGAAGGACGAGTAAATGAAGTATTCTCACTTTCTTATTCTTGAAAAGGATTGAATCATCGAAAGCAGACTAAATAAGTAGAATTAATAATTACGAATCACGTTGAAAAACGAAAACAATTTATTACAACATTGAAAATCGAGACTACGAGATATCTAACCAAGTGCCGATTATCGATTATTTATTCGTGAATGACGAGAGCAAAAAAGAAAAGAAAAAGAACAAAACCCTCTCGTTGTTCAGTCGAGGGCGAAGTATTTTTGGAGCAAATCCTCGTAGATGTCCTTGTCGCTCTTGAGAAACAGGCAGAATATTACTTTGTCTATCTTGTCCGGATTCTCTAGCAGAAAACGCTTGACCGTGGAGAGAGCGATCTTCGCCGCCGCCCTCTGCGGATATCCGTAGACTCCCGTCGATATGCACGGAAAGGCTATTGTGCGAATTCCGTTCTTCATCGCCCGACCTAGACTGTTCTCGTAACAGTCCTGCAGCTCGTCCGGCTTCTCGCCTTTGGGTCCCACGGTGTGGATCACATCTGCAAAATTAACAAATGATTCATAAGGAATTTTCTCTTAGGGAAAAAAGGACCTTGATTTTTTTCTGCTGCTTTCATCGCACTCTAACCGATTGCAAAAACAGTTTAAAAAATACGCGAAAAATATTATCTTGTCTATTTTTTTCTCGCTGAATACAATGATCACCTCAGATTTGCCACTTTCCCATCGGAAAGACAAGATATAGCTGTTTGAAAATTACCCGTTTTTGCAAAAATCTTTTCGAGAAAAAAATAAAATTTCGCCTACAATTCTCTCTATTCGAATTTTATAATTTTTTCACGCGATCAAAGTAGAGTTACGAATAAGCAATCGCATGAGATAGAGCTTCAATTTTTTTTCTACATGTAAATTAGATCAAAACTTATCTTATCTGCTTTGGATAAGAAGCCTGTGAATTTAATTTTTGGAGATTAGTTGCAGTGAAACAAAAAATACGAGACACAAACGGCAAGTCCATCGTTTTGCCGCGATAATGAAAAAGCTCAGCGCTTTGGTGACGGACAAGAAAATTGAAAAATTGTAGAAAAAATAATAAAAGTACAATTATATTTAAAAAAATTAAAAAAAGGACGATATCTCACATTTAGCTGGGAGTTGATATCCTCCGGTTATCTTAGCATTGCCGACCTGGCAGCCGCCAAGACTAGCGCACTCCTTCTTTAAACTAGGTCCAGCGGCTCTATGAATTGCTCCGTCAACTGGAAAATAATCATAAACGATAAATAATCATAGCAATAAATAAACCCACGTAAAAACCAACAAATAAGAAGAAAAATTCCTGTACTAGTAAATTAATAAAAAACAATGATAAATAAATTGGATAACAATGCAAAAATACAATAAATAAAATAACCAGCGATAGAAGAATAATTTAAAAAATTGAAAAAAAAAAAAAAAACTTGACGAGCAAATATTACCTCCTCCGCCTCCCATGAGACTGGCATTGGCGGCGTTGACGATGGCGTCAATCTCAAGCGAAGTGATGTCGCCCTGCCACATGAAAA
Organism: Ischnus inquisitorius; assembly: GCA_963924025.1. Classification (NCBI taxonomy): domain Eukaryota; kingdom Metazoa; phylum Arthropoda; class Insecta; order Hymenoptera; family Ichneumonidae; genus Ischnus; species Ischnus inquisitorius. The sequence goes on along the minus strand of OZ001251.1, from coordinate 6,058,803 downwards.
TCTTGCTTGCCAATGCTTCGTCAACCTTCTGAACGACGTCCTCGCTTGTTTTGGGAATGGTTTCCTTGTTTTTCTTCCAGTATTCGCACCAGCTCATTATCTCATCGGTCGTCGTTGCGTTTATCTGATAATGACTTCTCTTCTCCTCCAGCGTCATGTTCAGAAATTTCTCTGCCGAAGCGTGCACAAAAGATTTTCGCTGTTCATTCGTCCTTCGCGTCGATTCGTTACTTCGCAGTAGAAATTAACGATTCGTCTACTCACGTTTCTCCTCCTCGACGGACATGCTCGGCGAAAGATCGGCCGTTGTGCTCGAAATTTTATTGCAGAACAACTTCTCACTCGCGATCGACAGCAGATTCTTGCACAGTTTTCTCGTCGCGAATGCCTGAAACGAGAAATAACAATCATGATCGCGCGAACTCGAGGATTCGCGCGTTTATCGAGACGCGGCGAGAAAAATCACGATCTTACGTTTAGCTTTAGCATTTCTTTCGTTCGACTCGGCGAAACGTGACAATTATCATTCGCGATCGTCCGATCGGCCGACGCATCGATCTTTCATTATTCTTTTTCGGTAACAAGATGTATTTAACGTGGGGCTTACGTGATACGCGACGACGCTGTTGCTTCCGAACGATGCGAAACAAAATCTGACTGTGTTTTTTTCGTTTTTCGCTACGAGCCGCTCAATGGAAAACGAAATAGTGAAGCGTCATTGGCACCGGTGCGGAGCGCGGCGCAAAGTTTGATCGTTCGACCGAGCCACCCCTTCGAAACCCCTCCCCCTCCCCCTCTCCGCGGCTTTATCGCGTTATGCGCGGCAATTTCGTCGCGGAGACAAATTATTTCGCGTAATCTTAACGCTAGCGCAGTTCTAGCTCGGATTTTTTTTTTTTTTTTTTATAGGGGCGTTTTTTTACGCGCGATGTAAAAGAAAATAAAGCGTGGGCTCGATTAAAGTGGAACTTTATTGATAAGAAATTAGATATAGAACCATTTGGGTATTAGTGTGTAATAACATCATCGGTATACAAGTTATTTTATTATTATTTTTGTTTGTTTTTTCCGTTTTTTTTTTTTCTTAGGAATCGAAACCTAAATTTATTCGTTATTCAAGTCCTTTTGCCGAGCGCCTTCTGGGTCTGTTCTGTTTTCTTTTGCGCCGCTATTTCCTTCTGTTTCTTCTCGTCGTCTCGCCGCTTCGCGGCCTCTTCCCTTTGCTGCTTAATTATCGCTAGTCTGGCCAAATCGGCGCGAGCCTCGTCCGTCTTGCCGGCAGCGTGGAGCTTCTGATAATTCGCGTGTGCCCGCTGCTTCTCTAATTGTTCCCTTGATAACAAATCAAAATTTATACACATTGATCTTCAACTTTTTTTGTAATTCAAAGTGCAAAGCAGAATGTACGAAATTATTTTTTATCATAAATCCAAGAAAGTATTGATTTGCGAATATTTTTGTTAACAATAAAAATATACGAATTTCCTGTTTTTTTCGAAATAAAAAATGAAAAATTTACCTTTCTCTTCGGGACAATTCTGGCTTTGAAGATTTGGCTAACGTCTCGTTGAGTTGAGACAATTTCTTTGCTTTCTTCTGTACCCTGTTCGGATTCTCCACTTCGATCAAATTTTCGACTCCCTTCGCCTTTCCCTGCGACAAAAAGATAATTTAAAAAAAGTTTCACATTTTTCCATAAACTAGATTTTTTTTTATTACATTGAGACGCATTAGTCGTTACCTCGGTTTCCGAATCGGAGTCGCTTTCGCTTTCGCTGTCGGATCCGGAGCCGTCGACTTTTTTGGCCTTGTCGCCGCTGGCCTTGGGATCGTCATCCTCTTCGCTGGACGAATCCTCGCCTTTCGTTTGCTGCAATCACCCAATTCTTTCCTTCACTCTCCCGTCGGCCTTCCACAATCGTCTTTACACATTCTTTTTTTTTTATATTTTTTTTATTTATTATTGTCATCGATCATTGAGTTTGACGCAATATTGCAAACGCAGTGCAATACATCGACAAAAAGCGTCGACAGCATGTTTTTTTTGCATTATTCTCTTTTCGCGAAAATTGACCGAACAAAGGACGCCCCGACCTTGAATACTTTGCGAAATAAATCTCCAATGTCGTCGTGTCGGCGCGACGGGGTTTATAACCTATAAAATACTGACTCTCCACTTTTTCTTCTCCTCGTCCTGTCGTCGCTGCTCCTCCAATTCCTCGGGACTCGTGAAGTGACGATTCCGACCCTTGTGATTAACAAATTTACCTGAAACAGCGGACGAAGAGAAACAATAAATCACGCAGCGCGATCGCGGAGCGAGAGATGCGATCCGCGAGGCGGAGAGTCACTGGGCAAAGAGAGGCCGAGGGACCTTGAACGGAAGTTGTACTACGGTTCATTTCTTTCTCTTTTTTTTTCCAAGCAAGAGAAGAAAAAAAACGTGGTAGTTTTTCTCTCGGAGCGAATAAATGAACGAGGCGGTGTCCCGAATGTATCGTTCGTTCACCGCAATTATCCTTACCGCGTGGCATTTTTTCGTCGACCGGACTTTCCTCGTGCTCAGCCGGGACCGTGGAACTGTTTTATTTGACTTTCTTCCCTCGCTCGAATTCGCACGCTCTCTGTTTGTGACGAAATGCGGCGAAAAATACTTTGACGTTGTCCGGGAACACTACGCTTATCTGCGCTCTCTACGTCAAGCCCCGTACGGTCTAAAGTGATCGGCGAGACGAGAAATTCGCTCCCCCCCCCTCGCGCGCGCGGGTCGCTCCGTTCACATTCGATTGTTCGATAATCGATGTTTGCTCCGAATCGCGCCCCGCGCTCGCCGCTCCGATTTTTGAAAAGACTTTGTCCTCGTTGAATCGAAAACAATAATGTCCTAAAAATGTTCTAAAACCTTTTATTTAAACTGTACATAAGTAATCGTATGTATATAAGTTAATTAAATATCGTCTACGATCGATGCTTCATCGTCGAATTTATCGATTAGCGTAGGATTTTTTTAGTCTTCACAGGATTCAATATAAATGGTATCGATATCACAATTCAATAGACTTGAGCCTTGCCCACGTCCTCGTTGTCTAGCAAATAAAAAGTAATCGTAGCGATCGGTAAGTAGTGACGAATAAAAATGTTTACAAAAAGAACCAATTCCTCAATTGCCGAATGCTATTGAAATCGATAACGATGCGACGCAAGCGTTGCGAACGATCGAAATTGCGGGGCTCGAATTATCACAGACCGCGGGAGCGCCTTGGCTACGAAATCGATAGAAGGCAGGTAACTTGTGAAACATTGAAAAGAAGTTCTATCTATGGATTGGCGAGCGACGATTAAGCCCGTGCGCTCCTTTTAAAGTCGTCGAATGAATCGGTGCGACGCTATGAAAACTTAATGTTTCGAAGTACCGTCCGAGCCGTTCGAAGGCCGTTTTGCCTGGATTCAATCATGTACTCGTTAACGAAACCGAATGAAACAATCTTCAGCGATAAAAAGCCGCGGGCTTTGTCATCGAGAATTCCATCAAAATGCGCTCGTAAATGCAAGAATAAAATTTTAGGAAAAATAAGATATCGTGTTGGCGATAATTCGTTTTCATTATATGTTGCTGTTGGGATCGAGCTTAACGCAGCATTTTATAGTCACGTAAGGTATGCCGAGCTCGAAATCGTTTCTCGGCCAATATCTCAGCACCGCCGTCTGATGCGGCCTTTCGTCTTTCACGGAAAAGTAAGCGAAGAGAACCGCCGCCGTGTAACTCGCTATGAATATGAGCAGGTGCCACAGAGCGTGAAGATACGGAAAATTGAGATTAAGCCAAGTGTCGCAGAACAAACGATCGTTGAGCCAACAGGTAACGGCGAGGACCCAAACAGCACCGCAACGAACTCCCAAACGATAGACTCTCGAGGATGTTGTTCTGAAATTTTTTTTTTCATTGTACGGAAACGATAAAAACGTGAATAAAATCACAGAAACGTGATCAGCAAGAACAAACGATTTCAAATACAAACTAATCGCAGAATAATATCAGAGAGGTGAAGAAAAACTTTCTCGTAGAGAAGAAACTTATTGAATAAACGATAAAATTGAATTACTGCGAACCAGTTAAAAAATTTCGCATTCTTGCGGTTTTTATCTGTTTCTTGTTTGCCAGAAAATAAAATATCAACCACAGAAGAAATTGTGAAAAAATGAAGTGTTTCTCACGCGGTGCTCCGGATAGGCCGTGAAAATTTTTCTGGAAACAAAGGACGTTGCCGAATTACCTTTTAAGTTCGACAAACATAAATCCAAACGCAGGAATGCCAAGAGTCATCAGGGCAAACGCGTTTATAGCGGGATACACGAGAGCCAATCCCGTCGCTCCGATCGTCGAAACTATCGCGAAAATGGAAAATTTCTTTCTATTGTTTCTGAATATGCTTGGAAAGTATCTTCTCGGAAAGAACATGCACAAGCCAGCCATGTAGACCCAGAGTATCGCCAATTCGTCCAGCAACTGACCTGCGATATGCAAAGAATAATTAAGTACAAATCACAGTAATAATCATTTCTATACATTGTTTTTGTCAAATTAATCATAAGGAATATTAATAATTTCTCCAATATTTTTCAATACAAATAATTTTTTTAATTAACAATATTAGATCTTATGAAACAATTTGTGTAAAAGAAATTGGAAGCATCTCGCCAATTGGCGATACGCCAAAAATCATTCATTGTTTTTTAAACAAAAACAATTGTAAAAAATTGAAAAAAATACAATCTTTGTCTTACCTATGAGGGACAAAGTGGCGTGAAAGTAAGCGCTGCTTATGCCTACTACCATGAGCAAAAACCAAATAACGTGAATGCCAGGATTGACGAATCGCCCGTAATCTCGAAAGAGGTGCATAAGAACCGGCGGAAGCAGCAGAAACAGTACGTTACTCAACTGAAGCAAAAATCACGAGCTCGCATGAATACGACGACGAGACGCAGCGTCGCTTTGTTAATGAAACAAAGAATTTAACCGGATCTCCGACGTACCGTATTCATAAATTCCGCTATGCTGGGCGAAATACTGTAATTCCCTTCGCACCAATCGACCGGAGAGCTTCCGGCTTCTAGAGGCTTCCACATTCTTAATTCTCTTTTTTATTATTCACTTATATACAAAACTTCTGCAACGCGTTCCACGTTTAACTGCAGAACAACGACGACGCTCGCGACACGAGATTACGGTAATTCGTAACTTCGAACAATAACGAGGTCTCGCTTCCGCGAATACATCGGAGCTAATGAAAATAACGAAAAAAAAAGTGTCGCTCGTCGCTTCGTCGTGTCTCGCGGTGTCTTGTATAATGAGCGCGTCAAACTGCGCACCACGTTTCTCTTTGTTGACTTCCAAACAATGCGCGTAGCAGCGAACGTCAAACTCAGATGTTCTGCGCGAAACTTTTCGCACGATGCTTTCGCAAAGCTATCCGCATTTTTTCGCGACTAGACGTTCGGCGTTTGCGAACCCCTCGAAATCGATGCTGCTCTAATGCGCAAAAATGAAACAATGCTTCGAACGAAAATTGACCGTGTCGATTGATATGCCGCGATATATTTGCGCTCAATAATTCTATTCACGAACAATGACTACAAATTGAAATATCATAACTTTTAATGAATCAATCGATGTCAAAACAAAATTACCCGGTCGCTTATTAGCCAATCGACGCTCGCAAATAAGCAAGCCCCCACCTTTGTCGCTTCTCGCTTGCGATTGGCCGAAATGGTTCCGCTAAAACCTTCGCATTGTTTTCGGGGGTGGGCAAACGCGCGCGGACGTCCGCAGGTGCCCGGTGCCTTTCAAATAAACATGGTCGTTCCGCGATGGATATCGTTGTTGTTAATAGTTTTCGCGTGCACCGTGCGTTACGATATCGAATAAAAACGACAATAAACATCGTAAAGTTGCGTTGAACAAGATAATCGTAATTTATCGCTACGATAATCGAATAAATCGCGAAATATTCTTTGACGACTCGGAATTTACGTAAACTAACCTGCAAAAGTGTTTTTACGATATTTTTATAAAGACAGTGGAAAATAAATACGACAATGTATTCGATATGCAAGAGTACTCATCCGGCCACCGGCGTCGAGCACGCGATAACGTGTTACTTCTTCAATCGGACGGAAAAATGTTTGGTTGTCGCGGGCGCGAATATCGTCCGGGTGTTTCGTCTCATTCCCGACGTCGACGGCACTCGGAGAGAAAAGTTCTCAGGTAATAAAAATCGCGATTGAGAAACGACATTTGAAAAAATTATGGCCGCAAGTTTTGCTTGATGAATTTTTTTTTTTTTACTCGTTTTTGGATTGATTTGGATTGTTTGCGTAACAGAGACACGTACGCCAAAAATGAAGCTGGAGTGTCTCGGACAGTACACGCTTCAGGGTAATGTTATGTCGCTTCAAGCCGTCCACCTGGTCGGATCGCAGAGAGACTCACTGCTCGTGAGCTTCCGCGACGCCAAACTATCGGTGGTCGAATATGATCTGGAAACTCACGATCTTCGGACCGTTTCGCTGCATTACTTCGAGGAGGAAGAAATGAGGGTAAAGGAAAGAGATTTTTATGTTTCCAATGTAAATGACAACAATTTGGAAGTTTACTGTTAAGAAAATTGTTGGTGAACATTGAATTTTATTGAAATGTTTTTATTAGACATGCTTTATCAAAATTTCTGTTTTCAGTAAGAACAATTTTGTTAAAAGAAAAGCTAATTCAATTTTGATTTTGAATCCGTTTCTGTTTCTGAAAAATTTGATTTTTTTACAGTCTTTTTTGGTGATTTCGTAATACTGTTTTTTTTCTTCTTCATAAAACTTTCGAACATTCTACTGTTTATCTTTTGTTGTTTTAAAAACATTTCAGAGAAGAAAGAATTTTCTTCTCAAATAAATGGGTATTATAACAAATATTTATGCTTTTATTGATATTTATTTATTTTGGTAGATGGGATACGAATCCTTTTTACATGCTAAATATTGTGCTAATTAAAAAAATTTTAATATGGAACACAAGCGTTAACATTTCACACACTATTCCTTTGACATTAAACAAAAAAAATCTTAAGAAACACAGAAAACGAATAATTAATCTTGTTTATTGTATTTTTTTGCGGAAAAATAAGCATGAACTTGTTTTATTTTAATCGATTTATACAACGGATATAATTCTAATACGACCCAGGACTCTTCAGAGATCAATTTTGTTATTTGATTCTGCTAAAACTGTTTTCGCGTCGACTCTGACTTCGCGATCGTTGAGGCAATCCTAATTTTTTGAATAATTCAAGGACGGCTGGACGCATCACCATCACATTCCGATAGTGAGGGTAGATCCCGAGGGAAGATGCGCCGTTATGCTCGTCTACGGTCGCAAGCTCGTGGTCCTGCCGTTTCGCAAAGATCCATCACTGGACGACGGCGATCTGTTGGACAGCGCGAAGATGAGCGCCTACGCAAAAACTCCCATACTGTCCTCGTACATGATTGTCCTGAAAACTCTCGAGGAGAAGATGGACAATATAATAGATTTGCAATTTTTGTACGGTTACTACGAGCCGACGTTGCTCATACTCTACGAACCCGTGCGCACTTTCTCCGGGTAAGAAATCGTCGCGGGCCACGAGAATAAAATTTTCGACATCGCGCAATTATCGCTCCGTTCTTTTATAACGATCGTTTTAATTCCGTAGACGAATAGCCGTTCGTCAGGACACGTGCGCGATGGTCGCTATATCGTTGAACATCCAACAAAGAGTTCATCCGATTATTTGGTCCGTCTCGAATCTGCCGTTCGATTGTTGCCAGGCTGTGCCGGTCAAGAAGCCTCTCGGCGGCACGCTGATCATGGCCATTAATTCGCTGATCTACCTCAACCAAAGCATTCCGCCTTACGGCGTATCTCTGAACAGTCTCTCCGATACGAGCACAAACTTTCCTCTCAGTAAGTATTCGTCATTTACGATTATTCTTTTTTTATTTCAATACAGGAGAATCTTTTATTTCACGCGAATTTACGCTTTGCAGAGCCTCAAGAGGGAGTCAAGATGAGTCTCGAGGGCGCTCAGGTGGCTTTCATATCCGCCGATCGGTTGGTAATTTCTCTCAAAACCGGGGAGCTCTACGTTTTGTCGCTATTCGCCGATAGCATGAGATCCGTTCGAGGTTTTCACTTCGACAAAGCAGCCGCCAGTGTATTAACCTCGTGTGTAAGTATCTTTCGAATCAAAGCGTTTTGTCGCGAAGATTGCAAGGAAAAAGTTCACCATTCACTTCGTACTAATATTTTTCGTAGGTGTGCATGTGCGAGGACAACTATCTGTTTCTCGGCTCGCGCCTCGGTAATTCCCTGCTTCTTCGTTTCACGGAGAAAGAACCGGAGGCCGTGCACCCGGTCGAGGAAGTCGAGGACGACGAGGTCGAGATAACGCTGGACGACAACGAGAGCGGCGAGACACCGGCGAAAAAAATCAAACAGGATACTCTTGGCGATTGGATGGCTTCCGATGTGTTGGACATCAAAGATCCGGAGGAGCTCGAAGTTTACGGCAGTGAGACTCAAACCTCGATGCGAATAAGCTCCTACATTTTCGAGGTAATTACATTCCTCGACTTCTCTGCTATCAGCCGCGGAAAAGTTTTATCTTGTCAAGAAATCGATTAATCTCTTCGAGCTCTTTTTCTTTCAAAGGTATGCGACAGTTTACTAAACATAGGTCCCTGTGGAAACATATCCATGGGCGAGCCGGCTTTTCTTTCGGAAGAATTCTCTCACAACCTCGATCCGGACGTCGAGCTTGTAACGACCTCCGGTTACGGAAAGAACGGCGCGCTCTGCGTTCTGCAGAGATCGGTGCGGCCGCAGGTCGTCACGACTTTCGAACTGCCCGGCTGCGAGGACATGTGGACGGTTATCGGCTCGTCGAGCGCCGAACAACTCTCGAAGGGCGAGAACGAGGGACAACACGCTTTCTTGATTCTCAGCCACGAGGATTCCACGATGGTAGATCTTTCTTTTCTCAAAGTATTGAGGTGCGAGAGCATCCAGTTTTTTCGAGTACAGACTTCTTAAGCGAAGCTTTTTAATGCACGGTTGCTTCAAAAAACATTACGATTCTTCTGGAAATCAAGTTCAAAACTGATGAAGACGTTTTTACATAAATTTAGATAAAAGCAAAAATAGCCAGAAGCATGTATTATCGAATTGTTTTTCTTAATCCAGGTCTTACAAACGGGTCAGGAGATCAACGAAGTCGAGCAGAGCGGATTCAGTACCCAAGGTACGACGGTTTTCGCTGGAAATCTCGGCGCAAACAGATACATCGTTCAAGTAACGCAGATGGGCGTGCGTCTTATGCAGGGAGTCGAGCAGATCCAGCACATGCCGCTGGATCTCGGCTGTCCGATCGTCCACGCGAGTTGCGCCGATCCCTACGTGACGCTGCTCACCGAGGACGGTCAAGTTATGCTGCTCACCCTTCGCGAAGGCCGCGGCACTCCCCGACTCCACGCCCAACCCGCCGAGCTTTTGTTCGTAAGTGAAGAAGCAAACTTCGTCGCAAACCCGCGGGCGATTTTTTTTTCACACGACAATCGTCGATGAACAAACGGTTTAATGATTGCAGCGGCCTCAAATAGAAGCGATATGCGCCTACAGAGACGTGAGCGGCATATTCACGAAAAATTTCATGGGCGAGCCCGAGGTCGTCGTGCCGCAGGAAGACAAGAATCTCGAAGAGCCAACGGCGAGCGGCAATGTCGACAACGAGGACGATCTCTTGTATGGCGATGCGCCGGCTTTTCAGATGCCCATTGTGCAACCGACGAAACCCCAAGAAGCGCCGGCGAAGAAACAACCTTGGTATGCCTTATTGTCATAGATATTTTTGCTTTGCATCGCCGGAAATTAGAATTAGATGCGTCGTTCTGCTCTAAAAAGAGTTGTAATATTTTTTTTTCTAAACCTATGCTTTTTCAGGTGGCAGAAACACATGCAGGAGATGAAACCCACGTACTGGCTGCTCGTTTACCGCGACAGCGGAACTCTGGAGATTTATTCCCTGCCCGATCTGCGGCTCTCGTATCTCATTCGCAACTTTGGTTACGGCCAGTACGTTCTTCACGACAGTATGGAATCTACTTCTCTCCAGACGTCCCAAGTCAACGAGATTCCGAATCGCGAGATGCAGGTAACGTGGCTTTTCTTACGCTTCACTTCCGACAAACGTAGTTATCGAGCATTTTTTCGGGGATATTTATCAATGGGACATTTGAATTGATATTTGATTTGAAGACAGCGGTCCTTTAGCTTTTTCTTGGCTATTCAGTGAGCTTAGTAACTTCTTTTCAGGTACGAGAAATACTGATGGTTCCTCTGGGACATCACGGCAATCGTCCGATGCTTCTCATTCGTCTCGACTCCGAATTGCAAATCTATCAGGCCTACAGATATCCAAAGGGACACTTGAAGCTGCGTTTCAAGAAATTGGAGCACTGCATAATTCCTGGACAATTGAAGTACGACAATTTAAACCACACCTTTTTTTCACAATGCCCGAAACAATCGACTGTTATTAAATTGACTCGCGTTTCGTCGCAGGCCAAAGACGAAGCAGGAAGATGTGCCGAGCTTCGTGGAAACGCGCACGAGTATGCTGCGATATTTCAGCAACATAGCGGGATACAACGGCGTGTTCATTTGCGGCGACTATCCGCACTGGATCTTTCTTACCGGACGCGGCGAATTGCGAACTCATCCGATGGGCATCGACGGCGGTGTCACGTCCTTCGCTCCCTTTAATAATGTCAATTGTCCACAAGGCTTTTTGTACTTCAATCGAAAGGTAAACGGTTTATCCCTTATTGATTATTCATGATTTATTGCTTTTATCTTCATTCGAAGTAATATTGGCGTTACAGGAAGAGCTGAGAATTTGTGTATTACCGACGCATTTGTCTTACGACGCGCCCTGGCCAGTCCGGAAGGTTCCTTTGCGTTGTACTCCGCACTTCGTCACTTATCACGTCGAGAGTAAAACCTATTGCGTGATAACGAGCACCGCGGAGCCGCTGAAGAGTTATTATCGTTTCAATGGCGAGGACAAGGTGAACCATCAATGTTCCTCTTCGGATTTACTTTTTTTTTCGGTTCTTGCGTTTCTAGTTCTCGAGATGCAAATTTACAGGTATTCCGTTCTTCTTTGTAGGAATTCACTGAAGAGGAAAGATCCGATAGGTTTCTCTATCCAACGCAAGAGCTTTTCAGCATTGTCCTTTTCTCGCCGGTTTCGTGGGAAACTATACCGAACACAAGAATAGAACTCGACCAGTGGGAACACGTTACGTGCCTGAAAAACGTTTCTCTCGCCTACGAGGGCACGAGGTCGGGACTAAAGGGCTACATTGTTCTCGGAACGAATTACAATTACGGCGAAGATATCACCAGTCGAGGAAGAGTCAGTATAAGAAGCTTTTCTTAAGACTGAATCCAACGAGAATGACATTCATGAAAATTTATATCATCGTTCGTTTCGCAGATACTGATTTTCGACATAATCGAAGTTGTGCCGGAGCCGGGCCAGCCGTTGACGAAAAATCGTTTCAAACAGATCTACGCGAAGGAGCAGAAAGGCCCGATAACGGCGATAACTCAAGTTTCGGGCTTTCTCGTCTCCGCTGTCGGACAAAAGGTATTTTCCTCGTGCCTGACCCGATTCGACCTTTCGCAGGATGCAATTAAAAATCTTTTTTTTAATTCGTCGCAACAATTTGGCGCAAAAGAGGCGGAAAAAACGATTTACCCACAAAACACGATTTTTTCTGCGTAATCCTTTCGGCTTTCGTAAAAACGATTTTTTTTAAATTCAAGATCTACATCTGGCAACTAAAGGACAACGATCTCGTCGGTGTCGCGTTCATCGACACGCAGATCTACATTCACCAGATGTTGAGCATCAAGAGTCTCATTCTCGTTGCCGACGTTTACAAGTCGATAAGCTTGTTGAGGTTTCAGGAAGAATACAGAACTCTTTCGCTCGTTAGCAGGGTGAGAAAAACAGAATATTTTCCACGAATAACCCGATTTCCGGCTGAACAGCCTAACAGCAATGAAAGAATTGTTTCTTTTAGGATTTCAGACCCTCGGAAGTTTACACGATAGAATATCTCATCGACAACAGTAATATGGGCTTCCTCGTCGCCGACGGCGAGAGCAACATAGCCCTTTTCATGTACCAACCCGAGTCGAGGGAAAGTCTCGGTGGGCAGAAACTCATAAGAAAAGCTGATTTTCATCTGGGACAAAAAGTCAATACTTTTTTTAGAATAAGGTGCAAAGTCAACGATCCGTCGAACGACAGGAAACACTTCACCGGCGCCGATAGACGCCACGTCACGATGTACGGTAAGTAATCGCTGTTTTTTTTTTAATCCCGAAAATTGAGACAAAACAATAATCATTGTCATCTTTCAGCCACGCTCGACGGAAGCCTCGGCTACATTCTTCCCGTTCCGGAGAAAACTTACCGAAGACTTCTCATGCTGCAAAACGTACTCGTCAGTCACATTTGCCATATCGCCGGATTGAATCCCAAAGCGTACAGGTAAAGAACTCGCATTCACGAATTCGTAATTTTTTAAATTTATCTTCCAAGTTCAGTTTAAAAGAGAAAAAAAAATATCTAATGGATACAAACGACGAATCTTATCGAGGAGTATTTCAGAAAGAAAAATCTTTAAAAACTCTATTTGTTTTCGGATAAATTACAAAGGAAATTGTAAATTACAAAATTTATTTTTAAGAAATCCGAAAAAAGCCCATGAATTATTGAAATTATTTTTAATGAGTTAAAAATAACAGTCTTTTCGAGTTATTTTTGGCAAAAATAAAAAAAACGAAAAAAACAACAGCCTATTCGATTTTTCAGAACGTACAAGAGCCACGTGAGGATGCAAGGAAATCCGGCGCGTGGAATAATCGACGGCGATCTCGTGTGGCGTTATCTGCAGTTGCCGAACAACGAGAAGACCGAAGTCGCGAAGAAGATCGGAACGCGGGTTCAAGAAATAATCGAGGATATAATAGAGATCGATAGGCAAACAGCTCATTTCTGAAAAAACAGAAGAAACAAAAGAAAAACGACAAACGAAGTGCACCGACTAACGATATCGATTCTTTCTTTCTTTTTCCGAAAATCGACATTCGTTTTACTTTGGGAATTGTACAAATTCTTTATGTTCCCGCACTCACGAATTTTCCATCAATCTTTCGAATATTTCACTTTTTTTTGTACCATATTGTATTTTTAAGGACGTTCGCGGCTCGGTAAGAAGAAAATATAAACGATTTTTTGTCTTTTAAACGACCTGGGAATATTTTCATACCGAATGCGCGGAGCTCTTCTGGCAGAGAAGAAAATATGAGTATAAGTTTGAACACGGGCCCGCGATTGAGTCGAAAGAGTTTGGTTTTGAGAAGATTATCGACGGTAGGGGGATTGCCAGGTGAGCTTTTAGTGATATCGATCAAACAAACTATAATTTCGGTTCGTTCGAGTATTGTCCGATCTGCGGAAGGAACATAAGAAAAGTTTGTATCAGCGAAAAATGATCATTTCCAAGAGTGAGCGCATTATTAATGGAATCTTGTCCTAGTGTCGGGTTCTCTGGAGCCAACGCTGCTGGAAAAGCGTATATCCGATGCTTTCGCTGTCTTCGACAACGCCGGAAGTCACGAGGTCGATGTCAGGGAGCTCGGCACGATCATACGATCTTTGGGTAAGAATGAAAATAAATAAACAGCTAAATAAGCGGGCTTTCGCCTGTAGTTTTTTTAATTGTGTCTTTGGCTCTGTAATTTTATTCCAGGCTGCGTCATAACGGAAGCCGAATTGCAAGAGATTCAGGTTCAAGTCGAGGACGTGGAGAACAATTGCGTAACGCAGGAGCGTTTCGTTGCCTACATGTCCAAGGCGATATGCGAACAGAAGTATGTATCGGCATGTTTCTATTAAATATTAAATATTAAATATTAAATATTAAATATTAAATATTAAATATTAAATATTAAATATTAAATATTAAATATTAAATATTAAATATTAAATATTAAATATTAAATATTAAATATTAAATATTAAATATTAAATATTAAATATTAAATATTAAATATTAAAATATTAAAAAAATATATACTAATCAAATAATATTAATGTTTAATATTTAATTATGGATCAGATTCAAGCCGGCCGATCCGGAGGAGCTGCTGAAGGCATTTCAACTGCTCGACCCGGAGAATCACGGCTACGTCCTGCGTTCGGATCTGGAGAAGGCGATGATGGAAATCGGCGAGCCGTTCACCGAAGACGAGATCGAGGAGATGATGGCCACAGCCTGCGATCCTCAGACGAACAGGATCAACTACGAGCATTACATCAACCTACTGATCGTGAGCAAACGATACAATTCAAAAGCAAAGACCAACCCCCACAAACGGACGGCCTTCGTTGATTTTCAGATAAAATTTCCTAGAGACAAAAACGTCTACGATATCGCGGACGACATGGAAGCGGCCAGAGTCGCCGCTTTGCCGAAAAAACGAATCCTCTTTCAAGATTTAACGTAGAAAAAGAAGTCGATCGTGAAAAACATTTTTATTGATCCATTTTTTCATTGTTTTTTCTTTACATAGGTAAAAAAAATATATAACATAGATTCGCGACGGTATTTATAGTTGAAAAATTCGATTTACATTTTCGAAGTATATTTACAGTTTCGAAAATACGGGCGTTTCTCCCTTCGTCATAAGGGCGATTGCTGCATTGACGAAATCTTCGCTCTGCAGCATCGCTTCGTTTCTCATCGCCTGTTGAAGTAAAAACAAAAATGTCGTGAGATCGCAAATGGAGCTTCGATTATCGATTGTTTTGGCTTTGCAGGTGGACTGATGAGGCGATTTCTTCGAATACTCACAATGTGATCGAGGCCCTCTTGAACGCTGTGATCGCGGGAATAGACCATGCTCAACTTCGTGCCTTGAACCGCAACTGGACTCTTCTTCGAGATCTCCACGGCCACGCCGATGGATTCTTCCAACAGTCTGAAAGATAAATTCCAGGAACGTGAGAGCCGGCGAGTTCCAAAAACACATTTTCTTTTTATCCTAGCTAATTTTTAAAAAATCTTTTTTTTAGATTGCGACGAGGTAAAAAATCATATTTTTTTTGTAGCTGCGAGTCTAAAAAAATCGTTTTTCCTTCTTCGCTGCGACTGCAAAAAACGATTTTTCTTTTATCACTTTGAGTCTCAAAAAATGATTTTTTAGTCGTTGTTCAAGTCTAGGAAAATGATTTTTTTTTCGAAGTTAGCTAAATGTTTTTTTTTCTACAAAAAGTCCCTTGTCGAAAATAAAAGAAGGGTTCGGCCGAGCGAACAATCTTACTTCTCCTTGTTCTCGAAAACTCGATTAACATAGCCGCACTCGAGCGCTTCCTTAGCGAGAAATTTGCGGCCCGTATAAGCGAGCTCGCGGGCCAGACTGTCGGATCCGATGACTTTGGGAAATCTCTGCAAGGTTCCGACGTCCGCTGCCATACCGAGATCGACTTCTTTTATTTGAAACCACGCGTCGCTCGAGCAATATCGAATATCCGCCGCGGACGTCATGTCCACTCCAGCGCCGATGCAGGCACCGTGAACCGCTGCGATAACCGGCTTTTCGCACTATGGTAAAAAATGAAAAAATTAACAAACGAATTTTACATACTAAAATAATAATGTATATTAATAAATTACAAAAAACATTATTAATCTTATTAAAAAAAAAAAAAAAAAAATTAAGTCCTCAATAAATCTGATATAATAATTGAATACGTAACAATAAATATTTGTATTAATATTTTGGTCCGAGGGGTCAGTTTCACCGTAAGGGCAGGTTTTGTAAATGAGGCTGACTCTAGGATTATGTTCAATTAAAGAATATTTTCAGATAAATCCAGCGAGTAATGTGGAAATTACCTTCTCGATAGAGGTAAAGGCATCCTGATATTTTTTAACGACGAGCTTGAACACCTTTGCCTTTCTCGCGATGTCGTCGTGTTCGGCGAGTTTTTGTCCGAGATTAACGGCGCTCTGCAAATCTATGCCAGCCGTGAAAAGCTTTCCGGCAGCCGACAAAACGATCGCCCTGCAATCGGGATTGTCTCCCAGTTCCTTGAAACAATCTCCGAACTCTCTGGAAAGTAAGAATGCTCATTACAAGTGTTTTGGATTCGCAGTATCATTTGTTTTTTTTTATTACTTTTCAATGAGTGCCGGAAACGGCTTAAAGTTCCAGTTGGAAATTCAGCCAAATCTTTTGCGAGAAATCGTTCGTTTCTTTGCAATTCTGCGATTTGTTTTTGTACTCCGAAATTTTTTAGATTTTATGTTTTTATAAAATTGTTGATATTTTTTAAAATCGTTAAACCTACTGCCACATAGTCGGGTTCATTGTATTAAGTTTCGCAGGTCGGTTAAGCTCGACATGATAAACGAATTCCTTCGGCACCGTGACCGAGAGTGTCTCGTACTTGGGAACGTTCATCGCGGTAGAGAATTGCGCTCCGCGAATACCTCGGATTTCTGAAAATACAAAATTTACGTTCGACGCCGATATAATCGGGAGTGAGAAATTTTTCGCGTACCTTTAAAATCGCTCACGCGTGTACTCACGTCTGTTGACTACGTTAGCGACAGCCAGTATCGCGCGACCACTTTTCATTGTGAGAACAAATCAATAATGAGTAACAAGAAAGAAGCGAAACGAAACGAGTTCGATCGAACGGAGAGACACTTGCGAGAAAAAAACGATGAAACTTTGGTCCCTGAGATATCGACGGAATCGGAAATATTATCGCGGACTTGCGTCTACGTTTGTTGCTGAGATGTGTGCTCGATGTTTACACGCTATCCGTGTGGATCAGGTTCAAAGTCCACGAGTGCCGGATTCACCGGTGGCGCCATCGCGAACCGCGTTTTGCGATTTTGTTTTTTCATAAAAAAATTCCGCATTCTATTCTCTAATCTCGACGAGCCTTAAAAAAATCGAAATCGAGGTTGATTTTTTGAGCCAAATAATTCTAGTCTAATTATGCATTTTTTTTCGAGACTTTACAAAGTAATTATAATTTCTTATTTACACGAAAGGAATCTTCTTTCGGAACTTTGGAAATTCTTTTTCATCTACTTAAATTCTCATTCTCGTTTAATAATGTTAAAAAGCATTGAATAATTTGCAAAATAATTTACTATATTTATTTCTAAATAAACAAATTCTTCACTGTTTATTATTGCAAAACAAAGTCATCGTTCGTAAATATAGGTATGTTTTAATATACTTTTTAAGAGAGTTATATACAAGAGAAAAAGAAATCGTTTTACCGCGTTTCTTGATAAACAAATTCAAAAAATATTCTGTACAAATTTGTCTATTTTTTTTTTTTTAATCTACTCGTTGAATTCGAATTTCGCGTCAATCAGTTCCATTGGTGCCGACACTGTCGGCCGGTCGTCGCTTCTCGACGAATTCTCGATCTTCCTCGCAATCGCTGTTCTCCGATTCCTCGGCGGAATTGTCCCCGCTACCGATGAATTCTTCCTCGAAAGTCACGAAAGCGGGCATCGTTCGTCCGAGTCCGGGGACGGAGAAGCCTTGATCGGTCTCGGAAAGATCTTTCCGCGGGGGCGGATGCGGCGGCGGTATGGAAAACCGTTCCGGCGCGATTTCTGGCGAGGCGCTCTCGCGATACCTCGCGCTCGTTCGCGGCAGCGGCACGGGTCGGCGAGATTCTCTCTTTTGCGGCCTCGAATCGAGCATCGGAGGCCCTTTATCATTTTTCACGGTCAAGTTCAAAGGCAACGGAGGGGGAGGTGGTATGAACATTTTTTCAGAATCTTTCGTGAGATTCACGGCTGAATTCGTATCGCCGCGGTACTTTCGCAACAGAGCTTTGGCCTCGCGTTCCGACATCGACTTGTACTTTTCGATGAGAGCCTCCTTCAATTCGCACATAAAGTTCTTGGCCAATAGCTCGTCGAGCCTCGCGCTCTCCGCGCCGACGTCGTCGTTCTCCTCGTAGATAGGCCTGATGTATTCCTCGGTTATGTATTCCTCGAAGACTTCGTCGATTATCTGTGGATCCGTGTCCCTCACGATCGGCGCGTCGCCCTCGATAACGGCTCCGATCGTCGCATCCTCGATCGGCGCTTCCTCGTTGCTTCGACGTGAACGTCGCAGCATCGCCACGAGTAAATTGTTGAACTCGGCGAAATTTCTCGCAGTGTCGATTTGCTTGAATAGATCGTTTATTCGCGGTGCTAGATCGTCGACGAATTCGTCGTCCGCTGCCGCGAGACTGTCGCGCTTGTCCAGCTCCTCGAGGATCGTTGCGATCGCGTCGTAAGCCGTTCGAACCTTGCGCGACAATAGATCGAGATTGAGGTAGAGATCGCGCCACTTCGAGACCGCCGGACCTCTGCAAAATTTTTTTTTATGAAACATTTGAAACATACATTATCGAATCGAATGGAAAAAATTATGTCACTATTGTAATCATGGAAGTACAAAATATGTACGAAATATTGGAAAAAATAATTGATAATAATATTTTGTAATAACGTTCATTAACAATTTTTTCTAATACTTGGTATGCATTTAGAATTTCCGTACTTATTCTTATTGCGAACATACATTTTATTATAGTTTTATTGTAATAACAAAAGTTTATTATTCATACGATTATCCTTCAAAAAAGGGAAACCGATTTGGCTTACCGATACTTTCGTTGGATCGGTCGCATTTTGCAATTCTCGTATTCACCGACGACTCGAATCAGTCGAGTCTCGTGGTTGCTCAACGATCGACGAAGCTGGCGCACAATGTCCGAGAGTCGCGAATCCGGGATTTCATTTTCCTCCGTCCACGTGTCGCGGTCGTAAGCGAATGCGAGCAATTGCATCGTGTCCGATTGCGCGAGTATGTAGTCGTAGTACAAGTGCTTCGCGACAAAGAAGAAACGATACTTCTCAATCGAATCGACGATCGGTCGAATTAATTCTCCGGAAAAAAAAAAGAATTCGATACTCACGCGTAGTGTGGCGTAAGTTATTTCGCCCTCGATCGCGAAGGAGTCGTTGATATTCGAAAGGATTTCATCGGGAATCGCCGCTCTCGGCAATAGTTCAACGAGCAACGAGGAAGCTCGACGATAAATTCGACAAACTCTCTCCATACTTCGCAATAATGTCTCCGTCAATGGCTGCAGGTATTTTAGTCGTTCGATCTCCAGATTACTGAAAATATTCGACTGTTAAAAAAAAGAATTTCGATCTCCAGATTACTGAAAATTTTCGCCTATTGAAAAAAAAAATTTCGATCCCCAGGTTACTGAAAATATTCGATTGTTAAAAAAAAAGAATTTCGATCTCCAGATTACTGGAAATATTCGACTGTTAAAAAAAAGAATTTCGATATCCAGATTACTGAAAATATTCGCCTGCTAAAAGAAAGAAATTCGATCTCCAGATTACTGAAAAAGGAAAAAAGTTACTCAAAGATACATTTTGTAAAAAAAATTTAGGCGTGCCTGAATTTGGTTTGCGACTGTTTCGTGTCCGTTCTCAGTTGATAGCCTTTTCTCAAGGCTCTCAGTCCTCTGCCGTAAGAACGATGCAATTCGTTCTGCAGACGTACGAGCTCCTGGAGACATTTCGCAGAACGAAAATCCTCGTATCTGCGACGAAGAGATATCGCCGCGAGCGCCGTAGCGAACAAAATCACCGAAGTCTTTCTTCTCTCGGGAATTAAATAAGTCGCTCCCAGTATCGCGGTCGATCCCAACAGACCCGACCAGGCGCCGGCTTTTCTGTGGAATCGAGGGATAAATAATTCTACATATTGTTAAGAATGTATTGCACATTGAGTTAAGTAGTAGATGCAGATAAAACAATCGAGTACTAAATTGAAAATCGATATAATATTGAGGAAAAATATTAGATAAATATAAATATCAAACCAATAAAAAATAAAACATGGTTATTATTGTTATTATTTATTATTATTATTGTTATTATTATTATTATTATTATTATTATTATTATTATTATTTAAAATCATGTTTTTAGGTTTTTTGTTGAAAAATATTTTTTTGTTTAAATAAATAAATAAACCATTGTTTATACCAAACGCTTCACAATACTTGCGTCCAAAAAGAATACGAGTTCTTATCCAGGATGCTCTGAATCATAGAGGCGTGATCGTCCAGGAGGCTCTCAGCTTTCAAAATTGTCCTCAACCGTTTTGACGATGCGTAACTGGTTCTGGTGGCTATGAAGATCCTTTTTAAAGGACGCAAACACGCAAAGAAGTCGCGCAATCGATGCAACCATTCATAGTTAAGCCGATGGGACGAATCCTCGTTGACGGATTTTTTTTTCACGGGTCTACATTCGAAATCCGTGTAGCCCATGTCGACGAGGACTTTGTGCAATTCGCCGCCCTGATGATAAAAAATGTTCCAAATGAGAGCTTCACCGGTGAGCTTCGCTGAATTTTGTTCGCTTACCTCTATAACTACGTCCTCGTCTTCCTCGACTTCCTCCATCTCGCACGGCGATGATTTTTGGCGAATCGCGATTATTCGTTCATCGACGATCCCTCAATTCATCTTTCAATTGTTGAGCTTTGTTGTGTCGATTTTCTTTGATGATCTTCAACGCGACGGTTTTGTTTACAACCCCGCAAATGTTGGCGTTGAGGTTATGCGAAACAATCGGTCGCTCGATCGGTTGCCGACGAGCAATAAAGAAGCGAGAAATAAATCATCGTTCGCCGAAACGAGCTAGCGGATCCTCGTTTCGTCGAATAAAAAAAAAGATCCGATGGAATTATGAGATTTTGCTTTGTCAAGTATATCCCAGTCGTTTTTAAGTGTTTTTCAAATTTATTTCTGTTTTCTTCATTCCAGTGTTAACAATAATTGTTTGCATTGTTTTTCTGTTTATTTCGTTCGAGCAGTACAATTCGAAAGTCGACGAGCGGCTGGCCCGCCCCTCTCCCGGAGCCTCGGCTGAATGAAACTAATTATCTTACAAAGCCCCAGAGGCCTCGCGCCTTTTGTAATGCAATAAAAGGGTGCGTAAGAACTATTGCAAACTCAACTCAACCGCATCGCATCGAAAGTTCCTTTATTTTTTCAGTACCAAACATTATTCTCGCTTCAAAAAAAGGATGCTCGTTTGCACGTTTTTTTGTTCGCGATACAGCCCTGCCGTTGATACAAAGCGCCCCGAAAGGCTCGTCGGTGGGGGTCTCTCCTATACTAACCAAAAGGAAAACATTAATCGCCGTGTGCCCACCCACCAAGATGGCTCCTTTGCGGAGCAGTATTCGATATTTGACGTCAAGTTATTTACATGCCTGGAATTTTAACGCTCGTCTATGCGACTGTTAGACGCAATAACGGTGCGAATTGAACACGCGAGAACGAACGATTTACGTGCGCGAGTGTCGAAGTGCGAGCGGAACCGCTAGATTTTACACGATATCGAGAAAATAAGGGAAAGAAAAAAAAAACCAACGAATTTACAAGGGACGGCCGGCTGGCGTGCCAGACAGGTCAGTATAGTAATATATCGAACCTCCCGTCCTCGGGTGAGCATCGTTCGCTCGAGGTACATGCGCCAGTACCGAATTACTTCTCGATTCGTTGTGTCGCCGATATCGCTCGCGAATTCTCTCCGTGTCCGTCGAACACGCGCATTATCGTTGTCCCTTTTTTTTTCGTACATGCATTATATCACTTTTTTCTCCTCGTCGTTCTCGTCCGACCCGACGGGTACGTGTGCGTGTGCACCTCGCACGATTGTTCCACGCCGAAAAAAAATCGCGAGCCCCACGGGCTTGTGTACAATGCATATTGATCTATTCGGCGAAGGTGTCATTCCGATGTTTCGGTATTGTCAAACAAATATCGCGACGATCATCGCCGCGAGCCTCTCCCACGCGAAAAATATCGCTCATTGATCAAAAGCCCACCGAACACCGCGGGGCCAGCTAATCGGCGCCGCGTTTAATATTTCACGAGTGCATCTGTCAAAGTGTGACGAGACGGGTTCGAGACAACGTTTCGTGTCGGAAAGACGAGGTTTTTCTTTTCTCTCGTTTGAGAAACACGCGAAACGACGGGCAAGCGTAATACGAGGATATTCGCGCAGTGTCAAGAACAAGTTTTTCGTTGCAACAAACGAATCGCATTGCGAAATCGGCGAAACGTGCGCGATGTTTTAATCGCCCTCGACCGGGTTTTGACACGAATTTCGACAGAAAAGAAATGTTTCGATAGACAAATTTCACCTGCTTTTTATTCTGTTCTTAATCCTATCCGAAGCGTTTCTACGCGCTGGGATAAAACCTATTCAATTTTTTTTACATTCAATCTTTTTTGCGTCAAATTTCAATTTCGCGGAAATTTGTTTCGTTGACGCTTGACGCATTGCCATTTTTATGTTTCCAGATATACAGTGCCATTCTACAGTCGCTCGTAGGCTCGTCGAACAATTATCGAATTAAATAGTGAAAAAAATAAAAAATTTATGAAATAAGATGTTTTTTACAATCGTCTAGTTAGAAGAAAAATATCCATGAATCGTCATGTCGCCGAACGGTAGAGCGAGGAAAAACAAAGTGCAGAGAAATTTATTGAAATCGGCAATAATGTTGCCAAATGGGAATTTTAGAAGTTTCCGCGCCGTTTGCTAAGCGAGAAAAGGCGAAGGCTGAGTTTGGAAGAAATATAATTGTATAAAAGTGGAGGACATTGGAGCGCGTCGGGAACGATAACGAACTTTCATGGCCATTGGCGCGTAACAATCGAAAGACTAGATACGGTCTTGCGGAAATAAAATGGCGCGCAAAAGCGACAACATGAAGAACATCAACGTAGCCGTCGTGGGCCTTTCCGGCACGGAGAAGGACAAGGGCCAGGTCGGTGTCGGAAAATCGTGCCTCTGCAACAGATTCATGCGATCCCTCAGCGACGATTACAGCGTCGATCACATTTCCGTTTTGTCGCAGGTAAATGTCGTATTCTTCCATCGCCACAAACCATTACCAGCAAAGATCATAGAAAGAGAATTTCCAGCTTGCACGAATTTTTCTAGTGGCAAAAACTGTACTTCTGGAACTCAAACCAATTTGTTTAAGTGGATCCACTGATTTTTGTCACCCTCGCAGTTCAGACAAGATTTTATGTTCGAAAAAAACAATTTATATGACTCGTTTTCATTCTCGTTTGTTTCATCCATATTTGCTATTTAATGCAATATTCTAATTGTAATTTAATCAATTTGTTGATTGGAAAAAAAAATTCCCTTGATAAATAAACGAAATATCGAATTCGTAAAAGCGAATTACTCGAACTTTCGTAAATAACGTGACGATAAAAAGAAGTCTACCTCTTCTTCTTTCTACCTCTTCGAACAATCGTCGGTAGTAAAGCAATTGTTTTCGATATCCAAGGCCCATTGGTTGGCATTGAAACGCGCTCGATTTTTATCCGACACGTTCTAATTGTCCGTTTGTTAACAGTCCGATTTCAGCGGTCGCGTGGTGAACAACGATCACTTCTTGTACTGGGGCGAGGTCGCGAAATTGGCGGAGGACGGAACGGAGTTTCAGTTTCAAGTGATCGAGCACACGGAGTTCATCGACGACGCCTCGTTCCAGCCGTTCAAGGGCGGCAAGATGGAGCCGTACGCGAAGAGATGCGCCTCGACGAAGATAACGAGCGCCGAGAAATTAATGTACATTTGCAAGAATCAATTGGGAATCGAGAAGGAGTACGAGCAGAAGGTGTTGCCCGATGGGAAATTGAACATCGACGGTTTTCTCTGCGTCTTCGACGTGAGTGTCGTGCCGAATCGTTCGATCGAGAAGCAGGTCGAGCTGGTGGCGAACATTCTCAACAATCTCGTCAAAACGAAGAAGCCCGTCGTGCTCGTGACGACGAAGAACGACGACGCGAACGAGCAGTACGTGAAGGAGGCGGAGAAATTGGTGATGCGCAAGGAATACAAAAATTCGATATTCATCGTCGAAACGTCGTCGCACGAGAACATAAACATCGATCTGGCTTTCATGATACTCGCTCAAACGATCGACAAGACGAAGATACGCAGCAAAGTCGTGCCGTTCGCGGAGGCGGCCCGCGCGCGAAAGGAACTCCTCGACGCGTCGACGGAGTCGCTCCAAAGACTCATACGAATACACGTTACCGATTATCGGGCTCTTTGGTCTCAGGCCTCGAAGAAACTCGGACAGCACAAGGAATTCACGAATTTCGTTGAATTGTTCGGCATCGACGCGACCCAACGACTGTTCCGGAGGCACATTAAGAAGCTCAAGGACGAGCAGGTGGCGAAGAAGATTCAGGGCTATCTCGATATGCTGCCGGAGATACTTCACGAAATATGTCCAGACATCTCAAATCTCATAAATGAGTGAGTTGAACTGACTTTCACTTCCTTGCGATAGAAAAAAATTCAGAAATTCAATATTCTGCATCTTTACGGAATTAAAAAAAATTCTTTTTGCAAATGAAGCAAGAAAATTCTGTGTCCAAGTATTAAAAATTTCAGAAGTGCAATAAGTTTAAGTAGAAAAAAAAAATGATTAAAACGTCAGAGTCAGAATCATAGTTTTTCATTGCGTTGGAAAGCTCTAGAAAAATTTCTTATATCTCACTTGAGGCTGAGAAAATAACAATACACCTTAGGAACGTTTTTAGAACTTCCTCGCGAATGTTTTTTCTGCATACCATTTTTGTAAAAATATTTTTGGACCGTTCTGGAAACATGAGAACGTGAAAAACCTATTCACAAGAATATTCGGATGAATCGTAAAAGATTGTTAATGCGAATCTATCCGATCAGGGAATGGTCGACGGTGCAGCAGTACATAAAGGAACATCCGGACTTTCATCAACACTTTTACGAGTGTCCCGAGGACATATCGTGGATCGATTACGACTTCGGCGAGAACAATAGCACAAAGATACCCTACGACGTGTTGGAGACCCCGGAGGCCGAGACGGTATTTAAGAATCACATAAACGCGCTGCAGCAGGAACAGCGAAGACTCGAGTGAGTGCAAATCTATTATTTCCTACAGCAACAATACCCAATCGCAAATTCCACAAATCATCCACACGAAGCGATAATTCGCTTGAACTGAAAAAAAAAAAAATTGGTTGCGCGAATTGATAGTTGGGAAAACTAATAGTTGGTTCGGCCAATTTTTTCTGAAAAATTAGGGTCTTCAGAAAAGTTAGTATTCTTAACTATCAATACGTTCAACTAATAATTTTTTTGAGCTATTGTCGTAAATAATAATCTGGTAAACGATACACTAATGCTTTGCTTCATTCTGGGTGGCGTATCTTAATGCAGACTTCCAAAAAGGTAATTGAACATTCTCGAATCTACCGAAAAAAGAAAACTGTGTGCCTCGTCTGTCTTTCTCATTGAACAAAAATACAGAAAATGCATGATAGTCGTAAGGAGCAAAAAAAAATGAACGAAAAACAGTCGAAGGGTCCGTTTTTTTCGGGGCTCTACCTTGCTGTTGTCCGCGGGCCGGGAGCTTCGTCGATTATTCGTTCACCGTGCAGAATTCTCGATGAATATTATTTCGCGACCGATATATAGCTTGTCTACGATTACAACGAGCCACGGGCAACGGGATAGCTTTCTGTACTAACTAAATGCGATGAAATTTGATATTTTACCGGTGGTCTGCGGTCGGTCCGAAGTTATACGAGCCGATAGGCGCGCTTCGCGGGTCTCTCTTTCTACCGTTCGTTATCCTCGTTAACGATCTTTTATCTCGACGATCCATCGTCGAAAAAAAGAGGGGAAAAAAAAATACACGGAAAACTCGCGAAAGAAGTGTTGGAGTGATATCGAATACCGCGGAATTGAATGTTTGCATCCTGCATCAGTTTGTCATACGTTTTCACCTGCGATCCCGACGTTCTCTACATTTGTCGTTGATTCGCACACAGATGGAAGAAACAGTTCAAGCAATTGCTCGAGGAAACGGGATACGTCACGCCCGGCAAACATTTGTCCGAGGTGAGAGTGCTGTTCATGGGCCGCGAATGCTTCGAGGCACTTTCGCATCACGATTGCCAGGAAATTTACGATCAACATCAGAAGGAGATTATCGAAAGGGCGAAACACAATTTTCAAGTAAGAACTCGCCTCCCGCTTCTTGTGCGAAAAAATATATATTTAAAGAAATATCTAATGAAAAAAAATTTTGAAATATTGCAGTTATTGATTTTTGAATTTTTTTTTCGACATACAATAATTATTAAAGTTATTATAAAAATTTCAAATATATTTTTAAAAATTATACGATAATTGAAAAGTAGCAAGTTTGTATTAACGTATTGGGATCACTTTTTTCAGGAATTGCTTCTCGAGCATGCCGATTTGTTCTATCACTTCAAGAGCATAGCGCCGTCGGGCACTATCACGCAGGACGACATCAAAGAAATCACTGATGCGTTACTCGACGATTTTCGGTAAATTTCTTCTGGTACATTCGAGCGTTTCCAGATTCCCGAATGGATGTTTCTTTAACACGAATAACATTTTCGTACAGATACAAGGCCCTGGACAGACTCGATCAGGACAGAAAACTGATGCTCTTCCAGCATCTCGGTTTCGTTCACTGTCCCATCAGGGAGCACTGTCCCGCATTTCCGAACTGCATGGACGCGCTTATCGAACGGATACTTGGAACGAAAGCTCACAGGTAAGAAAATGTCGACGTTTAAATATTTTGAAAAAATAATGCAAAATAAGTACGCTTTCAATTTAAAAAATTGATATACCATCGAAATATTGAAATGAGTATTCGTGAAAGATTTACTTTCTAAAGGATATTTGATCGGCAAGCATTGTTTAATTCCGAAAGATTAAAAACAGAATAAAATAGATTTTGATGAATGACGGCGCAAACCTCAAAATTGTGATTGCCCTCATAAAGGCTTTGTTAAAAAGAAAATTTTTATCGCACAGACCATCGTCATGGAACCACAGCAGTCAATGGCAACTGACGTCGGACAACAATCAACTGAATCTCGTGATTCTGGGCAGTAATGGTCTCGGCGGTGAATTCGCTCGCGAGATAAAAACTCAAACGGAGGACGACGAGGTTGAGATCGATTGTCAGCTGTATACTCTCGGCTATCGGGTTATCGACGGCGACGTTGGCTTGCCGCACAATTCCTTTACCACATCGGACTTCATGCCCCATGGTGACTATTTTCGGATTCGCCTCGCTATTTCTCTCTATAAATTCGTCTCTGAAACGAACTTTTTCTGTAGTTTTTTTCTACGGTTTGATGTCGATCGAGAAGCTTTATCTCGTATATAATAAATTTACAATGCGTTTGTTATAAAATAAAGACTAGACAAAAATAGACAGAAAAGTCGCTCCAAAGCCGCAGCGCAGTAAATCAGAAGAGTCGAATCATTATTACGAATTTCTTATTTTTACAGGCTCATTCTGCATCTACGCGAACGAAGATTCCTTCGAGTACATACGCTCGTCGTTGGAGAAAACGCTCTTGTCGAATTTGGAGCAGGAAGACCGATTGCCGTTTCAGGGACTGCCGATCGTAATTATGTTCGTTCCCGATCCGAATATCGACGAAATGGAGGCGATCAGATTGCGAGAGGAGGGCCAGAGTCTCGCGGACAGTTTGCAGTGTCCGTTTATCGACGTTTGCATCGAGGATTTGGAGCAGGACAAGCGTTTCCCGACGCCGTTGGTGAAGGATGCTCTTCAACAGCTCATACAGTCAATCAATCATCGCGCCGGTTTTCTCAACATTTATCAGAGCGTTATCGAGTGTCTGGAGCCGGACATAAGGTACGTTTTTCGATTTTTCCACGCAACTTGAAATTCTTATTTTATTCAAAGAAATGTGAAATAAATTTGACCTTGGACAATTGATCAATTGCAGGATAATAATGTGCATGTTCTGCGGCGATCCTTATTCCGTGGAAAACGTTCTGGGTCCTCTGCTGAGTCACCAGTGCTGTTTCCTCAGTGGTGAAAAATCCATCGTCCTCGAGACATTCTTGGGCGACTCGAAGCGACGCGTCGAAGTCATAATATCGAGCTTTCACGGAGCGAACGCGTTCCGCGACGAGCTCGTTCACGGATTTATTCTCGTCTATTCGACCAAGAGAAAAGCCTCGCTCGCGACTCTAAAGTACGATTTACAACTAACTCGAGCTTGATTACAATTCTGCACAAAGTTTGCGACTAACGTCGTCCGATTTTCTTCTTTTTTTTCTACAGTGCATTTTCCATGAACATTCCAAATCTACCGATACAAATAATGGCTGTGACAGACACGGGAGGAGCGAACGCTTTCTTCAGTAGCGAACTGAGCCATCTGCTAATCACCGAGGGTAACGCTACCGCCGATCGACTGCAGGCGCACTTCATGACGTCGGCCTCGAGTTGTCAGCAAAAAAGTAGGTGCCCGCGCAGAAGAAAAATAATAAAATAAATATTGTCGTATATTGAAAGTCATGAGAAATCATGAAAATTGGCCGGGTAACCGGAAATGTTTGTTAACCGGAAAAATTGCATTTTCATTTTATTTTTTCTGTCTCTCCAGCCGCATTTTATACACCGTTCTTCAAAGAGGTTTGGGAGAAGAAGCCGGAGATCGAGCAAGCTTTCAACATGGAGGAGCCCGGCAATTTGAACGACAGCGGCGAGGGAACGCTCGAATATTCGGCACTTCATCCGATGCCGCCGCCGCGTCACGAGAGCTATCATCTACAGACACCCGACGATGGGTAAGCGATCTCAACCGCTGAATCACGACGGGCTTTTCGCGACTCGTGATAGTTCCTCGACAACCGACGGTGCGTCCAATAACGGAAAAATCTAACGCGAAGCAGTATGTCTGTAACTTTTAGGAGCGGTTCGGAATCTTACGAGCAATTGACGCCGGACGGTGAACTCGGCGATACGGGAATAAACGAGCAGTTCGTTGACAACCGAGCAACGCCGTCGGACGACAGCGACATTTACAGCCAGGTCGACTTTCATCGGGAGGAGCGGGAACGAGAATTGCTCAAAGGCGGCGATCTCGCCAACAAGCTGTCCGGTAATTAATTTCTCTACTTTTGTCATTAAAAAAAATCGATTTGTACGCGCTGAGAACACGGTGAAAATTCAATTTTCGTGGAAAAGAGAAACCAAATAAATATTAAAATATTTATTTCGTAGTTAATAAAAAAGAGCGAATTAGAAAATTCACTTCAATGCTCATCTCTTTCCATTCGTGGTGATTCTAAAAACTCAGAATAACTTCGGAAACTGAAATACGAAAAAAACATTTCATACATCTTCATTTTCAATGACGTATTTTTTTTCGCAACTTTCAATACATTTGCGAGAAAAAAAATAGTTCGGAATTTGTCTCGGATTCCGTGTGAACGTCTGAAGAGTTACAAACTTCGGCCTCGAGTCGCTTTCATGGAAGTTTCTCTTTAAAAAAAAATGTATTCGTGCGAACTTTTTCACTACTATGTTATAATTATTTTTGACGTATTGAACTCGACAGGTTGGGTAAAGGATACCTTCATGCATCAAGACGGCGTGACGAACAGTTATTCACACAGAGCGTTCACGACCGGACGGCGTCATATATCACAGACGAAGCCACGACCAAAGGGAAACAGTCAGACATTGAAACAACCGGGTAAAATAAATCTCAAAGATTTCTCGAACGTAACGGATGCGATAGCGCGGATGACTATCGGTGAAAAAGACGAGCACGCTACGAAGATGAGCCTGGGACACGCGCCACTCGCGATACCGGAACTCGTTGATCTCGGCTCCGAATACGCACATCCAAAGGACGTCGTACCAAATCTCTATTCCGCTTACGACGGCGATTACACGTACGCTCTTGTGCAGGATTCGATCGCGAACAACAAGTCTAAGTTGCGTCATAGACGAGAGAAGGGACAGCCGTGTAAGTTTATCGGGGTTGAATTTAGCGGTGACAGGAAAATAATATTTTAGCCCTCGGAATAATGGCCCACCCTCACGACCTCGGTACAAATAGCTATTGTAACTCCGGAACGTTGGCCTCAGAACGAAGAAAAAAAGAAGAAGCGAAAGCAAAACGCAATTGAAGAAAATGATAGATTCGATAACTCGGAGGGCCAACTTTCCGGAGGCTAAGTTTTCCCAGCCACGATTTAGACGATAGTGAAACGTCGCGCGTTCAATTTCTTTCCGAACAATCTCGAAGGGTTTAACTCCAACGTACGTTCGTTGTTGTTTCTTTGATTTATCGCAGCTTACAGCGACTCGGACTCGGAATGGAGCTCGCTGGAGAGGCAGAGGGTTGCGGACGTTATAGGAAAATCCAACAAGAAACCATCGACGCACAAGCGAACGCGAAAGAAACGGACGGCGATACCCGTCGCAACGCCGAAGGTGCCGTCCTTGGCGAGCATGGGAAGCGGCGACGGTATCGTCGGCCTGAATTACAGCCTAAAGGACGACAAGAATTGGCGCATCGATCCTGCCGAACGGGGTAATGATTTGAATCGAAACGAAAAATGTTCTTTGATTTTTCAATGTATCGAATGAAATTATTAGTTGGAAGAACCGATTGTTGATGTGGGAAGACTAATCTTTAGTTGGAGCAATTATTTTTTGCAGAATGAAAATTGCACCTACTAATTATTGGGTTTGTGAAAAAAAAAATTCGTTTCCCAAACAAACAGTTTGTGCGAAGCACTTAGTTTTTCCAACTAATCATTGTATAGACTAGGATGGTTCAGAAAAAAGTTTTTTTTCAAATTCAGGGGCTCATTTGGATTGTTTTATTTCTCCGCGAAAAATGTTTCTTTCCACGAGAGCTTCGTACGAAAACACTGCCATTTGTAAAGAAGCGGGTAAATAGTAAAGAAACTTCGACGAGCAGCCGATATCTGCGATTTCGATACGTCCCGTATTTTATTTTCTTACGAATTTCAATGTCAATGACGCAGCAGTGAATATTTTCGAACGAACCGCTCGTGCGATAGTACATTTTTCACGAAAGAGTTTAAATAATCTCGATAAGCCCGCTCGAAGAAAAAAAATCGTGCGTTTTTTCTTAACCACTCCAATGTCGAAAGTTCGCTTTGGCTTTTTCTTTGGCCATTGTCCCTTTGTACTCGATGGCTATCTGAGCGAAACCTGATGATATTCAGTATTGTCAAGATAGTCCATTATTTAATAGTATCGAGTGAAACGCCAGATAGTTCAGAGTCGAGCGAGCCGGAACACGCCACCAGCCGGTCAAGATCGAAACAGAACAAGCACGCCGCGGTTAGCTTGCGAAAGAGATTCGGGAATTCGCTCCAGCAACAACATTTGGCGGCGACGGTACAGCATCCTTTCAACCTTAAACACATGACGCAGGAGATGTTCAGTGCCTCTTGTGAGTAAACAATCAGTAAAAGAAAAAAGAAATTAAATAATAAATTCAGAAAGTTATCATCGCGATAGAACACGGTACTTCGTTCTTTTTTTTCTTAACGACTCCGTGAAGAAAGTTCCATTGTAATCTCGATTATGCGATATTATCGGCTCATGTGACCCTCGAAAGATGTGTCTCACGATTCGTCACGATTCTACTTGTGATATTTCTTTTAGCCAAGCAGAGGGGTGACAATACATTCGGTAACATTCCAGATGACGAGTCCAGTCTAGACGTATCATCGCCGAGAGAAATTAATTCGCCGAGCGTAAGTTCTACCCGCTTACAAATGAATATCTTGCTCTGTAGAGTGAAATGGAAGTCTGTAACGGAAATGCTTCGTTGCAGTTTGGTATTCTGACCAAGGGAAAGGACGTCGACAAGCTGTCGAGAAAGAAGGACAAGCAGAAGGCGAAGGAGGATGAAAAGCTCGAGAAGCGCAGGCAGAAGGAAGAGAAGCTGAAGAAACACGCGGAGAAGGAGAAAGAGCGCGAGAAGAAGAAGCAGGAGAAGATAAAGCAGACTAAGGGACCCGGTGGTGGGACCATGTCGGGACAGTCGCAACAATCGCTCATAGAAGATTTCGCGCAGAGCGAGACCAATCGGATACCTCTGTTTCTCGAGAAATGCGTGCGTTTCATCGAGGACGAGGGCTTGGATTCCGAGGGTATCTACAGGGTTCCCGGCAATCGGGCGCACGTCGAGTTACTCTTTCAAAAGTTCGAAGAAGGTAACAAATGACGCTGATTCGCAAAATTTACAATACCGTCTATCCAAATCATATCGACGTTATTCATTTGCAATAATTTTTTTCGGCAGATGGCAACGTGGATATACACTCGTTGGACATTCCTGTTAACGCCGTCGCGACGGCTCTCAAAGACTTCTTCTTGAAGAGGCTACCGCCCCTCATAGACAAGGAACGGATGTCCGAACTCGAGGACATTTCCGGTTAGTTCGCCGCTTCACAATTTTCATTCTTTCCATTGAATTCGATTCTATTTTCGGCTTCGCAAGACCCGAAAAAATGAATAATCCAATCGTCAAGGATTCTTTGCACGATTTTTGTTTGCGGCTAAAACAATTGACTAATGAACCGTATTTATTTGTACCGATATCGACGGATTCTCAAGATTCTTTGCCAACGTATGCGCTAACAAATTTTGTATCGGTCCAAACCAGGTGCCCGAGGCGTTAGCAAGCCCATGTCCGCGACTTGTATGAACATGGAAGATCGGAGCTGCAGATTACTCGCTCTTCGCCTGATGCTCAACAAACTAAATCCGGTTAACTTCGACGTTTTCAAATTCATCTTTCAACACTTCGTAAAGTGAGTTGGAAAAATGCGAAGGAAGCAATCTTCGCCGCAAGAAAATGAACCATATCGAGATACTTTGATATTTCATGCAACATTGACGAAAAAAATGCTTAATTATTGCAGAGTCGCCGAAAATTGCAAGTTGAACAGTATGGACAGCAAGAATCTGGCGATATGTTGGTGGCCGACGTTGCTGCCGATTCAATTTAACGATCTCGGCAGATTCGAGGCGATGAGGCCGTATCTCGAGGACGTCGTTCAGACGATGATCGACCAGTATCCCTTCCTGTTCTGCGACAAGGAGGCGATCGTAATGGTTTAGTAGAGGAGTGCGTCGCCGCGTTAACGACAATTGACGCGAGTTGGAACCTCGAACGGTGTAAAAACGAAACGCGAACAAAGAGACGAGGATGGAGAAGAGAGAAAAAACAAAAGTGAGCGACGTTCATTAATTAACATACGATGATAAAAACGCGATAAAATTTCCCGTAGCTTCGATCGCTTCGGTGAAAGAAACAAAGTCCCGCGAGCAGAAACGAACGAAAATACGAACAGAAGAGAAAAAAACAAATCTTTGATAGCTGGTTAAAGTAAACAATCACGCATAGCTTGGGGGCGTTGTTGAAATTATCGATATGAGAAATTAATCGTAGTCGCAGCTGTTTATCGATTAACAGAGAGCGAATCGAGCGAACCGAACAAACTCAACGACGAAAAATATCTTTAAGCCTCTTTCTTTTTCTTCTGTCGCGACGCGAGGTTGTGCTTTATTTTTATATCTTTCATTCTTTCCTTTTTCCGAATTAATTCACGAATCTCGAGGAGGATTATTCGCGGTATCGATTGATATTTGTCGGCGTACCAGAGAGTCAATCTACGTGTCATAGAGGAAAAGAAAAGAAAAAATAACGTATGCGTGTGTCATGTTGGATGTATCGGGGGGGGGGGGGGGGGGGGGGGGGGGGGGGAAGCGATCTATTTATTACCGATATTCATCGTGAAATCGCATTTAGTTTTTCTTTCTACTTATCTTTATTTCTATTACCTTTTTTTTGTGCATCGAGGAAGAAGCGAAACGTGAATACCGCAGGAAAAAAACAGAGACGAATAAGTCACTCGATGCTTAAAAAATTAGAAACTCGAAAATAGCGTAGAAAAAAGACAGACCGGTTCATCGGAAAAGACACTAGGTTGTGCCATTCGCGGAGAGATCGATGAAAAAACATTGCGTACTTGTAAGCGAATTAAATCGTAGTCGATCTTTCGATCGCAGTGATAAGCTTGAAACCATTCCGCGCGAAATAACGATAAACTTCGAAGATTAATGATAGAAAAAAACGCGAAGAAAAAAAGACGAAATTTGTCGGGAATATTAACGAAACGAGGGGTTCGCGAATGAACTCCCTCGCGAAGCCGTGGACAATCGATGAGAAGATCCGAGTACATCACAAAGCTCATGTACATAAGAAGTTGGGTGATTTTATCTAACGTGCTCCGAGAGAACAGAAACTAATAGCAAACGGCGTAGACTTCCCCGTCCTCGTAATAGAAATAAAACTACAATAACTAAAACGAAACGAATGATCAAAGTCGGGACCCCGACGGTTCGCGATCGACGGTCCGCAGAGAGCCCTCGAGTAAGTTTTTCTTTTTTTTTACGCTACGATTCTCCGTCGTATTCGACGGAGGCTCGAGGGCGACGCGGACCCTCGACGATGAAATTTCAAAGACTGTTTCCTCCTCTCCCGCCCGGTCCGACTATCCCTAAAATGTAGTCTCTCTCCAAATAGATGTGCCATTAGTTCGTACGAGTTCGGTGTCGTGAAAAAGAATAACGCAAGAAAAGAAAAGAAAAATAAAAAAGATTAAATAAAATAGTAAGAAAACGAAGTTAGGAGTAACTTGCGCAATTGTAATTCGCCTCTACGGTGGCTTGTATTGTCGGGCAAACGAATAATTGCTTTTTGCTACAGAAACAAAAGAAAAACAAAGAGAGAAAAGAGAAGACGCGAAAATCTCCAGTCCCCCGAAAGCCCCTCCGCGAGCGACGTGTCTTCGCGTAACGAATTCGTTTCCGTCTCATTTTCTGTCGTAGGATTACTAAATGGAAGTAAGGATCCGATGTGTGAAATAGATATTTAAAGAAACTCGCGTGCGAATCCGCGAAATACGCTTTTAAAAAAAAAAAGGCGCGCTCGTCGCTCGCTCCGGGGCCGAAGCGAGCGAGATTTTTTTCTTCTTTTTTATAAAGCGCAATTTCGCCTCGTCGACGCCCGCGGAGTTGGGGGATCGAGCGCGTTAACGCTTTCGGAGCTTCGTAACGGTGTCATATTTATATAGAGCGTTGGGCGGTGTTTCGCGCAAACGCGACGTTTCTTCGCAACGAAAATTTTCTCGTCGCTCCAATAAAAAAAAAACACTAATTAGTAAGATAAAGACTCCGTGAATATCGAATTCTTTCTTTCCGCGAGTCCGGAGAAGGCGCGAATCGGTTTTTTTTTGCTTGGAAACGTACCGTTTGCCTTTTTACGACGCCTTCGAAGAAAGAAAGAAAAGAAAGCTGAGAAAACGAGTGAGCGCGTAGACGCTTTCGGAGCTTCGTATGTGTCATATTTATATACACAGTGAGTCGATAGCGATAATTTCCACGATTAAGAACAACAACAAAAAGCAACAAAATAAATATATATATATAGAAGATAAAGTTAAAAAATTTAAAAAATAGAGAGCTCGACGATAAACGAAAACTCGCCTCGTCCGAAGCTCGCTCCATTCCCCCGTCTAGCCGTAACGAGGTTTTATACATTCGTACGTATGTAATATTGTGTAAACGTTTGGGTAACAGAGTCGAGGAACGCCCTCGACGAACTTCGGTGTTTCGAGCGTTGTTTTTTCTTCGCGCGGCCCAGAAGAAGCGAGAATCGAGTTTCGAGAGGTCGATTCGAAAAAAAAAAAGAGGAAACGCGAAATCGATGAGAACGAAAGCGAGCGAGGATTCCTCCCGTTGTCGTTGAACATATAGTATTTAAAGAAACAAAATCGGGAGCATTGTTTGTTCGTTCAATTTGTTTTCTTTCTTTTTTAGACGAACTTGAGACTTTTGTCGCGTTCGGCGCTTTCGTTGCCATTTCTTCCCACGCTCACGCGTCGATACCGAATCGACGATAGTGAAAAAATGTTTTTCTTTTTCCTGCGACTTTATCGAATCGAGGACAATCGCGCAGACCGGACTGTGCGGATCGCGTTGCGACGCGCGAAGCGATTTTGGTCGGATGAAAGAAATGAAAAAAGTGAGGAAAGAAGAACGAGGAAGGGCGATTAACGGTGAAAACGGGAGGATGAGAGAAAACACAACGTATTCGTGTAAAATTGAAGATATGTGCAGTATTAGGGCTTTTCTAGGTATTTAAAAGAAGAAACTTTAGCATTTACGTATACAAATATTGAAAAAACAAAGAAGCATACAAACGAACAATGAAAAAAAAATACATCCAACATGGCGTGTGTTCTTTGATGGAGAAACAATCGAATTGAGGAGAAAAATCATAATTGCGTGCTGTCTCGCGAAATTGAATAGAACGAGCCGAGACGGAAAATTATTGGAAAAAAGAGGGTTTTTTTTTTGGGAAGTTTCACGAACAAAGCACGACGGCCAAATTGTCAATTCGAGCAAGCACAAAAGTCGAGAGCGACGGCGAAACGGTCTGATTAAAAATAATGACGATGTCAAGCGCGCCCCCTCCCCTTCTTATCCTCCTACTTTATGTCTGTCCTATCGTCCCCATTGCGATAAGAAAATGAGAGAAAAAGCCGAAAAAAAGATAAACCGGAAAATTCACCTCCGAAATAATTGTAACGATGCTTTTTAATGTGTATATATTGTTGCTTACGTTCGGCCGACGTGTGTATCGAGCTGCCGATATTAATTGTAAGGTATTATATACTTATTTGTCGCGGCGTTTGGTCCGCCGACTCGTATGAATCGATCGTGGGTGAGTGAGTGTTTTCCGCGCGAATGTGAGACGAGAAAATTTTAAAAGTAATACCGCGAGAAAGATATTAACAATTGTGCGAGAGACGAGAGGATTAAAAAAGGAGAAAAAAAAACAAGTGCGTGAAAGAGCAGCAATCGAATAATTGTCGTCGCGTCTACTTCGAAGAGCCTCGGTCGAACGTGACGTCCGCATTAAATTAATATAAATGAAGAGGAAGGGAGGAAAAGGAAAAAAAAAAATTGAAAAAAAAACGAGAAAAAATCGAAGTGTAACTGGTTAATCGAGATCCAGCTTGAATCCGTAAATTCTAGTTCCGGCCTACGGATAAAACAATATTAAACTAATCTCGTCGAGC
Organism: Ischnus inquisitorius; assembly: GCA_963924025.1. NCBI lineage: Eukaryota > Metazoa > Arthropoda > Insecta > Hymenoptera > Ichneumonidae > Ischnus > Ischnus inquisitorius. The sequence continues at coordinate 6,021,474 of OZ001251.1, read as the reverse complement.
TTTACGAACGATTTGGGTTTATTTATTTTATATGCGATTAATGTTATTTTTTTTTTTACAACCAAACGAGGTGAAAGAACTCGCTGCAAATCAAAGATTGGGCTTGGCGAATCGAGGAACCGTGGATAAAAATTATCCGGATAGTTCCCCGTCGAATGGCTCGAAAGAAATAATGATTTTTCGATAATACGAAATCCTGCGTAGAGTTCGACGAGGTTCAAGGTCGCCGAGGCGCAATTTTGGAAATGTTTCTCGCGGCGCAACGTGGAAGAAAGAGGCTTTCCAAAGTGTCGTCTCGAATCTAGCAAGTAGTTCCATCTTGGTAAGCGCAGAATGGCCGGAAAATGGGGATTAAAAAGAAGATATGAAAAAATTCGCGTTTCCCATTGACAAAAACGTGTGAGAGAAAAATGATTGAAAAAAAGAAAAAAAAAACGAAATCGAAATAACAATAGAAGGAGCAAACGATGGAAAGAATCGCCGTGAAATTTTGTACCCATCGCTCAAAAGTTGCGTAGATTATTCTCTCCCCCGAAAAAAAAAATTGTAGAAGTCGAGCGGCCTCGAGGGAGTGGATTGGCAAATCCTTTTCACAATTTTTCATCGATTCCCCGCCCTCTTCCCCCTGTAAGTTATAATTTATTTCTACGACTCATCGATCAAAGGCGAAATAGCACAATTCGTGTGATCCAATCCCTCGCGCGCGAGACGCTTAGTTAAAGTAATAAACTAAAATACCGAACGAAAGGGAGAAAGAGAGAAAAATGAAAATGAGAAAACGGCCGTTTTACGCTACCATTTTTCCTAAGAGTAAACAGATTCTAACTCTCCGAAACAAAGCCGAATAAACGAACGCATATAGCGCCTACGCGGTGGTTTACGTACAGTGATGAAGTAAACGCCTAACCAGGATTACATTTACACATTTAAAAAAAAAAGGAAAAAAAAAAAGAAACACGAGAAACAGAAGTTCTACAGACGATTGAACGCAAGTCGATGATTGGGAATTGAAAACAATTGTTCTCAATCATCGGCGAGATACACAATCGCACACGCACATACACGTACACATACACATACAAAAGTATCGGTGTCCAAGAAGTATTTAAAAATAAAAATCGTCTTTATGTACAATTTGAACAACGACCACGATTAATTGCAATCCTGTCTCCCAATTTTGCGCTTCTCTTGTATTATTTTTTAACTTAATAATATAGCTGTTTAATACAGCATTTTTTAAAAATTATTTTATAACCGTGTAAGAACACGAATCTCTCGTGCAAATCTGAAGAAATTAGCCACAAAACGTTTAGTTGAAGTTTAGAAAAACAATCTGAGTATGAATATTCTTAATACGGATCAATTTTTCCTTTTCTCTAAATTTGCGTCTCTGAGTCTAAAATGTCGAGTTGAATGTTTTTTGTACTCGGAAATTGAGTCAAATTTTCTTTATTTGTCTTTTTTTTGGTGTTGAATATAAATTCAGACGTAAGATGTGGCAGCCAAACGATTTGCTTCTTTTACTTGCTAGGAAATCTACACTGGAGAATGTCTTTGACGAAAAGTTAAAGAAAAAACATTCAAACATTACTTATATCCAATATTTATATCAAGAACGATAAAGAATTCATTTTTGTTATTGAAAAAACTGTACGATTCTTCGGATTGAAGAATACCAACGAGAAAGAATCGGATGGATTTATACCATCACTTATTCCGACACTGCCATTGGTTCGTTCCGTGAGATACCATTCTAACCGGACGGAACGGACCAATCAGAGGACCGGAACGAGTGTTGACGATCATAACGAGTGACTGGAAAGCCGCTGACGGGCTCCGCGAGCTACACCGAGAGTCGACGGCGACTTGTTTTCTTTTTCACTAAATAAAACATTTATAAACTTTGTCGAGCTATTGAATAACATTCGGTTCGCAAAAAATGCCGCTTCCCGCTGCGCTAGCCGCGCGTCTCGCGAAAAGGGGACTCGTCACAGGATCGGACAAAACTGGTAATGTTTAACCCTACTCTCTGTCTGCGCTCCGAACGTAAATAAAACCTCGAATGACAAATAAATCCGCACACTCGCGGGTCGACGTTTGTTGACAGACGACTCGAAGAAGGAACCGAAGAAAAAAGTTCACGAGGAAGTCATCGCCGAGGATTATGACAACGCCAAGGACGACATCAATCAGATCGATCTGTCGCAAAAATTCATGGTAGATATGAATAATTTTTTTTTCCATTTTTTTTTTTTTTTCTCTTAACTATTTAATTTATTTTCAGGGATACAGCGGCTGCCCGAACAAATACAATATCTACCACGAGTGTAACAAGAAATGCAAAGATTTGTGGGGTGCGGGACATTTGCAACCTTCCGACAAATACCTCAAACTACAGACGCGTCTTATTCAGCGCTATCCCCTTCCGGAAACATGGAAAGCCGTCTACGATCCAGGCTCGTAAGAAATATCAACAAAATAACAAATAAACATTGTTTGGAGAAAAATCAGAAAATATTGAGTAAAAAAAAATTTCAGCGGTCAACATTATTATTGGGACTGGGCCTCGGATTTGGTCTCGTGGCTGCCGCCGGGACATCCAAAGTGCCAAATATCTCAGCCAGCTTCGCAGTTGAGAGAAGAATTGCATCTGAAAGCCGCTGATCAGGACGACAATATGTCCAGCGACGAGAGCGGTAGCGATCAAGAAACTATGGAAGTAAGAAGCTTTTTCCACAAAATATCGTTATTATTATTATCATTATTATTAAACAAAATTTAATTGTTTCATTTTTGTTTTTCTTTGATTATGAAAGAAAATTTTGCTCGAATCCAATAAACAGAATAAAATAAATTAAATCCGATACAGGTGGACGAGGTCGAGGCGAAGAAAGAGCAGAAGCTCGTCGTCCGTGAAAGATTCAAAGTTCCGGACGTCAGACGAGCTCCGAGATCGGAATTGGCGAAGGACAAGAAGGATCGAACTTTGGATCCCATGGATCCGGCCGCTTACAGCGATATTCCACGGTATTGCAATGCCATTGTCATGATTAATTTTCCGAAAATATCAAGCGAAATTTTTTTTCGCGGTAAATGTGCCCTAAAACGCTACCTTAGCGTAGATCGAATGAAAAAAATGAAGAAAGGTCTTTTGGAAGATCTTTGCGATCGTAGTGGCATTGAAAATAATCAGTCGTTGGGCGAAACTTGCAAAAATGAATGTCCACGTTTTCTTTTCCTTTTTTTCATTATTTCAATTTGGAGTAAATTTTTACTCCATAATGCCGATATTCTCGCATGAATATTTTTTTCTCGCGCGCTATCGCCGTTCGTTTTGCTCGAGGCGAGAAGAATCTCCATTGAACGATTATCGACGATGTTTCCAGAGGCAAATGGTCCGACGGTCTGGCGAGGCATAACGAGGCAAAAACCGGAGCGGATACAACGGCTTCCGGACCTTTGTACCAGATGCGGCCGTACCCAAGTCCGGGCGCGGTGCTACGATCGAACAGAACTACGAAACCCGAAGTCGAAGGAGCGGCTAAGCCTATCGTGTCGTTCCCGGAAAATCCTGAATAGAGTTTATTCGCATCGAGAAAATACTAATCATAATTCATCGCGTCAATTTCTCACACTGTATCATACATTATTCATAAAAAATCACATTGAAAAGACAATTTGCATTTATTTATTATTATAAAATCCTCAGGCGTTGTTCAATTTTATTATTGACGAAATGGCTTGTAATATTCACATTAACAATATAATTTTTTGACAATTTTTCCGTGGTTTAAATACCGATAAAAATGAAAAAATCAATAATATCGACATAAACGTATGCAATATATTATTATTATTATTATTATTGTTGTTGTTGTTCCTACAATATAGAAACAAAAAACATTTATCGCATGTATAACATTGTAGAATAAATTACAGTCCAATCTGATGAATGAAGTGTTTTTTTTTTTCGCGTACCCCCTTAAGCCTTCCGTACCGACGCGAGCGCCGCGGCTCGTTAATTTCGGCTACGTGGTTGCCGGCATCGTCAACGCGCAGCGTAGTTCTCGCTTACAATGTGTACCCCCGTGTCCTCCGAGCCCACGGTAGTAAATGCCTCGCCGCTGCTGCCGCTGCGGCGGACGTGCACTTGTGCAGTGATCACAGTACAACACGCGCGTTCCCTCGTACCGTTCAACAGTTCTCACTCAGTCTCGTACACTTCGTTTTTTTTTTATTTATTTCTTTATTTTTCCATTTTTTCACAGTGCCCGTAGTGTAAAGTTCGCGGTGATACGTAAAATACGGCGTTTCGGAGTCGCGAGTGAGTGTGCCGAGATTTCTGTCCCTTTCCTCTCGCGGGCCCTCGCTCGCCAGTCAGTTCGTATCCTTGCGACAATCATGAACGTGTATCCGCGCTAAACGGAACGTGATTCAGTGCCGAAATATTTTCCTCCTCTCGGCCCGAACGGGGGGACATGACGGTCGTGTCGTCGCGATGGGGATCGCATAGCAGCGCGAAAGCCCTTGTTCGCTAACGTGAGTAATACCGCGACGAGGCAATAATGCGCCCAATGCATGCGTGTGTGGAAGTGAAGAAAAATAGAGAGAGAGAGAGGAAAAAACGTTCGAGTCTCATAGTTCATCGCGGTACAGAACGCCACACGTACCGTACACACGTACGTGGGAAATATTCCCTGGGCCGCTGTACTGTAATAATCACATCGCTTTCCTCGCATTCTACGCGACTTCTTTTTCTCTCTCTCTCTCTCTCTCTCTCTTTTCGTCCTCTTCGCGTTTCTTCTTTTTTTCCCCTCCGTCCGTATTTTTCACATACTACGTACATCCACGGATTCTCGTGACCGCAAAACCAGTTTACCCGCGATTCTTTCTGCTCCGATCACGCATCTCCGCGCGTATAATCGCGCACGGGCTCTCACGGGCTCCTCGCGCACACGACTATTCTGACAGCGGGGTGATACGAGATTTCATGTATTTTTCTTTTCTCTTTTTTTTTTTTTCTTTTTCTCTCGACTGTACTCGCTTCGGCGCCGCGCGCCGTGTGTGTACACTCGTTTGCCTAATGCGAAATGCACCACTACCACGAGCTCACTTACTAGGTCTCACCCCCTTCAACACACGCCCATCTCTCTATTCACATCCGATAGAAAGTCGCATTCATCTCGACGACGCGGCACAGGCGGGATAAACCGAACGGTGGGGGAGCGTATGTGCAGTCGTGAAAAACCTCTCTCGCGGCCTATCATTTGCGCTTGTTTTCTTTTTATCTCGCGAGAGGGGGGAGGGGAGATAGAGCAAGATATCTTCTTCTCTCGGTTGATCTTACACGCGTAACACCTGCTCGGTACATATCGACCCCTCGTCATCCGGTTGCGATAGAAGAAAAAAAATACAAACAATATTTCTATATAGACGTTTTTTTTTTTCCTTTTTTTCAAGTTCGAGATCTCGAACACCTGTCATGCTTTTTCACGGTGAGCGCGCCCCGTGCGGCAGATGCAATTCGAAATCGGAGTTTTCAGTGGGACACGACGCTTTTTCGTGGATCGACGCAGTCGTTGATTTCGAAAATTAACGCGAGCTCGTGTCTCGTGTCCTTGACAAAGAAAAAATGTTAAATTTGTAAAAGTGGGGAAAATCGGCTTGAGGGGATTTCTTATCGATTAAAAAAATTCGTAACGCAAAAGAAATATCGACATCACTCCGAAAGCTTAAAAATCTCGAACAATCAAAAAATGTATTACAATACGATTTGTTTTCTAATTCGGCGATAGTGAGCTGTGATAGAGGCTCGAAGAGATGGCAACGAAGACTGAAGACTCTCTATCTATGGACAATGCCAATGACGGTAAGGACGTTGAGAAGTTAGAAAACTCCCCCGAAAATCGGCGTTTCGTCGATACTTCCCGAAATTTCATATAGACATATATACATGTTTTTTTTCTGTAGGCAACAGCATGGACAAGGAGATACTAGCGATGAGCGAAACCGACAACTCGGGTCACCGCGTGCCTCCAAATTACATGTACAATACAGGTTCCGAACAAGTGACCGGCAATCCAGAGCACGACGCCAATAATCGGTGTCGGAATCAAGCATCGGAAGATCAGCTGGGCCCGCTACCGCCGAATTGGGAAAAAGCCTACACCGACACTGGCGAAGTTTATTTCATAGAGTACGTATTATTATTATTATTATTATTTATTTAAAAATAAATGAATAATAATGAATTATAATTATTCATTTATTGATTTATTATTATTATTATTATTATTATTATTATTATTATTATTATTAATTTATTAATTAATAATTATTATTATTAGTATTATGTCGATGGGCGATGTTTTCCTTGTGCAACGAAAAGCTAACTAAAATTTCATTGAATTCGGCAGCCACAACACGGGAACGTCGCACTGGCTCGACCCGCGATTGTCGAAATTTCAGAAGCGCTCGCTCGAGGAATGTTTGGACGACGAGTTGCCCTACGGTTGGGAGAAGATCGACGATCAGCTGTACGGAACGTACTTCATCGACCACGTCAACCGTCGAACGCAGTACGAGAATCCGGTCTTGCAAGCTAAGCGCGCTCAGCAAGGAATGGTCGATCGCAAGAGTCCGAATTTCACGAGAAATCCGAAGAAGCTCAAGGGCCAGAGGATACGGACGACACTGCTGAAGAGCTCGAGGGGCCTCGGCTTCACGATCGTCGGCGGCGACGACGCGGTGGAGGAATTCTTGCAGATCAAGAGCGTCGTACTCAACGGCCCCGCTTGGCTCGACGGAAAGTTGCAAACCGGTGAGTGACGATTCTCATTCCGTGTTTTTGTATGTTTTTTTTTTTCTGTTGAATCGATCGCTAAAATTGGTCGACAAATTTATCGCGATTACTGCGGATTCCGGCGGTTCAGCTTCAAAAATGCATTAAATTTTTTCTCATCGGTAAAAAAAAATCTTCGCGAAAATTCTGACCTTTCGGCAGAAATTTATTGATAATTTATTTTCTCATTTTTTTTCAATTCAGGAGACGTTTTGGTTTACGTGAACGACACGTGCGTGTTGGGTTTCACGCACAACGAGATGGTGAACGTGTTCAAGTCGATAGGAAGCGGCGAAACAGTGACCCTCGAGGTTTGTCGCGGTTATCCCCTGCCGTTCGATCCGAACGACCCGAACACCGAGGTCGTGACGACGATAGCGGTCAGCGCTCCGGGCGATATGCGCGACATTCGCGACCCGCGAATGCATCATCCGCCGCCGCATCAGCAGCAAATGATGCCGGTCTCCACCGACATAATGAACGACGATCCGAGCCTGTACATGGATCTCGATCCGGGCATTCAGCAGACCGACGGTCGTTACAATTTTCTCGATTCCTCGTTCATGCCCGTTCACAACTTGCAAAACGGCGACAATCTCGCCAACACGTCGGTCAACTCGATGCCGGATCTCTGCATATCCGACAAGATAAACACGATCAAGAGGCCGAGCAGCACCGACATTCTGCTGTCCGACAGCGGGGACACGGTGGACCGAAAGGATTCTCCCGTTCAGACGAAACCCGAATTTCTGAGTATATCCATAGTCAAGGGAGAGATGGGCTTCGGCTTCACGATAGCTGACTCGTCGCACGGTCAGAAGGTCAAGAAGATCGTCGACTGTCAACGCTGCAAGAATCTCGTCGAGGGCGACATACTCGTCACGATAAACGACGTCAACGTGCGAAACATGTGCCACTCGGAGGTCGTTCAGGTACTCAAGGATTGCCCGATCGATCAGGAGGCTCTGATACACGTTCAGCGCACAACCGGCAAATCGAAGGACAAGAAGGACAAGGCGCCGCAGTATTTCTTCAGAAGCAAAACACCGACGGCCGATATTTACGCGACGCAGTCGAAGACCGCCGTGCCGAGTAGACCGAAAACGCCCTTGATCGACACGAGAAATCGCACGAAATCGCCGAGCGAAATGAGCAGACCCGAGTGGAGCGAACAGCCCAACGAGAACGATCTCAACCCGCTCGACAACAGATACAAATATCCGGACTACAATCGCGGAATGTACTACACCGATCCTTACAAGGCCAACATAGCGAATCTCGCGGAGAACTTCGGACCGATGACGAATCTCGACGACGATCCGATGAGGCATGGAGGCGGCAAAAGGGACTGGATCGGTTACGATAAAATGAGCATGAACAATGAGATGTACTCGGTGAACGTTGCTCATCACGAGAACATGATGAAACAAAACGGCAGCGTGCATTCCGACTACTACAAGGACCTTTATGCGCCCCAGGCCCACTCGCAGTATGCGGACCAGGATTACAACGCTTACACGATGGGACAAGAGCAGAATGTCGACACCGGGGAAATTTGGGACAAGCGGAAGGAGACGACGAGCTTCGAGCACGAACAGCCGCGTTCCAGCTCGGTATCGCGGTACGTTTTATTCTTATAAAGAATAGTCATTTGTGCACTCGTGCGGAAATGTATTCGCGCGCTACAGAAATAACATTTTTAACGCGATAATTGGGCGGAAAACCATGGAATTGTCCGAAAAACCAGAAAGGGTCGGGGAATTTCCGATAGGCCGTTCAGCGGCCACCCTCAAACCGAATGATTTTATGAACACCTATTTATTTTCACAGGTATCCCCAGTACAATCCGGAATTGGTGTGTCCAACGATTCCCGATATCGAGTGGATCGAGACTCTGGTAACGCTCGTGAGACAGGAGAGTGGCTTCGGCTTCAGGGTCGTCGGAGGTACCGAGGAAGGATCTCAGGTTGGTCCCCCCATTCACATCGCGACGAACAATCGCGAGCAAGGACGAATCGAAATTTTATGGCTTTTGGAAAATCTGGAGCTCTTTCCGGCCTCCCAGTTGCTAGTTCTTTGAAGCACATCAAGTCTATCTGTTTAAATGTCTCAAAAGACATATTCGTATTACGATTTTATAGAGTTTATTTTAATCGTTCTCAAATGGCGAGCTGGAAAAAACTGTCCCGACAATGTTCTTGAATGATTTACGGATCTTTAGCCGTGCAGCTTGTCAATAGAATCGCTATATCGAATGATTTTACGGTCAGCAGGTATCGGTTGGGCACATAGTGCCGGGAGGAGCGGCGGATCTGGACAATCGGCTCAACACCGGAGATTTGATAATGTCGGTCGAGGGTGAGAGCGTGATGAATTCGTCTCATCGTCACGTCGTTCAGCTGATGAAAACGGCTTCGCAGAACGGTCGCGTTACGCTCGGCATCCGTCGTCGAATAAACGCTCAGGATCATCTTCAGGAGAATCTGCAGTCGACGTACGGAAGGCGCATGAACATACAGTATCCGTACGACGTCGCGGTGACGAGAATGGAGAACGAGGGTTTCGGCTTCGTGATAATATCGTCGGTGAACAAGGCCGGCTCAACGATCGGGCGAATAATCGAGGGCTCGCCGGCCGAGAGATGCGGCCGTCTCAACGTCGGCGATCACATTCTCGCAGTCAATCACGTCGACATCACGAACGTTTGCCACGAGGATATCGTTAATTTGATCAAGGATTCCGGTTACTCGGTTACGCTTACCATCGGCTATCCGCTCGACGATTGCTGCAGCAGCACTTCACTCTCTCAGAAGGTACGCATCAACTATTCCATTACCGAGAAACTACGATTGTTTGAATGTACTAAGAAAAATTGTTAAATACATTATTTTCTTCTTTTCCCAAGAAAAAAGAACTAGGGCAATTATTGGAACCGTAGAAGAAGATTATATTTTTCTTATGCTTCTTTTTCGCTTATTAAATGTTTATAAAATTTTTCATGAAGGACGAGCCAACAGCCGACGGTGACGGGGGACAATACCACGCGGTCGAACTGACTCGCGGCACGCGCGGCTTCGGTTTCAGCATCCGCGGCGGTCGAGAGTTTCAGAATATGCCCCTCTTCGTCTTGCAGATTGCCGATAACGGACCGGCGGCCAACGACAATCGGCTCAGAGTAAGCAACTCGGTTCTACTTTGCTTCAGCATTTCTATAGAAATGCCAATAAATATTTTTTTTTTTATCCTAATAATTATATAACAACCGCAACAACAATATTATTAATCACCGATGAATAATTTTTTTATTATTTCGAATAGAATTAAATTTTTTGAATTATATTGCCAGAGTAAAGTTTCGACAATTATGCATTTTCAGAGACGTTTTTCGACGATTGCTTCCATCTAATTTCGTTACGATAACAAACGTTTTTCCCGTATTCCAGGTAGGAGATCAGATAATCGAGATAAACGGAATAAACACGAAAAACATGACCCACTCGGAGGCGATCGACATCATAAGGAACGGCGGTCCATCGGTGAGACTTCTCATAAGACGCGGTTGCCAGATGCCGAGCGCGGTAGGTGCCCCACCTCACCACTACGACATGAACATATAAAAGATATATGATCTTGAAAAAGAACATGGAATATCTAACACCAAGCCAATAACACTCAACGCAAACACCAATATAACGAAAGTAATTCGTTAACGAATTATCGCAATAAGTGTCGACTACTAACGCTGAAAGTTACTACAGAATAACGTTTGTCGATAGCTTTCTGTTTTTTTTTCTTCTTTACCGCGAAGAACCGTAAAGGCGTAACGACGCTACAAGCAAAAATACAATTCAAGAGCAAGAAAAGAAAAAAAACATTCGCTCGTCGATGTTTTTCTTCATAAAGATTCTCAGATCGATTTATCGGCTGTTGAATCGAATCTTTTGAATATGCGAGGGTTTAGCGCTATCACCAAAGAGCGCCTTAATTACGTGTACATTTATAGTTACTGATTACAAAGGTCTCTCTACAGGCCGAGTTCTTGACGACTCCACGAGAACGAGCGTGTGATTGAAAAAAAAAGACTATCGTATATTGTACTATATGAATTTTCGAATGCTTTTTCGCGAAGAATAACTTTTAGGACAATACCGGAATAGAAGTACGGAGAGAGCGGTTCGCGCATAATTAACAAAAAAAAAGGCTGCTCAATTGATCGAGAAATCCGCTTCTCAGCGCTGAATTCGACGATAACGTAGTGAAACTTTTCTCTTTCTTTTTCACCTTTTTTTTAATCTTCAAGACACGACATGGCTCATTAAATAGATTTTTTAATCCCTCTATTGTGCACAGCTTTGCTCAATCGCTCGTGCGAGTGCCTCACGTGAACGATTTAAAAAAAAGGTAGTTTTTTTTTCTCGGATTTTAGAAAATCGAAATCTCCTCTCCCGATTCTCAGTCGAGCGTCGAATATTCTAACGATGAGTGGAAGAAAAATTGGATAAGCATTATCTTTTTCGTAGTGGTGCTGAAAGTAACTCTGTACTCATTAACCCGATTGTTCTCTAATCGCTGAAAACGAATAATCGACAAATTCATTCTAACCGTGTGTGATAGCTCGCAAATATTGTGCCTTGCACGTGTTCCGTAATACCGATTTATCGTTTAAAAAAAAATCATGAATTTACCAATATGAAGATCGCAAACTATCGTCTTTCTACAATCGAATTTTTGTGTTATTTTTCCCTTTTTTTCGTTTTTTATTTTACTTTTTTTTCGACTTCATTGTAGAGTAATCTTACAATCGACCAAATAAGTATACGACCGATCGATGACGGCAGCTTACGCAGGCAATTGCCAGATTCACGAGCGAAAGGTGCGGTCCATGATTCACGTAGGAAAAAGCGTTTTTCCATTCCATTGAACTGCTGCTGCTCGTCGAGATAGCGACTGTTGTCGTTCGCGTTAACTCGCGATCGACGTTATTAACTTTTTTCGTCTCACGTCGGTAATTGTTATTGTAAATCAAGGAAAACTCGTCGCCGACGAGCGAGGCGCTCGGAGAGGCGCGAGAAAATAATAATATATTCTAATCGATAACCCGCGAAACTCGAGTCTCGCGTCCCGCGTAGAATTAGCGTTAGCCGAGCTTTGTACAAGCTTTCTTAGCCACGAATTGCCCACTTTTCATTATCGTTGCGATCGATCGGAGTCGATGAACGGGGGCGTGCGAACATTCAAATTTTCGAGGCGCTCGTCCGGAATATTCGAGTTATTCGAATGACTCGAATAATTCGAATAATTCGACGCAATTGATTAAAAAAATCGAATAATTAAAAAGAATTGAAAATAATTTTTTTCAACTCGAATCATTCGAGCGAATGATCGATAAGAAATTTAAAGAAATAACAAAGCTTCGAATCGAACTATTCGCACGTCCCGAATAATAAATGAGACCTCGAAAGATAAAAAAAGTCGAAATCAGGAGAACGAGTGTACATTAATCGTGTAATTTAAAGTTCTTAGATACTCCCATTTATAATAATCACACTAAGTGTCCAGACTACCAAAGAATTCAGTGTTTCAATCACGAATCCACTTTGTTTTTCATTTACAAAAAAAAATAATAAAAAGACCTATTGATCAATCAATTGTATGATAAATAGTAACTATTAAAAAAGAAAAATGAGAAAATTCTCACTCGATAAAATTCGTAATCTCTCATTAGCGCTGGCCGATTTTCCGGACTCGATTATTTCGCTCGTTATTTTCCAGATTGGCACATATGTGATAAATATATATATCCGTGAGTAGGCAATCGTGCATCGTAATAATTATTAGTCGACGCGTTATAAAAGAAAAAAAAACGCAAAAAAATCTATTTTTTTAAACACTGCAGAGGGTAACGCGTTTCGATGCTCCCAATTCTCGAAACGAAAAAAAAAGAAACGATTAAAGGTATTTTTAGATCTCGACATTGTCATAATCACCCACCTACGCCGACGAATGAAAAAATGAAAAATATTGTACATTAACGATTCACGAACATGCTTGCAAAGTGCGTTTCGTTAGATTCTAAATTCTTAGGTATTAATTAATCGTAACGACGAACGAGTCGCTCGAGCTCTCCGTTAACGCCGCTGCGGGCTTAATCGTGGTCGCGTTTATTTTTTATATGCATTTATTGAGAGCCACGACCGACGCGCGTTCGGAGAGTCTCGTTCTCGAAACTTGACTGTATAATGAAATGTATTGATAAGGCATCGATTTCCGACGATCCAAGCCCCGGGTGGACTCGATACGGTCCTTTCGGGCGATTGGATCGTCGCTATAAATTATTGTAAATACCGACGCTCGCGCTGGAGCTTATTAGGACGATAACGATGCGGGGGTTTAAATTTAAGTAAACCACAAGGACGACATGCGAGTCTTTCAAGGCAATAAAAAGAAAAATAATGAAAAAAAATCTCCAATACGCTACATACGAATAATAACAATCTTCGTTGATAATTCTCGAAACTCATTATGTGTCGTGTCTTCCAATTCAGATCCTACTTCTGCGCTCACTGACCGACTGTCTCTTTTCTTTCGTTTTTACGTTGGATCGTTATTATAAGATAAGTAGTGTCATTAGTCGTAAGAGAATTTATATATTACTTGAAGCTGTGACAAACTAAAGGACCATCATATTATGCCTTTTGCCACTCGTCGACGAACGCCGTTTCGCTCCCTTAATATATATATATATATATATATGTGCATCTATATATATACATTCATACATATAATACATGCATGGCGGATTCCACGCGAAATCGACGGGGTCGCGACCCTCGAATTTTGCAGTTTATTTGTTTTATCGAAATAGGTTCAAAGATAATACTCCGAAAAAATGTTTAGCTTGTTCTTTTGCATGCTATTGTAAAAATCATAAAAAATGTGAATTGCCGAAAAAACTGCGATATAAATTCTTTTGCAATTTTTACGCTGAATTCTCTCTTAATCCGAAAAAATGTGTTTTTCATCGTAGAATTTACTGTGAAAATCTCAAAAGAATGCATGGCGTAGATTTTTTATTCAAATGATTTTTGATTCTTACGAAACGAATAAAAAAATCCGAACATTTTTTCGCCGTCTTTGAACGTACTTCGCGGATAAAATAATAAAAATATGAAGATCGCGAGCCCGTTGATTTGGGTTGGAACTCAAACACAGTTTATAGCAATATATTTATGTATAAATAAATATGTATGTATAAAAATGTATATATGTATGCATATATACATACACACACATATATCTATATATGAATTTATATATATAGTATATATACCAGCTAGATAATCGTAAGCTCGAAACAACACTCTATATTTATTGTATAACTCGTTGCGTCTAAAAATGCGTAATTCAAATTGTAAATCTTATCGTTACGAGAAAGACTAAAAACATAAAAAAACAAATAAGAAGAACGTGCGTTTGTTGCGAACAATACAATTGTGAAATTAAGATTAAATTGTTACTGCGAGCGTATTGTAATACCATTTTATTGTTGTTGAAATATATTGAAACAATAAAAAAAAATAATAAAAAAAATTGTATTTTTTAGCGTAATTTTCGATTGGTCAAAGTTGTGGATTCGAATCGGTCTCGAGATTCACTTTGGGTCGCTCCGGAGTACGCCGGTAATCCTAGAGCTTCTCGTAATTCCATCGCCGAAAATAGTTTTTCATTATACCGTAAATCGGGGTCTATATATCATTCGAGCACGGCGTTATGGAGAGACGGTATAGCTCGGAGTGATACCGAGGCGCGCCGCCGAGGGCGCGACGATCGCCCGTGTCGACAATGAATCTCGTTTCTACTTTTCCGAGAATGCGGGCACTCAAACGTCGTGTCGTGACGTCAACCATGCTGCAACCCCGCGGAAAGATATAACTGAATGGGTATCGTTGTTTACGACGATTACTCGCGTCGGCGATTAGAGAAATCAAACGGGCGCGTAGCTTATCGCGCGAAAGTCGATTATTGCGTCGAAGAAATTCGCGAAAAACGTACGTTCGAAACGGTCGTAGCGACGGTGTCGGGGACGTCGCAGTTGGCGACACTGTCGATTGATCGCACGTATTTTACCCAGAAATGTGTATCATATATTGTATTCCCTGGTACCCTCTGGGCGAATGTAAACAGAATTTTTGCACAAATATGAAGTGACACGGCCGATTAACGCGGCTCCGAGGTGCGTGAAAGTTCTAACGAGTTACAATAAAAGGTGAATCGTCGCTCGAGCGAGGTGCAACGAGTGAAACAATCGGCCAACGACGGGGCAAAGTGAAACGGGTTTTCTCGTGCTGGGGGCCTTCCTTGCACTTGGCTCCTCGTCGTCGCTCGTCGAAGTTTAGGCCTGTAGGTGTTACAAGTGTGTTAGCGCGTGAAACGAATCCCCGGACGGGCATTAAATTCATGGAATCGCGATGCGAGATGAGCTGCAGTTCGTCGCACGCGGGCTAAGGGTGAGTTATCGAACGAGTTTTGTGATAGAAATGCGAAACGATCGACAATCGTGAACGGCGAATAGTGGATCGACGCTGGGTACGAACTTGGCGTTACAACCCCTCCCTAGATCCTTCGTGGAAGTAATATACGACCATTAAGGAACAACAGATTTTTCTGGGTAGCTAAGTCGGGGCAGAGAGAGGGGGGGGGGGGGGGGGGGGGGGGGGGGGGGGTCAAGCATGTGTATTTTTCACTCGCCATGAGGCCCTCCTCGATATCGCTGTTGTGTGTGGGTATGTCGCATGCTTTTCACGTACATCTCGGATATATTCTCGCTCCCCCCCTCCACTCTTTCCTCCCCCTCGCGCACAACATCATCCCGCATCGGGACCCCGAGCGAGAGATGTTTATCTCTCGCCGCGCTCTCGGCACTCTCTCGCTTATACACAAATGTACTCGTACACGAACGGTTTCGTGGACACACTACGGTGCATTGAGTACGCGCGCTACTACCTCGAAAGGATATATCGTCTATCGTATTTTTATTTTTCTTCGACGAGAGCGCGTGGCTTTATTGAGATGAGAGATAGTGAAGGGAAAAAAAACGACACAATTCGCGGATACGATTCCCGTTTATCGAGTGACCCCCGCGCGTGTTCAATGAACGACGGTACGAATTAGTCAGTGCACGCGATGACAAAATAAAAATCGTAACGCTATTGGTGCGGGTAAAACCCACGCGGATTTTCCCGGAATAATCGAAAAGGTCTCTTTACCCCGAATCCGTCGCGGGGCTTTCTGTCGCACGCGTTATCGGCCACGAGTTTACCTGCGCGCGTGAAATCGTCACGGGGAATATTGAACTCGACGAGAGGATAAATAAACGTGAAACGAGGAGAAATCCGGAACGTGGCACTCGGCGCAACGAGTAAGAATCTTTGCAATAACTCTGCGACGAGATATTTTTTTTGTGTACGCAAATTCATTCGGTTCAAGAGGTTCTTGGCTGTTTCTTTTGAGTAAGGAAATAATTTCATCGCTACCCCGAGAAAGATACATTAAATAATGTTATTCTCGGTGCGCGCGCCCGAATGAATTATTCATGAAGTCAGGCTTTATCCAAGTGAGCTATCTTCCCGATTTTTGGTGTGTTTGGATACTCATTAGATATGCGCAGGGAGTACAAGCCGAGCCTTGGAAAAGAGATACATTCTTGGTTCGCGTCCTGCCGACGGCGCTCGGCTTATTCGGCGAAGCCCGAGCTCGGTTTCTCACGACCCCGGACTCTGAATAAAAGAGATCTCGTACGACGGCACGATTATCCAGAAACGTAGATGAATTTCTACGAATAATGAAGAAAAAAAAAAGAAATTGATGCATCGTCGAGCGCGTTAGAGGAATTGCATCGATAACAATGCGATTCTTAATGTCGCATGATATTTCGCCGAATATGTCGACCAATGGTAGTTTAACTTAGATTCCCCTCCCACTCCGTTATCCGAACTCCGGACCGAGCGCAACTATCGATAATAAATTCAGTGGTCAGAGCGGTCTCGGGAGAGTCGGAAAAGTCGTCACGAAGGCGAACGATAATTTTCCTCAAAGATTTCGGAAATATTTTATTCCGCTTTGGCGTAAGATCTTTTTTTTATTCATCCAGTAAGATAAACCCGTCTGTAAGAGGCACAAATTAAAGGATACTTTCGGTTAATTAAAAAGAAAATCAATTACAGATTATCTTTCGGTTCTAGTTCTTTCCAAGAATATAAAAAAATTTATTCAGAAATGCATACGCAGTATTTGAGCCATTTACGACTAAGAAGAATCCATTCGTTTAGGACCGATACATTTTTAAAATTTGATTTCATTAATTTCCACTGATGAATTAATTTTGTGGATTATTCGCATATATAATTATTATTCTTTCGTTATTTTTCATATCAACTACCATGTTTTTTTTTAATACTTACGCGAATGAAGCGTATTCAATTCAAGGCCTCTACAATTTGCGTGCGATGAATCTGAACGAAAATGCGATAGTTAATTCACGAAACTAATTGCGCATAAAGAATTCCCCGTTTGCGAAATGATTGCTTCCAATCGATTGGAATATTGATGATTTTATTTGTGTTTTTCTTTCTTTCTGTTTGTTTCTCGCAGTGATGGGACGGCATAATGTCACCGAGCGAAGTGCGTCCCCGAAGGAGGGTTCCAGAGATGGATAAAAATCGTTCGTCATGGTGTCGCGAGGTTTCGTCGAATCGTGAAACCGTCGGCGGGTCATACGTTCGCAGTAGGATGTCTCGGGAGGACGAGAGAAAATCGTGCAATTATACAATCGCGCACAGCGTCAGTGATAGAACTACTCCGATAATCGGGAATGCTTGTTGTTGCGGCGTCGCGAGCGAGTGTGCAAGCTCGTCGACGAGTCGACAGGCCGGGAGGATAAATTTTCGCACGAGCGTACGCGATAAATTATGGACGGACACGCGAGTAACGAGCAACGAGGAAACCGCGTGGAACGCGAAGATCGAAGGAACGAGATGTAATTTTAGTAACGTCGAACACTGTAATCGTGATTTAAGTACGAGGCATCGCATGAATGCGAGAGAACTTTGCGAGACCGCGTACGTTAGTGCAAACGCGTGCAAACGGGAGGATGCTAATGCGCCCCGGTCGAGATCCACGACGAGGAACATTCTGCTCGGCAATCGAGCGTGGCAAATCCTCGCGTTCGTCGTACTCGGCTTCATATGCGTGTGCTCCGGGGACACAAATCAATGCTCCGTGGGGATCAAAACACCGGGGAGTGAGTACCAAAATTGTCAAAAACTTAAGTAATTGTCGCATTTTTTCTAGCTTTTTTTTTTTCGGAAAGACTAAGAGAGCATTGTCTTCGTTAGAAAATTATCATACATTTTTTATGCTGTCCTGGATGTTGGCGTTTTCTTATTTTTACTTGTGCTGGTTTTTTAAATATTTTTACAGTCCTTTTACTGGACAATTATAATTTTTTTTAAATAGGTAATTTTTCACCAAGACTGTCTATTAAATTTGTCAGGCTTGTGAACTCTTAGATCAATTAAATCAAAACGTAATACCAATAGACTTATAGTATGGTAAAAGTTGAAAAAAAATGTATCGCATCTCTAATGCATAGCGGAATATTTTATTTCACGCGTCAACGAATCCCAAAGATATGGTCTTTCCGTTTAGACTTAATATTTCGAAGGCGATTGTCCGAGAAGATCCCGAAATATTGTTGTGGCGAACTTTTTCGATATTCACAAAAATCATCAACCGCGAGAAAAACAGAATTATCAGATATTTTTTGAATAAATTAAAAAGTAATTTACTTAATTTATAGTATACTATATTGTTATTGTCATCACTATTATTTATTTAGTGCTCAATTCAATAATCTAACATATACGAATATAACGAATTACGAAAATCTCGAATACGTTATTCTCATCGCGTATTGCGATTATTATTATATTCGATAATTCAATTCGAAGCTTTTTGAGGGCACTACGCAAAAACGGAGCCATGCAAGAGGTAACGGTAAACAAATTACCAGCGTAGCCGACACTTTGTTGGAATTTTCGCTAAATTGACTCGAGTCGAAGACTCTCGTTTCCATTCAATCGATAAGCCTTGGTTACCAGCCCAATTACGAAGATGCAGGAAGCCAAAGCTCCCTTTCTACTACCGAAGAAGGTAAATAATCGAGACGATTGGAAAGACGGTAAACACGGAGTGAAATGGCAAGGATCACAACAAGCAAGCTCGAACTGTGCGCGAATTTATAAATAAATCATAGGGTCTTATCTCTCCTTTTGGCATTCTAGCGTCGAGCTAAATGCATATATCTATATTTAATGCATCACGGTATATGTAGTCGTGGCTCGCGCCAAAGCGCACAATGGCCTCAGTGCACTTTACTTTATGTCGAGCCGGAAATATTTGTATGTAATCGCGGAATATTCGACTGGCTCTTTCACAAAACGTCGAACTCCGACGAATTCAAACTCCAGTGACAAATGCTTTATTGCTCGGAGAAAAAAAATTCGACATTATTTGCTATATTGTCCATTGCATTATATCCATTTTGATTTTTCTTTCAACAGGAACCTGGCCCCAAGGCGACATTGTTCTCGAGTACGGCAAATCCCTCAGGATTCTCTGTATGCTGAATAAGCCGTTCGTGGACGAGCATTTTCCCGGTAAAAATTCATCGGATCTCGTATTCATACGGAACAAGAAGGAAATCGAGCCGGAGTTCATAAGCATCGTAAACGAAACGACTATCGAGGTTTACGTCGAGAAACCGCCGCCGGCGGAGGACATGTATTATTGTAAATTGAGACTGGACGACGTGTCCGGCAAGTCACACGAGCCAGTATGTCTCAACAAAGTCGTTATTGGCTGTAAGTATCTCCGTACATTAACGATTGTTCCGGACTTTCGTGTATCTTTGCCGCACGGATACTCGGAGATTCACTCATTTCATTATTTTTTATTGTAACTGGCCCTTTCAGAATATTCGCAGTTTCCCCTTTGCCGCCGTCTTTCGTTTTTGACTTTTTTTCTTGAATTCTTTCGATCGACTACAATTTTGGTACAATTACTCAATTTTTGAATACATTGGAATTGTCCTGGGCCGATTATTCGAAGTTCTCTGGAGTGTCTTGGTCGCGAAAATTTGTCGGGAACTTTGGGAAAATCTCGATATCAATAATGTGGACAGATTGAGTAGAAGATATTTGAGTAGAAGATAATATTAACATTACATTCAGCGATGAATATTTTCTCGGAGTCACAACATTCTGCGAATTATATATACATTTTTATTAAAAAAACGACGATTTGCAACGAGGGAATCAACGAAATATAACGTCGAGACGAGTTTTCACTGATGCGAATGCATCTTCAGTGCTGAAGCGCACAGTTTCCACCGAATAATCTCGCGAATCGCTCGTCCGTATCGCGCGGAGGTCAGGAGGTGTAGAGGAAAAAAAAAATAACACGACGCTTCAACGCACGCGCTAGTTCCATTCAATCGTGTACAATACGCGACAATCAGCAGAACGGGAATGCTGCGATGCCTTTTCTCTACAACTATTCATTCATTTATGTTTATCTTTATAGTTCCGCGTGGGGTCAATACGCGTTGAAAGGCAAACAAGCCACTCTATTGAATATTGTGGCTTCTCAGCGGCGGGAATTCTCCGATTCGATCGATAAACATTACCGAATCTCCGAACGGAGCTATTGCGACGGGCTTGAGGATTGAAGGCGCATGAGAGACGAATATGCGCGATGCATTTTTTTTTTTTCGGTCAATCGCTGTGTTGTCGAACCCGGGGAATTTCCGAGCAGCACAATTCGATGCGCCTTGTGACCCCGAAGTTTTGACGCTATAAATAAAATGCAATTACAACCGAGACGGGCGAAAGAACGTGGAGGATTGGAAACTGCCAATAGCAGATAATTAAAATCTGGCCAAAAAAATTTCTGATCGAAAAGAGTTTAATCTGTGAATTGCTCAAAATAATTACGCTTAGAATGAACGTAAATCAGGCGAGTCTCCCATGCACTTGGGAAATGCGAATCGAATAATTCAAAAGCCTGCAAAATTATTTGGAAATTTTATACAATACTTTTTGGTTCGAAATTTATTTGCGAAGTTCGAATTCTGTTGAAGTTGGATTTGTATATTTTACCGTGTCGTTGCTCTTTTAGTCGTGTCTTAAAAAAAACTATTGATTGCAGTCAAGCCACACGAGCCGGAGAACTTCAGTTGCGTCTCGCACAACTGGGAGGACATCATGTGCTCCTGGGACCCCGTTCCAAACTTCGTTACAACGCGTTTCACGCTGGTATTCAAATTGCCGGGACGAGCCGGGGGCAGGAAGCTCTACCCGTGTCCAAAGGAATCGCCGTTCAAGCCTTTACCACCGAACACGTGCCTATGGGACACGAGCACGAATCCCATATATCGTCAACCTTATCCGTATTACACCTTCATTTTGAACGTTACCAACGTTCTCGGAAATTTAAGCGTGCCGTACAGGTTTTATCATTTCGGGCATGGTACGTAAAAGAAATCGATGAAACGCATGCCTTTGGATTTTTTATTTCACCAAACGAGAAAATTCGTTGGTTTGAAGGTTTCAAATTTTCACGAGAATTTCTACTCGCAGAACAAACCTGTAATTTTTTTTTTCTACGAAGAAGCCGAATATGGTTATCCGCGATTGTTTTTTTGTTTTCTTCGTATAAACGATTTCATTTTTTGTCCCAGTTATTCCAGCGAAGCCCGCGAATCTCTCGGTGGTAAATAAAACGTCGGATAGCGCGCTGTTACACTGGAGCGTGCCGTTTCCGATGCAAAATTTTCCGCCGGGTCTTCATCATCGCGTGGCCTACCAGCATCAATGGGATCATCGAAAGACTTGGCAGGTGAGTGCACAAAGGTCGTCGACGAGGACCTCCCTCCGTTATCTTAACGATACTTTTAATCCGATAACGTATGAAATATTGCCGAGTAACCGCGAGCTTCTTCGCGCCGATCGATCGCGAACGCTGCGGGCGATAAGAGCGCTATTTGTTGCCACAATTCGTGATGTCTTGTGTTTTCTCGTTTTCTTTTTCTCTCTTTTTTTTTTTCTAGAACTTCGATAATGTCGCGTTAGGTTCCGTGAAAAGGCCCGTTGTATCGCTTTCCGTGCTTCCTGCCGGAGTTTTCCAGGTATACGATCGTTCGGGATCGCGCGCGTGGTTTCCGCGTTTTGATAAATTGAGATTAATGCACACCGAGAGCGAGATAAGGCGAGTTCCGCAACGTTCTGTTCTCGCACGCTGGCCTCTCCGTTCGCTACGAGCGAACGATAACTCGTAACACTGTCAAACTTTCTAATGAGACTTGGCAAACAGCATCGAAGGTTTTTCTCTTTCTCGGGAAGCATCCCAACGATTGTCGCCGATCGAAATTCGATACTTGATATCACAATATTTATCGAGACACACAAGTGCTCGAAATATAGATCATTTATCTTTACTCCGAAATGATTTCGTTATATTGTCAAATCGCTATCTGCATGACGAATTCGGATTTGTTTCTTCGTTAAACTCCGTTGCGCGTTTTTAGCGAACATTATCGTTATTTTAGACTCAATTTTAATTATTCCATGAGAATTTTACGTTCGTCCAAGAGCTTTGCCTGAGTCTGATTGATCTGAATTGCGACAGAAGAGCCGCAAAACTTTGTGAGGACACATCGTATTTTTTTACAAAGTTTTGAACTCAATTTCCGGGAAGGACGTGACTGTGGAGCAATTTTTTTTTTCAATCAACTCTGCTCGAAACCCTTTGAACTTTTCTCGCTCAAACGCCGCGCCTCCTTTTGCGGAAACTTTTCAATCGATAGTCTCGCAAAACATGCTCTCGCATTCGTCAATAGAACGTCGGGTCCTAAATTCGCAATTACGATGCGTCCCGAAATAGTCGGTAAAAAACCAATTCGTTGAACGAAAGTTCGATAATTTTGACGATGCGACGTTTGAAATTTCATAAGGTGATCAACATAACGAGCGACACGCACATCCACAAGCGTTACTACAATCTCACGGGCTTGGAGTTCGCCAACACCAAATACGACGTGCGTATTTTCATGAAGAGCGCAGTGGCGATAGGAGAAGATAAATGGAGCGATTTCAGCGGCCTCACATTTAGGACGCCGCCGAGATGTGAGTATCTTCGGTCGCTTTTTGTTCTCTGCTTTTTCTTGCTTTCTTTTTCTTTTTGCGCCGTCCCGGTAGTCAGAACGGCTTCGAGCTGCGTTTGTATAATAACCGACCAATATAGAATTACTTTGGAGCTGTAACGTATACGCGCGCAACCATCTCATTGTTTTGTCATGTCTGTCTCTTTGTAGTGCCTGGCCTACCAGCGCGCACCGACATCGGAAGTTTCGAGATAACGGAGAATATCGTGAACAGAGATGTTTATTTGTACTGGCAAACCATACCGCCGCATCTCGAGAACGGCGATAACTTCAAGTATCAAATAGTCACCGTCGATCGGGACGGAAAGAAGTCGTTTCTACTGCCGAACGAGACGACGAGAACTTACGCCAAGTTCAAGGGTATCAGTTACAACAGTTTTCGCTTTGAAGTCTTGACGACCAACGTCGTCGGTGTTAATCCCGAGAGAGCGACGATATTCGTGCCGAGTCGCTACGAAAGTAAGTAAACTATCCATCGACAACAATTTCATTCGCATTTGCGTATTCTTTTTAACTAATTTCTTATTGAATTTCGTGATTGCCGTTTTGTTCCAGTTCCACAAGAACCTCTGGCTTTTACGAAAATCGCATTCGACGACGGTCTGTACGAATTGTCGTGGAAGCCACCGGTGATGAACGCCGAGATAGTCAACTACACGATATTCTGGTGCGACAACGATCGCGATCGTCCTTGGCAATGCACCGTAAGCATGAATCTCTTTTGTTTTTGATAAATAAAAAATATTTATGAGTCTTTGCGAAAATATCGATGCTGAAAAGCTAATGTTTTTTATTCAAATTCTTCCGAACGATCGTAAAAATCTTCGCGGCCTCGTCGTTTTATCTCCGAGACGTCGCGACAATAACAAACGCATCTGATTTCCAGGGTTATCTCGATTGGGTGCACGTATCGGCGAACACAACGATCTACAACATGACTGTGCCGGATCCCCGGAAAGTTTATCAGTTCGCGATATCGGCGAACACGCTCAGAGCGAGCAGCGGCATGGTGTGGGCATCGTGTACGGTTATTCACAACAAAGTGGTCGGCAAAATGAAATCCGTGTGGATAAATCGTATTGGCTCGGACTTCATCGAGGTCGGATGGAAGCTCGACTGTTCCGATCGCATCGGCATCGTCGAGGGCTTCAATATATATTATTGTCCTATCGTATCGCCCTTCAACATAAACTGCAAGGGGCCGAAGATGAACACAACGATAAAAGCCGAGCCCCACACGATTCACGGCATAATACACGGTCTCAAACCCTACACGACGTACATGATCGCCGTCGCGGTTCTTACGAAGAGCGGCGAGGGCCTTCACAGCGATGCTCTCTACAATACGACCCTCGAGGCGGCGCCGACGACACCGCCGCAGAACGTTCGGGTCAGCAACGTCACGAATACGACGATGTTCATAACGTGGAATCCGCCGACCGCGATGAACGGCGTGCTTCGTTACTACGAGGTTCACTACAACACACGCTCGCAAAAGGTCGAGGAACAGATCAATTACGTTCTGCTCAAGAATCTCGTGGCGCACAAGAACTACAGCGTAAGCGTCGTCGCTTGCACGGTCTCGTGCAGCCCAAGATCCCCGGCCATTTTTCGCACCACCGACATCGGGGTGCCCGGTAAAATCGGCAAAATACCACAGGTCAGGTTCATGAACTCGAGCCAAGTTATGGTGAGATGGACGCCGCCATACAACTCCGGCGGACTGTTGGATTACTATCAGATATGGTTGGCTGACGGGGAAATACGCAACAGCACGAAAACTGGTCAGTAGCTTTTCCACGCTGATTTTGAACGTTTCTTCTTCTGCGATCATTAACGTGACAATTTTCTTTTCAACGAATTACGATAGAAAGCTATCGTTTTGTTTGGGGAAAATATCGAAAAAATTTAAGCCGCATGATTTTTTTTGTGATTTTCCAATCCGGTAACAACAAAGATATTATATGTTGCTTGTGAAAAAAGAACCGAAATGCGCACAAAATTGTTGCGGCGCAAATACGAATCCACGGATATAACATTTTTATTTATTTTCTTATAGATGCGAATCTGCCGATTCCCGATTGCAAAACGGTCGGCCGGGAGCGTATGTACCAGTTTCGCGTTCGTGCTATAAATATAGCACCGGATGGTACGCATCTCGAGGGACCGTGGTCCGAACCCGGCGAGGGAAACTGCTATAGCGACGGTACGTTAGAATTTTTCTCTTCATTCTCGTGCTTCTATTCGTAAAACGAGGGCCCTTGGAATTATTATACGAGCTATTTGTCTTCTTCGCAGGACCGTCTCTCCGCGTCTGGATCGTCATATGGGTCATCAGCAGTCTCAGTGGATTGGCGTTTCTTTTTTGCTTAGCGTACACCTTCAAGAGGTAAATAAGTCTCGCAATTGTAAACAAAATATCGAAGTCTATCGGTACTCGAAATCGAAGTTTATCGGTACGCGAAAATCTTAACAGCATCCATTGGTATCCCTCACACTTTAACAGGAACCATGGAAACCTATAAAAACCAATTTAAGCTCTTCCAAATTCTTCTAAAACCATCTAAACTCATCAGAATCATTCTAAACTCAACGAAATTTATCGTCGAACACACTGAAACGAAAAAAAAAATTCTTCAACCTCGTTCGTTTAACTTTCGATGAAACTCTGATTTCCCAATTTATATGCCAACTCTTAATTTCCAGAATGTGGCTCAAGTGCAAAGCGATGCAGGACGTAGAGGTGAAGCTTCCCCCGGGTCTGGCCCCCAATATGGTGAGTCGAGAGTCTCTAAGACGAATTTTGCCGCTCGGGCACCTCCCGGGATCCGTGACTACTTGAGAAATAATTCGAAGTCGTTCGCGTCGTTGCAGAAATTGTTGCAGAAAGTCGGCGAGCAGCACATACGCCAATCGTCGGCGGATTCGAGCGGTTGTTCGAGCGGTCAGGAGTCCGTAACCTCGTCGCTGACCTCGGACTCTCACGTCTCGAGCGACAGCGGCGCGGACGTCGATCCGATGCATCAGCCGGCGAACAAGCTTCTGGAGACACCGCCAACGTGGGAGGCGTCGAGCTTGCGTCAGCGAAACGTCGGCAGCGTTAGGCCGGTCGGCGCGAGCGACTCGCCGCGGTGGGACTCTTACGTGAAGGTCGCCAAGAGCGGCGAACCCATTCCCGACGATACTCTGTCGTTGGCTCGTTCGACCCCGAATCTAACCGATTCGACGGGTTACACACCCTCGCCGCAAGCCTGGTCGTCGACCGGCTACATAAGCATGCCGTCCTCCGAAGAGTTGTCGAGCAATCCGAGCCCGGTGCCGAAGGAGATCGCGAATCCCGGTGGCTACAGCGTCGTCGGCGTCGTGCCGAAGCCGCTGCGCGGAAAAATCGACGATACATCCGACACAGCGGCGCAAACGAAGCCAACGATACCGTACGTGACTCTCGCGTCTCTCGAGCAAAAATCTTCCGTGAGAGATAAAAAGCCCGTTGGCTCGCCGCGCGATCTCGAGGCTTTCATCGAGCCCAGCGTTGAGACTCTCAAGCCCGTTTCCCTCATGGAAAAAACATCGAAGCCCTACGTGCAAACGGGTCTCATGGATTCCTTGAACAAGCAAACTTTCCCGCCGATTCCGAGCGCCGAAACTAAAGCTGACCCGACGAGAGCGGCCTTCGCGCCGACGTTGGACACGCGAAAGCCCTTCGCCACGACTTTCACGAGTCCGCGAACTTTCAAGCAAACGCTCAGCGACGCTTCGTCGGTTTCCAAGCCCTACGTGGCCATTGGCTGGAATCCCGATGCGGCGAAAGCCTCGAAGTCTCAGATCGTCGAAGCGCCGAAAATCAAACCTCTGCCGGTCGCCCCCAGCGCCGAGACGACGAGCAAACCCTACGTTACCGCCGCCTCGGCCTTCCAGATGCTTCAGCAACGCGACAAAATCGACCCACCGACGTTGGACACGGACGAGACGGAGAAGAATCTTCCCCCGGCTTACTCGCTCTGCTGGCAAAACGAATCGACCACCGACAACGCCCCGGCGAGCCGCGATAACGTCGATACATCGGTGACGGCGAAACGCGCGCCGAGCTACGTCGCCGTCGGCGAAAATCCGAGGTACGAGCAACCGACGACACTGAGCTCGCCCTACGTGCAGCATCAGAGGTTCGAGAAACAATTGCCGCAACAACCGAGCGCCCCGACGACGACGACTGACGAACAGTACAGCAAGGTCAGCGTCGCGCCGAACTCGTTGCAATGAAGCTCTTTCTTTTCTCCTTTTTTTTCATTCTACCGAGAGAACGAACGAAAGAAAGGCTAAGAGAGCTTATCTGTGAAATGAACTGTAAATTGTAAGAAAGCGTGCGCGCCTGTGAATACGCGCAGTGTCGAGCATCCCGCGTGTTTGGGATTTGGAACTTGTGCTCGAGAAATCGGGATTCGCACGGGAACGGGACGTTTTCTCCGATCGAGAAATTCCGAAAAAAAGAAACGGAAGAAAGGGTCGTCGGGGCACGAATGTAATACGAGCTTTGTATCGCTTAACTCAATCTTGCCGTAGCACAAGACAAGGTCGACGGTGAAACGATTTTTCAAGGTCGCGAGGAATCGGTATGTCGGTTAAGGAACTTAACGATTAGCATGAGTAGTAAGAACAAAAAAATCGAAACGCAACTCGTTGAAATAGAATCAAATGTTAGTACGATAGTATCGTAAGGCAGTAAAAAAAGAACAAAAACGAACACAGAGGAAAAAAGAAGAAAAAAAGAAAAACAGTATCTCTGACATGAAACCACAACGTTAGATGCTGAGCATTCTCACTCGCGAAAGTGTGTACAAAACGAATTACTTTTGTAACATATTAAATGGGGGGGAAAGAAAAGGAAACGAAGAAAATTAGAGAAAAAAAAGATAAACGTGGGAAAGGAAAAAACGAAACGAATCATGGCCGAAATGACCGTTGAGATCAACACATATTATATATTATATAGTGTAAGCTATTATGATCGGAAGAATCGTTAGAGTTTAGGAGAGTATTATCGAGGCGTTTACGTTTAAGATTCAACGATGGGGGGAACGTTCGTTCACTTTTGACAGACAGCAAAAGAATGTTTCGAGGCCGGAAGAACAGCGACCGAACGTTATTTCGTCTATCGTTCATATATATACATATATATATATATATACTTTTTTTTCTTTTCTTTATTTTATCGATTGTTGATTTTCATACGACAAAAACATAATAGAATCGCGACTGACTGGCAATTTATCGAAATGCAACTTTTTTTTTTTTCGTTTTTTTTTTTCACGCATTCGGCTCGATTTTCGAGAAATATTGATCATTGAATATTTTTGACTGGAAGATTCGTTGTCATCGATTCATTGTTTTTTTTTTTTTTTTCTTTCACTCAGCAGGATTGGGCAGGAAATTTCGTGAATTGCATGAGTATTTTCTTTTGTTTTTTTTCGGAGAACGCACGAAAGCGATGAAAGATTTCGAACGAACTGTGAAACTAATAGCGTCCATGAAAATTCAACGAAACAAAAAAATTGGGTTGTGAGCGTAAAATTTACTCGCGAGAGGACGAAGCGTTTCGGAGATAAATTATTGCGGTCACAAAGCCGAGAGTCACAAAGTATCGTGCAGTTGATGATTCCTTAGAAGATTTTAGAAGTAACAAAGAAAGAATGAGAAAAGAACAGAAAAATCCGCATGCCATTACGATGCGCACCGATGGCGAGAAAACGCAAGCATTTCCACGTATGCATAATATCTTAAGCTAGTCATTGAGAGGATACATTCGTCTGTGCGGCGGGCCCTTTTTTTCCACAAGCAACTTCAATTCGAGTATCAAATTTTGTCTTAAACACGATCTCGTCCCTCGAGGACGGATGACACGCGTTTTTTAATTAACCAACGATGCATCGAACAATATTACATGTTTTTTTTTTTTAACACAGAGCACGATTCTGGACGCGTATCCGACTGTAAACAGAATAGATCAGTTGTGGCGAGAACATTTTCTCGAAACAACAGAGCAGCATGGAAATAATTTTTTTCTCGAGATACAATCGTTAATGACTCCGATCCATCGAATGTAAAAAGAGCCGAAGATTCCGCGATAATCCGTTTTGTGAAACCGAGCGGAGAAAAAATAGCCGGCTTCGAGCGATCCAACGAACGCGCGAATTTCGATTAGATAGAACAAAAGAGAATCACGAATGGCCTGACTAAGCGATAAATTGAAACAAAATTAAAGTTGTGCGCCGACGAGTTCAACGAGCGGAGATCGAAAACTATCCGCCCAAAACTCCTATCTGGAAACGAGCTTACGTCTTACACGTACATTTATATTGTTATTGATAATGTTTACGTAAATTTAGCAACATGCGAACGGTGCCCAGTTACTCGCGAGAGCCATCCGAGTATTAAACGAAAAATAACGATCGGGTAGCCCAAAAAAATAAACGTAAATCATTGCGTTCAATTTTTTTCAATGACTTTCGATCCTTCACTTTTTCGTTTTGCTGCGCGATCGCTCTCGCGAGGCTTTTACGATATTGCAGCCTGTGCTCCGTAAGCTGGCGGCTGAAATCTTTCAAATCACACACTTTCGCGTCTCGACGTCGCATCTGCGCCTCTCAATCGCGCGGTGCTTCGGCAAGCGCGAGAAAAAAAAACACGAGCTAGATTTTCGTGTTGCAGCAGAAAAAAAATGCTCACTTTCAAATTACGTTTTATTTCGTCGATGCCGCAATGAAGAAGCAAACGAGTCCGCACGCGAGCAAAATTCACAATAAAGGCAAGAAATTGAAGAATACACCACGAGATACGTCCATTGATTTACGATCAGAGTGGATCTTCGGAGCACAGGCTAATACAATAGATTTAGAGGAGGTCTAACCGAGCGTATTTGAATCACTAGGTTTTTCTTTATAGACTTCCATTGTAAATAGTACCTATTATCTCATATATTTTTGTTATATATTTATAAATACGAAAGAGAGAAAGGAAAAAAGATGTACTTTATGACACTGTAGGACTAAGGACTCAAATGAAGAATTAACTGGATATAAAAGATAAAATAACAGAAGCATGAAAAAAAAAAAGAAAAAAAAAAGAGTAAAACAAAAATTATAGCCGATTTCTATTGTATGTATGAATGAGTTATAACAGAGTTTAAGACATTTTTTCTATAATTAACAGAACACGTTTATATAAATACTGTTATTAATCAATTTGCCTTACGTAGAGGCACTGGACACGTGCGAAAGTCTATCTTCACTTCTCGTCATTACTTTTTTCTCAGTTTTTTTTTTTTTTTTTTTTACATTCACGTAAAACGAATCCCCTCCATATAACTTCGAGGATTAGCGATTTGTCGATTTAAGATAAATATATTAAATCTTTTTTTTCATCAATAGCCTTACAGTTGCCTGGATGCCGCGCGAATTCGTTTAATGCGTTTTTTCGTCGAATATCCGCGAGAAAAATAAGGAAAATGATTCTTTTGATTTTTTCAATAGAGCCATCGACTTAGCGATTTTGTGGCCACTCGCGGGCGCAACGTTGCGCCTATCTAACGAATAACTTCACGAACGATTCGTCGCGAAAGCGCAATAGCAGTGCAATGACCCGCAAATGGACTGAATTTAATGTAAATATTATACGAAAAAAAGAAAACAGAAAATAATCCTTTATTTCTCAATTGCAATTTAACGCGTTTCGCTTGAGCCCGATTTCATTTGCGAGCCGCGACGATTAGGAGAGTTAACGAAGCGTCGAACCGCAATATCTCCCTACGCAGGGTCAATCTTTTGCACGTTCAATTAAATTTTTCAGTCTTTACTTTTTTCTCCCCCTCGCCTCGCTTCGAACATTCGATAACTATGCCGATAGATTTTTGAAATCGCGATTCGCTGCAACGATCTACCTTTTAACTCTAACTTATCGTAACTCACTTATCCAGCTCACGGATTAATTATCAAATACAGACGAAATTGTGGACACTGAAAAAAAGAATAATTCGTCGGAAAAATTAAAAAACATTTCCCCCCGTATCTTTTCACATAATAGCTCTTCGCCGATTGATTGTTCAGAAAAATCAATTTTTTTTCTTAAAAAAGTTCCATTCAATTAGTTTTTGCCCGCTGACCGTTCATTTTTCCAGTTCTTTTTTTCAGTGTGAAACAAAACAGAAAGAAATTACGCATCCTAATCAGGTTCTTGTACAGAGTATTGTAAAATAATATTTTTTACAATTTGTTTCGTTTTAATATTTATTTATCGAGTTTCACGAGTCTAAGCTTAATGTCTCTTTATTAGTAATATTTTTTTTCTTTTGTTTTTTTTTTTACGTCGTCGCTGTTTATGCCATCAAGGTATGCCATGAAAACCTTGCCATCTACTCAATGTTCTCTTAAAGCTAAAATTGTAATTACGAACTTTCTCTTATTTTCAATGCTCATACATGGATCCGGATATGGGTACCCCAGAAAAAAAAATAAGTTTGCTCTCGAGCTCTCTCAATGCCCGTGTACGAGCTCTTGGAAACTCTGAGAGCCCTCCCACTCCCCCCTCTCCCTGCACCCGATCAATGCGGGGCTAAGAAATATCTATATTAATTTATTCTGTAATCGAATGTTTCGTAAGATCCGTTAAACAATATTATCGAACACTTTGTAAACGCGATAAAAAAAAAAAAAAAAAATACTACGCGGACACACTCCTCGTTCACCGGAGCGATACGAGAAGACCGAACTTGCGCTCAAAATGTTATTAGAAGTTTTACGAATGGGTATTGAAAAAAAAAACAGAAAAAGACGATTGCAACGAGTGCCCTCCAAGTATTGCTAAAAAAAAAAAAGAAAAAAACAAACAAACAAAAAAAACAACAAATGTGTGCTTTATTGAAACTTGATATATACATTATATATGTTTATAATGTTTACAATTATACATTACACGTTTACGAGTGTTAATTTTATATGAATGGGAGGTATATTTATTTCAACAAACAATTAATGTTTAAGAAGACCTCTAAAAATGTAAAATATATATTGCTATGCTCGAATTAATCATTCTCGTTTATTGTTTACTTGTTTTCTGTGTTGGTCCAATTTTCATTCGGTTGATTCGCACGATGCGCGAGGAGAGGAGCGGGAAAGGACAACGAGGTGGACGGATTTTACGGAGTTGCGACGGGAGGGGAGCCGACGAATTATTGACTGGTTTGCTTTGTTTTCCTTTTTCACTTTTTTTTTGCGATCAACTTATGAAGTTTTATTCTGCCGTATCGTTACAAAAATACTAATGACAACGATTTCGAAAGTCATGCTTTCTCGGTCGTTCGTTTTTTTTTTTCATGTGTACACAATTTAACAGTGCGATCAAACGATATTTGTGAACGAGCACGCGGTTAAAAAGGCCACTTCGTCGATTTGAAGTTTTCGACTCGATGCCGTAAGAGAAACATTTTAAACAATAAAAATTATCCAAGTTAGGAAATGCCGGAGCCAATTTTTTTTGAATATTACAAAACGCGCATAAATAGTTTTCCTAACTTTCGGTCGAATAACTTAATATTTTTAATTTGGAACAACGAAAATCAGAAATTAACGCGTTTTTAAAATTGAACGACGCGAAATGTTTGGCGCTTGTTTTTTTGAAAATCGGAGTAAAAATTCATTTTTTTTTCTTATGCGAAACGAGAAGCGCTTAAAACTCGATCGTCGCTTGAAATATCCCGAAAAGAAAAAACCGACGAGGCGCTTTTTCCCGCGAGCCTTCACGTTAATTTAACTAATAGACATCGATCCGCAGGAGAGATTTCTCTCGATTTTTCATTTTCCCTCTAAAAGTATCTAAGCATGTCGTATCGGGATTGCATCTTCGCGCTTTTTTCCTTCTTTTTCGAATCCCTAATACTACATTCGTTACGACATCCGCTACGTATTCTACATGCTTCTTATCGATACGATTCATTTTTTGTCCTTACACAGACTATGTTACAATTCATACTTCGTACAGCTATGAATATAAGACGACCTTTCCGCGTCCCTTGTCTCGCTACATATATGCGCTCGATAATTGTCTCGACTTATCGAAGGGTGCTTCGCAATCATCGTCACATTTTTACGCCTCCGTCCTCGAAGGCGGAATGAAGACGATGTTCGCTGTTCTTTCATTTCTTTCCTTAGATTCTGTTTTTATTTTATACAAATTCTGTATGGCGACGTGTTGGTTTTTTCTTTTTTGTAATTTTTTTCGATACGATATACATCTTAATAATACTTCGTAGGCTTATGCGAGTACATTCAATTCCACATTTGGGTGTTCAGCCACTCTTGAAAGGCTGGCGCGACTCTGTTCGCAGTTCGAAAGGAACAACTCTTTTTATCGAGCGACACAAATTTAGCGATTGCACCCTTGAAATTGTTGTTTCATTTCATTTTAATCGTTTTATTCGGTTATTATAATACAGGAACTCGTCTTGATGCATTTTTTTCATTCTTACAATCATCGTCGGCTTCTACCAGTTATTTATCAATCGCTTATATTTCTTAGGCCCTTCGGCGGCTTTATAGGAACACCCGTGACGAATCGCGGCTCTCACTCCGACCCTTTCCCAATATACAGATTGTACTTTCACCGATCGAAACTCAATGATAATTCGAAGGTCCGAATTTCCGTCAACGATTCGCGCTACGTTTATGTTAAAAATCCTTCGACAATTGGCTGCTTTTTTTTTAAGTATCGGGTCTTAAAATGAGGACATCGCTTCAGAAAAAAACGAAAGGCTTGTTATAAAATGTATTTCGTAGAACTCTCGGGTTGCAAGACGAGTCCGATTAGCCGATCGTCGAGTGTACAAAAAAAATAGCACCGCCAAAACCGCGATCTAGATTCTATTTATCTTTCACAAATGGTGTTAGTTCTTTTTTTTTTTAGTTTCCCTCCGAAAACCTTCACCGCGCTCGAAATCGCGTGAGGCAATCTCACGTTCACAACGCGAGAGTCTAATTCTACAGTACGAAAGATTTTACTGTTAAAATTTTGTAGTGTTCTCGTTTTTTCTCTTTTTCTTTGACATTCATTACGGATCTAGGAAAGAATAAAGCCGCACGTTCATCTATGCAATATTCAACAAATTGCCTGCGTTGATTAACCGGCAAGAAAAAAACGTTTTAAAGTATTTTAATACTTCAAGAAGTTTTTTTTGTTGTTGATGATCTTTTCTCCGCGTCTCGCTCTCTTTACCGTGGTTTTACTTTCCACGAATATTTTTCGAAAAAAATCGCGGTCATCCCTAAATAACTGTTTTTTTAAATCCACGGCCGTTTTTCCCCGGTTGTTATTCTTCGTTACCGTTTCAAGTCCGTTTTCGAACGACTCCGGTCTCGCCGGTAATTCTATACGTATTTTTTTCCATACTTCGTCCAAACGGCCTTTGCGTTTCGCTTCTTTCAATTAATATTTCGTTTTCCTACCATTTGTCACGCAGTATGTACAGGTGAAAACAATAAATTCGCATCTCTTACAATCGATCGAAAAGCTCCGCGATGTTTGTTCGTCACAGCGTTTGTTTTTCCTGTTTTCTTAATAATTAATATACAGACGATGCGCACAATGTCGTGAGCTAATTACATGATTTTCTTTCGGGCAGCATTATCGATACTCTGATAACGCGCAGAGCGTCTCCTCCGTGCCGCGGGGTGCGGGTTAATTCATCGTGCAACATTAACTATTTTCACGCTGCAGAAGCTTCGGCGTCGCCAATCTCCGTTTGTGTACTTCCGCTAAACAGCAGTTTTTCCGCAAAGATTAAGAATACAGTTTTGATGTTGTTTCTTTTTGTTTTAACAATAAAAACTTTGCGAACGCCGAACAACTCGCGCGAGGGAAGAAGGAAAGCAAGCAATGAAAATTGATGCCTCGACTGAGTCGTTCTTTTATGAATGTTAATGCATCGTTAACGTTTAGCTTGAAGAAGAAAAAAAAATCAGTGTCGTCGATAAGCGTTAGATAGATGAATCGAATAATGATTTGCGTCGTCGAGACTATGCAATAAAACGGAGTGAGGGGATCGAACAATGATAACTCGGGTTAATCGTCGTCAACGGCGGGGGGGAAGCAATCCCCCAAATATATTAATACTCGCTAGTTTCTTTCGATCTCTCAGATGTCCGGTATACGTTTATCTTATAGGATCTCTAAGTTCCGTGGGATGTTTAATAGCTGGAATATATCGATTCGACGAATTAATTGACTTTGTTCTCTTCTATTTTTTTCTGTAATTTTTTTTTTACTTTTTTTTTTCCTTTGTAGATTGATAATCAATTATGTGCTTTGCGAACTCACCGATAGTAGTTAGGCTTGAACGGTCCCGCTTTGTTCAGTCCCATGTACTTTGCCTGCTCGTCCGTGAGCTCCGTCAGATGAGCGTCGAACGTTGGTAAATGCAGGGATGCCACGTATTCGTCTGTGAGGTACAACAGAAGAAGGAAAAATCGATAGTTCGGGATTCTTGAATCGAAGGAAAATCGCGGGGCGATTGAAGAACCGCGCGCGCGGCGACGTACCCATTTTCTTAGGCAGTAAATAAACGTCGCTTTTGTATCGTCCCGGTGGGGCGTTGAAGAGTTCGATGAGAGCGAGAGCCTGCGTAGCGGCCGTGATCGACACGACGAACGACGGAATGCTGGAGCACGACAGATTCACGAGACGACCCTCGGCGAGCAGAACGATGCGCTTGCCGTCGGGCCAGATCACATGATCGACCTGGGATCGCACTTTTTCCCAGGTCAGGTCGGGCGTACGAAGACTGTTCTGTTGTTGGGAGAAAAAAATGTATTTATATAACTAAAGACATCGAGGGAATGAGGGTGAAAGAAGGTCTAACGCGACTAATTATTGATGAATTAATCGGGATTTCTGTTAACGTTCAATTGCTAGTTCAGAATAGACGAATTAATTACCAATTAATTGAGATTATGATTAATTATCAATTTTATGTTACATAAATTCTGATTGATCGTCTATTAGTTGGGATTTCGATTGATCAACCAAGTCGAGAGGCAAATAACGCGGAGAAAAAATGAAGATGGTCCGCATTTGAATACACTTACGATATCTATTTCCGTGTTGCTGTGCCCCATGTTGCAAACAACACAGCCGTTCTTCATCTTGTCCATGTGTTCTCGCGTTACGACGTTCTTATTGCCCGTCGCCGTTATGACGATGTCGACGTTTCTGATTACTTCGTTCAGTTTCACTACTCTGAAGCCGTCCATGCTGCGGATTTTTCATTCGTAGACAATATTAATCGTTTTCGAGGACTGGAATTTTTTTTTTACTTACTAACGAACGAACATAATTTGTCAATTTTTCTGTGTGAGTATTAAAATGAAAAATTTCTTGTTACTAAATACTTAACGTGGTACATCTTGATAAGAAATTAATTCGTTAATTTACAGAAGAGACCGTTTCATACCTGGCTTGCAAAGCGCATATGGGATCGATCTCCGTGATGTAAACTATGCAACCCAATCCTTTCAAAGCCTGGCAACATCCTTTGCCGACTTCGCCGTAGCCGCAAATAACGACTTGTTTACCGCCGAACATAACGTCGGTCGAACGCTTCAGACTATCGATGATACTCTCGCGACAGCTGTAGAGGCTGTCGAATTTGGTTTTCGTGACGCTGTCGTTGACGTTCATCGCCGGAACGGACAATTTTCCGGCTTTCGAGAGCTGATACAATCTGTGCACACCGGTCACACTTTCCTCGACGATTCCTGCAAGGATTGATCATCATTCAAATGATAAAATTACATTTCAACCTAATCTGTGTACTCTTCGGTTTCTTTTCGTATTTATAAGAAACCTACCCTGAATCAATTTAAACATCGCGTTGTACTTTTTGAGCATGAGATGCGTGGCGTCCCCACCGTCGTCGAGAATCATGTTCGGTTGCCAATTTTCCGCGGAAACGCACTTGTCGATGCACCACCAAAAGTCCTCTTCCGTCTCGCCCCGCCACGCGAATATCGGATAACCGGCGTGTGCGAGAGCCGCCGCCACCTCGTTTTGCGTCGAGTAAATATTGCAAGCCGCCCATCTCACTTGAGCGCCAAGTTCTATCAGAGTCTCGATGAGAACGGCAGTTTGAGCGTTGATGTGCGTGCAACCGACGATCTTTGCGTTCTTCAATGGCTGTTTCCGGAAGAAAGAAAAAGACACGAAAATTGTACGATTACGAATAGAAAAGCAAATTTGAAGAGGTCGTTGAGATTCGGTGTGAAAGTCGAAGCAACGAAAGATCTGATCGATAATACCATGTCGTCGGCGGCCCGTTTGCGCAGAGCCATTATTCCCGGCATCTCCTGCTCCGCGATCTCGATCTCTCGACGTCCGAAGGCATGCTGATTTATGTTTCTCACGCAAAAATCGGTGAAGCCCTTTTCCGTCTTTTGTAGCTTCTCGCGGGGCGAAACGTCGTCGTCGTCCGACGAGCTTCCTGTATAAGACGCTAAGGTTCAACCGGGGAGCCGAAAAGGAAAATTCGATGAATATTAGTACACACAGCCGTTGGTCCTGGTCAGGGCTAGATCGTTCCGATTATCATATTAGTTATTCGTTACGTTGAGAAGCACATACAAATATATATTTTTTTCTATAAACTGCGTCACACTATGCGATCTTTATAGGCTCGATTCTTCTTTCGTCGACGAATTTTCGAGAATCAAAGCGAGAAACAAAAAATGGTGTCCAGCAAAATATCTACAAGAATTAAACGTCTTTTCCAGAACTTTTTCCTTTCCTATTCCAGGATATTTTTGGAATCGTCCGGGACGTTTAAAGAGCGCGTGTCATTGAATTCCCGACGCAAAATAACAGTCTTTCGGTCGATGTCGTGTTGTCGCAAGCGATGAAACATGCGCGCACGAATGAAAAAAACAAAACGAACGGCAAACATCGAGGGAGCATGAAGAGTGCAAACGACAAAAAAAAATCGAAACGCAATGACGAAACGGGGTAAGGGCTTCGAGTTCATACCGGAGCTGTAGCTATCATTGCTGCTCGCTGACAACGAACGGCTGCGATAACGGCTGGATTTCTTCAATGCACCCGACTTTGATTCCTAGAAAATTAGCAAATTTTTATTACACGTTTCACATTCCCAGAATCAACGACGAGGGATTCCCGTGCGGTGCGGGCTGCGATGAATTTAAATCAGACTACGAACATAAAAGTGCAAATGAAGCTATAGTTTTTATATATAAATATATATATATATATATTGAAATTCTCTTCTACGTGCGTATTTTGTTACTCGCAATAACATCAACATCAGCAATGTTTTCGTTCATTCGTTAAGAATTTTTTCTCTTTTATTTCCAATAAGTTCGTTATCGAGGGGGGGGGTTGGGGAGCCTAATTAATGATATTTCTTCTCTCGGATCTCCGTGCATTCGGATGTTTTTCCTGATTTTTGTAAATTTCGAAGAAACGCCCCCGCGCTTTTTCATGCATCCCCGAATTACACAAATTTCGAATAACATCGTTCCAGAAATATTCGCGATTCAATCGAATAATCGTGACGCTCGTGAGCGTTTTGCCACTTTCATGCCGATACAGAACCGAGGGCATGTGCGTAGTCGAGAGACAATAATTGTCGATAGTGCATGGCACGTCTTTCGTTCGATCGGTTGAAGGAATTTCTTTTCCAAATCAAGTCGCAAGGATTGGAAGCAATCCTCGAGGAGGAGCGAGCATGTACTATACAAATGGCAAGGGATAAGAAATTATTTACTCTGTGGTTTCATACACAAATATTCTTACTTACTAATTTTGTTCTCGGGCCGTGAAAGGCATTATTTGATGCCTCTAGGCTCTGAAATCACAACAACCACCATTTCATAATTCAAGGTCAACGGTTATTCGGCGGTACATTCCGTAACTGTGTTAGGAGCTTCGAAGGGGGGGAGGGGGGCAATTATCGAGTGAGATACAATCATTTCGATAAAAAAAAAAGGAAAACGACAACAGATACACTGTAATTCGTCTTTCACATATCCCTTACTGGTGCACCGATAAAGCGGGCGAGTGCTACCAATTGCAGCGTGCGTTATTGCTCAGCTTTGTGATATATTCACAGATTTTCAACACTGAGACAAAGAAATAATTTCGTCAAATCATTTGGTCATTTCAGTCAATTGATCCGTCAACTTAAAAGCAGGGATTCGCGAATCGAATACTACTCAGAATTCGATTTTTTTTTCAAATTTTTCGAATATTCCGAGTTCCTCGATTTTCCAAAACTCAAATTATTCGAATCCTCATATTTTCGTCATTTGGTCGGTTTTTTTTCTAATATAAATTACTCAGATTTTCCGGAATTATTTGAATAAAGTAAATTTCGAATATTCGCGCACCCCCATTTAGTATGTTTCATGTTAAATATGTGAAAAACATTAAACAATTCAGCTGTGGCAACTTTTTCTCACATTTTCGTACATATTTTCCGTTTTTTTTTTTCGTAAAAAAAAGTTCGTTCGGTAGTTTTTTTCTTTTGTTAGAGTTCGAGTCATTTATTGTCGCGCTCGTGAAGCAACGGATAAACAAGTTTCGCGAGACATCCCGCGGGGAGGGGGGGAGGGGGTAAGAATAGTTTGCCAACGGCCGAAGATAATGTAACAGGTGGAGTGCAATTTGTAGCTTGCCTACGTGTCTATAGCTATTACCGACGAAAACAGCAATGCACGAGTGTTATTTGTCTCATTCTGTATTACTAACATGATAATAATGTCCTATATGTTCAAAATCAAATCAAGCGTTTTATTCTTTCGTATTTGTAGAACGAAAATACACAAAGCATGCAAAATTCTCGATGTTTGTATCCCTGAAAAGTTTACGAGTCAATGAACCAATAGGATGTCTTTATTTTTCAATGTCAAATCGTGTGGGGTTGGGACGAGACAATCCGTGACATTCTCCCGTATTCAACTTCGCGCAACGAACGTTTCTCGCGACGATCTTATTAGCCGAGTCGAACTGTAAACTCCGAAGCACATGACAGCTTCGAAGTTCCGTCGTATTGTTCTTGTTTTAGGTCACAACGGGAGCTGGCAAGTTGCGAGTCGAGTAATTGGTGAAACGTTAACAAGGCTAACCGGGCGCGACCGTATTGCAGCCCAGACGCGGGCCCATTGTTTCTTTTCATTTCGTTACATTGCCGCCCGCGACAAGGGGTTACGTAACGTTTTGCATGTGACAGGAGTGACACAAGGTCTTGGGGGTGGATTAATTATGCGAGGAATATAGAATAACGCGCGATCGAAATTCGATAACTCGTCGAGTCCCGGATTGAAGTAACCGAGGAGAAACCATGCGCGGGAATTTAATTGCCGTCGACGAAGGAACGTCGAAAGATATTCGGATGAACATTTCTTTCGGCGTTTATCAATCGAACGAGCGTCAACAGAAAACGATACAATTACAGTTCGCTCGTGTGGGCGGCGTATTGTTTTGATTTTTGTTTTTTTTTCTTTTTTTTCGACGGCGGAACTCGAACGCGTCGCGATTGTGCGAATTGGCGAGAATGATTTTCGGTGTCGAGATGATTTACCTTGGAACTGACCGCTGGATCGGTGACCGGGCCGTCGACAACGTTATTTATTCCCTCCTTTCCAGAGGCTGCGGTGTTTGGACCATCCCCGCTGTCAGCCATTTTTTATCTACAGCCGCATGATGCTCCACGGAGCTGTACGATGGCGTTGACGAAAATGTCACGAGCCTCCGCGCGGTGGGGAGAGGCGCGCGAGTGGGGACCGCCGTGTCGCGCGACGGGGGTAAAAACATTCGAGACTTCCGGCTGTACCGCCGCTGTGATTGGCCGTCGAAACTGAGCTCGCTTCGCAAATAATGCATGGCCAAATAATAAACGCTCGTTATCGCGAAAAACTATGTGTTTTATTCGAAACTGATAAGTAATTGATTTTTCACGTATTAATATCGATCGATTCTTTAATTTGCCATCCAAGTGCATCCCCTCGTCGTTTCTCGACTGGCGAACACCGTTCGATACAATCGAAACGCTTCGATATATATCTCTCGCGTGCAGCGTCGCCCCCGACGCAACAACCGGAAAACGATGAGCCTGCGCGTTCCGAACTTCCGCGAGTATCCGCGTCCGCGGCGCACGTGTGGCTGAACATTATCGTACGACAATATACAATTGTTTATCGTTAAAAAAGTGCTATCGACACAATGGGACGTCCAGGTAAATAATATTCGAACTACCGCACCAAAAAACATAATGCGATTAGCGAATCCTCGATTAAATCGTTCGTTAAATGAGTTACGCGCGACGAGCGTCGCGGCGCACACCGCGTTGCTCGAGTAACCTACGAATGCCACGCATTAACGAAATTTTACCATCGAAGTTACGCACGATTCTTGCGTTGAGCGCGAACGCCGAGCCTATCGATATATTAACTACAAAACCTCGTAACGCGATTCGCATATTTGTGTCATAAATGCAATTCTCTTCGAGAAATAATGCGTCCCCGCGCCAATGGCGCATGCATGCCGTACACGTGGGCACGCTGCGTGCTCACGTAAAAAAAAAACTCCGAAATCGCTCATCGTGAATTTTACCCATCTGTGGAACACTTTTAACCAAGCATACATTAGAGCCAAGCCGATGCATTCTTGTCCACTTGGTGTCGAAGTAATGCGATAGAAAATTACAAACTCTGCCTTCTTTCGATCGAAATATCGTTTCTCGTCGGTGCGCAGAGTTTGTTACACAGAATCGTTCTAATTCCTCCGTTTGAGTCGTGTATAACCCAAGTAGATTTTCATACTCGGTGAATAGAGAATGCGCAATAAAAACAGCAATTAGCGGAAAGGAAATTTTTTTGGTGTATCGGTAGGCTCACAAGGGATTGAGTAACATACTTCGCACATCAGTATTTCCAAACGAGACATGAAAATTTAATTTTTCTGTTTATAATAATAAAAACTGTGACATAATCATAATAATAATAATGTTAATAATTATTATAATACTCATTAATATTATAATGATTATTAACATTATTAATAGTTCATTATTAAATATTAATAATAATAACAACAATAAAGTATTATTATAATTAGCTATGAAACATTTGTAATTTATTATCAGTCTCCAACACGTTCAAAGGTTTTTACTATTACGAATCGCTAAAAAAACTGGAGAAAGCTTTGTCAAAGAAAATACTTTTTTTTCGTAACGTTGTGACGATTGTTATTTGTTTTTCAGGATTTTCGCCAGCGGGAGGCGGTGGTTTTAGAGGGGGCAGAGGAGGCGGCGGCCGAGGGGGAAGCGGCGGATTCGGAGGTCGCGGAGGCGGCAGAGGAGGAAGCGGCGGCTTCCGCGGCGGCAGAGGCGGAGGATCGGATCGCGGTGGTCGCGGAACTCCGCGGGGACGCGGCGGTCGCGGAGGCGGTGGAGGAAGAGGAGGCCGCGGCGGTGGCGGCTTCAAGGGCGGCAAAACAGTCGTGATCGAGCCCCATCGTCACGAGGGTGTCTTCATCGCGAGAGGAAAGGAGGACGCTCTGGTCACCCTTAACTTGGTACCAGGATCCGAAGTTTACGGAGAAAAGAGAATTAGCGTCGAGGTAATGTTCCTGATTTCGATAATCTAAATAATTCCGATTATTCGATCATTTTGATAAATTCGATCATTTCGATAAATTCGATCATTTCGATAAGTTCGATCATGTCGATAAATTCGATCATTTCGATAAATTCGGTCATGTCGATAAAATCAATTGATCGAATACAGCGTAATTTTTTTTGAGAGCGATCGTTACATAGAGGGAATTTATTTTCAGGGCGACAATGGCGAGAAGGTTGAATACAGAGTGTGGAATCCATTCAGATCTAAGCTAGCCGCGGCTATCCTCGGTGGAGTCGATCAAATTCACATGCCACCGGGCAGCAAAGTTTTGTACCTCGGCGCTGCATCCGGAACGACGGTTTCTCACGTAGCCGATGTCGTTGGTCCGGTAAGTCTCGCGAGGCTTACTGCCCGTCCGTTTAGCGGAGTATCCAAGGATTGAAGCATACATTAGAGCCAAGCTGATTCAATATTGTCTACTTGGTGTCGAAGTGATGCGATAGAAAACTATGAGGGCTGTTATCTTACGATCGAAACATAATTTTCGATCGATTTGCAGTCTTCGTTACAAAAAAATAACATTTTATTTATTTACGTTTACTTATTTTCAAAGGAACGATATATTTAATATTTATTTATTCGCTCGGTACAGGAAGGACTGGTCTACGCTGTAGAATTCTCTCACAGATCAGGCAGAGATCTGATAAACGTTGCTAAGAAACGTACGAACATCATACCAATCATCGAAGACGCCAGACACCCCCACAAATACAGAATGTTGGTTGGCATGGTCGATACAGTATTCGCCGATGTTGCTCAGCCCGATCAAGCGAGAATAGTCGCTCTCAATTCACAATATTTCCTCAAGAACGGCGGACACTTCGTCATCTCCATTAAGGTGAGCGCGATCGTTTGAGATCAATGAGAAAAAATTCCATTTCCCCGTTCGTAGAAAGATCTCTTCGTATTCATCGATGGATCGGTTCGAAACAGGGAAAATAATAAATCAGTGTCTCCACATTGAGTCGCAAGCCTTATTTAGCGAATTCAACACTAAAGTCACCGTACACTTTGTTATTTTTTTGATAACAGTAATTAACAAAATTGAATATTTATGGATTATTCATGATTAATGATTGAATATAAAAATGTTAATTTTTTTTTATCAAGGATATTTTTTTGCATCGCCGTTGTGTAACTTGTTTTGCGATTTATATTACAGGCCAGTTGTATAGACTCGACGGCGCAGCCCGAAGCCGTGTTCGCCGCGGAAGTAAAGAAGCTCGTTGCCGACAAGCTGAAACCCCAGGAACAGATAACCCTCGAGCCGTACGAGAGAGACCACGCGGTCGTCGTGGGTTCCTTCAGGCCACCGGCCAAGAACGCCGCTTGAAACTTATATAAATAGCGACTAGATTCGATCGAGTTCAAATCACATTATTTTTCCATAGTTATTATTTTGTAAACGAGACGAAGGAAATGGAACGGTAAATCGCGGTCGCTCGAGCCGTGCGAAGGCGACGAATTGTAATTCGTTCCTCCCCGGGGCGTCAATAATTCCACCGCTTGCGCCGAGCGGTGTTCGTGTCGTTTGACTCTCACGCGTTCCGCGAGAAGGAGCGGCAGCGACGGTGCGATAATTTTTTTTCAAATTTCGAAGCACGAAATTC
Source organism: Ischnus inquisitorius (assembly GCA_963924025.1). Taxonomy (NCBI): domain Eukaryota; kingdom Metazoa; phylum Arthropoda; class Insecta; order Hymenoptera; family Ichneumonidae; genus Ischnus; species Ischnus inquisitorius. The sequence continues at coordinate 5,977,014 of OZ001251.1, read as the reverse complement.
ACGAATCTGGAAAGCGTAGTCCTGCCTCGCCTTCTCGGAATGTCGCTGTACAGTCATGAAAAATGTATTTCACGAATTTCGTGTACGCCCAACGATACGCCACTTTTTTTCTTTTGGACATTTATATTTTGCTACCGATGAAGTTATTTCGAATTTAAAGACGAGATACGAGATAAGGAAACAAGAGAATGAGAGTAATATGAATTGCGATTTCATAATAAACGTTTAAACTGTTAAGACTTTAAGGCGAAATGCGAATGTTTTTCATCATTATGTATTAACGTACAAGCGCGTGCAATACATAGACCTGCATTTTATAATTGATGGCTTGACGAGTTTTAGAAGTAACCGTTATCAGAATTTGACCATGGAACACCACACATCCTGCATCTCCTTAACGCCACAAATGGGTCCAAAAGACATCGTCGCCGTAGCTTAACTTTACTGAAGAAATATTTTTAAGATTGATCGTATCGAAATCGAAACGCCAGGATGTAAGGAATGTGTTTCTCGTGGCGCAATATCGATGCAATAAATTTTTATAGAAATCAGAGATCGTTTAGATTTTTAGCTCATCGAGAAGTCATGGAATTTTTCTTTGAATCTCGCATCTGGTCGGGCTGTAGCGCTAGCACTACCTTAAAGAGACTCAAAGTAAAAAAAAAAAAGAATAAGCATTCCCTTTAAAGAGATGTAGACTCACAGATTTGTGTGAGGTGTTCCAGGGTTAATAGTTACGAGATTACATCGTCGAGTCGATTCCCGTTCGTTATTCTATCGTTGTCGTTTTAGGGGGCGAATCGAAACGTTAATAGTTCGAACCGGAAGTTGACAAGCCACAACGGGGGATCGCGGCGAAAGCCACCGAAAACAATTGCAAAGCCCAACAACTTCTCGCCAACCAGTGTCATCGACTCGCGAACCATCACAAACCCTAACGCTTCGAAGAAATATGTTAAATTAAATTTGCAAGTTCCACAACGAAAAAAAAAAAAAAAAATGTCTAAGCGAAGTGAGTCTCTGTCCGTCGATTCGATGGAATTCCGAATAATCTCGTTCTACCGGCGATCCTTGCAGATTTTCCCAACGATGGGAATCCGGCGAATCCGTCGAGACTCGATAGAAACGTATCGAGAACTTCCCATCGCGGCAGTTACTCGAGAATGACGATACACGAGAGATTGGCCGGTGGTGCCGATGCGAGAAGCAAAACGAGCGTGATGAATGTAAACTCGAGCAAAGCGTCCGTCGCGGCGAGTACCAAAGTAACGCCGGTCGCATCCGCTATCACCAGAGTCGCGGCCGAGGCCGAGGAAGAAATAGCAGCGATACTATCAGCGCCGAGCGACGACGCAGCGGAGTCAACCGGGTATCGATAACAGAAAATTCGTCGACCGGACTATCGGCGATTTTTTTCTTTTTTTTTTTCTTTTTTCAAGAAAATTCTATTGTGCAATTGTATAGAGACAAAAAAGTGGACGAAATGATCGACTACGTGATACAGAATCTTCGGGAAGCCGGAAAAGCTTTGGCCTCGCTGGGAGAGAACTTTGAGCACGATTTAAAGGTTGACTCAAAAGTCGCGAGCGATTAAAACCGCGCTTCTTGAAAACAAAAAAAAAGCTCCCATGAAACGAGGCACGATTTATTACATTGAAAATTTATATTTAAAAAAAATGTACATCCGGTCGTTTGATAACCGATTGAGAAGGGGATCGAAATTTCGATTGATCCGAGCCTTCTGCCGTACGGGTAATCGTTACAATTGTTCTGTTCAAATATCTCTTCCTGGTCGCGCGAAGCTGGTGTTCGTCGATGTAATGGCAAAAGTACAGAACTGGGTTGGTCTCGCGCAATTGCGTCTCGACGCGGCGAGGACCGATCTCAATAGTCTGCGAAAAGAGCTCGTTTCTCGGGCGAACGATATAGCCACGCGGGACAATGAAATTGCCGAGCTCAGAGTCAAATTGGCCGAGAGCGAGATTGCGAAGAACGCTTACGAAAAAGCTCTCACCGAGGCGAGTATTCAAGAAATGCATTTAATACAGATTCAAAAAATCAAAAAACTAAGCTCAATCTCAAGAAAATAGAACCATAATATTATAATTTTTTTTTATTTCAATTTTTTAATTATGATTCTAAAATACAAGTTCATATAAAATATTCAATACTAATAACATTGATATTATTAATATTCGATATTTTATATTTTTATATACGTTTTTCTGAAATTCTTGCTCCGATTCCGAGTCGTAAAAAGATTCAAAATCGGAGTGAAAAAATCGTGTATCGAAAAAAAAATTATAGAACGTGCAGAGAGGAGTTCAGCCAATTCCGAGTCCTTCAACGTTGACCTTTGTGCCTTCTCGTCAGCCAATGCCCGTCGGTGCTGTCTCGGCCCATTCGGCGAAATTTGCGGCCGATTCCCAGCATCTTCCTGGAGCCGGAGCCGCATCTCTTTACCCTGCGGACGCCGCCGGAATCTCCGCTCACTCGGGAGTATCGTCGATTCATCCTGGCGCCGATGGAATGATTTCTGCTCAAGGGATCGTAACCGGTGGGCCTTCTATGGATCCGAGCGCCGCCGGTGTTGCTGGAGAAGCTTCATTGCGATCCGCAGCATCCGCTGGAGCTTCGTTGCATCCCGGAGTAGCTGATGGGTCTCTTCCATCTCAAGGTGAAGTTACCGATGGTCCTGGACTTTCGGCTTCCGGTTCGGAGCTTCGCGCGCGACCTCAAACCGCCGTAGGACCTCGAACTGCGCCTGATCGACCCTCTCAAGGTCAACGACCCGGTGCGATTTCGGGTCCCGCGATTCGTGATGGAGAGGGACCGGTCACTACCGATGCGGCTGTTCAATTCGGCAAAGGAAAAGACAAGGGCAAACGAGAGTCTGAGGTACGTGGATCCGGAGATATGTTTTTTTTTTGTATCATTAAAAAATGTCTATTATTTTCTATTTTTTTTATCGATCTTTGTAAATATTTCTTATTTTTCCTCTTTCTGGTGTTGTTCAGACATGTTTTTTGAATTTAAATGTGTTTATATTTGTAATTTACAATGCGTTTTTTCAGCTTGAATCGGAGGTAGCTCGACTGCGCAAAGAAAACGAGAAGATCGTCAACGAGAGGGCCGAATACGAGAACGCTATTCAGCGAGCTCTGCTTCGCGGAGTTTCGTCGTTGAACGTCGAGACTCTACGAGTTTTGCGATGTCCTCCCGTGGCCTGTTTCACGCCCTGTGGTCCTCCACCCTCCCCCGTTAATACTGTGTAAGTTTGACGAAGATATTCGAATAACTTTACAGGATTCGCAAAACTTTACAGGGTTTCTGAATGAAACCTGCAAAAAAAAACAAAGGACGTGGATTCACTCGCCTCTTTTCTTATTTTCTCAACAGCGAGGCGCTGATTCCCTGTCCGCCGAAGAAGACGAAGGACAATTGGACGCCTTCGGTGTGCAAAGGCACGGCGATCGGTTCGATGAGACGCTCGAACGACAGACCGCGAGCATCCGCAACTCTTCCGGAGCGAGATCACGCTTGTTGCGGCAAAAGGCCGAACACCTCGGCCGGCGGAACCCCACCGAGGCACAAACGTTCGTCGAGCATCGGAAGTCCCAGCATGATCTTTCTTCTGCCGCAAAACGATCGTCCAAGAGCTTGCGCGGCGACGGCAACGCCGCAGAATCGCATCTGCGTGAGGCCGAAATTGAAGAAACTCGAATCCTCGGTGTGCACGAGAAAATGAGCGTGAAGGACACGAAGTTCGGTAAAGGAAACATCGAAACGTCGCGTTAAAATATAAATATAACTTTATATGTATAATAGAATATATCGTCAGAAAGTATCATAAATATCAAACAGTTTTTCTTTAAATCTTGTTGTCGCTTTTATACTCTGATAAATAACTATGTTGTCTAATCATTTTTCATTTTTTTTTTTTGGACTCGGATGATCTCCGATCAATTCGACGAAGGAACGCGGCGAATTGTTTCGTCGATTTCGCACGGAATTCTCGGAGCGTCGGGCCGGTTACTTTCGCACGCGGTTTTTATAATGAACGCAAGTGTCGCCGATCGAGAGCTGAAACATTTGTTTCTATCTTTTGTTTTTGCTTTTTCTTTTTTTTCGAAAATATAATATACTTGTTCCCCACGTTCAAACTCTTCGAACTGCAAAGAATCTTTGTTCGGCAATTGTTAGCGTTACTTGTATTGTAAATATTTATCGCGTGAGCGTCCGGGGCGGCTTGAATGGCGAGGAAAGATCGAGGCTTGTAAAAGTGCCTCGGCCTTTCGCGCTCATCGCCACGGAACGATTTTTTGTCCTTTGAAATTTTCTCTTTTTAATCAATTAATTTAAATTTAAATATAAAAAAAAAACATAACAATTAATCGCGGACTTTCGACGAAGAAGCGACGAACGCGGTTTTCGTCGAGCGCCGCGTTCGTTGCTCGCGAAACAGCTTGGAATATTCGTTGAAAATAAAAGGGCGGTCGAACACAATTGAATTGATATAAAATATCGATATGCGGTGGTGGACACAGGCTGAAGCGTATTCATCGGGACACTTCAGTTACCCTCATTATTTGTCTGTAATCGCGCGGCGAGTATCAGCGAATCACTTTCTTTTTTTCATAGAAACTCGAGTTTGCTCCGCGCAATTTTTCTCTCGGAAAATAAAATATTTCGTCTTCCCGCGGAACTGACGCGAATTGCGAGAAAAAAAAGGGATTCGCACGATAATTTCACATACGCGAGGACAGACTTATGGATAGTTTTCGTTTTACAATCTAAAATATTATTCAATAACGAGACATTAAATTTTACAATTAAAACAGTTAACAAACGAAAGAGCGAATTGATCACAAAGGCACGAGGATGCGGAGCGCACGCGAATGGCTGCTTCGCGAGGCGCTCCGATATTTCGGCCCTAAGCAAATTTTTTCGTGCCTCAAATTCATCGGATTCCATCATCCGCTCGACCCTCTCGCATTCCTTTGCTTGATTTTCTTTCAAGGGCAAAATTCGTTCGCCCTGTGCTTTTCGGGCCCGTTCGTTTATGCAGACGATACGCGCATCTTCTTTAAGGAGGGTTTTCCAGCCGAATTCGGCATTCGACGCGATTTTCTAAACGATTAATAATCCAAAACGAATTTTTACTTTAAAACACAAAAAAGCAATAATAATTTAATAAAAACAAGCATATTGAAAATTCTAAGAAGATTAACAATGCCAAGAAAAATAGTTGTGAAAAAAAGTCCCTTCTACAAGGAACATTCCTTTTTTTCGCCGACTAATTTTTAATTTTTTTCCTAGATCAGTTCGTTTATCTAAGACTGCTGATTCAGGTAACTGTTCTTCTCAACTGTCTTTGGAAAGTCGCGATAAATAAAACAGTTTTGTCAACGTATTCTAATTGAATCCTGAATACGGCAAGATCTCGATGCTGACGGGATTGCATAAACGAACGCGCCCTCATTCAACCATCCCAAGCGTCGTTATCCTGGACATTTCCTTTTTTTTACAGAAAAACAGATAACTTTCGTCACTCGCCGAATCGGAAGTTGCTTAAGTGCCAATTAGTTACTAATTCTCTCGTAAAATCGCCGTAGGTAACGCCTCCTTATCAGTCGTCGCAATTGTTTCACAAACGCACCAATGCTGATTTTTTTTTCAACGATCGATAGAAAAAAAAGAGGAGAAAGAAAACCGAGGTATAGAATATCGCGAGTCTCGTGGCTGTCGAATCTCGCGAATTCAGCTTGTTTTTTCTCACTTTCTTCTGCAAAGAGGCGTTACGGAGGCGGAAATATTTGTACAATTTGATTCGTCCGTTCCAACGAAGCGGGAAGGAACGATCTTTCGATAATTGTCTCCGACAAATCAAGATTCGCGATAGCCTCGTTCTCTCGTAATTCTCAGAGTAACAACTACACCGTATACCTTATTGTCATCGTGTCACATCGTGAGCAGTTTACCGTAACTTCCGACACTTTGAGCTCTCAAAAGCTTGCGCTCCGTCGCGCGGCGCAATAGTTTTCCTTTTTTTTTTCTTTTTTTCTTCAGTGCAGTTCTTCCGGGGCAAGCGGAAGCGTCTTGATAAATTCCGATGATGGGGCGCCTTTTCGCGCGCGCGCGATTCTTCGAGTCATCGAGCGGTTGATCTACTTGCAGTGTACCAGGTTGAGAAACTCCTCTCGGGTCTTTGGATCGTCCCGGAAGACTCCGAGCATCGTCGATGTCATTGTCTTGCTGTTTATCTTCTGGACGCCTCTCATCACCATGCACATGTGCCTGTTTAACATTTAAAAAATAAAAAAAATTAGGATCATCAATTTAGGAATACAGCAATCGAAGCTCCGTGACCAGCTCGTTTTGTCGAAACGCTTTTTTCTCGCATATTGTATCAGAATTTCAGAATTAAAATTTTTTTTATTTCACAATTTGTTAATCAAAATGGTATTTCATATTTGAAAATAATTCAGCACACAAAATTTCGATAAATCGAATAATCTTTCTGATATCGGAAATGCGCGGGCTTTTTTTTCAAATTTCAACTTGTTGATCAAATAACGTTCAGAAGAAAAATATAGTCAGCCGGAAATCGGAAGATCGTTGCATCAGTTAAAATTCTTCATTACAAACAAGAAAAACAGCGCGTGTGCAATATCGGTGTCCGTTATGAATACGTAACCGCGATATAAATCACTGAGTCAATGTAAAATAGCGGAGCGTGTTAAAATTCCATTAGTAACGCGATCGTAAGTTATTCGATCCCTGGAGCTATCGAAGGAGGGGAATACACGCTGGCTGCCGAGGTACGCGAGAAAATCTGATGCAACTGTTCTCGTTGATCAGAGAGCCAGAACCCGAGATTGCGAACCGTTCGAGATTCTCGCTGAGAAAACATACCCTCGTGGGTGAAGAAAAAAGAAAAAAAGGAAAACCTCGAAAGGCTTTTTGTCAGGCAATTCGTGGAGGTCGGTCGCGCTTCGCTGACTTTCGAGCTCGCCGCGGTCCCCGAAGGTGATACGTTCGCCGCGGGGACTCGGCCGTCCCGCTCTTTGATTCTGCTAAAGACGACGCGTCGGCGAATCGCGCGCGGCAGCGCGAAGCTCGCGGTGATCGATTATTATAATCGTAACGCGGAAAGCCCGTGGAGTGCAACAATGATTTATAATATGATAATCGTTTTGTAACACTCCTGTTTCCACCCCGTTCGATTTCCATTGTATACTAAATAGAATTGAACGCGTTCATGACTATTATCGAGCGATGAATAAATAATCCCGAAGTGAAAGATAACTCCGTAGCTTCGTAACCGAGACCTTTTTTTTTTTTCGTTCTCACATTTCCATAACTCAATTCGTAAATTGCACGGTACTGTCGTGCGACCGTTTGGCTTCATTAATCAATCTATGGTTGCGGAATATTGTTTATATAACGCCGATCTTGGGCTGTTATTGTGGACTTGACACGTTGAGCTTCGACCCCCTCCGCCCCTCACGACGAACCGGATCGCGCCGCTGAATTAAACCATAACTCGACCCCCTGCGGATTTTTCGCTAATCTTCGACTTCTGATAAGTGTAGGCTGGACAAAAAATCTACAAGGCTGATAAGTATGAAATTCTGAATACGGGTATTGCAAATGTGATTGAATAAACGGTTCGATAAATTCAATAAACGAATGAGGGATTGAGATAGATGTAATGGATTTCAAATAGAAAAAAAATACTCCTTTCTGGAAATTGAGGTGATAATTGCTACGAATGATTTTCAAATTTATAGAACTTATTGTCATTCAGGAGAAAGAAATTTTATATAGATTTACGTAAGTCCGAGAAAATTCGACACGATTTACACCGAAATAAGAAAATAAAAAATTGGTATCCAATTTACACTGATCGGAAATTTAAATACCTTAGTTTGTGAATGTACAAAAAGATTCGTATAATTGAAAGACGATATTACATTGAAATAATTCTATTTATCTTTATAACAAACAAAAGTTGTTAAAAATTTCGATAAACATTTGTTTCAATTTTTTAACATGTTTCGTGCACTAAAGCTACTCAATATCGACACTGGCAATAATTTCCTCAGCACATGCATTTGTAGCAGTTATCGCAAAATATTCTCAATGTCCAAATAGTGCATAATATTGAGATGAACGTCTCGAAGATCGCGCGAAGATGATGTTGCACTTTTGAGCTTCGACCCCCGCCGAGAAAGATAATCTTCTCGGGGGTCGCGGCGGATGTTAAGAAGAGATCAAAAGCGGACCGAGCGGAACACGCGGAACGGCTCCATTGTCGTCGGAGCACGCGCGGTTCACGTGCAGAGGAAATAACGCAAGCACAATAATGCGCGAGACTCTTCAACTCTTGATTGATCGACGATCTCTCAGCTAATCTGTTTGGATGAATTTCTAACACGATCGCGCCTTCAGCGATTTAATTGTATAAGAAGAAAAAACAAATTAAATAAATCAGCTCGATTGCCATGAGTGCCCCGGGGAAAAGGGGGCTCGAAGGACGAGAATCGTTACGTGAATTCTCATAATTACCGCACGCGCGAGCGCTTGAAAAATTCTCGATATCTCTTTATTGGCACAAGGTCGACTTTACTGCTAATACTAATAGCAATTCTATCGTATTGCCTATAGCTCACGCGATTTTTTTTAATACATACACAAATAATAGTCGTGTTTGTCGCACGGTATGGAATGTCGATTACTGCGGAAAGTAAAAAAAAAAAAAAAAATTCTCACCGTAAAGCACCGACGAGCCTCCGCGCCGAAAGCTTGAAATACGCGTCGAACTCGCGCCGCGTTTCAAAATTAGAGAATTTTTCGCTGAAGTCTATCGACGACGAATTTGTTTTCTCAAAATTCTCTTTCTCGCGCGCGCCCGTTAAAAAACGTACCTCGAATTCGCTCGAATCGCGTAATTGTAACTGCCACGCGCACGGTAACGGGCAAATGTATTTCGCAACGAGCGACGACAGGCCGGTGATCGAATGATCTCGGAGTCGCGAAAAACCGGCGATAGATATGTATATGCAAACTCACACTCCCTCGACGACGACCGCGACGCCGGCTGGCTGGACCGCTTTGGTTACCGCGATCGCGATCTGTTTCGTCAATCTTTCCTGGACCTGAAGCCGTCGGCTGAAAATTTCTACGATTCTGCAACGAAAGAAAAGAGCAACAAATAAATTATATTCTTATACGAAATATTCGCTTTCGAAAAAAACTTGAAACAGAGTCAACGATTTTACGTACGAATTTTCAGTACCGCACATTTTTTTTGTGTGGCTTGGATTTGTATCGAATTCGTATTGTGTTTCAATTGTTTCGATGGTTTTTTCTGAGAATTAATGTTGAGTTGAATTAATTGGCGTGGGATCGGCTTATCTCGAGGACGGAGGAAACGACGAATAAATCAACCCCCTTTGCGGCGAGAGATATCGCGGAAAAACGTCGTTCCCGCTGTCGCGATCGGTGGAATGTAACGCGCAGCCTTGCCCGCCTTCACAATGGTTTCCGTTGTTTTTAGATTGCCAAAGGTGTAACATTGCCTCGTCGAGAGGCATTCGTGAGCACGGCGAACGAGCCTATCGCATGTAAAACTCCCGTGGCGTCGATCGGAGCGTGAAAGTTCCGCTCGTAGGTATAGATCACCTGTGTACAACCACCCACCTACATACGGGCTCTTTTTTTCTTCTTCTTTTTCTTCCATTTTGCTCGCTGCACGACGATTCGAGCGGCCAAGGCTGTGGTAATGCAAACCAATGCCTTCGAGACGTCGAGCCGAGAAAGCCCAACTGGCTAACGATCGTCTCTCGTTCGAGTTCGGCCAGACGAATTGGACGTTAGAAAATATATGCCGAATCGCGAGAACGACCGAGGAAAAAAGTAAGCCACGCAATTTTTAGAATTGAGGCGGTCGAATTTTTTTTTACCGCTCTATTATTTTTCTTAACGAAACGGGAGTCGAAGGCGTTCTTCTCACCTAGCCAATTTGCTGAGGCCGAGGATCTTCTTGCAGGGCAAGTAGCCGATTGATACTTTTCCGTAGAATGGCACCAAGTGATGCTCGCACATTGAGAACATCTCGATGTCCTTCACCACCACCATTTCGTCGTGATCCTCGTCGAAGACCGCGTCGTTTATAACGTCTGAAAAGAGAGAAAAAAATCATCATTTTTTGAAGAACAACTATGGAGGCATCGGAATCGAGTAAAAAGACTAATCATTTTTTTTCTCTGTATAGTTTTCGAAGAATAAATCCAAAATTGGGCTCGGTTTTCGAAACGCCAGGTAGATGCGTTTCCGCGATTTCAGCGTTTCGTGCCATCGCGGGTGCGGAAAAGTGTTTCGCTCGACGGCAATTCACCCGATATTGACCTACTTGGTGCAACGGGGATGGGGCTGCGCTACGGCAACCGGTGTGTCGTTGAGTGCTCGGCTTCTATATACTATCCAACTAAACTGTGCTCTCTCTCTGCCGTAGGCGAGAGAATCGCGAGTCAATGGGTTCTCCTGGTCGGCGAGTATAATGGGGGGGTGCGGGCTTCTCTCCCGGTTACCAGGGAAACCTTAACAAGCAACACCTACACAATTCCGAACAACTGCCGCGGAGCTCCAAGGGGTGATAATAGTCGGGAAGTACGGATTCGTCAACCCCTTTGCCGTTACGCGGCGCCGGAAACATTTTAGAAAATTGCTAATTGCTATATATGTATTTTTTTGTATTTGGTAAAAATTTCTAGGGTCAACCAATTCTTCACGAATCACTTTTCTATTTTCCATGTTGTGTTCCAAATAGAAATTCCAAAAAGATTATCGCCATATAAAAATATTTGCAGAATTCCTCAATTTTCGAAAAAAGTGTTAAATTTAACAAAGTTCGAAGATTGATTGAACTCGATTATATCTCACGCCTTCGAACCCCTCGCTCTGTAGCTCTCTGTTCAGGGAGGCGGAAATTCTGATAATCAAGTTTCCAGCTTCGCAGTTTGCATCGGAGCATCCTCGCACAATTTCGCGTCTCGCCGTAAATTTTCCCGATCAAAAGGTCGCGATCGATCTCGTATGACAATTTTTTTTATCGTTTCTTTTATATTCAATACCGAGAGTAAAAAAATGGTACCAGAAATAATATTCAATAATTATAGTTGAAGAATCAAAGAAAATGCATTCTCTATTCTTCGCATCGGAGCAGAGATAAGGGACGAAAAGAGATTCAATGTCTCGTCGTGTCGCTCGCAGAGAGTCGAGAGAGTAGAATTGTCATGAGAGTTCTCGTCGACGAGGAAGACCCGATATGTTAAACGATGAAAAGCTTCTGAACGGAAGCGGTGCTCGTGACTCCCTCAGGACACAGTCGAGCGAGTAATTCCTCAGCTTCGGCAAGCGAAACTGTGGGCGACGGTGCTCGCCATCGGTTCGAAAATGCTCCAGTAAATCCGAGCTTTGCGACGAAGGGTAATTCGAATTATGTTCACCCACACTCGTGGCGAACGTCGCCCTCGCGATCTTTGATTTTGTCTTCGGCAAGAGAGAGCCCCTTCGATTTTGTCCCGCAATTACGAATTTAATATCGCGATCCATTCCTAAGCTACTTGGTACTCGTCGGTAACGAGAACACGAGAAACAGCATGTATCAATTTATTCGCCTCGGCGACAAAAGTGAAAAGAACGAATTCATTCGCGATTCGAGAGAAGCCCAATGAAGATAAATGAAATTGATGGTCCGAAGGCCGGCCGCGAATGAAACAAGAAAAAAAAAGAGAATCGACGGAAGGAAGGAAAAGAACCGAGCAAGGAAATTAATGGATGAAAAGAAGGATTTTACTCGAGTGGCTCGAGCTCCCCCGCCGTCCATTTATATCAAAAGCTTTGCTCTCCACTCGCGCTCGAGCGAATCATTCCCCGCCCTCCCTTCGCCTCCCCCGAGTGCTCTAGACAGGCACTTACCCACGGGGCGAAAGCGCGGCATAAGCTTTCCGGGGAAGACCGAGAGAGCGGTGAAGTCCTTCGTGAGAGGGTGAGAATTATGGAGCGATATAAAAGAGTCTTTTTCATGCTGATGGTCTAGCGCTCTTATGGAAATAAATTCAGTGGCCTCTCCACCTTCTTAAAAAAATAATGACGTTCGTGGATCTGGCAGATGCTTTTGCGATAAACAGAAAAATCCATCGGGAAAAAGAAAAAAAACAATAGTCGTATTTTAATAATAATAATAATAATAAAATTTCTATATCTGTTATTATTTCTATTTCATTTGTTTATTAACTTGAAAAAAAATATTATCATTATGTAAAAAAGGGAAGGACATTAATATGAAATAAAATGTATAAGAGGAATTTACTTCAAAAAAATTGTATTTAAAGCTACAGTTTTTTGGGTCAAAAGTTTCTTTTTTTTTACTTGAAATTTGCTAAAGTCCTCGTTCTCATTGTTTCTGTGACTCCGCGCGACTACTTCACGATATTACCTGCCAAGGCAACTTTCGTTGTTCCCCCCCGGGTAAAAAAACAGTGACTTTTCGAATATCGAAGCGCAATATATCGGTGGCGCGTGACGAGAGCGTTCTGGGTTCGACGAATCAACCAAAGGTCGCGTTTCGCAGGTACTAACGTAATTCCCGCGAACGGGGGGAACACGCGCGCGCGAAGAGGAAGAAAAAACGTAATAAAATAAAGTCGAAAAAAAAAAAAAGAAAAATAGATTGAGAGGCGAGAGGCGCAATCCGGTTCCAGATTGACTTTCAACACTTTGCCCGAGCGAGTTGGCCGTGAAATTCGTGACGAGGCGCGTTATATATATCGTAACGCCCGGGGACAGTTGCAACATCGTTTTACTAACCGCGAGAATTCCAGTTAGTTAATTGTACAAAACGTAACGAGGTTCCACTCTCGTCTTGGCGAGTGAATTCGGCGCTTGCCACAATCCGGCAAAACGCGGATTGGACGAAAAAAGAAATCTCGGAAGCTCCGAGCGGTCGTACATTTTTTTCCCCGAGAAGAAAAAAATAAAATAAAAACCGAGCGTCCGGTGTAATAAAACGGGATCATTTCGGAAGCGAGCCGAGCTTATAAATTATGGAACTCGAGTAGAAATATTTCAACTCTCGGGGTTCGCAATCTACTCTACTGCCCCCGACACCCACTTGTATCCCTCGGATTCATCTTGTTGCCTCCCTTCAATTTCGTATCCTTCGCCAGAGGAGTTTCCTCGCTCGCGAGTTAACACGCGCCTCGAATTGATGGTCATTGTAATGAATAAAATAACTCCCGGGAAGAGTCTCGGACCTCGGATCCATAATGTAACTGCGGCAACGTACCGTCGATACTCTGGTCGTAGCCTTTCGTGAAGAAAAGCATAGCCTTGGCAGCCCTCTCGGGAGTCTTGAGGAGCCCCTGTCGATCGGGATCTTCGCCCAGCGAGCCGAGAAGGAGTCTGTAACTCCTCGACATCTCGGGTAGCAGAGCCTCCCTCGTCGGCGGGCGATGATCCAGCTCCAGATCGTGATGGAAAGTACATTTTTCGTGTCCTGCCGAAAAATGAATTCACGTTAAACACAACTCATCGATAAAATATTTAAAAAATTATTTCTGCGAAATATCGACTCGTTAACCATGTCGCATCTGTTTATTCTAATAATGTTGTAAATAATAAAATAATAGCAAAAATTTAAATCGAAGCGCGATCGTTCGGACACTTTGATAAACTTCTTTGCTCGTGCAATGAAATTTTCGCGGTGTTTCTCGCGGTGGAGAGTGGCGAAAGCGCTTCTCGTATTGATTTCGCCTTTAAACCACCGTATAGCGATTCGCGGACGGTCTTTTCGTGTTTCTCCTTCGCTACCGAATCTCACGCTTTATCAAGGTTTCGACACGTGTAGCTTCGATAGATACGATGATGACATAATTTCAATAAATTCAGAAGAGCAGTGAATGAAAAAAAATTAGATGACCGAGTAAAATAATCGACGAGTCTTCGAAGTGTCTATTAGAAGTCTTCAAAACATTGATTAACGAAGAAAAAAAAAGAAAATCGAGAGCGTGATGAAATCACTCAAGCCGAACACGAGGCCGGAGCTGCTGTCGTGGCGTGGTCGATCACAGATTTCTATTATCGGCGTGTCACGACCCCCGCGATCTCCCAATGTTCCCAACGATAATTATCCGCGCATGAAGAGCGGGGGAAAAGCGTTAACTAGATTGGGATTCTCGTTTCTCGTCCGGTCTTTAAATTGTCTCGAGCCCGGAAGTGTCTACGGAGAAATAACTCGATTCGACTCCCAACCAGTGTATTAAAAGTATTCTTCATATTCGCGGAGGCAACGATGCGGCGTATGAATAACAATGATAAATTATTAACGATAGAAACGATTGAAACGTACAAAAAAATGACTAATAAATTAACGTAATAAAAATAATATACGAACTGCATACATAGATCATATATTATCTTCATTATTATTAATAATAATATTATTAATATTATTATTATAACGGGAAAATCGTTTTTGCCATTAGAATATTCCTCCATAATTTAGCTTCGATAAAATTTATAAAGATAAAAATGATCAACGTTCGTAGTATTTCTGTATTACTAATCATTTATTACAGCGGTGAATCCACGCTCCTACTGTGGCCTTGAATCGTGATTATTAAGTTTTTATTATTATTATTATCATTATAAATAATTATCCGAACGATGATAAATTTTCGATCGATTCGTATTTCAGATACGAATTTTTTTTCAATTTTATACCCGCTCATTCATGAATGACGATTCGGGGACTCGATTTATGCAAAACAAGCTGATAAGGCGCGTAGAGTGTAAAAAAAAAAGCACAATGCAAAAATCGCGAGTACGTTTATCGCCCATTGTGGCAACTCGTAGTCGGCGTTATTGCGTGAAAAAGAGAAAAGCATCGATAAGCGAACTAGAGCGCGGATGCGTAACTTCGCTATTGCGGTGGTCCAGAGTCGAGTGACTTTGCACGTCATAAATCGCCGATTTTTGCTCTCCTCCGCGAAGCCAGTAATTCCAAAGTGCGTGTCGTTCCTTTGACTTCGATTATCGGCGTTATCATTATGTCTCCTCTAACATACAAGCTCATTACGACGCTCGACGATTCGAATCTCGCGAAGAACCAACAACAACAAGAAAAAAAAGAAGGAGAAGAAGAAACTTCGTTCATTCGTTTGTTTGTTTCCGGTCGAATATTCCTTCCCTTCCGGCTTCGCCGGCGCTGTCCGTGTTAGTAACGTCGCGTTCTGCGCTCACGTAATATTCGTGAATATACAGTTACGCACCGGACGCCTCTCACCGGTATATCTCCTCGGTTTATCGTTAACTGTATACCCCTTTGTTTCTCACGGTTCATTATCTCAGCCGTAGATCAAGACGCCGAGACCCAGGACCCGGTCGCGATTAACCCAGAAAGCGTACAAAAGCGAATTCACGACGAGCAATCCGCCTCGAATCGTCGACGAACTCTACCCGACATTGCTTTCTCACAGCGAGGGAACGTCAAAAGTGTATCAAAATAAATAAAAAATCGCTATTAGTCGACAAAAAAATTTGTTCGATTCGGATAAATTTTAGTTTCAATTTACTTTTCGCTGATGAAATTCGCAACAGTAGATTTTTTTCCATAAGATTTTCATTATAACGGAAATTCTGCGAAATTTCTATGAAAAAAAACAGTAGAATTTCCGTTTTTTTTGTCGTCAAAACTAAAAAAAATATTGACGCTCGAAAATCTCGAACATCGCGAGAACTCGGCGCACGGGGCTGACATTCGCCACGGATGGTGATAAATCCTGCGCCCACCAGTCGTAGCCAATCCATTATCCGCGGCCGTTTCTTAAAACTGAGCTAAGACGTTGATTCGCACGGTAAATCCCCGTGACAATCGCGACCACTCTCGCTTCCGTGTATGCATTATTACGAAGGATCTTCGTTAACGGGCGTTTTGTCATCGTTAAACGATAATGACAGTGAGTGTCGTGTTTATACCTGGCGTCGTCGAGGTTCTCGGTGTCTTCGGCGTTCCCGGTATCTCGAAGTCACCTTCGGCGACGGCTTCGTTCCACGACACGGTCCTCAGTGGCGCCGGCCTTACCAACTGTTGCGATCTCTTGTCGTCGTCGCCGATCGCTTTGCCAGCGCATTGACTCGTCGTTCCATTCATGATGCTCGAATTGTCTCGATTTCTCGCAACGTTTTGATTTTATTCGCACGCACGCGAGAATTCACGAATCTTTACGACAGATTCGTTATCTCCACGAATCAAAAACAGGCTTTTTTCTCGCTCGGTTTCGTTAGTTATCGATTCTTTTTCTCAATGTTGTCGGCGATGAGAACACGATGAGAATCTGAAAAGTTAGGGGAACAACCGTGTTTGTCACAGCGAGTTACGATCTCGCTTCGGGCCTATCGGCGAAGCTAAGTCGATCTACGGAGGCTCAACGCTACTCAAGGATTTCTCGAGGATCGATGGAATTAGAACGTACGCAGGCAATTAACGAGTGTACATCGTATAAAATGAAAAAAAAAAGGAGAAAAAAACAAGACACGACTGCCAACGAAAGGGAAGGCTCGATCGGAACAGGTGATTCAAGTGGAACGAGTCAATCCATTATCGACCTTGGATCTCAACGACTGAATAATCAAACAAATCGACCGAAGGAAAACCTTTCGAATGACTTCAATTCTTGTCACAAAAACAACACAACGAATTTTAAAAAAAAAAAATTTGAAAACAAAAAGTACACTTTTGTTACTCGCGATTTAAAAATTGTAATTAGACAAAAAACGAATTTGAAAAATAAAAGTTACACTTTTCTTACTCGGGAATACACGCCACGAATGTTTTTTAATCTTAACCGAGCTTTTTTTTTCGAATACTTTTCGTCCGAATAGTTTTCGACGGATTACGAAGGGCTCAACGAAATTGTCGTAATTACTCACACAATCTGCAGATCGACGATAGTCACGTTTTGTTTTTTTTTTATTAAAAAAATAAAAACAATACAACGATGTATCGAAATTTCGTAAACACTTCGGCGCCGAATTGGAAGATCGGTGAAACGACAACCTCGACGCGACTTCTCTACTTTCTATAATTTTTTCCGATCTCCCGTTGGATATTATTCACCTTTTTGTTTGTTAGGCGGGACGTGAGAACAAAAACAAAAACAATGGAAACGACACTTCGGTGAAGTTAAACGAACGGTCGTTACGGATAGGTGTACGGGGCACGAGGTCGCTCAGCTGAGTGACGCTGTGCTACTGAACCGATGCAGCACGCGAAACGTTTTAAGTTGGTTGGCTGGCGCGGCCGTCGGGGGGGGGGGGAGCCGATGAACGAACTCGCTCGCGCGCTGTAACAGTCCTCGCGAAACGAGGCATTGACTTTTTTCTCAAAATCGTAAAAAGAGTTTTTTTCCTTTTTGTTCATGAAAAAAAGCACGTTGGTCGGAAGCTGAATGTTCAAACTATCGAAATACACCAGCAGAGTTATGTCGAGTCAATTTTCGCGCCGGATTAAAGAGCATCGATCAGCTCGCGATGAAAGTGAAATCGTCGACCGTTACAATCGCTCGTTTGATAATGAGCTCGAATTACGCTATTAATTCATCATTAATCGCGCGATAATACGCTGTCGCGTGAATTTAAATATCTCGATTAACGAGCCGCGACGCATTCCGATTAGTTCAACCCCTTTTGTTTACCTCGTATCTTAATTGCTTTCACAAGCTACATGCAGAGGCGAGTCTATCGACTCGAACAACGCTATTTGCGTGGCGCGTCCGAACGTCGAAGCGGATTTTCTTCGACTCAGCGGGCCTACGGTGCTGCGGCGTTGTTGTATGGAAAATGAAACGTTTTTTTTGTCATTCAATCGTTACCGTAGACTCGATCGAAGGCCGCTGATTATCGATGAATAATTCTTTTTTTACTGTCTTATGGTTGTACTCATGTTTTGCACAATGTAACGAGAGCGAGCGGACGACAAAGCGTTCTGCACAGCGTTATTGCGACAATTACGAGAATATCGTTAGTGTCCAACCTTGTATCGATCATCAACTCGATAATTGCAAGGTGTTTAATGTCGTTCTACGGATGAATCGTCACGAACGGGAAGTAATACATAAAAAAAATCGTGCTTGTTCCGTACGTAAGTTTTGACGTACTTCTCGGGTTTCCCAGGGTAAAGAGCGACGCGGAGTGTTTTTGAGCCGACTTTTCCACTGCGGAACGATATCTGCATAAAATAATATACGCGCGAATCGGATTCTCGGGCAAATCGCGTCACGAGGACGAGTGCATACCCGGGATTGAGTCGCGGGAATTCGTGTCTACTCGGTTGTCGTTCTTTCCTGAATTATTCGTCATATCTTTTCGCACCTCGCTTCTTTTCCTCATATCCGTCTCCGGTATAAATCTTTCTCCTCTTTTCCTCGAGTTCCTCTTACTCGACGCGACGCGCGGAAACTTCGCTCGAGACGTCGCTTCGACGAATCATTCGCGTCCGGAGGAATAGCTCGCGAGACTCTTTCGATGTTTTACGGTAGCGTTCTTTTTTTTTTCGTCTCTCGAGACGAGGCGCTGTCCTGTCGAGTGCGAGAAGGATAACGCGATCGGCGCTTACGACGGAGCAAGAGAGCCATTCGGAAACGCGTTTCGCATCACGTTAAGGGGATAACTCAGGAAAACTGATTATATATAATTATATAATGATTATAATTTCCACAATAATAATAATTGTTATAAAAATTATTATCTGCATTAAAAAAAATAGTGCAAACTAAGTTTGTAAACTGTTTCCTCTTCAGGCAAACTTTCGGCTCATTCACGCCGCCAGGACTCAACGGATGGTTTTTTATATTCTCAGAAAAAATGCGTTTCGCGGCCTTCACCCCCTATCGTTGCCTCGACGATGGGATAAACCCGCGAATGATCTTTAACGTGAGAACTCCTGCCGATTCGATATCCCGTCTCGCATACATAGCGACTATACAGCAGTAGAAGAGCTACCTTGAGAATGAATCTCGAAGGCCGAATCGACAGCGGAAACACAATTCCATAATGTCCCCAACGATTCCATTATTTTATTGAAGTACGCGTTGCGCTGCGGCTGGCTCGCGCGCACGCATCGCGGCTTCGACGGAATCCCGAGAACGTTTCTGAATTCGTTTTTCCTCTTCGCGCGTATACTCGTAACTGGCGATATGTTCCGATTTTTTTTTTCAGCTCGGTTACGTGTCTACGACGACGATGCGAGATAAGGATTAATGTAACGAGCAATTAAGGAGAGTGCCTCGCTGAATACCCGGCCAAAAATTGGGCCTTAAAAGAATTTTGAAGACTTTCCGATGAGCGAAAAGTCCAAAAAAAAATCAACCTCACAGAAGTCGCCGGGAACGTAATTTTCAATATACGATAATTCCAATAAGTTATTAACAAATTAATTAGAATGGTTTATAGAATTTTTGTAACAATTAAAATAACGTTGCCATAAATTTCAATGTTCCCTGCGAAATTAACGAAAGTCGAAGTACTAGTTTATAACCGCAGCAGCGCCGACTTCCGCCCCAAACATTTACATAATTATTACGCGATTGCTAATGCGCTTAATCAGTGAAATCTCTCATCCTGCAATTCGAATCTCACATTTCATCATCGTCAAGCTCGGTATAGGTAATAATGAGCGACAAGATATTGATTTTTACGATGACAAAAGAAACAAAACAGCCAGAGTGATCGCGTAATTTTCGGGTTCGTTAGCTCCGAGCAACAATAATGATCCTCGACTGCGATACGACGTTATCGCTGATCTAACGGTGCCGAAGGGCTTTTCGGAGGGACAATCTTCAGATAGCAATTAGGCAGATGGGGCAGCGAAATATTTTTCGTATACATTCGCTCATCCAAAACCGACGATTTGCCTCTGTCATCACGCTTACAACTCGGGTTAACGAACCGTGTTGGCTAATTTTTTATTTTTATTTTCCAAAATTTCTGTCATCGCTGGGATTACGAAAATTCGAAAGCTTCACCTCGTCGATATGAAGTTAAGCATCTATGTTCAGTTCGATATTTATTTAAGTGATAATATTTATCTATTTATTTTGATTTTATTCAATGGAAAACTTCTCATTCATACTTCGAAAAAAATAAATATATAATCGACACTCCGTGATATTCACATAAATATAATTTGTATCAATTTCTCTCTTAACGAAAACGATAAAAATTTTTTTTAGCCATTCGGTATCGCGAGCCAATATTATTACAAAAGCTGTCTGTAATTATGTCTGTATTATAACAAAAGCTGTACGACACGCATTCATCGCGTGCCGTAAAATTTTTCTATGCTATTCGAGCGCATTATCCGGAGCGTATTTGAGCGCATACATTCGAATCGACGATCTTACATAACGAGATATCGAGCAATCGGAATCAATAAAGTTATGTGAATAAATAATTACGACGATTAATCGCTGTCGCTCGAAGTTTGCGTCAAGTCGCGCTTTTTTGAAAAAATCGCTAAATGATCTCGTTAAAATAATACCATTGTACTTTGTATTTGTTTTTTTTTGTCTTCTTTTTATCTCTCGCATTTATCATTCATCATCTAGCCCGACGGCTTTCCGCGACGAACAATATTCACGACGGCGAGAAACTCGCACAAACAAACAAGAAATGAAAAAACGTTTAATCGATAAGAAAAACTCACCTTTACCGCCGATGGGACACAAGCTTCGACTCTTTGAGTTCTCCTCGACGCCGTTTCGGTGTTCCTTTTCGCCCTTCATCTTCCGGTGATTTTTATCTCGAGGTAGCGTCGCACACCTTCGTCTCGAACGGCTTTATTTTTCTTCCTGAAAATCGTCCGAACACTTGAGAAATTATGATTTTTTTTGCGAATCCCGGACACACGACGGAGTTGGCCGGTGTAATTGTTCGAACGTTTAACGAAGCTGTGCCAAGTTTCGGAGCAAAGACTGGAGTTTATATAGCGAGGCTGCGATGAAACTCCCTCCCGTTGTCGCTTTGACATTATATATTATATATATCTATATAATACGGGTGGATGTATAGATACGCGCGGCATTGCGAACGTATATTGGCTATGCCGCAGGAATATCGAGTCATTACACCTCCTCTTGTTCCGCCTCGCCAATATGATTTCCTTTTCTTTCGAACGAGCGAGCTCCTCTCGGCTCTCCACCGAGCTCTCGTTCACGGTCAGCCCCCAAGTGACAGCGAAGTCGAGGCAACGAGCGCGCGTGCTGCTGAAAAAAAAAACCGCGCACAATTTCGCATGTTCTTTCTAAAAGGAAATTTAGCTCAGTCGAACGATCGACACAGCTGCGTAATTTTTGCCAACTAATCACTGATCAAACGAACCGATAATTACTCGAGACAATAACTCATTTTTTTTTTACTTCAGATTTTCTCAAAATTTTAAAATTCTTCATTTTTCAAAATTTTCAAAAATAATTGGTTCAAGAAATCGTGACAACGGAGCGTGGCGAATTTTGGGAGATTAATCCGTCGGCGCGATGGTTTCGATCGGCGAAGCTTTGCGAGTGAAGAGAATGGAAAAATTTTCAATGGTTACGCGTGATCTTTCGAGGGGGCTGGGAATTTGTTCTCGACCCCTGTTTCGAAAAGTGCAAAACGGACACCGATCAGCAGAAAAGCGTCGATTACGAAATTACGCATGTCTTCGCAGCGCGAGAAACGCACGAGTGCGTTTATAGAAGCGCGACGGGGCTAACGGGAGATTATCAATCGTCTCGAAGAATAGTACGCACTTCGCCGATCGAAGCTTGACCTCCGTGAACTCCATCGATGGAAAATGAATAATGCGAGATGATAAATAACACTATCGCCGTATTGCGATTCTGTTATTTTTAAATTAATTTTTAAATATCGAGCTTCGATGGTTCACTGGATCAGCTCAACTTTACGAGCATTACTGTAATGAGAAGAAAAAAAACATTGTCCCACATTCGGCGCGAAGCCGGAAATATTTTAATCGTCTCAATTATCGCGTATCTTGCGTAATTGACGATCGATCATTTTTACGATACTCGTAAGATCGTAACTAACTCGAGCGAGAGCAATTACTTTATTTTCCTTAGCACGAGATAGCGGCCTGTTTGCCGAACGCGTTAGGGAGAATCGTTGAATGACCAGCCAAAAGTAAAATTCGCAGAGAATTTCGAATAGTTACACATTGAATAAAAAACTGAAATTCTTCAACCCCATGGAAGGCGCCAACAAAATGAATTCTCAACCACGTAAAAGAGCAATCTCAAAAATAGAGAACGAAATAATTCGCAAATTAAAAAAAAATGTTTACACGATTGCAATAACTTTTTTGCATCTATATCGTGCAGAATTAATGTGTTTATCACTTTTTCACGATTGATTTTTCTCTGATTTTTATCCCATTCGGAGGAGTTGAAAATAGTCGTCACCTCACTTTTGGCTGGGAATGCTACAACATACATTCCTTTGGTAACCGAAACGGCACGAGGATTCCCCGGTCGATCGGTGTTATCCTGGTCTTGTTGCTGCGTGACGATCGTTCGTGTAAAACAAGCCGATGGTATCCAATTTTGGAAAAAAAGTAATTGATTTATCGTGTGTACATGTATAATTTCTTTGTGCTTTCGTGCCGAACACTTTTTTTATCAGGGATAAAAAAAAGGAAAAAAAAGACACAAGCCAGTGACGCACAATACCGTAAGTCGGAAACTGTCGACGAGATTCGCGTCGATACTTTATGATTCTTAAGCAAACATCGGCGTATTGATTTCATTTGAATTATTACCCTCGCCTTCTGCGCGCTCGATTAAACCCGAGTGAAATCCGTCTCTATCGTAACGTGTCATTAAAAAAAATACACGTTAATCCATTCTGGATAGATCGAAGGAAAATATTTATCAACGATATTATCGAACGAACGGACTTTTACCAGAAATAAAGAAGTGGAAGTAGAATGGAATTTCGTTATCGCAATTTTTCGATAGTTGGTTAGTTGGCGCAAAATAACTCACCGGATCGGCAATGAACTTGAGACGAGGCGAGAAATATCCACGAACTCCGTTCACCGCTAACGATACCTACTTCGTTACCGCTCGAGCGTTTGGCGGCGTTTATCCTTGAACCTCCGCGATATGACCGAGTGTACTTAACGAAAAGTGGGTCATCGCGCCGTTTCGACTAGGATAATGCGTCCTTGTAAGTTCCAGCGCTCTGAATGAGTTCTGAGCTGCGGTATACTGTGCAATATTGCCGAAGCTTCCGGGGAAGGTCGGAAGGAATTTCCTTCGCAACCCGACGAGAGAAAAAGAAATCCCGAAAATTCCAAATTTCTACAATGTCATGTCCTCATTAATTCATTTCATGAAACTACTATGAGAAAAAATGTTCCTCAATGTGTTTCAATCACTCATAGAAAGCTTCGCGAATTAAAAATATTGATGAGAAAACATGTAAAAAAAAAGTATTTTCAGAGGTTTTTCGTGTCCGCGAATCGCGGAGATTGAAAGTATCGAGTCGAGTTCTTACCCGGTTAAACGAGTGTTGCGAAAAAAAAGTATGCTTAACTTTTCAACTCATTGGCGTGCCAATTTTCATCTCGTCAATTTTTTTCACAAATTGCGAATATTTAACGATTTGGAAAACCGCAAAAGGTTTCCATTTCAAGAGCAAAAAAAGAAAGTTCGTGAAAAAAACTACCTCTGTGACAGAGCGAAAATGGTTAATGCACTTGACAACTGACGAGCTCTCGACCGCGTCGATGACTCATCGCAATGTTCTCCGATTTCCGAGTACAAAATTACTCGGACTATATTTTTCGCTCGCCGGACGAACCGCGGTAAAAAATATTCTTCGGAAACTTATTCGAAACTTCCCGTCGGAGTAGTTCGTCATCTCGGGGTTGTCCCCCTGAAATCCTCGGAACCGCGGGGTAAATTCTGGAAGGACAAGCCGGCTTAGTATGATTGTACTTTATTAATGACATCGAGAACCCATTTTAGTTTCGGAGTATCCGATACATAGGAAAGGTATAAGTACTGTATATATATTTATATCAATGTAGTTTTTTTGTTAATGAAAAGTAGTAAAAAAAAGCTTATCCGATGCGAATAATCGGTATAATATCGTGTACTTAAACGTTTCTATAGAAAACAAAAACAATAAGACTCTTTTAAATATTTTTTTTTTTTGCGAGACTGTGCGTTAGAACTGAGGTAAGACGTATTTTGTTCGTTTCTTCTCTTTGCAGCTTCGATTGAGATACACCGTATCGTTTGTAGAGTTTTGTCCGTTACCTTTACTTCTCGATTGACGATACGACCTCGAATCTAAGGCCGTGATTATTCAATTGGTCGATGAGCGTTGTCTTGGCGAAGGCAGCACCCGGGGCGAACACTCCACCTCTGCGCGGGAGAAAGTTAGATGAAAAAACCAATGTCGATAACGATCGTAGGAAAAAAAAGATTAAGTGACGCAATAAATCGAAGAGATTTCGATCGCTCACCGCGGCGGCATTTTGTCGGCTTCCTTGAGAACCGTAATAGCGCTGAACATTAGCATCGTGCAAGTTGCACCGTATCCAGGATTAACGCCCGAGACTTTCGTTACCATCTCCTTGTTCGGTGGTTCGGTGTGCGCGTCGGTTGGTTCGGCGAGCTTCTCGGCCCATCCGGATGCTTTGAACGTGATGGAAAAATGAGTGTTCTCCATCATCTCGGGTTTCGGTCCCTCGTGACTCGCCAATCCGCCGGAGAAGAATTTCGGATACTGAAAATCGCGAATGTTCAAATAATCTTAGCGAAACTCCCTCTTATTTCTTTTTCGGCAATAATTACTGTTACCTTTAGCAACAAATCGCGACCGCACTGGCACTTGGCCATGACGGAGAATACAGCGCCGATTATTGCCAGCGTGACGACGCTGAAAAGCGAGCTGAAAAAACGAGATTTCAACGATTAAAGATATTTTTCAAGCGAATATCGATGCGGATAATTGTATCTTCATTTGTTATAGTCCACAAGTGAATTCTCGGTGAAACAAAAATGTTCGAACGAGAAACAAAATGCGTCTCACCTGAGGGTCATGTAAGTTTGAATCTGCACGGGTCTCTGTTTCTCCGTCTCGTACAAGAATCTTTGCGTGCGAACGACAACGGATTTGTCGGAGCCGAGAAACGGAACGGACCAGCCGTCTCCGAGGGGGCTGCGATGGATCATTCCCCTGCGAAAAACAAAAACGAAACCGATAATCATAAGATTCGAGACCTCAGAAGCTGAATTTCGCATCGGGCCTATTCGTTTGTCGATCTTGAACTTGCCGGGGTTGAAGCTTTGGCTTGAAAGCCGGCAGTCGTTCGGGAAACAATTTCATTCGAAGTCCGCGCAATTCGCTGGCATAGGCGAGACCGTAAACGGCGGATTCCCACGTTCCGTAGTGAAGCACCGCGCCACCGGCGTTGGATGTGTTTTTCGTGCGCAGATAAGTCTCCACGCTGTTCAATTCGCCCTCGAACTTCTGTTGAACGTAGATCACACCGAGATCGCACGGTATGCTGTCGAATCCGCACGCGCTCACGATGTACACTCCCGCCTCCTCGGCCGCTTTGTTGTATTCCAACTGCATCTTCTCCATGTACTGCGAACAATGAATATTCCAATTGGCGTTCAAATGCGTAAAAGAGTAAACAAAAAAATAAACAAATAAACAAATAAATAAATAGGTAAATAAATAAATAAATAAATAAATAAGTAAATAAATAAATAAATAAATAAAGAAGTAAATAAATAAGTAAATAAATAAACAAATGCATAAAATAAACTTTTCCAAAATAAAAAATTGGATGAATGAACAACATTGTACGAAAAAAATTATAGACCTGCGGTTCTCCGCTCACGTCTACGTGATGAGTGCGGGCCTCGACGCAGGCTTTGACGACTGGCTCGCCGTAGAATCTGTACGGTCCACAACAGTTAACGACGACTCTGCAACGCTCTGCCATTTTCTTCAACGACTCCTCATCCTTGACATCCGCGATGACTATCGGAATATTTTCTGCACACAACGATAATAATAGTAATTATTAGTATTTTTCATTTTGACGTACAGAGATCGCTTGACGACGGAGCGTAAAACTCACCGGACTCGGGCGCAAAGTTTTTTAGCACCGTCTGGAGGGCATCCTTGTTACGACCCGCCACTCCCCACGAGAACGATTTTTCCTTCGACAACTTCGCCGCCTCGGCGACGGTGTATTTTCCCGTGAAACCCGTCGCGCCGAATATCAAAACGTCCAAACGTCCTTCCGCCATTCTGGAAATAGCAAATCGCTTCTAAGCGATCGCGTCAGCGCGTTAATTGCGTGTGTCACGGTCCAAGGACGTGCGAGAATTTTTTCACGAAGTTTTTTTCTCTTTACATACGTAACTCGCGACTCGCGATGTCTCGCTTTTGTATTTATTGAATCTCTGTCTATTTGTAGCTGTCGGATGGGATTTTTCGATCGGTGCAAATGTTAAATGTGGGCGAACGAAATTTGGCTGTGCGGGCGCCGGTTTACCGGCTTTTGCAAATGCGTCGCAACTACGCGCCTCGCGTTTATATATCTATATGTACAGACTGGAATTACGTGTCAGCTGTGCCGGTGCGCAGTTTTCGATTGTGAGTTGCTCGTCGATCGGTTTAATGATATTAGCACGCGAATACGATGAGTACTTCGCGAGATATTGGTCGTTTTCGATCGAAGAAATCGCGCCGCAGGAGCTTACCTGTTTCGCAGCGTTACGCGAAGTTTTCTCGTTGAGCTGTGAACTGTCGGCCTCCGTCGGCTTAATAATACTGTTGCGCAACCGAGGAGCAGGGATAATCGATGGTTACAGGTGTCGAGGAGTATCGCGAACACTGGAGAACGCCGCACGGGTGGCTTCGTGGAGTAGGTCATGGAACGAACTGTCTCGCGCACGAACCCGTCGGTATAACAGACATCCAATGGCTCGCTGCGTTTCGGCACTCATGGCGAGGCGAAGCACACTCGGAGTGACTCTCTGTCTCTCCGCCGCGAGCGTCGCTGACGCTATCTCTCTCGCACCCAACGAGGGCTTCACCTCGCCTTATGAACTCGCGGAGACAGAGTATCGTATCATTCGATAAATATGTGAATGCCGCTAATATGGAAGTTGTGCATATAAAAATTTTTAATCAAGTGAATTTGTTTTCAATGAGAGAGTGTCAGTTGAGTCTAATATGCCGAAAGTCAATTTTCTCGTATGATGGAATCTCGATAATGGAAAAACGAATTTATTTTGTAGCAAAACTTCAATCAAAAACGATAATAATAATATTCATAATAATAGCAAAAGTATTATGAAAAATTCGATAATTTTCAAACAATTTTGCATTTATTTTAATCTCAAGCCTTCCATATCTCGCATGTCGCGCATCGGTAATATCTCGTCACTGACGTGGTCTTCGATATCATTACGATCGAACGGGAGTGACATTGACCTTGTAATATACCGTGCGAAGGTACAGAGAATCCAAAACGCGATGGTATCCAATTTTGTGCGAAACAGTCGTGCATATCATTATATTGAATTAGTAACGCATTTATGGTATTTTATAACATACTTCTGCGCGCTAGAAACGTTATCGTATACATCAATTTCTGCAAGTGTGGAAACGCTATGATTACGATCGACCGTTTCATGAAATCGGGAGCGCGACACCCGCTTCTGCCCGGCATCGAATGATCATATCGAATCTTGCTGCTTCTCCGGCCATTGAGCTGTTAGCGGAAGACGAGTTAAACACATTCGTTTTTAACGATAATGATCTAATTGCTTTGTCAATTAACCATAAAAAATTAAGGCAGTGGCTTACCTGTAAATTCAAGTTGATGAATTATTACTATTTGATAATTATTGATCTCGGCAAATTCAAAACGAGTCCACCGTTGCGTGTAAGATTCTTTTCGGTATAGTTTTCAAGGGCATTCGATACGCATTAGGGAAAAGCGCCGATTCGCGGAGAAACGTGTCAAATGATGACCAAAACCCCAACATCAACGACTCAAAAGAAGCATTTTTGTGCTTCTTAAAAATTTTCATCGAAAAATAGTCAGTCAGGCTGCTTTTTCGAGTAAGAATGTTACGTGTTGCACAAGTGCTCTAGCAGCCCATATCAACATCGCTTCCCCGCTCGTGTAATGGCTCGCATGTAACACACATCGCACTCGCCGTGTAATGGCTGTTATCTAGACTCGGTGTCGCGGCAGGACGATTTAGAAGAGGAGCGATCGGTATCAACATGCATAACTTAATGGACGTTTCGCGAGCATTCAGCGATCAACGTTCGTACTAGCAGCATCGCGATGCACGATAGTTGACTTCGAGATCGTCGGTTTTTGAAGACAAACACATGATGCATCTCGTCAAGTTGTCTATTGCGCTTTTGGCGCTTGTTGGACTTATGTGTACGGCGAAAATAATTGTGGAGACAAACGAACCGGGGGCGTTCGCTGAACTCGAAAAAGCCGCGGTCAGTAGATTTTTGTCGTAGATTTACGCAGGTGTACGGAATGGTGGTTAGAATTTGTCTAATTGTACGCGATTGAAAGAAATGTATATCAAAAAGTTGTTCCCGTCGAATTAGAGTGGAAAAGATCTTGCACGCGCAAAAATGAAGCTGAAATTTCAAAAATCTTATGCATGGAAACTTTTCAAAAATTCTTCTCAAAAAAATCTGTGGCCAAAATTGCTGGCATTTTCGATGTGTCGTTGTTTCTTAAGAACTGCTCCCCGATTAGTCGGATTGGAACTAAAAATTGGATGCGGAAGAAAAGGAGTTAGTGCTGATAATTTGATTAATTGCAGATAAACATATTGACGAATTGCTACGCGAATCAAGACAAGAGCATCGTTCTCGTCGGAAGTTTTCCTCAATCGTTCATCGACGAGCTCACGTCGCGCCAATTCTTCTCTCTGGTCCTGTTGGACCATCGGACGAGGCCAATGAGAAATAATGAATACTACATGGGGCAACATCGTTATTCAAAAAGTAAGGTGAACATCGTCGTAATGCTAGCATCGGGTTACGAGGAGATCTTCGACATACATCCAGCGTTACTGGATTCGCGATATTACAATACCATGGCATTCTTCCTCCTGATCGGCTGGTCGCCCCTGAAGAGAAACGCCGGATGCGACGGAAAAATCGACACGTTTGATTTGCTGTCTTTTCTGAATCGAACCGAGATACTGAACGCAAACCTGCTCTGCGATCATAGAAAGGATGGAATAGTGTTGTACAGTTCCAATCCTTTCACAAATCAGGCTCCGAAGCCCTGGACCTTCGCGGGGGACATAGAAGTGCAGGATTCGCCAATTTTCACCTACTTCGTTCGCAAATATCGTGAAAACGCGGATATGTGTGAAAATCTTGATTACGAAAGAACTCGGAACTTGGCTGGCTTGAAGATCAAGATACTTCGTGCGTGCCGAAAGCCTTATTGCACGCCGGAAACGTACAAAAATCGAGTGAAGAGCCGGCGTTTGCAGCTTCAACTGATCAAACGCACTTTTTACATTGACGATTTCATTGCTTATGTGAACGGAACTGGTGTGGATGTACTTTCGGAAAGGGTCGGAGGGAGGACTACTTTAGACTTGAGATTATTTCAATCACGACCATTGATGTTGAGGTTGGCTGGCAAAAGGACTTTTGTCTATCCACATGGAACGGAATGTATGTATCTGGTAACCCAATTCCGCGGCAACAAGTCGCAACTACAAAAGATTGGTTCGGTGATAGATGGCTACTCATGGATCGGCGTGGCAATCGTTTGTTTCGTTACCCTGTTGTTCTTCAAATATGTTTTTCGCCAGTCTCTGATGAACGGACTATTGAATGTAGTTCGTCTAAGTTGTAACTTCGGATTGCCAACCATACCTTCGAACGCACCACCCCGGATATATATGACTACCGTACTGTTCTTCGTCGTAACGATGCAAGGTATTTTCGTCAGTAACTTGGCCGCTCTCTTGACGCAGGATACTCCCGTGCGACAAGTCGATTCGATACAAGATCTCGCCGATCTCGGTTACACGGTTTATACACCAAGATCATTTTTCATACTTTTCAAAGATGTTCTTCCCGAAAGTCGAGTCATTTCCTGGGACAGAACGGTGAAGAATTGCTTGTACAACGTCCTGCGCGATCCTTCGAATGCTTGTTTGAAATCGGGCGAATCGACGAAAGAGATAGCGCTGCAGTACAATTTACACTTGACCGGGTGTGTTCGAATGGAGTATGTTACAAACAGTATTCCAATTCATTGGGCCCTCGAAGAGAAAATCAACAAATTTTCGGGAACCGTCATTGCCGGTGGTATAATGATGCCCTTGAACTACAGCGTCGATGAAAAGCGTCTCCGGGAACTCGAATCGCAGGAAGTTGAACCGGAACCGAGAATCATGACCTTCCCTGACTTGGCCTTCGCGTTTGTCATTCTCGGTATAGGCTTGACATCTGCTCTCGTAAGTTTCGTCATTGAAATAGCGTATCATCGGTATCGGCGCAGAGTCAGGACAACGCGCGTGATCTCATTAAATTGATTTGTCTCGATCTCTATCCCCGATATAGGCCTCCGGCGTCAACCACCCCTAAAATGTTTAAAAATCTCTGGTCCTGTTTTGACCTTCTAGTCACTGATCCTGTGATGCACACTGAATTGATTATTGTCTACGGTGAGACATATGCATTGCACATTTCTCGATTCCTCTGACTTCGATTTGAAACCGTTTAGTGTCGTGGCATAGAAAAAAATTGGCGGAAGTCAGTGATGTCAAATATGTAATGGTAGTTTGAAAAATGAAGTAAGTATTTGTATTCGATTGTACACATTTAACAACACTTATAATAAACGACGTATTCGATTAGTCCGATAAATTCTACACCTTTAACAATTGCGGCGCCTCAATCGCCATTGAAGCGAGCGCGACGGATAAAAAAATCTCGTTTCTTCCGGTTGCGTCCATGTCCGGAGCGATCAGAGTAGTCGTGTGAATATCATGAAGTACGACGCCGCTGTCTGCATGACCTTGAAAAATCATTTGAATACTGTCATTTTTAATCTTTTATGGATTTGTTTTATCACAGCTTCAGACAATCCATACCATCCCGAAGCTTTCCATCGACAGGACGTAGACCTTTCCAGCGGTGAGAAGACAAGGTCTTTTGCTTCTTATAAGAATTATTGTCAAGAGCTTTTGAGCTTTCAACGACATATCGTACCAGTCCAAATCGTAACTGTTCGATCATTGAAAAGAAAATTATCAGTACGAAGTAATCCCATACAACACATCAGCTTCGTTCGTACGCACGCGAATGTGTGGACTTTCAGACTATGATCGATCAATTTCTGTCCCGGTATGCTGTTGAAGAAAAGATGAAATATCTGAGCGACGTTGAAGCCCACTAATTGTATCAGTATATGAGGATGTCTCATATTAATCAAGGCCTGAAGCGTTCGAATAATTCGTCAATAATTATCGATTTTTTTGGTTCTAAAACGAATAGAGCAACGATAATTATGAAATGTCTCCATCTACCTGTACCCCGGTCACGCTTATGAGAATCGTCGTAATGCCGATAACCACCGTCAAAGATGCAGAATAGATGCTCTCGATCATAGCCACAAAACTGAGTGGCAAAAAATACACTAATCGTAACGTAACGAACAAAATCCCGTACGTAGAAAAGTAAATTTAAGGCCTGACACTTTACCATCGTTTGTTGGCACCAACCTTATCGCCTCTTTGTGAACGTGTACGCAGTCACGGATCTTCTCGTAATTGCCATCATTGCAAACGTCAAGCGTATTGTTCTGACTCGCCATGTATTTATCCGTGGTCAGGTTCAAGTTGAATCTGTACAAGCAAGTCGTAAATAGGACAAAAGTGCCGGTTTTGGCCACTAACTTGGAAATTAGGGCCTTTCCAATCAATTCAAATGCCAGCGATGGTGGGTTGATTAATTCACATATTTATATGAATACTTTCAAACTACTGATATTGAAATGTAGGAAAATCATGATTCGATAGGATTTTTTCCTGAAAATGGCTACAATTGGTACACCTATCCCAAATTAGCAGTCCATTAATTGTAATATTGCGTTGCGTCAACAATCGGTTAGTTCGAACGGAAAAAAGTGAAGTATACACTGAAAAAAATGATTGGTCGGGAGAACTGATGGTTATCAGTCAGTACTGGAAGACGAATAGTACTCACCCAACAATTTCGAAGAGCGCGCAAGCATGCTCGGTCCACATAATATACATTGTGTCTATAGCGACGATCATGTTCATTGACACGATCGTCACTATATAACTATGTACCATAATCAACCAATAGTATCGATCGGAATCCACACCGTACTCCGCCTCGTAAATATAATTCTTCGGGCGAGTTTGGTTGAGAGGATGAAGAAAGTCCAATATCGCAGGTAACACGGATGTGCTCAGATAGAGGACCGTCGTCGTATAGATATATACTAGCGAATAGCAGAGAACAAAAAAGTCATAGGAACAAATGGATACCCATATTGTACATCTCCATAAATTAATTAATTTTGTTACTCGAGTAAATTGTCGTAAGGTAACGTCCACGTTCGGCGTATTTTTCGAGAATGACAACGGCCGATGTGTTCTTGAACAGTTTCCAATGAGCTTCAATCCTTTCAAGCATTAGTTTCATCTGAAAAATCCTCAATAAAGTGGAAATTGCTCTTCTTTACTCGATATTGCTTTTTTTAAATATTTCCAGAGTTGCTCTCCAATAATTATCGTTTTTTGAGACAATTGTAAAATTATTATTATTACTAGCACTATTATTTATAAGATTTCTTGATAGTAATCTAGGAAGTCTAAACCAAGTCAAAAGTTCTTATCGAAGCTTCCCAGGCTGCAACTTACCTTGTCAGCTTTCAGCATGCTGTTCGTTACCGTGGTAAAATTTACGACTACGCACAGGAGATTCGGTAGGCAAGTTACAACGCTGTTCATGTTCCCCCAAACGAGCCGCAAGCGGACGAGCTGTTGAATGCAGTTATTCGATAACAGAAGAACTTATTGGCCGACACAATAATTTCATAGGCCAGACGGGCTCGTCTTCGCTCACGCACAGGCCCGTCGAAGATTTACAGAAAAAGAAGATAATAGAAAAAGTGCCAAAAGGACATGGTAACAAAAGTGAAACTCAATAGTCCAGTACCTGAGGTCCGACGAGCGTCAGGATGACGGCGAACATCGTCAGTGGTCGAAATTTCCTCACGCGTCTCGGTTGTTCCGGCCAAATGCCCACTCGACACATGTGACGCTTGTTCAAAGCGTAGTACGGCTGATCGAAGAAATCCATTCTCATCGGACTTCGGGCAAGATGAAAAGTCCTTTCCTCTATCTATCATTCTTTCCGGTGCGTCGAAGACGTCGGAACCCTCCACCGTCGACGGCTCGCCAACTACGAGTGCATCAATCGAACATTCTGTTGCATTTCTTATTTCTCTCCGACACTGACGCTGATGGACGGCTATGTAATCAGGTAAAATGTAACGCCGCGTAAAATGTTAGTACTCGGCGCGGTAATTACGAGGCCTATCAACACTCGACACCCCCGCGCGCGAACTCTTACGCTCGATGTGAATTTTTCATTGATGCGTCAATCATTTTTCCGCGGCTTCGATCGTCTTCCGCAACAGCCCTGCTGGTGCGGTTCCGAGAGTCTTCTCTTCCAGATAGCTCGGAGAGTTGCGAAGAATAAAAAGGTGTTAACGCTGTTCTATTGGATCTATAGTTCGAACGACGCAGGTTTTTCTCGGGAGTTCGGCGCTGTTACTGAATCGCAAGCACAAGTCATTCAGACATGCAGAGTGCCTTTGAGAGTTACTTTCGCAGGAAAAATTGAAATTCATTGAGGATTTTTAATATATCTGAATTTTTTTTTCTGGATCCTGTGAATGTGCAGAAATGTCCCTTTTTCGTGCTTGTAAAGTGTGCCTGAAGTAGCGCTTTTCGGTGAAGTGCGCCAAGAAAATATCGATGATCATTTTTCCTTTTATAACACACTAATGAATTTACTATTATAGTTGAAAAATTAAAGTTAATTTATTTTTCTCTATTGTACTCATCTAATAACACGTCTAATAAATTTTCATAAAGTTAACGCGATAAGTTCCATTACTTCGCTAAGATTTGCACCTTTAACAATATCAGCGCCTCGTCTATGACCCGAGCGATTAGAGCAGTTGCGCGAATATCATGAAGTACGACGCCGCAGTTTGTATGACCTTGAAAAATAATTTGAACACCATCAATGCAATCGTCCTGTCCAGCTTGCTATAATTTTCTATTTTTCATATCAGATCTATTTTCTCGAATCTCGAGATAAATTCATACCGCCCCGAAGCTCTCCATGGACAGAATGTAAACCTTTCCAGCCGTAAGAAGACAAGGCCTTTTGCTTCGTACGAGAAACATTATCAAGAGCCTTTGAGCCTTCAATGACATGTCGTACCATTCCAAATCGTACCTGTTCGAATATTCAAAAATTTTTAGAAAAGTCCTTAGAAAAAATGATATTGTGGCCGCTTCGTTCGATTTTACACCACGTCACCTTCGTTTATACGCACGCGAATGTGTGAACTTTGGAACTATGATCGATCAACTTTTGTCCGGGTATGCTATTGAAGTAGAGATGAACCATCTGACCTAAGGTGAAGCTCACCAACTGTATCACTACCTCCGGATGTTTTCTATTGATCAAGGCCTGAAGCGTACAAATAATTCGTCAATCATCGGCCGAGCGTTTGCTTCTGAAATGAAACGAGTCACGATAATTCTGGGGTGTTCCCATTTACCTGGACCCCGGTCACGCTTATGAGAATCGTACTAATGCCTATCACCACTGCGAAAGACCAGGAATACATGCTCTCGATCATATCCACAAATCTGAGTTACACAAAACAGACTAATCGTATCTTACACGACAAAAAAAATCGAGAGGCAGAAAAGACAACGTCGAGCAATGACAAAGTGTTTTCGTTCGTGTCACCAACCTTATCGCCTCTTTGTGAATGCATATGCAGTCACAGATTTTTTTGTAATTGCCATCATCGCAGACAAGCGTCTTGCTCTGACTCGCCAGATATTTATCCGTGGCCAGCTTCAAGTTAAATCTGTTCAAGCAAATCGTGAAGATCACGAAGATATCGTGAAGATATTAGTAATCTAGCAATTGAGACCTCGTACTACGTCAATATTCTTTTGGATCAAATGGATACTATTCGTTGAAAAAAATTAGTACATGGGAGAACTTAAGATTAGCTCGTATACCAGCGATTTTTTTTCTCGACAAGCAGTTCGAGCTGTTCGTCAAAAAATGGATTAAAAAGTCTTTATGCATTTTTGTGCAGTAAATTGAATATGCTCCAAACGAAAAAAGATGCCCTAAATAAATTATTTCGATTCCAGTATTGCAGGATTTTAAGGCCAACAATTTAATTCGATTTCCTTCCAAAAGTGGGTGGATATTTCATCTGTATTTTAAATTACATTTAATACATTTTTCATGCATAAAAGCTACAATGAGTTTTTGTTTTATTTTGTGAAATTTATATATATTCTTTCCAGTCTGCCTATTTGTTCTCCCGTCCGACTATTTTTTTTCTATGAAGAGTCGAATCCATCGATAAGTTTTCATATTCTTTACAATTTATTTAGTCGTCCATCCGAGCGCAATCTGACTTATTTCCTGAAGTGGCCCGCGAGGAGAAGAAATTAATCTTACCAATTATAATTCAAATCAAATGAGAGAGTACAATTAATGCAATAATTTATTTGGGAACAACATTTTTTAAAAAATTTGGTGATTTTTCAAAAGATAACAGTCGAACTTTGTACAAAATTCTATCGATCGTGACCTCCATATTTCCGACAGATCAGGAATATACAGGACTCACCCAACAATCTCGAAGAGCGCACAAGCGTGCTCGGCCCACAAGATGTACATTGTGTTGATGGCAACGATCATATTCAATGAGACTATCGTCACGATATAACTATGCGCCGTAATCAACCAATAGTATGGATCCGGATCGACGCCGTATTCCGCCTGGTAAATATAATCCTTCGGGCGGGATTCATTGAGAGGATGAACAATGTCCAGTACCGGCGGTAACACAGTTGTGCTGATATAGAGGACGGTCGTAGTATAAATATATACTAGCGAATCGCGAAGAACAAAAAAGCTCATAGAAACAAATGGATACCTATATAGTAACGAATCGTGATACATTAATTAATTTTATTACTCGTGTAAACTACCGTAAGGTTACGTCCCCGTTCGGCGTATTTTTCAAGAACTATGACGGCCGATGTGTTCCTGAACAGTTTCCAGTGCGCTTCGATCTTCTGCAGCATTTGTTTCATCTGAAAAATCCTCAACGATGTAGAAATCCCGAATCGCCCTTTTTTTACTCGATATTGCATTTTTTTTTCAGTCTTAAATCATTCCTAAATCCTTAAATTTTTCCTAAGTTTTCAATAATCATCGTTCGTTCGTTTTGTTTTTCCCGAGTCTTCAATAATCATCGTTCGTTCCTTCGAGCCGTGCGAGAAAGTCGTTTTCTCACACGCTTCGCTTCGCGCGCGTGAAACCGCACTTCTCGCAATCGTGAAGTTTTGTGCTTTGCTCGTGCGAAAAACTTTTTGTCAAGAAGAAAAACTTTGATCGCCGGCGTATCGTGATGTGTCGTTGCGAATGACATTCGGAAAGATCTATGCCCATTCGAGAGCTTGTTTCAAAGCTCTCCCAGACGAGCGTGTACCTTATTGGCTCTCAGCATGCTATTTGCTACCGTAGTAAAGTTTATCACTACGCACAGGAGGGTCGGTAGGCAAGTTACGACGTTGTTCGTGTTCCCCCAAACGTCGTGCAAGCGAACGAGCTGTTGAACGCGACGCAAATCAATAGTGGACGAAGAATGACGAAGGAAAGTTAAATCCGATTGTTTTAATACCTGAGGGCCGACGAGCGTCAGGATAATGGCGAAGGTCGTCGGTGGCCAAATCTTTCTCACGTATCTCGACTGTTCCGGCCAAATGCCTACCCGACACATGTGACACTTGTTCAAGTGGTAGTAAGGCTGATCGAAAAAGCTCATTTTGGGTGGATCTCCTTGAGAATGATAAGAGTCTTATCTATCGTTCTTTACGGCGCGGGAACGACACCAGAACCATCCAGCGCCGACTGCTCGCGATCCGCGAATGCATCACTCGAAGAATCCGCAGCGTTTTCTGCGACCGCTGACATTGACGATGATGGACAGCTCTGTAATCTGGTGAAATGTAACTTCGCGCAGAAATCCGCCTTGCTCAATAATCACTAGTTGGATAAACAGTTGCCACTCACCCTCGCCGCGCGCAATAACTTTTACGCTGGTTGTGCATTTTTTATTCATGCATCAATCATTTTTGCCTTCGACGGTTTTCTGCAACACCATCGCTGGAGCGGTTTTGACAGACCTTTGTCAGTCCAAGACAGCTCACGGAATTGCGGGAAATAGGAATTCTTGAACGCTATTCGATCAACTTCAGGGTGCAAAACACACTGTTTGCTCTCGGGGGTTCGGCGCAATCGCGTTGCCTCTGAATCGCGAGCATAAGTTTGCATACCGACGAGTTGCCTTGCGGAATCGTTACGAGGTGTGCAAAAACTGAGAGGATGATGTATTCGAAATTGAGAGCAAAATTCAAAGGGATTTTGTAAGATTTTTCTATCGCACTATTTGAAACTTTCCGGGTTACGATTCAACATAAAATTATCTCAAAATAATCAAAATGCAATTTTTTTCGAATTGTTTAATTTTTAGCAAGGGTGCCCCTTTGAGAAGCTTTTTTGCTCATTTTTAAACTACTCTATCAGGTTGACAGAATGGTTTTGAAAATCTGCAAAAAATCTTATCTTGTGTATTTTTTCCCGCTGAACACAATGGTCACCTCAGATTTGTGGATATCTTGTCGGAAAGTCAAGATATCGCTGTTTGAAAAACCCGAAAATCGACAGTTTCTGCGAAATGGGACCGGAATGGAAGAAAATCCCTTTCGGTGGTTTTCGGTGTTCCCCTTATCTTTGGACGACAATTCGATTCGTGCTCAGTGCGAGAAAAACGTAGAACATAGAGAAACGTAGTCACCATTTTTTTACACATTTTCCAATGTTTCGAAAACACGCACAAGTTGATTGAAAGAATTTTATTGAAAAAACGAAGATATTCTTTTCTACTAGAAGTATTTAATAACAACTATCATAAACTATAACAACGGCAAAGCGATGAGTTTCATTACTTCGTTAAAATCTAAACCTTTAACAATCTCAGCGCTTCAATTACTATTCAAACGAGAGGAACGGACAAAAAATGTCGACTTATCTCGCCTCGTTTGTGCGATGCGCTCAAAGCAGTCGCGCGAATACCATGAAGTACGACGCCGCCGTCTGCATGACCTTGAAAAAATATTTGAACAATACCACAATTAATTCGTATGGTCGATTGCGCTGTAATTTCAAAATTTTCCTCGATTCGTCTAATCACAGCTCGAGACAATTCGTACCATCCCGAAGCTTTCCATCGATAGAACGTAGACCTTTCCAGCGGTGAGAAGACAAGGCCTTCTGCTTCGCACAAGAATCAAGGTCAGCAGCTTTTGAGCTTTCAATGACATCTCGTACCAGTCCAGATCGTAGCTGCTCGAGTGGCAAAAGAAAAAAAAATCTGTAGGAAAAAATCTCAAAGGCGTTTCGTCCGATTTTACAACACATCAGTTTCGTTCTTACGCACGCGAATGTGTGAACTCTCAGACTATGATCGATCAATTTTTGTCCCGGTATGCTGTTGAAGTAAAGATGAAAAATCTGACCGAAGTTGAAGCTCACCAATTGTATCAGTATCTGAGGATTTCCCATGTTAATCAATGCCTGAAGCGCACGAAAAATGCATCAATGATTATCGAACTTTTTGCATCCGAAACGAAGTCATCAACGATAACGATGAAAGCTTCCCAATTTACCTGAACCCCGGTCACGCTTATGAGAATCGTGGTAATGCCTATCACCACCGCCAAAGATCCGGAATACATGCTCTCGATCATGCCCACAAAGCTGAGTCACACAAGATAGACTAATCGCAACTTAATCGAGGAAAATCCCAGGTGTGGAAAATCGAAGTCGAGCTATTGCCCTCGCTTATTGCACCAACCTTATCGCTTCCTTGTGAACGTGTATGCAATCTCGGATTTTCTTGTAATTGCCATCATCGCAGGCGACGAGCGTATTGTTCTGGCTCGCCATGTAAATGTCTGTGCTGAGCTTTAAGTTGAATCTGTTTCGGCGAATCGCTAAAATATTAGAGGTCGACAAGGAAAAAAAAAAAATTGCATCCGAGACGAACAGTGCTCACCCAACGATCTCGAAGAGCGCGCAGGCATGCTCGGACCACATAATGTACATTGTGTCAACGGCAACGATCATATTAATCGACACTATCGTCACGAAGTAACTATGCACCGCGATGAACCAATAGTATTGGTCCGGATCGACGCCGTACTCCGCCTCGTACATATAATTCTTCGGGCGCGTTTCATTCATCAGAGGATCGATAAAGTCCAACACCGGCGGCAATCCGGATATGATGAGATAGAGAACGACCGTAGTATAGATATATACTAGCGAATCGTAAATAATAAAAAAACGTACTAAAAAAATCGATATGTACGTCACGAGAAATTAATTGATTTATCTACTCGAGTAAAGGGCTGTAAGGTAACGTCCACGCTCGGCGTATTTTTCGAGAACAATGACGGCCGGTGTGTTCTTGAACATATTCCAATGCCCTTCGATCTTCTGGAGCATTAGTCTCATCTGAAAAATCCTCGATAAAGCAACAATCGCCAACTGCCCTCGGAGTTCGCCCATTCGGAGATAATTTAAGTTATTATAGTTTACTCCAATAACGCCAATTATAACAAGAATAATATTATTATCAATTGTTATAATAATTATTTAATTATAACATTATAAATTATTTATAAATATTATTATTAAAATATTATGATAACATTTTATAATAGCAATTTTGAGAATCTTCCTTGGGAACATTTTGTCAAAGCTCCTCAGCGTACCTTGTCGACTTTGAGCATGCTATTCGATATCGTTGTGAAATTTAATACTACGCAAAGAAGGCTC
Organism: Ischnus inquisitorius; assembly: GCA_963924025.1. Lineage (NCBI taxonomy): Eukaryota > Metazoa > Arthropoda > Insecta > Hymenoptera > Ichneumonidae > Ischnus > Ischnus inquisitorius. Next base: position 5,936,637 of record OZ001251.1, on the reverse strand, counting down.
GGTATGCAAGTTATGACGCTGTTTATGTTTCCCCAAACGTCGTGCAAGCGAACGAGCTGTCGAATGGGGTAGATGTATAGTTGAATGAAATGTGAAGGAAAGTAAAATTTGATAGTCCGATACCTGAGGCCCGACGAGCGTCAGGATAACGGCGAACATCGTCAGCGGCCAGCATGCTCTCACGGATCTCGATTGTTCCGGCCAAATGCCCACTCGACACATGTGACACTTGTTCAAGGCGTAGTAAGACTGATCGAAGAAACCCATTTTCTTCGGACTTGTCGTTGAATGAAAATTCCTTCCCTCTTTCTATCATCCTGTTCGGTGCGTCGGAGTTACCGGAACCCTCCGACGTCGACTGACCGTGAAACGCGAGTGCATCAACTGAGAAGTCTGCGCCATTTATTATTCCGTCGCTGACAGTGACGGTGATGGACGCCAATGTAATCTCGTAAAATGTAACGCCGCTAGGACAGCGAGCCGCGACTCGGCACGGCAATTACGACGCCTATCGACACTCGACACCCTCGCGCGCGAACGCTCGATGTGAATTTTTCATTGATGCGCCAATCATTTCTACTCGGCCTCGATTGCCCTCCGCAACAGAGAGTTCCGTCCGTACGGCTCCGAGAGCCTTCTCTCAGTCCCGGAAAACTCACAGAATTGCGAAGAAGCAAAATGTGTTAACGCTGTTCTATCGACTTTATCTAAATCGCGAGAACAAGTCCACACAGAGACGAGTTGTGAATGTGCGAAAAGTACCTCCCGTTGCGCTTACGAAGTGTGGCTGAAGTGGCGCTTTTTAGTATAGCATGTCAAAAAAATATCGCTCGTGCGATTATCACTTTCGGTTTTATAACAATTTAACATTTTTCGGAAATTCCATCGAGACTCGGGTCGTTTTTCGCACACTTATGCTACCCTTTGCAGGCATGAAAAAGAAGAAAACGGTGAATTTTTTACAAAAAATATTACGTGATACGCGTGCGAGAAAGTTGACCTTCGGCAGAGTATGAAGTTGAATGCACGGCCTTAATCTTAACATTTTCTGCCGAACGCCCGCTTTTTGGTACACGTATCACGAAGTACTTGCAATGGGACAAGACAACACAGAGTACACTTGACTACGTTTTTATTTAACACAGAACGTAACTCATATTACAATCTTCGCAGATGACACGATTTTCGCGGATAATTCGGAGTTTCTTGGAGCTATGTGCTTTCCTTGAGTTCTTGATTCGAACTGCTGATTAACCTCGTACATTTTAATTTCTACAAATATTCTTATGAAGAGAGAGTAGTCGGCAGAATCCACACTTCGTTTCTTCTTGACGATTATCTTTTATTGCGTCGAGATACGGGCTAGCACAATCATGAAAACTGTTCTTGGGGGAATAAATGAATTTATTGTTTTTTACAGAAACATAAGAAGCGGCAGAAACTCAACACGTATGCGTTGAAGAGACGAGGTCAGTATGAGGCATGCATCTGGGACGTTACAGTCGAAAAATTAAGTTAATATATTTTTTTTTATCGTACCCATGTAAAATACCACGTCTGATGAATCTTCACAACGTTAATGCGAGTCCCAATACTTTGCCGAGATTTGCACGTTCGACAATTTCCGTGACTCGTCTATGACCTCAGCGATTAAAGCAGTTGCGCGAATATCATGAAGTACGACGCCGCAGTCTGTATGACCTTGAAAAATAATTTGGATGCCATCAAAGCAATCGTCCTGTCGAGCATGCTATGACTGTGTACTTTTCATATCGGACTTATTTTCCAAAGCTTGAGATAAGTTCGTACCGCCCCGAAGCTCTCCATGGATAGGATGTAAACCTTCCCAGCGGTGAGAAGACAAGGCCTTTTGCTTCGTACCAGAAACATTACCAAGAGCTTTTGGGCCTTCAATGACATATCGTACCATTCCAAATCGTACCTGTTCGGATATCCGAAGAAGTTTCTTTAGGAAACACGATACGGAGGTGGCTCTGTTCGATTTTACACCACGTCACCTTCGTCTATACGCACGCGAATGTGTGAACTTTTGAACTGTGATCGATCAATTTTTGTCCTGGTATGCTGTTGAAGTAAATATGAAAGATCTGACCGAAGTTGAAGCTTACTAATTGTACCAGTATCTGAGGATGTCCCATATTGAGCAAGACCTGAAGCGCACAAACAATTCGTCAATAATTATCGACCTGTTCGTTTCTGAAATGAAGTCATCAATGATAATTATAAGAGGTTCCCAATTACCTGTATCCCGGTCAGGCTTATGAGAATCGTGGTAATGCCGACCACCACCGCGAAAGATCCGTAATACATGCTCTCGATCATAGCCACAAAGCTGAGTTGCACAAAATAAAAAAGAATCCCTAAGCGGAAAATCAAAGGTAAGCTATTAGCCTCGCTTATTGCACCAACCTTATCGCTTCTTTGTGAACGAGTATGCAATCGCGGATTTTTTTATAATTGCCATCATCGCAGGTGACGAGCGTTTCGTTCTCACTCGCCATGTATATATCTGTGCCCAGCTTTAAGTTGAATCTGTTTCCGTGAATCGCTGAAATATTAGAGGCAAGAAAAAAAATGGAATCCGAGACGACTAGTGCTCACCCAACGATCTCAAAGAGAGCGCAGGCATGCTCGGACCACATAATGTACGTAGTGTCAACGGCAACGATCATATTGATCGACACTATCGTCACGAAGTAAGAATGCACCACAATGAACCAATAGTATTGGTCCGCTTCGACGCCGTACTCCGCCTCGTAAATATAATTCTTCGGGCGTGTTTCATTGAGAGGATTGACAAAGTCCAACACCGGAGGCAATCCGGATATGACGAGATAGAGAACGACCGTAGTATAGATATATGCTAACGAATCGTAAATAAATTTAAAAAAAAGTACTAAAAAAATCGATGTGTACGTCACGACAAATTGATTGATTTATCTACTCGAGTAAAGGGCTGTGAGGTAACGTCCACGGTCGGCGTATTTTTCTAGCACAATGACGGCCGGTGTGTTCTTGAACATATTCCAATGCCCTTCGATCTTCCGAAGCATTAATTTCATCTGAAAAATCCTCGATACAGTAACAATCGCCAAGTACCCTTTCACTCGATATTGCATTTTTCCATTCTTTCGAAAGCAATCTGAATTATTATAGTCTACCCGATAACGAAAATGATAACAATAAGGATATTATTATTGGTTGTTATAATAACAATATTAATAATAATAATATTAATATAAAAATATTAATAATAATAATATTAATATAACAATATCAATAATAATAATGTTAATATAACAATATTAAATAATTGATTAACAATAAATATATTATTGTTATTGTTAACATTTCACAATTGCAATTTTGAAAATCTTTTAAGGATTTTGTCGAAGCTCCTCGGGCTACAGCGTACCTTGTCAGCTTTGAGCATGCTATTCGATATCGTGGTGAAATTCAATACCACGCAAAGGAGGCTCGGTATGCAAGTTATAACGCGGTTTATGTTTCCCCAAACGTTGCGCAAGTGAACGAGCTGTTGAATGCGGTAAGTACATAGCTTCGAGAAATGTAAAGGAAAGTGAAATTTAATAATCCGGTACTTGAGGCCCGACGAGAGTCAGGATAACGGCGAACATCGTCAGCGGCCAACATGTTCTCACGAATCTCGATTGTTCCGGCCAAATGCCCACTCGACACATGTGACGCTTGTTCAAGGCGTAGTAAGACTGATCGAAGAAACCCATTTTCGTCGGACTTTTTGTTAAGCGAAAGTGTCTTCCCTCTTTCTATCATTCGGCTCGGTGCGTCGTAGGTATCGGAACCGTCCAACGTCGACTGCTCGCGGACAGCGAGTGCATCCGTTGCGAATTCTGCGTCGTTTATTATTCCGTCGCTGACAGTGACGGTGATGGACGCCCATGTAATCTCGTAAAATGTAACGCCACTCGGAGAACTCGACTGGGTTATTATGACGCGTATCAACACTTGCCACCCTCGCGCTCGAGCCCCCACACTCGATATGCATTTTTAATGCACCGGCGTCAATGTTTTATCCTGGCTTCAGTTGTTTTACTGCAACCCGCTGGGCTCGTGACGAGAGACTTTTCCGAGTACACGGTAGCTTGCACGGAATTCAGAAGAGTCAACGTGTCTTAGCGCTATCATATCTAACATAGAACTTGAAACAAACTGTTTGCTCTCGCGAATTCAACTCAATCGCCTTACCACTGAAGCCCTCGGACGGGTCGGAAAGTTACGACGCCTTCAAGAATGTTCGGGGAGTACATTTCGCTACCGAAAGTGAAATATAAGGTACGAAGAACAAACATTTTCAACAATAATAGTGTCGAAAGGTTATTAAGACCGAAAAAAAAAAAAATGAAATTTAGACTTGTTTTCTATCTATCGGTTGAGACAATCACATGGCGAATAGGTTTGGAAGATCCGATGAATATTAATTGCGAAACCACGGGAAAGTGAGGATTTGAGCAAGAAATACTAATTCAGTACACTTCGATTGCTTGTCCAGCGGTTCAAAGATTATGGCAGTTCAAATTTTTTATTTTTATTTTGTCTATTTTTGAACTATTAAGATCTGGGATTTAATTCTGTACTCCAGGTGAGATTTCTCGTTCAGTCACCAAAACATGAATAAAACAGCCGGTTCGCTGTACTTTCAACTATTGAAAGTGCATATCGAATTGCATTCGTTGTGTAGTAGGGAAAATCGTCAATCAACGGAGAAAAACGACGTCCACTAAGCCAATATTACCTGGCCAAAAAAATTTTCAAGGTGCTTGAATTTCTTTTTATTTTTTTTTTCGATTTGACGAAATATTTATTGTAGAACAGATGTTAACGCTGGTTGTCCGCATAACAATATTACATATTGCAGTGCCCTGATAGCCAATATCAATATCGCTTTCGCGCCTGTCCGCGATGCCACTTTGCAATCGGCCTTGATGACGTTTATAAATTATTCACATTCAGCACTCAGAATGTATTGAATGATATTTATACTCGGACTCGTGGTAGGTCGTTCAGAACAGGGTTGATCGGGTGTCTATGCAAACAATTTTATAAGCTTTCAACGATCATTCGGCGATCACTGTTAGTGCTGTCAGCATCGTGGCACACGATAGTGGACTTTGTGATCGTTGGTTTTGAAGAAACAAATCTACGATGCGCCTCGTCAGGATTTCTCTTGTGTTTCTGGCGCTCGTTGGAGCGACGTGTCCCGCCAAAATGATTATCGAGACAAGCAAACCGAAGGGATGGGCCGAACTTGAAGAGGCAGCGGTGAGTACATTGCGCATGTAGCGATTGTGTTGAAATTGAAACATTGTGCGCGTGGGGATTAAAAATGAAGTTGTAATAAAAAATCCTACGCGTAAAGATGAGATTCCTAAATATTGTCGATGATGGATTACAGATAAAAATATTGACGGATTGCTATGCAAATCGAGACAAGACCATCGTCGTCGCCGGGAGCTTTCCCGGGTCATTCGTTGAGAAACTCTCGTCACGGCGAGCCTTTTCTCTGGTTATGTTGGACGATCGGAAGAGACCGACGAATAATACCGACTACATGCAGGGTAACAATCGTGATACACTGCACAAAGTTCACGTCCTGGTGATGCTAGCACCGAACGGTGAGCGGTTTTCCGCCGTGATGCGACTGTTGATGGGTTCTCGATATTACAATACCTTGGCATCAATTCTCATGATCGGCTGGTCGCCCGAGATGATGTACAATGTATGCAACATGGCACGTAGAATCACGTTTCTATTTGAAGATCTTTATGTGAACGAGATACTGAACGCGAACTTGCTTTGCCACCATCACAAGATGGGACGAGTGTTGTACGGTTTCGATCCGTTCAGCGCAAATCGGCCTCCGAAACCCTGGAGAATCGTTGGAAGAAAGACAAATCCGTATAAGTCTGTTCATACTTATTTAATGCAAAAATATAGCGATCGCGACAACATCTGCGAAAATCTCAACTTCGAGAAAACTCGCAACTTGGGTGGCGTGGAGATCAAAATAATTCGTTTCTGCTGGGCGGGCCATTGTTCGTACGAAGCGAACAAAAAACTACCGAGGAGCCGACGCGCACTGATTGGTGAAGCGAAAAGCTTTTCCTACATTCCCGATTTCCTGGCTTATGTTAACGCGACCGGTGTTGATGTGTTTGTGGCACGCGATGTGGTGGGAGTCGCTCCCGTTAGCCGCCATGTCTTCATAGCAGTACCATGGATGTTGAGGCTGGCAAGCGAGAGTTCTTTTGCCTATCCACATCAAACAGCATGTGCACACCTGATAACCAAGTTCCGCGGGAATAAGTCGCAGTTGGGAAAGATTTACTCGGTGATAGATGACTACTCATGGATCGGTGTAGCTGTTGTTTCATTCGTAACCCTGCTGTTCTTCAAATATGTTCTTCGCCAGTCTCTGATGGACGGAATATTGAATGTAGTTCGTCTAAGTTGTAACTTCGGATTGTCAACCATACCTTCGAACACACCACCCCGGATATATATGACTACCATACTGTTCTTCGTGGTAACGATGCAAGGCATTTTCGGCGGTAACTTGGCTGCTCTCCTGACACATGATACTCCCGTGCGACAAGTGAATTCGGTATTGGACCTCGTCGATCTCGGTTACACGGTGTACGCGCCGGAAGAATATTTTATAGTTTTCAAGGACGTTCTTCCCGAAGATCGAGTTATTTCGTCAGATGATGAACATTGCTTCGAATACGCTATAAACCACTCGTCGGTTGCTTGTTTGGACCGGAACGATAGAGCGCGAGACATAGCGCTGGATTACGATTTGCACCTGAGCGATTGCGTCCAAATGGAGTATACTGTCAACCGTATTCCGCAGCACTGGGCCTTCGAGGAGGTGCTCAACAAGTTTTTAGGAATCTGTATCGGCGGTGGTATTATGATGCCTCTGCATTACATTGTCGATGAAAAACGTTATCTCGAACTCGCATCACAACTGCACGATCCGGAACCTCGAGTGATGACTTTGAACCACTTGCTCTTCGCGTTCGTCATTCTCGGTATAGGCTTGACATGCGCTTCCGTAACTTTTGTCATCGAAATAACCGTTCACCGGTATCAGCGCCGGGTCAGGAAAACGCGTGTGATCTTCCTAAATTGATTTGGCGATATCTCCGTCCATGATGAGGCTCTGGCTTATCCATATCGTTTGAGCTGTATCGATATTTTGCATTTTCGCTTCTCCATCAGACCAGGGTTTATCAAATTAGGAAATAATTTCAGTAGCATTGACGATGTCTTTGGAAACACTTTAAGTGCTTCTGGATCGTCATTGTTACCTCGGCCTAGGCTATATAAGAAATTAGAATAAGTAAATTATCCGAGGTTGATTCACACGGATTGTTTGTATACACATACATGTATATTATATTGTAAAAAGTACCATAGACATTATAATAAATGAGGAGAAAGAAAAATGAAAGAAAAAAAATAGTCAGCTTTGAATCCTGCTGAACCCATCGAACATCGCGGATTGTGCCAGTTGGTGATTGAAAACCTATAGTATATAACGACATAAGGAAGGGAGTAATCGTAATAATGCCGGAATATACTCCAACTGCCTGCGAGAAATGAACAGAGATTATTTCCATATTTTTGTCTCCTTGCAGGCAACCTTGATATGGTTGAATACTTCATAAAGTACTTTGCTCGTCACGTTTGTTGAAGAAACAACAAAAATTCACGTCTCTTTCATGAGAGAACCTCAACTCAATGACCTTAATGTTCAAAACATTATTAGAAATTATTCTTTTTATTCGAACTTTCTTTTCTAACGTATAACATTTTTTTGCAAACATCACTACTGAACTCAATCATTGTTGTGACGAGGGCGATGGATAGAAAAACTCCACCTTTCAAGCATTGCCTATGAGCGGAGTAATCAAAGCAGTTGCGCGAATATCATAAAGTACGATGCCGCTGTCTGCATGACCTTGAAAAATCATTTGGATACCATTGTGATCACCTTACGAATGATGATGATTAATTTTACTCTGATTTTTCTCTCAGTCTTGGATTACTCCATACCGTCCCAAAGCTTTCCATCGACAGAACGTAGACCTTGCCGGCGGTGAGACGACAAGGCTTTCTGCTTCGTACAAGAATCATCGCCAGGAGCTTTTGAGCTTTCATCGACATATCGTACCAGTCCAAGTCGTAACTGTTACGGTATCGAAGAAAAAAAGTATCAGTAAGAGGCAGGTTCTGGAAGAAACTTTGGTCAATTTTGCAGGGCGTCACGTTCGTTCATACGCACGCGAATGTGTGAACCTTTAGACTGTGATCGATCAATTTTTGGCCGGGTATGCTATTGAAGTAGAGATGAATAATCTGACCGAAGGTGAAGCTCACTAATTTGATGAGTATCTCAGGATGTCCCATGTTCATCAAGGCCTGAAGCGTAAAGACAATTCGTCGATGATCATCCAACTTTTCTCTCCGACATAAAGTTGGGTGAGAATCATTTTGGAGTACCCTCATTTACCTGTAGCCCCGTCAAGCTTATGAGTATCGTAGTAATGCCTATCACCACCGCTAGCGATCCGGAATAAATGCTCTCGATCATATCCACAAAACTGAGTTGTAAGAAATACGAAACGTAGAGAATCAACAGTTGAGCTACGACACATTGCCCTCGTTTAAGGCACAAACCTTATCGCCTCTTTGTGAATGGATATGCAGTCACAGATTTTTTTGTAATCGCCATCATTGCAAACGGCACGCGCATTGTTCTGGCTCGCCATGTACTTGTCTGTGGACAGCTTTAAGTTGAATCTGTTCAGGCGAATCATTAAGATATTAATGGTTCATTCGATTAAGGTCCCGCATTGCGTCAAACTTGTCAGCTCAAACAAAGACCATCACTGCCTGTCGGCACCGACAATCGCCTTTCGACGTGGAGGCTGTTATTGTCGGACAACTTCCAGAAGACGGTTCAATAACTAGTCGCTAATCAATCGTTCAGCGGTCGAATTCAGGCAAAAGCCTATCGGTCGTTCGAACGATAAACCACCAGTCGCCGGTGCCAACAGGGTGATATAAAATGATCAGTCGAGGAAACTGATAGTTAGCGCAAGGGATTTTCTTCTTGAAAAGTAGTTTCAACTGCCTATAAAGTGGGAACGTCGTATTAAGATTAGTTTCAAACACTTTTTTCAGACCCCCCAAGAATCCGAGGAAAATCCAATTGTTATCCTTGAAGCGGCCGCAGAGAGAAGCAATGAGGCTTTCCAAAGTGAATTTTAATTTCGACAGAGAATACAATTCATACATTTGGCGTTTATTACATGAAAATTGCGCTATTTCGCATGAATTTCTTTTCCGATCGTCCATGAAAATGAAAGTGACAAGAGGAATCGGTTGCAAATTATCCATTTATACGAAACAAGTCGTGCTCACCCAACGATCTCAAAGAGCGCGCAGGCATGCTCGGCCCACATAATATACATTGTGTCGATAGCAACGATCATACTCATTGACACTATTGTCACGATATAACTATGCGCGACAATTAACCAATAGTATCGATCCGGATCGACACCGTACTCCGCCTCGTAGATATAATCCTTCGGGCGAGTTTCATTCAGAGAATCGACATGGTCCAATATTGGTGGCAACACGGATAGGCTGAGATAGAGGACGGCCGCAGTATAGATATATACTAATGAATTGTAAGAAACAAAAGTGGATACCATATTAAACATTGTCGTAAATAAGTGTCTTTAATTACTCGAATAGAGACTCGTAAGGTAACGTCCACGTTCGGCATATTTTTCAAGAACAATACCGGCCGATGTGTTCTTGAACATTCTCCAATGCGCTTCGATCTTCCGAAGCATCAGTCTCATCTGAAAAATCCTCAATAGTGAAGAATTCCTGAATTGACGTTTTCCTCATTCGCTATTGTATTTTGCATTTTTTCTTTGTGGCCTTTCAATAATTATCAATTTGCCGGTTAATGGTAATAACAATAATAATCGGAAAATGCTGTACCCATTGAAAGTGTTTTATCGAAACTCCCCAGCCTGCGGCGTACCTTTTTAGTTTCGAGCATGCTATTCGATATCGTAGTGAAATTTACTACAACGCACAGGAGGTTCGGCACGCAAGTTACAACGTCGTTCACGTTCCCCCAAACGTCTTGCAAGCGCACGAGCTGTTGAGTGCATCCAACGAATCATACAAAGAATAATGCCGAATGAAAATTTAAAGTGAGGTAAAATTCGATAGTCCAATACCTGAGGTCCAACGAGCGACAATATAACGGCGAACATCGTCAGTGGCAAAAATTTTCTCACGCATCTCGATTGTTCCGGCCAAATGCCCACTCGACACATGTTGCACTTGTTCCAGGCGTAGTAAGGCTGATCGAAGAAACCCATTCTCATCGCACTTTGGGTGAGAAGAATTTTTTTTCTTCTCTCCGTTACTGTTTTCCTTGCAGCGGCGATATCCGAACGCTCCACCGTCGACTGTTCGCGAACGGCGAGTGCGTCAACCGAGAATTCTGCGGCGTTTCTTCCGTTGCTGACAGTGACGGTGATGGACGGCTGTGTAATCTCGTAGAATGTAACGCCACTCGGAGAACGATCCGCGACGCGGTCCGGCAATTACGGCGCGTATCAACAATCGCCACACTAGCGCTCGAGCCCCCGCGCTCGATGTGCATTTTTAATGCGAGCGTCAACATTTCATCCTCGCTTCAGTTGTTTCACCGCAACACTGCCGCGGACACCGTCGCGATTGACTTTTTTCGATCCTAGACGGCTCACAGGATTGAAAAGAGTTAACATGTGTTAGCACCACTTATATCGAACTTACACTTTAAATCGTTCGCTGTCGCGAGTTTGGCTCGTTCGCAGGTATTTAAATACTCGCTACCGCAAATATGCGGAACGAAGAGTCGTCCCGTGAGACGAAATAGTTGCCGCGCGCACAAGGAATTCGACGAAGCGTGTTGAATTCGCAATCAAAAGAGGAATTCAGAAAGAATTTTAGATTTCCCAATCGGAGAGATATCGCAAAAATCAACGACCTTGAAACTCCAAAGAAGATTAATTTTGTCGATAATGACAAAAAGTCGTCAACAAGATTGAAAAAAAAAATTGTTGCACGCCTCATCCGCTGAATTTACTTTATCAGCAAAAATTGATATAGCAATTCTTAATCCATACAAATCGTTTAAAATTTTTCCTGATTAAAAAAATAAAAAATAACGATAATAATAATATTTTGAATTCTTACTAGTACGAACGAATTCTGTGAATAATAAGATTTATTGGTCGTTTTGAGAATTTATAACAACAGAAACATAATAGACCGCTGAAAACGAGACTGCAAAACAGCTAATACGTTAATCTCGCATAGTTCAATATTTTTATACACAGGTAATGTATATTTACATGAAATATTCTATAAGTACTAATCTCACCAGTGACACAAAACCGTGCATCGGCGACACAACCCCGCCGGAATTTATAATATATGTGTATATATTCTTGTATATTCTGTACTACCGACGTAAAAAAATAAAGCGGAGAAAAATTCGCGTTTGATTGTATATTGCTCGAGATCAAGCTCGTAATATTCAAGATTTCAATCATCGTTTCGCTATCACGGGTAAGTCAAGGCCATGATTCGCGACGTACGAAGAAAGAAGAATAACAACAACAACAAAAACATTCAATACTCAAAACATTAAATAGTTAATCAACAGTGAATCGAAACTTTGGACCACAGCGATATTTATCTGAACGATTAAAAAAGTTCGTAAGAATTCGCCGAAGCTTCGATGCTTCTCCATGCAATTTGGTTTTTTTTTTCTATTTTCAAAATTTTTTTTCGCGCTAACTATTATATTTAAAAAATTGTATCATCTTTGAGTATATGCACCATCCCGTTTTGCACGGGTCAACGGAGATTCCAAGAGATGCGAGAGATGCAAAAAAAAATATGGGCAAGCTCGATTCTTTTTTTTTTTTAGATAGTTCAACGATTGAAGTGCAGACGATCAAAATACGTCAATGAGGTAAAGAGACCCACCAAGCATCGACGAGAATGTTTCAAGCTTTGTTGAGGATAAGCCGGATTGCCGGAAGTGTTATTTCGCGCTTGGCGGTGGCGTCAAATAGCTGTGAGGTACGTAACCCGTGTTACCCGAACGATCTTCCATCAGCCACCACTCGACGTTGCCCTTCTTGTCGTACGGCGTCACGAGCTTGAGAGCCTGTCCTTTCGTTACCGCCAGAGTGCCGTCCATGTTCACTTGAAAATCGTACGCGGCGTAGTAGAACTGAAAAACGTACGTAGCCATCGTATTTCTCGCGTGATTTATACTTTTCATCGCCGTAAAAACTTCGTCCTTTCGAAACCGCGTAGCGAGTAAACTTATAAGGACATCGGGACGATAATAAAAGTAAGCAATGGCAAATATTCTGAAATGAAGAAAAAAAGTGCATCGATGCATATTGCGAGACCCGACAAAAAAAACATTAAAATTTTTTTTTCCGAGCCTTTTTGACGACCGCAAAAGTTGCAGGCCCCCAAAGAAATCATTCCTTAAACTGAAACTACCCCATAAAAAAGTAAACGACTGGCTGAATAAATATTGGCGAGTGTTGCGAACCTCGGGTTTGACATTCTGATAGCGCTGAGTCTGACCAAACGCATCGACGACGTTGCCGTACACGCGCTCGTTGGCTTCGCTGTCGACGTTTAAGTACCAATTCGTCGTCGAGGAAGCGCTGGAACTCCGCGTCACGACTTTCTCCGGCGAATCCAGCGACATCAAATCCGGCATATTATTTTGTGTTACGACAGTGTTGTCACTGGAACGAACTGGATTTTGGGGCAGCGAGACGGGCTGCAAGCTTCGACTCGGGACGAAACCCTGCGCGACACCGTTGTCGACGAACCAACGCGACGAATCGCCCATGGGATCTTGTTTCTTTATCACAGCCACGAGAGTCCCCTTAGCGGCGTTCAGATCGAGCGACGAATTGCTCGTGATATTTTCCTTGGCTTGGTAGAATCTGTCGGCCGGATAACGGTCCGTCAGTATCGATCTCTGCTGATCGCTCTGCGGACGCAAATCCGCCGGTCTCGCCGGCCTCAGCTCCTCGAAATCCTCGACGCGCGGCGACGCGCCCCCGAAAGTGTGACGGATTATCTGATTCCATACTAGACTGTGATTCACCATGAACGACTCTAGGATATTCTGCGGCGTTACTTGCGTGGCGGACTGAAACACAAAACCACGATACTATTTAATTCCGATCATTTCGATGAGTTCCAAAATTCGCGATCCCGAAGGGAAAACTTCTAAAGATGTTTTGCAGAGAGTCTTTGCAGAGTCCTGAATTTAATTCCGATATCACTGATCAATTTACCTCCGAAAGCGTCAAGTAGCGTTTCAATATCTTTCCGTTGAGCATCTTTCGAGCGTTCGCGAAAGCTTCGATCGATGTGACGAGTATCGACGTCGCGGCGTTAATCAACACGGGCAATTCTTCCAACAGTTGTTGATTCAGTGCCTCAAAATTATTTTTCGCAGTCGACAGTTCCTCTTGGATCTGAAGAAGAACATTTTTTATTAAAAATACCATCTAATATCTAAAATATCTACTTTCAGATTGTGCATTTACGATTCTGGATTCCTTATTTTTCTCGCTCTTGGATATCGCATTGTCGTAATCCAGGAGTTTGTCGTGTCTCTTCGTGATCAAAACTCCCGGTCCCTCAAGCAGAGTGATGAGGGAATTCACCGGTATATTCACGCGTCGATCAATGCGCGCTCGCAAGTTTTGGACGTACTGCGAGCGTATAGTCTCGCGAGTGTCCCTAAATCGTCGGATCTCATTGTCCGGAACGCCGGAATAATATTGCGTCAAAAGATCCGACAATACTTCGCCGCAAACGGCTTCGTCGTGGAGAAAATTGACGCACATCTCAACGTCTTTGGACAATTGCCATGCGCACTTTTCCAACGACTTGAATTGACGCTCGAGCTCGTCGAATTCCGGATCCGGCGAGAGATTTGTCAGGCCCAAACTCGCCGATAATTTTGCGCTTAGTCTGCTGGATTTTTTGGCGACCGAGTGCATCGTCAATCTCGCCATTTTTCTCATGAGCGTATTTTCACCGTCGAAGTACTTCGAGACAAGATCCTTTCGACGTTTGTACTCGTTTATGTAGGAAGCGACGTCAGTCATTGCCTTCCAGGCTTCCTCTATTCCCTTTCGATCCGGATGATTTTCTTCTGTGCACTAAAAATTACAGGATTGCAAGAATAAGTCTTAATCTGCGAGTGACTCCAAGGTCTGAATCATTTTTGGATACTGACCTTTATCAACTCGTACAACATTAGCGGATACTTTAATATCCTCTGTACGGGTTTGATGAGAATCGAGCTCATGTCGAAACAAACAACTTGACGCTTCAGGGTTTCGATACCCTTGTCGAAAATAACCATAATCTCCGGATTGTCCTCGTACTGAAAAGTAGTAAAAATAGAATTTTTTATCTACTCCATTGGATATAAATTCATCGAATACCATTCCGTCTATTCTTGGCATACTAAATAACATATACATCCAGTATTTATACCTTATTCAACAATGCCAAAGCCGCCTCGTGATTGCCGCAGTATTTTCCATAAGCGGCTTGCAGCTTATCGGCCATTTTCATGAAACACGGCGCGATAGTCTGATAGTCCTCGTCGCATCCCTTCATCGCTCGCAACACCAGATCCAAAAGTTCCTCGGCCACTTGTATCACCTCCAGGATATTGCCGAAGAGAACTCCGACGTCGACGCCGCGGGATTCGAGAAAACTCGGATTGTGCAAATTGAACGTCTCGTACGTTACTTTGAGATCTCTGACGTATTCCTTTTCCGTTATAACCAATTCCGATATAACGTTTTGTCGTTTATCAGCGCGTTTTTGTTTCTCCGACAGTGTCGGACTGGCGTCGTTATCCAGTTCACTTCCCTGAGAGTTTTGTTGATCTTTGTTGGAAACCGTTTGTTTCTGCAGAGGCATGCGTCCAGGCGCGGGTGCGGGCGGCGCTGGTCGATGCGGCTCCGAGAGCCTTTTTGGTCTTTCGTCCTCGATCTCGTCGGGGCTCCTCCTGTCGCTTCTCATCACAACGAAATCCTCGAGAAGCTCGAGATTCGTGTCGGCCTCAACGTGAATTTCGGAACTCAGATATCCTCGCGGACAAAGACCGACCGCGCCGTTCTTGCTCTTCACGCTTATCCAATCGTCGTTCGCGATCTCAACGACCGTTACGATATCGCCCTCCGTCACGCTTAGATCACCGTCCATCTGGGCCTAATAATTATGATATTAATAATCGTGTGTTTTATTATAAATCGCAACATTGTAAGAAAAAATAGAAGAAATGTCCAGTGAAGAAGCAATATCGAAAAAAAAGACTATTCGGACATTGGCCTTGAACTTTGAACGCTCAGGTAGATCGCTCGAACCTTAATTCTATGCGGAACAATAATGAATAATCAAAAATACCTCAAAGGTATAATCGACTTTGACGAAAGCACCGGGCTCCAGTAAATCGGGCGTGCGGCTCTCGACTTCCGGCATCGTTTGAAGAGCCCGATCGTCGTTCACGTCCGTACAGTCGACGATGATATTAACGTAGGACACGGGAAAGAATCCTCTGGCGTCGTCGATTTTGCCCTCCAGCCATTCCGTTCCAACGCGTTTAACGAGATGAACAACCTCGCCGGCGGTGAAGCTCAGCTCGTTCGGAAATTGGGCGTTGAAAGGGAACAGCGTTATTGCGTAAGGTTCGACGCCGAGAGGATTCAAATTATCGTCCGGCAGTACGGCGTGTGTGACTTCGATCGTGGGCTGACGCGACGTTGTCGCCGCGGATTGCGAGTCTTCGATCGCCGACGACGAGGGAAACAGATCGTCGTAACTCGGAGCCGGTTCCTCGAAGCAATTGCTGTAATGCGTTTGACCGAAGTCTTTGTAAATCGTTCCACCGGCCAGGACGGAACTCGGCACAGGTTCCACGTCCATCTTCAAACTATTCGTCGTAGCCGTGTCGAGGCAAGATCTGTCCGTTTGATCCATTTCCGTATCCTCGATGTAGCTGACGAAAGCTTCAGGAAATGTTCCCTCCTTGCCGTCCGCCGCTGTTCCGCGCACCCAACCGTCCTCGAGGATCTCCAACACGGTCACTATCTCGCCCTCTCGGAGATCGAGCTCCTCGTCCAATTGAGCCTTCAGCGATGCCTTTACCCGGGCTTTCTTTCGCACGGATTTCTTGGCCGATGGCCTCTGGAAAAAAAAAACGACCAATGAGAACTATTTTTATTTTTGCTTTGGGCAACTTTTTTCCGGATTATCATCGAAAGGAAGAAAATGTTATTTATTTATTTATTTATTAGCAAAATGAAAACGATTCCACAGACTTATTTTCGCAGAATTTCCTTTTTATACATTTTTTATTTTTGAGCTTCGGGCAAAAGTTTTTCAACGATATTTTTGAAATTCGACACATTGCGCAACTAGAAACTGCGTATTCCTATTCGTCCACAAATTTCTTTTCGGCCTATTTTACATTACATACATTGAGGTACGTTTTCTTTCGTAAGTGGGAAATTTCGATTTCAAGCCTTTTCGGAGTAGCGTAATAGATAAATTTACCTTGAGTATCGAGGAATCGAGAAGCCAGACGTGCGACAGTGGAAAAATGCCCTTTCTCGGTTCGACGTAACCGAGGAACCAATTCGTTTCGACCTGTTCGATTCCAACGACGAGTTCACCTGATCGACGATAAGAATGACACTTTTACAAATACAAATCGTCTGTCGTCGGGAAACGTTGTATCGAGCACTACCGATACTATGAACAAAGCGTAGACGGACCGTTTACCTTCGTCGAAAGTCAAATCCCCGGCTTGTCCGCCCGGGAAAGCGGCGACAGTGACGAAAAGTTTCTCGCCCTCGGCGATGTCGGGAATGTCAACTTTGTGCAAGTGATTGGACGGAAATTTGCCTCGCCTGTCGCGCGATTCGCCGTAGCACCAATGCTTATCTACGACGTCGTGTATCTGTAACGCGAAACCGTCGGACGTGTTATCGCGTCGTCATTCGAGCGATCGGTGTCAGATTACGCGCGATCATTCGTGCGGATAACGTTCTTACCAAGAAGTATTCACCCTTGGACAGGCTCAATTCGCCGTCGACGGTCGTGAAAAAGTCGTGAAAAACCTTCGTCAATTGTCCCCTCTCCATTTTGTTCTTCGCGAACGAATTTCACGCGAGAACTTTGATTTTTCGTTCGTCGAGTCACGCAACGAACGCCCGCGGCACGATGTTTCTTGTCACAATCGGAGATTGCGGAAGGTACTGGTTTTCGTATACTATGATGACGTTCGAGGGCACAGCTGCCGCTGCGTAAACAGCCGGTGGGCGGTGAGATCTTTTTTTGCTTCCGACCTAACAACTATTGGATGCACGGCACGCGCCAATGGTTAGTGGCGGGAACAAACCATCGGGGAGTGGGAAGTCGGGATTGAGGCCGATAAGAATTTCATCCGATTTCGTTAATTCGTTTTTTGTGTCTTTCGAGCAACGCATTATGATAAAGTGTCTTGATAAACGCGTTAATCTTCCGCCGAATCGCTTCGATGTTTTATTGAGCGCTTTTATCGAAGTTCCGATCAGTCGTGACCTTGAATCTATAGCGCTCGTCGATACCGCAGCGTCCTCGCATACCTAGTCGCACTCGGTTTGCTTTGATCTCCGACATCGTGCGACGAATTTAATCGGAATAATTGACCGCGTTTTATCAACGTGAACGCGTTAATTCCCATTGCTGCGTAGCTTGTCAATTCAACCGTGATTTATAGGTTCGCGAAACTTCAATGGACGGTCATATGAAAACGTTTCGAAATTATGCAATGTGGATCTGTGCGCGTTTCCAAATACTTCGAACGAAACCGAGGTTACGCGAGGTTAGGATCGCAAAGGGACAAAATTGTGCACGAAATAAAGAATGATAGCGGTCGACGGTGTGTTCGTTCGTTCGCATTTACCGGGCTCTCTGCTTGAGCACTAAAAAACGAATTCTTTGCCGATAAATATCACGCGGATTCGTAAATACTTGCGCAATTCTAGGTTATGTTTACTTTTTTTTCGATCAATTCTTACCGGACGTGTTTTTTCTTTCCGTCATCGGGTTCGTTATTGTTGCAAGTAAAAAACAACAGCCGTCCGCGAATAATAGCGAATAACCGTCATTCTTCTCTCTTTTCCTCGCTCAAATGATGGTCGAGGAATCGAGCAGTTTTAAAAAGGAAGTATTGACGAGTCGCGCTTACGGCGAATTGTCGACAGACTGTTCGTGGGAAGCCCTAAAATTCGGAGTCGCGCCATTTTTCATAGGTAAACGGTGACAAGAAGAAGAAAAGTGTCGAAAAAACTAAATTTTTTTTTTCCAGGTGCCATCGGAATTCCCGTGGCCTTCAGGTACTTCGACAAGATCCTGCGCACCAGCGCCGAGATAAAAACAATAACCACGGTGTTCGGAGCTTTGTCGTTCAGCATCTACGCTTCTACGATTGCCAAAGAAAAGTGCGAAAAAAGAATCACCCAAGCGTACACATTGCCTTGGCTAGAGAAATAAAAGCATCTATAAGAATTCTCAAAAATGCAAATTGTAAAAAAATGTATTATAGCGACTTCGAAACTTTTGTCGCCATCGGCGGGTAAAGGTTTCGGACGAGTCGATCGACGCTCGATAGGTTCGAAAACTTTGCAAGAATACAATGAATCCTGGGATGCCGAGTCGCAGCAGGAGAACGAGGAGTACGAAGCACTGAGCGGCGAATATTTGGGTCCCTCGACTCTGGCTCACAGGACTTTCATAGTGCAGCCTTACATTAAATGGGGCGCCGACAAGATTCGCAACACAACGCCCGAATTGCAATTGGAGGAGGCTGAGGCGTTGATAAACACTCTTCCCGATTGGTCCGTCGTAGACAAGATTTGCGTGCCTCTGTTGACCCTTCAAAAGAACAAATTGCTCGGCAAAGGAAACTTCGAAAAGCTCAAGTCGATATTTCACAGTAACAGAAACATAAACGCCCTCTTCGTTAGCAAGAACATTTTGCGTCCGGTGCAAACGAAGGAATTGCAGGACGCTCTCGGCGTGCCGGTTTTCGATCGTTACGCGATCGTTATACAGATATTTCGGGAACACGCGAAAACGCCGGAGGCGAAGCTGCAGGTCGAGTTGGCCGAAATACCGTACATATGGAAGAAAATCAATTGGGGCGAGGAGGACAGCGGCGGGCGAATAAACTTGATCGAGAGCCGAAAGAAACTGCTGGCCGCGAGAGAAACGAAGCTGCGAAACCGTTTGAAGAAACTGAAGGAGCACCGGCGACTGTTGAGGAAGAATCGCGTCAGTAACGACGTGCCGATCGTCGCGGTTGTCGGTTACACGAACGCCGGTAAGACTTCGCTGATCAAGGCTCTGACGGGAGACGAGTCTTTGATACCGAGAAATCAGTTGTTCGCGACTCTGGATACGACCGCGCACGAGGGTCTTTTGCCGTGCAGGTTGAAGGTGCTCTACATGGATACCATCGGATTCATTCAAAACGTTCCCGAGACTCTTATCGAACCGTTCGTCGTTACCTTCGAGGATGCTATGATAGCGGTAAAATACATTTCTCTTCGCAAGTATATTTCTTGCATTTTTGTCATCAATATACCCCTCAAAATCTTTTGCTATTGACTCGATGAATTCATTATTTTCTTCATTTTAGTATTGACGATATTAATTTAAGGTTTTTGGTGGCTATTGGAAAAAATGTTATTACAAAAATTAATTTCATTAACGTTTTTTTCACACATTCTAAATGTTATATTTCTTACGCAATTTTCGATTTTTCTCAAAATATGTTGAGATGTGAAAAAAAAGTCACAACGCACACGGATGCGCGAAACGACAATTTACATAATTTTCGTATTTCCCTGGCAGGACGTGATAATTCACGTTTACGATGCTAGTCATCCGGACAAGCAGGCGCAAATCGAGCACGTTCAACAGACTTTGGGATCGCTGATGTTGAAGGAATGTCCGATAATCAATGTTGCGAATAAATGTGATCGCGTCGAGAAGGGCACCGTTCCCGAGTCGGAGATTGCGGTCTCGTCGACAAAGTCAACAGGTGTGCCATGATTTTTTTTCATTAAGCACTTTCAAAAAATAAAAAAAAATCTTGAAACCAATTCAGATGTATTTGATCGAAAACAACTTTTTTTACTGGTTGTTCTTCGTTATAAATTCTTTCCAATAATCATTAATAAAAATAATGCCTTTATGAAAAAAAGTATATTTCTAATAATGTATGAATATCGACAGGAATCGATCTGCTGCGTATCGCGATAGAGAAGGAACTTTTGGCGGCGACGGGACGAACGTCGGTGAAGATCCGCGTGCAGTCGGGGAGCACAGCCGCCGCTTGGTTGTACAAAGAAACTGCGGTAACGAATGTCGAGGTCGATCCAAAGGACTCGCAGTACTTGTTGATGAATGTTATAGCGACCGAGCGACATATTCACAAATTTAGACAATTTTTGAGAAAATAAACCAACTCGAAGAAAGTCATTGTCACCGTGCGCGATGCATTCGCTCTCCCGCTACAAAAACGTTTGAAGCGTAAATTTTTCGCTCGGCTTACGAACGATTTTAGGGCCGCTGTGTCTTAAATCTGTTGAGTAGTCAAAGAAGGAGAAAATTATTTCGAGAGGTCCGCGCGACACGGGAAACCGGTGTTTTTCATGCGGTCGTTGAAACATGTGTTGCACACGTGTTCGAACTACGGGCACGATTTTAAATACGAAACGATTGACACGCGGCAAACATGGGATTTAGCACGCTTCGAAATTTTTTTTTTAAGTTTCAAGATGATTTTATTATATACTACATAATATATATGAAAAAGAATTTTTTTTTTAATATCAGAATATTCATCCCGCGATAATGAATTGATTCGCGCGAGTTTGTCGCGAACAAAACGAAAATTAGGGTATTATGAATTCGCGATTGTTGGGACGTGAATGGGTTGAACTGTGAACGTGCTGCAGTCCCGTCATCCGTGGCACTTCGTTAAGTGTACCGAGATAATCAAATAATCGCTTGATTGAAAATTAGCGCGAGCTCCACTTTGGCGTTAACGCCGTGATTTCGCTGTGAAACAGCGTCGCGCTGTGACAACGGCACGGTAACGCGATTCAACGAAATAAACGGACCATCCCGTGTACTTTTGTGCTCGCGATACAACATTTGTTAGGCGCGATAACGAAATGCCCGAAATCAACGGCGAAGCGATAAAATTAGGAACAGTCGACATAACCGACGTCGATGCGCTTTGCGTGTCTCATTATAATTATATAGTAGAGACGGGCGCGCGCTCGCGCGAAACTCGCATAAACTTGATTATCAAAGTCTCTCTTCATCGGTCCGACGCTTCGCACGCAGATGATTGAATTTCTAACGTTTCCACGTGTTCAGTCGTGTCCGGTTTATCCTTCGGGACAGTTGCAGTTTTGTAACTCAATATTCAAAGTTGTTCGACCGCTTGTGGCCGAGGAACAATAGTAAAAACACGCAACTCTCGTACACGTTTGATGCGAAAAATTCGTTTATTATATACAATAGTCGCCGCGAGATATATACATTTGTTGCGCCATAAACAAATACGAGCGCACCGATTTTCGGCAGTCTGGAACTCGTACACTGCGGAAAAAAATGTATTGTTATGTCGATTGAGAATTCTCCAACGTCTTCGGTACAATCAAACAATTATATTAAGTTGTAACACATCGATGTTGTCTCCATTCGCTCCAGCATCGTGCGAGCATCCACCGTTCGTTGCGACACTCGCGGCCAGGTATGTAAACATCTCCGCTAGTTTACTCTCCCTTAAAAATTCGTTCTACCCGAAGCCCATGGGGGGTTTACCTCCGAAAATCTCGAGTCGATGAAATTTCATTGAATGAGTAAGTTAAAACGAAAAAAAAGACTTTCCGTCGCTAATCAATCGTAGAATATCTCTAAAAATCTTTTAGCTCGAAACGCCGAAAAATGTTGAACATCGACGACAAAACACAAGTTCATGCACGTAAAAATGTTGCTTCCGTGATTTAGTCAGCGTGTGGCTTCGAGAGCGACGAGCGCTCATTGGTCGATCGACGGGCGTGGGAGTCGGTACGATTCTCCACCGTATCCGAGAAGTGCTCGCGATGTCGTTGAAAAGTTAGTACACCGCAAGAGCGTCCGTCGTGCCGGGGTGAAATGTTTTCGTGCGGGACAGTAGTTACTCCAGTGTGGCGAGAAGGGTAGCGGCGGCGAGCCGAGGCAGCAATTGCAGAGTTCCCGGCTGGTGGCGGAGGCCCAGTCGAGTCCCGTGAGTGGTCCGGGCAAGCACACACAGAGCACGGCGGCGCATAGCTAACGGTGGCGCGCGCGTTCGCGGTTTATTCGTTAAATAAAATTGCCATCGAGCGTCGCGAGGGCTGCGCGGCGAGGGTGTGTTACGCGAGGCATAGAGTAAAGAGTGGGAGAGGACACAGACGTTCGTCTGTTAACGGAGAAATCCTACGAGTACGAGTGTTATAGAATAGACGAAAAGAAAAGAGAAACGAACACACAGTGGCGAGGAACCCTCCCATTACTACGAAATTCTCCAGTCGCCCGTTCTTTTCACAAACAAACAAAAAAAAATCAACCTCCCGACAACGAAGGAGAAAAAAAATCTACGACTCGCGCGAGACAACGTCGACGATAGATTCTGCCGGGGGGGAAATCGAGAGAGAAAGAATTAAGTTGAACTGACAATATATACAAAAAAGTAATATATATATACGGGTACAAGACTTCTCCGGGGATATCCGGCGAGGGCTAGCTGTCACTTCGATCGCCATTTTAGCGCCGCGGAGCACGGGAATGCGCGCCGCCGGCGAGCAGCAGCAGCACGCCGAGAGAGTAGCGGTGGACGCTGGACTAGCGAGCATCTGAGTTTTTCGAGAGTGTGAGAAACGCACACACGCGTCTCGTTGATCCTTCCTTCCGCACAAAGGCCCACGAGACACATAGATAGATAGAAATTTTAACCCGAAAACCGAACGACGGCCAACCGGAATCCATATTATTATTATTGTCGTTGTTGTGAATGATTTCGTCCGCGTGTTGGTGTCACTGTGTGTCCGCGTCCTTGGGGCGAAGCGTGCACGGCATTGCACGGCGAGAAGAGTAGAGGGAGGTGAATGAGAGATTGAAATAAAGAGAAGGAAGGAAGCGAGGGAGTGAAGATACGGTGAAGAAAGCGTGGCACCGGCGAGCCCGAGGTGCCAGTGAGTGTTCAGTGTCAGTGTTACCGTGTTTTTGTGTTTTTTGTTTTTTCGCCTTCCGTCGAAATCTTCGCCCCGTCAGTTTTCTCGCCGCTCCGAGCTTTTTTTACGAATATTTTTTTACCGTTCTCGTTTTTTCTACTATCGTCGTTTTCGGTACGTTTCAACGGTCGGTCGACGCTCGCGTATTCGCGAGGCTCTCGAGGATCGCTTTTAAACGAAGCACGTAGATTCCGGTTCGTGGAATAATTCGAACGATCGGGCACGAAAACACACACGAGGGCATCGCCGTCGAGGGATCGCGATTTTTTTTCTTCCTCGACGCGAGTGAAAACTCCGGTGAACAAATAAATAATAAATTACGAATTCCTTTGAAAACAATATCGTTTCCACCACCCTGTGCTCCGGAAGGATTGTTTCTTAACCAAAATCGGTGCGGTCGACCGAGGATTCGAGGACCACGGATACACGGATAGTGTCGACGGATTTTCATCGGATTTCGTTTTTTCGATAATACACGATGCGCGGTGGGCTCGCGCGAGACGAGTGAGGAATCGTGTTTTTTTTATTTCACCTTTTTCGTACGTGTGAATGAAGTATACGAGGTAAACTGTACAAAGTAGAGCCACACGATTGCGGTGTGGACAAAAATTAAAATAATTGAAGAGCAATAAACGGATATCCGTGGATAAAAAGGGACGCGTCGGCGTCTGGGAGAGTTCGAGGATATACCCGTCGGTTCGGCGCCATACTGGCTCGCCGAATATTCTTTTCGTTTGTTTTATTGCGATAATCTTCGGCTCTCGAGGCTCGTCGTCAAGGTCAGAGGCGAGGGCGAGTGAAACATTGGAATTTTCGCCTATCGCTGCGTCGCATCGCGGCAGTGCGAGAAAATTCTTCAATTATTTTTCGTGCGTGTGTTATCGTTCGAGGAATCTCTCGCACGTTTTCCGCATAATCGCGCTTCGCGTCTCTCGAAGGGGCGTGCGAAGTGCGACGATCGAGTCCTGTGATCTCCGGTTCGGAAACAAACGAGAATAAGTGGTGAAATAGCAGATCGAGGAGAGGAAGAAAATTTTGTGCAAGTGCGCGAGGATCAACGTGGTGGATATATAGAGTTTTGAGAAGCCTGGGTTATTCGGCGAAGGCGAGGGAACAGTGCGCGCGAGAGAGGAGAGAACCGGGATCGAAGCAGCGGGACTCGGAGATGATTCTGCGCGTCTGTTGAGGGGCAAGGGAGGAGCGTCGAGCTACCGAAGGAACGAAAACCCGTGGCCGGCAGACACTCGGTAAATATCCTTACGATTATTTGTGTGTGTGTGTACATTTTATTTTTTGTTGTTGTTTTTTCTTCAACGCCATGTTTATGAGATTTTTATTCACCGAGAAAAACGATTCCGCAATGAATTACACTTCGTTCCGAAATAATCTGATCGGATTATAACGGTATCGCGCGTATACAACGCTGGCGATCCAAGAGAAAATCTCAATAATAGATATTTATTCCAATTTCGATAAAAGGTTAACCAACGGACACTTCGCATCAATAACGGATCATCTATCCATAAAAATATGCAGTTATTCCGTCGATAACTCTTTATCTCATAATAATGTCGATGAAAAAATAAGCGAGATTCAACAGTGGAGAAACTGAAAAAATACACGTTAGATAACGTAACCTCGTCGGTTGCCTCAAACTGTACATTCGTCTGCCCGTGAAAACGGTATTTGTCAACATTGAGAGAGAATTCGAACTTCTGGGGCTTCGATCAAGGCAGAGCGACGAATCGCGTCTCGCCATCATGTTTATGTCGAAGTATATTGAATTCAAAGGAAACCTCACTTGCACCGTTAACGATTCCCACACTAGAAAGAAGCTCCAGTAGATTCTGAAATTATTGTAACTTGAAAGCGAATCCTATCGCTTCGATTCGATGCATTCAGGACGATTATCATTATTATGCTAATGCGTTGCACATCGATAATTAATTGGCTTACATTTTATCGTATCTTTTTCATAATGCGACATTACACAATTTGTTAAAGTGTACACAATGAATTCTAGCAACACAAAAAGTTCAATTCTGGGAATTAGTCCCGTGAACAGAAAAATATGCGGGAGAAATACAAAAATCAAGTTGAGCAAATTGAATGAAAATGACGAATAATCGAATAACGATATCATTTTTCGCCCCGAACGACGTTTCGGTTGTATAAGACTCGATGCGAAAGTTCCATCTCCGCGTACATTGGACTAATATTTTAGTAATTTATATTTCGTACCGGGTATTATAAAGCCGGAGCTTCGAGGATCGTCGCGGAATGAGGGAATAATAATGGTCGAATTGTGTGTGTAAGTTAAGCCGAATTCGAGGCTGGGGTCGTACACGACATTAAGGGGGCGTGTGACTGATTTCTCTCCCTCCGCGAGTCGGGAGACGAGGTCTCTTCTCCGTGCCTTCGTCTCCCGTGTCCCAATCTTTCTATTTCTCTCTCCGTTTCGCTTCATCTCGAATATTTCACTCGCCGGCATCGCATCGTTCCGACACACGGGGTTTCTTCCTTCGTACGAGAGTTCTCTTGCGCAGTTGATCGTGACTTCGAGGAGTTTTGCTGGCAATCTCATGGCTGTGCCGCGAGATCCACGGGCTGTTTCACGACGCCGAGTATGCCCATGCTGCTTAGGCATGCCCTCGCGCCACTCTCGCCTTTTACAGAACCGGTATACAGTATGTGTACACGCGGCACACTCCCATAACGCCGGGGCACGCGGACGTTTCAAACAAAACCTCGGCTACACTGCGGCGCAGTATAAACCTCGGCTGAAGCGAGGAATATATAATACTGTTGAATCGTACTGTATTATACCGAACCGTATAGATGTTATTGTACGAGGAAACCGCTCAACATGCGCCATTGTTACAGTTTCCTATTACTCTCGCTATCTTAATTATGAAGTCAAAATTCCCCCGGTTCTCGCGTGCGTTATCGGCGATCGGAGCTTAATTGACAACGAGTAATAGGGTTTTTTTCGTATAGAATAAGAACGGTAATTTATCAACCTGAGCAGACAGTGTCTGGATCATGTTAACCGCAGATTTGTGTTTTAGTGAACTTCTGATAGTTCGTTTTTTTTAGACGAATCGTCAATTTCTTTCGACCAAATTTAGTAGAGGTTCGAATTTTGAAATCTCGAAGCAGATAGGTCGTGGCAATCTGGAAGTGCTGGAAATGTCCTTGAATTTTTCGTGGCCTTGAAAATTCCTAGAATTCTCCTCCTACGAAAGTCCTGGTATATTCCTCGGAGTGGTAAATGTCCTCGAATTTTTCTTGCCTCGGAGAGGTCGTGGAATGCGTCCAGTGGTCCCGGAAGTCCTGGAAACGTCCTTGAATTTCTCTGGTCTTAAAAAAGTCCAGAAACGTGTCTCCGGTGGTCCTGTAAATCCCGAAGGCGTACACCGCGCTCTCTCGCCTATCTTTTCATTACAATGCCGGCGAAAAAAAGTTCGCCGTTTCTCCCACGATTGGATCTAATCTCCCTCGTCACGGAGAGAGGTTCGGCCGTATCTTTTTCTACGTAAGACACTGCCGCCGCACAGAAGGCCCGTGTACACCTTGCGTACCATTCCTGGCAATCTTCTCGTCCAGAACCCGGTAATTATTCGCGACCCCGTGATTAAACAACGCGGGGTTAACTCAGCGCCGAGGTGTAAGTACTGCGGATCTAGAGTTACGCTTACGCGAAGCCGAGATATCCCGAAGGATTCTCGAATCGCGAACCGCCGCTTTCTCCGGGGTCGCGAGATAAATCAAAGATTCGAATCAGTCGCTACGCTGTGGGACAGTCACGGGAGTCGAGCTACGCGTGTTGTGCATTATGGGGCGCGCGAGTGCGCGACCTTCACGCGTCACCTTGGCCGTTGCGACGCGAGAGAGAAAAATCAACGAGGGCACAGGCCGACCTCTAGTTTCCTCTGCGATTGACATACGAATAAATCTAACACAGCCAAGTCTCCCAGACGCGTGAAAGAGGGAAAAAAAAATTCTCATTTTTTTCATCTACATTTCGCTATTCGATACTAAAGGCAATATTTTATTGGCATCTGGCGTACATTTTTATAGCGAATATTGTCGCGTTGGGACAACAGGACAATGACTGTGGAACAAACGAATTCTAGCAAATAAAGGTGCAAAAAAAATGTTATGAACAACACGAAGCGATATATTTACTCGAGTCGAACACGAGGTAGCGCCATAAATTTTGGCCCAAAGCCAAGCCGGACATCGGTAATTGCCGAAACAACGTATTTTTCTCGGATTCCGCGAGACTACAGTTTCTCAACGATTTAACTACCAGCTTTAGCCCCGCGCGACAGCCGATTAAGCAAGCCCACGAAACAATTGCGACAAGCGCAATTAAATTCAATACCTTTATATCTACGTTTACATTCCGAGGCATATACAATAGATCACATACGCTAAATTTCACATATATAATTGAAAATATAGTAGCAAATAAAAAACATTTTTATAGCCGGGTGTAGCTTATTAAAAATACACATTCCCTAGATTTACACTACTTTTCGCACACGAACTGAAAATAAATTTAAAAAACATGATAAAAAAAAATTAAATTTGCCGGTGAGTAACGTTTTCGTCCCGAGATTCGCAAAATCATATCACGACGCTTTTCTCGTTTCGTGGAATATTGGCCTACGGAATCTTGGACTATATTTCGATATATCTATCCTACGGGTGCTCGTACCGAGCGCGAGTGATCTCTTTGATATTCGATTAACAACATCCATCCTCTCTTTTTCGCTCTTCATCGCTCTTCATCGCTTTGAGCGGTTCCCGACCCCCACTCGAGCTTCGGGCGAGCCACCGGCGTTCTGCGTAGCGTTTATTAAACGCGCGTTTATCCAGTCGAGCCGGGATTCGATTCAAACCTGATTACAAATTGCTGCGGGATCGCCATTGAGAAGGTTCCTCGCTCGCTCGCCCCATCGCCGCCGTATCTCAAGACGCCCCGGGCGTCCTCACTATGTGCCTCGTGCCTCCTTCTTTTTATTCTTCTCGCGTTGAAAACTCGCTCGCGTGTATATACCTATGCGCGGCCGCGCTGCTATTACCCCCGTGCGTAACATACGTTAAACGTACACCAACGTTTTGCTCGGGGCATTTAAAACCATGTATCTTAACCCGCCCCGACCGGAGTTTCCTCTGTCCTTCGCGCGCACCTCGGGCTAACCGCCGACAAAAACTCCGTGCAACTAACGTGTGTACGTCAGTTTCGCGCACCGGGCTTTTCGGACTACCGTTTCGAGCGAGCCCGGGCGCTATCGGGGCGCCTTCGCCCGTACCGCTCCGGCAAATGCCCGCCTCGTCCAAGATTCGAACGAGCGTGTAAACGCGGAGTTCTGTGTCTCCCACACTCGTACGAAAATCGTGAACTCTCCTGGGTGAATGTTCCTTTTTTCGGTAACTCTTCTCATTCCCCTTTACGAACAAATCGCGAGCCCGGTCTGCCTGCTGGTTAAATTAAATACAGAGTGGTCGAATGTCCGCCTTTTTTTTCTCGTTTCGTTCCTTTCGTTTCCTTTCGATGGTAAAGCGAGGGATATCCACGAACCCGGAAATTGGCCGGTAAAAACGAGCGAAGGTTGAAGAAAAAAAGTGGAAAGTTCACACGTTTATTGGGCACTTTCGCCGAGGTGAGAACGCGAACGAGCGAGACTTTAAAACTACGTAAGAATCAGCGACGAAATGACGCTCGAAAAGGGCCTTTCGAGGAATCCGCGAGGTAGTTTTTATTTCTGTTGCTTCGAGACCGGAAATTGGTCTTTGTTCGGTTAACACTCGGAGACAGAGGGCGCGCGCGCGCGCTCGTTGACTGTTTCGGCTCGGTGGCGTTTGCCGCAGTGTCCGCAGGAAATGTTTATTAATTACGGCGGAGTGTGTCGGCACGGTTAACGCGCGCCGCTCGGTTTCTACTGTTCTTCCACTCGTTACTCGCGTCTTCGCCTAGCTCTTGTTCCTTCGCCGAACGACACACGCTCGTTGGTATGCGAACCGTTAAACTCTCGCATCCCGAGGCGAATGCGCGTGCGACGAAGAATGAAGGTGTCGCGCGGGACTCTTTCGAGAAATATCATATCGAGATAAACGGAGTCTCCTTAACCGACAACGTCGTTCGCTCCAATTACAGTCGTAATTGTCAATGCGTGAGGCATGCAAGTCGGAAACGAGAAGTATGTGTATTACCCGCAATATAAATTGTTACACATCTTACCCAATAAACGCAACTTTTCTCAAAGTGATTTGAACGTTTTGCAGATTTTTATTTTCGAAAGTTTTTTCCATTAGATCTCGTTCGTATTTTTGTGAATAGATTTGAAGCAATAATAATTTTTCACATTTTTTTCTCATTTTGAATATGGACATTTTCTGAAATATCAAGAAATTCGCGGATTTCCTGGACGTAAATTAGATTCTACTATCGGGCGGGATTTTTTATCGAAAAATGTGTTTCTCTGCATCCGCACTCGCGCGATACGAGGTGATACTTATTTATTTTTGTTTAAATAATCTTGTTGCGGAACAGTGAGTAATACGATAAAACGAAAGCGCGATGTTCCGCGGTCTGTATCCCTTTGTAATGACGTATGAGTAAGCGCGTGCGCACGAAAAAAATAACAATGCGATAGAAACTCGTGCAAATCGCGGGGTACGTTTAATCGGATCACCGCCGACGGGGTACACACCCCCTTTTCCGGCGCGCCCTGCGTGCGAAACCGAGAAAACGCGGGTCTCGAATCCGAGTAAAACCTACCGCAGAATTCTGTACACACGAAATGATAATAACGAGAGTATACTCTGACGAATAATAAACTAAGGGGATGCAAAACAAAAAAAAGGACGCGTGACCCGATTGCAGCGAGGATTACAACGGGGTACCTGAAATAACAGGAGATCCGGCGAGGATTATCCGGAGTATTTTTCCAGGGCGCACAAAAATCGGTACGGCGCGAAACGTGCATTCTCACGAAAAATATGGCGATATTTTTTTTGAATATCGAATTCCAAATTATTTACATCGACGCTTCGCGAGAAAAACGAATATAACAATAGAATACATTTTTTTTAATTTATCAAAATTCTTTAAAAATAACAGTAATCGTATTATAAATTTTTTAAACGTTCAAAACGAAACGAAAAGTCACGGTGAAAAGTAAATTGGCAAAAAAAAAAGGGAAGAAGTCTCGGCGACAAGAGGTTTAGCCTTCTCTCGTCGTCGTCTCTTAACTTCTCTTCTTTATTTTCTTATTCACAGTTTAATTTCTCCCGGCGTGTGAATTCGAACTCGTTATTTCGTGAATCCAACCCGTTGGACCCGCAAGTGGTATTAAGAGAGTTTAAGCTTTGTGAAGAGAGCGCTAACCCACGAACGATCGAATGGATTCGATCAAATTATCCAAGCACGGTTTCTCTCTTGCCTGCGCGCGGCTTAAATGCACCGAGGGGGCAGGGAGGTGAGAGGTTGGGGGGGGGGGGGGGGGGGGGGCGATTGTCGGGGACCCTCATTATTGAAATCGTTCTTTGAATTGAGATCTCCGGGCGCAGACTCCCGGGGTGGGATTACTATAGTGCAGTATGTGTGTCCGTGTGTATTATAAAACTATAAAAGAATATTATAGAAATGACAATAGGTGCCGGGACGACTAATGGAGTCCTCGCTGCACTGGCGCAAACCGCTCCGACTACGAGAGTCTCGTATCCGTGTTGTGCACAATTGGAAATATGTCTCCCTCTCCGTCGAGTACAAAAGAGATCGAGCAAACCCCTTTTGTCCGAGTGATTTCGTGATTGCGACTAAAGAATGAAGGAGAAAAATCGTGGAAGGTATCGAAAAGTAATGCACTAGCATTGGTATAAATAAGATTCTAAAACGTAGGATAAACGAATGAAAATCTGTTTCTATGAGAATGACAATTGCCCGCCCCCTCGCCCGTGACTAATGGAACAAAACGCGAACAAGCGCATATACTTGCGACCGCGCGCGCGGTAAAACGCGCAACCGTGTAGACGATAACGGCGAGTTTTTCTCGTACTCCTCGCGATATGATGCAATAAACTGTATGAAACGATCGCGATAGAGACGACGATGGAAGAGAAAGAGAAAAGGATAAGCAAAGGTACGAAGCGGAGGCATACGTTTGAAAACAAATTGAAATTATTGTGGGCAATTCAATGCATGAATAATACGGTTCAGGACTCTTCCATAAATTATTTCTGATCTTACGGCCGCGAGCCGCAGCATCGTGTGACGGAATAAACGCTTCGAAGCCGCTCTCGCTCGACGATCCGTAGAAAGCGTGAAATTCGACAAAGCCTTCTCATCCAATACGGAACATCGAAATTCGATATGAGACGAATAAAAGAAAAACATTATGCAAAACTCATTCGCCGGTCGCTTCCTCATTTCGCTTCGTTCGCAAAATCATTGTGCGGATGAGTTACGTAATTCGATAGATGAGCGATATCACACGGTTCGATTAGAATTTTTTCTCTTTCAAAAGATTCGTAATGGCACCAAATTTAGTTTGCATCTGTGTTCACGCCGATTACGATCCCAAGCAAAATTACAATTCTGCAAATTTTATTCCAAGTGTTGAGACACTCGTTAGTCACTAGAATAGCCGATGGAAACGAGATACAAGTGACGACAATCGCAATGCGAGAGATACATTTTTATTAGTTTCGATTACAATGAGAAATAACAATAGGAAATGATATGTCGATATTGCATCGCAATAAGCCCGTGGAGAGGTTGCCCCGCCGGAGTCTGTTCGGCCGGAGTCCGTGACGCAATCGTTGCGATGGCCAATGCGCTGTCCGCGCTGGAAGCCGCGAAGCGCAAGAGAATTGTCGAGGAAAAAAGAAATGAAAAGGAGAAAAAGAAAACAAAAATGAAAGAAATACGCGCGAGCCCGTCGAAGGCGAGAAAGAGACGCGGCGAGAGGCCTCGACTGTGGAGCACGACGCGCCGACGTCGTGCGCCGCGCGCGGACTCGGCGATACTCTTCGAGCATGCCGTGTTGTACGGAACCCGCGCCTCGGCCGCTCTTCGCATGGATTGTACGAGAGTCGTTTTATATGGTATAGAGGAGAGTGATATATAGTGGTGGTAGTCAGTCGTAGGACTACTATTAGAGTCCTAGATTCTCGCATTCGTATCCGTGAAAGAGAAGAGAATCGGAGAAGGAAAGGGCGAGCCGGGCAAGAGAGCAGCAGCAGCAGCAGCATCGCCCGCTGCAGCCATAGCGCCGAGCCGAGGCGGCAGAATCCCACGGGGCCTCGGTGTCCTCTGTTCGCCGGGGCCTCACCTCGGCGCGCACCCGCGCGGCTCGATCCTCTTCTCGGTCTTCTCCGGTCTCCTTTCGCTCGACCAGCGACCGCCTCCCTTCCCCCGCTCTCGACGTCGATGTCTCGGAGCTTTGCTGGCTTCGCGGCTCGCGATGCCTCTTGTGTCCGTTTCTCGTCGCTACTAGCGCGTATTCGCGAGCGTTCATTTGCACATTCCGCGCTGGAAGAGGAAAAAAAAAAGATCGAGCGGCCCGAACCCGGTGGCGAGGTCTGAACCGCTTGAATAATCCATTCAAAATCTATTTCAGTTAGTCTTGCGCGCGCTACGTCTACTCGATGATACGGAAACCGAGTCCTTGTTTCTTTTTTTCTCGTAGGTAATATGAGTTGTTTTTACTGAAAGATTCCGAGAAATTTAGAAAAAACATTGGGAAAATATTTTCAAAATGAAAAATATATTTTTTATCACTCACTATTCGTTTTGCCTTCTTCTCTCGAGACCATAGAAATTCGAGAAGAACTGCGAATTCCATCGCGCCGCATCGATTTTGCAACCGTTACCGTTTCGACCGTTAAGATGCACAAATCGCCTCGTTACACTGTCTATTACGCCGAAGTCTTCAACGGCGATGAGACCTTGAATTTACGAGAGCACGCAATATATCGTGTTTACACCTAGCTAACGCGGTTGGTACTTTCAGTTCTTCCCATTTCCCTCCCCTCATTGAAATCCGCGTTGCCCGCACGAACGAGAATAATAAAGACTTCGAAGCACCGGACTTTATTGTGATGATGTCGGGCGAGCGCGGTGCTGGAATCGAGGAACTCGTGATTAAGTATATCTAATTGACCGGTACAATTTGTAATACCCGCTGGTAAATTAGATAGCGCAAAGGGGTGTGCGAATGGATTCGCAACACGCAATTGTACATGCGCCACGATATTCATCTGCAATCGACGCTTCCTCGCCGACGAGTCGGCTCGCTGTTTACGGCAGTGAAAAAAATTCAAACAAAATCCTTTCGATTCGCGAGATTCAATTTTATCACGCCTTGCCGCTGAGTCGAGAAGAAGATAAATCAATACACGGTTTTTCATAATTAGCATGATATTTTTCGTCGAGAAATTCTTTCAGATGATTCAAATAATTAGAAAAATCGTTTAAATAATTCTTATCTTGAATAAAAAACAAGAATGATAATAATTTTCAAGAAAAACCTATAATTCTAATTCTTTTGCTGTTTTTCTTATTAGCGATGATAATAATTATTGTTATTCGTAAACGTTCCGCGGCACCGAGAATTTTCGACTGTAGCAATGTTGCAACTCGGCTCCGCGATGAATCATCCGAATCTACGTGAATCGATCTGAGCAAAAAAAGGACTTTCATTCGAGTGTATTTAAAATGACCTTTCCCGGGTTGGTTGTGGGGTTTAGAGTAGACAAGGCGGAAAGTCAGGGCCAGTCTACTTCGTCTTTAAAAGCCCCCTTGAGATGGCAAAGTTTGTAGCAAATCCCCGCCAGGCGTCCGCTGCAGAGCGATAGGTTTTCCGTTTTTTTTTTCTTCTCTTTTCCGTCAGCGAAAAAGCTCCGAGAGTAGTCGAATTCTCGAGCGAAAGTTGGAAAAGTTCGAAATACGGAATCCGTGGATAGAGGAATAGGATGTATAGTGTACAGACCGGCGACGACGAGAGTAGAAACGAAATACGTACCCAAAGGGGAGAGAAGAATGCTCGATACCTTAGATGGAGAGGAGATGAGCTTCGGGTTGGCCACGACACACCGGGAAGGTTCGAAGCGATCGTCGAGCGAGCGAGCGAGCGAAAGGACACAAACCCTGAAGGAGTCTCTCGTCGCATGGACGCTCCGCGAGTGTTCGATTGACGGTAGATGGTGGAAGGTACAGAGGAGAGAAGCCGGGCAAGCAATACACGAAAAAAAAGGAAAAAAAGAAAAAAAAAAGATAACAAAACCCGGAGAATAAGAAGTACGAGGGAAGGCCACAGAGGGCTGTCGAGAAGAGACGTATTACGCGAGAGTCGACTCGTAGGACGCCCGGGCATATACAGAAAAGTGAGAAAGGGAGATTGACGACGAAGAATGGCCGCGGAAGAGAGCGAGCGAGGAGAACGACCGTGGCGCGGGGGGAATCGGAGAAAGAAGGGGATAAAAATAAAGGAGAGAGACAAGTCGCGATAATGTTGGAGAACGTGTGGTGTGGACGAGTGAAGATATTCAGGATGGAATACCAAAGACGAGAAAAAAAGAAGAGAGAATGAGAGGAGATGGAGAAGAAGGAGGTTGGAGGACGAAGGAAGAGAGGCGACGAGGGACCGAGAAGAACGTGCCCTGGTACTAGTGAATGAACGAGATAGACGGAGGCAAGATGGAGGAATAACACGCGAGAAGCAAGGATATAGTCGAGTCTGGCTTCGACGAGAAAAGAGAAGACGAGAGCGCCCGGCTGGGGGAACGGGGGGGAGAAGAGAAAATGCCGAAGCTCGAGGTTCCTTGAGAGAAGGACTGTCGCTCCTCCGACTGGTCTGCAAAGTCAGTCCGCTCTTCGGCAGTCCCTTTTCTCTCTTACGATCTTCTTTTTTATATTTCTTTCTATCCCAGTCGTGCGCTTCTCTTTCATAATTTCTCTTTGTCACGATCTGTCGGGATCGTCGTCTTTGTTCTCAGGAACACAGTCGATCGCGCGGCTTCCTGGTGCCTATTAAAACGCTTCTGCCGCGTCTCTAGCTTGTTCTTCATTTCGAACCTCCTCTGTATCTTCCATTGCTTGTCGGTACGTTTTTTTTTTATTGCTGTAGGACTCGCCGGATAGTTCGGCCGTCTGACCAATATTCCCGGGTTTGTTTTTGGCGATAAGAATCGTCGAACTTTGGCAAGGTTTCGATGTTTTCTTGAAAACCCCAAGCTCATAGTTCGTGATATCTTGCGGAGGAAGCAATCATTTTGTTTCTGTTCACATGTTCATTTATTTATTCGACGGAATACATCTTGCATTTGGCTGAAAATGTAACGATGCACTCTCCTCAATTTAGACAATAATAATTGTTTACCCAATAAAATCAGTACCGGTTTTCGCGTTGTCGATCATTATTATTGTCTCTTTTTTTTACCGTCGCATCTATTTCGATACCGAGGCTGAGAGAAAAGAGACCGCGCGTAATCTCGAAGGCCCTCGGGGATCGTCGGTGTCCGTTGGGCTCAACGTCGGCATCCATTGCCCCGGGGGCTTCTCTCCTCGCCGCTCTGTCCTTCGTCGTAACTGCTTGTTCTTCTTTCTTTGGTCGTTTCTCGCAACGACAACACAAGTCATAGTGGCTTCAAAGAATCTTATATATACTCGCTTGAAGTGCGTTGACTCTTCTCGAATCGCATCAAAGACCCACCTCGCTCGTAATCTCTCATACCGCGTACGAATCTCCTACGTACAATGTTCTTCCGAAATGATCATTTTCGTTACTTCACCGGTAATTACAGTCGGTGCGCTGAGACTTCCCCCTCTCATCTCGAGGGTGAAAGACTCTTTCGGCCAGAGGGCGTGAAATTTCACGCGATCCCCCGTCTCGCTAGAGACTCGGACACGTTTTTATTCCATTTCAAATACCGAATTTTTTCCTTCGCCATTCGTTCTAAGCGGTATATTTTTACAGTGACACTGGCTTTGTAAATGGCCTTGAAGAAGGAAATGGAGAAGCGATATGCGAATCCAGAGTTGCTGATATTCGGACTTTTTTTTCACAAAAACAAAGGTTTTTCTATGAGGGAGCAAAAAAAAAATTACAAAAAATTCGACAGGAAATGATTGATCGGTTGGAAGGTCTGAAAATTAAATTGGGGTCGTTATACCGAAAATAAGCGACTATAATACACCGATAAATATACATTCTCGTGACCTTCCATTATTATCTAACGTAAAAAAAATTATATTTAGATTTGAACTTTTTTTTGTCCATGATAATCGAATAGTTTCTCACGCTTCTCTCGAGGTTAGAGGCCTGACTAATCGCGTGTTTTTTTCATCTCTATTGTGCCACATCTCGCGGTCGAGTCTCCGCTCTAGACTGTTTCCTATTGTATATAAATATACGGTGATAAATTTATCTACGCTGGTCCGGGAGAGCAATAATCTCGAGACGGACGAATTTCCATGAATCCTATTTTACACCGCAATGCCGGATTGACCTCAGACATGTTGATAAAAGTTGAACACCCGAGACTATCTCTAGGCTTGGTTATCTCTCGTTGCTCCATAGTTGAGCCGACTGTCTGGGCCGCCCTTGACTCG
The DNA here is from genome assembly GCA_963924025.1 of Ischnus inquisitorius. NCBI lineage: Eukaryota > Metazoa > Arthropoda > Insecta > Hymenoptera > Ichneumonidae > Ischnus > Ischnus inquisitorius. The sequence continues at coordinate 5,899,485 of OZ001251.1, read as the reverse complement.
CGACTTCCCGTGTTGCGGTTATTCCGTCGTGGAAACAGAACGCTTTGCCTCGAAGAAGATTTTGATCTTCGAGCTCGTCGGAAAATTGCGGTCCCGATGCGGTTTTAACGCGACTTATAATGTATCTCGAGAGGCTTCAGCGATCAGTTCCACTGAATTCATTTGAATACCGCGAATAAACAAAATTATAATCAATTCGATCACTAATTCGAACTTTGTTTATGCGTAATGACGTTAAAATATATTCATCGTAAGAAAAATCGAAAAAAAGTATTTAATTGAAGATTTCGTCGATAATGAAAAACGATTTTTTTTATTAAAATTTTTTCATTAGTTGCAACAAATAATGGCATTTTTAATTGAAATTATTCATCTATGTAGTAAAAAGAAATGAACTTCATATTATCGAATATTGTATGTCTATAAATCGCTGATAACGAAATTCAGCCAACGAGCGCGTGCGCCGACGTCGCGTTCGATGCCAATCGTTGAAATCGGTCCCAGGGCAATAATAAAAAAAATAATAATTTCGGAAAATGATAGAATTTCGACAATAAATCTAAAAAAAGCGAGACTGCAATGCAAAAAAAGGATTCATCAACCTACTTTTTGACGAGAAGAGCGGTTATTGCGAACAAAAAAAAATACCAGGTGGGAAGCAATCCACAAATATAATTTGTAGTTTTCATTTTCATCTTTACATCTTCGTTCCATGCTTCCCCCGCAGCCTCTTCGTTATATCACTGATGGTTCATGCACAAAGAAAAGAAAAAAAAAAAAAAAAGAGGAATCGCGCTCTCATTTCCGACGTTCGGCTCTTTTGTCTACCACTCTTCTGTCTCTCTGTTCTCTTGGACGAGAGGAGTTGCATGCGAAAATTGTGGTCTTAGTCCCGCTTTTTGTTTGTCGTTACCCTGAATGCCGCGAGACTTTATAAACAAAAAAAAAAAAAAGAAAGAAACAACAACATGTTTCTTTCTTATTCCTTAAAACACCTTTCCTCCTCGTCCGGAATCTCTCTTTCAGTGTATTGCGTATTTCTATCACAGTCTCTCGTTGCGCGGCTCCTCGTGGCAAAGAGAAGAGTCTTTCTGACCCTCTCACATCTTCTCATACACCTCGCTAACGCTCGCGTTCCTTTTTTTCCCTTTTTCTTCTTCATCCTTCCCCCCGTTGCACGTTTCATCCTCTTCTCCTACGCGCCTCTATCTTAGCCTTTGTTCCTTCTGCATCTTCAGAAACAACCCTCGTCGTGCTCAACGACGAAGAGCAACCGCACACCGCGAGCCTCTCTCGCGAGCGTCCCCAAAGCTTTCTAGGCCTTGCGCTACTACTATCCGCCTTCTCTTTCGCCTTCCTCGCTTCGACTCTCCCTTTACCGTATAAAACAGCGCTGAAGCTTTTGCCGACCAAGAAACTCCCCGCGTTCCCGCTACTCGACCTCGTTTGCTTTTTTTCTTTCTTTTTTTTTTTTTTTCTTTCCTCTCTCTCTTCTCTAAGCTCACCGGAAGATTAACGCACCCACGGACTTGCCCCGCTCGTTGTCGAGAGGACGCGAGGGAGGGTTCCGACGCTTTTTCTCTCTTTCGCCTTCGCCTCTTATCGCCTCTCACACCGTGTTTCCCCGGCTCATTCGAGTATATTTTCACGCGCGATCGTTCTCGGGGACCTGTTTACCGGTTACGGACCAGCAGCGCGATGAGAAGGAACCCCCCCCGGCCCGACACTTCGGGTCAACGTCGTCAACCGTGGATTCATAACTTCCCGGGGAACTTCTTTATAATCCTCGACTCCTCTCTAACCTCTTTCATTTTCCTTTTTTTTCAACCGAGAAACCTCGCTCCCCCTCGGCTCACGCTTCACGCGCATCTCTCGCGTACACTGCGGAACATTCTTACTTTTACTATTACGCTTTACAGCAGCTGGATGAACTCTCTCGGGTTGTTGCGTATTTTTTATCAGGTCTTTCAACCCCAACATTTTTTTTTCTAAGGAATTTATTCTGTCCTGCGCAGAGCATTGCCCATACATTTAAACTTCACTGATAATTTTACTTTTTTCAAATCGATCTTAATACTTATACAAAAAATATATATTTAATGGAAATTTAACTCATATTCTACTTGAAATTATGGTAAAAATCAGCGATCTGCAAAAGCCTCGCCAAAAAGTTACTTTAGCGCTGCTAATAAAAAGAATATTATCGTTTGTTGCTTCACACTTTTTGAGAAGAGAAAATGAGTTCAAAAATTGTTTTGAATTTCGAAGTGAACTATCGCGAACGACTTCGCGAGTCGGCACAGATCGGAAAAAGAAGAACCGCGAATGTGAAATATCTGCCGACATTGTCGTCGGCACTTGGGAGATGTATTTCTTGTTTTATCGAAATCTTCGGCCGGTCGATCGGTGTTTCTATTGTATACGAGTTAAATGCAGTCTTGACGACACGCGCAACTGTTCCCCGATCAATTCACGGGGAAATAAAAGCCAGCGGGGAGTTTGTTGCAGTGGACGTACGTGTGTGTGTGTGTGTGTGTGCCTCATCGGTTTCGCATCAGGGCGCACGCGGTGCCAACGTCGGGCCCATTGCACATTCGTCGATAAACCGGAAATAACGAGTGTTACAAACTCCTTGACGTTCCGCAAGGCGCGCGGAAGGAAGAAAATGCGCTCGGTCGCTACCGTATATGCATGATGGATTCTTGATTCAGATGACTTTTTATGCTCGCGACGTCGGAAAGAAAAATCGTTTACATTCATGATCGAAACTGGGTAATGCGGTTCTCGACTACAATATATTTTTACGGGTTCCTCAAAGGTGCGACTTCCAGGCCCGATTCTCACCGGTTAATCGCTATTTTGTCGATAAATAAAATAAATAAAATAAACAATATAAATAACATGAATAAGAGACCTTTTTTTACAAAAAAAATTTTTTTCACACGGTATTTTCAGTCGAAAGTTATTAAACTTTTGTGAAGCCGGTTTTTATCCCAAACATGATTTTCGGGTTTCTCCGTCGGCATGCGAGTTTAATACGTCTTACTGGAGATAAGGCTTGACGAGGGTTGCGCGACATTAATGCATCGAATGCCTGCGGGCCCTCTTCAGCTCGTTTCTCATTAAAGTTAGAGACATTAAAGTTATCCGGAGTTAAACTGACGTTAGAGATTGCGTGATTATCGAGTAGTTCTGCCCTATTAAATTGTTTCGGCCTTTCTCTATTCTCGTCACTCCGATACCCAAGGATCTCGGACTTTCTCTGCGCCGATATAATACTCTTGTTTCTTCATTTTTTTTCACTCTCCCGCCAGGCTCCCGTTTCTCTCCTTCGCGGGCTTTGTTTGACCACCTGCGTAATATCGCCGCGCACGCGAGCTCGCGTCCGGCCGTAATTTATTTATATTTATTCCCGGAGCTGTAACGTCGGCTCGCGACTCGCAAAGGCGATCAGTCGAGCCGCGGAGACGAAATGAACGCGCGATGGCTTCCCAATGCGAGATGTATTTCTCTCCCGATTCGAAACTCGCAGTATGTGACTATTTCAATGCGACGGGCTGCAGAGTCGAAATGCAATTGTGGATGACGAATACTCCTGATTCTTTTTTACCATTTGAAGTTTGTTACAAAAAAATGATATTGTTTTGTTATTTTTTTACGTCGGGTTTTCTATTTTCTTCATTCGTAAAAGTGCTACCGCTATGTTCCGTCTCGGAACGATCGCGCAGTGGGTTAATCTCTGGTTTTCCGCGTCGTACACGGCCGAGGTATTCAACCTTATGGCTGTCACCGTAGAGATACACAAAGGTGCGCGGAGAACTCGGAACTAACGATAGAAACTGCCGAGAGCGACGAGTTCGCGAGAGAGGCGGCAAAGGGTTGAATTGGATGATTCAGATGAGGTTTGAAACGAGAAACTCGGTATGCATACCGAGTTCCCACCGAGCGGAGGCGAAGAGAGTCGAGATTTATCGACGGCTGAGAAACAGAAGGGCGGGGTTGAGGGATTCGCGCATCCCTTTGCGGAGTTATATTGTTTCAGATGCTTCCTTGTGCTTCTCAGCGGTTGATAATACCGACGAGAGAAGAAGCGGAGGAAGGCACACCCCTGGTGACTGGCTTTGCGCCATCTCCCGCAGCGCGAAGGGGTTGAAAACCCTCGGGGCATCCGCGAGCAGGGGGTTGATCGCTCATCTTGACTTCGAGCCTCTCGTTTGACGCTCCTAACTCGTCGCTCAAACACATATTATACACATCTTCACGCGCGCACGAGGCCCACATCGCTTTCGTTCTTCAATCATCCCCCGACGCCCGTACTTTTTTCATCTCGGTTTTGCAGGCGTTCGCGCTTCGAAAAATTAAGTCAATTCTTCATCCTTTCCTCAAAAACAGATGACAACACATTATTTTTCCGGAAAGGTAATGTTTTTGAAGTCTCACAAAAAAAAAAAATATTCTGATCATATTTTTTTGAAATGCATATTTCTGTGAAAAGAACAAGTTCTTTTTGTCTCTGACGGTCGATCTGAAATGAAAAATAAAATTGATTCGAATTGGTGACGATAATTAGTCGATGTCGATCTTACTTTTCTTGAACCAATCATTTTTCTTGTGATTATATACTTTACAGATTTTATTTATTTTGTATAAATTTAAAAAAATTGCAATGTTGCAATTGCAACTTCAATGGCAACTTAAGGTTAAAGAAAAATATTAAGAATCTTGACTTGATTCGTGGGAACCGATTTTTTTCCGATTGATCGATAACTGATTTTTTAATAGTGTGAGACGAATATTGTCAGTATCGATTACGATGTAAAATCGGCCGATTCGATTATTATTGTCCGATGCATTTTCGCTTTCGTCGTCGCATAAATTCTCCGAGCGATAAAGCACAGATCAGTGGCCGAGCTTGAAGAATGTCCACCGCACACGATGACGAAACCTCGGCGCTCGACGTCGAGTCCGGGGAGACCTGTTGTGTGTTATACAGTACACGGATATGGGGATTTAACTATACTGCAGCGTTAGGCAAAGACGTATACGGTAGCGAGTCACGTATGCTAACGTGCGGTCTTATTCGTGGGTCAAAGTTATGCTAATCGGATGCCACCCTCGCGACCCCCGGAGGCCTCGAAGTTTCTCTCCTCTATCTTTCTTCATTTCTTCCTCGCCTCCCCCTTCCGCACGAGCGAGCTCATCGCGCACTTCCGGCTTCGATCGAGAAAAATTTTCGATAAACAATCTTCGTCGAAACGCTCTTCGCGCAACAGCGATATGACCTTAAAACACGCGAATGCCATTATAACGCGATTCCTTTCGTATTAACCGGGCGACGAGACTTTGATCGACTTATTTTCGAGTCTCTGCGCAACCTTCGTTCGACCATCGGAAATTTTAATCGAAAATATTTTTTTATCAGCAATAGCAATAATTATTCCATACATTTTTTTTTTTCGATATTTTCACGATTCAAAAAAAGTAATTACAAATTTGTAGTTTTTAAACAAATGGAATCGATTTTATTAATTTTTTTAATTACTTCCTTCATTTTATTGAAACAACATTTTTTTTAATAATTTTTTCGTTTATTCTATTAAGTCTATAATTTAGGAGATGAATCATATTATTCCGATGGGCGGACACGAACGATGAAAAAAATAAACATTTGCTTGGCGAGACTCGAGGGCCGAATATTGTGAGATACTAACTCTCAAATTAATTTTGGGCGCGGTCATTGAGATTTCGAACACGCAAACGGCAGCGTCGAGACTCTCGACGGGAAAACCGTGCCGGGCCCGTCGCCGAGTCGCTTCTACGCGCCGCTGTTGTTGCTCGTCTGCCTCGTCGTGTTTCATTGACGAACGCCCCATGAATCGAAAAAGACCGCCGCCGCGATATAACTGTCTCTCTCCGGGTTCCTTCTGTACAGTCACGCGTCAGTTTTGCCCCCGAGAGCTTCCGTCGAAGCATCGTGATCGTCCGCTATTCTTTCTCGCCGCGTTGTATGCGCGCTTTCGGAGTGGGTCGAGCTCGTGTTCTCGCGACTCTCGTGCCGCTGCCCGCGAGACTGTATTTTTGCGTGTCTCGCTCCGCGTTCGACGGAGCCTGTAATTCAACCGCGTAACAGGAAAAAAAAAAGGAAAAAATTGAGACCCGCGCGAATTCTCACGGCTACCGTCGCGAGGAGATTCGCGAGGCTCGTTCGCGAAGATAAAAATAGAAACATCGTTGAAACTCGTTGTTTCGAATTATAGATAACGCTCGAGATTAAAAAGCGATTTGTCGAGACGAACAAAAAAAAAAACGAATGAAAAAAAGTAACCCGCGATAGAGGAAATTAATCCAAATTTTTGATCTGGGCTTCGAGAGCACAAAATTGCAAGACATTTTATTTTTAATTTATTACAAATATTTGAAAAAAAATCAATGTACATAAAACATTTTCAGTAATAATACAATGATAATAACTCTTATTGATTACTTTTGTTGTTATTCGATAATTACTCGAAAGGTAAAATTAATAATACTATCATTATTGGATCGACGAAAGTAAGAACGAAAATAGATTGAATTAATCAAAATTAATTGATTAATTAATTTTGAAAAAAGTTTTTTTTATTGATTGACGTAAAAATGTAATGAAAAATGAAAATTCACGGTAAAAACAAAGTTAATTAATTTGCCGTGCGCAGAAATTTTGTAATTCATCATCGAGCCATTTTCAACGATAGCGAAAAGTTCGCTCGATAATTCGCGCCTTGTTTCTCACCGACACATGACAAATATTCCATTTCACACGGGACGTTCCTTCGCATTGAATGTAATCGTTATCGCCGTTCGCATTATTCCGTCTCTGCGCCGGGCGATACAACTTTATTTCTCTGGGCGACTCGTACAAAGGGAATAACAGATATGACAGAGTTATCCCGCGCCGGGACTTCATTGAGATGTCCGAAGCTTGACGTGAATCGATTCCATCGATCGGAATCTCTGCCGCGCGTCGTATTATGCCGTATCATTGTATTCTTCGGCTCTCACGCTCGCGGAGTCGGATGAAAAGAAAAAAAGAAAAAAAAAAAGGAAAAGAATCTTCGGAGATTCCTTCATACATATGTAACGCGCAAACGCAACACTTACTCGCGACGTACGCTCGACGCTACTCGCGGACAAGCGCTTGTAATATCCTCCTACCGTGTACACTTATGTGCCGACACACATAGGTAGCGGAATAGTACAATATAAATTCTATCGCAAACTCTCAGTCTCCGAGATAAAGGTTTTCGCATTCGAAATCTCCTTTTCTATTGTAATAAAATAAATTATCAATAAAGATTGAGAACCCACGATTGGACTATCTGCGAAATTTATAATAAAAAAATCCAAAATTCTAACAATGTTTATTATTATTTATTTGGCTATTGTAACATTTGGTCTATTCCATTCAACCTTCAAAGGGTATGATTGAAAATTATTTTGCTATCACAAATTCTCAACTGTGGAATAGCAGTTTTTATGGTTTTTAGAGCAAAGAATAGGTCAATTTATTCAATAATAATAATAATATATTAGCTAATTGTAATATAAATATAATGATTAAGAAATTCTTAGTTATAACCCTTATCAAATCGGCGATTTCGATTTTTAAAATGCTGTAAAAAAAAACGATTTGTATTGAAATTAACTTTCGTCGGCCTATCAACTTTTAACCGATCTATTTTATCCTCGTTAATTGAGACTCTTTTGAATATTCACAACGAGTTCAATAATTCATACGAAATTCATACGAGTCCACACAAACGTATTCTTCCAACTCGGTTGGTTAATTTTAAATACGAACGAAGCTTCTAACCTCTTGTTTAATCATTGAATAAGCTCGAGATACACATTTAAAAAATACGCATTAATTTGTTTTTTTCTGCAACTGGCGAAGAATATAACTCGTGACAAGATATAATCGTAATTAAAGGATATACGGAAGATTTATTAGAGCCCGAGTGGCTCTCCGGCAAGGATAAGAGGAATTGTAGACGCGTGTCGGAGTATCGATTGCGGGAGAGAGCGGGCTTCGCGACTCTCGTCGTACAAAACCGACGACGGTACTATCGATTCCTCGGGGGTCTTTGGCGCCGCGAACACGCGAGCCGTCCGACGGGTCGTCGCGAGGGTTGAGGCATAAAAATGGAGTGAAGAGGTTCGAAAGAGAAAAAGAGAGAGAGAGAGAAAAGAAATATGCTCGTCGGTGCGGCGACCGGCCGAGAGTCGACTGTTACCTCTCGCCGTTAGTGTTATACATATCGGATAGATGGATAAAACAGTGGACCGGATGAATCTGGTCTCGATTGGAACGAATAGCAGAAACGCGCGCCGCTCCAGCGTCCCGAGCGTTATTTCAATTCTATTTTATTTCTTCGCTCTTTCGCCAACCGTATCGGATTATTCATTCTCTTATTTATTCCAATTTCTTTTTATTCTCGCAAAATTTCAATCTTATGCAGTTATTCCAATTTTCTTTTTTCGGTTCCATTTGGTTATTTCGATTCGAGACATTTTTTTTTCGCTTATTCAGCACCTATGTCGGAGGATTGATTTTAAATTTCCTTCCTTCTTCGTCGCGCGATGCTGCGATTCTTGTCCAAGATTTTATTCTTTGTCATCCGAGAACTGCTGCTTCTCGAGTGTCCACGCTAACCGAGCGTCGCCGTAGACACACGACTGGTCGTCGAGTGAGCCGCGTGTTTATTTCGAGAAGCTCGCGCAGAGCTTCTGGCTCGCTAAACGACGCGGGGGAAGTGCGAAAAGAGAAGAAAAAAAATAAAATCGAAACAAAACAAGACTCCACTATCGACGAGAGAGGCCGGCGGGACAAACAGTGTCACCAGCCGACCAAAAGTTGCGCGTTATACAGGCGAGCGAGACTCGTGAATTTTTTGCATGTATGCAAAAACAGTTGAAAGTTCTAAAAAAAAAAAACGCCCCCGAAAAAGTTCGAATCCCACTGAAAATATAAAAATGTATAAACAGTTTACATAGCAAAGAGTTTCGAAAAAAAATGCAAAAATGAAACGTATTGCCTTTTTTTCGTCGAAAGCTCAGTCGCGAAATGCGCCCGACGCGACGGTGTGAAATTTAAATTCTACTCTCGAGATCGATCATCATATATCCTCGTCGAATTAATCAAGTCGAATGATTAAAGGTGTCGGGAGACGAAGGGAGGGGAGCGGGAGAGGGTCGTTCACGTTTGAGCACCCGACAAAAATTCCACGACTCGTATATCTCTCATCGACGTTTTCACAACGAGTCTCAGCGTTCTCGATTCCCATGCACAACAACATTGAATATGCCGCGTGTCGTGAGAGTGCCTCCGCGCCGTGCTCGTACCGTATCAACCGTGCGCTCACTTCGAAGTTACTGCGCTCCGTTACCGGGAAAAATGTCTCGAATAGCTACGTGTCTCGTATGACGGATTGTTTTCCACTCTTCGCGGCTGCGTCGAATTCCCGTTTCTCTTCTCTCCGTGGATACGTCGCTCTATCTATTAATTGTAGAGGCTCCATGCAATTTTTTTTGTCGGCGAATGAATTTTTGACAAATTTTTTACCTTTCTTTTTGTAAAAGATTATTTTTTTATAAATAATTCACTTTAGGGGACAGAGTAATCGAAAAAAAACAGAAAAGGTTTTCTTTCTCTAGCCATTATTGTACATAAATATTGCATTTCATCCTCGGAATATCCATATTTTAAACGATGACCCTGACTTTTTTTGGGGTCCTACTAATAAAAAAAAATGATTGTCACATACTATTTTTGTACCATAACATATTTCTTATAATAAATATAATCAACGCTTTTTCCTTAATTTTGAGAAATTAATGCGTATATTTTGTCGTTTATTTATGAATTTTCTATATTTTTAATCAATCGATTGTATTAGAATATTATCACTCGTGCGAGAACGTGATCGATAAAACAATAAATGTAGCCCTAGGGCCGTTTGCGAGAACCCCGGCGTAGTTGGAGTTTTATCGATTACCATACCGAAATAATTTCAATACCGGGGAGCGCCTTCTGTTCATCTCGGAAACTTGTGCCATACCAATAAGGTGTGAATGTCAAAGTTTGGCGATACTCATTTTCGTCCCCTCTCATAATGCGGACATATCTTCTTTTTATCCTCTCCCGTACTCTATACGTACATTTTTTTTTCCGGTGTTACCAGTCCCGACGAGTCTTCGCTCTTCGGCTTCTTGCTCTTCCCGTGTATTTTTTTTTTATGGATCGGTCCCTCTTTATTATCTCTCGCGGAGTTGTAAAGTTTACGACGCCCGAAGAGGCCGATAGGCCCGTGGGGTACCCGTCGTGCACGAGTTATCGGCCTGCCGAATCGCATCTGGAGTAGTGGGACAGGGTCGAGAATTGGATGTTGTATACCGAGAAAGGTCTTTCTCGCTCGCCCCTCCCCCCTCTCTCTCTCTCTCTCCGTCGACTCTCTCGAGCGTGACAATACCTGACTGCGCGCACTTTCGTAGCCTCGTAGATCGTGAGATCCCCCCCGTTTTCTTGCCGCTTTTTCGCCACGTTCCCCGTTAGATCGCGCTGAGGATACGAAAATTTGTGCGTGATACAGGTAAACCTTTGAGTCTCTCGATCGTTCTCGAAAAACCCTCGACTATGAACCCCCGTAAGGGCTTCTCCAAATATCTCGGTTGGCCCGAGTCGACTTTAACATGCCTCTGGGGCGCGCGCGCTCCTCGGCCCTTCCGGTTCGGGAGAAACGAAAAACACGACGGAGAGTCTCGGGAAACGCTATCATACGGACTACGGACGATCGCGGCTATTTCAAAGCGCCTCAACGATGAAATTCGTTTCCTGTTTTTGTCTCTCGAAAAGTCCATCCAAATGGTGAATCTGTGAGATTCTTTGTCCATCGAATTTAGTCTCGTTTTCGATATATGGAAATCAAAACTATGTGAGACAGTGACGGAGTTCTTCCGACGTTGACAATAATAATAATTCGGTCACAGTTAAGACGCGGCCCGGGAATTCATATTCATCTCTCCGATTATTTTCCGTATTTGCATTTTGGTCCAAATGTCTCGAATTCTTTTCAATGAATATCATTCGTCCCGCATATCTGAAATACCAATGCAAATTTCGTCCGAGTTTCTTGCTCTTCCGCGCGCGCCGCTCACTCGTGTATTTTCGCTCTCCCGCTTGACGGCGAGTTTTGCGGCTCTCGACGTTACAGCCGCGCTTCGCGCGGTCTCCCCCTCCCCCGCGCTCAAGGACGTCGCTTTAGCGTCTCGTAACTTTGGTTTGAAGTTTCGTGCGAGCCGAGGGCCGCGATAATATTTCTCCCGAGGCTCGGATGAAAAGGAGGCCGCGCGTATCGCTCGTTTGGCCAATGATTCAAATGCGAGCCGATCGTTTTGTTTTTTAACTGTCACAGTCGTCGAGGAGAAACGAGAACACGAATTTTAACAAGAGCTCGAACGTGACAGAAACGCGGCGACGGTTTCCGCAATATTTATCGCGATGTAACGGGCCGAGAGAGAAAATTTGAAACGCCGAGAAGAGAGCTCGTTAGCTACGAAGCAAGCCCAGCGCCTTCCTAACGTCTCTATCTCGCGTCTCACAAATCCTCACGCTTCTCGGACCTCGCAGACTCGACGAAAGCGCGCTTCGGTACGGACAACTTTAGCGGACTCTCTTGGAAGGCGAAAAAATAAAAGGAAGGAAATTCGATAGGTCGCCTGGTTGTGCGAACGAGAGGCGACGAAGGAGAAAACAATATAGATGCAAATGTAATTCGGGCATTGCTTCCGTATTTTTTCTTGCGAGCTTATTATTACAGTAAATAATGAAGAATAAAAAATTGTCATAGATAAAAAACATAGATGTGTCGTTCCGGAACGGTGATCGTTGTTTCAGGTACCCCTTTTTGTAAGTCGAACATAGCTTTCGTAAAAAACGACGAAGCAGAGTCGATAAAAAAAAGAAACTCGAGCGGAGCCTCTCTTGCTTGTCCGTCGTCGAGTGCCTCTCCAGTCTCGAACGTCATTGGAATTTGTTCGATAAATTAGCTCCCCTACATGTACATAAGTACATGTAGGTGGAACCGGAAGTAAACTTTCTCTCTTATGGGTCGCTTTTGCCGATAGTTTCCTACCGTTCCCTCCCGGCTTCGTCGTTGACCCAAACTGGGATTCTCATTTATTCGTAAACGTAGTATGGTTTCTTTTCTTCTTTTCCGGAAAAAGGTCAAATTGACTAGAAAGAACGAATTTGAAAGAAACACCCAAAAGGTAACCGAAGAATTATGCAATGATTTATTTGTTTTTTAACCGAAGCAATAAAAGAAAAAGAGTGAACGCGCCCGCTTTCTCGATACTCGATAGTTCACATCGTTGAACGACCGCCGACTGTGTCCGGTTGCGTGAGTTTTCAAGGCCGAATGTTAATGTCTCGTGAATCCTCGCCCGTCCCTCGTCGAACTTGCATTCGCCGACGATCGGTACGCCGGTTTTATATGCCGATGGGATCGATCGAACCGTAGGAATCTCGGTAAAAATCGTCTCGGAATTTCTCAGGTATACGAAAACATCGGGGAAGAGGAGCGCGGTGGGGGGGGGGGGGGGGGGGGGGGGGCGATGCCCTTCAGAGTTACGCCCGATGAATTAGGTATTCGTTCACGGGTTCGTATGGCCGAGTTCCGCGATATAGAGTTCTTTGGCCCAGAGCCGAAAGGGGCGTTGGAACGAAAGCTGACGAGAGAGTAAAGGACAAATCCGGCTTGTCGCGGGGTGGGGGACGGGGATATTAAGTCGACGACAGACGGCGAGTTCGCCTTGCCGCAACCTTGTCCACGGAGTGGCCAACGACCGTGCGTTCTATACTAAGTTACACATCGCCAGTTTTACGTACACGAACGATTCTTCACAATACCAGTAGAGTATCTTTGACTCTCATTGAGGAAATTAGTACCTCGTTTACGGTCCCCAGTGTTCGTGTGCCCATTTATTTTTACATGGGTGTGAAGTTTTATTTAATTTTGACAATATTAACAACAATTAAATAAATTATTGAAGAATGCTTATTATAATTGTTACTATTTTTTGTTTATTTTGTTTTGCTATTCATTTTTATTAGATGAATATCATTTTTATTTATTATAATTATAATGTAATTATTATTATTATTACGTCGACTAAAAAGAACAAATTGTCCAACGACGATAAGTTTTATTACGTGCAAGTTCTGTACATAGCAAACCCTGCCTTGTTTCTATGGAAGATCTCCTCTTCTTCCACAATCTCCTTCTCGGCGAAACTCACTCCCCGTCATTTTCCTTTCTCCGCCGTTTCTCGGCTCCTTTCTCTTTCCGCGGTTCTCGCATTACCGGGCACTCCCGCTAACCGGCGATTCGGATATCGATGCGAAGTCCAGAGTCCAAAGGACTCCGCGAACGTTTCTATGGAATTTGGATGGACGCGAATTCCTCGCTTGAAACGAGAAACCGAAAGCTTCGACTGTATAGAATCCGCCCGTGAAAGCGGTATTTGCTGCTCTATGTGAGCAATCGTGCCATGCTAGATTCGCGCATTCGTGTTCGTCGTTATCTCTTTGGTTTCGCGAACATGAAAAAATTCTTTCGGGTGATAGAAAATTAAAAGTTTTACCATCTGATTTATCGTAATGGCACACGACTTTATTTATTTATTATTTATTTATTATTTATTTATTATTTATTTATTATTTATTTATTATTTATTTATTATTTATTTATTATTTATTTATTATTTATTTATTATTTATTTATCATTTATTTATTATTTATTTATTATTTATTTATTATTTATTTATTATTTATTTACTAACGTGTCGCGGCCTCAGTCCCAAACATTAAATTCACACAATTATCCACGACAATTGTCTGTTTTCCTCGAGACCCACAAAATAATTACAACAGTGAAAAGAACTAAAGAGACGTTCGTATAACTCAAGTAATTTTCTCGAAAATTCATTACCGTCATACTTTCTTCTCTTTATTTTTTGAAGAACCATGCAGCTTCGGCAATTGTCTCTCATTGCAGTGTCACCCGTTCCCTGTAGATTAATTCCCGAGTTCATGCATTACGGACTTAACGTAGTTAGAGTTAACTCCGGGAGTCTCCGTCGGAGTGCGAGATAAACAGAGAACGACGACAACCGAGCGAGCTCCCCCCGCTCTGTCAGACCGAACTATGCATCGTTGGTTGGAAGCCTCGGATAGATCTCTCTCACGAGTGTGAGCCAGAGTGTCAGTTATGCATGCTGTGCATTCCTATCTTCTCGTGGTCTACAGCGATGCTCTCCGTACATACGTACCTATGTAACTGTTACATTACAACATATAGATATATCTATATATATATCGCTTTATACATATATACACGTATGTGGGAAGCGTAGGCCCGCCGTTGGCTTCGTATCATTCGCCTCTCCCATTGCTATCTAATGTACCAACGACGAGGACGACGACGACGAACGGATGTCGCGATAACACGTTTCAGAGAACGCGTGTGTCATGAACAATGAGAGTCTCGCCAGTCGTTCGTGTATTTACCGTCGCCGCGCACACGAACACACGTATGCATAGATTGGTACAACGCGGAAATCAGCGAGAGCTATTGAGACCGACGAGACTCGCTCGGTGCTACTCATCCGAATTATTATTTCCTTTTTTATTATTATTAGTTTTCTCTTTTCGCTCTATCGAATGCGCAACCGCGAGATATCCAGATCGGTGATTAAGAACACTCGCTTTGGTTCTCGACATCGATAAGGAATTAGTGTCGAGCGGGTCGGGAAATGAAAAAATCCATTATCGCTACATTCTTGCGATGAATCGTCTATAATAGAACTTTCTGTTTGTTCGCTCGTAATTTTTCACCGAGTTTCTTCACGTTGGTATCTTTGAGTTTTTTTGAACAATCGGATTAAAATAATTGAACTGATGAGAAGTAGAAAATTATAGTGAGAAAGGCAAACGAATTATTACTGTAATCTTTATTTTTATTATTGTCAGGTTCTCACGCATTTTTTATCGAGTTTCGATATCCTAAGTTCGGAATATTCGTGCGTGGCGAATGAAAAATATTTTTCGAGTCCATAAATATGTCGGACGCCGCAGGTCGACTGGCCTTTGAAATTCCGCCGGCACGAATTCCAACAAAAACAACTAATTTAAACACGTCTAATGTCCGAAGATCGAGAATTCCGGCAAATCGACGCCATTAGATTCCACGAAACTAATTAAGGGCCATTAAGATTATTTTATCTTTTTGGGACATCGATTGAGAGTTCTTTCAACGCCCGACAGTATTCGGAATGTTTTTTTTTTATTAGTAAAATCGTATCGGCAAATACATAAAAAGTTGTTCGCAAGATACGCGGAAATACTGACCGATTTTCCGCCTTCAGAAACACTTCTTCCGGCTCCTCAATAAAATCTCGAAAATATTCGAGTATCCATTATTTCGCGATGGAAAGCACAAGTTGCATAATTTTTTTTATTAACCCAACAAAGTCGCAATAAAAGATTCGAAAATGATGCGGGGCGCCTTAAAATTTTTTTGCGCTGAATCGAAGGACTTTCTTTTATCTTCAAAATGTTTGGAAAATAGAATTTTTTTTTTTTTTTTTCAGAAAATGCGAGTTTGTTATTGTTACATAGTCTCGAGTGTACAGGAATCCAGGAGCATTAGTCGTTGCGAGATAAGAAAATGAGTTAGCGCGATAATGATCGATGACGTTTGCGTTCAAAGCATTTCAATATTGTTACGCGTTCGCGCTCGTCTCGTTCGCCTATGCGTCCCCTCCTCCCGTTCCCCGACAGTTGTGTCGACTCTCGGCGTTCGACTAGTCGTTGAAATACATCCGGTGGTGTCCGCACTCGGAGGCGACAGAAACCGAACGGTTGCTTCGAGAGATATCGCGTTACTCGCCGGTCGTGCTGCATACACGTCGCGCCTGTGTGCATCGCGGCGCGCGTTCCTCTACCGAAACCAGCACTGCGTCGCGGTACCGAACGAACGCTCTTTCTCTCTTCTCTCGCCGCGACGGAAAAACTACACAATTTTCCCGGGATAAACCCACGAAGCAAGTAAAGGCATTTTTTTTCACCCAAACTCCACCGACGCTGAAACGAATGACGGTGTAAAGTTTGGTCACGGGATTCGTTTCGATCGGATGTGAAACGGTCCGTGAAACACGATCGTTGTAACAAGTAAATTCCAACATTGTTTTTTATTCGAAGAAACTAAAAAACTGTACACCAAGTATTTTTTTTTTTTTTGAGAATCAAATATCTGAACAATAGAAACAATAATAATAAAATAAAAAATAAATGAGTGAATTTGTATTTCGAGAGAGCATTACTTAATTTTTTTTTTATCAGTAGTTGATTTGATGACAAAATTTGTAAGATCAAACAAGACAATGACGCACACTTCGGAAATTTCGTTCGATCATCGCAACGATAAATATTCGTGATAAAAAAAAAGGAGTCTCGTAACTTCGAGTTCAAGTTATCGGAGCTGAATAAATCTGTGCAGTGTAACGCGAGAGCCATCGGTGAGTTTTGTTGAATCGGTGCATTGAGCCGAAGCCACGGATCGGATGAGCTCTGTCGATGAGCCGTCGAGCCAACGGGCCTTCGTTGATCGAGATTCGAGAGAGATTCGAGCCGGGGCTCGTGACACCGCCGCGCACGTACGATATAGCGAGCGCGGGGTTGTTCTTGCTCGATGCCTGGCCAGCCGGGTAACGCGATACTCTCTCGCTTCACGCCTAGCATGCTTTATATTTTTAAAGGGACTGTGAAGTATAGTACACTGTCTATAAATCTTAATTGATAGACAGACAAAATTCATTTAAAAAAAAACAGAAATATATATTTTTTTGGAATCTAAATAAATGTCCTTTTCGTAAAAAAAAAATTATTTAAAAAATTTATTTTTTAAGTAAAATAATAATTATTATATTTTATTATTAACGCTATTTTTTGTTATACTATTTAAATATTTGCCGTACCAATTTCGGTATTTTGTCTTTAGTTATTGACGGAGACGAGAAAAAAAAATCTGTTTAGAAAGTATGACGCAACGTGGCAAGGATCTTAATTCTTTTTTTTTTTTTTCATATAATTCTATAACGTCTCAACGCCTGCTCGAGTTTCTTTCGCACGCGAAAAACCCCCTCAACTCGATTTAGACGTGTTCCACGTTGCACCGTCGTTCGTCGTAGTCGTAGTCACGACGTCGTCGACGAGTAACGCGATATCCCGAGATTCAGGGAGTCCCGACCGCCGGGGCTCTCCGTTCGCCTCTACGACAGGTTGCGAGTCTCGGGTGAGCGGCGAGAGGAGAGCCCGCGTCTCATCGCTACGAGAGCGCAAAACTCACCGCACCGAGGGGGCCCCACCCCGTGCGCGCGAAAGAAACTCATCTGGCTGCGATCACGTCGCGCTTTCTTGACGTCTCAAACTCGGGGCCGGCTCTCCAGCGTGCACTACTTTTATTTCAACTCTCGCACTTCCTCGAGTATAACGTTGCACTACTTTGTACCGCTCATTCGATTCGCTTCATTCCCGCTGAATCCGCGTTGAATCAATAAGGAAAGGATGAAAAATGAACAGTGAAACACACAGTAGCCGGTTCATTATGCTAATTAATTCGAAAAAAATAATATAATCGGCGACGTTCACTTTGATAGAAAAATCGAGGATCGTCCCGTGGATTCGCATTTTTAAAAAGAATTGCGTCTAATGAATAGAAATGAACCTTTAATTTTAAAAAATTCAGATTTTTTATTATTAATTAAAAAAGTAATTAGAATAAAAAAATAATTTCATAGATGTAACCGACGTATTAAAAAAAGTTGATATCTTGCGAATTGAAAAAGTCGGATATTCACGGTAGCGAGTATGGAAACAACGATGAACGGAGAGAACGTTCGGAGTCTGCGAGCTCGTATCGTAGATCGCATTGTTGGCGATCTCCTCCGGCTACCTCGCAGCGCCCCCCGTTGCTTACGTTCACTCGTCCGGCCTTAGCGCGAGTTCGCATCGCTCGAAACCGGCTGTTCGCGTCGACAACGCTCGACAATGTTCGGCTCGGTGGCTCGTTTTTCTCCGGGCATTGAGTCACCGCGCGCGCGGGCTTCTCGCCTCCACCACTCGGAAACGTCTGGGTCTCCTCTCCACGGCGCGTAGTGTGCGTCATTGCCATCAACATCGCCCGGAGAGTCGACGCTCTCCAGCTAGCTAGAACCAGTGTTCTCGCGAACTCCGTGCGGGCACAAACTTGCCGTGCGTCGGGTGCTTTAATTCGTCGGAAAACCACGTGCCCGCGGAGACTGGCAGTGATCGAGTTCGCCGTCGAGCCGCGCAGTGCCCCGTGCTCGATCATTCTCGTGTATACGTCATTCTTCGGGCTAGGAGTCTTTTTTTCGTTCCTTTCTTTCGCCTCGCGATAAAAAATTCATCGAGTGACAAATTATACGTTGTAGGAAAGAAATAAAAAAAAAAAGAAGTAAAATAGTCAACGGAGGTTGCGCATTGGAATGCAACACAGTGTGAACGTGAACTGCGTTGACCTTTGTGGCGAAAAAATTGAAATCAATAAAATCATCTTTTAACGAGACAAAAAACAATCGATTTTTTCAAATAATTCAAAAATGTATATTGGAAAGAAATAATATTTTTGTGTTTTTTCTTTTTGAGAATATTAACGAAGCACTGAGCAATTGCGACAACAATAAACAAAAACGTTGGGATTTATTTAAAAACTTCCGTTTGACGAAGCGCGCGTTACCGGATGCATTAATTCGTCGCGAAAACAAAGAGGCGCTGTCGTTAATCCCGGGAAATTTCGATTACATATGCTGGCTCGTCGTTATTGTGTTTTTAATCCGGCGATACTCGAGTAGATCCGATTCGCAGTGGTGTGCCAGTGTTGGTGCGACGAGGTGCGCGACGCAACGTCGCCGTGTGATTGAGTTCGCGGAATAATATATCGGTGTCGACGAGTGACGAATTCACGAAGGATATATATATATATATGTAGCCTAAAAAAAAAGGAAACAAAAGGAGGAAAATTCGTTTCGTGATACGATTATGTACGCGGTGGATTATTTGTACGACGCTGATTAGCGAGAACGCGAGTGTCGACGAGTGGATTTAATGTTATCAGGCGCGGATTTTCATTCATAGAAAAGAATTATTCACATCGAGGATTCGTTATCCAAGTGGCGCGAAGCTTCACAGGTAAATTCCTTCCCTCCGAACATTTTTTCGGTTACCATTATTTTTATTACAAAAAAACATGCGATGAAGAATTCGTGATTAGTCAATACGGGATTAAAAAAGGAATTATTCCGGGTTATATTTTAGTATGCGTATCAACCGTTTACGTGGGTGAAGCAAAACTGGAACTTTTCATTCGAAAATATGAAATTATTTTAAAGCATGAAAAATGAATTTTGAAGACAGAAAATTGAGTGATTGCAAGGCGTCGGAAAAGTTCAACTTTTCGAAGCTGTTTGAATCGTGTTTCTAGATTTAATCTCGTTACCTTATTTTAACTGACGCGAATAGTAATTAAAGCATTGAAAAACAAGCCTCCGAAGCAGTCAGCTTATATCACATAGTCTAACTTGTTAGTGAAAAAAAAAATGATAAAAGAACGTCGCGAGCAACCTGGGTCGTTGACGACCCACGTGCGACTCCCGTGTCGAATACGAATCGTATTTTGTCGTTCCGGTGCATGCAAACCCCTATGGCATCTAATTTTTTGTAATTTTTTTCCATTCCCGCGACGTGACCCCAAGTAGTTTTCTCCGAAAAATTCGAAGCTCCAATATTAACCGAGCCGCGAAAGGCTCCGGCGAAAAAAAAATCCGTCAATTACTCGGCGACGCGCCGTTTGGATAAACCTTTGCGAGAGATCGTGCGCTCTCGCGTTAGCGACTCTCCCACGGAAGAGGGGTATCCAATAATTCCGCCTTGAGCGCATAGGAACTCGATCGGAAAGTAATTAATCACAATTAGTTGGTGCTACTGCGCGACATGAGCTTATTGTGCGCGCGAGAGATACCTTTTAACATTTAATTTGCATATACGAGTCCTCGGAACGGTTGCGCGCGCACACGCTCGAGAGTACTGCCCCTCGTTCTCGTCGCTCGCGAGCTCTGCACAAGGCGAACGAGAGAGCGAGAGAACGAGGGAGTGAGAGCGCGAGAGAGCGAGAGAACGAGGGAGTGAGAGCGCGAGAGAGCGAGAGTCCGAGAGACCGAGAGAGCGCGAGAGAACGAGAGTCCGAGAGAGCGAGAGAGCGAGGGAGAGAGAGAGATAGAGGAACCCGGGGAATGAACCGTTATTGCGGAACCGATATACTATAGCGTCGTGCAATGTACCTACGATAATACCTCTAGGCATCGCGCGGAATATAGACTCTCTCTCGTACGGGGTTAGTTGTAGTGGGAGATCTTGTATGCACAAGGTATAACCGCGTTGAGGCATTGCTCGACTATATAGATCATCGGAGAATGTAGATCGCGCGGTGTCTATGTTGAACACGAAGCGAACGTTTGCCAATGATATACATATGGCACACACGTACATAAGAACATCCAACTATACGAGAAACTCCGTGGGGGATTCAAGAATGAAACGACCGCTGTAAAGTCTCTCCTTATCTATCCTTCAAGTTTCTCTCAATCGTTTACGAGAGTTATTTGCAAACACAATACGACGCCGGATCCTTCCTCCGCGCGCATTAAATACAAATATCCGAACTGTTAATGCCGAGCTCGGAATTTATAGACACGCGCGCGAAGCTTCGCGATTTATCGACTAATTATTCGTTGCTTCGGACAAATTCATTCCGATTGTTGTAAAAAACGGCACGGACAAAAAGATTACAAATCGAAAAAATGTAATTGACGAAAGTGTTCCTTTTCTTATATTTGTGGGGATTTTTTATTCTGAAACTCTAATTACAGTATAAACAAATAATTTTTTGTACAATATTTGAGAAAAAGAATCAAAATTTCATTCAGATTTCGAACAGTCGGATAAACGCTCTTAATAAGCTCGTAAGCCTTCATTTCGAGACAATTGTTTCATCACCGTAAAGAGTCTCTGTCATCCCGAGTCACGAGAATATTTAGCCGATGATTCCATCATCTGCAGACTCGTGCACGTAGCGATGGTATTACGTTAAAGAAAAGAAGAGAAAATGAAAAAATTAACGAGATTGCGGCGTTAGTCTCTGGTTTATAACCTGTCCATTCCCTCATCGTTCGGAAGAGTCATAGATTCTTAACTCCGGTATCGCGATTAACCATTGGATTATTACCGTACACACAATAGGTTAACTCTTGCTCTCGGTCGAGCCCTCTCGAGGCTCGCACGGAGAGAGAGAAAGAGCCGAGATGGGGCGCGCGCGCGCGAGCGTGGATCGGCGCGCCGAAGAGGCAAAACTCTCCTCTGACCAACATCGTAACTGTCGCTCTCGAAGATCGCGGTCGTAGCTCGTCGAAACCGTGCGATTACGTGGGTAGTTAAGGGGCGTATATCTCCATTAGTGTCTGGGCTTTAACGTTCGTACTTACCGCTCGGTACCCGCGCGTTTCCGAGTCTCTGATTTTCACCTCTTCCCATCGCAATTTCTTCATTCTTTTTTCGCCCTCGATCGTGTCGCTCTTATTTTCATTTGATTCTCTCAAACTTCGAAATTTTTTTTCTTTAATTGAAAAAAAAAAACGATGGGCAAAAAAACGTATAAAATACGTATATAAAAAAAATGGAATAAAAATATCGTCCAGCTTTCGAAGTTTGAAAGAAATTCATGTGTATGCGCACAAACGTGTATTCATTCATCGTCCACTCGGGCCTCGCGAGAGGTGTCTCGAATTCGTCGAGCGTTTTGAATTTCGTCGAGTAGGCGCATAATGGCGATACGATAAATCGTTGGCCTCGTGAAACACCGGGAGGCCCTAACGCCGGTAGTAATATGAGCGAGAGAACTTGCGCCCGAGCGGCCAACGTAATTAATCCTCGGATTAGTGCGGTATTGTGAAACGGGCGTACTTCCACGCGTCGATTATCCCTGTCGCGATTTGTCATGTACCGCCTCGAAAACTCTCGCCGCGACTCGGGGATGGCGGCTCGGAACGATGCTCATCGATTATCGCAATAATATCCGACGGTCCCGATAGCGATAAGCGATAAGCGATTCGCCCGCGAAAGAAGTTTCGGACGATGAAACTCGGAAAAGCTTCATAATCGATTTCTCACATATTTCTCGATACTTCTCTACAATCGGACAATAATTGCGAAAAAAAAATTACTATATTTTTTTCATTCCATTTTTTTTATTCGAAAAACACTGCTTTAGACCTTTCGCATTTTGGACCCGATTTTTTTAGAGTTTTCACTTTAGGAACAAAAAGTCGTATGGGTTTAACAATGACTACTTTCCCAATGACGTAGCTTCGTAGATATCTCTTGCGTACGTTAGTTCGGAATCGCTGCAGACTTCGCACTGTGACACCGTTATCATCGAAGACTGGCGGAGTCTTCGACAATTCCCTCGCTAACGTACTACAAACCATTTTCTCACGATCCACCGTTAATAAAGAAAAAAAAAAGCGCGACGGCCTCACGGATTGTTTTTTTTAACATCCTCTCTCGCTCGTCCGAGTGCTCGATCATTTCATTCGGATTTCACAGTGGAAACTTGCCCGGGCTCCGGGAGTAACGGAAAATGGTTATGCCCGAAGAAACCGGAGGGGGTAATTTGTTCGTCGAAGTAGAGCATCCCGCGCGCCGAGGTAGCTTCTCAACCGGGTATCAAACGAAGAACTCTTTTTCCGCACGGTCGAGGAGCCGAGAGAGATTCCCTGAAAATCTTCTTCTTCTTCCGTCCTCGCCAGGTTCCTCTTTCCGCGCTTACGCCCCCCCTCGGAGCGTTCCGTCCTCGTCTTCGTCGGTACGATAGAAAGGGGGGAGTCAAGTCGGGGATAGTCGTACGAGAATGATTCCGGACGAAAAGTACCCGGAGAAATCTTTTTTATACCTCCTCCGTGCGTTCGATGTTATATGCTTCTCTCGGCTTCGATAGTTCCCCCGCCCTAAGCTTCTTATCCGAAGCACCGTGATTACCCCCGCCGCCCCCGCGCGCCCGGTTCCCCTTGGTCTCGCGATCCCGTTTTATCGTCGTCCCCTTCCCTCCCCCTTCTCGCCGACCTTCTTTATTCCTATCTCCATTTCTATCTTATTCTCTGTACATCTCGTCGCTTCTCAACTCCGCTCGCTCGATTAACTATGTCTCTGTCTTTCCGATGCCATAGGAGCTAGTTAATTTTGGACCCTCCCCCGCACCCGCTTTGGCGACTTTTTCTGACTTGCTGCAGGCGACGGGTTTCTAATCCCTTCCGTCTTTTTTTTTTCTCGACACCCCAACCACCCTCCTTTTACGAGTTTATCTCTTTACGAGTGTCGCCCTTATTCTTATCCTGTTTTCTGGGATCGGGAGATTCTTGAACGTGCGCGGGTGTCTCTCGCGGGCCGTGCATATATTGTGTAAAAAAATAATTTTATATTTTATATTTTATATTTTATATTTTATATTTTATATTTTATATTTTATATTTTATATTTTATATTTTATATTTTATATTTTATATTTTATATTTTATATTTTATATTTTATATTTTATATTTTATATTTTATATTTTATATTTTATATTTTATATTTTATATTTTATATTATATATTTTATATTTTATATTTTATATTTTATATTTTATATTTTATATTTTATATTTTATATTTTATATTTTATATTTTATATTTTATATTTTATATTTTATATTTTATTTTTTATATTTTATTTTTTACATTTTATACTTTATATTTACTTGACATTTGTGGAAATGAATTCCCGAACGCTATCGGGCGGGTTTTCTTAACTTTCTTCGTCATCCGCGCCTGACGAAGTTATTTTATGTCTCCGAGTTTCGAAATAAGGTCGAGAGCGGCTCGTAAAGGAATCATATAGATCGCCGGGCTCCCCCGCGCTCTCCGGTGGCTGCGAAAGTACAGCGTACTTTGTGGTTCCGCACTCTCCGGTGGAACGTCAATTATCCCCTCTAGCTAATCGAGTCCCCAGGACCGATGGAGTACACCCTCCCCCCCGTTCGCTCGTTCTTCTTATTCGGGCTTCATAGAATTTTATCGTTTGCGTGTATCTAGGCCGCGGGCATCGACGAACGTACGTCGATGTACACCTAATATACAGTCGCGGTATATATCGACAAGAGAAAAAGAGAGCTTGCACGAAAGTGCCGTCGTGCCTCACTCGCGTATAAAAGAACCACCGACGTTGACGACGAAACAGAGCCATATTTGGCGAAACTTATACGATCGTTCGACGTTCCAGGCGATTCGAGATTAATGTACAATATCGTTGAATAATCGAGAAATTCTCCACCGAATGGAACATAAACCTATTCTTGCGCGGTTACTGTAATAAATAAACAATAATAACAATGGCAACGAGATAATTTTTTTTTTCGCACCAAATTATCACAGTGATTATTCTAATCTCTTATTAATTGGTACATGGATCCTGTATGTATTAATTGTATATAGTCTGCACAGACTACATTATGTAATATATATTTTTTACGTTCCCCCAATTTTGTATATAATTTATATACACTCCGCACCCAATTGTTTCCGCCATTGATGAGAGAAACCCGATCTCCACGATCGATCGCCTGCTCGAAGCCGTGTTCAAATAATTATCAAATCCCAACGAAACTCATGAATGTTTCATTGACGTTCACAAACAATTATCCCCATTGTAATTGCATGAAAACTTCATCGAGGTCGTTTCCACGTATTATTATTATCATAATGATAATTATAATACACAAGGCATTCCTTTCCTCGTGTCTACATCTGCTAACACATTATTACGGTTCGACGTGAATGTTAATACGACTCGGCGGGTTCGTCGACACAACCATTTGTTTCCTATCTTTGTGTTCTTTATTTTCCTCTCCTCCGGAGCTTCGAAGATTCACTCTCTCGTGCATTCGTTACGTACACCCACACGCGCGCGCGATATTCACCGGCGGGCCTCGAGAGAAAGAGGACTCACACTATAGGCATCACATAAATACATAATACATAGGTACTTCGTGGCTCATACTCGCGTCTTTCGTCGCTACAACAGAGCCCGCTCGCGCAGTATGAAAAGAGAGAGTTGATATAATCTCCCGTCGACTCTCGCGCGGTCGCGCGCGTCTCTACTGGCACACAATGCAACTCCCGAAGCCACAGTCTCTCCGCGTGCGTCTTTTACTCTCGACTCGCGCTCTCGGCGGTTCGCGCGCGCTGTGGGTACCCCGACGATGCGAGCGCGGTGCGCGCCCCGCTCGGGCACATCGCCCCGCACATAAGAGGCATTCCGGGCGCGAGAGGAAAAGCGACGACGATGCAGGCGATGCGAAATCCCTCGCCTCGCGAGAGGAGGGGGGACGAATCGACCCGGCTATTACGGGGAATGCGAATTCTTGCGGTTGCGAACGATTCGTTATTATGATAATAACGACGATCGTGTGATTTCGCGACCTTTGGGCAATATTCAACGCGTTCCTGTGACCTAGCTCGATTTTTTTTTCCTTTTTCACATTTTTTTTCGTACGAATAATCTTAAATTGTCGGAAACCGTCCGAATTAAATAGGTTTTCTTCTTTCGCTACGAAACTTTATCCCGGAATTGGCGCGTTACACTGAATTCATTTTCCCGTGCATTCGCCCGAGGCGTTAATTACAATTTAAATTGTTCTCGGGAGTGAAGCGAAATTTTTCACGATTACGACGCATAATTTTACAGCGAAATTAATTCCGTTGTAGCGTCTACATGTATTTACCTTGTTGGCAAAGTTTGGTAATTACAGTCACTGTTTTTTTTTTTTTTTTTTTTTTTTTCATCGCCCGTGAGTAAACGTAGTTGTCCGGCGGCGTTGACGGTAAAACAAAACTTTGAATGGGAGACGTATCGGACGCGAGGGAATAAACGTTAGAGGAGAGACAATTGTGCTCCGTTTATTGTCGATGTCGGAGACTCAATCGAAAAGTTTTATTAATGATTTGTTTATTTATTCTGTTACAGGTAAGGACACGAGGGATTGTATTTTCCTTATTTCACCGTTGATAACTCCGTTCTTATCAGATGAAAAAATAATCAGGTCAGTGTCTCGTTTCGTCGTAAAAGATGTTTAGTATACTATAAAAGCAATGAAAAATAGAACTAGTAGATAAGAATGACTCATCGCAGTGCTTTTCTCGATTCGTTCCCCGCGTTTACTGCCGTTTATTTTCACGGACGAACTTTGTAAATGACGTTAAAAAAACGAAGCGATGTGAAAATTTGCACCTTTTTTTCGCATTTTGCTTCACGATCCTAAAGGCCGAATTCATTGATACGGCCTTCGGTTTGGCGTTCCTCGAGTCCGAAAGTTTTCGACATTGAAACACGTCGAACGCGTTTGCTCGCCGTCTTCCGGTGCTCCGGTTGAGTCCTTTTCGCTGCTCTCTCGATATGACACAGACACGCTTTGTACGTTAGTCTTGACTCCTCATTGTCCTTTGATCGTAATCGTTTCTCGGGCTTCCTGAGCTTCGTCGACAATAGGCTCGTCGCGGGATCCTCTCTTACGAGTAGTAGTTCCGCGCTCCGTTCTACTCCACATGCATATTCTAACTGTATTACGCAGGCCGCAAGGCTCCGGCGGCGGAGACGCGACGAGAAAATCGCGAGATATACGTTTGCCCTTCGAAGCGGTCGGGTCCTCCCGTTTGCCTTCGCTGATACATAAACACCCAGTCCACTAACATGCGCCCGCACACACAGATGGACTCGTCGTCTGCCCGTGTCTATGGCAGCACAGAGACCATACAGCGAGGAAACTTCGGCAAAGCCAATCTCGCAAATTAGTAACGAGTTTCCGGAGGCGGGCATTGCGCACGGCCTCTCGTGAGAGATAGCGAGAGGCGAGAGGGGGGCGGGGGCGATGTGGAGGCAAGAGAAGGAAGAGGGTTCTGAAGAGGTTCGCTTTCCCAACCTTCGCCCCGCGAGGACTGTGTCGCCAGACAGTGAAGATATCCATAGCGAATGTTTGCCAGTTTGTCCCGGGAGCGTCGTAGCTTCCACTTCCGTCACTTCCGGTTTCTCTCAACGTTCCTGTCCTTTGACTCGCCGTCCTCTCTTCACCTTCGCGAGCACACAACCATCATTCAGCGCCTTCGCGCTCGTCTCGCGCTCGCGGTTGTCGTCGTCTCGTTTCCGATTATGCACAGTACAATTTTACGCCAGGCCGCGTGTACCGCGACGACCGAGACTGCTGACTGCTTTTCCATTTATATTTTTAACCCCTCTTCAGCCACACTCCCCTTCCACGTTTTCGAGCGGTTGAAAGTATTCGCGCATTTTCGCGGGTTCGACTTTTCACGCGGAATGCCAAAGCTAATCGATCGACAAAAATGTATTGCAGTTTTCATTACCGACCGAGCACTTTCGCATCGTCTATCGTCTTAAGGACGGCACCTACGCTCGGGGTAGGTAACCAAATATGGTTGGTCGTAAAAAAGTTGTTTCCTCTTCTTTATTCACATCGCTCGACGAATTTTCGCCTGTTTACCAACGAGCGCTAAATCGCGCAACGGAACGAAATTTGTGCATTGCTTTCTCGTTCCGCCGTCGACTCGTCCTATTTTCCCGTAGAAGGTTGTTGAGACTTTTTTTTTTCTCTTTAAACAGCAAATTGAGTTCATTCGCAAGGGATAGTTTGCTGTAACGTGATTTAAGCTTCTCGAGCGAGCGATATAACGATCAGCAAGGGCCGGGCTTTTGGGTGGGTGCGAGAGAGGAAACCAACCCAACGGGTTGGCACACTTCATCATCGCGTTATTAGAAAACGTGCCGTGAATTAGTCTCGACGATTCTCGTAAACGTGCCCCGGTATAACCCCGCCGCGTGTACATACGTACAATGTACAACCCGTACATAGGAGCAAATATAAGCCGCTATGTATGCGCTTAGTGCTTCGATGGATTTTACCTGGCAAAGAAAATCCTTAGTCCAGTGCAATAGAGCGCACCTCGAGCGGATATTTTCTTCAGTGACGCCAAGAATTATTATCAATAATAATAAATAATAAATGAATAATAATAATAATAATAAGATAATTCGCGTTTAGTTAACATGGAAATATGGTCATTTGTGTTACGACCTTTAAAAAAAAGAAACGAATTTAAGCACTGGGTATCAATCGTTCGATACGCGGGGCTGCAATAGCCGTTTGGATATTGCTAGCTCCGTAGCATGGCCATCGCGAACCTACCGACGCTGCAACTGCACCGCGCGGCTCTCTCGTATCGCGGGCGAGACAGGCCAAGCGCGATCCCGCACAGTTCGCAGCACTCGTCGAAACAAACAAGGGGATGAGCGAAAGTAATGAGTCGGATGAACGCGCGAAATCGCCGAACGGAACGAAATTCCTTCTTCCCTGTCTCTCGAGCCCTAGACAATTACGTATCTCGCCGTTGAGTAATGCCCTTGTTTTCTCGTTTTTTTTCTTTCTTCTTCGTTAATCTTCTATCATGTTCGTCGGGTTTCGTTCCCTTGCTTTAGGGAGCCGGTGCAACGCGGAATCGTCTACGCCACCGAACGATATAATACCGGTGGATACCCTTCGGCAAGAAAGGAGCCGGCGAGGCGAGTACGTACCTACACCGCCGTCGCGTCGACAGTTATTACGACCGGAAGTGAGGCCCCGAGCCGAGCAACACTCTTCTTCTTTTTATTTGCTTGTTTCTTCCTTCTTTTTTTTCTTTTTTTCGTCAAGCAAGCCCGGGTTACCAGCGAAGTCCACTGCGAACAGACTCCGGACAGACCCCGGGTTACGCTCTCTTCTCGACGTTTCCTACCTCGCGTTTCCTTTTTCCCATCTCCTTCTCTCGTTTTCACGCTCGGCTCTCGGCTCGACTCGTTTCGTTCCCTTTTCTTCGCCGCCTTTAGCGTCTAATAAAGCTAGACTCTCGGCCCACGCGGATCGTGGCTCGAAAACCGTAGCGGTTTCACTCGCACACGTTGACGCGCCGGACGAGATATCGCACTGAACCGTACGGTACAGCCGTGGCCAACGATTCGTGAACTAACTCGCACCGGTTTCGACGTGACCGAAGGCAACCCGACGCCCCGCAACGGGAAAGGCGATAAATTAAATAGGGTCCTCCGCTTTTCTCGGTGTGAGGTCGTCTCTCTTGAATTTTTATTGGGTATTCATTAACAGTTCATTCACGGAACATTTCTCTCGGCTTTTCAGCCTCGTTCCCAAAATATTAATTGTCACGCGAAGGTCAAGTTCTCTTCTTTGGTCCAATTTCGAGCGAACTCTGTATTAGTTTTCACGCCGTCTTGAATTTTTTTAAATTTCTGATGACGCTGGAAAGAAATATCGGCTCCGAACAGGGAAGACCGCGCCCAATCGCAACGCGAAGGCTCTCGTAGCTTAAAGCGTGTGAATAGCCTAGTTTCGGCCTCCTCTATCGGGGCGATTCACGAATGAGCCATTCCATTAAGTTTAACGGGACGATGAAGAAAAAAAACAGGAGTCAAATTGGCCGATCGCCAATCGAATGGGAATAACATCCGCCGAACGGGCTAATAACGATAACGAATATATCTGTTAAAGACCGATCGCCCAGAGCATCTGGAATCGGCGATTTACCACGGCGCACCGTGTGCCGATGATGAAGGCGGATTTCACTTTTCTTTCCTGCCGACAGGGAGAAAGAAACGGAAGAGATGTTTGTTCCGTCGAGCCACAATCCTTAATGACTCGACTGATTTTTTCGTTTTTTTTTTTTTTTTTTTTTTTTCGTTTGTTTCAATCAGATTTTTTTTTCTTCACCGCTTGACGAATCTCTTGTTTGCACTTTCTCGATCCGATGATGAATCTCTCGTTGAGCGAGTCGTTAGGCGAAGAGACGGGGAACGAGGCAATAAGAGGGAATAATAATCGAGCCTCGTAAACCGATCGAACGGCGTGCGTTCGCCATTCGTCGATACCTTTCACCCGTTCCCCCCGGTCGAAACGACTCTCGGCAGAAGACGCAAATTAGTGGCTCGTGATTTGTAGCGAGCAAGCGAACGAAAAAATAACGAAAAGAAATCTAGAAACGCCGAGTGATTTCCTTATTTCTCGCGTCTCTCGGACACGAACGCGCGATATTCCCACGAAGCCGTCAAGCATTATATTAACGAAAATTAGAGATTTTTCTTTTCTCTTCTCATTTTCATCGTCCAGTTGTAGCGGAACACGAAATTGCATCCTGCAATCAACGTGTCTATTGAGGCGCGGTTTCCATTTCGTAAACGCAGTCGAGAATTTAGATTTAGAATTTCCTTCGAATTCTTGTTTCTTCAATTTCTCGCGAATTTCACGAGCCTCGCGCATCGCACTTCAATCGACCGACTCCATGTCCCCGATTTTTTTCCCACTACGATTGAGAAGTCTTCGAAACCCTCTTTGATTCTCACCTCTGACCAGTGCCGGGCCTGCCTTAAAGTCGAATCCTTCGGGACCGGTGATAAGGGAGCGCGAGAAGCATCGCAACGAATTAGCTAACAGCTCGCGAAGCCTGATGGAAGTTCGTGGGCTGCATTAAACGTTGCCATCTGTCGTTATCGTATCCCGATAGACGCGAGACGGGGAAGGCCCCGAGTGCGAGAGAGCCCGCTCGCGGTTCTAGCTCGATCTTAATCGACGACGAAGGGAGAAAAGATCGCGTGTCGTGGCTTCCCGTCACGCAACCGTACGGACTGGCAACATCAGAGGCACCGAGCACAGAGCGCAGTCACTGCTCGCTGTTACGTACACACACACACACGTTTTCCCATCTTACGCTATACATCGTATGGCTTGTTTCTATATATACACACATATATAGGCACTATCTATCTAGGCAACGTTGGAATCGCGTCGGCTTAAGGGCAGTGGGCCACGGCGTCGTTCTTGTACGTACTACGTGTACGTATTCAGCGTGCTTGCTTACTCGCGTCGCGAGCCAGCCAGTGTTTCCCTCGGAACAATGCCCTCTCGCTCTCGGTATAGCGTAATACAGCGCGGATACGTTAACTACAATAACATAGTTTCAACAGTTCCAACTGTTAAGCATACCGCTCGCCGTAATACAGCTCTGCGACGCACTGCAGTTTTCTCCCGTTAAAACGATCGAGGCCATTTCGAGAGAAAAATGTGCCTATTCGATAACAGTAATATCCGGCAACCCGAATGTTCGTCGATCCAAAGAATTCATCTACGGAAACGTAGAGGTGAAATCGATCGCACTATTCTCATTCATTATCGAGCCTATTTCTAATGTTTCAGTTATTGCAATTTCAACTGGTCCCTTGGAAGAAAAGGCGTAACATCATTAGAAAAAATCTGAATTTTAAGGATTGTCTCGATAATAAATAAGTGTAAGGACAAAATCGATTTTAGGGCTCGTTCCCAATTTTTTCGAACGTGTTTCTCGACCAGTCTCGAACTGCTCCATATTCGTTTCCTGCTGAAGAAATATTAATTAAGGATTCTACGGTGCACAAAGAGTTCGATGCTGAAATGAATCTCCGTTGCCAGTTTTTCCCGGCACGTGTATCGGTTTTTGTTGTATTTTTTTCACGTGACGAGCTCACGAACGAGAACACAGCTACACGGGCTGTTCCGACTCGTGTGCGAGAAACTCGTGTACGCCACACGATTTCGGTGTTTCCTCGCAGCCGGGGTTACCTTACACTCGGGCAGCGCGCGCGTGTCCACTGTCCGTTGCAGCCGTGTGCATTCTCGATGTAACGCAACTATCGGCTGTCTGGCCGCTCGGGCGCAACGAGATGCACAGCGCAAAGAGTGCGCTCCCGCCCACAGACGATAGAGTTACACGAGGGCGCGGAGCTCCCCGGACGAATCGTGCGCACGAGAGGAGCCTCTCGCCGGGCGGCTCCGTCGTCGTGCGCGACTCGCTCCTGCACTTCTGCCTCGCTCCGAAAACCGTGACGTTCGAATTACATCCGCGCGGGCCCAATGTACTAACTCGTCTCGGTGGAACACACTCTCGCGCCGCGAAGCCCTTCCGGGACACGCTCGATCGTCCAATGCCCCGCACCCACCTATCGTGCTTCTCCGGATTCTCTTCGCAACTCCGTGCCACTTTGCCGCAACTCGCGGCCCTTCGTTGCTACGATAATCACGCCGCTCCGTTTCATTAGACTCTCGACTATTCCGATCTCGCGGTAATCGAGATAGGCGCAATGTATGCACACCCAGCAAGGATTTCGCAACGAGTTACGTGCGTTTCGAATCGCCCCGGTCTCCCCTCGAGTTTTATTTTTTTTTCCCTCCCGTTGATTCATAATTTTCTTTACAACTATCTCTAGAAAAATGTTGACAAAATCGATACGAAAAAAAAAAAATTGTAGCAATAGTTATTTAGTAATAATAATAATTAAATAATGATAATAGTCGAATAATTATTATTAGACTGAATGAACGCTAGGTCGTCATAAGCGATCTGTGAGACCGACCTGTTTCGTTTTTTTAATAATTTGTTAAGTAATTCGAATTCTAAGGTTTGTAGTAAAAACGCCACATCCCCACCGAACTGATCCAAAAAAATGATTTGTCGAAAAAAATGAACGGCAATTCCGACGAAGTTCCGATATCGCCTTCGTTCGGACGTGACCGTCGAATTGTGGCGCATAAAAAAAAATGTTCCTTTTCCTCGTTTATTCTTGACCCGGGATTATCCCCGCGCGAGGCACTGGATGCATACATACGAGTGTAGTATAATTTCGTACGGGCCGTTCTCTCGTGCGTTTTCCTGCTCGTTCATCGGGAGTTTTCCTCGCGCACGAACTGGAGCAATATAAATGGTCGGACAGCCTGCCCGCAGTCAGTCGAGCTCTCCCTATTACAGTAGCCACAGTATATACACATATATATGTATATATATACATATACACAGTTATAGGAACAGCCCAGTCGCGCGCGAGCGAGCTAGCGGACGGCGCTATTAAATCTAAGTGGCTTAAGGCCTTAAAGCCTGCCGGCCAACGATAAAAATGGATGAAATTACGTCGCTCGACGGTGTCTACGAGTTTCTCGCGAAAGGGAGCGAAAGCCCTCCGCCTATATAACCGAGTTTCATCCGGCAAATGGTGAAGAAACACAAAAAAAACAACAAAAAAAAAGTTCTGACGAGCCGAAGCCAAGAAAGTGGGAAACGACCTATCCACGAAATTTCGTATCGATGCAGTCCTCTCGCACCCCTGGTACTTCAGTAATGTTCAATCTGTATACACGAACGAAAGAAAAAAAAAAAAAAAAAAAAACCGCATTGATCCAAATATACACAAGCAGTTGCGAGGGGTACGAAATTTATCATCTAAACTTGTACTCCGGCCGACCATAAATAATATAATCGAAATAATACACGACGACAGTTGTCATGGCTTTTCCCCAATGGTTTGGACAAGTCCCGGGGAAATAAATAACAGGGTGGGGAGAATAGCGCACGGAGAAAGCCACGGGTCTTGCTCTCGACGTGCGCACTATGGGCTTCGGTAAGACTTCCCTATGACTCCCTTGCCTATCTGGTCCTTTCGCACCCTTCGCCCTTAGCTCTGCCTGGTGCAAACGTTGCGTTGCTCAGAATTCTTTTTTTTTTTCCATCGCTTCTATCCGCACTGTATTATTGCGAGAGACTCGTGCGGGGCTACCGCGATGAATGCCGAAAATTTGAGGAAGCAAGAAAAGAAAAGTTACGAAGTGCGCGAGCACTCTGACTAAGAATTCTCTTTTTTGCGTAAAGAATTAAGAGTAAACTTCTGTTTAAGAGAGAGTTGGATGATACATGAACATATTTTTGTCACTTCCACCCATCTTCCACACAAATCTCCACATCTGCCCAGCATCTTTCATATAGTCGATGTTTTCCCAAATTTGTATCTCCTTGTTTTCGAAATTCCCTGCGTATCCCACTCTCGGCTGGGAAGCAACAATACGCCCTTAAGCTCGCGAGAGTTTGGCTGCTTCCCTTAATTTTCTGAGCAAGCGTTGGGAAATTTGCGAGAGCCCCGCGTCGCGGCGAAGGGAGAAGTTTTCTTGCTCCGCTGGCTCGCCCTCGCGGTTCTCCTGTGATCCCGCGTGGCCGTCGTCACTGTGGTAACGGAATGAATGGAAACGGCGCGGCTAAGTAAACGAGGAAGCGAGAAAGAATTACAGAGGGTTCGAGGCAGAGATACAAAGTGAGAACGTGAGTTCTTCGCCGAGCCAACGACGAAACGCGATAGAGAACGCCGGAGCGAAGCAAGTGCAGAAGGAAGGGCGAGCCAGTTTAACGACGAAGGGCAAGGGGAACGGGAGAAACGTGCGTAACACACACCCCTGCGCTGTACTCTCTCGGGGCCTACCCCTGGACTTTCCGTCCCTCGGGGGGCTTTGGCCATGCGTGCGCGCGAGCGTTATTATACACACGTGGAACTTAACAGGCACGCCGAACTATATCCCGACGGTTATCTTCTCTTCTCGCTTTATCGCTTTTCTTCCACAGTTCGCCCAAAGCCCCCGTACGCTCGTGAGCTCACGGTCCTCCCCCTGATCTACGGGCGGGCGCAGCGACGGCCGCTCGTTTGGACCGTTTCTCCCTTTAAAGGTATTAACCGGCGAATGAGCGCATTTTGTTGTCGCCGAATAAAGGCTCCGAATCATCTCGTATGCAATGTTTAATTTTCATGAAAATACGGTGCTTATTTCTTAAGGGATGCTCATCGCGATAAGTTCATGAAATAGTTTTTGCTGACTTCATGAATTTCAATTTCATTTTTGGTTAAGAAAGGAAAAAAGTTTAATTGTAAAATTAATTTACAGACACAAATGATAGAAGTTGAGAAAAATTTGTGCATAATTTGGACATAAAATTTGTCTGCCTTTCTCCATTTTTATTTTATTCGACTTCCTGTCTAATTATGTATGGAACCGCAAATGAATAGGAAAAAGAATTATATTACAAACGATTTTTCAACAGAAATATATCATAACGGGCGATATCTGGAAACGATAAATTTGTTCGTTTATCGGTTAACTCAAATTTAACGAGAAAAACGAGTCAATTCGAGGAAATTTCGCGATGCCAAGTTTTTTGTATTTTTTCAGTGGCATTTTTTTTCGGGCGATATTAGTCGAAGGGAAAAATAAATTCGGAATTCCGAAGACTCCGAGCTCATTTTCGTACGACCCGAGCATCTCCCTCGTTCTTTTCCTCGGCTTCCGCAGCTTTCTCCTCGTCGATCGTCTCTATACTCGCTTCTCGCTCTCGTTCCCTCGATTCTATTATTTGGCCGTGCTTCTCGCTCGCTCGGCAATATATCCGTCCCTCATTTCACTTCAGCTCCGTGGCCCTTATTGTCCTTCTCGCACTCGGCTCCGACGCTCGATCGCTCGTTCGTAAAATGAAACATCTGTTCTCTCCGAACCCGATGCTCCGGCGAGCATTCGATCACGAAGAAAAAAAAAAAGTGCTGTAGCCGAACTTGTGTCGGGCGTGTGTTTTTTTTATTTTTATTATTTTTCTTTCCCTGTGTAGGAAATCGATGGTTCCCTCACTGACGGAGAGAAAAAGGCGCCATTTGCACGTTTCGACGTAGCTCGGAACGGGGTTTTATGCATAATGGAAAAATACATTTTCGAAATATCAGAAAATATTCTTCCCGTAGATTAATTATTATTGTTAGTTATTGATTCCACCTATTTTATTCGACAACCAAAAAATAGATATGCTGAAAAAAAATTCAATGAAAAAAGTTTGCCAACGGAAAATTCCCATTCATCGGCGACTAAAATTTATCAACAAATCAAAGCGACGAACATTTCAAAAGGTCGATAAGAACTGAAAAATCTAGACCATGTGTAATAAATATGTGAATGAGCCCGAGCTTCGATTTTGCCGTTTTAATCCCGAACATCGAGAGCAGACGCAAGAAAAGTCGAGAGTCGGATAACAATTAACAACTCGAATGTCTGCATCAAATAAAATCAGTGAATCTATTGTCTAAATTTTTCAAAAATATTTCTCATTCATTTTTGTTAATTCAGAATGAAATAAAAGAAAAAGTTGAATTATCAGCAGACAAGACTCCAAAAATTATCAAAGACTAGTTAACCCGATCGAGCGAACGGCGCGACCGCTTTGTCATGAATAATCAGCGCGCGGTAACTCAATAGACAAAAGTACGTAAGCAATAATCGTAATAACGGTCCGCGATGTCGAGGACAAAGGCGGCGCGAAGTCCGACGAAACGCGGACTGTTGCGCGAGAGCGAAGGAAAACGCCATGCGAACGTTTTAGGTGCATGAAAATTATAATGACGATGTACAAGAGCGTAGCGAGGTAGCCTCGAGCGAAAAAGATACGCATATAATACATGGCGCGCGTGTATGTACGAACGAGAGCTCGTGCGCCAGCGAGGGCGCGCGCGGTACGCGAAGATAGTATATAGCACAAAGAATTACGTGTACTCGAGGTACGACATCCGGCTTTGTTACTGCAATTAGCAATCCGGCTCCCTCGGATAGCGCTCGGGTTTTCGCGTTACTGCATTGCACACTGTAAATTTTCAACTATTACGAAAACATGGCGGAAAGATTTCGAACTGCATCACCCGCCCGCCCTCTCAGGCTTCTAATCCAATCACACTACGGCCGCGAACAAAGCCAAATGCGTAAAGCTGCTGAGTCCATAATTTATCAAAGGATGCAAGGTTTAAATAGAAAAAAAAAAGAAAATAATCCAACAGGGACATAATTAAAATCAAAATCCGGTCTTGTACTATTTCGTGTCTTGCCGGCGGAGAAAATGCGAGAGTATTATTTAATCAGCCGTGAAGTACGTCGTTATTAAATATTTTATCCGCATTGATGTGTTTTTCGCGAAAAAAAAAGATTTCTATCGTTATTACATATTTAGGATTTTTTTTGCCCAATAACGTCGCGGAAAATCTAATATGTAGACTCGGGGGAGATACGCGAAAGGTGGATTGAATGGATGAGAGCCTCAGCATGCCTACAGGAACATTTCCAATCGACGTTGGAAATTTAATCCGGGTCGCAGACGTCCCGGAGATTATATCAAAGATTCTGTGCGTGGGTTTCGCCGGCGGGTAAGAAGGAGCGAGGCCATCCTTTCCTCCTTCTTTCTTCTTTCTTTTTCCCTCGCTTTATTTCTTCCGATTCTCAGACTGTTCGTCTCCCAGGAGTAGCCTGTTATGCTCCTTCTATTTTGAATATTCGGTATATGGGCACCATATTAGCTACATAATGCAGTCTGTACATTGTTAACAAAGAACAGGCTCAATCTGCAGTGAAAGTGGTTGAATATGAAACCTCGCATGAATTTTACATGGTAAATGGGATCGTCATATCCGTCACTTTTGCTCCGTATGTTCAACCGAAACGAGTCGTTTCTATAAATACTTTGACTTCAATCGCCACCGACTTTGGTACTCGTTGGTTTATTATCTACTTATCTTGATGCGATTCTTTATTGGCTTCGTTCACTAAAACCGCTCCAATTGTTATACTCCTTAATGACACAAGCTTTCCAAAGCTGAATACAGATCATCGTCAAAGAATCGATATTGTGCCGCTCTTACACTGTGCTGAGCTTCCTGTTTTGGTCGACAGATGGCCAAGAAAAAGCGCGTTTCTCGCAAACGAAAGATTCGTGTCTATCCATAACACACCCATCCCTCAGTTTCATTTCCAATACTTGAATAGCAAAATGGTACAATATCCATTGGGCTGCTAAAAATGGAACGATTTTGTTACATTAGTAGAAGATAATCCGTCCGATCTGCAAAAGCGCTTCCTGGAAAACGGCAGATGAAGTGAAGTAATAAAATTGAAAAATATAAATGCCCATCCATTTTTTTGAACATTTCAAGCAGACGCATCACACGTTGAATGCACAAGAGGGATGCTGCGCCGAGTACGTATCGTTATAGGAGTATATCCGTTATCCGGCAAGCCGGTAGATTTATTTCGCTCTCGGTGCCTTCCCTAGCGGAACTAGCTCCGTACATTTAGCTTTGTAGGAGGTAGTGGCACTGCTACTGCCATGACCTCTTACTCTCGAGTCTCGCGTCTTGCCTATCGTGCACACGCTACGTTAGAGTCCCCTTTCGCTCTGTGGGCATCTTGCGCGCCGTGTACCTAGCTTGCTAATTGGTTCGAAATTATTCACGGTGGCCCCGGAACCACCGTGGCGCAAGGAAGCTAGGTCCTTCCTAGCTCTCACTCCGCGCGTATCTCGACCTTTGTATTATCTTTCACTCTGTCGAGTCTCCTTCTTGGATTCTCCACCTTCAATCTTTCTCCTCGGCCGGTTGCGCCTCGTTGTCTCAGGGCTCGCGTCCACGTCGGATCGTCCGCGGGCAGGACAGGCCCGAGTGAGGTCCGTCGTTCACTCGAAACCCCGGGCCCTTCGACCGCAACGGCAAGATCTCGTGACGGAATCCAACAACGTCACTGACATCACCGTCTCCATTTCTCTCCCTTCTCATTCGTATCTTCTTTCTTCCCCCGCTGTCTAACGAAGCGCCGCGAGCGTTCTCGGGGACCTCACCTCTTTATCTCTGTCACGAACGAATGGTATACGAACACGTCTCTCGTACCATCCCGGCTCCGGCTACGAAACAACCTATGGCTCGAAGACGCGAAAGAGAAATAGACGGAAAATTTCCTGAACTGTTCGTTGACCGCTTCGCCATAAACGATGGATGAATTTCGAACAAAAGCGCCGTCGTAACGTACCGGTGGTGGAGAATGTGGATCGGAGGAAAAAAAAAACCGTGACATCAACATCGATTAAGAGACTAGGAGTTTCAGTACTAATAGTAGTACCCGCTAGGTCATACCACATTTAGAGGTACCAACTACCAGCTAGTTCTAGTAATACAAGTGCTACCTATTAGGTAGAAATCGTTTTTTGGTGCTTCTAATCGACGTCTATTAACAATAATTGATGATCAAGCCACAGGTTGCATTCACGTAACTGACGATGCCTCCGTGGCGACTTCAGCTTCAACTTTTTTGCTTCATTTCTCGTTGATGATTGATCTGATTCGGGATTGGGTGCCAACCGAAAAAGTCTAATTCCTTATCATCCAAGGATCCAGTGGTAAAAGAATCGAGCTTGCAGTTGATAGCACCACCGGCACGTTTTTCTCGGTAATGGGAGGTGAAAAAGATCAGCGTTTGCTGATCTTCTTTGGGAAGTGCCGTTGAGGATAGTACATCGTAACTTATGGTATTCTTGGTGTTTACACGGAAGTCCGGAGAGAATACGAGCCGTAGTAAAGCCAGAGCTTGCAGTGCCGCGGATGACCATGCTGCGCAACGCCCTGGACCGCTTGTCTTTCTTCTCCGCTCGGCTTGTTTAAACTCTTAACGATTGTTTAACTCGCGCGCAGCAGTTGGCAGCCCGGCATCCGTGCTGGTGTTCCATTGCGGCTTCGAAACTTCTACCGCGCGGTAACTCGCGGAAATTTTTCTCTCCGTCGTCGGGAAAACCCTTTTTCTTTATTTCTACAGCTTCGATACCACTTTATGTTGCCTTATGGGACCTTTGAGTCTCGGACGATACCTTTGCCCTTAAGTTACCATCCTTGCTCGTGTCTCGCCTCTGATTATCCTTTTCTGTACCTCGCTTTCTTCCGCGGATTTCTTCCACTCGCCCAGTTTGCATCTCTCACGAACCATTTATATAATCCATCGCGGTCGGGCGTATCTCCCCACTTCGTCCGTATTCCGCGAGTTTCTTTCCGGCCGAGAGTCCGAAAAGGTCAATTACATTCGTTACTCGGCATCGCTAGCTTTCGAAGGCGCACTTTACCTTCCAGGACTTTGCGAAGCTCTCGTGCGCGCGGACATAGGTATAGTATACGGATCCGTTACACGGTAACGGTGCCCTCTGGGCTGTCGTGCGAGTCTCTCTTTTTTTAATATATATTTTTCTCCTCTGCTCTCTATATCTTCTCGTCCTCGTTTCCCTTTTTTCGCCGGAGATCCCAGCGCCGTTCGGATATAACATACTTGACCGACCAAACGATTTAAATTCCGGATACGTTCTCGCGTCTTCGAAACTTCCATCGGGTATATATACGGCTAACCAGAAACTCGCTCCACTTCGAATTCTACGAGTTTTCACGTGGAAAGACTTTTTTCATACTGTATCGTCGTGGGGCGCCTTCCACCTTCTTTGAAGTCTTGGAAATGCTCGCCACGCCTCTACCGCGTCGTTGCCACTGTAACTGCCGTACCTTTCGGCCCTCGCACAGCCGCGACTGTTGCACGTCGATGTGGAACCATCGTCTTCCGTGTGTGCGCACACACGTCGGCAAACCCGCTTCCAGCGCGTAGCCGATCGTCCGTCCAACGTCTACGAATATTTGTAGAAAGCGACGCCTGTAAAGATATCAGATAAGAGGTCGAAACCGAGACCAAGACGGATAGCTCGCTTGAAGAATATACACGATCAGATAGATATAGACGTGCCTCCGCGATCGACAGACGGACACGGAGATGCATATTATAAAAATAATAAATCCAAATAACCGACGTCCCGAATGTAAAGATAGAGAAAATGACGTCGATCAGACAGAACCGTAAACACGCGAGTCCACTTTATTCGCTTTGAATTGAACCTTAATGGAACTTGAACCATCATGAAAAATGAAAGTTACCGCAGAAAAATAGAGTAAACCCGTCATCACAGAAGTGGCGCAACATCAAATATTCGTTGTCAACCTAAAGTCGAACTGTGTAAAATAGGGTAACGAATACAATCAATAATAAAACATTCAATAATAATTTCTACTGACACACTATTATTCCAAGTAATTTAATGCATATTAATCCATGTTCTTCACGATATCAATTTTGGACAAATATTCCGAATACTCTTTCTTTTGTGTAAATGTACCATTTGAGGAATTTATTATAAATCGTATAATTTAATAGAAATAGAAATTTATCGGGTTTCAAGTTTGATCATCTTATCTTCACTCGCTGCTTTATTCATTCATGTATTTTATTTCGGAGGATCAAATTCTTCTGAAATATTCAATCGATACGGTCTACCGAACAACGATCGTAGTAATAATAAAATCTACCCTGTTCATTAATTGTTTATGTGCCGATGAACACGGATTCAATTGGAGCAAAAGCGGTTCAATAACCCGAGCATAAATTTAAGATATCAGCGTTATCAGGACTTGCTGGGGCATGATTCAATTTTTGATAAGACAAACCTGACCCGCTACAAAAGTCTCTCTATTGAAAACTTACGAAGGCGCACGAACCTTATCGGGACATGATGACAACCTGACCAGTCTTCCTGGGATGATACGGCTTAGCTTTTAACGACGTCTAAACGAGCCACGCAATCGTCATCGTCGCACAGTCAGTGAGGATTTCCCGCATGAAAAAAATCCCAGTCGATGCTGCGACTTCCTAAACGCCGCGATAATGGGCAACTGACCACGGTTTCGTTGACCACGGTCCATCAATATCGCTCGGTCGAATCCTGTACTGGACGATTTCGTCCCAACCGTCCTGTAGGCCAATTAGCGACAAAGGTCACGGGTAATTGCGCTGTCCTAACACGAGTGAGAGTCCACCGTCCATACGCGAGGAGTCGCGTCCGCCATGAAGGGGCCCGGTTTGCCTGATCCGGCAGTAACCAGAATTTCGGGCGAGAGACCGACGGATAGTTACCCGTTGTGTACTCTTGTAATCGCATGTGTTTCAATACAGCCGGGGCACGTGCGCGTTTCGGGCATCAAGGTACGAGGAATGCAGAGAGAGTCGCTCGCACGAAGAAAAAAAGAAGAAAAAATCTCGTTTACAGTCTGGGCGAGCCGGTCCGGCCCCCGCAAGACGAGGAATTATTCGTACCTACAACGGCGGCGAAACTCGTCGGTACGAATATTCACGAAAAGTCCGGGTCAACTCGTTATTCTTCGGTCCAAGGATCGCAGCCCTCTCTCCCCATCGCGCCTCTCGCGGCTTCTCCCCGTCTGTGGTCGCGAAAGTTCGCCCATTGATTCTTATCGCGGCTCCTCGAGAATCGGTCACGACGAGGACGATGGTTGCGTGCTCCGCGGCAGCGACTCAGACTACTTTCTTTGTCTCGTAGGCTGGATGCGTTCGCTGCCAACCGAGACATGAGCGATACACGCGGAGCAATTTACTTCGGTAGTCCGGGGAAATAATTACTCTCGACCTTCCCGAACGAACTTGTCATTCGGCCTCAACTCGAGGAGTCGCATGAATGCGATTCCGAAGTGCAGCTGCTCGCTGCTTGTCTGCATCGAAGGTTCTGCTGCGCGTGATTCATTGCCGGCTTCGGACATCGTAGATAGGCAGACCGGGGTCTATCGAAACAACGGTGATATCGCGGCATTATCGAGTGCAATGACGGAATTGGATGAGACCAGCGGGCCGACGATAGCCCCCAAAAGGCGTCGCGACGAGTTCGTTTCGAAGCCGCGCTCGCAACGACGTCAGTAATCGAGACGTAGCGACGAACGCTGCAGCGCGGCGCATAACGATAGTATAAAAGTCGAATTACATGTGAATTATACAAACCTTGGCGCGATTGTGCCACGTCTGTTGACATACAAGGCGCACAATGTGCCCGGACGAAAAGAAAAACCGTGAGTAACGCATTAACCATAGGAAGTGCAAGTACAAAAGATTCTCAGCCCCTGTGGAACTCCGTCGTTCCGCGTGACCTTAGCAACGCCGCCGCGATGCGTTCTCGCTGCTGGCGCAACTCTCATTTATAATTCTTCTTTTGCCACGGCCCCTCTTTTTTCTTCTTGTTTTTTATTATTTCGAACTCCCGACTGGAGCACGTAGCTTTACAGCTACAATAATAGACGATCCGTTGGCCCGTAATGAGCCGCATGCGGCGACGACTGCACGAGTCGTTTTTTCGTCTACTCCCTCCCCGTTGGGCGGCGAACAAAAAAAATCTGCAAACGCAGCGAAGCTCCCTCCGCCCGTGCACTCGCTGATACCTTCTCGCTCGTGTCATCAATGTGAGTGCGTCAGGAGAAGCTCCCTTTCCGCGTGGCGTACGCGCGAAGGACCGGAGAACCGCGAGGCTCATATAAAGCCCCGCGCGCGTTTCATTTCAGAGAGTAAGGGCGAAAGAGCGACGAGAAGAATGGCGGAAAAAGGAAGACGGAGACACGGCCGAGGAAGGAAAAATACTTTAGTAGGAGACGCGCCGCGAGGCACCTGGTGCCTCGTCGATAAATCGCCTTTGGTTCACGAGCCTCCCAACCACCTTCTCTCATCTCGTTCGCTTCTTTGTCTTTCCCTCCCCCGGCCACTTCCCATATACTCGAACTTTCTTCTCTGTCCGCACTATCTATCGGCAACTTCCGCTTCCTCTCCCGCGGGACCGGAAGCTATATTTTCCTCTCCCCGTCCACGGAAACTTCACCGCTGCGGAGGTTTCGCCGATCGTCGGGAGTGTGTGTATATAGCCCCGGCAAGGTAAACGGCGAAGGAGAACACGAGGGAGGGAGGTGCATTCTAGGTGGATTTAGCTATGGGTCCGGCCCCCGGTTGTGAACATTCCACCCCGGAGAGTTCTATCTCGCCTTGTAGTAATCCACGGGACCCGATGTTGAAGCCCGTGTCGCGCTATCCTCTTGTCTTTCGATGATATACACAAAAAGTGGTAAAACAGTGCCGTTTTTTTAATGTTGTTTTTCATGTTTTATCGGAAAATGGAAATTAACGTCCGATATGTTTAGAGTCGCAATTCACTTGGGACTTGATTGGAGATTAACTTTGTAACTTGTAATTTGTGTAAAAAATCCAAATTTATTATCAATTTGTTTAGAAATCGTGGTTCACTTCTAATTTTTTTGAAAAAAAAAAATTGACTACTAATTTTGGTACATCGGCCTCGTTGCGCGTGGAAAACTTTCTCGTCGTCGTCCGTCGAGGAGGCCCTTCTTCGGCGTGAGCTCGCGGACCGATGTAGGTAGGGCGTATTATTATACCCTGTGTCAACGAGGACACGACGGGAGGAGAGGGTCGTCGGCCTATTACCTCGCGATTCTTACTCACACTTTTGTCCCGTCGCGACGACTCTCTCCGGCGCGCGCGAGTTTCCATGGTCGATTTATCGACGTCGACCTCGGGTACACGACGGGCTCGTTTACACGTGACCCTCGGCGGACGAATATTCTTTCGATCCGGCCTCTGTCTCGTGACCCGGTCGTTACGTTACCTACTGAACCTCGAATTGGCTCGGATTTAACAGAAACCGCTCGCTGGGAAGTTCGTCTTCTCTGAAACAAATCTCTGATCCAATTGAAACTCACGCGAGGGTATTTCGATACAAATATAAATAATAAAAATAATTATAATCAATCAACTGAATCGAATTGAATGATTTTCAAAAATGGTATTTGTTGTATAATGATTATTATTTTTACTACAATCGTTTCAATCTTATGGACGTTCTTTTCTTCCTTAAATAAAATGTAAAAAAATCCCATCGTCGTTGAAAGCTGTCGTAAATCAAATTTTATCGATTCTCCCGATGCAGCATATTCCGATAACAGCCGATAATTCATTTATC
This sequence comes from Ischnus inquisitorius, assembly GCA_963924025.1. Classification (NCBI taxonomy): domain Eukaryota; kingdom Metazoa; phylum Arthropoda; class Insecta; order Hymenoptera; family Ichneumonidae; genus Ischnus; species Ischnus inquisitorius. The sequence goes on along the minus strand of OZ001251.1, from coordinate 5,854,644 downwards.
GCTCGAGTGTTTGCGTTTCGAACGGCATTGGGAGGAAATAAATATGACGGGCTCGAGTCGCCTCCCTCAGGCATGAGCAAACTAATAGGGTGTCTCCGACTAGGCGAGACTACGCGAGACGATACTCCAATAGTCAGCCGAGCGAGTCTCGTCTCTCGTCGTTGTTTTTCAACCGGGCGTGCAGTACAAATACATCGTCGCGAATCTGGGAAAATGTACGTAAATTGGTACAGAACAAGTGAGCGTTAACCCTCCCCCGCGAGCCCTTCGCCAGCTCGAAAGCACGTTTGTTTGCATCAATGCGAAGATCGAAGTTGTGGTTCTTTCAGAACAACCCACGCACGGTATCTCGTGCACGGGTACCTGGCGCACTCCCGAGACAAGAGGGCTCTCGATGGATCTCGAGTGAGAGATGCACGCTCGCGAGAACCCTCTTCCATATGGGACAGCACGTCCGAGTGGAACACGAGAGAAACGACGGTAAAGCAACTGTCGAGTTTCTCAGCTTTGTATACCCTCGCGGTTATCGATGGCGTGGAGTACCCAAACGCGCTTCGTTGTGCCACTCGTTCGAGGCTCTCGGTGAAATCAATCCGAAGTCACTATCGATCCGGCGGTTCGCCGCTGCTGTTGTTGCGCCTTCCACCTTCGCCCAGCGGAGAGCTTCGTTAGCGCGGCACACTCGCCCACGAGGCTGATGCGCCTCTAAGATCCACCTCGTTAACTCTTCGCTGCCCTCTCGCGCGCTCGCCTGACTCCCTGCCAACTCCGATCTGGGTCAGCGCGCGGAGTCACGGTCCTTTTAGATTTCGCAACAACGCGCATCGCTCGCCTCTGGAGTGTGCATTTCTTTATGCAAATCGCGCGTTTCGAGCTATGCTGAAACGCCGTCGAAGAGATAGCGGCAATCCGTACGATTTCGTGACAAAAAAATTCACTTTGCTCGGTTCCGCGACTAAGGTCAACCTTGAATCGCTCACTACGAAGCACTCGAAGGTCTTGAACCTACTGTTTATTTTGTGCTTTCATTTTCTGATTATATGGATTGAGGAAAAATTTATTCTCTTTGTTAGAAATGAACAGGCTGAATATTGTAAACTTATTTCTTCGCGAGAACAAAGCGAAATAATTATTGACCTCTAATTATATCACAAATGACGTGATAAGAAAATTTTTTTTCGACATTTTTGAAAGATGTTCGTCATTTTTTTAATACCGTTTTTTATACAGACAAATGCCGATTTTCGATGATGCCTAATGAAATTTTTCCGTTTCTCTGTTGCAGACTATCAACGAAGCGCCGTAGTAAGCTGATTTTAGTCGTCGAGGGGGGTGGGGGGAGGGGGAGGGGGGGTGGTACTCAAATCAGCCAAAACGGGCGAGAAAGCAATCTCGCCCCCGCGTAGCTTAGAAGAATTCCCGAGTGCGTCCGAGCTGTCGATAAGCTCAACGGGACTAGCGCAAGTCCCAAGGTGAGCGCCTCACCAGAACCCATCGGCAAAGGAGTCGAAATACCACTCGACAAGACCAAAAATGACTCTATCGTCGCGATTTCGCCGGCGATCCTCGCCGTGCGATCTTCCGGTTTATCGTCTTCTCGCCTGTCTGCTGCTTCCTCTCATCAGCACGTGGTCCAGAACAGTTCCCACAACGGTCGCCGCTCAGGTCTCCGTCGACATAGTCAATCAGTTTCACGATCCGGATGTTCAGCGAATGAATCATCTCGTCGTCGACAAGAATACCGGAAGAGTGTACGTCGGGGCCGTTAATCATCTCTATCAATTCTCGCCGGACCTGAACCTCGTCGTCAAGGTCGTCACCGGGCCCCAGGACGACGCTCTCACGTGCTCGACCCTCGATTGTCCCCGCGAAACGGTGAAGAAGCTCGCCGACGACGTTAACAAGGTTCTGGTCATCGATTACACGACGACAAGACTGATATCGTGCGGCAGCCTCTTCCAGGGCATCTGCACGGCGCGCAATCTCCACAACATCACCGATGTCGTTCAGAAGATCAAAGAACCGGTCGTCGCCAACAACGCGACCGCCTCGACGTTCGCCTTCATCGCGCCGGGTCCGCCGAATCCACCGGTCTCCCAGGTCATGTACGTCGGCGTCACCTTCACCGGCAATTCGCCCTACAGGGCCGAAGTTCCGGCGGTGAGCTCGCGCTCCCTCGACAAGGACAAGATGCTCAATATCGCCGAATCCGCCGTCACGACCGGCACGCGAATCTTCGTCAACTCACTGGCGCGCGAACGTTATCCGATCAATTACGTTTACGGATTCAGCAGCGAGGGCTTCAGTTACTTCTTCACGACGCAGTACAAGGACACCGTCACTTCGGCTTACATATCGAAGCTCGTCAGAGTCTGCCAGGAGGACAAGTACTATTACTCGTACACCGAAGTGCCCATCGAGTGCGCGACGAAGGATCGATCGTACAATCTCGTCCAAGCGGCGTACGTCGGCAAAGCCGGCTCGGTTCTCGCCGGCGATTTGGGCATCACCGCCCAGGACGACGTACTATTCGCCGTTTTCGCGGAAAGTGTCGCGTCCAACAGCGACCGGCCGCTGGAGAAATCGGCGTTGTGTGTTTATTCGTTAAAAGCCATCAGGCGAAACTTCATGAGGAATATACAACGGTGCTTCAGCGGCGAGGGACAGCGGGGATTGGACTTCATCTCGCCGAGCCACAACTGCGTACCAACGGTGAGTTGCGATTTCAATTTTTTTCAAAGTTTATTGTTGCTTTTTATTCTCTCGATGAAAATCAACATCATTGCGCGCACGGTATAAATCCTATGGAAAAAGGACCACGAATTTCGAGTTGATTGAGAAGTGACCTTGAAAAATGTATGCGTATAAAAAAAGTAGTACATGCAGTTATTTCGCTCGAGATTTTTCTTCTCGATCTCGAGTCGCCACGAGTGTCGAGCGAACAGACGAGAAATTAGAAAGGCTCGATCGAGGCTCATTCGCGAATTAGATTCAGTTCGTATTAGGCAAGCAACGGAGGGAAGGCCGTGAGCGAGTTCGATCAAGGAACTATCCGGATGATCCTTGGCGCCGTTCGGCTAATAGCGCAAGCGTCTCGCGAGTTCGTTCGAAAGTGGCGAGTCAAAGAAGGGTATCTATATCTCCGGGAGTACGCAGTACAGACACAGTCGCGCACATCGCCTCGGTGTTAACTCACACAGACATTATCCCGCGCTCTCCGGCGACTGTGCGCTCGAGGATCTCCTCCGTGCAGCTGCGTCAGCGCATTTAGAGATCGTTTTCTCAAGGAAATCCACCGAGCGATGTAACTCGGCCTATGGATTATAACGTCCTTGTACCTATCTCCGCTATTCCTCTCTCGCGCATTTATTACGGTATAAATCAATTGGCCACGTTTCAAACGCTTTGCACTAACTTGCTCGGGCCCGCACGCCTCTGCGGCGAATGGCTGCACCTCTGTTTACGTAACGCGCAAGAAAATACACACGGAAGAGACGGGAAGATCAGAAATGACGATTCCCGAAAGAAAATTCGAGTTTCGAAGCTATCGCGCTCACGATTGTATTACACTGAGAAAAGGATTCATTTGCAGTTAACAAATAAGATTTGTTAACTATTGACAAATGCAGTCGAGACTCCTTTGGCTCAATGAAATGTTACTCGGTTTAACTCGGTTAAAAAAAAGTATTCCATGTTTTTTTGGGGAAGTCCTCTTCAACAATGTTTATCCCAAGTTTGATCACATGCAAAAAAAAAATATAAACTCGTGGAACCATATTTAATTTTTTTACTTTTCTACGATATTCTTCCCGAGAAGTTTCAACGTTATTCGTTCCTCGAATCGCTTCCATTATAAACCTCTCGACGGGATCGATGCCCAAGACGTGTTCGAGTGTCGGCAGAGATCGTGATTGCAGTTCGATTGGCATCGGGGTGGGTAAACATCGGGGCAAAAACTGTGGCGAGAGAGGAGCAGATAAAGAAAGGGATATGGAGACGGGAACGGCTCGTGGGAAGGGAAAATAATGTATTTCGAAATGTCTGAGAAGCAACTTGCGGCTTCGCCGCGAGAGCAGGAAGCTCGAGGATCGAAAGGAGCGACAAGTGTATACAGAGGCGAGGAGAATCGAGGAGCTTCGAGAGAGAGTCGATAAGACGACGGAAGAATAAGACGCGAAGGGGGAACCGGGCGAGGGAGACCGAAAGATAAAGACTTCTTTTTTTTATTTATTTTATTTATTTGCGAACTCACGTCGCTCGTGACGACGTCGACGCAACTCGAGTTATCCGCTCGCTCGCTTAACGCGCTACTTTTTCCTACGTTTTTTTCTTTCGCTACGCGAAGCACCTTCTCCACTCTTCTTTTTTCATCTACTCCGATAAATATACGCAGATTTTATTTTTTCATTACGTTTCTCATCTTCGAACGCATCGCTGAACTTCGCTCGTTCCGCAACGATTGGCTGGGATAAACAGCGAAACATTTTTGTTTTTATTTCTTATTTTGGTATGAAAAATTGTTGACGTAGGAAAGTAACGAGCAGGGGAGATCGCGATCAATATGATAATAGTATAAATAATTTCTCAAAACTATTTTTTTATTAGATTTCGTAATTGAATAAATATCACTTTTAATTCGCAAAACTCTTGCCCAAGAAGTAACATTTCTGAGAAAAAAAAAAATCGTAAATACAATAAACAGGATTTGGTCCGTTGTTCTCCGGGGGGCTGCAAACAATGCCTTCTGACCTCGGGAGCGCGGGGGGAAATTCGCGATTCCGCGGTTTAAAATTTAACGCCCCATGCTTGGGTGGTCTTAATGAATGATGCATACAATGCCTCGAACATTGCACGAGATTGCGGGCGAAGATAAATTCTAAAAGTGTACCGTGCAATTTTCGCGGAACGGACCGAATATAAGTACGAAGTTCAAATATCTCTGTGCACATAAACGTGCAGTATATCCATATCGTATATAGTTGTGTTGACTTAGAGCCCAAAACAGTCAAAACTATTTTAGCTCCTCCGCGCTCGACGTTTCGCTTCAACACGATTGGTTTCGGAGCCGTATCTGTTTTTTCTTTCGTCCCGACTTTCGATTAGTTACGAAATCCGTTCATTCACCGACAGACTAATTTCGTTCCCACGATTACGGAGCGACCAAGAAACTGTATCACCCGTTGACGAAAAAAAAAAAACAAATAGAATGTCGTAACTGATATATTTTAATTTTTTACGCCAAAAGGACGGGTGTTAAATATTTGAAAAAATAAAAAATAAAAAAAAAACTCAACCAAACACACTAATTAATATAATATTTTTTATAATAATAATTGTTATGTTTTATATTTTTTCTATCGGTAAATTTTTTTTTCGTCATCGTCATTCCGTTATTCCGATACAAAAAAAAATTCCAATAAATTACAAGAGGTATCGATGATGGATGTGAAAAAGGAAAGTATCGTTGATCCGGCGAAGAAAAAACAAACGACTCGCGACGGACACGTCCGTCGATTGGTTTCGATCGGCTGCGAGTATTTTCGTTATTGAGATTAGTTCAAGAATTTGGAGGCCGCTGGCTTTGCCCGAGAATGGCAGAAAAAAGAGCTCTGGCGCGAGTGGAAAAACCCTGCGGTTCGGAAATATCGTTCTCGCAAATTATTTATAACGATTTATCTGCAACGCTTCGTCCCACGGGGTGCGCGGGGGCGTTCGGAGGGATGAATTCATTCGTATCGCTCGGACTATGCCCCACGAGCGTCGTACTATCGCTTCATACAACGCTATATTAGAGCCAGAGTCCAACCGCTCGACCTATCGAGAAATAACGCGGCAATATCGCATCCGCTGGCAATTCCCGGACGCGACGCTTTTTATAATGGGCGATACGTTGAAAAAAAAACAAAAAGAAAAAACGAAAAACAAGCAAAAAGGTTAAATGTGTTTTCTCTCTCGCCCGCGCTCTCGGACGATACACGATAAATAAAGGATTAACCGAGCGATGAAAGCGCGAGTAACCCTGCGCGCTCTCGCTCGGGCGACCGCCCGCTTCGAAGGCCAATTTACCCCCCTTTACTCTTTGCACGACCTTTTAATTTGTTTGGTCGATCATTAAGAATTAACCATGTTTTTTCTTTTTCGTGCCCGCACTTCTGCGCTCTTGCCAAGCTTTTGTTGTTGTTGTTGTTTTTTTTTTCATCGATGTTTGCCTCGCTCGCGTGTTTGGCATTCGAATGATTTTTCCCGGGGCTTAAAATTCTACGAGGGTGCGATTAACATTAAAGGGGATTAAAACACTCGCTCGCACCGTGAACGCTGCAAACGGTCTTTGAAATCAATGCGATGATGGAATGATTTCGATGACGATTGATCCTTCGAGTACTATTCACTTTTTTAAAATTATTTCGTTCCATTATCTCGACATTATTTTCATGGGCCAATTTGTTTTTCTGCAAGAAATTATTTCAACCGGTTTTGAAAAAAGCTTTCGCCTTGGTTCGGTCAACCCGAAATACACTCTTAATCGTTCCCCGACGTAAATACACGAATCGACGATAAATCAAGACAAATAACAAGGCACGAGGACGAGAACAAGGGGTCGAGGAGCAACGAGATTGCGTTGAACGAAACTTATTTATCACGGGCATTGCCCAATCATTAAATTTGTTTATTCGCTCGACGCGCGACATGGGGAATTTTGCGCTCGCCGATGGCGATATAGAAACGAGCAGAAAACGAACGTTTCGCGGAGCCCTTATCTACTACGATAACTCACTTTAATATCCCAATCGTGCCAATTCTCGGGGGCGAACTCGAAGCGATATTTTTTATCTTTGCCTAATCGACGGTTTTTTTTAAATATACTAAAAAAACATTATAATATTCCGTCGACGGCGCTCACCATCGTTAATTGATAAACGAATTATTTTTGCCAAGAAGTAATTAACGAATAAATAATTCATTCGTGCTAACTTAACATTAGTTCGAATGACGAAGAAATGGCGATTCGAGAAAAAAAATTGAGGTTACAAGATTTTTTTATATATTTTATTGCAACGACTCGAATTGGCCAAGATTCATGCGCGTTCGCAGCGAATAGGTCAGTTTTTCATGTTCCATCGAATCGTGATTATCGCGTTTCCTTCTCGCGTTTTTTCTACCCCGATTTCTCGAGTCTTTGTCCATCACCGCTGACAATCGACGTTCGCCGAGCCGGATATGCGTAATTTATTTTTCGCTTCGCTCCTCTAGGACGCGGGATGTGATGTGGTATTTTTTTATCCCCTCGACAGGATGTGCACTTTGAGTTTATCGATGCGCTATCATGTCCAGGATTCGACTGTCCTCATTTCCAGGCTAATTTTGTCGCACGAACGCAAAGAGATATCGCAATCTTTTTGAAACAATTCGCGAGAAATTCTTCCGGAGAATTCAGAGCGATGCATACATTATAATTTTCATCAAAACAATTTATTCAATTATTTTCTTATTAACACAATTACGCAATGTAATCGTTTATTTCGCTAATCCCTTTTACATTTATGATTCGGGAAATAAATCCATAACAAAATTATTATTACGGATCGATCCGCTTAATAACAAATAACTGCGGCTTAAATTAATAATATTCCCCGGAAATTAATTAATTACAAAGATTTCGTGGAAGGTCCTTATTTTTCGAAAAATAAACACATCGCCGGATTTGAATTTTTGATAGTCGCGACAAAAATTACATTTTCCGCGCTCCAATATTCATTAATTATTTTACAATGTAGGATATGTTTTTTTTACTCTCAAAAATGTTTACAGCACAAAACAAAAAAATTGCCAAAAATAAAAAATTGACGAATTAAAGTGAAAAAGTTCAGAAACGTAAAAAAAAAATTTCATTGAAAATTAATGGAAGAAATCCTTCCATAATTGAGAGAAATGTTCTATTCTTTGGATTTCATCTTCCGTATTGTCCGATATCTTCCAAAATTGCTTTCTCAAAATCCTAACCATAACCTTTATGTCCTCTCGTTCTCTCTTCGGTGCCTTGAGAAAAGGCTCGAAAAGAAAACAAATTACATTACTCCGAAGTCCTTTGCCTTACTGCGAGTTTTATCGTTTTGGGAATAGAACGGGTTAGAGTGCCATGAGGATAAAGCTTCGGAATATATATACTAAAGAGACTTACCGTATAGACATACATTTATAGAAGTGGTGGGGCAGAAGGGGGCTGGCGACGGGGATTGTCGACGGGGAGTTTTGAAAGCGTTGCGCGCGCGCTCTAGTGCCCGTTTTACCCGATCGCGGTAGCTCTCTCGGCTCTCTCGCTTTATCGACGTTTACGATTCGCGTGTACGTGCTCGAAGGTAACGATCGCTCGTTTTCTCTCCTCTCCCTAAACCGCCCGCTCTCGCGTTTCCCTGTGTCTTTCACCGATTCCACCTCGCTTGCATTCTCTCTCGTGTGCTTTGCCCCATCGTTCGGCGCTAAATCCTCGTTCGGCTACGTAGCGCCGTTTGTAACTCACAGCCGAAGCCAATCATCATTGATGCTGACTGACGGGGAGAGCGGAGCGAGGGGGGGTGGTTGAGGTTGGGGGAGGGCGTGGGGAGCACGTAAAGTATGAGTAGATGCGATGTCGAGGTATAAACGTAGGTATAGGCGAGGAGAGAGTGAGTTTCGCATCTGGGTACAGAGTAACAGCTGCACGGATTCCTGATCGTTGTTCCATGAATGGCACATACGAATAGTACGCCTCTATGTCGGGTTCTTCGGTGTTTCGAGCAACCGAAACGATTCGACCTTTTGCACGGCAAAGGATACAATGCTCTTGAAGTACTGTATGCGGATGCGAAGCTCGTAAATGAACGAGCGAGCTCCCGAGGAGTCGGATCGGTGGCTTCCCTTTCATCGACGAATTACCACCGCGCGGATGAACGAGCCCGAAGCGACGAATTCTCCGTTCCGAAATGCTTGCGGAATTTTTATTTTTTTAAATATTGATGCATGTCGTCGCCAATTGGCTGTTCTTTTTCTTTGCTTAGAACATTTTGAGCTAAGAGGAGACTTAGAATAGAATATTTTCGTCAAAGGGGTTTCCGGAGGGCATTTAGGGCCGAAATTATCGTCCCAAGTTCAAGGTCAAGATCGAAATGAAGTTCGTACTCAATGGACAAGATACAGTTCCAATTCAAGTTTGAACTTGGCACTATAAATTTGGCCCTTGAAATATTTTAAGCCAATGGGGGCTTGGGATATTTCGGGTCATGGGGTCTCACAGACCCCTCAGGTCCTCCAAGTTCTCCAGCGCAGAGAAGCGCTCTCGGTCTCCTCGATTCTTGTACACGTTGGTAGAATCTTTTTATCTACACAGAGAGAGATATATATATATGCCAGTTGTCTGTACATAGATGAGTTTCGTCCGCACGCGAAACTGTCCTTCGAGGAAGCTCCTTCGCCATCGAATACGATGAGACTAGTTGGCTTACCGGAAAATTGCGCATTTAGGTGCGCACCAACGTAGAGCGATTGAGCGACCCCTTGCAGTTGCTCGTCCTGTAGCGAATCCCACTTCGATGCTCTCCGTGTGTGAATCTGTATGCGTCCAGCGCACATAAGTCCCATGATCGGAGTCTCGGAGTAGTCGCGTTGTAGTCTCGACGATCGCAACCGGAATCTCAACCTCTTCTTGTCATCTTGCCCTTGTCGTGCATCCTCGGCGTTTGCTTCGTCGCGCACACGTTCGTTCATCACGACCGGTCGGACACACGTCTCCGGGTCCGAGTTCGCACTGCCGGAAGGGACACTCCGTCCCGGAGATTTCGTGAAACATTCGGTCGTCCGAGTTTTCCGTGGTTCCTCCGCTTCTGTGCGACACGTTCAGCGACAAAATCCCGGCCACGATCGTGATCCAGCGGACCGCTCTCGCGGGAACTGCGAACCTACGTGCGAATTCTTGAGGCGTATCGCTGCAGCTCCAGCCCGAAGTGAGATTCCGAGCGAATCTCGTTTCCCCAATGGAAGAAACATCCGAAAGATGATAAAAATAATTATGAGACCAATGTGAAAAGGGAATAAAAGAAAGAATTTCAAAATTTCACAATTTATAAAAATTCGAGAAGTAATAATAACGATTAAATAAATGATAAAGGTAATGAAGAGTCGAGAACGGGAAAAATAATGAAAAGATAACAACGGTAAAGGCGACGAGTAAAAAAGAGGTTCATACACAGACGTTTGTTCAATTTTTCTTATCCGAGAGGCGAAGCTATTTCGCGCAGCAGACGTGTGATTTCCGCGAATGGACGTGTGGAGAAAACGAAAAGGTCGTTCCCGCAAGGCGACCGGGTAAAAACGGCGCAAGAACCGCGAAGTCGTACCGGCTCGGCCGGGCAGGGGTGTGGGCAGGAAAGGTACGAGCTTGCCGAATGCGTATAACCAAGTACCCGCGTGTTTTTGTTACGATATGGCGAGTCCGAGAGTCGAGTGTACCGGGAGTACACACGGCGCACAGGTCGCATAGCAATCGTCGTACTGTTATGTGCCTTTCCTAGAGTTCTCGGAGCGGGAGGGAGGGCGGGGGCCTCATCTGGCTGGTTGCACCACGGTCGCCTTTGCTAGGTGGCGATTGTTTGCACGCCTCGCGTTCAATCCTTCGGGCTCGACAAAGGAATTCGTCGTCGACGAAGGCGAAATAAGGGGACGGAAAGCCGGGAACGAAGTGACCGAGATTAGAAAGGTAGAAAAAAAAAACGAAAAAAGAAAAAAATCGATACAAAAAAAGAAAAGGCGAGTGACCGCCGGTCGAAACGGCGGGTGCGGAGGCGCGGAAGCGAGAACTGTCCGCGCGCGACTCGGCGAGGAGAGAAAACGAGAACGATCGAGGGTTACGAGAGAAAACGAGGCAGGCCGGGACCAAATGGAAGGAAGCGGTGCGAAAGCCAAAGCTCGGAGAAAGGTAGAGATTGAAGCGCCCGAAGGAAGTACCGAAGAAGTAGTTGAGGCAAGGAGAAGAAAGAAATAATCGTAGGAGAGAGAAAGATGAGGGAAGGAGCGAAAAAGGAGAAGAAAAGAAAATGAGACGGTTCTCGGAGTCTCGCGTCACGTTTGAGGGAAAAGCCATTCGCGCAAATTGGATGGCCACGCGTTGGGCAGAACTAGAGCGCGGGCGCGATCCGAGGAAGCTAGAGCACAGCCGCCGCGAGACCGTACCATGCAATTAAAAAGTTTCAACCGGAGGAGGGTAAAAAAAAACGTCCCGAGCTCTCCCAACGGCCACGAAGCGCGGGTAGGCCCCCGTTGCCTCTCGGAGAATCGGGGTTAGAATCCCAGAAAGCTAGGAAGAGGATGAAAGGGCAAGAAACTAGCGGGGCAATTGTTCCATGGGCCATTTTACTCCTAGGCGGTTATGGAAGTCGGAGATGTTCGGATTGCGCGAGGCGGAAAACGGCGGAAAGAGGAGAGGGGCCTTCGGGGGGTGGCGAGGCACTAAATCTTTGGCGAAGCTTTTGCACCGGAGTTAAAAGCATTTTTAATTGCCTTTTCTTATTCCCATTGTTTGTAATCAATTTCTCTTGTTCGTTTGTTTTTGTTCTCGGGAGAGAATTTAAATTTTTATCGAATCGCGGGAATGCGATTCTGCAGAGATCCTTTTTTTTTTTAACACTTCGAATCATTACGAAAATTAAAAAAAAAGGACCGAATAGCCGATGTCTCGGTGCGTTCGACGATGGCGAATGAAATTGCCATCGCAGCGTACGCTGATGTAGCTCGGGCAACGTCAATTCATGCTCTTTTGAGGGTGTGCGAGGGCATGGCTTTGGTCCGAGTCTCTGGCATTTTGCCGAGATACGCCTCCCGCAACAAGCACAGCAGTTGCAGTTGCAATTTCAGTTGCCGGCCGCGTCGAATCGGACGTAACACAGCAATGTCGGCAACCTCGGCATAGAGTGCCGAAGCTTTCACTTCGGGCGTCAGTGGACTCGGCGGGGCCGAGGACGAGTTCCAGTTGTCGGATCCGGCGACCGAGATACTTCCGGGCTACAAGGTCTGCGAGCTCGTCCGGATCTGCTTGTCCGACGCTGACGCCGCGGGAGATGCACGTAGAGCGCAGTTCTATAAGAGCTGCAGCAGCAAGAAGAAGAAGGCGAACAAGAAAGAGCAGAAGAAGCTGGCGGGGTAACAAATAACGGGGTTTCTGTGTGTTCGAGCATCCAAACACCAATGGCGCAACTCTCGCCTACTTTCTCTCAATCGTCCTTCGACGAAACCGCACCGCAGCTATTCTAATCATAGACAAGCAGCATCTACTTTTACTAATGATTCTCAGCAAAAAATGCCATGTCGCAAACGCAATCCCGGCGAAATTCGACCTTCTGACACGCTTCAAAAAACTTTGATTCTTTTGAAACATTTCAAAACACACATTATGAATCATTTTCAACTACCTTCTTATTCATTTATTAATTTCTTTATTTAGAATTCTCATTGATATCATTATTATTATTGTTCTGATTGTTTTCATCACAATAATGGTTTTGGTCCTTTTCTTTCTTTTTTGAGTTCTTCAAAATTGGGACCATTTGCCACGAATATGGCGCTGGTCGTATCTGTTTCGTGGCATTTATTCCATCGGGCCAATCAAAGTGTCTTAAAGTCTCATCTTCAAAGCAAACCCGAGGGATCGAGGGAGGATTCTGATAGAACGAAAAATAGTTTCCTCCCGTCCGACAGAAGGGTTATGTCCCCGCCATAAATCTTCGATAAATCGATGTCGCAGCGGTGGAAGAAAGGGGCCTTCTCGGCTCGATATGGTCGGGTGACAAGAAAATTCCGCTCTCGTGGCAGACCTTGCCTGCTGCTGCGGAGAGGGTTACGTATCCGAAAATCAATCGGGTGCTTACCATTTACCGCAATCCTTAAGACCCCGCAGGGTTTGACCCTCTCGACCGGAAGGCACATAACCGTATTACTCGATTTTCACCGGTACATAGTCCTACCTCGTACATTGCCATTGCCCACCCACCGGGGGTATCCGCGCAACGTACGAATTACACGACCTGCATGCATCGTACGTTGAGAAACAAATGGACACATCTTACACTGTTCTACACGGCAGGACGATGAGAGGATAGGCCACTCTGTGTCTCAGCAATCGATGTATTCGAAACTCCTTTACTCGTCATCCGGAATTACCTGCCCTTAGCCACGTCCTCCCATCCGATGACCTTCTATAAATAAGGATTAGCGTGTTCGGGTCAATTATAATGGAAATTCGCCCTCCAACAGTTCCCAGAAATATCGACTCGCGTGCAGGACATTCATCGTCTCGTTCCGGTCCAGAAAACGCACTTCCAATGCTAGGGCCAACAACGAAAAATTTGCGTTCGAGACATATTTACCACGAAAAAAAAAAATTTGAAATTTTTTATGACGAATTCTTCTAATACTTTCATGTTAATGCTTAAATTGAATATTTCTATTCAAATTTCATATCGTATTTGTTTATCAAAACAATTCAGTGTGATTGAGTGGTAAAAAAAAACACGATAATAGCGATAATTGGCAAAACAGATACGATTAAAAATCGTCAATTTCGACCAAAAAAAAGCCGCTAAAATAATTTCACAACAATTGCGAGTTATCAGAGCCGTTGATACCTTTAATTACGCAAAGGAGCCGGGAGAATCTTATCGAAAAGCCTATTGTCTGGCTCGCGAGTGACGACGATCGCGAGGGTGAAAGGCAAAGCGCGGGGAATCCCTTAAGGGCATCGCGTAAATCCTCGCGGCACTCGTCGCCGGCGCGGAGGGTGGAGGCGCGAAGACTCCGGGGAAGGAGTAAGTTTGAGGAAGAGGGACGAGGGCGGCGAAGCAATTTCCATTCGAAGACACCGATTTATTCTCAGACCGTCACCGCATTCGATGGTGAGACACTTCGCTCGGCGCGCGGCCCGCGGAGGTAATGGATCTTTCGGAATCTCGGCAAATATCCCGCAGTATCCGGTCGGATCTAATTATGAAAAGAAGGATTGCCAATAAAATTCATTCGGATTTTTCGCGGAATCTCCACGTGCGAAGAAGCTTGAATCGTGTTTCTGCTTTTTTGTTTTAATTTCTCTTTTTTTTAAATTCGTTTATTTTATTTTATTTTATTCTAGTCGTTTTTCGCGAGTGAATCGGCTCATCGATTTTCACCACGACCGGTCCACTCTAGTCCATTGAATGAGCGCGCTGTTCGGCTGTATTTTCTATTAAAAGTTTCAACGATGCCCCCAGTAGAGTTCATCGAGATAGCCGAGCAGTGAGCTTGAATAGGCGATGATGGGAGCAATCCGTTCGATAATTATTCAAGCTGTGACCGGGCGCGTGATCAAAGCTTCGGGCGTTACCGCTCTCGCTTCCGCTTTGTTTTTGAATCCCCCCTTTTTTTTTTTCTTTTTTATTCTGTTATTTCTATTCTCATCTCAGTTCGACTCGTGTGTTTTGCGCGCTCGGCGAGCGAGTTTAGGCGCAAAAACTAATGGGTCAAATCGTCTGCGATCGATTCGAGCCGAAGTCGACGATTGTTCCTTTTTCTTTCGTTTCGTTCCGCTTCGCGAATATCCGCAATTAGAAAATCCGAAATTCGTGTAGTCGATCCTACGGCAAAGCTATATTAATTAATAATTAATAATAACACGAATTATAGGAATTATTATCACTATTATATGATAATGAAAACCCATATTAATCGTTGATTTTACTTCGATTTCTTGAGCCATTCGAGCTAATGGCAATTTTTCATTTTTATCCAGTCCGCGAGCAGACTATTCGCCCAATTTTTCTCGTTTATTCGATACGACGCCCTATGCGAAATCCAGTACGCACGAATGTGATTACGCTGGGCTATGACCGACGAACGCTCGAGACCGAATCCGATAAAGTTCAACGTTTCGTCAATGTTGCGATTTCCGCAATCGCATATATTTTCCCCCGTTCGCTGGAGCTCGAAAAAGAAAATTGGTTACTCGCAATCGCGAGAAATTAAAAATTGTCCACCGTCATTTCATGGCCATGCGTGTCGTCGAGTTTCAATCGAATTCATTCGACCCTTTGGGTGCGCTCCACTGAGTACGAAAAAAAAAAAAAAAAAACTGAAAAAATGCTCTATTTCCATGCACGGTGAAAATTCGTTCGGTCCGAATTACCATAGGTAGGATATTGTCGAAAATTCGTCAATTGCATTTTTTTTCATAAATCGATTGACGCGAATTTTCATCTGGGCGTTGATGAAATCGCGGCGCACAAAGTGTGTCGATGGCGATGAGGGAGGAAGGAGGAGGTGACGAAACGAGGACCACCCGGGTTCCGGAACGGTGGGCAAGCCGCCGAACGCTGACAGGGCCCTCGATGACGATAATGCGAAGCGAGAGGGCTCGACTAGCGCAACAGGCCGGAAATATTGTGAAATAGATAGACGCCGATAGGATTGTATCTGAAAGGGCGCGGAAGCGAGATAGAGCGGGCGACGTGTGGGAGACGGAAGAGGGACAAAAAAGGAATGGAGAAAAAAGAAAAAGGGAGCCCGACGAGCTCGGGGGCCATCGGCGGAGAGAGGAGATGGAGAGAGAGCCATGAATGAAGATCCTGGACCTTCGGCCGCCATTCTCTTGGCTTAGGTTAGGGTGAAACGGGGATAAAAGCTCCGCGATACTCCTTCGGGCTTGCCGAGAACGCTTCTTCCCGGGTTCAGAGGAGAGTTTTAGAACGCCCGCGGAAAATACTGCGCTGAACGAGGATCCGGAATAACGAATCCACTGAAATATCCCGGATCTTGCGCCGGAGTAAAATGCCGAATAGACGGGAATAGGGATTTCGGATATTTGATAGAGGATTTACCCATTTTTTATGGACTTTCTTCGCCGATCGATCGACGACTGAAACTTGAAATACCGGTGAATTTGCGAATAAATTATATAGAGATTCGGATTAATTTTAATGCAAAGAAAATAGAATATCGGAAAAATGATTAAACCCCGGAAAATAGTACTTGAAAAACGTCTAAAGTTATGCAAAAACGAGAATCTGAAAATAATTCGACTATATTATTAACGCGTGGAACTAAATAAAATTGTAGTCTTTTTTCTATGAATTCTGACACAATGGGGCCATTTCATTCGAAAAAAAAAAAGTAGTATATATTTTCGTCTGCCTCGGAATTCTAATAAACTGGCGCACACTCGAGTAATATGAATTCTTCGAAAGCAATTCCCAGGTATCTTGGTGCAATGGCGGAAGAGTGAGTCTCCCGTTGGATTCGGCAGTGCCCGAAATGGAAGTATAACGAAATTAGAATAATAATTAATTCACGAGGCAGACAGTGTTGGATGTACGGTCGTAAAGGATTCCGGTGGGGACCGAAGGGGAGGAAGAACGAGGAGAGAAAACAGAATCGATTCCCTACGTAATTTACAGGACGGCGGGGTTTTACCGTTGGTACATAAATACAAAATTGTGAATTCTGTTGATAGCAGAGAAATGAAATCTCGTTGTGAATTCCCCGACGGGATCTGCGCTCGCACCGGCGCTTCCTGCATTCGCGTTGGTCAATCCGGGCCCTACGAACACTGCATGCGAAAAACTTGGGGGAATTTCGCGTAGGTGACACACGGAGATACAGTGAAAGCTCCGTTAATGCATCCGCGCTTTGAAATTCGCGCGACTACTGCAAATTTCATCGTCTGCTTCACGATTTTCAAAAAAAATTCAAAAAGCACTTTTGCTTTTTTTAAAAATGTATATTAAAAGATGTACGGAATTCGGCGATTTTGTATAATTAATACGTTAATAATTATCGTAGAAATACATTCTAAAATCCGTCCATAATATATACCACGTTTCATTTAAAAGATATATATTCGATATTGCGAAATTTTGTACTTTCCGTCGAAACGTTTTACGAAAGGATTTTCTACTGTGGCACGAAAACGAAGCAACGCATTCGATTGGCGACGAAAGGATCCAAACAAACTCGTATATTGAAACTTTAATTTTTACGACAGGGTTAGAAACTATCGGAAAACGCTTGATAGCGCAACAAACGAATTGGAGAAATTTCACATTGTCGTATAAATTTCTATTCTATGGAAATATTTATTCGCTATGCATTTATCGATTTTCATCGGAAAGACCGAACTGCTGGTGTCGACTAAACTTCGGACCCGGTCGGGAAACTCGATTCAATATATCATCTTCAAATGTGTACAATAGCAGTGTTTGTCAAAGTGTTTGTACGCCGAGAGCGAATCAACCGGACATTAAAATCGCTCGAATAAACTAATAGACTTTACGGTCCGTGCATTGCCGACTTCCGGCCTCGTCTCCCTCCGTTTATGTACCATCGATAAACATTCGGCAGTCAATATCACATTAATATCTGATCCGAATACGTAAAATATAAATAAAAGTTAACGAAATTCGGATTTGATTCAGCATTTTTTTTGTAATTTCTTTTTTTGCTCGGAATAAAATTCAATATTCATATTGTTTGCTTGAAAAAAATATATATTTGAAAATAAAATATTGATAATGAAAAAAAGATGAGATGAGAATAGAAAATGGAAAATGGAAATGGAAATGAAAAAAAACTTCACCAGAAGATCCGGAGAAACAAAAAACCCTTTCGATTGTACCTCTAAATTTGAATTCAACTAAATTTGAAACCTCATTAACAAAACGAAAAAATTGAAAAAAGATTCCAACGTTTCTCTAATCATGCTGAAATGAATTTCCGATTTCAACATTCTCGATTGAGTTTCGTGCCAGATGAAAAAAAGTTCGATAGTTGGAAATTCTGATTTATCTTCGCAACGCGACTGAAATCGCTTATTTCTATGGGAGTGCTCGTATGTCGAGGTCGTAAACGATCGAAAAAAAATTGAATATACAAAAAAACATGGACAAAAAAAAGTAAAAACTGTCTGAATTGCAAAAAAAATTACGATATATACGACCGGTTGTGTACGCAGCGTATTCTCGTAATTTCCTGTCGGGGATCGGCGAAATCGTGTAGATCGCGTTGCAACATTAGTTTTCGCACCGAAACGCGTGTCGTCAACGGGGTACGCGACAAGACGAGCGGTGTGTCGCGAACGCGAGGAATTCGCGTCGAATAGTAAATTTCAATATCTGTCTTTTTCCATTTCCGAACTTTCGAGCCGGCAGAGTCGAGGCGGGCAAGGTTGTGCGCACGGTAAAATACGGTAGGGTGAATCGAACGCGTCGCCGCGAATTCGCTCTTGAAGTGCCGGAGGGTATAAAGATCTTTTCGTCTCCCGAGGGCGGGAGAGAGAGCTCTCGAGTATTTTTATTTATTTTTTCCAGAATAAAATCTCCTCCATGCAGATGGATCGCAGAGGAGTCGGTGTTCGATCCGATTTTCGAGGTATAAAAAAAGGAAATCTGTTAGAATTCACCCTCGGATGTAATGCGGATCCCTCTGTCGCTTCCCTTCTTCTTGACTCCCGCGCGATCATGTTTATTCCGCATCGTTTTCAAATCGAAATAATGACTCCGCGACTCAATCGGAACTCTCCAAGCGGCATTTTTCCCTCTCGCTCATTGTTGAAGGGATTCTTGTAGTACCTATTAGGGCGCACGCCATTATATCCTTCTTATCGACGACGGAGGATTTCCCTCCGTTCCCTTTTCGTCCGGCTTTTTTATGCTCTGTCGAGGATGAGAGATCGAAGCAATCTGTTTGTTGTTCGCCGGTTAAACGTGGGGTGGGTTTTTTTTCCTGTTCACAAACTAATTACGAAGGATACAAATTTGGATAGACGCGGAGAAAGATTTTATAAATCCACGTATATTTACTACAAAAACATTACAAGGTCTTTTACTTTGAAAAGTAAAACATCTTGTAATGATTGTTTCTTCTCCCTTTTTTACGCGTCTGAAGACTTCAAAAAATAAAAACAAATGTAATGCATCGATGCGAATAAAATTTAAAACGATTAATTTCACAATCGAATAACGATTCACTGTAAAATTACATGACGGAGTTAAAATTGAATTTAATGCATGCGAAATGAAAGCCAATGCACTATCATGTCAATCATCCGCCGCGAAAATTAATGATTGAAATTCATGTACCAGCACGGAATTTTAATCTTATTGTTTATGCAAAACCAATATCCGCGAGCTCGCTAAATTTCAATATCCTTGCAGTGTAAATCAAAATGAAATGCATCGAAGTCGTTAAAATCGGAACGTTGATAAAAATTGCAGGCATAAAGTGAAGACAATGTTCTCACCGTTACAAACATCAGCAGTGAATCTCTATAAGGAATTCCAGAAGCAATCATAAAAAAATGTAGTCATTTTTAATATTAATAATAACAATAATTTTAGCTTCCGTCAGATATTTTTTCATTGTCTACGGAGATAAAAAAATCTCGATGATGAAGACAGAGGGAAAAAAGTGCAACAGGCCGGAAGTGCACGTCGAGTTGGACTGACGTCGATATTATATGGTGGCTGCAATGCGTAGGGTCGGTTGGTTGGCTCGAGTCCTTTGTTGATGAGCCATTCGATAGGGCGGCGAGGGGTGGGTGGTTGTAGAGAGGGGCAGGGGGGATTAGTCGTCACTTACACGTTCTCATGGCCACATAGTCCTGTATACCTATGTGCATACTCGGAGGAGCACGCACCTTCGCACTTAGCCAAGTGCAACTCCCATCAGATAGGTAACCCCGTCCGCGCACACATTGCCGGCGCGTTATCATTGTCGGAGCCTCTCCGGTGTGCCCTCTTGTTGCTCATGGCACGTGTAATACACACACGAAGGGAGGGATGCTCGATGGCACGCACTCCGTGCCATGAAGCAGCACGAATATACCGCATACCGGGAGGGGATCGACGGATATAAACCCTTCGGGTGCATAAACCCCGGGACGGGTTTCGGGGCCGCGGTATTGAAGATGAGTGGAGGCCCGGATGGATGCGTACTCGGGTTCATTTATATATTCCGAATGAAATGAGTATTTGAGTACGATCGTTAAATACAATGAGTTTCGTACCTTCTATTTTGTACCGAAAACACCTAAAGTACGGGTGCGGCTTCGGAGGGAAGGGAGGTTAAACCTTCGAATAGCTCGAGGTACATGCAATTCGTTTGGATCATTGAGATGGAAGAGGGTTGCGCTGAAAATAATAAATAATCCAACGAGAATAGCCCGAAGCCGAAAGGTCGTAGGTGATTCGCTCGGGTTGGAGCGAAATCTATTCCGGATAAGGCATCAAGGGCTAATGTTACACCTATTTCTAACGAGGTTTTCACGCCTTATCGAGCTTTCACACCTTCGAAGCTACTCATTGTTGCTCTGATGTCAGAGTTAAAATCGTGTAGGTTTTTCAAACCAGTTGGTCTAAAAAAAGTAGATACATAGGATTTACAAAGAATGTAGGGAGTCATTTTTATGAACGCAGTATCGTTACGATGGAACATAAACAATTGGAGCTTTTGTCAAAAAATTGTAATATCAAGAAGTAATATTCTAGCCACGAAACGCTAGTATTATTATATTTCGCAGTATGGCAATAACGCTGCAATAAACGTATCGCACTGCTTACCCGTTACAGGAACATTTTATATGATTCTGAAAAGTCTTTAAAAAAAAAAGTTCCATGTCGCCCGATCCAATATCCCGTCTCCCATCAAGGCGGCGAGGAGGTACCTTTATTATTTCGTTCCTTTGATCCGTCGGGCTCGGCGCTCTACGGTCATTCACTTTTTCCTTTCTCCTCCTCAACGTCAACTCCACAGTTCCGAGCACGGTTGTGTTTTGTACCGATAGGCGGGTACCGACGCCGATAGGGACTGGAAAAAAAAAAAATGAGATGAAATGAAACGAGAGAGGATGAGAAAGTAGGCGAGGGTGGCCCCCGTTCCCGCGACACCAGAGAACTACGGGGATAGCAGGGAATAGAGTATTACCGAAAAAGCTCCAGAAGCACCTCTCGCTCGCTTTGACCATTCTCTCTGATTCCCCCCATTTTTTTTTTTCGCGACTACACTATCGCCAGTTCGACAGTAGTCATAGTTGCGCCGGGCGCACACACGTTAAACAACAGATCGAAGAATTTCCAGTGAATTTTTCGTCCCCATTCGCAGCGTGCGGACAATGCTTTGACGAGGCGGAACACCGAGCCCCGTAATCATAACTGGCTATGCCGAAACGAATCTACGTTTTCGGGAAAGAGGCTCTCTTTTTTTTCCCCTTCTCTTATTGGGCTTTTTCTTTCACTCGATTTTCTATTTATTCGAGCTTCCATCAGCTAGACAGAGCGCAAAAGGATTGATTGAATGCAGGCGGTATAAACTAAATCTGTGCATTCCCGACCGGCAGTCTGTACACAATCCGGTTTTCGTTTTTTTCCTTTTTTTTCGCGTTTCATCAATCTCTCTTACCCTCGTTGGGGCGCGTGCTTCCTATATCGAGACCCGTACACGGGAGTCGCATTCGCGAAGTTCGCAAAGTTTTGGTGCTTTAATTTTTTTACTGCAAGCGCCGAATTACATTTTTTCGTTTGGCCGGAATTTTTCAGATTTTATAATTTTATTCTAATTAATACAAATCATTTGCATAAAAAATAAAGTTTATCAGTAATTTGTTTATTTATTATAATTAATTATCCAATTGTTATTCTCAATGATTTTCGTAGACTTTCATAATTATAGAAAAAAAAATGAAATTTTCTTCAAGCGATTCGAATCCACGAAACTCGCGCCCGGTCTTGAAAGGGCTTATCTTCGCGGTGTACACGGGCGATATAACTTCGCGAGATTTTGCACGGGATACGCGCGCGAAGCGTGACCCGGGACGAATGAATATTCATCGCGATAGTTCGAAAGATGTAGAACTTCGCGAAATTTCATTCCGAGTTAACACAATCGTCGTGAAAATCTCGAAACTCTCACTCTCGTTCGGCTCTCTCGCGCTTCTTCGTGTTCCTTTAGCGCTGTTTACCGGCGTTATCGTTCTTTCTCCTGTCGCGTGCCCTTTTCGGCTCACCTTCGTGCTAACTTAGACGCGAGAACGTGCCAGCAGGTGCCAAACGTCTTATCTCCTTCCGCAGACAATGCACAGTTGCAGCGAAGATGAGGAAGCCTCGAAGAATCGTCCGACAAACGTCGCTTTGTCTCGCGCAGAGCTGACCGGGGCCATTTGACGAATACGCGTAAAAAAAAACTGCAAATTTATTTATTCATGATTTACGAATGAAAAAGTTAGTCGAAATATTTTTCTATCAACAATATTTTGCTGAGTCTCAATATTTTTGTGATTTCAAAAAAAAAAAAAATTCTCGGATGAGAAGAATTGGAATGTATTGTTTTTTTTTCCAATGCGTCGACTCGCCCCGGTCGCCTTTATCGTGCGAGAGCGACTCTCACGCTTTCGCTTTCATTGAACAAAGCGAAATAATAACTGAGTCACTCGGTCACTCGTTGCTCGCTCACGTTGCTGCACCGCGCCAGCTGGTTTCGCCGGATCTATCGGTTCCAGCGAATTCTATTCCGTCATCGAGAGAGTTCGAGCGACACTTATAGAGTCGGACTCTCCGGGGAATTGCCATAATCTCTAACGACCAGCGGTTAATTACCGTTCCGTCGCAAAAGTCTTGCTCTCGTTCGGCTGGCCGTCAATGCGTTCTTGAGAAAGCGAGGAAAAGGAAAAACGTTCGTCGACTCGCAACTGTGTGTCCGGAAACGTCCTTTTGTCTCTTGTCATTTCGAGCATTACTCGGTCGGGGCTCGCGACAATAGCAGTAAAAAAAAATTACCAGACAGACCGATGGGCGGGCTTAATATACTTTTTTTTCTCCTCTCCCAACTCGTTAACTTAGCAGTTCTTTGCCTCGTTCTTTGTATTAATAATTCTCTGCTTCTTGCATTTCTACGAGCGCCCGTTCTTGCCGAGATCGAGAGTCAGCAGCCGGCAAAGCCGGGGACAAACGTTGCAAAACACAGAAGCGGAGGAAAACAATTTTCTTACGTCATAATCGTCCCGCTGCCCGCGACTCCAGACCCGAGAATAAATAGCCAACACAGTTGCACTTTTTTTCAATTCTTTTATTTTTTTTTCATAGTACGCTTCTGACTCTGTATGTGTTGGCGACTTCACGTTTGTTTCACGGAGAGCGAGTCTTGCAGATTGCAGCAAAAAGATATTGTATTCCGCAGTGCCGGAACCTCGCCTATCTCGTACTTACATTAATCATCGCATTTTTTTCTAATTTTCAAAAATACACTGCCCGGTTAAACGTGCTGACATTGCAACATTTTTTTTTACGATTGAGAAGGGAACGATCCTGAATGATCCCGTTTAAAATATTCACAAGGCTTTGATCCTGATTTTTTTTCCACCAAAAACCTGTTGTCGAGAAGCATTTTTTTCACAGGCCTTCATCAATCGAGAGATCGGTTTTTTGGGTAGCCCTGGGACGAATGTGTGTGACAGACTTCAAAAGCCAAATCCTCAAAAATTCATCAAAGCGCTCATCTACACGGAGTTCCATTGAACAAAAAAAAGGAAGAGAAAACAATGTGCAATCTCGTTGCTTCCATTCAGCCTTCCTGGAAATAACTTCATTCCATAATGCGTGCATCAAGTGCGTGCTGACCGTGGTCCGGTCGTCGGGGCTGTTCAGCCCGCGACACGGCGACGATGAAATATAAAACGCTTTGATATTAATACCAAAACTGTATACGTAACATCAGCCAGCGGGTACGGTTGCGGTTGGAGAGCCGGCGAACGAGCCGGGGGATTTATTAGCCACGCATTATTTATCACCCGCGATTAAGTGAGCCAAGAGTTCGCATACAAAGTCAAGCGTTGGCGCGGGCGGAGCGCTGTAACCGTGTGCGCGTAGTCGTTCGAGGTGGCGAAAAACACTTTGTTGAAAAATAAAAAAATGGCTCTTTCACACTTGCGTTAATTTACGATGGCATGCGGTCATTAACGCGGCTCGGTAAAATACAGAGCGGTGCAACATCAGTCGATTCCACACTCGATGATCTGCAGTAGCCGTTTACCTGCCGGGTTTCTGTCGACGTCTATAAAGCCCTGTAGAACCAGCCTGTCGGAACTTTTCAAAGACCTCACCGCGGTCGAACTTTTCTGTTGCACGCACGATTCTCGCTCGCGTTTGCATAGGGCGTGTGCGCCGTATGAATAAAAGTTGCCTCAGATTCAGCTTGTAGCAGAAAAAAGAACGGGGCTTCAACCGAGTAAAGATATACGAGAGGAGAAGTATTGCGAGGAAAAACAGTATCAAAGTCGTTTAACGCGAAAGTCGAGCTTTTTCGCTCAGACCCGAGCGCAGTAGCATAGATTGTACGAGTAAGTAACCCTTAAGGAGAAGCGAAGATAACTTTTCTCGCAAACTCCGTACCTCTATTTTGTTACCATTTATTGAGGTCGGCACATACAGCTTTTCAGAAGTTTCAGCAATGAATTTATCTTGCGTAAAACGTTTGCCTGTTTGGATATGAAACGCTGGATTTTGCTGGATGCTGGACATTCTTTGTACAGTAGAAGTGCGTTAAAGTTCTCGACACGGAATGGAGATCACCTTAATTGTTAAATTTTAAGAAGCGTTATCAGCAGTATCCGAATTTCAAGGTTATTGAAATTCCATCATGATCAGACACTGATGAGATTCAGTTGCTTCGACAAGTTTCCCTAATGCTTTCCTTGCCAGTGATCCGCTTTGCTCCGACGTCCGTTTCGATCTCTCCAACGTATCGGTAGGGTTCGCGAAGCTGGAAGAGTGCATAGGGCAGAAGCGTGTTACACGATAGAGAGACGAGTCAGGTAGAAGTATGAGTACTCGATACTGCGAGAAACTGAGTGAGAGAAATTTTCAAAGCCGTAAGGAACTCACCTATAACAGGCTATGCGGGCATAACGCTCGAGGGATCAGCAGCAACATCGGCGGGCTAGCGTCAGTGCCTGCACAGATAGGACGAGGTGCAGGAGGGCGAGGAGGCAGTAGCAACAGCAGCCGGCAATTACTAGCTGGAATGTCTGGGAACGCGTGGGACTCGATCTTGAAGGTCCCGACCACGACAAAGTTTCCCCTCTCCGTTTCTCCTGCTTCATCCTCGTTCTATCCACCTTCGGCCTCTTCTCGGTTCTCCTTCGCCTCCTTCATCAAACCATCGAGAAACAGCAACGCCGCGGTACAACTCAGCCTCGTCGTTACATTATGTCCATACATCTATCCCCGCGGAATTACGTCGCGGCCAGGTTATTCCACGAGCATATAGACACCGCTGTGTATTTGGATCCGTGTCCTGTGTTAGGCATGTAGTCTTTTTATCTCTGCTTTTAGACATGTACCTGCGCTGCGTGCTTAATTCTCCTTCTGTTATACGTGTTTATACGTGTTTGCAACCGACTACCCGGTCTTAGCTGGAGCTTCAACAACTACAAGTATAATGGAACTTCTCAATAGCCGATTCTCAATAGATATTTTCTTTGGCATGCCATTGGTTGATCAAATCAGACTATGACTTGGAACTTTTCTCGGTAGTTCTTTTCTGAAGGGTCAATTGGTACCGCATCTTAAGTCTGCTGGAGTTCTG
The DNA here is from genome assembly GCA_963924025.1 of Ischnus inquisitorius. Taxonomy (NCBI): domain Eukaryota; kingdom Metazoa; phylum Arthropoda; class Insecta; order Hymenoptera; family Ichneumonidae; genus Ischnus; species Ischnus inquisitorius. The sequence goes on along the minus strand of OZ001251.1, from coordinate 5,829,024 downwards.
AGTTCGGAGTCATTGCCATGGTTCCCTTGCCCTCCTGGCCTGAGTAGTGTTTTACCAGGCCGAATCAAATGTGGAGCTTGCTTTTCACTCCCCATCCAATCCATTTTCTCTTCTTTCACGCTCTTCATTGCGTCGCAGCGGTATTTGTCCTACGAATCTTTTCTTCGGCCTTTTTTCTCCGTTAGTATTGTCTGTGTTTTCCAAACTCCTTCAATTTTCACCTCCACGCTCGACGCGCCGAGTTTTTCCTTTCTTCTTCAAATATTTTGTTTATGCGCTATACCTCCGGCTTCAGCTTTTCTTGTGTTTTTTCTTTTTCATATCAACAGCTAGGCTCTGGTCTTCCACCCAAGAATTTCATCGGATACAAGTAACGTCTTGGCTTCTCGCATCTTCATCGGCGTTTCTCCTGCCAGGTTTTGTTTCACGAAAGAGACGGACCTCGGCGGTGCGAGTCGGACCTCATTTTCCACTCTCCATCAGACCGACCTCCTCCAACTCGATCTCTTTCTCCCTCACGCCCTCTTCCTTTATTACGTCGCCGCCGCGTTAACGTAACGGATCTTTTCTTTACTTTTCTTACTGTTGTTCTTCTTTTCTTCTTCTTATTTCCCCTCATCCCAATGCCATTCTGCCTTGATGGTTTCACTCTCGCGGGCTAGTTCTGTTTTCTCTCTCTCTCTCTCTCTCTCTTCTCTCTCCGCAGACTATAGTCGTTATGTGTTTCAGTCTCATCCTTCTAGTCTTCCTTCAACTCGGGAGGTGGGAGCCGAAGCTGAAGAGAGTCTACCTCCATTCGTCAGTGACTCGAGGCTCATACACCGACTCTATACCGTATATCCAGATAAAATTCCCCCCCGGCGGGTCTCTCTCTCTCTTTCTCTTCATGATATTTCTTTTTCCTTTCCTCCTCTCGTCCCTCCCCCAGGCTCTTGTATAGTTCTTCTCTCGATTTTCTTCCTCGAGCGTTGTTAGCCACCTCTAATCTCACAGCCGACAGATATCGTATAGCATTATATACTTCGTGCCATCCGTAATGGACTGAAATACGTTGGGTTGACGCTAACTCTGTGAAATATCCCGAGGATAGACGGCTCTAATGACAGGAGTTCACGCGCGTGTCACACTTAGCGAGGCTGAAGGATGGAGCGACCGCTCTAATCGCGCTCGCCCAACGCGACTCTCTTTCTTTATCCGTCGCATTAAACGCCCACGCGCCGCGTTATAAAATTCGTGATGAAAAATATCGACGAAAAAACGGCTCACCGATCTACGACCTCGCCGGTGACTGGCGATTTATTCGATACGGGGTGTTGAAATATGATGTACGATTGTACGAACGATGTTTCGACGGATGTTGAACCGTCCTTCCGATGCTTCTGGACTTTCTCCTGAATCTTCGACGGTTTTTTATCTTTTTCTTCACGCTGATCTGTTGCTTCACGACTGCCGGCCGATCCTATCTGCGCTAGACTATTACGGGGAGCTGGTAATAATCATTCATTATCATTAATTTTTGGATAATTTTTTTTATTCAAGAAAAAATTATTTCATAACAATATCAACATTTTTATTTACTCTGCTAAATACATTCTGTTAATAGGAAAATAAAATTATTCCATTAATGTCGTGATTATTAATATAAATAAATTAATAATAATTGAATACACAATATAACACAAAATTTTTTTTTAAATGTTTGCCTACGGATCACTTGCACTTTCGTTCTCGCAATGTCCCCGTTCGCGCGAGCCCCGCGCCGTCGATCCGGAATAATCTATCCGAAGTACGCGATTACCCGAGCCGTGAAGATACGCGCTTAGATTCGTGGACGTCGGAGCGCACGCGCTAACGCTTTGCCCATCTTATCGTCGATGTCGTGCGCCCGTACCGACACAACCGCGCGTTGCATTATGATGCGTTAGAAGCAGCCCGGTGTGTGACTGTGTGTTGTACCATACACGGTATAGGCGAGAACGGGGCAAAATGGCATACCGGGGCAAAATGGTACGGAATGGTCGAATAAAGTCCCCCGTTTGATAGAATTCGGGCAGAATGGGACCAGAGAAAGTCCCATCGATGTAGAGTTTTTTGCTCTTTCATTTTGCCCTAATACCACTCTGCCCTGGTCCTTGTGCGTGAAAACCGTTTTGCCCCGGTATGCCGTCCTGCCCCGCTCTCCTCTATAGTTTGAGCGCGCGGGGCTATGTAACTCGGGCATAAAGTAACGCCGGGACAACACATTTGCGTAGTCGAAGGCGATACACCGCCGTGCGAGATAGCTCCGTGATATTCGCGAATATACATGTATATGCATATATATACATATATGTATGTGTATATTTCGTGTAACTATATTATGCTCGCACACGGCATACACGGGGGGCACTTATGCAGCTTAGCGTGTTGCGCCGATGGTACGATGTATAGAATATTTAATACCCATCGATGCATGTACAATCGATCGTACTGTTGGCCATTATCGAGATTACAGTGTACACAGCTTAAGGGGGAACGCGATAAATGCCAAAACGAAATTTTCAACATATCGGTAAACCGGTAAATTAAATTCAATGGGGTGTTAGCGATCCGCGCGGAATTATAGCCCTTACGGGGATGATCTTTTTTTTTTTTTTTTTTTTTCTTCTTTTTGCAGAAAATAATGAGACATTTCGGTGGAAAAAAATTATGTTGCTCGATAAGCCCGTACAATTTCATTTCGCGACAACGGCTCGTGAAACTCACTTGCGATGAAGCCTCGCGCGATGGGACTACATCCGTGAAATTCGATTATTTGAGCTTATTTCAGCATTATTATTATCAGTAATAATATTTCTATAATATAGTATAGAGAAACAATAATTTACATTTAATATTACTTTTTGTTATTACGCAACGATTCGCTGGTTTGTTGACGGAGTAAATTCAAGTATTCTGCCCATTTTACGATTAACAGAAATAATAATATTTCTACAATACATGTGCATATAAAATATGATAATAATTGACATTCAATATTATTATATTCGTTTCATTATCCAACGATCAACTGGTTTGTTGACTGGTATAAATAAATTAAAATATTTTGTCGATTTTACAATTGCCCTCATTGGAATTTGTAAAAAAAAATCTTATATTTATTACCTGCTTATTTAGCGATTCAGTGACGGAAGAGGAAAAATAGGGGAAATTCAACTCGACATTTTCTGTTTGCTCGGTAACATTTTATTTATTTGCCACGCCCACTCGCGGAAATCGAGGCTTCTTCCGCGCCGCCTGCAATGCAAATCCGCGAGCGCAATTTAGATGAGCGCGCCAATAGCGTTCGCACAGGTCGCTGCGTTTGATTAATTGCGTCAAGTTTAATGGCGGAATTATCCGAACTATTCATTAGCCGCAGTTCATTCGATGAATCATAGTTATAAACCGAATGTATACGTAATGGGGGGGGGGGGGGGGGGGGGGGGGGGGGGGGGGGTAGTTACGCGCCGTAACCGTGGACGGGTCTGTGTGACATTCTGTAATAACCCGTGATTCCCGAGCGAAGATTCAAACGTCGCGAAACTTGGCAATCGTTTCGAAGTTTCGTCGGGGGAATTCACGCTAAGCGACAACCGTTTCGTCGTCCGTTCGCTCGTCTCCTCTCCACGTCCTTCGTTTCCCTCGAATCGATCTATCGATTCTGCTCCCCTGGCACAGTTGTAGCTACGACGATGGCGCACGACTTCGGTCCTCTTAGATTTTCCGGTGACGGGGCCAAACGCGTGACGTGCTTTTTTAATTCGAACCCCGAACAACGCTATCCACACGAACGGGGCAAAACGGACTCACGGAACCCGAAACAATAAACAAAATCAAAGTTATAAAATTTAAAAAAAATGGTATTTTTATTGGAAATCTGTTTTCCAGTTAAAATTCAAAATAAATGAAGTTGGAAGCAAAACAAAGAATCGATTGAAACAGAAAAAATATTTACTTGAAAAACGGAATCTCGTCGAATTCGAAGCGAATAGAGAAAAAACACGAAATCGCAATCAGTCGAAATTTGGAATAAATTGAGTTAAACAAGAAAGGCAATACTGGCAGATTGAAAAATAATTGGGACAGTATTTCGACAAAAAAAAGACTTTTTAAAAATAGTTTCGTAAATGTTATCTACATTTTTTGGAAACTTTGACTTTAAAGAAAAGCCGTCGATTTTTCCATTTTGCGCCGATCGGGCTTTGTGGCCATTTTGCCTCATGCCTTCCTGTACGCCCACACACGGAGTTTCGGTCTGCGTTTCGCTCTCGCTTTAACGTGGAACGAGATTAAAGATTCACGGGATTCCAACGGTGGCGCGGAGCGGATCGATCGCAACGCGCACAGTCAGTTTGTCGGGTCACTTCCGGGTCTTCCTGCTGCAAAAAAAAAAAAAAAAAAATCATAACTCAATGTTAATCGAAATAATCGAAACTATCGTAGACGATTTAGTCGACGGTCAGCGGGCTATGAATGGAACGGCGCGTTATAAATAAGATGATCGATTACGCTTTCGGTTGACATTGGTGTGTGTTTAGCGCATGATATACTCGCGGGGGAATCCCCGGCGGGACACGAACAATCTTCGTGAATTGAATCCGCTCGTTCGACTAGTCACGAGCGTCCGTGACACACGATAAATATAGCGATTAAATGATTGCGAACGAACGATGAGGCGAAAAGAGAGCAAAGCCCGACGTTTCTCGCTGCGCTACTCGAGCCCGTATCGCCGCATACCTGCACTCCGTTATTCTTCTTGACAAGAAATCGATTCTCCGCTTCCTGTCGTTTGGCCCCTCTTCACTTATAATAACGACATCCAATCCACCCCCGCCTCTCTCGATTCTTCTGCCGTTTCGCCGCTCATTGTTACTCATCCGTCTGCTAATGTACACCGTGTCCGGCTCTTCAATTATCCATCGCGAATGTCCGAAATACCGTTTCGGTGCCGAAAACAGAAACGGACTCACTCGGCGAGCGCCAATCGGGAAATTGAATTACGAATCGGAGCGCTAACAATACGAACGGCCTTGGAGCCATGGACGTTTTTACGCCTTTTGGAAATTTACTCAATTTGTTTGCAAAATCATTCGTGTCGATTACGCTCATTGATTCGCGAGATTTTGACTGATTTTTTTTTATCTTAATAAAAATTCGCCGAATCCATTAATCAATGACGATGATGAAAAAAAATTATTCTATTTTTTAAATTTGTTTAATAAAAGGCGAATTCTTTTTATAAAAACTATTTTTTATTCGTTTTTCAGCCCAGAGATGAAAAAATGTGTAATTTGTAATTTGTTCTTTAGGGTACTTTTCAAATGCCATTACTGTAGGAAAAGATCTTGAATTTTTTTACTAAGTAGAGCCGGATTACCATCGCCTCAGATTCCAGTTCCGTGGAATGCTAATGATCGAATTACGAGACGTTAAGAAAATCGGAAAATTCGTAAGAAAAAAAGTAGAAGCAATCTCGAACGGTGAAACAGGGCGAGACACTTTTTTCTTTTTTCATTCCAATTAGCGTATTACAATTAAATACGCGTAAAACGGGATTTTCCCCGGGACAATTTTATTTATTATTCCATTGTCTCCGCGCGAGACAACCCTCTTGCCTCTAATTTTTCCGTGGAAGTTCGCGAGCACTTCGTGCGCGCCGAAATGATTAATACCATCGACAATGGCGCGCCGAGAAAGCGCGCAGGAGAGTCGAGGCGATGGCTTTTCGTTTAATTAAAAAATCTATTCTACTTTATCCAACTATTAAACGAACATTTTCACAAAGGCTCGCGCATTCATAATTACAAAAATTAATAAAGTTCGTCGACCCCCCCGGGGGTTAGTTAACTCCTTTCTATCCTGTTTCTCGAAAGTGGGTTGAAAAAACGTGGTTTAATGTTCGCAGTGATTCAAAACCAAGCGAAAGCAATTTTTTTTTAGTTGATCACCCTAAATAATTTTGTAAGGCTGCCCAGTTCAGCTGAAGTTCTTATAAAATGTAATCCACAATTCTTGCAAAATCCTGTGGGAATAAGATTTGAGGTATCGAAGCACGATTGCTCGGTGTACGCGAAGGCAAAAGAGGGTGATCGATCCCGACGCAAATGGATCTAACCGTTGTAGCGGCTGACTATGGTTCGCCAGTTGGTAGTGCTCCGGTACTGGAAGAAACAATAGCCGGGAGGGCTTTGCACCGGCATGCGCAATGGAAATAACCTGTAATTTGATAAACAATCGACGGCTCCTATCGGCGAGCAATCGAATACGAAATATCTATGCCCGCGTACGTTGCCGCATCGGTGCGCTATATCTGCATCGTTGATCGAGAATTTTCTTCCCAACTGATGCCTCCTTATTTTCTCCCTTTCCATTCTTTATTTTGACGTTCCTCTCCGGCGACTCGGTTGCTCCGTTCTCGTCTTCGGCGACCGCTATCTCGATCGAACGATCGGAACATAATTTAGCGAGGGCGTTCGGAGTCCCTTCATCGCTCTCATCAGAGCCTCGTAACAGGCTCATTAACATATGAATGGTCGGGGAGGATATCCCTCGCGCTCCTCGTCTCGTCGTTAACCGTTTCTCTCTTATCCCTTTGTCGCTCGACTCTGCCGCGTCCCGAATGAACGCATTCCGCTTCCCCCGAGACTTCAATGTTTAATCCTGTTTACTCTCATCCGCGTTTCCATTACACGCTTATTTGTACATTTTCGTCGCGTTCGCGCGAGGCCATTTCTCGCGTCGTTCGGAAAACGTCGATGAAAGAAAAAAAGAAAACCAAATCGACGAAACACTTTGGCTCTTCGATGAAAGCAACGATTACATCTACGATAGTGTCGATCACCGCACATCAGTGGTGTTTTTTTTCGTATTCTTTATAAAAAAAATTTTGCATGGTGTATCTATGGTGAGATGAATTATTGCTAATTTCTAAAATTGTCGTCAGCATATTTTTTTATAACACTTTTGTAGTTTTCAAAATTAAGTACATTTTTTTTGCATGAAGCTAAAGGTAAATAATTGTGTAAAAGTCGAATAACGGAACGGAGAATCGTTTGACCGGATTGAAACGAGAAAATAAATGTTCTCCGGATAGCGGCGAGCGTTTGAAGGACGGAAACAGAATGCGAAGCTTCTCCAATTCCTTCATACCTATGATTCGGCCTTTAAGCGAGTTAATTACAATTTTCCAATCAAAATGCCAAACAGCATAGACACGGCCATAACGCCTCGCCCAAATGGATGGCTTCAATCGGATTTTCATTATCGTTGTACGGCAGCGATAATTTGCGGTCAAAATCACCGATCGGCCTCCGCCGGTTGTTCACTTCCCCTCTCGATTTGTCTATGTGCGCGGCTATCACCGTGTGTCGCATAACTCTATCCCGCAATTGCAACGGTGTGTCCGGGCGCGTATATGCGCTACATACGAATGGCCAATGGCCACTGCCTAGGCAATGTAGGTGCTGGCAAGTGGTGCGAGCCCCGTTTTCGATTTTCTCTCGCTTGAATCGACCCCCCTCGTCGTTATGGGTCGGCGGCCGGTGCGTCCAAGCTCTGCGTACACGCGCAATGCAACCCCCCCTCGGACCCACCCCGCATCCATTATAATCCCTCAGGCGCTTAATTTTCGCGCTAGGCGTAGAAATAGAGTGTTCGAATTTCGTTTCGCGTTGATTGGAAAGATCTTCACACAAATTCAGGAGTCCGTTAAATTCCTTGAGTACTCGACAACAGAGAGTCCGAAATTGCGGCGAATTTTCGGTGCTACTCGAATACTAAAATTAAATGTATTGCCAAACGCGCGCGAAATTTTGAACTTGTCGCAAGGTGTATGAAACAACATTGCACAAAATGGGTCAGGTAATTTTTTTTTTTTTTTTTACAGCACTTTATCGTACATAAAATGATTTATTCTTGTTTATGATTTTGTATTTCGGCCCATCGAGTATAATTTTATGGAAAAATCCGTGTAAAAATGTAAAAGATCGAAAAACGTTCGTATCCGATTTTTTTTTACGGTAACAAGTTTCCCTTTTTTAACTTATCCAATATTTTTTCACGCTCTCTACGCAACGAAATAATGGCACCCAAATGAATTTTATTTGTTCATTTATAACAAAAAATAAATCCGTGGCTAGACGAAATACCAATGTGACGAATGGAATGCTTATAGAATTTTTCGCGAGCCCCCGGCGGCGGGTATTAAACCAAAGCACGAATTCCGTACTCGCGCGAGAGCGGATATCGCGACATAATTTGCCAATAAATATCCGTCAGCGAATTATTGAAATACGTAGATTCTTCGTCGCTGCGACGCACGCAGGCGTTACCATCGACGAACTCGTCGCATTTAATTGTCCCGGATATTCAGCTTCGCGGACATCACAATTTTCCATATCGAAAGAAAAAAAAAAAAAAAGAATGTAAATTGAAGCAATTCCAATTTCGTCGCGACTTCGCCAATGACGAGAAGCGATCGGACTATTCCCGGGCTAGGAAGGGTTCACGCACGGCTACGGCGGATCTTGGTAGTTGCTGCGACGTTGGTGGTGGGTTAGAACGATTATTAAAAATTCATTCCGAGAGCGCAGTGGCGCAACGTAATAATGCATCGTCGCGCCATGATGGCGTCGTCTTTCCTTCCCGCTCACCCCTTCTTCGTCACTTCGCTATATCTGTATCCTGTCGTTCCGCGCGTATACATATATATGTGTATGCCCTCCGTACAGCGGGGAAACCGCACTACCTCCCTTCGAACCTTTTACATTCCCTTTCGCGCCTTATGGAAATATTCATGAATTATAAACCCGAGGCGTAACGCGCAAAAATGTATCAAAGTTTCATTAGTTTCATCGGCCATTAATCCTGTCTCTAATTTTGTCTTCTCGTCGAATAAAAAAAACAACGTGCCGTTTTTTTTTAATAAGTGAATATCTTATTTAAAAAAACAGCGGTTTTTTTGAAATTTTTATTCGATGAAACGTTTCCCTGAAAAATTGAAGACTTCTTACTTTGCTATTGTGTTGAAGGAATATTTGGTCGCGCCTGCCTCGGGATATTGAAAAACCCGACATCTACTCGAGTAAATTTTTTTTTTCTATTTTCCATTTTTATTTTTGCATCGTTTATTGAAAAAAATCTTGATAGAATCGCATCATCGAATATCCGTTTGTAGTCGATGATGCTCCGGCGTGTAACTCGCGTTTCAAAGTGATGTCATCCGGAGAGAACCGACTGTATCATTGCTTTGCGCGGTGCGCGCATTTGTCAGATTTTTTTTTAACACTTCTAATTCTCTATTTTGCTTCGTACTCTCGAGTTGAGACGAAGTTGATTTTCTCGCTTGGACGAGCCGCGTTGGTCTGAGTCACGCGGCTCGTCGATCATTAGTCTCGTCATTGCCACGACGAACTATTTATAAATCAAGCAAACATTGACGTATCATTCCTGTTGCGCGAGAAGTTCGGAACTTGATTATCCAAAAGGCTTTATAGATTTTTCATTATGCCCTTGTCGGCTCGGTGATCAAAACGACCATTCGTCAACTCTCCCGATGAGCTTGATTCATCCATTTTTCGTTTTTCCCGACACTGTCATTGCTCTTTCGTTTGCGGGACGACAGTAGTGTGAAAATACTTCACGAGCGCGTGGCACTCGATCACTCGGAGAAAAAGATCGAGAGCCCGAGTGAAACGTCACGTCGATCCACCGTCGAACCGCAGTCCTGCGAGAGGCTTTCGAGAAAACTTTTTACTCGCTCGCATACGTACGTCGCGGCAGCGCCGCGGCTGCATAAAGTTGTCATGATGGTCTCTTCTGCCTCTTGCTCGCTTCTATTACTCTACCTACGTGGCCTATCGGACCGCTCTCACGCGAATATGCCGAAGAGGAATCCATTACTTTCGCGGATGTGTCTTGCGGGCTTCCGTGAATCGAGAAAGACTGCATACCGTCTACCAGCCACATTATCTCGGCACTCGAGTCATTCGACAATAAATTTTTTGTTCGCCCTTCGTTACTCACATTATCCTAGACAATCGCCGCTTTAGTATCGTGCTAAATGTTTTGTCAATTTCCGACTATTGCAAACTGTTTATCTATTTTTACTGGCCGAGAGGGAGTCGAAAGAAAAGACACGAATGATGAAGTCCTGCAGTAAAGGTGATGGTGCGGTTGGCAAAGAGTGCTAGTTGCATATCCTCGCGAGCAGCCCGTGTCATCGTATTACAGATTTTAACACAGCGTTCAGATGGGTTGTTGAGGGGGCAGGAAAGGGGAAGGCAGTCCTAGTTCGCGGCCTCTAACGCAAAGATCCGTGGGAACTTTCTAGCAAGGCTTACGGTTTGCCGTCGCTCCGTTCGCCCGTGCGAGCGAAAAAGAAAGTGTTCATCCACGTAGCGATATTATGCCGAGACATGGACCAGGAAAACTTCTTCTATTTGCTCATGCTCATGCCCGTCTGCGGTCCTATATTCGCGATGCGCGCGAGCCAGAGGCCTTGGATAGATACGATAATATATCGCATCTAGACGATTCCCGCGCCATACCTCAGACCCCGTCGTGTGTACAGAATCGAAGGATCGACGAGCCCTTGGAGACTTCCCTGGCCCCGGATGGAAAAAATTCTCCTCGTCCGCATCCGCGCAGAAGCGGAGCGCGAGCGGTGTCTCTTTTCACCTTCTCCCTTCGCTCGAGTCGTTTCATTTCCTGAAACTCTCGCCTAGATGCTCCACATCGTGGAAGATCCGCATTCGCCAGTGTCTTTTCTGTCCACCCGTCGAACCGTCAATTCTACCTACGGACCTCGGGGGTCCTCGTAAAGTTTCGCAACCGAGAAAACACCCTTTCCTCCTCCTTTCCCCTGCCTCGGCTAACCTCGCAGCATCCTAAATTTGTTCGGAACGTGTCAAGAAGACCGCAAAGAGAGATGAAACGAAGGTGAATAAGTGCCAGGGGCAGCCGGAGTAAGAGAACGGATCGTTTCCACCGGCGAATGGTTCTGAAACGTCCGTGGCTGAATTTCCGGTCCACACGTTGTCCTTCTTCATCCTTCGCGGGTTGTTTCGCACTCGTACGACGGCCCGGCAGCTTCCACGTTCAATTCCTATTCGTGTTGATGCATTCACGTGCATGACCGTGGCTGACTGATGTTGAACGTGTATACCTTGAAGTATATACGACTGGGGTATGCATTATTATGACGCCCGTGTGCGTGATGCCACGGAATGCATCTGTATTGAGATGGGCCCCTGCACCGAGATGTGGCGTATGGTATCTCGTAAACTCGTGAGATACGGCCCGGCCGTAGCCTCGTCGACGGATACCTCTTGGCTCCATATTTCATCGTGAAACGAGAGTGTGTGTCCCGCTGATGATGCTATTGCCAGAAGTACCTCACCGGCGCTCTGCCAGTCCCATCACGAGTTTACTGTATACGAGCCTCGCCGATATATACCCGTCCCAACACTCCTTATGTCCATCCTCTGCCTCGTTGAATCATATCACGTACCCTCCCGTATGACGCCACGAGCGTTGATGCCTCTCCCGATCGATTTAATTATCGAAAACCGCGCTTTAGGATCCATTCGATCCTTGCCGAATGATCCAATATTCGCGACATGCCAGGTGCAACCTGATTCGTGGAATATCATTCTACGTTTGGCTGCTCGAATGTAAGGCGAACGTTACCATTCCCGACCGACGTGTCATCGAGCTGATGGATTTATAGCATTTTTCAAGCGTTCAAAGTAAATTCGTTGAACACTTCTGCCGCCGCATGATTCAAACGATGGTTCTTAAAAAAGTTTTTGATTGAACTCGTTCCGTTGATTATTGTAATGAATGCAGAGAAATAGAGACCGGTTTGATAGTGTCGTCTGGTCACATCATCCATTATCGTCCACTTTTTTCTATTCCATGCCAGACGGAGATTCTGAATATTCAATAGAGTGAGTGAACGAATCGTGGGGTTGCATCATTTATTTTTTCTCGTCAGCGATTAACCATTATGGGTTTCAATGATCGAAGTGGTTTTTTTTTTTGAGATTTTTTCCAAGTGGCATTGGTTTTTAAATAGACCACAATATGGTTCGACAAAGATCTGCATTACTCGAATGATGAAGAAATTTAGACCGTCAAAGCCTTGATTCAATTCGAAAAAACCGATGATTCCTTTATAATTTTTCGCCAGTCTCTTGTCTTCGAATAGCGAGAATGATATCTATTTGCACGTTGCCAGACGCGCTGAAAATGATTAAGACGCAACAATTTACCGAGATCGAGAAACGTCAAGAAACGTCGGGCGCCGTTGGGGTTCGCTGACCCGGCGACCCTTGACCTCCTGACACGTCGTCGGGTTAGTCTAGCTTCGGGCTTCGTCGTAAACTTGCAGTCGTCCGGGGGGAATGCTGCGACGAACGCTGTCACTCTATTGCCGGGAAGATCGTGTATCCATTTTCCGGTTCTTCGTACACATTCGAAGTCTCGCTAATCCGGATTATTATCCATTATTAACGCGAGGCGATTGCTCCACAAGCCTGCTCGCTGTTATGGTCGTGCTTTCGATTCAGGATCGATCGATAATTAACCAAGCCAGTTAAAGAATTAATGGGCTGGGAAGTTGCGATTGCGTCAATTAAGCGGATGATTTACTCTTTCAACATGTGATTTTTTATGTAATATCTCATATATCTTGTGGTAATCTATTATTTGGAGTCGAAGATCGGTTGGAAGAGCTTCCGTATCAATGTAACGAAGGGAATGATGTAGCATTTTGAGCGTGGAACGATGTGATCCATGTGGACGGATGAAATGTTACTGATATCATCGCGCGAGATCCAGGCCAGCGGAGGCGTCAAGCGCATAATATCGGGTCGCTGACCCCGTGGCGCGCCGTTTTGTTGGTAGCAGAAAGGTTTATCGCGAACTACGGTTGACTATAATGCAAGCCAACGTGAGGAAAGGGCGCGTGGAAAGTGGGGAAAGAGGTTTCTGGCGCCAAGGCGACTACCTTTCGTTGCACAAACTTGGTAGAAGGGGAAGGGCTCTTCTCGCTCTTTTCATGTATACTTCATTGAGCACGAAATGTGAATGTCGTAGAGTCCAGGCGCCATCGCCCATGTACACAGTATAACTGCCGCTTTGCAACCTATATTTCTCTTCTCTCCTCGCCTCTTCACTCCATTCTCGAGGAAGTTGCATAAGCATTTTTTAACAGTGTAACCAATCTTCCTCGGAACGTTACGGAACTCCGAGCCTGATAGCACAGACTAGACCTCAGACCTTGCAACTCGGATTTTACATCTACGAAATTGGAACTCTGACCTTTGGGGCAATTCAACTTTTTGTGCGCGAAGCCTTAATTGTTTCTTTTTTCTCGCAATTAGATCAGACATCAACCTTATGAAACCCAGACCTGAGACCTCAAACCTAAGAGTTTTCGGGCACTATTCCTATGTTTCGACCCTGACCTTTCATTAAAGTGTTTAAAAACTTATACCAGAAACGTTGCGAAAGAATGTTCGCAGTGCTCAGATGTTTTCCGCAAAACATTTCAAATCTATCCCATCGGCAGCCGTTTCAGCGCATTTAGGGTTCCACAATTACTGTCCATTCCCGTCTCGTACCCATTCTCCTCTCTCGACATCGCGTTCCTCTGCCCAAAGTCACACGCGCGATATCCGGCGCGCAAAAGCTACAATGCATCTCGCGCGAGGGCCGTAATCTCGAAACGATATAAATTCTTGTGTTTCTGCAAGCTCGCCGCGGATACGGGGGCGAGCGTTAATCCGCGGATTAAAGCAGATTCCGGAAGAGCTGCGAGGGAGAAATAACATGAGAACGAGTGGCTGTACGTAAATGTGTACGGCGCGTGGAAGGCGAAGTATAGAAGGAGAGGAGAAAAAAAAAAACGAGAGAAAAAAAAGAACTGGAAGCTTCCCTGTGGCGAGAGAACGGATGCCGTTGCGGCAGTGGCGTTTGGTTGGACGGCAGGCTTGGTCGTCGGACCTGTTTCGTTGAATTAATGAAATCGCCCCGGGATTATCCTGGTATTCGAAAAATTGTGGAAGCTCCGAGCTTCGGTGGCGTCACGTGAGTTTCACATCGGGGATAGTAAATTGTCCCCCAGCGTTCCGCGCGGTCTGACGGCGTCACTCTCGCCGATCTGCTCGTCCACCGTATTTTACCTGCCTGAAGTATAATATGCATAATCCCGTTAATAAGTTGCGTATTAATCTCACACACTCCCCTCGCCCTCCACTCCCATCCAATCGCGGCTCTTTCGAGTGGAGCGTTGTGTGCCGCGGTAATTAAGCGTATTTCGAGAAGACTCGGTTCAACAGTGTTACCGAGCATTATACAATCGCATTCGTGCGCGCCGGGTATGAATTTCTAAACTCTCTTTTCCCAGTTTCGACCCACTACTCTGCGCACGCTGTATCCATTCCGTCTTTTCGCTTGCACCTTGTAACCGCGACTGTACGTACGTTGCATTAGGTTTCACGTGACGTTGGGTGAGTCATCGAGTCTTGGATCCATTGCGTCACGTCAGTCGCGACGACGAGAAAAAGTCTCGCGCATAAGCCGACGTAATCCTCGAGACGTTGATCATTGGCTCGCAATAACATCGAAGCCCTGATTTACGGAAAGTTACCACAATCTTTTTTTCCCACTGATCAGCGCTGATACTTTTTAGGTAGAGGAGACTTCATGAAAGTAAAGTTCACAATAAATAATTCCCTATAGAGTCACACTGCACGAAAGCTTCAATTTCTTTGAAGCGTTCGTCCCAATGCGCCAGTTCTTCTTCGCTTCGTGGTTCGTCTTTGTCGCTGAATATTTGAACGATATCTCCAGGTTCGTTCTGAATCGAAGTCCCAGCTGGATTTGGAGAATATTCTAGCATGGCTTCCGAGATTAATGGGTTCAAAGCCGCGACGAAGTAGACTCAGCTATGAAGGATTGATTGGTTCGAAGGGTTGACTTTGTATATTAAACGCGGGTCTTATCCGCTGATTGCTCGCTTTTACGTCCATCCTCGACTTCTTGCCTATCTCCTTCTATTATCAACAAAAACATATCAACATTTAATCTGGACGTTTCGGGAGAAGGTAATCGCAACACAAAAATGACTGTTTTCAAGCTGTACGGAACAGTAGAACACAAAGAGTATCAGTCCGCGACTCGAGGATGGAAGAGAATGGGAACGAAACGATGAGAAGGTGTAAGCCGTTGAAGAGAAGGAAATGATAGGAGCGGAGATGGAACGTAGAGGCAGAAAGGTCGGCACGCCCGGGTGGATCCTCGAAGAAGGCGCGCGCGTATCGGTGGTGGGTGTGGTTCGGAGTTTCGGATGAGACTCTCGCTCGTAGCTAGGTTGCTGGCTCTTCCAGAGATGAGAATGAGAGAAGCGCGGAGGCAGCGAGAGCCTCTGAGGATTCTCTTTCCATCTTCTTTTACACGAGCTCCGGGCGAGAGTCGTCGGAGACCGCTCGGTCTCTCCACCTCCTTCACCCGCGCGCTCTTCCAGCCCGGCACGGCATTATGGATACCTAGCGAAAGCGATATGTGCCCTCGTCGAAAGTTCCTTTAACTCGGTTGCCACTGCGGACCTTGCGGGAACAGAAGAAATAATAAAGTGTCGCCACAACAACCCAACTCGTATCGTCTAGCGTCTCTAATGTTATTATTTTCTTTCTATGTTTCAGGTGAGTCCAAGTATAATCAGACTAAACAGCGATGGCGTTGTTCTTGAACATTCGCTTCTATGGATTGGGTGAGTTTTTTCATGAAAACGAAGCAGCGAAAAACATGACGAGTTAAGAAAACTAATAGTGAGGTAGACGATGATTGGGTACAAAATAACATTAGGAAAAAAATTGGTTGCACTAACTAGTTCTGGCTACTAATTGTTATTCGTCCCGATGCGTCGTTGATGTCGCTGATCAAGAAATGTGGTTCCCGAAATTGTTTTCTGGTAGATCCAAAGTCAGATTCTGTTGAGGTCGTTCTCGATTATCGACTCAGTCGAATGGGTGGATTCTGAATGGTTAAAGGATCCACTGACAATACCAGCAAGTTGCTTTATCCGTAAGCGGTCTATTTGCGAAAGGTTAAGACTCGGCCTGATAGGTGAGTTCGGACATGCGGTCTTCGACTGTAGCCGACGGAATAGCCATGCAGGAACTCTGAACGACTCGGGAATACAGAGAGCCGCTGTAACGCGCATAACGCCAAAGTCACGATTCGCGTAAATCCTTAAGGTCGGATTACACGTGCTCCGAGGACTGGTCTGCCATCAGGATCGAATAGGACCCTTCGGTAGCTCTTCATCTCCGGGACTACATCCCGGACGATTATCCATACATCTTGCCTCGGTTTCTCTTCCACCCACGTACGGCCGAAGTATAGCTCTTGTTATATTTCCACGCACACGGTCGGACGTTTTTGCATGAAGCGATTTTCCACTTGTAGAAATGGATGGAACTCACGGCGAATCGAGCGTGCAGAGTTTGTGCGCGGCATGCCTCATTCGTGAATCCGCGCTAGGTCGTCTCGAGACGCGAGCACGTTGGTTATCCGTGCCGTGTGGGTTTGCTCCAGAAATTAGGGACAACCCTAATTCGCGTCGGCGGCTTTCGCGGACGTGGTCCTTTTTATCAATGAGACACGGTATTCCTCTTCGTCTCCGGCACTTTTGCATGCGTCTCCGCGATATCCGCCAGGCATTGACCGCATTCGTTTACCGACGTTTGTACCGGAAAGACGTCCAAGAAACGGGCTTCTGGTCCGTCGAAAATCATCCGAACAATTGGTTTTCATTCCTATCCATCTGGATGGATCTTAATTTGGACGCAGAAACAAAAATAATTGGAACAATACGATTCGCACCAATTTTACAATAATACTAACGAAAATTCCCATTAAATTTGTAAATTAAATTCCCTTGCGATACAATTTTTTTCTATTCGATCTTGCGATTGAAGATGTTTCTCATTAATGTTTTTTCTCGTCGTCTTATGGTGGAGGAAAAAAAACTAACAAAAATAAAAAGGATCATTCTGTTAGAAGTAGTTATCGTGTTTATCGGGACCCCGCGCTATGAGGGAACATGAGTCGAGCCGAGCGTGTTGTGTGGCAGCAGCAACACACTTAGCCCCTCACTTTGCTGCGTTTTCTTTCAACGAGGTGTTCTATGGCTAATACAGGATACACGGGGGTCCCGGGCGCACCGACACTCTGTGGCCTCTCGTGCTCTTGCTTTTGCCCGTGTTGCAGCACTGCCTTCTTCTGTGGTCAACGCTGACCGTGTGTTATGCGTCAAACGGCGTGTTTGTCTGACCGCGAACCAGGCGCTCGTTGCTCGTACATTCTGCAACGAGAGTTTCACGCAACCACGCGCGCGCCTACACTGTATCGAGAAGTATCGCCGAAAAAAAAAGTGGAACCTTTAATCGTCGAAGCGTACTTCCGGTTCTCACAGATCATGATCATCCATCGGGATCCACTGATCTATCGTGCCGATGAATCACTGCATATTCGGAACGACAATCATAACTCCAATCCCCGTTGATGATGATAATAAATGACGAGCATTCATCACCATTCGATTGCCGATGATGAAACCAGTTCCTCGCACTGGCGCCGTGTTTGGAAATATCAGATCCAAAAAGAACGCGGCAATTGGGCCCCCGTAATGTAATGAATAAAAGAAGATAATCGCCTCTCTAAAAAGTTGGTGTGCAACGTTTCATCTCGAACTAATATCGAATTGCGAGATTGTATATCGAAACTATTGTTGCCGCTTCATTCGTGCAGTGATTGGTCGAGGTTTAATCAAATTGGTAATCTCCTAGTGTTACAAATGCTTTCTCGTTGGAAACAGCTCCTTTCTTCAATTGAATCGCCCTTGAATACAAATGCTACGAATTTTTTTTAGAGGAGTTCTTCGAAAGCGACTTTTCTTGGCCGATTGTGGAAACTTCGCGATAGTTTCGAAAACGACTACTTTTAGAGAAGTCAATAAATTGTATTAACACAAAATACAGAACTAGCCATGATAATAATAATTGATTGCTTCGCTTTTTTTGCTAAGAAAAAATCATTATTGCACTCTACTTTTATTCTGGACTTTCTCCGATGCTACAAAATCATTTTGTCTCAATAGAACATTTTTCAAATTTTCTGTATCGTCGAGCCGATATTATGGAGCTCGAACGTTTGCGAAGATAATCGTGGGAGTATATTCCCCGTACCCACATTAATTAATCTCGTTGGAGCCGAACCGATCGAGGCTCGCTTCTCTTCGTATCGCGCAGTATGTTGATGTGCCTAGAGAAATATGGGAGACAGGTCGTAGGGGCGATTTGATGGAGAGGATTTGGAAGATTGTCAAACGATGATGAATTTTCGGCTCGTCGAGGTCGGCGGAACGCTACGCGCCATCAATGGGAAGAATCTGTCCAGTAATTATATTCCATAACCAGGGATAGCGGGAAAGAGAGAGCATTTGATGAAAGGTTCAAATCCCCTCCCTCTTCCCTCCTCGGCGCTCCTCTTTTGCAAACGAGTTATCCTCCTCTTATCGAACCCCAACTCGTCGTCGCGCACGTAGGTAACTCCGAGATCAAATTAATTACACTGAAGAGTCGAAGTCGTAGGGGTGAATGGGGGATGGGAAGAAAGGGAGAGGGGGGGGGGGGGGGGAGGGGGAGGATTCGATTGCTCTTAGCGGATTGGACGAACAGTGCTCGCGCACGAAAGGTGGATTCTATTGACGATGAGGTTACCTCGCGCAAACTCTTACAGACCTCCCTTGCGTATGTATATACATGTACGTATGTACGCGTATATAAATCTATATAGGTAGAAAACAACAGCGGTATGAATGTACCGTAAAATCTATACGTACACTCGAGCTCCGAGGGACAACAGTCGAGAATGTTATCTCTGTGGAGAATTCAATTGATAAAATCAATCGGTGAACAAGTACGATCCTCTCGCTCTGCCCGCGCTTACATTACACTGTGCAACCCCGACGAAACAACACTTCACCATTTCGGATCCGGCATATCCGTCGCTCTGTGTGCGCATCGCCCTTTGGCGCACTGATTCGAGCAACGAGTCCTCGGATTTTGCCGAACGCACAATCACTCCATCAGGCCCTTTCATTACCGTGTAACTCTCGGATTTGCTTTTTCGCTTGCAATGGCATTTATTAAACTCGATCGCTTTTTGGTCGATTGGTAAAAAAAAATTTCGCCCATACAAAAAGGAAACACTGTGAAAAAAAATCTGAAATGAAATATATTGAAAATATCTTTGATTGATTTATATTTTTTCATATTTATTTTCGAAATATTTCTAGTTATATGGTGGGATTATATATATTGTTATATAATATAATGTTATTGTATAAATCATAATATTATATTATATATATTATTTATATATTATATGTATATAATTTATATGATATAATTTTATTATATAAAATATACTTCGCGCTACGCATATTTTTTTTAATTTTCGATTTTTCGAATGCCTCGAGTCGATTCATTTCAAGGACACCCTGTATATCGGCGCGGAGTTCGATCCCCCGAGTTCGCGAAAGCGTTTATATGGGATGCGGTAGAGTCGTGCGCTCAATCCCGACGACTAGAAGCAGCCTCGCCGCCCCCTCGGCGCATCCCCCCCATCACGCGATACGCCGACTCCTCGCGGGACCGTCTTCGGCCCACCGAATACTCTGACTTAGGTCTTAGGTTACGTTCGTGTGCCTCGCTCCTTAAGATCCTGTCACGCGAGACGGGATGCTTCGGGTTATACCGTGTTTAGTTTCATCTCACTTCTCTTGTACTATCTTGAATTTTCTTTCTTACGCATCCCCCTCCACTCGCCTCTCTTTGTTTGTGCCGATTTGTCTCGCTCGCTCGCGCCACCTCCCGTTCCGAGAGCTTCTGGCTCGTCTCCGATGCTTTGTTTCGTTTTTCCGTTCATCGCCGACGTATCCTTTTCGTGCCCCAACGCGCTCTCGTGTCGATTGTCGCATCGCGCGACGCTTTATCATATTCGTCAATCGGGCATGACGCTTTTTCCGATTTCTCGCCGCGGCACTGTTCCCGACTGCGAGACCCTTAACCTTTGAGGCAGTCGTTAAAATTCTTATCTCCGCGCTTATCCGTACCCGCTCGAGACGGGAACGCGAAAAATACTTTTTTACTCTTGGTCGTGAGAAATACATAATAATAATGGGCAAAGAATTGCGTTTCTCTTTTGTTTTTTCATATAAACGAGTCTACGTGTTGATACAATATTATATATACATCGTTTCTCGATAACAAAGGGCGGAATTGAAATGAGTCGATTTATCTATTCATGTTTATGAGAAAGAAAATTAATATATAGTGTTCATGGTTACAAGAAAAATGGAAAATAATATTTTTATCATATTCATTATTATCGATACGATGCACAGTTTTTAAAATATTTTTTTTTTATATATATAAACATTTTTTTTTATGAAATATTCTCTATTGTTTTCGAGACAAAAAAATGGAAAATTCGACGCGGATTGCGAAGCATCACGTAGATGTGGGCTCTCAACACTGCACGTGTATGTTAATTTTTGTCAATTCCATTTTCCTTTTTTTCAATCCTCGGTCGACGATGGCGAATTCACATTTAGCCAAAAGCAATGAAAGAAAAAAAAATACGGATCAAGCTTTGATAATTCGCGCGGTGAATCGTTGAAAAAAATTAACGAAAAAAAAAAAAAAAAAAACGAGTGTACTTCAAAAGGGAACAACGATTCGCGGTCTGCCGATCCGCTCCAAATTTCCAGTGAAATAATAAAAACGTCAAAGTTGCGTTTGTCGCTAAAAAAAATTTCGCTATTCCGCGTAACGTGTATTGGACAATTTTTCAAAGTACTTCACGAACCCTTTCGAACCCACCGACATTTTTTTTGTCATGAAAATCCGCGGCTCTTTTTTTTCGAATCAATGAAAAACGGAACGGCAAAAGATTTCCCAACGCCACCGTGTCGTAATGTTCCTTATCCTTTGATTACATTTTCTTCTATCTTATTTTTTTTTTCTTTATTTATTCGTCGAGAAGGATTCCCGCACGCACATACCGCGCTCGAGAGTTTTCCGCGAGTCGCGGCAGAGAGAGAGAGAGAGAGATTCTTCCGGCCGCGATAGTTTCCATCCCAGGCGAGTTAACCCCGCGCGTTTTAGCTTTCCCAAGCGAGCGCGTCGGGAGAGCCCGGGTTTGCATGACTTCGCTCCTTCTTATACGGTAAAATCGGCGAGGGAGAGCCGCGTGGCTCCCAAGCGGGGATTGAAGTTTACTCTTACCAGACGCTCCCGGCGTGATTGCTTTATTCCTCGACGCTTCCGTGAACAAACCCACCCTCTCTCTTGTATCCCCGCGCGCGCGCGCCTCTGCTTCTGGCGTTTCAATGCTGATCGCCGGATGTTCGCGAGAGAATTTTCGGAGCATTCCGAATGCGGGACGGGGAAGAGCCCGCCCGCTCCGGCGTGCACATTTCCTTGGAATCTGTTAAAGCGCGAGCGCGAGTCGCCAACAAGCTTTCGGGGAGTTTCGCTTGGCCCCGGGCATTAATCCTCAAAGAGGAGGTGCGCCTCGCTCAGGAGAGGCGAACGACCATGCCAAAACTCGCGCGCGACTCGCGGCAGCAACTGCGATCCGCCCGTTCCTTTGAGTTCCGGCCCGCTACGGCCACGGTCCCATCGAAATATGTCGGAAAACTTTCTACTCACCGGTCATTACCCATAATGATGTCGAGTATTTGCGCGTACGGCGAAACGTTGCGGACGAATAATTAGCATGGGCAGTTTTGATTCGCCAGGCGAAATCGAAGCTGTGCTTACAACTGTAAATAACCGAAAAAAAAATTATTAGTTATAAAAAAGATAATGATAAAATAAAAAATCATTTTATAATACGGAGAGATATGATATATGGACTGTATATACATAGTTACATATTTACTATGTACAATATATATTTCTATTAAATATTAATTTCTTATGTTTATTGAAATATAATTGGAAATATAGGAATTAATTTATAATTAATGAGTGGAAGTTACATACGAATCTTATGTACATACTGCAATGTACTGCTCATATTTATATACTCTATATTTTTTTTTACACATGGCCGATTATTGTGCATAGTAATTATATGTAGTTTGCGAAAAAAAGCTTGCCACCCGGAGGTGCATAGGAGGCGAGCATCGCCTTAAGGCGACGTTATGGTTAATCGGCAAAGCACTTATCTATCACGCGCTCGTGCACGATGAATGAGCTCAAATCGCGAGCGTTCACATGACTTCGTCTTTCAACGGTGCAAAGACGGGATCGACGAAAAAAAAAAAAAATTCTTGAAAAAAAAAAAAGTGCAAGTAATCGGGGTCATCGATTTTCCAAGGAATTCCATCGTCGTGGCTTCTGTACCATCCACCCAACCGTTAACTCTTCAGTGTGTAAGTTTTTTTTTTTTTCAACTTGATTCGCAAAAAAAAAATGCTCGATCGTGCTCCGCTAAGTATAGAAGAGAGAGGATGCGAAACAAGGAAAAAAATGACATACATGTCTCCGCCGGTCACGACAAGGGATGAGAAGTGCCTTACAGGGCAGTGAGTCGAGTTTTTATGCGCACTGAAAATACAGGAATAAAATTTTTATTGATAAAAAAAATATTTTCAAAGATCGATACGAAAAATATTTGTCACTTGTTTGTTGCGCAAATTTTAGTGTTAAGGCGGTAGCAAAATAAGGGTCGGGTTACCGGTAAAAAAATTATGCGGCGTACCTGCTTCAAACTGAAGGTTTTACGATGCTAATTTTTCGGGAAAAAAAAAAAATAACGCTCTTCGCGTGTTTTCACAACGGCAATATCTCGTCTACCCGATGGGATTACGAGAAAACTCGTGTGTCATCGTGTTCTACGGGGAAAAATATACGGAACGAGACTATCGGGTAAAGTTAGCAAAGTACATTTTTCCGTGCGGTTTATGGCGGCGATTAAAAGAAGTATGAAAGAAAGCAATGCACGAGGATGCCCTTGCCATTTTTTAATCTCGCGTCGGTTCGCGTCCAAGTTTAGTTGGACATTGGAAATCGTCGGAATTTCAGTTTTACACCAAAATTGAAGATAAAAAAATTTCGTAAAAAATTGATTGATCAGTCAATTATACTGAATAATTGAATCGATTGAGTTAATTTCCATTAAAAAATATTATTTATTAATAAATTATAAAATGATAGATAAAAATCACGATGGTTAGAAAGATTTATTGAATACATTTGTGGAAGTCGAGGAGAGAATTGTTCGTAAAATCAATTCGCCGGAGTGCGCGGTTAGGGTTGCAAACTTTTATCTCCTACGCGCCGTAGGTTCGATATCCGCGTGAAGCGATCTCGAGGCGGTCACACGGAAACAAGCCGGAAAACCCGATCATCCTCTATCTCGCTTGAACGGTGCTACGCCGAGGGATAGCCCGGAAGAAAAAAGAGCCCGGCATCTATCGACGCGCAGGCGTTTGCCTCCGTTCGAACACACACCGAGATCGTGGACACGCTCGAGCAACTGCCGGCTTTCTTTTGTCTCCGACTGGTTGTCGAGCGCGCAACGATCTGCCGTCGGTGCAACCGAGAAAGCCTTTTGGAGGAACTTATCTCGATCATTTCGTTTTTTAATTTTTTTTATTGCACATGCACCGTTGCAACAAAAGCAAAGAGAATTCGATACACAAATAGAGTAGCCGTTATACATCGCCTCGTAAAGTAAACGAACTAAGCGCTCCTTCACACGTGAGAAAATCGTAAAATCTTGAGCTTTTATCGTTGCAATTATTCACGTCGCGTGGAAGCTCAATTACGCTCACTCGAGTATTAATTTTTTTCGAATCTCTCCTTTTCCTTCTTCTTTACACAGCCCCCGCGAGCGAAACTTTATAATCGTCGGCACTGTTGAAATCTCTCAATTCGGATGTAATTTCGGCCCCTCGTCTGGAGTGTAATCGGTACAATTTTTCACTTCCGAATAATAATTATTCTTCCGTGTAATAAAACCATACACTGTAATAAAACAATACATATACAAACTAAACAATCTAATCAGTGATTGCCAATGATTTTAAATTCGAATAGGTGAAAAAAAGTTGTGATTCCGGGAATTTTTAGATTTTCAATCGAATCTTTCTTTTTTTATCAGAGAAATTTTATGCGGTATTAGAAACGAAATTTTATCGATAAAAAAAAGGTATTTCGTCGCGAGTTCGTGTGCGGGCTTGCCATCTGATTCTCGCGAAGCTCGGGTGAAAACAGAGAGAAGAATGAGAGAAGGACGGAGAGACAAGCGAGAGGTGCACGGTCGAGGTGGCGTCGGGACGTCGGGACGGTTGGTCGACCGTTCGCAATCCACCTACGCGACGGCGCCCGTCGACGACGAGAAAGATAGACGTACAGCCGCGGCGGCCGAATCGATATACCGATTTGTTCTGTGGTGAAAACCTCGTGGCGGACTCTCCCTCTCTTCTCGGGGCATCGCGCGAGAAAAAACCCTCCTGGAGTGCGAAAGGCTCGGGAATCAAGAAAAAAAGGCAAAGAACGAAATGAAAAAAAAAAAAAAAATACCCGGCAAAATTAACGATCGTCGGTACGAGATGTATTCTTGATTAGGAACTTGGGAGTTCGGTGACTGTTTCAGGACGATAACTCTTCCTCATTTCGATAAAATCTACCGAGGTAATTTATACTTCTGTCACGCTGGATCTGAACTTGATTTTTTTATTCTCCATTAATCTCTGCGCGCATCTCGACAATAATTCATTGATTAATCGTATTCGTTATTTATCGTTCGTTCGTATTACTATCGTTGTCATTTATTATTGTCGATATTGTCAATCATTATTATTTTATTATAATTTCCAATTTTTTTTTAACGATCGAGCTCACATTTTATTCCCAATCGTTATTTTTTTCTACTATTGATTCTCGCGGGGAAATTATTGTTACAAAAATAACATTATTTATCGTTATTTTTGTTAGCAACTTTTTAATTACTTTTATGCATTCTAAGGTAAAAAAAAGACAGTCCCGAAGAAATGTCATGCGAAAGCGAGCGATAAATCAGCGATATGTGTCCTCGCGACTCCCGCGAAATTGTACCATTCCTTCGTGCCCTTCGCGAGCAATAACGCTCTCCCGTGCGTTTCGAGAAAACTTTTTCGCACAATATCGCGAACGGAGAAGAGCCGCACAGATGTATCCATAACGGCGCACCGTAAGGCAAAGCCGGGTTGTGTCGAGCTTTCGCGATTGGATCCACAGCGGGAGCGAGTCGCGGCAGCGAAAAAAAAAAGGGGGATGAACATATTTCCAACGAAAATGGGCCATCTGCTTCCACTCCATTCCCAAAAAAAAAAAAAAAAAACTCGCAGTAAAAAAAGAACAGAAAAGAATATGAAGAACAAGAATAATGTAAGAGCAGTACTGAAAGAGATGAAACGATGGAATCCGTAAAAAGCGACGAGCAACCTGGAATCTCCACTTATGTGTCTCCCTTCTATTTTTTTTGCCCCTCTTTGCTCTCATCCACCCCGGCCCAGCCCGGCCCCGAGTTCCGTTCCGATTCCGACCTCTTTTTCCATATTCCCTTACAACCCATCGAAAACTGCTACTCTCATTCCCTCGGCTAAGATCGATTTTCCAACTTCCAATGAGGCTTCTGTGTCTCTCACGATTCTTTTCTCCATATTCGATTCTCTTTTCATTCCGATCATAGGAACGATCCGTCCGGGACGAGAGAGGAGAGGGGAGGGGGTGGGGGTGGAGAATGAGTCTGAAATGAAATTAAGTCGGTACCTGCCGGAAGGAGACCCTCGGCCGGATAGAGAAAAGCGATGTGGAAAGATAGAGAAGATGTAATACAGTGATAGGAGAAATGCGAGATTTAAGTTATCCCCACCCTCGCCTCGGCGCGGAGATAAAGTGCGAAGGGAATCCGAAGTATATAAAATTCCGGGGGGAGAGAAGCACCGCAGCGAGCTCGGATTCTCTCGCGGAGCAGACGCCGAAACGGGAGACGAGAAATGGCTTGGCCCGAAGACAAATATCCTCGCTAAAGTAGCGCCGGCGTGTGACACGGAGAACGTTTACATTATCCACTGAAACGTCGATCTTGGGCTTACTCCACCGGGCGCAACTCTCACTCATTCTTTTCCACTGACTCATTTTCCTTTTACCGCCAAACACATCGACTCTATTATCATTCTTCGAGCCTCTCTTTTTGACACGGAATGAAAAACTAAACCGAGTGTAGACGTCTAATTGATAAATGGTTTTTGACGCTTTAACAGCCGATATGCTCAGCTGTACCGCTAGGAATGTCTGAATTACCCGTATAACCCGCTCGAGATGCCGGTAATCGCATAATCGATTTATCGACGATACGCAAACACGTTGCCGAGCTCGTAGTCCGCGATTGGGAAACTGGGTCTCCGCCGCAACGACGTTAAGAGCATTAGTCGCGGTTCATCTTCGACTGTACTTTCCCACCGATATCGGCGCGGCCCGAGTTTCGATTCGTGTATTCTCGAAGTTCAATTCTCGCAGTGAGAAGTTTACGAGAACGTCGCGGATGGAAAATATCGCTGGTGTATGAGGAAACGAGGAGGTAAGGTACGAGATAGAGCTTTCGAGCCAGTTCTCGTTAGTCAATTCTACATCCCTTTTCCTGCGATTTCGAACAGTCCTCGAGAAGCGAGGGCCGAACGATCGCTTACATACACACGGCGGAAGATAATCCTCCGGTGGGGAAATAACTTATGAACGTCGAGTCTCGTAGCGGGGATCTCTTATCGAAGTTAGATCGAATCCCGTTGGCCGTGCACCATTCGATAGGACTCTTCTCCACGGATCCTTCACCGTTTTTCGTACACACTCTCCCACTTTTCCATCCCTCTTTTCCTCGCGTTCCCTCCATCCGTATTTGCTCCTTTTCTTTTTTTCACAATCGCGAATGAGATAAGATTTTCTTTATGGAATATCCAGATGCCCATTGAACAGGGAAGCTTTTATTCCCTCTTGGAAAGCGGTTTTATCACGCCCGGTGCATCTCTCCTCTATCCGGGATTTTCCATCGTTACTTCTCCTGTACTTTGCCTCTCTAATGCTCGTCGGAAAACGATCCCGATGCTTACCGAACTATCGGAGAAACGTTCCGGTCATTGGATCAACGTATAGCCACTATATCTTTCGCGCTAGATCGCGCATCGCATCCACCTACCCGACCACCCTCTGACCCCGGGACAAAGTGCGTCACACTCGAATCCGTTGGCAGCGCAAACTCGCAAATGCGAGAATCTATGTGAATGCGAATATATTTCGTCGTATTTACTGTGTTAGAAATAAAGCAATTTTTTGCTAATCGATGTTTCTTCGAACAATACTTCGAAATATTTTATTTATAACGAAATTAATATTTGACTACAGATACATTTTTCATTAAAAATATCTTAATTTTTTTCACAAAATTTAATGAAATCTAACGCAACATTAAAAGTATTATTTTTATTACGGATGGAATACTTCAATAAATATTTAAATATATTTAATATATGAATATATAAAGCACACCACATTTATTTTTATTTCATACGTGATTTGAGCAATTTTTATAAATCGAGGTTTGGAAGTTCCACCCACCGAAGTTTCTCGCTCAGGCCACACTTCCGTTGCGTTCATCCATTATAGTTTATTAGAATAGAATGCCGTATAAAAGACTCCAATGGTCTTTTCATCCAGTGACATCGCCCGAGTCATCAATCTTCCGAAGTGATTTGCCTGTTGCTTCCAGCACCGGATAGTCGGGCGGCATTGTCGCCAGGGTGAAAAAAACCTTCCGACCCGGCGGGGTATTTTTCTTTTTTCTCTTTCACTGACCTGCGCTACAACGATGAAAATAAGGATGGTAAAGCGAGCGGGCACCTGAGCACCCTCCGTACGCTGTGTGTGCGCGCACGCATCAGTCGATGACTGACACGCCAAGAGGCGGAAGCAAAACCGCTCGGTATTGACCCGGCCATTACCCCGAGGGCTCGCTTTTGCACTTCGAAACCCCGTTCGTATGTCCGCGCGTACGGATTCTCGCGAAACTTTTCAACTTCGGCGCAAATTCGGTCTCCGGATCTCCGACGATCCAGTCGGGTCGCTGAACTCATCAAACGAATTTTCAACGGGCCCATTTCTCGAGTCTGTGCTTTTTTCTTTTTTTTTTTTCACTTTCCCGACTCCGGACCCGGGCTGAAGGCAAACTCGAAAATTCTGCGTGGAAACTCAAACGTTAATCCGAGAGAACGGAGAAGCAGCGAAAAAGTTGATGGAGTTGGGACAGGCGAGAAGCGAGGAGGGACGAGAGAGAAAAGGGTACAGTGGAGCACACGTGGCTGAAGGGGATGTAAAGGGAAGACGGGGGGGATGGGTCGAGGGTGAATGTACTTTCTCGTCCTACACTTCCCTCTCTCGGGTGTCGATCCTCGCCCTTTAGCCTCTCTTGTGCGCCGCCCCCTACCGAGAAACCGAGAGAGCCCTGTCGTCGAGGCGATTCGACAACCCTCGTTTTTATATCATCTATTTCTTTTCATCCTCTCGCGATGGACGAAATGAACTCCTCGGCGAGCGCGTCTCAAAACTGCCAGAATTTCATACGTCATTCTTGTTCCCGTTTTTTTTAATCTGACGGTATTTCTTCTCTCGAACCCACCGACTACCCCTTACAGCTCCTCGTATCGCTTTGCCGCGGATATTACGCGCGTTATACCGAGAATCCATTTTCCATTTCGTTTAGTTCGCTCGAATGATTTTCCGTCGAATTCTCGAAATGTCGGGACTTTGGGGGGACGATATTGAAATTCGCGGAGTCGGCGGGACGGCGAATGGAGTGATGGAATGCGAAAGATCGTCAGTTCGATCATTAGAGGAACGGGAGTTTTGATCGGAAGGAAAAAATGAAAGGATCCGATCGAGAGAAGTGAAAGGAAAAATAGAACGATGTGGTATTGATTGAAGTGACAAATCGTACGATCGTAAATCAAGCCCGGTCTCAATGGTATTCTTTCTTCGTGTACCGTGGACGTCGGTGGAGAGCACGATGATATAATGATTTAATGTCACACGAAACGTCGAGAAGGCAGTCGGACTCGACGTGCCCGCCCAGGCCGTTGTCGTCGTCGGTACGATCCATCCACAGGCCTCGACAAACCCCGGCTTGTCCTCCGTCCGACCTCCCGCTCGCCTCTTTGACCCCTTTTTTTTATTAGAGGCGAGGGAGAGAAAAAAAAATGAACGAGAACGCTCTGTCGAGGCCAAGAGGGCAGGGAGAAACGAGCTTCGTGCCCTCGGTATAGCAAAGTTACGGTACCTTACGTGTTACGCGGTTGCACATTGCACGTTTCCTCTTTCTGCACCCGAACGACCCAATTCCTCGGGAAAATGCGCAAGACCAGTTCTTTTTCCATATCATGGAATTTTGAAGCGACGTTTGTATTTTCACCACAAGGCGATTCGGCACAAGGTGGCGATTTAGGAAAGAAATTACAATTAAGTTGAATGTGCGCTATCGATCTGTCTATATGTCTATAATCGATCAGCGAAAGTTGATTTTTTCGGAAGTTTCTAGTCTTAAAAGTCATCGGAGCTCAATGAGGCTCAATGAATTCTCGTTAAATTTAATGCCGATCATCGGATAGTAATGATCCATCTGCATGAAGATTTATCGGCGAATATTCCAAGATTCATCGTCTTGATATTTTGAACGAAAACGCGAGACGGTTTTCCGCGATAAAATATCATGGGAAATTTCCTACGGGAGGCGCGAGTGCAAGGAGCATACCGGTAGTCGTAAGAATCAACAACCTTTGGGCGATCGTAGCAAACCCCTAAAATACGTCCCCTCTCGGGTTTGACTCGAAATTTATCTGCTTAAACCGTGGCGCGATGTGCTGTATCGCTGATAATCAGTGTTTCATCGTTCGCCGGTCTTAAATTTCGCCTCCGAGCAGTTTAAGCTTTAGCTCTTCCGAGCCCAACTAATTAGAGGAGAGATTGAGAGTTGGGGTGAAAAAAATAGAGAGGAAAAAAGGGGAGAAAAAGAAGAAGAAGAAGCGAAGAAGAGCAATGAAGAGGAAGAAGACCCGGCGTTGCGATGGCAGCGAGAGGGGCATTTCCTTCCCCGGCTGGGGCTCTTTCTCGCAAAGTTTCCGTGAAGAGCCGAGGGAGGGTTTTCTCTCTCGACGGACGGTTATACCGCGAGCCTGCACGGGAGTGAAGTATGCGACGCACGCGGGCCGAGGGTTTTCAGTGAGCGATAGCAAAGGCGCGCAACGGATATGGTATAAGGCAGTGAGGCGGTGTATATACAACGTTATAACACTGTACACTATAGTTATCGTACATACCAAAGCCGTTAGAACTACTGGCATAGAATGTTGTATGTATACACAACTACGGAGTAGCCAAGCCCTCGGAAACGACGTCCACAGCGCCCCTAGAACGACGATTACCAGAACACAGAGAGAGAGCGAGAGAAGAAATGCACCCCGCAGCGGCCGACAGCGACTCCCCTAGAAAACGCGCTCGGGGAACAGATTGGTTGTTGTTTCGGAGTTAAGCCCCTCGTCCGAGGGCGCGGGTGTCCGGGTATCCCTTCGTTACGTATAGAGCCCGACGCCAGCCAGTAGCGGCAGCGATGTTAGCAAGCTGTATACCCACCCGGTTGAGGGTCGAACACGAGGGCTGTGTAACGGGGCTTGGAAATGACCAGGACTGAAACCTCGACACCGAGGCGAACGTACACCGGCGAACCTTACCAAACTTTGTACAGTATTCCGGGGCTAGCGGCGGCTTAGGATACTGCGACTCACTCCCGACGCGTAAATTTGCGTGTGGCTTCGTCGACACTTTGCCCTCACGGTATTGGGCACCTATGCCAACACTGGCGAGGGCATCGGTAAGGCAGTATAATACCTTATACAGTATGTTGCGGTTCTTTGTACCAGGAAATACCAATACACACTCGCACGTATGTGCTTCGTGTATTATACACGTATTTGTGATCCTGCGAGTGGGGAGTCCAAACGGCGCCGGCATAGTCCGCTACGACAGTGTTCCGTATCTTTATTGGGCAAACGTGTAAAGGAGATCGGGGCATAATGGATTACCGGGGTGAAACGGTTCAGGTAAACGTCAACGTAGGCAAAGTGGGTTGGTCAAATGCGGCTAAAAATACCAAGGGCCGACTTTATAGTTCCGAATTTGAATTTAAGATGACTCTTGAGCTCGAAGGTAAGCTTAAACTTCGACTGGCTTCTTCTGTGGAATGCGTGTTCGCGTTCTTCGACAAAGAACTTTTTGCATTTGCTGAAAGTTTTTTTAGTTTAAAAGATGGGCCACTTCTTCCCGAACGCTATATTTTTTACGCGAAAACCAAAAAAATTCGTAGTGTATTCAATTTTTGTGCAGCCATTTCTTTTGAATCATAGACTACGACCTGCGGAAGTTGGTAGATCCGTTTTGTCCTATTGTCTCCTATACAAAGACGATAAAATCGGTAAACGACATTTGGCTCGACTGAGGGCACAGAGAGCTCGTGCATCCCTGAACGCCTATCGCGTAGCCCGGTGCGTTGCCAAAGGAAGTGCATTCCCCGGATGCGTCCGAAATCATTGTTCCCACATGCTGCCCGCGTAGGCCGAGGTTTACCCCCATCGGCGCGATCCCCAATCAGACAATCAGGTCGCGCGAGTTCACGGCCCGTGTGTGTTTGTCACAAAGCGACACACTTTGCAGGAGGGATTAAATGGAATTATTCATTCATTAATGAAAACGCATTGACACGAAAGACCGAACGGCTCTCTGCGTATCCGTGGCAAGTGTCGAATGCAATTACCCGGAAATCTTCGTTACTCACCCATTCTGAGCGCTGACGATATGTAGGATTTTTTTTTAAGTTTGCTTTGTCCATCGCAGTCCGTTTGGATGTCCGATCACATTCTAGAGTCAAGCATATCTCGTCATGTTAAAACAAAGCCCACATAGAAGCAGCGTACGGGTCGGTAATTGGGCGAAGGTAACGTCACGATTTCCATTACGGCAAGCCATCTATCCGCGACCATGCCATAAGGTACTTTGTACACGTGCGGACGTAAAACGTGTAATGTCGCTACACAGACGAAGGGTTTAGATGGAAGGCTCCGGGTGAATCATGTACGTATCAACGTATTAGATTATATTTTGCACGTGTGCAGTTAGAACGTCGCAAGGGAACCGGGTTGCTGGCTGTTGGTGGGGTTGCGAGGAGTAACCGGGTTGGATGTAGTAGGGCCGCATCTCCTCTACCTTGACATAGGGAAGGGCAGGGTACGAGGTAAGGTGGTTGTAGGGCCATGCACAACGGCTTAGCCGGTCTCCGGGGGGTTGATGGCTCCTCTCGATGGAGAAAGAGGGGCTGGTACGTGCGAGCATCACTCCTAAGGTAGTCTACCTACATGAAGAATGCCGAGAGCGAGGGAGACCAGCACAGCCGAAAGGGGGTTACCATTATGAGGAGAGAGTGACGAAGAGCATCACTGCCTGCACGACCCCAACGTAACTCGACAGCCCTGGGCCCCCCGCCCCCCCGCGCGTTTTCAACCCTCCTCCACTTGATTCACCCGCCGACTCTCCCTGCCCCCAGCCCTCTCCCCGTCGTCGTTCATCCCTTCCACGCTCCCATGCGAATCAATAGTGCGTACCCTAGCCGTGGCTCCGCGACGTGGGGCTGGGCCGACGCCGACGCCCGATGACGTCCGAGTTTGGCCGATCTGGAGCAACGACTCACCCTCTTCGCTCCTCCGCGCTCCCCTTCGCTAGGGGCATGCAACCCTCCCTCGCCCCTCTCTTGCTACTTCAACGTTTCTCTCTTTCGTTCCTCTCACTCTCACTTTTTTCGTCCCCCGCTGTCTCACTCGTTGTCGCGCGGATACTCGACAAGTCTCTCGTACACTAGCGCTCCCACTCCACTCTCTCCACCCTTGCTCTCTCTTTTTTCCCTTCGACCTCGAATTTCTGAACCTACCCGCCTCGTGTCGTTCGCCTCGTCTACACGGAGGGATATACGACGATCGACGAAGTTTCTCGAGACTTTACTTTCCGAACCCGCCCGCATTCTACTTTTGGCCCACCGGTGCGAGCGGGGAAGCAGTGGGTGCGAGTCGCCGACGGTAATGCGACCGGCGGAAGACGAGAGGGAAGAAACGAGCCCCGAGAGCGGAAGACCGAAAAAGAAAAAGAAGGTAGAGCGACGCGTGCCTTCGTTCCGGTTCGAGAGAAATTGAGGGGCGGCGGGGAGAGCCGAGGGACAAGAAGATGGAGTGTGTTGCAAGGCGAAAAAGGAAGAAAGCGGTGAAGGACAAGGAAGCAAGTGGAAGACACCCGAAGAAAAGAAAAAAGAGGATAAGGGAGACTCCAACCGGCCCCGAGACTCGTTCAGAATCCACGCTGGCTTCCAGGCAATTTTTTAGCCACTCCGCGTAACCCGAGAATCTTGTATTTTTCATTTTATTTTTTTTTATTTTAATTTCGTTCCACTCGCCCCTTTTATTCTCAGTCGTACGCCTCGCTGCGCGTCCCAGAGATTCAAGAGAATTATGGTCCGGGAGATTCTATTTAAATCCGAATCTCTCACGCTCCGTTATCCTGCCGGAACTTCTTCCTCCTCCGTCTCCCGCTCCTCCACCGTCTCCTCGCCGGCCCTTTAAACAAGATGTCGGTATAGTACATGCACCTGTATTATGCACCCTTTCTTTCCTCCGTATGTATACAGGCTCTCATTATATTAAAACGAGATTTTCCTTACAAAATGAAAAAAAAAGAAATCCCGGCGAGACGAAGATTGCAAAAAGAGAGGCTTTTTTTGCCTCGCGTTCAACGCTTTCCTCTCCCGCCCTGCTCGGTTACATTCGAACTCGGGTGCATCACAGGTCACGAGGACTGAGTGAAACAAAAAAAATGGTGTAGTGAGTGGGACGGAGGGTTGTAGACCCCCCCGCTCCTTCGCCGATAGAGCGGCCACCAACCCCCGGGCCAAGCTCACCGCGGGGTAGTTCTCGTTTTGGGGCTGGCGCAAGGGGCGGCTGCGCTTACTGCCGTGTTGCCTCTGCCGCTCTCGCCGCGTCGACGTGGCGTCGACCGGAATGGAACTCGTTGGCGGTGGACCATCCGAGGCCAGTCGGGGGGGATGAAAAACATAGCGGGCTCGCGCGCCGACCGACTACCACCTCCGCCGGGGGCCACAAGGGTCGACGAGCCCCTTTAGCCGCCTATATTTTTTCCGTCTCTTTCCCACTCCGGTCCGAGGCCCTTCCCTCCATTGATGCTACTCGAGCACCCGCGCCAAGCGAGCCAACACACGGCATACATAGTAGGAATAAGAGAGCGAACGTAGGGCACGCCCGCGTTTCACCCATTCTATTTTAATAATGTCTGGCACACTGCCCCACTAATGTTCCGGGGCCTTATCTCTCACGTTCTTGCCAACCTCCCCCGCAAATTGATTCCCGAGCAAGTCCAACACAACTATACCAAGGCTCATCGCGCTGATCTACTTTCTTCGCGAATCTCGACACCAATTCAATGTAGCATTCGCTCCGCGATTTGAAAAAATGTAAAAAAAATGTTGTTTCTATTCCAATGATTTTTTTGCATCCGGAGAGTGTCGAAGCGATAGTAATTATCCTTCCTCAAAATGTTGCATTGAGCTTAAAAAAATTTGTTAACAGATATTAGATTTTTAATTCATATCTAGTCGAAAACGCCGGGAAGTCTTCGAATTTGGGTGTAAATCTTACGTCTGGCTTGGAAATGATAAAGGTTCCTTCAAAAAATGTTAAGTAGAGCTCGTTGCTTCGTCGATTTCATATCTTACGATATTTTCGGTCCGAAAGCCGATTATGGAATCGTATGATTCGCAGTCTAATTTACGATACACCGTCACGAGATTCTCGACACATTCATGAATGCACACGGTACGCGGGCCGAATAATGTTGCGCACATAACGACCCTCGTTTTATAATGAGATTGTGGAAGAACAATCGTTCCCGTTACGCCGTACCCGCGGCCACGGACTTTGCGGGGTCCCAATTAATTATCGATCAAGTCCTCGAACTCGTAGAATCGACTGGAATAATTAGCCGACGGTGGACCACTCGAGGAGAGGACTCATAGAGCCTCGCGCACAGTTCGAGAGTCCGAGAGGAGCCCCGAGCGTAGGAGAGAGACGAATCGTTGCAGAGAATCGTATCGAACGTGGGAAACCAGAAGCGAAATAAACCGCGAAGCGGTCGAGAGGTTTCTCATTATTATCGTTCCTCTCCCGGCCTCACTTCTGTTACGTCGACTTTTTTACCGTACCAAAACTTCCTTTCGCCGAAACCCTTCGATGCAATTTTTTTCTTTTTTTCCCGCAAAAATATCACGTTACGGCGGAATCCCGAAGGTCGCGATGCGAACTCCGCTGCGGAGCCTCATTCTTTCGTTTACGCTCGCTCGACTCTGGCACGTTGCCCTTAGCCGATGTGTGTATAAAGCAGATATAAATATACCTCCGGAATCCTTCAAGAGCCGCGAATCCACACGTGTGTTTACATCTCAAGACTTTCAACGAAATTGATTTAGGACAACGCTCGCTCGCCAACAATGTCGTTCGTTCCCCGCTCTCTCTCTCTCGGCCGACACCGGTTGAACCTAGTTTTGGGTCTAGTGGCGAACTTGAGAACCCGGTCAGCTGTGCGCGACAAATCCTTCGAGTGGGTTTGCCGCGAACGAGTTCCGACCGCTCGATCGATCCCACGTGCTTCGCACATATTTCGACCTGTTCGAAGCCTCGGTTTCGACTTCCTCTCTCGAAGGAGTGGCTCGGAAAAGAATTTAGTTGGATTTTTTAAACTTCTTTTCTAAGTCATGAGTACATTCGAGTTAGAATTTGAAAATACCATGGTCCAAATTATACATTGTCTTCATAAGCTTGGAGTCGCTATTTGTTTCTTTTTTTGTAAGCTTGAAAAGAGCATTGAGTTAGATCTGAGGTGAAAAAAGGCGAGCAAGCCGATGTTAGAAAAATAGCGGAGGAGCGAGAGAGAAGTCAAGAGTGCTGCGAGAGGAAGAAAGTAATTTGCGAAACGTCACTCCCTTCTTTGTTTCGACAGGAGGTCTTTCCTCGTTTCAGTGCTGTAATTGGTATACGGCGCCGCTGCGCGCTCCGCCAAGGATTTTCCGCTTCCTCCCTCTGCCGATACTCTGCCATACCGAACTACGCCACGGTATATACTGTATATAATAATACAGAATCTACGGCGATACTTGCGAGGGTGTGCGGAGTTCTCGTTGCTACGGCGAGACACATCTCCCCCGCTGGGTTAAGTGCCCGAATGAGTTTCAGCTTTGTATTTCTTCGCTCGCCGCCTTTTTTTTCTTCTCTTCTCTCATCTGCCTCGCGTCTTCTCGCAAAAAGGTTTTTGAGAGCGTCGCTCGTCGCGCTAGGTAACGGTCGGAGAAAAGGGGTCGAGACATCGCGACACCGGAACACTGTAGAGCGAGGACATCGCGGACAACCGGAGGTTTCATGCGCGAAACGCCGATGCACTCTCTTGGATACGCTCCAAGCGAAAAATCGGCACAGTTCCAGACAACTTTCGATTCTTCGATACATTATTTTATTACAGATCGCGCACAACCTTGCGAGCCATACGGAAAGGATCGCATCCGATTCGTTGAGAAATTTCATTCAAGCTTTTCGATACTTTCGAGACATTGCGATTTTTTCTCTTTCAGCCATCCGAGTTGGGTCTTGCATTGAATTGAAAAATTAGCTGTGGTAGATTTTTCAAAAACTGGATATGAAAAATAAATACTGCGAAGTTGTATTTTTTATTTGCCTTATTTTACCCAAAATTTGTTTTAAATTTACGGATTATTATGAACTCATTTTGGATTTTCATATTCAATTCGAATCGATTTTTCTTCACATCTGCACCGAGTCTCGAGGAAATAACGTCGTTCTCGCATTGCTTCCGATTCGCCGCTCGGCGACCTTCTAATTTGAGTCTCATCGGGTCTCGCGGTTTCTCGCGCGAGCGGATTTTCTCGGGCTCGCGACACCGAGCGGTGCTTATTTATTCATCCGGTGTCCTAACAACGACACTGAATGATATTCCGATTGGATTGTCTATCGGAAATATTTATGAGCCGACCAACAGGTTTATTAGTTCGCCTCGAAGCCTTCTCGACGATGCGGGCGATTAAGATCGTTCGCGAAATCACTTTGCCGCGGCGAGCGGTCGGTCTGTCTCGATGCAAAAAAGAAACGCGAATGGTTAACGAAAAAGGGGATAAAGAAAAACAGTATCGAGGGAAAGGCAGAGTATCGGGGAGGGTCGGAAGCCAAAGCGGGAGACAATTCCCCCGGACAATCCTGAGTTATTAAACCCCGTCAATTCTTTTTTGTCTCTTTTTTTTTCCCCCCGAAGAATTGCTTCGTTCATCAATTTTTTTGTTCCCCAAACTCCCCGAACGCGGTATTATTATCATGATATCATCGGCTTTATTTTCGTTTTTTTGTTTTAATACCTCTCTTAAAACCGCGTACCTTTCTCCATTAGTTCACGCAGTCGATGGCACCCAGCCTGGGCACAGTGAAGGATGAGCCGGGGTTGGAATGGGAAGGCAAAAATTCGCCGTTCAGACGAGGCTTCCTCGCTGCCGGTCGATATCATCAGAGAGAAAATTTGCCATCGTTCCGGGCCGTTTGAAACGCGGATCGCCGGGGGTCCGACATTTCGCATTCCGCCTCGATTTTCCGCATGACGGTCCCCGCGACTGCGCGTATAAATTCTTTATTCTCGACGTGTTGCTGTAACCAAGGATCTACATAGTTCCACTACGCCGAAACTTCCAACCCCTGAAAGAAAAAAAGAAAGAAAGAAAATATTCAGAATTATATTTAATACATAAAATTCGTCTTGGCCAATATATGATATTACCGATA
Source organism: Ischnus inquisitorius (assembly GCA_963924025.1). Classification (NCBI taxonomy): domain Eukaryota; kingdom Metazoa; phylum Arthropoda; class Insecta; order Hymenoptera; family Ichneumonidae; genus Ischnus; species Ischnus inquisitorius. Next base: position 5,790,890 of record OZ001251.1, on the reverse strand, counting down.
TATCTATATATCCATAATAGTATATTAAGGATATAGCTATATTGAAAACAGAATTTTTTAAAATAATTTTTAGTGTCTTTTAATATTTAGAAAAATTGCATTGTTACAGATTGAGATTCAGTTACAGATATTTGGCAATTTACTTTTTCGTTTGTCAATTATCTTCGCTCATGTCGCAGTTGTAAAAATTCACTCGTCGATTGCAGCACCGCTGTGGAGGTTGAGACTTCCGGTCGGCGGTGCGGGGAATCCGATCAGTTTCCGTCGCACCGGGGCGAATTCCGCGAGCGGATTTTTTTTTTTTTTTTTCATCCTCTCGCAACAGTAGAGCCCAACGTGGGCAATCAGAAAATTTACGATCGATCTGGGGCGCAGTCAATACAGGGAAATTTATCCCGGGTCCATGTGACTCGGTGTATCGTCCGCATAAGGCGCGCATGTAAATCTCTACACAGAGGCCGTTCATATACAGTACATAGATTCATCGTCGGAGTTCCCAATAAATCCGTAAAAAATCGAACGGTCATTCACGATTCGTTTCGGACTCGGATTTACTATCTCTTTCGGCAATCAAATAAACCGACGGACCTGATGCTTTTATTCTGTATATAGACCCCCTCCCCCCGACCCTTCCCCAACCTTTTTTTCTCGCCTCTCCGGTACAGTTGCCAGAAGCTACGAGCGACTCGATATAGCTCTGTTTTGCGCATATGCAGCCTCGCATCGGCACGGGAATCGAACGATCGGTAGAATCTGGTTTCAGGAAGTCCAAGACCAGTTAGGAGTGAAAAGCGATTCTATTTGTAGGTATAAATATATATGTACATACATAGATTCCATCTATGGGAGAGATAGGTATGAATAGCTTTTTATATGTACATAGAATAAATATGCAGTACTTTGTATAGGTACAGCGATATATATACACATATGTATGATCGGAACCAATTTTACGAGTCGTTCACTCTTGCATCGCTACCGTACTCTGAACCGATTCGGACGCATCGAAACTCGTCCGTTAGATTCACGATTCACAGAGACTTTTCGAGAGCAAAAATCCTCGAACGGTTCAAAGAATAGTTTTCCCGATGGCAAAAAGCCTTTTGGCCCGGTACGATACAATGTTTTAGCGATCGGAAAAAAAATGATTCTTTTTGTTTATTTGTTTACAACATTTTGTTTATTATCATAATTTAAAGTTAAATTTTGCAGTGCAATGTTTCGGAAAACAATAGTGTACACATCGTATATCACGCGTCCATATTCTACTGCCCAACACCTACTCTTTCGAAAGAAATTGCGAGTGCGAAACTTTACGATCTCGCTCGCAGCCGCGAGGTGGTTTCAGCCAAGAGGTCTACGCGAGCCATGGGAATTCCCAATCGATCTCTCGCGAAATCCACTCGCGCAATATAAACCGAGTCCCCCATGGTCCTATAACGCGCATTCGAGCGAGAATCGAGACGAGTCTCGGAGATGCGAAAAAAAATGAAAAATACGGGGCAAGATCTCGGGCCAAAAACCAAAAGCGAGTAGTCTCGTTTCGACCCTTAATACGCCTTCCTCGCGCAGGACACTCGCGATCATTCCTTTTTCTCTTTCCTCTGAATCAACGCGACTCGAGGCACTTCATTCGAGTGGCTATGTATCGTACCGGCGAAACGGTGTTCATACACTTTAATACGTTTCCACTCGGAGCCAGGTTGGGAACGGTTACAAGCAGAGAGGATTTAATTTGTGAATCGGGATAAGCCTGAGCCCGTACCTTCCGAGCCCTTTTTTATTTTTGCCGTCTAGGACATACTATTATGCAGATGCATAAGTGGCGGTACGGATTTCCACTGTCATTTTTTCGTTTTTTTTCTTTCCCTTCTTTCTTTTTGCTTTCACATCTCCGAGTTTCCGAGCTGTGCTTGTCGTATGCGTGCGCACTTTTACATACGTCTCCGCATCGTTTTTCAGCCCTTCTCGCTCGCATATGGAGTATAAATGGTGGGTGGGCAAAGGGGGAGGTGAACGGGCTCGAGTCCTCGGCGAGTCCTCTTCTCGTTCCGCTCTTCCCACTATTCACGGAAACGAATAGGGACAGAGAAGCACGAGATATACCGGAGCTCGCGTGATGCCTGTGTGTGCATGTGTGCGAAATGGTTTTTACTCGGTACGGAGTGAGATAAAGAGAGGAAAGAGCTCGAAATTAACCGCACCACGAGTTTTCCTCCATTTCCCTCGTTCTTTCAACCCCTATCGTTCTTTTCACTATGTCTCATTTTCGTTTCACTTCTGCAACTTTTCCCATTCTGTCGTTTTTTCTTTTCCTCGCTCTCTTACCACCCATCCCCGCCGCTCCCTGTCTCGTTGTTTAATAGCCGGAAGCGTAATTACCGCGGGACGAAAGTACGCGAGGGATTCCCGGTGCCGAGGAGATATGCAAATTCGAAATTTTATCATTTTCTCAATTTTTCCCGCGACGGACGATTATTTTACAATGCGAGATCGACACTTCGGCTTCGTTGTCGGGTTTCAATGCAATTACATTTAAATATGTAATAGAAAGAATCACTATTTATCTACGTTTCGAAACGTGTTGAAGAAGTTGTGTGAATTGGATTTTTATATCGCTGACTTATTTCGTTTCTAACGCCGTTTAAAAAATTCGTCTATGAGTAGGGTACTTAATCGACTTTCGGTTTCTAATAAAGAATCAAAAGAATACCGAAATAATTCGCCTGATATCTCGGAAACTGCAAGACCTATCGCGATAAAGAATATTTTTATAAATACTGAGAATGTAATTAAAACGGCTCGATCGATCCACGATTAATTAAACACCGATCTTTGAATTGTAACACTTCAGTTATGCAGAAATGTTTAATCAGATTACTGAAAAATCGTGCGAGTTCTCGCGATAACAGGCACTTTTGGACAAATCTAGAACCTCATTGAATCAAGATGGCATGATTGAGAAAAAGAAATTGCATCAGTAGAGATGCTTTTTCACTCTTCACGAAACGACATCATTTTTGGAAAAGAATTGTGTTCGATTCCTTCCATCAACGCTGAAGTTGAACGGTCCCCCACTGTTAACCGTGTTTCAATTTCGAATCTCCGTGTGCACCCCATTTCGCCGCTTGTTTTGACATTCCACGACCGTACGTAGCGCTAGCCCATTGATCAGTAAAAGGAAATGAGCTTTCAAGCCTTGCCATTGCTGGAATCCGCAATATTCGGCGGAACGCACTGTGCCCAGCAGGATCCACGGTTAGCCGTTCTTCTGACGGCTAAACGGCCAAAGGCAATCCTTTGACATTCACCGTCTGGCGCAGACTTCCCGGTTCCTTTTCCAGTCATCGTGTGTGATCCTCTCACAGAGTCCACCACCGTAACATTCCGTCATCAGTTGCTTCTCCGCGCAACGCTCCCACAGAGGCCAGATCGTTCGCCAAAGATTCCACGACTCTTCGACATGTGCTGAAAGTTACCGTGCGCGTCGACAAGTCTAATTTGCCTGAAGAGCTTCCATTTCTGGCGCGCCAACCCAAGGCCCAATAGGATCATACGCATTCACTCTTGCGGGCCTTCGGTCCTGTCCGCTTCCTATCTCCAATCTATTTACATCTCGTTTTTGCATTACACAAATGCGATGTGTACAGATTGCGCATCCTATCGCCGCTTTCAAGGACCACAACGGTATTCCGCCGACACGCAACTGGCGAAGCATGCGCAGGCAGGGCTTTGGCACAAACGCATGGTATCGGTATTGTGTACGAGGTGAGGATAGATCTCATTGCCCGACATTGGCCGTTGATGAACCACCACAGGCAGCGGCATCGCTCTCATCATACCTCACTGAAGAGGAAATTCGCACGCATGCGGTAATCAATCTGTCCTACAGCATACACCGGTGTTGAATGGCATAGAGAAAACCGCATTCACGACAACGCCCTTCTCTCACCCTCGAAAACCCGCACCCCCACCCCCACCCCTTACACATACACGCTCACACAAACATGCGCACACGTAGGACACAGGACGGCGCCATTGTATCATTGCACATCCCAACTGCGAGATTCCATCATTCACTGCACGCTCGATGATAAGTGAATTTTATTCATTGCAAACGAATGCGGAATGTAAAATATTCTCGAATTTTCATCGACATGATACAGCGGTTCCATTTCATCTCGATGAAAATTCAAGAACGCTCGATGTGATTATCGGAACAATCGAATTAATGTTTGTCATGGGCATTCGCTGATGTTTAATCTGAAAAAATTGATTCTCGATAAAATCATACCGCAATGACTGATTGAATTAAATTCTATTTTCGAAATAGCTATTGTAAGGAATTTTGGGCATTCTCCAGATGGGTCTCGCTACTTCTACACAGATTTACATGATTACTGATAATATATTTTTATAATAATAAATAATAATAAATAATAATAATATACAACGGATTTTAAAATTACAAAAATCGTAATTATATACTTAAACATTTTTTGAATGAAATTTTATAACATTTTCTGGGTGCACATTTGATTAAGTTTTGAAACATTGTGGAAAGCTCGACTTTTTTTTATTATGTGTTAACAAAGGCATGATACACGTATAATGAATAAATTCCGATGAAGAATCAATGAAGCTGATGAAAATTCGTGTCGTCCACTCGTAGACGTTCGGCGACGAGAGAATTTAATGGAATACCATTGAATCGTAGCGACGGAATATTATACATTTAATGACGAAAATTCCACGATTGACCCTATAATTATATTTCGCGCTCGCGGAATGTAATATTACACGACACAATGATAACATTAATATTCCGTGATAAAGCGGTCCGGTAATATTCGTCCTCGCGGTCGCGAATATTTGCATAAACCACCGAGAAGCGATAAATTGTGTGAAATCACATCAGCGAACGAGAGAATTATTCATAATAAAAATCAGAGGCCAGACCTCGTTTCGCAGGGCTGGCGGGGGATGTGAAAAGACATTCGGAGGATGAGAAAGAGCGCCCCCCGTGCCGGCGGGCGGGCGGCGGAGCACCACCGGGCAATCTAATGCCACGAGAAATAGCTATGGTTACACGCTCATATATATTCGTGCGCGCAAATCCGACGGGAAAGAATAAAGTTAGGAACGTTTCGGGTACCTTGAAAATTTTCGAATAATCACCGCTCGCGCGCGCTTCCATTTAACGAAAATTACCGAAGAAAAGCTCCGCCGCCGGGTGCTTTAATTTGTTTTTTTCGTTCCTCGAGGGAAATGTTGGTTCTTGAATTTTTTTTTTCCTCTTTCGACGAGCGAGAGGAAAATAGATAGAAGATGCTGCGCAGCTCACGGACGGCTTTGAGAATCGTAGAAAAAAATGATCACTAAAAAAAAAAGGACAAACGCGATATTATCAGCGACGAAAGAGAATTAGAGGGGGTTCCGTGTGAAGAAAATTCGAGTCAGAAAGCGAAAAAGGGGGAGGGCGGGATGAGAGAGGAGAAAAAGGTCTTAGGGGGTTTGGAGGGGGTGACTGGAGGTTAAGCTGGCTTTATAAGCCACCGGCGGGTCGTTCGTGGCGGCCCTTATGCTCGATACGTCTTATACCACGGTCGTTGCTATTCTCGACCATCTCCTCTGTCTTACTTTCTCCTTTAACGTTTCACGATTTTCCCCTCCACCCTCATCGACCCTGAATGTACCGGCGTAACATGTTTTTTTAACAATATTCCGAAAGCGAAGGACCCTTTTTTTTTTCTTTGGAGCCACGAAGGCAGACTGGGGAGGCTTCGAACGACCTCGCATATAATGTTCGAAATTCAGGAAAAACTCGTTGGAAATTATTTGAGTTGTATCCGAACCGTAAAGGGGGCGTTTCTCGTGGGCAACCGTTCGTAGAATGGCTCTTAATGAACTCACGTGTACGACGTTAAATTTTCATGGAAATATCTCGAGCTAAATTGAGCCCACGGGGCGCCCATCTTTGCGCCACTCGGCGAAAGGACATTAAATAATAATCGTAATTATTATTAATGTTGTTACGGTTATTTATCGTATAGAATATAGGATGACGTCGAATAGCCCAAAAGCACCCTGCTCGAAATAAATTGGAATAATTATTATTTATCATTTTTTACTGACCGATTCATGATGGTGTTTGATAATTTTTGGAAAATGCACGAATTTGAATAGAATAAATGAAGAAGTTCCCTTCTAAACCCGTTTAATGGTGGTTTCTTTAATACAACTATTTTTGCGAATGATTTTCCATTGTCCTCGATCACTGTTCGATTAATGACGATTTTTCGTCACTTTAACTGCTTGATCGCAATTTGCTTACTTCGTAACGCGATTCTCGACGTTTCTCCGCTCTCATTCGTCCGGTTTCTTTTCTCGAACTTCGGCGAAACAGAATGAGCGAAAGGAAAATAGAGGAGAGAACAGGGAGTAAAATTTCTCTCAACATTTTCTCCGGGGAGTCAACAAACTTCTCCACTAACCCTCTTGAAACCGCCTTTTGCCATCAACTACGTTTTCCGCGTTCATTGAATTTTTATACTTCCCCAGACCCTTTCCGACGACTCCCGGCGAAATTGCCACGAATTACCGCATGAACGACGGTTACACAAACAAAGTTTCGCTGATGCAGACGGTAACCGAGGGGGCGAAGGGGACGAAGGGGGGCGCCCGAGGGTTGGTAAAACGAGTGTTCGGAGGTAATTTTTCCATATATTTTGTACATACATGAGAATCCCGAGTGAGTAATCCATTAGCGAAAGCGGACGTGAGCGTCGCGTTGCGTGGGCAAACGTCCGCCTCCTGTTTTCACGATGATACTCGACTTGTCGTTTAATTTATCAGACACACCGAATCGCTAACTGAACAAGCGAGTGGGCACACAGTTGCTCGAAATTGCATTATTTCAAAACAAGTTACCTCTCAAAGCTCGAAAAAGTAAAAGCACAAAAAAAGAGCCGATAAAATTGTATTTCACACTCGCACAATTTACTTTTGTTCGTTTTATCAACAAGCTGCAAAAAAAAAAAAAAAAAGATTATTCGAAAAGAAAATCGCGTCGAAGTGACACTGAAATGCAGAGCACAGAAAAATGAGAACTAAACTTATATCTTGTATATTTGAAACTTTTATAGGTAATTGATAAAGTTTATTTGAAAAATTTGAATGAAAGTTCTTTATAAATTATACGAACTTTTTCCATCTGAGGAATATTAATAACTGCGACGAACTGCACAATATTTGTCAGTTCGTTTAAAAGGATATTTGTTGATTTTCTTTTTTTTTTTATGGCGCATAAAATATTTCCTGCACACACCGAAGATTGTATCGCGAGCGTGCGGCCTTTCATTTCGGTAAATTGCGAATTGCTGTTAGTTAATGGCAAATGTTGTGCTGACACCGGCATCCCCGGATCGGAATACCGCGCTTATGACATGTCGAAAACACAGAAATGAAGTTGCGCATCGGGCCGCGATGGGAAACATCGATAATCAATTACCACAGCCTTTTAAGCTTGTTTGCAACTCCGATGAATCATGTAACGCTGTGTGTGTGTGTGTGTTTTTTGCCTCAAAAAAGAGTTCCTGAATAAATGGAATTTCGTTGTAAAACATGCCCCGAGCATTATTTCGTCGTTCCGTGCTTTGTCATTTTTTACGCGGACACATTGCAGTGACGAAGCGTTGTACAAATTAGACTTCCAAAAGTTCATTATTATTTATAGATATTTCGCCCGATTTTTTTTTTTTGCTAATAGAGAAAATTACGATTCGGCAGTTCAGATTTCCTCTCGCTATTAGCCGCAAAAATATTTGTTTCGCGTGCCTTTTAGCTCGTTTTCAACTCCAGTGAATGGGGAAACGGCTCTTTTGCGTTTTTGTTTGAAATAAATTCGAAATAAACGGGATTTCACGGTGAAGCATGCACCGAGGATTCATCCGCAATTCCGTGGCCCTTTATTATCTTTTTCGCGCAAAAGTCTCGGTCGCAAATCGCGGAAATTGTAATTTTGAAACTGGAACATTATGTGCGAATTTCTCGCCGGTTGCTTTTGTGCGAAATTCTTTTCCGCGAAATGTTCCGACACGAAGTATTTTCGCTCGGTCGCCGCAACGTCGTGATTACGTTTGCGTTACGTTTGAGCAATGCACACCCCAGGAATAGACAGGAAGCGTGCAGTACAATGTAGTATCGCAGGACCGAAGGAAACGCGAGATATACGTACGAGCGCGTAGCCGGAGAGGAAAAGCTCGAATGGGAGGAGAGAACGAAAAGGGTGCGGAAGTCCCTAGACGTCTGGGTACGCGCCGGGCACGGAGCATTTTATTTTTCCCACCTTTATATGTCTCTCGAACCATTTATGGCCCGGCTGGGCCTTTGTTTCTTACACGTTTCACCTTCTCTCTATTTTTCCCTTTTCCTTTGCCCACTGCTCACCTTTTTTTTCCTCTTTTTCTCGTAAAGCTTCGCTCGTACATTGCGCAACATGAGCCATGGACCGGTCCCCGGTGCTTCGAAGTTATTCCCAACTTATTTCGAACAACTGCGGATCGCCGTAAATACGAGAAGATCAAACGTACTTTCTCATATTCAGATACGCGAAAGCGAATATCATAGAACACGCTGCACAACCGGGTTTCTAATATCCTGCCGTAGGACCAATATCGGCCAACACGAGAAAAAGGTGCTTGCGAGAATTATATTAGAAGTATATAATATTCGATTTTTTTTATCGAATTGATATATCGATCATATAATTTGTTATACAATCGGATGATCAATGTGTGAAGGATGGTAAAACGAAGTACAAGATGCGAGCCAGGCGCCTCAGAAATGCCGTGTCGTTGGCTAGCGAATTCGGTGCTTGGTGTTTCGGCAACTATTGGCCGGTTCCCGCGATTCCCAATTATTGTCATTATTATTATTATCGTGTAATTAATATTGCTGAAATATCGCACGTGAACGGACACGAGGATCTCGAGAACTCGATTGTATCTCGCGCCCCAAAGCCTTTTCTCGTGGCCCATCGTCCCTCCGCCTCGGCCCCGACTTTACTGTTAATTAATTAGCATAATGATTCGCACGAGAGTGAGCCCGCGTGCGGTCGTTGTGACAAAGCGTTCGGCAAAGTTTACGCCGACAGCCCCGAGGAGAGAGCGCGCGTCGAGAAATCCTCGCGAGAAGCTACAACGCTACCTCCCTTGTCGACCAACCATCCGCGAGCTTCCAACCCTCACGAGCGCCGTTATTTTAATGAGGGATTCAACCGATAGCTCTCGCGGGTCTACAACACCGTGTATAGATTTGGCTCGTGCATGCGCGAGTGTGCTAAGAGTCAGAGAATCACTGCCAGATAATACTTCGCTCGCAGCATCGCGTGAAAAATGATAACACGTTTGAAAAATGGTGCGAACGAAATTTTCATCTTGCTTCATCACTTTCATTTAATATTTAATATATTGATATATCATATATTATTATACCTTCGAATGATATATTAAAATCTATAAAATAGATTAAATTCGATAATATTTTTCACTTGGAATGTTTCTTCTTCGAATTCGATCGAACTCCGAGCGTCAATGTAGTCGGAAACGATGCGTTTCGGAGACAGTAGGTTCTTCATCGTTCGCTAGTTTCTCGTTTCTGGACCAACGGATGTAGTAAAGGCGACTATATCCGGCGCATACTGTACCGAGAGCGATAGGTGGACACTTGCATCGCGTCGTATCGCGCGAGGGAGGCCAACGTTACGACAATCGCGCGGAGCAGACGAGCTCCGGTTCTCGGATTGACGAAAGCCGGTCACAATAGCGAACAGCCCGCCGATAGTCGCGGAGCCGTCGCGCGAGCGGAAAAGGCGAGGATGGAAGGCTAAAAAATGAAATAACAATATGATGATAATACGTATATGAGATAGCGACAATAGCTTATACGCGGCGAGACGTCCGGTGAGAGAGATAACACCCCCACGGCGAACGCCTCTGTAAACGCGGAATCCTGGAAACGGCCCCGACCCAAGTGAAAACAAAAAATACACTCAAGTCCGCGTCTTTGTACGGTAAAAACGCACTCTTATTAATTTTAATCAACAGAAAAAAATTATTGGTATAACAGAACATTTTTTAAATCCGTTCCGCCTTACGAAAAAGTACGAATACGAATTTTTCGACAGAAACAAAGCTTTTCTTCTATAAAAAAAATGATCCTGAGTAATTCTCTTAACCGAAACAGAATCGCTGGATCAAGTCTTGATGTCGGTTAACCGACAAAAGAATTTCGCGAATCTATTTCCCACGAGCGAGACGAGCTTTGAATTCGATTCACAAAGCCAGCCTCGAAATATATTTTCGGCGTCGAATTATTCCGACGTTAACCCGACAAGCTTGTCAGGTGGATAATATCGATGAGTCTGTGAAAAGCTTCGCCAAGATTCGTCGGAAGAGCCTGCCGGGCAATATCCCTTCTCGGAAGGGCTTTTCGTTCGCGACCCAGATAGCGCGAGAGATCTCGTAAATGGAAGCCAGAGGCTTCTCTCGCTGGAGCGATATCGCGAAAAATGATCGATAGTAAGTTCGCGGAAATTCCTGAGGACGACGAGGCCTTGAGGAGGGTCGGCGCAAGCTGGGCGGGCGTGGAGAGGCGAAGGGTGAAGTGAAAGTAAAACGGGAGACGAGAGAACGGGGAATACTTCGCCGGTATATCCCGTTGGATTCACCGAAGACCCTGGGAAAGGGCTGAGGGAGTCTCTCGATATCGCGGCGTCCTCGCTTTCAGCCCCCTTCGCGGCCGTTCTCTCGTTCCGGGAAAATTGCACGACGCTCGAGACGACTTCCGGCGAGTTACCGATTGAGAAGCAGGTAGCGCGAGCTCGCGCGGAGACGAGAAGCGAACGTCAGACGTAGAGAAAGCGGCATAGAAACTAAAAAGCTGCGCCGCTCGAGCCGGCGCTGGGAAAATCTCGTTCAGAAGCTCGGAAAGGATGCTCGTTCATATAAAATTGCATACCATCGGGCAACTCCAGCTTTGCTCGCTGCAACCCTGCTGCATTTTTCTATCGCGATACGATAGATAAAAAAAAAAATACCGAAGGAACGGAAAATCCGTCGATACATAAATAGAGGCGGGATGATAGCAGGATTTTTCGCTGGCGCTGATGGTCTTCGTGCCGTCGATGTTCTCAACGACTATAACAACAACGACGAGGGGTGGGCCGGGTTGGGGGATAACTCTAGGAGAGACTTGAGCAAACGCGTGTGCGTGCCAATTGCTCGACGTCGGGGCTTGTTCTGTGTGGTTAGCCACATCGGGTAACGACGTCGTCTAAACAATACGGCACAGCTATAGATCGGGCCGCCATCTCATTGGGTGTGTCCTTCGAGCCGTCGATCGCTGAAGGAAACGTGATTTTTCGGATACAAGCTATTCGCACCCTACTTCATTGTCTCCGCTGTTCCGATAAACCCTCTTCCGTTCTTTGAGCGCAGTGACCTTAAGGTAAGCCGATGTCCGGTCCCGAAATTCTGAAAAGTCCCGGAGATGTCCTTGAATTCCGTGATTTTCTCGAATACGCATTCTCTTCAAACGTTTGTGATGACCAAATGGAATTCATTGCAAGTCCCGTTACCGACCGAGCGCAGAGCCGGTGTTTCGGATGTCGTTTCACGTAACCTTAAACGAATTCGATTCGACTAAGTAAATCTTTCCCGAGTTAAAATCCACCGCGCGCCGAACGAAATGAAGCGCTTTGTCCTTTTTTCGTTTTTCAACCTCCCCAGCCCCATCTGCACCCTCATCGTTCGTTTATATCGTTACCGCCGGACGTTCCGGTTGACGTGGGAAGCCTCTCCACGGTCACCGATTCCCTCCCTCGCGACCCACCCCCGAGGTGACACACGTCCCGTAATTCGCCCCTTCGACGGATCCTCTTTGCCGTACGTGGACCGCGAGTGCGGAACGGTCGAACAAAGCAGCGGTGAGCTTGCGTGGAGAAGCTTTTTCGTCACCGCATATGCCGTCGAGGGCGCACGCGTTTTCCCACCGACCAACACGCAACACGACGACACCCCTCTTCGTTGACACACCCGGTCACCTCAATCGCTCGGAATCTCCTCTATCCGACGTTACATCGCGTTCGAAAGGACCTCCAAGAGCTGAAAGAGAATGGGGATGACGAGAACGGAAGAGGGAAAATAAAACGCGGAAGACAGAAACGAAGCTTCTCGACGGTTTATCGATAGTCGTCTTGCTTTCCGCATTACTTTTTTCTCTTTGGTGCGTGCAAAACGAGATTCCACCCCAAGTTCGACGTTCGCCCACTCTCATCCACCTCCCTTGATTAAACGCATTGACGGCGAATCTCTGGACGACGAAAGAGCCCGGGCCTCGCCGCGCGACGTTCGTTTATCGTTAACAGCTTTCGGTGACACGCTCGCTGCGGCCCGTTTTCCGTGTGACGTCCTCTTTTCACTCGCACCGTCTCTCGCTCGTTCCCCGACCGATGCAGCCCCCGCCCGGACGTCACCTCGCCGATGCCACGGCCTCCCTTTTGCTTCCATGACGTTTATCAAGATCGATCGAATAAAAATTGATTTATCGACATTTAATAATCGTCTGGAGGCTGAGTTCCGTCGCCTCTTTCGCATCGCGGATCACGGAACAGCGAATGCACTTTGTCTTTTGTCACGCAACGCTGCAGCGCAATAAAGCGCCTAAAGTTTCACGGTATCCTTACCGATTTCTCTTTGTGGACTGAAATACGCAGCATTCATAGACGATTGGAATGTGTATTTATAAATGATAATTTTACACAATTAGAAATATTTTTTCAATTATTAGATGTTTCTGGAAAAAAGTGGAAAAAAAAGGAATATTGAAAATATGTTTTTTGAAAAATTGTAAAAAAATGTTGGAACATTCCAAACACTAATCTATATTAAGATAGAGATGTAGAGATAGAAACTAATATTAAGCGGGCAGATCGAATGGAGTTTGGTCGACAATTGGAATTATGCGAGTCGAGATACGGAGAGGAAATAGTTGAGTGCGCACAAGATCGGCATGGACGAGCTTGACTGTGAAAGTCCCGTTAGTCCAACGAGCATTCGCGATGAGTCCGTAATACTGTGGGAGGCAGAAGGACCGAGGGGGCACGTATACTGTACTGTGTACCCTTGCCAGGCATAGGACAGTGGTACAGGTCGTGTTGCGAGCGGACAGTGTACTTGGCACGCCACGTCACGAATTATTCCCTGAATACCGTAGTCCATTAGTGTCATGTCCAGTGACCCGAGGGCGACCCAACTGTGTCTCAACACGTTGCCCTGGCGTTGTGGGTTGAGGCATTACGTATAGGCACATATATATCGTTATTATATGTATATACGTATGTGCTACATGGATAGCTATGTTCCAGGAAGGAGTCGGGAACACGACGATTATACCGCAGTAGAATCGATGAGTTAGGCTATAGTAATAATACTTTCACATTGTTTAGTAAAGCCGCGAGGTTACGGCTTGGGTTCGTAGATGTCGTTGTTGCACACCGACTCGTTATGGAATATACATTAGAAGCGACGATTGGCGGATGAGCGGCGGTGTTATTCGCGGTTATGAGCGTTCCCCATTCGAAAGCAGCGTCGCCACAGCCATTACGCGAATTAATGATCAATCGAGGCGTGTTACTTTTCTGCAGCTATCGCCGATCCGGGTAACGAGCTCGCCATGGGTATATGATCGAAAAAAACGATATATCGCAAAATATATTTTAAAAAAATGTAATATATTTCGCCGAAAAATTGTACATTTTAGAATACATTTTTGCAAGTATATTTGAAAAATATTGATAATTCAAAAACCGTCGCGTTTTAAATATTTCTAGTATATTTTTTCTTCGTGCGGAGGAAGTTTTCTGAATTTAATAATAGAGGCGAACATACAGCTGTGGGGTTTTACGATTTTTCTGAAGGTTTTCCGATGATAGGATAAAGAAAATAAATTAGATATCGGCTATGAAAAAAAAGGAGGCGCATTATTATATGATTAAAATGCTTCGCAACGACATTTTTCACGGAGGATTCTGTCCTGGCCAATGTGCGACAGCACTTAAATAAGATGATAGTCTACGGGGTTTAGCATGATGATATATAGGATCGGGATCCACGTTATAGTTATAGATTATATATTTGCCGAGAGCCTTTATAACGCTCGTGAGTAATGGGCTCCTATTCTCCGCGGACGATGCCTTCGTGACGGAATATCTTCGTCCCCTGTTATTCTTCTGTTGCGAGTCGAAGTTCGCGTTTTTTACGGCTCGCGCGGTACAGTTACCATTCTCTTCGCGGACAGTTTCAACAATGGACGCTGTACGATCTGCGCAATTTGATACTCGCGATTTTTTATCTTTTTCAAAAAAATGCCTTATTTCATAAAAAAATCATGAAAAGCATTCGACACAAATGAAAAGAAGCCTGACCGAAAAAAAGAGTGCAAAGAGTAAAATACCGATAATTAGTTGTTATTTTATTGTTTCAACAGCGACTGGAAAAAACACAACAATTTAATAATAATACTAATAAATACCTATAGAAATATATCATTTTTTCTATATAATGATTATTCAATGATAATTTTGGATTGAATACCAAACAACGATTCGTTATTCTTTTAATTCAGCAGTTTCTTCATTGTCTGCCTCTTTGTATAAAAAGTGTATTTAATTTCCGGCAAATTATTTAGATACATTTACTCGAAAAAAAAAAAATCGAATTACTTTTTTTTATTTAAAAACGATTGAAGCTCTCGACTCATTGCTGCTGTCGTCACCGGGAACAGTCGACGATAGTCAAGCGGGTCATTTCCGTCGAGCGATCTCGGGGTCTTCGTTTCGATATCATGTTGCTCCGCGCAACCCTGGTCGGGAGTGGTTAGTGCATACATTGAAGATCAATTGAAATTGCTCGGTACGCGGAAGCCTCCGGAGGGCCGAGAGCCGGGACTATTTCGCTGCTGCCTTGTATAAACTAACGCACGAGACGAGTACCCGTCCTTCGTGGATAAACTGATACACATTACCTGAGTTTGCTACAGTGTGTGCACTTTGTAATATACATGTATCTATATATATATTCGCTACAAGACAGTTAAGCGACTATAGTAGCCATGCGAGCTCCCGCAGTGCCCGGGAGTCCGGGAACGATGCACCCTATCCGGGACACCGGCAGAGGTAGACTTCCCTCTTTCGCTCCGGCTTCGGCTGTCCCTCGCTCGTTCTCCCTCTCTCACATTCTCCACGTCTTTCTCACCCTCTCTCTCTCTCTGCCTCCCACCCACCCCCCCTTTTTCGCCCCTACCTCGGGTTTGTGTAATTGAGTTGGCCGTGTCAAAGTGTCGAGTAATTATAAACGATGCGATTTCCGCAAGACTCAGTTGGTAAGGGCTACGGGTGGCGGGAGAGGCTCGGAACTGCTTCGCGGTTTAATTAGACGTAACGTCGAAACAAGCGCGTTGTATGCGTGTGGATGTTAGGGAGGTGGGCAGGTGGATTGTACGTGTGGACGTGGATGTATATTTGTGTATAATACCGAGATGTAGTGTCGTAGTAAGTGGAGGTAGGTAACTCGCGCCGGGATTTATAACGACGCCCTGTGGCTCGCCCCCGGGACGATGGAAAGACGAGAACGACGAGCCCCGAACGGTATTACTCACCGTTACACGGCCGATTTGGGAGTCACAAAATCCACGCCGTTCCCGGGCTCATTCAGCTTGCAGTCCCAAATGAGCCTGATCGAGCAGTGCCCAATTATTAGAGAAAACATCAAAATCGCTCCAATTTACATTTTGTTCTTACTTTTTGTCTTGATTTAAAAAATTGCATATTCAATTTTTTTTTATAAATATTTTTTTATATCATATTATTATTAAATTGTACATTTTTTTATATCAAGTATGTGCAGTATTTTTCTGTAGACATATGCCAAAAGCCTTAATAACACTAATATATGAATTATGAAAAAGCATCGAATTTAATATATACGCATTATACATTTTTTTCGAATACTGAAAAAATATCTGTACTTCGCCCCTGAAATGTAAGTTCACCACCGGGATCGTTATACAGTTCTGAATACATTTATCAAAGTGGAAAATTCGCGCCCTTGCGCCATTCCCTCCCCCTCGGAATTGTATTTTCGCGTAGATTACGAGAATGTATATCAGAGAAATACACGGACTGTCCGCATTCTCGCATCGCATTTAATCAACGCTTGCTTGGCTAAATTCTCTCGGCGCTCGCGCGCGGTTCGTTGGCAGCGACGGTCGCGAATATTCGGAAAGGTTTATTTAGAATATCTCGCCGAGAGGGAGAGCGAGAAAACCGAGTGGCGTAAAAAAAAAGGAAAAAAGGAAAAAAAAAGGAGCCTGGAAGGTATGCTCACCGACGTCTCTCGCCGTCCCTGAAAACCGCGCGATGGCAATGTGTCCTCCTCGTCCGGGTTGTCGTTGTCGTCGTCGTCGTCGTGGTCGTCGTCGTCGACGCCTGTCGCACTCGACTCCCCAAGTGAGATAATAAATTCGTCCTCGGGGCAAGGCGGACGAATAAAATCGTCCCGGACACGAATGAAATTTAAGCACCCCTCCCCGCCTGCGTCCGTACAACCCGAGCTTCGCTTCACTTTTTCGCTGTTAAATAGCAGAAATACAGTCATACGGCGTTGCACGATTCCAGCGTTGACTTATTGTCACACCGAGAGAATGAGATGAAAAAGAGAGACGGAAAACAAAAAGAAACGCGAACGAACGGAGTCGAGTACGAGAGCAGAGTTCAGATTCCATTCGCTCTTCCATATTCTGCAATTAATGCAACGACAGCGTAAAGTCATAATTACTAGAAAATCCTCCGGCTACATTTATCGACATAGATCTGACGGAGTCAATATAATAATAATAATAATTATTAATACTATTGTTATTATTTAATATATATATTATTAATCAAATATTATATACTATTTATATATTCATTTATATCATATAATAATAATAATAATTTGTTAATGCAAAATACTTTAGTTTTTTCTGGCCCGAAGCATTTGAATGGAACAAGCGTGCGGACATTGCAAATTAACGTTTCCTAAACAGTCGCAGTAAAAGGCGCGTGCCGCGAATGGATATACTCGGAAGAATTAGATAGATCAAAGATACTGATATCACCGGGAGATAAGCCAGAATGTTATGATTTACTGGCATTAGGCATATATATTATTCGTTGATAAACACATTTTCCACAATCTATATCGAGGCTGTACAAATAGCGGTACGTATTATAAATACGCGCCGCGCGGTGAAATACACGAGTGAATGAATACGCTGCGCCACGCTCTCGGCGATATATCGTTCATTATTATTCCCTTCACTCGACGCAATCGGCATGCGATATTATCGATACCGGATGACTTCTCTGAATCGCGAGAATATTTATTGACGGCTTCGAACGCTACGCCGCGAGATTCTTTTCGACTCATTCAATCGACTTTTGTATAATGAGGAATAGAGAAATGCATTGTTTTTTTCGCCGTTATACCGAGAAAAGAATTTTTTTTATTGTACAAAAAAAGGTATAATTTGATGTGACGCAAGAAACGTTTAGTAATGACGAAATGAATTTGAATATGATTATGAATATAAGAATGAAAAATAAAACAGATAAAAAAATAAAAATAAATTGTGCCGAAAAAGTTTATTTGACTGGTCATCTCAATTTCAATTGACGAGAATATTTTTTTTTTTTTGCGAACTTCGATTCGATACCAAATACTGTATTTTCATGTGACAATTTTGAAAATTCGTCACGCCTCTACGATACGTCATACGTTACAAATGAGAGTTCCTCGCTCTGACGGAGCGAAGAGCAAGAGAGAGCAGGAGGGGAAGGGGCGGGGGGGAGAGAGAACTCGAGCGAGTGTATGGGAGCGGCTGTCCATTATCCGTGACTGATCGTTCGAGCTCTAATTAATCCAACAGCCTCGCAGGATGCGAGAAGTAGAATAGTAGCGGAGGGACAGGATAGCGGCCGTATATCTGGCAGACTATTTTCGAAGAATCAATGGAGACAGACGTGTCTCCGCGACGGTCGCGCGATACGCCACTCGACGAAATACAATTCGACGATTAATCCGCGAACAATTATCGAACATTTCCATGCGCAAACGGTAGAGATTATCTCGATAAAAAAATTCTTTTCCATTAATTTCACGACGAAAGTCTTCGCCGAATCGCCGATTTTCGATATGCAAATGCTGGAATCGATCTTGCAAAAGATATCTTGCTGATTCGTAAGTAATGAAAATATCGAAAATTTCATCCGTTTCGTTATCTCGTATTCCTATAATTAAAAAATATTTAATTCGCCCTCTCCGGTAATTACGAAGTTCAATTGTGCCGAATGGTCTTCAAGATTCACAAAAAGAAAAAAGCTTCTGAAACTTTGAAACGAAAAAAAGATTCATTGTTCATTAAAAAAATTATTTTCAAACTATCTCAAACTATTGGTCATTTAATTATTTCATGAACTTTTCGCATCAATCACAAAGTTGAGTGCGATCAATAACGCCTCTACATTTCGCAAAAACTTTTCCGTAAAAAAAAAAACTAGACAATTCGCCGATCGACATAATGAAACCGCGTGTATTCAATGAAACGGTGCTAACGATAGGAAAAAACAACGCGAAGGACAGATTGGAAACGTCGACGGGAACGGGGTGCGGTAGCGGTCGAGCTTTAATATAGCAGTAGCATTTCCGATAACCATGGCCAGATCTCGTTATCCATTGAACTCTGCAAGGGATTGCTGGATTGGCATTCGATAATTAGCGATCCCTAGTTGGGAATGGGTCCTCGGTTGGCTACATCAGAGTCCGTGATATACTAACCGGCGTGCGGCATCGCCAATAGTAATACAGGTACATATAGACACGGGCATTACGGCAACGAACATTGTCGCGATATTCGCTGACGCTGGACCGCGCGCCCTCCCCCCAGTCTTTGATCTACACATTAATTAGGGATTGAATCGCTCTCCGGCTCTCCCTCTCTCTGTGCTGTGGGAGTGCTTCAACGTGTACACACACTTCGCGGATTTGCGCCACCAATTTGTGCCTCAACGACGATTACAGGGAAGCGCATTGGTGTTGGTTACCGTCGGAGTTTCTCCGCCATCGGTCCGGCATAACTCTCGACGCGGGATACCCCAAGTTCGCGAGAGAATTTCTCGATACCCCTTGCCGATTGTGACGCGAGGCCCTGAGTCTATCGGCACGGAAAGGGACACATCGCGTTAATGGAATGTCGCGAACAGGCGTCGTTCCTAAACTACGATGCATACGAGCTACTGCGGATCCATCGACGACGAGCCAGTTGGAAATGTAGATTGTTACATAGAATCTTCGCTGTTTTCCGTAACTACTTGAACTGTTTCATTACCATTTTCCTCGACAAATTCCCAAATGTCGCTCTGTGAGTTACTCGATGATTTTCGGTGACCTTGAACGGAAATCAAGAGAAATCGGATACGCAAGAAAAAGCTCGATGGTAGAAATAAAGCAACCCTCGGTACAAGTAAAACCGTGTCTGCCCGAAGGAAAAGAATCTTTTCTTTTGAGCTTTTTTGCTTCTCCGACCGTCCAACTTTCAGTCCTTGAAAGGGCTGTCGTGTTTTTCTCGCAGTTTCGCCTCGTCTTCGTCGTCACACCGACGTGCACACGTTGATGTTCCTCCGCAGCACGTGCTTCTCCCTTGGGCTCGTAAGTAACCGACGGGGCACTACAACGATCGCCCTTTCGTTGGCGCCAGGAATGCAAATAATTGTTCACCGGTGTAAGACCGCGTGGTCTCGCGAGGCCCGGCGAGCATGGGATACACAGAGGAATGTAAATAGAGTCGAGTCTACTTATGCATAATCTCACTCCACCCCGGGAGGTAGGGCGGCGGGGAAGGGGCACCTCTGTCTTTACTTTCGCTCTCTTTCCTACGCTCTCGCTTCTCGAACCTCTCGTGTACCGCGTGCGTGTACAGTCTAACGCACTCGCGTATCGCGTTTGTACCTCGCATTATGGACGTTTCAGCGAACTCGGACGACGACCGGACATGCATATAATAAGCGCTCCCGTGTGGGCGTAGCGCGTAGGTGCGTTACTCGGGCACTTTTAGCCGCAAGACCGGTAGACTTTATTGTCCGACGTACGAAGGCGAGCGCGAATCGACCGATTCTGCGCTTGCCGGTTATTAAAATTATTCTTATTGTTTATTTATTTATTGCCATGATTTCTTTGGGAGGTCGGCGATGGGGAATGAGCCGAACGTTTCTGCGTTCATTGATTATTGATTTATTGTTATTAGTGTTTTTGTTTTTATTAAAAAAAAATACTGTTATTGTTTGAAAAAAATGTATTGCATTTAAAAAAAGATTTTACACTCTCTATCATATTTTGAGTACTAAAGCAAGCCGTTTCTCTGCCATTGTGTGTTACAGAAGCTGCAAACCATAGCCGAGGACTTCTGTGGCCTCGACGTGAACACACCGCTCGGGGGTCAAGAGCCCATGAAAGCTCCGCCGGTCATTACGTTCGACACTCTTCTGACTGCGGTCGCTGCAACGTCGACCGGCGATTACACTGTCGTATTCATCGGCACCAACAAGGGACATCTCAAAAAGGTAAGAGCAGATGTTTCTAGAGCATAGAAGGAAGATATTTGAAACACTAACTATCATTTCGCAAGTTTTCCGGCTCGAGTTTTCGAGGGACTGAGAAAATTTAGTTTTTCTTACTTTTAGATTATTTAACAATTTATAACAATCATAATATTACTAGCTGCATTAGATATCGACATTTCTTGCGCAAGGTAAAATTTATATTGGGAGCTTCGAGAGAAAATGGGAATATTCGAGCAAAAGTCGTGGGTAGAAAGTACGAAGATTGAAGCGCGATCCCGACAGTGGAATCGGCTTTTCCCGACATTCCGATTGGCTGCCGGCTCGGATTCGATAAATATCGACATCCTAATACAGACGTTTGATCGGCAAAGCCTTTTCCCTCGTGCCCGCCAGTTTTATGCGATAAAGAGGTACATAAAAATTGCATATAGATCTTCGGCGAAAAAAAAGAAAAAGAAACGTGCCTTATCGTTCCATCAAGAAGTTTACCGGCCTTAGCGCGCCCTAACGTCTTCGTTCCATTCGCGTATCCACTTCGCCCTCTCGACGTCGAATTCTCCGGAGATACGGGAGAGAAGAAGTCGAGTCTGTTGTCGACTTCTCACCGGGTAATCGCGGACCACCCTTGCCCCGTGGATTATGTGCGTTGCCGGTGAAATGTTCCGCGTCTCTCGTCGAGGGTTCGCCTCTATGAGAACTGACAAAAACACCTCCATTAACGCCTCCGCCGTCCTCTCCCCCGTCGCACCCTTCGCGTCCGTCTCCGAGCCGCGAGAAACGCGCCACTCGCGGAGCGACGAGACCTCGCTCGCCGGGTCCTTCCACTCGTTGTAGGATGCAGGCCACGCGCTCGCAAGAGCGTTCCGGCATCGAGCGTCAGACACCGACGAAATCGTTTATCCTCGCCGTCGTGACGTTTCCGTTAACCCGACGGCGTGAAAAGTTGCCGCGATACAATGCCACAGATAAGCTCCGATAATGGTCGTATATCCACCGAAAACTTTTCGCACCTCTCTCCTGTCCAAACATATTTTCTCCCTTCCACGCGACGGTGATGAATGCCACAATCTTTTGAAAAAAAGGCCCCTCTTTCTTTTCACGAAATATTTTGACGGGAACAGAATTTAACAATATAATAATCATTGATTGATCAGTTATCAAAATTAGGTACTTGCTTTTTTGGAGTACAATGTTTTTTGTTGAACTCATTGAATTATTCGATCGCGCGATTATCCAATGATATTTGAACTTTCAATTAATAATATTGCCGCATACAGTCATCGGTTCTATTTTTGTTTGTTCAGCTTTTGGTTATTTTATCGTCGACTCGATCAGAATTTGTTATTTACCAGGTTGTACAATTTTTTCTCTTGTTTTTCAAACATTCATTTTCTATTCCCATTCGGTTTGATACATATTTACGTGGATATTCGCGTATACCTGCTTTATCGCGAGGTATAAAGCAGCGAGAGAAAAAAACCTTCGGTAGAAGCGTGGATGCAGGTGCGAGCGGAGCGCGCCTCGGTCCCGATAACTGCAATTCTCTCGGCTCGTTGTGTCCCATCGTCCAATGGCAATTAATAATTGTCCGGGCACAGGTCGTTCGTTTCGTGCCATACCTCGCTCCCATAGATATTCCCGCGCGCGCAAAGAGATTTCGCGGATTCCGGGACACGCGCAACAGAGGACGGCCGTGCGAAGGAGAAGAGGAACGCGGGGCAAAGGCAGAACGGACGGTGTGGAGCTCGCGGGCCCGTCTCGTCCTCGTCGACGAGTCGCGGCCGCGCGGGAGAAGTACCACGCTGTCCGACCATCGGGCTGATTCATAGCCCCGCATATCTTTCTCCCTTCCCGCTCTCGAACTATCCACTCGTCCCGGAAGGATTATTAATTAACGATCGGACGCGCGAGAGAGCGCTCTCTCGCGCTGCCGAGTGCCGACTCATTTGGCTGCGGTCGCAGTCAAAGGTCAGCCCCCCGTACGGTCGTTGCCGCATCTCTGTGCAGTGCAGCCATACATAAACAAACAGATGCATGTCAATGTACAGTCAATGCGGATAGCTCGTTGCTGCATCGAAACACTTTTTTTTTCCTTACCGCTCCGTTAGTTGATCTGTTAATTCATCTATTAATTAATTGAGGGGCCTTGAAAGTTTTTATTTTATTATGAAAAACGTAACGTTTTCAAAATCTAAAAGAAATTTTGACAAAACAAATGCCGTTGAAAAAATCTATTGCATGTTTAAAAAATTAATAATTAAATCAAAAAATATTAATTGAGTATTTAAAAAATTAATTCAACATTGCGGCATATGAAAAGTTCTTCAATGATTTATTTATTTATTTACAATCGAGTGAACAGCGGGTTTTATTTGAGATTTTTCTTTCGAACATTTTTAAGTATAGATCATTGCATTAGAAAAATCGAATGTTTTTTTACTGACTCAGCGACTCGTCTCGTTTGTACGACGATAAGCATCGATTGTCCTGGCAACGAGATTGCCATGACCGATGATCGGCACTCTCGCGTACACGATTAACGAGAGGGAATACACGCGATAAGATCGAATCATACAGATGCAACGGCGAAGACGCTTGTAATCGAGTTACGACAATGATTTCTTCGATCTCGTTGTCTCATCCCACAGGCCGAATCATGCCGGCGTTCAAATATGTGACTTCATTCGACCGCGTCATTCGTGTTTTTTTATCTCTTTGTCATAGCCGAGCCATCGGAATCTTCCGACGACTTCGCCGACTTACTTTCATTTTATTTTCAATTCTCGATTAATTCAAATTTCCATGCGAAATAATTTTCTTGTCAGTGAATAATATTCTATATTATTTTTAATATTAAAAAAAACAATATTATACTATGTTTTGTTGCATTTTTATATAAAAGTATTTTTTTTTTTCCGAACACAATCTCTTTTTCTTCTCCATTTTGCGTTTCGGCAAATCGAAACGAATACTTTTCATTCAGCCCCGATTTATTGTTAACGAAACGATTTGTAGTTCGAAGCAAACCGGGGGCTAATTATTCTTGCAGAGGAAGAGATGTGATTATTTAACCAGCCGAGCGCCACTTTTTGTTCGGATCTCCCGCACCGCCGGCGAGGAGATCGAGCGGGTCTAGTCGAATAGAGACAGCAACCAGGAAAGCACGGTAAAAAGAAAAAAGAGAAAAAAAAGAATGGACAGAGATTCAGAAGCTTAACGAGAAGTCGATCATCCGTATCAACCTCGACAGACTTCCATTCGCTTTATTCTCCGTCGTTCAACCGAGCGAATTTTTCTTCTCTGATTTTCGTCTGTCTCGCGTTTTGTCTGCTCTTTTTATCTTTTTTTTTTTTTAAACACTCAAAGCGGACAACGCGGTACTCGACGATGACGATCAATTCGTAACGCGTATTCTGCCGCGCGGGAATTCTACTCGAGGCTTTTTAATGACGTGCTCCGCACTCGGTGAACACTAATCCGAATATCACATTGTTTTTTTCAACGCAGTTGTACGCGCTAGCGTGCGAACGACAGCGAAGCTCTGGCAATGAAGGAGCATTCCCGTCGATTCGCTCGATTGCCAATTAACTGTAGGATCCACATAGAGTTGGAAAACTGAAAAGTAACAGTTTTTTGCTATCGTAAAAAAAAATGTATACAAAGTTAAAATAACGAATGATTTTATTGCACTCTTCAAAAGTTAGTGGGCCACCGTTTTGCGATTTTTCATCGAAATTATCGAATTTCCGATTGTCACCTCTTTATTCGAGCTGTGATTGGTCGGTTGGTTTTTTTTACCTTCAAGAGCCGTCGTGAGTTTGACCGTGTCCGAATTTGTAAAGTCTTTTGTGAAAATAGTTTTCGCAAATCGAACTGGGAAGGAATGAATCAATTTTTGGGAATTCCAGTGTTTCTCTTAACTTCAGACGATAATTATCACTGGATTCGTGTTCAGCGCGACAAAATACATAAAAATATGTACCCAGAATTTTTTTTTTGAATTTTCCAATTTTCACTAAAAAAATTGCTTTTTTGCCATTTTTCATCCAACTGTAACTCGTTTAAAAAAGCTTCTAAAAATCCGCAAAAAATCTTATCTTGTGTATTTTTTCCCGCTGAACACAATGGTGCCCTCAGATTCTACGATATCCCTTCGGAAAACCAAGATATTGCTGTTTGAAAAACCCGAAAATCGACAGTTTTCGAAAATCGGACCGCCAAGGAAAAAAATCTCTTTTGGTCGTTTCTGGTGTTCCCCTCAATGTTAACCAACAATTGGTATCAGATTCGTTTTCAGCGCCGTAAAATACATAAAAACGTTGATATAATTTAATATAACTAGCATAAATAATAAAAATTGCGTAATTTTTCATTCAATACGCGCGTACCGAGACAAAAAAAATGATTTCGCAAGAAGATTCGCGCAAAATAATTGCAGGAGTTAATCGGATAAATCGTCGAAAGATTACGCTTGATTGGCGGGGTTAAAAGAAGGAATAAAAAAAATGAGTGACGTAGTCGAACGAAGCTCCGGTTTCGCCGTACCCACGGCGAACGATGACGGGCGAATCGTTTCGATAATATCGCAACGCCGGTATATCAGGACGCGGACTTCCCAGTTGTATGGCCACAGGGTTGGACGCGTCGATATCTTCGAGCTATTGTACGGCAACACAGACACACGCTCGGGGTGCTCCAGATTGAATCTCTCCTCGGCACAAGATCATCGTGGATAGAAAAGGAAAAAAAAAAATGTGAGAAGATTGTTCCGTTCTTTATTCGCCTATTTTGTATCCTCGTGCCCGCGTCGCAGCGCGAGAGAGATTAATTTATCCGTCGATTCTTGGCCGTTCTTCAACCGCGAGGCCGAACTGTTAGCCTTTGGATAATTAATGATTGTTCGACTCTCGTCGGAACGCCGACTCACTTGTTGCCCGCGCTCATCCCCACGTATTCGGCGCGTGTATCGCTGTGTTGGACTCTCAACCGAGGAGCCTCTCGGCCGACTTGGGCCCGTAAATAAAGTAGATGTACATAAATAACGGGGAAACTGCGCGGGAATGAGCGCCGAAGTGCAGATCGCGATGAGCTCGCGCGCGTTTCCAATCGACAACTTCGCGAAAGAAATTTCACTATCATCGACTTTGTTGAAATTGTTTTTTCAATTCAATATAAAATTCAATAGAATATTTACTTTTTATTGAAATTAAATTTATTATTAAAACAACAGTTTCGAACGTAACGCGAACGAAAGAATTCA
Source organism: Ischnus inquisitorius (assembly GCA_963924025.1). NCBI lineage: Eukaryota > Metazoa > Arthropoda > Insecta > Hymenoptera > Ichneumonidae > Ischnus > Ischnus inquisitorius. The sequence continues at coordinate 5,764,911 of OZ001251.1, read as the reverse complement.
AGTAGTCACAAAATCCAACGTGACAATTTGTTACAAAAGGCCCGAAGGATTTTTATACAAAATGCAAGATGATCGATCGATCGGCGAAGTTTATCCGCGAGCGAAACCGTATAATCCATCGCGCGAGCGAAGATTTCCTTGCTCGCAAAGTTTGGCGCGAGGTCTTTTTCTTCTTCTTCACATATACATATTTAAAAAGTTTCTCTTCTCCATTAGCGGCTTCGTCGAATTTTCCGATTAATCGCTTCGCGATATTCCGATGAAGTTCGCGAAGCCCAAGTTTGGATAATGTATCGTATTAAAGTTTAATTCGTACTTGAAAAAAATCGAACTTTATCGAAGTAAATGGCCTGTGAAGAAAAAAAGGTGACATAATCGCGTATTTCGCGCACGAGCCAGCCCCCAGCTCGAAGCTATGGGGAATCTCAGTTTTCGATCCGAGTGTCTCGAATAATGCAAATCAGATAAGTGCAGTCTGGCGAAGGTGTCGGGCGAGCGGAGGGGGCGAGGATTTCGAAGTTAAAGACGAGAATCCGAGCGCATCTAGCAGACGTTCTCGATTAACTTCCCACTACTCGCTAATGGTAAAAGTTTCTATCGCGCCTAAGGTGTGTGTGGGCGCCCCGGACTGCTCGAAGCGTTACTGTGCCGCGTGCGATTGCCAAGTTCGATTGAGTTCGGCCATAGCGATGGAGAGAAGAAAAAAAAGACTGCCGAACGGACCGAGATAGTTATAGATATAACTCGGCCCAGTGTCGGTGCCCGCACTTGCTGCGTGCGCCAAGCGCGAGTAGACACACATACCCGTACGTATGGAACTACCAGCTCTTATCGAGATTAATCGATCGCAGACCCGTTAAGTGCGCACCAGAAATTGTTCGAGCGAAAGTTTCGCTCGCGGATCTTCGAGACATCTTATAACGATACCCAATGCCGACTTGTCGCAGAAAGAACGCGAATTCTATCCTTAATTGAAACATTTTTTCATTCAATTAATTTATTCTAATTGAGATATGATTTTCTTATCAATTTCCATTTTTTTTGAAATTTATTTTCTTTGGAAAAGAATGTCTGTGAAATTGATTTTCATTGTTATTTTTTTATTATACCGCTCAAATGCAATTATGCTTGAATAGGAAAAAATGTATGAAAATATCGAGGATGTATTTAAAAAAATTTATTCGACCAGTCGTCGATAGATCAATACACATTTTTTGATTGTTCTATCGACTTTTAGAAAACTTGAATACAAAATATTATCCCAGAAAAGAAGATACGAAAAAAATCGATAAAGTGACACAAAAAGAACTGTCGATATCGTTGCGGAGGCAAAAACGTCCATTAGGGTCAGACAAAAATAGATTAATCCGAAGTGAAAAAAAGGCTACGCAGCCACATCTCTCGATCCGTAAATCCTTGGGCTATTCGACGTCAAGGATTTCGTAATGGAATAAAAAAGAAACTGAGCGAAAAAAAATGCCAATTCGTAGGTACAAAAAAACTTCTGCCGTAAATAAAACGATGCTGTATCGATTATCGATGAATTGATGGCATCTGTTTTTACACCGAAATGACATTTTTTTCTTTCTTTTTTCGTTTTTTTTCCTGACATATCGGTACTCGACCATCGTAATTCAAGCTTCGCCCCGTACCCGATAAATCGATTTTGCGAAGTCAATTTAATCGTCTCCGCTCGAATTAAAACTTCGTATGACGTTAACCAACGTTACAGACACCCGAAGTACAAAATTCCCGATACTACATTTTGATTCGACGTTTCACATCAGCGATTTGAGAGAGTGGCTTATTTTACTATTTGTTTGATCAATCGGTTTTCAATCGACGCTGTCTTGATGAAATAATTATAAAACAAATAAAGCTCGACTATTTGATAATTGCAAAGCAATGGACCTTTTTCATCACGACGAGCATTGTTAAAAATATTTCGTTTCCCAATGAATATTTTCAGCAATTCTTCTGAATTGAACCATCAAACTCTATTATTATTTCATTTTTATTTCAATTATTAGTAATTATTCTCAAAGTATCGATATTGCTATGAATGAAAATCTTCAACGATTTTCGTTGGATTGACCCGGAACAGTTGAATATTCTCGAATGTCGTATTTCATCCTTCGTACGAAATTACAGATTTCCCGATTCCGCGGAGTCAATTATATTTAATTACCGGTTCTCATTGAATCTCTCTGTCGACTTTTCTCGTTACTCAAACACTCGAAACAGCGAGCGATCGCGCTCGCTTCGGCAGTTTCCTCCGGGTCTCTCATAAATTTATTGGAAAATCCACCGTCGTCGGGTTGAACACCGAACGAGAATCCTTCCTGAATAAACGACCGAAGAGACGTAAACTATTTTCGTTAGATTTGATTACCGTGCGGAGAAACCGACATATCGTTGGAAAACCACTCGTATTCGTAACGTTAAATTCGCTGGAACACGGTCGTGATATCCAATGATAAATTTCTCTTCACGCGTCTTTCAACCCCGAATCGGTCCGGAGGCAGCGCGAGCGTTTATCGATGAATTATTGTATGATCTCGACTGTATCTCCGAGCATTAATCCCTCCTCCTTAAGACCCAACTTCTCGGTGTTTCGCCGCGCCGTTGGAGCAAAGTGAGATGTAAGCGTGTAGTTTCGCAAAAGCACACTTCTGTATCCATCTCGCTGTATAACTATATCCCGGCTAATCTCGTTCTAACCCCTTCGACGTCTCGCTCGATCGATTTCACAATCGATTGCCTTCGGCCTCCATCCTACCCGACTTCTGCCAGACGCCCGATCTTGTCTGTTATCCAGAACGAATGAATAGCGCTTGTAGCTCTGGGCTAGGAGCAGTACAGGTCGATCGCTTCTCGACAGTCCGTGCCGATTCCCAACCAACGAGAGCCCCCCTTCTCAATTTTGACGAAATTTAAATACCCGATTATTACGTATTTTTCCAAATTTTTTATTTTTATAAACGTATGAAAGAAAAATGGTTTTTACATCTATAAACCTTTTTTTAGAAGTCGTTTTTCGTACTAACGCCGGTAAAATCTCGACGCATGCGCCCAATATTCGTTCGCTTTTACACATCGATGAGAAAAAGTGTGTTCTTTCGCGCACATTTCAGAGAAGTTGAAGTACTCAAAGTCGATTTTTTTTAATAAAAATAAAAATAACTTTATAGACACACTCAAACTCGAATGTATTGTTGCACCGGCTTTGAAGAATAGAATACTTCTTTACCTATAAAAACAATTGTTGTCATTACAACTACCTTCATAAAAAACAAATGTTTAACGACAAAGCCCGTTTTTTTAATAATTTCGAATGTCTACGTTTCTATCGTCACTTACTCATCGCGTTTTCAGCGTACAACGCTCTTCCTCTTCCTTTATTATAAATTGCACGAGCTTTAATTTATTTTCATTTGAATTTTTCTTTCATTAAGCTGGAAAATCTTTTTACGAGAGGATTTTTTATCTTTTTCGTTTTTTTTTCGATAGAGCCTGTGCCCTCTCGAGCCACGATGTCTGGTATACATGGCAAGCCGCAATAATTTCTCGTGTACTCTCGCATAATGCGCGAGGTATTCTGCATCTCGCTCGCGCTCTCTAAGCCCTCGTTGATGTTTTCTATGCGTGTTCTTCTCTTTTTTTTCGTTTTTCCAACGTTAAGTTCGTCGTTCAGCGCAGACTCGACGTCCGCGCTCATCCGCACAGTAGCCGTCGTTGGTCCGAATAAAAAAAAAAAAAAAAAAACTCGAAAGTACTCGTAAACGTAATAAGAAAGGAGTAGGCACAGCGAACACGCACGACGAACGCAATGGAGCACCCCTCATCCCTCCGCCTCGTTCTTTCTCGTGGCTCTTTATTTTTCTATGCCGAGCCACCGCTGCGCCGCTGTACGAGCTCTCGTCGGGTTGTATACATGCTCTTGGCCTGCGCTACCCACTCCGCGGACATAAACTTTAAAGACGCGCTCGTTTTCCCCATCTGTCTTTCTCGCACATCCAACCATATAACCCATTAAATATCCCCGTTGATGGACATTCCCTCGTCCGCCTTTCTTTAACGCGCTTATCCTTTTGCCGATTCGCCGATAACGCGATATCTCGTTTTCTTTCACGTTTTACTCGTGCATTGAGATTTTCAGTAATCGCTCCGTGACTCTAGCTAATAAATGAACAACATTTTTTTCAGAAACACCAATAATAGTATCTTTCGTAAAGTACGAAATGTTAATATTTAATATCTCTCCGTATTATAAAAATCTCCGCCGTCTTCGAAAAGCCAGCATCGACTAAAGTCGCGGAGTTCCTCTTTCCGACAAAACGAGAAATTTCGCGTTTCGTGATAACGATTCGAAATTACGGAGCTCGGCGAGCATACGCGACTAGGAGATGGGCATCGGTGCATTTGCGAGCGAGACAATGGGAACGAATGCTCAGCCGCGACGCGGTTGACCTGCGCGGGGCGCAGGTCGATTTATAGTTCGGTATACATTATATCCGCGTCGAATCTGTCGTCCGGCAAAGTACATTACATCGTTTTTCTCATGGTTCCCCGACCCAACGGCCGGGCCGTGTGTCCGCGATACTGAACTGCGCCATAAGATACACGTATAGCGAACTTTATCGTGGCCAGGCTCGGCCGTGGCATTAAAATTCCCAGGACTTCCGCGATCGGAGCTTCGATCTTCTCGGTCTCTCGCTCTCTCGCGGCCGTTCGACGGCAATGTGGATCCGAGCTCTGTGTAAGCGTGTACCTCGCATATATTTGTCGTGCGAACGGACACACACAGACACTAAGCGATCCTAATGGAGAGAGGGGACGAACGCACGATCGATCACCCGCAAATAGGAGCGTGAAGTGTAGTGGATATGCCGGTCGAAGGTGAAACGATCCGACCGTGCACGATCGCCCGCAGGGTAGACACTCGATGGAATTCGATCTTCTCGCGGTTATAGGATCATGTACTGTATAGTTTAAAATCCCGTCTAAACCACCACCTCCACGCTTCACTCGAGCCATTGATAAAGGCAATTTCAATTTAGTAAATTCTACGCCAAACAACCTAGATTCCAGAAATTTTTCTTTCTCATTCCAGAAGGAAGATCATTTTTGTTCCGAATTTTCAAGCCATCAAAAAAATCCCACTTTTGGCTGGAAATATGATTGAGAGTGTATTAACGCTGCTCTGCGCGCAATCAAAGAGTATCTACGCACCAATCACAGCGTAGATTGTAGCATAATATATGTTGGATTATTAAGTGCGCGGAAGTCGGGACAGGCATCATAATGAATAAGGCAAAGGTCAGGAATCTCCTTGACCGTTCGCCACCTTCGATTATCGCACTGATTCGCTTCGATTGTAAACAGTCGAGCGCGCGCTTGATGCCCGACCGATGATGCGGTGTGGGCCGAGACAGACTTCTCGAGGAGTCGGAAGCGCGTGATAAACAGCCCTCGTTAGACCTCCAAGCGTAAGATCCTTTGGCTTTGGATATCCATGCTCGCTTACCGCCGCGGACCACGCGCCGCCTCATTTTACTCATCAGAAACGCGAGAGAAAGACGAGCAAAGAGACGAGCGGAGCTTAACCTTCGCGCACCTCGGCCAAGGAGATCCCGGCGTCTGCTCGCCGGATGCAACGATTAGTCAAAGAGGCGACTCCCGAGCCATCATGAGCTGGGGATGCTAACGCGAACGTGAGGACCAACCGGGGCCAGCCGAGGTTATGGAACAACGGAGCATAGCCGTGTAACGCACATAAACGAGTCGATGACTAATGGATTCGCGCTTCAACCCACAGTTACGCGTTACACTCTTCGGCAACGACCGATCTCAGCATCAAACCCGTCGATCTGTGCACACTCCGCACTGTCCCGACGTCCGAATCTTGAAACATGACGACTACACAGAGTGTGTATTTTTTTTTTCTATCATCCAGACCCAAAACATCATCATTTTAGCATTGACCGCAAAAATCGATGAAACTGGGCCCTTTTTTTAATTGTCCATTCACTTCAAAATTTTATAAACCCCATTTTTCTTTCAATGAAGAACTTTTGGAATTATCGCGGCTAACGAAACTCCGAGATTCCAAGAGCGCTTTTATCAGCGAACTCGGTCGGAAATTTATCTGACAATCTCTCAGCTTGTCGGAATTTCGAAATTCAATCATCCCTTTCTGGCCGTCGTTGAATTATTTCGTTCCTTCAAAAGCTTCACGCGTAGACAAACATATCTCTGGGGTAATTGTGTGCAGATTAAAATTTCCAAGTGAACGGGAGAGAGCGCACGCTGGACGGGCGTGCCGTATCGGCTTCGCTAATTTGATACGGAAACCAGAGAGAGCACTCTCGGAATATCGCGCGTATTTTGCATACGTGTACGCGAATATAGCGTCTACGTACGCTCACACACACCGCTATCAAAGCACGCGCGCAATAAAGTAGCTGTAAAAAAAAAGACCAAGAATGAACGAAGTTAAGAGAAGAGAATGAGAGGAGCTTGTGAATTGTAAATCTCACACTTTAGCATACAGTCTAGACTCAATTTGCTGGCATTTCTGTAGTACTAATTTCGGATTTATTATTATTATTATTATGGATTTTTTTCCGCTCTCTGAGGCAGTCCTAGGAAAAGAAAACTGATGCACTAACACTGAAGATGCATCGTAGTCAGTCGTAAAAGCTTGCAGTTTCCCCATCCGAATTATACGTAGGGGCTTCCTAGCGTCTTTCTGAATTTTCATATTCCATCTGCATTTTTCTCGATCGCTGGTTCGCCTATTTGGGTGGCTGAACGACGCGCGATTCATAACTTATGCGCCTCTAATGTTGCATTCTCGTTGATACGGTGGCCGAAAAATCTCCGGTGAAAAACCACGTAGACCTGGAACATTTGTCGAAACCCGACCCATCTTTGGCCCTTTTTTTTTTCTCATGTACCAAGTAGGATTTTGTTTTGCGGCAACGTACTCCCTTGATTCGATCATCGAATGGCGGTAGTTCACGAAAATTCGTCGACAAGCAGAGTTGACGAAGTCGAAGTACGCTACACCTATTTGCTCGCTCATTCGCCGCCTCGCATCTGTATTACATGAACATGAGAACTGCGTCCATTGTGCAAACGAGACATGTAATTACATCCGTATTACATGCATTACGCCGCATTCATCCCCGTTCGTTTATGTACAATTACACGACAGGTATGTAAGCTGCGAGTAGAGCGTGTAATTATTTATGAATCACCATTGGATGAGACGAAATTATGTGTGCGCGTATCCTATATACGCAAGGCACGTAATTGTCATTATATTACGAGCACGTGATGTTTGTGCGTTGGGTTCGAAAATTTTAAGTACTCATAGGCAATGTCATTCTGCATTGTTGGACGAGGAATCGGTTGAGGCAAATTTTACACTGGAGGAACCTTCTAGAATCTGATCGAGGAAGAATCGTTCCAAGTCTAAACGGAATCCTGTTGGATGGTTCACAGTCTAAATGGGACACTGTGGAACGTAGAGTTTGGATGGGACACCCTTGAACCCTGTAAAGTCCAAATGGAACGGCGTCGGACGCTATAAGGTTCAAATGGGTTGCTCCAGAACCTCGCAAAGCCCAAGTGGGACACTCGACCTCCGTCTAGTCGAAGTGGGACAACAACTTTGCACAATCTGAATGGGCTATTGTAGAATCCTGTAGAACTTGAATGGGACCTTTTAGAATCCGTGTAGTCTACATTGCACACCATAAGAATCCCTAGAATCTAAATATACCCGTGTAGAACTTCGCAGAGGGTGAATGGAACGCGGTAGAGCTCCGTGCAGTTTAGATGAGCTCTGCGGAACTCTAGATTTTAAATAGGGCACTGGAGATCTCTGTACAGTCTAAATTGGGCACTGTGAAACACTGTAGAGTTGACTGCACACTACACAGATGCTCAGCGTAGACTGCGCTGACTGAATAGGACGCGGTAGCGGATGAACAGGAGACTTTGGTGGATACGCGCGTCACCGCAAGGGCACAGGAGAAGTCGTACAGTGTCGGTACCGACGCTATTATCGTCGCGTTCCTTTTAGCTGCTTCTACGGTACGCGTAGAAAAAAAGTCGCGTTGAGGAGGAATTCACAATAATTGTATACGTGAGCTGAAACTCGAGGCGAAACGATAGCGAAGAGACTCATGTGTGCCATATTAAAGCCCGAGCGACGACCCGCACCCCTGCAGCCGGTTGAAAATCCGTCCTCCCCGTGCGTTATTCCGCCGCGAATGCCGAGGAATGCCGACTCGTCAGCGGTTTTTCTCCAGTGTTGCGCGCCTATCCCGCTCCGAGCGCGGGAATAAAGATATAATATCGTATAGTGTACGGAACTTTGGAACGAACGATGCTTGCGGAAAAGGGGGAAAAATGTGGAAAAATAAAAATGTCCAGCGGCTCCCGGCCGGCGGGAGGGGGGGCGAGTGAAGTGAAAACGCCACCGAGACTAAAATATATTACATCAGACGTGGCCGGAGAGCGCACGGCGGAAATACGCCGTTCCCTACGTGCGCCTTCGTCCTTCCTCTCGCTTCCACGCGGACTATACTCGCTTTTCCTATACAGTTCCTACGGATTTCTTCATCCACGTCGTTCCGGATCCTGCGCTGCTTTAGAGCCCTTCCACTCTACCTTCCGCTTCATCCCCATTATTATTATTCTTTTATATATGTATACATACGCTTTTTTCGCCAGTTTCATGGTCGTAGCGGATGCTGGATTGCTTCGCGACGTTTCCCTCTTCATTCTCTTGCAACGCCGCTTCGCAAGGTACTTCTGGGTTGCGATGCGAAATCCGCACCATTTTGAGTCACCAAAGAGTAACGATAAAATCACAGTAATTATCGTCTATCGACTTGCTGCTAGTGGACATTCAATTTTCCCAATGAGCATTCTCTCTTCGGCGCAGCGAAAAATGTGTCCATTTCTCAACCCCGGAGTTAATCCCTTCCCGTCCTTCGGCACTCTTCATCCGTTATTAACGGCGCAAGATTTTTAAAAGTAGTAAAAAGGGCACTCTTCCCGTCGGGAACCGTGAGCTGCTTTCCGATAGGGATTGCGCTAATATGCTCACCGCCCATCGTATACCGCGCATGGTATATGCCATAAAGATAAAGAGACCTCGCGCCGGATTCTCCGGAACATTCCCCGACCCTCGGTTTTAAAGCATCGCGCAGAGATTCGCGGGCTTGGTGAAAATTATATTCATCGAAGCAATGAAAATCGCCGCGCCATCGATCACTTCCAGCGGCGCCGGCTTTTCGTCCGGTGCGCGCGAGGGATCGAAGAATTTGAAAAGCGTCGCGCGACAGGCCCCGTTGCAACGACGCGCGCGTCTTTGATCCTTTCGGACGTCGTAACCGCGTCCGAGTCAACAACAACCGGGGACGTTGCGCTCGCTGTCGCGTACCCGTATGCGTCGCTTCACTCCGCCGTACGACTCCTTATTGCCGTACGTGCTCGTTGCGTCTCGCTACTCCTTTTTTTTCCCCTTTTCTTTTTGCGCCACCCGCGAGATCGACGTAACGTCTTCTCGCGGACGCATGGACATATAAGTACCGGCGAGTGTTACGAGTGAATAGCGAGCAGGACGGATCGTACCTGCGGCGTAAACAGCGCGACCGAGAGCGAAACAGCTGAACGTACGGGAAGAAAGAAAAAAAAACGAAAGACAAGAAGATAAAACGAGAAGTGTACGTGTCCAGCCGTCACGTGCCGGTACGTCGCGGGCACATTTGAGCCAAACTTGGAGCGCGGAATAACTTTCGCGCGAGGGTGTGCGCGCGCGCCCGCACAATAAGCCCGGCTTCGCGGATATCTCCTTCTCTCGTGTCAGCCGCACACGGTAATTCGCCAGCAGTTCGGCCGCTTTGTTTCATTTTTTTCGTTTATCCGGCTCCGTACCTTTCGAGATCGTATTTTAAGAATGGTTTCCATGGTCGCGACTTCTTCTGGCGCGAGAGCCATTCGGGAAATCAGTATCGTTCATTCCGTCGTCGAGCCTCGATCGGATGGAAAACTTCGCTAGAAACGTTGGAAAGTTCACAACATTTATATTTTATATTATATACTTTGTTTTATGCATTGTATATGATCTAAGTAAAGCATTGCCGTCCGGGTGCAGATTATTATTCGGTTTTAGTATTCTAGAAATATTCCAAATCGTCCTTAGCGCGAACCGAATAATTCGAGCTCGAGCCCTTCTGCGAAATTAGAATATCTCGAGCTCTCTTTAATCCCACCGTGACATTATCCACTCTGTTATTTCAACCTCTCCGTGACTTTTGTTTATAATCTAGAAAGATATAACATTGTTATATATCATTATTGCCTATTTACTGGGCTTATAAATTCAAGTACAGACTGTTTATTGTACATATGTATTAATTATACATTCCTCTATAGATACTCTATACTTATATGTTCACATGCATTGGTTTATGCCTGATATTGAAGTGTCCATATGCAGATGGACAAAAAACGTTGCAGATACTCTGTACAGAAGATTCGTATAGTTGTACATACTAGACTCCCTTTTTTTTTTCGACGGGACGGGACGATCGAGAGCCGACGTGCCTCACGCATCCATGTATATATTTACGTACGCATGCCAGCACGCACGTTAGCATTGCACAATATACAGTGTCGTGCCTACCAACAGGGGGAGAGACATTATTACAGCACGCCCACCGACACACTGACCGGCGTCGGGCGGCTTTTGCCGCGCACCGAGAGCGAGACACCGGCGAATCTCGTACATAGACACCGACGACGGACCGTCCGGACAAGCCGACCCGTTCGCCGTCTCGTTTTCTGGTTTCTCTCATTTCATTCTACGTTCTCTCGTCTATCCTTTCTCTTTTTTCCTTCCTTTTTTTCTTCTTCCACCGAACTCGTCTAAAAATAAATCCTCGAGCGTGTAATAAACGCCTGGAATTCCTACTTTTCCTTTGCGCTCAGCCCTCGCCTCGAGTCAATCGTCACGGACTTCTGTCTCGTTTTTATTTTCCTTTCGCGTAGTTCTCGATTTTTTTATATTTTTCTTTCATTCGCTTCTCTTAATCCTTTTTGGAGCTTTTTTGTTTTGTCTCGTTGTTGCTGCTTCTTTTCGCTCCTTTGTGAACTCCCACGCGTTTCGAGCGGCGACTGTGCAGTCCAGCAGTATCGTATCGACAATATCGACGGGGATATACGCGGAATATCCGCGGAATTCACTTTTCAACGAAAGCATCGGAATCCGAACGCAAAATCGTTTACGGAGAAAACCGGTTTTTCCTCGGCGCTCGCGGTGGCTTCTCCTTCTCGATGCACCGTTGGGATTTCCAACGCACCTCGCCGCTGCGTGCGCACCCAATCCCGCGCGACGGACCGCGGCGATCGCCGCGAAGGGCGCGCTTCGCTCTTAACTGATAACCTTCGTCTCTTAGCTCTTATCGGATAAACGAACCTCTCGGCCAAACGGCGCCGCGACACGAACGCCACTTGTTTATTCAATTCGTCGATTCAGATAAGCGCTTCGAATTTGCCGATCGATAATACCGATTACATCGAGCGCACGAGACGCGCCGCCGAACGGTAGAGAAAACGGCGACGAACTTTTCGCGCGACGATCGAAGGACGTGTCGGAAAACGGGACGAATCGTCGGATCCGTTTGATGAAGTTCGAAACGCCCGTTAAAAAAAATCCAATTGCGGTCTGTAATTTTTGGAAACAAAAATCAAAGTCCGTTCGCGAAGCCCGAGACGATTTTTTTTCGGAAGCTATAAAGGAAATGAAAAAAAAAAAAGATTGAAAACAAAAATAAAAATTCAAATCTCCCATCGCGGAGGGCGCGCTCATGGCTGACGCTATGAGTAGCGCTCCGAGTTTTATTTGCTGTGGAAAAAGAGGCGATAATCCAAAAAAGCCGTACAGGTGCACAAAATGTGAAGGAATCGCGCACCCAAGCTGTGTAAATAGAAATAGAAGAGATAGGGTCGACCCAGAAAAGTATCTCTGTCAAAAATGCAGAAGCAAAGGTAACATAACCTCACAGGCAAACGTCAACAAGCATGCTGAGCAGAAAATAGAGAATAATAACAGGAAAAGACGAAGTGAGGATAGCAGCGAAGATGAAGAGGAAGACGAGGATGCAGAGGAGGAAGACGAGGACGCAGACGCCGAGGAGAAGGAAGCGAAGCAAGGAGAAGAGGGACATATCTCAATTGAAAGTGCTTTTGAGGTTATGGAGGACGGAAGCATCAGTGAGCTGACAGTCCTGAGAAGAGAAAACGCGATACTGAGGAAACTGGTAAACGAGCTGACAGACAAAAACGCACTGTTAAAGGAAAAGGTACGAAGATTAGATTTAATCGAAGGTCGGGACAGCCGAAGAACACAAGGTATGTCGTATGCGAGCGCAGTAACGCAAGGAAGCAGAGAGAGAACAAAAACGCAGACTAACTTTCCTACGATTTTTGTCAGGCCTAAGAAAGCACAAAAAGCTGAAATAACAAGGAAGAACATCGAGAAGAGGATTAACCCAATCGGGCTCGGAATCGGGATTAGTAAGCTACAAGAAACTAAGAGCGGAGGAGTGATACTGAGGTGCAGCCGAACAGGAGATCTGGAGAAACTACAAAGGCAACTAGAAGAGAACATTGGGAGCGAATATAGCATCAACAAACAAGAGCTGAAGAATCCGAAAATCAAAATAACAGGAATCGAAGAAGAGATCTGCATAGAGGAGTTGGAGGAAAGACTGAGGAAGCAAAATCAAGAAATACTTGGAGAAGAACAAATAAACATAACGCATACAAGGTACACGAAAAAAAACGAAACATACACAGCTTTCGGAGAAGTATCGCCGGAGTTGTTCAAGCGGCTAATGACCGGAAAGAAAGTGTATATCGGATGGCAGAGATGTCCAATCTACGAAGACCTCTACGTAGGGCGATGCAAAAGGTGCCAAGGATTTAATCACAGCTCAAATAAATGCAAAAACGACCTAGCCTGCGAACACTGTGCGGGAGAGCATGAGAGGAAGGATTGCACAAAGAAGAAAGAGGAAAAAGCCTGCGGGAACTGTATTTTCGCGAATGAGCGATACAAAATGAAATACAGCACAGGACACGCAGCTTGGGAAATCTCGAAATGCCAGGCATATGAATTCCAAAAAAGACGACTGATCGCGAGCATAAAATACGGCTAAGTACTAAACAAAACCAAAATAACAAATCAAGAGACCGGTGAGGAAAGGAACAATTTTTTGAGTAATTTCGAGGAATACACGACGCCGGACTCCTTCTATGCAACACCGGAAGAATGCGGAAACGTACTGCAAGGCAGAGGGGGTTTCACGATAGTGCATCTCAATGTAAGAAGCATTGATAAGCACTTCGAGGAACTGCAGCTGATGATCAAGAGAATAAAACAAGAGATAGATGTGATAGTATGCACCGAAACAAGACAGCTAGTCAGACCGGAGATGTATGAAATACAAGGATACCAACTATACTATAACTATGGGACGGTATCGGCAAATGACGGGACAGTAATATATATAAAAGAAAGAATAGAACACGATGTCGAGATAGTCGAGATAGCGGAAATAAGAGCCATCAGAGCGAAAATCGACACTGAAGAAGGAAAAGTAAAGGTTACCGCCATATACCGAAGCCCGAGTACGAACGAGGAACAGTTTATAGAACAATTGCAATCCTACTTGACTAATGAGGGCGAAGGGGAACATGTAATCATAGGAGATATTAACATAGACATACTTGGCATCACGGGGAGCGCGGAACGATATCAAAATATGATGTACAGCCACGGATTCCTTTCGTTAATCAATTTGCCGACGAGAAAGCAAAAAGAAAGCGAAACATGCATCGATCATATTTTCTACAGGACGGAGAAGAGCCTGGACTTGATAGTAACAATGATATTAGAAACAGAGATCACGGATCACTTCCCGATAGTAATGAGCATGAAAGGAGAAAGGCGGGACAGAAGAGAAGAGACAATAAATATGGGGACGAGAAAACTAGATTATCGGAAACTGCAAAGATGGGCAGAATTGCAAAACTGGGACCGGTATCTGCAGGCAACGGATCCTGAGATAACGGCGCGGGATTTTATTGGAACTCTACAAGAAGGTATCAGCTATGCCACGGAAACGGTAAAAAAAAAGGAACGGAAAAAAAAGACGTGGATAACGAGAGAGATAATAAGTGAAATTGAGAAGAGGGATCTGCTAGCGAAGGAAGCAAAAAACGGAAACGATGAAAAGAAAAAAGAATACAAAAAGTACAGAAACATGATAACAAAAAAAATCAAAAAAGCCAAATACGAGCATAGTAAGAGAAAAGTGGAGGAATGCATGGGGGATCCTAGAAGATTATGGAGAAGCGTAAACGAATTTCTGAATCGGAGCCGGAAAAAAGGAGCAACAAATCCAAAACGTATATTAACAGAGGAAGGAACAGTACTAAACGAAGAAGAAGACATAGCGAACTCGTTCAACAATTTTTTTGCGAAAGTCGGAGCACAACTGGCAGAGAAAATACAAAGAAATAATGCTAACACGGAGAGAAGGAAAAAGCTAGTCAATTCTATGGTGCTTAGTCCAGTGAGCGAAGAGGAAATAAGGAGGAACATCGAACATCTGAAACCCAGGAAAGCAGCGGGCCCAGATGGGATCTCCGGAGAAGTTCTAAAGTGCCTGAGTGAAAAAATTGTAAAACCGATGGCCAAAATAGTCAATCTGTGCTTCGAAACGGGGATAATCCCCAGTGACTTCAAAACAGCAATTGTGATACCGATTCACAAGGCAGGAGATACTAATAAGTGCAATAATTATAGACCAATCTCGCTCATCTCGGCTCTGGCAAAGGTTTTTGAAAAATGCGTAAGGTCGAGGCTTATGAGCTTTGTAGAAAGGTACAAACTGTTGAGCCCTTCGCAATTCGGTTTCAGAAAAGGAATGTCAACAACTGATGCGCTAGCCAAATTTTCGAAGTTAGCATATAAAGCTCTCGATGGAGGGCATGCCGCCGCGGCGATATTTGTAGATCTTGCTAAAGCATTTGATACATTAGATCACGAGAAACTACTAGAAAAGTTGTACGACATCGGGATACGAGGAATGGTACACGATGTTTTCGCGGGCTACTTGAAAGGGAGGGTACAACAGGTGAGACTGGGAGAAACGGTCAGCAGTGCTGCAAAGATTACGCATGGGGTTCCACAAGGGACAATATTAGGTCCCATATTGTTTGTATTATACATAAATGATATTTACGACTTAGAATCCGAGGGGACTGCAATATCGTACGCGGACGACACGGTAGTATTTTATGAAGCGGAAGAATGGGTGACATTAGAGTCAAAGATCAAAACAGACTTCAAAAAATATATTAAATGGTTCAATAGTAATTCTTTAACAATGAATATAGATAAAACGCAAATAATGAGATTCGGATGCTATGAGGACAGTATACCACAAGATGACGAGATAATTCTAAAAGAAGGAAATGAGAGTAAAATCATACGAAGTACTAGCACGGCCAAATATCTCGGCATCATCGTCGATAGTCATCTAAAATGGGAGGAGCACGTACATTATATTACAAAAAAACTAAGAAGTCTACCGTTCACGTTCAAAAAACTGAAAAAAATACTGAGAAGAGACAAAGTACTAGAAGTATACTACGCATTATTTCAGTCAATAGCCACGTATGGTATCATTGCATGGGGGGGAGCGTATGAAAATGTACTTAGGCATGTGTCGATACTACAAAAAAGTGTTCTAAAAATAATACTGGGGAAGGACAGACTATTTCCCTCGGGAAGGCTCTTCCAAGAAGTAAAGGTTCTAACGATAAAGAAAACCTATGGCTGTGAATCCATAGCAAAATTAGCAAAAGACAAAGAATATATTTTTTATGAAGGCAGTACGAGAAGCGCGGCTAATTGCAAAGCAAAAATACCGAGAAGAAGTAAAGAAATAGGAAGGAAAGCGTACGATTATCGAGGTAGCGAGTGCTTCAATGAGCTACCTATAAGTATAAGAAAATGTTGGGAACGGAAAAATTTTAAGAGATTAGTAACGGAAGCTATGAAACAGTCCAACGAGTAGCATACTCTGTCGTCCTTATTTTCTTATTTTCCTTTTCTTCTTTTTATTACTTTTTCCTTCTACTTCCGACAGATTATCGCCGAGAAACATATGCTGAGACGCATTTAAAACGCACTTTTCTTTTAAGTATTGTTGATTTCTTTTTTTTTTCTTCTTATTCTTTCTTACTTTAATTTCTTACTTTAATTTAATTTCTTTAATAATTAAAAATAGATATAGAATAGGGTAGTAGGGATAGTAGTCGCGGACAAGCCCAGTATAGGGCTTATGCGACTCGCATAAGGCGTAGTGAGAATTGATAAGACAAACGAAATACGAAAACAAAGCTGTGATCTAAAAATAGATGCTAGTTATAAGATTCATTGGTAAAACTTCATGTATCTCACGACATCTGTGCATCCTTCAATAAATATCAATAAAATATCAATATCAATCATTCCGAACGATTGGAAAGATTTATTTTTCGGATGCCCAATCGAATGCCCCGAGTTTCATGTTTCGTTGTTGAATTTTCGAAATATTCCTTTCCCATCGGAATATCCTGGGAAGCTCGTCTCAAAGGGCGAATTAAATCGAACGCATTGAGCTCAGTCGAAATCGTATATCGCGCTGCTCTCTCGCCGGCTCTCTCGTAGAATCGAGCGTGGAATTGGCACGGAAAAGAGAGAAAGATTTTGAATCAGAGGGAATAAAAGAAGGAAAAAAAATCGGGAATAGACCTAAGGGCGTTTCCCGGAAAGCGAGTTTTCATCTGTGCCCGAGAGTCTCGTCGGCGTTCGGTCTCTCTATATAGATTTGGAAACGTCATTTAATTCGTCGGGTCAAGGGTCCTCCTTTCCCGTGGGGATTTTCTCTCTATTCCCTTTGCGTCTCCCCCCCCTCGGCGCTCTTTGGATCTCGCTGATGGCCTGTGATGGCTTGTAGTACGAGGTAGCCACAGGACGACCGGACCGTTCGTTTCGTCAGAAGACCGCATCGACCACCGCTCGTGACCAACCCCCCTCCCCCTTTCCGCCCGCCTTTTTATATTATATTTATTTTATTTCCTACATCCAGAGCCTCGTTCAATCCTCGCTCTTCCGCCGTCTCTTCTTCCCTCTCGCTCGCGCGGCCTCTATTTCTCTTTTATTTCCTCGATTTTTATACCTCCTCGGCGCGACGATATCTCGCGTATCGATGCTGCACCTGGAGCCCCTATATCTACCGGGAAAAGGGCGAGGGTGGGCGAAAAAAAAGATAAAGTCGAAAAAAGAGACAGAGTGAACACGAGGAGGAGGGCAGGGTGGGCGGCGGGGGAGGCAGGCGAGCCTCCAGCGTTCTCTCAATCGCTTTCATGCTGGCAAAACGGATTCTATTTTTATTTTTTCTCTTATTTTCCTCGACTGTCTCACTCGTTCTCTCTCGCCTTTTACGCGTTCCTTTTTTATCTCTCTCTCTCGTTTTCTATTTTTTTTAAATTTTATTTTACCAATAGCTCACCCTCGGTGCAGTGAGTCTGTTTTAATTAGAACCCAGTCGTACGACCGGTCCTTCTTGCTCCGCTTCTATTTCTCCCTCCGCTTCGATTCTTTCTTTTCTTTTCATCGACTTTTTTTCTCTTCGCTTTTCCCTCTCCTCGGTCTCTTTTTTTTTTTTTTTCATTACACACCGATCGCTTGGTCCCGTTGAACTTTTACAAAGGTTCACGAGAATTCGCGATTGCGCGCGCGCTAGCACACGGTTAGCGCGGGGGTGAATTTTTCCATTCGGAAAATCGTAATGAAATGTGTCTTTCGGGTATCGGCAGTTTTTCCCGAGGCACTTTTAACTAACAGATTCCGAAGTTTACATTTATTTATTTATTCATTTATTTATTTAATTATTTATTTATTTATTTATTTAATTATTTTTTTCTATATTTTTTTATTTATTTATTTATTTATTCTTTTATTTATTGCCAAATTTCTATGGTGAAAAATAAATGTTCATTCTCTACTACAACCTGTAATAGTTGTAGAATTTTTTTTTCACGTCTCGATGGAATATTCCCAATATATTCCTCGATTTTTCGATCGCCCCGCGGGCTCGTTAATGCTCACTCTTCGCTTCGTTTATCCTTCGAGTCTGTTCATTACACGGCCCTCGACACAAAGTGGGACTAGTATGGGATCGTCGTGGGACGGGGCGGCACGATTTACTCAGCTTATTAGTTAGAGTTCTTTATCCGGGGCCCGGCAAAATATATAATAAAATATGCTAAAGTATGCTTCGTGTATAAATCGTAGACGGTGGCTCGTGGGTTGTTTACTCTCTCGTCTCTCGTCGGCGCAACACGGGAAGCAAAACCCTCTCGACCCTTTTCCTCGACGTGTTCCGTGTAAGCTACCGCGCACACGAGCGCACATCCACAGTCTGATGGACTGTGTATATTCCGCTTGTTCACGTGAAGTTTCGGTATTATAAACGTGGCCGTGGCGTAGACGAGAGAACGAACAGGAGGGACCGAAGGTGCGAGGTCAAGCTAAAGGGCGAGGGGGAATACAGTGAAACGCCTTAATAGTCAGACACAATAGTCGAATTGTAATTCGAAAAAAAAAATTAAAGAATAAAAAACAAAGAAAATTAATAAATAATTAATAAATGATTCATTTCAAACATTAATAAAAATATATTTAAAAAATAATTATATTATTTATTGCAGGATCTATAATTGTATAGTATAGTGTATAGTAATATTGTAATGTAGTCCAAAATCTATGACTATTGAAAAAAAGTTTGCCCGTGCCGGTTTGAGATAAAACGCTGCAAATTCAAAATACCTTGAAATATAAATTTTTTGAGTGTGAAATGCACTTTTTGTGTAAACTCGAGGACAGGAAAAAAAAATTATTTTCCGTTTTCCTTCGTGACTGAGTCCCTTTGAGTATTCGGGAGATTTCCGAATTACCGGGAAGTTCGACTGTACGACGAGAGAGCGGGAGGAAAGAGCGAGGAAGCAAGCGGAGGAGTCGTTGTAGCGTCTGGCTTCCTCTCGTGGGCATATTAAAACGGAAGTCTCTGAATTTTCGGCGTCGCCGGCCAGGTAGAGTCGATGAGGTCGCTGACGAAGTGAGTAAGAGGGAAAGGAATGAGGACGGGGGGGTTGGAACA
Source organism: Ischnus inquisitorius (assembly GCA_963924025.1). NCBI lineage: Eukaryota > Metazoa > Arthropoda > Insecta > Hymenoptera > Ichneumonidae > Ischnus > Ischnus inquisitorius. The sequence goes on along the minus strand of OZ001251.1, from coordinate 5,745,613 downwards.
AGGGTGAGACGGAGGAACTCTCATGGCAACCCGGCATAATTCAGTACCGACCGGCGACAAAGGGATGTTAGAGAGAAAGACGAAGGGGGGGAGGGTGGGAGGGCGAGGCAACGGTTACGGGAAAGCTGAGCTTCGTTGCTTCACAAGAGACGCGTCGTCGTCGTCTACGACACGACGACGATGCGTGGAAGGCTCGAGGCAAGCAGACAGGAGAGACGTGCTGGAAGCTCGCCCGCGAGAGAGCCTTGTGTGTCCTCTTTGTATAATGGTTGTACGTATAGATATAATAGACGGAACAAAGCCGCGCGGGTATACAGGTTAGCGGTACGGAAACTACGTGCACCCGGGGAAAATTCTTCGGGGTACGTTGTAGCCCGTGTAACGGAGAGCCATCCACTTGGCCCAGAAAGCTCTCATGCTCTGCATGCATTACGGAACTGTAATGCTGGAATTAACATCGACTCGGGGTCTGTAAAGAGGACAGGATTACCTGGGCGGAAACTCGCATGCTTTTGTAAAAAAAAAATTAGAAAAAGAAAAAAAAAGAAAAACATGGCAATGTTATTTTACTTCATCGTCGAGAAAGCTCTGTTTTCGCGATTAAACCATCCTCCTTTTCCGTCGAGCTTAATTCCTTTGCCTCTGCGGCAACGCGACGGGAACTCCGACTCTTCGCGACGAGACTCATCCAGCGAAACATTTCCTCGCGTAAAATTATAAACCGCGAAGAAAACAGTGATTTCCGTGATTCTTCGTCATCAAATCGAGTTCTCGCGAGAAGAACGAGAAAAAAAATCTGCGGGGATTCCCCGAAAAAATACAGTTTAAAATTCGTCGAAATTACAAAAGAAATAGAATTTAAAAAAAAATGGAAAATTTCATGATACAATTTTTTTTCGATGGCTATTTCATCGCTGGTGCGAATTATTTCCATCGGGCGATGTTGAATTTGTAAAAAAAGGATTCACTAATGGGATTCCCCGTGGTCGGCGCCCGCGTGCTCGGAGACGCTTGGAACGGAGCTGCCGGGAAGCTTCGAAGAAACTAGAAACAGGTCGACGGGGGGTTGCGCGTAGTGTGAGACACGGTGGTTGCTCTCGTAGGTTAATATATTACGCGTCGAGTGAATAGCACGAAAGGCCTAACGAACGAGCTGCCTATACCGAGAGAGCCGAGAGGCTACATGCGCGACCCTTCCGAACGCTCGGGCTGGTCGACCCTCGTGAAGCCCCGGTCAATGTCTCCTTACCGTCTCAGTAGCGACGACCTCGTACTCCTACTACATACATACATACATATATACACACGTATGTGTATACGGATGTGTAGTGGAAAACATAGGTACGGACTCGGACGTCGTTGAAATTTCAGGCGGAATAACGTACAATACACCGACATTGCGGAGGATTCCTTTTACCAGTTGGTCGCGAAGTTTAAGGGAATGTACACGGACACGAGGTTTACCTATTACAGTTTCATGTGACATTCAGGAACCTACCGACATTATCATTCTATTAGCTTAGGACGAGGGACAAAATGGTCTCCTCCCAGGATCGCTCGAAACTATAAATTCACAAGGTTCTCGAAAAATCTTAAAAACCGCCGCCGAAATTCAAAAGACGAAAAAAGGAAATTAGATGTTGGAAAGATAATAATAATAATAACAATAATAATGATAATAAAAATTCTGAATCAAATTCATACGGATTCCGAAGAGTTGACAAATTATTTTTGCAACAAAAAAAATATATTTTGCCGGATAATTTGTTAACAACATTTCAGAATAATTATTTGTTTATTGATTTTTGTATATTTATTGATATGAAAAAATGCGACTTCTCTTCGAACTCAAATTATCGAAAAAACATTCAAATCTTCATACTGTTCAGAACTTCAAAAATGTTTGATATAACATTTTGTTTTGTTAGTCCCATCGTTTGTTTCTTAATTTTTTTGTCCTGGGTAAGAAAGACCCACTGTCTGTCGAGTGAAAACTCGATGCGCTCTGGCACACCAGGCCGAGTATCACTGTCATCCGCAATTGTACATCCTTTTGTTATATAAATATATATATATACACACACATACATAACCACATAAACCAACGAGAATTCAAGCCTCAAACGGGACTCGTTCTCGTGTTTTACGACTGTACACAGCGAGATAGAGTCGCGGCTCAAGCTGCGGCAAGCCCCGGGGAGAGGCGAGAATCACATAAAAGTAATCGTCAATTTCGTCGTTGAACGAGGAACGAATACGAGGGATGCGGCACGGACAAAAGGCTCGTTGCCTCGGTACATACCGAACGCGAGCCTCGAAGAGACGGGGACGTCTTTGGACAATCGACAAATTCTGCTCTCCGCGCGGGAGGCGCGCGGGGAGAGTGAGCGACGGACACCGCGACGTCGACAAGAGTAATTTCGTTTAAAGAGCGATGTACGAGAGCCGGAGACAAGAGAATAACGAGCGCGAGTGAATCGACAACGAGACTCCGCATGGCGCACCGAGCCACCTGCACTGCAGGAACCAGGCCGAATCTCCGAGAGCCACGGGCATCGCTTCCCAAAGTGAACACTCGGGCTTTGTCCTTAACCCTCTTGCGGCAAGTGTCGAGCCTTTGTCATCGCCGGTCATTACTCGTCGCGCCGTTGGCACAGAGCACACCGCGCCGATTCGCAAAAATCCCTGCGGTTCCGCCACCCCCCCAGAGGAGCCACGCTCGGGCGCACGCGAAAATCGAAACACCGCGCCCGGCGCGACTTCAGAGGAAAATCCGTACCGTCGACATTTTTTTGGCAATTTTCCATCCGGATATTCTACCATTTTTATTTTTTCAATACTTCATGATAATTTTTTTTAAATCCATGCACTATTTTTGGATGGCAAATTCATTTTTTCAATCAATCGAATTTTTATTCATTTTTTTTAACTTTATTTATCGAGTTTTGGTTTCTTTTTGTTTCTCGAATTTCGATTCGTTGCTTTTCCTTCCGTTCCGAAGGAAAATTCGTAACAGACGATGGTTATCGATTCTCTATTCGCCGCGTGCCTCGCGAATAACAGCGAGACAATCTCGCGCGAGCCAGCCCCGCATAAGCCGACAAATTGCTCGCGGAATTTCGTCCCATTTGTAAAGTCTTCCGAGAGCGACGTGTGCTCCATCGACTACCTTCGCACACGCGCCGCTCCCGACACTTTTGCTCTCGCCGTTCTACGGCGCATTTTTCTTCTTCTCGCTCGCGTCTTTCGGCCGAGATCGATCTTTCGCACGCCAGTCACGGTGCGAATATGCAAAATATATGAGGGAAATGTGATAGGTGATGAAAAAAACAAAGAAAAATAACTGTGCCGAAGAAAGGACCAGCAGGCTGCGAGAGAATAAAAATCGGTAGAGCGTCGAGCGTGAAAATTCATATTAAAAAAAACCTGTTATAAAATTTCGGGCAAAAAAAAGTTATTCAAAATCTTTTTTCTACGTTAATTAATAATATTTTCAATATATTATTATTTTTATTATTATTATTTTATTATAATTCATTCATTACCCGACAATTTCTCGCGACGTTGTTCGAGTCTCCAAGAAATCGAATAACGAATCCGAATGCGACTGAGAAAAGCGACGAATTTTGGGGCGCGCGATTCGCGCCAGCGTTCTCGCAGTGTGGGTGATATTACTTTGGAAATTTCTCGCGCAACGAAAGCTGCTGAACTCGAGTACACAGCGCTCGAATGCGTAGAAGCTAAAGCCAAAGTGCGGCCTCCCGGAAATGCGCGAAAAGCAACGAGGAAACGGCAGGTTCGAGAAATGTATGGATTTACACGACGAAAGGCGCGAGCGCGGATGCACATAGAAATATAATTGCGTACATAGAAAATACATGCGCGCATAGATGAGGCGTTTCGAGCCAAGGGTTGTCGGTGGCCCGGAAGTGGGAAAGTGCGAAAGCGCCGCGAGGCGATTGTCGAGAGATCCGAAGGTGTCGCGCCGATCTCTGGGCGCTGTTAATCACAGTAGCGAAGCTCCACGAGACGGCGACGGAGTTGAAGCTTGTAAACAACTTCCGAAAGACTATTTTCACGCCTCGCAGTCTCGGTTTCGCTGCCTGCGGGAGGCGGATAAGTAAAACGCACGAACGACTCTTTACCCTCGATTAATCGCGTTCCCGAAGAGTTAGTCCGAGAGCGAGAACGAGAGAATTCGATATTAGTTTCTACCATCGGATGCGAGATGTTCGACTGGCAAACAGAAGATCAAAGGTCGCGAAACATATCGACTGTGCTCCGATTTCTTTTACCGTTCCTCGAACCGTAAACACGAAAATTATCGTTTTTGCTTTTTCATAGAAAAAGTTTCGTGCTGGTGGAAAAAAAATTGATAAAAACGCGTTTAGAATATTTCTGATCGATAAAAAATTATATTTAAATAAAATGTCCGACTGCGTGTGAATTTAGCGAGAATCGGTCGAAACGTTCAAATTTTGGATTTTTCATTTTTCCAAAATATTTACGACAACTTTATATTAATATTTTGACTCAAAGTTTTATTTTGACCGCATTTTTTCGGGTCATAGAATGAAATTGAGTCGCGAAAAATGGTGTAAACCAAATTAGCTCACCGCTTCCTGATTTTGTTCCCAGCGTCGTTCACAAAGCTTTCTCTACGAGGGAGCCAAAATTGATTAAGCGACTTTCTCATGCGAGAGCTTCGTAAAGACATTAACTATAAAACGAGGAAGCTACGATGAAATTTAGTTTCCACCATTTTTTTTTCTCTTCCGAACTTTAGAAGGGTTTTCTTGTCTTAATGATCCAATCGACAGTGCTAGAAGCTCCTCGAGACACATTAAGTATAGAAGCTCGGACAATAAATATTTATAGCGGATAAAAGGAAATTATGAGGAAAAAAACGAGGTGCGTCTAGACCTTCCGCGGAACTAACAACATCGGGCTCTTACGGACAAGTCTCGACGGCCTCTACTCTCGTTAACACAATTTTCCGTTTGTGATGTCGTTCCGTGCCCGCGACGAAACGGTCGCACGGCCACAGTAGCGAATTAGCAACTCTTTTTTTTTTTCTCTCCCTCTCTCTCTGTCTCTCGCACTCCGTCGCCGAGACCGAGGGTACGTTAGGCTGCTGCTAACGAGCGTGGTAATTCGTTTGTTGGTGTGTTAACAGCTCCTTTGTACGATTCGAGAGCGTGTGGGGGGGGACTGGGGAAATTTTTTGGTCACGAGACGCCGCCCGGTGGGAGAGAAGGAAGCTTTTTTTTTTTCATCCGCGACGTTCCAGGCGTGGCAAAAAAAATGCATGAATCCCACTTCACCGCACCAGACCCAGACCCTTTGGTAAATAACATTCATCCCTTCTCGCGACCCCCACCTGGTAATAAGTCCGTAAGCTTTGCCCGTTTTCTTTATCTGGTCTTTCTTTTTTTTTTTCTTTTCTTCCTCTCCCATGGTGATTCTATTTCCCTTCGTTAATTCTCTCGGCTTGGTAAACACTTCAAGGGAACAGAAGTAGCGAGTTATACTGCAGTGGATTAAAACCGTACCTAAGTTTATACCGACGTCCGTATAGGTTTTGACGACTATCCTCTGCGCTCGGTCCACTCCGGCCGGTGTGTCTCGACAAAGCCCACGGTCGTTTGTCAAAGACAACTTAAAACGGCTATGAATCGTTCCCTCCGGCCCTGACTCTCTCGCTTTCATTGCTTCTCGCAGCTTTCTTTCCGTACGTGGAGCTCATACACGGAACCTGCAGAATCGGGAGATATATTTTTTAGTTTTCGTATTTGTACTGCGAGCGCCCGATGCGGAAATATTACACATTTTTTTCGATGTGGAGCAAAAAATTTCTGCAAGACATTAATATTTTTTATTATTCACAGTTGGCACAACAATGCATGTTTTATCATCTAAACACATTTGGATATTATTATGATATGTATTTATAGAAAAATGTTTCAAATTTTTTTACTTTACTTTTGATTTTCATATTTGTTATTAAGTGTGTACAACAATTCCACATCCCATTCGAATTCAATGCCACGATTATCTCGGAATACGAGGTCGGGCGTAATTTTTGAGAAAAAAAAAGCTTTTTGAAAAGCTCCTGAGCAACTGATTCGCCGCGCGCTCGATGCTTCTCAGACGTAAAATCCGATTGGCCAAAGTGCGCGAGACTTTGATTAATCTCATTATAATCGCGACGGCAAGATTCTCTCGCGGTCGCGTTCATATAGGTGCGTAACTTGGAATGACGATGCGGCTTCACCGTCGTATTTTGCCGAAGTTCCGACAAACTTCTTCGTCCTCAATGACTTTTCGGCATGGAGGGGAGTAATGAACTTACGGGATTATTAAAGCAAACTTTATCGGAGAGTTAAGTTTTAGCGCTATCGTTTCGTAACAGCCGATCATTTGTTTATTTATTTATTTATTTATCAAAGTTAACATCCGGCTCAGACTTTCTGGAATAAATCCTTGAAAAAAAATGTTCACACAAAAGCAACTATACTTCGGATGAGTAGCTGCACCGGATGTTCAAGATACTCCGCAACACGACATCCAACAATAGCAATTTATTTCACAAAGCCTTTTCTCTCGTTCCCGATCGTTTCGTTCATCCACCAGCATTCTATATCTTCTGCCTTTCTGCCGTCGCATTGCCTCATCTCCTGGCTTTCAACTTCAACGCTTATTTGTCTCATCGTTCTTTAACGTCTGTATCAATGCTATCTTTTTTTTCCGATTTTACTTGCAATTTCCATCCCATCGTTTGGCCCAAAATGAAGATATTCTCAGTGTCTCGTTCAATTGCGGGCTATCGGAAATATGACGATGAGAATCCTGATAATTTGCAGTAGTGCGGATGTCGAGGCTCAATGAGAAGATGGTTAAAAAGTAATAAAAATAAATTGAGGAAAAAAAAAGGTAAGAGTCGCTCTATCCGCGGTAGAGGAAGATTCGGTGCGGTAGCAGTTCGGCCCACAAAGAGAAGAAAAATCAGAGATCAGCCTCTCGCCGCTACATACTTTTTGTCGAGTTACTTATTTTCCTTCTCGCCGGTTTGATCTATACCGTGGCTTTGTCGCTGGTCCGTTGGATAAAGAGCTCGAGCTCTCGGAAACGTCGAGAGTAAACCGTTCTCAAGAATGAAACAGCCCCTCAAAGAGCCGAACGAACCCGATACACCTCTATATGTCCCTATCTTCTATACTTCTTCGTTTTATTTTCCTCTCCGTCGCTATTGAGTGCCACTCGCAAACTAACGACGCCAGAATTGCCGTCCCCTTTTTCAACATCGACTCCTCGAACATTTCCACTTTCGCGGAAGACTCGCATTGCAGCTAAATCAACGATTGATCCATTGTCCTCGAATCTCATGAAAAGTTGTACAATTTTTTTTTCACCATTTTTAGACAATCGATCGGTTTTGCAGAAACAAGAGGAATTTTATTCCTCGTCGAGTTTAATTTATTTTGCAATTTTTTAGTATTTTTTATCTATTGTCCTTAGAAATATATTTTTTTTAAGAAACTAAAAAGTTCTGAAACTCAATAACATGAAGATAAAAATGTTTATAATTGCAGAATTTCCGAATCACGAAATTCTCTGAATAAAAAATGTCATAATGATAACATTATTTATTTGGAACTTTTTTTCGGCGGCGTAAATAGCGAAGATATCGATAATGGGAGCGGGTAAAAGTATCTCTCCCTCGTCAATGTCGCGTATCCGCTGATCGATGAAAGTGAACGCAAAGCCGAGGAAGCGAGAGAGAGAGAGAGAGAGGGAACTGTATTGTTTCCTCCTGCGTACCTCGTTGCGCGATTAATGAATCGCATTATCGGAATTACTGGCACATAAATAAGGTTACGCTATTAAAGTTAGACGGGAGCTCGTGTTCGTACTACAGTTAAAATTGCTTCCATTATACCGGGCACGAGGCGACGTCAGGCGTCGCGACGTTCAACCGTTCAATTTTCCCTATAACGGCGCTTAATCCACTCTTTCCGCTGTTCAACTGAGCAACAATCGAACGCGTTTGAATTGATTGCCCCGCATTTAACGATTATTTTATAACCGGTGATCAAAATTGACGCTTGAATTTTTCTGAACGCAAACAAATTTTTTTCACAACCTTTTCTAATTTGCGTGATTCGTTTTTATGCATGAAAGTAAACACATTTTTGAAGAAACACTGCGATTAAAAGATTTTTCCAAAAACCAAATTTCCGCAGTAACAGTTTTCTGTTTTACCGACCGAGAACCTTGGATCAATCCGAAAAAGAAATGCATCGCGTCGTCAATCTTGGCATTCGTCGCGAAAAAAAATAGTCGTTCGAACCTCGTTTTTATTCTTCAACGTCTCGTTTACATGAAGCTCGCATATGCATGTGCAGGCTTTCAATGCCTACGCGAGCAAAAATTCTCCGCGATATTTCGTCCCCTTATCGCTCCTCGACGAGACACAACGACTCCGACATATTTTTCAACGAGGGCTTCCGCAACTCGACGTTCTTCGTTTCTTCGGATATGCGGGCTCATCCTCCCCCGACCACCCCCACAGACGGACGGAAAGAGATATCGCAAAAGTTTTCCGCAACAAATATATTTCCCATCGACGAGAGGCATTCTCGTGTTTCACCGGGAGCGATGCTGCGGCGCTTCTCGGAGAAATCTTAGAATACCTGTATGTGAATCTCGACCTTTTTATTCGATGCCATTTCTTCCTCCGTCATATCGCGGCCTTCGCTTCGACAATTCCACAGCTTTCCCGATAGCTTTGCAGGGATGCATCAATGTGTCTGATATAATCGAGATTCCGCGACCGGAGTTTCTCGTTCTCACTCGTCACGATCGCTAACCATCTCACAGATTGCAACCGTGTACTTTGCACAATTCGCCGAATATCGAGCCGAAAAAAAATCATATAAAACATTTGTCCGCTCAGTCTTATTCGAAATTCGTTGCTGAACAAACTTTTCCTTTGCAACATTTTTCTAGAGTCCATAGTTCTCGAGATACGGGACTTTAAAGCATTCGACCGAGTGAGGTCGATGGAAAGCGTTCCGCGCGCCCTCTATCGAGCGACCTCATCGATGGGAAACTTAAAAGCGTCGTAACTCCGAAACTACGCGACGCACGAAGTTTTGCCAAAGGAAAAAAATGTTCAGTTTCGAGGCCTCGACAAGATGCAACCCTTTTTTTTTACATTCTTCAAAAGTTCGTCGTGATTCCGAAGCGGTGATGACAAAACTGCACATCATGCGGTATCCGTCGCGCGGCGACGTAAAATGAATATCCGAAGTCGATCTCATCGTCATTCCCCGACACGATCGAAGAGCGGAGAGGCAGAAAACTGCGCGGAAGCCGACACACCTGGCCCGAGCAGATGAGATTCTCGAATCTCGTCATGATTAAACGTTCTTGCGAATCGCCTGTCAATCGGGCGAGGAATGGAAGCGTCGAATAGCCTCGCGTCGTGAGCGGTTCGGGCGCATCCAGAAGACGAGCGCCCTCGACGCGTTATGGGATGCTGAAGCGAGAATTCATACATGCGCACATCTCCGGTAGCTCCCACAGTTATGGGCGCACTAAATATAGTTATAGAGGTCGTACACAGTCTCTATAATCGTTTCTACATGCGAGAAAAGTCGGCGAGGCTAGTTTTTAACGAAGCAATACATTCTGATCGCGCGGCGAAGAGTCCGCGGAACGAGGAGAAAAACGAGGGAAGAACGCGAGGGGAGAGGAAGCTCACTTTCGTAGTATTTCCAGTAATTAAGACGTCCCGCGGCGCAGAAGCTCGCGCACGATAAGCGATTCCTCCTTTTGCCCCTCTATCTCGAACTCCTCTCCGTGTTTTCAATATATTAATCGCGTTCCCACAACTTCACCGCTCCCCGTGAATTTGCATGGGTTGGACGCGCTTATCTATCGCCGCGACGCGACCCGCAGAAGCAGCGATAGGATATTTTCCGTCGAGGCGCATACAGAGAAAATGTATTTAAAAAGAATCTAATTGAGAACGGAAAAGAAGAGGCGACGAGCGACGATAAAGCTGCCGTATCGCTTCGTCGTTTCCCCCGCATTATTATCGCTACGGGAGAGAAACAACGAGAGCTCGCGTTGTTCGAGAAATCGCTCGGATTCGCGGGACGGGAAAACTCCGGTGTTACAGCGCGTGCCTCTCGCCAGCATCCGAGACCTCTCTTTGTTCGAGATCTTGACCTTTCGCACGAGATCGCGCGAGCCTCTCGACTCTCCCGTGATCCTCCCGACCGCGAGAGCAATGCAACTATCGACCGCGCGAACGCTCGCCGAGCTTCCCCCCCATGCGAAAATCAATACAATTTTAAGGGCCTCTGCGAATCGGTAAATTAATTAATCAACGTCCCTGGAACAAAGGGCAAATGCTCTAACATCGTGATAATAATTTGTGGGCAATTTAACAAAAAATAATCGTACTTGAACAGACGAAAAAGAGTTACATTTGACTAGTTTTTCCATGCAAAAATAAAGCACATGTAACAAATATGTTAAAAATATACGAAATTCGGTTTTATTAAATTAAAAATGTATTATAAATAATCTAATAATAATAAATTACATAATATGACAATTATCATTCCTTTGTTATTCAAACGCAGGATAAAAACTGGAATCATTCAAACTAGTGGATGCCAGGAGCTTCGTAGTTTTTTTTTTTAGTTAAACCAGTTTGACGGGTTAGGCTATTGTTGCAACCTTCGCAATGATGGAACCTTTATTTCTGCAAATTCATTTCTTACGCCACGAATCGCAACGCAACAAAAAAATGTTAATCTTTCTGATTCATCTCGAGTTCGAATTCCTCCATTCTGTAAAAAATTATTATTTTACATTGTTATTATTTTATCCCTTTCTTTTGTTAACATATCTTGTCAAATTCACTATCGAAGAATCATCAATAAACGAAAAACCAAGTAATAACAATAATAATGTTAAATAAAATTATTTAAATGTCAGAAAATTAATTAAAAAGCGATTGTAGGATTTTCAAAAAATCGATTCAGCTTGAATAAACAAGTTTCCGACGTCGTCTCGGAAATGTTGCAGTGATTTTACAAGAGGCACGAAACTTTGCCGAGCAAACTCGATTGATGCGCAAAGCTATCGAATTTCGAATCCCTCTCTGCATCAAATTACGTTTGTGCATTTCCATTTTTTTTATTTTTAGCGGAGACACGGAAGAATTTTGTCGTTTATGTTTCATTTCTAGCGTTAAAGTTTCTCAAATATTTCGCAAAAGAGCAGAGAGAAATAGAAGCGAGCAGAGTCCCGATGCTCCGGAGTTTTCACCCTCCGGGCACGACGAGTATGCCGACGACGACAGAGGTGGAGGCCTCTCTCGCACGACTCTTTTGCGCGCTGATACTCGCCGAGAAACAGTACACCCCGGAGACTGGTGAACTCTGAGAGCCTCCGGAGGCACGCTGCTTCTCTATGTTGCTGCATTCCTTTCCAGGCTCGCAAGGAACCACCGCGTCACGCTCTTTCCTCCCTCGACCCATATTTTCCCGCGGTCTCCCGGCCGCTGCAGAGAGAAAGAGCGAGCGAGGGAGATCGGTTTCGCTCTCTGACCGGTCGTGAGCTCTTTTTTCCTTCAACCTCCGCAATCTCCCTGTTTATACGCGAAGCTGAACTGCGCAAAACCGATGGATACTTTATAGTATATAACATCGCCGAGTCCCGGCGGGTCAATGATTTTTACGATAAACACAACCTTTTTCCTCGATCGCGATAGAGAAACTCTTCTTTTTGTTGTTTACGATATTTATGAGCCACAACGAGAGGGTCGAAGCGGGGGGGTGGAAAAAGAGCGGCAAGTGGGAAGCGAATTGGCCCTCGAGGCGAATCGGGGACTTTGATCTAACGCTGTGACAACGCGAAAGAGCGACGGGAAAATGAGGAAGGAAACAGAGAAACGGAGGTACCGAAGAGACGGAGGGGATGCGCGACAATCCCTCCGGCTTATTCTGCACGCCCCTTCGTCACGCGATTGAATTATTATCGATTAAAAATGTTTTATCGCGTCACGCAACGAGCCGACCCATCCTTCAATATTTTAACTCCTCAATGGCGATTTGTGTACGTAATTGGTTTTACATTGTGTGTGTTTTTTTCATAATGGACGCAACTAGATAGGTTCCCGAGCGAGTCAATCGAGACAAACCCGACATAATCGCTCGTCCGCCGACCACCTCTCGTGGGAATTATTCGGTTCGACGATTCAATCGTTTCTGCTTTAAATCTTTGCTCAAATTTTCCAAGATTTTTTTTCCGCTTGAAACTGATTTATGATTTTTGATATAACGAAGAAAAAAGAATTTAATGATTCATATTGTTATTAGTTTCTGTCGTTATTATTTTTTTCCCCGTTGCATCAATCATTTTTATTCGATTTATTAATTCATTTGTTTATCGCGAAATATTTTCGGTGCAATAAAAATCGTATAACAATCTCGACGAACCGAGAAACGTTTAAAAATTATTGCATTATCGAGGATGTGATTAAAGGAGAGATAAAAAAATAGAAGAATCGCGAATGCGCATTCCAACAATTATGCAAAATGAAAACGCGCGACAGCTTCGATGGACAGTCGTATTGCCGAGGCTCGAAATTATTGCTCTCATTTCCTGAAAATTTCGAATTAAAGAATTTGACTGTCAATTAACTAATATCGAAATTGACGATAATTTCGCGCATCCGCCGGCGATACGCCACCGAAATGCGAAAGCTTCATCTACGAATATTGAATTACATTGGATAAAAGCGAATATACAGATAGATGTAGCAATAAACATAATTCGACGACTTTCGGCGTTATTTACTCGGCATTAATAACGAAATAATAATAAAACAAAAATAAAATCATGCCCGTAAAATTTCGGATACCGTGCCTGTGAAATGAGAGCAGGAATGCATTTTATCGCATCGGGCGCGAGAAAAATATTGCGCATTCGCACGAGCGCACTGTCGGCTTCTTTTTCGCTCTAATGCGAAAAACTGCCTTTCTGGGCAGACTTCTCGTGAATTTTTTTATAAACAATTCCTCTCGCCTTCGGCTCGTGCGCCGTTTTACACTTTTTCTAGCGCGTTTTCCGCACCAGTGCGTAGAAAAGTCCACCTTTCCGCACTAGTGCGTAAAAAATTGATAAAATCGATCGCCATGCGAGAAAAATCGGTCTCTCGCACTTGCATCGAAAACAGCTATTCTTTTCTCGCTCGCCTCGCCGATAAAAGAAGTACCGGGAAACGCGCTTTCCGCGCTGTTTCGGAGTATTGTAAATCGATTCGTCGAGCACGACGTCGGCGAGCATCTTCCCGATTCTTTTTTATTTATTTTTTTTCATTTTATGCTTCTTTCCATCTTCTCCTGACCGTCCCACTCCCTTTCCCGGCTCTATTTCTATACCGCGGTACTACTCGGCCCGGCGAAAGATGAGACTGTCGTAAAAGTATGTACATATCTATGGCTTTGTTGCGCCCCGCAACGGGAGCATTGGGGGATGATGCTCTCATACCTATGTTTGCCCTCCTCGTTCGCCGCGAGTAATTGCTTCTTCTTCGCCCCCATTCCCATCTCTCACGACCTCGTAGCGCGCGAGAAGCTTTGCGATTTTTCTCTTTTTTTTTTCATGCAGAGAATGAGAAGGAGGCTATGGATGGGATGCAACTGTTGTATACCATTCCTATGTATATATTATATATTATACATATATATATAAACGTAAGAGAAAATATACACGAGTGAAGCCAGTGGAAATCGGAGGTTTCGGATATGTTATCGGTTTTTTTTATTCCTCGGCGTTTTTCTCTCTGCAGTGTCACAACCGACAAATCGGCAGCAACAATTGTGGATTGCATAATTTTTAATCCGCCGTCTCGAGCTCTTTCGGGTGGTTAATCGACGTGGCTTCTTAACTTGGAAAATAGAAGCTTCCCCTTAATAATTCGCGACAGCTTCTAATTTTTTACAATTGTTATTTATTTTATTATTTATTTATTTATTCGGTACTGCATATTTGCTTTCTAGTTTCGGTTCAAACTATTCTGCGCGAACTGTAAATAAAAAAATCCTCTGAACCGATGGAGAAGCTTCTGTGTAATTTTTGCCGAAACGAATCGATGCGCCCGCCTATCGAATTCGCCGACCGTTTTCATTTCCACCTTCGGCGCCGCCGCTTTTGTTTTCATCCGCCGAAAGGCTCTCGCGCATGAAGCTTGTACCTCGAAGTTTTGTAAAAAAAAAAATATAAAAAAGCAAATAAATTTTTTTCGCTGGGACAGTAAAAGAGCGAAAACATCAACGAGGTCTCCTCGTGGACGAATTACGAAAACACGCGAAAGCGCGATCGATGCGGAAATGCGTCGAAGCTGACTTGCCCTTCTCGTCGCGTTGCAGCGAAAACGATGACGGGAAGAACCGCGCCTTTGTTTGCTATCTCAATAGGGTTAATAAATATACCGTTACGCCGATTGAGAAACGTCAATCGTTCACAGACGCTTTTATCTCCTCCGTCTCCCCTCTTTCCCTTCTTCGCCGCCCTTTTTCTCTTCATCGATCTCGGCTTCTCAGATATCTTTCTCTCGATGGCGACTTTATCTCCTTGATTCTGCTCGAAGGCATGATTGAAAAAGCTAGACGACTCAATATCAATGATAAGCTGGCACTTTCAGTACGTTCCAGTTTCCCCCTCCAAAATATTCTTCTACGTGTACGGAGAAAAAAAATTGTAGAAAAAAAAAAAATGTAACTAATTATTAAAATTATATAAAACATTTTTGCTATATTATTAAAAATCCTAATACGAAATTGTTGATATTATTTATCATATCTTATTATTATTCAGGATTTATGGCCAACAACAACAATAATAATAATAATAATTTTTTTAGTAAAAAAGGCATAAACGAAGATGAAATAACCGATTAACATTGTACGGTACGAGAGATAGAAACGGATTTGTAATTGCGCGTCCCGTCGGGATCCGCGAGCTACAAAGTCATTTTCTATCTAACGTTCATTTACAATCGTCTTTTTGTTGCGCCGCGGTGGCGAACGCGCGAGAGCGAGAGAGGAAGGCGCGATCGGTCGGGAGAGGAGAGGATAGTTCGAGGTTACACCCGCGGTACTGCGGTTAACAGCTCTTCCGTTACAGCGTTCTTTCGCGCGTCTCTCGTAGTGGGCCCCCTCGAACGGTCAAAGGATCATCGCACGACCGCAGATTTATCTTTGGCGTACCATTATCAACGAAACCTCAGACGGCGAACGTATAAAACTGGTGGCTCAGAGCTCAGAGGGCGAGGGAGTGTCTCGTGTGAAAGGTCCAACAGGTTCTTCTGCGTCGCGTCACGGAAGTATCCCGGCTCCTCGTTGAACGTTCGACGAACCGGCCAAACCGAAGCGCTATTTCGTTTCGTTCAGGATGAAGCGTCGCGATAGGATTAGAGGCGATCGGGGCTAGTTGGGACAAATAGAATAATTAAAATACACAATTTTTTAATGGAATTATTATTATTATTATTTAGTATTTACTATTGATGAATAGTAACAATGATAATAATTTATTAATATTTAACTAATAAACATTATCATTATTCTACGATATAAAATTCAATCGATCTAATAACAAATAATTGAAAAAATGTTTCTCGTTCCTAATCCCTCGTATTCGTTGTGTGTTTCAGGTCGTCGTGGAGAGTTCCGTGCTCGCCCTCGAGTACGGTGACCTTGAGATCGAGGCGGGTTCGCCCGTGAATCCAGATCTCCTATTCGACTCTCATCTCATGCATCTGTACGTACTGACGGAGAAAAAGGTCTCGAAGGTCAAGGTTCAGGAATGCTCGGTGTACAAGACTTGCTGGGACTGCCTCGGCGCTAAGGATCCCTACTGCGGCTGGTGCTCGATCGAGAACAAGTGCAATCTGCGTAGCGACTGTCAGGACGCCGCCAAGGATCCTCTCTACTGGATATCGTACAAAAGCGGTCGTTGCACGACGATAACGACCGTAACGCCCGATCAGCTCCAGAGAACAACCGCGAGAACGCTCGAGCTCGTCATCGACAATCTTCCGACCCTGAAAGGACAATTTCTGTGCGCATTTTCGGCCCTCGACAAGACGCTTATCACCAACGCGACGAGAAAATCTTACGGCGTCAATTGCACGACACCGAGAACCGACCTTTTGCCGTCGATACCGGCCGGGCAGCATCACTTCACCGCGAAATTGTCGGTTCGCATGACAAACGGACCCGATCTCGTCGCAACGAATTTCACGTTCTTCGATTGCAACACGTACTCGTCGTGCACGCAGTGCGTCTCGTCGAGCTTTCCGTGCGACTGGTGCGTCGACGGGCATCGCTGCACCCACGACACGGCGGAAAATTGCAGAAACGACATTCTCGTCACCGGCGTCGCTGTGAGTATTTAGCGAATTTTCTTTTATTCCTCATCAGTCGCGAAACTTCAACGAAGCGCAAAAAATAATCGAGATTCGCGTCAATTATCGATACGCCGGCCGATATTCGAGAACGCTCGAAAACAAAACCAATACCGATTTATTTTATTTATCAGGATTACATTATTTGCATACGCATCACGATTTCTAACGATTGATGACATTTTTACCGGTTCTTGTAGATTTTATATCAATTTTACATCAAATTTGCAATCTCAATTTATAATGATAATAATAAATTTCATAGATAATTACATAATTTGGCGGATCACCGAGTGATTGGATGAGATTGTACGAATTATTCGCAAAACGCGACAGAAATTCAATATTTCGTTTGATTGAATTTCGGCGTGTTTTACTTTTTTTCCAATCATTAACGAGAATTTTTTGTTACTTTTTTCACAGCGAATGGGTCCGAGCTACAGAAGCGGTCCGGGATTCTGTCCGACAATAAATGCGACTGACTCGCAAGAGATTCTCGTGTCTTCCGGCATCAAGAAGGCCATAAGGGTCAGAGTGCACATAATAGGGGTGAGTGTTTGGTCGAGTGCCGATTATGAACTTCCTTCTTCGAACGCCTCGCGGAGCTCTCTGTCCGTCTCGAGTGCGCGCAATTATCTCTGCAATTCGTCGAGTCGATCGTGCAGTCAAAGACATCATTCAAAGTCCGTTTCAAACCTAATAAATAGTCAAAGACACGATTACTTTTGTCCTCCAACCTCGAACATTGAAACTATTCCCTATTAAAAATAAGCCCAACATTATTTTGTCAATTGAATCAACACTTTTGACTTTTCTGATCCATTACTCCAAAAAAGCTCTTGAAAATAAAAATTCCCAAAAAACATTTTCGAAAGACTAACAATTGGTCTCCGATGTTATATTTTTCAGCAATTCATAATTCAAACGCGATTCGTCTGCCAATTCAACATCGAGGGTCGGGTGACCAGTGTAAACGCTCGTCTCCTCGCCGACACGATCTACTGCGACGAGACCGAGTTCTCGTACACGTCCCGCACCCCGAACATAACAGTGCCGTTCGCTGTAATCTGGGGCGGCTCGAAGCCCCTCGACAATCCGGACAACATCCACGTGGTAATTTACCGTTGTCGCGACATGGCCGAAAATTGCGGCATGTGTCTCGCGATACCGGCGAAATACGACTGCGGCTGGTGTCAGAGTTCCGACAGATGCGAGGTGAAAGACCAGTGCAATCGCGGAAACGGCATATGGCTGAACAGAAACATGACCTGCCCGAATCCGGAGATCCACTCCTTCGAGCCGACGATGGGCCCGTGGGAGGGCAACACGAACGTCACGATACGCGGTATAAATCTCGGCAAAACGTTCGGCGACATCTACGGCGGCGTCACGGTGGCCGGCGTGACTTGCCAGCCCTACGAGCATCTCTACGTTCGCACGAAGCAGATAATATGCCGTCTCGACGGTCCGGGAAAGACGGAACCGCGCCAAGGCCCGGTAATCGTGAAGATCGAGGATTTTCGCGGTCAATCGGCGACGAACTACGAATTCGTCGATCCGCAGATATCGTCGATCTCGCCGAGAAAGGGACCGATGAGCGGCGGCACGATAATAAAGATAACCGGCAAGTACATGAACGCCGGCAGCAAGATAAGAGTCTACATCGACAAGTTGCCATGCACGATAATAAGCGCCGAATCGAACGAAACTCTCTGCATAACGAGCGCGAGCAACGAGAAGAAGATCGGCAAGCTGTGCATGATATTCGACGGCGGCAGGCGGGATTACGACGGCGTTTTCGAGTACGTCGACGATCCGACGATCGAGAGCGTCGAGAGCGGCGTCGCCGGACAGATGAAGATACCCAAAGGCATTCCGGCCGGTGGAATTAAGATCAGCGTCACCGGCAAGAATCTTCTCTACATTCAGGATCCCCAGATGTACGTCTACTACGACCAGAAGATGTTTGTCTCGCGCTGCGACGTTCTGTCCGAGACGAGCATGGACTGCCGATCGCCGACCATCGAAGTTCCGGAGGACGTCGAGCTCGACGCCGAGCGTCCGCTCTCTCTCGAATACGGCTTTCGCATGGACAACGTGACCGGCGTACAAAATTTGTCTCAAAACGGCTTCAACAAATTTCTCCTCTATCCCAATCCGATTTACGATGTCTTCGACGAGGAGGTCAAATACTACAAGAGCGACTATCTCACGATAAACGGGCAGCATCTCGATCGAGCCTGTCGCGAAGCAGACGTTATCGTGCAGATCGGCAATTCTTTCTGCAACGTCACGTCGCTGTCGAGGCAACAGCTGACCTGCCGACCGCCGGAAACTCAACCGCCGGCTCTCGACGCCGAGGGACTTCCGGACAAGCAAGAGTTGCCGGAAGTCATCGTAATCGTCGGGCGAACTTTGAGCTTCAAGATCGGCAAATTGAGCTACGCCCTACCCGCTGGACTCAACGGCCCACTCTCGAAACCCGCATTGATCGGCGTCATCGCCGCGATCGTCGTGCTCGTCATCGTGTTCATCGCGTTTCTGATCGCCTACAGAAGAAAGTCGACCGAGAGCAACAGGGTATTGAAGAATATGCAGGAGCAGATGGACATTCTCGAATTGAGAGTCGCGGCCGAGTGCAAGGAGGCCTTCGCCGAGCTGCAAACGGAAATGACCGATCTCACCGGCGACGTAACGAGCGGTGGTATACCGTTCTTGGATTATCGCACTTACGCGATGAAGATACTCTTCCCGAACGTCGAGAATCACGTCGTACTGCAATGGGACAGACCGGAACTGCTGCGAAAGGAAAAAGGCTTGAGACTCTTCGGTCAGCTTATCATGAACAAAACGTTTTTGCTACTTTTCGTGAGAACACTCGAGAGCAATCGCTACTTCTCGATGAGAGATCGCGTCAACGTCGCGAGCCTGATCATGGTCACGCTGCAGAGCAAGATGGAATATTGCACCGACATTCTCAAGACACTTCTCGCCGAACTCATCGAAAAGTGCATGGAGGGCAAGAGCCATCCCAAGCTGTTGCTCAGACGGTGAGTTCACGACCTATTTACTTTTTTTTGCATTTACGTTTCGAACATTTTCTAAGATTAAAAAAAATACAAAAGATACATGATTTATTATTATTATTATTGATATTAGATGATAGCGAAGTATTTAAAAAAATAAGAATTAGATTCTATTCTTTTGAATAAAAAAAAATATTTCATGGGGACGAAATGCAGTAGAATCTTCGGAAAAAAACTTCATTTTATCGCCAAGGGTATTCCTGGTTTGAGGAAAATTTGAAGTTAGGAATTTTTCGGTTCAGCAATATTGAAAAATTCATTGAAGGTGCATCGAAGCGGCCGGGTTGGCTGCTTCTTCATTTTTTTCTTCCATGGCATTGACAGAGATCTCGTTCTTGAATTTCCAGGACGGAGAGCGTAGCGGAAAAAATGTTGTCCGCCTGGTTTACATTCCTGTTGTACAAATTTATGCGCGAGTGCGCCGGCGAGCCGTTGTACATGCTGTTCCGCGCAATGAAGCAGCAAGTCGACAAGGGGCCAGTCGACGCGATAACATCCGAAGCAAGATATTCTCTATCCGAAGAAAAGCTCATCAGACAATCGATCGATTTCAAGCCAATCGTGAGTAAAGCAAGAAAAATCGTAGTATGTTTATTTCCTTATTTTATTTTGTTTTATATGATTTTTTTTTATCGATGCTTCACCGAAGAGAATCGAAAGTCTTTGAAACTCAACGGTGTGCGCGACATCCTCATGTTCATTCAAATTTAATCGTGCATCGAATAATTGCAGACTGCCTATGCCTCGATCTCGCAACAGACCGTATTCGTGGGTGGATTGGATCCGAACACGGAGAACGTGCCGGTCAAGGTTCTCGATTGTGACACCATTTCGCAGGTCAAGGAAAAAGCGCTGGACACAATATATCGAGCTACGCCCTACAGTCAGCGACCCCGAAAGGACGATCTCGATCTCGGTAAAAAAAATGTTCTTGCGCCCCTCGCAACTTCCTTTTTCTCGTAACTCTGAAAAAGATCCGGTTGCATTAATTGAATTGAATTTACGATACTCGTTTATTCATGCATCTCAAAATTTGAGTATACGGAATTTTGATATTTATTTCATTTGTTCTTTAAACGTTCTCGTCCAAGGAAATGTTCCTAAGAGTACAGTAAATCTTTTGAACGTTTCGTAATTTTATTTAACAATGATAATAAGATGGATCAATGAAGGGTTCGATGAACAACGTTTTTATCAACTCCCAAAGTGGCTAAGTGGCTATACATTTCAACTAAACAATTTGAAAAATCATTAACCACTGTTAATTTCCCACCCAGAATGGCGCACCGGCGCATCGGGCAGATTGATTCTTTACGACGAGGATTCGACGACGAAGACCGAGGGCGAATGGAAGAAGAGAAACACCCTCAATCACTACAGAGTACCGGACGGGGCGTCCCTCAATCTAGTCTCCAAGCAATCGTCATCGATATACAATCTCTCGATACTGTCGGAGAAGAACGACAAGTCGCACAAATACGAGACTCTGAACCTGAGCAAATTCAGTTCGGCAAGTCCGCCGTTGTCGCGCGCGACGTCGCCCCTCAATCACGATCACGACGGCGGCCTGAAGAGTTGGCATCTCGTCAAGCATCACGACACCGACGCGCAAAAGGAGGGCGAGCGCGGCAACAAGATGGTATCCGAGATATATCTCACGAGGTTACTCGCGACCAAGGGTACACTGCAGAAATTCGTGGACGATCTGTTCGAGACGATATTCAGCACGGCTCATCGGGGCTCGGCTCTTCCACTCGCGATAAAATACATGTTCGACTTTCTCGACGATCAGGCACTTCATCACGGAATATCCGATCCCGAGGTCGTTCACACGTGGAAGAGCAATTCTTTGCCACTCAGGTTCTGGGTCAATCTCATAAAGAATCCGAACTTCGTCTTCGACATTCACAAATCCAATATCGTCGATTCGTGTCTGTCCGTCGTCGCGCAAACTTTCATGGACAGTTGTTCCACGTCGGATCACAGACTGGGTGAGTCGATCTTTCCTGCTTTTCTCACGCGGAACAAATAAAATCGAGGCGAAGCAAAGCAGTCGGAAAATCGAATCGATTTTTTTTCGCGTCTATTGCAAGAGTTCTTGCATTGTTTTCTATGCGGGAATTGGTTATTGGAAAAAGAAATTTCATATAAAATATTGCGGTTAGGCCGAAGTTCCAGCGTTTTCAGGGAAACAAGAGATTATTTTTTTATAATACGATTTTTTGCGCGGTGTTTAGGCAACGTTATTAAATTCTCAAATTCAACCACAGAAAATTGCTGACAATTCTATTCAGCAAAAAATCTATTCTATTCTTTCTAAAGAATGAAAATTCTTCTCCAATTTTTATACGTGAACCTGGACATTTCGAACCTATCGATTTGATAATTTCAACGATTCAAAATCATCTGCGATTCGAAAGAAAATTTCCGCAGACAGTAAGTACGAATTGAATAAAATATATTTTTCGCTCACAGGCAAAGATTCGCCGAGTTCGAAGTTGCTCTACGCCAAGGACATTCCAGTGTACAAAGAATGGGTGGAGCGTTACTACTCGGATATCAAGATAATGCCCGCCATATCCGATCAGGACATGAACGCGATGCTGGCCGAAGAATCGAGAGTAAGTTTCGATATATTTGTTTATCATCGCTTTTTACATTTTTCAATTATTGTCCTCGACGAAGTTTAATGATTACTATTATCATTAAATAATTACTATTATCATTATTATTATTTATGAAAAGTAAAGGATAGAAAATTTCGTGAATATGTTCCGCCAATCTCTCTTCAATTTTTATTTTCCGCGAAATGTACTGAAATTAATTTTCTTTTCTGCCCTCTGCTTGTAGCAACACACGACGGAATTCAACACGAATTGCGCACTGTACGAGCTTTACGGATACGCAGGAAAGTACAACGAGCAGTTGATAGTGACCCTCGAGGAGGACGAATTCTCGCAGAAGCAAAGGTTGGCGTACAAGCTCGAGCAGGTGCACAATATAATGGCGGCCGATGCCAATCCCTGATGCCCCGTTATACCGACAAAGCATCCGACTAAACCCTCGCGCCACGAGTGGCCCTGCTGAGTCGCGTAATTTAGCTATTATCGAAACACAAAGCGAGAACAAACGAACGAATGAAAGAAGAAGAAAACATTGAAATTCTGGCCAATCTCGTAATGGCCTAAAAGCGCATGAGATCGTGATAATAACGCAAATCGACAGTTCATTTTGTCGTCGTCGCATGAAGTCATTCGTAATGTAAGAAAAAGTTATTTCAACGAAAACTCCCGAGGACTCAAAGGTCGAAAAAAAAAAACGTGAATTCACTGAGCGGAATGAACGAAGACCATTGGCGGGGGGCGACGAAACGATGACAACCAATGACGACGCGAAAGAGTAAAAAGAAAACGCATTCGCGAAGTAGCGAGCCAGGTTGGGTCGCGCGCTGACGAATGGTCAAAAATATGTGTCGAGAATCGAAATCACGAGAAAAAAAAGAACTACAATACATTCGACAAAGTCTTCTGGAAGGCCGCCTGGCTCTGGCATTGTGTGAACGAATATTAATAACTGTATCAATCGCACTTACCAGTTATTTGTACATAAGATACCAAAATAATGATATTTGTAATAGGTGAATATGTATTAATTGTAACGAGCTCACAGAAGAGGAGAAGCCCGGCGGCGGTCCTTGGCGAACGAGAAAAAAAATAATGGAAAAAAAAAACAACAAAAAAATTTCCTCGTTAATCGACGAAAGGAATTTTTTTTCAAGCAAACGAATAATAATAAATAAAAAACAAACGAGTATATATAATAATAATACAAGTAATAATAATAATAATAATAATAATAATAATAATACCGATAATTATAATTATAAGTATATCGATAAACTTGTGGGTTGAACTGGCGAGATGTTCAACGAGAATATTTGTAAATGTGAGAACGGGAATGAGAAAGCGAGAGAGAAAACAAAATCCGAACGCCGAAGACGTTCTCGGTCGGAATCGTCGCGATTTTAAACGAAGAAAAATCATTTCCATCCAGCGCTGCAATGAGGGAGATCGAATCTCATTTCGGTGGGCCACGAGAAACCGTTTGCCGAGTTTCGAGGATTGCGATAATTGTCGAATAAAAAGATTAATTAAGGGGGGAAAGATAAACGAAAAAAAACGCAAAAAAGGAAAAAAAAACGAAACAATAAGACACACGAGAAAAATACACACACACACACCCACGCGCGAACAAAGGACACGTTAACTTGATTACGAGTATATTATACACATGGATGGTATGTCATATGTATATGTGTAAATATATACACTTAAAGAACCCGGCGCAACGCATGTGTATTTGTATATAAAAATATGTGTGCGTGTGCCCTTCCGTTGCGTGTAATCGTCGCGTTATAAATATTATACATATTGAAGAAAAAAAAAAAAAAGAAAAAAAAAACGATATAGTATATATAGACGCACACAGAGACACATTCGAAGCGGAAGACCGCGAAAGGAAGGACACGGGTGTAACTGCGATGTTTTTTCTTTTTTTTTTTTTTTTTTTTCGCGACGATAAAACGAATAGAACGCGCCAGGGAAAGAGAAAGAGAGCGCGCAGAAAAGCAAGAAGCAGAGGAGAAAAAATAATGTGAGAGGAGCGTGTAATAGTTGATAAGTAATGATTATTAATAATATGGACTATGGCCGCGCGCGCGCGAGGCCAGCTCTCGATGTGACGGTTGTGTTGAGTGTGCGTGCTTCCCCTTCCTCAGTCCTCCGATTCGGTGGTGAAAAAAGAAAAAAAAAAAAAAAGGGAACGAAACTGAATTTTTTTCCCCCGAATCTGCCATATTATTCATTCGTGAATTCGTTTCATCCTCACGATTCTTTTATATATTTTCTTCTTTTTTTGTTTTCGTCCATCGCGATATCGTCTTCATTAATCGTCGTTGTATCGTCATCATCGAAGCTCATTTATATAAATCGAAGAAAAAAAGATAATACGATGATTCCTCTTTTTAACTTACCTTACGGAACCACCTTGTGCCACTCTCCCTCATGAAAAAAAAACGAAAAAAAAAAAACAAAAACAAAAACAAAATGCTTCAACGCCTCCGTCGTCATGTTGTTGTCACTCTTAATTATTGTAATATATACGAAATAATGAAAAGAAAAAAAAAATCACTGTTGAGTATTGTCTGATTGTAATACATTGATATTGAATTGATATGAATTGATAATCATTAATTAACGATAACATTAATCTGTGGACGTATAGCCATATTAGTGTGAGCGCGCGAGAGTTTGGATGAATCCGTGAATTGAGCGAACGATCGATGGGAGTGCGTGAGATCAAACGGGCGCGGCGCGACGCGCGCGGTTGCGAATGCGCGCGCCGCGATGTCGAGTATGCGAACGGTGTGAGAATGAGTTCTGGGTGTTCCTGTGCGTCAATTCAATGTGCAGTTGTTCGTGGAGAAAGTATTTATTGCTCAAAAATATCGGGAAGGAAAAAAGAAACGTGCGAGAGAAGGGAGAGGTTTGAGAAACGAAGGGACGATGGAGAACGAAAGCTTCGAGAGGAGTCGCCGAGACTGGGTGAGGATGGAATAAGCGATGATGGAAATGAACCGCGACAGCGTAGAAAAGATTGCGGGAATTGGGGGAGGCGGGTAGCAGCGTCGTGATACGGTTGATGGGTCAGCAAGCCGCACGGGGTTTCCTCGAGCGCCTTTGCGAGACGCGCTCGGGACTTTGAGATAGAAATCTTATCTTTCGCACCCCCGAAAACGGTGAAAAATCTTTTTTACATCGAATTCGAAGAAAGGCATTGCAATCGGCAATCGCGCCGGACGAAATCGCATTTCGATATATCGATTCTATCGAAACCCAAAGGATATTTACTTTTTTTTCATTCGACAGTACAGTTTTCTCAAAAGTCGAATCGAGCCTCGCAACGGGCGCTCGAGTACCCGTGCGGCCGTCGGTGAAAACGTTCGGTGGCGAAAAATCGAAAAAAACAAACGAACGACAAGAACCGAAGTGACGAGAGGTGGGCGATTGCCCGGGGAAAGACGGGAATGAGAGAAAAGCAAAGTTCATGTGCGAGGTATTAAAGCGAGAAACGAAAAAGGCAACAAACAAACAAACAAAAGGAAAAATAAAAAGAAACACGATATCCCGGATATCGGCGGGTGTTTTTAGCGTCGTCGTAGATCGATCGACGTCCGACGATCGGAGGCGTGCGGCGTCCCTCCCCCGCGCACGCCGACTTCTAATGGTACTAATAAACCCAAAGTGCCTCTGGTAGATTTTTGGGCATAAGCTTGAGTAATAAAAACTATAAACATTTATTAAACGATAACGAGAAGAAAAGAAAACAAAAAAAGACAAACAACACGCAAACACGAAATTTTCACGAAACACGAATAAACACGAAACAAAAAACGAACTCATACTCGTAAACGAAAAAACGAATGACAAAGCATAAAATGATAATGAAGACAAGAGAAACAATGAAATGAAAACGATAAAAATACAACTAACAGGCAACATCAACAACAATTAACTAATAAATGATAATAACGACGAGAAGAAAAAAAGGGAAAAAAGAAACTCTACGTGTGCACATGCGTATACATATCATGTTAATGTCGTAATTTCGGGCGTGTATGTATACCGTGTGCATGTGCATCTAGGCTAGGATTTTTAGATAGTCGGTAGTAGCTTAGTCTCTATGTCTGTGTGTCTGTATGTGCCCTGAGTGTCTTTCCCCGGACCCTCCCCCACTCATCGTTAACCCCAGATCGCTCATCGAAACCTTATCAATCGGCCCGTACGTGTCGTCCTTGTATTGTTCAGCTCCCCCCGATCACGGTGTCGTTATCATTCCTGTATTTCGTCGATCGCCGTTTATCGAGAATTCCTCGTAGGCGACTCGATCGATCTCTCATCGCGTGGTTCTACCGATCATTGGCGTTAGTCGATTTTCCTTCGATACATACATTTCTTTTTCTAGAATCATAGCCGCGAGGAATCGTGTGATGAGACACGATACGCGAGAAATGGCCGAAAATGGTCACAAATCGAAGTGTGCGAATCGATAATTATATGCATTTTTGCACCGGGGACAAAAAAAAATGTATCAATAGATTTTTATTATTATATTTATCGCGGCATGTTCATCGTTTTTCGACTATTTTAGAGAGCTTCTCGTGATGTTTCGGGAGCATTTTACTTCGTCACAAAGAAGTTCGCGCAATGTCCACTGTCGAGGCCCCAACGTGGATTTTCTGTGGCACTTCGTGCGCGCGTTCGATGCACACCGATTCTCGACGTCGCGTCGCGTTCCAACGCGCGAGGCCGAGTTGCTAACAATGGGAAAGGGGGAGGGAATACGTTTTTCATCGGTTTATCACAAGCGAATCAGATTAACGCCGATGATCGGGTTTTTCTGTAATACCAGACGTTCCGCGCGGAAACAAACGAATCCTCGTCACATATTATCACACGCCAATTCCTATCCCGCGCGTTCCCTGCCCCCGAAATATCACAACCAGCGTCATTAACTGTGCTCACGCCCACGCGTTCTTCGCCCACATTTACCGATTGGCACACGTTTTTGCTGAATAAATATTTATATCGATGGTTCCTCATTAACTATGAAAAAAAAAAAAAAAAAAACAAATATACGGTCCCAATTTGTAAAATTCGACTAAATAAGATGTGTAATTAACCGTACCCGTTCGTACGCGCGGCTTGCTGCCCAGCAGTGTACTGTCGTGTGCGCCAAAAAAAAAAAAAAAGAAACGAAACATTGCTGAATATGTGCGCGCCGAGTGTGTAGTTTTTTTTCTTTCATTTTTTTTTTCCTTCATCTTAATGATTGTGTGTTACGAGTGCGTGAGATAGCGACAACGATCCGCGCTGTTCGATCTCTCGATTGATTCGTTCGATCGCGATCGCGACCGATCGGGCGCGCCCGCGTCCTCAGCGGCGACACGAACGAATAAACATTTATATATATATGTGCACGCGAAACAAAAAAAAAATCGAGATCGCGAATTAGTAACACGAAAAACAAGCAATCGAGAATAATGCGAAAAAAAGGCAGAAAGAAAAGGAAACACGCGAGCGAAAGATGTGTGAATGTTCATGGACTGTGCAAGACTGAGAGAGGCAGCGAAACGGGGTCAACGACCCATCGACTGGGTCCAACCCCCCAATTCCCCCCACCCCGCCCTCCCCCCCACGCCGCTCATTTCTACGTCGTAAATATTAATTAACAATTATACATAAATAATGCATCCAACACAATTGCGTTACGTTTAATGATAGTCATGTTCCTTTCTCAATCGTAATTATTGATGAAAAAAAAAGGCAAAAAAAAAAATTATCGAAAAAAGAAGAAAAAAAAAAGAACTGGAAAGAAAAATCTATATCGAACCTTCGCTACACATTATTTTGTACTTGTTTTTTTAATCTTAATATATTAAATACGTATATATATATATGCCGATATATATATATGAATATAAATAATGCCGTTTTAAGTTATCCAAGTTTATTATTATTATTATCATTATTATTATTTTTGTATAAATGTGTGATTAATAGTATGGATAGTGTAATAATTTTGTATGTTTATTGAACCAAAAATAAATATTATTGATAAAGATGAAATGTTATTGATTTATTTCGTCGACGATCTGCTTGTTCAACGGAACTTCGACCTCCTCCGCGGGTTTTTGCGATCCCGCGGCGGCTTTCGTTTGTCTCATCGTCGAGTGCAAGCTCTTCGGTCCTATCGTGCTCAGAACGACCGGGAGAAAGACGAGACCGTGCCAGATACCGAAGAGGATAACCATGAAGAATATTTTGAAGAATGTGCGAAAGACGTAAGCGGTCGAGAACGCCATCAGCGATTGGGAGAGCAGCGTCGAACCGGCGCCGTACGTCACCGCCGCGCCGATGTGCCGAACGGCGATCAGGGTTCTCGTTTTTCGAGCGCCCGTTTCTTCCGGCGATTCGGCGTTCAAGAAAGCGTGAGCCACGTGAGCCGCGTAATCGACGCTGAGACCAACGGCGAGCTCCAAACCTGCGAATATACCGTATGTTATCATATCAGTTTAAAAATGATCATTTCTCGATGAAATGTCTACACTTCCAAAATTCATCGAGAAGTAAAGTCGAAAATGTTGCGGTCCAATTAGAAATTTAATATTGCAAAAAATAGTCTTTCCAGAAACCTGAAGTGTATGAAAGAAGTACCGTACTTTACCCTATCGCGGGGATTTCGTCTAAAATAAAAATGAAAAAAATAACAGTAAACGCGGATCCTGTTCCAGGTTTCTCGGGGACGGTAAACCCCACGCTGCGAGAGGCTTGAAACAGTGCCCATGCGCTACGGAGGCCACGATTGGACTCCGCTGCGAATCCGATTATCAACGACCGTCGCAGCACTCAGCGGGACTCACCTATGCACGAAACAATGTCGATAGTCAAGCCCCAGTAGTACATGAAACCGCAAACGTCGAGAAGCGTCAGGAGAACGCACAGTAGAATCCAGAAACACGTTTGCGGCTCGGCAATTAGCACGGCAGTTGTAGCCATGACGCATATCAATGCGAGAATGAGATTCCTCGTGACCTCCTCGGCAATTACTTTGTCGGTTACCCACGACGCGAAGACCCTGCTCCAAACGGTCACGAAGCCATGAATTCCCGCTTCTGCCGCCGCGCGCTTCGCATTGTCCATCGCCGGTATCCACTCGTCCGGCCCGGCGAATCTCGCGAACGTGAAATCGATCCCGGAAACGAGAATTCTCGGTGCGCTGGCGCCGCATACGAGATCCTCGTCGAAACGGAAGTTGCCCTGATACTTACCGCCGCTACGACTGAACAGAAACTTCGATAGGTAATGATGAAAGTCCTTTCTGTCCAACGAATCCTTCCTCAAATCTGCGGGATCGGCAAGTTAATCGAATGAGTATAATTTTCAACGTAATTTCATTGAGAAAAAAATTATCAACCGGAAGAATGAATAGACGATTGATTCGATAAATAAAAAAAAATTAATTATATCACAGGTTCTTTCAGCTGATTATTATTTTTTTAAATCATTAGTTCTTCTTTTTTTTTTATTTACCTTTGTCGTAATGCATATCAACGAATTTGGCAAAGTCCTTTGGCCACGACTTGACGCTGGTTATCGTCGTCATGTTGTCCAGTGTCTCGGTGAGCGTCAATATCCTGGCGAATTCCTCGTGATACTGAACGTCACCGATGAACACCGAGCCCGGATGGCCCTGTTGCGGAAATTGTTCGTTTCTCACGACCAAGTAATCGCTGAGGTAACTTCCCTTCGGAAGGAACCATTCGGGATCGAACCACTGTTCGAGACGAGTAGAGCCGAGAATTCCCACACTCGATACGCCGATGGTTATCAAGATTATCGTCGCTTTGCCGGGAGTCGTTAACAACACTCGCGAGTAGAGGAAATCGATGAAACGCCAGGATA
Organism: Ischnus inquisitorius; assembly: GCA_963924025.1. Classification (NCBI taxonomy): domain Eukaryota; kingdom Metazoa; phylum Arthropoda; class Insecta; order Hymenoptera; family Ichneumonidae; genus Ischnus; species Ischnus inquisitorius. The sequence goes on along the minus strand of OZ001251.1, from coordinate 5,715,512 downwards.
ATCGACTGCTACCGCTCACAATCCTCGGCTCATAGTTCGGGTGAACTATGCAGGGTATTACGCCGTTTCTCTTGCTCTCCACGCGCTTCACGTCTAGCGTGAAGAAAGCTACGAAGAACGTCACTTGCAGAAGAAAGGTCATCATTACGCCCACAGCGGCGTATATGCAGAACGAGTGGAGCGAAGGTAATATCTGAAATAAAGTGTTTATGTTTATTATCCATTGTTGATTTGGATATTGGGATAAATAAAAAATAAATAAAATTAATAAAAATGAAAGACGATATCATTTCATTTTTCAGTTCAAGTTACGAAACTTTTTTTCATGCGTTTTCATGGTTCGAAAAAAATTGTAGGACTTTTCCAGGGAAAATCAAAGTTCTTCGCAGGACTACTGAACGCTGGGGATGAATAAAATTGATGTGCTCAATACGAACCGTGGACGCGCCGATGATGAAGGCAACGACGTCGGTGAACGAAGTAACGGAGATCGCAGCCCCGGCGTGGCTCAGCATCATAGCGACCCTCTCGGCGAGTGGTCTCGATCGATTGGGTTCGAACGACAATACCTGCTCCCACGAGGCCATCATCACGAATATATCGTCGACTCCTAGACCCATCAGCATGAATGGCAGGGACGTATGAACCGGACCGTACGGCACGCCGAACAGCGAGCACAACCCGATCGCGACAATGAAAGCCCCGCCAACACAAAGCAGGCCAACGCTCGTCAAGCAGAACTAAGAAAAGATCCTCGTGACTAGTCGAACACTTTTTTTGCCGTGCGAAAAAACACTGAGACAACTCGGAAATCTTTTACAAACGACAAAAGCGAATAATGGTACATTTTTTCCGCGAAATAAAAAAAGAAAAAAAAAATCGCGAACATGTTGAATGAAGTGTCGTTTTTTGCAGATTGGAAGAATTCTACTTTAAGGAGAGCTTGAGCTGCTTTTACCTAGAAAAAGAAGCGAAACTCAAACTTACTCGCCACTCGACCCAATTGAATCGCGAAAGTATGACCTGCACGTAAACAGACATCAGTCCGATACCGCACATGAGCTTTCCCATGTCCTGAAACATCGTCGATGCGCTGATATCGCCCCAGCTTCGTCCCGCCCGATACCAGATCTTCCAATCGTGCCGTTTCGTTTTTTCATCCTCACTCGCGCGATCCAAGGTCTTCGAGATTTCGCCGAGTAAACGAAGATATTCCGACTCCCAATTTAACACTTCGAGAGTCACCTGAAACGTGATTTGTCGAATAGGCTCGCGGGCTCGCGGGCGAACGCCGATTGGGCCGCAAACTCACCTTACCCAATCGGCCGTTCCCGCGTCGTTGCCCGATTCGCTCATCTCCACGTTTCGAAAATCGACGTGCAGCATCCACGAGGTTTTCGCCGCTCTCGCCGATACGACGTTTCCCCCGTCGTCGTAAGTAACGCCGCCCAGAAGATCGATGAAGTTCATCGGATGTCCGAGAGTCGGACTCCGCGTCGCGCTGTTGAGCTTCTTTATAATATCATCTTTGGTTTGATTTCTAATGAGATCACTGTCGAACTCCCAGATGTCGAGGATACTGAAGACGAGACATCCGCGCGGAAGTGCGTTGAATATCTTGCAATAGATTTCGGTCGGCGCGTGAATCGCGGGCTCGAATGTGCTTTTGTTCATTCGGGCCGCCGGCTCCTCGTCGAAGAAATCATCGCCGTCCACGTCTCTCCTCGGTCGGGCAAGCTCGCCCGATATTATAGGAACTCTGAATGAAGCAAGAGAGAGGTATTTTACAATGCTCGGCAAAATTTCGATATTTCAATTTTTCATATTATGGTAATCCGAGTCTGATAATTCTAAAAAGTTATTAACAAATTGATAGAAAAAAAATTTGTTCAACAAAACATCCGACATGAATTTTTTCCAGTCAATCAATAACACAATAATAAATAGCGAATTATTGGAATTTATACCAAACATTATGAAATATCATTATAATTTAATATTGAAATCAGTTCATTTTAAATAATAATATTATTATGTTCAAAGTTCTATGCAAGTTATTATTTGCATATTGGCTATTTCATTATTCTTGTTACTTTATTAATAATGTCAGCAATTGGAAAAGATTAGATGCGCTATGTCTATTCTATTAGCTAAGGTGATGAAGGTGCTTACTTGAAGCAAACGTCAGTCCACGATATCTTTGGCTGGGACGACGTTTGCAATGCGATTACTCGTTTCGTTATCTCATTGAGCTGAAAAACAGAGATGAATGTTATTCTTGTGATTCTCCTTGAGCAAGAAAGAAAAATTTGCTCATTATTTCTGTTCGATAAGGAATTCACGAAAAATGTTCAAAAATTGAAATAATTTTTTTTTATATTTAAAAAAAAATCAAAATCAATTAATTGAATTAATCGAGAGGAATGAATCGAAATCAGTGCATTTGCACTTGACATAATTTCGACAAATAATGTGCTTGAATTACTTGAACAAGCGCTCGAGGCTCGAGGATGTCGTCCGCCGTGAAAATCATCGTTTCGGCTTGCTGACCTTCCATAAAATTCGCCATTATCCATTCCGTGTCCCGGACGAAATCCGAGTCCGGCGGTATCCACAATTTCAGAGGATTCTTTTCTTGTCGGAAGCGAAAAAGGCCGAAGAGACAGAGCAATACCATAACGGTACTGCCCGATATCCATCGCGAAGGATTACGAGCGATTTCAAGGCCAAGACTGGGGAAGCAATAAAAGCGTCAAAACAAGCCTGCGACGGTGTTGTGTAATTTGCGTGCGCGATATTTGCACGACGCTGCGAACTCACCGATAAAAAAAACTCTCGACTCTCGTGGAAATACTTTGAGGTACACGGTGCAAAAATTTCCATAGGTCGCGCCTCTTCCCTGCTTGCTTCGTTTCCATTGTTAGAACACCAAAGCAAGCCTGCTTATCGAAGCAGGCTGACGCTATTGGGACTCGGAAATTTTTCTATTCGAACAAAATGCAGAATCACTGCTTAAAATTCAAAAAAAAAAATGAATGAATAATGCACGGAATCATTATTTTCATCAATTCCCCGATGATAAATAATTTTTTGTCCCGACTATAATATGCAAAAAATAATCGATTAAATCATTTTCCTTTTGTTTGTTACATTTATTATTGAATTCCTATTTCGGTTAGATTTTTTTCTATTCATTGTATTATCATTTTTGTACAATCATTTTTTTCAGGTGCATCCACACGCGACGCGATTTTCGTAAGACAGTTTTTTCAGGTTTACAATATTGCGTAAAATGAATACATTCAATCGAAGGCTAAACTAAATGTAAATAATATATTTTGGAAACATGGTTAATGTTCCAATTGAAATTTAATTGCATGCATCAAAGAGAGTTATTAAAACTTTTTAATGGGAAGGGGATATTTAAAAAAACAACCATTTAGAAGGTCCTAAGAATATTTTATAATATAGCGCTAACAACAATTCCGGATAATAATTATTGCAAAAACTTGCGATCGAATCAGTTAAAAGCATTTTTTTAAACAAATCATGCGGTCATATAATTTTCATTTTTTGCAGTACTTGGTTGATTAATTTTTCTAAATCTATAAAAAATTGTATGAAATGTAAAAAATCAAGAACTCGCAAGAATTATTATTATGCAACATTAATGTTCCCAGGACTAAAAGTTTGAGTTTAAAGGAAGTTCTATTCCGTCGGGAAGTGTTCGAAATGCCCCCCGAATGTCACAACGAACTGGAACTGCAATGACGCAACCTCCTCACGTGTCGAATCGTTAATTTATTCAAATCGACGCAAAAACTCCGACGAAACAAGACTTTTTTCAATAATTTATTAGATCAACATTTGAGGTTAGATCGTCGCTTGAAAAATGCTAGAATAATATAAATAAAAACAGTATCTCACAGCCGCGAATAATGAATACGTAAGCGCGCGATCTGTGCACCGAGCTTTATGAATGGGACAATTTATTTGCCGCGAGTTAGATGCGCGCGCGTTGAGTCATTGACAAACGATTAGATTATTCTTCGCCGACGTAATTGCGCTCACGCACACGCGCGCGCTCGATCGTCGCGGACGAGCGGAATAATTCATTATTAAAACAAATTGCCGAAGGCTCGTCGAATGATGAATTCAAATGAAAACGCTGAAATTTCAACAACAACAATAATCCGTGTGTACTCACTTAACCTCAAAGCTCAACGAGCCTCCGCGGAGACGCGCTGTCGAACCGAGCAAATATGTTTAACCGATAATTGCATGTCGTAAAACACTTTCGAGATGTTCGTTCATAAGCTCGGGTACACAGTGGCTCGAGAGCGGCCGACTGTGTGTTGTTAGTTGAGCCAACGTCGACTTCGCAAGCGGCGGCACCGCCGCCGATCTTACGCGCGTACGTTCGCCACGAAAATTTTGTATTTCCGTCGCATGATAGACGATTAAAGAAAAAAACAAGCGCACAGCCCGATGCGAGAATATCGCGGACTGCGAGGAGGACAAAGAAAAAACTTGAGAGCCCGACGGTTGAACTGGCGATATAGCAACATCGTCGACCAGAGTCCAGTCGGGACGGGGACGAGAAAAAAAACAGTGCCATGCACACGCGACTGGAGAGGGGCGGTACGCGCCGCTACGCATACGACAGTCATATGATTATCGGCGATGAATGGGCGAGCTACACATCAGTCGGACTGCAGACCCCGCAGACGCAGCAATGGAGAGTTCGAGCCTTCGACGATTATTATTGATACGATGACATCGACGCGAATGTAATCGATGTTACGAGGGTAAGAACTAACGAAGACTATTCACATGCAGTTGCTTTATTTTCACACGGATCACAAAGTTATGAAAAACGGGTATGTTTCTTTTTTAATCGAATGAAGGGTTTCGATGTAGGTTTACATGGATGCTTTTTTTTGGATATTAACGTGTGCGAAGATTTTACGAGTAAAGTGAACATATCGATGAGCACATATCGAACATATCATAATTATGAAACGTGCCCTTAAGAAATGGAAGAAAAACGATGAAGGTCACGACAGACTCCGTGAGTTTCTTTTTGCAATTCTTTGTCTCGCATGATATTTTATCGGTTTATTTTATCAGGATGAGAATCTCGATGAAATCGTTAGATCGTAACCGCGCAGCGTAGTTGATTAGCACGAATAAATTCGTAAAATATTCTGATAAATTTATTTTCCGCTACAATAATAATAAATTTTTTTTTTTATTTCTCGAAAAAACACTCGCGAGGTTTCATATAGAAAGCGATATAGAAGTGGCTCGATTGCTAACGAGAGCAGCAGATCATTTTTTTAAGGTCAGGTGAAATACCCTCTTCAGATCCCCACTCGTGCTCGGTCGGTAATGGAAACTGTAATCCTACTTTTTTAGGGTGCGTGAACTTAGAACGGAGATAGAATGTGACTGAGGCTATTAATTTCGCCGTGGCATTCTATTCCTTTTAAAGGCTACATTTTACGCAATCTGAGAAAAACAGCATTACAGTTTTTATTACCGACTGCGGCATTTCACCTTTTCTCAGTCCCATATGAGGCATTTTTGTGCCGGGTTCATTCGGCTCCTGGCCGAGCAGTTGAACGCATCGGAGAACTCTTTTATGTTCGAGAATGCGCCATTGACCCTATATCGATGGAGACTGTGATATTCCTTCGCGTATTCTCTTAAGCCCTGCTGCGACACGTTCTCGCAAAACGTCTGCAATGGCAGAAACTCGTTATTACGATATCTTCTTGCCTCGAAAAATATTAAGGTGATGTGAAACATATTCTCAGCGTGTCTCTCTCGCTCCACCGAGAGCGCCGATCGCGCTATCTCTCTCGCACTCGCACGGGTTTCGCATCACCTTAAGATTCTGTGCGCAAGAGAGACAGAAAGATCTCGAACGTACCTGGGCGACTTGATAGAAATATAGCTGGTCATCGCTCAGATGAGCCAACGAGCGGTGCTTCAAGCTATCGAAAGCTCCGGCATTCTTCATCATTTGGAACAATCTGAAGCCAGTCCGAAATCCTGTTGTGTCCGCGATGTTTTCTCTCAGCGTGTTCATACCGTCGATCTAATTACACATTTCAATGCCGACTCAATGCTAGTGCCTTTTTCTGCGAAGAACAACGTCGCTTTCGTTTTTTTTGGTATATACGTACGGTAATATACTTTTGCTCTTCAGCAGGATCTTCGTAGATTACAAAATTGCCGTACTGTTTGGTGAAACATTGCGCTCGAGTTTTGTACTTTTCCACGGCCGATTGCGACCACCAATCTCTCTTGTTGCCATTCTTGTCGTAAAGTCGTCCTGCGATAATTATCGAGAGGCGTTAGCGATGGAATAACTGTTAATGTTGTTTTTCGTTCTTCGTTGCTACAAAAGAGCAATTCAAATTGGAGGCTTTGCTTGTTCGTCTTACCAAAACTGTCGAATGCATGAGCGATTTCGTGCCCAACGATGGCTCCCATTGATCCGTAATTCAGGATTCTTGAATAGAGATTGAATGGTTAAAAAGAAGAAAAAGAGAACAATTGTTCGTTTCTCCGACGTATAAAGACCGCAATTCTTATCAATTAGTAACAACTCATTGGTAGTGACTTACGAAGGGTTTTCGTCGAAGAAACGGGGCAATCGCATGACTGCGCTTGGAATACCTGTGGATGAAGAGTACCATATGATTTTAGCGCATCGCATCGGATTTCAGGTTTTTCATATCCGATTATCAATTCGCTCATCGTTCGCAACCGATTGCTTTATCGACAGAACCGAGTCACTACGCATTTCATTGAAGACTTACCCAAAGAATTCGTTGCCGGAATGTATTGGGCATTTGCTGAATGCGGGTGCGCAGCCCAGCTGAAACGGACATTCATAAATTATCCGAGGACAAACGATGAAGTTGATGACATGAACAAAATCAACGACGCGAATGAAGTGAATACGACTGATTGGACTGATGATGATCAATTGAGCCTGATTAAACGTATGAAAGACGCGAAATAAATCTCAACGTACTCGTTTTCGTCTCTGGCGACGGAGCGTCGGAGACGCAACAATTTTATCTTCAAATCGAATTTCTTAGCAGCGATGCCGTTGTCGAAGTAGTCGTTACCGACCGTAAGCTGAAAGATCCCAAGCAGAGAACGCGCTATCAGTTTCCGAAGTTTTCGTTACCGACTTACCGACTGAGTCTTTTCTCATAAGCTTAGTCGAGGAACAAAATCAAACGCAATTGTTACTCACTTCCCTGTAATATTCGTCGATTTTACCAGGCTCGTCGAACCACTCTGGATATCCAATGAAATTCTTCAACGCGTCGATCTTTTCCCGCGCCGCCGATTTCGAACGCCCGTCCATCCAAGAGGTTTCGGCTATATCCCGCTTCATTGCTTCTCGAGCGTATTTGACAACATCTAGAACCTAAAGTCGCGAGTTATTTTAATACGGCAACTTGAAATGACAATACAGTTGGATCTCTGTTTTCTTCACTTCGTTTAAGGCGATGTGCTGGCGCCATAAAAGACGCTCCGATGGTAACAAGTTGCTTTCACGATTTTTTTCGAAATTGCTCTGACCTCCAAAAGCAGATCAGGTTTTCGTTCTAAATTTGCTTTGAATGGCCAGAGAAATAGGCATTCGAATAGCCATTCCGAAAAAATAGCAAAGGCAAATTTGTTACCAACCGAGACCGTTCCACATCGCTTTAACTGAATTTCCCATGATCGGAATCAACATCGAGTAAAAATGACCGTCGGTCAAGAGTTTACAGCTCTCTTTCATGAAGGTTTTCATGATTAGAACATACAGTTTTACGGAAAACGCTTCTTATTCTCAACACAACGTTAAAACTACTTCCCCACCCTCGCGTCTCGTTGCTCTTTCTGCAGCAACTTACAGCGAGTGGGTACTGTCGGGGAAGTGCAAAATAGCGAGAATTTAGTCAACAAAACAGGGTCTGTACTGTATTCGGTATAGAAAAGAAAAACGTTTCATACGGCTGATGTGGTTGCTTTGCTGGAGTAATGCTTCACGTACAAATAAGACACCGCATGGACCATTCTATGATCATTGATGCAGGTTCCCAATCTAAGTTAAAAAAACAGGTCTAAATATTCTCTCATAATCGAAACGAGTGTAAATCATTTAGAAAAGTTAGAAAATTTTGCTGAAGTTGAAAATAAAAAAAATAAAAACATAATCAAACTTACCGACCCGATCCAGCAGTGGGCAACAAGCTGGGATTCTTTATTTGTAAACTCGTCAAGTGAATCAGGTTGTCGATCAATTGCCAGTACATATAATTCACTGCGGAAAAACATGAGCCGACAAGAAAAAACCGTGAGAACACAAAATCAAGAGTAAAAGTATCCACGTTGAATCTGATCATTTGGTGCATTTACCGATCGTTTTCACGTCTGTGCCACGCAGCGCCGCAGCGAAGTGCTCAACAAACTGCCCTGAAGTCAGAGCCACTCTGTCCGATTTGCGAACCACAACGCCGGTTCCATCGAATCTATCGCGTATCATTTCCAACCAGTCGATCTGAAGACACGTCAGTGAGTGTTATATAATAAACACGCGAGTAAATAAATAAACGAATAAACAATTAATAGGTTGAGCATATCTCAGAATCGAAATTAAAAAAAAAGTGTTTTTTCAATTTTTCATTTTCCAATTCTCACCGCGTAATCCGGATTCGTCCCGACGAGTCCATCCCATTCGTTCTGCAATGCTTCAATCGTGATTATGCGCGAAAATTTGTTATGGTCTTCTAAATCGCTCCACAAACGCCATCCGACCTAATGATAGAAAAATCGACTTGCAACATGTGACTAAACAGTATGGGCGACCGGTTACTCTGATTTTTTCGAAAGAAATTACCCCTATCAGCCGAGCGTTGAATTCTGATGTTTTATTTACTTCCTCTTGAAGCAGGTTTCTGTCAACCCAAAGATTCTTGGATCTTATGAATGCTTCAATAATGGCATTGAAGTATTCTGAGTGATCCTTCGGTTTCGTGGAACGTTTCATTCGCAATAGCGTGTACAATCTTCGGGTAGGCGGTATCGCTGCGCGCAACTGCAAAATAAGTTGATCCAATCATTTTATGACGATTTTTCCGCGGCAATGTTTTTCATCGTATTGCATGGCAAATTTTGCGCGCAACTAATGAAGAATATGAAGAATTCACCCCATTCGGGTGACGATTCAAATACTTCACAACATTCTTTACCGTTATTATGTGAGCGTTTGCGTTGGTGGAATCGATGTCAACCCCAATGTCCAAAAGCGCGGAGACACCGACGCGCTTCATAATATTTTGATGAATCTGTTGCCAAGTGAGACGCTGAGGATTCCATTCGCGGGCAGAAACGAGCAAAGGCCACTCTCCGTTCTCCGTTAGAATCGCTTCGAGAGGCGACAGACCTCGGCGCTGAATGGCATCTACGCATTGCATTTACATTGTACGTCTCGCATGTATTTTGGAAAGTCGTTTTTTTGCGTAAGTAACGTCCCGACTCCTCTTTCTCTTGGGTCGAGAAGTGTACAAGAAAAGATTTGAATACTCCGCCCCATTCAAAAAACTTAAAGTATTTTTTTTCTTTCCCCAAAATACTCGACGTTGGTAGTCCATCGGTCTCGAAAAGCTCTTCGCGTCGGCTTGAGGTCTCATATATATATTTTTTGAATTGTTTATTTGTTCCACATCGTTGGCTGTGTACGATGTGATTTCTCTTAAATCCCCCTTCAGAACTTCTGCACTCGCAAAAGCCCTTTGAAATAGGACTTGGAGAATCGGCTTTAAGTTATGCCTGATCGAATTATAGTTTTTTAGCCGGACTGTGCTAAAATTGCCATATTTCAAGCCTGCAACGCGGGTGAAAAGTTACCGATTCTTGACCACCGGGCGGAAAAAGACAAATTTTCCGAACCGAGTAAAAACCGAGTCAAATGTTCAATACTTTTGACTAAAAAATCCCTGTGTTCGGAGACTTATAAAAAACACTATCAATAGATATAGACAAAAAAAATTGACCCATGAAGAATTTAGTCAGTAGCGTGACATTTTTACTCATAATAGTGGTAAACGATAGCGGATGAGTATAAGTACTTGAAAACTATACGTACTCCAGTCCATACAGGACTCGTAGTATTTTTTCGCTTTGTACAAAGCTTCGTCGCTCGACGTCACGGTCTTGAACAATTCTGGAAAGATTTACATTTTTCGATTATATGATTTATCGGCGATTCCTGCATTTCCGAGAATCGTGTCGTTTTTCATTGTTTTTTACTTTTTTTCAAATTCAAATTTTCGATATTGTTACCTGCGATCTCGACGTGAGTTTTCATTGCCAACTCCGTTAAACCGTTGCGAATTCCATCAGAAGCTTCAGTAGCCGGATTCTTGGTCATCCATCCACCGCATGCATGCGCGTAAAAGTCGTCACACGGCTGGACGGACTGATCCAGGTTAACAAGCAATGCCGACGCTGAATCGAAAAAACAAAATTAATGATATGCAAATTAATTATTAATCATACGTTAACATGAATATCTAATCGGGAATCGTTCGTAAGAAATTAATATAGATGATTATTCACCTAATCAATGATTTTGATTAGTTGTTAGTTATAATAATATTGATAACATAGTCCTTAACATTGTCGCCTCTTACCCCCTTTCTCGCATTGTACACTGTTGCAAAATTGTCCGGCTTCATTGCCACGACCAAAGGACGTGTCCCACGTCGGTGAAAATATCGAAAAAAAACTGCAAAATGAATACGGATTTATGAATATTTGAAAAATTAATATGACTTCGATAAATCAGATATTTTTACTACTTACGTTCCTAAGAGTTGCCACAACGGAATCCTGTCCATTGTTCTTGTTTTTATTGTACTCGTTCACGCAATTTCAATTTTTCTCACAGTTTCCGAAACGCGCCCACGTATATCGACGTAACGACGAAAATTGAGTCTTTTTTTTTTATTTTCGTCCACTTTACTGTCTGCCTCAGAAACGTTTGGCACAAATCGTATATATAGTATCTAAAATTATTTGAACAGCCGCGAATAATAGAAAAATATTGAGAAAAACTTCGATCCGATGCGAAACATAATAAATGAGAGGATAAATATCCACAATTCTGTTTTTCAAAATTAACAACACGGATGAAAAAAATTTATGGATGCTCCCAAGTCACATAGAAAACGAAGAAATAGTTGATTTATCGGCCGCAGAAGCACCGGCATTTTTCATTCGTAGACAATTTCGAAGTGTTTTTATATATTCGCTTGGGAATATTGAAACGAAACAATCATTTGCAAAATGGAAAATGGAAGAATATTACGAAATTGCCACAAACAGGGGCTACATTGAGAAATCGAGCACAATTTACGACCAGAAAAAAATATCGTTTGAACCACTAAATCGGCCCTTGCCGATGGCGAGACAATTGTTCGATTAATCAAAGCCTGAGTCACGCTTGACACATCGTATAAATAGTTTCTTAAATTATTCGAACAGCCGTAGAAGATAGAAAAATATCGAAGAAAAAAAATATTCACAATTCTCTTTATCAAATTTAACAACACCTGATGAAAGAAACCAAGGTCGTGCCGAAGTCACATAGAAAACGAAGAAATAGTTGATTTATCGGCCACAGCAACACAGACATGTTTCGTTCGTAGGTTTCCAAATGTTTTTGTATATTTACTCGGGAACATTGAATGAAGGAATGGATTGAATGATTCATTCTGATGAATAACGTTGATCATTTGTTAAATAGAAATCGAATCGTTTTATGAGACTTAAAAAAAATTGGTGCTTGCGGACGGCAAAACAATTATTTGATTACTTAAACAAGATAATTGTTGTTGTCCGAAAAGAATTGCTTCATTCGACTAACAGTTAGAATAATTAACCGAGGCTTTCTATTAATAAACAAGACATTTGTTGCGCCACACTCAAGCGCCAATTTAGTTAACTAACTAAACTGAGGATAGACTGAGGAAAAAATTAAATGAAAGGAATTTCAAGTTTTTCATTATTTTAAAGTTTCCTTTATTTTGACACAACCATATTCCCATTTAAAACAATGATACTAATTATTTGTTAAAGTGAAGTCAACTTTTAGTTTAATTACATTCGCTTTACATATCTCATTGAAACTATTCCGTTTGTCGAATCATTTCTAGCGTGAACGCATCACCTTTATAGGTTTTGCATCACCTTAAGACGGTGGTTAAAATTCTCAGTCGGTAACCAAAGTCGTAACTCATTTTTTTCAACATTCTCGAATGAGCCGAAGACAAGAAAAATTATTAATTATTTTTTCGATTTAACATCTCCTCCCATCGCCTCAAGCTATATCGAAAAGTCTTAAAAGATAACAAGAATAGCAGTTTTTTTCATTTGCTTTTTTCAAAATCATTATGGAGGATGATTGGAAGATTCGCATCGATTTAATCCCAAATGAGACATTTTTTCGCCGGATTCATTGGACTTCCGGCCGGACAGTTGAACGCATCGGCGAACTCTTTCAAGTTCGAAAACGCGCCGATGATCCTTAATCGACTGGGACTATGAGTATCCCAGCTGTAAGCTTTCAACTCCTTCAGCGACACAGTCTCGCAATGCGTCTGCAACGATAGAGTCCCTTTGATCACCCTATTACGGCATTGTTTCGTTTATTTGCGAGAAAATATTTATAATATTTTCTGCGAGTGACGAAAACAGAAGATCTCGAGCTTACTTGCGCCACTTGATAGAAATACAATTGCTCGTCGGTGATATTTGCCAAACTGTGCGACTTCGAGCTATCGAAATCTACGGCATTCTCAGCTATTTGAAGGGCTCTGAAGCCAATCTTAAATCCTGTCGTGTCGGCAATATTTTCTTGCAGAGTTCGCCAACTGTCGACCTGATGTAAAATCATGCAAAAAATTTTTTTGCGAAGAAAAACCTTTTCCGCAAGTTTTTCTTTGTTATGTACACTTACGTAACCGATTTCGTTATTGGCGGAATCGTTGTAGAGTACATACTCGCTGTACTGTTTGTCGAAACACTGCGATTTATTCTGCCACGTTTTTATCGCCGATTTCGGCCACCACTCCTTTTTGCCGCCATATTCTAACCAAAGTTGTCCTGTGATAATCAAACGGCGAACAAGCCAGTGAAGGGGTTCGAACTTTATAGCGTTTTTAGTTTTTTGGAAAAAAATAATTATTTTTGCTCCAACTTCCAAAATTTTTCAGGTATCCGGCTGAATTTTGGTCTACAAGTAGACTATTATTAGATAAGATTCGGGATTGAATTTTACGTAAATCCATTGAGAAATTAAAATTGTATTGCATTTCAAATTTTTTGAAAACGCTTGTTTTCTCTCTAACTCGCGCAGTTTTTAAAAAAATTTACTCAAATTTGACTAAATATTGAATTATTCCCAAATTATTATCTAAATAAATATAATTGTCTACTAATTATGATAATTTTCCCCTCACGTCTTCAAATGTAACTATTTAGATGTGGCATTTGTAACTAAGAATGCAAAAAGCTATTCGAATTAAAAGGTTTTTCTTGTGTTCACCCGCATAGTCGAAACTGTGAGAAATCTCGTGTCCGATGGTGGCCGCGAATCCTCCATAATTCAGGGCCCTTGTAGTACAAATGAAATGGTTAAAAACAAACAATTATTGTTTTTTCTCCGATTTGTAAAGATCCAAAAAAATCCTCATTTACAAATACGGAAACTTACGAAGGTCTTCCGTCAACGAAAAAGGGCGACTGCAACAGCGCGGCTGAAAAATCTGTAAACAAATACCATCATTTTCGACACTTAACTTTATTATATCCTTGACTTACTCTTAGCTTACCAAACGTCGTGTTTATCGCGAAATGAAATTACGTTCATTTCATCAGAGACTTACACAAAGAATTCGTTCGCGGATCATATTCGCCATTTGCGGTATGTGGCGCGAGAGGCCAGCTGGAAAACGAGTCGCGAATTATTTGCGGACAAGCAATAAAATATATGACCGGAAGGTGAATGACCTAGTCTTGACCTAGAATTGACCTAGAATGTCTTCTACAGAAAAAAACATACAAGATCTATCTTCAAGAAGACGCTGAAGGCTTCTTCGAAGCTGCTACGAGTCGAGGAGAAAGTCTAAGCTTCAAAGGCGTTTTTCTCCCCTTCAGAGTGCGAATTCGTGATTTTGAGCTATTTAGTCGTTAAATTCCCCAAACAAAACAAATGACAAGACACAAATAAGATAAATAAAAAAAATGAAGATAAACAAATTGAATAACTTGAATCGAATAAGACAAATGAAGCTATTGCGATGGGACGGATAAAGCTGATGGTGTTTCGATGAAATGATAGAATAGTCGATGGCGGTGAAACTAACGCATCGAATTAAAAAAGTACCATCAACTCACCCGGTTCCTCTGTTGGAGACAGTCTCTCGTAGGCGCAACAATTCTATCTTGGAGTCGAATTTCTTGGAAGCGATCATGTTTTCGAAATGATCGGAACCGATCGCGAGCTGAAGAATCGTGATCGAGAAACGTGAGACCGAATTCCGAATTTTTTTCGTACCGCTCCAGGCGTCGAAAAAAACAATTAAATTGTTTCTCACCTCGCGGTAATATTCGTCAATTTTGCCCGGCTCGTCGAACCAGTCCGGATAGCCGATGTAATTCGTCATTGCGTCGATCTTTCCACGCGCCATCGTCTTCGACGCGTCGTCCAACCAAGTGCAACCGTCTATTTCCCGCTTCATCGCGTCCCGAACGTAACCGGCAATTTTGCGAGCCTATCGTCGCGAATAACTTTAATATCGCTAAAGAAAAAGTGGATACTTGAAACGGAAAAATAAAATTTCATACGGCTAATTTTGCTGCTTTGCTGGAGTGTTTCGTTACGTACAAGTAGGATACGGCATTTGTCATCGTGTGGTCGACTATACAGATAGTCGAACTAAAGTGGAAGGTTAAAAAAAGTAATTTATTATCGTACACTGTGAACGAAGTTAAATTGTTTTTAAAAACAAAAAAGTTAAGTTGAAATTGAAAAATCAATAAAAAAAACAAAGAAAACTTACAGTTTTATTCCATCGAGGGATATCGAAGCGGGATTCCTTATCTTGGAATTCGTCAAAGGGAGCCGCTTGTCGATCATTCGCCAGTGCATATAATTTACTGTTTAAACGTGAGGCAACGAACGTTTTTTTAGAACACTACATCGAGTACAAAAGTGTCTAAGTAGAGGCTGTTTAAGGCGATTTGGTGCAATTACCGATTGTTCTTACGGGCGTATCGACCAGCGCTCTAGCAAGTTTCTTGATAATCGTTCTCGGAAACAGAGACACGTTTTCCAGTTTATTAATTACAATGCCGGTTCCATCGAATCTATCGCTTATCAGCTTCAGCCAGTCGACCTGAAACGACAGGAGTAAAAATTGGTCACACTATAAATAATTGGGGAAATATAGAAATAGGGAAGTATATTCTAAGGTTTTGCAGAGCTTGCGTTTTTTTTCGTCAATATTATAAAAATTATTAACCGTCCCCGCAACTATTATTAACTAATTTTCCCTTAACTCCATTTTCAACCCTAAATTATAAAGTCCCTTATAAGGCCCCGAGATGAATATTAATATCCCCCATCATTGACCAAACCGATCAATAACCAATGCCGAATTTTAAGTCTCATCTAGATTTTCCCTTTTACATTCTCGGTACTTCTAAGAGAAACCGAATAAATTTGATCGAGAGGGTGCCCAATTGAGGGAAGAAGATATACAATTCAAGAAGGAAGGAATTTTTTTTGTACTTGATGATGATGAGACAATTCTTACCGCGTAAAGTGAATTCATTGACGTGGCACTGTCCCATTCGGCCTGCAATTCTTCGATCGTCACCGTGCGATCAAATCTTTCATCGACGACGTCGTCGTCGGCCAGATACTCCGAGAGCTAATGATACAGAGATTGATTTGCAGAATTCAATTTATACGTATACCGGATGCTTTTCGTTTTTCTTCCTCTCTTTTCCAAGACCTTACATTAAAAAATGTATCTTCAAACTCGAACATTTTCTTGATGTCATCTTGAAAGTCTGTTTCATCAACGCTGAGTCCGCTCGAATTCTTGAATGCTTCGGTAACATTCCTGAGGTATTTCTCGTAAACCTTCGGGTTCGTTCGAAAGCCATATTGCCCTTTTTTGGATGGTACTTGCGGTACGTTGAACTGCGAAATAAATTTGGTCGATCACCGAATGCCGTTTTCAACGCAATGAATCGTTGCGCTCGATCGATGACGGACAAAACCATGCGGTCATGTAAAAGGCGATTATTCGAATAGCAGGTTCCATTCGTTACCTGTATGATATAAGCGTTCGAGTCGTTACGATCTATCACGACCTTTATTTGAAAAAGCGAAGAGACACCGACGCGTTTCGCGAGATTCTCGTGAATTTGCTGCCAAGTGAGACCCTGAGGATTCCATTTGTCGGAAGGAACAATCAGAGGCCACTCTCCGTTCTCCGTTAGGATCTCTTCCAGGGGCGACAGACCTCGGCGCTCGATTGCATCTATACATCATATTATGTCGAGTATGAGATGCGCCAATGTTACTTTTTTTGCGAAAAGAATTGTCGCTAAGCTAATAAACTAATAAATAAAAATGATGCTGAGTTTAGCGCATTTGAAAATTCTTCATTTAAAAATCTCCTCCATGAGAAAGTTACTCTGCTGATCTTAACTTCCTTGGAGAGAAAGCTTCTTCAACGGTGTTAACGACGGAATGAGGAAGCTGTGTGCAAATATAATAGGGGAGAGCGGGGCAGAACGGCATACCGGGGCAAAATGGGATTCACACACAATAGGACCAGGGCAGAATGGTATTCGGGCAAAATGGGACGGCAAAAAAATCTACTTCGATGGAACTTTCTCTTGTCCCATTTTGTCCTGATTCTATCATACCGGGGACTTTGTTTTACCATTTCGTACCATTTTGCCCCGGTATGCCATTTTGCCCCGCTCTCCGCTATGCATAATTTTTTTTTTTTTACGAAAACTAAGAATCTGAAGATTTTCAAGACATTCCAGATGCTTGATTTTTTCCCCATTGGGAAGGGAACGAAATTCTTTTTGATTATCTCGTTTGGCCGGACAGCACCTTAGGGACTTCATTGAGTATTTTGGCTTTCTCGTATACAACAGTGAGTCGACCGGTGGATGATTAAAATTACTGCAAAACTACACGTACCCCAGTTTATACAGGCGTCGTAGTATTTCTTCGCTTTTTGCAAAGCCTCGACGTCGTTTGCATTTACAGCCTCGAGCGATTCTGCAAAAGAACGTTTCATTTTCCCTATTTATTGCTGGTCATCGATTTTTGCGTTTCAAAGAATTGGATCGTATTTTATCAATTTTTTTTTATTCGAATGTTCGATATGGTTACCCTTTATCTCGTGATGAATTTTCAAGTCTATGTCGGCGAAGCGACTGATCTTGTTATGAGGACCTTCGGGAATCGGATTTTTGGCTATCCATCCACCGCACGCATGCTCGTAAAAATCGTCACACGGCTCGACGGAACTATTCAGACTGAGAAGCAGGTCCGATGCTGTATCGTGAAAAAAGTGTAAAAATCATGCGATGAATTAATAATGAATCGTTGAGAAAAATAAAAATAATTAAATATACATTAACACTAATAATCATTAATACAATTCATTTTCGACTGTAAAACATTCATAACAAAATCCTAATTATTATTTCAACTGACCCGCTTTCTCTGAACTATCGTAATATTGACCGGAATTGTTGCCATCTCCACCAAGAGACAGCATCATTGCGAAAAATGCCGACATAGCCCTGCGAAATAAATATATACTTCTTTATAACAAATAAAATGATTATTATTATCGTAAATTTATTCATTCGAATAAATACAATTCCGATAAATAACACGTTTCTGTTACTTACACAGCTATCCGCTCGAATACCTGCCAAAGTAACATTTTTCTTGTGCAACAAGAAAATTCTCACAATTTAAATATTTCTTTCGACGCTTCCGAACCGCGTCTAAAGCTACATTTGTCGACGACGAGTCGTTCTTTATTTAAATATTTCTTCAAATTTATCGCCCGCCTCAAACACGCGCGGCGGATAACATCGTGCACTCATTTTTTTATAGTTCTCGAACAGTCGTACATGATGACGAAATGTTGTTTTACAGCTGCATTAAGAGATACGTCAGTTTCTCGATTCAGAATAAGATCAATATTTAGTTGGAAATTATATTAGAGACAAGTCATTTGAACAACAGACATCGATTATTGTTAAGAAATCACTATAAAAAGGGACTCGATTTAAAAATCGACGATGACATAGGAAATTCCTTTCGAGTTTCCATCTTGGCGAGTTGAAGATAGAAAAGAATTCATTCACTACCCGCTAATAAAAGACCAACTCGCAGTATCGTCGCAGTTACGAAGCATTCATAAACATTTATAAAAATAAATACAGAAAGCTCCATCGAATTACTCGAAGTCTTTCGTATTATACGAATTATTCGAATTGTTTTTCATGTGTTATTTTTTTTTTTGTTTTTTCTAAATTTGTTTTTCAACGAGCAATCAGGAAGTCGTCACCGCGCACACGTGTCGTTAACGACGCCAATCATAAGAGCTCCCGCAATGAGGAAGTAACAGTGTTTTTTGTTCGCTTCCTGCATAGTCTTTTGATGCTCGCTGAAAAAATGAAGAAACAATTGGGAAGTCGGAAATGAATTTTTTTTCTCAATTTCGTTTTCATCGAAATATATTTTTGATATTCTTGGCGACGCAAAATTACAACAGTGACCTCGAATCACATTGATTCAGCAATATCGATAACATTTTGATTTTTCGAAGAGGGATACATAAGTTGAGATTCGACTTTCTAGTGTCTGTCCGGCGTCGAACGTGAAAAAAAATGCATTACAGTTAGTCTTACCGACTGAGCAAATCGGAGTAGAGGGAGGGAAGCGTTTTCACATCGCCTTAAAGCTATGTCGAAAAGCTTCGATAAATAACAAGAACGGCGCTTAATTTTTTTAACAACGTCGTGGATGATGAACAGGAGATTCGCATCGCCTTAATCCCAAATGAGACATTTTTCCGCCCGATTCATTCGGCTCCCGGCCGGACAGTTGAACGCATCTGAGAACTCTTTCAAGTTCGAAAACGCGCCGATGACCCTCAGTCGATTCGGACTGTGACTATCCGACTTGTAAGCTCTCAAGCCCGCTTCCGACACAGTCTCGCAAAACGTCTGCAACGATAGAATCTCATTAATCACCCTATTTCGGTATGTTTGTTCATTGAAGAAAATGTTCTCGATATTTCTTCCGTGCATTACGAAAACCGAAGATCTCGAGTTTACCTGCGCAAGTTGATAGAAATATAATTGCTCTTCGGTCAAATTGGCCAAACGGCGCGACTTCGAGCTTTCGATACCACCCTCATTCTTAGCGATTTCAAATGCTCTGTAGCCTATCCGAAATCCTGTTGTGTCCGCGATATTTTCTCCCAGACCTTTCGAACCTTTCACCTGATTAGACATTTTTCCATGAAATTACTCCCTGGGAGTGCCTTTTTTTCAAGAAAAACCTTGTTTTTCTTTGTGTCTTTATGTACACTCACGTAAACAGGTTTGTTACTGGCGGGATCGCGATAGATTTCGTACTTGTCGTACTGTTTGATGAAACACTTCGATTTATTTCTGTACGTGTCGATGACCGATTGCGGCCACCACTTCTTCTTGTTGCCATTCTTGTCGTAAAGTCGTCCTGCAAGATTCATTGGAAAAAACGTTAATCGATGAAATAATCATCATCGTGTTTTAATAATTTTTAGTTTATCTCTTAGAGCAATGTAAAGCAAACGATTTCGATAGTGGAATTTAAGTACAAAAGGTTTTTTTTATTGTTCACCTGTATTGTCGAAACCGTGAGAGATCTCGTGTCCGACAATGGCCCCGAATGATCCGTAATTTAGGACCCTTGCAATGCAGATAAAGTAGTTCATAACAACCAATTATGGTATTTTGCAAAGTAAACGGATCTTAAATATTCTCAATTAGATTCTCTAATAATATATTATATTATATTATATTATATTATATTGTATTATCAAAAGTAAACTCACGAAAGCCTTCCGTCAACAAAAAAGGGCGTCTGCAAGATCGCGGACGGAAAATCTGTACGCAACAAATATCATAATTTTCACACATTGTATTATACACCACACTTTGTCTTCGATTTACTCTTAGTTTGCCAAACGACGAGTTCATCGCGGAATGGAAATAATCATTGCATCGAAAACTTACCCAGAGAATTCGTTTGCGGATCATACTGGGCATTTACGATATGTGGGTGGACTTGCCACCTGAAAAGTCATGCATTCGTTGCCAGTTATTCGTCGACGAATAATAAACTTAATGAAGTAGATAAAATAGATGCCGGGAATTATAACGGGACTAACAGGACTAATAAGGCTGTGATAAAAATATTAGTAGAAATAATAAAACAAGTAAAGTTCAGGCCACAAATGAAACTAAAACCCAGACTAATAAAACTATTGATATCATAAAAAATTCCAAATTAATTCAAACTAATGAGATTCATGGAACTGATTGGGACTGATTGGACGAATGCATCGAATTCAAGAAATTGCATTAACTTACTCGGTATCGCTTTTAGAGACTGTCTTCCCAAGCCGCGAAAATTTAATTTTGGAGTCGAAGTTCCTGGATGCGACGACGTTGTCGAAATAAACAGGACCAACCGCGAGCTAAAGAATCGTTACCGAAGAGCGTGAAATCAAATTTTGAAGCTTTATCGTTCGCGGCTTGAAAAATAAAAAATTTGATTGTTTATCACCTCGCGGTAATATTCGTCGATTTTGCCAGGCTCGTCGTACCACTCTGGATACCCGATGAAATTCGTCATCGCGTCGACCTTCTCTCGCGCCACCGTCTTCGTCTCGTCGTCCAGCCAAGAGCTTTGGTCTATTTCCCGCTTCGTTGCCTCCCGAATGTGTCCGACAACTTCGAGGGCCTGTTGTCGCAAACAATTTTGATATCGCAACGCGAAACGACGATATTCGGAATCGGAAAAAAAAATGTTTCATACCGCCGATGTTGTTGCTCTGCTGGAGTATTTCTTCACGTACAAGTAGGATACCGCATGGATCATTTTATGATTGTTTATGCAGATACCCGATCTAGATTGGCAAAAAGCATGCGAAAGCATTGTCGTTCGGTTCGAACGAAAATAAATTATTCAAAGGAGTTAAAAAATTGTACTAAACAAAAAAGCAAAACTTACCGACCGGCTGCAACGGCGGGTATCAAACTGGGATTCTTTATTTTCGAATTCGTCAAGTGAAGCAATTTGTCGATCACTCGCCAGTGCATGTAATTCACTGCGAAAACACGAGAGAATAAAAAAATTATTAAAATACCGAGTGTAAAAGTGTTTGCCATGAGATTACTGTGGAAATAATCATTGAAAGCAATTACCGATCGTTCTCACGGGCGTATCGACCAGCACACTTGCAAGTTCACTTGCAAAGATTCCCGGTTTCACAGACACTTTGTCAGTGTTATTAATTACAATGCCCGTTCCATCGAATCTATCGCTTATCAGCTTCAGCCAGTCGACCTGTAGACGCGAGAGTAAATTAATCACATACCAAAGAAAAACAAAATAAGTAAAAATATAAATAAATAATGATTGTTTATCATCATTATTGTGTAATCATTCAATAATATTATTCACAGGAATAAATAATGAATTAAAATTCTGAAAATATGTACATCTTAGAATAAAAGTTATAGAATTTTTTTTTTTTCAACTGTTACCGCGTAAAGTGAATTTGTCGACGTGATATTGTTCCATTCCAACTGCAATGCTTCGATCGTCATTACGCGCGAGTACCTTCCACTGTTGTCGTCATCCTCGTTCGGAAGCGTCGCGAGCTAATAATTAAAGAAATTGTTCATTATATGCTGTTAAACAATGTCACTCTTACGTGCTTCCAGAGACCTTTTTTTTTTTTTTAAGGAAGTACCTTATCAAGTTTGTCTTCTAACTTGAGCATATCCGTAATGTCATCTTGGAAAGCATTTTCCTCAACGTCGAGAATCGTTCCGCCTTCGTTTTTTCGTATTCTCGATTCTCTAAATGCTTTGGCAACGTCGCGAACGTATTCTCGGTAACCGCTAAGCTTCGTGAAACGTTTCGTTCGAACGAAGGATTGCAGTCTCTCGGAAGGTACTTTCGGCACGCTCAACTGCGGGACAAATTTGATTGATCGCCGTATCCCGATTTTTTACGCGGCTGTTTTTCTCATCGTATCGCAATGTAAAGCTTGCGCGCAACTGATGACGATAGTTCATTCTAGCGACTATTCAAACAGCATGTAAAATTCTTTACCGATAATATATAAGCGTTGGAGTCACCGAAATCAATTTCGACCTCCACATTAAAAAGCGAAGAGACATCGACGCGTTTCGCAAGATTTTCGTGAATCTTTTGCCAAGCGAGACTCTGAGCATTCCATTTGTCGGCGGGAAAGATTAGAGGCCACTCTCCGTTCTCCGTCAAGATCGCTTCGAGAGGCGACAAACCTCGGCCCTCGATTGCATCTATGTATTGTATTGCATTGAGTTAAAAATGCACATATGTTACATTTTTTTTTTCGAAAAAAATTGACGATAGATATAATAAATAAAAATGAAGCAAAGTCTATGTGCAGATCGCTGCCTCATTATTTTTTTAGTCATTCACAAAGCTCCTTTATGAGAAAGCAAAATTGGACCCTCAAAGCAGTCTTTTCCGTACAGCTCAGTCAAACGGTAAATTTAAAAAGAATTTCAAACAGTTCTGAATGGGATTATAATCAGAAAAGAATCAGCTATATAGTATGTGCTGAAAATATTGATTGGATACATATAAATTTTCTCAAAATATTGTCTAATTATCTAACGTTGCGGTTTATTCGACAAAATAAACGTATGAAAACGCAATTTTTAATATTTAATCAACATTCTGATAATTCGTAGGTAATCAGTACAAAAAGGAATATTTTCCGTTGGGACATCGAGCTATCGAAAAAATAACATCAAGTATTTTGACTTTCTTGTAAACAACACTGTTAAACCAGTGGATGATCAAAATTACTCCAAAACTGCACTTACCCCAGTCCATGCAGACGTCGTAGAATTTTTTTGCTTTTTGCAAAGCCTCGACGTCAGTCGAATCTACGGCCTTGAATGCTTCTGCAAAAATAACGTTTGACTTTTCGGCTTTGTTGTATATCAACAATTTTTTGCTTTTATTGACTATTTTTTTTTTAATGCAAATATTCGATATGGTTACCCTTGATCTCAGCCTGATTTTTCAGATATATGTCGATAAAGCGACCGCTTTGGCCTTTCGAGTCTTCGGTAACCGGGTGCATGACTATCCATCCACCGCATGCATGCTCGTAAAAATCGTCGCACGGCTCGACGGAACTATTCAGACTGAGAAGCAGTTCCGATGCTGTACCGTAAAAATTTTTTTTTAAATATGTTAATGAACTGATAATGAATCGCTAAGAGAAATAAAAATAATTGATTATACATTAATATCAATAATTATTGATACAGTCCACTTTAAACTCTAATACGTTCATAAGAAATTCCTATGTATTGTCTCAACTAACCCACTGCCTCGCATTCTGGACTATTGCAATATTGCCCGGAATCATTGCCGTCTCCACCAAGAGACAGCAACATTGCGAAAAATACCGACAGTGCTCTGCGAAATAGATAGTATGTATTTCTTTATAACAAATAAAATTTTTATTATTTTCATTAATTTATTTAATCAAACAAATCTAATTCGGATAAATGAAACGTTTCTGTTACTTACGCAGCTACCCGCTCGAATACCCGCAAAAGTAACATTTTTCTTGTTTAAAAAAAATTATCAGAGTATAAATGTTTCTTTCGACGTTTCCGAACCGCGTCTGAATCGATGTAACTTATCGACGACGAGTCGTTCTTTATTTGAATGTTTCTTCAAATATATCGCCCGCCCCAACCACACGTGGCGGATACCATCGTGTACACATCTCTTAATAGTTTTTTGAACAGTCGTACGTAATAACAAAATGTTGTTTTATAGCTGCACTACAAGATACGTTAATTTCTCGATTCAATATATTATTCACATTTAGTTGGAAATTATATTCAAGACAAGTCATTCGAACAACAGAAATCGCTTATTGTTACGAAATCACTATAAACAGGGGCACGATTGAAAAATCGACGATGACATAGGAAATTCCTTTCGAGATTCAATCTTAGCCAGTTGAAGATAGAAATGAATTCATTCGCTACCCGTTAATAGAAGACCAGTAGCAGTATCGTCGCAGTCACGAA
This sequence comes from Ischnus inquisitorius, assembly GCA_963924025.1. Taxonomy (NCBI): domain Eukaryota; kingdom Metazoa; phylum Arthropoda; class Insecta; order Hymenoptera; family Ichneumonidae; genus Ischnus; species Ischnus inquisitorius. The sequence goes on along the minus strand of OZ001251.1, from coordinate 5,690,993 downwards.
GCATTCATAAACATTTATAAAAATAAATACAGAAAGCTCCATCGAATTACTCGAAGTCTTTCGTATTATACGAATCATTCGAATTGTTTTTCATGTATTATTATTTTTTTGTTTTTTCTAAATTTGTTTTTCAACGAGCAATCGGGAAGTCGTCACCGCGCACACGTGTCGTTAACGACGCCAATAATAAGAGCTCCTGCAATAAGGAAGTAACGGTGTTCGTTTTTCGCTTCCTGCATAGTCTTTTGATGCTCGCTAAAAAAATGAAGAAACAATTGGGAAGTCGGAATTGAATTTTTCTTCTCAGTTTCGTTTTCATCTAGATATATTTTTGATATTCTTGACGACGCAAAATTACAACTGTGATCTCGAATCACATTGATTCAGCAATATCGACAACATTTTGATTTTTCGAAGGGGGATATAAAAGTTGAGATTCGATTTTGTAGGGTCTGTCCGGCGTCGAGCGTTAAAAAAATGGATTACAGTTAATCTTGCCGACTGAGCAAATCGGAGAAGGGAGGGAAACGGTTTTACATCGCCTTAAAGCAATGTCGAAAAGCCTCGATAAATGACAAGAACGGCGCTTAATTTTTTTTAACAACGTCGTGGATGATGGACAGGAGATTCGCATCGCCTTAATCCCAAATGAGACATTTTTTCGCCCGATTCATTCGGCTCCCGGCCGGACAGTTGAACGCATCTGAAAACTCTTTCAAGTTCGAAAACGCGCCGATGACCCTCAGTCGATTCGGACTGTGACTATCCGACTCGTAAGCTCTCAAGCCCGCTTCCGACACAGTCTCGCAAAACGTCTGCAACGATAGAATCCCATCAATCAACATATTCCAGTATTTTATGTTTATCTAAGAAAATCTTCTCAATGTTTTCTCCGCGCATTAAGAAAAAAGGGGAATTCGAAGCTTACCTGGGCAATTTGATAGAAATACAATTGCTCATCGGTTACATCGGCCAAAAAACGCGACGTCGAGCTATCGATACGTCCCTCATTCTTAGCGATTTGGAACGCTCTATAGCCGATTCGGAATCCTGTTGTGTCCGCGATATTTTCTTCCTGACCTTGCACACCGTCGACCTGATTACAAATTTTAATTAATTACTGGGCGTGCCCTTTTTTTTAAGGAAAAAATTGTCGTTGGAGCTCTTGTTGTTATGTACACTCACGTAAACGGTTCTGTTGCCGTCGGCATCATAAAAGATTTCATACTCGCTGTACTGATCGATAAAACACTGCGCTTTAGTTAGGTACGTGTCGATGGCCGATTGCGGCCACCACTTCTTCTTGTTGCCGTTCTTGTCGTAAAGTCGTCCTGTGCATTGAAAAAAGCGTTAATAGATGAAATAATTATTAACATGTTTCAATATCTTTTTTTCTCATTATAGCAATTTAAAGCAAATAATTTCGATGGTGCAATTAAAGTTAAAAGATTTTTTAAATGTTCACCTATATTGTCGAAACCGTGAGAGATCTCGTGTCCAACAATGGCCCCGAACGATCCATAATTTAAGACCCTTGCAATGCCAATGAAATAGTTGAATACAACGAATTATTATAATTTTTTTTTTAAGTAAAGGGATCTTAAATATTCTTAATGAGAAATTATCGAACTTACGAAGGTCTTCCGTCGACGAAAAAGGGCGGCTGCAGGAGCGCGGATGGGAAATCTGTAGATAAAAAAAACTATAATGTTCTCACATTCTATCGTGTATTATATTTTATCTTCGACTCATTTGCAATTTACCGAACGACGACTTTATAGCAGAATGGATTTATTACACTTGAAAAAAAAGAGTGTTACCAAAGTGTGTTATTTCTGATCTTTTACATTAAAACCGTTTTTTACACATTTAAAGCGGATTATTTTTACACATCCCATACGAAAAGAACACGTTTTGCGTGTGAAAAAAAAAATCACTATTGTAAAAGATAGGAAACGACACACTTAGGTAGCACTTTTTTTTACTATGTGTTCATTGCAAAACTTACTTAGAGAATTCGTTTGCTCCTTGTACTGGGCATTCACGATGTGTGGATGAACACTCCAGCTGAAAAGTCGTTCAGTGAATTATTTGCCGACGAATAATGAGATAATAAATAAAATAAATGTCTGGCATTAATGGAATGAAACTGATGCGACTGATGGGACGACCACATTAAATTGAATAAATCTCATTGACTTACTCGGTTTCGTTTTTGGAGACGGGTTTCCGAAGGCGCGAGAACTTTATCTTGGTATCGAATTTCTTGGATGCGACGACGTTCTCGAAATAATCGAGACCGACCGCGAGCTGAAAAATCGTATCGGAAGTGCGTGAGACCAAATTTCGAAGTTTTATCGCATCACTCGCGGCGAGAAAAAAACAGAAATTAAACTGTTTCTCACCTCGCTGTAGTATTCGTCGATCTTGCCAGGCTCGTCGAACCACTTCGGATAGCCGATGAAGTTCGTCATCGCGTCGACCTTCTCTTGCGCCACCGACTTCGTCTCCTCGTCCAGCCAAGAGCTCTGGTTTATTTCCTGCTTCGTTGCGTCCCGAATGTGTCCGACAACTTCGAGGGCCTGTTCGTAAATAATTTTGATATTTCAACGCGAAACGACGATACGTGAAATGGAAAAAAAAAATGTTTCATACGGCTGATGTTGTTGCTCTGCTCGAGTATTTCTTCACGTACAAGTAGGATACCGCATGAATCATTTTATGCTCGTTTATACAAGTTCCCGATCTACATTTTAAAAAAGCATGCGAAACAATTATCCTTCGGTTTGAACGGAAAAAAAAATTAAAAAATTGAATTAAACAAAAAAATTCAACTTACCGACCGGATCCAACGGTGGGTATCAAGCCGGGATTCTTTATTGGAGAATTCGTCAACTGAAGCAATTGGTCGATCACTCGCCAGTGCATGTAATTTGCTGCAGAAACATGTAAAATTAAAAAAATTGTTAGAGTACCGAATCGACTGAAAAAACTTCTGTGCTGAGGCCGTTTTGCAATTGGTCAGTCAGGGCAATTACCGATCGTTCTCACGGACGTATTGACCAGCACGCTTGCAAGTCCGGTGGCAAAGGTTCCCGGTTTCACCACCACTTTGTCGAGTTTATCAAATGCGATACCGGTTCCATTGAATCGATCGCTTATCACTTTCACCCAGTCGACCTGAAGACACAAGAGTAATTTAATCGTATAATAAAGCAAAGAGAAAATAAATAAATAAATAAATAAATGAATAAATAAATAAATAAATAAATAAATAAATAAATAAATAAATGAATAAATAAATAAATAAATAAATAAATAAATAAATAAATAAATAAATAAATAAATAAATAAATAAATAAATAAATAAATAAATAAATAAATAAATAAATAAATAAATAATTTGTATTGTTATTATTATTCTAGAACCATCCAAAAATGATAATATTATTATTTATAAAATTATTTACTGTTTATTTCATGATTATTTTTTCGTTTTTTTCATGCCCAATGCACGGGGCATTTCTTACCGCGTCAGCTGAATTCGTTTTCACGATACTATCCCATTCCGCCTGCAGTGCTTCGATCGTCATTACGCGCGAATACGTTCCATTGTCGTTATCACCCACGTTCGGAAGTGTCGAAAGCTGATAATAGAAAAATAGTTTTACTTCGATTCAATGACATGCGATACCGGATACATATTTTTTTTTTATACCTTATAAAGTTCGTTCTGTAATCTGAGCATTTTCGTAATGGCACGTTGAAGGTGAATTTCGTCAACACTGAGTGCTCTTGATTTTTTGAATGCTTCGGCGACATCGCGAACGTATTGTCGATAACGCAGCTGCTGCGTGGAACGTTTCTTTCGACGAATGAAAGACACCAGTCTCTCGGAAGGCACTTCCGGCACGCTCAACTGCGAAATAAATTGCATTAATCATCGTATAAAGTTTTTTTTCGCGGCAATGTTTTCCATTAATAAAGATAGTTTATTAAGCTTTCCATCGTTCGAATAGCGTGTAAAATTCGTTACCGATAATATATGAGCGCTCGAGTTACTGGGATCAATTTCGACCTCAATTTCGAAGAGCGAAGAGACATCGACGCGTTTCGCGAGATTCTCGTGAATTTGCGGCCAAGTGAGATTCTGAGGATTCCATTTGTCGGCAGGAACAATTAGGGGCCAATCTCCGTTCTCCGCTAAGATCGCTTCCAGGGGCGACAAACCTCGGCGATCGATAGCATCTATAAATGTGTTATTTTGAGTTTGAAATGCACAATTGTTTAATATTTTTTACGAAACAAATTTTCAACAGATATAATAAATAAAAATCGGCCGGAAAATATTGATTGAATACGTATGAGTTTTTTCGAATTTTGTCTTTTTTTCTAAATAACTAATAACTTATTTACTTACTATTACTTATTTTTTGAATATTCAGAATTCTTAGTAATTAATTTAGTAATAAAAATTCTGAACATTCATACGCATTCAGTTCAATCGACGAAATATTCTCTTTTGAGACAAAATTTGAGTTGCCAATTCATTTGTGAAACCACTTTTTTTTCATTAATGTGTTAATGAAATATAATTATTATTATTCAAAATCAATGTTTTTGCACTTTCCATGCGTCTGATTTTCGTCAGATTTTTTCCCATTGGGAAGTGTTCGAAATTCGTTTAGACTCAGTGGTTAACAATTGCATGGTTGAAATGACTTAAAAACTGGACGTACCCAAATCCATACAGGAGTCGTAGAATTGCTTTGCTTTTTGCAAAGCCTCCCCTTCGCTTGAATCTACAGTTTTGAACGATTCTGCAAAAATAACGTTTCATTTTTTAGTTATATTGTATATCAACGTTTTTTCGTTTCAAAGAGTGGTTTTTTAAGGGTTCTTTCAAATTTAAATCTTCGATATTGCTACCTGCAATCTCGTTGTGAATTTTCAGATATATCTCGATGAAGCGACCGCTTTGGCCTTCCGAAGCTTCGGTGACCGGATTCAGGGCTATCCATCCGCCGCATGCATGCTCGTAAAAATCGTCACACGGTTCAACGGAACGATTCAGGCTGAGAATCATTTCCGATGCTGTAATGTGAAAAAACGTCAAAAGTATTCTGATGAATTATTATTAATACGTTAATACAAATAAAAATAATTTATAATACATTAATATTAATAGTTATTAATACGATTCCGGCCAATAAATAAATTGAAAAAAATAAAACAATTCATCTTCAATTATAATACATCAATAACGGAACTCGTTGTATTGTTCCGACTTACCCGCCCTCTCGCATTTCAAACTGTTACAATATTGCCCCGAATCACTGCCGTCTCCGATGAAGGGGTTCAGCATTGCGAAAAAAATCGACACAGCCCTGCGAAATAAATATATATTTATTTATAAGAAATAAAATGATTATTTTGTGAATCTCGACGAAACAAATGTTTTTGTCACTTACGCAGCTATCTGCTCGAATAGCCGAAAAAGTATCATTTTTTTTAGTTATTCAACAATTTTTTCACGGTTTAAATCTTTCTTTCGACGCTTCCGAACCGCGTCCGAATCGATGTGATTGTCGACGAAAAATCGTTCTTTTTAAAAAACGTCTCCAAATTTATTACCCGCCTCGAACGCGCGTAGTACATGTCGTATATACAGCTTTTAATGGTGTTTGAACAGTCGTAGATAGTGCCGAAATTCTTTTTCATAGCAGCGCCCCGGGAGATAATGTCCCGATTCAATGCACGAATAATGTTTGTTCGTAAACATGACAAAGTCATTTGAACAGCAGAAATCAATTATTGTTGCGAAATCTCAATAAACGGAGACTCGACTGAGAGAACGACGATGACGCAGGATATTCCTGCGATTCCGCGAATTCCAATATTGGCCGGCGGAATGTGAAAATGAGTTTACTAGCCACTCGCTAATGGGAGACCCGAGCGGTATCGTCGCAGTTCCGAAGCATTCGTAAGCATTTATAAAAAGAGGTCAAGAAACTTCCATAGAAGTCCTCGAATTGTCTGTGATGTTTGCAAGTAACAAAATGAACGTTGCAGCGAAACTTATTACAGTACAAAACGTTTAACGTGTGAAACGCTTGTTCATTCCTCGGTGGCCGCGAGGGCATTGCGGAAAAATTTCTGCGGGCTATAAGGAATAAGGAAATAAAATCCTCTGCATTGTTTGACGATAATCTTTGCCATGTCGACCTAGCCGTTGTTTGCGAACTCGCAAAAATTGAAAAGTACAGTTTTTCTGAATATTCCCACGGTGACGTTTATTCCTCGTATTTATTTCATGAATCGTATTTTTCATAGTCAATTCACGATGAAATCTCTATCGTCGCGTAACCGATCGTTTTTCGTTATCGGATCGGCTGGCGTGAAACCTTCAGGCGGATAATACATATTAGATCTGATACCAAACGATTTATGATCACCGAGAACAAACACCGGCGAATCATCGCATAATTCATCATCGACGGAAATGTAAACACAGTTTCGTTCGATTGGCTCGAATACAAAAGAAAATAGTGAACATGATTGATACTCTTCCGATTTTTCGATGCCTCACCGAGCGATCGAACAATTCGAATGTTTTTTGTCTACCGAAACAATCATGAGGTATTCATTTTCCTAAATTTCTTTCGCTCTGTTGGGTTTCCCAAGTATTCGGGTAAGAACACCTACAAAGATGCACATGAACCAACAACTAATTATCGTCATCTCGCGCGTTTCACCGCGGATTCACCGTAAAAACGTCGACGACTCGATGGCGAAGCGAGGGAGTAGAATTCTCGCGCAGCGCCATCGCGCGGTGGCTCAACGCAAGATTATCTCAAAGAGGGCGCCACCGACAATTTCTACAGTTGGGTATGCGTGTGTGCGCGCCTCACCGACTCCCCCCGGAAATCCTCTTGCCCCCGCAATTGCCGGATACCGAGAGACAACTCTCCGAACGAAATAGTCGTTTTGTTGATAATTGCGTATGGCACAGAGGTTATAGTAGCGACAGATGCCAGTAGCGCAGTATCGATAGGCCACGGAAGCGTTTTCCATCGCGTGCGTACGAGCCTTTCGGAAAGGAAAAAAAAGAAAAAAATATACTCGTAACCCACATCGAGCGGTACGAATGTACTCCGTGAAAAAAAAAATCTATACGTATATACTCTCGGCTCGTCTTCGACAAATCAGCACGAAGGATAGTCGTTCGATAACAAAAGTTGTTGGTTATACGTTGCATCCGAGATAATGATCGTTAACGCGAGTGTCACGAGAGGCGGATATCGGCGACAGAGGATTATCTAGATCGATCGCAAAACATCGTCGGGCAATGCACAGTTTGAAGCTCCGTGTGACACACAGTAGATGACGTAATGGAGCTTAAGGTGTGGGTGGAGGGCATACAACGGATCGTTTGCGGTGTCACGGAATCAACGACCTGTCAGGTACCTTCCATAACTTTATTCTTGTTACAATTTTGCAATTGTAAAAAAAGTTCCGTCGTGATATTCTTTCAAGAAAACGATTGTACTCGAATTAAATGAAATCAAATACAGAGCTGTGTTTTTTTTTTTTTTTTTTGGAGAATTCGATTTTATCGGTTTGTCTCTCAACAATGCTTGGCAACAATGAAAATTTCGTTGCTTTTAGGATGTCGTTTATGCCCTCGCGCACGCAACGGCTCAGACCGGTCGATTCACTCTCGTCGAACGTTGGCGCACCAACGAGCGACTGCTCGCGCCCCACGAGAGCCCCGTCAAGGTAAGAGAAAATATTTCAGATGATTTGTAAGAATATAGAACGTCAAACGATAAAAGTGGAAAGAAAATTGTATGTTTGCGTTAAATTTGACTTTTTAACAATTGCAGTGTCGTTAATTTGAAAAATTGTAACATTAGCGTTTAATTCTCAAAATGACAGTGTTTAAAAAAATACATATCATTTTTTTTCAACCGATAATATATAATGTTGTTATGTCAATTCTTTGTCGGAGAATCATGGAATATTTTTGTGAAATAAGAAATGCGTCGAACAATAAATAATTTTGAAATAACGTTAACATTGGATTTATGTAAATTATAAAAACAGTATAAACAATGAAAAATGTACTTCAATGATTGACCTTGAATTCGCGAAAAACTAACGCAATGTAATTATACAAAATAATGTAATATTAATAACAAACTGTGAATCTGCAAAAGTGTAACGTTGATCATTGAACGCCCAGCGAAATAAAAATTCTGCTTTCATCTTTGATATTAACTCCAAGGTAATTCAAGCGCTATTTCTGAGAGAGTTCAGAGAGAATTACGAACCTTTCCGAATCGGACGAAAACCTTCAAGATTTATTTAACGTAATGATAAATCCCAAAAGGTTATCCGTGAATTGATGGAACAAATGCTCGTTAACTAATTACCCGGCAATCCACCTGTTTTTTCTGCTGGAAACGATTTTATAGATTCCGCAAATGCAGCAGCCCGTCTATAAATAATAATCAAAATATAACAAATTTTCTCGGAAGATTTTGATGAAATGGGGCGAATACGCCTCGGAGGTCCAGTTGATACTTCGTCGCTCGACGCCGGAGGGTACGAAAGCGCAGCCGGCGTTGGGGGTCCACGTTACGCAGGGCACTCGATCGAGCGCTTTGCCGGGATCATCGTCGACGGAACATACCGCTGTGGGCCGCGCCCACGACGATTTCAAACCGACCATACCCACGACCGACTTCGAGGATCCTCCGGGAGCTCTCGAGCGCAATCGCGACGTACGAAAGTCACTAACGTTCAGCGGACTTCACGGAAACGTCGGCGAGAGCAACGCCGAGGTAACTCTTCGCGAATATTCACGGAAACCGCGCGATGTTACATTCGCTTCCTCAACGAAGAGCCTTTCGTAACGAAATAGACGAATTTTTGTTTATCGAATATTTTTCATTATTTTCTCTTTTTTCCGTCAAGGTACAGATGGAAAATGTTGCCATAGTTCAGCCTACGCCGCAATCGAAGATCAAGGAATTCGGCGGTCGTAAAGCCGTTCACAAGAATGCTCAATCGCCGACCGGAACTCTCGCGAGCGAAGGTAACGCAACTTTGTCCTTTCATCGATAACTGGCCGATTTTCCTTTTCGGATTCGAAAAGACATAATTACGACGAAATTTTTGACGAGAGATCGAAAGACTTTTTTTTTCATTCGAGTCCGCGCAACATTGATAATAATCGTGATGTAAAAATCGTTGATCGTTCATCAGGCAGCATATACTCGCAACACAAGAAAGTTCGAGAATTGCCGCCATACAGGGATCCGCCCGGCCCGACTTCGCCGTTGCGAACGTTACCGCCGTATCGCGATCCACCCCCACCGAATTCGAGCAGTCCCGGCCGGTCGCAGTACCAAGGGGAATCGAATAGCGGCGGGACGACTCACTACAAGGAGAATCAGTCGTCGCCGAGGAATTCGACGAGATTGAAGAGAAACCTTGTTCAGGTCATTATTCGATCGATATTATTGCAACAAATTGACTGTCGCCAATTTCAATCTCTTTTGCACGAATTTTTAGACCCTCGCAGCTTTTTAATCGCGAATACAATTTCGATAATTGATCACATTTAATCGGAAATGCGTTTTCAGGAGTTTCAGGAATCCAAAGTTTCGCCGCAATTGGGCTGTTCCGGTTCCGGACAATCGCAGAACATGGTAACGGTCGCTTATACGCAGCGGTACGTTGAGCTCATCCGACTAGTCAACAGACAACGTGATACCATAAACGCTCAGCAAGCCGATCTTACGAAGGTAATCCCTCTTCGATCCACTTGCGTTTCGTCGATCGAGCAAAGCGATCGAGGATCAATGAATCGCAACGATTTCTTGTTATTTTTTTCATTCAGTTTGACGCCGAGATCGTTTATTGGGAAACCAAGAATCGAGAGCAAACGCATCAGATGGATTTTATCTCTCAGGAGGTAAATCGCATCGAGTCGACTGGTCGGGTTATCGAGGAACAGGTGAGCAATCAAATACAGTAACATCGGCTATGTTTGTTATCTGGTAGAATTCCCAGACGAGTGAAAAATTAAGAATAAGGAATGGAAAACAATGTTTTTGGAAATGAATCAAAATTTCAAAAACTTGCAGCTTAAAGACTTGGCGCACGCGGAAGAGGAGAGCGAGATCGTACGGCAACAGGAGAAAACTCTGAAGTCGGAGATAACTCTGCTCAGATCAAAACTTGCCAATTGCGAGACCGAGTTGTTGCAATGCAAAAATAAAATTAGGTGAGTTATGGATATGTTAACGCTTCCCAATTGCAGAAAAATCGGGTCCAAAAAGCCTTTTTGACCAATTTTTCAAAAATAATTATACTATTTATCTAGCCAATCATAATCTCTTCATTGAAATGATACTTGTTGAAAAACGATAAGTTTCCCTTTGAAGGTACCATTCCTAATTTAGCTTTGGGATAAATATGTCCAGCGAAAAAAATATATATTCGTAAAAGATGAAAGTTTCGAATCATCAACGACGATTGCCCGCAGGTTGGTCATGGAGGAATTGGCGTTGGAGCAGCACAGCATGAGTCGCGAGTTGGACGAGCGTCAGGTACTGGAGCGAAAGATGATCGGCGAGGTTGAGCATCTGCAGGAGGAAGTCGAACACGCGAAACAGTCGACGGAATTGGCGTGTCAGTGCGCGGAGTCGTTGAAATTCGAGGTCAGCAGTCTCGAGGCCGCGATCGTCGAGAAGAAAATGCAGGTCGAGCGTCTTGTTACGGACATGAAAGAGGCCAATCTTCAGAGTCTAACCGTCGCATGCCAAGACGAGCAAGTCAAACATTTATTGGAAGGTAAAATTGTTCCTGACAAGATAAACTATCAATGTCTCCATCTCGCTTGCTCGATTAATCGATATTTCACTGTCGGAAACGCTTTGTGCGGCGAAAAAACCATTAATTAAACATATATTGAATGGAATTAATGAAATTGATTGATATTCCTTTTCGTCGTTTGCCGAAGTATAGAAATAGTAACATTTTTCTTGTTTCACAGGCGCACAGAAGCCGGGCAGTACGCGCAAGATAATTGGCTCGCCAAGGCAATTGGAAACGGCCGTGCCGACCTCGAAAAATCCGCACGGTGTCTGGGTCTAATCCCCAAAACCCACAAAAAAAGCGCACCGTATGCCAGGATTTCACAGTGACTAAAAATCTTCTGCATCGTTGTTTGATTTCTTTTCTCTTCGACGCGCAAACACCGTTGCAAACATAGTCTAATTAACGATTTCGAAATTTAGGTAAGTGATTTTTCGACGACGATTCAGATCGGGATCGCGTCAAATCAGGACTCGATCAAAATTAAGTTAAGAATACTTTGTGACCTCGAAGGTGAGGATACAAAAAAAAATGCGAAGCCTTTTCGTTGCTCCGGTGGACTATTCTAAAATTTTATGAATTCTCGATCCGTTCGAGAGCGTTGAATTCGTCGAAGTAACAACGACGAATCACCGTGCATTTCGTTATCGCGAAGAAATTACATAATCGAAAAATGAGCACACGTTTTAACGTAAAATAAATAAACTCGATCGCCCCTCTCGAGGCTTAGATCTCAGATTTTAATGGTAACGATAAATGTTCAATCGCAATAGAATACGAAGTCTTTACTTGTTAACGTAATCGTAGGATAGTAATTTAACGTGAAAACGAAAGCCTCACACATCGGACCAGAAACAAAGAAATTATACGAACTCGACGGAATTCGCGAAACCTCCTTTGATGAGAGTAAATTCAATCGAATCAAAATGCCATATACATAGATAGTGTGACCGTAATGTATTATATCGAAATGGCGAGAGACACGCCGGTATACAATTTTTAAATGAAGCATTTTATCCCCGACATTGTCGCGGCTTTTGACAAAATTGATATCCGAATCGCGTATTCGACATGCGAATTTTTCTTTGTATGTAGAATAATTTATTGATCAAACTGACGTGAAAAAAAGTGCGCCGTTTTTTGAAGAGTCAACTCGACTTTTTTCAAAGAAATTGATTCGTTTATTTTCCGGAGTCAATATAATCTTGAAACTCTGCGAAATTTCGATTTTCTCAAATCGATGAAAAGTCACGAATTTTGAATCGGCTTTAGCTAAAAGACTACGAAATGCACTCAAAAAGTTTTCGGGTAATGCGAAATTAGTCGCGAATACTGATTGAACATTTACTGGAAATGTAACGATAAACACTCCTTTTAAATTGCTTGGGGCACTTGAAAAAAATTCATTCCCAAAGACGAAATTCGCGCAAGCTTCGAGATGATGCGCGGCTGCGAGTGCGACAAAAATTTAAATGGAAAAAAAAACGAATTCGGGCTCGCAAAGAAATTCGTGACTTCGTCGGCGTGACTAACATATCAATATGTTCGAATGACGAGAGCGAGGACGAAAGAAAATCGGCAGCGAAGCTGCGTTTCGAATAAATCCCAGAGTACGATTTCACACGAGTGCGCGTGTAGATTTTAACGGTGGAGTAACGCGTCGTCGCTGCGTTGTACATTATTGCCGCAGTCGCGCGTGTACTCCGTTATTTGTATGATGTACTCCAACTGTACTGTATAAATTAATATATTATTTTTTAGCGTATCCGTAGTCACTGCCATTATTAAATAACGCCAATAACGTTTCATTCGTTTAGTCGAGTTGTATTCACCCGCCCAACGGAATGTCTTTTATCGTATTGAATAAATCTGAATATTTATTCAAAATTCACGATTTTTGTGCTTTATTTGTCCCACACCCTCTAATTGCACCTATCGATAATCATCCGCGTGACCAGGTAATGACTTTCCAGTTTAAAATGAAGAAAACCTATGTTTAAAATTTCAGTCCGGTATCTCAAAAAATGAAAGCGTTAAAACACATTCAGACTTTTTCAAAAAAATAGCAAATCGCACAAAATCTGAATGAAGACAAAAGTGTTTTCTAACTTCAATTATTAGTCTATAATAGTTCAACTTTGTACTAAATTTAAACCCGATAACTCAACAAATATGGCGAGGGCCCGACCAGAATTTTTGGGGTAAATACAGCGGTGTTTGTGACTTCACGGGTGATTATGTGGGTTTTTTTCAGGTTTTCGGAAGATCATATGGATTTTTGTGGGTTTATGGGTGCGCTCGGAAGCCCGGAAGTTTCTGTTAAATTTCACATTTCCTCGTGGAACTTAACTTCGATAGTCAATAAATTCGTCACAAATCGGTATAATATCAAATAAATATATTTGGATAACGTTCCTTTGCATTTGATTCAGAACCGGTACTATTGTACGAGGATGGCATATCGGTTATCACTTCTTTTTGGTAACAGTGTTCTTTTCTTTTTTCTTTCATTTCATTCGTTTTTTTCACATTCTTTCGCGTCCATTGGAATGCATGAGCTCTTGAACGTTTCGATGTTGTTGCACCACATTGCGGTTCGAGAAAGTTGCATTAAGAAACTTTTTTTTTTTTTTTTTCGTTATATATAAAAAAAAGGGATAAACTATGAACGGTCTAAAGGTAACTACAAGTTTCTCTCTTCTTATATAAATCATTTGGTGGCTGGTCCATGGAAGGATTTCACGAGTGCGGAGTTGGCTTAACAATTACGCATAAAATTCCGGGGCAAATGTTTCTTTCTTTTCTTCTTCTTCTTCTTTTTCGGACCGTCCCCGCAGTCCGCGCGTAAACGAGGACACATTGGATGAATCTTCGATGAAAACCGCGGAGAAAGCCCGTTTGAAACACGCGTCGGTTGAACCTTCGGCGGATATCAACGAAGCAGAGTCGAGAATACAACAGGCAGATAAATGTTATTTTTTTTCTTTTTTGTTTTCGCTTTCGTTCCCAGTCAGCGCGTCTATTGCGGCTTGTTCCCGTTCGGAAGTCTTTCCTTAAGTACTGGTTACACCCTTGCGCGCGACTAGAAGATTCAGAACGGGATGCTTTCTTATGTAACCGACCGCCTGCTTGTGCGTTACCATCGTAAAATCGTATCCGTTGCACTGCAATATCTTGTCGTGCATCCTCAAGCCGCTTTTCGCCGCCGGCGAACCCTCGTGCACTTCCGTCACGTATATCCCCTTAAAAACAAAATAATAAACGGTATCGATACGATTTTTTCACGACTTCAAATATTTTATGCATGTTTTAGTAACTAACTTCTGAAACAAAAAAAAAACACCGCTTCTTTTTTTTCAATGGTTTTGTGCCGGCATTATTTTGAGTTCCAAAAAGTAACAAAAAAAATCATTCAAAATTGAGCCATTGAGGATGCGATTCGAGACTTATCTTTGAATTCATGAATTGATTTTAATTTATGTTATAAATTTTTTTTTTAATTCATAATAAAAAATGGCGAAAATTGATTTACCTTCTCAAATACAAAATCTTATTTACTTTAATTAACGACCAGCATAATTTGGTTGAATGAAAGTTTTAAAAAGCCATTAATGTAAATTTCAAAAGATTGTGTAAAAAAAAATGTAATTTCAAGAAACCAAAAATAAGTAAAATATATTTGTTAACAATTGGTGAAAGTGCATAAAGTCATAATAACGATCAGACTCGTCGCGCTTGTTGCACTGTCTTAAATCCTCATGACGATACCTATGCACTTTGCGGCATTTCCATCGTATGTTTAATCCCTCAAAACAAACAAATTGAGTGCAAGAAAGGCAATAAAGCTAGGAAAACATTATTGTACATTATCCGTGTATCCTTGAGGACTTTTTCTAAAATCTTGATCTATTCCGCCGCCAATCTTGAAGCCGCATTTCATAACTTCCTCTCCGTTGGTGTTCAGTTCTGTTTCTTTGTGCAGCGTTATGGGTATCTGAAATAATGATAATTATTGGACTCGCATACTCACGGCCGTTGTAACGAAAAAAAAAAAAAAACAATAAAAAATCAACATACGCTCAGGCACTCCATAGCGGTGCCCGCCTGGTGCTGAAATGCCATTTTCGCGCACATCTTGAAGCTTTTTCGTAACCTTACAGTTTATCTCGCAAAAATTAGAAAAAAATTATTTATTCACTCGTCCCTCGCGTTCGTCGTTTATTGTCCCGACATTCGTACGTTTTCTTCGCGTTCCTTTCGCGAATCGACGAACAATCGGATCGCTCCACCCCGAACCGCAACAATACGCGCGACTTTTTGAGGTTACAATCGTAGTTGTGATGTTCGGGGCTGCAGTTCGCGACCGTAGAACAAATGCGTCTCGGGGCCTCGTCTAATTTTTCGCCGGGACACAATAATTCGCTTCTTCACTCTGCGTATCTCGCTACGCACACACGCACACACGCGCGCGAACATATACGCCCGTTATGCGTGCGTAATCTTTCGATGCGCGGGTACTGAGTCACGCGTCAAATTGAGCACTTTGTCGAGAAAGTCTTCGAGATTCGAGGAACCGCGTGTGCGACAACAAATCCGCTCGTCCATACGTTAGACATACATACATATATATATGCGTGTGTGTGGGCATCTACCATAGGAATTATCGCGTCAAGCGACAGCTGAGAAGAGTTCTCGCATCTTACTACAGTAAAACTTCGATCAACACGGCGGGACGTCTCGACCGGGCAGCGGATTAATTCGTTCAAATTCCTTCACTCTCGAAACGCGCCGCGAGCCGATGAAAATTTCACGGTCACCGAAAACGATGAGTAAACCGAAGAGAATTGAGAATCGTTTTTAATTGTACTGAAATATCTCGCCCAGGGCGGGTTGACGGATTTTGCGGCATTTTCGATGAAATAAAAATAGAAATTATTTAAAAAAACAAGTCGTGAAGTTGCGCATGTGCCCAGCACTTGCCCCGAATAATCGATGTTGCACTGTATTTTATTTCGCGCCGCGAATGCATTTTTCGCACTCGTGAAGTAATCTTTTTTACGATACTCGGGCGAGGACCTTTTTTCTCAACTTGTGTAATCGCAATACGCGTTGGGCGCTGCAAGTTCGTCGGAAAAAGTTTCCAATCGATTTTTCGTTATCGATGATCGCGGGCGAAAGGATCGTAACAAATATTTATTATCTCGCTGGGATTACACAGGCGATATGAAAAATCGCTTTAGAAAAACATTTTTCTTTCAGAAAATATATATATATATTTTTCGTCACAGTACCATTTGTTCATCTGAAAGCGGAAGCTTCTTGAAACGTGAAGACTTCCGACTTCAGTCGACGTATCGATGCTTCATGAACGTCTACTGCAAGTATTAAGTATAACGATGATGAAGGACCGCATCGCATGTCTGTATAAAAAATATTTCCAATCCTGCCGCACGTACAAACTTATCTTAACACGAGTGTAAAGAATTCATATCGTATCTACGCGAAGTAACGATCGCGCGATCGTTGTTGAATACATTTTCGCCTCCCGAAATACGTATTCAATATCACATTTAATACGGGGGCACGTAAATACTGAATTGTCGATCAGGCTTTCGAGCGGTCGACGTTCGTCGCGGCCTCGTCGTGGCTCTTCGAGGCGAAGTAATTCTCGATGTCCTTGAAACTCTTGCCGAGAGTTTCGGGAATGAACAGATAGACGAACGCGGTGCCGATGAGGGACATCAGACTGAAGAAGAAGAACACGTTTTGGGGCCCGATGGCGACGAGAGCGTACGGGTAGCTCTTGACGACGGCGAACATGAGAACGTAAGCGACGGATATCATAATTCCGCCGCCGACGCCGCGAAACGATATCGGCAACAATTCGCCTATCAGCGTCCACGGTATGACGATGAAGCCCAGCGTGCTCATGCAAACGTAGAACAACACGATGACGAGCAACAGCCATTTCTGTTGCGCCAACGACGAGCCGGCCTCGCCGTTCGCGTCGGAGAACGAAGTCAGATAAATGAACATGGCGGAGAAGAACATCGCGAACGCCATGCCGAGGCCGCTCGAGATGCAGAGAACGCGCCGGCCGATGTTGCGACTGAGAAAGGCCGTCAGTATGCTCATGAAGAATCTAATCACGCCGAGAAGCAACAGCGCGCCGTACTCGTCGAGACCCTCGCCGAAATTGCCGCCTAACTCGCGAAACACCGATATCGCGTAAAAAATTACGACGTACGCGCCTGACAATTGTTGCATCAACAATATAACGGACAGCAACAGCATCGGCTTGTAGATTATCGGCTCGCCCAATTTTTTAACGTAATATTTGCTGCGCTCGAGAAACGGCCTCTTCGATATCGCGGCGTCCCTCTGATCGCGGCTTTGACTCTGCTCCTTCATCCGGGCGTATTCTTGGTCGTACATCTGCCGACAGAAAAAAAAACAAAATATTGAAAAAACAAAAAGAATAATAATAATAATAGTAATATGTTATTAATCATTTTTTCATGTACCCAATTTTTCATTATGATATTATAAGTTGTATAGAAAGACTCAATGATCGATAGATCTATGGATCGTGATCGATCGAGTCTCGAGATAAATTGAAATCTACGAAGAATGGGAGAAAAAACATTACCGTCTTTCGTGGATTGAGCCACTTGAGGCTCCGCTCCGCTCTGGCGGATCTCAGCGGATCGACGAAGCCATCGGCGAAGCAAACGAGCCAATACGGACTCTCGGGAACGACGAAAAGGGCGAGGAATATGCCGACGTTGAGAGCGAGAAAGAACATCGCTATTCTTCGCCAATCGAACCAGAGCGCGAGCAAGCACGTCAGAAGAATTCCGAGCGACACGAAGACGGAGTTCAAGCACAGCAGCATCGCTCGTATTCGCGGATGAGTTATCTCGATAACGTAAACGAGACCGACCGTCGTGAGGCCCGCGGTGATGCCCGCGAGGATACGAGCGGCGTAAATCATCGTCAGTGACTCCGAGAGTATCAGAAGAATCCATGATATCATCGTCGGTATGCACAGAGCAATGCAGAGCGTTTTGCGACCGAACTTGTCCATCAGCGGCCCGGCGAGCAACGATCCAACCGGCAGCGTGATCGTCACGAGACTCGCTTCAACAAACGATTTTACCGAATAAAAAACAATTAACTGCGCGTAATACGTGGGATCAACTGAAGCGGATTATTGTTGTTCAAACGCTTCGTCCGATGTCGTCTTTAGTAAAAATTTGAAATAAAAACAAATCTGAATCTGATACCACAAATATATTCGCAATATTTGTATCGTGAAACTTTTACAATTAAAAAATGTATATGACCGATATTTCTGACATAAAAAAATTGCCGGCAGTTTTCCCTGAATCTTATCATATTACGATTAAATACTCTTTAGTTGTAAAGATTTTGGGATTTTTTTAGATTTTGGGATTATTCGAGGATAAAATAATAAAAATCGATAATTTCCTTTACCTATCCACGATTCGTGATCCTTGTCGATCGTTAAACGACTGACGATTTCGCCGTTTTCACGATAATCGGTATCGTTGTTGTTCGCTTGCAAGCCTCCGACCAGGACGGTACTGTAAGCCATGTTAACGCCAGCCTGAATAACTACGCAGTGCACGATGCAGCTTGCAAAAACCTACAATCGATGTGGAGCAAAAAATAAATCGGTACAGCGACGATTGAAAGAAAGATAATCGAGCCACGAAGCAAAAGAAAAGAAAGAAACGAAAATGTATACTTTGTGAGACAATCAACGAGAAGCACAACAGGCGATAATAGAAGAAATTCCCGAATCCCAATGAAGCTTTTCGTCTTACTTGATTCAGCGTGTCCCTCCACGTGGGTTCGCTGATTTTTCCCCGCGACAGCGTGTCCGGCAGGAAATTGCTGTAAAACAATTTTCTTACTGGCGAGAGCATTTTCGTTTATTCTCGAAGCCTCGATTTCGCATGGAATTCAAACGTTCCCGATCGTTCGCTTCGATTTTTCAATCTCGCCGATTTTTTCTCAAACATCGAAGACGAATACCGAAGTTTATCCGCGAGTGTCCGATCGCCGTCTGCGTACAATTAGGCGCAGTTGACAAGACAAAGAAAAAACAGGAAGAAAAAAAGGTCGAGCAAAGCGTGACTGTTCGTTTCGTATTGTATACGTTTTCGCGTCCGAACGCGCCAACGATAACTCCCCTTCTCTTTAGCCGGCTCCGGCATCGCCGTTTGCTCGGGGAACGCGGCGAAGCTCCTTACGCGCGTCCGATTCCTCGCGAGAGATGCGGCGCGACTGCATCGCCGTGATTTTTCTATACGCGCGACGGACAATTAGAAATACAGTCGCGAATGTCGGGGATAAAAAAGAGGGATCGTTAACGCTCGAGCGACGATATTCATCGCCAGTCGCGAGTAAACGGTAGTGCAGTTTTATTACCATTATTGTTATTTTTTTCATTATTCGTGTCGAGTGGAAGCTCAAGGTCAATGCCGAGATAACAATATCGAAGGGAGGGTTACGAGCGCGAAGAAAGACCTCCTTTATTTTTCCAATTGACACGTGACTCTCGCGCTGCTTCGATTCAATCGCCGCGAAACCCGCGACACGAGAATTTACGATACGTCACGATCGCGCGGCAAGAGTTATATCCTTAACATTCGCACTGTTTTTCAAGGGTAACAATCGCGAGATTCCGATAAATCGGCCTAATGAGGCCTTGCCACTTGATTCGCTCGGTGCGACTATACTAGCTGAACGTTTATTCGACGCATCCATTCGGTACGCGCCGCGTCTCAGTGAAAGGCCGCGGAGTATGGACGAATTACAGCACAGATGTCTCCGCGAGTTCGCAAACGGGAGCGGGACCGCGCTTGACCTTGATCATTTATCTCGATCGATCAACATCTGTAATTCTGAATCTCGCGGAGAAAATCAGCGAATCGCAACAGTACTCGGTTTTAGGTTTATTTCTTTTCTTACCTGACTTCATCGTCGTTCGGCTTCGGGCTCGAAGCCTCGTCGAGAAGAACGGTCCTGCGGATCTCTTTGATCATTTCTGTTTGTTTCTCTGGGAAACCTCTCTTTGGCCCGCGTCGGTGGGCACACGTGAGTCTAGCCGTGAAGAGTTCAAGGCTGATCGCGTCGATCGCGACCGAATGGCGAGGCAAGCTGAGGACGAAACAAAATTCTCTGTTGCCCTTTCGCGAAAACTGTTGGGCCAGTCCCGTTAGCAAAGACTCGGAGTTATCTTGCGATAATATCGGGGAAACTAAGCGGTCTTATCGAAGCTCATTACAATGCTTTTGGCTAACCCTCGATCAGTACACATTTTTTTTCAGGCGCGGTTGATGAGAGTTTTAAACATTTTTTTTCTATCTGGGACATTTTTCAAGGTCGCCATGGACGAAAATGTATAAACTAAAATAATTTTCTTTTTTTTCAGATAAGAATGAAATATTATTTATTATTATTAATATTATTATTATTATAATTGTATATTATCAGTTCGATATATAAAAAAATTGGCAATTGTTTTGATTAAAACGAATATTTATTCATTAATAGTTGTAGAAAAATGTTCAACTTCGACTGCGAGTCCAATTCCCGTGTGCTGACCGGAAATTTTCATGTATTATGAAACACGGAAGGCCAAATGATAATTAATCGTTCTGAAAAGAAGCCGATCATATCCGGATGAAATGTAATTCTTCGCGGAAGTAAAATCAACACCTGCCGACGCAGTCACGAGATTAAAATTTAAATATTGCATAACTTTGCGCCGGTAAAATTAAACACTCTTGAAATAAAGAA
Organism: Ischnus inquisitorius; assembly: GCA_963924025.1. NCBI lineage: Eukaryota > Metazoa > Arthropoda > Insecta > Hymenoptera > Ichneumonidae > Ischnus > Ischnus inquisitorius. The sequence continues at coordinate 5,670,275 of OZ001251.1, read as the reverse complement.
AATTGCGATTCACTTCGAGGGGCCTCATCTTTCGCGGTTAAGAACAACTTATCGGGGGGAAATTATCTCTCGAGAGAAAAATAAATTCGGTTTCTCAACAAAATTTTCGCCTCAAAGCTGACTTCTAGTTCGGAAAGTTCAAGAATGACAGAAGAATGTTAATTGTAATGGAAAAGCTGACGAATCACGCCACGCGATCGCAAAGTACACCGTCGCGAGAGGACGTAAACACGCGGAACCCGCGTCTATTCTTCGATAAATGAATAATCCTCATTCATAGCATCGTATCAACTGTTACTTATGATTATCTCCGGGCAATTAATGAACACGCGCGCCTTTATACTTCGCAATTCAAGCGTAACGGCAAAAGATATTAATATGTACTTACACGGTCGCTGGTAACGGAGATTCGATGTTCTTCCGAAGCGCTCGTCGCTTCGTCTCGTGGTCTCGCCTCGGCGAACGCGCTCGTCAAATATTTCAAATGGGACAATGCGTCTTATCGCGTTCAGCTTCCGTTATCTGTTGAATATCTGCTTTAGTGGTGATCGACATCGTCTCGTCGTAACTATGCTGTATATAAAAGTTCTACGCGCGCGGCAAATATTCCGTTATGTACGACATTTCGTTTCGGCTTCCGACAGCCAGCGAGACGTCCAGCGCGGGGGACGCGCGCGGGGGAAGTGGATTTGTTTGCCGGGCGGAGGCGTCGAAGACGTGCGTCGCGTCAGCTGACGGAACAATGGAATTGTCAAAGTCTTCGATAAGGGGACTGGAGAATATACAAAATGCGAGTCTAATCAATGACGAAACGTTCAACCAATTGCTCGACATTGTTTCCAATGATATAGTACGCAAGAATGACGCCAACAAGAGTGAGTAAAGACAACGAAACGACAGAATCCAAATATTACGAACGTTGAGGTTATGTTACACTTTTTTTTTTTTTTTTTCAATTCTTTCAGACATCACGAGAATTTACGGATCGAAGCCCGACGTGATAAAATCGGCTTACGCGGATCTGACGAGTTTATTCGTCGAAGCGGCGAGGCACAAGCTCGACGCCGAGAATTTGTCGACGTTCCTGCACTCCGCGAAGATATTCGGCTCGAGGGCCGAGAGACTGTGCGATTTTTATGCCAAACACAGAGATACGTTTATCGGACAATTGGGACAAATCGGCGATAGTCTACCTTGCGTCGTCGACGTCGATTGGCGATTGGATTATTGCGTAAAGGTAAATAATTGTGCGCTCCGCCGACGACTCAGCCGTAATGGTAGTAATAAATAGGAACTGAAGAAAAAAGATTTCGCGGAGCGCGACGTATGCTAAATTATTCATATCCGGCGTTATCTATGGAGAATAATACGAGTCAGACTTTTTTTGCAATCCCCGCGGGTAATTGGATATTTATGAAATAAATTGAATTTTCATTTTTTTTTTTGTCCAAGAATAAATGCGTGATAGGAAAAATTTGTGGGTGCTCGCATTGACCATAATTTCTTTGTTCGCTTTGCGTTTCAGTCGAGCACGAGCAATTCGATCGGCGAGTGTCTCTACCATGTGCGCTTGTCGACGAAGAAGCACGGCAAGCTTGAACACGTACAATTCGCCTGCACGACGCAGGAACTCCAAGATTTGGTCTACAAATTGAAAGACGCCGCTCGACACGTTGAAAAACTTGCCAACTCTTGACTCGTCAACGCTATCCAATTAATCCTTTGAATTGTTAATTTATGTCTATAGTTTTGTATGAAAAATAAATTTTATTGCATAAAGATAAATGTCGTTAGTTTTCATTTTTTTCGAAAAAAAAAATTAAGCTTGTCATTTTAATTCGATCTTGACAAATGAATATTCCTATTGGGCACTCTACGAATTTAATGAATTTATAATATTTATCGCTAACATTTTATGGGCACAGATATAAAAAAAAACAGAGCGTTTTTGCAATTGAACTTTTGTTCCGATCGCGAACTATTAAAAAAAACTCTTCGGGTAATTCGTAAAATTTTCTCGTCAAAAACCTATTCAAACATATTTCGAATCGTTTTGCGTCGATTTACTCGACTCTACCGCAAGGAACTGGCTGTGATAAATTTTCTAAGAAAAAAAGAAACGAAATTATCTTTCTGTCGGGGGCTGAGGGATCGACGAGAATGACGAAACGGGTAATAAGCATTGAAAAAAAATACGACTGTTCTCATACAGGTGCATTTCAATTATATTTGTTGCATGAAAGAGCAAAAAACATTTTTTTCTCCTAAATTCCACGTAGAGATATCGATTATTAATAATATATATTTTATTTATATATAATAACTGATTAAAAATACATCATTCTTCGTCGTTTATTTCAGCCAAATATTCGTCTAAAAAATTGATATATATATCTTGTTTATTTTTTTTTTGTTGTTTTTTGTCGTTTTCGTGAAGTTCACCGCAGCAACACGAACGTTTCATTGCTTACATACATACGTACACAGACACACACCCACGCGCACGCTTCCTTCTATCCTCCTTTAATCATCCAACGCCGTTTTTCCTTCTTCTTTCCCCTCGGTAGCGATTCACGGCCGATAAGAAAAAAGTGAGGTGAAAAAAGAACGAAGAACTGTGGATGCGATTCTCTCCGAGTTATTTGGGGAGGCAAACGAAACAAAAGTTGAGTGAGGCGAATTGTGAAGATCGTCTATCGGCTTACAGATTTCATGTTTGTTTTTTTCTTACCGCGTTAAATATCTATCATTATATTAATTAATAATTATATATATATGTGTGTATATATATATATATATTTATATATTTATACATAGCTTCTTTAACCATGGTACACTATGTACAATTAATTAACCGGAGGCTTTGACTCTGGCCTAGAAAACGAAAAAAAAAAAAATTGAAACCTCGCTCTCTCATCCGTCCATCGCCTTCAATTATCCTTATTCCGTCGTTGGAACGACGAGAAATTGTTGCCGTTGACTGTTCGTTCAAGGTCGGAACTCGAGAACAGCACAAATTTCTCCACGACAATCCTCAATAGATTTGCTGTTTTTTAACCGATTTTTTTTTTTTAAGGTAACGCCTTCGATGCGAACGAAGAATAATGCGAATTAAAACAAATTTCCGCGACCCAGAAAAACGATACGCGGCGACCGATTTACGAGAAAAAAATTTGGAAGCTACGCGGTTGACTATTCTCCCGATCCGGACACGAAACAAAATCGCCGAACAATTCGTTAAAATATTATTCGAGTAACAATGAGCCGACGCTCATCGAGATTCATTATAAAAATTACAAATTTGATTTGTAAAAAGAAAAAAAAGACTTCGTAAAAACATGCCTCGTGGGTTCTATCATCGGCGCAAAGTGAATTATCTTTTTTCTGTAAATTTATTGTTACACATTATTTTTTGTTTGTTTGTTTCTACATCAAGTAGGAATTCTTTAATTCGGATCGACCTTCGTTCACGCAACTTTCTCCACAATGTGTAAATACAATTGTTGAAATCTCGGTACCCGATTGAACGCTGACTGCACTGCTGGAAAAGCCTCTCTTACTCGCGATCGATCACTTTTCGTTTTCTTCTCTCTGTTTTTCTCTCTGCAAAACTTTCGATTTGTAAAGAAAAAAAAAAAAAAAATTGCAACATATTCTTGACGCAAAGCAACGCAGAAGAATCATAAAGCGACGAGATACAAAAGATTTTTTTAAATAGTGTTATATTACTTTCTTTTTTCTTCCGATTTCGCAAATTTACTTCATCGTTCTCTTCGCGATCCCCGCGCGCGCATGCCTTTAGAAACTAGCCGATATTTTTTTCTTTCATTGCTCCTCTCAGTTGGATGTGTGCGAATATTTACCATTTCGAACGATTCGATTGAAAATATGTAAATAATACGAATGATACAAATTCAAAAAAATCTGAAGAAATTCGAAAACAAATTTTGAATAAAATAATTCCAATTTAAATCGATGATTGAAGAGTGGAAAGATTTGAATTAAAATTGAAACTGAGAATTAAAAACATTTTGAATAAAAATCGCACGCCCTACCCTTCGGCTCGAATCGCGAAACCTAAAGGGTAGAAAAGAATGTGAGCATTCACGGAAATATCAAATTTTCTCGGAACTCACGATTTTTTACCATAAACAATGAAGAAACGAAAAAAATGTCGTTAGAAAAATACAGAGAGAGAGAGCAGAGACACAGAGAGAATTTCGCAAATGAACAAAACGGTCTTCGAGGATTGAATTATTTACATTAATATACACAGGACATGAAGAATTTTCGACGAAATTGTTCGTTATTTCCGCTTATGATTTTTTTTTCCTTTTTGTTCTTTTTCTTTCACTTCTCACTTACGATCGTCACACGATTGCACTATTCGGTTCGTTAAAAGCGAATTACCGTTCATCGAATCATATACCTTCTACTTAAAATGGTATGCTTTATGTACCAAAGTACTCGGTGTATGTTGTCGGGTTTTTTTTTGTTTTTTCTCGATAAATCGAAGAAAAACGTGTTCCACAATAAAGTTCATCATAAAACAATGCACGATCGATGAATCCTTTTTTTTGTTTTCACTAAAAGAAAAACCCCCGATAGATTATAATCGATTAGTCTCGAAGTCTCGAAATTCCTGGATTTCGTGAGAATCGACATCGATCATCGATCTTATGGGATAAAACTCATAAAACGCCTCCAGAATCTTGGTCGTTGTTTTCCACTTTCTTTTTTCTCCTCTCATCGATATCCCAGGCGTTCCATTCGTTTCTCTCGACGAAAGTTCTCTCGGGCTTGATGTCGAGAGAAAGAAGAAAAAACTAAAAAAAGCCATATTTTGCTCTCATTACGACTCGGCCTTGTTTCTCTGCGATTCGGCGTTCGCAGTCTTGTTGTTCTTTCCCTGTATCTGTTCGCCGCTTTTGCTTATCTGTTGCTCCTCGGTTTTGCTCTCGTTCGTCGTTTCCTTGGAGCTTTGAATCCTCTCGCTCGGGTTGTTGTTTCCCTGCTGTTGCTGAGTCGCTTGCTGCTGCGGCGTTTTGTTGCCCTCGGAATCTTTCGTGTCTCGTGAAAAAATCATTTTTTCATCGGAGCCCTTCGCCGCTTTCGCCTCGTCTCTCGCCGGCGTTTCCTGCTGCGTTTTGCTCACTTCGGGCGTCGAATTATCGGCGCTCAAATCGCCGTTCGCTTTCGCGGCAATTTTCTCCGTTTCCCTCTTGGCCGTTTCTCTCGTCTCCTTCGAGGATTCTTCCTTGCTCGCGGTTTCGCTCTCCTGCGCGCTTCTCGGCGTTCCCTCGTTCTCGTTGCGCTCCTTGTCGTCGCGATTTTTCGTTCCGCCGTTGTCCGACGAGCATCTCCGTCTCTCGATCTCCTTCGCTTTCGAGTTCTCCTGTTTCGTTTTGCCGATCGTCGCGGCGGTGTCCTTCGCGATTTCGCACGTCGTGCCGCCGCTCATTTTCGTCTGTTTCGGCTGGGAACTTCCGGTTTTCGATAGATTAAATGCATTGGATTCCTGCGCTACCTTGGCGAGTAGCATCACGTTCTTCGCGTCGGCGACGCCGCTGTTGGTCGACGTGAGAGTTTCCGCTTTCGCGAAACTCGCGCCGGGGCTGTTGGATTTCTTCGGCGATTTCGGGGACGACGAGGAGCTCGAAGATGGCGAAGAGCCGTGACTGCTGCTCGCGGGGATTCTCTGCACCGCCGGTGGTTGGGTTATCTGTTGTTGCGAGTAAACGCCCGTCGTTTGGGGCATGTAGTTCGTTCGCTGATAAGGCTTGTTTATCGACGGTGGTAGACTGCTGTGGAAGGCGCTCGACGGCAAGCCGATCGGTTGTCTGATGAGCGGATTCGTGAATCTCGACGACTGGGGATAGGGTTGTATGTATAGATTGTTGTGGGGCATCATCAATCGCGGGTGCGTGTTGGGCGTTGGCGATTGTATGAATGGGTTCGTCGACAGCATGTTGACCGGTGAGTTTCGCGACGATATCGGCGAGCCGCCGCCGCCGCTGCGGGCGCACATTTCGCGCGAGAAATTTTGATGATTCTGGTAGCAAGTGCCGCGGGCGCTCGGGGTGTACGGCGGGGGCGACACTATCGGCGAGTTCGAGGTAGATATTATCGGCGAGAGGGTCTTGGGATCGATCTTCGTCATGCTGAGGGACATTTTTCCGCTCGACGTGCCGGTCGCGTGCGAGGTCGCGGTTGTTCCGCTCTGATCGCGGCTCTCAACGCTCTTCCCCTCGGTGGGCCCGTAGAGCGGTTTAACGCCCGAGGCGGGATTGCCCAAGAATCTCAATGAGTTTCTACGCTTCGCCGAGTCGGCACGTTTCATACTCGACTTTGCGTTACCACCGCTGTCCTCCCGTTGCTGCTGCAGCGTCATCGAGGTCTGCGATATCTGCTGCGAGCCCAACGACTCTTTGCTCTGATTCTTCGTCACCGAGACGTTGTTTTTCGACATTGCCGTTGGATTGGCGAATTTCGTCGGCAAGCCGGGCGTCTTGTATCTCTGCTTGCCGATCGGCGGCGACGATTGGCCGGTCGTCGCGCCGAACGACGACAATTTCGTCGTTATCATCGAGGACTCTTTGCTGTAGGACATCTTCGAGTCCGTCGCGGCGAGACTGTTGCTCGGCGTGTATATCGGCACGTTCGGTATGTTCGTCACGTGCTTGACCGCTATACCGTCGCCCGACGTCACCGACGAGCTCGATGACAACGACTGCGATGGCTTCTTCGTGATCTTCAACAAATTCGGCACCTCCGGACGACTTCGCGATTCGGCCTTGTTCTTCTCCTTCGAATTCTCACCGATCTTCGCGCATATCTCGTTCAAATTCGTGCCTTTGGCGATAACCTCGTGCTTTCGAACCGGTGGCTTTATGAGCGATATCGGTATTGCGTCGGGACACGGCGGTACCGAATAAACGCTCATTATCTCGAGATTGCCGCTCTTGCTCGTTCCCAGCGCGTTGGAATTCTTCCCGATCGCGCTCGACGAATTCGTCATGCTCGTCGCGTTCGAATAGAGCGTCGACGACGACGATGACGAGTTTCCCGATGAATTGTTTTTGCTCGATGTCGGTATCGAGTAGATACTCATCGAGGGATGAAGATTGAAGGAACTGCCGATATTCGAGCAAGACTGGTTCGTCGACGGCGTCGAACTGTTGGTTACCTGCTGCTGCGACAATTGTTGATTCTGCTGGTGCGACAAGCCCGTTGTCTTTTGTATCGTTAGACCGGAAACTTTCGTCGGTACCGGTGAATTTTTCATCATCTCGGCGTTGACGAGATCCTGAACGAGATAGGGAAACGTCGAGGCTGTCTGCATCGACGTCGATACGTTCAGGCCGATCGACGCCAACGACTCGCTGCTCGGTACGTTCAAACTTTGGTTGTCCCGTCTTCCGTAACAATTCTTTCCCGAATTTTGATTGACGCTCGTAGCACCGAGATTCGCGTGTTTCTCGTCTCTCGATTGATTATCGGTCGTCGCGCCGCCGCTCGCCGAGCCCTCGTTGCCGCGACGATTCGTTCCTGGATTCGTCGGCAACGTCGTCACGGACAACGAACCCGAGGACGTCGGTGCTGTGCAGTATGTCGAGGATATCGTCGTGCCACCGCCTAAACAATTCATTATCTGACTCGTCTGATTGCCCGTTGAACTCGTTATCGACAACGATTGATTCGATTCTAATCGCACGGTCTTTCCGGGACCGCTACTTTGCGACGATACATTCGAATTCGTTCGATTCTTATCGACGATGTTTTTGCTCAACGTTCTCACGGTGACCGTGCTTTCCGCCGACGAGGAACACGTCGACGACGACGAGGGCGAGGAACAAGTCGTCGCGACAGACGAATTCGATGACGATGCCTGCGTCGTTGATTTCTTCAGTACCTTGTCCATTATCGTTCTCTTGTCCTTCGGCGTTTTCTTCGCGTAGGTGTTGTTCACCTCGCCGATTTTCGGCTGAAACTGAAGCTTCGCGCTCAGCGCGTCGATCTTCGAACCCGCGGAGGTTTGTTGCTGCGACGAGTTCTTCGTTTCCACGGTCTTCGAGCTCTTGTTCGCGGGTGGAACGCACGATGTGGAATCCTGCGGCGATGCTAACCTCGAGACGCTCGTTTCCATCGTCACTGGAGTCTCGAGATTGTTGTTTTTGGATTTTTCGTCGTCCGTCGACGGTGCGGGCTCGAGTCTCTTAGGGGTAGCGGCTTTTTCCACGTTGACGGAGGCTGCTTTGCCTCTCGACGTTTCGATGCTCGATCTTCCCTCGTTCTGCTGTTCGACGATCGTTTGCGCTGTTTCTTGCGAATTCGACGATCTCGAACGCGTCTCACGTCCGGTATTCTTCTCGACGATGGGTGGTTTTTCCTCGGTAATACTCTCCGCGTTGCTTCCGCCGGTTTTCGATTGATTCGCGAGACTCTCCTGCGCGGCTTTGGTCGTGTCGCTTCTCGAGACACTTTTGCCGGTTTCCGTGCTGGCGATTGGTCGTTTTTTATCGGACATTTTCGCCGTACTCTCGGTCGTTGCTTTCGTGTCGCGTCTCGCTTCCGCGCTCGTTTTATCACTTTTATTTACATCGCCCGACGGGGCGGTCTCGTCGATAAGTCTCTTTCGTTTCTCGTCGTCGTTGACACCGAGGCTCGTCGAGCAACCGACCAGCGATGATTTCTTCTCAGTCTTTCCGCTCTTCTTCGAATCGGGACTCGTTATGTCCGTCACGCTTATCACACCGGTCTCGGAGATCTTCAATTGAACCTCCTTCCATTCCGACTTCGCTCCCGGACCGCTCTGCTGCTGTTGCTGCTGCGGCTGCTGTTGAACCTGAGAATCGCTCTGCGGATCCAACGGACTTATACCCGCGTTCGTCAACGACTGCTTGAAATTGTCGTTGTCCTCGTCGAGCTTCAGACGCTTCGGCGACGACTCGAATATCCGGTAGCTCAGATGTAGCGGCACTTTCTGCAATTTAAAAACAAATTCTCGATGCTCAACACATTCTTTGAATTCCGCTCGAATTAATTCCTCTTATCAAAGAGTTAGACGTTCTGTCTTTTCTATTGTTTTTTAAATTATGCTTCGGGAGAAAAGATTTGTTGTGACCAAACGGATCGTAAATTCATATCGAATACAAATTAAGTTTGCAAGCTTTTCTTTTTCTTTCGGGTTTAAGATATATTTTTTGGGTGATTTGGCTGGCCTTTTCAATAGAAGAGTCAGATCGTTTTTTTTTTTCTGTTAAACGTTTGCAGAATTGCGACTCACCCGCCTCCAGTGATAGATGTACATCACATCCATGAGTGTGTAACTGTCGCAAAGCGTTTCCTCTTTGTACATAATGTCGACTCTGTGAGCGTCGCTGAGACCGTACTTCGATCTGATGAGTTTTTGCAGATGAAACACCATCACAGCCGCGGGACAGCGTAGATAACGTTTCGGTTGTACTTTTTGCTGCAATTGATTCTGCTCCTTGTGCTCCTGTTGCTTCCGTGCGACGCCCGTTTCTTTTCCATCGTCGACGCCCAATTCGCCGATTATCGGCTGATCGACGGGATTGTAGTACTCGAGGGAAAGGCTCAACGATTCGTCCGGCGAATAGATGTGAGACTCGACGGGCTCGCCGCGAGCCTCCGGCGACGTCGTCGAACGCAGGGCTTCCGGATTCTTCGCGTAGAAATCTCTTCTACATCGCATCTCGTCTGCGCATCGATAAATCGTTCGATCAACGAGTTAATTATTGTCTCTCACGATATGCACAGTAATAAAAGGGGCAAAAACCCTCGAAATCAAATGAAATCAAATGAAATAGCAATAAAATATTGTTTATTGCGATGATGTCGAGTTATTCGAAAAAAAAAAACGAGATTTTTTTTTGTAGAACGTATGTTGCGACGATTATGTTACGTTGTAAACTTTCACGATTCAGACCGAACGAGATGATAATCTTTTCGAGATTACGTATTGCGTAAGTTCCGTCCCCGCGTATAAGTATGATTAAAAAAAAAGTTAGAAATTATTCTATTCTCGCAAAAATTCGATACAACGACAATAAAATATGTTAATGTTGAAACATGCAAAAGACTAATTAAAAAAAAACCAATTAATTAGCGAAAGGTTTCAATCCATGGATAAATAAACGGATGAATAAATAAACTTCAAAAAATAGATCAAAGCTCTTTAAAAATTATATGAATTAATAAAATGATGCACAGTTTATTATTGTTGCCAAAGCTAACTTTGAGCATCGCTGCAATTACGGTCGCTTCAGAATGAACATTTTGGGGAAAATAAAAAGTCAAACTTACTTTGATAACAAGCCGGCACCAATTTGTAGACAATGTCCTGCAGCGTGTGATCCGGCCTGATATTCAGTAGCGGCTTGCTCTTGTGTATCTGAACTTCGCATATCGGACAATATTTGTTGTTCTCCAAGTACTTGACTATGCAGCTTCTGCAAACTGTTCAATCCAAAGTATTAAAAACGGTGGACAAAAAAAAAATAAAAAACAGAAAAACGACGAAAAATTTCTTTCAGCTTTACGTACACGAATGCAGGCACTCGATGATCGTTGTGGCGTCGATGAAGTAACCGTGACAAAGTTTGCAAGTCAGCTGATCGTTGAGCATGGATAAACGCAACCGATGACCCCCGCTCTGTCCCGACATTCTGCAACGACACGCCGATTTTTCAGTTTCGATTATCCCCAAAAATGGCCCTTCGTTCGTAATGCGCGCGAATCGTTCTCGCTATAAACTTGGACGGGACTTACGTGATTGCGTTATTGCTCCGTGCTTATTATTTAAATCCGACGAACATTTGGCCGATGGGTTTGTTGCGACGAGAGGCTACGAGACAACCGACGAGGCTCAGAAACGCTCGTCGTCCGACAACGAGTTTTTGCGGTTTGACATTTTCACTCTTTCGTCCTTTTCTTGCGTATTCTTTTTTGCACTCGAACGCTCAAATAAGGAGACGAGACGCGGAATCACCGAGAAACACGGTGCACCTCACTATTCGGGTTATCGACGGTTTATCGCGAAGTACCGTCGATATTCCACCGATTTTTTTGGATTGTTGTGTTTATCTTTTTCTTGTTTTTTGTTGTTTTTTTTTTTTCTGCTACTGTGTCACAGTCACGGAGCGTCGACGGGGCGAGGCGTGAAAAGCGCCTCTCGGCTTATCACATCGCTATCTCCGTCTCTCTCACGTCGAAGCCCGAGGTCTCTCGTCGTCAATCGTCGCCAAGAAGGGGGCCCCTCTCAACACACAAAACTTCGCTCACTACGCGCTTTATATCCGCGCGTTATTCGCGAGCGTTAATCAACACGATTGTTTCGAAGCCACGTCGAACTTTGGTGCTTAACACTATTGCACTAATTGATACATCGCCAACGCTTCGGCACTCGATACACCGCAATCATCGTAAAATCGCGCTCAGCCTGCCACCGAAAAACTGCGCGTACGGCAGCTTAACAAAATGGCGGATAAACAATCGTCCGTAGTCTCGTTTGTGTACGTGTGGGACACGTTCGTGGTGTTACGACGTTCGTATGTGTCGGTCAGGCGTAACTGACCTTTCCGAAAACATCGGAACGTCGAGCGGCGCGCGATTGGTCGACGGCGAGGCGAGTTAGCGCCCGTTCGCGTTTCTATTGGCGCAGGCTTGCTTTCGGGAGAACACGGCTCGGTAGCTCGAATCGATTTTCCGTACGGCGGTTTCTCAAAACCCGATTGGCGCCGGTGTCAAGAGCAACTATACTCATCGCTCATCGTCATTGATTAAACATTTATAAACACCGATATTACGATGTCCGACGAAGATTCGACGATGATCGATCTATTTTCGATGGTTTTGGTTCATACGATTTTTTCCTCAAATTATTATTGCACGGCACTGCATCGCTAAAGTTCCGAGCGAAACTTCAACATCGGGCTGATAATATTTTTTTTGCATCGATTGAGAAATGCTGATTATACGATTATATTCGTGATTTTATTCGTCGAAACGATAAATGAAAATTCGAAGTATTTGAGAATTGTTTTCAACGCCAGGAATGGTCATTTTAGATGCGGTCACGTAACGGTGACTGTCGGAATCGAAGCCCCGAAAATTACCGCGACGCGACGACAGCGCCAATAACGCCGCGAGACGCGCGAGAACAATTCCAATCACGCCAATCGCTCTTCGATCTCTCGCTGTCGTACGAAATTCCAATAACCATGAGTTTCTCACATTGCGCGCAGTCTATGACTTTGAGTGTTGAATTCAAAAAAACATTCAAACGGTTTCGCTTTACTCGTGTAAGACCTACGAGGCGTTCGTGAACGTTGCGAAGTGTCAGTGAATGAGAATCGGTAAACTATCAAAGAAAAACCGCTGAAAACAATTAATCGTGTTTATTATATCGACGATGACGTCGTTCGAGGATACATTGAGAAAGAAAATCACGGAACTGGAAGGGCTTGGATTGGCTGTCAAAATTTTACAAAGTACGCGTCAGCTAATAAATCGCGTTTTTTTTGCGTAAAAACCATCGAAGAAAAAAACTCATCGTTAAATTGTTTTCCCCAGACAAAGATGCTCTTATCGAGCAATTATTCCAGGCGAAACAGCAAATGGCATCCGTAATGGAGATGCTCGAAGCGACGAAGCAAGATTTGAAAACAATGAAAGCCCAAAATGTCGAGTTGCGGGTGAGTTGTCTAGCGAAAAATTTTTAAACTCCTGCGTCGTCGAAAAGAAAATTTCTTAACTTTTTTTCACAGAATTTGTCATCGTTGTTGGAAAAAACTGACAAGTACATCGTCCATATGAACGAGTATTTACCCGCCGAGTTCATCAATGACTTTACTGAGCTCAGTCAAGCGGCGTCTCCATGCGTGACGAATTCCGCTCGCTTGACGGTCAATTCGGCCAGGAGAGAAACGAATCGTCATTATCTTACGAGTGGAACGCCCGTAATCAAAGTCGAAACGCCAGGACCGCCAATTCAAGACTGCAAAAAAACATTATTCAAGAACTCCGACGATTCCTACGTCATGGATTTGCTGAGTGACGAGGAATTTTTGAAAATACCAAAATACATGATAGGCCGTCAAACGCTGGCGACAGTGAACAGTTTTGTAACGGTGATAAATCAGATTTTGGAAGGTAAATACACGTTGCTGTCTATGGGAAAAAACGAGGCTCGCAAGAAGGGCAAGTTGGAGCTTTACCTGAGTTTGAAGCGAGAAGAAATCGTCGTTGCTCCGGGAGAAGGTAAACGAAAATTCTCTTAATTTTTTTACATTTCACAAAAAAATATATATGTTTTATTCAATTTATGATGAAAATAAAAAAATAAAACAAATTTAGTTTATTGTTAAATGTTGTTAATAATTAATGAATTTTAATATTGATGTTTATTAACTACTAATACTATTAATTATTAATATTTCTTATTGAATAATTTCCCAAGCGTGTATGGATTTACTACAAGTTAGTAACTAATTCGATTAATTTATTACTTTGGAATTATCCATTTCACAGATTCTAATCGAGACACTTCTCGTTTTTTCAGATCCTTTGTACTTCTTCACCGCCGAGGATTATCACAGACACACGCAGACGAAGCTCGACAAAATGAAATTGAACCTCTTGACGGTGTTGCGCCATTGCAAGAGACTCCGAGAATTGCGAACGGGAAAGACGCTGCAGTATGTCGTTATTCCGTCTTGGGAACGCAGCAGGGATTGAACTTTCGACTATCGACGGTCTAAAATTAATTGAACACAATAAAAGCGATTGCGCAAAACTTGACATTCTTACGGAATTGTAAATAAACTGTTTAATTCTTCATATTATTAATGCTCGACTCAGTTTATGTAATATTTTTTCGCGAAGCAGTTTTTCCGATTCGGTCGAAACAAGCGAAAGTAGCGAATCCTTACTCTCGCTTGTTTCTCGTTGCCTTGCAATCTTGTTTCTTTCTTTCCGCGTGAAAAGCCCGAGGCCCGAGTCTTGAGTGTGGAAACGAGTTTGTGCTTCGCCGTTCTTTAGTTTGCCATGATATTTTTCGCCCGCGAAGACCGCGCTGCGTTCCCAAGAGCGCGATAGTTTCGTCGTATCCCGCATTGCTCTGGCCGCGAGTACGAGAAAACTTTACGTCGCAGCATCGCGCACAGCCAACGAAATACACGAAGATTCAGCAAAGAAATTAAGGTCACTTGAATCTCAATATAGTCCATGAAAAAAAATTTTTTTAAAGTTACTTTGCAAAAAAAGAAACGTCGACGCGACAATGAGATTTTTGATTGTAGGTGAAAATTCGGGGATGAATGAATTCAAAGAGGAGTCGATCGGCGAGTTGAGCGAAATGGACGAGGACATCGACGAGCTCGACGAGGAGAGTATCGGCTGGTCGCAGGACGAGCCAGTGTCGTCGTGCGAAGCTCCGGAACCGGAAGCGAAACCAGGCTCGAGCGGCACTTCCGCCTCGCTCTGCCGTTTATGTGCCGCTCGGGTCGTTGATCCCGTGTACATTTATTCCGAATTCGGAGAATCAATGAAGCTCGCTCACAAAATAAATAGCTGTTTAAGCGTCAAGGTAAAAAACGCGCGACCTCTTGCACGGAAAAAAATTCAACGAATGGTTAAATAATCGGACCATTTTTTAAAGGCTCGAATTTCATCCATAATACTAATAATAATAACAATAGAAGATCATTGATAACGAAATTGAATTATTATCAATATTTATTTTTATTCGAATTAAATTTATTATTAAATTTATTAAGCGATGAATTTCAGATCAGAAAAACGGATCATCTACCGAAGCAGCTCTGCTCGACTTGCGTCGACAAGATAAACTGGTGCGAGGCTTTCGACGCTCAGTGCATCGAAGCCGAGGAAGCGCTGGAAGCGATGCTTCGCGACAGACGAGAATCCTTCGATTTGACGGAGGTCGTTACCCGTGAGATCCTCTCCGACGAGAAATCTTGTCCCTTGTGCATCGAGGGCCACATGCAAACGAGTTGCCTGAACGAGACGTCGAGCGGTGGATCGCCGATCGATGGGATTCTGTACGAGAGCGACGTAGTCATCGACAGCAGCGACGAGGAAAAGGCGCTGGACGATTTGGACTTTCCGAAGGAGAATCGCGATCCGAACTCGATAAGGCTCGAGTGTCTCGGCAGCAGCGAGGAATATCTGAAATGCGGGGCGTGCATGAATCTCTATCACACGCGCGAAAGCCTCGACGATCACAAGTGCAAGCCGAACATTCAGAGCACTTCGAGACCGTACGAGTGCAAATCGTGCGACGCGAACTTCGCCTTCGAGGAACGTCTGAATTTTCATACGAAATTTCACAACGGCGCGAAGGAGCTCCACTGCGACATCTGCGATATAAATTTCGCCAAGGAATTGAAGCTGTTCTATCACTACAAGCGTTATCACTGCGAGAACAACGCGGTGTCCTGTCTGCAGTGCGGCAAACTGCTGGAGGGCCAGCGCGAGCTCAGAGTTCACGTGTGCGTGGACGGCAAAACGCGACCGCACGTGTGCGAGGTCTGCAACAAAGGATTCTCCGACGGTTACACGCTGAAGCGTCACATCGTCACGCACTTGCCCGAGAAGCCTTACAAATGCTCCGAGTGCTCGAAGAGTTTCACGCAAAAGTCGCGTCTCAACAAACACGTCGCCGGTCACGGTCTCGTCATCGAAAAAACTCAGAACGCATGGAAATGCCTCGAGTGCGGCGAGACATTCGACAGTCGCGACCGAGCCGACGAGCACGCGAAGAAACACGCGAAAAACTCGATCGCCCAAATTACCGTATCGAAAATTTATCACTGCGAATTCTGCAACGCTTATTACGTCGACGCGGAGATTCTTCGCGAGCATCGGACTCGTCACGTCGCGGAGAAGCCCTATTCGTGCAACGATTGCGCGACTATCTGCAAATCCTTCGCCGACGCCGTTCCCCACTGGAAGGAACACGCGACGGGGTTTCGCGTCGCGACGCTCTATCTCTGCGACGTTTGCGGCAAGGAGACAAAAGAATTGTCGCTGCTCTACAAGCACAAGCGGAAACGCGAGCATCTGACAGCGCGAAGATCGGAGAACGACGAGAACGAGGCGAAATACGTTTGCGAACTCTGCGCTCGGGGTTTCGGGAGCATCGAGGATTTGAGGACGCACGCACGGGAACAGTGCACGAAATTTCCGTGCGACGTTTGCGGGAGTCTGCTGCCGAGCGCGAACTCGCTGCTGGCTCACAAGAGGCGACACAACGGTCTGCGACCGTACGTTTGCAATATATGCGGCAAAAGTTACACGCAATCGAGCCACATGTGGACCCACAAGAGATTCCACATGGGCGTTAAACCGTACGCCTGCGAATACTGCGATCAGAGATTCACGATAAAGCCCGATCTGGCCGATCACACGAGGAAGAAACACACGCGGGAGCGGCCCTTCAAGTGCGACGTTTGCAACAAGGCCTTCCTCACCGGCTCGGTGTTCTATCAGCACAGACTCATACATCGGGGCGACCGGAGATACAAATGCACCTACTGCGAGAAAGCCTTCACGAGAACCGAGGCTCTCAATAATCATATTAAGATTCACACGGGCGAGAAACCGCACGCGTGCGACGTTTGCGGAAGATGCTTCAGGCAAAAGGGCGACATGCGCAAGCACCGACGAACTCAGCATTCCGTTGCCAGGGACGAATTTTCGTGAAAGAAAGAAAAAAAAAATCGCCGAAAAACTTTTCTCACCCACCGTGGCGGATGGTTTTCGGTGATTTTCTTTTTGTACTTCCGGTGAAATATCGTTATCGTTTTATGAAGATAATCTGGAGATCTCACATTGTTATTTTATTATATGCATCTTTTTTTCATCCGGTACATTAGAACATATTACGAGTTTAAGCACGCGATTCATAGGCGATAAATAATTGAATAATGATAATTGGGTTTTCGTTCAATTATTACGGTACGCGAATGTAAAGTATATTTGCTGTAGATTTTTTTAAAGGACAAATTTGTGACGAAGAAATCTAGATAGAGGTTTTGGAAAAATAGTGGAAGAGCTTTTGGTAAAGGTAAGTAATTGCGTGCCATTCATTCGTCTGCGAAATTCTGGTAACAATTTTATTTACGACCGAACGAACAGGTATTATTTTTACACAATAAATAATTGAATAATAATAATTTGGTTTTCTTCCTCTGTTCTCTTCCGATACCGTTGCGATGAGGAAATATCGATCGTCGATAATTGCACAGCAAGTTGCTCCAAAATGCCAGAAAAGCTTTTGCCCTCGCTCGGGGTCCGTATCGGCGATCGCGACGCCTCAAAGTTCATTAATCGGTAGACTAAATTTTCCAACGTCGGGTCAACGCACCTCTGACTAATCATCGTTGAATGCGGCTTTTGCAACACCGCGACACGCAAAAGGTGTCGAGCACGAACGACAATCCTACGGCTAATAAACGAAACTCCCGCCAATCGCGCGCGCTGGCGTCGCTTTACCTGTGTGCACGCGCGTTAGCAACGAAAAAACGTACACAGGTACACTTGTATACCCAAAGTAAGATGATTAGTGACAGTTGGGAGTTGGCACCGTGTTAAACTGTTCGCCCGCCGAGCCGTGGCACGAGAGTCACTGTCGCAGCTGAGAGAACGACACACGAAAGACAGGCTGCATGCTTAATCTCCTTTCGACAGTTTTCGCTACCTCGGCCTTGTAAATACTAACCGTATATAGATAAAACACGCGATTGCACAGCAGAAATCGAAGAGCCTCGGTCTCGCTCGAGGAAAATTGAAAAATCAAAATATCGCTCCGTCTCTCGCGTCGAAAATATTCGTCGCTGGGGCTATGTGTAATTATCGTGTGTGCGCCTGTGTAGTACCAAAGAATACCAGACAGCAGTCTGCCCTCGTCGAACGACGAAAATGACAGCACCGATACATACATAACGCGCGATAAAAAAAAAATAATCGTCGATAGGCTGAAACCGAGGTGAGTCCCCGAATTTTCTTCGTAACGCATTTCTCTCTTTTTTTTTTGCACTGTTGTCCGAATTACGACGCCTAACACGCGATAATATACACGCAACACGATCGTCCATTGGCATTTCAAACTTTCGAAAGCGAAACGACTAACCTAGATTTTTTTCTGACGTTTCTCCGTTTCACGCGCAAACAATCGACGCTCGCGACAATCGATTCGGTATTATTGAAAAAAAGAAGAGAGAAAAATCGCGACCCTCGTCATTTTTCAGGGTCAAAGCGTCGTCATGGCGTTTCCGCCGTTGGTCAGTTCGACGCCTCCGCCTCTTGACAATTTTGGGGAGTCGGATGACGACGAGTTCGGGGACTACGCTACGGGCGGAATCGATGGTGAGTAAACGACTATCCTGCCGTCAGCACGTCGTCAACAACAAATGTCATTTCAGGTCTCTCGGGGACGTCGGATTCGCCGCAAAAGTTATTGACGCCCATGCAGACGCCGACGCCGTCTGTCAATGCGTCGCCAAAAATCAACGGCATTGGCGATTATTCGCCGATGGATTCGCCGCTGCAAAAGGATCGCAAGCTACGGACGCCGGGCGTCATTGACGAGGATATTATGATTGTTGAAAAGAGTGACGACGACGTGAGCAGCATAAAATTAGATAATAGGACGATTAGCGGTAGTTTGAGAGACAACGACGCGAACGTTGAAGAATTCGCGAAGAATAGCTATCTAGATGTATGCGTTAAGAAGTGTCAAGAGAATGAGAAGAGCGATAATAGCGTTAGACGCGAATACGTTGACAATCGCGCGACGGTAGAGAATGAGATTTTCGTTAACGGCGATGTAGCTAGCAGTAAAGGTAGTAGTAACAGCAGTTTAGCGGATAGCCCGAGAAGCGGAAGCGAGCGTGAAATTGTTCCGAACGACGTGCAAGCGCAGGACGAGCCGGAGCCGTTGAGTCTGGTGCTCGACGATCCGACGGACGCCGACGATTTGCCGGCGAACTTCGACGACGATTTCTACGACTACGACAAGCTCAACGACTCGTTGGAATGCGACAATCGTCCGGTTAACGGAAATATCGAAGGTTACTGCGAGGAGAACGAGGACGAGGAGGACATCGCGACGTTGACGATCAGCGACGCGACGACGGAGAGAATAAGCCCGACCAAGGAGAAGAAGGAAGAGATCCTCGTGACGGCGAACGCGTTCGTCGAACACGACAGCAACGATACGCTCGAGAACGTGACGTCGGATTTCGCGAGCTTCTGCATTTCCGAGGAGAAAAACGCCGAGGATGGGAACACCGAGATCGACGCGGAATCGGACAAATCGGAGAATCGATTGGAATCGAACACGATCGACAGCTTCGCCGATTTTAGCTTCGATCTCGACAAAGAGCCGAACGCTGATTCCGATAACGTTGAGAAAATCGTCGAGAGAAGTCCGAGCCATTGCTCGGACGGCGGGGATGTTGAGAATGAGAAAATTCACAAATCGACGAACGAGGAGAATCCGCCGTTTTTGGAATTATCCGGGAAATTCGATGATTTCGACGAGTTCGCGAATTTCGAACCGAGTTTCGGAAAGTCGAATTGCTCGTCGGACAAAATTCTCGCGGATCCCATCGAGATTTCCGATGTTCCCGGAGAAACAAGCGGAGGCCTCGATCATCGGGGCAACGAGATCGAATTCGCGTCGCTGGAACTGTCTACGGAAGCTTCGCTGCCATCGGCAGCGATCGGGTTCGCCAGCGATCTCGCGGAACATTTGCCCGATTCGTCGTCGTTTTTTGACGATGCGAAGGACACGCCGGTTTATTTCGATGGATCGGCGAAACCGTCCAGAGAAGATTCGCCGATGGACCGCGATATTTTTACGAGTCTGCAAGAGCGACCGATCGATCGGGCGGATAACAACGTCGACAAAGCCGTCGAGAACGATGACGACGATTTCGGTGACTTCGCGGATTTCTCGAACGAGCCCGGCGGCGAAGCCGAGGAATGGGCGCCGAACGTCGCGTCGCCAAAGATCAGTCTCACCGATCGTTCGAACGGTCTCGACGACGATTTCGAAGACTTCGGTGACTTTGACTCGTGCGCCCTTCCAGTAGAGAAACCGCAAATTAGTTTGAAAGATTCTATCAGTCGGATAGAGAATAAGAATGTAAGTTCTTTATTTGTTTCAAATATTCGTTTCTCCTAGAAATTAAAAAAACATAGACTAACGATTAGAAATAGACGCAGTTGCGGTATAATTTCTCGTGGGACTGTTGTAGTTCATTGCAGGGGTATGCGAATAGTGATCGAATCGTATATTCGTTCGATCGCAGCTTTCCTAACTCAGCTTCTAATGTCTTTTATTCTATTTTTTCAAACTCTTCCAATTTTTTTGTACTCCATGCTTTCGAATTATCCGGATTTGAATTTATCTCAAATAGTTTCGAATTTTTTTTTCAACTTTCTCTATTCGATTCGAGGTGATTTATTCGAATATTCGTAAACCCCTAAATAGCAAAATTCGATGCGTGTGACCGATGAAATTCTGATAGCCGTCTGTGTTCCAGGCTTCCAACAAGATCGAGGACATCATAACGAACATGTTTCCGGTAGTGCCGGAGCCTCGCGAGGCGAATTTCCAACCGCTGATCACGGATGCCGATAAGATTTGGAAAAATCTCAAGAGCGTCGAGGAAACGAATGCTTTGTCGTATCAGTGGTCGAACAGCGTCAGCAACACAGTTCTCTTGAGTTCGTTGGGAATCGATTCGCGTAACATCGTGAGTATAACAATGTAACGAGATATGAGAAGAAAATCGAGAATATAATCTCGATCGTCGATGAAAAGATGACTATAACACCGAGAATAAAATACAGGAAAAACAAAATTGCAGCTTTTTGGTCCAAGGTGGAATCCGAACATACCGCGGTTCGCCGCTAATCTCGGCTTCGCGCCGTTGGAGCCCGTAAAGGCTGGCAGCGATTCGCAACAGGCGTCTACCTCGAATCCCAACAAAACACCTCATAATTTCGTTACCTCGGAAGTGAGTAACATTTTTTTCCGGCATTTCAACGTTTCGTAAATCATTCAAAAAAATGTGCTAATTTCTGCGGCATACGACCCATAAATAGGATGATTAATATTAACAATAAATAAATCAATAAATAAATAAATAAACATTTTAGGAGGTTCCAGCTGCCCAGTTCGACTGGAACAGCGCCGGCCTCGTCAATCCATTGGACGCAAGTAAGTATTCTCCTTAACGCAACCCTCGGCCGAGTCTCGTCGTTCGTGACACTGTAATATAACGATATCTTTTCTGTTGTTGATTTGACACTGCCGCCATCCACTTGTCCCGCTTAAACCCTCCTATTAAAACCGTATTGACGTTATGATTAATTGATTTCTGGCACGCGTAATTAACGTCTCAACGTAACGCACTCCCAGGTGGTGGTCTCTCGGCTCTTCTACCGCTAGATTTGTTGTATCCGTTCGATCCACTGCTAAGTCCCCATTGTTCCGCACACTCCGAATCCTACCATCATCACGCTGCCTGTACAAGGAGCTCCATATATTACTGTAAGTCTTGAAGCTAAAGTACCGTGGTCCTTGCACAACACGTTATTACGACATACATACCTATACCATGTAATAGATTTATCGTAGTCTCCGTCCATGAAGTAGAGCGCGAAGCTTCGCGAGCGCGACAAAATCGATTGATCACTTTGGAAACTCGACAGATTCGTCGGAGGCCTCGTTGGCCCAGGAACACGGCCTCGCGGTGCATCAGATCGGCTCGGCTAAACCCCAGCGACCCATCGACAACGCAACGACGAAGGCGCACCGACAATCATCGCACGTATCGCGAATAATCGAACCATTGCCGGGTCCGAGCGGCGGAAATTGGCCGAAGCGAGCCGAGCCCGAAGCGACGAACCGGAGAATCCCCTCGAAATCGCAGAGAACGAGCAAGCCATTCCTCGTAAGCAACACCGCGACGAAGACGAGCTCGTTGCGCTCCGAGGCCGGAAAAACCGAGCGTATTCCCAAGCTCGATCATCAACGCAGCGTCAATCCGAGCGCGGAACACACCGTTCCCGATCGCAACGGGCGAGCGATGCCGGTCAGAGAAGAAACGATCAGAGTGTTGAAACAGTTGCCGGACATCTCGTTCCTCAGTGCCAGAACTCTGCTGTTCAATCCCGAACAGAAGCAAATCGTTCAGGATCTCGGTGCGATGATTAATCGGAAGATGCCCGGTTGAGTAACGTCGGTCTGAATACGAGTTTGAAAGGTGAACGAGAACGAGTATGGACGTGATTAGCGAGTGTCAACGCGCACCCAAGGCCTGTGTATTTCTGTTGGGAATGAGAGAAAAAAAAAACGAAAGAAGATCTATTTCAAATCTGTGTTCAGACCGATCAAGCAAACAATCCTCGGCTCTTCCAATACGATATTCATTACCGTCGGAGCAATACGGCATTTCAAATCGCTCATCCTCACATCGTCGTTCGACCTACGTTGCGGTTTATCGAACAAACGCGCTTACCTTATCCGTCGAAGAAATGGAAACGATACATTCCAATTCGTTCCGCGGCGCAATTGCATTCTCGCGTTTTCATCAACGTTCACTTTTCTTTACTCTCGTTTGAGAATGTTTTTGCGTCTCGCGAAAAACAAAAATAGTACTTATGGTTTGAGGAAAATTAGAGGGGAAACTTTGCTAGCTTACACGTAATGTATTGAAAATGTATACTATTTCGAAGGCACTCGAACATTCTGATACGGCCGTATTTCTAGTCGACGTGAGTTTGTATAAAGTTTAACATATCGCATCTTTATTAATTACCGATATCGTTCAAGTTATCTTTCATCTCGTTCGCGATAACGTTTTTTGCGTTACATTATTGAGAGTATATTATTATATATATATATATTGAGAAAAAAAAGAGAAAAAACAAAAACAGCCACGATTGAACGTTTTTTGCAGAAGAAATGTGCGCAACACACGTGTGTCAATTAATCTTCGATGCGCGCGAGACGATTGAAAATTCGCTTGCTAGGATAATACGAATAGCTCGTAGGTAGTATGCGAGAGAGATTAAGCGTGATAAGCACGAGACGATTTTGAAAAACGTTTGCTCAGCATTTTGTTCTCCGAATCATGTTCCTTGCTGAGCCTTGAGACGCGTATTACTTATGTATATTAGCTGTAAGTGCAAAAAAAACACACACCCACATACACACGTCATTTACTCGAGATGAATAATTGCAATGATAATTAACGTAGTTGATAATTCATTGCTGCTAATGTTGAGTTTGTTATTTGTCGGTGATGAATAGCAATGTAATATATTTTATGTACAATATTGTGGATATCACTAATACATATAGACGCGTGTTGGAAAACCACAATTACGTGATTCAACGTTCGATCGCGTCCTCGCTATTGCATTCGTGTATTTGTAGTGTGAATACAACGCGAGCGCCTTTTGAGTATTCTCAGAGCTGGGCTGGGCAGGGAATTATTTAAGATGAATAATGTAGAAGCGAATAATTCAGCGAACAAATGCGGATTCGGCTTCAACCCGATAATTGGTGGATCCGTAATCATGGTTCGCGATCGTACCTGGCAAAAAGGTGGTGTTTTTCAGAGACGGCTTTTTTTTTATAGCGATTAAATTTCTAGGAAGTAGGACACGATGATGACTACTTCTTTTAGCCAGTAGTACGACTTTGTTATATCCGAGGAAAACCGGCCAAGTTTTCCGCAGTTTCCCTGTGCCCGGATGCGAATGTGATAGAGCAAAGGGGTAAATCGGTTACGAAGACAATCGGAGAGGGCGGGAATTATAAAAGAAGGCTTGAAGGTCAAGGCAACAATAAAATAGTAGAAAATCAAAGAAATTTCGTCTAACTTCTGGAAATCAAAGCACTAGATGGCGTGATAGTTCTGCTTTAATGATTACACAGAACGGAGTGTTGTGCTTGCACTCCATCCCGATAACGAGCGGACCGATCGATTGACGAAGAATCCCGGCTATCGAGGTGATTCTTTTTCTTGCTCATCATCGCTAATTACGATGCGCTGTACCTTTCGGGCTCGAAGTAATAAATACTCTTTTCCGCCACAGGTGAACGGAGAAGAAAAAAGGTCAAGATAAATTAATGAATTGGTTATGTGTATTCGATGGGTTTGTAGATAAGGCACCGATACTCGATCGTTTCCGGGAGCGATAGAAATTATGTCGGACGAGAAAGGCGATTTAGCGCTTTCGGAGCCGCCCGGGGAGGGAAAGGATAATGCGTCTTCGCAAGCTCTCTCCTTGATTGTGAGGTGCGCTAATTTCGCTGCTATCAAACACTCGAGGCAGAGAAGAAAGGATCTCGAGAAGACGCCCTACATCAATCATCCATTGGGTCAGTAATCGCCCCTTACCTTTTTTTATTCTAAGGTAAGCGTGGGCGTTTTCGCTCAACTTGGGCCATTTTGGCCATCCCATTCGAAGGAATAAAACAAAATTAATCAAAATATAGAAAAAAAGTTATTTAAAGACCAATAAAAATAGTTGCAAAGGGCAAAGTAGCAATTAACGGCACATTTATCCAATTTTTGGTTTCCTTGAACTGCTTCTTAATGCTTACAATTTTCAGGCGTCGCGAATATTCTGATCCAAGAGGGCGACGTTCACGATGCAGTCGTTATTGCCGCAGCTTTGCTACACGACACGGTCGAGGACACGGACACGACAATCGAGGAGATAGAGAGGGAATTCGGCAAAAGCATCAGCAACGTCGTGGCCGAAGTCACGGACGATAAGAGTTTGTCGAAAGAAGAGCGAAAATTGGAACAGATAAGGCACACTCCTGGAATAAGTCATCGAGCGAAGTTGGTCAAATTGGCGGATAAGATTTACAATTTGCGGGATCTTCTGATAGCGACGCCAGTAGGCTGGACGCGGGAGCGAGTGGACGAATATTTTAAGGTAATCGCGATTAAATAGAATCGGCCTTGGGAATTATCGGAGTCGTTATCGGCGAACTGCGGTCTTTCAAGGTTGTTTCTTCTTTTTTCAAGTGGTCCAAAGCCGTGATCGATGGATGCCGCGGCAGCAATGCCAAACTGGAAACGGTCATTGATTCGGTATTCGCGGAACACTCGACAAAGACCGAATGCGAATGATGCAAAAACGATGGAAATTAATAGAAATTTTACATTTTTTTTGCATTTATAGAAATATAACAATGTGGCGAGAAACACTCGATTTGAAAGCCGTCGATTCTACGAGTATGAAAGCTCCGGCGAGGAAAGCTCTTTTACTGTTTGAAATTTTCTTTGTAAAACGAGCGCATGTAAGACGCCAAATCCTCGGCGTCTTGTTCGGTAACGGCGTTGTACAAGGAAGCCCGAATTCCTCCCACGGACCTTGAAAGTGGACAACAATTGTTGAGAGATTGCGAGAGAAACATGGTTGAAAGAGAAATATGTTGCATTTTTCACCTGTGGCCCTTGAGCTGTAGCATTCCGCGAGCTTGGGCACCCGCGAGGAATTTCTTTTCGAGTTCCTCGTCGTTGTCGCCGATGCGGAATGGCACGTTCATGCGACTGCGGGCGCGCGGATTCACCGGACACGTGTAGAATCCATTAGATTCGTCCATTACACCGTAAATCTTCTTGCTCTTTATTATCGCAAGCTTCTCCATGCCCTCCACGCCGCCGTGTTCTTTGATCCATTTGAAAACCAGGCCGACGAAGTATATTCTGGAAATGCCGAAAAAATTTGATGAAAAACAATTTTAGGGCGGTTGAGCAGGAAAGTTTCTGCCGAGTATCAAAGTCATTTCGTTACGACTCAAAAAGAGTCTGGAAAATATGACAGTGGGGCGTTTTGTCGAACAATTTTCCCTTTTTTTTTTTTATTTTTTTTTTCTATAGTTTTCTTCGGCACCTTCCATATATTTGAGTTTAATCAGATTTTTATCCAATTCAATCCAAGAAAGTGGTCGCGATTCGCCACTACTCGTACTTGTATCATTACTGAAAGCACTCACTGGAAGACCGGCGGTGTATTGTGAAGGGAATTGTCATTAGCCATTACGGTGAAATTGAGAATGGTTGGGCAAATCGACATCGGACTGCCAAGAATATCTTCTCGAACAATAACCAAAGTCACGCCGGCCGGACCGATGTTCTTTTGGGCTCCGGCGTAAATCACGGCGAACTGCGAATAATTAATTAAACAAATAAGATATTAATAAAAAAATTATGGAGTTGCATCAATTGAATACGAAAAATACTGGTAAATCTTTTTTTTTTACTTTGGAAACGTCGATAGGCCGCGAGAGAATATTTGAGGACATATCCGCGACCAACGGAACGCCATTCGTTTCCGGCACAAAATCGAATTCTATGCCTGTAAAAAATCATCATTATCATCATGATTATCTCGGTAGCGTTTCTCAAAATGAATGATCGAAAAAAATCGCAATTCGAGATCGATTCGATTGTTCTTACCGTGAACCGTCTCGTTGGCGCAATAGTAAACGTAGGAAGCATTCGGATCCAAATTCCAGCTCGAAGTCTCCGGGATATCAACATATTTGCTCGGCTTCGGAACTACCAGATTAACTTTTCCGTATTTTTCCGCCTCCTTAGCAGCCTTTGCCGACCAGGACCCTAAAATTTATCAATTTTATTGCATCACTGAATAAATATTAATCACAATTATTATTACTATTTTTGTAGTCGATTCCTAAATAGTAATAATAATAATTCTATTTTTTAATACTGTAACGATAATTTTTTTTCAAAGTTTTTTGAAAAAAAAAAAAAAAAAACTATTCCGTCGAATTTTATTAATAACATTGAATTATACCGGTTATGATGTAATCGGCAGAGCCAGACTTGTTCATGAGGTTGAGAGGTACTGCGGCGAATATGCCTGTTCCGCCTCCTTGCATGAACAG
The DNA here is from genome assembly GCA_963924025.1 of Ischnus inquisitorius. Taxonomy (NCBI): domain Eukaryota; kingdom Metazoa; phylum Arthropoda; class Insecta; order Hymenoptera; family Ichneumonidae; genus Ischnus; species Ischnus inquisitorius. The sequence goes on along the minus strand of OZ001251.1, from coordinate 5,643,280 downwards.
AACCTTATAGTTGCTCGGTATTTTGCTGGAGAAAAAAGAAAAATATTCAACAGGTTTCCCCGCTGCAATTTGTCTTCCGACGGGGATCGGCAGAGATCGATTCTCGACAAGTTTCGAACGACTCACAGCAAGTCCCGAACGGTCTCCTGGGCATTTTCGATGATTTTCGTGAATTCGCCGGATCGATGACTGAGCTCGAGCACGCTGATTTTCGTGCTCGCGTAAGCGAGCAATTCCTTCTGAACTTCTTTGAGTACCTAAAATATATTCGAGACTCGACGTAATTATTGAATACCGGGCCCGGTTCAACGAACGTTCGTGACCCCCAATATATGCAATATCGAGCTTATCAAGCGACACGTCCAGTGCTCGCGTAACTCTTGCTGTGTCCCTTAGTCTTGACAATATGGTCACAAAACGCTGGTACGATCGCGCGCTCAAATATTTGGTAATACACGGCCAAAGCGCTATCGTCATCGAACGATATTATCTCCGAACGCGAAAACATGATAAGGTCGGCCTTAAGAATAATATTGGCTCTCGATTATGTATGCAAAACGCGCTGACGATTCACTTTCTGTAAAATTTCATATAATTTACGATTTTTTGCATAGAACGCTTTGATAAACCGATTGGCGAAAGAATCTAGTTAGTCGTTATTACTGCTGATTAGTATTATCTCATTTTATTCAAGTGAAACTTGTGTGAATTTTATTTTCGTCGGGGCCTCGAAATCCAAAGAACTTTCACTGGATAATTCTTTTTATATCGGTTATTCCCTACAAAAGCACTTAGATAATTTTTAGAGCATTTGCGATTCCGATATAAATGTAAAAATACATATGTGCGTAGCTTAATGAGTTGATTGATAAAGGAGTTTAGTTTCCTTAACTGCGGCTGCTTTGCGAGAGTGTGGTTATTTTTCTATGAATTATTTCATATAATTGCGAAGCTTTATCGTCGTTAACTAATGCAACGTTTACCTCTTGCGGGAGTTTGGCGGGGCCTGCGCCAAAGTTGATAACGCCGTCGGCGTTTTTCGACGAGTCGCTCATCTTGAATCGAACGATCGAGTCGGACTTTTCGGACTGAACAAGTGTCTGCTCCGCTGATGTCTGTCTCGACTGTTGGCCGCGGCATGCATCTCAACGGCTCCGTAGTTTCCCACTCCACGGCCCGTCCAGATTCTTCCAAAAGTGCCCCATCGGCTGCAGTATCGACCGCGATCGTGAAGGTCGCAACAAAATCGTTTGTCTTACCAGCTCAGCTGTTGTGCATGTTTCGCTTGGCGCTCGAATCAATCACTCGAGAGACAATACAGCGAGGAGCATGGCAAGCCGATTGATTTGCCAGCTGATTGTTCCCCAGCTCCGAATTATAAGTTCGCTGCTTCTTCGAAAGTAGAAATTCGACTTCAGAAATAGATCGAGCGACAAAAAACTGAAAGTCGGAGGAAGGTTTTTTTTTACCCAACAAAAAACTGAATAAAATGTAATTTAATTTTTTTATTTTATAGTTTGTTCGATATAAAACAATATTCTGTTATTTATATAATTATCATTAATATATTAATAATATAATAAATATGGTTTTTCAGGAAATATATATTAATAATTTTCGTTGTTCGCTTCGGTAAAACTCGAGTTGATCCCGACCGCGCGTAATATTTGTTTTGTTAACCAACGATAAGCATCAGTCAATTGGCCTTACAATGATTTATTCGCCTAGTTGAACAAAAAAGATAAGAATGATAGTAAATTCGAAGTTGAGGAGTTTGCTGCGCACGAATGGATTATCGATAAAAGGTGGACGCCGAAGGCAAAAAAGCAAAGAAACAATATCCGCAATTGCCCCATTGGCTTCGGGCATTTCCGAGGCACGTGTTCACCGTTCCGCTCGGCACGCCATAGACCCTTCGAGATCACGCGTTCCTAACATGTATTGGCCGCGTGAGCCCGCAACACGCACGGAAAACGCCGAGTCCGCGGCGGTTCGCAACTCGCGTGCCTGGGCCGTATTCGCAGGGCGGAATCAATATTTCATATATTTATTCGTCGAGCGAGAAACTTGCCGCAACAATGAGAACGAGACAATCAAGGACTCGGTGGCGTTTTTACTTGCACTTTTTTTCTTCGTCCGTGTTTATAAGCGACAAAGTAAGCGCGGGATGATTGCGCGAGCCGCCAGAGGGCGTCGCCATTCGTCTTCCCCACTGGTCGCTCTACGAGGTGGTGACCTTCTTCGCGTCCTCAAACGTCAGTTGCCCACGAGCTACAGTCCCGTGCGGAGCGTCTTTGCTATCATCGAATTTCAACGTTCATCGAATATCTCACCGGAATCCAGGACTCGACAAAGGTAACGTGAAAGTCGCGAGAGATTTACAATAATCGGTGACGTCGTTCGAGACAAAAATTAACGGAACCTCGAAAAACTTCCGATCGTCCAATCGTTCTTTTTGGTTATAATTCGCGTTAATATCTCGCGAAAGTCGAGACGAGCCGACGGAGTTAATGGCGCCCGTGTAGCCGAGTCGGAAAAGAAAAAAAAATTCCAATGCTCGTACGTTACATTAGCATTGCATAAGTACTCGCGCGATGCAGTCGAGGACCTTGAAAAATACATTTCCGCGTGCAATGTACGCGTGACGTCGGCGTAGAAACATTGCGATTTTTTTTTTTTCGAGCTTCCGTTATATTTTCGTAAACTCGAAACGGACTCGTTCGAGTTCGATATTCGCAGAAACGAGGAGATCGCTCGTGACCGGCAAAACGTCGGGTTTTTCGAGTAGCGGAATATCAGCGAACGGACGGGGTAAGCCGAAATGTCGGAAGGTCATGGACCAGGCGTTTAGCCCAGTTTCGCGATCGATCGATCGCGAAAACTTTGCCGACCGTTAATATATATTTTTAGTGCCCGGCCGCCGGCCCTCCGTTATCGTTCGAGTTTCACACACGTTCAATAAATAATGTAACAATAATCTAATAGATTCAATGTTAATTGAGTTGAATTTTTTTTATAAACAAGTAAAACCGTTTTCCGAGGAGGTAGATGAGGCTCGTCGATGCATAATGTAAGTTGACCTCTCGCGTAAGTCAGTCGACATCGCGCGACGTCCTACCAAAGACTCCGCGATCGCGGACTCCACACGGTTGAATAGGCAAAGGCGTCAACTGTCGCGATTGGCCCTCAATGCCGGTGTGGTTGCACGTGACGCGGCGCATGCGACACCGCCTCGGAATTCGCAATATTTTTCTCAGTATCGAAACTCTCGATTCACCGTTCTACGAATGTCGCGAATTGCGTAGGCATGTCATACTTAATATATATAGTATATAATGTAATAACGAGTTGGTAAGAAAAAATATTCAATATATATAATATACTTTATTGAGTATATAATATACATTATATACCTTGCGATACAAACGTATATAAGTATTTATTATTATTTTGGTAAGAAAAAGTATTCAATGTACATTATATACTTTGTTGAGTACATAAGGTACAGTATATACCTCGCGATACAAGCATATATAAGTATTTAATACAATATTCGGGGTATATGTACTATAAGATACTATATTGTATCGAATATATAGTATATAACTTGGGATATAATCATATATATAGAATAGGTGTAAATTTTTCCATAAATCGATGCAGATGCCGATAAGGATAAGGATCGCCCCGTATCGATTAACGTCAGGTGAATAATACCAGACAGACGCAAAGCGGATTCTTAACTTTGTCGTTGCAATTTGGATCACTGTTGCATCGTCCCAAGTACGATACCTACAGACGAACAGGACGAGTGGTTTCACTTCAAGCGGCGCTGCGACGAGTCATTCAATAGTCTCGTGGCTCGCTCCCTCGCGCGTGGTAGATTCGCATACAAGTTAAATTAACACATACCGGTTCACTCTTCCTCTATCACACCGGACCGTTTCCGCGCAAATGTCGATGAACTCAAACCTAAAAAAAATTGAAGAGAATATCTTTCGTGGAAACAGAGGATTGCGTTTTTCTTTTTGCGACGATGAGAAACGAGTGAAATATTATGTGCGATCTGTTATCGGGCTGGTCGCGCACGCCTCGGCGCAGAGCAGACGATCATATCGCTGACGCACGCACCGATGCTTCCGGATTGCGTTATCAACCCGATTCGGACTAGATTGTGCAGAATGCAGACATTATCGTTTGCCATGCATCGTCTACCCTGGAAATGCTACGCAGTGGCTTTGTAGCGATCGTCGTCGTTTGATCACCGGTAGAGGTGTTTTACTTTCGGTAGCGTATATAACACTGTTGCTTTGGAAACGGGGCCGGCCCGACTGCTCGGAAGCGTAGCAGTCGGGCCGGCGTGTTCAGAGGGCGGATAGTTATACGCGCCGTGCAAACCGATGCATTCGCGTATCTGTCCCATCCTCGGAAGACATTTCGTTAGCGCGAGCAACGAAGCAGCTCGCATTGCTTTCGGGACGTCCGCGCGTCCCGATGATAGCTCCAACAGCACAAGCCGCAATAAAAAACAATCACTAATACTACGTATTTTTTCCCCTTTATTTGCGCAGCCAACGAAAATGGTCTGGATTACTACGGACGACAAGGTAACCCCCCCCACATACCTCTTTGCATCTCAAATTGTCTGTGTTTCTCTTGTCGCTTTTTTATATCACTTACTAGCGATATACTTTCTTTATTTTTTCACGTAGTTACGATACTCGTCGATCGATTATCACATCGTTGTTATAGCCCCCTCGAATCCATCGAATTCCCACGTTTGCTCGCACCCCGGGCTATTTTTATGATTTTTCTATTACGTGTTACGAGAGAGGCGCGACGCGCCTGTGCGCGCTCGTTCTTGCGCGTCGCGAATTTATTTTCGTCGAGGACGAGCTCGCACCAGGCTATCGGCGCGATCCGGCAAGGTCGCGTACCCGACCACCGCCGAGAGCACGCCGACGCCAATCTTCAGCGCATTTGTTTACTTGTGTCGTTTATGTTTGGTTTTTTCGTTCCTCGTAATGTCGAACCTCCGTAACGAGTAGATAGTAGAAATAGAAAATTTCGCATTTATCGCCGCGAGTGCTGTTGAGCAATGCCGAAGGCGAAAAAATGCACACGGAGTGATGCTCTCGCGAGTGACCTCTAAACTCGAGCCTAACATCGCCAACATCTTTAACTCGCTCTAATGACGAGCAAGGTCGGAAACGATAAACGCTCCCGGCTTCGCTCGGTATCACTTCTTTTTTGTCTCTTTGTTTCCTGAGCCCGAGTCAAGGCCGTGTCGTATCGGTGATCCCCGCACTTCCGAGTGTCGAAGCTCGCACGAGAATGCGAAAACAAAATAATGCATGGCTATAAGTAGGTAACAAACGGACGAGATATCGCCACTCGTTCTTGTGGAGTCCAGTTCCTTGCACGTCTGCACGGAAATTTCGTAGATCGCAAAAACGGAATTAGAGACGAAGGTCGGTATTTTTTTTTAGTCTGGCGTACGGTGATAGTTGATTTTGGATCATTGGTAGGGGTGTGCGAGTAATTAAAATCGGATATTCGAATAATTCGATGAAATCCGAATAATTCAATAAAATTCAACGAAAACCGATGGGACCCAAAAAAAAATTGCGAAAATAGATAAAAAAATTCTAACGACGCGAATTATTCGAATTTCGATTCGCTCATTGTTCGATTCGATCGAAGCGCTATTCGCACACGCCTAAAGGACGAGCGTCGAGATGGTAATTCATAACTCATCGCACCGATCGTCGTCCTGCGCAAATATAATTTTTTTTTTCAGTTTTACACGCTATGTCGGCCAACAACCGTGAGACAGCCTCGACTCGTCACGAAACATTAATTCTATGAATTTTTTTTTACATTAATTTAATCTCTGTTTTATTATTTTTAATTTTTTACGATTCGCCGCCACTTTTCTTTCTTGTATTTTTGACTCGTTTTCTCTTTTTTCATCGGCTCTAACTATTCGTATTGATAGCTAAGAAGAACAATTGTTTTTGCAACAGATGGCGGGTACACCGAACGTCCAGGCGCTGAACGCCCAGAGCCAGCTGGACCATATGTGCGCCCTCGACGTCGACTCTCACGCGTCCTTCGTTCGACTGTCCGGCATAATTTGCACCATCGGACCGGCGTCGCGATCCGTCGAGATGCTCGAGAAGATGATCGAGACCGGAATGAATATCGCGCGAATGAACTTCTCTCACGGCTCGCACGAGTATCACGCCGAGACCATCGCCAACGTTCGACAGGCCCAGAAGAATCTGTCGCAGCGAAGCAGCATCAACGTTCCCGTCGCCATAGCTCTCGACACCAAGGGCCCCGAAATTCGTACCGGACTTCTCGAGGGCGTGAGTAACAATCTCAGCAATCTCGAAAAATCATAGTCGAAAGATCTAAAAATCTGCTGAGCCCAAATGAAAAGCAAAAAGGCTTTTTTTCACCCTTTTCCGAAGAAAATTATATTTTCAAACTTATTTTCCCCATTCAATTACGAACGAATTATACAAAAAAAAAGAGTGATCACAAAAACAAATAGTTGAGAGATGATTTTCTCAAGTAATCTTCAGAGAAAAAAATTGTATCCAATATTATCAGTTTGTTCACATTAAAATAAATCACGAATTATTTTCTGGACAAATACAGGGCGGAGCAGCGGAAGTTGAGCTGGTCAAGGGTCAGAGCTTCAAGCTGACGACCGACAAGGCTTTCAGTGAGAAGGGAAATGCAACGACCGTTTGGGTCGATTACCAGAATATCTCGAAGGTTCTGAAAGTCGGAAACCGCGTTTTCGTCGACGACGGTCTCATCTCCCTCGTCGTAACGGCAGTCAGTGAGTATATCGCTAATCAATAAGAAATTAAAAAAAAAATCATCGAACTTACCGCTCGTTATTTTCGTTTAAACGCAGATCCGACGGAAATCGCGACGACCGTCGAGAACGGTGGCACTTTGGGCTCGCGCAAGGGCGTCAATCTGCCGGGTGTTCCGGTCGATTTGCCGGCCGTTTCCGAGAAGGACAAGTCCGACCTTCAATTCGGCGTCGAGCAGGAGGTCGACATGATATTCGCATCGTTCATTCGCAACGCCGCCGCGTTGACCGAGATTCGCGGTATTCTCGGCGAGAAGGGAAAGAACATAAAGATCATATCGAAGATCGAGAATCAACAGGGTATGACGAATCTCGACGAGATCATCGAAGCCTCCGACGGTATAATGGTGGCGCGCGGTGACCTCGGTATCGAAATACCACCGGAGAAGGTGTTCCTCGCCCAAAAGTCCATGATCAGCCGATGCAACAAGGTTGGCAAACCCGTGATTTGCGCTACCCAAATGCTCGAGTCCATGGTTAAAAAACCGCGGGCCACGAGAGCCGAGTCCTCCGACGTCGCAAATGCCGTGCTCGACGGAGCCGATTGCGTTATGCTCTCAGGTACGTTAACATTAATATAATCATTTACAACAAATATTTAAAAATCTGTATCGCCAAATATGTGAAAAAATTAGACGAATCGTTAATCAATTATTAAAGAAACACCGAACTTTATATACTCTTTTTTCATGTACGACTATACAGGAGAAACAGCTAAGGGCGAGTATCCTCTCGAGTGCGTGCGCACGATGGCGAATATCTGCAAGGAAGCCGAAGCAGCGATTTGGCAGAATCAAATCTTCTCAGATCTGTCGCGCAAGGCTCTGCCTCCGATCGACGCGACGCACGCCGTTGCGATCGCCTCGGTCGAGGCCTCGGCCAAATGTTTGGCTAACGCCATCATCGTTATCACGACCTCCGGTCGCTCGGCTCATCTCATCTCGAAATACAGACCCCGCTGTCCGATCATCGCTGTAACTCGCTTCCATCAGGTCGCGCGCCAGGCTCATCTCTACCGTGGAATCTTGCCGCTCTACTACACAGGTGAATTATTCTCTCGACGATTGATAAGCAGCTTCCCGAAATATTGGTGGATCATTAAAAAAACATTACTCGGGTATGAAGATCGAATTTTGTCAACTGTAACGTAAACTCGACTAGTTCGATATACTTGGCAAAGTTTGGTAAAATTCGATAGGGAAACCGAAATAATTCGGAAAATTTATATTTAGATTTTTTTTAGATTTTTTTTTTTAGATTTTATTAATAATAGTAGACTATTAATAATTTCTTAGTAGACTGTTGATGGATAATTAATATTAATATTGACTTCTTTAAATTGCAGACCCGCCGCTCTCCGACTGGCTCAAGGACGTCGACGTGCGCGTTCAAGTCGGCATCAACTTCGGCAAGAATCGCGGTTTCTTGAAAACCGGCGACTCGGTCGTCGTCGTTACGGGATGGAAGCAGGGCTCCGGTTTCACAAATACTCTTCGCATCGTGTACGTAGATCACGCGCCAAAGCGCGCTAAATCTGCATGCTCGATTGTCAGCGATTCGGACTCTTACGATCTTCCTTAATTTTCCGTTCTTCGCCACTCTATAGAATGAATTCACTCCAATCGCGAACATTCTTAACCGCATTTCGCATGAATTATTCCTCGAGCTCTGTCGTATTTTCTTATCTCTCACAAAATCTAGTTACTAACGGAGAAAAAATGTTTATACTAACCATTCGTCGTTTGTCTTGCACAATTATTTTAGGAAACTTGTCTGTCGCAATTTTGTTGTATCGAAATAATTAGAATGTAAGTTCACGTTCCCGAGCCTCGTCGTTCTGTGGCCGCGAACATGATGAAACGAATGATACGTTGCACGGTATGTTTTTTCTTCTCTTTTTTTTTTGTTTTTCCAAGTTTTTCTATTTTTTGACCTTGGCTGCCAGTTGTACAATCATGACGCTATCTCTCAATGGTTTTGGGCTTTCGAACTTAACGATATTTGTTTTCATCACCTAAATGGCGCTAAGCGTGCGAGATCTTTGTCGCTGAGTCGCAACGGATTTCGGAACTTTTCCGATAGAACTGAAACTCGTGCGTAACATCGACAAGGGTCTCGCGGTATTTCTGATCGTCGTCGTCTGACTGTATTTTTTTCGTTGTTTGCAGAAATGTTGACTGAGAAGGCATCAACGGGTTTGGTGTGAAACGCAGCAACGCTGCGAATAGATGTAACGATAAAACAGATGTGATATCGGCGGTTGCTCGCGACGAGCGCGATCCTGCGCGGTCGTGCGCTCGGACATAAATTGCAGCGAGCAACGTCGATCAACAGGAAAACAAAAACAAGGTGATGCTGTCTTGCGTAGATTCAGTATTATCGTGTTACAGCATAGATGTATATTACGAGTACAGCGCAAGTCAAGACGACAAATTAAACAAATATTAAACTTGTATAGTATCTAAGTGAGTTTACGAAATAAAAAAAAAGATCGAAATCCTATCCGCTGGCGTTGTGATTATTTCGCAAGATCCTTCAATCGCAGACTCGGAAAAACGTCTGCAATGGACTGAACTTCGAGTCTTCGAACTTCTGGAATTAATCCAAAAATTCTGGATTCGACCGAAGAAATAAAGAAAAATGTACAAACTAAGACTAATTTTTTTAATAAAATAAAGAATGAATTGGAATAATTAATAAAATATAATAATCATGATGATTTTATTGTCAATTTTAGTATTTTTGAATAACTTCGATATTTAATTCAATAATGAAGTGGTTTATGTTTCTTTTTTTTCCATGGCTTAAATTTTTTTTTATCCACTTAATATATTACGCTTCGCGAATTCGCGCAATGCGTGCGAGTTCATTGATAAAGTATAAATTCGATTAAAAAATGGCTCGAAAAGTTCGGATCGCTGATCTGACGCCGGCAAGACTGAGAATAGAGAAAAGGGCGCGCGCGCGCACCGGCGACTCGGAGTTTCGAGATAACTGCGTGTTATCGATCATTCGTGAAAAAATGGGCCTCAGAATTCGATGCACGGACAGAGGGACGAGACTTCATCGATGTTTGAAGAATTATGCGACCTTCGCATAGGACACATTTGCGGATCGGTTTGTGCAGTTCTAGTGGAGAGAAAGCGTTTTGTTCTCCGCTTTCCGAGGCGACCCGGCGCGCGCGCCCTCTTCGTCAATGAAGGCATCGCCGATGAAACAATGCTCGCGTATCTCCCGCGATAAATCGTTTATTCACGGTCTCGTGATCGGCGCTCGCGGAAAGGCAAAGTTTCTTGAACTCGATAGAAACACCGGTAGGGTCGGACGATTTTTCCCGGCGCGACGCGAACTCGCCGCGTCGAGTTACGTTGATTAATATCTCTTTCTCGTGCCACCGCGCGGTTTTATACCTTTCTCTTGTTTCGATTTTGCGAGTTTGTGGGAACATCACAGTTACCCTCCGCTATTGCCATAGCTATCGCGTTTGTCGAATGTATAGCTATATACATATACGTGTCCAGTCGGTGACGCGAGGTAAGCGGCGAGGGCTACATAGGGGAGCGGGCGAGTTAATGACGAATAGCGGACAATGCCGAATGCCCCAATAACTTAATATGCATTGGTTATCTCGAGTAACGGGCTACCTCGCCGTGCACAGTCCACGACGGCTAATCAATGGATCCTTCATATTTTTTATCACAAATTTCCGATGGATATCCTAAATGAAAAAATTCAATGATTTAAAAAATATTGAATCGCTATTTTCATCGCTAACTTCGCGTGCGCAATAAAATGTATGATCGTTTTTATTTTTCACTCAATTTCAATTATTTACTCGATAGTCGTCGATTAAAAATTGTTCGTAATTGATTACGATCTACAACGTTAATTGAAAAAAAAAAACAAGATTTGAGTCGCGATTTTTTCGCGCAGTTATCGTGGCTTACGCAATTTCGGATTTGTGTAGCCACAAAATCCCGAAGCAACGTCACCCGAAACTTATGATAGAAATAATAATAATGATGAATAACAATAAAAGACGTCCGAACACTCGCATGGCCACTCGAGAATAGCACCGACTTTTCGTACCGCCATTTTCGTAAAAACCATTAATGCATACATTAGTTGGTAAACATTTCTGTACACAGTGGGTTACCGCGTCCTACGTCAGTCACCTGCAGATGTCTGGCTGCTCAATGAATAGACCGATTGTGTTTATTCGGAGTGACTAATTTTCAAAGGAGCGAAACACGCGCAACGCCCGACGGCAAAAACCGCTAGAAATATCAATAATTACATTTTTTTAAAAATAATTTCGTGCCGTCGAAATACTTTTTTTATTACCCAATCACTCTCGTTACGTGTTTGGTTATTACACCAACCTAATGCGTGACCGACCGTTTGTAGAATGAAAGCGATATGATTACAACGGATCCCCACAGTCGACATGGTCGAGCCAGTCTATTAGGGTGAGGTTCGCAGCCGATGATGGATGAAACTTGAAATAAATTATGAAAAAGGAAGGGAAAGCGAACGACGCGTATTTGCGCGTCGAGTACCAAGAACACTTGGCAATACACGCGGCGCCCTCGGCGACGATCGTCATGCACACATGTATATATATATATATATATATATATATGTACACACATACATTCTTCTATCTTCGCTGTAGGGACAATTAGTGTACTCAGAGGCCACTCTTGCAGAAATGTTTATTTTAACATTAGCGAGATGGCGCACGGGCATTTTTGCAACCGAGCGGGAAACGTCAAGTCAATTGTTCCCGCGGAGAGCTCGACAGTGCACACGGGTAACGCGACACCCTCGATCGTTCCGTCGCCAACGGTGAGCCTCCCTCTCCCCCTCCCGCGAGTGCTCGTATACACAATAAAAATTCTTCCTGACTGATGGAGTACGCGATCCACCATGGTCACGTGTTCCACTCGTAGCTTGATGCGACCGCGACTACCCCCACCCCCCTCCCCAACCCCAACCCACGCCCCTCCCCCAACCACTCGTTGCACTCGAATAAAATCGAGATATGTTGTCACTCGACTTGGATTTCAAAGTACACGGTATCTGTGCTCATGAGACCACAATGTTTCCCCGTATCTGTTTTCCGTGCACGGACTCCGCGCCGCACGGAATCCAAATGAGAAATGGGAATGGACAATTGATTGGAATTCTGCGGGTGCAGTTCATCGATGTATTACGCGTTCGGAAAATGATTTAAAAAAACGCTAATTGAATTAGGAGTCTTCATTTTTATACTGTATCAGGAATACAATTCCTGGAAAAAAAGTACAATTTCACTTCCAATTCGAGTTTTTTTTTGTATTCGCGATTTTTTTTAATAATGAAAAATGGAAAGATTGTTGAAAGATTATTTGCGAAGAAAAGGGACTCCTTGCACAAGTCCCTGAATAAAGAGGCGCCACGTATTGAAACCGTAGCCGCAATATCTGTTAGTGCTAAAAGGCCATGAAAATAGTCTTACAGTCTTTTTCGATTATCTTTTTTCCATTTCTCGCCGGATATTATCGATATTTCATTGTAACGCGCGCGCGAACGAAGCCGTGCCGCGAGCAACGGAAAAGAAAAACGATATCCCAATATTTTCGTCGACTTACGGAAACAATATTATCGGTAGCACGTGTGGCATTTATAATTGGTGTACGCCACATGTACAACGTGTTGAGTCGAGTCGTTGATAATTCACGACTCCCCCGCGCGTCCTCAAATTTGCACACACAAACTCGAAACTTTCGGCCGAGCGAGTTCGATGAATTATTTCGTTGTAGAATTGGCCTCGATGTGTTTGCACAGGCATCGCGTAGATTGTATCTCGTCGACGATGCCGAAGTTCCGCGAGCGCGTCGATACGTCGTATCGACCGTATGGACTTGATGTTGTACTAATCGTTATAGCAACGAAGTCGACAAACGCGAAGATGAAGAACGCGATTCGCATTTCGCAATTGCTAACCGGTAGAGCGCCGTAGCGATGCGAACTATCGCGCACGAGCGCGCGGGCGTGCCCCATCGGCGATAACATGATTATTTCCTTTTTTTCGCGACCGGTCCGAGTAATTAGTGAAAAGTGTCGAGCGGGATGGAATACAAAAGAATATTAAAGCGTGATGAATCGCCGGTATGACAGTGGGCCGTACAGGCCGTGCGGTGCCGCGCGCGAGCCCCGGACGAATCTTAACGCGGATAATAATTTCATGCAAACAGGCACCTGTTCCCAGGTCGTGTCAACTTCATTATCCTCATAAATTTTGACGCGTAGACCGGGACGAAACGCGGCCAGTGAGAGGTGTGCAGTCCGAGGCCTTAACGAGGCATTAATTTTGAGCGAGTGCCCTCCCCCCTCCCTTTCCCTCTCCGTCGTTCGACGACTCGCAAAGGAGTCACGAAAAAAAAAAAAATTCTCGAACCCCGCGATCTGCGAGAGTTTTTGTGCGAACCGTTTCGATCCCATAAATCAGCTGTTGAACGAACTCAGTCCAATGAAATGCTCGACATGACTCGCCGGCACTGCGCCCCGTTAAAAAAACCTCGATCGAAAACGATTGTATGATCGGTCATGATATTCTATCGCGACGCGTTGCGTTGTCTTGTTCGTATTTATTTTTCGATGAACCGTCGAGTTTTCTCCCATGCATTAGGGGGTTTACATGCGCGCGAGGCGAATCCCCGCAAGACTGAAGTGCGATTGGATTGATGCCGGCTATTGCCGCGCGGTGGGGATAGCGCCACCTGAAGCACGCACACGGCCGACGGAGCGGAGCATAATTCAGGACAAATGATAATGTTTCTCGCCGCGGGTACAAATGAGGGTCAATGAGAAAAATCACCGGCGAAAGAAGCGAAAGATGATGAAAATTCGGTGATACGCGTCCACGTGTATGGTTAACAGTGGCGAGAAGACGCGCGGAGAGAAAGAAATGAGGGGGGCGCGAAGGATCCGGTAACGACGGGAGAAGATCGGCAGACGAGCGCGGCGGGGGGAGGGGAGATCGCGCTGCAACCTCGGCAAGATTGAGCGACCACATAGAAAATAAGCAGAAGACGCCGGCGGACCCATCTCGTTAGTGCGAAGTGGCTCTGCACGCGCCTTCGCCACGATCGCGCCAGTAATTCCGGCCACGGGGTTGGGTGTAGCGTCGAAACTCGCGAAGATTTCGTAATGAAGATCGTTCGTGTATTCTCCATAACCGTGAGGACGGGCGATCGCCGAAGCGTAGGGCGGATAAAGATAGAGAAAAGAGGAAAAAAAAAAAAAAAACGTGGAGAAAAAAAGTGGAGGAAAAAAAAGCGCGAAAGAGAGGTACGCGATGGCGCTTGACCGAGGGATAGTGGAAGGAGGCAAAAGGCGCTTGCGCCCCGTGCACCGCGTGCTTCAAAAGCAGCCACCTGTGCGCGCCCACCCCCGAAGTCCCGCGCGCATCATTTCACCTCCGCGGCGTCCCATATATATATAAAGCGACTCTCGTCGTCGCGGACACTTGGCATCATTATACCGTCGTAAGCGTAACGCCCCGAGATTCCTCTTCGATATCATTCTCGACGAATCGTTCGAATATAATATTTTAATAATCGAAATATTCACCGGTCTTCACACTCGACTAAAACACAACAGAGCAGTGCTCGCTTTTTTCGCGCTCGCGCAACGAAAAACAGAACTTTTACGGCAGACCACGAGTTTCTTCCGATCTTTCGCCCGACTTTGGTAAGCGACTCTATTTCACTGTAGGTGTTCTCATGATTATGTGTATGATTAATTATATTAATTTATCGAGAATTTTCTACGTGAATAAGACTGTTTTGTATAATATAGTATACAATATAGAAGAAGTAATATATAATACATGTGACTATATAAACATATTTTATATATATTTTTTTATATATATATTTTATACTACTCGGTGTATAATATGGGACATTTCTAGTGAACAGTATTACTGTTGCACTCAGTATTATTATTATTATTATCATTATTATTATTTCATATTTTCACGTATGTATTTTTATATGTACATGAACATATATGTATACGCGTATTATTATAATTTTCAACCCGGGTTATTTCGCTTCGCGACCTCGACGTACTCGCTCAATCAAATGCATCGTCGTTACATTGCTTGCACGTTACTCAAGCATAGTAAGGCCCACGGAGAGCCCTCGTTTATGTTTATTTTATGCCCTACTCGGGTGTAAACCTTGCCCCCGCAGCAGCGGGCTTTCGGGCAAAGTGGCTTCGTTGAAAGGGGTCATTAAAATTGCCACGGATATGTTCCGCTGCATCGAAAAAAAAAGAGCTTCGCGTACCTACTGAAAAAAACATCGCGCAACCCGCGTCGCTCGTATCTCGTGAATTTTTGAAAGCAGCGCGGAGGACCGAGCGCGTTGCCTCCGCGAAGTCGTGACGTCGCCCGAGTCGAAGATGATGATCAGTCTCGTAAAAGAAAAAGTGGCGGAAAATTGTTGGTTTTGGCGACAAAGTCGATATTTTTAGAAACCCGGTAAAAGCCCGTGTATCCGAGTGTTCGGAGAGTACAGAGAGACGAGGGAATGGGGGAGGTTTGCTTTTATGCCGTGGGGGCCGCGCGTCTAAGGGCGTGTGTCCGGGTTTTCACCGGCACGCCTGAATACGCAAATTACAGAGCGAAACAGGCGAAAAGAGCCGCACTAGCGTCACTGTACGGTTTGATATACACGTGATCAACGCGTTCGGGCCTGTCTTCGGGTTCCTACGTAGTTACCGTGTACCTCGGCGCGTTTATTTTGTTCTTCGACCTTTACGACCGGAGAGGACGGTGTCGAGTCGCGGCGACTTTGCGGATACGTACAGCGCGTTGTGACTGTGCGAACTCGAGCGTGGAAATCACGGCAAAGCCATTCGTTATCCGTTGACGCTGTTTCGATCAAAATTTTCGTACGATCGTTTTTCGTATTGTCATTATTCGCATTCGCACCGGACGATACGGACGAGAGCGTGGCGCTCGGTCGGAAATTCGGAGAATTAATTCGATAATTAGGCTATAGCGAGGCGGCATTGTCGTCTGTAATGGAGAGCGGCGTAAAAGGGAATGATTAATAATGCCGTCGAGGGAAATGTCGCTCGCACGCGACCCCACCAATAGACCGTCCTACGATTACGTTCGACTGTGAAAAAAGTTCAGCATCTATCACGGTACTAACTCGGCTATCTGCGACAAGCGGGAATATTCGCTATTCACGGATAGCAGACGAAATGCGAAATTATTCATTTTCCACGATTCGAGAATGAAAAATCAACACGAACGAAAGAATGAAGGTACATTCTTCTTCGACAAAGCTTCCTTTTGACAAATCTAACAGATTTACTTTTGATCAATTTTGAAAGACTATAATTTACTTTTGACCTTCATTTAGTCAGTACAGTTCTTTGCGTTTCGTCGTTTTTTTCCAATTAACTCATAAGTAGAGAAATTCATTGTTTACGAAGTTCCTGACGATATTGAGGTCGTTTCCTAAAAAAACTATTTTTTCAAATAGACCAAATTAAAAAATTCTTTTTAAAGTTTTCGACACTTCGTAATTTTTATTTTCTCTACATTCAAATAATCTGCATTGCACAATTTTCCTGATTCGCAATTCGGTTAAGGTTGAAATCGATTTTCCAATTTTTTTTTCGGATTGTCGGTTTTGACGAGGTAAAATTAGCATCGGCTTTGCACTCGCTTTCGGAGGAATGCGGAACTTTGGGCGGGACTGTTCCGATTAAACCGCCCCAATTTATCGACGTTTCGCAGTAAATCCTTTTAGTATCGACGCGGAAGAATGAAAAATGTAAATTCGCCATAGAAACTCGGCTGTGTAAAATTATTCAAGAATTTTTCTCGACTGTATTCGAAGCCCAGCGAGGTCCGTGTAATCCGTGGAAACATATCGCGAGCTTGTAACGAAGAATAAATGATATTTTCGGATCTAGTCCAGCGCGTCGGAAAGCTCGGGGCCTCGCGGGGTGAGGTCGAATTAGCGCGTATAACGTTGAAGACATGAAAAATTGTGTACACCACAAGTCCCGCGGTGGAACGAAAAGAAGATATATGCGTATACATATATCTGGATAGGGATGTACGTGCAGCGTAACCCCGTCGGACGTACTGTCGGGCATTATTAAAATTAACGCGCTTCTCGACTGCCACAACAAGGCACGTAGGTTTTCGTAACGATACGGTCCATTGAAAAAAAAAAAAAAAAAAAAAAAAAAAAACAAACAAACAATAGAAAAAAAAGTGGCGTACCGAGTAAATTAGTACACGCGCCTTAGCGACTATACAAGGGCTACGGTCGTAATTAATCCTGAAACACGACACAAAATTCTATTTCAACGAGAACTTGCATTTTTTTTAATTATTTTTTTTATGTGGTTTAAAAAAGCAAACTTTTGGGATTTTCACAATTTTAAAATTAAACTATGAAATATCAATTTTCGTTAAAACTTCGCGTAGTTTCGAAAATATGGGGTATGTAAAAAATAAAAAAATGAATGTGGTGTTTCTGGTTCGAAATATTGTATTAGATATGGGTTAATTAACTCGACGATCCTCGAACGCCGAACGCGAGATTCACTTCGCTCGTTATTTCCGTTGCGGTCGCTCGTCGCCGCGGCGCAGCGTCTGAATTAATTTGTCATTCGATGATGAATTATTCAGCCTACAGCGGAGATTTTTCTTCCTCCGTGGCGTGTAAACTACTTCACTATAAGTTTGACTGCTCCGTATACGCAACGGGCGCTATCTAAATGGTAATTAGACCGAGAAACAATTTTTTTTTCATATACAGTCAGCGCAACTATATTGGACGAGCGGGAAACTTTTGCGCTCCGTATACGTGATAATTCGCAAAATGCAACTAATCTCGTTGCAGAGAATATCGATAAGGTCGAATGGCGAAAGTCGTCGCAACTCGCGGAATATCCTCCAATGAGAAAAATATAATTACGCATAATCATAAATAAATAAATTAATGAACTCGCCGTAACACATAATTCCATATGAGTTATGAGTATATAATAATTAATACGGTTATGCATCATTACTACTATTGTTATTAATTGCACCGATTAATTATAAAAATAATAACGTTTTAATGAGTGAAAATAATTGAAAAAAAAACGCATTGCTTTATTCAAGTATATTAACGCGCAATTTTGTATTAAGAAATTTTCTTCGAAGCTGCTTTCACGGAATAAAAGAATTTGCTAGCGAAAAAAAATGATTGCATTTTTTGCCGGGAAGCGAAAAGAATGCAATGTTCATTCGGTCGCCAAACCCGACAAATACGCGTCGCGATATTTATTATCGACAGTGAGAATCGCGCGTGGACGGAAATCTATAGAAATTTTATAGAGCGCGCGTTAACAACAAAGGGTGGTGAAATGGAGAAAGAGAAAAAAAAAAAAGGAAACAATGAAATTGTGACGCAACAGCGGCAACCTCTTGACAGAAACTACAATTGCCCAAGAACGGTCTATTGAGCCCGTTCGCGAATATATTATCCGCTATCGATTGTATTAGCTACGTCTATTATATAATAATGCTGGCACCGGTATCCGTGCAACAATACATGCCAATCGTACTGGGGAGGGCGGCGAGGACGGGGGTTGCGTACGAAACGCGGAGAGGGTTGGGGAGGCTCGCGTTACCGGCTAAAATACCAGCATCACTTCAAGCGCACGAGAATTTCGCGTCGATGATTTTATTGAAATAAAATACCTGCATAATGAAAAAATTCCCGAAAATACATGAAGCGACGATATTTATCTCAACAGACTGATAGCATCTGTTTATGATATTTAATTTGTTTGTCGACTTAATAAAAAGTAATTTGCAATGTTAAACAATAGAATTCAATTAATATTATGAGAATAATGAACCGAACGAATCTTGTTGCGAATTGCAGATACTATCGCACGGAATGAAAATGTACAACAACGGTTACGCAAGTTTCTTGATGCTCTTCCTCGTGTTCGGCATCGTCATCGCTTCGGAGAACTATCTGGACTACGGAGGTTTGATTTTATACATTTTCAGCTCGTTAACGACGGCGTTCAGAGAACCGTTTGAACCGAAGTTCAGAGTTCAATGTGAGATTTTCGAGCGAGTGTCGAATGATTCACAATAATTTGAAAATATCGAATAACAATCAACCGTGTAGATAATTAATTTTGCACAATAATTATGCGAAATAAGTCATGATTATTTGTGGAACAATTTTTCTCAAAATGAATTAATTTTTACCATCTTTAAAAAATTGTTATTATGCGAAATTAAAATTTTCCGTATCTCACCTACGGTTTGAAATTCTCGAAATTCTCACTTTGACATAACGATAAATATTACAGAGAATTTCGTTGCATTTTTATCGAAATATTGGAATTTATTTATTACTTTTCAATTTTATTGTTTCGTGAATTGTTATTTGCATAACATTTTATTTAATCGTTCGATCCAAACTGATTCGTTGGAAAAATCGGATATTCGAACACCCCGACTGCAATATTGATAATATTGGTGTTGTTGTTGTAACATTGCCATTGTTATCGCAGTCGATTGGTAATGGATATACGCGTTGCCCATAACATTTGATATTTTCCTGCTTAATTGTGTATTTACCTATTCAAACGTTTGATCGTGGAATTTAATGTATAATAAACGATCGCAAACACGTAGCAGCGTAAACCAAATATTCGAGCTCTATGAAGCTTATTGAACTTTGCCGTTTGAAGTATCGATTAACGTTATATAGTATACAATAACTTTAATAATAACGATAAAGTATCTCGCATGTCTGAAGATAAACGAGCCTATTAACCCAAATATTTTTAGGCATATCCCACGGGTGCGTGTTGCACGGGGATACGTTCCGTTTTTTTTTTTTCTTCTTTTATGACTCGGCACATAAACGCTCATTGCATGGTCAACGCTTGCGAGACGCCTCCCTATATAGCCACTTATCGTAAAGAAGAAGGATATAAACGCGAAGCGTTATAAACAAAAGTTTTTTTTACGCTCATACTCATCACACACGAAGTCTTTTTTTTTGCGGCGGAAACCACCAAACTTGCATAAATTCGATATAAGTTTTTGTTCTCGGAGGAAGCTTTGTTTTGGTGCAAAAAAATTGATTTTTTCAATAAAACGTATTGAATTTGGCGAGAATCGGTGAAACCCTTTAAATTTCATGAATTTTTGAATTTCTTCGAAAAATCGAAACTCGACTTTGAGAATTTTCTTTTAAATCTCGCGCTTCGCCGGGCTTCTGAGTATTTTCAAAACTGCACCTTTAATTTTTATTTACGTACCTTCAAATCTGTGTTAACGTTTATGTTTTTTGTGAATTCTCCGACTAGACGAGACCGCCGACCGGGATCTGGAGAATCTGCGAGAGTTCTACAGAATATTGCTGAGACGCAATTCGATGGAGAACAACGGCGTGGTTGCAACGCCGCTCGAGCATCTCATGATACGAAAGTCCCAGCGATCGCCGTCCCTTCGTCTGCGATTCGGTCGATCGGGACCGGCAGCTCCCGTGAGTGCTTTGCCGTAGTTTCTTCGACGTAGCTCACACGACGACGAATCGGGACACCTTTCGAGTAGTGGCATAATTGAGTAATCGCGTGAAGTTTCGAGCTAAAGTGCCGCGAAGATTTCTCCCTCCTACGGCAAAACTCGCTCCGCTCCGTTTCGTTTTTCGTGCACCCTTCGAGAACACGCCGGGGGGTGCCGACACAAATTGAGTGTAAATTATCCAGCGGGAGCTTCGATGCCGCTTCACGGAGAAACGCTCTCGCGAGTCTGTCGCGGCATAGTTGATAAATTCATCGTAGATACAGACCCGAGAAACGCACCGGCGCCCGCGAGGAAAAATTCGTGGAAAATACTTTTATCCATACTTTCAACTCCGAACGACGAGTTCCTTCGTTCTGAGAGCTCTTCGCTTGTTTTTCTCGTGAATTATCGGCCGGAGGACACTTTAGAGACGCTGCGCTGGCTTCAACAACAGAATATCTTTGTTTTTCTGCGAGCTGCTGCTGCGAAAAAAAAGTTTTACGATTGCGTCGGTGTTCTACCCGCGAAGGAAATGTTACATTTTTCATTTCCGTGTTTTACTGAAAAAAATACGTCGTTCCTTTTCCTTCCAAACAATTGACCTCACCATCGAATCGAAATTTTTCTTTTCTTTCAGACGAGAATCTTCACGAGACCGAGCGGCAATCCATCAGCCTTCGACGATAATTAATCCCCGACGCCGACCGATTCACATCATTTTCGTACCCGGAATTGGCTTCCTTTCTGTATATGTGTATATTAAACATAAGATAAGCGTTGAAACCGATTTAAATGTGTTAAACGAACAAGGAAGCGACGTAAAAAAGTCGCTGTCTTAGAGAAAAAAAAATGTGTGTCGCCCAGCCGGACGAGAAGCCCTCTTTCTCATAATTCGATTCTCTTCCATTCCTCCTCTGTAGCTGAAAAAAAAAGAAAAAAGAAAAGTAATCCACTCTAGATCAGTAGAATCGTATGAGAGTGCGATGTTTACCACGGCAAGTGGCCTAAGAGTTTCCTCCTTCCGAATAGCACAACGTAATGGATCACCGCTATATAAAAATTGTAACGTCGCTCGGCAATCTCTCAGTTTCTTCGACTTTTCCAATTTCCTTATGCCACGGCGAACATCCGGAAATTCATCCGCATTAGCGAGTGTCAACCTGAAGTCGATATGAACAGCTCCGTTGGGTGACGAGTTGTGTATTTATTCCTCGAACAATCTTTCGTTAAGCTTACTCGACTGTTTCTCGACGACGCAATCGTCGGCGAATTAAAATTGTCATTAGTACGATGGAATTGTCATTACATTGTTTTACTCAATAAATGTGCCAAATATTGCGATGCTCGTATATCGACGTGTATTCATCAATTGCCGATATTACCCTCGCCGATACTATAATATTATAATAATAATATACGATATTATTATACGGTTATATTAATATTATTATCACAAAAAAAATATTTTTCTAACGAAATCGCGCGGATCGTCCGACGGAGGCCAACTGCTTCATGGATCTCACGACTTCCTTCTGATCCAGTGTAAGGTTCTCGAGATTCTTGAATTCCGGACGGAGAAGTATCTGAGCTCGGGCTCGTTCCACCGTTCCCGAGAGCGGTGTCTTCAGTATCGCTTGCCAATCGGCCTCATTGAAGTTTATCAAAAACTGAAAAAAAAAAAAAAAATGATAACGAAAATTCACGCACGAAAGAAGAAACCTGGAACTTGAGCGAAATTTGTATTTCTTTAAAAACCTGATCGAACGCGGCTTCCTCGATGTGAAACATTATATAGGGAAGCGGTTTCGAGGCGACGAAGACCTCGCTCCCTTCGCCGAAATGCTCGTGATTTTTTTTCCCCTCTTCCAAATTCTTCAAGACCCAATCGGACGCGCGGATCAGATAATCGTGCGCTATCTGGAATGTTATAATAATCCAATGATTGTTATAATAATAACTGATACGCCCCAGAGCTTTCGGAGCGATCTCAACTTGTGCTCAAAAAAATTCATAATCTCGCAAGTATAAAACGGAATATTAAAAATTTTGACTAACTAACAAATACTAACAATACCAATACTAACTAACTGAATAATTAGTTCATTCAAGAAGGTAATTGATTTGTTGAGCCTTTCTTTGCAGTCAATAAACAACCGATATTTGAGGCGAACTATTTTTTTTAACTAAATTCAGTCACTAGTTCAGTTCAGTTTCTTTAACTATTGAGTGGCGCGTATTCAACCGAGAATTTTGTTACTCCAGCTACATTTTTTGCTCAGTGTAGGGATATCGCTGAAAACTTGTCCGCGGACGCGATTCCGCGGTGAAAATGTTGCTCTCAGGGGCCGTTGCGTACCTTGAGGGATCGTCGACCGACGCACGTGAACAAAAGTTCATCGGTATAAGTCTCGATGAACGCAGGCGTGGCCTCCAATTCCGTTTCCTGCTCGCTCGACTCGTGCGATTTTATCCTGAAACGCACCAGCGATATTAGTAAGATTCTGAGATTCGGAATAAAAACGAAGGTAAGAGTAATGTTAAATGGCCATAAAAAAAAAATCATGAATCAAGGAAAATTAAGGAGTTGAGAGAATATTTCGCCGGTAAAACACAGTTTCCGTTTCTTAACAGAGCAGTCTTGTTAATCTCGCGAAGAATCGGCGATTCATTAGATTTTTCTTTTGAATAAAGTTGTCGAGCTATTTTTGTCCTACTCGCGTAATTCATGCTCCAGATCCTTCCGGATTAATAAAACTGCCCGTTGAATTGCAGTTGCTGCGACAATTATTTCTTCGGATTAATTATTTTCGGCTTCTACCATTGTTCGATGAGACGCAGAAGAGAATCTATTTGATCGGTGTGCTTGTTGTCCTCGTCGATGCTGCACAGAGCCTCGGCGAGGGCGGTGGCCGACGACGATCTGTTTCGCGGATCGAACGAGCTCGGCTCCGACGCGATTTCGTTCACGCTGCGTCGTGGATCGCGTTGAGCCTCCGTCGGCGGTTCGGCGCAATCATCGGAATTGGCAATATCCAGAAGAGCCGAGTACAGCGAGGCGCAGAAGAATTGCAGAATGACCGAGCCGCCGATGGGATGACAGTGAGCCGGCAGATTATCGTTTATCGCCGAACCGGCGCGCAGAACGCCGAGGGGCGCGCAAACGTACAGTTCCGTCAGGCAGGCCAGCGTCAGTGACATTGCTTGGTAAATGCTCGCATCTGTCTGTGGAATTTATTTCATCGAATCAACTCTGAGCCCTCCTGAAACGCATTCGATGCCGTTTATGCCTCACAATTTAGTCTATCGGGTATTACGGGTGTTAAAGTAGTCGATACAGTCCGAGCAAATGTGGGAATTAAGGAAAATTTCGACCACTTCCCAATGAGATAAAAATCCGATAAAAATTATATAAAGAGAATATGCCGAAACGATTGATTTTGCATAATGATAATAATAAAATGTATATTAACAAATTAATTAAAAAAATGAATTGTTTAACAAGTTTTTCAATGAAAAAATTCGTAGATTTTTCTGAATACGTAGAAACTTTTTCGCAATTTTGTTTTTAGCGAAGATTCTGTGAAACTTTGGTACCCGATTGATTCGACTGTTCAAAGCACGACTGCTTTGAACGATCGGTTGTGACGATTATTTTTACCTTGACCGCATCGAGAAGCGTTTCGACGATGGGCATTATCATCGACCGAAGAGGCGACAGAAGAGCGTTCAACCAGGGCGGTCTCGCTTGATTCCATACCTGGAAAAATAATCGCGATTCTCCGACAATGTGGAAAGCGAGCCTTTTTAGCCGCTCGATCGATTCTCTTTTAAATCAACCGGGAAAAATCGAGATACCGAAACGGGGCGTGAGATTTGAAAGGATAAAAAGAACTCGGAAGAGCTCGCTCGCAGCGGGCGGATAAATTAATTTTCCCTGATTAAAAACTCGAATGAACAATATAGTGTATAGTGTAATCGAGCCGATCGGCAATCGAATTATCGTGTCACCGTTACCTGCTGTCTGTCGAGGTAATTGGACCAATTTGCATCTTGTTTGATAGCCGGTATGATGACGTGTAACGAGTCCATAAAGGTATTAACCGATATGTACGCGATGCCGTACAGATATATCGACAAGGGTAAGCCGCCCGGGCTGCTGTTGGCCGATCCGTCGCACGAGGAACCCGTGCACAAAAAACCGCCGCATCCCTCGCTCTCGTTCGCTGAATTCGTCCTCGTCGCGCTCGCACTCTCCGTGTAACCGACGCAACGACGCACCAACGTGCACAGCAGCATTCTCGCCACGGCGCAATCGTTCATGGAAAATACCTACGCTTTATAAAAAAAAAATTATTATTTTTCTCTTTTCGAAAAACTTCTTTGAAAAAATCAAGGATATGAAAAGTGCTGAAAAGATTGTGGATAATAACAATTCCAAAATGTTATTAACAAATTGACGAAAGAATCGACTGCCCAACAAATAACCCGGCAATCTAATTTTTTTGTTCCGAAAATGAGTTGTCCATTTCTATCAGAATTCTATTTAATGTCTGAAAAATTGCGCTTTCTGAATATAAAAATTTGTTGCAAATCCCAACTTTCAAACGTGTCATAAAATTTATAAATGACGCAGAAAACTGAATGATTAAGCGGCGTGCAAATTTAGTTTGCCCGATTTCGTCGCATTGACGAGCGATGTTGTCGCGTACTTTCAGCAATTGCGTCCAATTCGGCTGAGGCTGAGATCGGAGAACGTTGATCTCGAGAATGAGCCGAGCTCTCGGGGACAGATTTGCGTTTTTGCAGTTGGACGACGACAGCGCGGCGCCGAAGAGTTTCGGAGCGCAAATCAAGAGCCACGGCGCTGGTCCGCTCCGCTGTTGCAGTATCGTCATGTTTTCCAATCCATTTCGGCAAGCCTGCGATCATCGACAGCAACGGGATTAACAGAGTCATCTCGTTCCGTCCGAAAGCCAACAAAATTTAAAGCTGCAATGCCAATTCGTCGGGTGAGAACCTGATAAAGCACGCGAAGCGGCGTACCCCGGAGCAGCAGGCAAACGAGTAATTCGCCGCATTTCGCGTGAATGTCCCTCATAACGACCGATAGCTTGCTCGTACGTAATCCAATCAACTCGTCAGCGTCGAGGCACGCCGACAGTGCGAGATATGCGGAACAGCACAAGACGTTGAAGGCATCAGCCCAGAATTGCTCCGATCTCGCCAAACTCGGACGACCCTGCAATTCGGTGTACGCCGTTTTTAACCGAAGGCAACGAGAAACATAAAATTATTATTATTATTATTATATTTTAAGGGCATCTCATTACAGTATAGATTGTACTTTCTTTTTTTTTCTACTCAACGGCATTTCAGTGAACATTATTTAATCTATTTATGTTGTTTTTCTTTCCAATATTTATTTTTATTTCCGCTCACTCCCGCTAGGAAGTCGGCAAAGATTGGCGTAAGAGTTTCCGGAGATTGGTACGAAAGAAAAAAAAAGCCGGTCGCCGCGTCGTCGCGGTTAACTCGATTTTCAAAAGGCCGGCTTTTCCGGCCCCGCGTCTCGTCGCGCTCTTACGTGAATGAAACGCGTGGCGATGATTGATAGCGACTCGTTCAGCATCCCGGCAAAAACTCGCTGAGCCATTTTCGGTGACACGGTGTTCCATAAATCGGCTTTGGTCCCTGAAAACATTAAGATCAACGGTCGTCGCGCACGCGGCGCACAGTGCGAATGATAAATGTTGGGATAACGATCGTGGGGGAGAAAAAAACGAAAGAGATCCTTCGGCGGGCGCTCGGCGTTAGATATAATCGGTGGAGATTGGGCGGAGTGTATTACGAACCCTGCATGTACAGCCACCACATTTGTACCGTGAAGGAGCAGCGTTCCTTCTCGAAGAAAGATTTGTTCTTCTGCCAGCTAAGAGAATCGGCCTCGTTCAGTATGTAGAGAGATATCAATCTGCAGTGCAAATCCAGCAATCTCTCGGCCACGGCTTCCGCCATCTCGTCGTAGGATTTGTAGCACTCGAAAAGCTTCGCGCTGTCGGGAAACGCGCAACAATCAGTCAGGACGATATCGGTCTTCGAGTGGAATATATTTGATTTACATAAATAAATCTGTAGATGAATAAATAAATCACGAATAAATGAATAATTGGAAAAATCCCGGCGTTTGAAATTGCTTAATTACTTCTTCGTGAAGGAAGGTTTGTTGCGTTCTTAGTTACAAATACCACATTTGAGTGGTTGGTTTTGGGCAAGTATGGAACCGTCGCAACAATCAGTAAAATAATTGCCAGTCGAGCCGATAAAGTCTGGTCTTTTTTTTGCAGCCCAATAAACGACGACGACGAGAAACGAGATCGGACTGTACGACTTGGAGTCGAATACTTTTAAAAAAGGCCTGGAAAACGCGTCCAAGGGAAAAATGTTGTGGCGAAAAAGGCCTCTTTTTCTTAGATCCGCATTCGGTACCTCGATTGCTCGGGAATCTTGTCCTTCGACTGTTGATTGTAGCACCATAGACAGTTCCGAATCAAAGCTGCCGCCCCGAGAGTCGCGGTGAGCACGGTGAGATCGGCATGATCGAGCGATTCCTGAATCAAGGTGTGCAAGTGTTCTGGAATCCAATTCAGAGCGATCCTTTGTAAATTACTCGCGCTACGCTCGAGATGCTGCGAACGCTTCGTTGATCCATTCCGGAGTCTCATCCTCACCTAACAGTTGCTCGGACGTGTCGACAACGAGCATAATAAATTCCGAGGGCGGAGTCGTCTTGATGGCGCTATCCTCTTCCCCTCCGGTCGGACATTCGCCCGCGCTCGACGTACTCAATCCTGACGGACGTCTGAACGCCGCCGAAAATTCGGCCTCCCACCATGTGACTATCTTGATCGCGGCGAATGATGCGTGACGAGGGAAATCGAGCTTCCCACCGCTCACTCTCACGCACACCGTTTCACGCAGAACTGTTTGCATCGCCTTTTGAACACAGTATTAAAATGATCATTTTTGTATCGAAATGCTTCTTTTTTTTCAGGTATTACATTTTTTTTGGCTTCTACCAAAAATAATTATTGATATAAACAAATTCGAGTTCAGCAAAAAAAAAAGAATTGGAAGAATTCCCACTCTATTTTTGTTTTTTAAGCATTTTTTTCGTCCAGATTTACTGAAGTTTTTTTTAGGCGCCTTTAAAAAAAAAGTTTTCGAGATATAACTATGCGGAAAATAAAGATCTTCGGTCGGTTATTAAAAAAATTATCAATCGTATCTTAATCGGCTATTTGAGCTGTATTATTTAACATAATTCGTAAGATCTATCGAACTAGAGAAATTCAATCGAAGCTGAATAAAGCGCATTCTTAGATGGCGAATGAGCTTTTTAATGCGCTTTTACCTGATAATATTGCATGTCTCGTTGCAGCAAAATTCTGACGCGATCCACAAGATTTCCATCCTCCATAATCTCCATGGTGCTGCGGTTCGCGGAAAACTGTCGAAGAGGAAAGAATAATCACTGTACCGAAAGACCAAATAAATTCGTCGATAAAAAATGCAAATTCTTCGACCCTCCGAAACATTTATTCTTCAGTAAACTTGACAATAAAATCTGCCATTAAATCGTAATCGTATCGTATCGTATTATAAGTTAATGGGCTCATAAAAAGTTATATGAGTAAAGAAGCTTTTTGGAACTTGAATCGAATTCTCCGAAATCAATTGTGCATCACGATTTATCATCGGCCAGTATTCCTTCATTACTTAATATCGATAATGAAAAATAAGATTGATAAAAAACAAACGTTTTATTATCCTCACAAGTTTATTCGATGTTTTCGTACAGATCGTTTTTATCCCAAATGAACTCGTACTTTGAGTGAAACTTTACCGAACTAATTATACGCATTTGTAGATTCAACAAGATTATTGCAACAATCACGGTTTAGATTCTATCGAATTCTTTCCACCGCCGTACGAACATTCGGTGAACGACGTTCGTTCCTTAACAACGGTCGGTATCTCGTCGTCCAGAAGTTGATGCAACGTTTTACCATCGTGCTTGTAGATCCATTTACCCGCGATAAAGTCGTATCTCTTCGGTCCCGATTTCGGCGACGATAGCCAAATCTGCTTGTTCGGCGTTTGACGATTTATCACGTAGGTTCCGAAATCCTCGCCGAGTTTCACCGTCAATACTCCGTCCTGCAAAAAAGTTTTTTTTTAATGTCGCAAAATCGATCGATTTTCGCGATAAATAAATGATAACAAAAATGTACTATATTCTAGAATAAATTGATGTTACATAATCGAACAATAAAATAGAGTATATATTTAATAGTTTTGTTATTATTATTTTAACATTTTTTGCAGAGTTAAAAAGGATTTTTTAATAACAATTAAATGATTAAATAGATTTAAGTTTTTTTTAAATACAAAAACTTACTCCATAAGAAACGTCTGCGTCTTGCAGATGTTCCGCTTGTTCCATCAACTCGTCAAAGTACTCCGTCAGCGAGTCCAGTGTGTCGTCCGATATTTTCTCGAATTGTCTGGGATCGAGCTCGCTACAATAAATTTAATCTGACAATTCTAATCAACATTGTTCGTACTTACTGTGTATTTTTTGAAATATTCTTCCCTCAGAACTTGACGCACTGACAAAAAAAATTGGATGCTCGGTCGTCAAAGTTTGATTCTTAAAATTCGGTACAAATCTCAATTGTTTTGTATTTATTATTAATAATTGTCTTTTTACTGAAATATTATTTTCAAAGACCTTTTTGTTGGCAGCTTGCAAATTTATTATTAATAATTGTCTTTTTACTGAAATATTATTTTCAAAGACCTTTTTGTTGGCAGCTCGCAAATTTATTATTAATAATTGTCTTTTTACTGAAATATTATGTTCAAAGACCTTTCGGTTGGCAGCTTGCAAAGAACAATAAACGTTCATAAAAATTGTTTAAAGCATTTTCTTACTTTTCGGCCGGATCGCCCGTATTAATCTGCGAACTGAACGGCCTGCTCGTTCTATGACACTGTTTACAGTGACAATTGTTGTAATATTTCACGGAACGTTGCTCGGCATAACCTCGATACGCGCTACCGATCGGTACTTTCGTCTGACAATTGAGATTTCTTTTACACAAATGACTCGCGAGTACTGTACGAAATGACTTGTCGAGCAGGCCTGTTCTACGTATCGTTAGAAACATTATACTATTGTGGATTTAATTGGTATTTGCGTTTGCTATTGATCAAACAGCCGGAGCGGACGAGCGGGTAGCGACGGGTGCGCGGAAACTGCACGTGCCGGTATCGGGCCGAAAGAAAACAACAATCCTCGCAACATTGATACATGCCTTGTTTCACGAGAACTGTTTTCCCATTATCGAGGACTTGCAATTTTTCATGATTATTCGTTTGAAGCGACCTTGGGATATATCAACAGTATCCCCCGCGCGCCCAAAATGCGACAGAACAATTCAAACGATTCAAACGCGAAACATTCGCGAGCGGTCCGAGAAATCTTGACATTTCTTCAAGAGACAAAATTCGAGACGTAAAAGCTTGAAACGATTGGGCGAATGCCGTCTCGTTTTATTGTCAAACTACAGTTTTCTACGATTGTTCAATTGAGTGAGTTATTTTCGATTAATAAAACTTATTGGCCATATTAATCGCATAACGCGCAACCCCTCGCACTACCCGCTACCTCCGCGCCCCCCAACTAACCCCGACAGGTAACGACCTCGGGTACTCACAAAACATTCGGGATTGACCGAAAAGTGAGAAATGAATAACACGTTGCCGTTCGGAAATGTTCGGTATGCTTCGGTGCGCGAAGAATGATGGCCGGGATCATTGCGTATCGGTCATCTAACCTATCCCCTGTCAAACCTCAGTTTCGCACGTACTTTGACCCGCGTATCGGCGATTACTATGTGGTGCGAATGACTCGATAACAAATTGGAGAAGATTGCCCATCGCTGCCAGTACAAATCGATCAGCTGCGTCGAAGACGACTCAACGACAATACAATGGGGAACAAATCGAGCCTACTTTTGCGCGAGGAGGAGATCGCACAAATTCAGGAAGCCACTGGATGTACGTTTTTTCCTTCGTTTATCGTTCGAAACTGAGCACTAGACATTTTTTTTTTTTTGCAAAAAAGTTAAAATTTGCCCGAAACATTGACGTTTGTCGAGCGCGTTTGTCGCACGGCCAACGGCGATAATTCGCTCGAATTACGATAAAATGTCTTGCATCGATTTGGCATTTCATGCGAATTATCTTGCCGCAGTTACACCGAATCAAATCGAAAGGCTCTACAGTCGATTCACCAGTTTGGATCGCGGCGACTGCGGAACATTGAGCCGAGAGGACTTCTTGAGAATTCCGGAACTCGCTATAAATCCTCTGGGCGAGAGAATAGTCAACGCCTTCTTCGACGAGAGCGGCAACGATCGTGTGAATTTCTTGCAATTTATGCAAGTCTTGGCGCTGTTCAGACCGATCAAGAAAAACAATCCCAACACATTGAATTCCAGACAGGAGAAGCTGCGGTGTAAGCTACGCATATATATTTTGAATAGATTGAAATTAGTTTTTTGTTTTTGTAGAAAATGAAAAAATATATATAGCGAGTATTTTTGTTGCAGTTGCTTTTAAAATGTACGATTTGGACAATGACGATCTCATCTCCAAGGACGAGCTGCTTGCGATTCTTCATATGATGGTCGGAGCCAACATAAGGTAAATTTATATTATAAACTTTTTTACAGCGAATTAAAAACAAAAAATTTCAATTAGCAATTACTAAACTTTATGAAAGTTAATTTTATTGATTATTTATTCATTTATTTATTTATTTCTTTTATATCGTCCATTTCGAATTTCCGTTTCGAGATTTTCAACGAATTTTTTTTTAGATGAAACAAATTATTTTCGTACTGTTTGTTCAATGCTCAAAGTTCTCGAATTTCTGTTTTTATCCGCAAACCAGCGATTCGAATCAAAGATAATTTATCGCAAGAATCATGCGAGACTTAATTTATGTGATGTACATTTTTTTGAAAAATATTGTTCTTTTCTCTATCCTCAACTAAAACTGTATTTCCCCAGCGAGGAGCAGCTGAGCAGCATCGTAGAAAGGACGATAGTCGAGGCCGACGAGGACGGCGACGGTATGATATCGTTCGACGAATTCTGCAAAGTTCTCGAGCGAACCGACGTCGAGCAAAAGATGTCCATAAGATTCCTCAGTTAAAAATTGCACTTTTGTAAAAAAAAATGCACAAAGTCGTATTATAAGAGATGGTAAGATAATCGCGAGAATGTTGAAGCGCATTTTATTTTTTTCTTATCGGCATTCGAGTTTTCTTGTTGAGCCGTATTGTAAATAGTGCCTACGTTTCTTTAGTTCCGCTTCGTATTCTTCCGATACCGTTCGTTTAATCTATATCTCTTGTGTAACTCTGTTCTTTCGTTCGTTTTTATGATTATCGATAAGCGTGCGCTCAATTACCGCTGGAAAAAAAGCAACAATCGATGAAAAAATCCTCGACCGTAAGTCGCGCTGAGAAAAAAGATGTATCTCGAAAATAAGAAACTTATAGTTGGATATGACGAAATGAAGATTCGATTATTGTTGAGAATTAAAAAAAACAACAACAAAATCAATCAAAAAATTCGAAATTCTTGAGTTTTTGATTTTTTTTCGTAACGAAAAATAGACTTACGTTATATCCAATTAAACGTTTGTTAACCGCAAATAAACACTTTTCTCAGTGCGGTGACCGCACTAAGTCGAGTTGCTGGTCTAATTCACCGGAAAATTTCGAGGCAGACATAGTTGCTCCGATTTGCAAGGCATGCTCGTACCTTGGTTGTTCCTCGATGTAACCCCTTCGCGTAATCAACAATGATTATCGCGAACAAGGAATATTTCATGATGTGTAGAAATATTGTATTGTATACTGTATAAAAGATTTAAGAAGAAAAAACAAAGATTGGACTATACGAATTGATTTTATTCACCACAATTCTCTCGTGTCCACCGTGTTAGATGTAAAATATGCATTTTTTTGTTTGTTTCTTTATATCTTAATCGGAATAATCAGGTTTTCTTCCTTTTTTTTCGTTGACCTATTGGAAAGTTTGCCGGAAGTTCAATTTCGCGGCAACAATTAATGCGGACACTCGACGTGTTTCCTAATTTTATACAATAGAATCTCCATTACATATAAAAGCACAAATAAGTCTTGGCTACCGAACGTCCATTAGATTAACTTTATGGCCTACGCTGTGGATGAGACAGCCAATTTCTTTAGGTGTTCCATAAATACTTGAAGACTGACGTCATCGGTCAAGACCGGTGCTCCGCTCTCCTAAGAAAAGAAAGAGAAAAATGTTACAATTGGCAATCGCGAAAAATATTAATCCCGAAGCGAAACCATCAAAGCACCGTAGATATCCAGAACCAATTATTGAAAAATCGTAAAATTATATATTTACCGACCGATATGGACATTGTATTACCAGAAAAATATTTTTAAACCAGTTCTGACCATAAAGTAAAGATGAGCGAGTGCTCGAAGTGGGTCCGAATATTTGGGCCCAAAAAAAATCTAATAAACCGCATAAAGTTTGATGCATTCGCAGAAAAATCCAATAATCCATAATATTTCCGAAACGAAGCGCAAAGAAATTAGGTAATCGTCGGTGGAAGTGTAAATTGTATTATAAAAAATTGTGAAACATTAGTAAAAAAAATCAGTAAAAAATATTTGGTTAATAAGCAACGATGGTGATTGTTAATTGTAAACAAAATTTGCCAGTTGAGACGAAGAGCGAAGTGAGTAAAAAAAATCTATCGAATGTATCGATAAAAAAAAGGAACAAAAATACAAAAAAAAAACACACCCCATTGGGCAACGGCGTCCCCTGGTTCACAGGATCATGATGAAATAAAAAATCATTAGTTACGCATGTCGTTGATCACGTGCATGTTGAGACACAGATAACAGACGAATTTTTCCTCGATACGCAAAGTTGAATCGAGCGAACGAGCAATAATGGCGAATCTTTCGAATGTGGCGAAAACTTACCGCTCCGTAGGCGTACATATTGTTGTGCGTCTGACTGGGATTGACTTTGCTCAGGAGGAATCTGGCCTGGGAGCCGCCTTGCTCGGTGTCGATGTATCGCGGCGCGGGGAATCTGCCGCCCAAAATTTCCGCGGCATCGTCGACCGGCGCGGCCAGAAGCTGACGGAAGTTCTCGTATTCCGGCAAATCCTGATACTTCAGCTGTCGCCACTGAGCGATGGTCTGAAACATCGTAAAACACCGATGTTTATCGTGGTTTCGTAATGCGAACGAGACGGGCTCAGAAAATCGTGATGAAAGGACTTTTTTTACAAGAACTAGCTGCTTATCCGTGATCTCAATATTAAAAGCAAGTTTCGGAGAAACTCTCAGGCTTGCAACGAAACGGAAACCAAAAAAATCAACTTTGCGGATGTCGTAAACAACGGTATTATTGATGAGCAGCAAATAGTATTGCGGAAAAGAATGTAATTTCAGAACGTCGCGAGGCTTCCGATTTTTCGATTTTTTAATTCACCTCTCCGTGGAAAATGAGAATTTGGAAGAAAGTGTCCATGAGCAGAATTCTATCGGGTTTGATCGAGGACGTGTCGAGCAACACGGGTTCGGGTGGTCCGCCGAAACCGTAGCTGTACAGAATCGGTTGCACCATAATCAAGGAATTGGTGAGATCCTCGCGCATCAGCATGTGCCTGAAACGATCAACCGATTGTTTAAAAAATGAATCGTTATTATTCGCCACTCGGTAAATGTGAAATTCATCACCGACAACGTCGAACATGCTTTGAAAAAAAATCATGCCCACCTGTAGAAACTTGTCTCGTCCGGTGAGTTATTGAATACTTGAAGAAATTGGGATCTCCTGAGATGATACATGAACTGCGGATAGAGCGAGAAATTCTCCGCGAGTCTGAAGCTGTTGGGATCATCCTTGGCGTATTCGCCGAACTTTTGACACTGCAAATCACATTTTTTTCACTCGATAAAATGAGTTTAACAATAAATCATAGAGATAAAATTAATTTTTTTAATTCATAAATTAAATTTATCAATTCAATGTTATTCGTAATTTCATGCTCACCAATCGGATGAGCATTCTGTCGACCCAACGAAGTACGTCCGGCCCGTCGTCGCTCTCGGCTCTGAAGACCGCCAATCTCGACATCAGAACTGCCGCGGCTTCCTGATCGAAGCCGGCGCTTATGTGATGCAACGACGAGGTAGCGTCTGCCCAGCTGTGAGAATAAAAATTCGATTAGATTTGGCCCCATTCGTCGAGAGCCCGAATAGCGCGTTTATCGCGAAAGGATAGTAAATCTCTTATTTACTTTCTTGCGATAGTAGTTACGCGAATTCTTCGCTGACCGCTGCTGTGCTGATATTGCGTGATGAATTGTATGCAACCTCTGCCACCCTGTGGAATGGGAGCCGCGTGCTGATTGACGACCTCGAAGAACAGCGCCGTAGTCGTCGAGGGTGTTAGCGAGCAGAATTTCCACTGGCACGTCCCGCCGAGACCGACTTCCTGCTCGCCGACGCTGGCGCCTTTGACGCCCAGCGAGACGCACGGACCGATCGCCCCGGAAACTTTGATCTCTCGCGAAGTCTTCACCTCGAGCGTCGCGTTGAAAGCCATTTTTAGATCTCTCTTCGAATCCTTGGTGAACACGCGCTGGAAGGTTTGCTTGAACAGCGACGAATTAAAGGAATCGCCCATGACCATATGACCGCCGGTGGAATTGCAACATTGTCGCATCTCGAGGAGACCCGTCTGATCGAGAGCGCACGAATAGATGTCGATTATGTGACCGTTCGCGGCGGCTCGGGCGGCCAAGCCGTCGTAGTGCTTCGTCGCTTTCTTCATGTGCTTCGCGTTGTCCTTGTGAATGTCGTGATGAGATCTTATCGGCTGACGAAGATCGTCCGTTACCACCTGACCGGGACCCTGAGAACACGGCCCACCGACGAAGAGCATTATCCTGAAAGAAAATGCCGTTTTATCGTCCGTGAAAAAGTGGTACAATGTATAAAATAAAATCTAATACTGAACAAATTCCAATGCAAGAAAAATCTATTTAGAAGGAAACTAATAATTCGAAAATAATTCTGATTATTTGAAAAAAAAACCTAATAATTCGAAGAAAATAATGATTTGCCGTAAAAAAAAAGTTAAAAAAATTACCTAGCGCCCGTATTTGCATAGCTGGCTTCCAGAAGGCCGGTAGCGACGGCGAGGGCGACACCCGTGGATCTGAGCGGTCTCTTTCCGGGGCTCACAGGCCAAGGATCGCGCTGCAATTCTCCCAATAAATCGGTCAAGCTCATGTCGCACTTGTGAACGGGTTGCAAAAATCTGTTCGCCGGCGGTAGAGGCTGACCGGTGGGTCCTCTCTGCTGATTCGGATTCTGTCCGGGAGCGGGTCTGCCGATTCCGAGCATATCCTGAACTTGCTTCGGCTGCAGATCCTTCGTTCCCCGGAAAACATAACTCTTGCTGCATCCTTCGCAGCCCAACTCGTGAACCTGTACCATTTTGCCGAAAGTTATGAGCCCGATCAGGGCGCTCGGCGGCAACAGAGACAGAGACATCTGAAGAGAATCCTTCAGCGCTCCGAGCTCTTCCTCGTCCATGCAAGTATCCACGACCAACAGGAATATCGGCGGCAAGCATTGAGCTCGCTGCGAACAGAAAATAAAATTGTTTTCCATTCGTTCTTTCGTCGAGAAGAATTTGCTGTCAGAAAGTGAGATTTCGGGCAAGAAAGCGAATTCCTCTTTTTTTATGAAAAAAAAAAATCGTACCTTTTATCCGAGTCGATTATTTGTTTATAATAGAGGTAATTTTAAATAATCCTCAAATTCGAATAAAATATTAATAAATAAATAAATTGTTTTACTGTTTTATCGAATAGAAAAAAAATACCATAATTTTAAAAACTGGAGAAGTGACATTTTTATCATGAAGAAAGGGAAGAGAAATAAAGTTAAAATTGAATGTACTTTTAAAAATAATAATGAGCAATAACAAGCAAAATTATTGAATCCAATTTTTTTTTTCATTAGAAAATCCCAACGCCTCTTTCTGCAAAATTGGATAAATTCAATTTACCATGATTATGTATTCGATTGTCGAGAACGACGGTATCAACTCCGCTGGCTGATGCTGCTCCGAAATTGCTGCATACTGAGGAGGAAACTGAGAAAGCAAGGAATAGAAAATCCAATGAATATCGATCGCTATTCCGAGATTTTTACAAATAATTAATATTCAATTTTCTTAATGTATTTTAATTAACTAAAGTAGTTAATCAATTTTATTTATGTATTTTCATTACGTTTATTAATTAATTTATTTTATTTATGTACTTTAATTAATTAAATTAATTAATTCTATTTAACTCGATTCAATTTTTTTTTTTTTTTAATAAATTATTTTTGAGACTTTGGACTACTTACTGGATTTCTCTGGAAACAGAAATTGCACACCCACAGCTTGGCTCTGTAGTCCACCTGACAGAGAGGATTCAGAATAGCTCTGCAGGTAGATCTAGTGCAGGGAACCGGATCGTACTGAATCGGAGGCAGATCGAGGCGTTCCTTGATGGGTTGGTACAGCGCGCCGAGAAGTACGACGAGTCTAGTAGCTTCGATTCTCGAAGACGGCCAGACGTTCCACGTGAAACGAATGCCGTCCCGATCCTCGTTCTGCTGAATGAAATCCTCGTAGGTCGTCATGATGCTAAAAAAAATATTATACCGTATATCGTCAATAATCCTGGAGCGAGAAATGATTATATACAATTTTTTTTAGCCGCTGCTCATCCAAAAAAAACATCGAAAAAATTAGAAACAGAAATGATGAAAAACATGACAAATATTAGGAAAGTTTTCTAGAATACAAATATTAAGAAGAGAGCTGTAAATTGAGCGAAGCGATCGACGTGTCCGAGGAGGAATTAATCACAGCGTGTCACTGTGGCGAAAATGCCGAGGTTAACTATGCTAGTGCTTACCGACGATTCGATCAGTCCAACGGCGCGAATATTCTCACAATCGCGCGCGCGTACGTTGCTCGAAAAATCTCCGTTCGCAGTTCAATTCATCGTAATTATTTCTATTCTCGATTTCGCAAACAATACGTTTATCACGGCGAAGGGACGACAGACGACTTGTGCAGCCGTCATTCGGGCCACGTCACTCGGCGCCGACTGCGAACCCTGCGGACAACTTTCCGAGGCGTGTACGCTACGCAAGCGCTGTAAATCGTCTAGTGTCAAATTTGAGAACGATTTTTTCTACTCCGAAATGAATTATCGATTTATTTAAATTACCGTCGAAAAGCTCGATTTACTTCGATTACAAATGATTTTCTCTTATCGATCAAGCAAACCTTGCATGAATAGAAAATCGTCGCAAGTTCAAGGTCAAATACTTGTCCAAGCGACGATGGTCGCTCGAATTGCAGTAGCGAGATTGCCTTTTTTTTCGACCCTCCGATGTGTTTTCGAACGATCGATTATTGCGTGGAGAAAAAAACACCGATCATACGGCTGGGTGTTGGAAACAGTGATGCGTACGTTAGTATAAGTTAACAAGTACGAATGTAGCGAAACGTTTTATCTCGGTGCTCGTGATGTAACAACGCCTGCCCCCCACTCCGCCGCCGCTGAGCTTATCGAGAGACTCTCGATTGGACTCTTGATCCCGAAAAATTAGCAAAGGCCAGTAGCACTCGTTGCTCGTGCCGATCGACACGATACATTAATTGTACCCGTTCAACTGTTCGAACGACTATCCGACAATGGCTCGTGTGCTCGTGGGTGTTAAGAGAGTTATCGACTATGCGGTTAAGGTACAGTAGACGTATTTTTCTCGTATCCACGAGGGTTCGGAAGTTTCTCAATTTTTCTCACATAACGCCGGAAATAAATATGTTTATCCGTATCGAGATCAGATTCGCGTCAAACCCGACAAGAGCGGTGTCGTCACCGAGGGGGTCAAACACTCCATGAATCCGTTCGACGAAATCGCCGTCGAGGAGGCTGTGAAAATGAAGGAGAAGAAAATCGCCCAGGAAGTCGTCGCCGTTACTTGCGGGCCCGCACAGGCTCAGGAAACCCTGAGAACTGCTCTCGCCATGGGCGCCGATCGGGGAATCCACGTCGAAATTTCGGGTCCCGAGTACGAGACACTTCAGCCCATACACGTTTCGAAGATTCTCGCGAAACTCGCGCAAGACGAGAAAGCGGACCTCGTTATTGTCGGCAAACAGGCCATCGACGACGACTGCAATCAGACCGCGCAGATGATCGCGGGAACGCTCGATTGGCCCGCCGGCACATTCTGCAGCAAGGTATTGCGACGATCCGCTTATCTTGCAGTCGCGATAATTCATTTTCGAACAATATTGAAAACAATATTTGTTAGTTATAAAGAAGAAAATTTCGCAAATCCGTAAGGCCGTTCAAGAAAATTCTTCGTTATTAAGTTACTTTATCAGTTTAGACCTTGTAGAGAAAGCTTCGTAAATGATGTTAAAAACGAAACTAGAAGACGATGTGCAAATCCTGCTTCTTTGTTTTTTTCCGGATCGAAAAAATCGATTTTTTTTTTTTTTTTTTCAAAAATCTTTTTTTAATTTGAAATACTTAAAAAAAAGTATCTCTGATTCCAGACGACTTTTTGTTGGTGACAGAGTTCTCATTGTGCGAGAAAATGCTCAGGTCAAGACATTGGACTTTTGTGAATAATTCATTTTTAAGAACGAAACTTCTTCAACACTTTGTTGTGTTCGGAAGTAGAATATTTTGGGAATTCTTCTAAGTTATAGATTCAAACAATTTTCGAACATTCGTTTCATTAGATTTTCGAATTTTTTTTCGGAAACAAAACTTCGATGAGGAAGCGATATTCGTATTATTCGTTGTAAAACAAAAACGACTCAGCTCCGTGTCTAATAATTTCAAACATCTTTACAGGTCGAACATCAGGACGGTGGTTTGCTCGTGACGCGCGAAGTCGACGGTGGATTGGAAGTCGTTAAAATCAAAACTCCGGCTGTTCTCAGCGCTGATTTGCGTCTGAACGAGCCGCGCTATGCGACTCTGCCGAACATAATGAAGGCGAAAAAGAAGCCGATAAAGAAAGTAACCGCGAAGGATTTGGGAGTCGACACGGCGCCGAGAGTCGAGATAGTGTCGGTCGAGGAACCGCCCGTGCGACAGGCCGGTTCGATTCTCCCCGACGTCGATGCTCTGGTAACGAAATTAAAGGAGGGCGGCCACATCTGATGGGAGCGACGACGATCGGTCGCGAAATTCGAGAATAAAACGAACGATTATGAACAACAAATTCTCTCTTCGGGGGGACCTTTAGTTACATAATAAAATGGGCCAACATCCGTTTTTCTTTTGTACATTCTCATCAAAGATAAAATTGTATATTGTAATATGTTATATAAATTTTTACCGCTCAACGAAACGTTCTTTTTCGTCTACGCAAGACTTTACAATAATAATTAAAAAAAGTAAAAAAAAAAATACACATTATTCCTACAGAGATATGCAATGATTTCATTAATCTTTGGTTAAACGTAACGACGAATTAAAAGAATTCTATAACGTTAAATAATATAATCCAATGGCGCGCGCGCTCTAAATGGGAAAAAACGCTTTTACGCGATTGGACGAAGGTTCTCTTACTCGCGACAGTATCGTTCAAACTTGACCTACACAAACATTTAAAATGGTTCATGCGATTGGTAATTGACGGTCGACACACAGTTCAAGGGGAATTTACGGCACGGAAGTTAGCAACGAAGATTTTTAACATTTCTTTGTTTTTCTTTGACGGGCTAAATGTGGAAAAATAATTAATTCTTGCGAACAGAATTATTTTGCGGTATCAAAGAGAAAAAATCGGAAAAAAGTGATTTCATCGTAGCAACATTGTCAACTTCCGTGCCATCCGAAGTTAGGATATCCCGAAGTCCGATTCGTAATACTGCTTGTTGGCGTTAACGTGTCTCGTGCACATCGGCCTGCGAATCCACCCGCCCGAGGCCTCTTTGTACTTGTCGATGATATAAACGCGGAGACAAATGGACGGTGATAGATTCGAGTAAATCGATTCTCCGAGAATGGGCTAGATATCTAGATTAAGTTTACATCGAGATAATTGAAAAAATGGAATGCCGACACCCGTATACATAGTTAGCTTCGTAGCTTAGTAGTATGTCGTTTTTTTTGTTTTCGCATTGGACGAAGCGATTCTCGCGGAAGGAACATGTTCGATAACTACCGTCCATATTTCGCTGGGAAACCTGGTAGCGGACGATAGTTTGGATGTGATTAAAAAAGAAAATATGCATTCTATCGTTGTCGCAGTCTGCTCGATTGGTTCTCGATTACTCGCATATTAGAATTTTCCAATCGAACCTACTGTTGCTGGTGTGCGTTATCGGCGGAAAAGGCGGCGGATGAAGCTGCCATCCGTCCGGTTCTTGGCGCGCGGACAGGCAGGCTAGGTACGGCACTCTCTGAACTAATCGCGTTACCTCCGCGGCTGGAGGTATTCTACCGCCGACCAATTGTCTCGTGCACGCCGCCAACGAGGCCGCGTGAGCGACGATTAATATATTTCCTAACGTGTTATCGATTATGTGTTTTATTAGACCGTGGCTGCGCTCGTAATACTGAGCGGCGTTTTCCCGTGCCGGCAGACCGTCGACCTTCACGAGGGGTACGTAAAATTTGTCGACGTTGAAGCCCGCCTCGATGAGTTGCTCGGGCGTCATCCACGTCGGCAGGCCGTTCGGATACCAAGCGAGCCATTCGATGAGGCCCGGCTCGACTTTGATCGGTATATCGGAGCCGAGACCCTTGAGAATCTCCGAGAGCGTTTGAACACATCGCAGCGACGGCGAAGCGAACGCGACGTCGATCTTTACGCTCGACGATTTCATCGCGTCGCCGAGTAGTCTCGCCTGTATCTCACCGAGGGTCGTCAGTGGGCTGTCGTTCTGAAAATCTTGAATGTTGCGCGTCGGAATTTTCTTAGGCATGTTGAGATCGCGACGGATGTAGCTGCCGTTCGCCTCGAAACAGTAGGGGATCCACGCGCCGAACGTGAAGTCGACGCGCTCGCCGTGGCGGCAGATGAAAATCTGGCGCGAGGGCGTCGTCGGGGCTTCCGAGGCCTCGATCTGCGGATCGAAACAGATATTTTTTGCAACAAAAGTTTACGAGGAATTGTCGTCGGGTTGTTGATAACTTGACTAACACTAAAATTTCAAAAATGCCTTGTTCGTCTTCTCTACAAGAAACTAAGATGAAAATTTCTTTAGATATCTCTTTTTCTTTCTACTGTCTGAATTTAAGAGACGGGAAAGAAAAGTTCAAGAATTAAATGCAGAAATTGAAAATCCATCTGAATTGACCCGAGTGTCTCGTTAAATGCCCGTGAAATCTTTCAGAATCCTGGTACCCGACTATTCGGACTCTACCACAAGGAACTCTCTAAATTGTTCGGATGCGTACCGGTTCTCGGTCGGTCGCGATGCCGTCCGGAGTGTCGAGAGACTCGCTGGACGACAGTACCGGTGGTTTTCTCGTTCTCGGAATTTCCACGTTCACGGATTCGGCTCCGGTCTCGATCAATCTGACGGTCGCGTGTAACGTCCAAGAGTCCGATTCGGCGGTGCGATTGGTGTGATTCAACGGCAGATATCCAGACGTTCCGGTGAGCCACGACGTGCCCTCGACCCAACCGTCGATGGAAGCGTTGCACGTACCCTCGCCGAGATAAATATAATCGTCCGGTCGCAACTCGAGCTCGTCGTGTTCCCGCGGTGCATGAGCGAGCGTTACCTTGTGAACGTGCGATTCGCGCAATCGCGAATCGCGCGAGTAGAGGCGCAATTCCCAATTGGTAGGCCGACCGAATCCGAGCCTCTCGACCATCGAGCGAAGAGGCTGAAAAAGACTGCTCGGAAATTGATAGGCCAACGTTAGATGCAACGATTTCTTGTGAGCCTCCGCGTCGATCTCCAGACTCGCCAGCTTGTTCACGTATCGCACCGCTATGGATTTCAACCAATCGGCTTGCTTCTCGTCCACGAACAGACCCATAAAATTCGGCGACACGTATGCCTCGAGATCTATGCGATCGGGACATTCTCGCTCGTCCAGTATACTCTCCAACGAATTGGCTACTTGCTCGGCCAATCTATCCGGCGCCTGAAAGCAGTCTCTTTGAGAGAGCCAATAACAACAACAACGATAGCAATAATAATAACAATAACAATAACAACAACAATTATAATAAACCCAATTATTATTTATTGATTAATTTATTTATTTATTAGAGAGAAAAATCCTTGTACAGACTTTC
This sequence comes from Ischnus inquisitorius, assembly GCA_963924025.1. Lineage (NCBI taxonomy): Eukaryota > Metazoa > Arthropoda > Insecta > Hymenoptera > Ichneumonidae > Ischnus > Ischnus inquisitorius. The sequence continues at coordinate 5,600,265 of OZ001251.1, read as the reverse complement.
ATTAGCAGTATACAAAAGAAATAAACAATAAATAAATAATAATTTGTTGATAATTTTTTTTTTTTTTTTTTTTAAGTTAGAATGGGTAAAATTTTGGTACCTTGAAGAAGGAAACGAGAGTTATGTGCGGCATAACATTGTGAGCTCCGTTCCATCCCAGCTCTCTGCTCTCGGTCCAGAACTGATCGAGCTTCTCGGCCAGAGTTCCGGTGGGACAAGCGTAGAGCACATACTCCCTGGGTTCCTCCAAATCGAGAGTGGGATCCCGAACATGAGCGAGCAGCCAGTCCGAGGCCAATTGAACACCGCGATGGCCCGTCGCTGCCAACGCTTTTTCTCTGTTCATCAATTTTTTACGTGTTAGGAAAAAAAACAAATGCATTCAGACGAGGCGAACGTCAGATTGCAAGAAGGCGAATTTTTAAGAAACAAAAAATATATATCGTGATTTTGTATTCTTCATCGAGAATTATTGTGATCGAGGTTTTTTTGTGAAATAATCCAACGATTGGGGCAGTCTTCTTTTTTTTTAACTTCGCCAGACGTCGAGACGATTTTTGACAGCTGTTTGTTTACAATGGCGATTTCACGGGGCTCTCGCGACGGCGAGCGACGGCGACGGTGCGCCGAGTCGAGCGTTCAAACTCGAGAGTTGTTCGTTACTCACGCTCTGACTTTCGGGAATCCGAGCTGCAGCAATATCTCCAACGGGCTCAAATTTTCCTTCGATATTCTCGTGGGTGTCGGATTTTTGCGCGGCGGTAAAGTCGCCATGGCGCTTATGCAGTGCACATCACACCCGGGAGGATTGTCGAAAATAACAACAATAATAGAGACCAAGCGGTGAGCGCCCATTGGCCGGAGGTCGCGGGGACCACGCTGCTACCTTCGAAAGATGGCAGCAAGATGTTTGGGTCTTCGAGGGGGGTATCGAACTCTGTCCCCTCCCTCCTCCGTACCCGCCACTCATTGGCGATGCTCAGGGGTCGGCAAGTACTCGTCGCGTAGAGTGTTTTGAACGCCGAACTGCCGGTTTATTCTTCAAAAAGTAATAATTACACGCGACAAACGACATACAGTGATAACACACGACGGGACCTCTCATTACCGACTCGAATCCGAACCGCATCGACACGGACGCGTTATTTTATTCAAGGTCAAAACTGCGACCGAATTGTTTACATAAATAAATTTTTCCTCGACGCGAAGTGCTCGAAAGATCACTGTTATTGTCAAATTATTTGAGAATGCAAATTTCAATGCGCGATAAAAACGCGTGCGAGAGAATTCTTAACACAAACGAGTCATTGACCGCTGCATTCCTAAAATTGTTCGGAAAAAAAACGAAAACTGACGAAACTCCAAATTTCAATGTGTTTTTGTAAAAACACGCGCAAAACAAATGTTCGCAGAGATGAATCGATTGCCGATGCATAACGCACTGAAGGCGCTGTCGTGGCTCGAGGGAACGTGGCGAACGCAAACGCCAGCGGAAGGAAAATTTCCCACGATTAAACAATTCGCTTACCACGACGAGATAAAGTTTACGTCCATCGGTCAGCCGATGCTGAATTACGAGTCTCAGAGCTGGCATCCGGATAAGAAAAATCCTATGCATCGAGAGGTCGGGTTTTTGAAAGTTATTCCCAACACGAATAAAGTTGCTTTTGTCCTTTCGCACAATTTTGGACTCGCCACTATCGAGGAAGGTACCGCAAGCGACGGAGCGATCGAGCTTCAAAGTACGTCGATTTGCAGGATGTCCGAAGGCACCAAAGATCCAGCTGTGACGCAGGTACACCGAGAGACAAATTATCATTGCCAGTTCTATTTGACGATTTAGAAAAAAATTTGAATTCGAATTTACAAAATAGTTTTCGCCAAAATTTTTTTCATTTTCATTAACATAATTTTTTTTTTTCCAGCTGAAGAGAGAATTCAGACTGGTCGGTGAGGATTTGGAGCAAATTTTGTACATGGCGACGTCGACGACGCCGTCGCTCACGAAGCATCTACACGCAAGATACGTCAAGCAGCCGGTTCAAGATTAGACGAAATAAGTAATATTCTCATCGTTCCCGCGAGGAAATGAAAAGTTCTCTTTTACCCATCGAAATGCTTGTTTCTCATTTATTTTTCTCGTTTGCGAATTCGTCGACGGAGTTTCCCTCGAAAGCTCGTTTGGTTATTTGCCCTGGAGAGTATACCGTCGTTCGTTATCCGTTTTATCGCCGTGCAAATTTTCGAATGCCGACGAAGGAGTAAAAGAAAGAAAAAACGTATTGCTTAACCCGTGGCATATCACGTGCAGCCGAGAGACTCGGGCCACTTAGTTCCACCCGCTTTAACTTAACGAAACCGGAAAGGCGCATTAAAAAGTCTCGCGAAACGAAATTTGCAACGGACACGCGAGCCGCCTACGCGCCCACGTATTCGCGGGCGAAGCGACGGAGCGCCCGGCGCGCACCGGGCGTTTCGTTCGTTCCGTCTAGCGCGATTGTCGGGCGACTGCCTAATCGGTATAACTTCTCGAACATCCATAGTTTCACTCCCCAAATATATATCTACCGAAGTATTTTCGTTGCTGGGGATAAAAAAGAACTTTCGCGATTCAATAAAATTTCTCTATTCATTGAATTGCTTGCAAATCTTTTTTTTCATCATTGTATCGATTATTCATTTGATTATCATATCATTCCCATTATTTCGTTTAGTTTTCCAAGGCCTTTACAATTTTTTTTGCAATGTAAACAATATTCTCGAATCAATTTTGTTTTTTTTTTTTTCATTTTTACTCAATCGTTTCCAACTGATTGATTCGAATTTGAATACGGCAAAGATATGTTTATTTGGTAAAAAGAATAAATCGACAGTTTTATCGTTCGATCGAATTTTTTTTTGTCCGTCGCCCGCGCATTGTTTACTCGTACACAACGATATTGATAGCCGTTGGTTCGTGGGGAATAGGGCAGAACCGAGGGACGAACGACGCAGAGACTCCGGGTAGGGGATGGAACACCTGTACATATAAGCCGGTAAGCGCGTATCGCACCCCTATACCGGGCGCGCGTTGCGATGCCGAATGCGACAGTTGCTCGGTGCTTCCTGAGACCGAAGGGTCGGCTCTTGTCCCGCCGTTACCGCTGCAACTTATTCATTATTCGTTTTACCACTCGTCGCGGAAAAACGCCACCTTCGTTTCTGTATTCTCGATTGAGTAATCCTCGATTCGTTTTTCTTTTTTTTCGTTCGCGTCATGTTCGCGAGTTAGTTTCTCGCACGGTGCACGTGTCGAGGCGAGCTGATTGTTTAACTCCGTAGCGAATATGGCTTGAACACGGAAGCGGAAGATGATCCCACTGCAAAACGGCAGCGATTACTACAAGAAGATGCTCGAGCTGCAGGAGCGTCTGCGTAGAAGGTAAAATGACTCTCCATACGTAAATACGATTCGATTTATGGAAATCGAATAATTAACTTCAATTTCGTTTTTTCTCATTTTCAGCGAAGAGGAGCGTATAAGATTGGAGGAACGTTTTTCGTTGCTGGAACACGAATCGCGGAGTCGGTGAGCGACGTCGATAATTCCTTTTTTTCGTAACTTTAAACAATTTCTCACGAAAGTAATGAAAAAGCGCACAAAGTTTCATCCCGGAGACGCGATAACTATCGGAAGAGCATCGTACTCCAATAATAAAAATATTAATTTATGTCTATAAACAATTAATTGGTATATTATAAATAACATAATTTATTATCATTTTCTATTCAATTTATTGATACGTATTCATTTCTGAAATATTTTTTTATGCCTTTTTTTAACCGAGATACTGAAGAAAATGCACGAAACCTCATCATCGGAGCGCGGTAATTGCACGTAAGAGCGCATCGCGACATCGTCGTCCGTATTATCGATCGCTCGGCGACGCTTTTCGTATCTTTCGCCTCTCCCGAGGAATGTCCGCTGATCGATAATTCGGGAATAGTCGCGCTTCTGGTAATGCCGTAACGATACAAATCGTCGGATGTAACGTTATTGTAAATTCGGCGGGCCGAGCGGCGCGCGGGCGGCCGCGGATACGCGTGCAGACGGTAGTCGCGGTGTAAAATCGATTTTGGACGACAAGTCAAGCCTGGTACCGGGAGCACGTTTGTATCGTGAACAATATTGCGGCTTCTGCCGCGGGCGCGTACCGCACACAACGTTCAATGTCAATCCTGGCGTGCCTCCAGTCGTTTAGTCGATCACTCGCATCAACCTTGGCTTCCGCTGTTTCTTCGTATTTTCGGCGGCGTCCTTGCCATCGTTGTTTTATCTCGGCATTGTACGAAATTTCGCCCTCGAGGACACTTCATTCTTACGACGAAATCTCGATCGTCCGTTGTTTGACCTGTTTCATTTTTTTCGTCGTTCATTTTTTCACGGCAGACACGAGACATGCATCAACCGACTGAGAATGAGATACATAGAGTTCTTGGAGGAACAGCAGGCGCGGGACGAGCGAAATCACAGGCTTCTGGGGGCACTGGATCGCGTCGACACGAGTTTGGCCTTGATGTCCGCCAAAACCGACAGACTCGGAGCTCTCAGAGTGAGTCGGCCGATATTTTCTTGTCATCGGCAATAACCATTGTTCCAGAGGCGCTTACACGCGAGTGTTCCCAACTAAATGCGAGATTCCGTGAGAATTTCGAACGTTTCCCGATGGCATCGAAACTCGAAAGATCTGGAAAAAAAAATTCTTTATCGCAGATGCTACGAACATCGACTTGGCACATTATGATATCTAAAAGTTATTAAGAAGTTGCTTCATTGATTTTTTTTTTTCAGATTTTTTGTATGTCGCGAAGCGCCGAAATTGTGATCGAATCGAAGCTTTTGGTTGGGATGTGAAATGCTCGACCGTTCTCACTGAAAGCCGGATGAAATAATGTATTACGATTTTTTAGAAACAGTACGAAGCGTCGATACTGTCGGCCTACAATAATCGAACGAACGGAAGCGTAACCGGCGACAGCGGAGTCGCGAGTCAGAACGACGAGAAGCAACGTCGAAACAGCTGCCTAAGCTCCGGAAACAAGAGCGCACGTTTCATCTCGGATCGAGCGATCGGCCAGGCTTTTGGACCCAACAGAAGCGCAACGGGCCCGATGCATTCCTTCAATCAAGTACGCAGCGATCCATGCGCTAACTGGTCCGGGCCGCGTTACGAGCATTCTTCGCTGATTGGATCGGCGCGTTTTCCTCAAAGCGCCAGCCTACCGAACAAAAATCCTGAAACTCTAGCTTCGTCGCTTAATTCCCTCAATCCGAGAAGATTTCATAATCCGAGAAGCTCCATCGATCGAGAACCTGTTCCGCAGAGTTCGGCTCACGACTACCGATTATCTTCGCGGTTCGTGCCGGAATACTCGCAGAGAAAGCCCGAAACCAAGAGCTATCTGTCCGACTGGCGTGAGGCGCCTGCTGGAACGGTAGTACGAGATCTCGCGAATTCCGGTGCCTACGATTCCTACACAGCGCCATCGAGATCTTTCAACGAACCTCCCGGCCATTATCCCGCTTACCAACCGGATCGGCTCGCAGCGGCGAGACTGTCGATCGCCAATTCGTCTCGCAACGAGTCGCCAAAGCCTATCATCGCAAATACCAATTATTCCAGTTCCGCGAAGGACCGTTCGAGTCCCGCGAAACAGAGATCTTACACGAGAGTCACCGACATGTTGCGACAGGAGCTCGGCGAAGAGGAGGATTATCTCGACAGCGCCGTGGAAAACGAATTGGAGCGATACATAAGCAAGATTCGCCATCTTCATCGCGAGGCCGATCCCCAGAGCGTGGAAGAGCTCGATCACGAGCAGAACACCAGCGGCGACTTGTTGAACGTTACACTCTCCGACGACGGCGTCGATCTCTCGGCGGAGGACAAGCCGCGAGTGCGATTTCCGCAAAATCTCGAAAACGTTCTCGAGCTCGCCGACGATCTGGCGAGACGAACCAGCGAGAGCAACGTAGCCAAGGATAAGCTTCGCGAAAGCGTCGAAGCACGGACCGGTGCAGGTGTCCGCGATTCGCACGACGATGGAAGCTCGACGAGAGCGTCCAACCAATTGACGTCGTTTAATCCGAGACTCGGCCACGACGGGAGTAACGAGAGCGTCTCGTTACTTGCCAAGAACGGAATTAGCGCAAAGATTGCAAAAGACGACGCCGAATTAGCGACGGAACAGCGTAGAAATATTGAGGATGTTGCGAAAAACGCTCGAAATAGCCGTGATATTCGCGTCGTTAGCGTCGACTCGAGTGGAATTGACAAAAACGACGAGAACTTCGCCGAATTGGAAATTCTCGAGGAGGAAGAAAATCAAGATGTTACAAACGTTCGTGAATCATCGATGGAGGATTCTCCGGTCCTGAGGAAACTCGAGGATGAGTACAAAGTTCTCGTGGGCGAGGTGCGCGAGACCGAGGATCATATGCGCGATATTTACGAGGAAATGGAGCCCTGGAATCTCAGCGCGCTGGAGAGAAGGGTTCAAGAGATAATATTGAAAGACGAGGCCCAGGACAACTATGTTCGAGAAATCGAAGATTCGCCAGCGATGCCCGCGCAAGACGACCCAACAGAAATACAGCCGAAACATTTAAACGCCGAATTCGAAACTACCGACGTCTCTAAAGGAAATTCAATCGAACCGATGGAAAGTCAGTCCATAATAATAAACGAAGCGGCATCGAGCCCGAAAGAAGACCAGCACGAGAAACCGGCAGCGATTAATCGATTAACCGAAGATCACAGACAAGAATCGCGCGAGAAGGTTCAGGAAATTCCAGATCGTCTCGACGCTGATTACGCCGTAACGGGGACAGAGGAAAATCGGGTTCAACCCGAAGAGTCCTTTGCTCAAAACGAATATCCTGCGGAATCGGATCCCCAGTACGAATATGCGAGTAACGAAGCGTACCAAGGGGTTCCGGGCGATTATCAGAACTACGATCCGAACGCTGTGCAGTACGAACAAGATCCAAGCGCTCAGTATCTCTACGATCAACAGTATCAGGCTGCCTGTAACGACGATTCGAGTGCTCAGCAACATTACGTTGAAGATCCCAATGTTCAGCAACAATACGATCAAGATCCGAATGCTCAGCAACAATACGATCAAGATCCAAATGCTCAGCAACAATACGACCAAGATCCGAATGCTCAGCAACAATACGACCAAGATCCGAATGCTCAGCAACAATACGAGCAAGATCCAAATGCTGTCCAGCAATACGATCAAGATGCGAATGCTCAGCAACAATACGATCAAGATCCAAATGCTCTCCAGCAATACGATCAAGATCCCGGCGCGTTGCAATACGATCAAAATCCGAACGAGCCTACGGAATATCTACCGGATTCCGTTCAACCTTACATCGTCGATTCCGAGCAGGAATACGCCGTCGATCCTAATCAGCAGTACGCAAACGCGACAAATTACGAGGGTTACGCGGTCGATCCGAATCAAGAGTACGCGACGAACGTCGATCAGCAGGAGTACCAGCCGAATGAAAGTTATCAGCCAGGCGACGACGGGGCATATCCGGTTTCGAGCGCCGATTACGTTTATCCGCAAGGTCAAGAGTACGCGAATATGGAGGTCTACGACCCGAACGCTCAGCCGGCAGCCGACGGTCAAGGTCACTACGAGGGAGCGGAGTCATCGCAGGCTTACGAACCGCAGAGCAATTTCGATGGGGAACAAGAGGAGGGCTCTCGCGACGAAGGAGCAGTTGAGACCAACCAAACGGACGTCGAGGAAAAAAACGCGTCGCAAAAGGACGAGAAGAACGCGAAAAAGTCCAAAGATGTGATCAAGTCCCTCTTGGACTCGGATACGGAGAGCACCATCGAGAGAAATGTATCCAATACCGAAAGCGATTTTGACTTCAATTAGCGCAACCTGCGGCCGAAAGACCTCGATAACTCCCGTAATTTTTCGTTACCATTAGAAATAGTTGACGAATTGAGAGTATATATGCAACCGTGTGTGGAGTAAGTACATGGTGTAATATAGTAACTTATTAATAAAATTAATGATTTAATTATTAACAATATTTGTCGAATTATTTTTACTTAAATTGAGCCAAGTTGTTCGAAATTTCGAAAAAAAACGCACGACCTTAGTAATTTCTGTTATTCCTCTTATTGTTAATTAATAATGGATTATTTATTCATGAAAAAATAATTCATCCGCGAATCGATTCGGACCGGTTTCTGCTCGAGTCCAAATTCGCTGTCCTTTATTCAATTATTACCATTATTATAATAATGTATTATTATTAATGCATTTTTTAAAAGTATTATCCAGTAGTTACATGTTTCGTACTCGGAACGGGAGTTCGACACACGTCGGTTCGTCGAAAAGCTCGATTCGAACCATTCCGCGAACCGTCGGCGAGAGCATGCAACATATACACATTATTCGGATATCGATTTTCACAGAGTGCCAAGCCTGCGCCAATGAGGCCGACGCGTTCGCGGTGGCGAACAGCACACCCTCTGTGCAATAGTTTGCGCTCTCGAGAATCCCGACCACGGGGAAAAGATTCGCAGACTATCGCGTCGAGTCTATAGCCCAGTGTCTACCATGATATGTGACGTTTTCGCATAGGCCTCTGCGAAGCGGCGATACGCGAGCTACTTCCTTCGACGAAGTTCCAGACGTCTCTGCGAGAGACGTCTCTTCTCACTGCCGATCCCCACACGCATATCCAGGCATACGCACAGTACTTTAATCCCCCCCTCTATTTCCCCCACCGCCCAGATAGTTTGTACGTTTGACACGCTGTTGTGCTCGCCGGCCTAGCCTGGGTCACAGCTGTTATTGCTCGCGCGACGCACGTCTCGTTCGAACTTCCAGCGAATTTCGTTCCTCGCATCGCTCGCTCGCTGTAACGCTCGACAGATATCAATTCGACAATCGTAACTTTGTCATTCGAACTATTCGAGTTTTTTGTTTTTCTCTTTCCACGTGTTACCACGTTACTGTGCTTGTTCCCGTCGACGCGGTTTTTTCATCCCGGAAAAGTGTGGAAGCGCGTTTTTTTCCACGCATCGGCGCTGTGACAGTCGCGTACGCGAACGCGCGCGATCAGCGTGGATCGCGCTTCCGAGATTCTTTCTCATTCGATACATTCCGGGGTGTTCGTACAAAGCAGCGTGTCATAGTCGGGAAGTGGCCGCCGACAGCTCTCGCGCACTCGTATCGCGTCGTATCGTCGTCGCTCGCGAAACTCTCGCAACCGCAGGCCTATCCGACGAATGCGTCGTTTCCCGGGGGTTATCAGTATATCAGTTCGCGACAATCCGTCGACAAGTGGTCGTTCTTTTTTCGAATACAAAACAAACGTGTTGTTCGCGCCAGTGGCTCTCATCGGGACAACGCTGACAACGGAATCGGGTGAGTAATAACGCGCGTCACTCGACTATGCGTTTCTACGAACGCATCGCTAGAGCGCTTACGAACGGCGATAAAAATAAATTGTTTTTCCCACGGCTCGGCGCCGACGATGCGCCATAGGTCAGCGTTTGATTCGCGAAAATTCGACCATGCTTGATTTCGATGACAGAATTGCGCTTACTTTCGATTCGTTAGTTTTCACTCGGAACAATCGTTGATGTCAATAATTTCGCATGTATGTCTATCGATTGAGTCTAAAGAACGCGATTGCTTTGCGATTGATAATGCGGAAATTCGAGCATGTTTGATTATAAGGACGGAATTGAACTTCCTTCCGATTCGTTAGATTCGACTCAGAATAATCGTTGAAATTAATCATTCTGGTATGTCAATCGATCGAGCCTATTTGAATATTTTGGCGTGTCGCAATAGAATCATCGTTAATCGCGCGACGATAAAACGCGAGTTTTCACACCGGGGCCATTAATAAATCGTATCTTGCGTGCTGACTCGTTGCGTGCTGAAAACGAAAACGCGCGATCGAAACGGATTGCGGACAAAGGAATTTCGAAAGCCGAAGCGACGATGAGTTTTCGATTCGAAAATGCAGTAAAAAAATATTTTACTGAAAAAAATTGATTTTTTTAAAACACGTATAAAATAATTTTTTTTTTTTTTTTTTTTTTTTTTTTTAGATTCACCAATAGGCGTATCCACACGATAATGGAAGACCCGGTCTCGATGAACGGGAGCAAGGATACGAATGGAACAACGGGCGCGGGAATAGCCGGGACGGCCGGAAGTCTCTATTATGAGCTCGAAGGGGATGCCGACAGTTCGATAACTGCGGGCGACAATGCTGATCATCAGCGCGATCGTGAGTTCCCGATAACTTATCGATAATTCGTCAATATTTTGTCAAATACGAAAGGCCTCGCTCGCGCAAGTCGGACGAAAGCGCGGAGGTGCAACCGCGCGACTGCAGCGAACGATCGATAGGCGAAGTTATAAATGTGGTGGGAGGACCATGAAAGGGGGCAATATGAATTATCGAGGGAAATGCGCCAGTCTCACGCAATGGGGCCAAATCGGGCAAAATGGACGGCGGAAATGTTTTTTTCTAACAATTAGGTGAACAGATAAATAAATCAATTGTAAAACCGATGAAATGGTTTTTGTTTGTTGGCTGCTCGATTTACCGAACTGCGACGATAGAAATTGTGATTAGTCTTCGATACTTTGAAAGGACGAAACCATGATTTTTTTTTCGTTCGTTCTGTTTTACTTTTGTTTTTTCGCTCGAAATATTTCTCGAGAATTACATTTTTTTTTGGTAATAAGCAGTTTATTTCTTTGGATTATAGCACTGCGTAGCAACTGTGTATTTCTCGGACGGTCCGTTTTGCCCCGTTATGGCCCTACAGTAGACTAATAGAGTAATAAAGTTTCCCGCGGCACTTCGGGGTCAGTGCGGTAGGGACTGTTTATCGATCTTTCTACATTAACGTCAATGAGCACGATGGGGGCTACTATACTGTTAACGCCGCCGCGACTCGGCGACCCTTCGCCGTCACCTCAACCCTGAAATTACTCAACGACAATTCAATTCTCCGGATAATAGTCATTAGTTATCGAGCGAAGCGTGGGAAGAGCGAGAGGCTTTTCGTCAAAACGGAGACAAATACCTAACGCACGAGAAATGTACTTTTCGCTCGGCCCTTATTGTTATTTCTTATTATTCGCAGATCAAAAAAAAATGGTGCGAATTAAATTTGCACATCGTTTATTCATTTTCTTTTTAATATCGTTTACAACATTGAGAATATTGAGAATTTATCCCTGAACATATCTTGTAAATTTTCGCTTGATAACTGAAAACGTTTTCAAGTTACACAGGTTTAAGTTTTTTGACTTTGTCACACCCTCACGGCTAGACTTTTTTTTAAACTGATTTTCCAACGTTTTGGAACATTTTGAACACGTTTTTAATGAGATCCCAATTTCTAAAAATTAAACCAAAGCTTTTTCTACGGGGAAGCAAAATCATGTTCAGTCCACTCAAAGTTTGCGATTTTTCTTTTTCTCTTTATCCTCCTTCGAATGAACTTGTTCGAGCGCAGAAAACGCGGCGACTTAGTTTTATTTACCGTCGGGATATGCACTGTTGTACGCTCGTTGTGTACGCCGTGAGGATATAACTCCGGGCCGAGAACTACGCGCGTATAGTGTACACGCGAATAGAAACAAGACAACCCGTGTGGTTTGGCGGTCAGTAATAGATCGGCACCTCCGCCGCGTAGATGTCTTTTACAAATCGACGTTTAACTCTCTCTTGATTTGTTGTCTTTTCCGCAAAAAAAAAAACCAGAAAAAAACATCAACAAAATTTGGACAAAAATCTTATTCGTCTCTCGTTCGAAGAGCGAAATCGCCGAATTCTCGCGGTCCACGACTGACCGGCGTGAAAGTGAGACTGGTTCGAGGTTCCGCGTGCGGCAACGAAGCGATAAGAAGCGAAGAAATTAGCATCGATACGCGACACAATTGTAACGCTTTTACTCCGACTTGACGAATGTCCGTGTTGTTATTATCGATGCAATAGCGAGCCTACTTCGCGCAGTCACAGTCAGTCGGTCTTGAATTGAGAATCGCGAGCGACGAAACTCCTCCAAAGGACAAACCGCAGTGTTGATAACGATAAATAAAAAAAAGTTACGAAAAAAAATAATAACGATAAATAAAAGAAACTTGAAAAAAAGAAAAAATGTCGAGCAGAGGAGTAACGCCCGGAGGAACCGAGAGTTTTCTGGGAAGACACCATCACCCGAATTTTATCATCGAATCGGACGAAGGTAAAATTCTCAATTATCTCCGTTTCCATTACGTAAGATTCGTGGCCTTGCCGCTCGTGCGACACGGATCTGAAGTACGAAAACGCGGTTAACGAGACTCGAGGCGTGTTTTTTTGTCCGGAAAAACCGAGCTTTTTTTAAAAGTTCTTCGAACGTCGCGAAAGATCTGCGCGCTCGATTAACTGGCTCGCTGACAAAATAATGTTGAGGGCTCGAGAATGAAAAAGGCGTAACTGACCATATTTTGGGTTTAAAATAACGAGCGATACGCCCTTCTGATTCTCAAGCAGTCGATATACGAAAATCCAGTCCGGAACGAACCTTCGACGGTGCAGGCGCTCATTTTCGTCAAAGATGTTGACGCATTATGAATCGCCGCGATGCGAAACGATCCGAATTTAAATTCGCTCGAAGATCGCTCGAATTGGAACTTTTTTTCTTTGTTGTTTTTTCATAAATACGATCGAGATTAGAAAAGTCGACGGTGAAGAAAGAAAAATGGAATTGGCGAGAATTTTACGGAGGTTTGAATGAAAATAGTGGAAGGAAAATAAACGGAGAGATAACGAAATGCAACGGCGTCGTTAGCTCGTTGCCAAGATCGTAACCGCGAGCCGGTGGTATTGATCTCGGTCGCTGTGCGAGTAAGCGACAAAGACGCGGACCGAGTTGCACGACGATTGGACCGATGGTTTCTCTGGTGCGATGCCAAAACCTGATTCACCGCGCAGCCAGAGTCATCGTGCTCCGAACTCCCGATGGAAAAGTCTCCCGAGACTATCGGAGCGCCGAGGAAACCGTTTGAAAAATCTTCCGATTTTGGATGATAAAGAAATTGAGTTACAGATTGAGAACAATTGAATAGTTTGAGAAATTTGAAAAACAAACAAGGAAATAACATTAGAAAAATCTAATAAGCTTTGAAAAACTTGGAAAAAAATTTATGAACATTGAAAAAAAATGTGTCCAAAAAAGGAAAAAAGTATCCAAAATTTGAAAAATCTGAAAAAAATGGAAAAGTGCACCTTTTTGAATCTATGTTCTTAAATTCCATCTCGCAAATTCGTAAAGTTTTGCGTTCGGTTACAAAAATATTTTTCTCGGCTATATTGCCATTTTTTCCCGATAGCCCGTTTTGCCCCGTTCCGTAATTAGACAACATTCATGCTCACAGCCTTTCGATCGGACGAGCGCCAAGCTACCGGAACAATGTAAAAGTTTTGTCGTGCCATCGTCGCGAGAGGTTGTTAGTCACCTCTCCCGGAATTCCGCGCGAGTCTCTCGGGCGGGGTAATCGCGAAAATGTAAATGTAACGCGACGAGGTGAAAAAAAACAAGCAGCCTGCCTTTGAGCTTCGATAAATATTGACCTTGATAAAGAGCGATTTTGTGCCGGTCGGTGGCGAGGCTAGTTTGCGCGACTCGGCGTTAACGTCTGGACGAGCGAACCGGCAAATTTCTCGTCGTTCTGCCTTCCGCAACGTGAAACTGTTGTCGCGCGCGCGCGCGCTCCTCGCAATTGTCGCTCTGGAGCGGTTGTGAATATGCACACGTGCAACGAATCCCTTTCCCCACCCGGTGCGCGCGTGCAGCTCGTATATCTGGGTCAGCGTGGTAACGAACGCGCGGGCACGCATTTCTTTACCGGCGCGTTTATGCTTTAACGAGACGCGCTCCCGTCCGCCGTATCGCGCTCCTTTGATCGTACTGCTCAATAGCACGTGGAAAATTTCCAAAACTGATAATCAGTCATCTCGAATGACCGCGAGATTCTCAGGTGTCGTTGAATCGTATATGACCGAACTCCATCGTCAGAGCCTTTGCCACACTCTTCGAAAAATAATTCATTGGATTACCTCGTCGATCGATGAAATACTGTCAACGAAACTGTTGCGTAATCGTTTCGATATAAATAAGTTTCAAAAAATTCAAATATGAATAATTTAATTATTATTATTATTATTAATAATAATAATTAATAATTAATAATAATAATAATAATGATGATGATGATGATGATGATGTATAAATCTGTAAATTTTATAGAAATGTAAAATTAGTTTTTCAAATATTATTATTATCAGTATTTCCGATTACGATTCGTACTTGTTTTTTGTAGTAAATAAATAGAAAATTCTTATGATTAGTATTCTAATATGAAAGTAAACTCTTCGGCCAATCGCCAACGCCGTTGGCAACAGGGGTTGCGACATAGTTTATCACCGTGGCTCATAAACACGGCTGTTGATCGACCCTGAGAGCGAGCAATTATTATTATTATTTTTTTCTTCAATTAATCAAAAACAAACGATTGGGTGACTCTCTTCGCTTTCTAACGGGGCGTTTCGTTTTTTAATTGCAGGTAGCGAGAGTCCGATATTCGGATTGGACGGCGGAGCGGCCGGAGCAGGAGGTTCGAACGCTCTCAGAATGATCGTACCTTCGGAGCTTCCGAACGAGATCTCAGCGCCGTACGAGGTTCCGCAGTTTCCCATCGAGCAAATTGAGAAAAAGCTGTTGATTCAACGCCAGTTGACTGTCAAGTGAGTTCCGCGACGTAGATTGCTACTTGTTAAAAGCGAGAGAAGCGAAGGCGAAAAAAAAGAAGAAGGAAATGAGCGCGAACGAAGAGCGTTAACGATTCTCATTAAGCGCAACGAGATCGCTTCATTCTCGTACGCCTCGAGCAGGCGCGTCGACGAACCGTCGAGCGTCGCGCTAAAAATACCTTGCACTACGGTGCGGAATGCTAAGATTTTGTTTATTCGATTGTGAATCCATGAACGCCGGAGTGAAGCGCATTAATCGATTGCGAATACTTGTTGACTCGCGTCTCGAATGTTTATCGGCGCCGGAGCGTTGCTCATTCGAGTTACAGTGAAACCTCGAATATGCCTTCGAAATTGTTCCTGAAACTTCCCTGGATAACATTTTTCTTATCATTATTGTGCAAAATCAATCTTCAACGCCTACCATATGGAAGATTTTCTTCAGATTTTTATCCCATTGAGAAGCGTTCGAAAATCTCTTTCAATCTCACGCTCGACCGAGCGAAGGGAATCGAAGTTTCACTGTACGTACACGCATGTGTACGACGTCCAATCGCGGAGACTCGCGGCTGTTTCCCAGCTCGACCGGTGCGGCGGGGAGAGGAAGGACAACTCGATGAACGCTTTCTCGAATTGACGGTCTGGACGACTCGATCCGACCGACAGATACGCAAGACCCCGATCTCGCCACCGAAGCAGCAGGTCGTTTTCTAGAATTTTTTCTTTCTCCGAAGCTATTTCGAATTCCTCATTTGTCGAGGCGCCCGCGTGCTCTATCCGGCATAAGCTGTTCTTAATCTTTCGAAATAAGCTGTTAAACCACTCCGATCATCTTCTATGTATTATCGTAAATATGTCGTTTTTTTATTGTTAATATTACTATTATTTATAAGCAAACAGCGGCTGATATTTATCCGCGGCCTCGTATCGATCGTGGCAATCGTAGGTCGGCTCCATCTCTTCTGCCCGTTGTCTACGTCCGGCCGGCGGCTTCTCTTTCTCCGCGCTCTGCATCGAAATATAGGCAGTATACGCGTTACGCGAATGAGAGTGTACACGGTAAAACGACGATCAATAATCCAACCCCGCGACACATCAATTACGAGGCCAACGCTAAGTCACGTTTTCGCTCTTTTCCTTTTTCTTACGCTCTCGACCCATCGGCTACGCAACAACAGAACCTAATTTCATTAGCCTTCATTGAATACAGATATACATAGGTTTTTTTTCGAAAATCAACTCAGGGAATAGGAGAATGTTAAATGTAGTTTGAAAAGGGGAGTTCGATCAATTGAAACAGATTTTTGGAAGCAAATTGCGAAACATGCTGGAACTTTGTACTGAAAAAAATTATTCTTTTACATATTAAACAAGCAATTTGTGTGATTGAGGTAGATCGGGGCCGAAGAGTTCTTACTTTGTTTTACGAATCCAATGGCAATTGTTGGCGAAACTTGAGGGCAACATCGAAAACCACCAAAAGGTATTTTTTTCTTTCGGGTCCGATTTGCGAAAACCGTCGATTTTCGGGATTTTCAAACAGCGATTTCTTGGCTTTTCGATGGAATATCGACAAGTCTGAGGCGACCATTGCATTCAGCGGGAAAAAATACACAAAATAAAATTTTTCCTGGATTTTTCAATCCGTTTTTTCAACCTGTTAGAGAGGGATGAAAAATGGCAAAAAAGCATCTCGAAGGGGTAGACCTGCAAATTTTTGACGAAAATCGAAAAATAAAAAAAATATATTCTTGCTACGTATTTCCATATATTTTCTCGCGCTGAGCTCGAATCCGATGAGAAATGTTCCATAAAGTTCCGAGGAATGCCGGTAATCATCAAAAGATATTTTTCTTTCGCAATATGAAAATATTCATGGCTAAATATATTTGATATATCGTAAATATATTTCGCGATATATTCGTAAGATAAAAAGTAATTGTCGAGAAATACTATAAAAATTAATATGCGCATAAGTATGCATTTATTTAAAAATCCGTAATATAAAATGTTGCATGGAAAAATATATTAGATATTCTCGTGGATATATTTCGCGATATATCATTTTCGCCGTATCGTGACGGACCGAAGAGACGGGAAAAAAAAATATAAATAATACATCAACGACGCACTCGAAAGCTCGGGGGCTTCGTTAGTAGGGATGCGTGCCACCAGAATCTGGAAGTTCACCGATCGGCGCATGGTCTGCGATACTCGAGCGAGTGCGACTCGACGGGAGTGCGGAATATACACGTACGTACGGTGACGGGGCAAAATGAAGAGAAACCGAGAGGAGCCGAGAGAAGAGAAGGGGAGGAAAGAGAGGAGTGCGAGAGGTGGACGAGCTCGCGCGTTACCAGAGAGTGAGGGGTGGCAACCGGTGGGTGATGTCAGTGCTTGCGCGAGCGTCGTCACGAAAGGACGGAGTTTCAATCCCATAGATACGACGATAACGAATCGCGAGCCACGGTCTGCTCCAATTTTTCCGTGTATATTCGTCGTGCGATCGTCGGTACCTTCGCGACATGGCCGAACGTCGTGACGATTCACGACCGTTCTTCCGCCTATTGCGATAAAGGGAGATCGTCGAAAGACCGCGAAGACGATCATACCGTTCGTTCGCGAACGTCCGCGGAGACACGGAAATATGTAAACTCAGGAATTCGTCGCAACACTCGCTTACTCCTCGGATGGTGCTCATTTCAGGATTTACAAAGAATTTGAAAAAGAATCCTTTCTTCAAGAATACGCGCTGAAATCGGCGTTTTCGATACCGATCATGAATCGTCGATAAATCGATGAGATTCGAAGAGACAAGTGCCTTAAGAGTGCAGCGCCACATGGTCCGGACAGTTCGAATGTCGTTGAAACAACGTTGACTCAAAATCGTCGATTACTCTTTAATCACAATACTGATAAGAGATATGAAGAATTTTTTTTAACAATATTTTCCAAACGATCCGAGAGATCTGTATATATTTTTATTTTTAGTAGCGTTAAATTGATAAGAGAATTAAAAAATAATAGTACGATGTTCGCGTGCGCCATCGACTCGAAACGCTGGCTGAGGGACAATACGATATTGTTGAGGTAATTAAAGAGACATGCGTCGATCGTTCGCACAGTAATGATGCAGTTCGGCGTCGCACGTGATAACGCGATTGAGGGGAGAGCGTTTAAACTTTTAAGACACAAAGCGCGTTTTATCATTTATCATCCGTGCCAAACGTCGTTTCGAAAGTTTCCCGTTCGCGCGAAAGAAATTCGTCCGCATGTAAGGACGCATTGAAGTTACATTTTTTTAAACAGAATTTTTTTTATCTCTAACGTTTGGCCTGCGATTTTTTACCCGATAAAAAATTATTATCAATAAACAATCGCGCGTTGGCAAACCGATTTTTTGCTATTTCGACTCGAACAGCGTGTTTATTTTTTTATCGATAAACAAATCGAGAAACCTACGCGAGTGTCCATAACTTCCGGTATTCTGATTTTCGAAACTATAACAAAGGGCGAAAATAACTCAACGTTTTTCAAAATACACAAACAAAATTCTGTTTACAACAAATAATAATTTTTTTTTTACAATCTTCAATAAATTTGTTTACATTATCAATGAGCCAACGCGGAGGCTTAACGATCCGATTCTTTTGCGTCAGTAGAAAAGCAAAGAAAACACGCTTTGTTGAAATCTTCCGAGCCTCGCGTTGAATCACCATAGCCGGTGCGCGTCGGCGAGAGAGGTCGATTCATTATCGCGAACTGTGCCCGACGTCTGCGGACCCCCCGTTATCGCAAACATTTCGGGAGCAAACCGATAACGATTGAACTCTCTCGGAACCTTTCGACGCATACGTTCGACGCCGAACCTCGTTCGCTCGGCGAAAGACACGATGCTTCGATTTCTCCGACGCTACAATGTTTGAATAATGCAGCGCGAGTCGAATTGAGCCGAGAATAACTTTTGGAAAAACAAATAAATTGTGTTACAGGGCAGCGAAGGATCTCGAGGAGCGCCGGAGTCATTACGAGCCGTCGTTGGGTCCCGGCGTTCCAGACGACATCGATCATCCGTTCACCCTCGAGGAGAATGACTTCGTGCCGCACTTTCAGAGAGTCTCGATATCCGGCGAGGACACGTCCGGGGTGAGTCTCCGACGGCGGCGACGCTTTGCTAAATCCAGCGACAATTCGGATGGGGGACCTCGGCGCGGCTCTACGAAGCGAACGATGTTGTATCATAATTGAATATATTCGAAGGAATCGAGAAGGCACGGTAGCCCTTTGCGTTCCGAGTCGAAGCCCCGCGAATGCCGGCTTACGTTCTCACACCATTTCTCGACGTCGTTTCTTCGCGCTTACGTTCTCGTATATAACACACAACCCTCGCACGCGGAGTACACCGATTGACCTATTGCAGGGCCGACTATACGACGGAATAAGCTCCGATAATACCCTCGATGAATCACGGTCCTGATCCGAGCTGACCTTGTATCTTGAGTCGATTTGCCTCCGGAGCGAATTACTCGATTGCCGATGAATCCGTGACGATTATGGAATTATACGACATTAGGATGAATAAACAACGACATTTAGCGGCCGCGGAACATCCGAGCGTCCAAGGCAATGTTGTGCTGGATATTCAGTTTTTAGGGGAGAAATTAGTTGAAGGGCAAGGCGAGACCTTTCGTCAGTGAATCACAAGATAACAGCGTTTAGAGAAAGAAAACCTTAAAAGTGCCCCCCGGGCTGATCATATATTTGTCGTAGAAACGTGAAAACAAATTTTATTTTTAAAGCTGGGAGTTTCGTTACAGATTCTGATATCTTGAATTTCGTACCTCAGAAGAAAAAAAAGCTTTAACGTCACCAATTAGACATTTTCTGTAATATTTTGCCGACTTTTCGTGAATGAAGTTTCACTGAATTTCAGTGTTAACGAAACTTGTGAAGAAGAGAAATGAATTAAATGATCGGCCAGTCAGTAAATGGAAAGAAAATAGCATTTAAAGGAAGAAACTCATTAAAGGGACGTTCGAGCAACTAGTTTTTCAGAGTTACGGCGCTAAGAACATCAATTTTCCTTAACGATAATCCCAGAAGTTATTAACGATACCAGAAAAACAATTATTTAACTGACCGTCCAGTAGCTTATTTTTGTTGTATAAAAAAATTCGTAACTTTCATTAACTTCCATTGATCTGTATAAAACAACAGCATCTGAAAAAATGTAATTCCGCTATTTCGGAGTTTAAATATCTTTATACAAAGCTCTTTCACGAACAGAATAATGTACGCGCTGCGTGAACTCTAAAGAATACTGCAAAGCAAGAACGCCAAAGACTTCGGTATTCAGCATTAACATTTTTTTTCCTGGATATTCTGTCGAAGCATTGAAAAACGCGTTACAGTGGATGTGCAGAGTCGGGGACATATGTCGGAGGTCAAGTCGCGGTCAGCCGGTCACTGCAGTCCACCGCAATACTCTTATTCCGCTCCATCCCCTTTAATTCTGCCGAGTTTTCCTGCAACTCACTCCCCTGTGTGGTAGTCTCGAACCGTTCGATAATCTTACGTCCGTGTCTGCTCGAGATATGGACTGACAATGTAATAACCGAATCCATATATTCCGAAGAGTGACAGAAATTGGATTTAAAAAATTGTTTCAATCTTGCAGATTGTTATTATGTATTACTGAAGTCTAACACACGTCGTCTGTTTTTAAGGTGCCCTTGGAGGATCTGCAACAGGCATCGCAAATGCTCGTCCAGGCACTGGCTATACGAGAAAAGTACATGAACAATTCACGACAAAGTTTCCCCTCGATAACGTCGAGATTCTTGAGAACCGCCGACAAGCGGCCGCTGAATATCGACGACGAGGTTCAGCACGACGACCGAATGGCCATTGCCGGTGGGTTTTACGGACGAATAATAACTACAATAATTATTATTAATTTAATTGCTCAATTATTTTTTTAAAGTATTATAAATCCATCGCAAACTTATATCGAATATTCTGTTATCAATCTATCACTTGTTAAAAAAAATTAATAGTAATTATTGTTAGTTTTATTTATTTGACGATTTGATTTGTCGGATTTTTCGATATGTCGGAAACTATCGAGCTTATTCAAAATACGTTTTCAACGATTTATCGGATTTTCAGATCATCCGGTGCACGCGCCAGCGTCCCGCGGCGATCCGTGGGAATGCGAGTTTCCGCCGTCGAAGAATTACAAAATAGCGCCGTTGAACGGTGTCTTCAATGTCTACGCGAGCGAGGAGGATTACGAGAACAAGAAGCCAGTGCCTTACTCCTATCCGGATCTGGCGACTTTCGTTCGGGAGATGAATCTCCTCTGCGCGATGATCGCCGACGGACCTCTGAAGTCGTTTTGCTACAGGAGACTGAGCTATCTGTCCTCGAAGTTTCAGTTGCACGTGTTACTCAACGAGCTGCGCGAGCTCGCCAGTCAGAAGGCCGTGCCCCATCGCGATTTCTACAACATCCGAAAGGTCGACACGCACATTCACGCGGCGTCTTGCATGAATCAAAAGCATCTACTCCGTTTCATCAAGAAAACACTGAAGAATCACGCCGACGAGGTCGTCACGTGCTCGAAGAGCGGCGAAATTATGACCCTCGAGGAAGTGTTCCGTTCCATGAATCTCACCACTTACGATCTTAGCGTCGACATGCTCGACGTGCACGCGGTGAGTTTTCGTGACGATGGCTTTTTCTTCGTTGTCGTTCATTCAAACGCTCGATTGTTCACGGTTCGGGTTGGAACGTTACTTCTGTTTTCAGGACAGAAACACTTTTCACAGGTTCGACAAATTCAACGCGAAATACAATCCCATCGGTGAGAGTCGTCTTCGCGAGGTTTTTCTCAAAACCGACAATTATCTCGAGGGCAAGTATTTCGCTCGCATAATCAAGGAAGTCGCGAGCGATCTTGAGGAATCCAAGTATCAGAACGCCGAGCTGAGATTGTCGATTTACGGTAAAAGTCCGGAGGAATGGGACAAGCTTGCCAAGTGGGCGATAGCGAGCGACGTTTCCTCCGACAACGTGCGCTGGCTCATTCAGATTCCTCGACTCTAGTCAGTATAATGGCATTAAGTTTGAAACGACCCGTGTCGATCGCTCAGTCAGTCGCAATGCCAACTGTAATTATTATATTGCGCAGTGATATCTTCAAGCTGAACAAATTGATGAACAACTTCCAGGAGATTCTTAATAACATATTTCTGCCGCTCTTCGAAGCGACGAATGATCCGAACAGCCATCCGGAGCTACACAAGTTTCTTCAATACGTGAGTGGAGTTAAAACGATGAAAAATCGTTGAAGTATCGATTCGGCGAACGATTATGATACGATTAACGATTGGACGTAGGTGATCGGCTTCGACTCGGTCGACGATGAGAGCAAACCGGAAAATCCTCTGTTCGACAAGGACGTTTGCCCACCGGAAGACTGGAACGACATCGAAAATCCACCCTACGGATACTATCAGTACTATACGTTCGCGAATATGACTGTGCTGAATCACTTTCGAGCGTAAGTTTAAATTCAAGGTCATATTGAGAATAAAACATTTGAACCTCGGCAATCGAACAGCTTTAATCAGTAATTTACCATTTTTTTATCAGCTTGCTACGATGTACCTTCTTTTTCATTCTAAACGCTTGGCATTTTTTTCGTTTTCAGAGAGCAAGGCATGAACACGTTCGTTCTGAGGCCCCATTGCGGCGAGGCGGGTCCGATTCAGCACTTGGTCTGCGGTTTTATGATGGCGGAGAATATATCTCACGGTCTTCTGTTGAGAAAAGTTCCGGTTCTCCAATATCTCTACTATCTCGCGCAGATCGGTATCGCCATGTCGCCGCTCAGCAACAACTCACTTTTCCTGAATTACCATCGCAATCCCCTGCCGGAGTATCTCGCCCGAGGTCTCTGCATCAGTCTCTCGACCGACGATCCTCTGCAATTTCACTTTACCAAGGTACGGTACGATTATATCGTCATTGTCGATTTGGCAACTAATTCGATGTATTTTCATGCGTTTCAGGAACCTCTGATGGAAGAATACAGCATTGCGGCGCAAGTGTGGAAGCTCAGCTCGTGCGACATGTGCGAACTTGCTCGGAATTCGGTTCTGATGAGCGGTTTCCCTCACAAGGTTCGACCAGCTTCTCATTACGTTAAAGACGCATTAAGGGCCCGGCATAAGCTTGAAACGAAAAAAATCAAATGCAACTTTTCCGATAGTAATTTATCAACCCTCTTTTTTTTATAGAGCAAACAATATTGGCTTGGGCCGAATTATACCAAGGAAGGCGTTGCCGGTAACGACATAACGCGAACCAACGTTCCGGACATTCGAGTATCCTATCGATACGAGACCCTCGTCGATGAGCTCTCCAATATATTCAAGGTCGTCGATAAACCGGAGACCTTCTAGCTGTCGCCAACGAGCCGCGGCCTCATTCCGCGGTCACAAATCTCTTCCATTTTCTCAGTCCACTTTCATCTATGACTGCCCGACGCGAAACGCTTCGCTCGCTCTTTACTTCGTCGCAGCTCGATGCGTTAATCTTCTATCCTCAACTTTTTCTTCATTCGAAACTCTATCTAGCTCGTCGGTCCTCGCGTTGGACCAACAACGAAAATTTTCCAATGCCCGCATGGAAATCTCGCGACAGTTTTTCTTTTTTCTAATCAGACATTTACTCAGAAATTATTGAATTTTCTCATCTTCGGATATTATAAGTCTCGGAGTCGGAACTCACGTTCGACTAACGTGAAACCATTCGGCTGGTTTTGAATCACAGTTTTTTTTACGCGAAGTACTCGCTTTTTTTTACGAAATAATAGTTCTCGTTGAGGTTGAATCTTATAGGACGATTTTCTATACCGCGACATCGATTATGACGTTAGAATTAATAGACAATATTAGATATATCTGTTTCGCATACCGACTTTTCATATTCACTGTGAACGAATTTGGAAATATCGTTTTTTGAGATAGTTTTGCGACGATCGAGAAATCAAGGTCGATGAAAGTGCACCGGTCGTTTTTATCGGAATCTCGCGCTAAGAAAAAAGTTTAACGTTGACGAGGCAGTCCAAAAGTTACTCGATCACAGCTTTTGAAAATTGCCTTATCGTGATAACTTTATAAACGATTGTAGACTAAACACTAACGTGCGGACTTCAACCTTCGAGAAAACTATCTTTTCGTCAAAACGGCAGCGTGGAATAAGAAAACTACCTTTGCGAACTACGCGAACGCGAAACGAGATCGGAAAAACGACTGCGGAAATACCTTTTTGTTTTGTGCCAAAAACGTCACCGTGTGAACAACGTAAAACAACCACCAATGGGCTGATCGTTTTGATTATGAACGAGTTAAAAAACGCCACGTTTGAGCACACCTTGTATTTTTCTTTTTATAAGTAACCGATTATCGCCGATTTTTTTTCTATAAGCGATCGACTAGAAATGATACTTGATTCGCGATCGTTTATACGCAAAATTTCCGGCGCGAATTTGTCGACTGTTACTGTTTTAAAGTCGTCACACGGTCGTAGTTCTCGCGAAAAAAGCGAACGTTCGCGAACATCCAAAAACTCGAAAAGTTCGGTCCGAGTCGAATGCGACTGATTCGATTGTCAACATTTTTATTATTTTTTCAACCACTTTAATAACCAATATTCACTCCTATCGTAGCACGTTTCTCGTCTCAATCTTCGAAGTACATTAAATAATTTATTCGTTCGCGAGAGCCAACTTCGTTGCAGAGAAAAAAACGAAAATATCGAATACGCCGCGCAGTCGGCCTGGCGATGACCAAGTTGAAAAAGCGTGTAGCTTCTTCTCGCCAACGTAAAATCAAATCGCGTTATATATATTTATAAAAAGTAATGAGAAAGAAAATTGTTAGAAGACAAGAAATTTGTAAATACATTAATAATAGCGTTGCGTATGTGGACGGTTTAGTTTTCGATTCGTTTAATGAAATACGTAAGTACGAGAGAAAAGGTGAACCGATAAAGAAACAAAATGAAAGAAACAATAATGAGATCGAGCCGCGCGTTTCGCATTTTCGATCAGGGTTGGTGCTAGAGAACGTCGTTCGCATACGAACTTTATCCAATCGTTTTTGTTATATTTTTGTACGTTTATATCATAATCGTCTGTAAACGACGTTTGGTTGTCTTTGTTTCTTAAATATAGAATGTTTACGTGAAAAAAAAACGAGAAAAAAAAAAACAACAAAAAAAACAAATCGGATCGCCGCGGATAGTCCGCGCGCTCTCCGTCTTGTCCTCATCTCTATTCACGATTTCAATATTTCCATAAAACAAACTAACATAGTTAATAGACAAACCACGACTTCGCGATCGTGCGACCTTTTGCGAAGATGCTGCCCCGTTTTCGGCATCGAAAAAAGAACAAAAAAACGTTCTACCGAAAGAATAAAAAAGAAAGAAAAAACGTTGAGCTTAGGCAAAACTATTATTGCGACATAGAAAAAAACGACGATATGTATTTATTGTATAAAGTATATATTGTATAATTAATAACAAGAATGAAAACAAAAATATATATATATATATATATATATATATATATTAACACATATATATGATGAATATAACATTCAAGGCATGAATGAGTTCGTTTTTATTCGAGCCTTCACCAAGCCCTGGCGAATATAATAGCCGCGATTGCGAAACCGACCGCTGCGCGTAATTGCTGCTTCGCGCGTATCGCCTCGGTGAATCCGGACGAAGAAGCGGTTGGAGTGGTCGTCGGAATTGGAGCTTTCGAAGAAGTGGAAGCTTCCGTAGTCGAGACCGGTATCGATGTATCGATCGAGTTGCTTTCACTGCGATCGACCGGGACAATCGTCGTCTCGATCTCTTCCGTGCTATTGTCGTCTTCCTCGTTAGCGAGCGGCGTCGTTTCCTCGTAGTGATAATCGAAAGTCGTGTCCTCCTCGATCGGGCTATCGATGTAGATGTAGAATTCGGTAGTACCTTCGTCCGCCTCGCGTTCCCTCAGCACGAGCCCGACGCAGGGCGAGAAATCGATCGCGTCTCGAGAGACGACGGATCTGGCCGGAGAAAAATGAAGAAATAAATTAAATAAATTTAATAACTTGATTAATGAATTCAATATTGTAGATTTAATTAATTTCATTAATTTCATTGATTAAATAAATTTAAAAAATTCAATAAAAGTTACCGATTCGTATCGTCGTTACTGGAAGCAAGAACGACATCCAAGTAATTGTTCAAATCCGGATACAACTGGGTCATGTTGACTCTCTGATCGTCGTCGGATAAATTTATTACGACAACGTAGACTGGATAGCCGGTCAGTGTTCTGGAAAAAAGAGTATTGCATGATTTTATTACGCGAAAAAAAAAAACAAGTACGAAAGCAAAAGAGTAAAACTCGTCGTTAATAAAGTTTTCAACGACAGTGTAAAGAATTTTTAAGAGTCCGAAGCTTTGATTATTCTAAAAAATTGATTTTGTAGCCTTAATTTTTTTCGAACGTGCGGTAATCTTCAAGAAAGACTCTTTCCATGTCCGAAATCTTCAAGTCGTATTCGACTCGAAGATTCGTAGTTTCTTTCCTTATTATCTTCACTACTTTTCCTTTTATTACCCCGACGCACGTGAGAATCTCATCAAGTCACTCGCGTCGCGTGTCGAAAGAAGTAAAAGAAAAATCTAGGCACGGTTAATCCGCCTCCGGTTAATCGGGGTTTCGCCGTGCGCGCATATCCGAATAATTGTCAGACGCACCTTCGCAACACGAGAACGGCATCGTCGTTGAGCGCTTCGAGTTCCCAGTCTCCCCGAACGAACACCGGCTCCTTGCGCAATTGTGCCAGCTTTTTGTAAACTCTCAAATGGCTCTTCGGATTTTGCGATTGCTCCTCGACGTTCGTAACGATGTAATCGTCGTTCACGGGATAAACGGTAATCTCGCTCGTTGAAAAGCCTCCCGCATTCGTGTCGTCCCACTGCATTGGCGCTATCGCCGAGCTCCACGAGCTCGTTTCCTCGTATCCGTTTCGTTCGAGAAACGCGTCGTCTACGTCGTTCGACAATATTGGCGCATCGAGCATTCCGATTTCGTCGCCGTAATGGGTGAACGCCTGGCCCGGCAGGAGCATGCTCAACATATGAAGACCGTCCAGACGATCCGAGCCGACTCTCGACGCTATTCTCGATTCGTTCTCGTTCCACAGCTGTTTCGCCATGAAATTAAAAAATAATAATAATATATCGATTACTAAACTACGGTAAAATCAATAGTGCCGATTAGAAGCGGATTTGGAAAAGTTCCTTAATTATCAATTTTTGCGTAAATAACTATTGATTTATTTTTACTCATTTATTCAATATGTAATAAATATTCAATTTATTTATTACCACCTAGATTTGGCTAAAAATTGGACCGAAGAGGGGGACTTGAGCCCGCAATATGTGGTCTAAATTACAGTTTTCAATTCAATGATTAATTAAATCATTATTATTAACAATTATTCGCAATTAGTCATGAAAAAAGTGCGGCGAGTAAATGTATTTTACCGCCCAGTTGGTGGTCGCGTTCGTCGGTATCAGATTGAGCCAATCTTCGATCATTGCCACAATTTGGCTCGCGTTATTGTTACCGGTCAGGTTGACGTCCACGTTGAAGAGGCAGTTTAACGGCAAAATACCCGATACATTGTCCCGGCCGTAGTACGACAATGAATTGATCTCAGTGTCGCAGCTGCCGGCTACCAAAAGTCTGTAAATACAATAATGGTAATAATAATAATAATAATAATAGGATTTTTACATTCGTACTAATGTAAGAAACATAATTTTGTATTGTTATTATTTTATAATTTATTCAAATGAATTCATTCATTTATATATTTAAATGAATCAATTAATTAATTTATTTGTTTTTAATTTTTTTGCAATAACAATATTTTTGATAAAAACGATTATCAATAATTATTGTAGCAATCGATACGTACTTCGACGTGGAATTAGTTAGTTTGGTCCATTCGTCAACGAACGACCGAATCTCGTAGAGTAGCTCAACGCTTTCCTCGGTGCCGGTGTCGGGATCCTCGAAGAAATATGGAACGCCGGATATGCGAAAACCGTCGACGCCTCTGTCCAACCAAAACTCGAGTATGAGCTGAAAATTCACCAATGGAAAGAAATGTTCGCGACGACGATGTACAGAGAAACGCACGATTCACGGTTTACCATAATCTCCTGACGAACATTGTAATTGCGAAGCTCAAAATCCGGTTGGCTCTCGTCGAATTTGTGATAGTACCATTGATCCCTCTCGTCGTTCCACGTCCACGCCGAGTCGTTCTCGTGCCAAGCTATTCTCGTCTTTATCGGAAAAGTAATACGACAAACTATAATATCATTACCGTCGTTATTATGCGAATTAAATTGTGCGCATAGATCTGTTCGCGTGTACCCAATTGTTGGGCGGTAGCCTCGTGCCGTTTTCCGAAAGAGCGCCCTCATCCCAGACGTAATAATCCGTGTAAGGCTCCATCCTGTAGATCGATGCGTTGAACCATTCGTGCTGATCGCTCGACTGGTTCGGCACGATGTCCAAAATGACTTTCATGTCTGATCGATCGTAAAGAAGCAAAAAAATCCTCCGTGAGATCAATCGCGTCGCGAGAAGCGAATCGGGACTAGGTCTCGACGTTATTGGTTCGTACCACGTGCGTGTGCCTCGTCGACGAGATCATCGAGATCGCTGAGATTGCCGACGAGAGGATGAATATTTTTGTAGTCCGTAACGTCGTACCCGGAGCCGACGAGGGCCGATGGATATAACGAATTTAGACATATCGTTTCGACCCCGAGGTCCTCGATGTATCCGAGGCGACTAATTATACCTGCGAAACGCCGCGCGTCGGTCGATTCATATAAAAAAATTAGCCGGTCTCGAGAAAATAATTAGCTTTCGTGTGAGCCCGAGCGCGAAAAACAGTTGACCGTGTGTACATTTGCGCGAATCGAAAGTTCTAGGTCAACTTTGGGTTGAATCTGGGCCTGTTTTGATTTTCAAGGTCGCCGAACGAAAACATCGATTCTCGAAAATCAAGAACTCTGCATTGTCAAATGAATTGTCGAGTTCGAGTGATGTGCGCGAATTCGGAACGATCGTGTACGCATTCGAGTGGATCGAAACTTTTCGATCGACGTCGGTGAAGTCGTGTTGTTGATTTTCAAGGCCGCGCGACCGGCCCCAACCTCCGAGAGACGTTTCGGTGCCAATCTTCTATTAATAGTCCGCGTGTTCCACATCGGTGAGTGAATTTAGCCCGCCGGGCAATATCGTTAACTCTACGCGAATGTTGTTATTCTTTTTTAACGAGAGCGATAACGAATTTTCGCCGTGTCAATTTGCGAAACTCGGGTGACCTCTCTCGGGGATTGGAAGCGTCTCGTTGGCGAGGGGGCGAAGCGAGCGTGACGAACTTTTCGTGAGATATCGAAGCGCGAACGCGCCTCAGGTGGAAGGCTCAAACCTTGCAAATCGCCGTGACCGTCGCCGTCGCTGTCCTGATAAGCACTCGGCGATATGTCGTAGACCAGTGTCGTTTCCCACCATTCGTTATCGAGCGAATCTCCGAGTCCCGAGCGCGCCACCCCCAGCAGGCAAATTAACAGCGTCGCGATGTACAACATTGTCGTCGCGCGTGTAGTCCAGACCGTTGTCTCGTCTTACGCTCCGCTACAATGTTAATCAGCGCACCTCGTCCGCTGATCGACTCGAGCGCACCTTTTTATAGATTTTGGCAACAACGGCACGCGCGTCCCCGTAATTTTAGGCTCGTTCTTTTTTTCCACCGACGGGTCTGCTTTGAAACAATTATAAAAAAAAATCGAGTCTTCAAAATCCATATCACGCGCAAAAGAAAAATGAAGAAGCGCATACGCCGATCGATTTTCGCGGATGGCAAAGCGAACGTCGACTGACCGGTCCGGTTTGAGATTCGTGCGATTCCTCACTCCCGCGCGCCGGACGACAACGAGGCGAGATGACACCGTATTTAAATATTTTTGGCTGTACTCCCAGAACGACCTGTGACGCGTTGCACATTGCGCGACTTACGATACATATGTCGAATTTGCGAGGCTCGTCGCGTTCTTTGACGCGAGAATCGGCGAATCTGGACGAGCGCGTTACTACGCGAGATAAATTTCATTCATCGAGCCGAGTCGGCGATTGAATGGAAACGTAGAGTATTTGTATAGACACACGACATAAGTTATAATTATTCGATAAATTATTCAAAAACTTTTTCCCGTCCTTTTAATGAATATCGGAAAAATACTCGATTTTTTTTCACAGGTAACGAGAAATATTAAACGGAAACGTACAAATGAACGAATTAATGAATTAGTGAAAAAATGAATAATTCTTCTCACCTTCGCCTATTAAATTTATTTCAATTCCGCTCGTATCGTTTCTTTTTTTTTCTTTTTATATTCACTGTTAAATATTTCACGCGACCGTCACCGTGGACTTGAAATCTTCATATGCGACCGGCGGTCCTGCTCAACGCGAGATAATTGAATTGAAAAAAAGTGTACGCTTCTCTATCGGGCGTCGAGCGCCCGGGGGCTTTTTGGCGATACTGTCGTCGCGAATAAATCGCGGCTATCTCCGTCGAGTCGTTATGAACGCGACAGTGGTTTATGACAATTAATCGCGCGGCCGTGAATCCGTAAACATGTCGTTGCGGTTTCGACTGCGGTAATATCGAAACGTTTATTTACGACGTATCGCGAGCGCGTGCATTAATAAATATTTTTCACTCTAATCGAGGGCCCGGAGTGTCGTCAATTCCGAGCGATCGTGTCACAAGCGTCGGGATGTATCTCGTCTTTATCCAGGTTCGTTAAATTAATATGCGTCTCGTTGCGCGCACATGCCCAATAGCTCCACCGATTATCGCTTTCGTTTCGTTCAATAGCGACGGGTCAAGCGGAATTAAAAATTTAATTGAACGTCGCACAAACTCCGTAACTTTCACGTCGCGCACGTAGTACGCGAAGATAAATATCGTCGTCGCGAAAGAAATTCGATTCTCGGATTATCGTCCCAACAGTTTTTTGAAGTATAGAAAAAGCATTCGTTTTCCGGCGGTCCGTCAACTTTTCTTCTGAAAGGACCTTTTCGCTGAGAATTGTTTAAAAAAATGAAAATCATGAAAAAATATATTGTTGAGAAAAAGTAAAAATGTTTGAGAAATCATTTTAATCGTGTTCGATTCGCAGTCTTTTTATAGTCGCACTATTGCAAACGATCGCGATAGATGCGTGGTCGGTGCGCGGCATCGGCGATCACCAAAGTCAAGCAACATTGCTCGCGGGCAGTACTTGGATGGGTGACCGTCGAGCCGCGCAATGGCTGGCGCATCAATCGCGTCCTGCGTGGCCAGTTTTTCTGAGACCTTCAAATAAATAAGGTACTCTAGGGTATAAACCGAGGGATCAAAAAGAACGGGCCGTTTGAACGGGCACGGGTTTTCCGCAGTTTCGCCGCGTCCTCGGCAAATGCGATTCAGTGTGGCTGCGGACGCGCCCGAAGTTAAGTGGCTCAGTGAACTGCGGGCTTAGGGCGTGCGAGGAGGGACAACGGCGTTGGGGAAAAAGGTTTGTAAAAACCCGTCAGGGTGTTCGATGGCAATAAAACATATTCGCACTATTGGAATAAATCAGCACCGGCCACGGTGATCGATAGAAAAAAATTGAGGGATTTCATTTTCACCGGAATCGGGAGAATTCGGACTGTGAAGAGAAAAAAAGGTACGCAACAAGCGTGAACGATGCCTCATGTAAACAACATTTAATGTATGTATATTTTGCACTTTCGATTCAATTACACATAATTGATTCTGTTAGTCGAGCAACGTTCGTAACGTCCGACGCGCGTCGGGACCAGCGGCGTTCGGCAGCGAGTTTTTCTTTGTTTTCATTCGGCTACGACGCATCGTTTCTATAGCGTTGTCGCGGCGTATCCAACGACCGCTGGGCCCAGCGCGCGGCTGGTGGAGCAAATAAATAATATTTAACATTCGGCCGAGGCCCGTCGCGAGGATTCGGCACCGTCGCCTCGCGTCCGGCCTCTCGGCGAGATCGTACATCAACAATTAACACGTTTTGTTTTGTTTGTTTTTTCTGCCGCGTTTCTTCCTTCGCACAGCAATCCAACTCGTATAATATTCTCGCATACTCCTTCTTTGGCCTACAGATAGCTCTTAATTATTTATTCTCTTAGTTCACTTTTCATTTCTCGTGAAGCGAAAATAGCGAGCGGGAAATATCGAAAATAAATACTCGGCTATGAGAGACAGGTATGAAAAATGAATGAAAAGAAAAATATCAAACGATGCGAATCGCAATATATTGAATCCAGCATTGATATTTCACAATGAGCTCATAATTAATTAATTAATTAATCAATCAATTAATAATATTAACAATTAATTATTAATACATTTTTTATGAATATTTGTAATTAATGATAATATTAACATTATCATTAATTACTGATCGTCCTCGATTTTCTTCGCGATAATTTGGGCTATAACGCATAACTGAAAAAAGGAAACTTTTTCAGTTCTATTATCTTCTCACTGCGGCTGGTTTGACTCTCTTTCCAATGAGACAACTCGAACGAGATGCATTTTGTAAATAAATGAATAAATTAAAAAAAAAAAAAAGGATACGTAGCTTAAAGATTATAACTTGAATTCGTTGTTACGATGCGCGTACAATGTCGAGCATAATTTTACGCGACTGTGAGTAGGGTTTTGTACAAACTGAGAAATGAGCTTTTTCTTTTCGTCGATACGAAGAGGCCGGTAGCGTTCGAGCACTCCGAGGGCGAGGGAAATTAATGCGCATGCAGAGAGGAAAAAGACAGGGACGACATTGAGAAGGGAGGTGCGTGCATCGGTACCTTATTTAATTGGAATATCGAAGATTGAAAAACAAAAAAAATAACGACTCTCGTTCGACACCGAATCGATTATCCCAGTGACTGAGTTGAATCCACCGATCGCTGCGAGCGACGCGTCGTTATTAATTAATGTTCAAGACTAGAAAAAATACGCGGTAACACCGATCGCCGGTTCACCGAGGGTCTTGTAAAAAGTGCTAATTAATCGAACATGCGTTTAGAATTTGAATTATTGATAATCATTAAATAAGTAATAATAATAAAAATGATTATTATTTTATTTTTTTTTATTATTATCCATTTTTATTTATATGAGAAAAGTAATCATTCCGAAATAATTTGTTATTTAGTAATAAAAAAAAATTATACCGACTGTTTTAGAATTCAAGTCAAATTGAGAGATTTAGACATTGCAGCAATTGATTGATAAGTTCACAAGTGGGAAAAAGTTACATTGCAGCAATAGATTGATAAGTTCACAAGTGCGAAAAAGTTTCATTCCATAAATAAATAAATAATAATAATCATAGTGATAGCTCGCGTTTTTTTTTCAAATTTCATGCGCGCAAAACACGATCGAATGATCTAGTCTATTTACAATCGGGGCTAGTGAGAATAAGCGTGAATAGTGTGAATACGACGCACAATTAATTCGGGGAGTGGCGAAGAGGGGGTGGGAGAGGGTGGGCAGTGAGCGACGAAACGAAGAAAGAACATATGCCACACATAATTCTAACGTGTACGTAGATTAATGTTCTTTTGTTTTTTTTTCTAGTGTATACTTACTATGCAATAACACAACAATTTATATACACATATTATCTACTGGCGAAATTTGTTTATGTTTCATTTCATAGTACAAAACTCATATGTGCATCCTCGTCTCATTCGCTTCGGTTTCTCATTAATTTTCGTATGTATTGCAACAACATTGCGGTAACTTTTTTAGTTTTTCTTTTTTTTTTCACATAATAATCGTCGATTCTCGTCCCCTCCGTTCTCGTTCTTAACTTCTTTCAATCCATTTTTTTCTTTTTCAATTTCTTCAATCTCTCCTCAGACGTATATATTTTTATTATGTATATCGTAACTTTTGGAAACGTGTCTAGGAACACACACTGACTATGTCTTAATTGGAGAAGACTCGTATCCACTGTAGTTTTATTTTTTTTACTCGTTTTTATGCTTTTATTTAATATTTTTTATTTAGTATCTCTACGGTTTTTTTTTTAACACAGTTATCGGATCTTCGTCGAAGTAATCCGCAACAATGGGATATTATTTTAATTTTAATTTTAACTTTTTTTTTTTCGGTGATCGACTCATCGACGATTTTAACCCCGTCGGACACGGGTTGCTCGGCAATCGATGAATTTTCGAACGGGGCTCGACGATACTTCGTCACCGCGACAGTACAGTTATCGTAAATTGTTTTTATTTTTTATTTTTTTTCATTTTTTAAATTTCTCGTTCCTCATCGCTACGATTATCGTATTGCAAAGACAGTAAAGAGGGATAGAATTTTTATTTTTTTAGTTTTTAATATGGTTCCGTTATAATAATATCGTGTATAGTATATAATTTTGTTCCTCCGGTAAAGCGAATAGAAACATTTTTTTTTTCTTTTTTTTCGAGAGTATGTATATATACACAAAATTGATTATGGCCAGCCCCGCGAGATTGATGGTACCTTCGAGATAAGCTATCCAAAAGTCGAGCGCGACCGACCGGTAATAATGTTTATTTTTTTGTTTTAATTTTTTTTTTTTTTTCAACGCCCGAACACGCGAAAATCGATGAACAACGCTATTACCATTAATCACGCTCGCGCTCGGAGTTTGTGCGTGAAGCATTGAAATTAATAATGAATGAATTATTATCAATAATAACGGTAATAATGCATTGGTTAAGAATTATCTTGTATTATTCAGTTAATAATAATAAATTTATCAATAATAATGAAACGCCTTCCGAATTAAGGGCAGCGCATGTCGTCTCGTGCTTCGGTTGATTCAAACAAATGTTTCGATCGTTAAACAAATCATACGGAAAGCTAGAAAAGGCTCGATGAAGCAGTCGTTTTTTTTCAACAATTCACGCACACAATTCGCGCCGAAATACAATGAAACATGAATTAAACGATACTTGGTCCGAATAATTTTTGTGTTTTTGTCTTCTCTACTGTTTGGTCATTTCGCGATCCTGCAATTGTTCACTAACAACTTCCACGAAGCTACGAACTCTTGTAGAACCCGAGAGAAATAAAGCTAATTGATACGCGTTAATCGTCCAGTTTTTTTCTTTCGAATTTAATATGTTTCTCGTTTTATTTTTTTTTACCGCACGAATAAACAACAGTAAAATTCATCAGACTTTGCGTCAGTCGATCTATTAACTCCACGGAAAAATCTTGAAATAGAAGAATCGACGTGTAGGATACTTGGTCCGTTTATTTTTTTCTTTTTTCTCGAAGAAGAAGAAGAGGAAGAAGATGAAGAATAAGCGAACTACGGAGTACAATTGGCTTCTACGCGTTAATTTTTTAGATTTCATAAAAGTCGGGTTAATCGAAAAGAGTAGAAACAGTATAGAGGGGGCTGGCCACCCGTAAGAAACCGAGGACGCAGCGTCCGCGACAAAAGCGGCGAAAGTATTCGGTAAAATGATTTTTATCCTCGAAAGGTTTTTCACAGGCCCCGCACGTTGAAGAGTTTCTCTACACATGAATATGTGCATTTGTCTGTGTGTGTGTTTATAATTTTTTTAACAGCATCGCGATAAATGAGCTCAATTTTTTCTGCCTCGAAGAGAGCGGCAGGAAAGAGAGATATAGTTTATTAATAGATTTTATCTAGGGTATGTCGATCTGTAGTTTATCCTATTAGGAAGCTTACACGTTTTTTAATAATTTAACTCTAACCGCTCGAACAACGTACCCGATAAATTTTTTTTGTTTTTTTCTTTTTTCGTCTTTTTTGGTTTTATCCTTAAGCGTATTTTACTTGTCTACAAATTCACTCACGTCTCGTTGTCTATTCACAAAAATGACTCACGTCGAAATCTGGTCTACGATAAATGTAATACTTTGATCGATCAAACTTTACGTATTTTTCGCGTCACCTCTTCTCGACTGTTGTCGAGGAATAACGCGGTTTTTTTTCTTTTTCTGTTCTCTCGATTCGAAATGGATTTTTCGGTCAATGCGCTCTCGTGACAATGTCGCTCGGACTCTCTGGGCAAGCATTCAAAAGCATTAAGTGAAATACGGTTTTTTTATTTCTTATTTTTTTTAATACTCATTAGTTTTCAATTAAAAAAAAAAAAAAAATTCGACGCTTTTCGTTTCTATGTGCCCATTCTTTTTCGGTCTTCCCTGCGTATTACAATTTTTTCGAAAGCCTTCGCAATTCCATTCAGTCGCATCGAACGGTCACAAATCGAATTTTGCTCGTGGTCATTCTCATGAAATTCGGTGATTCGATTCTGTCGCGCGAGGAAAAAAAAAAGACGTATATCAAATTTCCGTCTAGTGTCTAAAAAGGATGTAGAACAGGACGAGTACACGTTCGGACTCGTTGTATCGTGGCTAAACCCTACATTCTCGCGTATCTCGGTAGTATCGGAAAAAATGGGAACGAGAGGGCGTAAAAGAGTGAATGGGACAGGTTTGTCCGTTTAGACTAGCGAACGACGGAAACCTCGGAACGTCCGTGATCTCGTTTATGGTTTATCACTTTAACGCTTTGCTAGTTGAGTGTCTGTAAGTTCTATAAATATGTAAGTTACACGTTTCTTTCTCTCTCTCTTTTTTCACTCGAAACGTCGACGCTTATTTTATTATTAAAATATTGTATATTCGATTGCGCTCGTCACGAGGACGCTGCAAATTCAAGTCGCTCCGGTCCATTCGATCTGCGAGAGTCCCAGAGTTGTTCTCGCTCGATCGCTTACTTTTAGTGTCTGACTCTTTCTTTTTTTTTAAATATTATCTACAACACTTGGAATCAATTTGATTATCATTCCATTCGCCGTTCACCGACGTTCCCGAAGATAGCAAAGATTTCGCTTTATTTTTTTTTCAAGGTCACGCACTTCGACGGATAAGCCGCGGCGCGGCGATGCGTCGTCGATTTCATATTCTCTGAGAAGAAATGCTTTTTCATATCTTTGTTTGTTGTTTTTTCTCGAAATTTTCAAAACTTTCGTTTTTTTTTCTCGCAATCGTAACTTCGATCTAAACTATTTGCGTCCATGAACAACATTGAACATCCGTATAAGTTTCAGCGGTTTGCAATTAATGCGGTCGTGTTAAATTTCTCACCTCCGCTCTGTGGTTTCATTGTTTTTTTTTCTTTATCGCCGAATACTCGTAGCCTCTATCGATAAATCGCATATTTCTATGATAATCGTTATGCGCGTACACGTTATGGTGGGTGGTGCCCTATGTATCCGTAGACATGCATATACGATAATATACACAGCAGACTTCGAGCTTTAATCGATCGTACAGCGTACAGGCTCTTAACATCTATCGTTAGAATCTATTTATGTTTTATTATCCTCAGCTTTTCGAAACGCGTCCCGGCATGCGACCCTCGATCAAAGGCAGTGACGAACAATGAAAGGTTTTACTTTCGAGCGAAGGCCGCGTGTCTCGCACCCCGCGAGAGACGACAACCGATTATCAATCGATTGACTCCTCGTTAACGGCGTTTCTCGCGCGTCGTTATCGCATCTTCGTGAGCATTATTTATCTCCAGTTCGGGGCCCCTCTCTGTTGTTCTTCATTAAATTCAATAGGCCCTGAATTCGTCTGTTAGTTCAAGGCTACGCTACGTTGCTTCAGGGCTCGCTTGTTGATCCAGAAAAGGAAAAACGATAAACAAATTGCGCTCCGCAAGACACCCAACCTGAGGGTTCCGTTTTCGTTCCGCGAGAGCCCATCGATCAGGGTAAAGCTCGGCAAAATGGGTACATAAAATCCATAATAACGGACAAAAATTAATGATATATAAATAAATATATAAATAAATAAATAAATAAACAAATAAATAAATACATAAATACATCAATAAACAATTTCGAACTAATTGTTACAATTATATTGTATTATTATGACAAAAAATGAAATTATTTTATAT
This sequence comes from Ischnus inquisitorius, assembly GCA_963924025.1. NCBI lineage: Eukaryota > Metazoa > Arthropoda > Insecta > Hymenoptera > Ichneumonidae > Ischnus > Ischnus inquisitorius. The sequence goes on along the minus strand of OZ001251.1, from coordinate 5,562,242 downwards.
CCAATGAAAAAATTGAATTCTTTTTTTTTTTCATTCATTTCAGTTTTTATCGACCCATCTTGCCCCGCGCTCTCTTATCGACGAATATCCTTCGACAGTGTACTAATAATTTTCCGTATAATCGCAACACTACCTATCTAACGTCCGAATGGAGTCTAATCGCCAAAACTAGAGTTCCTTACGAACTAACGCCACTCGGGGCCTACGTTTTCTTTTTTGTCTTTTTTTACTTTTTTATACGCGTTATACAAAATTAGCGGATGTATATATATTATAGCTTTCTCTGGCGGATTAAAGGAATTGCAAATACACTTTCGCTACTAAAATATCTTGGATCCTTGTATATCTTAAAATTAAATAAAATACACTATGTATATAGTTCAATATATCATATGATGTATATGATTATTTTCTTTTTATTTTCCGTTTTTTTTTTCTTTTCTTTGACATTATGAATAATTCAATTTGGTATTGTTCGATGGAACTGACCCCGTCGGGGCACCGGCTCGACTAGACGTTTATAGTTTTCAATACTTTTCGTTTATCCCTTTTACTTCTCACGCCTTAAGGCAAATTCCTTTTGCTCGTGTACGCAGACATTATTATATATTATATATAATATATAATATATAATATATAATATATAATATATAATATATAATATATAATATATTATATATTATATATTATATATAATATATTATATATTATATAATATATATTATATATTATATATTATATATTATATATTATATAAAGTACTTGCCGCGTTGAAACGAAGAAATCTTCGCGCAACCTTCTGGACTTCGATGCACGCTCGCGCTTCGACGCTTGCGCTCGGCGTTCCGGTCGTTGATAGATGTGCATAATAGATAGTACTCTATGATCGTGTGAGGAAATAGACTGCGGGTAGTTGCGATGATGGCGTTGGCGATGGTCGATGGCTTGGGCGTTCGCTGTCACTGTGATAGTGCAGCTATTCTCTGTATATAGGCCTTGTCGCGCACGGGCGCGATCGGTTTTAGAAGCCCTCGATTACGCCGTAGGCCTCGAGGGTCGACATGATGAGGTAGAACAGCCACAGGGAGAAGAGAAACATGGAGGTAACGACCTTGGGCGCAAAGGGACCCCCGAGCTCACCGCCGATGGCCTTCGAACGCCTCAGGAACAGCACCACTATCACGAGACATGCTTCCGTGCAGAAGAGGGTCACCGAGAACGCCAGGCTGTCGATAACAAGATTTTTTTTTTAACACAACTCCATCGTCTCGCGACCCTATGAGATTTGGTATCGGAGAAAGTAAAAATAGCGATAATTAAGAGAGAATCCGTAAAATTGATGAAAATCAATGTGAAGAATCGTTATTGTAATTTGGATTATTTTTTTTTTAATGTTAAACTCGCGTTTTACGGTTTTTTTGCGGTGTCTTTTTATTATTCGCGTAATAAAAAAATAGTCCGAATCATAATAATAAAAAATGAATGAAATATTATACAGAATTATTATTTTTTAAAAATGAAAAGAGTAGCACTGAGCATGAATTATTTGTTTTGCAAACACCGAAACACTCGTGAGATTTCGCGTTTCCCAATTACGACGAAATTCAATGCCGATCGAGTGCTATGTTAATTGCTTGGACTGAGGCCAAAATTTCGGCGGGATTAAAAATTTGCGCGAACGACCAGCCAGTCGGAATACGGTAAAAAAAAATTCTTCCTCGATAAAAACATTAGAATCACTCGATACACGATATTTTTTCGCGAGCAGTAAGGGTTTTTGTGTATTGCAAAAAAAAAACGATAGATATCGGTTTTTCTTTTTTCCTAATCGATTTACGAACGCGGTACAAAGCGCCGCAGCTGCAGGGTCGTAATTGCGCCATCTGGTCGGACATGTACACTTTGTAATTCGTGTCGCGAATAGCACGAGAGTTCGATACCACCGGGCGAAATCGGCCGATATATGTGGACAACGGCCAAGGATACCCCGCAAGTGTCGCTGTTACGCGCGCCGGGCCAATGTCGATTCGCAATTGCCCCGCCCGCCTCTGTCGCGATTGTGCGAATTGCCAATGGTCATGCGGGACGAGGGACACGGGCGTATTAACCGAAACACTCACTTGCCGGGCTTCACGTAAAACTTTTCGCCGTGAGATTTGTGGTATATCGCGGCGATACTCCAGGCAATTCCGATACCCAGGAAGACGTTTACTGCGTTACTTCCGGTCACGTTGCCGACGCTCGCGTCGGCATACTTGTCCTGACACGCGGCGACTTTGCTCGCGAACGTATCTGAAACAAAAAATGTCGTGTCGTTAATTAACAATCGATTAGGTCGTGAACAAAAATTATATCTTGTGACGTGATTTTTCAAATCCGCGTCACAAATAACACAAAAATTATATTTTTTCATCGATACCGATTTTTGTTGTTCTAGTTCACGTTTTGTTGTGCCTCTCGTTAACTTTTCGCGTTACCGTCTAGCTCCCGTTACGATCAAGTCTGTGAGTTTCTCGCGGTTTGATTATCGATTCAGTCTGGTCAAGTTGATTCAGTCAAGATTTTGTTAATCGAGATCTTCAACGCTATTTGGTGGTGTTGTCTCCCGGAGTGAGAAGCCCAAATAGCGGAGAAACTCGATGAGAAATTGTCACGAATACGTTAAAGTCCGGTGCAATCCCGGCACTCCATGGGATAGTGCAATACGTTGGAGAACAGGCGGAGGTACGGTTTTGGTTCCAGGCAAGAACGGAACGTCTTGCGCTGCGTTTTGAGTTGAGTGAAGTGCCTTGTTCTCGCGTATTGACTAGGAGGAACGATCATGAGGATTTTCCCGTGCTACCGCGTTACAGTTACCGGCTCACGTGTCGATGAAGTCGTGAAATAGTTCGAGAGGGCAGTAGCTATCGATCAAGGATTCCGAAATAATGATAATGTCTCGTTTCGGACATCGTAGTAGGCAAATTAGTCTACCGAGAGACGTCTTCGAGGCAACTCGGATTTCTCTCGAGCTCCCGTGTTGTTTGGCTCGCGCCTATTGTTCGCGTTAGAGTGTGCTATCTCGCTCGCGCTCACGGTACCGCCGCCTATAGTTCGGGCTCTCGTTCACCCGAGTGAACGGTCCGTGTGTTCTCGTGTGTGTGTGGTGAGTCGCGCGTAGCGGGAGACTCTCTCTCGCTGCCGCGGACTCCGATACGGTGTTCTCGCTCGTGTTCGTGAGTTCTCGCGTTACCTGTCGCCTTCTCGTTCGTTCGCGCTCAAGCGTACGGATGACAGTTCGCAATAATTCCGATACGGATTCTTTTTCCGAATTTTGTGAACGAGTTGCATTCGAAAGAATGCTCTCGTGGTGCAGTGTTCGTGATTAAGTTCTCGTGGCGTCGAAAGACGCGGATCCCGCCCCTTATTGGATTAATAGTTCTGCTGTTTCGGTGAGTTTTGAGTTTTCGTAAACTATCGATCGCGGATAGACAGTTCTCGCTAGCTCGCTTCGATCGTTCGATCAGCTGAGCGTTACCGGTGCACTCACGTGCGTTCCCGTGGCTTCAAGCCAAGAAGGAAAATTATTCTCGCTCGTAAGAGCTTGAGAATTCGATTGTCTTCTCCCGCTGTTATTTTATTGGCAAAGGATCGCGACCCTCTACCATGACCCGCATCCTGAGCCGCCGTGCATTTCCGGAACCGTTTGCGTTCGCGTGGCGGTGAGAGTTTAGTTTAGATTCGTTTCGTTTCGTCCTTGCGGAGGTCGGTCGTTCCGCCGGCCTCCAGTTCAGTCCGGTTTGGTAATTCCGGCGAAACAAAAATTAACCCTTCGGAGATCGGACGTTCCGCCGACTCCAGATTAAGTCCGGTTGTTAATACCGGCGAAATAAAATTAACTGGCGCCCCCGGGATCTCATTAGCCTCGTGAAGGCAAACGGCCGAAGGTGACGTGAGTTTCGTTTTCGCGTTCTTAGTCTTTAGTTTTTTGTGCTCCCGTTTGGTTTGAGCAGAGATTTAGTTTGGTTTCGTTTGTTCTTTTTGGATTTTCGTTTTTGAGTTTTCGCGTTATCGATTGGAAGAAAAATACGTCACAATCTATATAAGGGAAGATGGGGGTAAAAAGGACCGAGGCAAAATTAACGAAATTTTATTTTTTATTCCATGTCCGCGATGACTGGTAATTTTTCATGAGGTCTCTCGTCTGAAAAAGGATTAAAAACGACTCTTGAAGAAATTATCGCTTACCTATCGCTTACAGGTAGGCGATAATTGGAAATTCAATATTTTTCAATTTAACTTTGTCTTGGTACGTTTAGCGAAATTTCATTTTGTCGTAAAAATAATCTAAGTGGGCGTAAAAACTCTATTTTTCGGGACGAAGAATATCGACGAAACTCCTCGAATTCCCGAAGTGGCTCTTTTGGCCCATCTTCCCCAAGCTCGATCGTGACTGAGCTCGAGTGACTTTCGCCCCGTAACGCGAGAGTATCATAAATAATCTTTCGACTAAAAGCATTTATCGGATGATACGCGGCAGTGCATTAATGCTGCAGTAGATCGCGAGTCTGAGGAGAGACAGGTGTATACATATACCGCGTATAAATAATTCATGCGATCGTATAGCGATATATGGGTCCATGGTGCGCGTTGTTAAAGAACAGCGAAGCCCACAAAAGAGTATGGCGGAATGCCCCTGGAAGATTCATCGACAATTGATGAAAAATTGTGTTCCACATTCATTATTACAATATTATTCATTATTAAAAAAATTATTATAGAAATTAAGAAATAATTTTTCGTACAATGTCAAATGATTTTTTGATTATAAACAAAATGATCTAAAAAAAATGTTAATAATAATGATCATTTTTCTACATTTGTACGGGGTGTTTCTTTTTGTAGTGCTCAGCGAGATCTTTGCGGGGGTACTTAGTCCCCGCTCGGAACTCACACTGCTGGCACGGGTATTCAAGTGTGTATTTATTTGCGTGGTAAAGCTTAAGATGTTTGCAGTAGTCCTCGTATCGGCTCGTCCCTGCAAATTTCCCCTTTGCTTTCTCTACTCCCGGTATATCTACCCGCGGGCAGAATGCGCAGTAGTATACCGGGGGTGTGGGGTGCGTGAAACTAATAGTTATTTTTTCCTGACTCATTTCGTTCATAGGTCCCCTGACCCCGCGAGAGTGAATTGATCTGGGTGCTTTACATTTTTTATATATAGTTATTTGTTGTCAGTGTTGTGGGTAGATAAATAATTGAGTAGGAGGTAAATAAATAAAATAATAGGAGGTAAATAAATAGATAAATAAATAAATAGTAGTTTTCCTGTAAAATTGGTCAGTAGTTGTAAAGAGGTTGAGTTCGCGTCGTATACATTATTAAAATTGTGTGGAATGTGTCGTGTGTGTTATTAAAATTATGCGGAAGAGTTAGTCAATATTGGAGTTTAAAACGATAAAGAAAAAGTTAAGCGTTTTGTCTTTTATAGTACAATATCACAGTTCTTTTTATTTGCTCAGTCCTAGTTGTGAATTTATCACAGTACTTTATAGTTATTAATTGCACAGTATTTTGTTTATTCACTACTTATTCGGCCAGTTTCACTCTCGCGGTCCTAATTGGGATTTTGATGTTCGATTCCCCTGGCGCTGTGACGCGAGCCGCTGATTGGCTCTAGTCCGCTCGCTCTCGGACTCTCGTGCAGTAGCTCGTGCCTCGCGCTTGCGACCAGCGGTGTACCTATAGCTCTCTCCCCACTCTATCAGGTATCTCGCTCGCCGCGGCACACCGCCTTCCCTACTCACTCGAGCCCGCGTGCGGGGTCCGTCAATGCCGGCAGCAGCTCGCCACTAGCGTTCGAGGCGCGGGTGAGTGGCGCCTCGCGGTGACGCTCGGCGCCGTCGGAAGACGCCACGTACTGGTTGGGTAGGGATTCCTTGTGGAGTTCTCGAGGCTCTAGCGCTCGAGGCCTCACACTCGGCTTTTATGACGGGTATAATGTCCCGACTCTCTCCGGCGAGCCGGGCTCGAGGAAATGGGAAAATGAGTGGCGTTACCGCCCTACCTCGCACTAGTGTGCCTCAGGTCGTTCGCAGAGAACTCGGTAACGCCGAAGGGAGCTCGCGGGTCTCGCTTGACGAGAGTGAATCGTCGCGAGGGGCCTATGCTAGTTTGTCGAGGTTGAATTTCAATGATTCGCTCGAATTAAATTAATATATGATTTTTTAACGCTCAGCGTACGCTCGTGCGCTCTTTGCGTGTAGAGAAGAAAGTTAATGAGTAGCGATTGTTTTTCTCGTGAGAGTACATATCTTTTTTTAGCATAGGCCTCGCTTCGATTACACCTGTCATTAGCAGCAAGATGGCCGCGGGCGACGGGTAAAGGGTGTTGCGAAAAGGGGGAAATGATGGCGCCGGGGTTTCTCTCGTTGAAGTCTTTCCGCGAGAGGTGCGATTAAAGCGCCACCCATCGCGTTCCGACTCCCCCTCGAGGTCTGGTATCGGCGCGGGAATCGCCGAAATCGAGGCGATCACCGCAGCCACCAGGTACCCAACACCACCATGCAAATGAAATTTAGAGGGGACTTACTTGTGAACTTCGTCGGGATTTTCTCTACCTGTCGAAGAACTATTCTAAGTCCACCACCGCAGTTCCTCCACGTCCAGTTGTTGGCAGATCGGCTTCCCGGCACTTCGTCGAGTTTTGGCGATGGTTCCGTAACTTATGGTAGTATTTTAAACTCGTAATGAGAGAAATTAGTATAGTTAATGACTATGTTTTCGTATACGGGGGTACAAAATTTTATCAGATCTTAACGGTACTATTCTGATTTTTGAGACTCATCACTGGTTATTTTTGTGATAAATTTATTGGGCTGAGACCGGCGGTACTGCAATGCCGGTACGACCCGTGTCCGCCCCGAGCAAGCCCGTGGGTCCAGACGAGTCTCAAAAATCAGATTAATATTCTGGCTCCCCAATGGGGAGCGTATCAGATATTAAGCTGATAAGAACAGATAAAAGTGCTTTATTTCACCATAAACGCATTTTCCGGTGAGACCGGTACATTCAGCTCCATTGTCGCAGCTTTGGGCCCTTAGCCCCGCAGTATATATGTAATCGTGTAGCTCGCTTTGGCTAGTCTTCCTTATCTCCTCTTTGCTTCATTTAATGCCCGTATCACTATTTAGCGTTTTTGTTTCTACATGCATCTTACTATTCCGTTTTTGTTTATAATTCATTTTGTACATATTTTTTCCTTATTGCACTATCTGTATATAAATCTATGTCTACTCGCCAACGTGCACGTGGTTTTGTTTTATCGGTTCGCGGTTACGGGTGTTTTGTGTTTTGTGTTGTTTATTTAAGTAAGTACTCCGCCCCCTGCGTCGGGGAGTTCGCTCTTTTACTGTGTTTCCCAATATTTCTTTTCTTATGTGTACTGGCGAACCCCCGACACGTGTTCGACGTATGTGTCTCTGGACCAACGTATCGTTTCGGTCACCATCAGTCTTCTCATCATTGCCGCATATCTGGGGTTGACTCCGAGAAGGCTGAGGACTCGCTCGTTGGCCCGGTCCCACGCGCCGAGCGCGCCGACGAGAAAGGCGTCCACCCTTACCGCGTAGCCTTGTCGCGCGAGGTTCTCCGCGAGGGGTCTGTAGTGTGTCAGTTTTCTGCCCCTCGCTTCATCGAATGCCTCTTTCCTGTTTTCAGACGGAATGGCCACGTCGATAATGATGGCTGTGCGGGCCTGTTCATTCCTGATAAATATGTCAGGTCGCAGGCCCGCCACCCCGTCGTCGACACCCTCGACGCGTCGGTTGACGGTCACGCTGCCTGGCGCGTTGCTTGCAGCTAGCAGTCGGTCCTGTATGTTGTTGTGGCTTTTCTGTATGGCTGCCGCGTGTGGTCTGCAGTGGTTCAGGACGTGGGGAAGGGATTCAAGGGGAGCCCCGCCTCGCCGACATCGCTTGTCTGGCTGGCCCCAGCGGATCGCGCCGTTCAGTGGCAGCACGTCCAGCCTCGCCCTGTGTATGAATCGCCAGTCGGCGAAGCGGGTGTTCCTTCCGTCTCGCATAAAGTGGTTTGACACTTTTGCGAGGGAGGTTACCTCGAATACCTTCCCCTGGTCCCTTTTTGCTAGCAGCGTTCCCCGGTAGTGGTGTGTGACCGCGGCTCTAAGTCGGCCAACGATTTGCGAACGCGCACCCGGTGGAATTTTTACAGGCCGACCGTTCGCCCCTCGGCATTCTATGACCAGTTCCTGTCGTGCCTCACTCCACAGCCACGTTGCGCTCGTGAGGTTCCGGCTCCACGCTGTCGCTTTCCTCGCTCGCGACCATACCGATGGGGGGCCTGATGATGTTGGTCGCCCGAAGTCCCCGTCTAGGTCGCCGGAGAGATATCGGGCGATCTCCTCCTCGGTGGGCGCTCGACCGATTCTGCTCGAGACTGTCTCTCTCAGGCGGTACCAGGCCAACGTCCGTACCACCTCGTCCCGTGCGGTTAGCATTTTAAACGCATGGGCGATGGTAAGGACATCGGCCATCTCCTTGAGCGGTAGCAGGCCTCCACCTCCCATTTTGGGCGGTAGGAAAACCAGCTCCGCGCTTGCCCTCTGAGGGAGATGAAGCCACCTTTTGGCCATTCTCTTGAAGAGTCGGTCGGTTTCCTTGAGGGTTTCCCTTCTGTACATCGGCTCCTCGGAGACAGAAGTCGAGCCGCGGCAAGATGAATGTTGCCACGGCGTCAATCTTCTGCCATGGCGCCAAGAGCGAGTTGTCGACAGCGCGAAGGTCGGCAACCATCTCTTCGATCGTGCCTATGGGCGTTTGGCGAATTTGGAATCCGGTCGGTATGCCGAGGTGCTCGTAGTGCTCGCCCCGCCCCAGCGGACTCAGTTCCTCTCCCTGGAGGTGGAAGACGGTCGGGAGGGCCCTCTCTGCTCCCCTGCCTTTCAGATGGAGTGTCGCACATTTCCTGGGGTTGAAGGAGAGCCCTACCCTCGCGGCTGCCCCCTCCACTCTTCCCAGCAGAGTCCTCATCCCTTCCGGGGAGTCCGCAATCAGGGCCGTGTCGTCTGCGTAAGTAAGGTTGTTGAATGTTTGTCCTCCTACTTTGTACCTCAACCCCAGTCCACCTATCGCTCGCAGCACAGGCTCGAGGGTGAGGTTGAAGACAATCGGGCTGAGTGGACAGCCCTGCCGGACCCCGGAGAGGATGTTGATGGGGTTGGTGAGTCCTTCGGCGGCCTGGACGCATGTTGCGACGCCGGTGTATGCCTCTTTTATTATTTTTCGCGTATTTTCCGGTACTTGGTGCAGCCGGAGCGCCCCGTGTATCGCCGCGTGGGGGACCGACCCGAACGCGTTCGTCAGGTCCAACCCCGCGACGACCACCTCCTTTCCGTGTTTTGTCGAGTCTGCCAGGATCTCCTGCAGCACGAAGTTGTGTTCGTAGCACCCCTCGTACGGCAGGAAACCCTTTTGGGCCTGGCTAATTCGGTCGTTCCTTCGGGCCCACGTCGTTAGGCGATCCGCGATCAGGGAGGCCAGGAACTTTGGCGTCGTGTCGCCCATCGCTATCGGCCTCCAGTTGGAGAGATCGTTCCTATCTCCCTTTTTGTACAGGAGAATGGTGGTGGAGCATTTCCATGCGTTAGGAACGATCCCCAGACGTCTAATGGTGTTATAAATGGCTGTGAGTACATGGCATCCCGGGTCGGCCCGTTTCAGATCCTTGTAGGTTACGCAGTCGGGTCCGGGAGATGAGTTCGTCATCTTCCGGAGCCTTCTGCTCACCTCGTCGATCGTGAAGGTCCGCTCCAGGATTGCGTCACTCGCCTCGTCTGGCGGGCCCTCGGGGAAGAGCCCGGGAGCTCCCCATCCAGCTCTCGTTCTTCGTGTATGCGCCGGAAGTGGTCCTCGATCCCCGCCTTGTTCACCTCACAGTGCTGACGCGGACCGAGCATCACCTCCTGTGCAGCTCTCCGTCTATTAGATCTGTAGAGCTTCTGGATGTGGGTCGCCTCCGCAACGGCATTCCCCGGTGGGGCCCTCTCTTCCCTGTCGTCCGATCTCTCGTGGCGATCTCCTTCCGGTTGTTGCTGGTTCTTTCCTCGCCCTGTCGGTCCACGACGCTGGCCCCGGCGGCTGCCTCCCCCTCTCACACGTTGTTCGGTGAATCTACTTAAGTATGCTGCTACTTCTATGGCGAGCAGTTCAAGCTCGTTTGCATCATTGGCCCCCTCGGACGCAGCCACCAGCCTCAGCTGCTCTTCGTTGGGTGTTCTTCTCCCTCCGCGTTGCCCTCCTTGCGGGCGGGCCCCGAGGACAGGATCTGGATTTCCCACTGCTGCTGGTCGCTGCGGGCGTAGGGGGGCTCTGATCCATTCCTTTCCCGTTACAGGAGGGCGGCCAGTTCTTCTGATATTGCCCATGTTACGCGGGGCGCTCCCGCTCTCCAGTCATTTGCTGTTGTTATTGTTGTTGTCGCGCTTGTTTTGCACCGGCGCGCTCGCGCCTCGGCCGCCTACATCGCGACCCCTAGGGGTCAGAGTACTTGCTGGTGTTGTGGTCCTTCGCTGGTCGTTCACGATCCCTGCGCTCGCAAAAGTACGCCGCGTCGTCGTCGTTGTTCGCGGTGTGTTGTCGTCGCCACTTATTCTCGCTGTTCTCCGGGCCTCGTCTCTTTGAGCAGTGGGAATCGTGTGTATCACTCCTGCTTCCATACTCGCCCGTGCGTTCCACCTCCTCCCTGTTCCACCGGCTGTATCTTCGTTCCTTCCTCTCCCATTGTCGCTCGTTCGGTCTGCTGACTGTTGCATTCCTCTCGCTAGGGCTGTTGCCATGATGGCATCCCCGCATGTGGTGGTGGTAGTTGTAGCAGTTGTCAGTGTCGCCGCTGTGGTGGTCGGGGGTCTGGGTGGTGTTGCCCCCTCCACCACTGGTGTTGGGGGACTCGTTCGTGTTGTCCCCCCCCACGGCTTGCGTTGGGGGTTTAGGTGGTGTTGCCCCCTCGGCTGGTGATGTCACGCTCTCACGGTTGTCGGGGGAGGGGTGCGTTATCGCTGCTGCCCTCTCCCCTTGTTCGTGCCCCCCTGGTGGTGTTGGGGGCCTTCTCACAGCCTCTGCCGTATGTCGTCGCCGGCGACACTGAGTTGCCTGCGGGGGTTACCCTCGTTGTTGCTGCAAACAGTCCCCACATTCTCCCCCCCGTTCTCCTTCGAACCCCACTAGTTGTTGGTGTGGGGTTGTCTTCCGTTGGTGTTTTCCGCGCGGTTTCCTCCCTTTTTTTCGAGTCTCTTCGCTCTCACTGACCTCGTGACTCTCACGAACGGCGGTGTTGGTGTGTGAGCGGGGGGCACATCCGTCGGATTGGGGGGGGGGTGCAGCTCGTGGGCAGTGTTTACCGCGGCGTCATTAGCATCCGAAGGAGCGGGGAGGCTCGTGCTGCTGATGTGTTGCCTCGGCTGGGCTCTCCCCCGCCGCTCGGTTGCACCGGTGGAGCCAGGGTGATGGTTACGGCAGGGGGGTTTCTGTAGGCAGGGGTTGATGTGGCTCTCGGTATTGCGATGGCTGGTGTTGTGGTCTCTGTGTGTTGTCCCGCTGTTGATGTCGCGGGCGTACTGTCGCTTGCGCTCACAGTTTTTCTTGCGTTTATCGTTGTTGTTCGTGTTTGGCTAGTTGGTATTTGTGTTTGGTTGCTATTCGCTTGTATACGTGTGCTGTAGTTGCATGTGTGCGTGATTGTTGTTCGTGTGTGAGCCTGTGTCGTTTGTGTGTGGCTTGTTGTTGTTGTTGCCGCGAGGGGGGCTCGAGGTTGGCTACTCCTTCCTCCCGCCCCCCTTTCCGTGGTTGGTGCACTGGACGTTTCGGCCTGCGGTGGGGTATCATTTGGACGAGGCGCTACGGGGTGTTTCTTTTTGTAGTGCTCAGCGAGATCTTTGCGGGGGTACTTAGTCCCCGCTCGGAACTCACACTGCTGGCACGGGTATTTAAGTGTGTATTTATTTGCGTGGTAAAGCTTAAGATGTTTGCAGTAGTCCTCGTATCGCCTCGTCCCTGCAAATTTCCCCTTGGCTTTTTCTACTCCCGGTATATCTACCCGCGGGCAGAATGCGCAGTAGTATACCGGGGGTGTGGGGTGCGTGAAACTAATAGTTATTTTTTCCTGACTCATTTCGTTCGTAGGTCCCCTGACCCCGCGAGAGTGAATTGATCTGGGTACTTTAAATTTTTTATATCTAGTTATTTGTTGTAAGTAGTGTGGGCAGATAAATAATTGAGTAGGAGGTAAATAAATAGATAAATAAATAAATAGTAGTTTTCCTGTAAAATTGGTCAGTAGTTGTAAAGAGGTTGAGTTCGCGTCGTATACATTATTAAAATTGTGTGGAATGTGTCGTGTGTGTTATTAAAATTATGTGGAATAGTTAGTCAGTATTGGAGTTTAAAACGATAAAGAAATAGTTGAGCGTTTTGTCTTTTAAAGTACAATATCACAGTTCTTTTTATTTGCTTAGTCCTAGTTGTTAATTTATCACAGTACTTTATAGTTATTAATTGCACAGTATTTTGTTTATTCACTACTTAATCGGCCAGTTTCACTCTCGCGGTCCTAATTGGGATTTTGATGTTCGATTCCCCTGGCGCTGTGACGCGAGCCGCTGATTGGCTGTAGTCCGCTCGCTCTCGGACTCTCGTGCAGTAGCTCGTGCCTCGCGCTTGAGACCAGCGGTGTACCTATAGCTCTCTCCCCACTCTATCAGGTATCTCGCTCGCCGCGGCACACCGCTTTCCCTACTCACTCGAGCCCGCGTGCGGGGTCCGTCAATGCCGGCAGCAGCTCGCCACTAGCGTTCGAGGCGCGGGTGAGTGGCGCCTCGCGGTGACGCTCGGCGCCGTCGGAAGACGCCACGTACTGGTTGGGTAGGGATTCCTTGTGGAGTTCTCGAGGCTCTCGCGCTCGAGGCCTCACACTCGGCTTTTATGACGGGTATAATGTCCCGACTCTCTCCGGCGAGCCGGGCTCGAGGAAATGGGAAAATGAGTGGCGTTACCGCCCTACCTCGCACTAGTGTGCCTCCGGTCGTTCGCGGAGAACTCGGTAACGCCGAAGGGAGCTCGCGGGTCTCGCTTGACGAGAGTGAATCGTCGCGAGGGGCCTATGCTAGTTTGTCGAGGTTGAATTTCAATGATTCGCTCGAATTAAATTAATATATGATTTTTTAACGCTCAGCGTACGCTCGTGCGCTCTTTGCGTGTAGAGAGGAAAGTTAATGAGTAGCGATTGTTTTTCTCGTGAGAGTACATATCTTTTTTTAACATAGGCCTCGCTTCGATTACACCTGTCATTAGCAGCAAGATGGCCGCGGGCGACGGGTAAAGGGTGTTGCGAAAAGGGGGAAATGATGGCGCCGGGGTTTCTCTCGTTGACGTCTTTCCGCGAGAGGTGCGATTAAAGCGCCACCCCTCGCGTTCCGATTCCCCCTCGAGGTCTGGTATTGGCGCGGGAATCGCCGAAATCGAGGCGATCACCGCAGCCACCAGGTACCCAACACCACTATGCAAATGAAATTTAGAGGGGACTTACTTGCGAACTTCGTCGGGATTTTCTCTACCTGTCGAAGAACTATTCTAAGTCCACCACCGCAGTTCCTCCACGTCCAGTTGTTGGCAGATCGGCTTCCCGGCACTTCGTAGAGTTTTGGCGATGGTTCCGTAACTTATGGTAGTATTTTAAACTCGTAATGAGAGAAATTAGTATAGTTAATGACTATGTTTTCGTATACGGGGGTACAAAATTTTATCAGATCTTAACGGTACTATTCTGATCTTTGAGACTCATCACTGGTTATTTTTGTGATAAATTTATTGGGCTGAGACCGGCGGTACTGCAATGCCGGTACAACCCGTGTCCGCCCCGAGAAAGCCCGTGGGTCCAGACGAGTCTCAAAAATCAGATTAATATTCTGGCTCCCCAATGGGGAGCGTATCAGATATTAAGCTGATAATGAAAAGATAAAAGTGCTTTATTTCACCATAAACGCATTTTCCGGTGAGACCGGTACATTCAGCTCCATTGTCGCAGCTTTGGGCCCTTAGCCCCGCAGTATATATGTAATCGTGTAGCTCGCTTTGGCTAGTCTTCCTTATCTCCTCTTTGCTTCATTTAATGCCCGTATCACTATTTAGCGTTTTTGTTTCTACATGCATCTTACTATTCCGTTTTTCTTTATAATTCATTTTGTACATATTTTTTCCTTATTGCACTATCTGTATATAAATCTATGTCTACTTGCCAACATGCACGTGGTTTTGTTTTATCGGTTTGCGGTTACGGGTGTTTCGTGTTTTGTGTTGTTTATTTAAGTAAGTACTCCGCCCCCTGCGTCGGGGAGTTCGCTCTTTTACTGTGTTTCCCATTATTTCTTTTCTTATGTGTACTGGCGAACCCCCGACACGTGTTCGACGTATGTGTCTCTTGACCACAGTATCGTTTCGCTCACCATCAGTCTTCTCATCATTGCCGCATATCTGGGGTTGACTCCGAGAAGGCTGAGGACTCGCTCGTTAGCCGGGTCCCACGCGCCGAGCGCGCCGACGAGGAAGGCGTCCACCCTTACCGCGTAGCCTTGTCGCGCGAGGTTCTCCGCAAGGGGTCTGTAGTGTGTAAGTTTTCTGCCCCTCGCTTCATCGAATGCCTTTTTCCTGTTTTCGGACGGAATGGCCACGTCGATAATGATGGCTCTGCGGGCCTGTTCATTCCTGATAAATATGTCAGGTCGCAGGCCCGCCACCCCGTCGTCGACACCCTCGACGCGTCGGTTGACGGTCACGATGCCTGGCGCGTTGCTTGCAGCTACCAGTCGGTCCTGTATGTTGTTGTGGCTTTTCTGTATGGCTGCCGCGTGTGGTCCGCAGTGGTTCAGGACGTGGGGAAGGGATTCAAGGGGAGCCCCGCATCGCCGACATAGCTTGTCTGGCTGACCCCAGCGGATCGCGCCGTTCAGTGGCAGCACGTCCAGCCTCGCCCTGTGTATGAATCGCCAGTCGGCGAAGCGGGTGTTCCTTCCGTCTCGCATAAAGTGGTTTGACACTTTTGCGAGGGAGGTTACCTCGAATACCTTCCCCTGGTCCCTTTTTGCTAGCAGCGTTCCCCGGTAGTGGTGTGTGACCGCGGCTCTAAGTCCGCCAACGATTTGCGAACGCGCACCCGGTGGAATCTTTACAGGCCGACCGTTCGCCCCTCGGCATTCCATGACCAGTTCCTGTCGTGCCTCACTCCACAGCCACGTTGCGCCCGTGAGGTTCCGGCTCCACGCTGTCGCTTTCCTCGCTCGCGACCATACCGATGGGGGGCCTGATGATGTTGGTCGCCCGAAGTCCCCGTCTAGGTCGCCGGAGAGATATCGGGCGATCCCCTCCTCGGTGGGCGCAGCTCTCCGTCTATTAGATCTGTAGAGCTTCTGGATGTGGGTCGCCTCCGCAACGGCATTCCCCGGTGGGGCCCTCTCTTCCCTGTCGTCCGATCTCTCGTGGCGATCTCCTTCCGGTTGTTGCTGGTTCCTTCCTCGCCCTCTCGGTCCACGACGCTGGCCCCGGCGGCTGCCTCCCCCTCTCACACGTTGTTCGGTGAATCTACTCAAGTATGCTGCTACTTCTATGGCGAGCAGTTCAAGCTCGTTTGCATCATTGGCCCCCTCGGACGCAGCCACCAGCCTCAGCTGCTCTTCGTTGGGTGTTCTTCTCCCTCCGCGTTGCCCTCCTTGCGGACGGGCCCCGAGGACAGGATCTGGATTTCCCACTGCTGCTGGTCGCTGTGGGCGTAGGGGGACTCTGATCCATTCCTCTCCCGTTACGGGGGGGCGGCCAGTTCTTCTGATATTGCCCATGTTACGCGGGGCGCTCCCGCTGTCCAGTCGTTTGCTGTTGTTATTGTTGTTGTCGCGCTTGTTTTGCACCGGCGCGCTCGCGCCTCGGCCGCCTACATCGCGACCCCTAGGGGTCAGAGTACTTGCTGGTGTTGTGGTCCTTCGCTGGTCGTTCACGATCCCTGCGCTCGCGACAGTACGCCGCGTCGTCGTCGTTGTTCGCGGTGTGTTGTCGTCGCCACTTATTCTCGCTGTTCTCCGGGCCTCGTCTCTTTGAGCAGTGGGAATCGTGTGTATCACTCCTGCTTCCATACTCGCCCGTGCGATCCCCCTCCTCCCTGTTCCACCGGCTGTGTCTTCGTTCCTTCCTCTCCCATTGTCGCTCGTTCGGTCTGCTGACTGTTGCATTCCTCTCGCTAGGGCTGTTGCCATGATGGCATCCCCGCATGTGGTGGTGGTAGTTGTAGCAGTTGTCAGTGTCGCCGCTGTGGTGGTCGGGGGTTTGGGTGGTGTTGCCCCCTCCACCACTGGTGTTGGGGGACTCGTTCGTGTTGTCCCCCCCCCACGGCTTGCGTTGGGGGTTTAGGTGGTGTTGCCCCCTCGGCTGGTGATGTCACGCTCTCACGGTTGTCGGGGGAGGGGTGCGTTATCGCTGCTGCCCTCTCCCCTTGTTCGTGCCCCCCTGGTGGTGTTGGGGGCCTTCTCACAGCCTCTGCGTATGTCGTCGCCGGCGACACTGAGTTGCCTGCGGGGGTTACCCTCGTTGTTGCTGCAAACAGTCCCCACATTCTCCCCCCCGTTCTCCTTCCAACCCCACTAGTTGTTGGTGTGGGGTTGTCTTCCGTTGGTGTTTTCCGCGCGGTTTCCCCCCTTTTTTCGAGTCTCTTCGCTCTCACTGACCTCGAGCCAGGGTGATGGGTACGGCAGGGGGGTTTCTGTAGGCAGGGGTTGATGTGGCTCTCGGTATTGCGATGGCTGGTGTTGTGGTCTCTGTGTGTTGTCCCGCTGTTGATGTCGCGGGCGTACTGTCGCTTGCGCTCACAGTTTTTCTTGCGTTTATCGTTGTTGTTCGTGTTTGGCTAGTTGGTATTTGTGTTTGGTTGCTATTCGCTTGTATACGTGGGCTGTAGTTGCATGTGTGCGTGATTGTTGTTCGTGTGTGAGCCTGTGTCGTTTGTGTGTGGCTTGTTGTTGTTGTTGTCGCGAGGGGGGCTCGAGGTTGGCTACTCCTTCCTCCCGCCCCCCTTTCCGTGGTTGGTGCGCTGGACGTTTCAGCCTGCGGTGGGGTATCATTTGGACGAGGCGCTACGGGGTGTTTCTTTTTGTAGTGCTCAGCGAGATCTTTGCGGGGGTACTTAGTCCCCGCTCGGAACTCACACTGCTGGCACGGGTATTCAAGTGTGTATTTATTTGCGTGGTAAAGCTTAAGATGTTTGCAGTAGTCCTCGTATCGCCTCGTCCCTGCAAATTTCCCCTTTGCTTTCTCTACTCCCGGTATATCTATCCGCGGGCAGAATGCGCAGTAGTATACCGGGGGTGTGGGGTGCGTGAAACTAATAGTTATTTTTTCCTGACTCATTTCGTTCGTAGGTCCCCTGACCCCGCGAGAGTGAATTGATCTGGGTACTTTAAATTTTTTATATATAGTTATTTGTTGTAAGTAGTGTGGGTAGATAAATAATTGAGTAGGAGGTAAATAAATAGATAAATAAATAAATAGTAGTTTTCCTGTAAAATTGGTCAGTAGTTGTAAAGAGGTTGAGTTCGCGTCGTATACATTATTAAAATTGTGTGGAATGTGTCGTGTGTGTTATTAAAATTATGTGGAATAGTTAGTCAATATTGGAGTTTAAAACGATAAAGAAAAAGTTGAGCGTTTTGTCTTTTATAGTACAATATCACAGTTCTTTTTATTTGCTTAGTCCTAGTTGTTAATTTATCACAGTACTTTATAGTTATTAATTGCACAGTATTTTGTTTATTCACTACTTATTCGGCCAGTTTCACTCTCGCGGTCCTAATTGGGATTTTGATGTTCGATTCCCCTGGCGCTGTGACGCGAGCCGCTGATTGGCTGTAGTCCGCTCGCTCTCGGACTCTCGTGCAGTAGCTCGTGCCTCGCGCTTGCGACCAGCGGTGTACCTATAGCTCTCTCCCCACTCTATCAGGTATCTCGCTCGCCGTGGCACACCGCCTTCCCTACTCACTCGAGACCGCGTGCGGGGTCCGTCAATGCCGGCAGCAGCTCGCCACTAGCGTTCGAGGCGCGGGTGAGTGGCGCCTCGCGGTGACGCTCGGCGCCGTCGGAAGACGCCACGTACTGGTTGGGTAGGGATTCCTTGTGGAGTTCTCGAGGCTCTCGCGCTCGAGGCCTCACACTCGGCTTTTATGACGGGTATAATGTCCCGACTCTCTCCGGCGAGCCGGGCTCGAGGAAATGGGAAAATGAGTGGCGTTACCGCCCTACCTCGCACTAGTGTGCCTCCGGTCGTTCGCGGAGAACTCGGTAACGCCGAAGGGAGCTCGCGGGTCTCGCTTGACGAGAGTGAATCGTCGCGAGGGGCCTATGCTAGTTTGTCGAGGTTGAATTTCAATGATTCGCTCGAATTAAATTAATATATGATTTTTTAACGCTCAGCGTACGCTCGTGCGCTCTTTGCGTGTAGAGAGGAAAGTTAATGAGTAGCGATTGTTTTTCTCGTGAGAGTACATATCTTTTTTTAACATAGGCCTCGCTTCGATTACACCTGTCATTAGCAGCAAGATGGCCGCGGGCGACGGGTAAAGGGTGTTGCGAAAAGGGGGAAATGATGGCGCCGGGGTTTCTCTCGTTGAAGTCTTTCCGCGAGAGGTGCGATTAAAGCGCCACCCCTCGCGTTCCGACTCCCCCTCGAGGTCTGTTATCGGCGCGGGAATCGCCGAAATCGAGGCGATCACCGCAGCCACCAGGTACCCAACACCATCATGCAAATGAAATTTAGAGGGGACTTACTTGCGAACTTCGTCGGGATTTTCTCTACCTGTCGAAGAACTATTCTAAGTCCACCACCGCAGTTCCTCCACGTCCAGTTGTTGGCAGATCGGCTTCCCGGCACTTCGTCGAGTTTTGGCGATGGTTCCGTAACTTATGGTAGTATTTTAAACTCGTAATGAGAGAAATTAGTATAGTTAATGACTATGTTTTCGTAAACGGGGGTACAAAATTTTATCAGATCTTAACGGTACCATTCTGATCTTTGAGACTCATCACTGGTTATTTTTGTGATAAATTTATTGGGCTGAGACCGGCGGTACTGCAATGCCGGTACAACCCGTGTCCGCCCCGAGCAAGCCCGTGGGTCCAGACGAGTCTCAAAAATCAGATTAATATTCTGGCTCCCCAATGGGGAGCGTATCAGATATTAAGCTGATAAGAACAGATAAAAGTGCTTTATTTCACCATAAACGCATTTTCCGGTGAGACCGGTACATTCAGCTCGATTGTCGCAGCTTTGGGCCCTTAGCCCCGCAGTATATATGTAATCGTGTAGCTCGCTTTGGCTAGTCTTCCTTATCTCCTCTTTGCTTCATTTAATGCCCGTATCACTATTTAGCGTTATTGTTTCTACATGCATCTCACTATTCCGTTTTTCTTTATAATTCATTTTGTACATATTTTTTCCTTATTGCACTATCTGTATATAAATCTATGTCTACTTGCCAACGTGCACGTGGTTTTGTTTTATCGGTTCGCGGTTACGGGTGTTTTGTGTTTTGTGTTGTTTATTTAAGTAAGTACTCCGCCCCCTGCGTCGGGGAGTTCGCTCTCTTACTGTGTTTCCCATTATTTCTTTTCTTATGTGTACTGGCGAACCCCCGACACGTGTTCGACGTATGTGTCTCTGGACCAAAGTATCGTTTCGCTCACCATCAGTCTTCTCATCATTGCCGCATATCTGGGGTTGACTTCGAGAAGGCTGAGGACTCGCTCGTTGGCCGGGTTCCACGCGCCGAGCGCGCCGACGAGGAAGGCGTCCACCCTTACCGCGTAGCCTTGTCGCGCGTGGTTCTCCGCGAGGGGTCTGTAGTGTGTCAGTTTTCTGCCCCTCGCTTCATCGAATGCCTCTTTCCTGTTTTCGGACGCAATGGCCACGTCGATAATGATGGCTCTGCGGGCCTGTTCATTCCTGATAAATATGTCAGGTCGCAGGCCCGCCACCCCGTCGTCGACACCCTCGACGCGTCGGTTGACGGTCACGATGCCTGGCGCGTTGCTTGCAGCTACCAGTCGGTCCTGTACGTTGTTGTGGCTTTTCTGTATGGCTGCCGCGTGTGGTCCGCAGTGGTTCAGGACGTGGGGAAGGGATTCAAGGGGAGCCCCGCATCGCCGACATCGCTTGTCTGGCTGACCCCAGCGGATCGCGCCGTTCAGTGGCAGCACGTCCAGCCTCGCCCTGTGTATGAATCGCCAGTCGGCGAAGCGGGTGTTCCTTCCGTCTCGCATAAAGTGGTTTGACACTTTTGCGAGGGAGGTTACCTCGAATACCTTCCCCTGGTCCCTTTTTGCTAGCAGCGTTCCCCGGTAGTGGTGTGTGACCGCGGCTCTAAGTCGGCCAACGATTTGCGAACGCGCACCCGGTGGAATCTTTACAGGCCGACCGTTCGCCCCTCGGCATTCCATGACCAGTTCCTGTCGTGCCTCACTCCACAGCCACGTTGCGCCCGTGAGGTTCCGGCTCCACGCTGTCGCTTTCCTCGCTCGCGACCATACCGATGGGGGGCCTGATGATGTTGGTCTGCTGTAGAGCTTCTGGATGTGGGTCGCCTCCGCAACGGCATTCCCCGGTGGGGCCCTCTCTTCCCTGTCGTCCGATCTCTCGTGGCGATCTCCTTCCGGTTGTTGCTGGTTCCTTCCTCGCCCTCTCGGTCCACGACGCTGGCCCCGGCGGCTGCCTCCCCCTCTCACACGTTGTTCGGTGAATCTACTCAAGTATGCTGCTACTTCTATGGCGAGCAGTTCAAGCTCGTTTGCATCATTGGCCCCCTCGGACGCAGCCAGCAGCCTCAGCTGCTCTTCGTTGGGTGTTCTTCTCCCTCCGCGTTGCCCTCCTTGCGGACGGGCCCCGAGGACAGGATCTGGATTTCCCACTGCTGCTGGTCGCTGCGGGCGTAGGGGGGCTCTGATCCATTCCTCTCCCGTTACGGGGGGGGCGGCCAGTTCTTCTGATATTGCCCATGTTACGCGGGGCGCTCCCGCTGTCCAGTCGTTTGCTGTTGTTATTGTTGTTGTCGCGCTTGTTTTGCACCGGCGCGCTCGCGCCTCGGCCGCCTACATCGCGACCCCTAGGGGTCAGAGTACTTGCTGGTGTTGTGGTCCTTCGCTGGTCGTTCACGATCCCTGCGCTCGCGACAGTACGCCGCGTCGTCGTCGTTGTTCGCGGTGTGTTGTCGTCGCCACTTATTCTCGCTGTTCTCCGGCCTCGTCTCTTTGAGCAGTGGGAATCGTGTGTATCACTCCTGCTTCCATACTCGCCCGTGCGATCCCCCTCCTCCCTGTTCCACCGGCTGTGTCTTCGTTCCTTCCTCTCCCATTGTCGCTCGTTCGGTCTGCTGACTGTTGCATTCCTCTCGCTAGGGCTGTTGCCATGATGGCATCCCCGCATGTGGTGGTGGTAGTTGTAGCAGTTGTCAGTGTCGCCGCTGTGGTGGTCGGGGGTCTGGGTGGTGTTGCCCCCTCCACCACTGGTGTTGGGGGACTCGTTCGTGTTGTCCCCCCCCCACGGCTTGCGTTGGGGGTTTAGGTGGTGTTGCCCCCTCGGCTGGTGATGTCACGCTCTCACGGTTGTCGGGGGAGAGGTGCGTTATCGCTGCTGCCCTCTCCCCTTGTTCGTGCCCCCCTGGTGGTGTTGGGGGCCTTCTCACAGCCTCTGCGTATGTCGTCGCCGGCGACACTGAGTTGCCTGCGGGGGTTACCTTCGTTGTTGCTGCAAACAGTCCCCACATTCTCCCCCCCGTTCTCCTTCCAACCCCACTAGTTGTTGGTGTGGGGTTGTCTTCCGTTGGTGTTTTCCGCGCGGTTTCCCCCCTTTTTTCGAGTCTCTTCGCTCTCACTGACCTCGTGACTCTCACGAACGGCGGTGTTGGTGTGTGAGCGGGGGGCACATCCGTCGGATTGGGGGGGGTGTAGCTCGTGAGCAGTGTTTCCCGCGGCGTCATTAGCATCCGAAGGAGCGGGGAGGCTCGTGCTGCTGATGTGTTGCCTCGGCTGGGCTCTCCCCCGCCGCTCGGTTGCACCGGTGGAGCCAGGGTGATGGGTACGGCAGGGGGGTTTCTGTAGGCAGGGGTTGATGTGGCTCTCGGTATTGCGATGGCTGGTGTTGTGTTCTCTGTGTGTTGTCCCGCTGTTGATGTCGCGGGCGTACTGTCGCTTGCGCTCACAGTTTTTCTTGCGTTTATCGTTGTTGTTCGTGTTTGGCTAGTTGGTATTTGTGTTTGGTTGCTATTCGCTTGTATACGTGTGCTGTAGTTGCATGTGTGCGTGATTGTTGTTCGTGTGTGAGCCTGTGTCGTTTGTGTGTGGCTTGTTGTTGTTGTTGCCGCGAGGGGGGCTCGAGGTTGGCTACTCCTTCTTCCCGCCCCCCTTTCCGTGGTTGGTGCACTGGACGTTTCGGCCTGCGGTGGGGTATCATTTGGACGAGGCGCTACGGGGTGTTTCTTTTCGTAGTGCTCAGCGAGATCTTTGCGGGGGTACTTAGTCCCCGCTCGGAACTCACACTGCTGGCACGGGTATTCAAGTGTGTATTTATTTGCGTGGTAAAGCTTAAGATGTTTGCAGTAGTCCTCGTATCGCCTCGTCCCTGCAAATTTCCCCTTTGCTTTCGCTACTCCCGGTATATCTACCCGCGGGCAGAATGCGCAGTAGTATACCGGGGGTGTGGGGTCCGTGAAACTAATAGTTATTTTTTCCTGACTCATTTCGTTCGTAGGTCCCCTGACCCCGCGAGAGTGAATTGATCTGGGTACTTTAAATTTTTTATATATAGTTATTTGTTGTAAGTAGTGTGGGTAGATAAATAATTGAGTAGGAGGTAAATAAATAGATAAATGAATAAATAGTAGTTTTCCTGTAAAATTGGTCAGTAGTTGTAAAGAGGTTGAGTTCGCGTCGTATACATTATTAAAATTATGTGGAATAGTTAGTCAATATTGGAGTTTAAAACGATAAAGAAAAAGTTGAGCGTTTTGTCTTTTATAGTACAATATCACAGTTCTTTTTATTTGCTTAGTCCTAGTTGTTAATTTATCACAGTACTTTATAGTTATTAATTGCACAGTATTTTGTTTATTCACTACTTATTCGGCCAGTTTCACTCTCGCGGTCCTAATTGGGATTTTGATGTTCGATTCTCCTGGCGCTGTGACGCGAGCCGCTGATTGGCTCTAGTCCGCTCGCTCTCGGACTCTCGTGCAGTAGCTCGTGCCTCGCGCTTGCGACCAGCGGTGTACCTATAGCTCTCTCCCCCCTCTATCAGGTATCTCGCTCGCCGCGGCACACCGCCTTCCCTACTCACTCGAGACCGCGTGCGGGGTCCGTCAATGCCGGCAGCAGCTCGCCACTAGCGTTCGAGGCGCGGGTGAGTGGCGCCTTGCGGTGACGCTCGGCGCCGTCGGAGGGCGCCACGTACTGGTTGGGTAGGGATTTCTTGTGGAGTTCTCGAGGCTCTCGCGCTCGAGGCCTCACACTCGGCTTTTATGACGGGTATAATGCCCCGACTCTCTCCGGCGAGCCGGGCTCGAGGAAATGGGAAAATGAGTGGCGTTACCGCCCTACCTCGCACTAGTGTGCCTCAGGTCGTTCGCGGAGAACTCGGTAACGCCGAAGGGAACTCGCGGGTCTCGCTTGACGAGAGTGAATCGTCGCGAGGGGCCTATGCTAGTTTGTCGAGGTTGAATTTCAATGATTCGCTCGAATTAAATTAATATAGGATTTTTCAACGCTCAGCGTACGCTCATGCGCTCTTTGCGTGTAGAGAGGAAAGTTAATGAGTAGCGATTGTTTTTCTCGTGAGAGTACATATCTTTTTTAGCATAGGCCTCGCTTCGATTACACCTGTCATTAGCAGCAAGATGGCCGCGGGCGACGGGTAAAGGGTGTTGCGAAAAGGGGGAAATGATGGCGCCGGGGTTTCTCTCGTTGAAGTCTTTCCACGAGAGGTGCGATTAAAGCGCCACCCCTCGCGTTCCGACTCCCCCTCGAGGTCTGGTATCGGCGCGGGAATCGCCGAAATCGAGGCGATCACCGCAGCCACCAGGTACCCAACACCACCATGCAAATGAAATTTAGAGGGGACTTACTTGCGAACTTCGTCGGGATTTTCTCTACCTGTCGAAGAACTATTCTAAGTCCACCACCGCAGTTCCTCCACGTCCAGTTGTTGGCAGATCGGCTTCCCGGCACTTCGTCGAGTTTTGGCGATGGTTCCGTAACTTATGGTAGTATTTTAAACTCGTAATGAGAGAAATTAGTATAGTTAATGACTATGTTTTCGTATACGGGGGTACAAAATTTTAAAATTCCCCAAGCTCGTTCGTGACTGAGCTCGAGTGACTTTCGCCCCGTAACGCGAGAGTATCATAAATAATCTTTCGACTAAAAGCATTTATCGGATGATACGCGGCAGTGCATTAATGCTGCAGTAGATCGCGAGTCTGAGGAGAGACAGGTGTATACTGTGACGGGCAATTCCTAACGAACTATGGAAATCCCGGGCACCTATGTCAGGACGAGTCGAACGGGCAACAGGGACAACGGGAAGATCGGGTGGCAAAAATAACTGTAAATTCGGCAAAATTAACAAACTATAATTCGGAATAATCACGTAAGATTCGATACAAAGGAAAGTAATAATAATATTCGAAATAAATGTTCGCGTTGTCCGAAACAACGATAGCGGCAAAAAAGCAATACTCAAAAACAAACTACTAACTATCCTGCCAACGCACTCGCTGCGCAGGGACGCGGGGGAAAATATAACAATAATAAGCCGGGATGGAAAATAATAACAATCGTCGATCAACGCGCTCGTTGATCGGTGACGCGGGGAAGGAAGAAGCTAACAAAAGAAAACGGGATGGGAATTTACACGGTCGATTTTCTCACGCAAGTGAGACCGAAATCGCGCAAATAAAAATACCAACAAAATAACACTGTGTAATTTGAGTGATCGGGGAAACAGCGATCCGGACTCAATTTGACAAAATTCGCGTACGAGTGATCGCAGAGCGATCCGGACTCGCGGCGACAGATTTCGCGCAATTGAGTGACCGTGAGACGACGATCCGGACTCAATTCTTGGCAACGGGGGAACGCGGGGAAAAATTAAGAACGGAAAAATATGGCGGCGATTTCACGAGGCGACGGGATACTCGCCGTGAAACGGGCGCGAAAAATAATACCGGGAGGAAATAATTCGACTATTATCGGAGGGGCGGCGTACGGGGGCGGGATGACTCGTCAGACACGTTTTCGACACCAAAAACTCTAAACAAACACGAAACTCAATTTGTGGGCGCCAGTTACCGAATCTCGGGGTAACACCGATTAATAATTCCACGAGAGTCGCGGAATTCTCTCGAACACTTTACACGCGCGGTCGACTAGTCTCAGGGAGAACAGAAGGGTCAGGGAGGGGGTTTGCAAGTTCGATATTTCGGCTCTAAAATATTAACTCTGGTCAGTGCAACTCTCTTTCGGGTCTCTAAATATCACGGGGAATTTTCGGGGGATTTATTGGGATTTTTACGGGGGTGGGGATCTCACTTAGAACGAATAATTAACGGCTATGCGCCACTCACCACGTGCTCACACTTTTACCTATGGTCTTGCCGGGTAATGGCGGTAGTCGTTCGGAACAATTCCTTCACTCTTCTAGGATAAATCTCGTCGATAGTCGGGGGCGGGGTCGAGGGAAAACACACTCAAACTGTTGCAAAACGGCACTCAAATCGGTGAATTAACACCCGCGATTTTTCGTACAATTTTCACACTGACAATTTCGGTAATTATCTCGCTCGATCTCACGCACACGTGCACTCAGGGAGGGATCTCGATCGAAGCTCTTTGTCTCTCGTTCGTGCTGTCTCTCTCACCCTTTTTCTTCGTCCTGCAGCGCCGTGGGGGGTCTCGGCGAGCGAGAGAGTTCGATACTCGGTGTCCGTCGATATCTCGAGCGATCGACGGGTCGTTGCGTAAGAGGGCGGCAGCTGGGCTATCGGATCGTCGCTCGATATTCGTGAGCGACGAGAGTGGGCGACGGAGGCGGCGGCAGAGGCTGGTAGCGAGGCGCCGGTGTCTTGGCGGTGGCGAGGCGCAAGGGAGAGCGTCTCCCCTCGCCGTCGCCCGAGCACCTCCTTCTACCTTTCTCTCGCTCTCTCGCCATCGTTGTCGTCCGGCGAGGCGCGTAGATCCTTGGTCTTCGACGTTGTGGCTCGCGCGGGGGTGAACGGGGGGGGGGGGGGGGGGGGGGGGGGGGGGGGGGAGGTTCGCGGGGACTATTGTACTTAGGCTACCTAGCTAATGTTACGTCCGGAACGAGCTCTCGCGAGTTCGTTCAGAACATGTGTAACGGTGGTCTCACTTTCGAGTCAAGGCGTTGGCCCTTTACTCAGGGACGGAGACCTCGCCTTGCACTGCCGTAGATAGGGGAAAACACTTGGGAGGATTTTGGTGATCGGGAGTCTCGTTGCACTATCGTAGAGCATGCAGAAATATAATCGAAGAATTTGTCGTAGATTTAGTACTCACTATGGTTTTATTCAATGATCGGCGTTTCGATGTTGATACAATTTCCGCGTTACAAATTCCTCGTTGGAACACTCGATGAACTTAGCCACGCAGGGCTTATCGAAAAGAGGAGCCTTGCACGCTCCGTAGACGATGGTGATAGAACAACTTCTATGCAACTACTGAGCAACTACTCAGCAACTACTGACTTGCTAACGAAAAATGCTCGCCTTTTATACTAGTTTAAACCCTATGCTTCTAATGTAAAAATGGTAGAGCGGTGGGGTTAGTTTATTGTAGAGCAGGTCTCATAAAAATGTTTGATAAAGTAATAGTTTAGCGACCTTTTCGGTGAAACCGAATAAGCGACAACAGGGTTATTGCGGCTCTCGCCTTTGCGGTGCATAAGTAGTTTACCGCATAAAGATTTCGGTATTCATCTTTTAACTGAGAGTAATAAAATAGAAAATGGATGAAGTGAATCTAGAGACTCTTTTTGGTAGAAATTAATAGACGAGGGGACAGTCGTGAAGGCGCGATCTTTATGTTGCGGTGCGCGTGGAGGCTGCCGCTCGAGTTTTTACAGAGATGCAAGCGTCTTCCCGATAACGCATAGACTGAGTGCGTGGACATAGTTTTACGACCGCGTGCCGCTGACGGGCTAGAAGCGCGCCTAGCCTAAAGTTATGGGCGTCAAGTGTACGAGAACGCATGCACGGTGTGTGAACTGAGGCGCGCGTAAGTGAGCCTCCAGAAATTAGTATGTGGAGAGTCTTTAGGGTATTAGTAGATTTTTTCATGCAGTGTTTCTGTGTGGTAGATTACGCAAGACGTAACACTAACGTGGCGAGTGGCGGGCTCGAGTCGAGATTTCGGCGAGGGCTCTGTAACGATGCTACATCGTTACAATAAATATACCGCGTATAAATAATTCATGCGATCGTATAACGATATATGGGTCCATGCTGCGCGTTGTTAAAGAACGGCGAAGCCCACGAAAGAGTAGGGCGGAATTTCCCTGGAAGATAGATGGATGATTGAAGAACAATTGTGTTCCAAATTCATTATTACAATATTGTTTATTAATCACAAATTATTATAGCCATTACGAAATAATTTTTCGTACAATGCCAAACGATTTTTTGATTATAAACAAAATGGTCTAAAAAAAATGTTAATAATAATGATCATTTTTCTACATTTATTATTATTGAAACTATTTATTATTTCGTATTTTTTATATTATTTTTTGAAATCAACATTGAGTGTTTATACGTTTGCAAAGAAAATCGTCGTCTTTTTTTCAAGGTCGTAGCGCTTAAAGGAATCCTTTCGTTAACTCTGACGCCGCCTAAGTCTGAGAGGGAAATAAGAGAGAATTACAAACAACCCTTGTTTGCTCGATTTTTTCAGATTTTTATTTCATCGAGAAGTGTTTGTAATCTCTCGCATTTCGCTCTCGGGCTTCGGTGGCGTTCGGCATAACGAAAGGATTATCTCAATATTCCTCATGCGCTCATCGTTCGATGGTTGGATTTATCTCAGGATAATATTATTCGAGCGATAAATCAAGAAGGGTGGATGCGCGGTCGGTGCGCGGCTTCGATGATCAGCCGAATTACGATTATTCGCGGTCAGTACTTGGATGGGTGACCGCTAAGCCGCGCACTGCAGCGCATCAACCGTCGAGCGGCGGGCCAGTTTTACGAGACCTTGTCGTAAATACACTAAAGTTTCTTTGGGTCATGCATCGTGGGATCAGAAGAACAGATACGACGAGATTCACAAAAATCTGTTGTTCGATCGATATGATCGCCGTAAGCTGCTTCGTTATTGTTTACCGGCGTAAACTAGTTTTCCGTCGGGTCTCGAAAATCCGTTTGAATCATATTTTGGCCTTAAAAAAAATAACAAAGCGTCCTCGACCCCACAGTTTCGATTGGTATACTCTTTCGCGACCGACAGTCGGGCAGAGGGCAGTGTAAAGTCAAGCAAAGAGAAACGACGGGATCCGCTTTCGCGAAAAGTCCATTGTCTCGCGCAACAAAGGCGCGTAATGAATTATCACTCCGTACAGTTTCATTCGATTCTCTCCCCTTGTCGAAGAGGCCTTTCGAATTGTCCGAAACCCAATTCTCTCGCGGCCCTTTCCGCTCGCGCTGTTGCAAAAAAACAAATGCATATACAAATCGAAAACGACTTTCTGTCCCTTGCGCCTTTTAATATCGTAGTCATTCTGGGAATTCTCTGTCGACGATCGAATTCCCTACCTCGCTTTTCTCAAAGGGTCTTGCAAAAACGAAAAAAATAGATGCACTGAAATTTCGCGCCGGGCCCGAATGGAAATGGGAAGAATGGGAAGAAATTTGGTTGAATTCAGAAGAATAAAATGCAAACTGACTGCGATCCTTGATTATTTTTTTCAAATGGCACTCAATTTGTATCAAACCCTACGTTGAATAAAAAATGTTCAATCATTTTTTTGTTCCTCTGGTTTGGTAAGGGACCGTTTTGCCCCGCTCCCTCGGTAAATACGCGACGAGGCCGATACGCGTACATCTCAAGTACTATATACGTATAATTTATAATATATGAAGAAACGGTGAACCGACCCAGCGTGCGGTAAAACGGTGGCTGGCGGTGGAGGCAGGTAAAGCTCGGTTGGCTTTTGGTGGCTCGACAAGCAATTTCGTTCGGGGTTCTTTTTCTTTTTTCGCGGCCGCGGGAAAACGCTCCAAGCATTGCAGCTCGTTCCTCTCTTAAAGCGAATTTGTCGACGTCGCTCGACGTTAAAAAACCACGCTGAGACGGGAGTTAAGTAAAAAAATGATCGAGAAACAGTGACGTTCGAATCGGACGCACGTAATTCAGGTTGATGTGCACGCCTCCGTAAACACACACGCTGTCTCCGCGGTTTTGCGTTGCAAACGCGAAAAGTATCGCGAAACGAGGGCGCCGAAACCCGAGTAGAAATGTGCATTACACAGTACCCGACACCGCGGTGTAAGTAAGGTCGAAATTAACGTCAACACCGTCGCTCGATTATCATGTAAATTACACCGAATTACTCACATTTCATCGCGAACGACGAGGCTCGAAAAACTTACGAATATAAATCTCGCGTTTATTTTTCACAATTTTTCTTCCACTCGAAAAGTAATTCAATTTGTATACGAATAATTAGGGAGAGTGTTTCGGATTCTCCGCCAAAAGTGCGCTTTAGAGCTTATTTTACGTACTTCCCAGTGGCCTAAATTTCTGAATAATTTTAATCATACCCGATGCCAAGAATATTCATTCTTCATAATGATAATTCCATAAAGTTATTAACAAATGAGTTTAAAAATTGCTTAATAAATCATCTGGCTATCGAATCGTTTTTTTATAACAAAAGTGTATTCGCGAATTCTTTTGAATCATGATTTAGTGTTTCGATTTTTGGGAAATTCCAATTTTTTGAAAAATATTTGCTTAGTTTATATTGTCGATTTTTAAAATAATTATTATTCCATAGAAAAATAATGAAAATTCTGTCTGAATTAAACTTTTGGTTGGAAATGTAACGCTTCGGATGATGAAGTAAAAGTTGGGAATGTAACGCCGTTATGTGTTTTGGTGTTCGACGAAAACTCATCGAAAAATCCCATTACGCGAAACTTATTGGTACACGCTGTGTGCTCCGCGGTGCGTGGGCTGATCGTCGATGATTGCGCGTTGTGCAAGAATGCGTGCAATCAACGCCGACCGATAGCCTCGATTAGCGCGTGAATTATCGTCGCTGGAGTCTTCGATAGCATCGCTCTAGTTCGCGCTGATACTCTATGGAAAATCGATTCTCCTCCGGAATGTACGCCGAAACTTTGGTGGACCGAGAGTATTGTGGTCTGATCGTTCGCTTGAAGGATTGTAAACCAATATTCGACACGGCTACCGAATAGCGTACTTCGGTTGTGTACATTTCTTAATTACCGCAAACTCGACGCCAGAACGAAATTATTATTTATTTATTCGAACCAATTCGATATATTTTTTTTTCACGGTGCGGTATTTCGAGAATCACAAACAAGGTTAAATTTCGTTAACAGTTAAGTGATTAAATATCATTGCTATTTTTTATCGTTCAACAAAAATAGATGTTGAAAATTTTAAACGAATTTTATTTGTTGTTTAACGCAAGTAAAATTTCATGGGAAACGATGTCTTTGCACCTGTGGCTTCGTCTACAGCAAATTCTCGAACAGAACAAACGACGGTAAAATTAGAGTTGTTGAATTTCATACGTTTACTGATATTTATGTTTTTCTCATCGAACTAGTGATTGGAAAGCTTTGGATATTTCAGTCCGCACTGTTTACTTCACACTGCGCAATTAATTTTAATGTTATATGGATAAAGTCAAAAGTTGAAATCACGCGCGAGAAAATTACGTAGCAATTTTCGAGTGTGTGTATTAACAATAAAGTATTTAAAGCATAATTGTAGGGTTATCTAGCTAATAATTAGATACTTGTATAATAATACATATATACATTACAGATATCTTAAAAATTATTTTTATAATAATTTTAAAGATTGACCCGTATAAATGAATTTCGATCCGAAGTGATTCGATAGTGCGAAAATAGCGATTGGAAAGCTTTGGATATTGCAGTCCGCACTGTTTACTTCACACTGCGCAATTAATTTTAATGTTATATGTATAAAGTGAAAAGTTGAAATCACGCGCGAGAAAATTGCGTAGCAATTTTCGAGTGTGTGTATTTCGACTTCTCACTTTATACATATAACATTAAAATTAATTGCGCAGTGTGAAGTAAACAGTGCGGACTGCAATATCCAAAGCTTTCCAATCGCTATTTTCGCACTATCGAATCACTTCGGATCGAAATTCATTTATACGGGTCGATCTTTAAAATTATTATAAAAATAATTTTTATGATATCTGTAATGTATAATATATATTATTATACAAGTATCCAATTATTAGTCAGATAACCCTGCAATTATGCTTTAAATAGTTTATTGGGCTGAAACCGGCGGCACTGCAATGCCGGTACAACCCGCGTCCGCCCCGAGCAAGCCCGTGGGTCCAGACTAGTTACAAAAATCAGATTAATATTCTGGCTCCCCAATGGGGAGCGTATCAGATATTAAGCTGATAAGAACAGATACTACACTTTGATCTTAGCCATAGGCCGAGAAGCGATACTAACCATTATTTTTCTTTCCTTTATATCGTAATTCCGGCGCTATTTCGTTTTCGAGAAAAAAAATTTCGTGCGAAATCTAGCGGTCGCTTCGGGTACTAGCGGCGGGTCGGCGCCGCTCGAGCCGCCCCGTTGCGGCTCGCCCGGCTCGACTCTCCTCGGCACAATTCGCTACAGCTGCGTTTTCTCACTGTATCAGGTATATACAGGCTTTTCCAGGTCTGCGGGGACGGAGAGCTGCTATCGGAACTTACCGAAAATGTATTCTTTAGTTGCTATAGGCTGTATTTAACTAATCAAGCAAGAGTTTCAATGCAAGAGTGTCGTGTCTGGTAGACGCTCCGCGTCCGCAGACCTGGAAAATCCTATATATGTATATTTGTATTCATAAATAATTGACTCTCCGTTTATGAATGAATCACACGGAATATTAAAAATTGGAATTTGATCGAGGTTTGAATGCAATAAAAGAGACTTACGTGAATTGTCATTATTAACAAGCCATTAATATTTAATATTTAATATTTCATTTTCAATATCTGATATTGAAAAAAAAGATATGCGCCTGCAAACATAATTGGAAAAAAAATTCGATTACGTCAAAGTACTCACCGGGAATACTGGTGCCGAGTGCAACGAACACAACGGCAGTAACGGAGTCTTTGATGCCGAGTGTGCATCCGAAATATGATGCGACATCGCCGATAACGGCCGTGACGACGCCGATGCCGCAAATGCTGATGACAAAGCACAGGTAGCCTCCGGCGATATCTGAAACAGATTAAAACAATAATTGCCTCTTGTTTTCCCGCGTCGATAATTTATCGCGCATAAGTTCCCGATAGGTTATCGATTTTCAGTCAGCCGTCCCCAGCTTCGCGTAATTATCGCCCCGAGCGCGTACGAGAACCGCCGTGAATGCCTACTTCTCGTCTCTCGTGCATTCACACGCAGCATCCTTCAGGCTTCCCGCGCCACGAGCTGCCGGAGCTCTCACGCGCGGTTTTACAATTTTATTTATCGTTCGCTCATCAATGGCACAAGCAGCAAAAGCGCTGATGCGCTCAATTGAGTCGAGTGGGACATTTCAACGCGAATCGTCGCTTCGGGGCGCGCGCGGACCGCAGTTTTTCCACAGTTCTGTACAGCGACGAGACGAGAGACAGACAAACGCCATTCGGACTGTTGCGCCTGGCGCGCGTTGAGACAGCCGGGAGAAAGAGCGTGCGAGCTCGTTGATGCGCTTTTCTTTATTCATTGCACTCCGACGATGACTACAACGAGGCCGAGGACAAGGTAGCGAGAACTCGTCGAGAAGTTCGAGGTCGCAAAAAAAAAAAGGCTACCGGCAAAGGAGAGGTAAAGAAACAAAAAGGTTGTTTCATTTCCAGCGCTGTTGTCATCGCCGGAATGTGGACTATTCATTTTTGCGGGACCTTGAGTGGTGCGTCCCACATTTCGTTTCTTTTATTTTTGTTTTTGAAAAAGAAAGCGACAGAAAAACAAGCGAGGAGGCGGAGTGGAACGGTGGTTACATTCGCGGATTTTAGTGCTCGTATATCCGATGGCACAGATTCTTGAAAGTAATCCCAAATGCCGACTATCTGATAAACGATGGCTACAAACAACAAAAAGATTCATCAAAATATCGTGTGTGGGGCTGCTATTTGTTTATTTCATTGTTTATTGGTCCGTTTGTGTGCAGATTATCTGTTAGTCGATTATACAATTAGTTGACGAGGGAATTAGTTATCAGTCCTTTAGTTGATTTATCTATTAATTTATTCGGCACTTAGTATATTATTCAATTAGACAATTAATAAATTGTTCTATTAGGCTGTTTTTCTATAGACTATTTATTAGTCTATCAGTCTATCAATCTGCTAGAAAATTAATTAATTAGTTCATTAATTGATTTGTCTATTAGTCTAGTCGCCACTTAATATATTATTCAGTTAAACAATTAATAAATTGGTCTATTAGTCTGTTTTTCTATAGACTGTTTACTAGTCATCAGTCTATTAGTCTATAGATTATTTATTAGTCTATCAGTCTATTATTCTACTAAGCAATTAGTTAATTAGTTAATTAGTTGGTTTGTCCATTAGCTTATTCGTCACTTAGTATATAATGCATTTAGTCGATTACTCAATCACTCCATTAGCCTGTTTGACCATCATTCAATCCATCGCTTACTCTTTTGGTCCAAAAATTCATAATTTTATAATCGTATTTGCCGATCAAGCTTCTCGCCTATTCAGTTTCATTCACGAATTCATTTACTTTGTGCACATCGGCTGAACTGCTTTTAATCGCTATCGTAACTCCCGCAATGTAATTACAATTATGGTCTTCCGGTTCAAATAAGGTTTTACGTCCAAGCGGACGCGTCGGTGTGATGGTTTTCAATCTAGCTCGTGTCTAATACGTTCGAACAACGCATAATCAATACTCGTTGCAGGAAATTATATTTAGCGTTAATGCGGCATTGCTTTGTGTCTTCCCCGCGTTAAATCAGCCGATACATGCAACCTTCACTAAACAGGGCAATGAGACGGCGAACAGCGGGGCCTCTCGTTGGGCCGGGGAGGCCAGTCTCGCAGTAATGGGATCGACACCAACGGCGTTTTGACCCCCGTGTCTCTTTGAAGCGTTAACGAACTTGTCCGGATGAAGCATATATAACAGCGATCTAATCAAGTCCCGAGATCCGCTGGAATATTCATTGAAGACTTCTGCATCCAATGCATAATTACGGATTTTAATGAAAGAAAGAACCGCTCCGAAATGCACAAAGACTCGACGCTGTTATTAACTCGAATAACTCGTTTCGTTTGCTCTTCTTTTCTTTTTCGTTCCGCGCTCTCACTAGAATGTGTCCGTTTCAAAAGTCACAAAAAAAATGTGAATCTTGAATCTTTTAAATAAATTTGAATAATTGAAAAAGTCAATGGTAAATTTTTCTGTTTTCCGTAAAAAAAAAAATTGATTTAAATTAATTGTAAAAAATAAATGTTATAAAAATGAAGAAGTGTTTGAGATATTTTAACCATTTTTTGCCTCTAAATACATGAACTCATTAGCAAAAAGTATATTTTATTGAAAAAATAGTGTTTGAGCGAAAAAAAAAAACTTTTCTGCTCTTTTGAACCACCAGGTAGACACACCACGTTTGCAATCGATGCATAGACAAAACGTACATTCGAGCGAAATGATATTCCTCGATGGATTACGGAAACAGAAGCCCTAGATCTACTCTACCCTGGAAAAGCCCTATTCTCTGTTCTGAGTCGTACAATCGCAGTGCCTCTCATCATCGATGTCGTACCTCGACTCTCCGGATGCCTTTCGGTTCCGGCCCACGAAACTCGTCGATGTTTCGGAGAACAAATATATCGCTCGTACGAAGTTCGAAGATGAGAATCGTCCGAAAACGATTGGGTTCGCGAATCGTCAGCGACAGCCGTATCGAGGGGTCGAAACGATAACCAAACTGCTGCAACGATCGTTCGCGCTTACTCGGCCTACTGTTACGAGCGAGAATTCTCAACGAAAACTGGCGAGTCAGTCGCGAGGGTCAACTGTCGTAAAAACTTTCGGTCGTATATTTTACGAGTTCTTCAAGGTTTTATTTTATTTATTTTATTTATTTTATTTATTTTATTTATTTTATTTATTTTATTTATTTTATTTATTTTATTTATTTTATTTATTTTATTTATTTTATTTATTTTATTTATTTTATTTATTTTATTTATTTTATTTATTTTATTTATTGTATTTATTTTATTTATTTTATTTATTTTATTTATTTTATTTATTTTATTTATTTTATTTATTTTATTTATTTTATTTATTTTATTTATTTTATTTATTTTATTTATTTTATTTATTTTATTTATTTTATTTATTTTATTTATTTTATTTATTTTATTTATTTTATTTATTTTATTCATTACACAAGTGCCCAAAATATTTTGCATAATTCGTCCCTGTGAGTTTGTTTTACTCGAGATTATCGAACCCCCGAGTTAATATCGTTAAGTACGAGTTTAGTAGATAAACAGCAGCTTGCTGTAGCTGGGAAAGAATGCTTCGCAATAAAGCGTGCAAATAATTCGGTCGTTTTCCGTCAACGGACCGCAGTGGCCGCGGAGACTTTGTCGCGATTACACAGTCGGCAGTGCGAAAGGTACGGGTCCGCGGGGTCGACGCTGAAACCATTCGCTTCCGCGACGCGTGATTCGTCGGTGTTTCCTGGACGGGTGGGAGTAACACCGAGAGATCACGGGATGACAGAACGACGACGCCTCGTTAACCAAGTACACACGCGGCCAACGGCGCGCGAGGCGTGCAGACACGGCGAGGTCAAAGGATCTCCGTGTAATCCGATAATGGAACGCGTTGCTGCGGTTCTGGCTATTACCCTCTCAACAAAACCGTATTTTCTCTGTTTCCCTTGACCGTTCGGTACGACAACGCCGCTATCGTGGGCTGGTCCAGCCCCACCCCCTCCCCTTCGCCGAACACCCGTCTTTGGGAATTCACGGGATTCCCACTCACGAGAACTGTAATAACACGACGCAGCTCGCATCCCTCTCGCGATAATGGCAGTCAGCAGTAAAGAAAACGAGGATAAAAAGAAAACGAAGGCCCTCCGACGAAATAGAGGCCGGCAAAGTACCGCGGATACGACTGTGGCGAATTGCTCGTGCACACCAATTCAACGAGCCGACAGTGGGGCGGCAGAAAGAAATGGTTTTCCCAGGAATTAGTTGCTCATCGAGAATGCCATTTTTTTTTAATCAAGAAAATAGCACTTTGATAAAAAAGGCCTTATTTTCGAAAATGGCATGGTTCTTAATCCGGAAATTGGATCGCATCGAAAACATACATTTTATAATGAAAGTGCCATTTTTGGAAATGGTAATCGGAAAAAATGGCACTTTTTTGCAAAAAAGAAAATACATAAACGAATTGAATTTTTCCTACAAAAAAATGTTTGCGTACGCCATCCCGCTTTGGCAATTATAAAATTTGCATGAAAAGGCCATTTCTGACCATTTTTACGTTCGGACATGCAACGAAAACAAGATGCTTGTTTTCTTCGCGGAAAAAATTGATTTCACGAAACTTTAGCAGTAAAGTGATATTCAGAGCCCAAAAAAAACGAAATTCTTTCAGATAAAAATATATTTTTATCTGCGACAATGAGCATGCCTTCATTCGGGCAATTTTATTCTTGTGGATAAAAATAAATTTTCACTCACTGATCCGAGGCGGGTCTGACAATCGTCCCTGTATCTTTCCCGCGCGGAAGCGAGCGCAATCTGCTACCTCGTTGCGGAGGGTTCGCTAATACAGCGTTGGCAGGTTCCGGCATTAAACTCGCGGCGAGGAATCCAAGGCCTCGTCACGGCTCAACGTCGTATACGGTCCGCGGGACTCATCTATAACGGTTACCTGCCCGCGGAAGCTCGACTGACGTCCCGTTCGAATGTCGACGCCGTCGTCGGATTGGCACGTTCGATCGCTCTTGCCTCGCAATTTCCTCGCCATTATACCTTCGCGAGCCACCTCGAACTACACTCGATTCGACGCCGCACACGTGCACGATAATTTTCCCGAATACTCAAACTTCGCGAATGAAATCGCCTCGCTGTGCTTGTAATTATTCGCAGCGATACTTCGATGGACCGGCGACCTTCGCCGCGAAGAGCTTCGCCCGCTTGTAACTCCGCTCATAAACGGCGAACTGTCGAACGAAGGAGAAAAGTGGTCGAAATATTGCGTCGAACGGGATTACGTGTCGTTATACGGGATCGCTTCGGGGGCGGAATAAAACATGACTCGAATGGCGCGCGCGGGCGCTTCGTGGGAGTTGACGTTTACGAAAAATTATAGTCTCACACGTGTCGCACATGTCGATGCATCGTTGGCGCTCCATCGCGTCGCCGGCGCTCGGGGTTTCCGCTTTCGCGCTCTTCGCGCTATCTATCTTCTTCCTTTCCCTTTGATCGTTTTTTTTCTCATACCGAGCTTCCTCACGCCCGTCGGGCCGTTTTACGGGCTGCCTCGAAGTACCGGCTATTTTCGTTCGTTCATCATTCGACAGGTCTCTCGTGCTTCATTAGCTGCCCGCAGCAAATTTGGGAGTCACCGCCCGCTTGTACGTCGCTTGTTTTATAACGGCGATTGAACTTCTTCTACCCATCGAAGAATGAACGCGTGAACGGTGCATTGAGAGAAATTACGAGGGAATGCCAAGCGTGAGTTGACATCAGAAATTGGTTTGAATTCGTAAGAAAGTACTAGTAATTGAGATAACTAAGAATTAGTTCATGTAACTAATAATTAGTTGAGATAACTAACATTTTGTTGAAGTAAATAAAGTCAGTTAAGATTACTCATAATTGGTTAAAATAACCAATATTTAGTTAAGATAACTAATAATTAGTTACAAAAACTAATATTTAGCTAAGATAACAAACAATTAGTTTGAATAATTAACGATTAGTCAAATTACCTAACAATTCCGGCATTACGATAATGAAAGAACTAATTCAGCGTTGAAAACCGACACCTGCGTTGCCGTTGTGAATTCTCGTATCATAAAAGAGTGTCTCCGAATCATTAAGGCAAAAGAGCGATTCGCGGTGCGGTATGCCGATTCAATACTCGTGTATAACTGCGACAGGCTGTGGTCCAGAGTCTAAGGAGCACCGGGATCGCTGCGAGGGAGCGAGGATATGCAGCCTCGCCGCGTAAGGTCGCGCGGCACGTAATTCCTCACAGCTATGTGGAACACCGTCTAGAACCCGCCGCGAAGACAATGGACGCCGCAAATCCCGCGGGTCTAGGAACATACCCGCACTTGGTTGGATAATATCCTCGAGACTATATACCTCCGGCTCGTCACTCCCTTCCCTCCCTGCACCTCAAGCCCCCGCGCCCCATTGAAATTCTTGTCGGACCCATTAGCGTCCCCGGTGATAAGGACGGAGCTCACGGATAAACGCGATGTACGGCGCATATTGCAAGGCTTGGATGTGTATTAATGTTCTACAAGCTCCGAGCTAATGATAATACAATTTTGATCTGTAGCGATGATTATTCTCGCGATTCTCTCGACGCCTCGCGAAAATTGTTCAACACGCACGAATTATCGGTGAATTTTGGTCCATCATCTTTGCTATTCTGCGCTATCGGAAGCGAATGACCTTGAATACTGTTTCGCAATTGAAAAGAAGAAAAAAACAGGAATTTCTTTTCTTCTGCTAAACAAAAGTATCAGAGACAGATGCATAGACTTCTCGCGACGGGGAAGCTCCTATCGACTGTGTCTGCGGTCGGGTGTCTCGTCGTTTTAGCAGGTGCTTGATTCGTGCTCGAGACTCTCGACGAAACTGCCGAGCTTCGAATATCCATGATCGCGCATAACGATGGTACGTAGCGAGTTCCGCAAATGAGTAAACGGCGAGACGTGTACTCACCGGTTGGCGGAACGAAGGCAAATAGGACCTTCCAGAAGATGGTGAGGACATGCATGAGATAGTCGGCCGTCGATGGTGGCGGTGGATGTCCCTCTCCGGCACCACTGGCATCATCGTCGCCGTCCCCGCCGCTCACCGTCACCGCCTCCGTGAACTGCTCCTTCCACGAGCTTGTACCTGCGACATTTCCCAATGAACATATGCGCCCCATTAATTATCGTTATTCTCGTAACCCGCGAATGGTCGCTATCAACGCGACACTGCGCCGCGGTAACGTTGCATTAGGGCAGAGAATGGAAGACCGAAAAACCGTAATTAGCGGGAGAAGCGCGTTGATCGGATCGACCATTGTTCGGCATAATTGCGACGCGATATAGAATATTATTCGACGCGTTCGGAAGTCCCGATTGAATTCTGGTAAAATTGGTTTCGGACACGAAATTGGAAGTTTCTCGCGACTTTATTTATTATCATTAATGATAATTTTTACAATAAAATAATAATAATAATAATTATTATTATTGAATTATAATTATATAATAATAATAATATTTACAATTTATTACGTAATTAATGCTATGACCGAACCACGAAGATCAGAGGAAAAAGAAAATAGTGTTTCTTCGTGAGAGAGACGGTTTTAATGCCATTTGGATCTCTTTTTTAATCCACTGAGCGCAGAAAGGCTGAGACGCTGTTTCACATCGTCGTAATATTCCCAAAGCGGGAAACGGATTACGGAACCCGAGGGCATGATTTAAAAATGTTAGGTTGCTTTCTGGATTTGAATGATATTTCAGCGGCGGAGTTACCGAGAAGCGGTGGAACGAGCAGACGAAAAAGTTTAGTTAACCCAGAGCCAGGTGGGTGTGAATGCGCGAGATTAGCAGATGATGCATCGGGGATGAAGCGAGCGGGGCGGTCGGGGGTGCGCGGAACCGATGAAGCCAGCAACGTGCCGCGAATGCTCGGGGCGCTGCTGCGGATAAAAAATCCCGGCTTATCGCAACAACGGGAGGAGCTCGAGTACCGGGCGCGGGGGTTGCAAACGAACGAAACTGTCGAGCGCAAAACCTTCACGCGCCCACGGTCACGCTCTGTCGATAACAATGGCACTCCGCGACGATGAAAGTTTGGAAAATTCCTCTGGGCATTAAAAAAAAATGAAACGTTTTATCTTCTTTTTTTTTTTTTTTTTTTTTCGCGAATTTATCATGCGAAGTAAATGCATTCAGCACACTCACCGAGCAGTATCGAGGCGTTTGCCCGCTGAACGAGCTTGTCCACCGTGTTTTTGAACTCTTTCGATTCCTTGATACGTATTTGGGCGGTCGACACCTCGCCGAGCCTCGGCCTACCCAGAAGGGCCATTTTTTCCTCCTCGGTACGCTCGTCCGGCGACTTCAATTCCGCTGCGGCCGCTATGCCTGCGTCGGCTGTAAACACAAAGAATCCACAAGCTCTTCATCGATTTTTCGTCATTTTTTGCGGGCACATTAATCGACACCGCGCATTACGGAGAGTAGAGCGACGTGGACACACACAAACGAAAGTAATTGACCAAACTCGGGATAAAACGAATGAGTTGAACATTCAAAAAAATTTCAAATGATAAAAAAACTTGTTAAAAGTTACCTTAAATTTTGAGAAAAAGGGAATTTGAGTGAAGTTGAAATTCGGGAAAAAAGTATACAAGTCGAAAATCTGCAATCTCCAATTGTAATCTTTTTTTTCTCGTTTTCGAGTGTTTCCTCGAGTTCTACAAGAATTCGAAATTCCATATGAAAAATGTGTTCCAATATTTTCCTGTTTCGTCTCTCTGGTCCATCTCGCCCCGTTCGCCCCTCGATTCCATTCCGGACGCTCGTCTCACCGCGCCGACACGAGTTCCGCGATAGCGAGCAAGTGGCGAAGCGCTAAACGCAATCTATTCCGTGTTTGCCGAAGAATCGTTTTTCCTTTTTATTCCGATCGAGTGGGTTGACGACCTCGCCCAACATTAATGCATAGTCGACGTCAGCGACGTCGGCGGCACACGGTTATCGATTCTTTCATGAATTATGCCAATGCGGGAACGGACTCCGCTGTAACAGCGCGTATACACCGATACTGTAATAATAATGTCCCACGGACTCGTCGGGATGTCCGCGATCGTGTCTAGCGAGCCTTAGCCACTTGCCCGCGCGTACACCCTTAATCGCTTCGCGCCCCTGAAATAGCACCAGCGATATTTATTATGCTACTCGTCTGTCGATGCGAACGCTTGTCATGTTTACCACCAAAGTGTGTAGGAGGTTCGACTGTTGTATACTGCAAAGCATGTCTCTCCGTATATAATCGAGTTCGCTATTGTTTACGAGAACCTTGTCGAAGTTTTCCCGACTTCGGACGTCCGTTCTCTCACAGTCGGGGTACACGGGGCAAAATGGGCCGACAGAAACAGGAATCATTGAAAAATGTGTAAAGAAAACGTATTCTATCAATAATAACAATAATTATTATTGTGATTATTATTGTATTGATAATAATATTAATACTAATAATAATAATAATAATAAAAGAGTTTAAACTTTCGAAAAAATTGTTAATGTACATACATCTTATTGCCTTTTTTTTTTTACACGTTTCGATGGTTTTGATTGAGATTTTTTACGAATCTTCCCGTTTTGCCGCGTTCTATTTAACCCGGTACGTAAACTGAGTCTATATCGTATAAATTCTACCGCTACCTATTGTAACTACAATATTTTATTTCTCTCTATAACGTAAGCATCCCTTCCTGCTGGCCTCTCTAGATCGATCGTCTGCAATCGCAAAAATAAAATACTAAATAAACTAGCATTTGTTGTTGAACTACTTGGCGCACTAGCGGTACGATTTTCTAAAAAATTTCATTGTTATAGAATCGCGATTCCAGGCAACGTTTCTGTACATTGGCGCGTGGTTTTTTCTCTCCCAGCTTGAAACAAATGTGAAAGGTATACAATGAGGTTATACCCCGTGTATTCGCTATAAATAGAGCAACCGTTAAGTGCAACTCGTAGAGCAAGCGAGCTTTTGCGCGAGACTGTTTCGTACAATGCGGAAGACGGTTAAAACCTTATCGGTATCGGAGTCATCAAACGTTACTTCTTTTTTCCTCCTGC
The DNA here is from genome assembly GCA_963924025.1 of Ischnus inquisitorius. Classification (NCBI taxonomy): domain Eukaryota; kingdom Metazoa; phylum Arthropoda; class Insecta; order Hymenoptera; family Ichneumonidae; genus Ischnus; species Ischnus inquisitorius. The sequence continues at coordinate 5,519,775 of OZ001251.1, read as the reverse complement.
TGGTACCCGATGAAACGTCGAGACTATAAAAGAAGGGGTCTTTCGCGCCCGAGTGTCGCGTAAGGCGAGATGTAGCAGTTTTGAGAATCGTATCTGGATACATCGGAATTTATAGCTTTCCTCCGTTCCGCTCGAAGGCTGATTCGATTGGTCGAACCCGCAGGGTGGAAGAAAGTCGTTCACGGGGACTCCCCACAGCGTCGATTATTACGCTTTTTCTCGTCTACAGTGGAAGCCCCATTGTCGGGGGTGCGATACAAAAAATTGAACGAATAGGTCGTGCGCAAAAGCTCGTTTCGATCCGAAAAAAATTGTTCGGATCGTTTCGAAAAAAAACTGAAAGGTTACTCGAAAAATGTGAATCAAATTCCACCAAATAAAAATCCAAGTTGCCGAATGATACTTTCGACAATTTTTTCAAAACCTAATTTGTTTACAAGTTCTCGACGTTATTACTATACAGAATAAATGTCGTTAGAACCTTCTGCACGGTTGCTTTTTATTTTTGGATATCCCGTTGGCAAGTCACCGATATTTTCTCCGAATCTCTCTTTCGGATGGGAACGCAGCGATAGACCCTCCTCAATGGAGGTTTCACTGTATCTCGACTATCCGTAGGCGGTGCTGCGATGCAAACGTTGAAATCGATACGTGACATTTAAAAACGAACATTCGTGGAGAGTACAACGGTAGTGAGTGATATAAATATTCCATGGAACGGATCAGAGGTGTCTATGAACGAGAAGATAACACTTAATAATTGTGTATTTTTTCTCCTTTTAGCAATTACTATACCCTCATTCGATTATAGATTCAAGGTCACGAAAGATTATTGTAGAGGACCTTAAAAATTGCAATTGCCTCGGACCGTCGTCTGTCGATACTTGGCAACATTCGCGACAAAAGCCGCATTTTCGGTGGGCAAGTTGTATAAATCTTTCAACAGGCTTTTATCGAGGGCTGCTTCAAGTCCGTTCCTCGGGGACGGACGAAATTCATTATTCCCCTTTCCATTGTGCCGGACAGCCCAAAGGGCGCGGTTCGGACGGAACTTCTGCTGCATTCATGGAATATGAACGAGCACGAGCGATCCGACAACTTAACGATATAGTTAACGTTACAGCGGGAGCCTCTGCACCGTCCCTTCTCATGAAACATTTTCGATTTTCGCTTACGTCCTCTCAAGCACGGAAAAAAAGGCTTGGTTGGCCCAACTAACTATTTATTAGTTGGGTATAAATTGGTTGTCGTAACTATCCGCGTCGTTATTTCAACGATCTACTATTAGTTATATCTACCAATGATAATTTGTTGGTGAGAATAGTAAACCCTACATACTTAATTAGTTGGCTTAACCACTAAGTTAGTACATAAGATAGACAACGAATTTGGTTGGTCCCGTCACCACGATTTACGATTGAAATCGTTGCCTCAATCGATAGTACGTAGTTGCCGGAAGCCCGAGCGTCGCTTGTGTCGCCCCCTATAAATACTTACCGCTCAAACAGCAGCGTCTTGGCGATTTTGCCACGTACGCCATTTTTTTATCGGCAGACGCGGTCGACGTTTGGTACGGCAAAACTATTTTAAAAAAAGTAATAAACGAAACGTGAGTTCCGTGAGTTCTCAAGAACTTCGAAAATGTCGGTGGCATCGGATGCGGTGGGACATTCATCCGATGTTGCGAAGCTGTTGCGAGACTGGGGGTTTGAATCTTTGGTACCTCGATTCGAAGGCAAGTCTTGTCTTTTCTTTCATGGTTTCCTTCATGATTTACATAAGTAGAACGGTGTTAAAAAAATCAGTAACCTTCCGTAAATCACATCATTTGTGTGCTTAATTTTTATTCGCGTGTGCATGAAATAATCCACGTTCCGGTTAACCTGATACAGGCCGGCGATCGACCACGTGGACAGTATATCATGCCACGTGTGCATTATTACGCGAACAGTTTCGAACTAATGTAAATGCGTAATTTTCGTTGAATTGCTACACAGCATAATAAAATGAGTAGAACAAATTCATTGATGAAAAAAAAGGTGCAAAGAAAATTCAGCCTCCACAGTTATCTCTTGTCGTTGAAAAAAAATTTGAACGACAAGAGATAACTGCGGAGGCTGAGAGAAGGTGCGAAGAAAATTCAGCCTCCGCAGTTATCTCTTGTCGTTCAAATTTTTTTTCAACAACAAGAAATAACTGCGGAGGCTGAAAGAAGGTGCGAAGAAAATTCAGCCTCCGCAGTTATCTCTTGTCGTTCAAATTTTTATTCAACGACAAGAAATACTGCGGAGGCTGAAAGAAGGTGCGAAGAAAATTCAGCCTCTGCAGTTATCTCTTGTCGTTCAAATTTTTATTCAACGACAAGAAATAACTGCGGAGGCTGAAAGAAAGTGCGAAGAAAATTCAGCCTCCGCAGTTATCTCTTGTCGTTGAAATTTTTATTCAACGACAAGAGAAATAGAAAGAAAGAGAAATATGTATGTGTGCTGTACATTGTCGAGATATGTAATCTTTAAGAAATTTATGAGTTTCACCAATGAAACCATTGGGGTGGAACATCAACTTAAATGTTTGAATCAACAAAGTTAATGGAACGCAGACATTTCATTGGTTAAGACGATAATTTTATTTGTTGGATTCACTAAGTCAATTGGCTGCATGAAAAAAGTAAATCGTTGATGCAAGCCAGAAAATGGTGCTAATAACCAAGTAAATAGCCAATCCAAGAATTTCACCAATAGTTGGCCTAGCTAATAACTTGGTTGGTCCAACGATTGGAAAACTCGCCAAGTAAAAGTAGTTGACCCAACCAATTTGTCATCTGGCGCTGAGAGCACGATGGTAATTGGTTGGGTCAACTATTTTTTTTGTTTTTACAACGAAGCCTTTTTTTCCGTGAGGGCGCTGACGTTTCGAGCGCCCGAGGACACGCGCGCGCGTCCCGGCGATCAAGCCAAATGTTTTCTCAGCCTGCGCAAGTACCAAAGCGCATGAGTCAGCTAAATTCGTCGGACCATAGTTTTCCTCTTCGACCGAAACGAGGATCTAAAAAGGTCCTGTCGTTTTCGGAAATGTTTGAAGCACTTATTTGCCGCTTGGAAAAAAAGTGTTCTATCTTTTTTTTTTAACCGGTTTCAGGTGTTTTCAATTCTGGGCAGGCTCGACCGCCTCGAGAGGTCTTTAGCTTGAAACTCAAAAATTCAGCCGAATTTCAATTTTTTTCCAGATAACCGGAAATGAAAAATTGGGAAAAGATTCACTCGATACAATAACGAATCTTTCGTATGCCCCGTTAATTTTATCTTGCAAATTACGCGAAAAGCAAGCCATAGAATCAAACGATTTTTGTCAGTCGACAAAATTATGATATTCCAAAAAATCGATTTTTCGGGAATTCCAAAATTATGCAGATCGCTGTAGTGCGAACAAGACGAGTATGGGATGCTAAGCTCTTGAAAGGATGGTGACACGATGAGGGTTGTTTCGTTATACGAGTGGCAGTTTCGTTTAACGCGCCGGTTGAGTTAATTGACGCTTTAAGGCCGAACGGAGCCGATTACTCATTAATGAGGATAAGGACTGAAACGCTGAACTTCGTGCACATTCCGGCAGGAGCGACGACACAAACTCCACTGTTGGTGAAAGTTTTACGGACCTGAACGAACTCCGGGCGGCGCACCCATCAACAATTAAGAGGGTTTATCTTGGGTCCGAGAGAGGTCTTTTAGTTATTCTCAACACCACCGCTATTGATGGACCAATCGAATGGAGTATGCATCAACTTTGTTAGGTACAATTACCAGAGACATAATGGGGACTGATTGTTCGCTCGGTGAATGGCGTTATTGTCGATGCAGCCTCGAACCGGTGCTTGTACATCGGCTCCCGATGTCGATATATCGATCGTATCAAATCCGCGCAATTGTGCTGGTTTATATTTCGCAATATCTTCTGTTTCTCCGTTATGCGCGTAGAAAAAAAATCTCGTATTTCCCATTGTAAAATCCAGGGTATTGAAAAAGGTAATTGATTAGTCATCAATTTCCTTCAATCACGAAGCTCGGACTGCATGGAACATCGCCCGTCATTTGTTGACCTCCGCGTCGAGGAATCTCGAGTACAACGGCAATTAATGAGAAAACAATGTGGAAAAAGAGAGGACATTCAAAAACGAAAAAATGATCAATCGATTGATCAATTCAATTCTTCGTCTGTTTTTTTTATATTCATGAACTTTTTTTTTCTATTATTCTATGGACCTAACAAATAATATCAGTAAAGTGTAGAGGTGACAAAAAATGGAGCTCGATTTATCAGATTTTAATATGGTAGTGATTTTTTTTGGTGATTTTCGTCAGTAAGTCTAAAAAATTCGAAGTTATATCTGGACGATTGTCGACATCGTAGTCAAATATTAATGGTTGTGATTCCAAGTTTCAAGCAGAAAAAGCATTCATTGGTGGATTCATTGTTCGCTTTGAGGAAGGCAGAATCGATTTCCTTGCCATGTATATTCTTGCCATCAAAGACTGCAGCGAACGTCAACGTAGCTCCGGAAATATAGTCTCGATTGTATACATTTTTTTAAACCCGGTCGGAAAAATACACATCCAAGTGGATGCATTCGCGCACATAACAGAGTCTGTCGCTGTCCTTGTCTTCGATGTCTATAGGTAGCGCCTATAACGCGGCACATCCCGGATGTGGCGGATCGAACGAGGGCGAAAAAAGAGAATTAACGATCGTGCCGCAGATAGTATTTTATTTCTCGAGTGATAGGCTTCTCTCTGTTTCTCCCATCGATCCTTCTTGCGCTCTGATGTCGCGGGAATAGAAGCATTGTTTCTTTTGATATGTGCCCAAGCTGAAGCTAGAGTTATCCCGAGAATCCCCCTATTAATCCGTAGAGATCGGAGACAAGGATGCGTATTTCTTTTTGAACAATTTCAGCTTCGAAAAATGCCCATTCATCTTCGATGCGGGTAGCATCGTCATATTGTTTGCGTTATTCAAAAAACTTAGATATCAAAAACTTTGCGGCCATTTGTGTAATTCTGAAAATTATCAACTTGCTTAACTGTGATGAGAAGTATTTACGTAGACACGAATAACCATGACGCAAAAGTCCGCGAGCGTTCTACGACAATTCGGAGGTGTCTATTCTATGGTTGTCTGCAAGACTTTGTATCTATTTGTAAGTGCTGAAGAGTGTTAACGAATGTTTCTGATTGCGAATATCGAACTGTTGGGACCAACTTTGTAATTCTGAAAATACTATAAAAATCATAAAAGCAGACGTCAAGAACGAAATGAAAATGAAAAAAAAACGTCAGCTGTTGGAATTTGAACGTCAAGTTGCTGGTAGAAATATGCAGAACTTTGACGCGCTTCGTTTCGCAGACATCTGTCGATATTGCGTTATCGCGTCTCCCCATTTTTCCTGCGTAAAGGGAACACAGCCTGCTTTAAGTGAATATAACACTTTTTTCACCAAAATGAAGGCTCTGCATCGGCCGGGAATCGAACCCGGATCGCCCGCGTGGCAGGCGAGCATTCTACCATTGAACCACCGATGCGCATATTTTCACGTTGATTCGGGTATGTAATCACAATAATTAAGTCTGTGCAGATTAAACAAGAATTCTGAGCGGTTTGAAAAAGATTGACATTGTGGATCAACGAATAACCTGACAATAGTGACCCCTTACAGCACGAAACATCCAACGATTGAACTTACATGCGCGTGATCTACATGCATTACAGGCAAAATGGATCATTTCTCGTATCCCACTTCATACCGAAATGCTTGACGACATCAAATCATGACTGTCAGTAGATTTTTTAATGAGTTCCCTGCGAGTCCTCGCAGTGATAACAATATTTGGTTTTGTGCACATGCACATAATGGATTCGGAACACTGATGAAAGTTTGGTTGGTAGTTTGTCTCGTTCGATCGTGGACTAGCTCGGCGGTGATGACTTTTCTTTAGCCGACCGTCCCAAAATCATTTCGGTGGATGCTGTCGTTGCACTCATCGCGTACTTTGACTGCATGACACGGAGTGTCGTTTACGAAAGGTCTAGCTTCCTGAAGACCCTCGGAGTTGCCAGATGTTGTGCCGTACTGGGCATTTCTCCGTATTCAGTCCTATTACCATTACTGCCAGCCATACTGGGCATCTGTGCAGACGACTCACTGCCTTGACGAGGTTGCTCCCTCTCTCTACAGCATCTCTACAGCATGTTCTTGCCCGTTACATACAACGACGACTGCCTTCAGTTCCAAATCTATTTATTCCTTTTTGCATCCGTATATCTTACAGCTGCGATCCTGCGATTGCTACCGACATACCTGATCTGGATTCGTATCACACGCAGGTCCAGTCTGTTGTAATACAGAATCCGTAGCATCGGTGGTTCAATGGTAGAATGCTCGCCTGCCACGCGGGCGATCCGGGTTCGATTCCCGGCCGATGCAGAATCGTTTCTTTTGGTTTTGTTCTCTTCAACTACCATTTTTTGTTTATGTAATGTGCGCATAGTGAGGCTCCGAATGAGAATACACCACACTCCGTTGTCAATAGTCGACAAGGCTACACTACAAAAAACGCCACCTGTATCCATTTTGTATGTACAACTGATACAGGCACTATATCGCATTGAGATGCGTTGTGAAATAGTTTGAGGAGGTAGTAGCTATCGGTCAAAATTCCCGAAATAATGATAATGACGCATTACACATGCTATCCTGGACAAACCGAGAGCCGCCCTAAAGCTATCTCGGGCTGCTTCCGCACGCCCGCCAAAGTTGGGCCGGCCCTTTGTTCTCGTAGCAGTCGTACGTTCGGTCTCTCGCTCGCGCTCATGAGTCTCGCGACCTGGCCCGGTGTCGTTCGTTTTGCGTTCGGCTTGTGCTTACGAGTGTGTAGTGCTCGTAATAGTTCCGATACGAATCATTCCGGTCTTTGTTATCAAGATATGCGTTAGAAATAATGCTCTTGAGGTGCAGTTATCGTGACAAAGTTCTCGTGGCACCGTAAGATGCAGTTTCCCGCCATTTATGAATCGGTTTTTCTATCGGTTTTCTCTGCAATCTCGCAACTCGTAATATGTCAGGAATGCAAAGGACCGATCAAATTTGGCGAATCCAGTTCTCGCGGCTTGGGTTTTAAAATAGTTGTGCAGTGCAAGTGTCGTGTGCAATATATTAATTCCTGTCCTCTCATCGATGACAAATCGTGTGAGATGAACCGGAGAATGGTTTTTGTGGTGAGACTATTGGGAGTAGGCAGAGAGGGTATAAATTTATTTTGTGGCTTGATGGATATATCCCAAGGTTTCAGCACAACCTTGTACTATGCCTCCTTGGAGAACATTTACAGTGGAGCCAAAGCTGTATGGGAGCTGTGTGCGAAAAAGGCAGTGAAAGAAGAGAAAGCGAAGAATGCTGAGCACGGAAATCCAGAGACAGATATTTCTGTGTCGGGAGACGGAACATGGAAAAAGCGTGGATATAGTTCCTTGTTTGGAATCACGACACTCATCGGCAAATATTCAAGCAAAGTGGTTGACCTTGTCGTGAAATCGTCTTACTGTCACGCTTGTAAATGGTGGCAATCAAAATCCGGTACCGAAGAATACGACGATTGGTTCGAAGAACACAGCAGTGAATGTACGGCAAATCACGATGGGTCAGCTGGAAAGATGGAAGTTGACGCGATCAAAGACATGTTTCGACGATCTTGGGAAATGCATGAAGTACGGTACGCGAAATACATCGGCGATGGCGACACGAAAACATTCAAAGCCTTGTTGGAAGACAAACCTTACGGCGATGATTTGATCGTCGAAACAACAACGAAAGCTTACGGCGATGATTTGATTTGTCGAAACAACAACGAAAACTTCAACGCAACCGTTTGGCGATTCGCACCTAAACACCTTCACTGTGGCGCGAAAACGATCGACATCGCGGCTTATTTGGCCGCAGGGATTTTTAACGAAGGCTTTACAGCAGTCCTTAAAACAATGACGACGATTGGAATCGTCGTTGGCCAGCAAGCATCAATATTCGTCGATGCGCGAGATAAGCAGCGGATAGAGAGGTCAACGAGACGCAGCCTCGAAGCAACGAAAGAGGCTCGAACAAGACGCAGAAGCGAAACTGCTTCACTGAATGAGTTGTTCGAAGCCGAGGAAGGTATCCTGTATGGCCCTGGCATAGCAGATTAGATTAAAAATACTGTAAGTACTCGATATGTCCCATAAACTGTACCCACAACTTTAAACGCGGTTTTCTCGAAACAGCTTTCTCACAACTGGTGTGCATGATTTCTCAAAAACTATTCAACCGATTGCCTTCAAATTTGGACAGAATGCTCAGCTGACATCCTTTCATCGTTTGATGAAGCTAAAAAGCAATACGTTTAATAGTTTTTTATTTATAACAAAAAATCCATTAATTTTTTTCGAAAAATCGATACTTCAAGTTCAAAACGTCACCAAATCGTCAATTTTTTTTATTTATTTTTTTCCCTTTATCGAACGATAGCTATACGTGTCTAAAGTAAAATGCTTTTGGGTTTTTGTTGCAGGATGAACGTGAAGGCTGTAATCATGCACACCATCAAAAAAGGACCATCGCGCGTCGAGGGGGGTGGGAGGCGGATTTTTGATGAAATTGTTTAAACATTTTTTTGTATGTAGTAAACAGATCAATAAAACTATATGCCAAGTTTCACAAGTTTTCCGTTGTATACTTTCTTCACAAAACAATTCCCAAAAAGCGGTAAATTTTGCGAAAAAAAAAGAAAATCCCCCCTTAAATAATTTGTCAACTGCGTACAGGACTGGATGATCTAGATTCGGCGTGATTGCTTACAGAACCAGTCTGTTGCATCACAGCATCCGTAGCATCGGTGGTTCAATGGTAGAATGCTCGCCTGCCACGCGGGCGATCCGGGTTCGATTCCCGGCCGATGCAGAATCGTTTCTTTTGGTTTTTTTCTCTTTGACTACCATTTTTTACTCAGGTAATGTGAGGACTGTATGGAGTCAAATGAGAATACACGACACTTCGTCGTCAATAGTCCAAAACGCTATACTGCAAACGACGGCACCTGTATCTGTTGTATGTACAACTGGTTGTGCCTGTTTGCCACTGTCTATACGTGTCTTCGAGTGTTTCCAACTATTTCTAAGCGAATAACAACAGTTCCTGCGTCTGCTTGTGACGATTTGTAAACGTCTGGCAGTTTCAGCGCGTTTATGTTACGATTTTTGAGCATTAATGATTGTCTACGAATGCTTGTGATGAATTGAGCCCTTCCATACATGACGGCAAGCGTTAGTGAGTAGCTGGGACTATTTGTGACTGAGCTTTTGCGGGTTTGTGAGACTTTTGCGAATGCCACGTAGTGTCTGCAAGTGTTTGCGCGTGCCTGTGAGTGTTAATGAATGTTTCGCGTGTGTCTGCAAGTATTGAAACGTCGACAAGAACTTTATGATAATGGTGAAGGCAACTGCGTCTTCGCCCAAGTTTGGAGCAATGAGCTAAACTTCCTCCCATGTGTTCTTATATTTTTTTCCCCCGTTGACCATGATTTCAATGGCAATTGTTGTAGAGGAAAACACTGGAAACCATGAAAAGGGACTTTTCTCTTTGAGGACATCTCATGTGACCATTGTATTCGGTGGGAAAAAATACGCAAGAGGTTTTTCGAAGTTTTTTAAAACAGTTTTCTGTTAGAATGGGATGAAAACGCATTTCAATCGTCGTCGTGCTCGATGCAAAATGCCAATTTCCCGGTGAAAATGTAGACAACTTTGACGCTTTTCGTTTCAGAGACATCTGTCGATATTGCGTTATCGCGTCGCCACATTTTCCCTGCGTTTTGACACTATTGTCCAATAATCGCGATTATTGTAACGAGAGACAGTTTCGAAATGGACGCGACAACGTTGATCGATCCGGATATGCGGAGATGGAATGGAAGTAATGATCGAGTTAGAAGATCAGACGTAAATGGAAACAGCGCAAGCGTTTTGTCCGTCACATGAGAAACAAGCTCGTCGGCGAGCTTTGCGGCTGACGTTACAAAGACGGCAAAGAGAGTGCCCGAGGAGAGAGAATGAGTTTCTTGTTGCGGATCGGCGGACAGTGATTTCTCGGTGTGGGCGGCGAGGTGAACGAGCAACAATGGGGCGAGGTCGAGGGCGTGATGCGGAGTAGATAGTACGGTAGACGGACGAGGATAGAACGGGGAGAAGAGAAAAAAGGAAGAACGGGAGAAACCAAGCTCAGGATATTGTTGGCCCTTCCATCGTCCCTCGGGAAGGAGAATTTCCTACCCAGGGCTGACCGCACAGTGAATTCTCCACGGTGAGAGACGAGTTTCACTGTTTCTCCACTTTCTTCCACTCTCACGGGGCCTCTTTTTTTTGTTCCAAAACTATACAACGGTATCCGCTATGGAAGCAAAAACCGCAGCGCAAAAGATCCCAAAGGACGAAGAGGGGCAGTTTGATAAATCTCGAGACTCTAGCGAGCGATCACGATTTTCTCTTCGCCTACGATTTTCGGGTACTCGCCTCTCGTGGGCCTCGGTGCGGCCGCTTGACTGATAAACCCGGAGAACGGCGAATCGGCCAAAGACAACGAGAGATTGGGAGCGAGAAGCGGAGTTTCTCTGCTTGGATTAACTTGGACAAGCTTGTCAAAGTCGAGGAGATCCTCGAGGTCGACGATGGAGATAACAACGGAGGCGTACTGCACCACTGCAATCCGGTACAAATCCACTTGCACCGGTGCCGGAACACTGCCGAGGCAAATGTTCTCCTATTCGCTTCCGTGCACCTTCTACCGAACACTCCGAGGCTAAAGTTTACTTGGGCGAGGCTTATTAAAACAGCACGACTAACGACCGAGTGAAAAAACATTCCAGAATTCCGTGGCGTGCACGACGATTGTAACGGGATAAGTATACATAGCAATTAAATACGGGTGTTTTTTTTTCACTTCTGCACGAGGGATCACGATCCGAGCATTCTTAACAGCGACGTTGAAAAATGTTTGCTCGTTTAAAGTAGCACCAGCTGTACACTCCGGCCGAATGTGGGATTCAAAGAGAATTTCGAACACTTCTCGATGGGATAAAAACATGGGAAAATCAGACACATGGCGCTGAATAGCTAATTTACGTAACAACAATAGCAAAATGTTATTAGTGAATCGATAAAAAAAAAAGAATATTGTTCAACAAATCACCCGCCAACCTAACTTATTTTTAAGTGACAACAATTTGTTAATTTTTCTGAGTAGGTACGAATTCTTCAAGAATGATGTCCAATTATTCAAAATTGCGTTTCGTTAATTTCGTTTGAAAAAATGTTGTTCCGCAAAAAAATGTTCGACCACAAGTACTTGACATTTGTTATAACAATGTTCAATAAATGGGTCAGGTTTTATGAAATGAGCCAAAAAAAAATGACTGAAGTAAATTACGAAATTACAGAGTTACCAAAAAAATGCAACTATGCAGAAGTGAAATAGGGTCATCCGCGACTTTCTCATGGAGGAGCTTCGTAAACGAAGTTGAAGCCAGAACGAGGAAGCGACGTGCAATTTTCATTCGCATAATTTTTTTAAACAGACCCTCGGGAAAATTATACGATAGTCGGAAGATAGTCACGAAATTTACTTTCGTCGTATCACCGTCGGCTGGAGATCTCACGGGAGTCGGGAATGGTCCCATTTGCCTTATTGGACTGTAGGACAATTTGCTTGACAGTCCGTGCATATACGTCCCACTCAGCGGGGAACACCTGTCTCGCGAGACACGGTTCACGTGCTCGGTGGGCGAACTAATGCGCACACACTCGCACAGATTAGTGCGTTCATCTACTCGGGCTCGCCGAGCCGACAGGAAACTATTGTCATCACGATAACCCGGATATATATCGTTCGCGATACATCCGGATATTATACTGCATGACCAACTCGCACGACGGAGGACTCGGCGAGACCTGCGTTATAAAAAGTAATCGTATATCGAAGACCTCCCACAAATGCGAAACGTATAGATAGGAAAGAGAGTTGCGCAATGAACCGCCGGCCGTTTCGAGCCGTTACGGCTGCAAAAAAAACCGCGAGGTGTGCCAGATTTCGAAAAAATCTCAATGGCATGAAAATCCTGAAAAATTCGGACGAGGCGAAAAAGATTGATTTCGCTTTGATTTGATTTGAAAAAAAAGTTAGGTTGCCGGGTGATTTTTTTAACAATTAATTTTTTATTCATTTGTTAACAATATTTTCCTACTATTGTTATCCAAAATCAATCTATTTTCCATCTTCTACATGCTTGATTTTTTTCAAATTTTTATCTTATCCGAAAGTGTTCGAAATGCTCCTTGCTCAGGTTTGACCGGACTGTACTTTATGTGCTACCTTAAACTTGCTTTCCCTGCCTCGGTGCTCTCTATGAGTTCCGGCACTATGAACCATCCTTTGCTAACGATGTAACATAAAAAACGACTCTGTAGAATAGTATCAGCCGTCGCGGGTCATTTCGTCGTATACGAGATTTAATCCAATCAACGTTCTCGCTCTATTCCGCTCCGTTGTTTTCCTGACCGCGACGTCTCACCGTTGACGGAGCTTCACTCCATTCACTCGCCCGTTGAACATTTTTCGGTAGTTCGGAAGGTCCCGAGCGCGCACGCGAGGTTCCGACTCGCCAGCCCGAGCAATTGATTCGTTAATTAAAAACAAATGGTTGGATAAGTTCTAATTACCAGCCGACGGAGATGCGAGTCGAGACGAGGGAGAACCGCCGCGTCCGAATGATGGAGGGACGTATATAGGGAAGATCGGGGCAAAACGGACCACCGAGAAATACAGATCGTTTTCGTAATTTCAGAGACATTAATTCACCTTTACCAAATTCAATTCACAACACAATTTCAATCTTGAAGAATGTTCCCAGCGAAAAATGCGATTCGGAATTGATTAAGAAACGAAAAACGATGCGTTAAACAATTTTTTTTACTTATTTGTTAATAAATTTTCGGCAGTATTATCGCGCAAAAATAATCTTCTAAGGACCTTCCCTAACGGACCCTAAAACACTCTCCTTAACTTTGCAATGGTCCATTTTGCCTTGTATTTACCCTGATCAATCTTTCACCGGTAGTCCATATTGCCCCAGTCTCGTCCCCTTCGTCTACTCCACTGAAAACCAGGCAGTTTTCGACTAGACGACGAGACTTCGAGGATTTTCTTTCATTGTGGATTTCCAGAATTTGATAAATAGACGAATCTCTATCGCGAAGAAAACGAGGAAAATGATGATAAATGAGAGATTCAAGGTAGCAGCAGATAGCAGAGACGAAGAGAATTGAATAAAAGGAAAACAAGAAGCGCGAAGTGAACCATCCGCGAATGTCACGTGTATTATTGCGGAAAAGTAGGTCGTTAAGTGGAGCGCTAAAGAGAAAAGAGCGCAGTTGAAGGAGCAAGAAAAAAAGGCGTACGGCATAAACGATCCATTGTCACGTGCAAGGTCGGGAATCCGACGAAATCTCTTGAAGCGAAAGTAATTTTTTTCGTTATCGTGTGACTACCCGAAGGTAGAGCACAGTCGCATGTGTTGCAGAATCTTTTGTTAGAAATTTGTTCGAGTGTTGTTTCCTTTTTTGCGTTCTCGCAGAAAACTTCACATCAGAAGAACTTTACAAAATACGGCATTTTTTCACATTCATATATTGATAATACGACGTTCCATATTCTCCGTCAGTAAAAAAAAAAAACGTACGACCGAACTATAAGTTCGGAAACAAAAAATCCGCATCGGAAGAGAACCGAGTCGAAAGAATATTTTCGTATTCGAATCAAGCGCGTATCCGATGGTTCGACGAATCCGTAATACGGTAATTGAAAACCGATCGGGAAGTGCAAGAGCGCTTTCATAAGCACGACGATAATCCGCGAAACATTTAGAAGCGACGAGGAAGAGTCTGCGGATCTCGCGAGGCGAGTATTGACTGAGCGTTATGCTCGAAGCTCCTCTCGTCTCTCTTACGCTTCCCTCTTGCCGTTTCCCCCCAGCCCGGGCCCCCGAAGAACTTCGGCGGGGCTTTCCTAATGGAAATTCCAGATCCGTTCCGTTGCGATAGCAAACGTCTACGGGCTCCGAGCGGCGGCACCATCAGCCGGGAGCTTACGGGCTGAAGGTAGTCGTTGCAATTTGTGGACGTCCAACGCCGTCGGGGTAAGCGTATCTACTTACGCCTCGGCTAGTCACGTCCGTACCGTAACTACTCGCGCCACTCTTGCCGGCGTCTGATCCAATCTCCTTTGCGATACCCGCTCTCGACCGTTTCCCCTCTCGATTTCTTCCCTCTACAAATTTTTTTTCCCTCCCTCACTTCACTTCCTTCTCGTCTCGAGATCTACGAGACGCTTATGGATATACGACGATTCATCTTTGCGAGCCATCCGGCATCGTTATATCGATGGCTCTCGACACGTATCGTCAATCCTTGAACTTTCGTGTTCCTGTTGCACCTCGCGAGTTACTGCTTTGACCTTGAGACACGTCGGGCATATTGTGTACCGTATTATCGGTCCGCTTTGCGTACGTGTGTTCGCGTGCTCCGTCGCCGGGTTCATTATCGAGAATACACGACAAACTTCTTCAAGCCGGCTCATTTTTTTGAAAAAAGGAAGAAGGAAAATGAATTTCTGCTTTGAGTCACGCGACGCGGAATAGAAACATTGATCGCGGCTGGAAGAGTTGTGCGGCCATAATCGGGAGAGCCAACCGATGGAGACTTTGTTAAGAAGAGTGTCCCGTTTCAAGGCAAATTCAAGACTGCGAGAGAATTTCAAAGACCTTTCGATGGGATGAGACTCTGGAGAATTTCAATAATGTGAAAAGTGCCAAGAACATCGTTTTTCCACGATAATGGATTATGGATTATTGATTCTTGCGGGAGTAAAAAAGCTACAAGCTTATTATACAAAAATATAATTTATATGAAAATTTAATACGTCTCGCTATCGGCGTCGTGGATAAGAAGCGAGCCCTGGAGTGTTCGGTTACACTGGAGAGCTCAGAAGGCCTTGGGGGTCTGTGAGACCCCATCCCGAAATATTCCAAGTCCCTTCTAAGCTCAAAACGCTCTGAATTCACCACTCGCCGGAAACATTCCAAGTCTCCTTCTCAACTCAAAAATATTCCAAGTCTCAAAACTCAAAAACATCCTCAAAAATATTCCAAGTCTTTCTTAGAGAGACCGAGAAAAGAGGAAACATCCAAGTGGGACTCGGAATATTCTATGTTTATCGAAAAAAAATATCCTATTCGATTTTATAATATCTTAAATTTTTTATACAAAATGATTTTTGCAATGAACTACTGTCAGATGAGGTGTGCGATTAAAGGTGGCGTAAATTCGTTCGGGTTTTTCTTTTTTTTTTTTGTGGGGTGACCTCGATTAAGAGCCGAAGAAGCCCGGACGAAATTCGATCAATCACATTGACCTCTCGAATCGTCGGAAGATTGAGCTTCACCGCCGAAAGCTCTCCGCGCGCTCTGTCGCGGCGAAATTGCACGAGCCACCCCGGAGCTGCCGCGCTATTCTCATCTCGTCGAGCTTCCAATTATCGATATAATTAACACGCTTGCGATCGTCGTGTAACGCTCGCACCCTCGTTTGTTTAGCCCACGTGCAATAACCGCTCATCCCCGGAGCGCCGAGCGCGAACAATTACCCGATGTTGTTGAACGAGGAACGGAGAGAAGACAACGGGACTCGGGATAAGCCGACGCCTGGTCCTACGCTGCACCCGCAACGGCTTGACCACGGTATTTGTTTCACGCACAGTATCGGCCGTCCGCGGCGCTGACGCCCACGGCTATTTGCCGGTGCTCGTCGGTGTGCCCTCGCAATCTCTCGGTTCTCTCGGAACCGCAAAACTCGCCGCCGTTCTTTCGCTCCGCTCCCCGTTACCGCGCTACTGTACCTTCCGCGATTAACCGCATACGCGATTCGGATAACAACTCGAATATACGATTACACGCGAATGTAAATGTACACCGATGAATCAAGCTCTTCGCACGCTCCATTCATATCAAGTCCGACATGAATTTTAAAAAAACCAAAATATACGATATATATATATTTTCAAAAAATATAAAATATCGAAATAACATTTTATATTGTATGAAAAAATTTGAACATCAATAAACAACAATAATAATAATAACAATAACAATTATTATTATTATTTATTTGTTATTAATGAAAATAATATTAAAATACCATTTTATATTTTGTAAAATATAAGATAAATTACGTAAAATGTATGTTTCAATTTTTATTTAATATAAGTAAATAATAATAATTTAGTTCAATGAACTTGTTTATTCGATTGTTATTCGATTCTGTCGCGCCGCCCTGGCTATAAATGGGTTTCTATGAAGATTCAATGGGAGCAAGAATTCGATTCGTCGATGAGCAACTGCGATTCTTTCGTCAAAAGCCGCGCAAAGTAAGAGTAAAGAAATGGAACTAAAAGAAGAAAGATCGACTACTGATGGATAAAATACTCGCCAATAGCTAACAATATATCGTGAATTGAAAAGCGGCAGCAACTGAGCAGCAGCGAAATTCCACTCGTCATCCCTTCTTCTTCCAAGTAATAAACTTACGGTCAGCCGCGTTGTAATGCACGTACGCAGTCGTCCAGTTTCACGACCAGGCGGGCGCGCGGACAGTTATTGGATACAGAGAGAAAGAGAGAGGCATACACACAAACGGTGAGTAAAAGTCGATTTTTTTTTTTTTTTTTTTTTTTTTTTTAAAGCTTGAGGAAAATAAAACAAAATGTATCCTTGCACAACGAAAAAATAAACGTGTGTGCATTTTGCTGCTGCGAATTTTGTGACAAATCGAGAATCGAGCCGCCGAGAGAACGGCCAATGGTCGCGGAGAAAAGTTTCTACGAGTTTTCAATTCGATCAATCATTATGGATTATTTGTCAATTATACAATTAGTGGAAAAGTAATTTCACGATGTAGCGATATTCATGAAACTATGATCATTAATTATGAAATATTGCGAAACCTCAGTTAACCGGAGGCGGCCTAATCGAGCTTCGGATTAAACGCGCCTAAATTTGTTTGCTCGGCTTCCAATGCGTACGCGGCGAGTAAACCGACGAATATTTCACGTCCGTCAAATCGATGATTCGAAATGATAGAAAATCGATTTTGAATCCTACTACATTAATCCAAAAAACGCCAAGAGAACGATTTTTATTTAAAAAAAAACGCCCATCGTAACCTTGAAAAATGTATTGTTTGTTTTTTATTTTTTTACTTTATTGTCGAATTATATTTTTTTGTCGCACAAAATAGAGGCATATCGTGATCGATTTGCCTCGGATAATCGTCGCTGTATCGCGAATCAATCGGCCAATTACTCTCGCCGATTATCGCGAAAACGAGACGTTTTTGTCCCAATAATTCAACGACGGATCATCGCAAAATCGCGTTTGAAGAGGCATTCGGAATTGCTCGTCGCGAGTGAATACCGAAGAATTCAAGATGAGTCGAGCTCGAGCGAAACCTAATTAGTAATCCGACCATGGCCGAGGGGCCGTTTTTTTTTTTTCTCTCAGCCAATTTGGCGGCCGGCATCGCATCGCCGACTGCTAATGGAGCTTCTTTGTTCGAAGAACCTCCCCCATTCGCCACGATTGCTCTCCAACCGATAATGGTACAAGCGCGTATACCCCCGTCGTATATTCCATCAGCGGATTCCCGCGTCGCTGACGGAGGACGATGAGCAGCGCTCGATTCAAGCTTATTACGCTTCCCGTAATACCCGAACACCGAGGTGGAAGCTGTTTCCACTAATTGACGCGCTTATGCCAATATTAATCTGATATGATAACAAAACCGAAAAAAAAACAGGCCATATTCTCGCGCCGCGATGATAAGGGGACTATAAAAACAGAAAAGAAAATTTCCCTTTTTATTACGGTAAAAAAATTGCATTTCACTCTCGAGAAATGCATTTGCTGAATTATCACCCTGAATTTCTTTGTGGCAAGTGAAAAACGTTTGAGCGTGTCGGTTTCGGATAAAACGCACCATAAGACTCAAAAAAAAATTAGTCATCAAGATATTAATTTTTTTACCACGAAATTTATTTTTTATGAACCGCAATGGATCGGGAAAAAAATGTATGATCTTTTGAGTGATTCAGGCCCGTTAATAAAAAAATTCGTAATTGAAAAGAGGCTTCGACACCGTCGCGACGATCTTGAGAACGAGAGAGGTGCTCCCAGAAGATCTTTTGGAAGGCAGCGTTTTTTTTCTACTTAAATTGCATCGCAAGAATTTTTCTAGCTTCCAGTCTCAATCTTAACAAGGCAAAGAACCGAAACGCTTTTAACCCGCGACCGAATATAACGAGCTCGCGAGTGGCGCATTATATATTAATTAACTCGTCCGCAGAGGCAGTTTTGCCCAATTAACATCAGTCTTTTATTTCTAATTTTCTTCGGGGTGGCTTATAAATAAAAAGATAAATCTTACGAGACTTCGGGGACGTAATCCCTTTTCTCGACTGCTCGATTCTCGAATCTTAGTTTTCGATTAAAATTTTTTTTTTTATTTTGTGAAGTAATGAAGAGTCTTTTTTGTGGCAAATACGGCGCGATGAGTGATGAGTATTATCGGGATTTCGGGCGAAACTTACCCCCCTGCAGCTGCGGCTCGCCCAATTCCACGTAAAACAGGGCATCCTTCTCGTACGAGTCTTCCTCGATTATCGTCAATGTTATCGTCTTTCTGCAAATCGATTTTACCCTTTTATTTTCTTCGTTTTCATTTCACTTTCATTTGCGACTTATCATTATTACACGCTCGTTCATCATTCAATCTTATTGTATATTCATTCAGTTATCGTTCGACACAACTTTTTACATTTTTTTTCAATAATAAAAAAATGTTTTTATAAAAAAAACGATCGCCACCGAAAATAAAATAAAAAAGGCATTGACGATTTTTTCGACTAATTCGACTAAAATGAGATTTCAATGAAAACATGTTCAGAATGTTCCGAAATCAGTAAATTAATTTCAAAAAATTCAAATGCTCTTGAAAATTTTGAAAATGCATCAAATAAATAATAATTTCATATTTCATACCAAAATAGCTACGTTATTGAAATTGTGTCGCAGATTTCTTTGAAATATGACTGAAAATTTCCAACCCTTATTGATTATTGTTAAAAAAATTTTATAAAAAAATACAAGTCATTACATAATAAACCTGTACTTCGTTAATTTCCCTCGATCGTAGCGGTGAGTTACGCGCAACTGACTTGTCGATTCTTTTGTTGAATCGAGGTAGCCCGCAGTAGGAACGAAAGCACCGGATAAAACAAAAGGCCGAACGGAGGCGGATAAAATATCGGCTACACGCGATACGAACACACCTCGCGGCTAATTCAAAATTTATCTTTGCGAGTCTCTCGCAAATTCGTCGTTATGCATATATCGTTGTTTATGGAGTGATCGTTATCGCGAGGCAACAGTGGGTCGAACAACGGACGGGGGATACGTGGCGAACGAGGGGTTTACAGCCACACTGCCGTTGTCCGTATAATCGAATACAATCGACCCCATTAGTACCGGCGACGAGGGCGCGAATTCACCGACGCATTACTACACCTTCGCGCGCGACGCAAACCCTCGATTCGCAGATCCAACACGGTATTTAAAAAAATCAGTACAAATGTGACCATTTTTTTTAAAACCGATATCGGAACCGATTGAAACTCATTAAGCGCATTCATAAAAAGTCACGATCATAACTAGTCGAGTTCCTTCTGAATGGATGATGAAAAAAAAAAAAAATTACCCCATAATTGGGTAGTTTATGTGAGCCGATAAAGATATCGATGGAAATTTGAAACTCATAAAAAAGAAAACAGAATTGCGCGACTCGTGTTTGAACAATTCGCGTTTCACTTTCTTCGCTATTGTCGCGGTAAGTTTTCTTTTTCTTTTTTCAAGTTCGTCACGCACGCAAACACGCGTTCGTGCGTTAATGAAAGAATTTGAGTTGAATACGGGACATAGTCTTTTCAAATGAACTATTTCTATTGAAATAAAAGCTAGTGGTTTAAAATGAAGTACGTATAGAAAGAATTTAAAAAAATCGTGCAAGCTAAATTTTAAAAAGTGAAAAAAAAACCCTCCGCGACGTGGAAGCAAAAAGAAGGTTTTTCAATCCACGATCAAAAAATCGTTTCCATCGGGTTTTTTTCTATCAAACTTCGAGCAGCTGCGTAAAAAATCAGAACGAATGTGACAATTTTTTTTTAAACCGGTATCGGAACCGATTGAAACTCATTAAGCGCATTCATAAAAAGTCACGATCATAACTAGTCGAGTTCCTTCAGTATAGATGATGAAAAAAAAAAAAATTACCCCATAATTGTGTAGTTTATGTGAGCCGATAAAGATATCGATGGAAATTTGAAACTCATAAAAAAGAAAACAGAATTGCGCGACTCGAGTTTGAACAATTCGCGTTTCACTTTCTTCGCTATTGTCGCGGTAAGTTTTCTTTTTCTTTTTTCAAGTTCGTCACGCACGCAAACACGCGTTCGTGCGTTAATGAAAGAATTTGAGTTGAATACGGGACATAGTCTTTTCAAATGAACTATTTCTATTGAAATAAAAGCTAGTGGTTTAAAATGAAGTACGTATAGAAAGAATTTTAAAAAATCGTGCAAGCTAAATTTTAAAAAGTGAAAAAAAAACCCTTCGCGACGTGGAAGCAAAAAAAGGTTTTTCAATCCACGATCAAAAAATCGTTTCCATCGGGTTTTTTTCTATCGAACTTCGAGCAGCTGCGTAAAAAATCAGAACGAATGTGACAATTTTTTTTTAAACCGATATCGGAACCGATTGAAACTCATTAAGCGCATTCATAAAAAGTCACGATCATAACTAGTCGAGTTCCTTCAGTATAGATGATGAAAAAAAAAAAAATTACCCCATAATTGTGTAGTTTATGTGAGCCGATAAAGATATCGATGGAAATTTGAAACTCATAAAAAAGAAAACAGAATTGCGCGACTCGAGTTTGAACAATTCGCGTTTCACTTTCTTCGCTATTGTCGCGGTAAGTTTTCTTTTTTCAAGTTCGTCACGCACGCAAACACGCGTTCGTCTGTTAATAAAAAAAATTGAGTCGAAAACGGGACATAATCTTTATAAATGAATTATTTCTATTGAAATAAAAAGCTTGAGTGGTTTAAAATGAAGTACGTATAAAGAGAATTTTAAAAAATCGTGCAAGCTAAATTTTAAAAAGTGAAAAAAACCCTTCGCGACGTGGAAGCAAAAAACGTTTTTTTAATCCACGATTGAAAAATCCTCTGTATCGGGTTTTTTCCATCGGAATTCGAGCAGCTGTGACTCGTTACATATTCGACCAATTACGCGAGACTCGAGCCGACCGAGTGAGATTTCGATTGTTCGCGCTGCGCGCCGTAACGCGTCGGGACGCGAGATTTCCGAGAGCAACACGTTCGGAACGCCAGACGTCGAGCCGGGACCCGAAGAGGGTTCGGATAGTTGAGCGAGAAGAGATCCTCGAGCGGAGGGCATCCACGAGTTCGCGAACGACCGCCCGCGTATATACACTCCGGAGAGCCTCGAGAGCTTCGGTAATGGCCCGCAGAGTCGATTCGCCATCCCCTGGGAGGGTTGTAAAAATACACGAAGCCCTTGCGAAGCTCTCGGGCGCGTTATGCGTTTTATCGATTCATGTTTGGATGGATTTATCCGTTCGACGTCGAGCGGAACGGACGAGCCATTCGGCTGTAAGCTGTTGACTTCGATCCTCGTCGCATTGCCGATAATCAGAAGCTCGCTCTTCTTCGTTGAGCAAACGTTCAACTGGATAAACGTAGTCGGCAAACGAGGATCCAGCGACGAGCGATATAACGAACTATAATCATTGCTTCCATCGCGCAAGCAGTCGCGTCGAAGCTCCGTTAGGATCGGCTCGCGTTTTATAACTCTCGTCGTTCCTTGAAACTCTTCGAATCGAAGGTTGCGGCTAGCCAGGGTTAGGCTGTACAGCCGGCCATGTGCGTAGTCTATCGCGTAGTTACACATGCATGCAACCCCACCGACCGCTGCTCCATGTGCGCGGGTTTATATACCTCGTTTATATAATCGATAGCGGCTATTACAGAGAGCCGAGAACTAATATAAGGTCAAGGAAGGAATCGCGTTAATCGAGAAAAATGATAAGTTCGAGCTATTCGCTCGCTTCGACGCCGATTACCTTGAATGCGCGCTTACACACGCGGACTATCGAGTCGCTAATTAAGGGCATACATCCGTTCGGTGCTATGGAAGCTGCATTTTTTTCCATATGTTCCGGCTCAAAGAACTAATTGCGTTTTTAGCACCGAGCTATCTTCAGTGTCTTTCATTTTTAACAATTGAGTAAAAATGACATCAAAACTTTGGAAAAGGATTTTTTAAAATACAATTACGTTTCCGCTTTTGTAGAAAAAGATATGAATAAAAAAAGTGTGCCGCGTATTACGAGTCGTCGGACAGATGCGCCCCCTTAAGGAAAGCTCTACCGTCGCTGCGGTGATTTGAATAGAGTGTCAACATGCCGGAGAGCACGGACCTCTGTTTTAAACTGAACTTGCACGGTAGTCTTCCGCTTCCTCAAACGTTATGAAACGTGGCTCTCGGGTTGCACACTTGACCACTCTCCCCGCAGATCTCGGTTTCTCCCGTTTGTCCCCTTGAAAAAAAAAAAAAAAAAAAAAAGCTCGCGAGACCGGAGACTCGTTGGGTACCTCGGCAGACGAAACGAGTTCACGAGTGACACTGGCGAGTAAGGTCGCGCGAGGTGTGCGAGCGGAGTCTGGTAAAGGGAAAATTCAATTTGCTGATTAATGAAACTCTTCGAGGCTCGCGAGCCTCAGCGATTGATACCGACGCGCTTGTTATGGAACTCTCATCGATCCTCTCCACTTTTAACGGACAATCTTTGCCACTTCGCGTGTCCACGGAGGAATTGCAAATATTAATACGAAAGCCAGAAGCTCCAGACTCTGCGCGTGGAACGGCAAAGCTTTCTTCGACCGGGACAAAACACTTTTTCTCGACGGTTTACTTCATTCGATAATTGCATTTTTGGCGTAAAAGTTTTTCCAAATGAAGCCTTCGATTTCAGTTGTCTTTCAGGCCCAGAAAAAAATAATTCTGTTAAATAAAGATTTTCAATGTCATGGGAGTCGGTTTCGGGAAGAAAACAGCCTTTTGGCGTCCTTCAACGAGTTCCCGAAGGATTTTCTAATTTCAGCAATCTTTTTGAATTTATCTTAAGAGCGAATGCATTCCTAAACTATTTCCAAATAAGCTTTCGTACGACTTTCCCATTGGATTAAAAACCAGTGCGAGAGGTCTTCAGAAACCTTTGCACGAGCCCCCACCATCGTCGATAGAGTGATTAATGCCCGTTGCCGTTACATTGAATAATTCGAGTATTAGCAACCATCGAGCCACAGGCTAGTGCTCGTAAAGCAAGCTCATACAATCGCTTAACGGGCATCGATACCGTAATGCAGTAAGCCCATTAATAGGCGCGGTATACCTACAAATCGGGGGGCGCCGAATATCTTGAATTCATGAGCCTAAGGCACGCGCTCCCTCCTGTCCATCTCGCTCGTTGATTTAACTGCGCAACCCCGCTTCCAATTGGCCTCTGGTCCAGATTTGCACTGACTGCCGCGTATTAATCCCACCTCTTACCCGTGTGTAATCCGAGATGCTTACATTCCGCTGTGCCAGAGCCCGCGCTGCATATCGCACGGATTTGTGAACCCACCGTACAGCTATGGCTGCTATAATGTATATAAACAAACAATATATACATACACCGTCGTTATGTATGTATATTTATGTATGAGAACGACCGACTCTCGTACGCGTTGACGGACGTGTGTGCTCGGGTGTCGGAATACCTCCATCGCCGTCACGCTCATAGCCCTTCACGCCCGACAGCATCAGATGGTTCTGGGCCATGCTGATATAACGCACCAAACGGGGGTCCCGTCGGAAAATATTCGTGACACGAAGACACGTGCGCGCTATACGTATGCGGCGCGGGACACACTCGAGCTTACGGCCCACCGTGCAACACATCCCCGGGGATTCCGGCGCCGTCTGACTATAACGCGCCTCCACCACTGCGGCGTGTACGCCATCCGACTCTTTCGCGCGCCGCGTTTCGCCCCCGATACCTTGCGGAATACGGCCTCAACCGGCGAAAGCACGATGCTATAACATGCATGCATGTGGGGATGCGCCGAAGTACTCGCGATAGTGGATAGTATTACGTATTCCTTAGACTCTCCGGCAACACAGAGATTATGCTAAGGCCACCGGCAACGCAGGCTCCCTTCTCGGTGCCGCGAGAAGCTTCCCACCTGCGGTCCTCGCCGCTGCATTCGAGCATTTCACGAGGCAATCCTTACGCGCGTTTCTCGTCGAGAAATCAACCGGATTGTTTGGTCCTAGCTCTAGTGAAATATGTCCGTTTTTTTTAATGCTCGTCGAAAAATTCTAACGTAAGAATGCCCGGTTTACGAATGCAGAAATGAGATATTATAGAAAAAATACATTTCACTCGGGAATTTTTCAATTGGTGTTTAGCGAGTCTCGTAGACGAAGCCGGAGATTCTCATTGACTCTCTCATAGATCTTTGCAAACGCGGCCCAAAAAGGAAAAGGAACGCGCCTGTGCAAATTTAATTCTCATCCGTTTTTTTTTTTTTTTTTTTTTTTTTCGTTTACCCGGAATAATGAGAATGAAGAAAAAAAGTGGCCGCTGATTGTTTGCCGGGCAGCGCGAGATTGGTATACGTGCCGCGAAGTAGCGATGATCTCTCGTCAGGCCGACAAAACACGGTCGAAGAGAGTCGGAAAGGAAAGGCAAGTCCGGATTACGAGAAGCGGTGGGTTTTTAAGAGGCAACTCGCCAGTCGTTCGGCGAAGTAAAAGCTCACCTTCCGTCTCTCGCGTACGCCCCAACGGCATAGTCTTGTCTCGAGGAAACTCGCGAAAGGCGAGCTTCGGCTCGCGCAACACCAGCGGTGCTCATCGCTCGTCCTCGCGAAGCTTCTCTCGCAGCTTTTCCGCGCTCCCCGACCGAAGGCGCTGGTCCGTTCACCGATTCCTTCGTTCTCTCCTCTCTCGAACCACGGGGGACCGAGTGGAAAAACGAAGGAACCGGGACGACCGAGCGAGACGCCCAATCGATCGATCTAACGTGTGCGCGCGTATGTGTGTTTCTACACTAACTCGGTACACCTCTCCGAAGCTATTTACGCGGAAATCTCTTTGTCAGCGTCTCTCAAACCTTTTTTTTTTGCGCTTTTTTTTTTTCACGAAAGTTCAGATTGAGATGGAGAAAGAAGCTTTTTTCGCCTATAACTAACCCCGCGATTCAACAAGCCTTCTATCCACCTGGCTCCGAATTTATTTAGTCGATTTCTCGCCCATCGGCCGACTTCGATTTAACCCTCCGTCAGCAGAATAGAGATTCGAAGGCAGAGGCGACCTTGAAATTTTTGAGATTTGTCCAAGATTTTTCAATTTTATCAATAAGTTGTTTTTAATATTGGATTTAAGCGCCTTTTTTTATTCGGACTCAATAATTATTTTGTTTGATATTTGGATTTTTATAAACTAGAAAATCATTTTTTAAATAATTGAAAAATCATCTAAAACTCATCAACGGGTAGTTAAATTGAATTTGTTCCCGTTTCAGATTTCAGGATATTTTTTTGCGGTCAGACTTCAGTCAAACGACGAAAGGGAAACGGGTTAATTAATCCATGAACGTATTCGGAGTGAA
The DNA here is from genome assembly GCA_963924025.1 of Ischnus inquisitorius. Taxonomy (NCBI): domain Eukaryota; kingdom Metazoa; phylum Arthropoda; class Insecta; order Hymenoptera; family Ichneumonidae; genus Ischnus; species Ischnus inquisitorius. The sequence goes on along the minus strand of OZ001251.1, from coordinate 5,493,798 downwards.
TTTTCAGAGAGAAATGCAACTTGCATGTTACAAAGAGTCACAAAGAGCCGGAAAATTTGCTTTTCTTTATTATTTCTCGTACGGAAGAATAAGCCGGCAGTGTCACTCGTACACTTCCGTTGCAAAGCCATTAAAACTGAACGTCGAGCGGCGGAGAGTCGGCAGCGCGACGCGCTTGACTCGAGTCTGGTAACAGTCGTTATACTCCAGATGTAATCGTGGCGTGCATTAATTCGGCCGCCTTCACTCTCGTGACCGACACGATAGAGATCGCGAGACTCCGGATTGACCCGGCGCTCGTTCTATTTCTCTCCCCGCTATATTTATAATACACACGCCACTGTAATCGCTTCACGATTAAGAGTGTCTAACCATTGTCGAGAGCCGGCTTTCTCAATCTCGACGCGCTCGGAATCGCGCCCAATCTCGTCCCACTATCGTTAAGCGTCAATTCGAGGAGTCGAAACTCCTCGAATTGTTATATTTGAAAATTCTCGAATTATCATCGAGCCTTTTTTTTTTTATAATAGAACGTTGCGTTTCCTTTGCTTGCTGGTAAAATAGCTTAAGATTAATTATTGTTAATCTATTTAATTTCAATATATATTATAAATTGATAATTATTAAAAATAGTTGATCGAAAAAACTACGAAATGTTTTTCCGAATTTTTCAAATAAGTAGATTCAATTTAAATTTCAGAGCTCGGAGACACGTTGGGATGAAAATCTCGAGAGAAGAGGAATGTTCATCGAATGAAAGCTCTCTCAGCGAAGTAGTAAAAGCGGAGGTAACAATACGCTCGAGGAATTCGGGTCGATATATCAATTCGCATTCGACTTTATCTGTTGATATACACAACATGTAGGGTAATATAGTTTTACATCTTAGAAGGCACTGTATATACGCTATATACTACATATATGTATATATCTATGTGTATATACGAGCGTAGGCTCCGACGGAAGTATCTCCTTTTATGTCTCACTCGCCGACATTTCGCGAGCGTTACGAGAAAAATAAAATGAAAAAGCGGCGGATAAAAGGTACAGAGAGAAAATCGTATAGGAAGAGGATCAATGGGCGGTGGAGCGATTGGACGCCTCATTCAACGCGGATCTTGCCGCCTTTCTATGACGCTCGCGTTTCCCAACAATGCAAACAACGGACTAGCTATTCCATTGTGTCTTTGCACAGTTTCCCTTCCGTTTCGCAACACCGGGCTGTAGTAATACGTCATAATCCCGTAATTAATCGATATTTATTGTTGCCCGAAGCCGCGAGATCGGGGCTAGTTGAAACACGGAAAAATTCGTAACACAAATAGTAAAAAGAAAATTGTGCACGGCAAATTTGCACCGCTTTCTCATTTTCTTTCGATCGTTGCCATAAACAAATGTAATTTGCAATTTTTTTTTGTGGTTCGATTCAATTCTCACTATGATAAAAAAACGGTAGATACAAAAAGAAGAAAATTGTTCAAACGATTTTTGAAAAAATATTTAAAAAAACAAGTGTCCGTGACTTTTGAATAATTTCATCGATTCGGCCCACATTTAAAACCGGAGGGAATCCCGGAAAAAATACGTCCCGGAAGGAGAGAATGTCCGTAAAACGAAAAAAGTTATTTCGGGACACTCGAAAAATTAATGGTCATAAATTGCAAAAATCTTTTTTTTTGCCAAACTCGCAATTTTTTTTTTTTTTCAAGAGTGACAATTTTGAGCGCACCGTGATTATGCTAACGAGGACAAAAAAAAATCCTCGAACCTCGAGCCATTAAACACCGCGAGTTTTATCGCGCGGCAGGATCAATTCGCCTCGCGCTACCCCAGGCTCGAGCGTCGCCTCCCTCTTATCCATTTCCTTCTGCCCGAACTCTACGCGGCCTCGAAGACCTTCGCACCGACGCACGCGAAAGATCTTGTCTTCTCCGTCGAGGAGACCTTCCACCGATTCGGTTTCTGTCGCTCGCCTCGTCGCGTGCCTCGGTGCGCACTGTCCGCGCGATGAGAACTGTCGAATCCGGGCCGAGTCGTATTTATCTCGCGGCTCGATAAAAACGCAAACGCAATCGCGCCGAGCCCGGAACTCCGGCGGGGCCGTTCACTGCGGTTCTCCCGCTGACCCCCGCGGGACAATAAAAGCTCGACACGCTCGAGTGGCGACCGATTTTTTTCTTCCCTGCGCGATCGTTCGATGGACTAATTCGTTTTCTTGGCCGGCCAACGGCGTGAAGACGTTACCGGAGATTGCATTGAGCCGCGATGCGAGAGTGCGCGGAGGCTCGACGGAATCTTTTTTGATTTATTGCTCATCTGCGTCGTGTATCGAGACGATGGGGGAGCGGAGAATCGGAGGGTGAAGGAAAATAAGGAAAAAGAAAAAAAACGAAGGGCCCCCTCGCAACATTTCCACGCGATCGTTTCGTTTCTTTGTACCCGTGTAGCTGTGATTTATTATGGGATTTGGACGCTCGTCAGGATTCTTATCGTTTCATCTCCTCCACGTTCGACGCAACGGCGACCGGGGCCAGTTGAAACACGGGGTTGGAAAGAAAAACGGCGAAGATTCCACGCGGTTAATGCCGAGAAAAAAAATTCTATCGAAGGTCCAAGATCGACGAGATTAGAATTTGTATTCTGGATCCTCTTAACGTCCCTTTTGGCACGGGACATTTTTTGTCAATGCGATTTTTGGATGTTTCAACGCATTTCGAACACGTTAAATCGAAAACTCTGAATCAACATTTTTTTTCGCGAAAACAAAGCTTCCTCTACGAGAGCAAAAAAATACAAAATATCGAATTGAATGAATCTTTGGGTATAATTTTTCAATAGATAAATTTCTCTGGACATGATCGTTTCTCTGGTTTCTGCGGCAAGAAATACTTGAGCGACTCGTAGTCGCTGCGCGAGCCTTGTGAACTTGTCGTGTACCGATTTTCCCCCTGTTTCGAATAGCCCCGGTCACCTTTACAGAAGCTTGTTTTTTTTTATTCATTTTGTTTCAAGCTTTCTTCATCCCAGAGCCCTTCGACGTTGGGACCCTCCCGCCAACGCGCATGTAAATATTTTTTATCTCTCGATCGTAAATGCTATTTTTATCCAAGGCTCTCGCGCTTGATCCGCTCGGACGAGAATAAACTCCTGGATCGCTATCGGTCGATCGTCATCGATGCGGAGGCACGCGTTTAAGCGCCGATTGCATCGGGCATTGTTGACAATGGACAAATAACGAGTTCTTAAAAAAGAAACCGACTGAACGAACAAAAACGAAGGTCGGGGCAAGCGTGGCAAAACGGCGTACCGTGGCAGAATTTTTTATAGAGGCAAAATGGGACAGCAAAAAAATCGGCTTCGATGCGACTTTCCCTTGTCTCATTTCGCCCTAATTTTGTCAAACAGGGAACTCTATTTTACGATTTCATACCATTCTGACCCTGGTATGCCGTTTTACCCCGCTCTCTCCAACCTGTCGTCTCTGTCGGGATAGAAAAAAGTGTCCGATCTAGGAAAGATCGCGTTCGACGGTGAAGTGTCGCACCGAGCAGAGAATGATGAGAGGAGAAAAAACGTGCGCAAAGTATACCGGAGCGTGGAGTGAAGAAGACAATTGACAAGTTTGATAAGAGCGACGAGGAGAGTTCGCGATCTCCATGGTAACCGAAACTTGCAAATTCAAATGAAATTCTGCCAGGACGTACTCGTTTCACTCTGCGGCCGTTCGTCGTTGTCAGGAAGAGCGAGAGAGCGAGCGAGGGCGGCGGGGGATGAAATGGGGGAGGGTCGTCTCCTTCATCTCGTTTGCTATTGTAGCAGCGAGCGAGAGATCGCCGAGGTAACTTTGGAACTTCGGTTGACCCGAATGCCACGAAACTTCTCGTACCCAGCGAAATGTGCGCGCGGAGGACGCGAAGAGACGGAAGGGAAACAAGAGGAATAAAGTGACTCGCTAGCTCGGCGATGAATTCATACGCGGCCCGAAATTTCTGGTATTTCGTAGCGAGAAAAAAGATGGCCTCGCGTCAGATAAAATTGCAACATTGCTTCCTCATGATGGTCGCTTTTCGTTCACCGCGCAATTTTACTGCGAACAGTTTCAAAGGAAATCGCGCGTGCAGCGACAGATGCAAATTGTCCGGTCAAGATCGATGCTCGAGTCAACTCGTGCGTCGCGGAAGGGGAGAAAAAATGATAGTTCGCCCTAAGCGCTTATGCGAGAGCAGCCCCCTAAGAAATGTCTTAAGCCGCGATTCTCGAAGCGCGAAATCTTCGATTTATTTTTTTATCACACGTTTCAAATCGCCCCGGTCTCGTCTATGGTTCTCTCAATCCATAACGAGGCGGCCATTCAAACGCCCTCTAATCTTTCACGACGAGTCTGGTATATACACGTATATATACGGGGACTTTTCGGAATTTAAAGTCACCAAACTCTCCCCCGCGCCTCGGAACTTATCGAGCAACTCTTCATTCTTTCAGTCGACGTTTTGTCTTTTATTTTTCTTCTTTTTCTATAGCATGTCATCAGCGACGACGTCTTTCTCGCTCGCGTTCGCGGCCGATGCCGCGGCCACTTCTCGACTACCGTGCCGTTACGCGCTCAAGAACCATTTTCAATTTTCACACTGAAAGCTCCGAATTCGCCTTTCAAATGAGTCCATCCGTTAGCGAACTCGCGAGGGTCGCCCACTGGCTTTCTCTCGCTCGGTACTCCCGCAATCACTCTGTGAAACTCCGCAAACGGTAGGGAAAGACCCTTCTCTCAATCTCTATTCCTACGTAAATGTGTATACATATATATGTATGTATATATATACACGGATGTGTATATATATTCATTCCATATACTTCAGTCCTCAATCGAGACTTGATTGCTATGAAAACTTTTTTACTTCTCCTTCTCTCGGGTCAAATGAAAGTATCAACCGATAACACTCTCCTCGATCGACGACGTCGACGACCGAATCGACGATTATTGACCGTCAAAAGAAATATCTCTCATTTACGCATCGCTGCCGCTCTCATTTGATACCGTAGAATCGCTCAATATTTTTTACCATTTTCAGACGATCGCGAGCGATTGCTATTTTCGAATTTTCCGTAATCGGTATGGAACATCAATACTATGCGATTGGTCGTTGGCGCTAGATCGTTAAAAAAACGGGCTATCGAGTACAAATGGAAAAAATGCAGTCCAGCAAAAAGACGAAATTGCTTTCGACCGTTTGGTTTGGATCCAAGGAAGTGGAAAGCGAAAGAAAAGCTCGGAAGACTGTCCGGATTTTATCGTTCGATTCTTCAAGATCAGCCCTGCCGATATTCGCGGCCCTTCCGCGAGTCCGAGAGCGGCAACGAGCGACGACGGAAAAAACGTGTTTCCGAAGCGGGTTCGTAACATGCCGATCCGCCGTAAAGGCTAAACAGCTCGAGAAGAGAGAACTCCCTCGTGTAATGAACGGCGATAGAGATAGCGCAGAGCGCGCGGTTGCTGTCCGTGGCTCGAAGGTTTTTTAGCACGATAGAAGTTAACGCAGGCGTGCAGACACGTATGGACGGCGAGGAGAGAGAAAGAGAGAGACCAGTGGCGGCCGGGGAATCGCGCCAGGGCTGCCCGGAACGTAACGGCGAAGCACCCTCGGGGCTTCCCGCCCCCTATTGGCCCACTTACGCCTCGTGTGTTTTCTTCGCTCTTTACGCTCTCGCCGCGTCCATCCCCTCGTTTTCTTTTCTTATGCTCAACTTGGCTCTGCCATCCCATAAAATTAAGCTGTCTCGCGTCCTATCACGCCGCCCCGTATCTCCGAGAGATTCCCGGCCGCGCGATAAGTTACGCATCGATTTCGTCGCACCGTCGCGAGACGGGCGTGGGCCTCGCTAATCATACGATCGTTAATTAATGCTGCGAACGTTATCTCCCCGTGTCGTTAGCGCGAAACATCCGAGTCTGCGAATTGCCGCCATTTATTCTCGTTCTCCCGGTAGAAATTCCCCGGGCGGCAAAGTCGTGCGAAGATTGTATGCAACTTGCGCGAAGAGTTTGGCACGTATCGTTAACATATAGAATCGTATAATTTATAAATAAATTGTTAGACTACATATCAATGATGTGTGCCAAATCCGTTATTTCTCTATATAAATTGTATATTGTTCGTTGTGTATTGTGGATTTAATATTACATAATATTAAAAATATATAGTTGATAATAAAGTAGTATTTAGTAAAGTTACGCAGCATGTCCTCGAAAAATATTTTTTTTTCATTATATATTTTATATATATATTTTTTTTTATATTTCTGTGTTATACAAATTTTTGTATAACACAAAAATATGTATAGAATATATCAAAAAAAAATCTTTTCGAGTACATACTGCGTAACTTTACTAAATACTACTTTATTATCAACTATATATTTTTTATATCATGTAATATTGAATCCACAATACACAACGAACAATATACAATTTATATAGAGAAATAACGGATTTGGCACACATCATTGACAAAAATCATTATCATCAGCACTTTGTGTTACACAAAAATTTGTATAACACGGAAATATGTAAATAAATAAATGTATGAGGAAACCATACGAATTATATACGCGCAATTTTGTGTGAAAAGCGTGTTTTGTCCGAAAACAACATTTTTTTCACCTGGGCCCGAGCGGTTGCGGGACGGCGAATGACTCTATTTATTATTGATGCCCGGAACGAAAATTTTTAAAGAACGAAATGAAAGATAGCGCAATAAGAGCGTCGCCGGGGGTGCGCTGAAAAATATTGCTGCAGCGTGTTGGATAAACATAGACGGAACGAAGCTCCGGAGCACGCGAGAGAAAGGTTTTTAAACACACCCCAAAGGCCTCCGCGCGCGGGCCCGACGGCGGATAAAACACAATTTTCACTCGCTCTCGCGTCAAATTTTAACGGAACCGAGTCCACAATACGGCTTGCCATTTTTTTCGTCTCTCACCTCCCTTTTTTTGTGCGCGTGTGTTTTTTTCTCTGTCCTGCAAGCATCGTTGAGTTATATATATCCGGCTTTTTTTTATCTCTCTTTTTTCCCCGTACTCTTTTTTCGCACGGCCGTACTTTTGCAGCCTCCGTTCCACTGCGCGATAGCGTTACCATTATAAACCCTCAGGGCTCGAGGCTCGCAAAGTCGTCGCTTCGAAGAAGGGAGGAAGAAAACAGAGACGCGAACTATTGTGAACATCGGTAGTCGTTTGTTGGCAAAACCCCGACGACCGTAGAATAAACTTCATGTACTTCTCGACTCTTTGTATATGTATATAGTGTACATAATATAAATACACACAGAGATAGCCGAGCAGGTAACCCTTTTGTTCAACATGAAAGGCTATAAAAGTTTTTTCAAGCCGCTCTCAATGGCATTTACGAGTTTCCCTCGCGAAAGCAGACATCAGCTCGGCGATTAGCGAATCTTTTTGTCGCTATTGAGTCATTTTTGTTTGTTTTTCCTACGCCCTTACACTCCTAATTATTCACGCGAAATATTTCCTCCGATTTCTATTTCTTAACCTAATCGCTGATCCGTCGCAATTTTTTTTTTTTTTTTTTTTTTTTTTTTTTTTTTTTTTTTTTTAAGTAAAACTTACTCAGTCTGATTGTCCTCGAAGGTCAAGCTGCCCTCGCACGGTTGATACTGCTTGCCCGGTTTGGCGGTGCCCTCGACCGTCTTGTAGGAAACCACGACGCGCCCACGTGCGCCGCTGTAACGCACAACCCTCAGCGGATACTGGCCGACGCTCTCGACGAGCTCGACGTCGCGCTCGGGGAAGCCGAATATGCCGCTGTGATCGTCGTCGAGTATCATCACCGTCGCGAGACTCGGCGACACCAGCATCGCCGGCTGCGAACAGTTGGTCAATCTGAAATCATCGTCAATTCACACATCGTTTAAACTTTTTTCCCCATTTTTCTTTCCACCTATCGATTACGATAAATTATTGTAAATCATTATCTTTGCGCTACAATTACTATTCTATCGGATATAAATTATAAATAGTATAAATATTTGGTAAAATATTTTTTTTGAGAAACAACTTTTTTTCGCAAAAACGTAACTCAAGATTACGATTTATTTTAAGATCATGTTGAATTGAATTTTAAAAAAAGATACAGGTTTAATGTGCGTTTTTTTGAATTTTTATTTTAAATTGCCCAAATATGTTAAACTTCGATAAAGTCTGTCGGGAGTCATTATTATCGGTGCTTTCATTGATAACTTTTTATTTCTATTAGCAGTTTTTTATACGGCTCAATTATGGAACATATACACATATGTGTGATCAATATCGATGGAAGGGTTATTGTTTTATTTCGCCTGAGCGACTGCCATTTCATTGGCCGGTATTTCATATCGACACAATGAAAGCCGAAGATATACGGACGCGCTATATCGCGACTGATGTACGGCGCTATCAGGAAATCTGTTATATGTCGTACAGATTATTCTACTTGACTCCCCGACGTCGAACGGTCTCACCGAGATTTTTCTCCCGGACATTTTCAATCTATCGAAAAATCCGCCCGCGTCTTTTCCGATGTTGAGCGATGACGACCGACTTCATTCGCCATCGCTCAGGTCAAAAGTCGTCCGTACACCGTGACGCTGTGTCCCCGGTAAACTTTTTTCACCTACATTTGTGTCGAATCAATATCAATGGTTTAGGCGCGAATATGCCCGAGAATCTGCGGGAAAGCCGATTAACGAGACAAGTTCACGCGCACCGGCGCGCTTTGGTCGTTCCCGAGACGATTGAATTTCTTGTTTCACGAGTCACGCGTTGCGTAACTTCAGTCAGAACAGGGGGGGGGGGGGGGGGGGGGGGGGGGGGGGGGGGGGGGGGGGGGGGGGGGGGGTCGGAGCGCGTCATCGTTGTATAAAGTTTCCGTATATTATCACTCATTGACCGTGCTTCAGTGCTGGAAACTGTTCAACCCACGTTTAATCTATCGCGATTGTCTCGTGACACGCAACGTGCACCCATACAGGGGAGAAAACGACGGGAAGCGAAGTTGAAGAAAAAAAGGAAAAAAAGAAAAAGAACCGGAAGTAATAAGCGTGGTGATAAAGACGAATGGAACGCGGCCGGAACTTTCATGACCAACCCTCGACCGATACCGAGGAGGCGAAAAGAAGGCCGAATGAAATCCACCGATCTTGTGCTAAGTAAAAACGTGATAATGCTGGCAACTGTTAACCGACAACGAGAAGTTATCGGTCCACATCAGGTTTTTTTACTTAACCGACTAACTTACTAAGATAAGTAGTAGGAGTAATTAGCGGTGGTCGTAGTGAACTAGTAGGGAATTCTATGACTACTTGCCATGACTTGTATCAATGGTTACGACCACTTGCCATCACTTTCGCTAATAGTTACTAAAACTAGCCATTACTTGCAATAGTAGTTACTACCACTTGCCATTACTTGTGCTAGTAGTTACTAAAACTAGTCATTACTTGCACTAATAGTTATTAAAACTAGACATTACTTCCACTTTTAGTAGTTACTAAAGCAAAGCAAGGCAAGGTTTAGTAGTAACTATACCTTGCCATTACCTGTACCAGCAGTTACTACCACTTGTCATTACTTGTACTAGCAGTTGCTACCACTTTCCATTACTGCTAGTAGCATCCATTACTACTTAAGTACTTGGTACTACCAGTTACTACTCCGTACTACTAAACTTAGCAGCTAATCAGTCGATGTTCTACTAGCACTAGCTGACACCGCCGGAAAAAAACGCTCTCTGCGTAAGTCACGCTATGCAAAGCAATAAATTTCATTGCTCCAACTAATCTAAACAATTGTATCGAATGAAAACCATTCGTACAATCAACTAAAAGTAACTAAAGCGCTAATTAGCCGCGAATTCACAGTTGTCACTCTTAATGTTTTTTGCTCTCCGGGCGTATGCGAGCGTCACGCAAATGCGAGCGCGATGAAATTTCACGCGATAAGAGAATGAAACAGCTGTCAGGGTGGGGTAAGAATCGAGGATTTTCTCTCATTTGCCCCGTCCCCGCGACGCTCGAAACTTCGAATACCGCCGAAAATGAGTTTCCGTTCGGTAGGGACGAGAGCGAGGAATGGATCGCGCAATTACCGAGAAACCGTGAGACAAGCTACGCAGGGGAGGGCCGCGAATTGGGCCGGGCGAAGGTGGAGGGACAGAGAGAAGCGAACTTCCGGGTTTCACGACGGGGTTAGGGCGGCGAGAGAAAGAGGATCGCGGGGCTCGGCGAACGAGCAATTTCGTGATCTCGAGTTCGAAACCTTTTGCCGCTTGTGCCTGTACTTGTACTCTGTACTCATTTACGACTGCACCGTGTACATGTATACTATATATATCAACGGGGTGGATATTTCCCGGGCCGGAAGAGAACTTGAGAATCGCTTCCAGCTTCCTGAGAAAGCAGAGCGGCGGTCCTTGATCTGTATTCCCATTTCTACTCTTTTTCTTTTTTTTTTTTTTTTCTTCTACTTCTTTTTCTTTTTCGCGGTTCTCAGTCGTCGCTAATTCCCTATTCCATTACTGCACTCATTCCGATCTTCTTCCGTCTCGTTAATAAACTTGAGACTCCTTCGCAGTGGCTGCGGAGCTCTCGGCACTTTACGGGCCTCGCGATGACTCCGGGCCGTCGATTCGCCCACTCGAAATCATCGGCAAGTGGACGCTGCTCGTATTATTCAATCCCTGAACGACGGAATAAACTCTCTTCGATTCTCGCATCAAACAATATGCGTGGCACCCCTTGAGCGATAATGTGATACTGATTCAATATCTTTTGGCTATTATTCATTTTTATAGAAATTAAATAACGATGAATTTGTTTGAACAAATTAATGAAAAATCTTCTGCAACCTTTCTGGTTTATATGTTTTTGATTTCTATATGCCTATTTTTAATAATGTATAAAATATCGTTTTAATTTCCCACTTTCTCAATTGATCCTTCTGAAATATAGAACTTAAACTGTCGTATATACTTTATAAATCCATTATTTACGAAGGGCAAGATTGCTTTTTCGAATCTTCCATTTGACATTTCACGTTTCATTTTCATTTCGCCGTTTACGAAATTTCGCAGGGACGGAAAGCGCGGAGAACGTGATTCCGGTGTAATCGGCTGACGAGACGAAATTACGTTCGCTCGCTCGGTCGGATACCTACCTCGCGCTCTACATTCGCGCAAATTGCTTTAGCATCCTACGTGCAATTTTCCCAATGACAGTCCATCGCCGCGAGATCTCCATCAATTGGCCGGCCGATATCGTCGCCGTGCGATGCAACAGCGGGTAAACATACGTAACTCACCTCACGTAAAAGTGTTCGTCCTCCTCGAAGAGTTCGTCGTCGATGACCGAGAGCTTGATGGTTTTCCTCGTTTCGCCGGGCTCGAAGATGAGCGTGCCTTTGGCAGTGACGTAATCCGAGCCGGCTTCGGCCGATCCGTCCTCGGTCGTGTAATCGACGGTGCATGCTTTGTTCAGATCACCCCCGGCCCTCGTGACGCCGACCTCGAAAGTGCCGACGTTCTCCATAACCGTGTAATGTCCCGGCTCGAAGAAAACCCTTGTGGCGTTAACGTTCTCGATATCGATGCTCTCGGCCTCGGCTCGCTGTAGCTCGGCCTTGACCTCGCTAAGATCGCTCTGGGCTCTCTCGCTTATCTTGCGGCTAAGATTTCCGGCTCCCACCATCTTCCGCGTCGCTTGAACCCGATAAAAAGCGCGGCTCTTGGGTCCCTTGCCGAGGACCTCCTCGTGTGCCATAACTTCGAGCTGCTCGAGTGCCAGTGTCGGGTGTTTCTTGCGCAGCTCCCGCAGGGTGTGTATGTAGTCACGTCGGGTCTGCTCGAATTCTCGTGCCTCGGGCGTGTCCGCGTCCCCGACGCGATCGGTCAGACCGTGAATACTGTCGTGCTGTGCCTTTATCTCGAGCTCGACACCGCCGTCCGAATCGCCAGCTTCCGCCTGCACGATAACGCCGCGCTTGTTCATTCTGTAACCCTTGTGGAGATACTTGTATATCAGCAATCGCTGATCCGCCACATAAGCGGTAAGTACCGTTGCGGGAAAGAAGAGAAACGTGAGTACGCCCTCCCAAACGTCGAGAACGCCGGGACTCGACACCGACAGTATTATGTACAGCCATACGTATGCGAATATGCTCCACGTAGCCGTGACGAAGAATACCCTCAAATGCTTTATCTTGCGGTTCTCACCGGACGGTATTACGAATACGCATAGAGCTATTATGACGAACAGATTGTAGGCCGCCGAGCCGACGATCGTGCCGGGACCGAGTTCACCGGCCTCGAAGTTCTTCGCCCATATCTCGATTATCGATAGTAAAATTTCCGGTGCGCTACTACCGAGCGCCATCAAGGTCAGATTCGCAACTGTCTCGTTCCACACCCTCACCACGACGATCTGCGGCTCGCGACCCGGACGACGCACGACCAGTTCCTTCTCCTGCGAAGTTATCACTTCGATCGCCGCCATGAAACGATCGCTTATTATCGACACGCCGATGAACAGATAGAGGAGAAAGAAAAAGTAAAAAATACCGCGCATTATGATGTCGGACAGATTGAGATTGTCCGTTGGCGTCCACAGCGGCACGACCAGTCCCTTCTCGCATCGCACCGAATAGTTTCCCGACATTCTCGATTATCTTATTTTCTTCTCTCGCTCAAACCCGACGACCCTGTCGCACTCCCGCCGACGTGTACGTCGAGTCCTTACTACGAGCTCGCCGTAGTACACTCGTCGTGCCCCGAAAGGCCACCGCGTACCTGCGCTACGAGGTGTATTTCTCTTTATCCCAGATCTTCCCTCACTTTCGCCTTTATTTTTTTTCACCGACTTGCCCTTTATTCTTCGCGTTCCTCACATGACTTTTCCCCACCCCCCCTTGAGCACCGCTCGTGTCTATTCCATTGTAGACAATCTCTCAACTACACCGGACACCAGGACCGATTTTTTTGTTTTTTTCTTATTTATCTTCAATTATTTCTTTCGTGTCTTCGATTCGATCTCTTTTCGCTCAATTTTTATCGAATACGACTTTAATCTCCTATCGCGCACTCCTCTAATCGCACCAACATCAACAATAATAACAACAACAACAACAAACAAACATCAACAACACACTCTTGTTGACTCGCGAATAGTCCGTTTATCTATCTCACGCACTCACACAAACAAACTTTCTTCACACCCTATGCGAACTACATGAGATCGGCTACCGAGGAAACTCGCTGCCGAGGTGATCGCGCCAGTGAGCTCCCATCACGTGTATACACAAACGCACGGAACGGAACTGTGCCGCGTTCGGGGGAACACTGAGAGGTTGCATCGGGCCGGCCAGCGGAGCTTGCCAGCCAACCAGCCAGCCACGGGAGACCTCGCCTCGGACTTGAACCGTTCGCGTTCGCGCTCGCGCGCTCCCTCGCTCGCGCCTCGCGTTTACACAGACCGTCTCCCTTTCGCTTCGAGCTCTTCGCCTAAACCCACGCGGGCTCTCCCCCTCGCGGTCGGTGTCGCGCGCGCGTGCATCCACACTCTCCCTCTATCCGCGTACCGCGTCCCTGCCAACTTAACCAACCCCATACACCTCGGCGCATGCGTCTCATTCCTCCTAGTACACCTCACACTACTCCCCTCGCGGAATCTGTGTCTCGCCCCGTTCTCGCCCGGCTTCCAAAACCCATACTAAAGTATACGTACAGCGGATGAGCGAGAGTAAGACTGCCGGATGAGTCTCCCGCCCATCCTGCGGGGAATCGCCGATTCTTATTGTTCTATATCCATTCCCCCCCCCCGCGTTCGAGGCTTCTTTCGTTCAGGAATTTCTCGCGCGATTCGACAGTATTTGAGAAATATCAATCATCGAACGACGAAGTTTTAGAATGAATGATACGGTGTTTTTTTTTCCAATGTTTTTCGGTTGAAATAGAGAAACACTTTATTCATGACGAGAAAGGAAACGAAGCGTCTCGCGGGGACAGGCAGAGGGAAAGAATAAATGTGCACCTTTTCGGATGAAAAAGTGCGATTTTCTGGTCAACAAGGCTTTCCATTATTGTAATGGACTTAGAGGAAGGATTAGAGGATTGGTAAGTGGATTTATTTTTTCAATATTTACAATCTTATCGATAAAAACTGTTTTTTTTTATTCATTGGGTTAAATAAATCGTGCTATAGAATTTAATTATTGAGTTCCGCGACGATTAAATCGTATTCGCCGTGAAACGACGCAAATTCGCGAAGAAATCGAAAGACTTTTCCGTTTATTCCGGGATTTCATTGATTGTACTTTTTTTCCGTCGCGTAATTCGATACTCTCGATCTCTCGTTGAGGTGAACAATTCGAGGTCGAATAACGCCGTGTCGAGTCTCGACATTCGGAAAAGCAAAAACAGAAATTTTTTTCGATATTCGCGAGAACCGGGGGTTTCGCGAGATCGATTATTAAATCCAATAGTCGGAAGCCCCCTCGTACTGCGTTAGCGCGCGAGACTCGAAGTTGCAGATAACGTAGCAGGGACTCGGCGATACGGTTATTCCGTGATTCGTGTGAACCTTGACATTGCGAGAAAATATACCGTCCCGCGGTGGTGCTCGACTCGACAGTGGATTTCCCTGCATATAAAGATCCCTCAGCGAGACCACTCGATAGAGATACATGTTCTCGTAGCCCGTGAAACGATTGTCCCGAAGATCGAGAACGCGTAGACGCGCGTTAGGGGCGATCCAGTCCGGCGAGAAGTAGTACAATTCGTTTTTCGACAAATCGAGCTCCTCCAGCATCCCAAGGTCACAGAACGCGCCGGCCTCGACCACGCCGATGCGATTGTTGCTCAGCGAGATCCACTTGAGCCGAGTCAAACCGCGGAAAGCGTATCTCTCGATTCTCACGATCTCGTTGTTGTCGAGCGTGAGACTCGTTAATTTTCGCGCATTATCGAGAATCGGTATGCACTTCAGACGATTGTGGCTCAACGACAGATCGCGAAGTTCTCGCAACGAGTCGAACGTACCGGGCGCTATCGATTCGATTCTGTTGTGCCGCAGGATGAGACTGCGGAGATTGCAAAGATCGGTAAGACTGTCGCGATCGATGCTACCGATCGCGTTACCGATCAAGGACAAAAATCGCAAATTCGTCGCTCCCCGAAGATCGACGTAAGAGCCCCAACAGTCGGTCGAGCAAATCTTACCGATCTCGTTGCCGTCGAGAAACAGAAAGGCGAGCTCGCGAACGAGGCGCGATTCGACGATGCGAATGGCGTTTCGCTCGAGATGCAGGTGTCTCAGACACGTCGGAAGATCGAGATCCGTAAGACTCGGCGAATTGAGCTGATTGTCCGACAAGTAGAGATGCGTCAGACGGGGAAATTGTCGTCTCAGCGAGAATCTCAAGTGGCGTAGGCCGTTCTTGCGAAGATAGAGATGCTCGACGCGCGGGAAATAACTCGAGCGATCGATCGTTAAGGAGTTCTCGCCGGGTAGAGCGTTCTCGTCGACGATGAGAGTCGTCAATCCGTGGTGATCGCCGAAGGTCAAGAGCTGGCAGAATTCGATCCGGTTCTTCGAGAGATCGAGGTAGCGGAGAACCGGCAAACGATCGAAACTACCGATCGACACGTGCTCGATCAGATTGTCGCGCAGACTCAGACAAGTGACGCGATCGCTGACGATGAATCCCGAGTAAAGGGTGCGCGGCGCGCACGATCTCGGCAGGATCAATGATAAATCGGTATTTGCCGAAGCGGCGCACCGCCCGGTCGGCACGTTGAGCTCGTCGATGGAAATTCCTAGGTCGATCGATCGATACACGTGTCTTATGGGATAGACGATCGTTTCTTGCGAATAGCCGAGGGACCATTCGAGTAGCAGAAGCAGAGTTAGGGACCTCAATCCTGCCGATCCGGGCGCCATTTGAAGTTATTTCTAAAGGGACATAATTAATATGTTGATTAATCGTCGTAGTTTGAGAAAATCGGTTTAGTAGAATTTTTAAAAAATCGCTTGGATCGAACAAACCGACTAAGAAAATCGGCATTGAAATTTCACTAAACCGATTTTTAGCACAGAGAAAAAGATTCGGTAATATCGACCGAGCGACGGTTGCGGGTGGCGAAAAAAATAAATTGGTCCATTGAAAACAATATTTAGTTGATTTAACGAAATAATTGGATTGAGCTACGTTTTTTTCAATATCCCTCGAATTTAGTACGATCCAAAATACTGCTTTCGCCACCCGCAAGCGCAGTTCGGTTGATATCGCCCAACCTTTCTATCGGCGCATCGATGTTCACTGGTTTAATACTCACTCTGAGTCGGCGATTGAGGCGATTCGATTGAGGAATCGATTCCTTGAAAATTTTGGAAAAGCGCACCGTCGAGATTCAGGGTTTGGGATGAACTGATTGTTCCGTCGAGAGGCGAGTCTTCCCGTTCGTTCGCGAAGGTGACCAACGAAATGGGGTCAAGCCCATCCAGACAAGAAGCGTCTGGTTCGAACAACGTATAAATAGCTAATCGGCTTTAGATACTGGCTTCGAACGATAACGGAGACGCGTGAAAACTCTGTTGAAAATTGTGCGGCTCTGGAGCACTGTTGAAGCTGAAAGCGCCCGAGCGCTTTTATAGGCTCGTCAATGCGTCGGTGTCTTTGTCATGCGGCGAATGAATGACAAAGGCGATCGATATTGGACTTGAATAGTTCATATCGATAGCGCATCTCTGTTAAAGGTCGTACGCGCTTATCGAGATCACCGAGCCTCGTGATAACCCGGACGCGGCCCGGTCGTAACGGACAAATGAACACCGGCCTATTGGCGTTACCGATCAAGATGGTTATTTAAGAAGTCTGAACGATTATCGCGTTACTTGCGTCGAAACGACATACGGTGATTTTGAAGGACATGGAAAGCCCAGATAACATTTTCAGCATAACATTATGCATAAACAATAGTAAAATTATTTATTTATTTATTTATTTATTTATTTATTTATTTATTTATTTATTTATTTATTTATTTATTTATTTATTTATTTATTTATTTATTTATTTATTTATTTATTTATTTATTTATTTATTTATTTATTTATTTATTTATTTATTTATTTATTTATTTATTTATTTATTTATTTATTTATTTATTTATTTATTTATTTATTTATTTATTTATTTATTTATTTATTTATTTATTTATTTATTTATCCATTTATTTATTTCAACGGGGCAAGCCCTTTTACAAGAGTTTAACAAATTATAACGTAAATTATCGTAATAATATTCGATAAATCGGCAGCGACTTTCATTTGTTTTACAGCGATGTACGATCGATGCTGGGCTCGCCTGAAATCACCCCAATTGAGGCTCATTCTAGCTTTTTAACTATCTCTTTACAAACCTTCGAGCATCCGTTTCGTGGCGTGCTTTTTTTTTATCCAAGTAAAAAAATTATTCGCCGCTGCCGTGAGATGGTTTGCGGATTGAATTCGCGATAAGGATTGATGCGAAATAAATTATTTCGCACAAGCTGATGATGCTGCAACCGAGAAAGAGACTGAAGATTCCGCCCATGGATGCTGCAACGATTAATCGATTCAATAAATAATTAAACAATGATATCAACTAAATAATAATAATAATAAAATAATATTAATATTGATAAAAAATCGTATAAAAAAATATTTGTCTTAATTTTGATAAATTGTTATTGCAAACATTCGACACGAAGCCATGACTCACAGAGCAGATAAATCTCATCGGCTATTTTAAGATTTTCTCCCTTGTCGTATACTTGCTCTCCCGTATAAATTCGAAGCACAGCCTTTTCCGCCGACACGTTGCGACTGAAATATTTCTCAAATATAACTTAAATTCTCATCGACCAATCGACATGGGCACGATTTACAGTCTTCGTACGTTAGGAAAATTCCCTTACTAGATTGGCGATGTTGTGTAAATCTTCGGAGCTATTGGAATCTGCGTATGAGTGACACGATACTGTTGAGCGTTGCATCTCGTTGGACACTGGCAATGAACCGCCGTCTCGTTGAGATACATAACCGACCAGATATTTCGGTAATTCTCGCGTAAGCATTTCATCTGCGAGAAGCCACAAACCTGAAGTCGAGAAAGAGTTATATTATATATTTTATATTTTATATTATTATATTATTATTTTATTATATATTTATAATATATCATATATAATAATAATAATAATATATTAATAACAATATTGTTATTATTAATAATATATTATAATAATAAATAATAATAATATATATTATTATTTAGTATTTATTGCTATGTGTTATTCGTGGATAATGTTATGGACGGCTCACGCGATCGTTTCCGGCGAAAGGTTGAAAAAGCCACGGAATACAGCCGCACATAGCCATCGAAGCTCGCATTCTGCAGGAGTTGTGACAATTAACTTTATGATAATCGGAAAAGTATTTTATCCTCGTTCCCGCGAGCGCGCAAGATTGCTCATTCTGGTTGTTCACTCCCGGTAGCCGCCGGATTTCCTTGGCGGTAACCCTCAGCTGCAGTGAATAATGAACTCGGGAGCGTTACACTTTACTTTGGCTCGTATTACGACTGCGCATGGATCTGGGAGACCCGCCGTCTGTAGAGGCATGAAACTTTATAAGGAATCAATATTCTTATGTTGACTTACAGCGAAGCGCCGGCATGTAAGGAAGCTAATTATCGAAGCGCAATAACGGCGCAACGATTATGACGAAAATGATATTCTCTTTGAGAAAGAGTTTCGCATTTAAAGGTCATAAAGAGCATTTTTTTTTCTCGGTGAAAAAAAGGTTCATTAAAAAATTCAGACGACTAAGTGTTCGCGCAGATGTTCTAATTACGTGGGAAAAATCTCCATGTCCGAATGTGTGCTCGAAGAATTTTATTCTGTCGAATATTATTTTTGGAAAAATCGTCTTTTGCTTTCGCTTTTATTTATTCTGTTTCAAATTTCAGTAATCCTCGAAACATATCGACTCCACCAGAGCCATGCGCGATGTTTCCGGGTCAATGGCCAAGTTAATTCGAGACTCCATTAATCAATTTGCCATATTTGATCAACCTGCATTTCGCGGCCGGCCTGCAGTATCAGACTCGACGAGTCGGGGTACGCCATGCTGTGATGAATAAATAGCTGAACAAACAACACGGAATTGCGTTAAAATCGAAGGCAAACGAAAGAATAGCGTTGATGAAATTTTGGAAAGCTCTCGTTACCAGCAAGCCAACCGTGTTGGTCGTTATTCTCAAGATAGTCCCGTTGTCGTAGTTCATAACGAATTGGTTCGCGTTGAAAATCAGAATCAATCCCGAATTCGCGCCGAAAGTTGATTCCCGAAGGGGAGTTCGGGCTGTTTTTCCGCTTCTGTAATCCGGTGAGTCGCAAAACGTCCATATGAAAAAAATACAATTAGTCAAAAAATTGTATTAAAAATATGCGAAAATCGGCGTTTTTCGACAATAAATATAATAATAAAAAATGGTGCCAATTACGTTTATATATTGCTACAATTTCTATGAAAATCTGGTGATTTCTTTTTTTTTTTTCAATACTTAGCTTCTTGAAGAAACAAAATATGAAAAATAAATAAAAATGTTATTATTATTATTAACAAATTATTATTATTAATATTAATTTGATAGAAAATTGGACGACATTTTTTCGTAGATATATTGGCAATGTAGAATTATTCGAAGAAAATCCATTGGATCGGAACTTCATACCGTGTTTCGTTGACGCGATCTTCGAGAAAGTAATTGAAGGAACAACAGAGTCCGCCGAAGGTGTACGACATTCTGAATACTTCGAGGCAACTTATTCTCCTTCGTTCCCACCAGCAGGACTCGACGACGTCGCCGCACGGGCTTTTGAGTATCCTCAAGACATCGGTCAGGCTAAGACCATTGAGAGACAGAATTTCGTTCAATTGATCGCGTTCTTCGTCCATGCCGGCGCGGGGATGCGACATCTCGAAAGCGTCCCTAAAAACGAAGAATTTCGTCGAAAACCACGAATTAGCCATAATTCAATTTTGCATTCATGTTTGGAATAATTATGGGAATTAATGGAACTGAAAAAAATCATACGTATTAAAAGAAGTTAGAAAATAATTTGGATTAGAAAAAAAAGTTGGATTGCCGGATATTTTGTTAAACAAGTTTTTTTAATCAATTTGTTAATAACATTTTAGTATAGTTTTTTCGTATTGATTGAATTTGATTTGATTGATTTTTTTTTCAGTTTCTCCCCTAAACCAATTTTTTCGTAATTTCTGACGATTTCGAGTGTTCCGATGTGAGAATCACAATTTCACTCTTTCGCTGTGCAAAAAAAAATCATTAAGAAGTAAAAATAATTTCGTCAACGACGATACTTCAGAAGGGATTCGGCCCTCGCGCGGCCGACGCCGTTCGGCAATCGCAGTCGTTCCGCGAGTCTCGTTCGCGTCTCGCCGCTCGGTGGAGTCATCGGGCAAACGGTCAATGCGGGAAACGGAGCGAGAAACGAGGGTGCGTGGAAGCTCTCGATCGCGGACAGTGTCAGACGAGCCTGGTAACGATTCCAAAATAGTTTCAGCATCAGCCCGGAACCTGATGAAAAATTCGCGATCTCACCTTTGTGCACTCATATAGCGGCGAAACGCGACAATCGATCGGACGATTCGCCCAAAGTTGAGAAACTCACCGACGAGGGCGAGAAGGATTATCGAGAACCAAAATAATTTCGTCATTCGTCCGACGCGCGACGTCACCTCGACGAGATACTTCGCTCCGTGAACGCTCGTGTTTACCGCGAAGTCGCGAAGCGCTCGTTTGGCAATGAAAGTCTTCGAATCGACGCCTCGACTCGCCGCCGATACGTTCGAAGAATTCGAACGTTCCATTTTTCACAATACGCTCGGACGAGTTATTTCGAAAACCCGGTTAGTCGTATCGATCGATGAGCGTTCCGGAATCACCGAGTCACCGCGCGAACGTCAGCGGCGTAATTGAAACTGAATAGCGGACAATGTTTTTGCAATTTTTTTCCTTCCTCTCGCAGCACGGAACGTCATTGTTTTATTTTATTCACGCAAGGGCATCAATCATGCAGGATTTCGTGCGGATTTCAAAAAAATCCAGTTTATCGCGGCTGCAGCGGTCGCGTAAGCGGTCGCGTAAGCGCTCGCGTGAATGTTACAGCTATCGGGTTACATCGAACGAGTTAATCGCGCGCTCGCGGATTAATAATTCAATCGTCACTTCATTCGACTCAATTTCGCGCGACAAACGAGTTTAGCGGTACTATTTTCACCATCTGAAACGTCCGCTGTATGCCTGTATGCGGACTGTAGACAATTGCATATACCAAAATATATTCGATATTTTTTTGTATATTGAAATTTTAGAATTTCAACGAAAATGGTAACTTTTGAAAAACAGTAATAATAATCCATTATTGTTATTGTTATTATTACTATTATTGTCATTATTATTATCGAGGAAAATCATTTTTTCATTAGAATGAATAATTAATTGAATCGACTGTCGAAAAAATAACTCGTCTTTTGAAAGATCGCAACTTCGATGACAACGAGTCACGCGTATTGTCATCTCTCGGACAATTGCCGAAGATTCGAAAAGTCGTCTCTTCATATTCCACGTATGGTATATTGATCGGAACTTGAATTATTTGTTCATTTTTCAATGTAAACCTAAACGTTCGTGACGACGTAACGTGACATAGCGAGTGGATCTTTCGTTCGTTTTTTTTTTTTTTTTTCATCATTATTGAACTTCGATTCTTTTCTTCCGATAACTTACCGACGCTCGGATAACCGGCACACACGGCCAAAGTAAAACCGATCGATTCGCGCTAACTTGCCATTGGACAGTCCATTCTCTCACTTAACATCGATCGGCTCGGTCGTACGGATAAAGAAGAGAACGTGCGCTCGTCCGAATCGTTCTACGAAAAGCAAAGTTCTCGTATTTTATATTTTGAATCAGTCTAGGCAGAAAAATTTGGATCACAGTTTTTGTTACCGACCGAGTATCATCATCTCGCCTTAAGGTGACGTGAAACTTTTATGAGTGCGACAGAGATAGCGTGGTTGGCACTCTCGGCGGAGACCTTATTTTAGGGTTCGGCAACACTTCCTAAAATCAAACTTAACATTCCATTACTCTAGTTTGAGGTCGACAATGGGACAATACAAATTAAATTCGTCTTATTATAAATTTATTGATAAAAATATATTATTGAAAAAACATAAACACTCGTCCGATCGCTTCGGACATAGTTTCTACTATGAAATCCATATCTTCTTCTGAAGAAGTCACCGGAACTTTCGACTCCAGATTCGAGTTACATTTAATAGCTGTTTTCAGGAGCATTCAAAAAATGTATCAATCCTGCGTTATTCAGATACCCGAATATCGCGTCCGTTACAATATCCGGCAGTTTATATCCCAAAGAAGTGTTCATCAATTGCGAGCTCGAACTAATCAAAAAATTCCTTCTTTGGCCCTTTTTGAAATTTTCACGGATCAGCCGGTTATATCGAGGAAATCTTTCCTCGAGTTGTCTCGATTCCAAAGCTTTCACAATGTCCTGATTTCCTGCCCACTTTGTCACGCGATCAATGTCTTTGGACAACACATCGTAATACGAGACCGTGCTGTTACCGATTTTTTCACTTATCATTACGTAAAGCTCTCGTTCGCAATCGTTCTCCAATTCGTTATATTTTTCTCCGAAGTAAAACTGTACTATATCCGCATTCAACCTTGCCACTTTTATTTTGACTATTCGCTCCTCAAGATACTTAACGATCTCTTTCCAGCCCCGATGTCCATCATTGTTGCCTGAATAGATACAGGCGGTGGCGGCATGAAGTAGAAATCCATACGCTGGAAAGCCCGCAGTAACGTCGCTGCCATGTTCAATGAGAAGGCGAAAAAGCTCAAAGTCACCAGTGCGCACGGCGGTGCAAAGAACATGCGGCGAATCAACCTCCAAGCCGTTCTCCAGTAGAAGTTCAACAACTTTGTAGTGCCTGTGTGTAACGGCAACGTTAAGGAGATCCTGCATTCCTCGAGGCGTACCGTTCTCGTCCTTTCTCTTCAGCGTACGATCGGTTCTAGCGCCACGTTTTAACAACATTTCCACCAGCTTTTCATTACCCTTCTCACAAGCAATGTAAAGAGCGGTTATTCCGTCCATGCTCACGGCATTTATATCGGCACCTCGATTAAGTAGCACCTTCGCAAGCGCTTCATTTTGCGCGTACATCGATGCGTGCAGTGCCGTCAGCCCGCCTTCTTGTTCAATTCTAACATTTGCATTGTGTCTCAACAAAACTTTGACCAGTTTCATGTTATCATTGCCAATTGCAGCGCAGAGCACGTTTTCGCCATCTCTATCGATGATATTAGGTGAAGCTCCTCTCTGTAGAAGTAGCTCCGCGATTTCAGCCTTATCGGATTTGTACTTCTCTTTGGCTGCGTCGTCTAACAAGCCTTTGTTCCATCGGTAGCCACCCAGAGCCCCAGCGTAATGCAATGTCGTTCTGTAACGATTGTCTTGAGCGTTAATATCGATATTTGGCTGCATAAGCATTTCGACGATTGCGCAATTTCCCTCCATAACAGCAATGTTGAGCACGCCGTTATCAACGGTCGCTCCGTTATCCAACAGAATTTTGGTGAGAGTTGCGTCGTTATTTTCAACGGCGTAAGAAATTGGTGTTCTTTCACGGCCAACTACGGCATTCACATTTGCTCCGTTATTTATCAATAGCCTCGCCATATCGGCCCGCCCGGTACGAGCCGCAATGTGCAAAAGCGTCCACTTGACGACGCGCCTGCCATTAAAGCATTCGTGTGTCGCATTGACGTCAGCGCCGGAATTCAACAGATCCTCGACAACCATCAAAAGTCCATTCGTTACAGCGGCTTCAAGCAACTTCATCACGACAACGACCTCATCGCGATCAACGGTAAAACCATACTTCAGTAGGGCTTCGACGATTTTCGGTTCTACCCCGTTCGTTATTGCGATATTAAGCGCTCTTTTGTTACTCCTGTTATCGAGATCGGGACGAAATTCCACGATGTGCTCAACGATCTCTGACATATTGTGTTTTACTGCCACGTTAAGTATCGTCGTGCCCTCCTTGTCGCTGGCATTAACGTCGGCTCCGCATTCCAAAAGTAATCTCACGATTTTTTCGCGTCTCAATTCAGTCGCAACATAAACCGGCTTCACGTCGTCCATTCCACCAGCGTTAACATCGACTCCCTTAGTCAATAACATCTCGACGATCTCTGCATGATTATTCGCAGTGGCCAAATACAGTGGTGTGTACTGTTTCGACGCCGTCCAACTGCTCAGAGCATTGATGTTGGCTCCGTGATTGAGTAGGATTTCGGAAAATCTTAAATGTCCCATCATCGCGGCAACGTGAAGAGCAGTTAGACCGTAACGATCTTTGGCCTCGAGATCGGCAGTTCTGGCCAAGAGCATCTTCAGCATCGCTTCATTGCCAGTGCGCACCGCGCCGAGCAATGTCCTGAACGGACACTCGCTATGATTGCCAACTATGGCGCCGTTTTCCAGAAGTAACTGCACAACTTGCATATTGTTTGCCATAACAGCGGACTCAAGAGGGTCGACCGCGCAAACACCATTGCCGGATTGTGCGAAGTTGCTGGTCATCAAGTTGCTTTTCGCGTCCGCATTCTCCCCGCGAATTGCGGCATCCGAAACGTTTCTCAGATCCTGCGACATAGTTGTGTAATCTTCGAAAGATGTTGTGGAAAATTGTCTTCGTTTGTCTGTTGTGGAAAAAATCTTCTTTATCGATGTGCGAGACGCGCCAGCTGGAATCGTCACCCTGAAAACATCGATTTGAAAATTTTTATAAAAAATCAATCCCCAGATTGTCCAATACATCCATTGTCAATGGATAATTCAAAGTCTTCCTGTTCAAAGAAAGATTCCTGTAATCAAATTTAAGATTCGTCTGAAGATTCTTCAGTTAGCTCGAAAAAAAATGCTCGTGTGTGTAATAATGTATTCATCTTTCTCGCGCCTTGGTTGCCCCCTCTATTGCCGCACTGAGTACTGTTCTGTCTATGAACGGCGGACCTGTATGGATGCAAGAATGAGTCACAAAGTTTTACGAGATTATAATGCACCGTGGCGACCGCTCCCGTGAGACAAATGTATTGGCTTTGTTCTTCATATCCCAAGTACCAAGTTTATCAACATAAAATCGCGTTACGAATGAACTTCGCAGCATTATTCTCGAATTATCGTAAGCGTTCGAAAGATGACTTTTTCATGTTTCAGCAACGAAAAATAGCTTTTTTATGTTGCACAATAATATGTTTCGGTAAGTTCCACTTGATGTCTTACCTGGAGCTCCTTCAATTACGAAGCTGTTAAACACATCTCCGGAATGTGTGTAGAAAAAAATTGCCTATTGCTAGTTTAGTAGATCGTCCCTGAAGATAACAAAGAAAATCGAATGAAAATGTAACAGCTCTCTCGAACAATGCAGTTGGCTGCGACAGACGTACTGGGATTTACCGAACTATAGATTACGAGCGACTGATTCAACCCGCTCACTATCAGCACTTTTCTTCTTCTTTTTCTCCTTCTGACCATCGCCTATAGAGGGCCTGTGCCCCAACTATGAGGATGACTCACTATCTTATCAGAGTACTGACTTTAGTCACAGTCTTGGAATTTCATTATCAACTGCCTTTACTTACGGTTAATGCACATTTTGCGACGCGTCTCAGTATCCGATATCGCGGATCGTCGCGGGTGGTAAAAGAGTTTCTCCCTTAATGGGCCCTACGGTTATATAAGTCCTTGATGGGGCCTGCCCAAATGTTTGGAGAGGGGGCGAGGTGAAATTCTTGATTCTACCCACGGTCGTACATACAGGTCCTGCAACTCCGGCAAATTTCAGTGGTGGGGGTGACTCGCAATTTGAAGACGCGTTCCAGGGGGCGCTGTGATCGAGTGCTCCTCTGTGCGACAGAGATAGAAAGAGACTTCTCTCTACAAGTCTCTTTCTATCTCTGTCGCACAGAGGAGCAGTCGATCACAGCGCCCCCTGGAACGCGTCTTCAAATTGTGAGTCACCCCTACCATCGGAGTTTCAAGACCTGTATGTACGACCGTGATTCTACCATCGCTCTTTCATTTCGCCCTATAAGCGGCTTTCCAATCGCACGGTGAAATGGTGCCGCCGTCGTCACGTGTTCCGGTCTTACGATTGGTCCGTTCTGTGAGAGGAGTGTAGGATCGAACGGAACAGACCAATAGCAATTCGAAGTGGGGCGACGACTGCATCATTTTACCAGGCGACTGGAAGGCGCCTGTTATTGCCCATACCGGCTATGGCGACACTTTCGATCGCGACCACGGTCGTACATACAGGTCTGGAAACTCCGATGGTAGGGGTGACTCACAATTTGAAGACGCGTTCCAGGGGGCGCTGAGATCGAGTGCTCCTCTGTGCGACCGAGATAGAAAGAGACTTGTAGAGAGAAGTCTCTTACTAAAATACCTAAAGTGCCAGTGATCACGGCCCTAGTTTTGCACAATTCACGCTCCGCGACATCTGCCCATTAGTAGTTGCAACGATCTTTGTATTACCGACAGCCTGAATTCGGCCGTCGGTAATTTACCGTCATGGCGTGGTCTACGGAGATAATGGTTAGCGGATGGAACTGGTGAAAAGCGTGTTCGGGCGGGAAGCGGCCGTGCGAAATTGTGATGCGAAGAAAAGATCGGCGCGCGTACGTTTAAACGCGCGAGGGAAATAAACAACAGGAAGCGGTTGTAGAAAATGGATTCGTAACTTAGATTATTATTGCTAAAAATAGGATTTGCGCCCGGAGATTCCCGACTCTTATCGACTTTCTGGGATACTCTGAGCTATGGATGGACTTGACGCGCGGAACGCTCTGTTCTGGAGCGAGAAAATTTTAAGATCCGCGCCAAAACTTGCAATTGGCCGAGGAGGCGATGTTTCAGAGCGATCCGGTGGTAGGGCATCGAAGTCATTCGGGCACCTTATAGCGACCCTGTACCAAACCGTCCGTCAGTCCATAACCTCAAAGGCGCCGCTCGCCGTACGTCAAAGTAAACAGCAACAAATAATTGAGAACAATGAAGTGCCGTTGTTGCACCCGTACCATCCCGATCTAAATTAACGAACCGATTCTTCAGCGAATCGAAAAACGAAACCATCCAATCGCAATATCTCAACTCGTGTCTCAAATAAATTCGACGAAACACAAACAACGACGATATAACCTCAAATAATTCTTCGTTCATTCGAATTTAAAAGAAAGTATTCGTTCGTTCGTATTGAAAAAAAGATGGATACGGTCGCCGAGCGCAGTGACTTTCTCGACGATCTGCGCGAGAAATACATAAAAGTTCGCAAGTTGCTCGACGTGCGCGACGAAGAGAAGAACGCCGGCGGCGATTCGACGCTGAAACGTAAAAACGAGGCCGTCGATATACTGAAAGAGATGCAGATCAAGCTCGAGGACGCTCTGAACAACGAAACGAAGCGCGACGACAAACTAGTTGCCATGCTGGCCATAGTGTGGCTCGACATAGGAATCGTCTCCATCGACAACGAAGAGCTCAAAGCGGGCGAGGAAAATTTGATGCGCTGCATCGACGCGCTCGCCGGCAAGGAAACTACGTCCGAGGGTGTGCTGCCCGCTCTGAGCGCTCTCAATCAATTGGGAATCGTTTGGTTTCAATGGACCGAACCTACCAAGGCCGAATCGTTTCTCAATCAGGCGGAAGAAATTTACAAGGAATACACAAAATCGAAGAATCCGCCCATCGCCATGGCCAGCCTCTTCGGCGTCGAAGACGACAAGGAACCGAGTCCCGACGAAGTTTTGGACAAACTTCACACTCTGACGCTGTACTATCTCGCGCAGATCTACGGCGTGACGAAGGATCATCGAAAATCGGCGGAATATTGTCACATGACGCTGCAGAGACAATTGAATCACGCGGATTTGGATCACATAGATTGGGCTCTCAACGCAGCGACGATGTCGCAATTTTTCATGGAAAAGGGAGGTTTCACCCAAGCTCGTCATCATCTTGCAGCAGCCTCGTACATACTGAGAAAGTACGAGGACACGCTCGGAGAGTCGCCCAAGGAAGGCGACGACAACGACGACGACGTTGCCGCCGCGAAGTGGGAAAGATTTCGCCACCGTAGCGCCGACGTCGCGCGCTGCTGGGCCAAATACGGAATTCTCCTGATGAGCACGTCGCGCGAGCGCCTCATCGCGCTTTCGGAGAACTCCGAGAGCGAGAAACGCGCCGAGTCCGAAATCGGCGCGTCCGAGGCGAGCACCGAGAAGAACGAATTTTTCGAAAAAATGAAGTTCCACACCATCGAGAAAGAGATCGAGACCATAGCCGGGCAAGTGACCGACAAGCATCTTCTGGACTTCAACGACGCTCGAGCGGTCTTCTTGAACGTGCAGAAGTGGCTCGACGAGTCGAAGAAATACTACAATTTCGACAGTCACGCGTCCGACTACGTGCAAATAATCGAGGACATATCGCTGGCCTACAAGTATCTCGCGTTCTTCGAGGACAACGAGGAGCGACAGGCGAAGATGCACAAGCGGCGCGTCGACATTCTCGAGTCGGTCGTCAACGAGCTTAATCCCCGTTACTATCAGTCCGAGTGTCGACAAATTTGGATCGAGCTCGCGGAAACGTATTCGGCGATACTCAACATAAAGCTGGACAAGCTGCGGTCGAACGACGACGAGAGGCCGACGCCTCACGCGCTCGGCAAGATAAACAATTGCGCGCAATCGTCGATAAAGTATTATCAAAAGTTTTTGGATTCCCTCAAGGAGACGGAAAACTCGCCGGCGGTCACGAAGTTCTCCGACGAAATGGTCCGGCCGGCGATGTTCGCGTTCTTCCATCTCGGCACGCTGTACAACAAAATTATCACTCCCGACAAGCACGCCCAGCTCGAGAACGTTAAGAAGAGCATCGAGGCGTACAAATTCTTCGTCGATTACTGCGAGTCCAACGAGGAACTCGCCGAATTCATGAAAGCCGAATTGAACGTGTGCAAGGACTTGGTCAATCTGTTGCCGCTCAAGATGAACAAGCTCATACAAGCTATATCGGCGAAATAAAGTTTGTTTTTTTCGATAGTCTATAGCCTGTTGGATACTTGTAAATTTCTTTTTTTTTTTTCGTTTTTTTTTTCTATTTATATCGTAAGTATTTTTTTCCTTTTCGCAAAGCCATGTTTGAATAATTTTATGTTACGACGAATACGTATTTTTCTTCGAAATGTCTTCGTGAAATATATATAATTTTTAAAATTCACGACTTAGTTCCCATTTCTGTCGATAAGCGAAAAAAAGTGGTGGATTTTTTTTTGCAGCACTTTTCTCGTTCCGTATGCACGATTTTTTTCCAGCGTTTTATCTCGTCAAGAATTGCTCCCGATTCTCCCGCGATTTTCTCGCCGCGAATGCGACAACGATAGTAGATCATTTTAATAGTGACTTTCGGCTTCTTTCTGAGAATATTTTATGAAAAAAGCAATTTTACCTTCGCACAATTCGAGTTTTGATGGAAGCAAAAAAACATACGATTTCATGGCAAAAGTGTATTGTTCATATATATTATAACATAAATATACAGTACAGAGGTTTTTCGTTACAAATCTATTCTTTGAATGTTTCGAGCTCTCACCGAGAAGAAAAAATTGTTCATGCGTTCGACTCTCAAAGCCAGCTGGAACGGCGCTCGTCCGACTTGAGGAACTTTAGTCAGTCTTTGGAAGTCCCTTCCGTTCTCTAATACATACCGCGCGCGATCCGCGCTTCTTGGTTTCTATTTAAAGATACAATGCAATCGTGAGCCTCGGCGTTTCGGTGTATACATTCCAAAACTAAGAATTCCAAAGAAATTCGCGAAGGCACGATTATAAATATTACACAAATATATATATATATATAAGTATATATTAATATATAAAAAAATAGTTGAGCATCTTCAGAAGAAGATCCGTGCGAGACGATGTTACACGCGCTATGTGAACTTATCGAAATCCCATTGCGGTGTATGCCTCAAATTGCATTCTTTACGCGAAAAAAAAACGTAGTTCTCAATTATTTACAAAATCTGATGCAATGATATTCTTTATATTGGTTTTTTTTTTTCAATTTCTTAGCCGCCTGATTTTCGGATGATTAAAACTTGTACGCGCGACGAAGCTATGTTAATTTTGTACACAGAAGCAAGCGCCGCTCGGCGAGCTCGATTACGAGAAATCAATAAGATCGACGTCCTTGACGGGTTTCTTGGCGGTCGTCGTTTGAAGCGATCCGACGTGGGATCGAAAACTCGGCGACTCCCAAGCCTCGTCCCTCACGGTGCCCTGATTCCGCGGGTACATCAGCAGCGGATCTTTGCCCGTCTTCAGGGACAATCTTTCCTGAAGAAGCACCAATTTCGATCGCCAGAATTCGTAACTCGCCCGTCTCAGTGCGTTCACCCATTCGTCGACTTGCATCTCCGAGCGTCCCGTGAGCACGTGCCTCTTCTCTTGCTCATCCCGAAAGATAATACTGAAAGCGAATTCTCCCTCGTGAGCCGAGTCCGTCTTCACCGTATAGTTCTCCAGCACGATTATTCCAGCCGGCTTAGTCTCGATCTGACCGAACTCGTTGATGTTGAAGTAGAACAAGAGATTGCATCTCAACTTGAACCACCTCTCTTTGAAAACTGAAAAATATTAAATATTAAATAACAACAACAATGATCATGATAATGATAATGATGATGATGATCATAACAATAACAATGACAACAATAATAATAATAAAATTGAATAATAATAATAATAACTTTGTTAAACAAAGTGTGTATGCATTTTTTATTCATATTTTCGCGGAAAAATTTATTAAGGGCATGAGACATACGTAAGCCGATAAAACAGTTGCTCCATTATTGTTTATACGCCCGCTAAAGATCAAAGTCACAGTACAAAAAAAAAACACTTTTTTTATAATTGTTTTTTATCATTATTATAATTTTCTTATAATAATAATTCACAAACGGAGCAAAGGCCGTTGGGTAAAAAAAATGGGACGAGTCATATATATACAGAAATGTGTACCTTCACAAACGAATGATTTGTCTATATAACCTAAAAATAGGGCAAAATTGCAGGAATTCAAACTAACCTGACTTGTGGGCACGTTTGTGATTCAAACGACCCTCGATCTCGGCGGGTCCTCGTCCGGTGTCCGACAGTTCCTTCTCGTTGAATTTCATGTTCGCGACATCGTTCAATTTTTTTTTTTTTTTTTTTTTTTTTCTATGAAATTCGAATTACTTTGAATTTCTTTCGATGAGGAGACGACACCACCGAGACAGCTGTAAACTCCTCGTCCACGCTGAATGATGACGAATAACTTCGGAGCGATCACCGCTGGCAGTTTGACGTTGAGTCGTGCATTCACTTCGTTGTTGTTACTGCGTTAATTCGTTATATTTTCGTTGATTACATCGCACGCGCTAAATACGTTTGCCGCAGTTATGTACACTGTTGTAATTCGAGACGCAACGCAGAAGCGGCACCAGCAACGCTCGCCCACACGCTGATTAGTGCGAGCGTGTTTTTCACGCCCCTTTGCGCTCGGTGCGTTTCGGCCACGAACCAATTGCGTCGCTGCTCTCATATTTTGTGCCTGGCGCTAATAGCACAAAAGTGTCGAACTTTATGTGTATGTGTGTGCCACTTTAATCGGCAAATTTGTTATTGAGAAATATTACATTCGGATTCGAACGATGAAAAAGTCGACCTTCAATTAAAAAAAATGTCGCAGTTCAGTGACGAAAATAGTATTTTCGGTACAAATAAAAATATAATGCGTACTGAATAGTTCGTACAAACCTGCATTTTTTATCTTTGCTTTCTTTACCCATCGAATACTTTCGAAGATAGACGACAATTCGAAAATGGTTGCATGAATTTTGTCTGAATAATGACGAAGTATATTGTGAAAAACAATTACACTGTATTCAATCATTTTTTTAAATTCTCGTTGAAGGAGCCATTACAAAAAGTTCTTATCTCGTAGAAAAAATTAACAGTAATACTGACAAGAGTTCAACACTTAGCGATAATGGTGTATCTCTATTCTTAAATAATGCGGGAGCACCGGAAAAAAAAAACGACTGAATCAGAAAAAGAAAGTTACACTCCCAAATCGAGCACTTAGGTTGTATCTCGAATCAAACTTAACAACGAACGCCTGCATTGCCATGGAAACCGATACAGTGCTCTAAACCGGACAGGACCCGCGCGTCCGCAAAAGAAGAGACACATTTTTCGAAAATATGAGTTATTTGAAGAAACGAAAAATTAAAAATTAACTCAGTTTCGAGTATGAATGTCCGTGCGCATTGCTTCGCAGAACGAAACGATGAAAAAAGTTTTTAACAAAGTGCGAATGAGCTTTTTCATATCTCGACAATCGTTACAAAAATGTGCCTCGCATTGCGCTGTTTCCAGCTGTTACGAAAAAGACACGATATTTCGCTGATTGAAACGTTTACGCCGTGTGCGATATCTTGAAACACAAAAAAAAAACATTCCTTGATAGGAAATAGAGCATAAAATTCAATTTATCCCAAAAAAAAAAAAAAAAAGATCAATGTTCAAAATTATATAATCTCACAAAAAAAAAGTATAATGTAATGAAAAAGCTCTTATATCTCGTTCTACAAGTCTTTGGACGTAAAGCCCTACTCCGTTTTCGAATATCGATCGATTACCGACGATTTTTATCACTACCGTTTTTCATATGTTAAAAAGAAAGAAAAAAAAAAAGGTTTTAATCGTATGTAACAACCTAGCTATCGAACTCTTCGCTGGGAGCGGCTTTGATCAGATTCTCCAAGTCCTTGTTGCTCAGATACTTGAAAATTTCGATGATCTCGAGGTCCGGCAGAGCGTAGCCGGACAGCAGGCTGAATGACTTCAAGGTCGAGTCGAGAAGACCTTCGCGTTTCTGGCCCTTCTTGAATCGACTTTCGATCAAGCCGGTGTAAAGTTTGAACTCGTCCCTGTGATCTCTCGCCTCGAGGGCATCGACGATGCTCTTGTTTCTCGCGTAAAGGGCCAATTGATTCATGCCCTTGGTCAGTATATCGTAGAACGATATGTTGCTGTCGGCGATATTCTCGTGTTTCATTGCTTCGACTTCCGCCTTGCACTCGGCGAGAAAATCTCCGTATTCGTCGAAGTGATCGAGCGCCCGTAAGTTCTTCTCGCTGACCTGACGATTGAGAGCGATCATCTTGACGATGTGGCTCTCGATAATGTCCATCACATCGTCGTACGAATTGTCGGAAATAATGCTCGAACTATCGTTGAAATCGTCGTCGAAGTAATTGTAATAGTTCTCGATTTCGTCATCGGAGTAGTTCCAATAGTCGGGAAGAAAGTCGGAATCGTCGTCGGGCGTGTCGGACGCTTCCATTATGTCATCGAATATATCCTCGATGTGGCGTTCGGCATAGGCGGACGTGCACATTGTAGCGTAGTCCAGTGGCGTCTTGCCGTCGTTGCACGTGACATTGATATCGGGATCGTGATCGAGAAGAATATCGACGTTGCCTAGCCTTCCGTGCTTCGTGGCGATGTGCAACGCCGTACGACCGTTTCTATCCCGGGAATCGATGTCCTCGAAGGATTCCACCAAAATGAGAACGATCTCTGGTTGGTCGTGCGCCGCAGCGCAGTGCAACGAGTTCGCACCGTCGGAATTTTTATCCGCTATATCGGCGCCACTTTCGACCAATAGTCTAACCGCTTGGGCATGACGGCCTTTGATCGCAACGTTCAGGGGACTCGCGCCATCGGCTTGCTTGACATTGACGATCGCTCCGCGTTCGAGCAGCATCCCCACGATCGTCTTGTTGCCCTCCCTCGACGCGGCGTGCAACGGCGTCGATTTCCTCTTGTCCACGGCGTTAACGTTGGCGTTTCGCTCGAGCAGCAATTCGACGACCCTCTCGTATCCTCGCTCCGCGGCAGCGTGTAGCGCGGTTACGCCGTTCTTCGTTTGCCCGTTAACGCGGGCCCCGTTGTCGACGAGAATTCGCACAATGTCCCGTTTGGCGATGTCGGCATCGTACACAGCCTTACGGACCTTGTCATCGTGAGCATAACGAACGAATTTCGAGATACTCGCGCCGGCAACGATTGTACAGTAGAGCGCGGTTATGCCGAATTTCTCTCGGGTATTCACGTTTATTTTGGGCTCGTGACGGAGTATCATCTCCACGAGGTCTTTGCGCAGCGTCTTTACCGCCGCGTGAAGTATGTTCGGTCTTCCCTTCGCGTTGGCACCCTTGTCGAGGAGAAACTTCACGATGACCGGGTCTATCACCTCGATCGCGCAATACAACGGGCTTTTTCCATTTGCGTCCTTCGCGTTTATGCTAGCGTTGTTCTCTATCAACAGTCTGACGATATCGGTTTGACGATAAGTGACCGCTGTGTGAAGAAGTATTCTACCTTTCTCGTACTCGTGCGGCTCGTCGACGTTGGCCCCGAATTTTAGAAGGTCCTCGACGATCTTGACGTATCCCTTGCGCACGGCGGCGTGCAAAAGTTTCGAGTCCTTCGCGTCATCGGCGCAAACACCGAAACCGTAAGCAAGAAGAGCGTCGACTATTTGTTTCGACGAGCCGCCGGTCGAGGCGTGAATCGCCGTGTAAAAACAATTACGATTGTCCGCGTTCCTCAGATCCGGCTGCGACTCGAGGATTTGCTCGACCATCGGAAAGTTTCCCTTCTCGACGGCGAGGCAAAGAATCGTCTTGCCGTGTTTGTCGCGCTTGTCGATACTCGCCCCGCGACTCAGCAGGACTTTCACGATGTTGCGGCGATTCATGTCGGTGGCGACGTGAAGCGGCGTTTTCATATTGGCGTTTATGTCGGCGCCTTGGTTCAACAACAAATTGACGAGTGTCTCGTCGCCGCTCGAAGCCGCGTAATGCAGCGCCGTGTTTCCTTGCTTCCACGACGCGGTACACGGCGCATTGATGTTGGCTCCGCGAGCGAGAAGTAGCTCGGTTATCAGAAAGTGTCTCGATTGAACAGCGAGATGAAGCGGCGTCATGCCGGAGTTCGTACGGGCCTCGAGATAAGGCTCCTTCTTCAGCAACGACTTTACTATCGCGAGAATGCCGTTTTCCACTGCACAATGGAACGGCGTAACGTCAGAATTATCCTTAGCGTTCACGTTCGCCCCTCGGCTCAACAGCATGTCGACGATTTCCGCGTAACCGTTCGTTACCGCGGTGTGCAGAGGCGTTTCCGACTGGCGCTTGCTCTTGCTGTTCACCTTCGCGCCGCGCATTATGAGCAACTTCGCGATGTCCTCCTGCTTGTGCTGCAGTGCCTCGCGAAGCAAATTGTAACCCTCGGACCATGATTGGAAATACGAGAGGCCGTATTTGTCGAGGTATATCGTCGATGTCTCGAGATCGCCGGAACGCACCGCGTGAAGCAAACTGTAACTCGGATCATTCGACGTCGGCGCTTTGGAGGGCATGGTTGGAGTTTCTTTCTTTTCTTTCGTTTCAATCACATCGGAGCTGAGCGACGAATTTTTTCGAACTACGGACAATACGCTGCTCGAAAAATCCGGCGAGGTGGTTCTTTCGATTACCTGAAATAAACAGTTTTATTCGATTTGATGGAAAATTGTATCGACATCGATTCAATGTAACTAGCATTGTAACGGGCTGCGGCCGTTTTTTCTTCTAACAAGCTTCTATTGATAACTATCTATTGAAAAGAGAAAGGCGGCCAAAAAAAATATTGTAGGTCATTTTAACAGGCACTTTGCGCTCGTTTTAAGTGACCATAGAGAAACCAGCATAGAAAAAGAGGAAAAATCGTCGTTTAATAAAGTTTTTTGTCATCGCATAGATTGTTCTGTGAAAAAGCTATTGACGTTAAAAAAAAGTTTATCAAAGCCTTGATTGATGTTTACGTTTTTTCTCAAAGACATACGTGCTTTTGCTCTTTTTTTGATGCCTAAAGAGGAAGTTTCGTCTCCCTCTTTCATAAAGAAAGAAAAAAAAAGTAGACTGTTCTGTAAAGACTCATTTAAAAAGCACAACATTTCTGGAAAGAAGTTTTTAAAAGCGCGAATCTTTTATTTCTCATATAAATCTCTTGTAACATGGGAACTTCATTAGTTCAGTTATCAAGCGCCAATTTAAAGAGCTTGGAGAGCGGTCAATTACGATAGGTTTCAATTTCTACAAAAATCGTCACCGTCATCTAGAATTTGCAAGATTTTGAATTTTATCGATGATATCCACGATAAATCTGAACATTTTTGAGATATGGGACAAAAAATTTCAACGCCGATGAATTATCGTCATTCGGCGATTCTATTCAATTTGACGAGAAGCGGTTGAGACGTCGATAAGTTACCTGACTTCGAAGGCGATCAAGTCTCCGCACGGATGCAGCAATCTACATACGATTTCCACAGCATGGTATGTGAAAAATGGACTTCACAAATCAGCAGCGTAACCTGAGTGAATTGAAAAAAAAAAGTTATTGAGGCCATTGTTATTTTTTTACAATAAAAACTGCTGTAAAAATGTGTCACGAATTTTTCAATTGCAATGAAGATACGCGCAATGCAGGCTGCCAAATAAGCTCGAACGAAACAGTAACTATTTGCTTGTTTAATATCAGCCCAATCCTAAATCTCGACGAATCTCGACGAGGTTACGTCTCGGAGGTTGGATTTTTGCAGGTTCCGTAATTAACAGAAGCAAAAAAAAGACCAAAAACAATATACCGCCGCAATCGTTGTCTCACCTCGCGAGAGAATGTCCCAAAACCTCAACGTCGTGAAACAAAGAATTGTCACAGCGCGCGAAATGACCACTGTTGCCCGAGAGCCGGCGGTTGATCGTATGGCCCGATTGTTGCCGAACCTTCGCGCAGGAACAACAAGTTTTGCTCGCGCACCCACAGACCCCGCAGTCCGGTGAAGGTTGAAATGTATTCAAATTTTTTTTTCACCGGCGAACAACCGTACGTTGAATGTTATTTCGTTATGTCTCGTTCTTGCCAATGGTCTTTGAAGAATCAATGAATTTTCGCTTGTTCGATTGTTAAAGCGAAGTAAAGCTCGATTACGTGCGAGAGAGATAGCGCGATCGGGGCTCTGGGCGGAGCGAAAGAGACACACTGAGAATGTTTCACATGACCATTAGGAGATGAAAAGTCTGTTTACCTCTTAACTGTTGCCGGTTAAGCTTCGAATTTACTAGTTTTCAAAAACTTTCTCGCGGTCGTTTGTATTTCTTTTTTCGTTTCTGTCACTCGCACATAAAAATACAATGCTTATTGAATAGTTCGTGCAAACCTGCATTTTTTCATCTATGCTTTCTTTACCTGCCGCATACTTTTGAAGACAGACGAAAATTCGAGAATAGTTGCATGAATTTTGTATGAATAATGACGAAGTATATTGGTGTGAAAAAAAATTACACTGTATTCATTCATTTTTAAAAATTCTCGTTGAACGAGCCATTACAAAAAGTTCTTGTCTCGTAAAAAAAATTAACAGTAATACTGACAAGAGTTTAACACTTAGTGATAATAGTGTATCTCTATTCTTAAATAATGCGGGAGCATTGAAAAAAAACCGACTGAATTAGAAAAAGAAAGTTAAACTCCCAAATCGGGCACTTAAGTTGTATCTCGGATCAAACTTAACAACGAACGCCTGCATTGCCATGGAAACCGATACAGTGCTCTAAACCGGACAGGACCCGCGAGTCCGAAAAAAAAAACATGTCGAAAATATGAGTTGTTTCAAGAAGCGAAAAATTAACTTAGTTTCGAGTATGAATGTCCGTGCGCATTGCTTCGCAGAGCGAAACGATGAAAAAAGTTTTTAACAAAGTGCGAATGAGCTTTTTCATATCTCGACAATTGTTACAAAAATGCGCCTCGTATTGCGCTGTGTACAGCTGTTACGAAAAAGACACGATACTTCGCTGATTGAAACGTTTACACCGTCTACGTTATCTTGAAACAAAAAAAAAAAAACAGAATTCCTTGACAGGAAATAGAGAATAAAATGCAATTTATAAAAAAATAAAAACAATGTTCAAAATGATATAATCTCACCAAAAAAAAGTCTAATATAATGAAAAAGCTCTTGTATCTCGTTTTACAAG
The DNA here is from genome assembly GCA_963924025.1 of Ischnus inquisitorius. Lineage (NCBI taxonomy): Eukaryota > Metazoa > Arthropoda > Insecta > Hymenoptera > Ichneumonidae > Ischnus > Ischnus inquisitorius. The sequence continues at coordinate 5,455,391 of OZ001251.1, read as the reverse complement.
TCTTTGGACGTTAACCCCTACTCCGTTTTCGAATATCGATCGATTACCGACGATTTTTATCACTGCCGTTTTTCATATGTTGAAAAGGAAGAAAAAAAAAGGCTTCAATCCTATGTAACAACCTAGCCATCAAACTCTTCACTGGGAGCGGCTTTGATCAGATTCTCCAAGTCCTTGTTGCTCAGATACTTGAAAATATCGATGATCTCGAGGTCCGGCAGAGCGTAGCCGGACAGCAGGCTGAATGACTTCAAGCTCGAGTCGAGAAGACCTTCGCGTTTCTGGCTCTTCTTGAATCGACTGTCGATCAAGCCGGTGTAAAGTTTGAACTCGTCCCTGTGATCTCTCGCCTCGAGGGCATCGACGATGCTCTTGTTTCTCGCGTAAAGGGCCAATTGATTCATGCCCTTGGTCAGTATATCGTAGAACGATATGTTGCTGTCGGCGATATTCTCGTGTCTCATTGCTTCGACTTCCGCCTTGCACTCGGCGAGAAAATCTCCGTATTCCTCGAAGCGATCGAGCGCCCGTAAGTTCTTCTCGCTGACGTGACGATTGAGAGCGATCATCTTGACGATGTGCCTCGCAATAATGTCTATCACGATGTCGTACGAATTGTTGGAAATAATGCTCGAACTATCGTCGAAATCGTCGTCGAAGTAATTGTAACAATTCTCGATTTCGTCGTCGGAGTAGTTCCAATCGTCGGGAAGAAAGTCGGAATCGTCGGAATCGTCGTCGGGCGTGTCGGACGCTTCCATTTCGTGATCGAATATATCCTCGATGTGGCGTTCGGCATAGGCGGACGTGCGCATTGTAGCGTAGTCCAGTGGCGTCTTGCCGTCGTTGCACGTGACATTGATATCGGGATCGTGATCGAGAAGAATATCGACGTTGCCGAACCTCCCGTGCGTCGTAGCGATGTGCAACGCCGTACGACCGTTTCTATCCCGGGAATCGATGTCCTCGAAGGATTGCACCAAAATGAGAACGATCTCTGCTTGGTCGCGCGCCGCAGCGCAGTGCAACGAGTTCGCACCGTCGGAATTTTTATCCGCTATATCGGCGCCACTTTCGACCAATAGCCTAACGGCTTGGGCATGACGGCCTTTGATCGCAATGCTCAGGGGACTCGCGCCATCGGCTTGCTTGACATTGACGATCGCTCCGCGTTCGAGCAGCATCCCCACGATAGTCTTGTTGCCCTCCCTCGACGCGGCGTGCAACGGCGTCGATTTCCTCTTGTCCACGGCGTTAACGTTGGCGTTTCGCTCGAGCAGCAATTCGACGACCCTCTCGTATCCTCGCTCCGCGGCAGCGTGTAGCGCGGTTACGCCGTTCTTCGTTTGCCCGTTAACGCGGGCCTCGTTGTCGACGAGAATTCGCACAATGTCCCGTTTGGCGATGTCGGCAGCGTACACAGCCCCACGGGTGTTGCTGTCGCGAGCGTAACGCACGAATTTCGAGATACCCGCGCCGGCAACGATTGCACAGTACAGCGCGGTTATGCCGAATTTCTCTCGGGTATTCACGTTTACTTTGGGCTCGTGACGGAGTATCATCTCCACGAGATCTTTGCGCAGCGTCTTTACCGCCGCGTGAAGTATGTTCGGTCTGCCCTTGGCGTTGGCGCCCTTGTCGAGGAGAAACTTCACGATGACCGGGTCTATCACCTCGATCGCGCAATACAACGGGCTTTTTCCATTTTCGTCCTTGGCGTTTATGCTAGCGTTGTTCTCTATCAACAGTCTGACGATATCGTATTGTCGGTGAGTGACCGCTGTGTGAAGAAGTATTCGACCTTTCTCGTACTCGTGCGGCTCGTCAACGTTGGCGCCGAATTTCAGAAGGTCCTCGACGATCTTGACGTATCCCTTGCCCACGGCGGCGTGCAAAAGTTTCGAGTCCTTCGCGTCATCGGCGCAGACACCGAAACCGTAAGCGAGAAGAGCGTCGACTATTTGTTTCGACGAGCCGCCGTTCGAGGCGTGAATCGCCGTGTAAAAACAATTACGATTGTCCGCGTTCCTCAGATCCGGCTGCGCCTCGAGGATTTGCTTGACCATCGGCAAGTTTCCCTTCTCGACGGCGAGGCAAAGAATCGTCTTGCCGTGTTTGTCGCGCTTGTCGATACTCGCCCCGCGACTCAGCAGGACTTTCACGATGTTGCCGTGATTCATGTCGGTGGCGACGTGAAGCGGCGTCTCCATATTCGCGTTTATGTCAGCGCCTTGGTTCAACAGCAGATTGACGAGTGTCTCGTCGCCGCTCGAAGCCGCGTAATGCAGCGCCGTGATTCCTTGCTTCCACGACGCGGTACCCGGGGCATTGATGTTGGCGCCGCGAGCGAGAAGTAGCTCGGTTATCCGAAAGTGTCCCGATTGAACAGCGAGATACAGCGGCGTCATGTCGGATTTCGTACGAGCCTCGAGATAAGGCTCCTTCTTCATCAACGACTTGACTATCTCGAGAATGCCGTTTTTCACGGCGCAATGGAACGGCGTAACGTCAGATTGATCCTTAGCGTTTACGTTCGCCCCTCGGCTCAACAGCATGTCGACGATTTCCGCGTAACCGTTCGTTACCGCGGTGTGCAGAGGCGTTTCCGACTGGCGCCTGCTCTTGCTGTTCACCTTGGCGCCGCGCGTTATCAGCAACTTCGCGATGTCCTCCTGCTTGTGCTGCAGTGCCTCGCGAAGCAAATTGTAACCCTCGGACCATGATTGGAAATACGAGAGGCCGTATTTGTCGAGGTATATCGTCGATGTCTCGAGATCGCCGGAACGCACTGCGTGAAGCAAACTGTAACTCGGATCATTCGACGTCGGCGCTCTGGAGGGCATGGTTGGAGTTTTTTTCTTTTCTTTCGTTTCAATTACGTCGGCGCTTAGCGACGAATTGTTTCGAACTACGGACAATACGCGGCTCGAAAAATCCGGCGGGGTGGATTTTTCGATTACCTGAAATAAACAGTTGTACTCGATTTGATGGAAAATTGTATCGACATCGATTCAATGTAACTAGCATTGTAAAGGGCTGGGACCGTTTTTTCTCCTAACAAGCATCTATTGATAACTATGTATTGAAAAGATGAAGGCGGCCAAAAAAAAATATTGTAGGTCATTTTAACGGGCACTTTGCGCTCGTCTTAAGTCACCATAGAGAAACCAGCATAGAAGAAGATTCAAATCGTCGTTTAATGAAGTTTTTTGTCATCACATAGATTGTTCTGTGAAAAAGCTGTGTTAGAATTTTTTTTATCAAAGCTTTGATTGATGTTAACGTTTTTTCTCAAATACATCCGTGCTTTTGCTCTTTTTTTGTTGCCTAAAGAGGAAGTTTTGTCTTCCTCTTTCAAAAAGGAAGAAAAAAAAAAGTAGACTGTTCTGTAAAGACTCGTTCAAAAAGCACAAAATTTCTGGAAAAAAGTTTTTAAAAGGGCAAATCTTTTATTTCTCATATAAATCTCTTGTAACTTAGGAACTTCATTAGTTCAGTTATCAAGCGCCAATTTAAAGAGCTTGGAGAGCGGTCAATTACGATGGGTTTCAATTTCTACAAAAATCGTCACCGTCATCTAGAATTTGCAAGATTTTGAATTTTATCGATGATATCCACGATAAATCTGAGCATTTTTGAGATATGGGACAAAAAATTTCAATGCCGATGAATTATCGTCATTCGGCGATTCTATTCAATTTGACGAGAAGCGGTTGAGACGTCGATAAGTTACCTGACTTCGAAGGCGATCAAGTCTTTGCACGGATGCAGCAATCGGCGTACGATTTCCACAGCATGGTATGTGAAAAATGGAATTCACAAATCAGCAGCGTAACCTGGGTAAATTGAAAAAAAAGAGTTATTGAGGCCATTGTTTTTTTCTTACAATCAAAACTGCTGTAAAAATGTGTCACGAATTTTTCAATTGCAATGAAGATACGCGCAATGCAGGCTGCCGAATAAGCTCGAACGAAACAGTAACTATTTGCTTGTTTAATATCAACCCAATCCTAAATCTCGACGAATCCCGACGAGGTTACGTCTCGAAGGTTGGATTTTTGGAGGTTCCGTAATTAACAGAAGCAAAAAAAAGACCAAAAACAATATACCGCCGGAATCGTTGTCTCACCTCGCGAGAGAATGTCCCAAAGCCTCAACGTCGTAAAACAAAGAATTGTTGCAGCGCGCGGAGTGACCACTGTTGCCCGAGAGCCGGCGGTTGATCGTATGGCCCGATTGTTGCCGAACTTTCGCGCAGGAACAAACAAGTTCTTGTTTGCGCACCGACAGACCCCGCGGTCCGGTGAAGGTTGAAATTTATTCGAATTTTTTTTCACAGCCGAACAATCGTACCTTGAATGTTATTTCGTTATTTCTCGTTCTTGCCAATAGTCTTTGAAGAATCAATGATTTCTCGTTTGTTCGACTGCTAAAGCAAAACCCTATCGAGTGCGAATGACATTAGGAGATGAAAAGTCTGTTTACCTCTTTACTATTGCCGGTTAAGTTTCGAATTTACTAGTTTTTTAAATCTTTCTCGGGATCGTTCGTATTTCTTCTTTGGTTTCTGTCAGTCGAAACTTGTCAAAACCGCAATTTGGCTGACTCGAGGGGGGGATAACCCATATGGTGATCGAAAGGCGAATCCCTACGAAGCTCTTTCAAACTGAATCTTCTCTTCAGATTTACCGAACCACCCGACGGAATAGAAGAGGATTCAGCCGATCGCGGGACCGTCGAGTACCCCGGCCACAGGGGGAGTCCGTGTCGGCCCTATCGTCTTCCTCGGTCACGTGTTACGGGGCTTTGCGTCGCCGATTAAAAGTGTCTCCCGAGAGGGGGAAGGGATGAATCGCGTCTCCCCATTGTACATCATAAACCCGCCAGTACTTGCCAGCGCTGCGAACGGCAGTTTCAAAACCCAAACCGTTTCACGCTAGGCGATATTGTTTTTCGTGTTGAAAAAATATAAAGCCGATTTCGACGTGGAGCCCGGTTCGTCGAACGAAACAAAATTGTACAGATATCACAAGTGAATCGCGATGACACCGAGAAAAACGCGCCGCGGTGAGTTGCGCTCGTACGGAACAATTAATCGGAGTCCTTAACGTATTATGTCGTGGGAATGCAATGCAATGCGCGTACACACACCTGGTGTATATTTGGGCGGGCTGCGGAATAAAAAATGGCCGCCGAATTCGGCGGTTCGCATGAAACCGGTCTGTTCTTTGTTGTTGTATCGCAAATCGAAACTAGCTCAATATTTCATTCAATAATATTCTCCGCTGTTCGTCGTCGACGTGACCGGCGAAAAAGTCGTTCAGTCACATTCGATTTGTCGATCCTAAGCCCGTTGAACGGTCGATCGATCAAATCGACGAATGTTTACGACTTTTGCCCACAGTTTTCGCGATGTACCGTGCAACGTAAAAAAATATTCGCTCGATGGCAAATTCGACGGTACAAAAAAAACCGTTGTTTTTTTCGAAGCGAACAGTTTTTTTTTATCGCGAAATGTATCGCGTTTATCACGACGTCTGAGCTGGCATCGATTCTTTTTTTAATGAGCAACTTTTTTTTCGCAGGTACAAAGTCCCACGGCGTAAACGACACAATGTCGGAGACAATATCTAAGAAGACGGGGGACGAGACACCCGCCGAGACTGAGGGAATCAGAAGAACGCGTAAGTAATGCTTCTCGCAAAGAAACTAGTTGTATACTCATTATCATCTTCTCGTACGCAACGATTAAACAGTACTCGAGTAGCTCGCCCAATCACAGCTTGGCAGTATGTTTTTTTTTGGCAAACTTTAAGTACCTGCACGAGAATTTAAAAAAAGCATGATTCATAATCGAAACGCATTTAATTGTATAAAACCAAAAAAAAGCTTGAAAATATTAATTTTTTAAAAATCTCGTAAATTGTCACAAATAAAAAAAAAATTGAAAAATTGAATTTCAAGTTATTTAAAAAAAAATCTTATTAATGATCTTGCTGAAAAAACAATAATGTGTCTATCGTCTGCGATACAACACTAAAAATCTTGCAGATCATTTCAGAAAGTGCTTCGCATCAAATTTGATTAAAAAGCTTCCAAACGAGCTTGATTAAAAAAAAGGAAAATCAGAATCGTCCTAAAGTCGAAAATGATATTGTGGAAACATTAAAATGAAAACGAAGATATTGCCGTTCAGTTTTCTAAAAATTTATGTAGATTTTTCTCTTTTGAACATTAATTATTTGAACATTTATTTATTATTTAAACTATTTCGTCCAGCACGGTTTTTTTATAAATTTTATCCTTGCGAATTTTGTCACCCGAACTAATGGGATATTTTTTGCGATCGTGTTAAAAAGGACGTCGAGTGACAAAAGCCAGCTCATTGGAATCCGATGTGGATCAATCACTCGAGGCAAATGAATCCAACAGAAAAATAGTCCGAGAAACTCCGTCGGGTAGGGCGGTTCGTTCGCGCAAGAAGCCGGCGTCGGAGAGCATCGTCGATGAGTCGTGCGTCGAAGCCGATGTTACGACGAGACGCACGAGGAGAGAAAAACAAAACGAAAGTTTAACGGAGCAAAAGACGGTTTTGGATAACACAAGCATTAACGAGTCGGCGATCGGCAGATCGAGAGGAAATCGGGCGCGCAGGAAAGTTGTTAAAAAAATGGATTCGAAGAGCACAGACGAGAGCGTGGAAGTCCCATCCAATGCGACGACGAACATCGATATGGCGAAGAACGTTACGATAATCGAAAACGCGCCGAGCGGCGACGAGGCTGTTCCAATGTCGATCGAGGACGCCGAGGTGGGCCAAGTCGCCGATAAAATTTCACGATCGAGGGCCTCCGCGCCCGTGTCCGGTAAACGAGGTCGACGCAACGCTAAGTTGCCGATCGTGGAATGCACACCGGAATGCAGTCCAATCACGGTGAATCTAACGCCGCATCGCACAACGAAGACACCGAGAAAATCGCCGATGAACCTCGACTCGCCAAAGTCACACGCGGAAACGTCTCTGAGATTGTCGAAGACACCGAGGAAACTGCCGATCGTCGAGGAATCGCCGGCGCCCTCGGAAAAATCGATCGATTCATCGTTCGACGGCACGCCGGTAAAATCGCCCAGAGTCGATACGGTCGAATCCGACCAATCAGCGAAAAATCATCGATCGCCAAAATCATCGAAGAGCGGCCTCGTTCCCCTTCGGAAATTCTCGAAATCGCCGAAAATCGTTTTACGATCGCCGAGGCAAAAATCGTCGAAATCGAAGAGGACGCGTGTCGTTGCGTCCAAAGTGAAGAAGATTTCTATATCGAAACGAGTCTCGAAGAGTCCCGCTGGTTCGAACGAGTCTTCGGAAGCAATAGCATCGATCGGTCCTGGCGTTAAAAAATCGTTGACTCCGAAAAATGTTGGTGAGTCGTCGGGTGATAAGAATTCCCCGGTGACCAGACTGAGCGTAAATCTGTCGAGAGTCGATTCATCTACTTCGCCAAGCGCATCGAGAAAGCAGATAGCTCGGTCGGAACAATCGGCGCATTCCTCGCCGGCACTTGTCGACGAAATGCCCGTCGAATGCGTCGATACGCCGGAACCTGTAACGATCACGAGATCGCGAAGGAACACGCCGAGCGACGATTCTTCGAAGAGTACACCGGCGAAAAGTCGTAGCGCCGAGAAGCGTTCGTCGCTGGGCGCCGAGAGTCCGCGCAGACCAAAATCGGTGGCTAAAAAACGCGGCCCGATAACCGATTCTGGTACGCCGCTTCGACCGATAGACACTCCCAGAGGTAGCGCGGTCACGCGTTCAGGGTGCAAGTCTATGATTTTGTCATCGAGCACGCCGGCAACGCAAATCGGACGCGGAAAGCCTGGTGGCGGTCTGATGCACTCGTCGACCCCGCGCGAGAAAATTCGGCGATCTCTCATTCTTTCGCCCGGCTTGGGAACCCCGACTCTTGGCAAGGCGGACACAAACAGCCCGGGGAATGGCCCAACTCCGGTGGGAAGCTCGACAATGATCAATGAGAGTCGCGGCAAGAAACGCAGTTTCCGTATCGAGGACGAATCGAACCCTTTGATCGTGAGCAAGGATGAAAATCAATCGGGCGTCGAGACTCGCTTGAACGGCACTTACGAACTCGAAGGGACCGCCATCGCGGAGAAGGAGGATGAAAAACCGGCGAACGGGACCTACGAATTGGCCGAGCCGAAAACACCGAATCTTCGCAGAAAAGCGGCCAAGAGAAGTCTCGGCGAGATGGACACGAGCAACGACGAGAGAGCCGTCAAGCGAGCCTGCCGCGTAAGATTCGCGAGTCCCGAGCCCGGCGACAGCGAGAACAAGACCGTTGCGACTGTAATCGGTAGATCGAGATCGGCCACGCCGGCGCATCCGACTGGACTCTCGCGATTCGACGCTTCGCGTCGAGTCTCGTCAAGCGCGACCATCGCCAGCGACAAGATTCGCCGACGATCCAATTCCATGTCGAACCCGTCACTGACGAGGACACCGTTATCGAAGAGAAGATCGAACTCGGTCAATGACTCCGTTGTCGAAAGTGCTGCGAAGAAAGCGCAGAATGCATCTGTAAACAGATTGAGCAAACCGAGGTTTTCCATTAATTCGTCGGCGAAAAAACAAGGTATTTTCATTTAGTTTGCTTCTTCCAATAAATCAAAATCCTCGACAGTTGGATAAGCGTTTATATTCAATGAATTACAGAGGTCAAGACACCGCTTGCCAAAAAGGCGCCGAACTTCGCCGAGATACATCGAAGGAAATTCGCCAAAATGGAGTCTCTCGTGGACGCGAAGAAACGCGTGGAAAAACGGCACTTGGCGGCCATGACCACCAGTCAAATTCCGACGAGTGTCGCGAAAGGTACGACGAATCGTCGCGGAAACGCACTATCGCGTTTTATTGCCGTGTCCGTTGTGAAAAAAAAAATTCTTTTCTTTCAGCGCCCAACAGCGCCGCGTCATCGAAGCCAACGGCGTCCGTAAAGGCTGTGACTCCGAACGCAGCGGTTAACGGCGCCTATAACAGATACGGATTCAAATTGCGGAAGAACGACGCTGTTAAGATTATGACGCAAAAGCAACCACCGATCAAGAGGTACTATTTGATTAATGTTCGATGGAAATCCTTTCAAACGACTATTTTTGAGTGACCATTGAACAATCCTTGCGCCGATTTTGATACACGAATTTAATTCTAACGAGCGTTTGTTTTTTCATTTGCAGCGACAAGCAGCAGACGGAAAACCGAATGTTGCTGAAAGGTGTACGCACGAATCGACGTTTCGATCTGATAATGAAAGCGCGCAATATCAAGCTGTAAATGGTTTCAAATGCGTTGGAAACGCTATTTTTCTAATATATAGACTTTCTTTTTGTTTTTGTACAGTTTTGGATTTAGATATATAATAATTAATCATATGCTTTACATCGGTTGTTCCGCGTGTGCTTCGTAATCTTTCGCTAGGAATGGTGAAAAACGGCTCTGCGGAGTGGGGGGACGCAAATAATACGGAGTATTAAATCAGTAAAGCTTTTTTCCTTTTGTTGTGACGATTGAATTGTTTATAGGCTCGTAAAGATCGAACTAAAAGAGCAATATTAATATTTTACTTTTCTGAGCAGCAAAGAGGGCGTATTCGAGTTTCGAGAACGGAACGACTGAATAGAACGGATGAATCATTTTCCAATTGACTTAATTTCATTGGGGTCCCGCAGAGTCGTAAGAAAGTGCCGTTCGGGCAATTTTACCAAACGATGATTTTATTATTTTTTTTCTTTTCAATGTAACGTTATTGGTTCATCGCGAGAATACTCGATGATGATACGATTAATGTTTCCGAATAAAACTGAGAATAAACCGTTACTTGTACGTTGAGTGTTTCGTTTGTTTCTCTTTTCATTCGACTTTTCGCCAGTCGCAGAATGCATAAGAACAGTTTTTTTCATCGCTGTATTCGGGTGTCGATAATTAATTGAAACTTCAAGAGTAGTTCTCTCTTCGCTTGCGTAAACAAAAAGAGAAACAGTTCCACAAATATTCGGTTAATTTAGAATATGCAAGGTAATCATTGTTCATTACGAGTCGTCGAATAAGCGGAGTAAACATTAAAGTCTCCCGCGCTCGAAGGTCCGCGCTCCCTCTAGCGGGGCCGCAACCCAATCGGGAAAATAGCGCGTTCGCCGGCCAAGACTACGCAACACGTGGTCAAGGCGTTCGCAATTCTCAAGTTGAGACTTTCCTATTTCGACTGCGGATGATAGTTCGAAATCGCGATGCTGTACGTAATCGGTCTCGGTCTCGGCGACGCGACGGATGTCACTGTCAAAGGGCTCGAAATAATAAAGAAGTGTGATCGCGTGTTTTTGGAATCCTACACATCGATTCTGACGGTGGGACCGGAAGTTTTGGTGGGTACAAAGCGAGACGACATTCTATCTTGACAATTATCCATTAAATACATATGATTTCATTTAGCGTCGATAAAAAAATACCCCGGGTAGATTGACAGAAAAAAATGATAGTACACCAATTGACAAAGGTCGAAAGTGTGCGATTGAACTGACTATGATCGCGGAGAGAAGCGAGGGCGACAATAACGCAAGTTCCAATCGCCGATTCGGCCCGTATGATTCTATGGCGAGTGTGTGTGACCGACATTTAGTAGTATTAGCTGCATGACTTTATGTTGGGCGACGGCGTTTGATCCCATTGCATGTGAAAGAGTTAGGTTAGCTCGTGCGCAGACGCAGGCGTTTGCTTTCGTTTTTTTGCAAGCGACATGAAGCGGCAACTTTGAACTTTCATTTCGAATCCATGCGATACAAATTTAGTCGGGGAACGAAATGGCATTCGTTTTTCTGTTTCCTCTGCGACTCATTGAGGCAGGTAGTCTCGTTGGCCGGTTTACTTATCACTTTTTCTTACTTCGTCTGTTTCAATTTGAAATTCCCGCAGCCAATTCACGTATCAGTGCAGCCACCAGAGCCAAAAAATGAGCAGAGGAAGTAAGCGAAGAAATTACCCAGTTACCAATTTATATGTTACCCGAAAGTTATCAGAATGGATCACATGTTTCGGAATACTGTCCTTAAGTCGTCTTGAGTCCGAAAGTTGAATTTTCGGACATCGGATGGCTTAGAGGTAACATTTTGGCGGACATATCGTTCCCATTCGGATTATTCTCGCTTATGACGAAAATTGTTACCGCGCATGCGCGAACCTTTCTTCTCAACGCTGGAACGCAATTGGCCACTTTCCGCGCGCGCGGTATAAAGTATAAGTTACGAAAGGACGATGACGACGAGGAGGATGTTGTGACTTATCCTAGGACTTTTGAATCATTTCAGAGCTGGGTAGTACTCGAAGTGCACGGTAATTGTTTGGTACTTGAAAAAGGGTACTGCAACTAAATACACCTTTGTACTTCAAGTATTTGCACATCGAGTACACACACTCGAAGTGTTTGGTACTTTGAGTGATTTTCACGAACATCTGAAGAACATGAAGAACATTTTCGCTCGAAGTAATTTGCCAATAACGACTTTTTTTCGTTTTCAGGAAAAATTTTACGGACGCCCCGTGATAATTGCGGATCGCGAATTAGTGGAGAGCGGAGCCGACGAGATCCTGGAAAACGCCGGGAGGGAGGACGTTGGTTTTTTGGTGATCGGCGATCCCTTCGGCGCGACAACGCACTCGGATCTGATACTGAGAGCCCGCGAGCGCGGTGTCGACGTTCGGGTGGTGCACAACGCTTCGATACTGAACGCGGTTGGCTGTTGCGGTTTGCAGTTGTATTCCTACGGTGAAATAATATCGATTCCCTATTGGACGGACTCGTGGGAACCGGACAGTTTCTACGAGAAAATAGCCGCGAATCGGAGCAGAGGTCTCCACACGCTCTGCCTTCTCGACATCAAGGTCAAAGAGCCGACTCTCGAGAGTCTCTGCAAAAAAAAGAAGGAATATATGCCGCCGAGATTTATGAGCGTTGCCGAGGCAGCCGAACAATTGAGCCGGATTGTCGAACGTAAAATCGCGAGCGAAGAGCAAGTCGGCAAGTTACTTTTGATACAGCAAATCAAAAAGCTCGACAATGTTATTACATTTTTTTTGAAAATATCAATTAACATTTTTTTTTTACAGCATTCACGGAAGACAGTTTGGCGGTCGGCCTTGCCCGTGTCGGATCCGAAGATCAGCGCATCGTCGCTTGTACGATAAAGGAAATGCGCGATATCGATCTAGGCCCTCCTCTCCACTGTCTCGTCATACCTGCGGAAACGTTGCATCCCTTGGAGTACGAATATCTGATACAATACGCCACGAATGCCGAGAAATTCTCCGAATTGGTCAAACATTAATAAATAACGATGATTCTCAACACAAGTCATGCCAATGAATTAAAAGAAAAGCGTTGCGGCAAAAAAAATCGATTTTGCACGACTCTTGTTACAAGGTCAAAAGTCGCGTATACGAGTCGCTATTCGATCGTAACTATTCATTGTAGAAAAAAAACGCTATTCTATTCTATTGAATTCAATGAGAGAAAAAGGAACTGACGATGAGTTTGATTATTCGGAAAAGGGTAAACTGCCGGCTTTTATGTGATCCAAAGATCGCATTAATAAACCGACGGGAATAAGAAAATCAATACAGTCTCTTCCACCTACATTCGTAGATTTTAATTTGCTTCGCCGTCCACATGCAAAGGTTCTTAATGCTTTTCAATACTACCGTCCATTTTTTCGTGCGTGACCGAACACTGCCACGGTATATTCGTGCCGAACACACGTATACAGAAGTTATCGGATGGTCTCCCACGAAAGGGAGAGGGAGACGTCTATTCCTCTATAGTACAGTCAGATGGCCATGGAGGCCGAGTAATCAATGGAAAACCATCGACCGCCCCCTTCGCGAAGGTGAATTTCAGCGGCAGGGTTCAGTCGAGCTCGAGAACTCTCCACCTGCCGACAGCGCTTGCCCTCGAAGCCCGCAGGTATTACAACGTCGCACATTCTTTTGGCAATCGAGAACGCATCACATTCAAATTCCCAGAAAAGAGCGATGTCCCGTAGAATTAAAAAAATTTTCAAAATTGTCTCATATTTTTGTATTACTCGTCATGCAAAATTTTATTAGCCCCACAACAACGGATCTGAGGGCGCAATTGCTTCAAATTTTGTTGTATCCTTTTGTATATTTTGGAAGCATCCAAATTTGTGCCTCTACATGTTATCCGTTCATCGTGTTTACAGCGATTCTTGCAGAGATGGCTACGTCGACGCTGGACGAGCCAAAATTGCCCGGCGGTTATCTGGTGACGCCCCGCGTGCCGCAGGGTCTCGCGGCGGCTGTGGAGGGTCTGACCCGCGAAGTCTTGCGGCACTCGCCCGAGGATATCTACGTCTTCGCCGCTCATCACTTCGAGAAGTTGCTTCACCTGCGCGAACAGTGCGGAGGTACGGAAAGAGTTGCCGAGCGCGACGACAACGTTCGAGCTTTGAGGGAAATGACGAAAGCCTTGAAGATGCGCGAGATCGATCGGGGAAAGGCGAAAACGATGAGGAACGCGATGCAGGATCAGGTGGGCTGGTCGCTCAATCAAACGGCGAGGGTGCTGAAGAGGCATCGAAGCATCTTCGGCGACGCCGGGAGACGAATCAGCACCGACGAAGTCTTCCGAATGGCGAAACAGAAGGAGAAGAACGAAAGTTCCGGCAAATCGCGCGATGAGAGAGCCGAACGTCGGCCCAATCGTTCTACGGCCGACGAGAGCGCAGAAAATGTTTGGAAAGCTTCGTCGGGAAAAACGGAGAATTTTGAGGATTTTGGCGATGCGAACGCGGCGAGTACCGAGCCCCGATCGGGTCCCCGCATAATAACGCAGATACCGAGTCTTCAGAGCGGCGCGGGAATGCTGGCCAAGGACATAAAGACGGAATTGCGAAAGAACCGGATAAGCAGCCGAGAGAGAAGAAGCGTTCGCGCCAAACCAGAGACGAGGGGTCCCGTCGAAAGATCGGGAAAGAGCCACTCGTCGGAAAGGCGAACGAAAGTTGCCGAAACGGCAATGGACAAGAGACGAAGTACCAATGAGAGTCTCGATTCCACGAGATCGTCGAGGAACGGCAGGAATCGTTCGAATGATTCGCAAAACGGGGAGAGAAAAACCGAAGAGAGAGCGCCCGGTATGGAGCGCGTTAAGGATTACGTGATTCGGCGATTCGCAACGACGAAGAGCCTGGAAGAGCTACAATCGGTGAACTACGTCGAGAAAGTTCAGGAAATAATCGACGAGACGGGTCCGATTATAAAGGGAAAGATCGACGAGCTAAAGAGCGGCGCTATCGGAAGATCAAAGAGAAGTTCGTGGTTCACAAATCCGAGCTCCGCGATCAACGCAAGCAACGAAGGATCGAACGAGTGTCGTATCAATGCCGATAATCGTCGCAGCGACGAGAATAACTCGGAATTGAGATATAGACTCACGGAAACGCAGTGTCTTCTGGAAAACGTATCGTCGAGCCTGACGAGGTCGCGTCGCCGTTCCAGATCCGCCCGGAGCTCGCGGCGATCCAAGAGCAGCGTAACGACTCACGAAGACCTTTCGAATTCGACGACCACCGATCCGTCGAATCGCGCGAGCAATCGCGAGGCCGAATCGAGCAAAACTCGCGCTCCGTTCGACGAGTTTTGTTCGACGCTCGCGTCGAGACCCATCAGACGCGCGTGTTCCGCAAAGACACTGCGCAAACACGACGACGGGACAAGCGACGATTCCGTCGACGTTTCGCGATTCGACGAGACGGGAAAATTCTTGGAAGGCCTTTCGAGTCCTCTCGTTGCACCGCCTCATCGGCTCGGATCGGCAAAGGCTTCGAGAGTCAATGCGAATAACGACGAATCGAGCCATTCGGATTCGCAGAGCGTGTCGAACGTTAGTCTACCGGCGGTGAGATCGATCTCCGTGAAGAGTTCATCGGGAAGCGTCTCGAGAAGCGTTACGGACAATCTCGTTCTGCCGGCGATCTCGCCGGAGGCACCGAAATCGGCCAAGGTCAAGGAAGATTTGGTCCTGCCGATTCTATCGCCGCCGGGCACCGCTTCGACGATCGATGATTCCAAAATTTCCGGATCGAAAACCTCTGACTTGGCGCACGAGGAAGTCGATATACCGGAAATTCCCGTCGAGGACTACACTTCCGAAACGCCGCTCGACGATGTCTTCCGGGACAGTCTAAATGTAACACCGAATTTCGACGGCGTGCCGCAGAGACCGGATTCCTTGGAACCCGAAGAGATTCACGATCTCGACGAAAGAATCCAAGAGAATCTCGAGATTTCGGACGATCCCGTGAAATTCGGAGTCTCCGATATAAAGAACAAATTGCAGCAACTCGAAGAGGCTGAGAGAAGAATCGATCGCATATTGGATCCGGAAGCTCGCAACGACGGCGAAGATTCGTCTAATTTCGAAGGAAATATCGCTGGTCCAATCGAGGTGGGCGAAGAAAGTAACGATAACGAGGAATCCGGAAGCCATCGATTATCGGCCATTTCACCAGAGTTCCTCGATTCCACTTACGTGCTCTCGGAAGGTTCGCCTTACGACATTCCGGATACAGTTACAACGGTGATAATACCCGATAGACCCGTCGTATCCCCGCCATCCAGCCCAATCGACCTTCAGTCGAAGGATGATGAACCGCAAGAGGCCACTTTGCTTCCCGAGACGGCGAAGAGCTCGAAGAGTTCGAGCGAAGAGGTCGCGGACACCAAAGAACCAGAGATCTCATCGCCGATCTATCACGAAGAGCAGGAAGAAATCTCAAAAACTGTCGACGAATCTTCGCGAAGCCTCGACGAATCCAACCAAAAACCTTCGTCGACGATGCCATCGGAGCTTTTCGGTGAATTGATCGAGCCCGAAATAACGGAAAGCACTTCTTCCGTTATGAATTACATCTGCGGCGTTGATAACAGGTCCGACATACAGATATCTCATCAGGATCTCGGAAGAATAAACGAAGAAATGTTCGAGGAACTCGAGGATCTCGTTGAACGCGAGAGCGCGTCGATGGAAACAAAAAAAATCGACGCTGCACTAGAGATTAGCGAAGCGAAGGAAGCTGATGTGGAAAGAAAGAACGACGAAGACGCAAAAGAAACGATTGGGGTCGAGGAGTCGAAGGACAAGACAGAATCCGACTTGTCGCCGATGGCTTCGAGGCCCGAAATCGATTCGGAATCATCGAACGAGGCGAAGGAGAGCAGCGCCGCCGACGAACCGTTGGAGCAATCGGCAAAACGCGCAATGTCTTTGGAGGACGATGAACCGAGCAGCGAAACGAGAACACCCGAATCCTCGAACGAGGTGAAAGAAACGACGCTCACGGACGGTCCGAGCTTGTCCCTCGATCCAACGAGACCTTACGTGCCCGAATTGAATTTGGATTCGCTTCAAGACATGACCGTGTCGTCGTTCAAAATGACCGAGGACGAGTACGAGAATCATTGCAAGGTCGAAAGCGAGAATACCAATTCGATCACCGACACTCTAACTTCCGACGATAATCATCGTGCAAACGACGTTGCGGAATTCGTCGAGGAGCACGCATCGTCGTCCGAGCGTTCGAAATTTTTTGAAAGCAACCCTCCCGAGGAAGTCGTCGAAGAGACGATTGTGAAGAGTCAAGTCGAAGTTAAGGAAGATATTTGCAGAAAAGTCGAAGCTTACGTTATGGGAACGAGTACCGAAGATGACGAAGGAGCGAGAGACGAGACGATAACTATTCGGCGAGAATCACAAGAGAGCCACGTCGAAAATGATGAAACGAGCACTCTCGATCCTCCGGAAGAAACACAAAGTCATGCGTCACACATTTCGGAAGTACCGGAAGACAGTTTCGGTAAACAAGTCGCTAATGACGAACCGACGCTTACGGGAACTGAACGTCAAGAACTCCTTTCGGCACGAGAAAAGAGAGATGACGAAGATTTACAAACGTCATCGAAACTGGAAAATGTCGAAACGGTTCAAGACAAAAATAGCGAGGATGACGATGCAAGAGACTACAAAGAAAAAGAAGAAGTACAAAAAGAAGCTAATGAAGAAGAACAAAAAGAAGCTGCTGAAGAAAAACAAAAAGAAGTTGCTGAAGCAGAACGAAAAAAAGCTGATAAAGAAGAACAAAAAGAAGTTGCTGAAGAAGTACAAAAAGAAGCTAATGAAGAAGAACAAAGAGAAGCTGCTGAAGAAGAACAAAAAGAAGTTGCTGAAGAAGAACGAAAAGAAGCTGATAAAGAAGAACAAAAAGAAGTTGCTGAAGAAGTACAAAAAGAAGCTAATGAAGAACAAAGAGAAGACAATGAAAAAGAAATAGGAGAAACCGAAGATTCTCGAAGTAGAATCGAGGCGGAAGCATCGAAAATCAACGCGATGGAAAACGAAGGTTCACCGGTAGATAACGAAGAGAGAGAAGAGGAAAAAAGAGATTCCGTCGATACGAGCAGCGAATTGAAATCAGGAAACGATCCGATTACGGGGAGTCCAAAGACGGAAGAAAACGAAGAAGAACCGGTCAAGTGCAAGGGCTCGCCGGAGACTTCGGTCGATAATTCGGCGGTGCAAATGGCGAATGAAGACGGACGTTCGGAGGCGGATGGAAACGACGAGAGCTTCGTCGAGGAGGACACGCCATTGGCGGTATCGAGATCGGCGAGTCAATGCACAACGCGAAGGGTCAGCTCGGGAAATCTCGCGAGACTTCGCGAAGAAGCTAGCGTCGGTTGGACCGAGCAAGTAGGATCGGAGATCGAGGATGAGAAGGATCAGATCTCGAAAGTGAAATTTTCAAAAATCGCCGGCGAAACGATAAGCGAGCAGGGCTCCGAAAACGATGCGATTCTCGCGAAGGACAGTAAAGAGTATCATATTTATGTACCCGACGTTGAGGCCGGCGAGGATTATTCGACGACGGACAGCAGCAGTACCGTCGAATCGGCAGTAACGAAAATTCAAGCTCGTGAGTATATCCATCAAAATTTCAACCCAATTCAAGTATAGGTATTATATAATAAAAAAAATCTATATTTCGATAATTAATCACATATTTATTCCAACAGGCGTTCGAGGCTTTCTTACGCGTAGACGACTGCATCGAGGTCAGCAGAACCGCAGCTCAACCCTGGGTAGCATAGCGTCGATTCAGGACTGCGTAGCGGTGAGGAATATCCTCTATACGCGTTTCTTCTCCGCGAGCTCGTGTTTCTTCGGCTCGTGTTACCGAAACGTTGAGATCCAATCGAGTTTCGCTCGAAGTTCATAAGCTTGTTCTTACTCCGGAGCCCTTTGAAATACGAATACTTTTCGCGGTTTGCACGCATCTGTACTTAAAATCGCGTTACGTCGTCATCGATAATTTCATCACTAGAATTGAGGATCCTTGTAGATTCGCGAAACCTTCGGGAGCGAGGGTCCGCGTTATCGCAAACAGATCCGTCGGTGTATATTTAACTTGCGGAACCTTCGCTCGATGAGTGAGCAAGCTTGCGATTCTGCGGGTCCCCCGTGTAGGCAAGTGGTAGAGTTCGTTTGCCTCTCGTAAAAGCCTAGGCCGAGTCGAGCTTTCACGGTCACTCGCATAAATTCAACATCTATCGAGCTCGAGTTTTTATCGTTGTTTTGCTTTCCAACATCGTTTTCGATGCGTCGCAATTCGCGATCGAGGAAAGCGTTTCGCACAAAGTCGTCGGTTTTTCTTTGCCGCAAAAATAGAATACTTAGTTTTTCCATGAAGTTATCCAATCCTTGGATATATTATATAAGTCAAATATATAATTATTATATATTATATAATATTATAATATTATTATATTATATATTATTATATTATATTATATATTATATATTACCTATTATATTCAAAACTTTGCGACCTGGGTCGTTTTAGATTTCAGAACACTAACATCTACTCAACGAGTTAGTCACATTGGTACCGTACGACAGTCGACGGTCGCCGAAAGCAAAGCCCACGCTGCTGCCGGCTTATTTACGAACGTAAGCCCCAGATCGATTTGCGACTGTTCTTTTTTTACCGTACGGTACAACGGCAATCAGTCTCAACGTTTTCCTTTCATCGCTCACCGGGTGTATCGTCTCGAAATCGTCAAGCCACGAGGAAAAACCTCGCCATGCGATTACCACCTGTAAATGGACTATTTCTCAATTCCTCTGGTCCCCTCGAGAGTCCGAAAATAGATCGATCCTTGTCGCATTTTATCGTTCCACGTGCCCGTTTTAATCTTTCCAACTGTTTTTTTTTTACCTTCTCGCGCACGCACATATCCGCGAAACTTTTATTCCCGTATATTCGTACAGACCGCTCGATTTTGCGTGGAAATTTTCGTAAATGTTATACAATGAAAGTTTGACGCAAGGCCAAGCATTTTGATGAGTCGTAAAAATTTTTTTCTTTTTTTTTTTCAAAGTAAGACCGACCACTCTGGTTCTCCTCCGTTCCCCTCGCTCGTGTACTATCGAGGACGTGGCTCTTGAACCCAATCCAAGTTTGCTCTATCGCGTCCGTTTCTATCATTCATGAATTTCGCATGTTCTTCAGCGTTTTTTATTTTAAGAAATATACGAGCGCGAACACGAGTTATTCGTCGACTCCAACTCGAATGGTTGAGAACGTAATAATTTTATTTTTTTTGAATTCGCTGAAACTCGATTTGCCCTACTTCACGATATATTTCTTTACGTTATTTTATTTATTATTTTTCAACGTTTTGCCATTTGATTTGTTTTTTAATTTTTTTTTTATCAATTCGATACCTTTTTTTATGAGTGTTTCAACTTTTCGAGTGTTCAATAATAGCGGCGCGGCCGGTTCGTGGTTTCTATTGCATCGTGGATTTCATGATTTTCGAATGAATTTCTTATATTATGAATATGATTTTTTTGAACGAATTTCGGTCGACGTAAAGCGTATTTATTTTGTTCGCAGACACCGCGGCACTGTTTGAGACGTTTTAGCGATCGTTATCCCATTGAGCGGAGCTTTCGTGACTCGAGGCGCGGTCGGGAATTACGCAATGCCGAGAGGAAGCTGTAGCGTGATCGGCGGCTGTCATGACGATGTGACAAATTCGTGGTCGAGCCTTGGCAGAGATCGCTCGCTCCGGCTCTCGAAATAATTGCTTCTCGAAATCCCAGGGTCGCATAGATTTTCGGTACTTTGTTTTGGCGTAACGACACTCATCGACGTTTTAATTGTCGAGCCTTTTTTTCGAAAATTTCTTTATACGTATTTTTTTTATTTGTTTATTATTTTATTTATTTATCGTAGTTTTTGGGGGCTTGCAAATTGGATGTCATTCATTTCCGTTACTCCGAGTAAAAGCAAACAAAAATGTGCGTTCGCGTAGAGATATTGATTCGTAAATTCGTTCGAACGAATTCGGACGCGGCTCGCCTCAAGTTCGAGCGATTCATTGTCCCGGCGAGCGAGGAGATCAATTAGCGCATGGCTAAATTG
The DNA here is from genome assembly GCA_963924025.1 of Ischnus inquisitorius. Lineage (NCBI taxonomy): Eukaryota > Metazoa > Arthropoda > Insecta > Hymenoptera > Ichneumonidae > Ischnus > Ischnus inquisitorius. Next base: position 5,434,820 of record OZ001251.1, on the reverse strand, counting down.
ACTCGCACGCGAGATTTATCGTGTAACGTACGCGCTATTGTGCGCTACAGCGTTCGAACGAATAGCAATGTGTATCCTGTTCGGGACAGGCCGTGACGTAAAAGCGCTCGAAGCGCGTATGGGTGTGCGAAGATATGTCCTATACTCGTCTCGTACTTACGCAAATCCTAACGATAGCTATTAAACGTGCGGGCTGTGTATAATCTAAAAATAAACACAAACAACGCGAGCCCGGATTTTCCCGATTGAATTCTCACCGCTCCGCTAATTCGCTCGATCGCCTCGACCGCTTGCTTGCGAAATCGTTTCGTCAAACTGCTCATGTAATTTCGTTTCTTTTTTTGGAAGATCGACCTTTCGATTATCGATTGTGATCAATCGACCCGTCCAGTCTCAACTTTGATAAGTGAAAACATAAAAGATTAAGGGGTTGAAAAAGAGAATCCGAGGGTATTTTGCAGCAACGAGACTTTTTAAAAATATTAACCGATTTAATAGAATAATAAATTATAATTCTATATTCTGTAAAATTTATGAAGCGAAGGAACAGGCAAAAAAACGGCATGCTTTGGTCGACCCGCGAAACCGACTCGCAAACGCGTCTCAATCTTGAACGGATCGACTTGAAATTTTCGGAGAATATTTTTGATATGTTATATCTGAAATCCAAAAATCAATATTTTCAAAAATATCAATAGGATGCCCTTGACAATTTTATTAACAAAAAAAGTCATTCGATATTTTTCGTACTATTGCGCAGGTCGAGCAGAACGACAAGGAAGAGGATGAAACCGGTCTCGCGACGGCGGCGACGAAGATTCAGGCCAACTATCGTCGTTACAAAGCGAGGAATCGTTTGAGACGCGAAGATGCGGTGCACCGAACGACACTGTCCCTGGAGAGGTCGTTCGCCGACAGTGGACTTCGCCACACCGGAGAATTTCATGACTGCATACCACTGCCGATTCACGATCTGCCCTTGAAGAAAGGCTCGTCCATTTTGAACACCTCATCGGGAAGTGAAAAAAGCAGCGGTTCCGAAACGATCTCGATGAGTGCTCACAAGGACGAAATTCCTTCGTTGAATAATTCACAAACGGTGGAGAGCGATAGTAAAGATTCGATGACGAATCAGGGAGAAATGTTTTTCGGGCCGTCGGCCAGCGTACCGATAATACAATTCGGCGCGAGTCGAATGATCGGTCCGTCGGTCGATCTGGTCGTTATCGCGAAAGGCGAGGACGCGCTGCAGAGCGGTTATCTGAATTTCATAACGAGCGTCGAGGATGCCGAGCCGGTCGAGCCTTCCGCGCCATCGCCAATCGACTCGTCGAAATTCGCCGAGGGTCAGCACGATTCCGACGAGAGCACGAAGGAACCTCTGGCTCTGTCGGATACGCCGCTCGGCGTCGTTATCGAGGAAGTCACGAGTTCCGGGGCCGAGTATTTCATGAAATCCGACGAGCCGAATGTCGCCACGGAATCGCTGGCTTCGATCTCGTCCCCCAGAAGCGATGGTCACCAAGTCGAAGAAGAAAAAGAAGATCGCCTCGTCGAAAATTCCGCGAGCCCCGAAGAGAATCTCATCGCTTCCGCGGGAGAAAAGAACGAGGAAAACAACGTTTATTCACCCAAGTCGACGAAAGACCGATCGATGGGTTCCGAAAACTTTTCGTTCACCGACGAAAAAGGACTTCTGGGTCCCGAGAGTTCCGTCGACTCGATGGAATGTCCGGTGCGGAAAAACAATGAAAATATCTTGAGATCGTCCGACGAGTTAGTGTCGGACAAAGCGCCGAAGTCTGGTCGAAAGGACGAAAAGCTCGAAGAATCGCACTCAGAGCCGACAGAATCCTCGTCGGCTCTGTCGTTTTCCATGAAGGTTCAAGATTTCCTCGGGCTCGGGACGGAAGAACCGACGAAGCCTGGCGGCGAAAAAGCTATTCTGGAAGTGACCTTGAAACCCAGCGATCTCGTGAAATCCAAGAGCGACTCGCAGGAGGGTCAGCTCGCGGGTGAAAGGATCGAATCGCCGATCACGATGGTGCAGATGACGCCCGGACGATCGGAGTCGCTTCAACGCGATCCGACCGTGGACGGCCCCGACGACTTAGAAAACGATGGAAAGGACCCGCGAATTTCCGTCGAATCCGATGATAAACAGAGCGCAGCGTGAATGTGCCCGTAGAATTGTTTATTTTCTTTCAACCGCGTTGCAGCGGGTTGAGAAGGATGATATGTGGAAGAATACGAACGAGTGACATTGACTTAACGCTCGTTCGTCCGACGGCGAAGTCGAGTCTCGCCAAATATCGGAAGGCACGACGAGCAGATCGGTATCGCTCATCCGGGACGCAACTTTGTTCGGGGCCGATCTGGCACCTTAAGGATAGACCGGCAGCGGAAGCGCAGCAGAGTCTCGATTATATTTTTGGTTTACCGCTCCGAGCATCGCGGTAAGCATCGCAATGTTGGGTATACAACGCTCATAGGCCGTCGGTTAGTGTTCTTATTTTTGGTATCTCAAGACGGACTGGCGCACAGCAACCGAGGGACGTTTCTCATTGCGCCTCACTGCGCGGGGCTCGTCTCGCGCTCGGCGCACCGAACGTCAAGTTGTGCAGAAGCAAACTCGATGGGCGCGAACCTTTGGCTCGAACGCGCGCGCAAAGAGAGGAAGATTATGATGTTGATGAGGGTGACGGAGAGACGCATTCCGATCGGTCGAAGAACGCGCCGTTCGACACGAGGAACGAACCTTGGTTCGTATTTTGGGCAAACTTGGCTTTTTGTCTCGCGCAGGAATGTGCAGCGAATTTGTCACCGGTAATCCTGTCGGTTATTTGACCGGGCGTAAAATGACTTTGTCATGACCAGGCGGGAATGGGATCTTATTAATTTTGCAGAATTAATCAAATGAAAAAGAACAGTCTAATAATTATACATTGTCTAATTTTAATAATTAATTCGGTTCTAATTCTTTTTTTACAGTTAAAAAAAAACATATAGATCCGAGAAAATTAACTAATTCGTTGACAATCATTTTCGCGTGAATTGTCGCCAACGCGAAATGACGATCGTTGCACATGTCTAGTCTCGCGCATCCTCATTCTCTCGTTCTGTTCCCGCTTCGCCACGTGTATTCGTAGAACACTAGATCTCGTTCCGCGCTCACCGGCCCGATTAATAATCCGCCAACGGCCAATTACCCGCGGTTTTCGACGAAAACAACGAAAGTTTACCGTGAAATCTCAATGATCAGTTGTTGATATTTCGATGTAATGATTTAGTTCCTTCAATTTTCAATAAAAACTAAAAATTCGAAAATCCTGAGTCGAATTGTTCGATTTTTTATTTTTCTGTTTAGATATTTAAAAAAATATAAATTATGCGAAACGTTTCGTGAGGGGATTTGAATTTCATTATTCTTTCGCGTCTCCGAAGGATGGATCGTCGAGAGCGATGAATCAAATGCAAAGGCGTTTGCCAGAAAGTTTCTGTGGACTAAGCTAGATGCGCGCTTTGGCCGCGTCATCAGTTATGCAGGCAATATATATGACGTCCGTCGGGCTCGCGGCTCGCTGCGCGTCATGCACGAGAGCGTACTCGAGGCGATAATAACCTCGATATCTCTTCCCGATAGCTCGTCGAGCGTTCGATCGATTTCCTTTTCGCGTAGGCCTCGGCTATTAGCTAGCGCGAGGTGTGACGACAAAACTTGCGTTAAAAACGAGAAGAAAAAGAACGCGAAGGGAAAAAAAGACGTGCGAAGTGCGCGCAAACGCGAGGTGCGCGTGCAACGTCAATGCGTGTGTCGTCACGGGCCGAGAAATTGCGCCACTCGGCGTTCGCGATATAGTCATAAATATATGTTACAAACAATCCTCCATTGAGACTGGTTATTTCCGTACTGGCAAGAGAGTGTGTTAATTGAGCGCTCGTCGTGCAAGAATAATTTATCAGTCGAAGATAAAAATGTTATGATTACTTGTAACAGGGAAAACATTTCGTTGACAATGTTGATTCGCTTGGCAAACACCGCGGGGTCGGACCGAGCGAGGTTTCGAGAAATATTTCATTGAGCGACGATTCTGCGCGACCGAGTTCGTATCCCGCCAGGCTCGCGCGAAACTTCCAATTTAATTTTTCATTACGTCTCGTTGCCGGGATCACGACATGCACTCGGCAATAAAAGGGCAAATTGCGTTTCTCGACCCGGTCTCGATTACGTTTCTAATTAGCCGATCGTCGCGTAATGAATCGATGCAATTGTGCGCCGTTTGCACGGAGACGAGAAATCGACGAGATAGCAGAGAACGGGAGGGGGGCAACGATGTGTACTTTATTATTAGCCGCTTGATATTGTAACGAGGACGCCGGAAAGGTACGAAAGAAGGAGCTGCCCGATGCAAGACTACCTCGAGTTACCGTATCCGTAGCGCCACCGAATGTAGGTGGCTTCCATGCGAGTCCGAACTCGTCGCTCAGCAAGCACTCACCGATAATCCCAACAAATGCCCGACTCCCGTGCCCAAAAGATCGCGAGGTGCGGAATGCCCGAATAGCATTCCTTTGTAAAAGGCCGAAGATTCAAATAATTGCATCCCATACCAGGTCGCGATTTCTATCGATCGATGCTCGACGAGCTTGCGCCCAGTTCGATCGCTATTCGCGCTCAATTATCTTATTGGGGGCCCGATTAACTTCGATAAAAAGCAATCTACTGGCTAAGAGTTGCGCGTGGCGATATGTACATATGCAGATCATTCGTCACACGAAAAAATACCTCCCAACATTGATGAACGCAGAATAACAATAATAATAATAAATGCACGGAGTCGACGGAGCGTGGGAAAGGATTGATTCGGTCTTGTGGCAAACATTCGTTACCGTCGCTGCATCAATCTATGCCTATTGAGCCGATAAATTTATTATGGCTACGCTAATCGAGAAAGAGACGGAGACAGCGCGAATCAATCGGTATCAAAGAAAACGAACAAACAATAAGAGACTCGGAAAGTCCAGGGTACTAAGCTATTTGCTCGTTCGTCAAATTACGGGCGACTAAAACAGAGCGAGGTATGCGAAAAATAATCCGGAAAACTGTATAATAGAGCGTTTGTGACATTGAAGCGTAATATGTATATCTGCCTTTGTCTACCTGCGCCCACATGAGTTTTGTCAAGTATATATTCTTGTCGCGTTACGCGCGTTAGCTACGAAGGTCCACGCGGGCTCTTTGCCGCGCGACACGTTCTCACGGCTGATACGAGGGTTTCAGCACTCGCCGGAGTGAATGGGTTGCGTTAGGCGCGTGACTCTCGGATTAAACGATCGAATTGCTAATTGTTCTCGAGGTCCCCTGGCGTGTGCATACGTGCGTGGGAAGAGAAAAACGAGGCGCAAAAATACTTAATGTTTTATACATTAAACTCGACTGTATAACTGTTACGCTTCGATTAATTTTCTCGCGAATAGTACAAACAAGGTAGATACAATGGAATAAACGATATTTGGAGCAAGAACGCTGACACGCTCGGAAATCCAAGATAACCGGCATGCGAAAGCAACAGTTGCCAAGTTCAAGCGTACGTCACCGCGCTACCGCGTCACGCCGTTCTATTACCGAGCGATCGGGCGGGCGAATGGTTTGGTTCACGGCGACGATATACCGTAGTTATTATTGTAAGTTACTACGTGAGTTTTTCGTTAAACTGACCGTCTTGCCGGGGCTCTACCGAGCGACGATTGTCCTAAATCCATCGACATCACGGAAATCTCGTGCCTGCTGGATGCTGCGCGCTGCCCAACGCCAGACGCGCCCGGTCGACGGTCGCGCGCATGCGCGAGAATCCCGGCTCGTCACGCAGAGCGCGGATAGAAAACAGTGAGCGTGCTCGCGATGCATCAGTATCGCTGTCAACGCTTCGGGGGGTGCGCGCTCTGCGAGGCTGACCGACAGTACGAAAAGATTCGAAAACTCAGTTGCGCGTGACAATCACATTAACTTTTCTATCAAAGACAAATCATTCCACGATTCGTTAAGAAGCTAAATAAAGTTAGAAAGTTCTTCGGAGTTGAAGCAACAAGGAGAAATAAGACGAGAGGCAAAAGACGCATTGGAATAATTGTTTCTATGTCGGAAAATCTCGCGGATAACGAGATGAAGGCTACTTCAGCGGCGACGAAGATACAGGCGGGTTTTCGGGGCTACCGGGTGCGCAAGCAGTTGAGAGACACGAAACCGTCTCGCAACGAAGCGTTGACGTCGGACGTGACGGATGTGTCGACTTGCCCGGACGGACAAGAGCCGCGACGGGGATCGCTCGAGGAGAAATCGGCGACGAAGATACAGGCGGGAATACGCGGTTTTCTCGTGAGGAAGAGGCAGCAGGTCGCTCAGGCGGCGGCTACGAGAATTCAAGCGGGCTTTCGCGGCTTCAGGACGAGAAAAGCCCTCAAACAGAAGGGACAGTGATACGCTCGTTCGTTCTTCGAACAAAAAAACAAAGACTCATTATTATTATTATCGTTAGTACCGAGAGTGACGATGTGCGACGAATCATCGGTGGACTCGACTTTTTTCTACTTTCGAACGATTTTCCAGAAATTTTTCTTCTCGACGATCGTTGAGACCGCGCGTACCGCGGTCGAACTTTGAAATATAACTTTTCTCACAAACCCCGTGCGTTATCCATATTTTCGTACTGTTCTCGAAATCCACGATTTTCTCGATGCCGACCCGAAGATCGGCAAGCTCGTCGACGGCGATGTCGTCGCGCAAGAAATACCACGGGAAAGCAACCTTGGCGAGCCGACCGTACGTTCCTCGCGCGAAACACGTAAGATACGCTTTGTTTATCTCCGACTGCGTGCATGTGTAGACAAGCCAATCACGGCCGCGTGTTCGCGCCACGACCCGACTATCTTAGCGCGAAGCTCTTCGCGTGCATTTCGATAGCCGCACTATCTGATACTTTCATCTTCTTATGTTCCAATTAATTCCTCTTGTGATAAGCCTTGCAAAAGTGCACGCCAAAAATTCACGTCCGAAAAAAAATTCCGGATTTTTTTTTTTTCGATTGTTATTGCGATCCAATCGAAGAATATTGACGAATATTTTTAAAACGAAACATATCGAAAATTTTCAAGCTGCGGCGCAGAACTTCGAGACTGAGTAAAAAAATAATGACGGAAAGATCGCACCTATCAAATAATGATAACAATATTCATTGCTCGTAAACAATAATCAGCCTGATGAGAAATTCTTGCGACTGTACAGGATGTTTTCGATAGAGATGTCGCAAGAATCGACGATTTAAAGAACTATGATTATTTATAAGTGCAGCAACGCGATCTCTCAAATTCCGTTCTTAACGATGTTTGGCAAGCTGAGAATAACAAACCGAAACTTCCGGCGATTATAAAACATGATATCGGGGATATATTTTAATGATGGCAAAGATAAAGATCCGTCTGTACGAAAATATTTTGAAATAAGATTCAGAGTGAATTTTTTTTCAGATAAATCAAGCCAATGGAAACACAATCTCAAATGGACAGACAACGTTTTGAAAAAAATTATACGTATTCAGAAAAATTAACAATTTTTCATTTCGCTAATCCGATCGAAAATCGTCCAAATTTTTTTTAAATCTTCCGTTCGGCCGGAATTAACCGAAGTTCGAAGCGCTCGTTGCAAATCTTTATATTTTTTTATTTCAATAAATACCGTGTCATTGACCATGATGTAAAAATTAATCGATCCATTTTTCTACACAAAAAGAGCTTTTGTTTATGAATCAGATATACATTGAACAATTCTTTTTTCACTAGTAAATTGGCCTAACGATGAACAATTGTTTTGCAGTTTCGTCTCGAGGAAGCGAGGAGCTCGAAATTCTCTTGGTCGGTATTTAAACTACCGATGGCACTGATCCAGCTCGAGTCTCGGGCTTTCCGGCAGAGTCAACAGTTTCCTTGGCATCCGTCCTTGTCGGCCGACGGTTAACCGTGTATTCCGATCGACGCATCGTTCGTCCGACCCGATAACCCGATCGCGGGTCTTGACCAACGGAACCAATCGCAACGATCGATTCTCGACTATCGTCGAGCATCCCCGAATTTCGTTCAAACACTGTGTTGCAAAAGACTATAAGCGTGTACATAAGAATTCACCTGTTCTCCGATGGGATTTTTAAATAAAGTATCTTTAAGGCTTACAACTCATTTCGACGATGTGATTGCTGAGCGAAACTTTTGTAGCGTCGTAGACTAAGAAAAGAAAAAAAGGAAAACAATTATTTATCCAACTCTGTAAAGTTTTATCTCGTTCCCCTAAGAAAATAAAAATGATTAAACCGTATTTACTATAAAGTAACGCATTCATAAAAAACTGTGTCGTTTTCTCCAATACAGATTCGATCGCGTTGTTCCGATTATTATAATTACGAAAGCTCGGGATTGTATGGAAAGTTTTTTTTTAATGCAAGGCACTTCACGAGATTTTTAATGCGATCCGAAGTTCTAGTGTAATGAAAGTTTATCTACAAATAGCTCAAATGTTAGAACTGAAGACAAACAAAATGTGAATTATAAATAAAAAGTGAGATGAAAATTTGCGTAAAGTCGTCTTTAAATTTGCAAAAAATATACTTCGACATTTTTACGAATTTGCCTTGCATTGAAATATATATTTTTTTTAACAATCTCAAAGAAAATGACGAATTGTTCTTCGTTCGCATGTTGACTACCCCGCTGGTCGGAAATCACGACAGCGTTGAGAAAATTGCTTTAGTCCGAATTATTGTTATATTAATTTTTTCCGAAGGGAAATATTCATGTTCGTCGAAGAAGATGAAGACACATGGTGTACGTTTGATTGTTTATTGTTTAAAAATCGTCGATTCGTGGCACGAAAGCGCAAATAAAATGCGGAAGAGTTACAATAGAATGTAAGCAGACCATCGCATCGGGCGATCTGCATAGTCGCGTGCACATGACTCAGGACATTGACCCTCTTGACATTTCGTTGAAATTTTCATTATCTTTTCCACGCACAGCCTATGCGTAACACATCGAATTCACAGCGATTTCGGTGCGATGGACGGTGCAGACTTTTTACATTTTTAACATTAAATCACAATAATTCGAGTCATAAAAAATAAAAGCAATAGCACAAAATATAAGTAACACGAATATAATCGAAGCATCGTTTCACGCCCAATAAGTGAGACAACTCCCGCGAGAAGTGTCCCGTGGTTGACTAGTGCTCCGAAAATATCTACACTACAAGTCGTTACTCGAAATTTTTCAAAATCAATATGGCAAAAAAAAAGAGTACTCTTCATTCTGTTTAGTACCAACATTTTCGCGATTTTTCGCGTTACTTTACACAATTAAATAAAGACGACGACGAATGATAATGTCCGGAGAATCGTTTCTCAGGACCAAAATACTGAAAATCGTAATACAACGGGAATGCGTACGAAGAAACGAAGGAATTGGCTTGGAATGATGAATTCAATGATATGCCTAAATAGTCGTAAATTAAGAAATAAATATCGGCGACTCTTCAACGGCGGAAGCTAAAGTTGGCCTTTCGTCACGATTATCGTAGAATAAATGCATGTTTCGGTGGCTCTTTTTTTCGCGCGGCATCACAATAGACGGCTGGACGCCTAGTTATGTTTTTTTTTTCTTGTTCGATGAGATCTTGATCGGTTGTTTGTGTGGCTTTCGGTGGAGGGGACAATCTATTGTACGAGCTTGAATCGGTTGTTGTGAAGCGAGTCCCAATATCCGTCCATTCCGTCGTCGCGGGGCCGACAGATCTCGTCCAAGTTCGGGTCGGAGCACTTGTACGTGTCCGTGCTGCAGCCGGTGCACCTCTCGCATTGGCAACGCATTCCCTCGCCGCAGACGCCCTTAATGTCGTCGTTACCTCCGCAACTCTCGTTCGGACCCTGCAACATCCGACCTTTAATTTCGTTCCGATTCGCGCATATTCTCATTCCCGATAGACGAAGTTTCGCTTTCGTGAAAACATATTTTCAAAATTTTCACGTCGGGACACTAAAAATAGGTAAAAACGTCGTGAGACGCGGTTTAAAAAAAAATATCTGTATGATTTTTGCTGGCGCTCGAGATACGGCAATTTTTCAGATATTGGACTCAAATTTAAAGAATTTAACATTTTTAGAATTTCCCTAAAAAGACTGCTTGCGTTTTGATACGCACAATTTTTTTTTTTTTCGTATTTTAGAATTCAATTAAAGCATTAGGAAAACTGAAAATTTGATTTTTTCAATAGGAATTTGCATTATTTTTATTAACATTAAACAAACCTTGCGACACTCCCGAATACCGCAACCAACCGATATCGCGACACCGTAACGACAATTTCCGCACTCGCTGCCGCATCCCCTGCAGTCTCGTGGCTCGCTTTCGCGGATTCTTATGGACGGATAAGTCAGGCATCTGAGGAAATTGAGAACATTGCTACAATCTCACCAGTCGCGCACACGGTGTCGATCGAGAAACCAGGTTTTTCCGATGCTTTTCGAAGTGAATCGATTCGTTCGATGTGTTCTACTTACATGGGAATGATAGCGAGCAAAACGAACAAGCTGATAGTTCTAAAGGCCAGCATCTCGACTTGATTATCTGAAATACAAAAATTCTTTCACTGTTTTGTTCAAACCACGTTTTTTCCCAATCTCCCAAATTTTTTGCTGAAAAAAAAAATGTCATCAATTTGTTAATAACTTTTTGCCACAATTGTTATTAAAAAACAATATTCTCCGCAGGAGCCAAAAGTCTAATTCGTTTCTCCCGATAATATAACAATTTGTTAATAACTTTTCGGTACAATTGTTATTAAAAAACAATATTTTCAGCAGCAGCCAAAAGTCCAATTTGCTTCTCCCGATAATAAATAATTTCATCCGATCGTCTCAGAATGAACGAATAAATTGAATTTCCGATTTTTCTTCGTTTTTCCTCGCCTATCATTATTAATGGTCAAAGATTCTAAAATGTTGTGAATTCGACGAATGTTAAAGTTCAATTGAGCGAAACGCAACGATAAGATTAAAAAACGAGGAAAAAAAAGAAGAGAAATGCATTTATCATCTTATCACAATGCGGAGAGGTCCGCGAGTGAGAAAACGTGAAGCGAAGATAGTTGCGCGCACGGAAAGCTTTCGACGGTAGCGTTCGAGCGCCCGCGACTGTTAGCCGCGCCGCGGGATCGTTGCAGCTTTGAGAAGGTCATGGATCCCGCTCGGGAGTCGAAAAAAAAGTCTATGATAATTCGAGCGAAATGTTTCGCGTTCCCCGACGAGGATCGGGCGTTCCTCGCAATTCCGCAACAAAAATACCCGCAACGCTTTTTTTTTTATCGCCGATAAAACGACCCACGCCAAGTCGAATTCGTTAATTTCTTTGTTACCACAATCGCCGGTGATAAAAATTGAAAATCGTCGAGAAGAACGGAATCGTCTTTTTAATTAGCGAGACGCACGGAAAGAATAAAATCGCTACTTCACGCGCATCGATGCTAACTCAACTGTGCGAAGGACTAGGAAAAAAAATCGACTAGGACACATAAGAAAAAAACAAAAAGTAATTCCGATAAACCAGATGAGACACTCGAAGAGTCCGTATCCGTGCCCTCTCCCCCCGGGGCTTTCGCGAACGATAATGAAGTAAACAAAAATTAATTATATCACAATATAAATATCACTCGCACACTTTGCGTAATTTCTATTTTTACCTATTCTCTTCTTCGAGCACCAGTCACGGCGAAAAAACGTGTCTCGCAGTTTCCGCGAGTTGACGAGCTCTCGGTACGAAAAAGAAAAACAAATGTGTTCTCGTTTATTCGCCGAGTCGCATGTCGGATTGACCCAAAGACCGCATGATAGTCGCGACCGTGTGAGCGTTTTTTCGAAAGAAACTTCGAGCTGAGCCTTCGATACGCGCGAGACGAATGAAAAACAACACTCGACACCTTTTGAGAGACGGAAAGCGCGTCGATCGCGTCGGGGTCGCGCTCCAGGTTGCGGAGATAAACCGCGTCCGACGCCTCCCGTGAATCGCACGAAAGTGCTGGACCCGTTGGGACGGAAGACCCCGGAGCGCCCCGTCGCCCCCTCCCCCCGGCCTACCGTCTTCGTTCCCACTCGTTCGTTAAAAAAAGAAGAGCAAAAAATTCAAATGTATTGCATTGACACCACCGTGTGGGGGGGTCATCGCGCATAATGAACCGGCAACAAACAAATAAACTAATTCTCAATAATAGAACATGGGAAGGAACTTATCTCATCGCATATTGGTCAAATTTTAATTGGTCTCATTGCAATCGGTTATAAGTGGAATTTATGTCATTCGATATGGAAAAGCCGTCGTTTATCAAGCGCATGTTTGTGCATTCGCTAGCCACAACATGGTATCGATCATAGTGTAGTCGTAGCTTCCATTCGCGCATTTTTATTAATTTAACAAGCCGAGCAATCGTCGTTTTACGAGGTCTTCGCCACTTCGTATTATCCTCTTCAAATGAAGCATCTCCATTTAAAAATAACGCGTATTGATTTGACTTTCGAACTGTATCGTTGATTTTTTTCGAAGATTTTTCTCAAGTCAACGTTTGTTTGCGCAATATTGTAATATTGAAAATATGATCTAGTGGACTATCGAGCGAGGCCAAGAACCATTGATTGTAAACAGATGAAAGATAATGAACGAAAGAATTGCAATAAAAAGCGGTCGAGATAATGAAGAAAAGGTCGGAGGGCGTTGTTGTGTCGGCTATTTGGCGTCTTGCATTATTTCGCTCGCCGAATGAGCTTGGCACAAAGGCAATGCCGACGAGTTTTTTGTCTTCTCGACGCGGGAGCGGAGCTCTCGAAGTTTATGATCCTACGGTGTGTCTCGGACTGATTCACACTAAGGACGACGCGGATGTACGAAGGATCATACAATACGAACTGCCGGTGACCGAGAGCAGCGAACGCGCGATAGCGAAAGTCAAGCTAAATTGCTTGCGGCCGGTACTTGGATGGGTGACCGCTGTTTTTCCGTGTCCATGGCGAATGCGCGACAATGCGACCGAAGTCGGCTGACGCACGAAAAATGCGTAAAGAAGGGCCATAAAAGCCCGCAAGGGTATGATTTAGTACCCGCGAAAATAATGAGAAAAATAAGAATAATCTTCGGTGTGAAACGTATCTCCGCGCTCAATCGACTTTTCGACCTTGCGCGCGTATATTTTCCGTTCATACGCGAAAACAAGCTTCTAAATAAAAACTCGATCTGCGCGACGCGGAAATTTCGACGATCGATCACGATAAAACATTTCGGCATAGTAAGGGGGTCTCCTCGCTCCGCGGCGGCGAGCCGATTCACGAGTTTGCGGATGAATGGAGAAAAACAGTGGAGAGAGGGATGCTCGTGAACGGCGCGGCGCGTTTGCCGCGTGGCCGAAAAAACAGAACGCGCCACGCGACGGACTTTTCGCTCGTGAGATGTCTAATAATAGCGAACGAGTGTTTTTTGCGCGTTCCTCGACGACGACGCCGACGACTTTTCCGAGATCGGAAGTGAGAAAGGGGTGGGGGGCATCTGGCGTCGTTTTCATCTTCGTCGCTGCATCCACCAACCGTTGACCGCCCCTCGAGCCGCGGAACGACTTCACCGGGCCACGTCAGTCAGTTTCTCGCCAGTAACCGAACGTGTCGCGGATCCGACGATATCCCACACGTTTGTCTAGCGATAGAAATATTTTTCGAAAAACTCGCGATCGGTGCGACGATTCGGGCAATAAAATAGACGCGAGACAAGCAACGCTCGTCGACATATCTTTTTTCAACTGGGCGTCGGAATTCCTAAATTCGTAAGTCAAACTTTTCTATTTCTTTGTTCCGAGACTCGCGAGAAACGAAAATCCGTGCATTGTCCCGATTATTCCGGGCTGCGAGAATGAAATTCCGCCTTAAACGAATCGGACGAAGTGGCGATTCACGAGAATGGAAATCGCGAGCTTATTGCGCCCCCGAAAAATAAGAATGAACGTCAAGCTTACTCGTGCTTTGCGCTATATGCACACGCATGTATATATAGGTATAAAAAAACTCGTGAGCCCCCCACCGAGTGACTCATGTTTTGGCAACAAGACGCACAAGTGTTTACGGAGAAAGCTCGAGGCGCGCGCGAAAACGCGGGCAATCGTCGAGATTCCTTGCCCCCTCTCGGGAAATGGAACGAATATTCGACTTGTTGATACAGGAAAAGTCGCGAGCGATGCGTCGTCGGATCACGCGCTCGTCGAACGAAATGTGTTTGCCATCGCGAAAATCACAATGCCGTGGGTAGCGGAAAAAAGAAACGAGAAGATACACGATATATTTCTTTCTCCAACGCACTCTCGCGTGAAGGCGTAAACAAACGCACGGGTTAATATTCTCCCCGAGAACAAAGACGCGCTCGCGAGAACGATATTTTCGAAAACAATTCGGGCATATAAAAATATCCAACCGGAACTTGATCGTAGGTTTATTTACCGTTCCGGTCGAGACGAGAGTTTGTTGGCAGTCTCGAATGAAAACATGTTTCGCATCGCGTAGTCGCTCGCGTACAAAAAAATGAATTCTCCACAAAGAGAAAGTTGGTGAAGCTAGTTCGGTTGAGAAATGTGTCGATTTTCCTCGTCGGCCGATATTGGCGAAATATATGAGCATAAGCGCGATACGTTTGATTCGGCGAATTGTCTCGATTGTTGTTTATACGAGGACGAAAATACACCGCGGCCGCTCGGAAAGGCGGGCTTGCGGGGCGCGCCGTTGATTTCGTTCGTGCCAACGATGCGCGCTCGTCGCATTGACCGAGATTCGGAATGTTAATCGTCTCTGTTTGTTCGTTGCAGCGAGCACGAGAGTCTCAAAAAATGGGGATGATAACGCGAGTTAGAAGCCGAGTGAGGGCGAACTCGTTGACGATAGACAAAGAACGAACCGCTCAGAGCGTCTGCCTTCTGAGCGCCGTACTGCTGCTGCCCTATTGTCCGCGCGGGCCTCTGCCCCTGTTGCCGCCACCGGCGCCCGTTCTATACTCCGTTCTCGTTCTACCTGTCGTTCTCAGCGCTAACTACAGGTATCCCGTTTCGGCCCTCAAGACTCTATCCGAAGCGATAAAAGGTAAATATAATCGCGATTATCCACACTTTCGATATGGAAATCATTGTCTGCGTTTTGCGGGAAAGCTGGTCGGTACTCGAAGTCTTCATGTGCATTTCAAGGGCACGTATTTTTTTTAATGATTTTTGCGTATTCGTGTAATTTTGCGTAATAAAATTTAAAAAATCGGAGAAAATGCCAACAATATTGGATCTTGAAAACGTTATAAAAAGCGAGTGAAGTTATACTTGAAAAATGAAGTTATTGCAAGTAAACAATTCAACGCATTTCTCGTGCGATTTGAAGTTACGACATGTATGTTTATATAATATTTATTTGCGTGAACTCGTTTTTAAACACGCAAAAAATGTACTTGAGATAGTAGAATTCGAGCAAAGTACTTCGTGTAAATTTGATCGGAAGCGATTTTCGTGAACTTGGGCTCCAAGAAAATGGTATTCAAAAAACTTCGCCCAATACTGGGGAAAACGAGGCGGTGAATGGAAATCGTAATAATTGGCTCACCTTCTTTCGGCGTGCGGCGACGGGAAAAAAAAGGTGCGATCGTCGGTACGGAACGGTGATGGAAGAAAGCCCCGACGAGGTGAAAGTCCAGCCGAGTTCTAGGGGATGCACGTTACCGGAATGTGCTTTCAACGATGATGCCCCGATGTTTTATACCCCCACGGCCGACGTGAGATTCGCGATGAATGAATATCCCCCGTGGTTGCCATGCGGATAGTTCCCCTCTTTCCCCGTCTATAAATCCACCTGTCGATCTTGTCCATCGTTTTTACAGATTGTCGTGGGCACCGCGGACTGACGTCGATTAATATGCTAATGCGCTTCGCCCCGTTACGAAAAATCCGTGATGATCCGTCGCACTCGTCGATTATATTATCCTGAATTATCCGTCCGAGGCGAAAAGAGGGGGGGTTAATGTACGCCCCGATCGACTTTATAATACATCCTTTTCCACGCGCGGCAACACGAAAACGTGTCGAAAAATAAACGAGAATTAATGGCGCGACGTTCCCTTGCTAAGTGTAACAAGGCCGCGACGGCGACGACGAAGGGGGCTTTTATTCATGGCGAACCGTTAGAATATCCGCTATGCCGATCGGTCAATTATAGTTATCAATGAAACACTTCAAACGTGTATTGTCTCGATTGAAATTTCAGGAATAGCGAAAAAAGCATGGGTGCCGACGAGCCGGATTCTCCGACGACTCTACGCTCCGATCGATCGGGCCGAAAATCTTTATCTCAAGATGAAGAACATCTCCGTCATGATGAATCAGATCGTGTTCCTCGTACTGGCCGACAAAGTCCTCGTGCCGAATCAGAGAATCACCTGCCTCTACACCCTCATGTTCTACAACGTCATAGCCTATTGCGTTAGTTACATCAAGGAACTCGTCGAGAAGGAAGACTGGTCGCCCTATGTCACGCTTACCGAACGATCGCAAATCAAACATCTTGCCATGTCCGCGACGAAGATCGTACTCGAGTGGACCAAAGCGGTGACCTTCGCCGTCACCCTCACCTTCGTCCTTCTCGTTTTCGGCTTGGAGCAAGGATTGCAAAACTATCGGTCCGTCGGCCTTTCCTTCTACTTTTTTTTTTTTTTTTTTTTATTCATATTTTTCAATTTTATTCTTATATTTTTCAGGCCATCGACGCTCTATACGATCGTCACGTGGACATATTATTCCGCCACGGAGAAGGTCTTCGTCGACATGTTTCCCGGCATACTCTGCTTCCTCCAACTCGACACCCTCGAGAGCCTGGAGAATCTCTACGCCCCGGTGATACTCCGCAGCTTCACAATCCTCGTGTCCGCGCTGTTCAATCTCATACTCGTGCCGACCGCACCGTGGAAGTTTCTTCTCGCTTCCACTTATCTGAACGTTTTTCTCAGATCCAAAGAACTCTGGCAAAATTCGGCCTTCGCGCTCCGCGCCGAGCGACGAATACTCGAGCGTTACAGAAAAGCGACGAGCGAAGAGATCGAAAAATTCGACGACGTTTGCGCGGTCTGTCTGTTCGGAATGAAGAAGGCGCGAATAACGCCGTGTCATCATCTCTTTCACGCCGATTGTCTGAGACAGTGTCTCAAAACTAGCGACAAATGCCCAATGTGCAAGAGAGAATTCAAGTTCCACTAAGAACGCGTAATGTTTACTTTTTTTTTACCACCGAAATATTTTGCTATCGCGGAAAATTCGTCGAATACAAATAATCGAGTATTCCCGTATCTTAACGATTATTCTTCTCAGTAATATCGAAAAAAAACGAACGTTTATTCCTATATATTAGTCTTTACGTTACTGTGATAATTTCTTGTCCACTCGTCAAGCGCGCCGTAGATTTTACTCGTCGATTAAACTAGTCGCTATTTATTTTTCTTTTTTTTAATCGAACGATCGATGTTCCGAGTAGCATCGCAATCTCGCTAATGTCAATTTTCTCGCGTGTGGACTGTCGGTATTTTTTTTATGAAACCTATCGTATCGCAATATTATTAATAAATTGTAAGTAAGATAGTTATTTCGGTTGCCGGCCCAAACGTGAGATTCACAGAGAATTTCGACCAAGTCTCGAAGCGATAAAATTCCCATAAATTCAATGTCGGATGCCGAAAACATTGATAGAGCATAACATTACCGAAATTAGAGAAAAAAAATTGTTAAAAAAATCGCCCCGAAATTTTTTCGAATGAAAATATTCTGTTGTTTTCTGAATGCGTATAAATTTGTCTATAATTGAAATTCTTTTTGGATCCACCGTTTGGTCGAGCTTTACCGAAACGACTATTTTGACTGAGCCTCTATAGCTGGAATTCGATTATGTTTGTATACAAATGTATCGCTGTTTTTTTACCCGAACAATAAGAATCTATGAAAATACTTTTCGATGGATATTTATCTTAATCGCGTGCCCGACGTGTCCTGTGAACGAATCAAAATCGATGAGCGAGCCCATCTTCGGGCTCGTCGCCCGGTCGGTATGTTATCGACCGATGACGACTGTTCAACGTTTCGATGCGGTTCGAGCGTGCGCGACGAGCGCCGCAGCGCCCGTCCGCTAATACGATGAAATACACGGGCGCTCGCACAGTGCAGCGGCGCCAACCGCAGGTAAAAGGCACCGAAAGGATTACGTTCCCCGTGTCCTACGACGATGTCGAAACAGTGAGAAGTAAAATGTAAAAGAAAAATAAACGTTCGCGCAACGCCAAACAAACAAACAAATATCTGCAAACGAAAAGTCTTCGAGAGCCCGTGCTTTTTTTTTTATCGATATTTCGATGTGATTTATCAGTGAGAAATGTCAGAGCTCGATATTAAGGATATATTTGACACGAACAGGTTAGTATTCTTGCGACTTTCTCTTTTTTTCCCCTCTCTCGCTTTCCTCTTCTCTCGATATGATTTTGTCGTGAGAAAAAAGAAGTCTCGCGATTTCGAGCGAGCATCGTTGGAGTTGCGATGGCGATTATTCGCTCGCTCGCTTCGTCTATGACGGTCTCTCGTCTCGTCTTTGTTTTTCGACTGTCTTCGAGTGACCTTCGATTCGAACATAACCGCTAATTAGATCGATGATGACCTTTGTGTCTCGTTGAAATGCACTCGATCGTGCTTGGCGAAGATTTTGGTAGATTCTTCGTCGGTCCATCCTCGTCCACTCGGCTCTGTCGCTTCGATACTGCCGACACGCGAACGCTCCAAAAACCATTTTTTTTATATCCTTTTTGTTCTTACTCTATTAAACGCCTGCTCCATTTACAAGATAAAAATATGCACTGTCTAAAGTATAAGTAGCGATTAATCGCATGATTTTTTTCCTTTCGCCCTCTCTAAAAACAAAGTAAATATACAAATAAATGTTCAAGAATAGACGAAAACTCTGTAATGAAATATTGAAATACATAAATAACTTGCGTAGGTAAAAACGCAACGAATGAGTAAAAAAGGGCAATGGCGCGACTGTTATTTGTGTATTAGCGATCGTTTTGTAGCTAATGACGCAACAAAGTTGAAAGTGTGTCTCGCAAGGCTGAGCATTAGAGATCCGATATGCGCAAAGTGTGCCGCTTTGCACAATAATCTTTCCTGTGATTTTCCTAAATATTAAGTTGGAACGGTCAGCTTAACTGACGGTGATGGGCAAGTTGAATCGTTTATTCGACTCACAATAAAAAATATGGAACATAAATAAAAAAACTGCTCTAATGGAAGAAAGTCATGGAATTGGGTTCCCAAAACTATATGCAGTGGGAGCGCAACAAAGCGGATAAAAAAATGTGATGCAAAAAAGAAGTCATAATATTGAATTACTTTTCACTACTGGCCTGTTGCCGGCAAAAGTGTTCTTTCCAAGTATCGACTTATTGTTTCAATCTCGTTTCTTAAAAAAAAAATGTTCATGTTACAATTGTGCGAATCGATCGAGATCCATTCTCAATTGCCTCTCTTGACCTTCGATCTCATGAATCGAGGCAAATGGGGGAAAAAATATACGATTACTTTCAAGTTCCGAAATCTAAACATTTTCAGCTGCAATCTCCAAAAATCTAGGCAATTATGTCAGATTCCAAAAATGAAGATGTTTCCCTGCACTATTTTGAGCTAACGCGAGGTCTAAGATTCCAATAGATCCATCGAATACTCTGCCTTATTCTTATTGCTTCAACCCTTTGTAATAAGTCCTCTTTCCATGGAGTGATCAAGAACTCATTTCCTATTCTCTCTTCTTCTGACATAGCTTACACAACTGAACATTTCGTAATATCCAATTCTATGCCGCCCCGCTATTGTTATCCAAATTCACTTGAAGAGTTCTAAAATCTTTCATGAAACGTCCTGCATTAAAAAAAGATAATAGTATTACTTCAAATGTATATATGATAATGGCGTTACTTGTAGCCTATAAAAAATTCTGATTGTATTCGGTTTTTCAGAGTACCCGGCGACTGGAGAATTTTCTTTTTGATTCTCTACGCCCCGTTCGGTCTCGCCCTGTTCTTCGCGCGGTTAGCGCTCAGCGCCGTTCTCTGGCTCCTCGGATCCTTGCTTCCGGACAGTCGGCCGCTCCGTCAGTTTCTTCATCATGGATTGAGCCTGGCGCTCGGTATCGTCGTGAGGATAAATCCGGACGGCGAGCGGAGGGACAAAACGTCGCGAATCGTCATCGCGAACAGTATCTCGGCGCTGGATCACTTCACTCTGTACAAAGCGTCGGGGGCTTACACGCCGAGTCTGTGGGACTTGCCGGAGGCGCTCGGCGGCGCGTTGGGTCTGCGGAGAATGGACATGACCAGCAAGGACGTTCTCGTCCGCAACATTCAGCATTGTATCGCGACGTCGCGATGCGACATCGCGATACAGCCGGAATTCGGCGCCACTAACAGTCGCGTCGCTTTGCTCAAATTCAACTCGTGGCCGTTCGGCGTGCAACCTTGCGTACAGCCAGTCGCGTTGCAGGCCTGGCGACCCGATCTACTCGGGATCAATCTCACGTCGGTGTCCTCCACCTGGTGGACCGACGTTTTCTGGTTCATGTTCGTACCGTGCACGATATTCACCCTAACTTACACCAAGGTCAAGTCGAACGCCGATCAAGAGATGCTGGCTCGCGAGGTCGAGCGCGAGATCGCCGCGATGCTCGGCATTCGCACGAGCACCTTCACCGTCACCGACAAATTCGAGTACGAAAAGCGCTACATCATCGAGAATACGCAAACGAGATTGCGCACCGGACGATCGACGAATTCTCACGCCGCCGTCACGATGGAGATGCAGAGAATGGTGCGACAAGTGCGCGATGTTCTTCCATTCGTTCCGCGATACGTCATACAACGCGACTTGTGTGAGTATTCTTTTCGCCGAGGAGATACCTCGCGTTTCGCGTCGTTGCTACGAAATTCCACGCAATTCCATGACTCTTTCCTGTCTCTCGGCGGTCCCAAAAAATTCTCTGCAATTTCCCGGTCTCCCAGATTCGCCAGATTCGTAGCAACTGCGCTCGAGAGAAAACGAAGTTTCCCGGATAAATTTCTCCGGACTTATAAAATTTACGTTTTTTTCTGTTAACAGTGAAAACTGGAAACGTTGACATCACAGTTGCGAATTTGCTGGACGGCATCGTTACCTACACACCGGAGCAGAGAAGCGCGAATCCCGGAGCTTCGAGCACAATTGGAAATGTTCAACCGTTGCGCGACGACAATCCTTGCGAGAATCTATCGTTCGCCGAGAGAAAGGCACAGATGATCGCGGCGGCGAGGGAAAAGTATATTAAAAAACACGCTATTACAGATTGCTGACACGTTCTTTTTTTTTTTTTTTTTTTATTTCCACGGTATGTCTATAGAATTTAAGGTTCGGAAGTAATAAACAAACAATATATATATATACATATATACATATAAAGAAAAGAAAAAAAACGTCAGTGTCAGACACCAGTTTTACTGTTCATTTGAGTTCATTTAATCGATGATTCAAACTTCCTTTTCCATTAAAGATTCGTCTTCGTTTTTCTCAACGTTATGACTTCGCGGAAGATTACAAATATTTCGTTTTATTCGTAAAAATCGACGGAGCGTACTTGCAATTAAGCAAAAAAAAGCGAGAAATAGCACAAAAAATGTGATTGTCTTCGATTGTTCTGCAATCAAAATGGTAGAATAAAGCTAAAAGCGTTAATGATTTTTTTCAATGCTGTTCCGAATTTGTGAAAAGTTTGCGAATAAATTCGAACGAATTCTCGAACGCTTCTCCGAGACGCGATGAAATTCTCATCGCGAGGGTAAACGCGCTTTTTACGCGACCAGAAACGCTTTAGTAAGCGAAATTGCGGATGATGAGCCTATTAAATCACGACGACTTTGGTTTTGTAAAACGAAAAAAAAAAAAAAAAAAACTTTTTTTTAAGTCGTGCGGGATCGCAAAAAGTTTTGAAGTAAAAAAATCATAAAAACTAACGGGCGTAGCGCGCATTCGCTCGACGAGTTCTATTTTTTACGGTAGAGCGTTTCCAAAGTGAACATCTGGACGTTGCGTTTCTTCTGAAAGAAAAGAGAGTACGACATTTCTATTAGCGAAATGACAATTTTGGTCTTCAGCGTTCGGTTGAACCGCGACGGCGATTATTTTTTGTTAGTCCATCTCGTTTTTTCTCGAGGAAGAGTCGGTCGGTAATATATAGATATATCTCTCTCGATATAACGTCGATTATCGAACACTCGAGTTATCCCAGTGTCGACTCCCCCACCACCGCCTCGCCGCACACACTCTCTCTTCTTACCCCCTCCTCCCTCCAGCGTAGCAGGAGAATAGAATAATAGTTTCGCGTTAACCGCATCGCACGCGCGACTTTTTTTCATCCCAAAGTCACCTGCCACGTTCGCGCTATCGTCCGAGTTTGGGACAAACAGTTCTCGTGACGTATCTCCCACTATCGCCGCATAATCGTGCGATTGAGGCGTCGCTGGTGCGCCATGTGAAACTCAACGGAGCGAGAGATATTCCAGCGGTTCTCCGACGTCGGTTACCGAAATATCTCGCGTCCCGGCTGTTCGATTTTCATTATTTTTACTCTCGTTGTGTCATCGCCGTCTCCGCCGCTCCGCCACCAAAACAGTGTCCCAAATAAACGAGAATCGTAGCTCCGTCTCTTCGACGGTTCGAATCGTGAAAATACGGCGAAGGAAAGAACTTCGAGGACTTTGAGTCGTCGATGAAATCAAAAGTCCCAAACGTGTTGTGAAATATCGTTGTTACAATCGTATAATAATAATATGAAGTGTTGTTATCGCGTAGGTGTTAGTGGCGGCGGATTGGTGGGCGATATTACATTGTTGCTTCGCAAAGTGGGACGTGCTCGGCGGTACTGACAAGCGGAACTTAACGTCACGGGTATTGTAAACCTTATCTTCTTTCGCACTAGTTTCTCCTTCGATCTCTCACTACACGACGCTTGTCGAAAGTAACGCGGGGGCTAAGGAGAATAAACGATCTCGTTGGTGGGGTTACGATCACTTTTATTTGTGTTATCCGCTTCCGTGTTAGAACCGTGCTTCTCCCCATTGTCTGTCGCGCGCAAGGGTTTACGCGTATCGTGAATCTGCGGTAACTGCATCCGTGCTAACCTCCTGCATCGCTCACCGTGCACTGTCAGTCTCCTTTTACTTTTTAGGCGCCGCGCTCCGTTCTTGTCGCGATGAGCGACATTCATTGTGATCTTAACATTTCATTCATCTGTAAAAACAAAATAGATTGATAAATAAAAGAAACATCGAATTCATCGTTTTCAGCCGATTTTTTTGTACTCGCAAAAGTTGCCTTTTTTTCTGTACAATTTTCTTTGTTGTGAATTCTCGTAATGATCCATTGTTAAATTAGTTCTTGTGGAATTCGTTACAGCGTTCCGAATGGTGTCGTTCGTTGGGAGCGAATCCGGCAATCCGAGAATCGATGAGCTTCGGTGAAAGGTTTTGTTTTCTTGGGTAGAGGATAGACTCGTAAAGCTGAGGTTTCTCGACGAAACGCTGGACGAGGTTGTGGTTTTTACCGTCATGCGATACGAGTAAGTATTGTATAAAGTTATATTGCGTCGAAGCTAAAGTTTCAATGTAACAGAGCTTTTAATCGTGCAATTGGAGTTCCGAACCAAAGATTGATAGCCATTGTTGTTGATTTGTACCAAAATTGTATGACAGTAGATTTTTCACTCCATTTAAAAAAATGAAGACCTATTTCTTTTATTAAAAATAAACAATTGCATTATTAATTTTTTTTTATAAATTACTTTTTGTTATAAATTTTTTATATATTTATTGATTTTATAAACAAAATTTCTAACATTTCTTTTTTTATAAATATAAAATTTGTTTACAAATCGAATAAAAAAATTGGCATGTACAAATAAATCAAATTGCACAAGAAATTAACATTTTTCTCGTGCTCCCTATGCGAGCATCACATTATCAAATCGTTGATAACAATTTTTTTTAATCGACGGCATTCGAAAAAAAAAAAAAAATAGTTGATTTTATCCACAGTAGCCAGAAACATGTTTTGTGTTACAGGAACGAAAGCCAACGAGTCGACGAGCCCGCTGCCCGATCATTGGAGTGAGCAGCGATGAGAGAAAGCAGCGGAATTGCGATCGAAAAAGCCGCGAAATGAGTTGGTTGAGGAGCAGCCCGTTGCGGGCGAGCTTCGGCAAGCAGCAATCCCGAGATTCCCCGCCGAAAGATGCGGATCCGACCGCCTGTTACGATAGTTTTTGCAAGCATTGGCAGCAGACCCACGAGATCATAAGGAAAACAAGGGTAAACTCCGAATTAACATTCATATTTACCGTTTAATCATAAATACTTTCTCGTTCGATTCGGCCGAATCTCACATTTCCGAGGAAATTATTTCAGCCACCGAGAGGCGGCCCAACGCAGGACGAGATTCTTGGGGTAGTGAATCATGTCGATCAAATGGAAACTCTGTTGCTTCTGGAGCTGCGAAACGCAGCTACGCCGGATCAGCGTCATAATTCAACGCCGACTCACTCGCCTTGCCTGGAATATCTCTTAAGTGAAAATTTGCTCGACGCTCTGTTCGAATTGAGTACAAACGCGGGAAGGTAAATATTCCTATCCATCGGGTTCGAATCCACGTAAACGCGTTCTAATATTGACTAAATCCTTTTCGTTTTGCATTGTTTTTTTTCTCAAGGTACACGACAGTATTGCGTCTGAAGCAATTAAAACTTCACGAACTTCTGGTATCGCACAGCAGTGCTTTGCTCGCTCACGAGCCAGTCGCGAGGCCCGTGTTGAGGTTTTTGGAGGCATGCGCGAACGACATACTCGGATACGAGGTCGAGAAGAGGCTGATATCCTTGCTCAATCAGCTGTGCGTCGCGATAATGCAAAACATTGCCCTGCTCGATTTGTTCTTCCAGCCAAACGCGACCGGAAAAAACAAGTACGGACGTATAAAAAATTTCACCTTGGCCATTCTGTCCGTTCGGTCAATAAATCATGAAAGCTTCGACTTAATTCCGATTTATTGATATTTATTGTCGGTGTAAACGCAATTATTCACCTGAAATTCGACATAAAAGGTTATTTGTTGCGTTCAAGATTTATCATCTTCACGCTACTGGTGCCTCATATTCATCGCGAGGGACCCCTGGGACAGCAGGCTCGCGACGCGATGTTACTGTGCATGTCGCTGTCGAAAAAGAATGACGAATTGGGAGTCTACATTGCCGATTCATCGAACGTTTGTCCGGTGAGAAAAGACTACCGATCTCTTCCGTATCTCCGCGAAAAAGAAACCAAGATCGCTATTTTCATTGAGCCTATCACGTTACGAAGACGATAGACGAAGAACCGTTAGGGATTTCATGGATACTCGGTTAATTTTAGAATTCACTATTTTCCATGACCTTCTTCAATATTTCATGCGCGTACGGTGATGTTCATCTGGATGCCCGTTCGTTTTCCGCACAGGAAATCGTTCGCTCTCTACGTGACTGGAATATAACGAGCGTCGCGCGTAACAATGGTTTTTCGCACGACACTTAACGACTTCTCGCGTCTACGGTTCTCCGCTCGTTCACCGTAATGTAATTCTGCATACGCGTAATGCAGCAAAGTGTTATACTCGATAATTAACATGAAAATAATTTTGTAGTGGGAAAATTGTTTGTATGTGGCGGACGAACGTTTTGTGTCGGCGTTATCGTGCGAGCTGTGAGTCACGTAATTTTCTATCTAGTCGCCGCTAAGGACAATTCGCGCCTGTGCGTGCTACTTTTTCTTACGTATCGCACGAGCGTAATTATTTATGCAAGTGGGGCGGCAGCGATCTAGTCCCAGTCCGATTATCCGCGTGTTCGTGATATCCTGGTTTCTTCTTGATTTTTTCCGCTCTGTTGCTCCTGTCGATGCGCGGGCAACGGCGTCGTCGGCTTGGATAGAATTATCGTTAAGGTAGTACTTTTGGTACAGTCCGGCTAAATGAGAAATTCGCAGAGAATTTCGAACACTTCTTACCGCAATATAAATCTGGATAAAAAATTAGAGGCATATGGAAAAAACGCGATTTTGAATATGTAAGCAAAATTCGGAAAAAAATCACGTATTCAGAAGAATGGCCGTTTAATTTTCATTTGCTAAAAAACTCTATTTTTTTTCTCAATCCGTAATAAGTAATCGAAATCCAAATTGCGAATGTTTCGATCAATTTTCTTCTATCGCCTCCAGAAATGCGAAAAACGCATGGAAGTGCTCTTTCATTTTTCATTAAAATTCACATCGCGAGCGACTCGTTGCAATGCATTTTTTTTCTTTTTCTATTCCCAGGTTCTGGCAACGGGTCTGAGTGGACTCTACTCGGTTCTCCCAAGGAAATTATACATTGAAACGGACGATTGGCATCGATTGACGCCCGACGACGTGAACGACATACCCGAGCTCACACAGCTCATGGATTCTCTGGAATTTTGCAACGCCGTTGTTCAGGTCGCCCATCCGTTGGTACAGCGGCAGCTTCTCGAGTTTCTCTATCAAGGCTTCCTCGTGCCCGTAATGGGACCGGCGCTTCTTCAGGTAAACGAGCAAAAGACAATTTCTTTCACGTTCTCTTTTTTACAACGTTTTGGTTTGGTCGCTTCTTCGCGTAGAACGTATTGGCGACGCTCTTTTATAACTCTCTGTACGTTCTGTATGAATGTGATATCAAAAATAAGGGGTCGAAAAGAAAAATGTAAAAAATTCATTATCGTTGGGTTCTTTCACTCGTTATTTCTACACCCGTTTGTGTTGACTGCGTTGCCGTCTTCGGTTTTTCGCTGTTTTCCACACTTTTGAGAATTCATTTTACAAATGCTTTTTTTTTGTCACGAGTTCACACACGCCTATGGCTGCATTGTGCTTATGAACGTTGTTTCGACAATCATTCGAAGGGGCACCTCAATTTTTGAAGCACCAAATTCATCCACATTCGGCACTGACTTATTCTCACGCACCTCGAAATTTTCTTATTCTGTGTACCCGAAAAGCTTGTTTTATTTATCAAAACTTTTTGCAACGAACGATGCGCTCAAATAAATGCAGTCGAGATAATAGGAAATCGACGGTCGCTTTGAACGTGTCGTACGAATTGAATTAGAAATTTGCGCGCTTGGCAAACCGAACAGAGAACTGACCTGAACAGACGTAAAGATTGAATTGAATTGTCGCCGCTCAATTATAAAAATGTTGGTGGTGGCAAATCTTGAAACTTCGTAACGAGGCGACGTTAGAAAAGAGTCTCTTCGCGTCTCCACTGATCTTCGATGAAAATCTCTTACTCGTTCTCACTGTAAAGAACTCTGTGTAAAAAGTTTGACGAAAAAAAAAAATGTGTAAATAATAAATGTTTGTCGACAGTGCGAAGACAAAGAGTCGTTTTTCAACGTTGCCTTGTGAAATATATTTGTGATAATTTATTTACGATGTAAATTGACATTGTGGCTTGTGGTTGTCGGTGGCTGTCTGGTGACTCTTTATTTGCGCTCGTAGGATTCCCTCGGCTTGACACTAGATCAGCTAGATGCGCCGGACAATCGGGTTAGTATGTACATAAGAATACCACAATCTGACCTACACAGTCTTATTCTCAGCGTCTAACGCAACTACTAACCGCATACTTTCGAATCAATTCCTTACTGGTTGTTCAATAACTTCGTGTTCTAATAATTTTTCATGTATCCGGAATCGTTTAAAGACGCGCGAAGCGTGCACGAGATTTATTACCATTTAATTCATGGAATGCGAAAAAAAATCTTAATTGCTTTCACCGGCATTCTCGATCCGAATGCTTTAATCTATAATTTCTTGCAACGTTTTATTTTACAGAGCGCATAATTGCAACTAATTATTCCGTCTAATTGGCGATATAACGGCTTTGGCTCTAATGCTACAATGCTTTTGTATTGTTTTTTTTACATATTTGCTTGCTCGTTGTCAACACTGTTTTCTTTTTGTCGAGATCTCTCTTCTGTAATTAATGCGGAGGAGTGACGAAAAATGTGTGCTTGAGATTTAATTACTCTTTGTTCGTTTGTCTTAAAAAAAAATTATTCTGCAGACAACGGTGGAAGAACTCGTCTCGGCAACGGCGTACTTCGACTTGTTTCTTCGATCGGTCACCGAGCCCGGATTACTCCGATCGCTCGTCAGGTTTCTACTCGAGGACAATTACGACCAGTGCAGAATTCTCGACAGTCTCATACAGAGGATATCATCAAGATCGAGGGTACATTTTTTTTCGCCAATATGATCTTAAAAAAGCAGACAAAATGAAATAGTACATTACGATACGAGTGCCGAAAAAAATTCTCTCACGAGTATTGCAATTATGCGAGCTGAGAGAAAGATTTTCCGTCGAGAATCGTACAAAATTTTATTTGACAAGGTGTGAAACCGCGTTTCTCGCACCGAGTGAAATAAAAGAGTAGATTAATTTTTTTTGCGTTTGCGGCGCAATTAAAATGTTATGGAATGTTCGCAGTTGTGTATCGTAACGTTGGCACTGTTCGAGACGCTGGTCGATCTGAACTGCGAGGACGTGATGCTCGAGCTGTGTCTCGGAGCTCTGACGCCGTGTTCGCACGTGATGCTGTCCCAGCGCCGAAGGCTCCGCGACGTCGATCCGTTCGGTCGCGGTGCCGAAAAGTTTCTGTCTCTGACGCCGGCTTGTTGCGCGCCGTTCTCCACGAGCGGCGCGGCGTCGAGCGCCTCGAAGTCTCTGCCTCACGTGCCGTCGAACCTGCATCGACGGAGCTCAGCATCGAATTCTTCCAACGCCGCGAATCCCGCGGAGAGTTTCGCATCGCTTCCGTCACCGATAAACTACGGGACGAAGAACACGGAGAGTTTGTACGGCAATTATCACGCGTATCTCTACGACGCGAGGCAAAAAATGATCGCATGCCAGAACGCCTGTTCGAGCTGGTCGTGTCGTTACGACGGCGAGCCGCCCGGAGAGAGCAAGAACAGCAGCGGAAGCACGCCTGCCGACGAGAACGTTACGCTCGTCGAGCAAATGAATCTTTGGCGTATCGACAACGAGGACGCGAATTTCGCGAGGAACTCGAACCCGAAGAAGGAAATCATCGACTCGCCTCGACAATCGTCGACTTTCATAAACGAAACGTCGTCCACTTGCGAGAATAGTTCTGCGAACGCAGAGCGAAACGAATCGACGATCGAGGATCCGTCGGCGCCGAATATTCTCGACAATATAAAGTCTCTGCTGGAAGGAGACGAGGGCCTCGATGTGATACTGGCCGAGGTCAAGGAAACGATTGGAATTGAAAGAGACTGTCCGAACGGCGATGACAACGCGGTTCGCGCTCTCTCGGACGAGGAACGAGGTCGTCTTGAGGCCGATATCGCCGAATTGTTGCACGAAGATTTGGGAATGTCGAAGGCATCTCCGAATACCGCCGCGAACAGTCTCGGCGAGACCGAAGCCGCGAGTCACGGCGAGTCGCGGAGCTACGACAAACTTCGCGGTTTCGAGAGCGAAGTCGACGAATCGAACACGGCGATGAATTCGCTATTGTCGCTGGGCGAGAGTAGCGGCTACGAGAGTTTCGCTTTCAAGGGATCCTCGGAATCGACACCGGACAACGAGCACAGCGAGGATCGCACGAGCGAACACGAGGATAACAGCGGCGACAACCCGCGATTGGCCGTAATCGGTGAGGCCTCAACGGGAATCGACGAGACCGGCGTTAGAGTTGGAAATTTGTCGAACGACTCGAACGAAAGCGAACTCGCGGAATCGGCTATTTCGTCGCCCGACACGACGAATCAACTGTACATCGGTCGACAAGATATATTCAATGGAAAACCGAACGTTGGCATTTTTCTGGATGTTCTCTTGAGAAAATTGGAATGCATGACGAGCAATAACGTTTACGTCAATCTTCACCTCACAGGACTGATAAGCCGTCTCGCTATTTATCCACAACCGCTGCTGCAATCGTTTTTACTTAATCACTCGTTGGTCTTCCAACCGAGCATCAGATCGCTTTTCCAGGTAAGTGAGGAGAAAAAAATGCTGACAAACCTATGCAGTCTCAAAGCTTACACACGATTCGTTTAATCAGGTTCTGGCATTGCTGAAGCACAAGATAGATCAGTATTTATCGAAGATCGAGGATCTCGATCAGTTGGTCGAACAGGCGAGAACTTTCCTCATTGGTCGCGAGGACAGGCTCGTCAACGCGAGGAAGAACGCTCTGGAGGCTGCGGCGCATTCGCCACAGATGAAACGAAACGTATCTGCCGGCGAACCCTTTTCGAGAAGTAATAAATCAAATGGATTTAGTTTAGATATATACCTTTTTTTATTGTTCTTTTACGCTGAATCTTTGAATGAAACTCTTTCTTCGTGGTGAATAATCTTGGCTTCTTTCTTTCAATGCTGCTTTTAACTCGCAAGTGATCAAGCGCTGTAGGTATTAAAAATGATGATAGGCGCGAATTTTTAATGAACAAGGTGAAATTAGTCATAATTTATTCCTGACGATTATGCTGACTTTATAGGCGAACCCAAACGAAGAAGCTTGCTGGGACAGGTGTTCGATTGGTCCGGCGGAAGTTCCGGAGCTAACAGCCTCAGAAGCTCTATAGCACAAAAATTCGGCATGAAGGAAGAGCTCTTGGAAGTTATTGACAACGGCTCTGGCTACAGGTGCGATAAATTTATTTAATTGATCATATAAATATACAAACTCAAGGCACCCACTTCTCAAGGCTTTGTACCAAAAAATGCAATGTAATCCTTTTTTTGGAATTCGAAATCATTCGCAAAATTCTTTTCGGTTCCAAAAAATGTTTTGTGTCTGCAATAGAAGTGTAAAATGATTCCAGCGACGCGTTAAGTTTAATTTTTATGATCAATTTTACAGATATTATCCGAAGACAGCTTGGGAATCGCCGAAGGACGTTAGCCCGGCGCAAAACGTTGTTCTGTGCGCGGTGGTGATGGACGAATGGCTGAAGGAATTGGCCGCTATAGCTCAGGAACACGCGATCCTGTCTCTGACCGAGAGGCCGGAATTTAGAGTTTGAAGGCTACGTCGATGGATCACTCGAAAAATCGTGAAAAAAAAACGCCGCGAGATCAGTACAAAGTTAAACAAAACGTGGAAGACTTCTATGTAGGTGCATTGTTTTGCCAACCCGAATTTTTGCCAACAAGATATTTGACGTTTCGGAAAAACGCTGAGAACAGAAATCGCGCGTTATTGTTGAACAGAGTTTACTCGTTCTCGCACTCCTTTCCGAAAGGTAATCTCCGAGAATATTGGATTACGATTTTTGTTCCAATGTTCGAGTTTAAGTGTCGAGGGAGGATTTCCGAGCTCAACCTAATATTTACGTTGTTCGGCAAAAAAAATAACGTACTATGCACTTTTTTTTCAACCGCTTGACCGGCTCTTCCAAGGTGACAAATTTTATTCGGAATTTTTTTTTCTCGGCTCCTCCCTCGAGAAAAAAATCAATTAAACGTGAAGCGTTTTCAGTAAATTTTTTGTAATTAACAAAATCGAGCTTACGTCCACCCATTGTAATGACATGGTACAATTCGATATATTAAGCCAGACGTGCGCGAGAATAATCAATCGTGACGAGCTTCGTGATGAATTTTTTTAACCGGAATCGTTCAAAGTGCAATATACACATAGTTATCCTAAATAGTTTATTTAAAAGGAAAGACAGAAATCGAAGAAAACGAAAATCATGATGTTTTAACAGTCTAAATGCTGATCGACGATATTTATTCTAATCGTTCCTAACACGTCGAATATCTCGCCAATGTCCAGGGAACAATTGTAAAAAAATATATATATATAAATATATATATATATACAGGACGGTAATCGTCGAATTACCGTCCAATTTTTATTTCGCGCCTAGTCCTTGCCAATGGAATGCAACGCGATTATTAATTTGTTTCTATTATTGTTTTTTTATTTTACAATACGACCTTTCGAACATTTTTCGTTTGAGCTAGCTATAGAAAAAAAAATTATGTCCCACGATCGTAGTCGCTCTAATGCGAAAGTATTTTGCGACAACGGAGAATAAGATACGATATCAAGATTTTTAGTGAAATATGGGAAAGAAGGCAAAGGATGAATCACTCGGTCGATCGATCGCCGTTCGAAGCGAACGAGAAATGTTACCAGCCCGTAGACGAAGTAATATAATTTAAATAAATACGTCCATTGCGCGCGAAAGCCGAAAGAAAAAATGTGATCGTCGGACAACGACCCGTGTAAATAGAGAGATACGCGATATAGTAAAATAATGAAGAAAACAATAGGGAATGGAAGAAAAAAATAATAGCTTGACTTAAATCGCACCGATCGGTTAGATTAGCTCGACGCTAAGAAACGACTTCCCGTTTTATTAGCTAGCGACTTTGTACTTAGAGCGACGCAAGATTATCCGACAATTGTCTTGAAGCTTCCCGATAGTTGGAAGATTAAAAATCACGTATTAATTACCATGAATTTAGAAAAATTTGCTCAAGACAATTACAAACTCTGAAAAAAAAACAAGCGTATGCTAAAAAATTATGAAACGAATTGAAGAGAGGAAAAAAAGTATGTAATTTAGACGTAGTATTTAGGCGGTACAATGGATATAATGATAAAAGAGTTTTTCTGTACATGATCTGTAACATAGAATACGGGATCACGTTGTTATGCATAATTAACATATACGGACCGCTGAATAAAGTACAACGTTTATTCAGAATTTTTGAATTTGTTTGTTCAATAGAAGTTTGAAAAAAAACATTACTCGCAGAGATAGGAAACATTTTTTTCTGTTCGATCGCACTCATTAATTAATTCTCATTAATTTGTTTATAACAATTTCGGTATTATTGTGTAAAAATAATATTTTCAGTAACTTCTGCATGCCCGATTTTTTATCCCATTTTTCTCCTCTTGGAACTCGTTCGAAATTCTGTGAATCTCGATTGATCGAATTGCGTTGAATGCGCATTGAACGTGATTGAAAATAGTTATATCTGCGTGAGAAAGCACTCGATCTAGATTCAATAATAAAAACTCCGGAATTTGCAAAAAAAGGTTCTTCTTTCTACATCCTGTAAAAGCTAGTATTAAAAAAATCGCCGGCGTTAGAATTCCGACGCGATGAAGCGTGTCGAATTGCGAGTAATGCATGCACGGAAGTGTATCAGTCGCGTTATCAATGCGTATGCACGCAACGTATTACGTGCACGTGGGAAAGAAGCGTCGCGGGTGGTGGTCAACGACCATCTCGCCGCATCGCGCCGCCGCCTCTCTGTCACCGCTGTTGCACTATATCTATCTCTAGCGCGTAAAAGCCCCCGCGAGCGTTTCCTGCCCGCCGCTGCCGCCGCCGCTCTCGTGTCGTCGTTTTTGTTACACCGCGGATATCAAACACACAGCCATATTGGACAGTTTGACATTTGCAGGGCGGAGTTTACGGGTGTTTGTTTCGCGAAGTTTTTCACGCTCCGCTTCGATCCTTCGTGGCCGTGAATAGATCGCCGGCGAAGGAACCCGCTCCAGGGTACGTGGCTTCGATCCTCAATTACGTCTAATCGAATTAACGTCGCGAATGACGCATTCGCCGCTTACGTCCCTTTCTCACAAGGAATTCGAACGCATAACCTACAAACGCGAAGGAATTTGAAGTTTCGGAGTTTGTTTTCGATGCGAATTGTTTTATAATAATACGAAGAACTTTTTTTTTTTGTTTCTTCAGATCTATTGCGTTAGTCGGCTTACGATATTTTGTAGGATTCGAAATTTCGATTGGGATGAAACTCGAAATATCGTCGACCTCTGACTCATATTCTTGTTGAGTGTATAATTTTTTTTCTGTCGATTAACAGCTTAGGCGTGCGAATTATTATGGTTTATGAAACCGTCGTTAGAAAGTATCGATCATCGCGTGACATGTTTCAATCGTCGATGGAACCAAAGAATATTTAGTTATTTATTTATTCGTCAACAAGAAATGTGTAGAGAATAAAAATGTTTGGTGTTACTTTTACTTTGAGTTTGTAGTTTTTGCGGCTTGTTTCATTTTGTTTATATCGTTGGATCATTTTTGCCACGAATCTTTGAAATACAGTTCGTTTATAGCCGTCAGCTTATCCCGTTTGTTGACGGACGTAGAAACTTGAGACTCGCTCTTTCGAGTTTCCTACAGTGTAGGAAAACCAAACCAAAGCCGAATTTCCATCCTTCCGACGCCTTAGTTTGAATTCTCAAGTATAAACCCACAGAGTATAATATCTGGAACGTATTGTAGTAGTCGGAGCGGCACTTCCGAGAAAATGTGAAACTCCGGGAGAATTTTGAGAGTTTCTCAATTGGGCAAAAACCTGAAAGAAAATCACGCATATGAAAGGTGTTCGAAACATTGATTTTGCGTAAAAACAATTCCAAAAAGTTATTGACAAATTGATGAAAAAACAAAACTTGTTTAATAGATTACCCGGTGACCCAACTTCTATTTTGCACGAAAATGATTTGTTATCGTATCCAAATATGTATGAATTTTTTGAGAATGTTTTTCTACTTTTCGAAATGTGTTGAAAATGATTTTTCACACATTTTTCAAAATGGACGAAAACCGACTTTTCAAAATCAAGAATAAATTCTGAAAAAGTTCGTATGTAATAATAAAAATTAACAGTTCGTTAAAAATGACGAGTATGGGCAAAGGAATAGAACAGGCCTTAAACAATTACACAGAAACTATCCAAAGTTGTTGAAAAAAACATTTTAAAAAACCATTTACTGGGAGTCCCATTGAAATGATCTGAATATCATTTCCTTACAGTAAAAGTAATTTGAACGAATAATGTGATAGTGTTTTGTAGAGATTATTTCATTTACTTGGTAATTTATTTATTACTTATTTAATTTATTTCATGGATTTATCTATTTAATGATATCCCCATCATTCGATTAACTAAAAAATATGAGAAATGACGTTCATATTTCATGGATTTCCAAAGTAATGAATTTTTCAAATGATTCTCATTATTCGCGTTTATCAATCCTCGCAGGCTTCGGGACGGCGCGATAATGACGGCGGATAAGGTAACACTGGGCGACGCATTGTCCAACGTCGATGTCTTGGACGAATTCACTTTGCCCGACGAACAGCCGTGCATAGAGGCGCAGCCCTGTTCCGTCGTTTACCAAGCGAATTTCGACACAAACTTCGAGGACAGAAATGGCTTCGTCACCGGAATCGCGAAATACATTGAAGAAGCAACGGTTCACGCTAGCTTGGTAAACTTTACGACGATCGTTGTTCGAGAATAATGATTGACCTTGAAATTTCGATGTAAAAAAGAATCATTGAACTTGCAGAATGAACTGCTTGAGGAGGGACTGGAGCACGCGGTGATGCTCTACACGTGGCGATGTTGCTCGCGCGCAATCCCCCAACCGAAGTCCAACGAGCAGCCGAACAGAGTCGAAATTTACGAGAAAACCGTCGAAGTTTTGGCACCGGAAGTGAACAAGTTGCTAAACTTTATGTACTTTCAGGTAAACCGCAAAAACGTTACAATACTTCTAATTCTATTTTTATCTTTTTATTCCCAGCGTTGGAAAGAAATAGATAAACAAATTTCGAACGGTGTCTTACAGAGAAAAGCAATCGAACGTTTCTCCGCGGAGGTGAAGCGTCTCTGCCACCACGAGAAGAGGAAGGACTTCGTTTCCGAAGCTTACCTCCTGACGCTGGGAAAGTTCATAAACATGTTCGCCGTCCTCGACGAACTGAAGAACATGAAATCCAGTGTGAAGAACGATTATTCGACGTACAGAAGGTACGATTTCTCAGGAATCCATCGAAGGAGCGGAATTTACTGATGTTTCATTGATAATTTCAGAGCGGCCCAATTTCTCAAAGTAATGTCCGACTCCCAGACCCTCCAGGAGTCGCAGAATCTCTCGATGTTCCTCGCGACGCAGAACAAGATTCGCGACACCGTCAAGGAGAATCTCGAAAAGATTCACGGTTACGAGGAGCTTCTCGCCGACGTCGTTAACATCTGCGTTCACATGTTCGAGACGAAGATGTATTTGACGCCGAACGAGAAGCACATGCTCGTCAAAGTGATGGGTTTCGGTCTCTTTCTGATGGACAGCGAATTGTGCAACATAAACAAGCTCGATCAGAAGAAAAAATTGAAACTCGACAGGATCGACCGCATATTCAAGAATCTCGAGGTCGTGCCGCTATTCGGCGACATGCAGATAGCGCCGTTTAATTATATCAAGAGATCGAAGCACTTCGAGGCCTCGCGCTGGCCGTTGTCGGCGTCGTCGAACAGCATGAGCCCGCAGGCCGATCTGATGGTTCATCTGCCCCAGATACGCGAGGATCACGTCAAGTATATCAGCGAATTGGCGCGATACAGCAACGAGGTTACGACGACTTACAAGGAGTGCGGTAGCGATACGGAAAATCGCGAAACCGCGGAATTGGCGCTGAGAGGATTGCAATTGTTGTCGCAGTGGACGAGCGTCGTTACGGAACTCTACAGCTGGAAGCTCCTTCATCCAACGGATCATCACATGAACAAAGAATGCCCGCAGGAAGCCGAGGAGTACGAGAGGGTCGGTTTTCGATGCTTTTCCAGTTTCCATTTTTTTTTTCTCGTTTTATTTCCTTATCATTCGATTAATGACTCGTGATTGTGTCGTTCACAGGCGACGCGTTACAATTACACGGACGAGGAGAAATTCGCGTTGATCGAGGTGATCGCCATGATAAAGGGTCTTCAAGTGCTGATGGCGCGAATGGAAACCGTCTTCATCGACGCTATACGACGAAATATTTACGCCGAATTGCAGGACTTTGTCCAACTGATACTTCGCGAGCCGCTGAGAAAGGCTATTAAGAACAAGAAAGATTTGATCAGAAGGTTCGTCGAATTCTTTTTTTCTGTCTTGGCTGTTCCTGATATTTGAACGTGCAGAGACTATGAATTTTATCTCGATTCACGCAGTATAATCGTGTCCGTGAGAGAGACTTGCGCCGACTGGCATTTCGGCGTCGAACCACTGAGCGATCCAGCGTTGAAGGGAAAGAAAGATCCGGATAACGGATTTGGCATCAAAGTGCCGAGGAGAAACGTCGGTAAGTTTCAGTTTCATATTCGAAGATTCGTTCAAAGATATCCGACAATTATCCTCATCGGAAGTCGTTTTGATACTGAATTTTATTCCGCTTGCGATGTAAAAACGATCCAGTCCTAAAATCGAACGTCGTTTAAATTCGCAGGTCCATCGTCCACGCAACTTTACATGGTTCGCACGATGTTGGAGTCACTGATAGCCGACAAGAGTGGCGGTAAACGCACACTGAGAAAAGATATCGACGGACAATATCTCGTCCAAATCGATCAATTTCACAAAACGAGCTTCTACTGGAGTTACTTATTGAACTTCAGTGGTGAGAATTTTTCTTCGTCATTTATCGGCAAGCGACCTCATCAATCGATCTAATTTAATTTTTACATTCTTTTTCCTTCGACAGAATCATTGCAAAGGTGTTGCGATCTGTCGCAGCTCTGGTATCGCGAATTTTACTTGGAAATGACGATGGGTCGCAAGATACAGGTAAACATTATTCGTTACAATTTTTTTTTCCGGGAGAATATAAATCCGATGATATTTCTGGAAAAGCGAAAAAAACTGTATGGGCCGAAAATTTCCGAGAGTCACAAATTCGTGTTCACAAACGATACGCGTCGTAGACAAAAAGTGATAATAATAAGTGCTCGGGATCGACGAATTTTTGGAGGAAGGACGAAAGTTCGCACGTGTTATTTGTAATTGATTTCATGACTAGAAATGCCAAGTGCGCCACCAGCACAACGAGGAGTGCAGCGACTTGATCACCATGGAGAAACGCATTCAGGTACAACGTCGTGGCTCGTCGCCAAAAAACAAAGCTATCCAATTACAGTCCGTTCGCCGCTCTGTGTTGTTGCTGTTCTTTTGTGTTTCGTAGCGCTAATTAGAGTTTTACGTTTTCGCAGCGAATTCGACTAGATCGATCGGCACGCACTCGAGTTACCATCGAAGGTTCGATGGCAAAGAGAATTCATTAGTTTTCTATCTATCAACGATTCCGTCATTATAAATTCATCGAACATCCAAACCAATCAAAGGAACTCGGATAAAAATGTTCCTTTTTTCATTCAAATATCCTTTTGTTAAAAAAAAATCGATGTTGACATTATTTTTGTTTTCGGAGAAGATTCAATCAAGTGCGATTCCGTGCGGATAGTTGAATTCGATGATTATTGCACGTTTGTGGGAATATCTTGTGTGGCAATTTCTGACAAAATATTTCAACGAATCCCGCGCAAAGGCCGTTTGAACTGCACAAATTCACACTCTTTTTTTTGTTTTCGTTGCCCTGATTTTTAATGCTTGTGGTCGCATTCTTCTTGTGTATAGCGTGCAGTGAAGGATTTCCGCGATGGAAATTCATCGTGGAAAAGAGTGGGATAAATCGAGCATTTCCGTCTATCCCGACAGATTTGTATCCCGTGTAGCAGCTTGGCTCTCCCCCGTCTGTAAATTTGTTGATCCTTCGCAACCCGTCGTTTCCCCGGAAGTTTGATAATACACGAATCAAGTAGTAGCGCAATTATATTACCAGTATCGTTTCAACTAACATAACGCTGGGCACTGATCGTCGTCCTCGTCTTCGTCGTCGCTAATTCTCGACGATCGCGTGTTACAGTTTCCGATCGAGATGTCGATGCCTTGGATTCTCACCGATCACATCCTGCGAAGCAAAGAACCGTCGATGATGGAGTAAGTTGTTCCTGTGATTCGCAGAAAATTGTTCGAATCGACAGAACAAGAAGAGCCGATTAACTAATTCGATCGTCGAAATTCCAGATACGTTCTCTACCCTCTCGACTTGTACAACGACAGTGCGCTGTACGCTCTGACGATATTCCGCAAGCAATTCCTCTACGACGAGGTCGAGGCCGAGGTGAATCTGTGCTTCGATCAATTCGTCTACAAGCTCAGCGAGCAGATATTCGCTCACTACAAACAATTGGCCGCGAGCATACTTCTCGACAAGAGATTTCGCGTCGAGTGCGTCGCGCTCGGGGCGTATTTGTTGCCATATCCGCGCGCCAACAGGTACGAAACTCTGCTGAAGCAGAGACACGTACAGCTTTTGGGAAGAAGCATCGATCTTAACAAACTCATCACCCAACGCATCAATGCTGATATGCAGAAATCTCTCGATTTGGCTATCAGCAAATTCGAATCCGGCGATATCACCGGCGTTGTGGTGAGTTTTTTGCGTCGATCGTCGTCACTTTTGGTTCCTGAACGACGAAATGTTGAAAACTCTCTTTCGCGACGGTTGCGGAGGTTTTACCTTTACAATAAAAAGAAGGGTTTTTGAGGATCTTTGATTTCGCAGGAACTCGATGGCCTGCTCCAAGTGAATCGCTTGACGCACAAGCTTCTGAGCAAGTGGCTCGCGTTGGACGAGTACGACGCAATGTTCCGCGAAGCCAATCACAACGTTCTCGCGCCCTACGGCCGTATAACTCTTCATGTATTCTGGGAGCTCAATTACGACTTCTTGCCGAATTATTGCTACAATGCCGCGACAAACAGGTGAGACTTCAGAAGAAAAATAATGTCAACTAATAATTTAATTAAAATATATTATTTTTACATTTAAACAACAACAATTCAATTGCAGTTTTCATAGTATTCTTTTTTTTAATCAAAATTGTAGAAAAAAAAAGAGACGAATCTCTATAGAGCCTTCTTCATGAGAAAAGAACAATTAATTAATGAATTTCTTTTCCGAAATCGAAACTGCTGGGTAATCCGAATAATTTTGTTTTCTGTCGCGACAGATTCGTAAAGTGTCGAGGTTTGCAATTCGTTCAGCCGGTCCAGCGGGACAAGCCGCCGCAGATGTCTCATCACTATCTGTGGGGCAGCAAGCAATTGAATTTGTCCTACAGCACGCAATACGGACAGTACACGGGTTTCGTCGGTCCATATCATTTCCGCACGATGTGCAAGCTCCTCGGTTATCAGGGCATCGCCGTCGTGATGGAGGAACTCTTGAAGATCGTGAAGTCTCTCATACAAGGCAGTTTGCTGCAGTTCACGAAGACTCTCATGGAAGCTATGCCGAAGGTTTGCAAACTGCCGCGTTACGATTACGGCTCGCCGGGCGTGTTGGGCTACTATCACGCGCAATTGAACGACATCGTTCAGTATCCGGACGCGAAGACCGAGCTGTTTCACAATTTTCGCGAATTCGGCAACACGATATTGTTCTGCTTGCTGATGGAGCAAGCGCTCTCGCAGGAGGAAGTTTGCGATCTGATGCACGCGGCGCCATTCCAGAATATACTCCCGAGGCCCCACTGCAAAGGTGAATCATCTTATTTTTCGTCTTCTTTTTACTTCTACGTAATCATCGAATCCTTGTATTAATATTATTTTATCAAACGTCGAGCAGAGGGCGAAAAACCGGAAACTAAACAGAAGAGACTGGAAGCGAAATACGCGGCTCTTCAGATTGTTCCAAACGTCGACAAACTCGGAACGGCGAAGGTGAGTTCACGAGTTTCTCAACGATTTCGTTATTAACGCGATGAATACGAGTTTTTTATCGCATGTACATTTTTCAGCAAGCGATGATCGCGAGAGAGGGAGACTTGTTAACGCGCGAGCGCCTGTGCTGCGGACTATCGATATTCGAAGTGGTACTCAGCAGATTGCGAAGCTTTCTCGATGACCCGATATGGGTCGGTCCACCGCCCGCTAACGGTGTCATGAACATCGACGAGTGTACGGAATTTCACAGGCTCTGGAGCGCTTTGCAATTCGTCTACTGCATTCCAGTCGGTGACACCGAATTTACGGTCGAGTATGTCGTTTTTTGTTCCGTTCGATCACAATCGCAACAAGTCATGGCAGAATTATTCAATGAATACTAACAATAATAATAATAATAATAATAATAGTAATTATTATTATTATTAAATAATTAAAAAAGCCGAAGATTGAATTATTGCGCTGGCAACAAGGAAAATTGGATTATCATAGTTATTGATTCGATCGTTTCCACAGAGAATTATTCGGCGAAGGATTGCACTGGGCAGGCTGCGCGATGGTCGTTCTTCTCGGTCAGCAAAGAAGGTTCGAGGCTCTCGATTTTTGCTACCACATTCTTCGCGTTCAGCGTGTCGACGGCAAAGACGAGAACGTCAAAGGGATCGTACGTATTATATCGAAACGACAAAAGTCATTCGAAGTCACGAAAATTCTAATCGTATTCGTAATCGTTCGTTGCAGCATTTGAAGAGAATGGTCGACCGCATCAGGCGCTTTCAGGTATTGAATTCCCAGATCTTCGCGGTACTGAACAAATATCTCAAGAGCGGCGACAGCGACGCGACGAGCGTCGAACACGTGCGATGCTTCCCACCGCCGATTCATCCGTCTCTCGCGCATTCCCAGCCGCAGCATTATCACGCGCCCGAGTATCTACGCCAAATGAATCATCAATAAGTCCCGGGACAATTCTTTGCTTCTGTTTTCTTTTTCTTTTCGTACGACTTTCATCTGCGCAAAGAACTTGCAACGTCGCGACGTCGGTGATTTGACGATCATCGACGAATGTATTATTGTTTTTTCATAAACGCGCCTTTCTTGAAGATCGATCATTCGAAGGAACGATTCAGTATCGTTCATAGTGTAATTAATTTTCACTCGCGCATTTTAACGAACACGAAGCTGTCCCCGTCGTTGAAGATCGAAGCTGGTCGAGTATCAAAAACAGAAGAACGAAAAAGTGAAAAAACGACTGAGCGATCTTCGGGCTCGCGCGACAAGCGTTCAATATCCATCGTACAAAGTATCTTTATTTCTTATTGTTTAGTTGCTAAAAGACAACAAATTAAAAGGCTAAGATAATTCGACGTTTCGCGAAAGGCGAAAGCGGAGTTCATCCAAATATCAGTCGAGTTCGCGCGGTGTTTAATAGTATTTAATTTTAATAGAACTCGCAAATATTGTATTCGCGAGTCGAACTCTTTCGTTGCGTCGCCGACGAAGTTCAACTCTTTGTTTTGTCGCGCTGCGCAAACGAGAGAACACGGTAATCGTAAGTTTATAACGTCGAAGACAGTATTCAATCGAGACGAGAAAGAAACGAGTGTTTCGAGAATGAAAAACGCTCGGAGCTCGCAAAACTCTTTCTGTAACAACCAGAGAATGCGCGGAAAAGCGATTTGTTTTTTCTCATGATTACGTTGCGAATTTCGAAAGATTCGCGATGATCGCGGAACGAGAGATCTACGAATAAACGAATAGATTCGCCACGACTTGCAATAATCTACGATCGATCGAGATTTACTTCGAGATTTTCCGACGTATAAGAAAAATGTAATCGCAATTGCGAGGCTCCACGAGAGTAATTATCAAATCAGATGTCGTCCAATTTTTTTTGTAAATACTATCGAAGGACGAGTAATGGGAGACTAAGAAAAAACTGATGAATGATTAAATTAACACTTTTCATATTAATATAAAATTTCATCGGCATTTGTATCGAGCAAAAAAAAATATACGTAAGAAAGTACAAGAAATTCGTTTTTTTTTGTTATATGAAAAAACCAAACCGCATCGAATATCCCCCGTTTGCAATCGAATCGAAATATATCGCGCGTGATTAAACGGCAGACAATGCTTTTATATAAATTTATATTCAACATTATTAATCTTTAGTTTTCGTTACACCTTTTTTTGTCTACAAATCGGAGAAGAAATCGGAAGCGTTGTTGACTTTGCTGCTCGGCAAATTGTGCCTCAACTGCTTTTGCTTTCCGCCTTTGACGCGATCGTGGGTGTTTATCGTTTCGAAGTATTTGACGTTCCAGAACTTGACGTCGTTGTTGTGCGACGACGAGGCTATCAGCGTACCGTCGTTCGATATGTCGAGGGATTCGACGGAAAAATTGTGCTGACCCACAACGCCGAGATGCCGATGAGGAAAAATACTCGTGGCTCTGAAAGTGTAGAGACGAAATAAGCGTGAATTTTTTTTCCCACCTCAAACTACCGAAAGTCGTCCGAAACAAATTTTTCTTACCGAAGTACACCGTCCTCGCCGCCGGTAACGGCGATATGTTCCGTAATGGGAATCATGCAGTTTATAGCTTTTTTCGTCAAGCTCGGCGATTCGTCCGAGTGAAGACCGAACTCGCCCCAATTGAAGACGTACATCTTTCCCTTGCTCGTCGCCGCGAGAAGCTTCGTTTCGGCCTTGAACAGACCGAGACAGGTCAATTCCTCCTCGTACTCCTCGGACTGAACGTGGAGCTTTCTCGCCGGCATGTTTATCGTCGTCAACGAACCATCGCCGCTCGCGCAAACGAGATACTTTCCATCGCTGTTCGTTATCATCGTGCTCACGTAGTCTTCCATTTCTTTCAGCGAAAATATCGCCGTGTTGCCGGCTTGTCGGAGGTCCCAAACTTGAAAGTCGCACAAAATTGTCACAAAATTCAATTTCTTGCAGTGTTTTAAAATCTCTCGAGCGAGCACGAGATTGCTCGTAGAGACAGAGGAAACGCGATGTTTAATTACATTTCACTACTCCCTCGTCGTCGCCGGTCGCAAAAGTATTTTCGCTGAGAATCGTCATCGTGTAAATCGGGTTTCTGGTGGAGAAAAAAAATGCTTACAAATCGTAATTTTTTTAAATATCGCCGATCGCCACAAATGGAGAAGAATTATATATAATATATAATAATAACAATAACAATTCAATAAAGGTGCTTCGTAGATTAACAAAATATAAGTTTGCCACTGCCTTGAAAGATTATTCAATACAAAAAGAAAAATAAATCACTGACTCGTGAGCGTCCTCGTAAAGCCTCTTCATCTTTTCCGTCTCCACGTCCGTCAGTATGACGGATTTGTCTTTGGCGGCCGAAAACAGAGTTTCTCCATCCTGGCTGAATTCAATGTCGCGACATGCCTTCGTGTGCAATTCCATTGTCGAAGCGAGCGTCGTCTCCTCGTTGGAATATTTGTACCTGCGTCAAAAAAGATGCAACAAATTCGTTATTCGATTCAAGGTTTTGTTGCGGAATCGAGGAAAAGACTTACAAAAGCACGTCGCCGGTGATGCTGGCCAAGGCGATGGCATCTCTCGTCGGATGGAAACAAACGTCAACGACGTAATCCTCGACGCTTATCGCCGGCGGATGGTCGCGATGCAGTTCCTTGGAACGCATTATCGCCTT
Source organism: Ischnus inquisitorius (assembly GCA_963924025.1). Taxonomy (NCBI): domain Eukaryota; kingdom Metazoa; phylum Arthropoda; class Insecta; order Hymenoptera; family Ichneumonidae; genus Ischnus; species Ischnus inquisitorius. Next base: position 5,390,227 of record OZ001251.1, on the reverse strand, counting down.
GACGACTTCGTCCTCTTCCTCGTCTTCGTTCAATCCTTCCGCGTGTTGCGGTTCGCCGTTTCCATCTGTGTGAAAACAACACTTTTTTTCTTTCTTGGGTTCTCGAGAAACAATTGAGACACTCGTGCTTTTAGGGGAAAAATTGTATCACCGGAGTTGTCGTGATTTTGTTGGGCAAAGAACGAACAATTTTTTTACCGTGCCCGCTGGAACCCGCGGTGGGTTCTTGTTCATCGGAATCCGAATCGTCGATGTCCGAGCTCGTAACGCTTTCGTCGTCGGAGACATCGCTGCTGTCGCTGTCCTCGATGAAGCCGGTTTCTTGCCGCATTTTTCTATGTTTTTCTTTCTTTCTAGCCGCGTTTTCGAATTATTTTACTCGCACTTCTTTCACAAGCTCGGGATGCACGAATTCGCTTTAGGTTGGAACGCAATAAACGAGACTTAACCTCTACGGAACGCGGCGCGACGTGTGGGATCTCCCGACCAATACAAACGTCGCTAGTGACAGACGACAACAAATATTCCGGGCGACAACACACACGTGGCTTTCATTCGAAGTTCCGCCGCGGCCCGCGCAACTGTTTGTTTTCTTGCGTTTTGTTATTGTGCGCCTTCCGTGGTAAAACATATTCGAAGAAAACAGTACGGAAACTTACAAACGCGTGAAGTGTAAACGGGAATCGAGATTATTGAGCAGAAATGAAAATTTCATACGGAATCATCGACGGATTGATTAAAAAAATGTGTGAGTGCTCGCGACGGTTGAGAGCAAGAACGATGACGAGAGAAACGACAAAAAGTCCGTTGCGAAAACGTAACCGGAGTTTCCTCATTGCTGCAAACCGGTGAGTCGCATAAAACATTTACGATTCGATTGGAAGAAAGTTGCGATCATGTTTGATCGGGTAATAGAATCGTGTTGTGCTTTGAATGAGAAGTTTTGCCATAAGTGAAGGTCATCAGAGCGCGCTCGCGTCAAAGATTGCTTCGTTAATTATCGAGCTCGAAAGTAATCGACAGTGAACAATGCTGCACAAAGCCGAGCCGGAAACAATCGAAATAATTGCCCAATCTGTTTCCATAGTTCCGCGACGACGTGCATGAAGCCCAACGACGTTAGTTCGGCAGAAATACAATTATTCGTTGCGGGTAATTAACAGGCTAATTCAATGATCGCACAGTTTCGGCAACAATTAAAACTCGTTTATTTCAAACATTCCTATAATCGTACGCGCATCGGATTGCGCTCGTATTGGAAGGGTCTCTGTGTCGCGGTTCGTGATATTTACGATAAGCATGTGTTATTTCGTCGCCGCGAGCGTCGTTAGGTGGAACCGATCGGCGGGTCCTGCCACGTGAAGTCCTCCTGGCACGTGACGTACACGACCCAGTAGCAAATGTTGAGCAGAGTGAAAGAGGCCGGAAAAACGACTCTCGCGACGCGATCTATGTAAGAGACGCTGTTTATGTGTCTCTCGATGCGCTCGCCTTGCTTTCGACAACCGCCCGCCGCTTCCCTCTGCCTTCTTCGTCTGCGAAAATTTTTTAAAACTGAACGACGATGCTTGCGGCTCTAATATCGTCAACGAACCGAGAAAAAAAAGGATCGTTACCTGAAAGCGTCGTCGCCGGCGAGACAGTACAAAAACTGGCGCCACTTCGGCAGACGCAATTCAGTCTGCGTTTGTCTCTCCATCGTCGATGGTTTGCACGTTACGGCGGCCGATATCGAGAATTTCGTGCTCATTCCCAAATTCGTGGAATCCGGCTATCGGATCGAAATAAAACCTTCGTCAGTTTGCATTTCATTTAACATTCAAACATAATAACTGTAATAATGATAATAATTTTTAATAATAATAATGATTTTTCATAATAATAATAATAATAATAATAATTTTTCATAATAATAATAATAATAATAATAATTTTTTATAATAATAATAAATAATAGTGGGAATGATTAATCGAAAATGTTCAGTTAACGCAGACCCTTAATTCGCGACAAAATTCGCTTGCCGCGAAAGTTGATAAAACTGTACCGTTAATAATTCGTCGAGCCACCGAGCTTCGACGATAAACGTAGCACTATATTAATTTGCATCGCGAAAATCGTAGCTGCGGACAAATCGAGCGTACTTTCGTCGAGGCAACGGAGCGTGTTGCGGAAAGGATTTAATGGCGAGACATAGATAAACGGTGCAATACACACTCGCGTGAACATGCTCACGTTATAGACTGCGCACAGAATAGAGCCTCGTCTTCTGGACGACGTTTCGACGGAGGTTTCCGAGTGGACGGTCCGAGGGCTGCGGGCAACGATAGGGCTCGGCGATTCGGTGTACTGATTTTCCTGCTTGTCGATCAGCACCGTCGCGTCTTCCCACTCCTCCCACTCGCCGTCGTCCATCGGTATTTCTCCGCTGCCGACCTGTCGAACGAATCACAAAACTAGTCGTTGTACGCTACAAATTTTTTTTTTTAATAATCGCGGTTTGCGAAACCTGCTTGGCAATCAGTTCAAAGGATCGAAATTTGTAAGCTGTGTACATCTTAATTAGAATGATTGAAAAGGAACGATATGGAAGTGAATGAGGACTCGTAACGGGGGTGAAAATGGAACGGAGCGTGTCAGATGCGAGGGCCGATTGGCAGACGAGGCGGCGCAATTACCTTGGTGAAGTAATGCACGCCCGCGAACTCGAGCAGCGTCGCGATGCAGTAGCCAAAACTCATCAGTAGAAACCAGTCGAGAGCGGTGGCGTATCGGACTTTCGGCAAGTCCGTTCGCGAGTCCAGGCTTATCGTCGACAGTGTGAGCACGGTCGTGATGCCTTTCAAACGCAAATAAAGCACACGCGAGGCGAAATAAAAAAACGGCGAAATTCCGGGATGCGTCCCATCCATTAATTCTTTCCGGCTCTACGACTCGGTAGACGACGGGGCGAAGTGGAACAGTCGCCGAGTTCGGAATGTGGGGCAAAATGGAACAGTCCAGAAATTGATGAAATTTTGAAAATTCCGGTTTTGTAGCTCAAAGTATGGCAATAATAACATTATAATTCGACTTTTGCAAAAATCTTACATTATTTTAATCTATTTTCAGCTATTTTTAACTTTCATTCTATTTTAAGGGGGTGTAGAAATGTATTTGTTGGATTTAGTGAGAAAGCGAAAGAATATACACAACATATTGAGAAAAATTCTTGAATTTGTAAATCGGTCCATTTTGCCCCACCTTCTGCCTATTAATTATTATATGCGGTTGTGGGAAAAGATCATAGGTGACACTGCGCCAGTTACCTAAACCCACTCGGTCGCTGGTGGCTTCCCGATGAATCCAGAACGAGACCCAGCTCAGAACGACTATCAGCACGCAAGGGACGTAGACCTGCGCGAGTCGAATCATCGATATTTTTGATTAACGAGTATCTTAAGCTAGGCCGGCCAATCTCGCGTTTGGCCTGCGGCAACGACTGCCTCGAGCCGGAACATGGAACGATTGGATAAGCTCACATTGTACCTGTATGAGAAAGTATCCGGTGCTGCGTTGAAGATTGAACGAAACTTCGAGCACGGAGAATTCTCCTTCGCGCCTGATGTAGGTGAGATTTCTGTACGGGGAGCTCATGAGATCGAACTGGGACATTGCCATGCCGGACGAGAAGGTAACCGAGGATCCTTCCTGCCACTCGTAAACCAACTGTCTCGAGGTGTATGCGTCTGAAATTGTCAGGGACGAGGGGCTTTGCATTTTATGGATCGGGGAATCTCGTCCAATAAATCTACCGTATTGCTACACAGAAGGAGACACGCGGAGAGAAAGGGGGAGGAAAGAGCGGGTACAGAAACAGTGACGAGCGATCGAGTTATGTTCTCCAAAGCCCTCGCTTGCAGCTGTTGCGGGCCAAACGATCATGGTATAGGCAAACTTTACGGTAGCGCTTGCAAACATCGTGCAGCACGAATGAAAGAAAATTAAAGGCGAAACGATAGGAAATTTATCGCACACATGCCCGACGAATTCGAAACGAGCCTTGAATATTGCCGATCGACTGCTCTCGTCGGCGAAACGTCAGGGCGTTGTTTAACGATTCAACAGTTGGTTCGCATTCACGTGCGCGAGCTCCGAGATTTTTCAATCTTCGCTATTCTAAATTACATTCAATGCCTGGTTCATGCGCGCGATTTGGGGTGTATGAAACGAACGATAGTGTTATTAAATACGTTTGATGTTCATTCAAAGTATCATTCGGCTCGAATGATATTTATCGATGTTTTTTTGCATTAAAAACAGTCACGAAATTTAATGCAAAGCGAATAAGCGACGAATAGATAAAACAGGGAACTCGGTACTTGAACGTACAGCTCCCAAGGATCAGCGGACAGGATTGCCGATCCATCGGGAAGTTCCGCAGCTCCATCGGACACTTCGCCTTTATAGTGAGTCTGCATTGCGAGATTCATCATAAATCTTTCGAACAAGTTACGATAGCTACATTCCGTCGGAAAAATATTATCCGCAGTTCGATTACAGTCGAGGCTCTCGCGAGGCGGCGGAAGGAAGCGTAGGAGAAGAAATGCGAGTCGCGCGCTTATCGAGGGCCTCGATTGTAGTCGGGCTGACGATGTTTCAATCCGAGTAAAAAAATATTGTCGAAAAAAAAAATAGAGGCATTGATTTTTCTTCGATTCGGGCATTCGGACATTTTTCATCGGAACGAATTTGCTAAAATCGTTATTTTTTTGCTAGTAATTCCAATATCAAAAATATTGAATGCTTTTCGCTGGTGGCCTTGAAATGATTTTTTAATCAAATCGATTACGCGATTGAAGTGAGAGGAGTGACTTTACCGGAGAGAAACTCCGAAGCTAGCTGAGGTGCATGTATTTTGGAACTTACCTCATCGAGTACAGTATATCGCCGTCTTGCGATATTCTGAGGAGTTTGTTCGGTACCGTTATCGTGTGAACGTAGCTGTGCTTTCCGTTGTAGAAGTAAGTGTCCGGTCGCCAAATTCGCTCGAGCATCTTGATGCTCAGACTCAGAGACTTTATCGGGCCGAAGAAGCTCAATCGGGAGTCGCGCCACGATTGCCGGAAGTAGCAGTCCATCGAGTAGTCCTGAGGGAAATTGGTCCGAGGTTGCGGTAAAAGGACACTTTGGACGAGAGACGCTCCGGATCGCGTGTTCTTTCTTCGACGCCCGCTTCTTCAATTTTTTTTTCTATACTTCGCGTCTTCTTTCGCCATAATTATCGCGAAAGTGGGGATTTTTCGGAAATGAAATGATTCGTAAGATTTCTTTCAAATTTGAGCAAAAATACCTTTTTTTCAAAATTGGAAATGTTGCTAAGGAGTTTTTTTCGATTTGTAGCGATCAATGATTTTTTTTTCAAATTAAGATCATACACACATTTTTTCGGTTTTACATAATTAACTGTGGATGATAAAAAGCACGAGAATTTTTCGAGTCGAGGCACTTGGAGTACATGTGTACGGACGGTACTGAACTTCGAGTACCAATTAAGTACTGTGTAGTTCGAGCACTGCCCAACTCTGGTCATAATTGGTACTTCAAAGTTTCGACGCTTTTACTTCGTTCTTACGAGTCAACTCTTCTTCTCGCCTCTTCGATTGAACTTGCAGTTTTTCCTTTACACTTCACTCTCTACGTGTTGCGATTGGTTATATATTTTTACCACACAGCTGAATGATTTTTTAAGGTAGTACCGGTGCAGTTCGGTCAAATGTGAGATTGAAAGAGAATTTCGATCAATTCTCAGTGGGATAAAAATCCGAAAAAAATCAGGGATATGGAAGATGCTGAAAATATTGATTTTGCACAGGATTAGTACAGAAATGTTATTAACAAATTGATGAAAAAATTAATTGTTCGACAAATTATCCGGCGACGATCGAAATTCTTTTTCAATCTCCCGATTCGCCAGCCTGTGACGACCTACCTGTGGGAACACCTTTAAATTTACATTAATAAGTCGACTCACCATATCGAGCTCCGAGACCGGGCCCATGCTTCTTATTAAAATATTTGTCTTCACGATTGTCGGAGTTCCTGCAACGATACGCATCAAAGATTCATTTTCTTCGTTTAACTTCCGATGAATTTTTCATTCCTTCTTTTTACCCAACGACTCTTTCATTCAGTCGATACACTCGTTGTAGTCCAAAATTTTCCCGTCGAACTTGATCCGGAGTACCGGAAATGCTGAAGAATTCACTTTCTACGAGCGAAACGGGAACACGATAATTGTATCGAGCTACTCGGCACAATCTTTCGCCATTCGAGTGGAACGAGTTACTCGCGACTCTTTCGAAAGTAACTTTTTTCCCGTATTTAAAGGAACATGTTTTTTTTTCTTCAATTTATCGAAAGTGCCAAAAATTCGGTTGAGGAAATAATGGATGAGAGACTCCGAACGAGGTGGACGAGCGATATCCGCGTTGTACTCTATTGGCTCGAGAGTCTCGATGTAGTGTCCATAAAGAAACCCGGACGAATATGTCCTCCGCTATATGGAAATCCGTTTTTTTTTTTTTACAAAAGAGCCGAAAAAAAAAGAAAACAAAGAAGAACTGTGGCACGCGTGTCCACGAGAGCCGAAGGCTGGTTGCATTGGAGCAAACGAAAGGGTATTCGAGAGCGGCACGAGCTTGGCGAGCGATACTATCGCTCGTCTGGCTGTGATCCAACTCGGCGATACGGGCAAAGGGAACGGGGCAAAACGGACTGTTTCGACATTACCGAGAAAACTTTTAGAAATATTATGCTTCGGCCAAAGCCGAGATATCCATGATTTCATACCATATTTTTTTTCCAAACAAATTTTCTCACACGAAGAAAAGTTTATCAGCAAAATGAAAATTATGAGCGTTTGAATAAAAGCAAACATAAAATACAAAGCTCAAAAAAAACCCCAGCGAGCAGATCGAATAGATTAAAAAAATCATAAATAAGTAAATAAAATATTCCAGAATACCAACGCCCCCGAATATTCAATTCAGTTGTTGAATAATTCCTCAAAAATCGAAAAAAAATATTCATCCGTGCCGAAGAAAATGTCAGGGGCAAAAAAAATCAAACAACAATTCAGAAGTGCCGGCGTTCCAACTTAGGCATCGGAAGACTCCCCGCCCGCCGAAAAGTAATGTCGGATTCGTGTGCCACGTGCGCGATATCGCGAAATCGAGCTCAGCTTTTTATACTTTCACGATCTCGGTGAGGCTTTCTCGCGGTGAACCGACCGATCGCGGACCGCGAAACGGTTCTCCGTGTATGCGCGAACATACAGGGAAAGAAACAATGCTTTCGCGAGCAATACCGAGCATCGCGAAAGTTTGCCACGAAAAAGAAGAAAAAAAAAAAAAAAAAAAAAAAAAACCCCGAGATACATCTATTCTCAGATTTTTTTTTTATCAACAGACCTTTGGAGCAGCGCGTCGAATGGGCGATTAATCCATCCGGGGATTATAAAAAGGGTGGTAGAAATAATAATTCGGGGTTTCGGGGCTCTCGCGCATAGCGGGCTCGGATGATTTTTTATTTTTTTTCCATAGGGCTCGAAGGGCGTTCGCGCCGAACGAACCAAACGCCTCGATGGGTACTCAGCGGGCGTGCTCGTATTTCGTTCATAATAATTGTTCCTCCGCAATTCCCTTTTCTATTGATTTTTCGTTTTTCTTTTGTCTTCGTCCTTTTTTTTCCACAAATGAATAATTTGAACCGCGATATCCTGAATGTGAATCGGCTTGGGCGAGATATTTTTTTTTTTTTCATAAGAACCAATCTTCTTATTGTTTATCGTACCAAATCGATAGAAGCAATTTTGCGTGTCTCACCCTTTCCGTGCGTCGGCAGTTGGCTGTTCTCGTAGTTCATCAGCAAATTTTCGAGAACCATCGTAATGTTCTTGGAGACGACGTCGTTAACCGTGCCTCTGGTTATCCTCGTCTCGGGCGCGACGAGGCGGCTCGACGGAGCCGAGGGCTCGATCGACTGATTCGTACGTAGGCCATCCGAGGACATGGGCCAAGTCGATCTCGAGCGGATCGAGTGGTTGCGGCTCCAGCACGTCCCGAGGGGCACGAGAACGACCAACCTGACGATCAATCGGACTAAATTTCTATCTCCCCTTCGACGATCCTTGTGCATCGTTTTAATGCGCATAGTCAAACTTAGAAACTAAGCTCGGGTCAAATAGTACAGTTATTGGCCATTTGATCCTTCGGGTCTCAATGTTTTTCCCGAACAAAAATAATAAAAATCTGTAGTTTTGTTTAAATGATTTTTCAATGCGTGACTGAACTGCTCGTAGAAGACATAGCGCGCGATTCCGTTCGACGGCGTCGATGTTTATCGACGTCAAACTGTCGAAGAGAAGCAAATCCGACGAGAAATCTCGTCGTGCCTACGCGAATCTCGGTTGGCCCGACGAATGCGAAGATTCGGAAGTTGCGAAGCATCGCGACGAGACTCGGGATAGTTTGGACATTTTTCCATGCACGGGACAGTCATGAGAGCGGCGTTGCGGGGATGCGAGCTGACAGTCTGGCGAATCATCTCGGGCCGATACGCCGATGTCGAGCGAAGGAGAAAGGGGTGCCCGCCGGTGTCGGCCGGCGTGACGGAGGTGAGCGGAGAGAGCGATCGGAAAATATGGCGAGGTACGCGAGGCGCGCGGAAACAGCCCGAAGGATCGAGCATTCCCGAGCCACCGCGCATTCCTCGCCCTTCGACATAGCGAGGCCGACGTCTAGAGTCGCGAAATACCGCCGACCACAGGCCGCAACTTCGACGAGAGCGGCGGAGACCCCCCTCGTCGACGTAGTCACCGATACCCGCGAGATCGTCGAGCTTCATCGATTTTAAACGAATCTATTATGAAGAAAAAGCGCCTTTCTCGTGGCTCTTCCGATTCGGAGTAGATAAATTTATTGAGGACTCGCTATTGGAGTGATTATCGAAATTTGGTGGCGATTCTGATGGTTGGTCTGGAAGGTCGTTGTGTTCGAAGGCGCACCGCAAAACGGCGATTGGCGCGCTGAAGGAGAAACAGCATCCGCGGATCGAGTCTCGTTGGGGCTCGTTGGGGGGGAAGAGAGCGAACTCGGGGAATGAGACGGCTTGGCTCGGCCCGAGAGAGCAAGAGGCTTCGATGGATGTGTGTATACGTGTAGATTGCCTGCACGTGTCGCACAAGCACACAGGAAGGAGCGATGAGGAAGTAGAGGAAAAGAGCCTCTCGTCATCCGCTGAGACAGCAGGATCGCCGTGAAAGGCTTCGCGTCACCGTTTCGAGTGAACTTTCCGATCGGTTACATCACACATATTTCCCGGTTATGTCTTCTTCTTCTTCTTCTTCCCCGCTCGAGGGCTTGACATCCGGTTTGCATTTTCGAAAATATCGATCCGGTTCGCGACAAACTTTTATAGTGCGTTTCAAAAATCTTTCGGCGAAATTTTACATAGATCCGCTTGGAATTGAGGGAGTTATGGGCATTTATAAGGCGTGTAAGGTTTCTATAATATATAGAATATAATATATAATATATTATATATTATATATTATATATTATATATGCTTAGCGAGAATCTCAAACCGCATCGCAAAATGATAAAACGAAGCCTCGCGGGCGTCTTTAACCATGGATAATCAATTCCGCAATGAACGAGGGATGAAAAGACCGTCGCGACGAATGCAAATTATTCGTTACATCCGGTCTTGTCCATCTTCGTATTATATTTTTCTCAGCCTTTATTCAACCAGTCTTTTCTTATTTCGTCAGGCGGAAAAAAAAGACGGTCTCAATCGCGGATCGACGAATTTTCCGATTTGGTCGTGAAAAAATTTTAATGGGAGTGGAGCTTTTTTTGAGTTTTTTCCTCGACCGACAGTTCCGATAAATTGTAATAAAGTTTAATCCGGTATTAGCGACGGGCTGTCGATATTAGGGATATTTCGTCCATGGACGGGAATCACGAAGTTGCCAAAGGACGATTTATATAGGACGCACGTTCGTCGCACGTTCCGCGCTTTTTTCTCGATCGAGCGGATGGCAGAAGAATCTCTATGGTGAAAGATCCCGGCTCGGCACGGTGGAACGTATAACGAAACACGGTTCCTCGCTCTCGACTCTCTATTCTATGGATCGTAAATAACTAACTATACGGAATATACGTGACTATTCCACGTCCGTCGTTCAAAAGCATTTATGGAGAAGGAAAATAGAATTCCGTCTTCATTCACGCCCGCGAATATCGTCGAACGTCTCGCGATCGGCAATGAAATTCATCCCCCTATAACGGGAGAGCGCTCGTCTCGCATGAAAAAAAAAAGAGAAAAAAAAATGAAAAGTAAATTGTCCATAAAAGTGTTTGAAGCGAAATTTTTATGTATCGTCATTTTTTTTTAATCGACCTTTTTTATCATCGCCTCTTGGAAAATTTCGTCGTCGACGCTGTTTTTCTGCAACTCAATGATCGGAGAATATTGTCTTTTTCTTTTATCGATACTACGAGACCAGTGAAGAGTCGCACACTCGACTGGTCGCGCTTTGTCAAATTCGTCTCGATTAGATTTTAACGAGACGGAGATCGTTTCCGCCGACGCGGCCGGATAGACCCGGTCAAAGGATCGATTCGTCGAGTATAATTGAACTAAATTTGTTTTCGCGTTTCCTCCGCGATTCTGACAAATAGAGACGTAAATTCGTTCCTCCAGTATCAACACCGGAGTTCGATTCGGTTAATGTATGTTGTGCGTGGAAAAAGCTAAGTCAGGGAAAATGGCAAGTTGATCGGGTTCAAGGATCGAGCGAATCGGTGTATGCAGAGAGATCCGAGGATGGGTCTGCCGTATGCTTCCTATAATATATATGTATATGCATGTATGTAAAGGAGAAGCATGTGGAAGCGAATGGCGAGGAGTAGATTGATTCCTCGAACAATTTCGAACTCCCTTACTCGTCGATTACCCGTCGATTTTCGTCAGAGTTACCCTGCGCCGTCTCTTCTTCGGTAAATATCTGAACGCTCTCAGGTACTAGAGAACTATCTTGTTATATATATACATATATGTGTGTGTGTGTGTGTGTACATAACGCGGAGTAATTGTGTTAACCAAGTGCTGTCCTCCGCTCAAGAGAAACTAAACGAGATATAAATCGGCAATGTGCTCTTGTTGTGTCCCGAGAGAAATGCGGCGACAAATCGGAGCCGAATGAGACCGCGAACAATCGGACAATGCAAGTGTCCGATGAATTGGCTACTTGAGATTTTAAGGCGCTTGCGGTACAGTCCGGTGAAACGTGTGACTGAACGAGAATTTCGAAGGCTTCTCGATTGGACGGAAATCGGGAAATAAATCAGCCATATCGAAGGTTCTGAGAAGATCGATTTTTAATAATGATTATAGCAGAATGTTAGTAACAAATTAGTCGAAAAATATTGTTCAACAAATCACTCGGTAACGTTTTTCTCAAATGAAAATAAATCTTTCTGAATAACTCCGAATTTTTTTAGAATTTCGATCAAGCACTTTGAATCGCGTTTTCGTTCGTTCAATTGTCAAGAAAATGTAGCTTTGAATAATTATACAAACTAACAAAATGTATATTCAGGAAAATTAACTGATTATTTTTATCCTATAAAGATGTTGAGTTCCCGAGCGACTTGGTGAATTTTTTTTCATCAAAATGCAATAACATTTTTCTGTTATTGTGTTGAAGGATCAATTTTTTTCAAATCGACGTGCCTGATATTTTTTTCCGATTTTCTATCCCGTTGAGAAATTTTTGGAATTTTCATCGAGTCTCGCGCTTGGCCGGACTGTACCGCGCGAGTGCTACCTTAACGCGCTAACAGGCTTTCTCGTTGAGCCATCGGTGAGAGGAGGCAGAGAAGAGCGAGCGATGAATGAGGTATGGGCGCGAGTTAAATTGATTCCTCAACTCATCGAGGACTCACTAGATCCGAGGAGGCCTTTGGAGTGCCCTGTCTTACACTCCTGTGTGTCTCGCACTCTGCGACCAAGAAAAGCTCCTCTGGCGACCCATTAGGACCGAACGAAGTACCGAATTACTGTTACGGATCGTCACGAAAAATTCAATTTAGTGCGAAAAAAAAGAAACGATATTGACTCTAATTCCCCGGTGAACGATCAATGCTCTCGCCCTTTCCATCGCCGATCTACGCGAAACCTGGCAATTAATAACGAACAAACAAAAATAGAGACCGTGAAAAAAATTTAATAAAAACGAAAAACGATGGAAGCTTCAGACCGGCGAATGGCATAGACGGAACGAGTGCGATATTGCGCGCATTTCCGCGTCTATACGACCATACGGATGCGTCAAGCTCTATAGATCATTCCGAATCGCAGGCTTTTATTCGCGAAGTCGGAAATTAGCCTTTCGACGTTAGCGCGTCGAAAAACTTTTTTTTCGTTTATTTTAATCCCCGGATTTACGGAAAATAGTGCGAGAACCGTCCGTGACTGGCTTATTAGCTAACCTCGATGGGGCGCACACACGGTTCGCCAATATACGAAGTTTCGGCAGAGCGGGATGACAAAAAACGGCGATAAATTCGCGTCTCGGTTAAGAGCCGGAATAGAAAAAAAAAAAAACGAAAAAATAGAGCCAAACAAAAAAATTCATTTGAAGGCTTCTTTGATCCGGCGAAGCGAACGCGGCCGTTTATTGGACTGGAGCACCCTTGATGCTTACGCATCTATGTATACTGTTCTCCAATTACTTGCGTACATGAGCTTCGCGGTTTGATTGCCACAGGAGAGGCGAGTGTCGAGGGCAATCGTGTATCCGATTGCGGGATCTATAGATGACGCATTTGTATTCCTGATTACTTGTCCGACCGGTGATTACGCTATATACCAATCGCGTTCAGCTCTATACACTCATTTACGAGGCATCAAAATCGAACATTGAGACACCGAGGAGAATTATAAAAAATTCCGCCATTTCAGAGTCTTATCGAGAGGCAGTAATTATTATCAAACATTATTAAAAAAAAAAAACAACATCGAGAAAATAACTATTCGTGAATTTTTTTTTTATTGTAAAAAAGATACTTGAAAGTAGGGGAGAGCGGGGCAAAATGGCACACCGGGGCAGAATGCTATTGGGTGGCAATAGGACCAGAACATAGTGGGATAGGGGCAAAATGGAACATCAAAAAAATCGACTTCTATGGGACTTTTTCCTTGTTTCCCTTCGGCCCAATTCTATCCTACAGGGACACTATTTTACCATTTCATACCATTCTGCTCTGGTATGCCGTTTTGCCCCGTTCTCGCATAAGTGGATCGATACGCACAGCAGACGAGATTACTCAGTTTAGCAGATTACTCCCAATTTTGCAGAAAAAATCCCCGGTTCTGATTTTTTCTCTGAAGATCTGTATTCTGAATTTCGATATTCTGAAAAAATAGCTTCCCCTACGAAGCATAATTTTTCCGGTATCGTTATTATCAAGCATCAATCTTTCGAGCGCCTTCCGTATGAATGATTTCTTTTCTCATTTTCGTCCCGGGACGAAGCGTTCCAAATTGTCTTCGAGTCCCACGTTCTCATTACTTGTCCGACCGGTGATTACGCTGAATACCAATCGCGTTCAGCTCTATACACTCATTTACGGGGCATCAAAATCGAACATTGAGACACCGAGGAGAAATATAAAAGATACTCGAAAGTAGGAGAGACCGGGGCAGAACGGCACACCGGGGCAGAATGGTATTGGGTCGCAGTAGGACCAGAGCATGCTGAAATGGGGGCAAAATGGAACAGCAAAAAAATCGACTTCTATGGGACTTTTTCATTGTTCCATTTCGCCCCAATTCTATCATACAGGGGACACTGTTTTACCATTTCATACCTTTCTGTCCCGCTATGCCGTTTTGCCCCTTTCTTAGATTAACCAGTTTATCAGATAATTCCCAATTTCGCAAAAGAAAATCCCTGCTTCTGATTTTTTTTCTGAAGATCTGTATTCTGAATTTTGACATTCTGAAAAAAATTGCTTCCCCTACCATGCATAATTTTTCCGGCATCATTATTATCAAGCATCAATCTTTCGAGCGCCTTCCGTATGAATGATTTCTTTTCTCATTTTCGTCCCGGGACGAAGCGTTCGACATTCTCTTCGAGTCCCACGTTCTGTGGGAACCGACCGCAACTATAACTTTATTAAGCGACAGGAATATCGGTAGAATCGCGATACGCCGCGTATCTCGCACGCAATGCGGTCGATCGAAGCCTACTCGAAGTAAACGATCGCCGAGATCTATCCATAACAGCGACATCGTTCATTCGACGGGGTTAATTAACATTTGATTTGGTCGATTATGTGTGGGAGCTACGGGCAACAATTGATTCGTACGCGAACGGGGACGGGAGTCGAGGCCTCCGGTGTTTCGCGACGAGATGATAGTCGATTCCGCGATCGCTCTCGCGAGAGGATTCCGCAGGATTGCACGACTGGCGCACGGAGCGCGGGGCACCATAGTGCGCCCGATGCTCCTGGAGATTCGCGTCACTCTCAACTGTCACCGAGCTTACAACACACGTGTCTCGCTTATGGCTTGTAGCTATCTCTCGTCTAATCTTCCGACCATTCCTCTCGACATCCACGTACACGCGCGCTCGTGTACGTATCAACGCTCGGGACACGAGTGCTTGCCGATTAATTACGGGAAAACCACCCCCCAACCCCCCGACGAATGGCACACGGATTTCGCGGACGACATTCGCTAAACGCCGATATTCGACTTTCGTTCGAGGCAACAATAAAAAGTTGACAATATAAAAATCATTTTTTTTGTGCAGAAACAAAAAAAGTACAATGAAAATCATCATTTTTTACTTTCATTGACAAATTCTTTTTGCGCATAATCTATCTTTTCTGGTAATTGCGGAATTACTACTGAACGTTACGAAGAGGATTCAGTTTCTATAATTAAAAAATGCATGCATGTTAACGCTGTTTTTTTAAATTGAGAATATTCTTTTTATAATTTATTTTTCTTTTTCATGCAAAAAATAAAATGACTCCATTATTTTTTTTTATCGAGAAGCTTGTTTTTGGGTAAATAATTATTTTGTCTTCTAATAATTTCGAATCGATAATTAATGGTATAGAATAATTGTTCTTTCGTACTCACATACACAGGAGAGGATTTTTCGTCATAACTTTTGTCGCGTACTCGACTTTTCTTGCTTTGGTGATTTTTTTTTTTCAATGTTTTCGAATAATGCGATCGAATCACAATCGGTAGATTTTTTTTTCTTTTTTTTTGTTTATTGCGAAATATGGATGGTTAAGGGTATATGAGTCTACGTAACACACCGGCGAGTTAGTCGGGACGCGAGTCGACGTCGACGTCGTCGAGCCATTTCGAAGCTGCAGGCCGCGTGGTCTCTTCCCTCCCACCTCAGCAGCAGGTCGCGCTTCACAATGCCAATCCCCCCTCTCGTTTCCGCCCCCCATCCCTTAAACGTTCCCAGCCGGCGCAGCTACACGCCGTTCGCGCAAGCTCCGAAATCTCTCACCGCGACGACAATGAGCGAACGAGGATTTTAAACGCTACGATAACGTCGATGATAAGCACTTTTTTTTTTGGACCTTTATCAATCTTTTCGGGGTACAATGACGAATTTTTATTTGTTGCTTCCACGTATTTATTAAATTTTCACGAATATCAAAATGCGTATTAAAAATTAAAGTTTCCAAATTTCGTTCAAAGGTCTTTTTTTCTTTTTTGGACGCGAACGAATGTAGTAACGTTTCGATTTTGTAGGCTCGGCCGTGTCAAAATATGAAAATACGAAGGATTTATTCCAATAAAAACTCCTCCCAAAGTTCTATGAATAATTTATGTTAAAACTCGCGCTGTTCGAGACTATATTTCTATGAAAAATGCAACGACGGAGCGAACGAAGAAAAAGCTTACTCGTGCCGAGTTATTAGTCTTGTTCTGAATAACAATACGAAAGTTTTTCCACGGCAAAGCGTCTGTTTTGTCTGTCGATTGTCGATTAATGCTTAATGATTGATGATTTAGACGACTTGAAATGGAAAAAAGAGAGTAACAGAGCGAAGTGAAGAAAAAAAATTACCGAATGAAATTGCGGCGTGCTCAAAAAGTACTCTTCGGGGCCACGTCGAAGGCGGCGGAAAAAGAGTGAAGAACTCTCGGGAGAGCTGTATAGTTCGTTGACTTCGCGAAAAAGTGTTTTTATCCTTCCGGACTCGTCAAGACGACCATCTCGGACCACCGGATGAAGCACTGGACTGGAGAGGCGTAGAGACAAAAAATAGCTTGACGAGGCATAGAATTATTAACGACGCTCCCTTTTTGTATGCCATTAAGAATAATCTCTACCGATGACGACTATTCAAACGTTGTGGACGATTTTGAGTTTCATTTGTGACCTTTAAATCGAAACGCATTTCGATCTGAAACCTCGAAAAAAAAGACTTTTAGTCCAGAAATTATATATAAATAATATATAAATAATTATATACACAGACGCTAAATATTTAAATAAAACAAAATTTAAATGAATATTTAAATAAAATAAAATTTAAATTAATATTTAAATAAAATAAAATTTAAATTAATATTTAAATAAAATAAAATTTAAATAAATATTTAAATAAAATAAAATTTAAATGAATATTTAAATAAAATAAAATGAAAATAAATATTTAAATAAAATAAAATAAAAATAAATATTTAAATAAAAATAAATAAAAAAGCTTAATATTCGTATACGTCGGGCGAAGTCGTTGTTGAAATTTGCCCTTACCAAGTCGTCTCTCTCTCGCCTTTCGTACTATCAAAGTTTCCACGACGAGATCGACATCGTCATCGGCAAAGGATGCGCCTCCCGTTGCACTTTGCGACGGTTCGCCGTACGTTCGACGCTTCACTTCCGCGTAGCGTGATATACGGAATTTAACATCATTTCCGGACGACTCTTGATGCTCTTCCGACGGCTAAGATGCCGAAACGACGCGATTTTTATCGTTCGACGTTGCGCGCTACGTGAAACTCACTGCAACGATTTTTTTTTCCCTCCTTAAACGAGACAACGGATCGATGGAGTGTTATTTAATATTTTTTTTTTATCTTCTCGTAGATTTTTTCAGAGCTTAATGGAAGAGAAGGAAATTCACTGCGAACCGAATTTTGAGTCGTTTCCCGATCGCCGACTACCGGTCGAACGAGAATCAATCCATTCAACTATTTACTCGAATTCCGCGATGACTCTGCGGTATTTAAGTATGCAGACGAGATTTCCAAAGTTCGGGGCGCTCGTCGAAGCCGATCGGTTGTTTGTCTTTAATTCTCTCGGTATCCAATTAAAATTCGTTCAATATCAGCGCAGACGGAATATTGTTCATCGTAGAGTGTAAACGAAAAATCGAAGACGGTCTTTAATTTTTTTTTCTTTTCTATTCGGATGAAGATTTTTGTTTTCTCGCAATAGTATCTTTGCCAGTTCGATGAAATTCGATAGCGATATCCATTTGGCTCTCGCCGAAATAGGGCTCTCGAGCGTTATTAGCGAATCCGAAGACTCGTCATCCTCGTGAGATCAATGCCTTATTTATCGTCTGCAAATGCATTAGGGACGCAACAAGATTAATGGCATTGACACATTATCAATATTGGCCCGAACGAAATCGCAGCCAGTTGAGGGACTCGCATCTTCTTTGCGGCCAGAGAAAAAGAGAAATTTATTTCGAGAATTCTTTCTGGGAAAACGCGCACAGGTCTTCAATTATTTTTTTCTAATTTCATCGAAGACTATTATTGAGTACTTTTAGTAATGTTTTTTTATTGTAAAATAGTTGTAAATTCGGTTGATACAATAAAAAAATTGTATAACTATTTAGAAAAATCAACAAATTATTACTATTCGAAAAAAAAAGTTTGTTTAATGCGTATTTTTTTGTAAGAAATTTTTTTTTCATCAATTTGTTAATAACATATTAGAATTATTATAATGCAATATCAATATTCAGCACCTTCTATGTGCTGATTTTTTTAAAGTTTTTCATCCCATCGAAAAGTGTACCAAATTCTCGATACATTTCACGTGAAACTCACTTTTGGCCGCGAGGCCTACCTTAACGCGAATGAAACACAACACGACGAAAAAAACTCGCATACCTGCTCCGACCAGGTTGCAGAATCCCCCTATAAATCCCTAAATTTTCCACGGATCAACGAGAAATCTTCGCAGAATATCTTCGAAACAAAATCTCGTCGAAACCATCGTTTGTATTCGACAATCCGCCGAAAACCAAAAAATCGAAACTCCCAAAAAAATCTCACCAAGACATTTACTATTATTAAATTATCGCTAAATCATCTAACTATAAAATTTTCATCCAAAAAACCTTTATCTTCGTGAAATGTTATTTTACCAGATTTTCACGGATTTTTTTTTTCATTGCAATTACCTATCGCATCGAATCGATTATGAGACGGCATATATTTGGTGTGAAGTCCCATCGGCGACGAGTCCTCGCGAGATGTTCCAGCGGTGTAGATACACGCGTCGGTGTTATACAGCGAGTCTCGGCGAGCTCGAAGGTCGGAGGGACGAGAGGGATGATTTCCAGCGTCGACCCCTGCCCCGCCGACGGTGATTTTTGGGTCGCGTCACATCGGTCCGACTCGTGACAACTCGGAGGATGCAACCTCTGGGGGGGTGGCGAAAGCTCACGCGAACGCGCACGTTTCGCCGCGCTTATCCCCTCCTCCGGTTGGAGGGTCGTCGGGTTCCGCGCGATAGACCGGCGGACGGCGGCGCGGAGGGAGCAACCGCGATAGCGCGGGCAGGGGAGGGGTTTGAGGGAGCGAGGGAGAAGACACGGGCTACGCTACTCCCCCGGTTATATCCCGGAAGGGATGCTACCCTCGAGAGAAGACGTTACTGTCGAAAATACATCGACTCCGCCACCGGAGCCCGGCCTTCTCGGTTACAATGACAAAATTTCATTTCTCTCATTAAAGCCTTCGTGACTGTTAACCATTTTTTTCCCCCTTAAAACGCGATAAAAAAAATCCATCTTCTGTTCCACGCGAATTCGTTGGTTCTGTCGCGTGCGCTGTGAATCTTGTGCATTGGGGCGAATAAATAAGAGTGCTGCGAGAGACGAGCGAGGATGCTGCGGTGGTTCGTAACCCGTGAGACGAAACGAACTAATCGCGAATCCGTGCAAACGCTCGTCGCATGACGAACAGTGAACGAAGACACGGAGACGGTGCGACGAACGTAGAATTGTATTCGAGCAAATAAATATATAAAAGGATCGGGAAAAAAAAAAAGAGAAATTTTCATTGGTGATGAATGTACGGTGATAGTGAGGCAGAGCCTCGCTTCGATATTATCGCGGATTCAAGGGCTAACGAGGCTTTGCCTGGACCTTGTCGTCGAGGCGCATCCACCAGGTATTCCTTCAATAAAACAAAAATTCAAACAATTTTGTATCGATAGATAAAATTATAATTTTGTCCGTACAATAACGTCGGATTATGCAAAAAAAAAAAATATATATATATATATATATTATTTCAATAAATAAATAAGTTTCGAGCTATCGGGAGAAGATGTGAAAAAAAACGTCGATTGACCTTCAATTTTTTTAATTTTCTTTTTTTTCAACAATTAAATTTCATGGGATTTTTTTTTTTTTTTTTTTCAGGAAGCATCGCTCGGAGAGATGCCGAGACGCGAGATCGGTGAGCGAAAGTTCATTGAGATGACGATCCCGGTGTTGTCGTGATCGACGGAACGAGAGCGCCAGGTGAAATACTCGTCGGTGGTTAAGTGGCAGGATGTCGTCGTCGCTGGCTAAGCTCATCCTGGCGTTTCTACTGGGTCACCTCAACGCGTGGTAAGTCGTAGGGAGATACGAAAGTACACGATTGCCATCGATACTGGTTGACGCGCTTCGATACGGCCTTACCGAGAGCTTGCAAGCATCCCAAATGCTCCGGGGAACGCGCACGCGCTCCGACGGCGATAATTCGACAAGTTGGCCGATGCGCGCGTGCATTGAGCATGTGCTCCGCACTGGAAATTTATAACTTTTTTTTTTTTTTTTTTCGAAAAAAAAAAGATTTTTTCGGTTTTTTTTCTTGTTTTTTATTATTATCTTTTGAAATAAACAAAAATAAAATTGCACTACAAATAACATTGTATGAATAATGGCAACTTTTGGAAAAAAAATGTATATAAAGTTTGAAGTTTATTGGGTTATATCGATTGTTAGTGGAAATTCGAAACTTTGGAGAGGCAATTAATAATTAATCCTAACAGCGTAACCGGCGAAGCTTCAAATAACGCTTTTCGTAACTCTAATACGTGAATTAAGCGCAGCGAAATATTCGTCGGTTGAAAGGGATCATTTCGCGTAAAAATTTATCGCGACTTTTGATCAATTTTTTTTTCTTTCTGTGAAGCCTTGGAACTAGTGCGAATTTTATTATATTTTACGAATCGTTTGGAATATCGAAACTTTGCGAATGGGATTAATAATTTTCCTACCGGCGTCGGTAACGAAATTGAAAAAAAATTTCAGCACGAACAAATCAGAGCGGCGGAAATTATTAACGAATTTATCGATAGTTGTTAATTGAGATATAATAAAGATTTTTCCCCCGTGAAATTGCGATCCGCCTGACCGCGAAAAAAGTAGTAAAATAATTAGATGTGAACTACTTTGATCGAGAAAAAAATCGCGACGGAATTTTAGGTTTACACCGAAAAAATCAAATTACGCATATTGAATATTTTTTCAAATAAAAACGATTAGAAATAATTATGAATATGATAATTAAAAAATAAATCATATGCATACCTCTCAGTTGCTCCTCGGTGCATGATCAATAATCCTTCAGCGTTTCCCAAACATTAAGAAAGTTTGAACTATTTCTTCATCGAATTTTGTAAATTTGAAAAAAAAATTAATCAGGCGTTGGGATAATTTCTTCGAATGTAAGCTTTAACCACGATGGTTATGAGAATTATCAGAAGTATCGCGGCAATCAGCCATCCGAGATCGGGATCGCCGGGAAATACGCTTTCAGCCTTTTTTCCGCAGCAAGACATGACCAAAATTTTTTTTTCTTTTTCTCCACCTTCACGAAATGACTATTCTCAAAATTTTAATTTCTCTCATCGCGAAGAAATTTCCTATTTGGCGGTGTACGAAATTTAAACGCCATATTTTTTTCGAAACGAATGAAATTTTTCACAGTGACGTTTGTATGGAATTGTGTTGTTTCTTGTTTCGTTTTTTTTTTTTTTCCAACAGGGGCTATCTCGATTCTGGCGGTAACGCGATGTCGGATCGCTTGGAAAACGTCACACAGACGATATCGCGAATTCTCGACGGCTACGACATCCGGCTGAGGCCGAATTTTGGTGGTGAGTAGAATAAAATATCGATTTTATTTTTTTTCTCTCGTTAAACAAAAAAAAAAAAAAATTCGATGAAAACTAACCAATTACTCGACAAGCTGTCTCGTTGGCGATGAGTTTTATGGCCGTTCCGTCGATTTGTCACCTTGCCTCGGAGAAATTTCTTAAGAAAACAGCAATTTTCGCTCAACAGCATCGTTATTTCTAACGAGAAATTTTTTTTTTATTGACATTTCGTTGCACCGTGCACTATAACTTTCCGGTGCAGCGACGATTTTTTCTTTCTCATTCTTTTCAACGAAAGCATTCAACGCCATCGTCGTAGACTAATTTTTTTCGATCCATATAAAATAGCAACAACTGCGAAGTGCCCAATTTCTTTTTGTTCGATCTTCATTTTTCAATTTTATTTTTTCAAGACGCAGACCACGGTCGATTTTCAATTTTAAAAGCCTATTCGTAGGTAATACGATATTAGAGTTTATGGCGTTTTTTTCAACACCACCACACGCGACTGACGGACGTGAAACGCTCTTAATGGAACTTTCCACGCCATTCAGCACGACAGGATTATCAAGCGGTTTTAATTGAAAGGCTCGATCCACCAGGAAGAAATGGATTGCCGGTTTGAAATCCCGATTTTCCCATCTCTCCGCGTCCCATCGTCTCTGTCCAGCGGGCAGTTTATTTCTTATTGCGAAACTCGGGTTTTCCTCGAACAATCGAAGACGAATCGAAATATTATTGTGACCTTAAGAGGAGGTGAAATACCACGGTCGGTAACAAAAACTGTAAACAACTTTTCTCAGCCATACTGGCATTTACAGCTTAAAAAATAGTCTTACGGTCTGCTATGGTGATATCCGCATACCGTAAGACTTTTTTTTTACCTATAAATGCCAGTATGCCTGAAAAAAGTTGTTTACAGTTTTTGTTATCTATTGAGCCCGGGATGGGTGGGGGGGAAGGGATTGCACCTCCTCTTAAATCGGAGCTCAGCGGTGCTAGAATTTTATTGTGTTTGCACTTGAAGCACGTGAACTTGAAGTACGTACAAAAAATATGTTTACCCTTATTTATCTATTGATTTTAAAAAAAAATGTTTTTTTTTTTTACTTTTTATAAAAAAAAAATTTGGGAAAATTCCGTAAAATCGCTGAGAGGCTATCAATCTGTGAATTCACCCCCTTTTTTGTTTCACTTTTCCCGGCTCTGTTGCAGGTGAACCGTTGCTGGTCGGTATGGACCTCACGATCGCCAGTTTCGACGCAATATCGGAAGTAAATATGGTGAGTCCTTTCGTTCTTTTCATTCTCGACGGCTACCATTATCGTCTTAACAAATTTATCTCCCGTATAAAAAAAAGAAAAATGAACAGACAAGTTTTTTAAAGAAATTCAAATAAATAAAAATGAAAATACGAACAAATAAACATAAATAAATAAATAAATAAATATCAATATACAAACAAATGAAAATAAAAATGCGAATAAATAATAATACAAATGCAAACAAATAAAAATAAAAGTACAAATAAATAAATGAAAACGTTGAGCTATCGAGACGGTGATTTATTGCTTGCACGTCTACGTAAATTGCATTCGGTCTCCTCTCAATGTACGCAAAAGGTTGTTTTTTTTTTCTAACGTTTTTCGGCCAGCGCTATCCGATATCCGTGAGATATCCAAAGTATTTCAAACCTTTCGTCCCTCACCCTATCGTTTGCCCATCGTCCCCGAGAAGCCACGAGCAACAGCAGCATCCACGGACGAACCACCATTGTCGTTGGATGCCCCCGAGGCAGTGGAACTTCGATAGTCGAGAGTGTACATGCCCCTCGCGTCCTCGCGTTTTATTCTCGACCTCGATCGCGTCTTCCTATTTTTTTTATTCTTTATTTTTTTTGTATTTCATTCATTCCCCTTAATACACCGGCTCACACGTTCGAAGCGCGAACTCATTCTCACCGAGAAATCGATCCGACCGAACGGATGATAAATGCTCCGCACATTTTCTGTTACTTTCATTGGCTCGTGAACGATGCCCGAAATTATTCGGTTTCTGTTTAGCATTCTGTTTAGCGAGAAAAAATACACGAAACAAGATTTTTTTACGATTTTTGAGACATTTTTCTCAACCCGTTAGAACGTCCTGAAAAATGGTTTAAAAAATGTCTCAAAAGTAAGAATGTAAAAAAAATACCTCTACTTCGTCCCATTTAAAAAAGCACTTTTAAAATTTCTTAACTTTTTTATGCGAGATTTTTTTTTTTAAATACAAGTCGGTTGAAACGGAGGAAAAAAAATTGAAGTGACCAGAAAGTTGATTTTTGTTTGTGGCGACAAAAGTATGGGAGATCCGTGGCTGTCCGTTCTATTTTTGAGGTGAACCAACGGACGAAAGTAAACACCATGCGAGAACGTTTGCAAATTTGCACGGGATCTGAGTCACCGGCGCGTGGGCGCGCGGGACCTTTGCGGGAGCTCAACAAGGCCCGGAAACTCCCTTAGTGTTGGAACAACGTCGTTCCCTCGTATATATCGAAACTAATAGTGTTTGGATCGCTTGCGAGAAAGGAATCGCGGAGCGTTTGTCCTCCCGGCCATCTAGCGGCGAGGCGACTAGTAGAGAACAACTTGTTTCGGACGGCCACGAGTCCGGCCGTTTCTTCATCCTCTATTTACAAGCAAGGACAGTTTTACGATAATAAAAAAATTAAAAAAATCTAAAACCATTAAAATGAAGCCTCTCTCCAAATTTCCATATTGCGGGTCAATAAAAATGTCACAAATAAAATTTATATAAAATGATCAATTCTGCAATTTTTGATAATTGGACCGCAGATTTTTTTTCCCGCGTTCGGAAGACTATAAAAAAATCAATCGCATTGGCAAATCGATTTTTTTTACCTCCGCATCGTCGAACTTTTTTTCGGCGTTATTCTATGAAGATCCAATTTTTTAATATACGTTAAAAAGTACAAGTGGACATTTCTTCGTGGGGGACAAAAAAAATGAGAATGAATGATTTTTGCAGGACTACACGATAACGATGTACTTGAATCAATACTGGAAGGACGAGAGGCTCGCGTTTTCGCACGAGGAGGAAGTCCTCACGCTCAGCGGAGATTTCGCCGAGAAGATATGGGTACCCGACACGTTCTTCGCTAACGACAAGAACAGGTGAGACATGCACTCACGAACACACGCACACACGCCGATGACGGAACGGATGGGAAAAGTGGGTAATTTCGTTCTCCCGCCCTGCGGCCCCCCGTGAACCCGCCTCTCTATCGGGTCACGAGAAGACTCGTCTTCGGCTTATCTCCGAAAGGAAAACGATCGATCGTGGTGGGTACTCGGGAAGGGAGGAAGTTCGCATAGAGGTTCATGTGTATGGATGTGGGTTAACAGGGGTTCATGCAAAATAGTTCGCTTTGAGCGAGACCTCTCCGTTCGTGTCTGGCCTAATACGTTTTACATACATTTTAATTTCCTCTCTTTTTTTTTTCTTCACTGGAATCGATGACATTTTTTATTCGTCTTCAGCTTTCTTCACGATGTAACCGAGCGCAACAAGCTGGTCAGACTCTCGGGAGACGGCTCGGTCACGTACGGAATGAGATTCACCACGACGCTCGCCTGCATGATGGATCTTCATTACTATCCCCTGGACTCGCAGAACTGTACCGTCGAGATCGAAAGCTGTGAGTATCGTCATTTCGACATTGACGAAAATTTTGAAAAAGGCGCCTCAAAAGTTTAAGTCGGGCTTATACTCGAATAAAATGCAATCTAAAAAACTTGCATAAAATATTATTATTATTATTATTATAAAAATTATTATTATTGTTATAAAAATTATTATTATTATATTTTGAAAATGAGTCCAAAACCAAAAAAAGGATATTTAAAAAAATGTTGTTGTCGAATCGTTGCAATTATATTCAGCCGTGTTAGTTCGTCGAATGATGAATTTGCATCGGCGGACAATCGGATTTATACATCGAATTCTACCAAGGGGAATCGAAACAGCGCCGTTGTAATCTCTTCGGTTTCCCATTTGTATTTTGTCTCATCCACAAATTTCTCATACACAAAGTGTCGTTTGCTCGCTGTCTATATTCGTGCTCGAGAAACGATTCGACGAGTCCTTGAGAAGCGAAGAGCGCGCTTGGCGTGTACAGCGAACTGCGCCCCGCTTCGGGCGCTCGGATAATCGAGGATTACGATGTCGCTCGCGGATTACGAGACGCGAGGAACGACCTCGTTGCTCATTCTACTCTGCCCCTTTCTCTTTCAAATATATACGAATATATTCCGCTCGCGTATGCCCTGGAACGTCTATGTGACGAGCCAAATTTCACTAAGATCTGTACTATGTTTTTCTTATAAGCGTAACGGCTGTTCAACGAGTAATTTTATGGATTAGCTAATCCCGCAGTCTTGTAGGGCAGGACCCGACGTTTCGATTTCACTATAAACAAACCGAAAAATTTGGACTTGTTAACAAGTTATCGAGAAATCAATGAGTCGGTCTCGCAGACCATATAACGCTATATCGTAGGGTTAATATCAAAGTTGAGGGTCTATTAAAAGGGAACAAAATCTTGGACATTTACAACGAGTTTCTATTATAATTTATTATTTTATATATATTATATATATTATATAGTTATTTATTATTTATTTATTTGTTTATTTTTTTTTTACAATAAGCAACGTTATTTATTGTTCCAGACGGTTACACAGTGCTCGACGTCGTGATGTACTGGAAGGAAACGCCGGTTCGCGGTGTCGAGGAAGCCGAACTGCCGCAGTTCACGATAATCGGATGGGAGACAAACGATCGTAAGGAGACACTGGCGACTGGTATATATCAGAGGCTCTCGCTGAGCTTCAAGCTCCAGCGGAACATCGGCTACTTCGTTTTTCAAACTTATCTTCCGAGTATACTCATCGTCATGCTGAGCTGGGTTAGCTTCTGGATAAATCACGAGGCTACGAGCGCCAGAGTTGCTCTCGGTACACATTAATTTTTCCGTTTTTCGTTTCATTCGCGTCTCACATTTCTGGGAAATACTCAACGTCGGCTTGTACGAGACGCTTTCATTTTTTACAGGCATAACAACGGTGCTAACGATGACGACGATATCGACCGGTGTGAGAAGCTCGCTGCCTCGCATAAGTTACGTAAAGGCGATCGACATTTATCTCGTGATGTGCTTCGTCTTCGTGTTCGCCGCTCTGCTGGAATACGCCGCGGTTAATTACACTTATTGGGGCGCAAGGGCGAAAAAGAAGACGAAGAAGAAGGACGGAGACGAGAAGAAACTTCCGACGATCGCGACGGGTAAAGAATCCACGTCCTTCGCGACGTTCGATCGAGAGTCGTGGCTCTTGTGCATTTTTCTAATTTGTTTTTTGATGAAACAGGAAGCAAAGCCAGTTCACCGTTTCCCGGCTCCACAGACGCGGACATAATAGAACTGCAAGATCTGAGAATGTCACCGTTGCCGAGCATAAGAAGCAGATCCGGATTGGCGAGCGGTTCCGGCACGCCGGGAACCATCGGACGAGGCCTCGATCAACCGCACGACCCGGCCAAATTTCCACCCAGCTTCAGAATCGCACGCACCGCCGGTTACAACACACACGGCAGAAACACCGGATTGCGATATCGCGGCCCGAAACAACACAAGCCAAAGGTTTCATTGTTTTGCCTATTTCATTATTTGTATCAAAGAACCCTCCACCGCTTTGACCTTCGTTCTGTTTCTCCAATTTCGCGAAGATTCCAATTTCTTCGCATTATTATTTGCGCGTGCATTTTTTGCGTAAAATCGTGCCTCTTATATCTCAAATCCGATTGGTCATACCGATGCTGAGCGTTGTGAAAAAAATTGCCAACAGCATTTCTGCAATAACGGTTAGCGAACGTCACGTTAAAAGGGGTACAATCTCGTCGAGTGAGTAATCGGATCAAAGTCTGCGACCGCGACGTCACGGCGCTCCGAAATTGAGAGAATTATCCGTACTTGCCGACAATCTGCGCGTTAAATCGTCGACGCGCGCGTTAATGCTTCGCCGAGTTGTAAAAACTTTTCCACGTCCCTCCCTCTCGAGTTGCGCGGGTCGCCGAGAGAAAAAATAAATCTAATCGTCTCTTGTTTGTTTGCTTTTTCGCCCGCTCGCTATAGGTTTTGCACGCGATTCGCCGCGGAGCATCCGTGCTGCGCGCCTCGATGCCGAAGATCAAGGACGTCAACGTAATCGACAAATACTCGAGAATAATATTTCCCGTGAGTTTCATGCTGTTCAACGCGGTCTACTGGATCTTCTACGTGCTATGAGGACACACAAACGGAGAGCCAACGACCGTAAGCGAGCGAAGTTCAACGATCAACCGTTTCGACGTGTTTGGAAGGGAAAAAAAACTCGCGCCGTCTGCGGGGCAGGGACAACGAACGAGAGAACAAAAGAAAAATAGTTCCGACGGGACGAACGAGTCTCGCGGGAAACGAGAGAGATTTTACGAATCCAGTGTGACGCAAGGGAGGAAAAAGGACGTTGAGAAACGTCGGTAGGGAAAATTGCGATTGGACGACGCGAGAAGATCCCGTCGCCCGTCTTTCGTCGGATAAATCGAATAATTTATAGAACGAAGATTATTCGAGAAAAAAAAAAAAAAAAAAAACTTCAACGGATTCGAAACGCGCAACGATCGAAGCTCATTTAGCGCCTTCGAGACGAGAATTAAATAATCGCGGAGACATTGCGTTATTCGAAGATATGAACCGTACTTCACAGAACTCTTCTAGACGAAAATTCCGGGAGTCTCGATCGATTCGAAAATCTAGCCAACTTCCCTCGTGAAAATATCTCAGAGACACTTCCACCTCCTCGTATCTCGGGTGCTATGAATTCTAGGGACAAAAAAATTACAATGAAAACGTTGATCCGGTTTTCAATTTTCGCGTTTTTCGTAGATTTTTTTTTGCTCTTCAACGCATTCTCGAGAACTGTACATAAAGCGATATCGAAATCGTCGATCGTGTTGTAGTCAATGATTCTTTTCTTATCGACCCCTCCAGTCCAATAGGCGAAATATCGAATCGTAGCCGAAGAAGAATATCGAAATAGTTCGACAATTATTGTTATTATCATAACTATTCGCGCGTAGAAAGCCGAAGAGAGCTCATTATAATCCATTAATGAAAAAAAGTAACGAAGACAGGCGAAAAATCATTTTTTCAGCTATTTCTTTCCCATGTTCGATTTTTTTTTTCTAATCGATCTTCGACGATCGATTCGTCGAGAAACGTTCTTCACGACGACGGTGCGTACCGCGCGCCACGGCCAAATGATAATTAACGATTACATAGTAAGATACTTCACTGACATATGTCGTCGATAACGTCGAAAGTACTGAATAAAAGAAGAATAAATAAATAAATAACGCTGCCACAAAACCGAAACGTTCATGGACGTACAACTGAGCCGACTGGGCGAAGAAAAAAAAGAAAAACATTGACGTCGTCCCTCCAGTGCGCGCATGCACAAACGCCGGATTCGCGTCGTACGTTAACATCGTTACTATTATTGTCGAGGAATCGTCGAGGCACAGGTCTCACCAAAACAAACTCGTAGGACCGTAAGATTTCAATCGACAATTTACGTTTTAAAGAGTAATAATAACGTCTCGCTTCACGAAGAATCGAACAATACGTACCTAGATCGAAACATGAAAAGAAATTTGTCCATTTGGGAACATTGCAATTCTAGGGCGATTTATTAAAAAAAAAAAAAAAACATAGTTCCAATTCGCAAGTCTTGATGATTGATTTAATTGGTAGTAATTATATGGACGGAAAACGAATGTCGATTCTCTTCGATGCGCGACGTATAGTCGCGAAAATATATCGTCGACGTTAATGTTGACGGGAGAGTGCGAACGGCTCTCGATTATATAAATTTTGTTGCGAAAAATAAAAAGAAAATAAAGGAATGCGGAGATTAATCGTCGAGTCCCGTCGAAAATATATTGACGAAGAAAAGAGAAACGATAAAATGATTCGGCCGACTGAATAAAAAATAAAGAAATGTTCGTCAACACGATTTGTCGCGTCTGGCAATATTATTGTTTTTTTTTTTTTTTTTTTTCTTTTTTCGTAATCGTCGAATGGCGTTCAGTACGGATGAGTTACGAAGAAAAAACAATAAAGATATTATAGACTAAACAATTAATAGACAATTCAATTGACCGCAAAGGGTGAGGGCAAGACATATATTTGCATCAATCAGTCCCAAGTACCTGCAGTATCGAACAAATCGAGAAGCATGACCATCGGAAAATTTGCGTATTTATTAGTCTATTAACGGAACAAGGAAATTAAAAGGGTTCAAGGGTTAAGGAGTTTCGAATTGTTTGAACTGCTAGACAGTCACACTATTGACGGAAGTGATGCCTGATTAGCATCAGCCGTCTATAATCGCAAAAGTCGTCCTCGCCTTCCGGGGCGATTTCAATTATTCAAGAAATTCGATCTGAGCTCTATGAAAAAACAATTGATTATTGTTCTTCCTCATCAACCGCGAGATTTATGCATAAAAATATAATTGTTTCTATTAGTCCCATTGAAAAACGATATAACGAAAAAAGATATTGAGCTATGACCTTTAATCTGCCGACGAATAGGATTCGCAGCGCGGAAGAACGAGCGAAATATTCAAGGTCGAGAAACGTGCTCGCATAACGCGTCACGCTCGTCCGCATTGCAGATGATTCCGTTTTGGATAATTACGACGTCACATCGGGTCAAGCGAGGCGCGAGTGGGAAGCCGCATAAAAATATTTATATAATAATTTGCAACGGAAATGTTGGACGGCACAAGTAAAAAGTTTAAAAGTAGGCATGACAAGATTCTTACGTAGGAATGAAATGATAAAAATCGTCCCTATCGTAATCTGTAAACTCTGTAAGACTCGAAGAACGATAATCAAGTTTCGATAGATTCGGAGATTGAGATTAAAGCGATATTAGATCGATCGATTAGCTCGCACATTCGACTCGGCACATTGTTATTCGCTTCCGCACGGGAGTGTGACGTGGACGGTAGTTATTAGAATCATTGGCCTTTGTGATATCGAGAGCGGCAGCGATGCGCTCCAGTAAGGAAGAATACATTATGATATCACACGGAACACGTGCGAAGCACCGTTCACACGAGAGTATTTAGCTGTGCGGTATTTTGCAGTATTTCGCGGCACTTGAGCGTGGTCTCTCGCGTGGCATAGTCGTGTCGTTCTTCACAAGAGCAGGTAGTGCTCGGACAAGGGACCCGAACCACCAAACCGAAAGAGCGTGCCTAAGACAAAGCCTGCTTATTCGCTCCACCCGCTCTGCCTTGAAAATTAGAGAGCGAGTTTTACACATTTTTTATTCTCCATCAAAAGTTTGCCTTTTTTTTAGGCGCTGATTTTTACAAACACAAAAATTGTTTTTTTTTTTTTTCATTTAACAATAACAAATTATGCCCAACTTATTTGTTCATCAACCATATACGCATAAAATTTCGGTTCTTTTTCTTTAATTTAATGCAATTTAATTTACAATTCTGAAGAATGAGCTTATTTGACGCGTCGAGAGAATCGAGTAATAAATCGGCATAGGTTTATCGGGTTAATATTGGAAATACAATTATTCAACGCACGTAATTACTTTCGATAGTGTGAAGCGGGCTCACGCGCGATCCGGCGCAGCGAAGAGGGGGCTCGCGCCTCCGTGGGCTACGGAGGAAGCGAGAAGCGAGAAAGGGAAATTCTCCATCCCCACTCCGAAGCGTCGAAATTGCGCGCGTCTGTCAAACTTCTGGTCTCCGAGGAGCCTGCGGGAGTCGGTTTTATACCTCTGTCTAGCGTTCGCCACTCCAGTAGGCGATACATTCGGGCGTGCTGCGCGAACGTGTGAACACTGCAACGTTGACTCCAAGTTCGCACAGGCGAATAAACAAAAACCCGCGCCCCTCGCGATACGTAAAATCAGCACAGAAACAGCGAGACCCAAAAACGTGAAAGACAATCGCCATCGAAGGGCCCCGAATATTCGGTCGGTGCGCAACGCGTGAAATAAAAACTTCGATAAATCCAATCTTTCTCCATAACCCCCACGAAGCTTCGATGGTCCAACAATAATAAGAATAAAGATGTAAAATATAGTTCGCTATGTAATCGACCTGGTGAAACTGACGTTTCGCGTAAACTCTCCGCGCAGTGGAACATCGTGGTAAAGTGAAAGAGTGATCTGTCTCTCCAGCGAGAGAGGGACAGAAACTTTTTTTTTCAGCTCGCCTTTAGAAAGTCGCGCCGATCGCCCGAGCATTCGCGTCTGTGAAAAAAAAAATTTCGAATAAAATTAAAATCAAACGAAATCCATATACTTTATAGTCGGAGAAAAAAAAGCCTTTCGCGATTCGTGTGGTAAATAAAATACAATAAGGTGAAAGAAGCAAAATCTTTGATAGCCGTTTGAAAAAATTTGTAAAGTCAACAAAACGCTGGTCGTGAAATGAACAAAATTGAGGATCTCGACGAGGTTCATATGACAACGGTGAGTAATGTTTTGCTTTTTCCTTTTTCGTCTCTGCAGCGACATAGATGTCGGTCTGGAGTTTGAGGGTCAATCCAATAGTGCGCACTGTACGCGGCCGCGGCGAATTGCCGAGCGTGCGTCACCGTTTAGAGTCGGATAAACATTGAAATTCGCGCGTCTGCATTTCTTCTCGGTAACCGAATCGAGCTCTGGGTTCGGGATTAAAGTCTTTCCAGGATAATTGCGAAATTGCTCTTGCAACGCGTTTCTCCGTACGCGCGGATCGGCGACAACAGAAATTCTGGATATTGCCCGACGCGCGCTCTGTCGGTCCGACCGTGCACATGCCTGAATCCACGCGTTGTGTAAACGCCGTCTATGTGATTCTATGCAAAGAAAAATCAACAAATCAATCGCGCGCTTAGCTAGAGTAAACAATTCATTCCGGGATTGAAAGTCTACGTCGACGTCGCTTATAGCGTCGAAGTGCGTCACGACGGATGAAATGTGCGTTTCATCGAAGCTCAACCCGAACTGTGTCGGGTCGGCGCGAACCGGACAGGGTTCGCGTCGAAACTAGACGACGAACTTGCGTTCGCGCTGACCTTCCTCAACGACCGTATGAAAACACATTCTTATCGACGTGATGAAACACTGACACACATTTCGCTATTGACAAAGGGAAAAAAAATCACGCGATAATACACAATAATACGCGGAGCGAAAATATAAAATTTTGCGGTCTCTTTTTTTTGCGCGACTATCGGTCACCGCGATACACATTTCGATATGCGTACTCGAGGCTCGAGATCGCGAATTTCCGTATACTTCAACATCCGCACTCGCGATAAGATAATGTACTTGGTCTCTTATTGAGAAGCTTATCAATGGACGCTCCGAAACAATAACAAGTCGAGGTATTTACGATAGTTCGGGGGCTATAATAATAATAATAACAATAATAACAATAATAACAACAATAATGAATCAACAAATGGTGGCTTTGTTAAGACGATACTGACGTCATCGGGAAAACATGATATTCGTTTTATTTCTTCGTTCTCGACGTTATCATTGATTAATGTACATTGTAAACAATGTAGGAATAATTCGAATTTTCCGTCGATTCTTGTTCGTTGCTCTCGGCAAGTGATTGGCGACATCGTGTCAAATGTCATTGACAACTTTGCGACGAATATTTTAATTGGTCGTTCGCATATAAAAAGGCTCGAACAATCGAAATTTTTGTATCATAAATCAATTCTTCGTTTCGGAGAATTTCTTAAATAAAGAATTATAAATAAAAAAATTATTGCGAATTCCTCAAAGAATGGCGGCGTAGAGAGAAAAATAGCGCTTGTTTCGAGTTGTCGCATGCGACAGCGAGATCGATAAATTTGAATGATTTATGTTGCAGCCCGAACTCATAGTTGCCCACGGTTACCGAGCTGAGACTCACTATGCCTGGACGAACGATGGTTACCGGCTGGAATTACATCGCGTCATGCCGTTCGCGGATCAAGAATCTTCAACGCCGAACAAAATACCTATCGCCGATCATCAATCGACGAACGAGACTATAGCGGATAATTTAGACAATGAGAGGAAGATTAGTAATTGTAACGAAAAAGCCGATGTATCGCCGTTACGTATAGTCGACGGAGCGAAGGAGACACTCTCGAGACCGGTCGTTTTCATACTCCATGGCTTGCTGTCGAGCTCCGCCGATTTCGTTCTTCTCGGGCCTAAGAAAGCTCTCGGTAATTTGATTCTAGTATCTCTTTTTCTTCAACCGACTCCGAAATTTCCGGCGGTTTTTTTAAATGTTATATGTCATTTATTTTTCAGCGTATGCACTATGCGACGAAGGATACGACGTTTGGCTCGGCAACGTTAGGGGCAACAGGTATTCCCGATATCACAACAAGTACACGACGAAGGACAAAGAATTCTGGGATTTCAGGTGAGCGGAATACTTTCCGTGATAATTCGAATACGAAAAAAAAAAACAATTCGAAAAAAATGCCGTTTCAATAACTTCCGTAATGAGATTTGTGTTAAAAGGAAGCAAATAAAACGATATTTAGATTGACCACACGGAAAAAGAAAATTAGTTGCCAGAACCAACTTCGACACTGAAAATTAATATTAGCGTGTACGACTAATGTATTCGTTGGGTCGCCCAATTTATTCGCTCGCCTAAGAAATTCATTAGTTCTTTCAATTAATATCAGTTTTCTAGCGCCGCAGTTGATTCTGGCAAATTATTTTTCTCCACTCGATAAATAATGAGACTAAAATAAACTACCATTTCCGGTAACCAATCTTCCAACGTTAGATCTGTACGATTAAAATTCTCCTCAGATCGGAAACGCATTATGGAGAATTGTATTTTTCTAAATTTCTTCATCGTCTAAAGCGCGTACTAACGAATTCGATTGCAGTTGGCACGAGATGGGAATCCACGACGTGCCGGCGATGATAGACTACGTCCTCGAGAAGACCGACCAGGAGAGCCTTCTCTACGTCGGTTACAGTCAAGGCACGACGGCATTTTTCGTGATGGCCAGCGAGCGCCCGGAGTACAACGCGAAGGTTCGCGTAATGGTGTGCCTAGCGCCGATCGCTTTCCTCGCCAATCAACGAAGCCCGTTGCTGAAGGTCGTCGTGCCGCTTCACATTGTAATGAAGGTGATTCTTTCGTTATCCGATACTCGTCGGTCATTCGCCACGTTCATTATTTCATCTCATATTTATGGATTAGCGTGTTTCAGTGGGCACGGTCGTACTGCAATATAAACCAGTGGTTTCCGCGAAACAAGCTGCAGGCTGACGCTCTCGGCACGCTGATGCGGAACGCTCCCGACACGTTCACCCGAACTTTTTGCTCCGGATGGCTCTATCTCGTCGCCGGCTTCGGCAGCGATCAGCTCGACAAGTCCATGCTGCCGGTTATATTCGGACACTTTCCCGCCGGCGCGTCGGCCAAGCAAATCATTCACTATAGTCAATCCATTCAAAGCGGTAAATATAACAATTCTACATCATTTGCCAAATTCACGAAACAAAGTACTTCAATCAACTACGTTTCAATGACGAAAAGCATGAATCTTAATTTTTTCTTCAAAGAACTTAAACTACAGCTTTTTTCCCTTTTTTCTCCAGGAATGTTTCGCGATTTCGATTACGGCCCGACGAAGAACACGAAGTTGTACGGCAACTCCGAGCCGCCGCGTTATTGCCTCGACAGAGTCAAAGTTCCCGTCGCGATATTCCACAGCGACAACGATTTCATGAATCATCCGAAGGTGAGTGGTAGCGGCTTTGCGCGACGTCGCTCGTAATTCGATTTCACTAATGCGATTGGCCCCGATGTTGCAACAGGACGTGGAGACTCTCGCCGATGCGTTGCCGAACGTGATCGAGAAGCGCAAGATTCAGTACGCGAAATTCAATCACATCGACTATCTCTGGGGCCGCGACGCCAAGACGCTGCTCTACAACGACATCATCAAGATTCTCAAACGCTTTTAGCGTCGATGGCGCAAGGTTTCTCGAAACGAATATACATAAACTCATATGTATATCAGCGATTAGTTTCCGTTGCCAGCATCTCCTTTTTTCGCGCACGAGACACACATGGATGAAAAGAAACACGAAAGATATCACTCATAATCGAGGAAGCGATGAATGTCGCGACGGTCTACTTCAAAATCGTATTACTAGTGACTGAAATACGTAACATACTCGATTGATTCGCCACCCTTCGCCCCCTTCTCCATCCCAGTGGTTCGCCAAACTTTAGATTAAAAATTCTTCAACGTCGTCAATGTGATAATAAAGTTTATATATATTTATTACATACTCGTTCTTTTATCAATCGTAACGATCCGAATTGAAACGAAATAGATTTTTCTATCCGCGACGATATTAATGAACGCGCATTCAACACGCATCGCTGCACCCCAAAGTCGAACGGGGGGACACCTGCATTTCTATGGAAACCCGAGCTATAACAAGCGGTCAGACAAACTTCGACAAAATTTTGATGCGATAAAACTATACGGACTCGAGTAATCTTTCCCCGAGTGCGATTGTAGACCGAACTCTACGGGGATGAAAAGAAAAGAAGAAAATGCGTTCATCCGAAAGAGCCGAATGCATAAAATCGCTGGTAAGACTGAGACAACAGGAGGAGGTTATCGAGAAAGCTCTGGACAATTATTTGGATAGTGCAAAGTTGGAACCGGAGACATTGAAAGGCTTGAGGGACGAGAAACACTCTTGTACATTGGACAGGTAAATTACGCTCGAGAAAAGAAGAACGTTATAATTTTCTATCCCATTCGAGTGAATAACGTTAATCGTCGGTTGTATCGTGTTAGAAAAAAATGGGCAATTTCGCTCCGAGCGACAGTGCAAGATATCGCGAATGACCTGAGAGCAATTAAGGCGGTCATACGGACTTTGCACGATGGACACAAAATAGGTAAGCCGGTGTTAAAAATTGGCCAATTTACCGCAATAGCGTAATTATTCGCTATCCTTGAACAGACACGGATGGCTTCAAAGACAAGCTCATAGCGCTGGCCGAAAAGATTCGAGAATACAAGAAGAATTCTTTGCTGGAATCGCTGACGAGCGAGGAGATCGAATTGGATCGCGAGCTTCACTCTTTTTCCTTGATTCTGCACAAGTACGAGAAGAGAGATTGCACCGCGGGCTCGTTGATCGCGTCGAGAGAGCCTTCGAAGACGAAAAACTCGGGGACGGATTTTCAAGATTACAGCGGTTTGCGTGACTTTAATGCATTGGTAGCGAGAACAGGTAAACGTTTCCTAAGGCGGCAGTAATTCACGTCTAATTTTCATCTCGAAACGTTCAATTAACCCGCAGGTCATACCGAAAATTGGAGCGATGAGGATCATCGATTTTTTCTCAAGATTCGCAAAACGACACGCGGCGTACCGGCGATGGTGGAGGCGATAAGAAAAAAATTTCCCGACATGTCGACCGAGCGCATCGTCAATCACGAGGCTTGGTACAAGATATATCTCGAATTGCGCGAGAAACAGCGAAGAACGGTGCGGGAATGGCGCGAGAAGAGGGATTCGGAGAAAAGAACGAGGATCGACAGAGCGGACGGCGATGTGAGTTGCGCCAACGCGAACGAGAAGACATGCGAACGCGTCGCAACCGCCAAAGAAGCGGATTCCGCCGAGATTACCGCAAAGACGAGGGCGCGTCTCGCGGCGAGAAAGAGCCCTTCCGCGTGCGACAAAAGAGAATCGTTGAATCGATGGCGAGTAGAGAAGGAAAAGGCTCGATCGTTGCAAGCGGAAAGGACAAAATTGGCGAACGAAGAGCGCGAAGCCCGAAGCGAGAGTCGCCGATTAGCGAGAGCCGAGCAGCTGAAATCCGCGCTCGAGGCTTACAGAGAGAAGAAAATTCAGAGTAAAACTTCGAGCTCGGCGACGAGCGTTGCCGACTCGGATTCCGGCAACTCGAGAGCCGAAGCCGCCAAGATGATCGAGTGCTTTCGGTAATTATTTAGTCTCATCGACATCATCGCTGTCGAACGAGATTTTACTTCGTTTTCTTTCTGTTGCAAATCTCGAAGACGCCGCGACGAGGAATTTCTCGGCCGAAGAAGAGCCTTGCTGCAATCGAAAGCCCCGCATTCGAGCGCGACCGAACGTCGACGGATGCATCTGCAATCAGAGAGAAAATCCACTCTATTGAGAGCAACCAAAGTCTGGCTTGAGAAATGCAAAGACCGCGCGGTGGAGCCGCAACAAATTTTGTTCGTCAAGGACATACCCAAATTGTGAGTGAGCCAATCGAAACCCGAGGATACACGACAGGCAACTGCGTCACTGTTTTTTAATCGTACTGTTTTCATTCGCTTCGCAGGGCGACCTGCAATTGGCATAATCGAGAATCGACATGAAGATCGAAAAAATTCTCCGAAACTCGCCGCTAATAATGCAATAACCAAAATCGTGTTAATTGTTTTATTGACAATTAACGCCAAATAAAATATTGATATCACAGTTTTGGAATATATCGATAACATTTCTTGATTCAAAACCTTCCCGTCGTCCTTCCGCCGTCGGTAACCTGCGGTTTTCTTTTTTTCTATGAGAAAAAAATCCTTCACCGCGTCGAAAAACGAAATATTTGGTTTTCTCGGCGTTCGTCCGTCACGAGTCGCGTCGTCACAAATGCAGTTGAGAAGTTCTCTGCTCGATGTCGAAGTAAACGTCCGTATCGCTGTTCTTTCTCGTAGCCAGAGCGTGCAGTGCCTCGGCTATCAAATTTGGATTAGTTTTGATCATCGTTTTGAATCCGACCGTGTTCATCACGTCTTCGGTGTGAACGTTTATGAATTGTATCGTCTGGGCTTTGAGTTGCTTGGCGCTGTGAAGATCGGCAAGTATCAGAACGTCCGCCGCGTTGGCAACCGTCAAATTGGAGCAAAGCGCCTGTTCGCACATTACTTTGAGCCTCTCCAGGTCGTATTTGTCTGCGGCTGCGAGTAGATTATCCGCCATTCTATCGAGATTCGTCGCTTTTCCCGTATAGATAAATCGCAACATCTCGTCCAAAACGTCATCCTCCATGTCCGATATGTCGACGCGATTCTCCTTGCGTTCCGCCATCTCGTGATCGAACATCGCCGCGAATACAGTGCTTCGAGCCGAGAGTATGGCTTTGTGGGCGCGAAATTCTCTTCCGCACGCGGTCAGCGTTACGTCGCTCAGTCTTTCCGATTCCAACAGAACTCCGAGCTCGTCGAGTATCGAACAATTCGGTACGTCGAATTGCACGGCTCTGCGACTGTTCTTCCCCGAAACATTGACGACGTCGCCGACGATGCTGACGTCGCAGATTATCGTCAAATTGTCGTTCGGCAACAGTTCGTTCTCTTCGTCGAGCAAGAAATCGCGATTCATGAATTTCGTGTAACCGTGAGACTCGCTCGACTTGCCGTGAACGAAAGTGTGCGGCCGTTGTATCTCCATCGGATTCGTCTTCTTCTCCTTGCCGTTGAGAATGGAAAATTTGAACTTTGCCGTTACCTCGGTGCCGACGCAAGCGACGAGACTGAGGAATATCGACAGATAGTCCTTGCTGTCCTCGCCGTGACCCTTCGGATAGAGCTCCAAGCGCCACTTGAACTCGTCGTTCTCGCCGGCGTCGAATATCGGCGATTTCAGTATTTCGCCCATCTCCTCGCGACAGTACGTGAAGTTGCTTATCGTCCACATGTAGCTGAACTTCACGACCTTCACGTGGGTGTAACCCCATTTGTCGACGCCCGGAACGCTCGACTCCGCCGGGGAGCTCGGCGTGTGGCACACCGCCATGTCCTCGACGCGAATGCACAAACTCGAATGCGTACCGATCGAGCCTCTCGATGATCCTCTCGAGGTCAAGGTCGCGGCGAGTCACTGGCGGTAAATGAAAAATATGAACCATACATGGAGTCTCGCGATCTTCGATCGACGGGATAGACTGCGAGTGCCATTTTTTATAGCGCATGCACAAAAGTTTCTCTTTGGGGGCTGTGGAGCGTAGATTGCTCGTGCACGCTCTGCAGCCTCATCTGCGCACAACGATGTGCGCGCGTGTTCTTCGCATCATCGCATCATCTTCGCACAAGGGTTCTTCGCATCATCGCTTCGCGATCCCGTAAAAGAAACTTTTTTATGCATTTGTTATGAAAAACATTGTTCGATTCGAGGGCAAAACGATGCGTTCAGAATCGTTCCTTTCGGGACTTACCCTGTCTCGGCTCTTGCTGCGATTCCGGCTTGACTCCGATACGTCCTGAAAAGAGTCGCACGCGCCTAATGAACGCATGCTATTTTGCCCTCGTATCGAAAAGCACTCTTTCGACGCATCGAATTCCAGAAAGTACTAACCCTGGGCGAACGGCTCGGATACCTCGTTGCGAGATCGTCGCGGTATTGTCTTCGTTTATCGAAAGAGAGTCCTAGAACTTTGGTCTCTTTGTCGACGATGTCAGGATCGTAAAATCGTTATATAACCAGTCACTTCTGCAGTGCTGGAAATTACGACTCCGATTGCAACTTATTACTACACGCAGTAGAGATCTCTTCAAAGAGAATTCAATTTAAAAAAAATTGGCTAACTTTGGGCCTTGTTTTGTTTTACAACCGTAATAAAACGATCGACCACCGAATGTTTTAATTGCACCAACAGTCGCCACCGAACGATCACCAAACGAATAGTATAAAAAATGATTGTTTAATAAAAATTTCATGGCCAACTTTGTATTGTTTCTAGCATGTCGAATTGCTGGGTAAAACTGCACTGAATCCGCGCAAAGCCGACGATACGTTATAACGCCAACGAGAATGATAAAATTATTAATCGAATGGAAATTCATTCTCTCGTCATTTCGTTGAAACGCAATGCGAAGCTCGTAACCGCGACTCGATGAAAAATGCATCTTCCGACGAAAACTCCGCGCGATCGAAAACATTTCGGTTTTTCCGAAACGACAATTTTCCACAATATAAATACGAGGCGCGAAAATGGAATATTGTTCCGTCAAATAGTTTTGTCGTGTATTCGGCCAGTTATTGATTATTATATAATATTGTACGTACAATAGCGACCGAATCGATTACGCAAAACACATCAAGAATAAAGTTTTTCCATAGCTTTATCGTGCTATCGAGCATTGATTGTGATACCTGCATCACAACTCTTCGATCATAAAGATATAAAAATATAACTTCGGGAATGGAAGACATCTCGTTTGATTAATTTTCTCTTGAACCCGCTATCCAGACGCCTCCAAAAACGACTCCGGTAGGAAAGCGAGTTCGGACGAGGCTGGCAATTCCTTGATGTCGATCTGTCCGTCGGGTGTCTTCTCGAATCTGTAAATGCTCTCGGTGCAATCGCGAACTACCGTCTCCTCGATCTTCGTGAGAAGCGAC
Source organism: Ischnus inquisitorius (assembly GCA_963924025.1). Classification (NCBI taxonomy): domain Eukaryota; kingdom Metazoa; phylum Arthropoda; class Insecta; order Hymenoptera; family Ichneumonidae; genus Ischnus; species Ischnus inquisitorius. Next base: position 5,349,181 of record OZ001251.1, on the reverse strand, counting down.
TTGCAGTCATTCACGCAATATCCTGGCTTCCAATAAGGCTTGAACGAGAAACGTATAATTGCGAGATGAATATCGAATCACACATATTAAATAATTTCACTCTGATGTAATGTTTGGAAAAATTTACCTCGCCCCGTTTGACAATGCTGCCGACATTGTAGATGCTTAGTGCATTAACGATCCCGGACTCGTCCCGGAAGCCGCACAATACAGCATCGGTTTTCGTCAAATAACAAGCCGTCCACCACTTGATCAGCTTGAACTTTCGAAAATTCCTTTCTTGCCCGGCATTCTCGATCATTCGGCTCGTCTTCAACTCGATGAAATTCAGTTGATCGATGGGCAATGGTTCCTTGAACGGTTTCTCAGATATTACTCCCTTCGATATGGAACAAAACATCACCGAATGACCGCCGATTCTGCGCTCATAAACGCACCGAAACTCTTCAGCCTCGATTACCGGCTTCGTAGTGTCGGGAAGCTTGTCGGGAGTTTCTGAAACGGGGAAACGTCAATTTGATCTCTATTCTTCGAAGGCCGTGGACAGAAGGAAAAGCTACGAGTTGATAAAAAAAAACTTGAATCGTTTCGATATTGTTATCTGTATCATAATTTTTCATCGATTTAAACGCTAATATATTCATGTCTTATTTTTGTGTGAATAAATGGATGAATAAGCTTTTCGGAAAATACTTTGTACTCGACAAAATGTATTGTTCGAATTTGTGTCCCCAGGAGCTGAATCTTATTGATCGTTCGTCGTCCAATTCGCTCTTTTGGGAGGTCTTGTCGTTGCATATATATATCGTTCCTTTCCATTTGGCAGCGTACATTATCCAACTTTCCTTGGGGATGGCTTTCCTCGTCAGGAGTTTGTTCAAAGTACCTCTGCTGCTCACAAATTTTGGTCTTATCCTACGGAGAACAAAAAAGGAAACCAAAATCAGCCTTCGCAATCTCAAAATTGACGACGGATGGACTCGTATTAAATTATTCCATAGAATTAACCATCTGCCCGATCCGGCGGGAGCTTTGATCCTCGCGTAATTGAGTTGGATCCATTGCAAGAGAAAATCGATACGTTCGTCGAGGAACGACGCTTTCCGGCGAACCGCCAGTTCCCTGCCTTCGTCAAGATCCAAATGAACTCCTCGACTTATGTTGAGGTAGACTTTCATGTTCTTCGGTGGATTGTAATACATCAATCTCGATGCGTCGTTCAAAAAATTTCGATCACCGTCGATGCTGTAGTAACCGACGATCCTTGATCTCTGAACATATGCGACAGGATTGACGGGTCGGTCGTTTGGCTTCGCAGAACGTTGGTCGTCCCTTGTCGGACGGTCGTGGGACGTTGCCAAACGGCCTTGAGGCCTCGGAGGATGATCGTTGGTCGGTGTTGTCATGTTTTGTCTTGGAGAGGCCACCGTTCTGTAACGCGAGCCGGTTTGTGCGCCGGTTACAAACGATCCTATTTTTTCAGCGTTTTCGTGCTCTTTTTATAATTACACCTACATTTGTTGATAGCCACTCACCCGCCCAAAGTAGAAGAAACAGGAATTTATTAATTTTTTTATTTATACGCTAGGCGTGTATCGGGAGTCCCGAGTCTGTCATCTCTTATCGTAACGCAGTGATTGCGTCAGTAGCGACCGTCCGGTCGGTTGTCGTCAGGAAGGTTGTCATAACTGGTTCCGGTCCTTCGATTGGTCCGTTCAGTCAGGTCAGAATGGTATCTCGCGGAACGAACCAATAGTAGTATCGGAATGATTGTCGCGATCAATTTAAGGAGCGACTGGAAAGCGCAATCTACTAGCGCAACAACAGATTGTACCAAGGCATTGTGGGATGTCCCGGCCGCTTCGAGCGGCCAGTTTTGTGTTCCCCCGGAAAAAGTGGACTACACACAGAGTTTCCACCGGGACTCGAATTATCGCCCGTAGAGGGCATGTACTACACAGCTTTGCTACTTTACTGACCTTTGTACTCATGTTCTTTCGATAAGTAGAAAGAAAAATACTTCACTAACCCGAAGAGTGCTCCCGAACGTGCCAACGGTTAGCATATGCGCGGCAGTCGATAATCGATGCACTACGCATATGGACGCGCACCGCGCGACGTTCCCTCAGTTGCCGAACGTCGGTAGAACACGCCGGTTCGTTCCCGCTCCCCTCGCGAGATTCCTCCGCGTGTCGCGAACGTGGTGAATGTTCTTTTTTTTCTCGATTATCCTAGATCCTTATTTTTAACTCGTTTTTGATCCGGTCGCGTAATTGAACGAAAGATAAACAGATATCAGTGCAAACCATTCGAATAAAAGTCGGAGAGATGACGCGATCTGTTTGTCTGCGGTCCGCCGGGGCCTCGCGCGAGGTAGACAAAGCCACTTTAATCCGATGCTCGGAAATGTGAGTAATCCGTGACATCGTATAAATGCTTATTTTTTAACAATACAATTACGTTTTCGATCGACAGTCGAGCACATGATTCAATGAATCAGTGATTTATTTTCAACGTTATTCATTGTAAGCGTCCATTATTGTGGGTGCGAGTCGAAGCTTGCTCGGGCGCACCTTTGTTTTTGTCGCTTTGTCCGCTGAAAAACTCGCTCCCATAACCAGAAAACGCTACGAATCTTTCGCGAGTAAATGAACCGTTCGCATTTTTTCTTTTACGATTACTGATATTTCCATTCCGCGATGTCACACACGAGGGTTACTCGAGAGCATATTCTCCGTGAGACGACACGCGAAAGATCGTTGCGCGCTCGGGGAGAGCGCGCGTGGCGTTCTTGTTTATTGAGACCCGACCGGCGGGTCCCCCTATTCCGTTGAATCGCGAGTTTCCCTACCTTTGGAATATACATTTCGAACCCCCGATAATTTCGGTATTTATAGGATCAAAATCTCTGGTCTGCGACCGATACAGATGGGTTTTCGATAGATCGAATCCAGCTGTCGTCGCGACACGAGCCTCGTACGCTTAATCCGCTTATGCTAATGCACGATTTTTGCTCTTTTTCGGAAAGAGCCCGAAGCGCGCGGCGATAATCGACGGTAATCCGACATGAAGGGATCATTTCGCTTGTACACGCCGGCGATCGTTTTGAAAGGCCCCGCACGGCCACTCACGACTTATCGATAACCTTCGAATTACTCGAATAATTATCGATATACGCTACTTCGTCGTTCAATCTTCATTAAATCGTGCGATTGAAATTTCGCGTGTAACGAAAACTATTCGTAGCTTCGTCATACGATGATATTCGATTTTTTAATGAAAATTGATCGATGAAAGTTATTGTTTGAACTTGATTACAGCGATAAAATATTTTCGATAAGATTATAGCGATAAAATATTTAGACTACTTTCTCTTCGGAGCTTCTCACACTCCGCGCGGGATACTTCGCAATGTGGATCTCGTTTAATGCTCGTGTCGATCGAAAAATTGATACTTCCCTCGATTGACACTGCAACGGTTTTCGCGTCTCGTAATACTGAGTTATACGAAAGGACAGCATTTGCGATGAGATTACAAGTTACAAATTAGACTCATATATCGTCGGATTACGGGCCGGTAGCCCAGATTTTTAACGCGAAAGCGAATCGTCGCCTGTGCAAATACACGAGCCCCGACGCTGTCGAAATGCATTCGAACGTATGTCGCGCCGGATCCTCATAATTCAAGAGATTTTGCCGTACATAAAGATCGAACTACGGTACGGCGAGTACGTATTTATTGGTTATTTTTTTTTCTCCTTCGAACGCGCATTCTTCTTACGCCCTTCTGGGGAATTCCAAGGAACGGCGCGTCGTCCAATCTCGCTCAACGTAACCTTTGATCATCGCCTCAAAAATATTACCAACCGTCGGCGGTGTTTTTTCCGAAAAATGGAGAGGCACATTTTTATTTTTCATTTCTCATTTTTCGAGCGCGCGTCCGTGTGCAAAACTCCATTGTCGTCCTTCCCACAACGGGGAACGCCGTTAGACGCAACTCACAATGTTCACGTCCGGCGCGGCTTATTCAGCGCAGTAAGTAAGTTACGACTCACGTCGCGGCGCGCGAAATTGTGTTACGGAAAAATATTTACAGCGTCACGTGTGCGGTCGCGTGGCAGGATATTGCATTAACTGTATATTCCAACTAACTATGCAGCCTCGAGCATCGACGATTCGTTACAGCAGGTCTCTCCGATTGACTATTCAACTTGGCGCTATTGTTTATTTTCGGCCTCGGCGATGAAATATTTTCTTTGAGGTTTTACGATTACGATAACAGCTTACATCTAGTTAAAATTTTTGAAAAAACCAATTTTTGGTTTTCAATAAAAAATGAAAATTCGATTCTCCAGAAAGAATCCTCGATAATTCGTCTCTTTCCGGCCGCGAGGTGCCCTTAATTCCAAAATCCCGATTTTCTTCCATCACTCGCGCGGGACCCGGTGAAAAATTAATCATATCAGAAGTTCGAAATGCCACGTCTGGTGGTGGCGTTCGAAAAAGAATCTCTCCCTCGTGTGTCATTTTTTAATGACATTTTTAGTGAGAAAACATAGCGTGAAGCGAAAGAGGTTCGAGAAGGGACGAAAACCCTTTGGCCGGCTTCGAGCATCATTCGATCGAGTGAGTTCGGGTAGTTTTTCTCTCGTGTGACGTTGCCGAAAGCGTACACGATAAAAAGGCGGAGAGGGGAACGAGAAGAAAAAGAGAAACGACGCATCCAGCCGTCCACGGGTAGAGTAATTTATCGCGAACTGGGCTTTCCGTGACTAACGCGGCATGTCCAAACCGGAGAGGAGGCCGGGAACGACCAACTTTTGAGCTATAGAATATCGAAGTAGTACTCGAGATAGGTAAAGCCCCGAAGAGACACGCACACTCTATCGCTCTGTGCCATTCGCGTTTGCGTTTGGCAACGAGGGAGGGGGAGGGGGGGCCTCTTCCGCGTATACTATACGTAAGGGCGGCAATATTGTCCGCTCTTGCGGCGATTCGATACGCGTTAAACTGACTAAAGCGACGCCTGAATACGAGACACGCACGCAGCGATCTCGCGTAACAAAAAAATCTACGAGAACGACATTCCGTGCATCGAAACGATAAATATATTGCTAGAATTATCCAATTACGAAAAAAAAAAAAATCCCTCCGAAGGACGATAAAATGATTGTATTTATTCAAGTTCGCTTTCGAAGCAATTGCAATAAAGTACAGAACATAAATATCAAAATTCGAGGGTTAAAAAAATATTGTTCGAGTTTTTTTTATTCGTGAATTATGATACGCTGATCGTAGAAATTTCTGTATTCCTTGTAGTTGAAGTGTTTTGTTTTTATGAGCTTCGAACTTTGTTTGCAATTTCGAGTCGAAAGAAGCGTTTGAATTTTTTTTTTTTTTTTTAATAAAATTGTCGTATTCAAGAATCGGTGGCGAACTTTATCAATACGAGCCCGAGCTGCATCTGTGTTCTTCACGGGAATTCTTGCAACTCAATTTCAATGATCGGTGTTCACTTTGCTTATTGCACGAAACTTTTTATGCGCGTCTCGAATCGTATCGCCGTCGCAAGGGCTCAACTCGTTTAGCGAATTGAGCCGGACGATAACACATTTCACCGAGAACAAAGTCCCGCAGGCGAATCTCTCTCGCTCCCTCTCCCGAGAATTTGGTTATTCTTTCAATTTCGCCCGCGCGCTCGCCGCGCACGACGAAACTCGAGAGAGGACTCTCGTAGGCTTTCGCAGAAAATCCTTTTTATCCCTTGGGAAGATACGGAGCGAAAAAAAGCCGTACTTCCCTAAGCGTTTCTTTGCGCTTACGCAATAGCACTTCGGCACAAATTGTTACATTGTGGCAATTTCATAAATATAATATAAAATAACATTTATACTTCAATTTGAATAAAAAAACCAATTTAATAATAATAATAATAATAATAAACTAAATTACTTAACTACAAAAATCAATTACCCGATAATTTTTCATCAAATCGTTCCTAAATTTTTTTCTTACAATAGTCGCGACTTACAAATTGCAAATTTTCCATTCAATAAACTCCAAACACCGAATGCCTCGCAACCGCATCGCGAATCCCCTATGAACCCAACGAGAATTCTTCACGAGCGCCAACGCGACAATAATATACCGGCTAAAAGTCCATCATTTGTCCCAAAAGGAACAACGAAAAAATCCACAAAATGAATAACTTGCCGAACAATTACATTAGCGTTGGATAACATGAATAAACGTTGTATCACGGGCCATTGAGCAATTTCCTTCTTTTTTCTCCCCCCGTCGCATGTCGTTTCCCCGCGAGTCGGTGTTTTCGTCGGGAAAACCGATGAAAATTCGTCGTTTTCGTTGTGGAGGGGGCGTTGTCGTTCGCACATATCGCCTCGGGTTTCTTTATTCTGTCGGGCTGCACGAAAAAAAAAAAAAATTGTGTGGCGACGAGTTTGTGCAGGACGAGGGGCAGAGAGAAAAAAAGATAACTATTGGAATACACTGCGAGCGAGTACCGAATCGTCGAGCACCTGGAGCCTCTAAACTACGAGTCGTAACTGTGCTGTTCGGCGCTTCGCGTCGCTCTCTCTCTCGGCGGCGGATCGCTCGTACGGAAAATTGCCGTAAAATAGTCGGCCGAGCGATATTTTATATTCTTTTCACATATACGCGTCTCGCCGCGAACGGGCCGCACGCGAGAGTCCAATCGTTCGTGATATATTTATGGCGCTTCATAGACTTAACCCAAGGGTATAAAATCGAATAATGCATAAATGCGCCGCGCTACCAGGTGTCGAAACACGCGAGCGTCAATCGTCGCGCCGTAATGTCGCTCGCGTTCGATACTAATTCATTATTTATTCTTTAAAAACGTCGAACACTTTCGCGAACGAGACGTCGATGAGAGTCAACGAGTGAGTCGAAAAAGCGCGCGGGGAAGAGATGAATCGTAGAAATTAGAGAATCGGCGCTCGGACGGTCGCGCGGCGCTTGAAAAGGAGCCCGAGAGGGCGTCCCCGACACGTAGTCGTCGCGATATTTGTTGTCGGCCACGCGACCGTTTCTCGGGGCATTCGATAAAAGCCAATATAACAGCGAGCGTTGGGGAATCGCGTAACGATGTTAAATCATCATTGTGCCGTATTGTCGTCTCGTTGGCGAACGAGAATCGAAGTTTGATTGGGCACGGCGAGTTTCGGTGGCGGACAATCGAGTCCGAGAAAGTTCCCAGAGATCGATACAATCGCCGATCGGAATACATGGATGCACTTTCGGTGATCCGAGAATGAGTCGCGATTGGGCTCTTTCACGATTTTTTTTGCCTTTTTCTCTAAGAAACGATTAATTTATTGTTTTTCGCATTGATAACCCTTCAAAACACTAACATCGCCAGTTTAACCTTTGCCGATGATGGTTAACGTTAATTATAAATCATGCACGGCGAGCTTTGAATGTTTTAACATTTTCCCATGAGCCGTGGATTCGTAAGAACGAGCCTGCGCGAAAGGATCCCTTCTCGGGTGCGTTAAAGGGTGCAAAGATCAGTTTCGCTCGTCATCGTCACTTCATTTTTCCTCGGGCTCCTCAAATGCCCCGTGTGCGCACAATGCCGAAAACGGCAAAGTCAGTAGTTTCGAAACGGGAGCACGGTGGGCTCGGGCCGTTTCCATCGAATTCGCAGCCGGCGTATTAATATTTATTAACAGCTCGTTATCCGCTTCCATATATATATATACACCTATAATATGTCTTTTTTCCATCAATCAATCAAAACAAGATAAAACGTTCCTTCTTCTCGCGGTCGCCGCGAGTCGTACGAGAATACTCGAAAGATCTCGTCGAAATACGAAGAAAGAGAAGGCGAGTAAACAATAAAACATTTCAAGGGGAAAGGAAGGATGAAACGCATTATGGTAGCCCGTACTTTGTTCAAGGTCACGGCGAGGAAAATACGCTTATATTCTTATACGGATTTCGTTCGCCGAGTGACCGAAGACGGTGTTTTGAAGATTTTTTTTTCTTTTTTTTTGCCAACGCGTTTCACGAACGTCGAATCATTTGCGGCGCCCGCGATATTCTCTCACGGCCGATAGATATTATTATAGCTCATCGAACGCAAAGAGATAGAGTGTACGGGAGAGGCGAGTAGGTATCCGACGGCAAAGCGATCGTTGGCTGAAGTGCACTGGACGCGAGCGGCGTTTGCCGTAGACAGAGAGGCGCATAAACCCGTGGCTATTCCGATTCAGCGTGGTTAACAAGCCGTGGGCTATCCATATACCGGCAATCCTTCGACCGAGTGGAGAGCCTCTTCCGCGCGTGTCAAAACACAAAATCGCCTATCCACGGGCTTGCCCGTGCGAGCGTGCACGACGATGAAAGCGATATACACCGATGCGCCAGTGTTTCTCGACTGGTGTACAACAGAAACGGCCAGACATAACTGCGAAATTACCGAATGATCTACGCTACGATGATTCTCGTCGTGTGCGCCGCCCCGGCACGGCCATCTCTCTCTCTCTCCGCTCGTTATTGTTGCGAACAATGACTCTCGCGGCCCTCGGGGAGAAAAGAACCGTACCCCTATACCGACAAAAGAACATCTACACGCTCGACGTTGTTATTATCATTTTCATACTTCTCGTCCACGGGATTCGTACGAAATCCACAGATTTTTTTATCACGGATCACGCATCGTTAAACTCGAATTTCGAGAGCTTAAACCCCGTTGAAATTTCTGAAAACGTCGGGTTTTCGGTGGATTATTAAAATACATAAAAAATATATCTTTATTTTTATAAATTCATTAATTAGGTTCTTTTGTTCAAAACTGAACATCGTAAAAAATGTAGGGTAAAAAAAAGATAGCGTTTTGTCTAATTTCGAATTTGGGAAAGATAGTAGAGCGAGAGTACGATTTATTTTTCGAATAAAGTGTATGATTCCGGGGCAGAGGGATTTCCGTAAAATATTCGAAGGGACTCGCTCGACCTAATTTCGTGGCTTCGGGAAAGTAAATTCGGGCTTTTTACGGCGGTGGCGCGGTAACCGGGTAAGAGCAAAGTTTGCAATTCGATGAAGAAGCAGCGAGCGGGCTCTTGCATGTATAATCGTTCCGGCACGCGCCGACGGTAATAAAAATATTCCACGGCTATGAAAACGAGAAGAAAAAAAACATCATTTTTGATTTATTTTCGCATGGAAGAAGGTTTAAACTCCTCGTTCTTTAATGGCTTCATCGGATGCGCGGGCACAATTTTTTTCTTCGTTCATGACGATTTTAGAACTGTTCTGGCTTTCGGATGGTAAGAAGAAAAAGAACAATGTGATAAAACGATTAAATTCACGTGGGACAGTAGAAATGCCGATCGGACTCGATAAAAATTTTCGAATTCTATTACTAATGCAGAGTACAGCGCGAACTGGAGCACAAGTGGGATCTATATAACTTCTGGTAAAATACAAAAAAAAAAGAAAACACGTTTTCCCAGCGAAGCGAAAAGATCGCGTTCCGCGACTGCGAGAGTGCCCTTTGAGTGGTCGAAAAAAAAAAAGGGCCGTGTACGAAACGCGATCGTCGACTGGGTAGGAAAGATTGATTTCGAGATCTCGATATATGTCTTTGTGTCGACAATAAAGCGGCCGCGTCCCGGACGAAGATCGAGAGAAAGGATTTTCGCGACTCTCTTCACAGTTTTATCTGTTCTCGCTGATGGCTCTCGAGCTCTCCGCGGCTCCGAAGCCTTCTTCGTCCCATTCTTCCGATTTCTTTTTTTTTTCTTCTTCTTCTTCTTCATCTTCGATCGTGACCCTCGCGCATGTGTACAAACCACGGAATTTATTTGCTCGACATGCGCGAGCGAAGATTTCGAAAAATCGTATTTGCCATTCCCATGATTATTTCTGGGCTCTTCGGGGGATTCGTTCCTTTATGGCTGACCGATGCCGTGGGTCGTACGGGCCGAAGAATGAAACGCCCGTCTTTGTATGCCCCAACCGGAGGCGAAATCTCGCTCTCGGGCGCTCTCCTTTCGAGAATGCACTTTTTTTCCTCCCGAAGCGGTGAAATGAGCCGAGCTAATTTCACGATTCAATCGTCAACGGAGAATGGGATCTCGGTAAAGGAGTAAGGCAGCTTTTCTGTAGTTTATAGCGCAGTTAACGTGAACCAAAGCCACGAACTGCTACGACGAAAGTCTCCGTATCTTTTTTTTTCTGTTTGAAACCAACGGGCGATGCCTTGTTCGGGCACAGATCTCAATCTTTATCGATAAAACACGAGAACGGTGAAGTAAGCATTTTTTTTCTAACGAATCTCGACTACGCGAGATCGTAAGATTGAAGGGAAAGGAAAAATGGACCCTTTTGTGGGCGTCAAACGCGAGTGCCTTTGAAAACCGATTCTTCTATCGATGTTTTGGATTTCTTCAAATCGAAGGGCTTCGTAGATAATTAAATAAACAAACTCAAAAATAATGAGCAAAGAGCTAATTTCATGTTATATTAATAACAAGACTTTCGTCAAGTCTTTAAAGTACATTCAATTGTGCGAATAGCTTATGTTTCTTTTATTTCGGATTAAAATAATTATAAACTCGGATAAGCCGTCGGGTCAATGGATCATTTTTCTTCAAAGATTTCCGACCAACGTACGAATTTTGTAATTTTTTACGTAATTTTATTTCTAATAATAATTAAAGGGTTGCAAACGTTACTCATTAATTACCTAATTATTCTACAGAACATTGTACATCTCCGCGGTAATATATTTCTTGCGAAACTCTTCGTCGGTCTTTCTCTCCCCGTTCTACGCAATTTTGCCCTCCACCCGCTGTCAGTCCTTCGCGTTCGCCACTAAACGCGAGGCAAACTTTTGGCCGACTCGAAACTTCGAGTTCGCCGCACGGCTCCGGCTCTCTTCCGGCTGTTCCACTTGGTAGTCGCGACGAGAATTTAAGAAGGCAACGTTACCAGCATCCGCGTTACGTACCGTATCGTATCTCTCTCTTCCCCCCTCGGCTTTCCTCGAGTTGCTCGAAACTTTCCACGGGCGCTACGTTCTCGAGGATTTTTCCACGTCTAGTCAAATATCGGTTTCTTACGCGGAATATAAAATTCGGATTTCACCGAACTTCTCGCGAATGTATGTCCACCCTTTGCCGAGCGTGTCGCTGCCGTTTCCTCCGGGGAAATCGCGTGACAACGAGAAAAAACTTTCGACAACAATTTCATGAGACGAATATTTTTTATTCAAGTTTCACGAGCAAAGCCTTCGGATGGCATTCGGATGGAATATAGTTTAGACGTTACCGTATCGAACAGTGTTTAAAACGATGCCCAAGTTAAGGGTGGAGGCCCCGGGAGAATGAAACACAAGGGCCATACGTTTTTTGGAGTTCGGTAGAAAAAACATGACAAAGCGACCACGCCCCCGGCTCGAGGTACCGTCCAATGGGCTTTCTATTCCAGTGGAACGAGCACAGTAGCCAAAATTGAAATAGTAAACCCTCGAGGAGCCCGCGATGTGTATAAAATTCGGTAGTAATAATGCAACGAATAGTGTATGAGATCGGTCGAGGTGGGGAGGGAAAACTTGTCGGGGGTTAAGTTGCTCTTATTCGCATGCGGAGATTCTTCCGATCCCCCCCTCACCCCCTCCCCCCCGCCCTTTCCTCCCCGTCGATGCACCGATGATGCTTCGCCACCCTTGCTTCACCCTTGGAGCGCGCGGCCGTATTTATTATGTCCGACGGGCATATGCTCCCTCTCTGCGGCTCCCCTGCATTATTTCGAGACCCGCACGAACATATAACGTTACCATGATTTTTAATGCATCGACGCTGGGTTACGCTACCGGGCGCTTCTCGAACTTGCAGGGGCAACGCTTCCTAATGGGATTACTTGTGTTATTAGGGATTTCGGTACGCGCTGGCACACGCTTCGCCGCGCCGATAGTTTTAGGGCCATTATCTTTCGGCTTCCACGCTCATTTTTTGTTTGCTTGCTTTTCGTACTTGGGTGAGAAAAGGATTTGTTTATAATTAAACAAACGTACGTTGGATATGGCGAAATTCTGGTTAATATTAACAAATATCAGTTGAAGCAAGTAATATTTAATTAGGCCGATGGAATCGCCACGTTTGATCATTTGGTTTAACGAATATTTGTTAACATTGACTAAATATTTGCTTCGCTATATTAAACTATACGTTTGTTAACTATAAATAAATCATTCTCACAATGTTTTCGAATATACTTTTGCAATTTTGTTTTTTGGAAGATTCGAACGTATTTCTCGATGAAAGAAAAATGCTATTTTGTTGCTTCTTACGGTTTTGGGAAGAATGAGTTCCCCAAAAAATCGAAAAAAAATCGAATTTGCGATTAATTCTTGAACGCCTTGAAAATATTCTTCAGAAAATGTGAAGTCGATCCGTTAAAAATTGCAGGAGCTATGAATGCTTATGAGTAGGCTTCGTTGCAGGTTGGCGGTTATGAAAGTTTTTTAGATTAAATTTTATTCGCGCATACAGTCGACCTGAAACTTTGAACCCTTTTCTCGAGGTGAGCTCTTCGGAGTCGGTGACTTCGGTCTCTTAAAAAACGCTGCTGCGATCAACTTCAAATGTAACAAAATTCTTTTACATATCAAAAACCAGTTGAAAATGGACCTTTTTCAATCGAAAATGTATACTCTTGCTGTGGAATACGACGATTTTTTTCAAATTCCTATTTTATTAAATTGAAAAAATACTTTGCAAACCATACTTGTCAATGCAAAAAATATTGAAAGTCTGCACACGTTTACCGGAGATATAATAATACGGACAGGTGGGTCGATCGTCCCGTCGACAGATGACGCAACCCGAAAATTTGATGAGGGGTCGCATTTTGCAAATTAAACATCAATTTTCCGGGCGATGAGTACGAGCACGCGGGGGCTCGCGATAGCACCGCCGACGAATTGCCGAATCGAATAATAATAACAATGGTAATAATAATAACGCGCGAATATGAGAAATGGTCGACGGTAACACTTGTGGAAACATCGTTTATGCCTGCACAACGCTGAGCGGATCCGTATCATAAAACGACTCTATTGTTTCGCGACTGTTGGACTATTGACCGCGAGTCACCCGCACGCACGTCGCCAAGCTATGCTGCGTCGAACCTGGCCCGTTTTCCATTCTGTCCCCACGGTAATCCGATCTTCTTCGGTAATTCCATTGCGCACGATGCGCCTACGTTTCATCCTGGGGAACACCGCAACCGCATCATGCTAATTGAAACTATCAAAATTACGAGTTCAACCGCCGCGACGCATCGGTCAATTTATTCACCGATGCTCAGTCGGACGTTGCAATTCCTCGTTACCGCGGACTTCGAACCGACCCGAAGTCCCTTTCGCTCTCAATGTGTTACCCACATTAAAAAAAGTATATCGATACTTCCCCATTTTCAACGCCGTTTACAAAGCTGCGGAAATGCAGAGGTCAATGAACTTGTTTGCGAAGTCTCAGCTTAATTGCTTGCTGTGCCGAAACAGTTTTTCGATTAATTAGAAAAATTAAAACGCTCACTTGCGGATCTATCGACGTCGGTCGAATTCAATACCGATTAACCTTATAACCTTATAACCTTAACGTGAAATACGATTTTTCGGAGAAAATAAATTTATATATCGTAGATACATTTTGGGACATGGTTTTTTGCAATTTTTTTACTTGAACTCAAAACGTTTCCTTATTGTAAAAAAAAAAACATAAATTTGGCATCTCAAGGAATTGTTACTTTTTTCGAAATTGTCAACAAGTTATGAGAATTAATGCCGGTTGACGTTGCGATCAGTGACATTTGTCTTATTGCGAGTTGCATTAGTTGCGCAACAAAAGTTGCAAAGTGTCCCGTTTTACTTGAGGAATTAACCGGATTAGTCCGGTGAAAAGTTGCGGGGGCGAGTGAGGGTAGTTGGAGAAATCTCACGGCATTGCGAAGACGGATGAGCCAGTTTACTTTCTCAGATGAAACCTTTAGAAATTGGAGAACTATGGTCTCGCTTTTCACGAGGCCATTCGCCATTTCGTATATTTAATTTGCTACTCAAGTCTCCGAATATCTTTCTCTCTCTCTGTCTCTATCTTTGCCGTCAATCCCCTATTCGTACTGTTCCCGCGTCTCACCGATCGTTAAATCCCTCTCCGTGCCCGCCGCTGTAATTCCGTATAATACGAAAGTCAGTGGCGACCCTCATCTCCCGGTTTCTCGATCTTTCCTCTCGTTCCTCGTCTATATCCGTGTATCGACCTCCGGGGATACATTCTGCATCGCTATGTATATTTCAACATGGACATACACATTAACCCGGCTTGTCCTCGGTACGTGCTTATCTCGACGAACGTTGTGAATTCTGCTCCGGCACGTTCCCGATAAAATAGGTAATGCAGAGAGGAAAGAAGAAAACGACATCTTCCCTGCCAAGGCCTGAACTTTTTTCTTCTCGCCGCGACCTTCATTAAGATCCTCGAGCCCGGGGAAGCTGCCGATATTTATCGCGATAAGCAAAATTGCTTTTAATCAAAGTTTCGATTCAGTCCTCGGGACAATACTGAAACCTTCTTCATTTTTCAACGATCGGGATGTTTCGAATAAATTGCCTCGTGAAAAAGTCGTTTATCGTTAATTAACGCATTGATTAACCGAGATAACAATTCTTCCGCTCGGCACTGCTGTGCCAATTTCAGATTCGATCGCTCGTGAACAAAAAAGCGCCGAATTCAATCTCGAAGAGTCGTTATCGATTCGTTTTTTTTTCAAATACAATGGGAGGAAAATTTGATTATGATACTCGCATAGATATTGGACGATCGGAGACTTATTTTGTATGAAAGTTTCTGTGATATAATTTTTCCTACCACCCGACGAATTAGGCCTTGCTTAGTGGCCTATTGCCTACGCTCTCTCTCCCGAGTTCTGCTGGTCCCTCGGGACACTACAGGGAAGGTCCAGGGCACCCTGCAAAGGGCGGTGCCCTCCGAACAAAGACCCCCCAAAGAAGAGTCCAACCCCTGGGTGGAGTTTGCACCCCTTATATATTAGGTCTACGGTGCCCCATCGATCGCAGAACTCGGTGAAACTCCGAGCAGTGAAGATCCTTCTCGACTTTCGTCGAAACCGATCGAAAAGAATCGTAAAAAAAACAAATTTCCATCGATCTACGGTCCGAGGAAGGACGAGTGTTTGCATATCGTGGGATTACTGTGCGTCTTGTGAAACCTGAGAGGAATCGTCGCATTCCTCTCGCAAAAGTGATTGTTTACGCGTTAATTTCGTCTTCGAACGAGAAATTGGAAAAAAGAAGAAAGAATCTGAATCGGCAAGATGTCGAGAAGCTTTCTCGTGGACTCGCTGATCGGCAACA
Source organism: Ischnus inquisitorius (assembly GCA_963924025.1). Lineage (NCBI taxonomy): Eukaryota > Metazoa > Arthropoda > Insecta > Hymenoptera > Ichneumonidae > Ischnus > Ischnus inquisitorius. The sequence continues at coordinate 5,333,757 of OZ001251.1, read as the reverse complement.
ACAACTCGCCGCCGTCTTATCCGATGCCGTACTATGGAAATCAATTGCCCAACTACATGTTCAATCTCTTCAATCTCGGATTGGGCTATCAACCCGTGAGGCCAGTGCCGAGACCGCCGAGCATGCCACTTCCGGCGGTTCCCATCAGCCCCCCAATGATGGGTCTTCCGCTTCCGTGCGGCCGCAGCCCTCCCTCGCCGCTCAACACTTCTTCCGGCCGACTATCAGGTAAACAACAACTCCGAGAAATACCAAAGAAATAGACATCTATTCCATTGCAATGTCATAGAAATAAGGAATATTGATATATGGATTATTGCGATGTGAAAAAAGTCTAATTCAATTGAATCCGATTTCATTAAATTCTGATTAAATTTCAATGTCAATGATAAAAAAATGTGCTAACGCCGGATTTCTTTGCATTACAGAAGTTTCGACGACGAACGGCTCGACGTCGCGCAACAGCACGCCAACGCCTCCGCCAAAGTCCCCGAATTCGTTGGCGAACAGTTCGAAGAGGATACGAACGGCATTCACGAGTACGCAACTTCTCGAGTTGGAGCGCGAATTCGCGGCCAACATGTACCTGTCGCGTCTGCGACGCATCGAGATAGCGAAGAATCTCTACCTGTCCGAGAAGCAAGTGAAGATATGGTTTCAGAATCGTCGCGTCAAGTACAAGAAGGAAGACTTGCCGAGCGGTCAGAGCGCCAAGTGCTGTTGTCTGCGAACTTGCGGCAAGCGCAAAGACGGCTGCGGCGACGACAGTCAGAAGTGCGGAGACTCCGAGACGAAGACGAGCGACGCCGAGGACACGATAGACGAAAATTCTCAGGACACCTTGAAGTCCTCGATTCGCGACGGCGAGAACGACATCGGTCAGGATCCGAGAGTCACACCGCCGCTGGACGAGAAATATTCGACGAATCGCGCGAGCTTCTACGATTACGCGAGAGAAACGATCGCGGAAGGCGCGAGGGGATGCAAAAGGCCCTCGGAGAGCTTCGACGAGAACGACGATGCCAAACGAAGAATCACCGTCGACGCGCACCCGACGAGCCTGGACAAGCAGATTTTACGCGCGACGAAGTGCACCAAACACACCGTCGAGCACATCGTCAATTCGTAATCGACGAGAGGACAATTTTGCATCCAAGTAATGCTCTTTTGCATAAGCATATCGTGATTATTTGGCAATCGAAGATCGAACCAGTGAATACCAGCGGAAAGTACGAGGCGAAAGTTCGATAGTATTATTTTTTTTTTTTTATGTAAATATCTTGTACATTGAATATTTTTCTATGAGGCGACATCGTGCCGAGAGACTGTATATTTTGGATTATTTATTCTATGATTAGTTGTAAGATAATAAAGAGAAAGATTCAAGACTATTTCTGTCCGTATGATCCTTGTTTTTTTTCTCTCACATTTAGTATCCCCGAATTACGTTTTTTCTGCATACGGAAGACATTACTTTTGGGGCATGGAAAATTTAGCCGAGGCACAGGAATGATGATTAAAAAAAGCCTGGGAAATAGAATTTTTGAGGGACTTTTTTGCGATTAAAACAGAGTAAAGATTGAATTCTTGCGTTTCGACAGAAGGATTTATTGCCCGGTTTTATCGTCGAATAGAACGCCGAGAAGCTATTAATTAGAGACTTTACCATGTCGATATTCTTCGTTCGCAGCGGCGGTTTGATAACGATTTTACGTCAGCCGGGATAAGAGAAAGGGGAAAGGCGAGACGGTGGGAAGGGTCGTATAAATTCACGGTCTCTCTATAGCGGATCTGCAATCAACACCTCTATTTTCTTGTTTCCGGTGTACCGTTTTTTACGATAGCGCTGTGAGAAGCCTTCATTCTCTCGCGGGATACCACTCTCTCAAGCTTGTTCGAGCGGTACAGTCCGAGGAAATGTGAAATTCAGCTCGAATTCGAGCGCTTTCCAATGGCATAAAAATCGGAAAAAAATCAAGCATACGGAAAGTGTTCGAATGATAAGTTTAGCGTGTTTATAAAAAAAAAAATTAACAGAATGATGAAAAAAAAGAATTTGTTCAACAAATCAACCGGCAACTGAACTTTTCTTTCTGAACCCTGAATTCACGGTGAATTTCACATTTCCTCGGACTGTACCGCTCGGACTACCTTAACAAGCCGCGTACAGTGCGCGTTCGTAAGCCCCGTCAGTTTCTCGACACCTTTCAAGCTATCTCGAGCCGAGGGTGGGATACTCGAAAGCAGAAAGAAAAGTAACGTTGTTATTTTCGTCCCACGAAACTTCGAGCTCGTGCACGAATCCCGAATACGCGATGATTACTAAGAGAATAATTGTTGTAGCGACTTTGAGGTATCAATTATTCAAGCGATTAGTTCGTGCGAATTCTAAACATGGTGATGTAACCGGTGAGATGGAATTTTTCACTTCGATAATCGCTATGAAAGATTTTTTTTTCAACGATATTTTACCACGAGAAAAGCGCACTGCCCTCGATTGTATGGAACAAACGTATACGTGTTTACAATCGATTTTATCTCGGTTTAAAAATAATTTCAAGCTCGTTACTACTACTACTCTTATTACTATTGCTATTAATACTACTACTGGGGTACAACCTTGATTATCCGGGGCAAACGTACCGCTGCGACACCCACGGATAACCGGCGATCCATCGATAATCCAAAGTCAATCGAAACACGATTCTATTTTGCAAAATACGAGGAAAAAATCAGCATGCATGAAAATTAACAAAATACTTCTATCATTTTTGGCTTCTTTGGGAAGCTTTGTCTCGTGAAGTTTATTGAATTTCCAGATCTTGGGCAGAGAAATTAGCTCTATGCTAATTCTCGATATGTGTGATAAATCTCAGCTTGATATCTGAAACCGCTCTCGGAACAGAAAAAAATTTCGTTCAGCTAATTCCTCGGTTGAATCCTTGCAACGAAATATTGAATTCGTTCAAGAAGATCATTGATTGTTTGAACAGTTCTTTGCATTAAAAATCCAAGCAATATTTGAAGCACATTTTTTTTGTCCCAACTAAATATTTGGTTTCGCGTATTCGAACCGAGCATTACGAAAATTCCGAGATAAGAAATTCTCTTCGTCTTCAAGGTCAAAAAAGGTATTCCCCAGTCTTCTATCAGCGACGATTTTTATTGTTCGCTCATCAGATTCAGGTTTGCGCGAACGAATCCTTCGAGAGATTGGCTCGCGTTTTTTCACTCGTTTGTACACCCTCGTTTCACATGCCGTTCACGGAGCGTTCGGAGTTTCTTCTCGCGCAATGTTTACGAACGAATTTTCCGCTACCGAAGGCCGATCGCAGGCTGCACGAGCGGCCTTTTAAAAGAAATCTGTCACGCGAGGCGCGCCTAGCACGTACGTGTATAATAGAAGCTCCTCCGCATGTAATACACACAGTGGTGCGTACACAGTCGAAATTTCTAGGGAAGATCCCATGCCCGGTGCCATTATGCGCGACGAAGCGTCAGAAAATCGGGCCGTAAATTTCCTCGAGACGAAAATTTGTCAAGAGGGCCCCCGCCACTTTGGTACAAATTTAAGGTAAAACGTAGTTAATGGTGTTAAGGAGCAAAGTCCGACAATGGCGTTTGGCTCTCGAGGAGGCCACAATGGCACACTTGTGACGCGAAAGGACCCAGCGGGCGAGCCCCGCGGCTGTGGTACCTTTTTTTCCTTCGGATTCTCCACCCTCCGTGCGCGACTTCTCTCGATGCTCGGTTGACTCCACCGGCCATTCACCGGCGACGAGAGACTCGGAGAACCCCGAGTTCCATTCACTCGATTTCTCGGATGAATGGAAGAACCGCTCGTCGCTCTCTCGCTCTGGCCTCTGTGAACGAAATGGAAAATTGTCACCTTTGGGGTGAGGAAAAAAACGTGTCGTTTCTCTCGTGTGCCCGGCGAAACGCTGCGCTTCTCCTGGTACGCGCGCGGTCGGTGCGTTTGATACGACACAACGCTTTTCTATAACCAATTGTACACTTAAAGGACGTTTAGCGATCTGCGTGTCAAGCGGTTTTGCGCTTATACAATTCATGAGAATCGGGCCGTGCTCCATCATCATTTTAGTTCCGTGCCGCGCTATGCGATTCGGGGAATGTAGCTTTCAAAAAGTTTGACCACGCTTCGCAGGAGCATTCTCAGCGCATCGATTTTTATACTCATCATTCTGCGTTTTTATTTTTTAAATGAAAAATCCAGTATCGAGCATACGGGTATGAAAATGCAATCCTTTTAAGCAGTTTGATGCCAATTTTGTATTTGCTATTTAATCTCTAGATTGTAATCCTGCGCAATTGTTTCTGTGTTCAATCTTCCAAAATATCGACCTGGGTCAAGTTTTAGATCGTACACAAATGAGAAACCACGGATCTTACCCAGCGGAAATGAAAAGATGCAAAACGGCTTATAGATAAATTATGGTTATTGCGAACGAATGAATAAACAAACGAAACGACTGAAGATGTTTCAACGTGAAATTAACGCGAGTACACGCAGATGTGTTTACTGATTTTCTTCCAGATATTCTTTCACTTCCAAATACACATGCTCGAGTTGTTAGAAGCTGTTAGCAATGATTGGTACAAAGAATTACATGGCATTCCGGAAATTCATTGGAACGATGCTTGATCCCAACGGAGAAAATAGTCGTACTGGGTTCGGACTCCGATTGATTAAATTCTCCGAGGGTTTTCCGCGAATGCATTAGCAAATTGTACAAGCGAGGCTACTGGAAGATCATAATATTTGCTCAAAACTCTGCTCGCATAGCTCAAAGACCGGGTACAATTCTCGAGAATCCACGTCGTTGCACCGGATGGAACGCAAATACGCGGAATACCTACCGTCTATAAATCGTATTATCGCAGGGATCAACGCGTACAGTTCAAACGCTTTTATCACCGGGCGTGTAGATTGTTTCCCCGATTTCTCGAGTCACCAAAAGATGAATCGTGTTGTCTTCTATTCGGTAACGAGATTACAAAACTCAGTTTCGTTGTTATCGAAGAAACTACTCTTTAAGATCTCGACATGGATTCTTGAAAGGTTATCATTAACAGACGGCCAAAAAGATGGAGTGCTTTCGAAATTATCGGGTGAATCATTCATTTTGCGGCCGAAAAAAAATATAATGCGATATTATCATTGCGGAAAAATAAACTCGATATAAAAATTTACAGATTGACGTAAATACTCTGCAATAGTGTCTATTTATAAATATTCATTTTTTAATATATTTTTATGAAAATATGGTTAAATATACATTGTTTGCCATCAAACTTTTCTGCATCACGTATAACGGCCTCACGTGCTGTCGATTCAACAACAAACTATATGACCGGGTAGTTCCCGAACTTTCCAACAAACTACGCTGATTTCATCGCGCGCGAGGATTCGTTAGGCATCTCGCTTTCCTCTAAATCCGTCCGGGTATGATAAATTTAATACTACGTAGGTTGAAGCGCAGACGCATTTGGTCTAATGAATCAGAGTAAGTTATGCAAGTAGCGCGGAAGCTTTGGTCCTTTGAAATCTCAATTAATCAGTCGCATCAACGTGAGACGAGATTATTCTGATGTGTAATCTCATACGTGTGCGCGGTTCGATTCATTAGCTGTGTTAGTACACAAGTTGGCGCATTTCTCGGTTGCCAGACTCATCCTGCTTGGGCGCAGCCTGGATTTGCATCAACGTTGTCAACATTTTCTCTTCAATGCTTTGCGTCATTGGTTGCAACGGTTTTAGCATTCCAACCTACCTAATGAGCTGGTATTTTCTATTTTCGGAATAAAGTTCACTGGAGTTTGGTGAATTGATTTCTCTCACGGTGATGAATAGAACACCGTTTTACGATGAAAGAGTACGTAGAAATGTTTTGGTAAATTGAACATATATCAATTTAACAAATGTATAATAAATAAAAATGAAGATATTGATTTGTAAAAAAATTTAAGTAAAGCAAATTTCAAATTTAAGTCGAACCAAAACGTACGAAAAATACATTTCAGCATGGGTTTGAAGATCACACCTTGAAAAACGGAGCTCGCAAGACCAATGAATGGCAATCCCAGAGTGTCGAGAGTTTCGAACTAGTGGCGAGCACAAGAGAAATGATTTGTCACTACAAAAAAAAAAAGAAATAAGAAAAAAACTGCGGTGTTCGCATTATGTTGGCGGCTGAGCTGCAACGGTTACAGCAGACGAAAATATCAAAAGCGCAAAATAGGAAGTAGGGAAGTACTCGTGGAAGCGCAGAGAAAGGGGAGAACATGTACAACCAGTGAAACTTACGAGTGTCGAAAGAGATATACAAAAGTATATGGATCTGTCAACGTGGTGAAGCTCGTTCGTCTATTTCTCTTTCAGTGCAGATCTCTCGGTCTCACTCTGTATTTCGTTTTTTTTTCTTTACTTTCTCCTGCACATTCCTCTCGTCGCATTAATTCATGTCCTCTTACGCGAACTGTGGAGAGGCGCTCAATCAAAACTGGTAAAAAGCCGTCGCGACAGCCGGGGAATCCACTCGAGAAGTGCCCGGGCCTGCGGGGCACTCGAAAGTCGAAACCGTTTTCTATCGCTACCGACAATGCCAGTCTCAAACTGCTCGGAACGCCATTGCATTTCACGGTCTTGCTCTTGGGCTCTCGAACTATTTTCGAAAAATCTGTGAAATTCTTCGACGTCTTCAAGATCGTTGTTTCGGTACGGCTCGATCAAGTGTGAGATTTTAAAAAAACTTTAAACACTTCTAAGTGAAATAAGAATATGAAAAAAATCAGATTTATGGAAGGTGCTGAAAATATCTACTTTATATAAGAATAATATCAAAATGTCATCAACAAATTAACGAAGGACCATTCTTCAACGAATCAACCAGTCACCTAACTTGTTTCCCAATGAAATGATTGCTTACGTTTTTTGCTTACCTATACGTTTTTTAAGAGTTATGTCTAATTAATAGAATGAAATACTTTCAGGTCGCAATATGACCAGATTGATAACTTTAAACACTATTTCCATCTTTGTAGTAGGACACTATTTCGATCTGGCTTTTTATCGACATGCTCACCATTTCTACACTGTTTTGCTTCTTGTGCACGAATGCGGCGACTGCTCGAACTCAATTTGAACGGAAATTTATCAAGTATTTCTTCGGAACAAAATTAGAACGTCATGCCCGTCGAGCGAATGAAACAAATTGGGTCTTCGAAGTTACCGAGCTTCTTTTTAGGCCTAGTTTTCCGCGCATTATCAGATAATTCTCACGCAGGCAGCACCGTTCGAGTTTTTGCGGTCAACAGACGCTCGTAACTGCATGCGATAAGATTTTAGCCGTGCCACGATATTTGCACACGCGAGACTCACTCGCTAACCGGCAGCAAGTTCTTTTTTTTTCTTATACACATCATATTGTTAATTTTCTCTTTTAATTACGTGCACAGTCAAAGGTTTCCTCGAGTATCTCATTAGTAGTCATATCTCGGCTCCGTTGCTCTTCTTCCTTTTAATCAAGAAATTTCGTTATGAAACGAGCCTCATATATCACATCCGGCTACAACCAATTTCACTCGCGAATATACATACAAACTGATTCTACATGCTCCTCTTTATTTGCCAGGTGCTAATGAAGTTTTAGTTAGACCAAGTCATATTACACGATCGTTACGTGGCAGGTGGCCTCACGTTTATTCCACTTTTGATGCATGTTCGAGTATCAAACTCAGCTGTAAAACGCACCTGTCAGCCACGTTCAAATAATTTCATAGATGTATAATCACAAAGTTATTCGCGCCCGATCAGTTCGAAATTCGATATATTTGATAAAACGATAATTCATTCCGTTTCCCGGAAGACTGGACGTTTATAATAATTAAATACATTCCCGGAATTGAATTCTCTCCGGGACGCTCACAAAGAGCAAATTCTACTGAATAAAGTAATAATTTTTCAAAGTATTTTCTCTGCTCAACTTCAGTAGATTAACTGGTTTTTAATCCTGCATAAAACTTCCCATATAATGGAATGAAGAATGCGTCAATAGAGTTTCGAAAGTTTCTGCATTACGTGATTTTATTGCTGTTTTGGACCTTTTTGCGGTAAATTATGCGAATAAGCTAACTCCCAGATGTAAAAAACTTTTAAAAATCGTTTTGTTAATAACCACGCTCGGGGAACGCAAAGATAAGCTTATTACACTGTCGAGCATAACAATTTTTAATTTTTCCTCAATTCCGGCGTTACTCGGATTTTCGTACGCTTCGGCAAACATGTCGCTTAGGCAATGGGTAGTGTCAAAGCCAACAGCCTTTGTCGAGCAAAACCACGACGGCAAATCTCATTACAGGAACCGACGGCGCGAAACCACTTGTGTACATCGTACATATAATCTCGTAGACGAGACTCTGGCGTCGGCAGGCCGAAACGATTTTACATAAATTTGAATAAATCATCCTATATCAAGCTCCGAAGCTAATAGCTGAGGTTCTTCATTAATTAAAGAGAATTGTTGAGCGCGTGGCGTGTAAATCACTTTCGTCGGCAGAGACAAACAAAAAAAGCATCAAAAACAAAAAAAAACGAATTAACATGTTCTTTCTCTTAAAGTCTCTGATATTTTCGTGTTTATCGGATTCGGATATGAATGAAAAAGACGATTTTTCGAGAGAAATCAAAAAGTAATCGGGCTCAGCCGGGATTTGAACCCGGGACCTCTCGCACCCAAAGCGAGAATCATACCCCTAGACCACTGAGCCGCTTATTTTTAAAATTTTTACATCAACATTTGGCTCTGAAACTGTATTTTGAAAATAAAAAAAAAACAAATTTTCAAATCCTATCGATTTTCTTTATCAGACATAAAATTTTATAGTAGTTATAGGAATTGTTCCGTCATCCAAATGTCCATTAGCTACAAAACACGATGGTTACCGAATGTATATTTCGTCATTATTTCGCCGCTTTCGGTTCCGACGAGTCGAAAATTGATTTATTGTTATCATGATTGGTTTTTAACGAAGCGCCGCTAACAAAATTGGCGCTCCGATCACGTGACTGATGAGTTTGCAGTAACGTGTGTCTGGATGTGTACGTTACAACAGCCGTGGTGTGTTTCCACAGCGAAGGTAATTGCTCGAGGTCCAATATTGTATACGGATCTTCATCCTGTTACAGGGTAATCCGATCCAAAAACCCACTGTAGCATGCGTGTTAGTTGCAATTTCGGACACAGTGTAATGGCTGATTGACCAATTTACCCTTTCGCCCCCACCGCGGCCCTGCAGAATAATAGTGTAGGGCCGGTCGAAGATAAATCGATCGAAGACATGTCTGAACTTTACCCAGCGGATAGAACCGACTGTTTCTGGGTGTCCTACATATAACGTCGCCGCATTGAAATTCGGCACGCGAGCATCAACGACGGAATTTAATCCAGAGATCTATCCGGACTGGATTCACGAGCGCTACTGCGACAGAGTTCCAAGTTCCCGATATCGGCGACAACGGGATTTTGTACTACAGTCTCTATGTTGCGACCTCCGTGACATTCTATATGTACATTTGCACATAGCTATACGGCCATTAGGATTTGACATACTTTCGATGAAGTTTCGATCGATAGGCGCCGGTGGCTGCAACCGTATCGGCATGAGTTACGGCCTTTAACGTCAAACCCACAGTTAATAACAATATTAACTATTCGGTAGTCTTCGAACATGCAATTACTTAATCGAGTTTATGCCTATCGAGGACTAAGCTTATAAATCGTCTAAACCTGTGAGAATTAACCAAAAGCCACTTAAGACCTAGGATCAACATTGAATCCGCGGCGGATTCACTTTTTTTAGGTACCTTCCATAACGACCGATTGTTCGGACCAAAAAAAGTGTTTAATGTCGTAGCACAGGCGTCCCATTAGCTGAGCCCGACCGCCACAAGCCGTTTGTCCCGCTCGCCTAATTGCACCCCACTGGCACTTATTAGCGCTGTAATCAGCTGCGTAAAATCATCGCTTAATTCCATTCCCGGCACCCTTTAGCCTCGCGGCAAAAAGTTCCGCAGAGCCCTAAAAGGGCAGTTTCTCTTCTGAATAGCTCGAGCGCTGATGATGTCAACGATAAAACGGGTCCCCGGCGACTGTGTGGCAGGGCTTGGATTTGAATCGCACCGTGGTCAAGTGCAAGGAACATTTAACTCGCTCTCGCAGAGCTCGCTCTTTAAGACAAAGGGTTTATCGGTATCGAATATCGGGAAAGATTAGCTCGATAATCAAGCGGGCAGGTAAAGACTCCAACGAGGATATCGACGAAAAAGAATCGTCGCTGCGTGTAACATTTTTCTAGAAATGATTAAGGAATCATAAAACGATCAACATTTTACTATTCACAGTTGGAATGTTTAAGAACTATTAATTGCATTCTTCGTCTCTCAAAAATATCGGTAGAGATATAAATTCTGTATTATGGTCTTTCAAAATCATTAACACTTTAGAGCGTATCCTTTATAAATGTGCGCTGTCAACTGTGCTATTAGGTCTGCCTTTTATCTCGAACCTCGAATGATTAAGATGCAATCACGCCTGACGCCTTGTGCGTGGCGAGGAGGGGCGCGAGACGATTCGACAGGTTGTCCGTTCCGACCTTTTAACGGCAGGTTAACTCACTCGATACGAATCTTGCGTCCGCGTTCGATGTCAACGACAAGGCCCTTCTTCTTCTTCTCCTTAACCGGCCGAGTAAATTAAGCTTCTTCTGCCCCGGCGATATACATTTCCGTTCTCGACTGGAATTTTACTCTTAACTTCGCGCCCGTGAAGGATTTCACGATCGCAGATCTACGACAGTTCGGGGAGAAGACGAATGCTTCGTAGCATCGAGGGCTTCCGACTCTGCGGAGCCTGTGATGGCTCCGCGACAGTTTTCAAACTCTTCTCCTTCCAACGCCCTTTCTTCGGCTCTTTCGCCGTGGCTCTGCCGAGTCATCGGGCTAATCCTTATTTAACCCAAGTTTATCTACGATCGTTGACCGGGATTAACTTGAACCGTTCCCGTCTCGCGCGGCGCGACGACGAATACAGCGCAGCGCAGGGAAGACATCACTTAGGGTCTCTCTTCGCGTGTATCAACTCAATCTCCGATCGCGACTCGTCAATCGCGTAAAAATTTCCTCCAGTTTCGTCGACCTCTCCTCGTCATCCCCGAGGCCTTTTTACCAAACCCCGTTGGCTTCTCTCGCCTTCCCTTTGAGAGTGGCCGTATACATTCGCTTTGTCTCTTTGTACACCGAAACACGCGGGGCCTTTTGCAATGGTAAGCGTTTGAAAGAAAAATTCAAATGCAACTCCACGGCTCGCTCGCCGAGTGGTTTTGTCAGTGGGAAAAGCGCAATTTCCCTCGTGTTGTACGTTCCACGCTCCAGCGCGAAGGGGGTCTTTGTAGGAAAGCCCGCCGATCCGTCCTTACACTATCGAATACACCTGTGCTCACACGTCTCTCTGCCGAAATATTAAACGCAGCTGCCGACAAGCTCGCTGCCACTTTCCCGGCGAAACGATATTGCTGATAACACAGCCGTGGCGGACACTTTCCAACTTTATTGGCAAGTCAGGCGTCAGGCGCCAATTTTGCTTCCGGACGAACCAACGCGAACCTTCTGATGAAGAGGATCAACTTCACATTCCAGTTGCTCTGTCGGCCAACCGGATGCTTGAATTTTCGATAAACAAGCACTTTATAGAATGATCATGAACAACTAAGAGTCTAAAGGGAAAAAAGAAAATGTTTCTGTAGGGTTGGAGCTCTCGGTGCTTTGCGAGAACGTTGACGGGGTGCGAGGTATTGGCGGCCAGACCATAAATCGAGGCAGGACGGGTGTGCGGAATCGTGTATACGCCGTATGTTGTTTGCCCCCGGTGGATGGTAATTTGCGGCACAGGGAGAAACGGGTAGCTCTTCGCTATTCGCTTCCCGAGTCTCATCCTCCACCCCTCTGTCTCTGTGTGTCGTTCGGCGGGGTCGTTAATGAGATATTTGCATAACTTTTCGACAAACCCTCAGACGAGCCGCACGGATCGATGCAGCGCGTGGATCCAGGGCCTCGACGACACGCCGATGACACAGCGAAACACGCACGTGAGACGAGCGATGATTATGATGAGTTGCGCTAAAAGGCACCATAATAAAAAATCTCTGCCACTTATGTCTATGCTAATTTAATGTCTTGGCGAAACCAATTGGGACGCTAAATCACAAACCCCGACACTTCGGTCTCGACGCCCGAGATCTTTCGAACGAAACTAAATATTAATTAACGCCGTTTATTCGTCCGCGTGGCGACGGCGGTAATTTTAGTCTCCGTCGATAAATTAAACGGGCTCCCAGCAAGCAACGTATGGTCGGTGAAAGAAAAAAATATATGTCTTTTTTTGTACAGATGCATTACAGCAGAGCAACATATGCATAGCAATATTTTGAAAAAAATTATTTTCACATTTAACTTCTCTTTAATTTTTTAATTAGTAAGCTTGAATCGGAGCGGCGAAAATCTGATTGATTGCCCTTAATTATTTAGAAGTTTCTCTTTGTTTTTTGCTTTCCTGGTGTTCGATGTGGACCGCGTTCGATAAATCTGCGGACTCGAATCGAGAGGCGATCGGCGACATTCACGTGAGTCCCGCGACGGGACGTCGAAACGTCGTTTTACGCTAAAAAGCTCGTAACCGACGCCAACGAGAAGCCGAAGACGAGAACCCCGCCTGGCCAATGCCACTCGATCGATCTCGCCATTCAATCCGAGACGGCAGACTCGTAACGCTTCATTCCCGTTTCGTGATACTCCGCTCTCGAGCTCGTTTGCGTCGGTTTACGAGAAAGTCTCCTCGATTATGCTCTTTTGGTGCAATTTTCGCGCGCTCGATCGAATATCTCGAGCTCGCCATTTGCTACAGCTGTTACTTACTTACGACATCATTTTATTTCCTCTTTTTCACTCAATTACGCGCCGAACGATTTGTTAGATCTTATAAGCAGAAGTAATTTAATCTTTTTTCATAGTTTTCGTCGCCGATCATCGAAACTTTCAATTTGCACAGCAGGCATTTTTTAAATACTCAATTTTAAGATATTTTGTCCAAGCACTAAATAATATTATGCAAAACGAAAGTTCCATTTTTTCATTTTGGACGATTTGCCAATGAAAATATTCAAAGTAAAAAAAATGTGAAAACTTGTTAGCGGTTTCAAGGAAAAAAATTCTGGAAAATTCGTCTTCGTTCTACTTCCGCGGGGTGGACGTGGTAAATAGGGTAAGATCACGAAGACGCTGTAATCAATGAAGATTTTTTTTTCCGTGACGCTCTATTGTTTCCTCGACGATATTACCCGTGAGATGCGCATTGTTAAAATGAAATTGGAAAAGTTGATCCGAATCTTGGATGTACCGACGAGCGATACGAAGTTGAACGAGCTCATTACGAATTCTCGAACAACGGTCAGGTATTGCATCCGAGTTTTCTCGTCTTTTGCCAAAACTTTACTCGTTATATTTGCGAAGAGAGGAAGAATCTTAAACCCGAATATCCGTCGTAGGCGCTACGAAAATGGATCGGTAACGAGAAAAATACTCGGGAACAATGAGATTCCGATATTCTCTCGTTTCCTCAAGAGTAAGTCCCAGTGTATGACCCTTCTGAGCAACTTTCCCACTTTACGCATTTATAATAAATTTATAAAATTATAATAAATAAGCATTTATACTAAACGAGGAAGACCGAGTCTTGAAGTTTATACTTGAAATCCGCGCTGCTGATTGGTTTCATATAAACTGATCGCCGACTTCATATCAAATTGCAGCCGGCAATATTAGAGGTCAGCAACTGGGACAGGGCAAAAAATCATGCCGTGTACTTTATTTGTTTTTTCGATTTCTTTTTAAATCGCTTTCTCAGCAATCTCGTTTCGTTAGTTTCACAAACTCATAGATTTGTGATGTACTCGAGCTTTCAATGTCGAATAATCTCAGCTGCTCGATCGAGTTGATTAATTGAATTACGCCGGATTCCCTCGGTGACAGTATCAATGCGACTCGAGCGCTTGCCTCGTTGATATTCAAACCGACGCGAAGAAGGAGCCCCGCTCTGTTGTCGGAGTCCAATTCATTCGGTTACTCACTTTTGCGGCTTCGCTGACTCCACAGTGGGGCTCTCGCGACTCAGCACATTGTTGCCCGACAAGCGAAGCGTTAAGAGTTCGACTATCAGGGGGCACTTGGCGAATCAAGTGGTCGGAACGCGAACGATTCAATCGATTGTTCTCCGAAGGAATCGTCTATCGAAAGACCAACTCGCGTACTTGCTCTCTTAAACGGCCAAAAATAAAACAAGGCAAATCACAATTTCTCTTTTATCGGCTGACGCGCAAGTGACGTGTCTGAATAACAAACAATCCTGCGGATTCGAACTTTCAGCCCCGATTAATCGAATACTTGAAAACAGCTTGTTTCACTAAATATGCAAATAAACAATATCAAAATAGTAATAAGTATATGTTGATATATGGCATATGTTAATATAATAAATGTATATAAATAAACAATATTGTTTATTTACACATTTCGTGAAACGAGCATTTTTTTTTCAACCCTGTAGAAACAGCGATTGGTTTAAATACTGCAAATTGCCTATCGTTTTCCAAACAGTACTCGAATTCTCTCATGCTCTGTTCTACGAGCAGCGCTCCTGTAAATGTTGCATGAATGCCCGCGGTCGCAGTCGCAAGACAAACAGTGCGGCCGAAATGCGTCGAGCTCGGTTTCGTCGAATGGATGTACCGCGCGCAAGTTATTCCGAGGATCCGCGATGCCTGCATCGCCGACTACAATGAATGTTTTATCATCGGCTAACCGCGCGCAACTTGTGCTCTCCGAGCCATTCGGGAACTGTCGACGCGTGCACCCGAAACCTCTAATCCGTGTTGTCGGAGTCGCGTTTTGTTTATTCTATTTTTTCTTTCGCTGTCCCCGTCCCGCTGTATCATCCGAATCGCGCCTCTTGGCCCGCGGATGTTTGCGCTCCGCGCGGGGACTCGTCGACGAATCGCCTCCGTCAAACGTCGCTGCACGATTCTCGTTCTCTCGATCGCTCGAGAGCCGATGTCGAACAACGGATTATCAGCGAGACGAGAGAACACGCTGCCAGTCAATCACAATGGCCCGCGCAAGATTGGGTCTTGCCTGACTCGAGCGGCGAATCGAAGAAGCGCCAACGTCTCGGGGACAATAAATAACGCGAACCCCTTTTTTTCATCTTCCACTTCTTTCATTCGCATACCCGCACGATAGATCGTCGACTGTGATTGTCGATACGCCTTCGAACTGAAAAAAAAGCGATATCTTCGCTACTTCGACAGACCATCGAAACGTAAGCGTTCCGCCCGCTCTGGCGAGCGCGCGCGGAATGAAACTTAACGTTATTACCAACCACTCGGCGGGATTAATGCGTTTGTTCAATATTGCGCACACAATTTCTCGTTGTTTACCGATGGTATTACGTCCCGGCACGAAAATTCTTCGCGGCGTTGTGCAAACGTTATTCTTCCGCTGATGCCCCCGGGGCGAGCGATATACGGTTATAATATTTTCGCTCTCGTAAACGCTCGCGCGTACAATGGGACTCCGAGGCGTGGATAATATACATTTTTTACCTCCTTCATGCTAGGCCGCATACCGAATATTATTGCGCACAGGAGCTAGTTAGGAACGTATACAATGGTGTAACTAAAATTCATGACTGAGCTCGTTCGCCAGGTGTACGTGTGTAACTTAGCTGCGCGGAGTATTGTTACAAGTGACCGAGAACAGCGACCTAAGCAAACGTTTCGCGACTCGGGTGAAAAGCTCGAATCTCTCGTTGGGGCAATAGCGCCAGGAACCGTTTTGCGAGAAGGTCGACGAATCCGACGGAGCAATCCGGGGCATATCGCGTTACCGAAAGACGAGATCGTGAGACGCGCAATTGCCGCACCCGTAAAACCGAAGGATACAGGCAAGTGCGGTATCGTCGACAAAAGATAAAGAGAAAATCGTAACTTGCCAGAGAATTCGATTGATCGGTAGGTATCGGTCGATTTTCGTTGAACAGGCCCACGGGACAATGAGAGGTAGAGATATAGCTACATACGCGGCATATGTAGGTACATAATAGAGTCGTATACAGCGTCGTTCACAATGAATATCGGAACCATTTTGGTTTATTTTCATCAATTGGCATTGGACAAAAAAACAATTATAAAAATCAAGGTTGTCATTTTTTAATAATAATAATTCCAATAATAATAATGATGATGACTATAATTGTTTAAATAAAAATTATTAATTGACTTGACATTCATTTGAAAAGGATTATTATCAATGTAGTTAATTGTTATTAATTATTATTAATAATATGATTAATATAATAACAATTAAAATTATAATAAAAGTTGAAAAAAAATTAATTGCTATAATTATTAAAATTATTATAATCATTGTTATTAATTATTTCTATTATTATGATAATTTTTAATAGCCTTTATTACTAATGATACGCCTACGACGCGTTTCGTACGGGTGATTTTTTTGAATACGAAACGAAAAAACAACAGATTAGATATTTATTATGAATCACGCTGTATATGTGTTTCATATATACGCCTCTGAATAAGTACAGAGATAGCCGATGATGGCAGAACTAGACGTGGGGATCGTAACGTCCCCATTGTGCTCCGACAGAGCCGGCAACCCCGACGTGTGTGCTCTTGTACTTAGAGCCAATAACGCAATATAAAGATACCGTCGGGAAATTCACGGGGCCGTATACACACTCGCCCGAAGCGCCACGCACGGCTCTTCTCTCGGCCCTCCAAGCCCAGCGAGACGCGTCGGCAACGGGGCTATTGCCGGTTGAGTACATAAATTAATAAGCGTTGAGTTTAATGTTAAGCGGCCTCGCGAAGCTCAAGAGACTCCGTCGCGGCGTCGGGAGGGGATAAATTAATTGTCGATGCTTTCGAGCCTTCGCTTCCTTCTTTTCCTCGGGCTAATGCAGTTTACCGCTTTATAATGTAACCCTGTCGCGATCGGCGAGCGCGGCACACCTTGAGTGACATTTTTTCGGAGAGCCATCGACATTGACCCCGATTGGCAGACCGGTTATTAACAATGTTTTTTTAATTCGTCAATTTTGATTCCTTCGAAGTTCAATTCGCCGAAATCGTTCGACTTTTTCTACACGGTCTCTCAATGATTCATTCAAATTTTATTACGAACTTACCTTGAATTCTAGAATTCGCTCAATTTCACTCTACAAAACTACTAATTTTTTATCATGATTCTGCACAATTTAGCGTATCTTTTTATGCACAGAAAATTACAATTTTTTTCATTCAATAGAAGGAAACAGAAGTTCGAAAGGATTACTTCTGTACTGTTTTATCGTTACGCTTTTGTCTCTACCGATGTTTATCTACATCGCACCTCTTTCGCGAACGTTCGTATTCGCGGAGCTTTATTATCCTCGAACCTCCGGCCGCGCGCGCCATTGAAATATGAGCGTGGGAATATTAAGTAAGGTCATAATTTCAGAGGCGATGCGCGCGGATCCGCGGAGGCCGATGGTAAGCTTTGCGGAGAAAGCACACGCGTGCGGCGTGTAAGCTCACGGGTGAAAAATATACATGCATAAATATATATATCCGCGCGGCTGTGTGTGGGCGGCTCTCGCCTCTCCATAAACGTTCTCGGGGGAGTAACAACGCGAGGGATTCGCGAGGATAACGCGGAGGAAAAAGAGGAGCGATAAATGTACAAAAAATATGAGCCCCACTTTATTATTATTTTCGTCACTGTGGACGAAAACACTCCGGCTTGCGTGTCTATGTATATGTGTAGGTGTAGGTCGGATAACACGGTGAGATAGTTCCGTGTAACGGACAGTCTGTTATCGGGCAAAGTTAGCGTTCGAGCCAAGATCGTCCGATGGATCCGATTTCTTTTCGAAGTTTGCGACGCTCAACTTGCGAAGCTCAGCCCTGGTCGTACACGATCCGTGTCCGTGTAACTTATCCTCCGAATCAGAGGCTTCGGAGTTCTCGTGGTTCCGCGAAATATTGTTTTTTTTTCAACTTCATTGTAATTTTTTTTATTAAAATTCAATCGGTTCGAATGAATTTTGAGAAGAGAATATTTTTCTGCGCTTCCACGATATGCTTGTGAAATTTTTTCTCCGGGCTAAAGTTTAGTAGAAATTTGAACTAGTATCAACCAATGGTCGATATTGAATTAAAGACAAAAATGTGCAGTTCATTCTGTGACCTTGAATTCTTTCCGAAATGTCCATTTGAATTGTTTGCGATGTCGGACTGAAATTTGGACCAAATATAGGTTTTTATTGAAAAAGCCTCGGAATCGAATCTAGCGTAGATTCGTCGAGCGGTTCAAGTTACGCGCCACTTGGATTTGTTCAAATAAATTTGTTTACGGATAAACTACGGTCGGATGAGGTTTGGAGTTGAATTTGGGGTGAATTCGTTGAGGATTTTTGAACGCGAAACAAAGCGGACTTTTCTGCGAACATAGCTGCGATAAGAGAAAAGACAGCGAAATCGCGATGTTGGAAGCTTTTTTTAATTTCCATCGAAGCGAGAGATGATATTGAAGACATTATTGCAACAATGTTCGTCGGTGAAAAATGGAATTTTCGAAAATTACTCCCGTTCGAGTGGCTCGATAGAGCTTACGGCCTCTCACCCGTGGGGATTTAAGTATAATGCTTCATTATTGATGTCCCGTGGGGTTTAATCGTTGTGGTTTCCCCGGGCGTAATTAACGGACCGGTCGCGACGGCTACCGGGCTCGTCCGCCGTCGAGAGTTAGATCGTCAGGAAAATCGTAAAAACCGAACCCGGGAACGACCCATCCGCCGGGTTCGCGGTACGAACGATGCGAGAGTCGTAATGAGCACGGGCCGTAAATCCTCCGTCCAATGGACCGTCGGCAATTAGCTCATTATGAACGATACCTGCGCGCTCGCGAACCTATTTTCATTATTGGCTTTTTTCGTAATACCGAACATCAATCGAAACGAGATATATATGCGATACTTCGCAGAAGCTTTACCAAATCTATCGCCTACATTCCGGATATAAAGAAATAAATGAATGATCTTCTATCCAAAAAACTTTTATTATAAAAATAAAAGCATATTTGCAGCTTTTTTCTTGGGCTCTACAAAAAAATACACTAAAGTCCGATATGTTTTCTGAATAAAGAGCTGGCTCTTTTATTAACCGCTGAATGATGAAAAAATGTAAAATTCATTCATTCTCGAGTGCCATGGCCCTTGCGATAGTCTGGCTTGCGCCCGGCACAACGGGCGACACGTAGTGCATCGTGTCAACGAGGTTTGTACATCGAAGAAATTACGTCACGCCCCGGCCAGGTATATTTGCCAGGTGTGTGAGCCTGCGCAGCGGCAGGTCTCGCTTCTGTTCCACTCGAGAGTGAGAGAAAAAGAAAAAAAAAAAAGCGAGAGTGAGAGAGCCCCAACGGCGCGCCCTACGAGCGTGACCATTTGCCATTACGGTTTTCTCGGTTTTTCAGATCTGTTCGCTTCCCCTCCACCCCGATGCAGTGGGTACACTCCGCTGGCTTCCACCGTCCACTCGACGGCAACGCTACCGCGAAGAGGTCCCTCTTACGAGTTTGCTTTGTCGGTTCGAAACCTATTTGCCAGAGTCTGACAAATTAGAGGACGATGGGACAACGGAACGGACGAGGTGCGTACACGAGAATGGCTGGTATGGGACTGTAGTATTATGTACACGTTGTATAGCGTTACGAGAACACAAATTTCTCGCCTCTCGAGTTTGACTCTCGACGAGAGAGCGAGACACGGCACTTCCAGGTGGTCCAGTCATTGCCCAACGATACTCCAGACGGTCATCCTTCTCTCATTCATGATATTCCTCTTTCCGCCTCTTACGCCGTTCTTCAGTTCGCACCTCTCAGTCTATTACTAACACAATTTGAAACATCACTCGAGTGGGGCGAAAGCAGCGAAGCTCCAATTGATTACCCTTTTAGAGCGGTTTTTATACTTTTGTAGTTCGTTAATGAATTTACATATTTTAGGGAAATTCTCAACTCGTATGAAAGAAAGATAAATAAATAATTCTAATGGATAATATGTAAATATCATTTAATTACTTTAGAAAGAAAGAAAGGAGATATTTAAAGACATTTAAAAAAAAAAATATTATTATTAAAATTAGTATTTTTTTTACATAACCAGAGACGAGATTTAAAAAACTTGAGGCATTTTTTTTATATCAACGAATTATGCGACTTTCCTATCATAGCTTACATAATAATGAGTGTCCGCAGTACGAAACAACTCGTACGCTCTTAAGTTTATTTCTTTCATTTCCATTCGTCGTCTCTTTCGTTGTACAACGCGGCGTCGCTGCGTGAGTACAAAGAACTTGGTGCTTCGAGTATGCAAAAGCTTTCCGGTGTTCCCCGGATTAATCGTAATCCCGTGGCGTTGAGGATGCTTGCACAGTGTTACGCGACACTGCGAGCTAAATTCGTATAATTTCATTCATCAGGTCTTGTGTGATGGAAGCTCGTTAAACGGAAGCTGCTTGCGCGAATAATAGTCCGCGCATGAAAATAATCGCACTGAATGGCACAAAATTTAGCGTTCGATATTTGAACATTTAATTTTTTAACGTTAATCTTAATAATGGACGTTACTTTGAATCTTTGGAACATCGAAACAAAGAACTAATCTTATGTTTTTCATGCGAAAACAACTGGCGGGCCTTTGAGGGGCTTACATTTACCTTGCGGCCGGAAAAAAAAAGATTTTCCGAGAATTTTTTCTCGGAAACGTGTGCAGATTTTTAATATTTCTTTTCATATTAAAGAGCATAGCTTCAAGTATTTATAAAAAATTGTTGAAAAAGTTCATAAATTTTTTTTCGAAACCAACATTTTGAGAATTCGTCGAAAATTCAAAAATTCCATAAATTCGCATATTTTAACTTGCCGTTAGATTAACGAGCGAGAAAATTTAATTGAACGGTCGATCGGGAATGTCTTCGTAGAGCGAAGAAACATCGTTTATCGGATCCTCGAAACGATCGGCGATTTATGAGCCTCGGCCGCAGCTGCGCGATATCCGTACCGGCGTCAGAGTGTATTATACACTTCCGTACGACTATACAAATAAAAGGACTCAACTCTCTCGATCTCCGCGCGTCGGGATCTTCCACAAGAGATTTTTCACGTGTCGAACAAATCTCGCACAACGGGCCGAGCCCCTATGAATTCGTCACGGAATTCTCGAGAGTCCTCGTGGAGAGTCAACCAAAAACGATTTCACGCTCCTCGAAAAATAATTTTTCAGAACCTCGGCAATGTACGCGCGAACGCGCTCGAAGGTTTATTTCTTTTTTTATTTTCTTCGTTTTTTTTTTTTCTCTTGGCGAGACAAGAGCACGAGCGCGCCGGACTAAAGTCTCGAGATGCGAGACGCGAGAGAGAACAATTTGCAACGCAGGGAAAAAGTCGCGCATCTGCGGGTTCTCGGTTTTACGCTGACTCGAAACGATTTGGGCGTTTACGATATGCGTCTTTCACGACTCTTCGATAATCGATACTCAAAGCCACATATTTTTATTCTCGAGAAAATCGGAGTATTTTTTGTTAAAAACATAAAAATGAATTTTAAGATTTTCATATCATAGCTCGGATTTGTTTATAAACCGTTTGAATATTTATCTCTCAATCGAGCGAATTTCGTCGATATCCGGATTGATCGGGTAGACAATTTCGTTTGACGTCGGAAATTCAATTATTTCCAAAATTCGCGCGTTCCGCGCGAACGATCGGATGCACAGAGAAATTTATCGCTACTCGCATTATTGGAGCGAAAAAGCTGTCCGTTATAGGCAAAAGTTGATGGAATTATTTTCCGTACAGCGACACCCCCGAAGCGGCGCTGAAAATTCACCGATAAACCTTCGAATGGACTGTCGGAAAAACTAAAATAATAGAATTATTCATTACAAAGTGGGGGAAAGGGTGAGAGGGGGTGGACCGTCGGTTTGCGTTGCATTGCAAACATCGAGGGAACGGTCGCGAGAGTAAAGCGATCGAAGGCAAAACTGGTGTAGTCTCGTTATCACACACGGCTACGTCCCATTTCTGTCTTCCCGTTAAATAATTTATACCAATTTACGCTTTACTCACACGTTCGTTGAGGTAGTCCGGTACAGTTCAGCCAAAAGGGAAAATTAACGAGAATTTCAAACATTTCCCAATGGGATAGAAATCAAACGGTTGAATTTGTACAATAATAATACCAAAATTTTATCAACGGGTTAATAAACAAATTGTTGGTTCGACAAATTGCCCGGCAACTTATTTTTTTTTCCGTACAAAAAAACCTCGTCAGTTTTTCTAAATACGTATTATTGCCGGATAATTTGATGACTAATCAATTTTCTCGTTAATTTGTTAAGAATATTTTGACAATATTATTGTGTAAAATTAATCTCTGCAGCACCTTCCATATGGCGGATTTTTAAAAGATTTTCATCCCGTTGAGAAGGATTCGAAATTCTCGTTGAATCTCGGGTTTAGCCGGACTGTACCGGACCTACCACCTTAATATTTGCCCAGAGACGAAGTACGCGTTGCGAATAAACGCGGGCTATTCCCGGACCGCTGGCGTTGTTGTGTATAAAATGTTTGATAGAAAATCGTTAAATTCTGGCTGGACACTACGCCAGTGCGCTCACGTCGAGCGGACGATAACGCGTCCCGCACTTTTCATCGTTCCATCGTTTTTGAAAAGATCCCTTCTGGTAATTTCCCGCGCTTCCCTTAATTTTACGCCACGATTGCCATTGGATTCGCACATTGCATAAACGTACGCCCACAGCCGAAAATTCGCGCGAGCAACCGTAGCTGCGTTTAAAAAGTAAACAAAATTTCCCCGAACCGATCAAAACCAAATTTCACCTGTACCTTTGAAAAAATTGAAAAAACACGTTTTCGGACGGGTATTTGTCGAAATCGCCTCAATTTCCCAGAAAAAAAAAACACGACGATGGAAACGACCGAATCGATTTGAGCCGTGTTTATTGTTCAAACTGCGGATATGACTCTCGTAATTTTTTTTAATTCGTGGTAAATCCACGGCCACTCCGCCATTCATCCATAGAAATGCTTCTCCACAAACGTTTGAAATCCCTCGAATGTCCATTCACGTCGAAAGCCCCGGGCTCACGTTGAATCCACGCCCAACTACTGAAACGCGAAAGCGCTCGTTTTCCAAAGCCACTTGAATCCTGTTCAACCTCAAATGTTATTTTCCAGAACAACCATGTATTAATTTCATTCTTTCTGTTCATCCAATTTTTCATTTTTATGAAAAATCACATAAACGACTTCCCGAAAAATCGATCATAATATCACCGACATAAACAATCGCTCGCAAATAAATTAAGGACAAAAGTAAAACCGTTTATTAGCTATTGGTTACAGAAAATATAATAAACATGTAAGCGATGGGTCAATTCATTTAAATACGAGGTCAGGTATTTCATTCCTGCATTAAAGCGAAGGCTTCTGCCGTTGTGTATTAATACGAAATCGATAATCCGTCTGGGTGGATTCCCAAGTGGGATGGATGCACCTATAGAGAACGAGGATGCGTACGACTTATACCCTCTGAAGCTATATATATATATAGTAATAAAAATAGCGTGTACAAGGCGAAAAGGTATAGCGAGTCGATGCTATGGGGGTTATAACACGTGCGCGTCGAGTTGATGAGCGCGTCCTTGGTCCCCGAGCCAAGATTCTGAACTCTCTCTCTCTCTTCATCCCGATCTCTCTCTCCCTCTTTCTCTTGATGGCGATCTCTCTGGCGGGCTGGTAGGTGTACTACGCCGTCCACGGTGGAGTTCCATAAACCGCCATAAAGAGGCGAAGGATGGAGGATTCCCTCGCCGGACAACGATCCTGCGCCTCCATTTAGAGAGCCATATAGCTTGCCTGCAGCCCACTCGACTCGACTCCGTAGTAAAGTGAGCTGACCAGATGTTTCGGAAGAGAAGAGAAAAAAAAAAAAAAACTTTTCTGCAACAGAAGAAACACTTTGAGAGCCGTAGGAAGGATCCCGTAGTATGAATTTCATTCACAAAGTCCCGGCACTTCAAGAAGTCACATTGTCACCTCGAGTACCTGTAACCTAGCGCTATTCCTCCCTCCTTCTGCCCCCGTGTTTTTCGCCCATAGTATTTACTACGGATCTCTCGCGCTCATAGTATTCCGCCGTATCCTTGGCAGTCCGGTCACAGAGGAACCTTCTCCCTTTCCGAGCCCCGGCAAACTAGACGGTCTTTCCTCGCTCATTCAATGCTCGAACGTAAAATTCAAATTTCTCGGATTCCACCCCCGCGAGAAGAGTGCAGCGAAGAAACGTCCGATCCTCGTTTGAGCCAGAGGCCCGGCTTTGTGGGACAATGACAAAACGGCCGTGACACCCTCTCGAAAAATCTTACCAACACCGTCTCGTTGCGATGCGATCCTCGGCGGGTCCATTGATGAACGAAGGAGAAGTGACCGATCCTCGAGGATGCGTTCTCGAGACGATTCTTCGCTCCTTCTTCTCCCTCTTCTTCTTCTTGTACTCGCATTATAACGTACAAGGAAAGACCGAAGTGGCCGATGGTTTTCATTCAAGCCTTCGAAGTCAACGTGAATGGTCCGCTCCCGGACTTTGACGCTCGTCCACCAGCAAGAAGACCCCCCCTCATTCGCGTAGGCGTTCGCTCGGGTAATACCCCGTCGGCCCTCAGCTGGATATCACCGTGGGTGTTTTTGCAAGAAGAGACCGAACGCGCTCATCGTTCGCGTGGTATATATGTACGAAAAAAAAAAAAAAAAAATACGGGAGAAGAAAAAGTTACGAGTGAGAGACGGCTATTAGAGATGGAGTGCGTACAAGCCCGGGATAGGGAAGTGAGATGGACGAGGGAATAAAGGAAAATTGCTTGGAGACTCTGGGATATGTGAGTAGCAGGTTTTCAAGGATAAATAGCCGTCCCGGTCGACATACGTGGATCGCCGCTAGTCCGAGCTTAAAGTCGGGACTTAGCGGAAAAAATGAAACCATCACGTTTTTTTATGATGCAACAGATAATGCGTAAAACAAAGATGAGCTACTCTTTTGTTGTTGTTTTTGTCGCAAAAGGTGCCACCGGTGTCGTACTTTTTCAGTGATGTTGTTTTTCGCGGAATCGGCGGAATTACACGCGTATCTCTCGGATCTGTGGCCCTCGAAGATAAATTTGATTGCCGTGGCTCTTCCGCGCTCCGGACAACCGGCCGAGACAATTTTTTTTTACTTCCCATTCAATCAGGAAAAGCGGACAAGCTTCCGAGCGTTCGACTTCTTCGTCCAGATATTTGTCGCCTTCGGTATTGATCGGACGCATGGATGGAATATGTTACATTGCTTTTACCATGATAGTAACATTTATCGAGGGTTCGATCGACGAGATTTTAATTGATTGAATAAAAAAAACGCCTTCATCGATTCGCGTTTAACGAGTTTCGAATGAAAAGTTATCGAACAATATTTCATATAATTATAAAAATTAGAAAAATACATTCGTTGATATTCCGGCGATTGAGCGCTGTCGATAAGCCGCGAAAGTGTATTAACCCTTTCGGAAGGGAAGCATCTCGTTTAACAATCGCACCGATATTAGTAATGGCGTGACTGGCATCGGACGCGCGTGTAAACTTTAACCTCGCGCGCCGCGATATTAATCGCTTCCGGCGCAGAGGCGTCAATTTAATTTTCCTCAGAACACGACCTCGAACTTTCAATCATAATGATTTTCTTTTTTCTCTCATTTTTTCCAACTCCGCGATAGCACGCGCGACTAACGAGAACAAGCGATAATTTTAATAACATCCAGTTACCCGAAACTCCCGAGTTTCGACGTCGGTACAAAGATAACAATTTTCCCAACAAGTGTTTATGCCGCGATACAACCCAAACGTTGCGGCCTGTGGGCGACAACGAATCGTTATCGCAGTCAAACGAATGTTCACCAAAAGCGGCCGGGATAGCCTCGACGTTAATTAAAACGTCGGGGCTTCTCTGACCGACGAATGATGCTCGAACGAAATTTTCATTTCATTTGTCGCGATGCTCGCCGAGCGCCGGTGTTCGCGGAACCTCGACGACTCTCGCGTTTGATCCACCGATGGAATACGCGACGATATCTCGTGGCAATATGAAAATTATTTCACGAAAGCAGAAATGCCTTACTTCTTACTGGAGTCTTTGATTATAATCAGTGATGCTGCACCGAGAAAACGGACGTCCGAATCGCGGCTCTCAATTCTTTGAGAATAATACATTTTACTGCAATTCCACTAATTATTGCTATAACTCGGTACAGAGTGCCGGAAGTACAGTAACATTTATTGCTCGTATAGGAATGTCGGTGGAATTGATCGTAATTTTCAGTCGTTCGCGAGAACATTCCGAGAAATAGCGAAAAAATAGAACGATCGTCGACGAGTAACATTTCTCGGCTCTACGAATTTCGAGTCGCCGGCACGAATGACTTCGAGCGATGATTCGCTCGCCGACGAAAAATTCATCGGAATGGAGGCGATAAAAAAAAATCGTATCGTTCGCTAAAATTCGGTGGCTCTGACAATCTTTCGGTCCAACGAATTTAAGGCACGATACAGGGACGAAGCGTTAGACGTTGATTCGCGCGTCAGGAGTGACGAACATTCATTGGCGGGATAATCGAATGACGTCGATCTCTGCCGAGCTCGAATTACACGTTTTTTTTTCTCGTTCATTCATTGGCGGCTATCGCACTCGAGTTGATTGCGAATTCGAGTATGCCAGAGGGGGAGGGTGTCGGATACACAAGCGCCGACAGTTTCGGCGAATATGCGCGTAACTAATTTTACTCGCGCGTGACGCGAACGACTGTTACGCGACGTTTTCCGCATTCGAACTGGTATTTCAGCCCGAACGCGTATAACAGGGCTTCGCACAGATGTTGCAGTTCGATGTTTACCCTCGACTTCGAACCGAGACACGAGAGCTCCTCCCTCTCGTCGAATGGCCGAAGAATTCGCCATTCCGACATCCAATATATTCGGCGATTTGACTTATTATGATCGGCGAACAGTTACAGGTTTAATCAACGAACTTCAAAACGAGATATATTTAAAAAAACATATTTTATTATTATTATTATTATTATTATTATATTCAATATACGGAAAAAATATTAACAGTATTATATTAATTACAATATGTAATTTGTATAAAAATACATATCGATAAAGTCGACATTGAATTTTCGCGGGCGACGTGCTCGAGACATATCGTATTTAACTCCATACATGTCGGCCGTAAATTCTCGTATCGCGATAAATAAAAGCACAAAAATGTCCACAAGCTCGTCGGCTATTCGATGGCTTTTTTTTTCCAATTACGAATCACACAACAGGATTTGACGGCGTCGTTATGAAGAGCCCCGAGACTGTTGTTGGCACAAGACATATAGTACTGTATATAAAAGCATCAACCCTTCGTTCTAACTGAAAAACGACGCAGCCCATAAAATGTCGCTCGGCTCGCGTGCCTGGAATTTGCGAGCCCGACGAGAGAGAGCTCTCTTTCGCTGGCATACCACGATTTTTCGCAAGGCCATAAGGCCGAGGAGTGAGGAGAACACGGCACGAAGGTTTTCGATCCTCTTTATATTGCTCCCCCGAGCGACGATGAAAAATACCGTTATGTGGTTTGAAATTAAAAAATATTTGCGACAAGAATTCATAGTTGATTTCACTGTCCCGCCGTAAATAACGTACCGTCGGATTTGGAAGGCATTATTGTTTTTCGATTTTTTCGTTTTTTTTACGGGGAAAACATATTTTTTCGAGACTTTCGCGCAAAATTGTATCGATTGTTTTAAAGCATTGTCTTTACGTACGAAAGCGATTAGAACTTCTTTTTCGTATTGAGACATTGATTTTTTCCTGCGCCATTCGTTCCAAGTGGTGTATTTTTGCATCGGTAGAGATTCGAATGGGTCTGAAAATATTCTTCTCCTTCTCAGCCTAAAATCCGGGTTCGATTAATAATCTATATTAAGATGGGGAATATTAATATGAGTCTCTGGAACTTACAAGGGACTAAGAATAATTTAGTGTTGAAAATGGGGGTTAGGGAAATTAATAAATAATAGTTGCGACTGCGGTGAAGAATTTTCTAATACAGAATGAAGAAACGCGAGCCTTAATCTAGTAAAAATCTCGAATTTCTGCAAACGCCGAGGAGGCAACGAAACGAATGCACTCGGTGCTCCGTTGACGTTTCCTCACGAATGCAAAGTACACTTCCGTCTTGGCGCGTTACCTGCAAGCCATTCTCGAGTCTCGAGACGAACGCTGGTGGTATTGGAAGAAAGAGCAATAGTACCACCCGTCCGTTTCTTACCTTGTGTCCCGTAGACCCACTTGGGGGGGCATTCTCGAACTCGACAAATCGAGATTTATGAACGAGAAAGCGAGACTCCGCTCGTGCATCCTCTCGCGCGCCATTCACGCCGACAAATAAAGGGAAACACCCGCGCGGAAAGGAACACCGGGTCGGGCCCTCGCGAACTTTGACTCCTGGCATTAAGATATAATAACCGCAAGATTCACGCCCACTCCATATCATTCTCGAGAAACGTAGTTAAAAAAATATATCTCTCGTATTTTCTCTCATACACTCGCCCGACTCGATATCACCGGTTGTAATAAGTCCCAAATTCGTCGCCCTCTCGCACAATGATACGAGGGAAAAAAGGTGATGATAATTGCTATCAAATTCAATATTCGACACCCCGCGGTGCGTCCGCATTTATGGGACGTAGAAAAAACTGCAGTCTCATCGGGTGAATTGCACGTGAGTGACGGAGTTCTGTTCACCTTGACGGTTCTAATAAACCGCATGAAAACTATATCTTGGTCGAGCCCGTTGCACCGGCGATGGGGTATACGTAGCGAGCATTAATCTCGCAGCCCTTGGGTAATTTTGGACCCTGCACGGTCGAACGCCCGTGATGAGACAGTTTCGAGGCTACGACGCTGGAGTTATTGTTCTCCGACAGAATTTGGGCGGTAATCATCGTTAGAGCGTAGCCCCTTGGAGGCTCTTATATGAACAATATATTGCGTCACATCCTAAAATCACTCTAATAATAATAATAATTTTTATTATTATTATGTCAAGTAGGCAGATTAATGGAGATCGAAAGGCCGTTATAGAGTCATGATCGATCGGACTGAATTAGAAAAAAGAATTGTAAAATAAAAAAAGACCCTAAGCTGTCGTTTATTCCGTGAATTCGTTGTGCGAGACATTCGTCCGGTGTATCATAGGAAAGAAAAAAAAATAGATCAATTTAACGCTATGACCGCGGGCATCGCTTAAGTAGGTGAAAAAAAAAAAAGAAAACCCGAATGTCACAGCATCTGGAGCCGTTTGCGAATGGCTCGCGATATATCATAATTTCGCGGGGCGATCTGTAAGCCTCGGCTTACACTCGAGTATTCATGAGCCAACAATGGATCATCGAACCTGCCTCGTTGAACGAGTGCGGCCAAGTGCGAGGACTGGGCGGAGTCGCGCGCGAATAACCTCTCGCCTCGCACAGACCGGAGAGACCCTTTTTCCTTTTTTTTTTCTTCTTCTTCTTCCCTCATATTATTGATGAGCCAGCGTGAGCGAATAAAAGATATTCGAACAGAGGCTACGAGAGTCATCGAGGGGTGACATTCTGATAAGACGATCCTTGTGAAAAGGTTACGCGAATGAAAAAGATGGATCAGTGCGATCCTTTTTCTTCTCATTCTCCTCGCGAGCTTATTGAAACAGTCGACTTTACTCGTATGCGAAAAATGGAAAATCTTTTCTTTTTTTTTTTGTTCAAAAAAATGCGAACGTACTGGCCGGACTCGCGCCGTGTTTGAAAAAAAAAGTTTTTTTTATTAATAAAGGAAAATGTTTAATTGATATGAGATAAAAAAATTGTAGGCAATTAATTTTTTGCAATTGACATTTGTCTCAAACATCGAAATTATTGTTTTTATTATTGTTCCACGCGATCAGTCCGACGATCGTTCGAATAGGTTGAGAGAGGGTCGTCAACATTCTTCTCCTCGTCGACGAGGAATCGAATATTTAATTAAATGCAAAAGTAGATTTCGATTCGTTTCACGGACAATTTGTCGTCGGGGAGGCACACACCTGCGGGTCATTACGACTCGCATATATGTCGCCGAGTACGCCGGTCCCCGCCCCGCGCGAAATCTTTCACAGACGATGACGCTCCGAACATACAAAACAAATATGCTGGGGACACCCCTCCGTTCCAACGTCCTCGAACCCCCCGAACTATCGAATTAAAAAAAAAAAAATAAACCGAGCCGAGAAAAGCGATCTGGAATTCATGGATCGTGCAGAGGCGTAGGCTATTTTTGTGTCATAAACATGGAAATGACCAAAGATACCCGAGTGAATTCGACAATGCCGTAAGTCGGATTTATGATTTCGAAACTTTGTCGTATCGAGAGTTCGCGAAAAAGACCGAAAAAAAAATTGCCATCCGGTATTTGCGTCGCGAACTTGTTTCGAACTAATTTAAAGCCTCGCAGCGAAAATATGTCACGTTGTTGTGTCGGGAAACGACGTTTTCCGGCAAAATAATCGAAGGCGACGTTGCTTTATTTATCCGACGATTTGCCGTTTCACGACGTCGAAGTTGTGAATTTTTTATTTTGTATAAATATTAAACAAAAAAAAAAAATTTCATTGCTCTGTCGCGGCTTGAAAAAAAACGATTGTTTTTTTTGTCAAACGTGACACGGCTCGAGAAATTTACGCCAATGGATGTGGAGCAAATAGACGACGGTCGGTGCGCGGGGCAGAGTTATCGCACCCTTCGCAACGAGAGCGCCGCAGTGGAACACGTGCGCCGCCGGACGTTTCGTCACGGTTCGTCCGGACCCGCGCTTTACACGCCGCGTTGGCGAATGCGTTAACGGCACGTTACATGCGTTCGCGTACACGTCAACGTAGCCTTGATATTAGATACCGCCAACGACTATTATACCCACTTCAACCAGCATCCACGGTCACCCTCGCGCGCGCATCTTCGGCTCCCCCGAAACAATTATGTCGCTCGTACAATGATAATTTATCAGCAAACACGAATTGGACTCGGCCATTTGGAACGCTTTGGGACGGGGAAGATCGACACCGGCTTTGGCAGGTTCCATGCGCAAAGCTTCGCGCGAAATTCGACCATTATAAACGCAAATACGCACTCGTTCTCTGTTCGAGAATAATAATAATAATAATAAATAATCCATGATTTATAATTTATAAGTTGTGAATAGTTATCGATTTATTATTAATTTATTCAATAATTATGTAATAATGATAATAATTTTTTTTTCCAGATTTTATGCAGAGCTTGTAAGTACCATTCATCTATCTTCAATCGCGGGGCATTTTATTCGTTGACACGATTTTTTTCAATTTGCTGCTTATCCGAGTTGGCAGCTTTTTATTATTATTTATGATGTAACAAATTGCGCCCGTGATATAAAATTGTGATGTAATGAAACGGCTTCGACGTCTCGTCTCGGATCATCAGGAGAGCGTGAAAATTCGTAGAACTCGTCGCTGATAAAGTGGACAAATTCCTCGCAACGATTGACGACGATAATCGATTCGAGGACTGTTAGGAACTATCGTGTTTCGTTGCGTCGCGGAGTCGCAGACAGGTCAAGGCTATGTTTTAATGAAAATTCGCGTAACTTCGTCAATTACAAAGGTTCAATTACAAAAGTTTCTCGGCGATTGGCCCTTTGTGCCGCGATCGAGTGGACGCGCCAGACGCGCCGGGATGAAATATCATCGGGCGACGACACGTCCCGGGCAAAGCGGAATCCTGGCGATTGGATACCCAGTCCTGCGCGTGTAACAACAACAAATTACGTGAAAAAAAAAAAAAAGAAAAAAAAAATTGTTTTCATCCCTCGAACAAAGAAGGACATTCGTGTTCATTGCTGGAGAGAAAAAAACCTCCACGCGCGTTATTCATCGAATCATCGACGATCCTGCGAGCGGAAAAAGGAAATTCTTAAAAAAAAAAAAACGACACAGGGTGGATGCGTCGCGTTGGCTTTTCGGGATGCAAAGAAGGTCCGTTCTCGCTCCATGCGCAGCGGAAATGGAATCGTCATCAATAACGCTGGACAAATTCGTATTAATGACACTGCATATTTTCGGGGCTTTTCACGTTTCCGCTCGCTCATCCTAAGGGGCGCTCGCGGGATTCGGCGTTGAACAAAGACGCGACAGTTGGCACGAGTCTCGGCTCTCTCGATTGCTTCGAGAATTTCGGTTTCTCGCATTGTCAAAGCGATAATTGAAGCTCATGATAGTCGACTCCGTCGCGTTGTCGAGAGATCGACATTTGGCGCTTTTGATCATTGTCATTCGTCGTTCGTTGCGTTGCCCCGATCGTGAGCTCGAGGCGTATCAATTGGCCGCCTCGCCGAGTCAATCGAATTAGTCCTGCGAGCGCGAGCGTGAATCGAATTGACTCGCCGGCGCGATTCGAAGGGATTGATAAGTTTCCGTTCTTCGCGTCGTGAAACTTGTCGTTAAAACGCTCGTTCGCGACAATAAAAAAAAATTAACAACCCTTCGCTCGTAGGCCGCAACGATAAAATACGAGCGAAAGCGAATTTAATGAAGCCTCGTATAGCGTCGCATTTTTCGCTCGACGTTTCGTAGTTTGATGGAAAATTGCATTGAAAATTGCCGGCAGGCGCCGACACCCGACATTTATCGGTAGTAAAATTTCATACTTTGATTTTCAATATCACAGCCTGACGACGCGTTATGGTTTTAACATTTTAACCGTGCCCGTTGTTTTAATTCAAGGCGAATTTCACTCTCGACAATGAACAACGATCTCTTCATCGTACAATAACTTTCGCGTACGAGACTCGTTGAAATTGTGGAATGGTCTAAACTCCTCGATGAACAGTCGAACTTTTTATTATATCTTTGAAGATCTATCTAACGATTTGTCGCGTGTCGCGCGAAGAAAGTTTGAAAAAATTGGAGATGAAATCTGAAAACAACCAAAGACACATAAAAAAAAGGTAGAAAATTTATCAAATTAGTCCTGAATTTTTTTTTTATTTGTTGAATTCTATATCAATTGTAAAATGTTGTAAAACTGACAAGTTCGTTATTTCATTTCGAAATTCTTCAGTCATCCGTTGATCCGAAGTAATTACTTTGCACTATTTGTTGCATTCGCGCATGCGAGCGCGTCTCATTGCGCCAATACCGATAAATCGTTGCCTCCGCCTCGTTAACGTAAAGCGTATACAGTCCGACTGGCAATGTGGGTACGAAATTCGAGTTGATGTTTCCCCACGCTATACGGTTTCACGGTCAATAAACAATAACTCATTATTATTATTAGCCTCATTATAATAATGCGTCAGCGTGACTCTTCAAGTGGCCCTAACTCTCTTTCGGCGACCGTAGGGATGCTTCAGCCGGCGGTGGAATACGGCCACGAGGCCTCGCCTCTTCACCCTCGTTGAACAGACGAGGATTCCTCGTTACCGCGTCGACGACTATTTGTCCGGGTTGGTCCAGTCGATGAGTGCCGTTTTGGTAAACATGCTAGCATATTGCCGACGCCGAATCGTTCGAGCGTGTAATTCGATATTCCGCATCTATGATACAGTGCTTACACTCCGTCGTTATGGCTACAGTGCACTAAACCCGTTGCAGTCGCGCTCCCTTGGCGTTTCGTTCGGCGACGTGAAAATCAAATCCGTTGCCGGTGTATGAACCAAAGCCTTTGGGACTACTCGCTCGGTGTCCAACGATCGGAGCTTTAGCACCGAACGAACGTTTTCTCTATCGAAAGCTACACCGAGCGATGCGATCGAATGCGAGAGAATCGTCGCATAACGGAGCAAATGGCCCGTTCGATTCTGAAATTCTGCGGAACTCTGACGCGTGCCTTCGACGCTCGAGATTCGCGTTTCCGTCGCTTTCATGCGCGTGCAACAACGACACCGATCATAGACACCAAAGTGCACACATCCGGAGCTTTCAGCGGAACTGCGGTAGCTCGCGGAAAAGGGTTGGCGAACGAGGTCGACGGGCAAACAGCCGCAACATCGCTGCCGTGAAAGCACCACTTGGCAGTCGTTGCATTGCTCGTGGAAGGGAATCCACGCTGCGCTGGTCGCAATTAAGGAAGGGAAGAGAAAATACATCGAGATAAGAATTAAGACTGCCGGTTTGTTTGGAATAGTGGTGTTTCGTAACAAAACAGATACAGTGTCTGAAAGATTTAAAAAAATTGAACGAGACGGTCATAAGTAGTTTGTATTGGTCATCAAATCAGAATATTGCAAGGCGATCCGTTCGAAAGCCGTGCTCAAACGAAGCAATCTTTTCTTCTAGGCCTAGTTTTTTTTACTTGTCAACGACAATAGACTTTTTTTCTCCAAAATCAATATTTCCGCTTCGTTCTTCTATTTCCGACTTTTCGTCTGCGGAAACGAATATACCAATTAGATTTGTAGCGACTTCCGGATAATACAACTCAAAAACAAAACCAACTTTGCAATACAGAAAAAAGAATTTAAAAACTGCTTTTGCCAACAAAAATTCCCAAAAATTCCGCTTTTATCGATCGCGAGATAGATGTAAGGCTAAACGAATATCGTTCAATTTTCGACCAACACACAGCGTTCGGAAGTACAGTCGTGAGGAACGAATACATGGCTTGTAATGATACATCATACTATAGAAATCGAAGGTTACATTGATAGCCTTTTAGTAGTTTATTGTACAAGTGTCTTGAATGGAGAATAATGCCCGTGTGGTCTTTTATACTTTGTCCATGTACGGGCGTCCGGGGCGTCACAGACCCCGGGACTATACGGGGTCGGCGCGTAAAGGTCGAAGTCTCTTATGGGATAAGTAACCTGGCAATTTTCCGAGACATCGATTCCCAATAACGAGAACTCCTCTCTCGGGCTCTTCGGACGGAGTAGAGGAGGAAGTCGGCCCGGCTTAGCGCGCTCGCCAATCTCGCAACACGAGTAGCCCTCCGCTTCTTCGTCTTCTTCTCGGGCTATAGAGCCGGGAATGCCTGTCATCGTCCTCTCGCCCGGTGTTTGCCAACCACCATTTTTTCTTTCTTTTTTTTTCATTTCTTCCATCATCCCCACGAAGAAGAAGTGTATTATCGTCTTTTATTTTTCATCCCCGTCGCTCCGACGCTCGCCAGCCGAGAGCCAGGATCTTTCGCACTATTCGTTACTTCTTTCTTCCTTTTTTTTGTCTTCTTCGTCTCCTACGATTCGATGAATCCGCACGAGTGACCGAGCACCCCCTCGCTCTCGATCCTCTGTACGAGCGCGCGCTCGCAAGACACACATGTCGAGGAGTCGGAAAGAAAATTCTTTGTGAGAATGCGCGCTATTGTCCGAGTACGTAGAAATCGCTCGCGTGTGCCGTCCGAGAGGCGCATCGGCGCGTGGTCAATTCTTATTGATGATCCCCGATTGTACCCAACACGGATCAACGATGTTTCG
Source organism: Ischnus inquisitorius (assembly GCA_963924025.1). Lineage (NCBI taxonomy): Eukaryota > Metazoa > Arthropoda > Insecta > Hymenoptera > Ichneumonidae > Ischnus > Ischnus inquisitorius. The sequence continues at coordinate 5,297,936 of OZ001251.1, read as the reverse complement.
TACTTACACGTGACTCTCGAACTGAGCTCGTTACTTCTCGTTGATTTCGAATTCCGCACGAGCAACAGATGTATCCTCGGGGAGGCTGGATTTTTTTTTCTTCGCTCGGACGACGATTCTTCGTCACGTTCTTGCAGCGAAACGAATCACGTTTCAGGTCCGCTCGATCGACGCATTCCACCGCCAATAGAAACATTCGTTCGGCAACACTTTTCGCTAATTAGCCGAATTAATTAATTGTATATTGTGTATGATAATTAATGAATGAGCTGCCAAATAGTGCCGTTATTATGTTCAATTATGCGTTGTTAATTCAGTTTTGGAGAATCAATAATAGATTTTTTGCAATTAAATCCATCATCTACGCAAGTAATGGATACTCGACACTCAATCAACTCGGAGCGCTCAACAATCGTTCGTCACGCGTTGATACTTACTGCGATTGTGGCCAAATTAATTGGTTGATTAAATTCGGGGAATAACACATAGAGTCTGGTCTACTCCAGCTTCAAAGGCCCGCGATTGTAATTGTTGAGCTATTTATCGTAATTGATATTCCGTGTACTTTGGCGAACGTGTTACTCACATTCGATTACACACATTTCACGGCGAAATCGTTGAAAAAAAATAAATATATTGTAAAAGTAACAGAGGGCTTGCACGTGATTGAGTGTTGATTAACGGATTGCAAAAATAGTTGAATTCATCATCGTTAAAATATTTCATTCACTGATAAATCCCAATATTGAAAAATGGAAAATGAAATGCTTTGATAACAATAATTCCGTAAATTTTTATACTACTTTTTTAAGGTTTCTTCAAAAAGGTTCATAATTAAAATGAATTCTAATTGCAACTTGCATACCTTTATCTATCCAGATACAAATCATCCCCGACGAGCTGTTGAAAAATCTCATTGCTTTTGTCGAACTCGTCGGTAATTCGTCAGAAAAATAGTGACGTATATTTTTGTTCAAACAGAACCGTTCGAGCGAACGACTCGTCGAAGTAACGATCAATTTGCCCGATCTTTATAATTCATCAATGCGACCTCGATCGCGCCAATATTTATTTTGAGTATGCAACACGTGAGCACGAGCGCCAGCATCGAATAGTTTATGTATCTCTCTGGTCTAATAGCCCTGTTTGACGATGCCGATTTTCCGCGTTATCTTTGAAGCCTCTCCATCGTCGAGGATGTCGGTAAACCGCAGAGCAAATAGTACCGGAGCGTTTCTAATATCGATTTTCGTATACATCCGTGTGTAATGCGCGCTATCGGTGGTTCGACGCTCATAATATACACACAGATCGAGCCCGCTCTCTCGTCGAGTGGCACAGCGGTGCGTTCTTCAAACATCCGAGGGGCCCCGAACGGTGTGCGAACTCTCCGTTGTCGTCGGTCCCGATCTCTTCCGATGCGAGCGACGAGGAGCCGCGCCAATCTCCGTCTCTCGCGCGCTGTTTGCGAAGCACGAATTCTCTCTCGCTACCGCACGGATTCTCCGCACGTGCCGCGCATCGGTACTCGCCGCGTTTCATTGTTGTCCCCTCCGCGCGGTAAAACCAGAACCCCCGTCGGCCACTATCGTCTCGTCTCTGCGTTCTCCATTTGGCACAATTATCGCGATAGCCCCATCGGCGCACCTTCCGCAAGGGGCTTAACAGTTTCGCCACAATGAATTTGCGGGTAAACCGGCCGTTCTCGTGGGCGACTCCTCTCGTCTCCGTGCCGGGAACTTTGGGCCGGTCGCGCGTTCGCGAGCCGAGAGTTCAATTCGAGAGAATTTCAGATAGACGAGGGCGAACCGGTTGAAACGAATCGGGGACTCGAGAGCGCAACGATAAAGCTTCGTCGCGGAAAACATAGGCGTGCGTTTGTCTCGGCATAGCCTCGAAACACGTACGGTTTCCGGGCGACGGGTAATCAAATCTGCGGAGAGAATCGTCAGAGGGGACGAGAAACACACGCGTGGCTTCGCGATCACTGCCCAAACTTCGGGGACGTCGGATCAATTAATTTTCATCGTTAAGCCCATCGTCGAGGAGCTTGACCTCGTCGAAGCCCGAATGATAGACCCGTCTCATCGGCCGTATCACGCAGCATCCGACGGGCTTCTGTTTTAGCGACATTAATTCCTCGTCCGACAGTTCGAGGAGATCGGATTGAAGCAGTATTCGCGGCGCGGCTCAAATGTCGGATTCAGAGAATTGCAAACGCTTCTCAATGGGATAAAAATCTGAAATAAATTCGGCGTATGGAGGTTGTTGAAAAAAATGTTTTTCATGACAATAATTCCAAGCTTTATTAACAAATTACTGGAACAAAAAATAGTGAAACAAATTACCCTGTAAATTTTTTCTGTAATGAAAATGATTTGTAACTTTTTCTAAGTACGTATGTATTTTGTTCAATTGTTTAATGTTTGAAAAGTGCGTTTTTTTACGTAAAAATTCGCTTCAAATTAGACATTAGAAAAAATTCTGAAGAATTCAGAATCATTTACAAATAATTTCCGTAACAAAAAAATATTACGTTGCCGGGTAATTTGTTGCACAGGTTTGTTTTCGTGATTTGTTGATAACATTTTAGAATTATTATCATGCAAAAACAATATTTTCAGCATCGACCGCATGCTCGATTTTTTTCAGATTTTAATCCGGCCGAGATGTGTTCGCAATCTCTCTAATTCGAAAGGACTACTTTAATTGAGACGTTGGGCTTGAAATTGTCCTTCGCCGGATATCGAATTAGCGAATGATAGTGAAAAACAATTAAATCGTTGATTTCCCTCGCGACATTAAGTCAATGAGCAGCGATATATTCGCGACGAGCTTGACGGGCGATAGACGTTTTTTGTTTTGTTTTCATCGCTCCAACGCGAGCCACCAAACCTTTTTCCTCGAAGGACGGGTACAGACGCCTCGTCCTCGTAGTCTCTCTGCCGGGAATCACCCTTGAGAGTCCGCAAACCACATCAATCGATATACCCAAGGGATCGGTTTTGTCGAGGGTGGTGTGCGTCGAGATGGCCACTCGACGAAGAAACGGCGGTGCTCGGTCAGTCGGATACGACGCAGTTTGAACCTGACGTTTCGCGAAACTTCGGCGCAAATTTTCGCTCGATAAACTCCGTGGAAAATCAGTTTCTCTCCGAAAAACCGGCGAAACTGATCAACTCCGAATCGACGATTGCAAAGTTTCAAATCAGCAACTCCGATTCAATTATCGTTTTTTTCCCAAAAATATTGGGTTATTAGATTGGCATAAAAGTTTTTTTTTCGAGATGTCTTTTCTTTTTCCTCGAACCAAGCCTTTAATGTAGAAGAGTTAAATTTGTCCGCTAATTTGTTGAAGTATCGATTTTCATTACATCGAGCTTCGAATACGTATCGCCGTATCCGACGGGTGGATGTAAAATTGGATACGACTGTGTGATCTTGGTTTTACAATGGATTTGTCGTGGGCACACCGTTCCGAGAGCAGCGGATTTGTGACTCGGACGGTGTTGCGAACATCCCGACGTTGGGTGTGCGCACGAGGCTATAATTGAGCGTTATTGCAGCGATGCGAGTGCCGCAGACCGGCAACGTTCGATCGAGGACGAGGATTCGCGAAGATCCGAGAGGAAAGCGAGAGAGCTATCGAGGTAAGCTCGCCGAGTGGTCGACTCCCGATAGACCCTTTCATCGCCCTCTTGAGAATCGAGTTCGCCGTTCCGATTGAACAGTTCGATTGGCAATAACGGGAATGCCTGTACTAACCAGTTTAAGCAACAATTTGCCAAACACAACAGTTTCATGTCGAGCAATGAACTATTTATCGCTCTGTTCAAGACTCGAAGAGTCAAAATGTACCTTTTTCTTCTCTTGCTTCCCCGTTGAAGAAGTTTTGTTTCGAAATTACGGAACTTTCTCATGGAGAAGTTTTTTCAACGCCAGTGAAAGTAAGATCAAGAAGCGATGTGCAAATTTTGTTTGCACCATTTTTGCCAAATCAAAACTGCTTCAAGAAGAATTGTCAATAATGTCGACAGTCTTGCATTGTACGTCTATCTTGTATGTTCGCGCGTGACGTATGAATAGTCGCGTATCCCTTTCGACCCTTTTTCTATTCCGATCCTCTCGAGCATGCATCGATAGATTCGCGTCTGACACGCCCATCGGCACTGAAATTCTCTCAGACCTACAACGCCACGTGTGAAGTAACCAAACCGGATTGTATGTGGAACCGGGGCTTATGCGCCGAGGTCGTGGCTCGATGGGGTTTGGCTTAAGACCGCAACACTCCATTGTTACCGCCGAATTTTAGCCACTGTCTTACATGGATCCAACGTTCTCTTCGGCGGCCATCGCGACAGTTTCGGAATATTTTATTCGTATTTTCTTAACGCAGCGAATCTGGTCGAGTTGACGAATAGAGCCGCTTCTGAAGATAGATTTCTCTGAATACGTTTGAATTTTTAAGATTTTCGCCTGAATTTTGAATGCATTTCAAATTGTCTTTTTCTATTTTGAAACATAAAATTTCGAAATCTCATTCTCTCTTAATCTTCTGAATTATAAACCCCAGAATTATGATAGCTCTCTAAAAAAATGAAGTGAAAGTAAATAAACAGGAGAAAGATTATCAAAAACTAGGAGAAAAAATGACAAATTCAGTTACATCGAAAAGTTAATAGACGAGATTTTCTGGCGAATTTCAGGAACAATTCGCGTCAGTGTTCAACGGTCGGTTAATAGTTCAGACATATTGTACATACTTATATCTAATATATTCGGACCTATTCGTATCGAGACGGCAAATATTATGCCAGCCCTTGACGTATTTATCCGCTCACCCGGGGCGAAGATGTAAGCATGGGATTACAACGATCCCGGCCGTCTCTGCATTGCCACACTGCGCGAAGTGCCTTAATTCGATTTGACGTGAGTTTAACCCTCCCTTTATTATTAATCGAAAAGCTACAATCTCTCCTTATGCCCTCCGCGTTATGACGCCGGCCGTCTCTGTGTATCCAACAGGCACTTTGGCAGATGCGAGATTCTGCGATAAATCGCATTCATATTATTCCATACGGCGCCCTGCTCGCCAAACTACCAGTACCAGCCTTCACGTGTATCAGTCACCGTTTAATCGTCGCTCGTAACGGCCTGAATCATTTCAAAAATCATATCTAATTCAATTAAAGGCCTAAGATCTAATCGAAATTTATGATAATAATTAAACTCGATAGTTTTACTTAGGCGATTTTTAGGCTTGCCTAAGGCTTAACCCGACTTTAGGCTTGCTTAAGGCTCGCTTAGGCTGATTTTGGGCTTGCTTAAGGCCTTTAGGCTTAACCAGACAAAATTATAAAAAATTCTTTCTAGTCGCGTGATAAAAAAAAGCTCTGTAACGAGATCGGAAAACTAAGTAGCTCACAGCGATGAAAGATATGACGTATGAAGCATTAACTATCATCGGGGATCTGCTCGGCACGAGGACATTGTATCGAAATTATAGAGCGAGCTTTGATTCGCGATTGGCAGAGCTATAATATTCACAAATTAATATAACTACCGAGCGGCAATCCAAGGGGAGAAGCGCACGAGAAGTCTGGCGACCTCGGGCTGGTCGCTACGTACACTTTGACACTTCGCTACCACGCCGGGGAACTCGAGTACTCCACAAAGTGGCTGTGCTCGAGCCAATACACCCCGAGACTGTGTGAAACGTTTCCGTTTCTATCGACGCGGAAACGTCCGCCTCGTGTCCGTACCGGAGGGGATTCCAGGCAGAATGTGGAGTAACGCGACACCGTCGCGATAGCATCTCTCGCTCCGATGTCCGGATCGAATTCGCGCAAGTGTTCCGACTCTAATATCCACCGCGCTTCTACAATAATTACGCCATTCGCTTAAGTGACACTTAACGTTATTTCGATAAAATCTATTCCCGCTATGATATCACATATTAATAGAACACTGTACGGTTGCACGGGCGAAGTCGAATGAATAGCTGGAAATAATTAAATCGGCGCAACCGATCGAAATATTTTTAGCCGTTTCTTTCCTTTGGTTCAATATTTTTTCCACAAGATATATTCATTTCGATATTGGTTTTTCGAACGAATTCGTACTATTTTCAAATAAATGGATATTAATCAAAAAGTTCGGAGAATTTTGTGCGGTTCTTTGGGGCTCATAATTTAATCATATCAATTTCAATTTTTCGACATTATTTATAAATTTTTGTAACTATATATCTTGTTTTGTTGAATTAATATTTCTTATCGGTTCGGATGGTATTTTTCATATCGGAAAATCGCTGAGATATCGTTATTTAATTTTCATCCAAATAGGTACATTAATTAGTAGTAAAGTTCCGAGTATTTTGTGCCGTTTGGGGATCATAGTTTTATCCCATCAATTTCAATTTTTCGACATTCTTTATAAATTTTTGAAACTATAAATCTTTTCTTATTGAATTAATATTTCTTATCGGTTTGGATAGTATTTTTCATATCAGAAAATCGCCGAGATATCTTTATTTGATTTCCATCTAAACGGATACATTAATTAGTAGTAAAGTTTCGAGTATTTTGTGCCATTTGGGGATCATAGTTTTATCCTATCAATTTCAATTTTTCTACATTCTTTATAAATTGTTAAAACTATGTATCTTGTCTTATTGAATTAATATTCCTTATCGGTTTGGATAGTATTTTCCATATCGGAAAATCGCTGAAATATCGTTGTTTAACTTTCATCTAAATAAATGAATTAATCAGTAGCGAAATTCGCTATCGATTATTCGATTTTTTAATTCTATACCGCAATAGTAGTGGCAATAAAAAAAAAAGAAAAAGAAATTCCCACAGGAGCGCGTAATGTTGGTTCTCTTGCATGTATAGAATTTCAATTCCTGTCACAACACGAGCCACTAGAGGCAACAATTAAGTCCTATTTCGTTGCCGTTTCCGTGCGGTCTCGTCGCCGGTGCCCGCTGGAACCCTTTTTCCAACACGATTCCTAACGTCTGCGTGACACACAAACGGCCGCGGCTGTCGTGTCGCGTGACACACGTTTCTCTCACTCGAATTACCGCTCTGCGACCCGGCACTGGGGCACAAAAAGTCTCCGTCAAATGTCGTCTAATGCCGACGCGCGCGGCCACTCGAGTTACGAGAAAGAAATCCGAGGCCCGACGAGAGACTCCGGGTTCTCCGACCCTTCGAGCGCTCAAAGTAAATGTAATCCAAAGACCTGCCACGACATAATAACCACCTTCGTTTCTTTTTTTACTTTTTCCCTCTTCACTTCTCCGGTCATGCGAATCGCCAGGAGAACTTGTAATTCGGTTGAGACGTATTGCAGTGTAAATTACGAGTCAAGTGAATGTGCGATAAGTGGCGAGACACAATAAAAACGACTTAATACCGATTTAAATCAGAATGTGCAATAATGAAAAATCTCACGAGTCTTTCCTTCCGGCCGAAGGTTCTCTGGACGGGTCCTTTTTTTAGTTGTTTTAGTTGGTTTTTTTTACCGGAGCAAACAAAACGGAAAAAAATAGGAACGTCTTCAGCCACTCGGATACAGCGGGATTTGGGCAAGGGACGGCGAGATTTTTGCATAGCCCGCCTTATGCTTATACATAGATGTTTATATACATATATGCTTATGTACATTGTGCCGTAGTCGCGGATGAACTTGCGTTGAAGGAAAAAAACTTTTCCAAACGGAGGTTAAACAAGTTTTCATGAAAGAGGTTTTCACGGTACCATCCTGGTCTGGAGATCATTTGCATTTAGATCGAATTTCATATTTTTCTCGCGAAAGAGACCCGAGAACGCTGTCACGATTTCACTGTTGAGCTTCGTACGAATGGTCGATGAATTTGACGAGATTTGGAATCGGGCAAATTTGAGAATCAAGCGCGACAATGTGGAATTGGATGGATGGAAAATATTTCAATTATTCATTGTGGTTCTTCATCCTAATTGGGAATGTACAATATAACCATAGAAACGACTCCGATTACCTTTGGCCTAATATTTATTAAGAAAAGCCACGTTATCGCACCGAATGTGTGGAGAAAAGTATTAACTTTTGACCGAGTGAATAACGGCAATTTTCTCACGCTACTGAGTAATTAAAATCTAAAGCCGTAGACTCGCTTTGCGGTCCGAAAGAAAACATGTTTGCATTAATTGGAGAATTTTTCGATGATTTGTGGGCATGCCTCGTTGTGGAAACTTCAAGGAAACATTAATTGGCAGTCTGAATAGGGCGGATGTTTACTCCTATCTCCGTGATAGATCTATGTTCGCCGTTGAACCAAATTCAATACGCTGGCGTTGGCTGCATCGACGCGATTAGGTTGTGCCTCAATGCGTCCATTGTTCGACGATTCAATAGATCAGGGACGATTGTTTTATAGGTGACCGTTGTTAAAGTTAGAACCCAACGTATCCATACGCCGAACGCTATTGCCAATTTAGAATCGACCAGGATCCTGGCAGTCTGTGCAATATCATTGGAAATTCGCGCTAGAATCTCTCTTGTTATTGACGACCATCAAAATGATTTTGAGGGCTTTATCCATCATGCAATAAAAATTAATTTTTTACCACGGTTATTCATATGTCGAAGAAGCTTGCAAAATTTGAAGTTGATCGCTGCAATGATTTATTAGATATTATCAAAAACTTACATACCTGAGCCGTTTTGATCGCGAAACCCACTCATAGGCGTTCATAGTTTTTTATTTTTACAAATATTCTCATGTTTTTGAAAACCGTCGAAATCTAAAAATCGAATTGCAAATTTCATCGGATAAGAAATGAGTTAACTAAATTGAAAGAGTCGTGGAAAAAAAAGGACTGTAAATCAACAAACGACGATATCACCGAAGAAAATGTTTATTGGTAGGCATATAATATGTATATGATAAATGTATACCATATAATACACATGTATATTCATCGATGTTCGGCTCGCAATTGCGATACAAATAGGTCACAATGTTCGATTACCGTATCCCTCACAGTCATTTACCACAGAATAGGTGTACGTAAAACTATATCAATTTCGTGACAATTCTTTGGATGTTTCACCGTCAATTTGTTGTGTATTTTCTTTTTTTTTACTTTTCATTTGTATCTTTCTTTTTCACCCCTTCAATAAATTCCTAACGCCTAAATACATTCGCATACTAATCGTCGACGTATTTCTTTCGCGCACAAACTCATTCGCACTTTTTTTCTATATCGTCAACGTCTAGAGTTTCGATTAGATCTAATATGATACATAAAGTAACGATCATTTACGTAATGTGTGTAGTTGAACATTTCGCCAAACATCTTTTTTTTCGATGATATTACAATTTGGCTCAATCGTTTTTTTTTTTGAGCTGCAAAACCGCCAATTAAGACGGTCGTTTTTGCACAAATTATTCGATACGCTGTTTTTGCTTCCGAATATATAGTACACTTTTTCAATATATATATATAATATATATATATTATCATTCAGATACGACATAGTTTCACTAGAGTTTCAAGGTACTTATTTATATTCTTCCATCGTAATGCTTCGCAATTTTCTTTTTTCATTTAACACGTTTTTTCTTTTCTTTTTTTCCGAGTGTGATCGAAAATAGGTGCATCGTTTTGATATGTGATCCACGATTACAAAAGAACTCTTAGAAATTCAACGTTCGACTCTGAGGTTTGAAGAGTGTGTGATATGGTTAGATTGGTGTGATCTTCATTTGCGAAAAAAACAAAAAGAGTTAATTACAATCGCTTGTGGTGCGTTACGGCTTGATTTTGCATAAGCACGTGCGTTTGTGAATGTTGTTAAAAAAATGTTCTCTACAGATATGGCATATTCAGTACAAACTAGTTTTTTTTAGCGGATTGAGAGGTGTGATTGGACCCTTATCTCGTGAGTGTGTCTTCATAAATATAGTATAGTATATAGTATTTATTTCTCGTCGCGAAACAATGAACGAACCCTACTACCGTTTACGTGCAAGTTTTCCAAATCAAAGCGGAAAACATGCACGGATGACCCTGCGTCATTGGACCATCGGAATATTTCAGCCGCGTTTATGCGCTTAGGATACGTGGAAGTGTACAGTATATTTCTTTATTATCCGTCGCGTCGTCGCGTCTGTGAGATTCGTTTCGTTTCATTCAATTCGAACTGAACGACGAGGAGTATCCTCGACAATTCATCGTCGTTGGGTGAAAATTCTACGTTAAAGCCCGGACCACAAATCGCGCCTCCCGCGCTGCGCCACCAAAGCCCCGACGATGCGTCGAGGGCTCGACGATGGTTTTTTTTCTCTCTTAACTCTCTCAATTCTTTAGCCTAGATTAAACGCGGCCTCGTCGCAACGACCCGCTAGACACTCACTTACCGTTTAAACAGCGAATTTTACCGATAATTCATCGAAGAAAATCAATCGCAACCCATAACGCTATTCGTAAACTCCGATAAAAAACATAATTTTTTTCCTTCGGTCCCCGCGGATAGAATGGACAACATTGGGATTTTCATTTTTCTCATCGTCACACTCTTCCCCTTTTTTCTTTTTGTACAAAAATAATTAAAGTCTCTATATTACATCATGGAATTCAACGATAATTTTTAACAATGCTATAAAGAATTTGCTTTCATTCTCAACGACATTACTCGCTATTCGATAGTCCCGACGGACGTGGATGGACGCACGAATCTGTCGAACGAACGAAAAAAATGTATATTCTTTTTTTGGTTCTGCAATTTTTTTTTATCATCGATAAATAGCACCTCGTTGACGAATTGTACAACGTTTCAGGTACGAATATGGTGTAACGTACGTTTTTTCTTTTGCTTATTTTTGGAAAATTTTCCCCTACATATTTCGTTCGTCCAGCTACCTCCCGGACCCTCCCGGCGATGTCAAAGAATTTTTCTATTATTGTCTACAATCGTAGACAATCTAGTTAGGCGTTTTGTCTACTCACGTCTGAGGGAGACGCAATCTCATCGTCTCTCCGGCTTGAGATTGACCGTGTTCGCCCAATTCTCACGCTGAACACCGACTACACATTTTTTATTCCTCATTATTATTATTATTTTTGTAAACAAAGTAAAACTCGAATAATGTTTAAAAACCTTCAACGGTGACACGAATTATTTTTCCTCGCTTCAAAATTCGAAGAGCCTGTTGTCGTTGGATTATTTTTGAAAATTCGAAGGTCGCCAATGTTTCGTAGTTTCCAGGCTCGTGTGAGAATTGATCGCCAATGACGTGAGCTCTAAAAACTACGATGGTCAAGACGAGACGTGTGTCATACAATCGTCGATCGATCGTGGCAAAGCTTCGCTACAATAAAAAATATAATACTTCGTAATACAAAAATATCGTAGTTCGCTAGATTGAAAAGTGTTCTTTCTCGCGGATGATTTCGCGCGGAACTTGTTTTTCGCCGATTATCGATGGGTCTCGACTGCGGATATCGATATCGCGAGGGCGATCGGAGATGAAAATGTTCGGGCTCGCGTTATTACGGTATAACGCGCTTTCATCCGCACGACAATACCGTCGCGGCGAAAGCCGCGCGTCATTCACCTTTTGCCGAGAGCGCTTTTCTCATCAAAGTAAATCCGCGGTTTCGCTCGCGGATAAAGGCGGGCGGAACGATTTTCTCGTCACACCGAAGAACAAACGTAGCGGGACCGGATATTCCTCTCTCCCTTCCGTGCGGTCCACTCTCGTCGTTGCTCCATTATCAATCTCTCGAATCGATGCCGTGGAAAATGACCTCTGCTCCGAACCGCTCGACTCCGCAAGGAGAAATATCATATCGCTTCACGCACAAAATCAAAAGGAACTTTCGAGAAACGTTCTTTCTTTTTTTAAAAAAAAAAAAAAAAAAAAAAAATGTCACTTACTCTCAACATACATTTTCTACGGCGCTTAAACCTACGGATAATCCATCGAGGAATATTTACGATTGAAATTTACAATTTTATCGTCCACGGGAACATCGCCATTAGGATCGACCGGTGAACCTAAGAGAAATCATCGATCGACCGTCGATCGCGAATACTCTATGAATGAGTTTGAAAAAAAAAAGGAAATATTACAATTTTCCTAACTCCGACTCCTGTCGTCAGACATTGATTTTCAGACGACGTGGGCATATAGGAAATGTAGCAACCTGATTTTATTTTTATCTCGTAGCTTTAGTGATCTCTCAAAAATGTCTCCTAAGAATAATCTGTCTTTAATTTTTTGTTTCGAGACCGACGTCCCCAAATTTTTTGTATTTTCGTAATATAAGCGGCGATATACCGGTCGGAACATTATGTTGCGTTACGCGATTTTTTTTTTTTACGAGTAACATTCGACATAGCTATTTTCATCGAACGCCGATTTGGTTTCGCTGGTCAAACCGATATATCCCCATTCGCCGGGACGTCCGTCTCGAATATCTAATTTTTTTTTCTTTTTCCTTTACACGACAATCATGGACCCGTTTTCGAACCTTGCGCGGCCGCGAGAACAAAATGAAAATTATTACTCGACGTTTTGTTGTGTTTTCGTGTATATACATGTATATTCTCCCGAGTTATCTTTGCCAAGCGCGCTGGATTAAAGTCGGACGCTTTTTTTTTTTTTTTTCGAACGCTCAGTAATTACGCTTAACTATGGTAGACGGCTTGGTCAGGTCCTCGTTACGCGTCGGATAAACACAACATGCTAGTCACACACACCAATGCTCGGATACCCAAAAATTTTTCCCGGAAATGTTCCGGAAATGTTCTTCATTTTTTTTTTTTTTTTTCTACGCGTTGACATTTACGTAGCCACGACGACACATTAATGACTACGACGCACGTGAAATTCGAATGTTTAATGCATACCTTTTATTCTTTTATCTTTATTTAATTGACTCTCTTACTTCGTTACGCACGCTTCTTTCTCGGACGCTACCCAGTTGGACGATTCTCTATTGTACATCGTCTTATAATAGACATTCTCTATTGTACAGTCGATTTCTCGAAAAATTTTATTACCTACGCCCCTCGAGCGTCCATCGTCGCCGCGCGTACTTCGTCTAAACGCTAACTTACGGATTAAATTAGACTCGAGATACTCACTACTGATTCTTTACCGTCCTTCCTTCCTTCCGTCTGAATCTTGATTTTTTCAAATTATTTTTAATATTTTACTTTACGTTTTTTTTTGTTTTAGTAGGAAACATCGCGCGTTATTGAAATATCGTAATTGCGATTGCGCTGTAATAATTGTGATATTCAAGTCAAGAATAATGAAATTGCGATCGAGTGTCACGTGCAAGAAGGACGGCAGCGTTCGGATATCGCTATGTGGAATAATGCATATTTCGCGTTTTTCATACAAAGTTCATATTGAAAAAGAGCAGTGGTACTACAAAGGCTATTAGCGTTATATCGAAATATTTTTTATCCTCCTGTCGATCGACTCAAAAAAACTCGTTGTCGTACCAAATTCTTCTTTTTTTTTTGCGATTGTGTTTATCTCGCCGCAATAGTATATTGTCCAAGGTATAAACCACGGAGAAACCAACATATTCGCTTCTAATTATACTCTTTCTACCCAGAATAAGGAATTTTCGAAATAAGATTATAATAATGCGGGCTGCGTTTTGGAAGAAAAATAAATGTTCAAAAATTCTTTTAGATCCGAATCAAACTGGTCTTCGCCTGCTCGTTTGTATAAATGATTCTTTGATTTTAATCCGCGACGGTGAAATGATTTTTGCTTCCTCAAGAAGCACTTTGGTTTCCATAGAACAAAAATTGGGATGAAATCTGACGCTCTGTTGGTTGAGTTTTGTTGAATTTTTAAGACAAAATCTTGTTTACTAACAAATCATTAGCTGGCGAGGCTTGGAATTGTTTTTCGCGTCCATTCGTTCGTTGCAGACTTGTTGCAAAACGAAGCTTCTTGAGGGAGTCAAACTTAATCAACGCACTTCCCGAAAAAAAGGGCTGGGCAGACTGTGATAAAAGTAAAAAGGGAAGCAACATGCCAACGTAGTTGGAGCCATTTTTCTGAATTACCCGCATTACTCTCACCTCTACCTATACACGCATTATGTATACCGTCTCTATAAGTCGTCTAACGATCGTCCTAATGAGCATTAAAAAAAAATCGACCCAACACGCGCGAGTTCGTGGGAAACGAATTTAGCCGAGTAGCGTAAAATTTCACCTTACCTCGAGCGAAGTCTCGCGACGATGCCTGTCCTCGCGTCTCCTCCAGAGCTCCAATTTGCAAGTAAATAATTTTTCTTGCTTCGGCAGCATTTTTTTCTGTCTTCTTTTCTTTCTTCGTCGCTGAAGCATCTTTGAACCCGGATGAGGTAGCTTGACGCGAAAAAAAATTGTCGAAACTTCTTCGGTTCTGCGCGTCAGTTACAATTCAATTATATCCGGCACTCGGAACTGCATTTTGCTGCTAAACTTGACTTCCTGCACGACCTGGTCGACCCAACGAACCTCCCGCACTCCCTCGACCGCGACCTCGCCGGATTTCTCGGCCTCTTCCTCGTCGTCCTCGTTCAATTCCTCCAGGACTTTGCCGTCGAATGATATTCTCTCGCGACCACTTGCCACGCCGGCCGCTTTTCTCTCGCCCACACCTTCCCGCAAGCGAACGGATCTCCGTGGTTATTTGTACCTGGACAACAGATGGGAAAGAAAAATGTCCGGTTTCGTGTAATCCCCTTTTTTCTCGCACACTTTGATATTGGAGAGAGCGGGGCAAAACGGCATAGCGGGAGAGAATCGTATGAAATGGTAAAATAGAGTCCTCGTATGATAGAATTAGGGCTAAATGGGAAAGTCCCAACGAAGTCGATTTTTTTGCTGTCCCATTTTGCCCCCATCCCACTATTCCCTGGTCCCATTGTGCCCAAATACCATTCTGCTCCGGTATCCCGTTTTGCCCCGCTCTCCCCTGTACCGTTGGTACGTTCGATTTTTCTCGGAGCCTCGAATTTCTTCAAATCCGCCAACAAATTCGTTGGACTATTCGATCGACCAAAAAATCGGACGAACTCTTCGCAAGTCGGGTGTCTGCCGCTTTAAAATTTGGCAATGCTGGCAGCTTTGTGACATCGATAAACACCAGATTGATTTTGCTTTGCGTGCTCGGCGCGGGTTTCGGTACCAAATATTGATTTAGGAGAAAAATGTGTGCCGCCTTCACGATCAGTGGTTAAAAAAAAAATACATGGAACGTTACTTCGAAAGAACGACACAATATTCGTGTTCGAAAGCATGCGATAAACAAACAAACAAGTGGACAGAAATGCTGCCAACTACATTTGCATGTTGCCTCCGCGAGTTTTTTTTATTGCAACCCACCCAACTCCGATTACAGACAAGCACGTTTATTATTTATGACTTATTCAAAAAAACTTTGCTTTGTGATAAGTAACTTTAATGTTTGATTTGGATGAAAACATGTTTTCAGCGCTATGCCGGTAGGTCACAAAAACGTGTGATATGAAAAAATCCAATTTTTTTGTGAAAACAGAACAACACACATTTTTCTCCAAATGAAAAACGACCTTTACTTTAGAACAGTCCAAGTTTCTACAAATTTGGGTCCGATATTTTGGAAATTGTGGAAGCTACGGCGCGCACATGATTTTTTTAAACCATAACGATTGTAAGCAAAAGGACTGGGAATATTTGGCCAACATTTGGATCGAGCCAGGAGAATCGATCTCTGAATGTATGATAAATTGCAGCTTCCCAAGTTATGGACATTAATGAATTTCAGGCATTTTTCAAATGTTTTCGCAAAATTCCGAACACGTTCGAATTCTCCAAGGAAAAAAAAATGCTCACTAACGCAAAGCGAAAATAAAGCAAATGGTGATTCAACTGGTTACTTGTTACGCTCGATTTCGTGAAAAAAAAACGTAATTTTCATATTTCTGCTTTCTCGTGTGATGAATCTCTTACTGATTGCCGGCGAAGCGTTAGCTGCTCACAGCGAATTGATAATGGCTCGAGGATCCGTTCGTTAATTGTGCGAGAAGCAGCAGGCCCGAACGACGGGGGCACATCAGGGAAGAGCACACAGTGCCACGCGAACCGTAGACCAAACATTCTAAAGGCAATCACGCGGTGGTCGCACTCCACAGGGCCTCGTCTGTGGCCTCGTGAAATGGATTGAGCGACGCCTCTACCGGGCTGTTATCCCAAATGACCAGCCAAATGAGTCTGTCACGACCGGTACATCGACGTATATCGACGGGTACAAAAAACTCATTCGCGATTCGGTGGGCAAAAAAACGAAACGAAAAAATCAACTCGCGATGAATTTATTGGCAAAGGCAAGAAAAAACAAAAAAAAACAGAACATGAAGTAGGGGAGAGCGGGGCAAAATGGCATACCGGGGCAAAATGGTACGAAATGGTCAAATAAAGTCTCCTGTATGATAGAATTAGGACAAAATGGGACAAGAGAAAGACCCATCGAAGTAGATTTCTTTGCTGGCCCATTTTGCCCCAATACCATTCTGCCCTGGTCCCATTGTGCGTGAATACCATTTTGCCCCACTATGCCGTTTTGCCCCGCTCTCCCCTATGTTCTTGCGCCACACGACGAAACGACCCGAAGTGACCCACATTTCAAGGCGGTGTTTCCGGTGTCTCGCGGGTGAGCTTTCGCGAATTTCTCGAATTTCGTTTCCTTACTTTTTTGGCCGCCGGCGCGCCCGTCCGTAAATATTGTAATACGAGGCAACCCGGGCGAGCATAAGAAGCGAGTGCCGGCGCTTTGAATAGAAAGATTTATAACTGCACAAAGCTTGCGTCGGATAAACAGCGACGCGCCAACACACTGCGCATGCGGTAGTCGTAGCGTTAAAAAAAAAAAAAGAAAAAACAAACAAAGAAAGAGAAAAGAAAAAACACAAATTTCTCGCGAGAGATGTTTTTGTTAAACAAAGAACGTCTGCTAGACACGCAGGGGCTGCTTGCGGCATACTATACGGTATAAACTTGAATGGACCACCCTTTCAGCTCATTCACGAAACGCAAAGTGCTTTCTGCCATGAAAAAGCCTCCTGCTCGAACCTCTCGCGTCGGATGCGTTTTAGCCAACCGGTCACAGTCACCGCTCGGCGAATTTACAGCAAGCAAGATGCGCGAGATAGACTAGCATTTTTCAATTGACAAATGGACTCGAATCTTCTTGCGCCGTGAAAAAATGGGATTCGCTCGGATCAACAGACGCGCCGGAAACGATTTTTTTCTTACTTCCTCATAAAAGGAACTTTGTTTTGATGAAAAAATGAACGTATTCGGAATGTTCCAGATCTGGATTTATTTATAATCGGTTGAACCAACTAAATCGGCGCTTCCGGATGGCGGAACAAATATACGATTTATCAAAGAAAATAATCATTATCGTGAGGAAAGAAATCGCCAATTTGTCTAACAGTTAGTAATTGACCAAGTATTTTGTTTAATAAACAAGATGTTTGTTCCGCCGCCCGCAAGCGCCGATTTGGTTGTTTCAGCCGATTTTTTTTCTCAGTGTGTACGATTTAACGCGGTTTTTGATCTTGACAAGAATGTCCATTCGAGATCACTTGCAATGTTAGCGATTTCGCGGCGAAAGTTCGTACATTCACAGATCAGTAGTAAAAAATACATCACATGCAACAAAATATTATTTTTTATCGATTATATTTTTTTTATTTTTCTTAATGATGCGAATTAAGATCGAAGTGAAACGTTACTCACCTCTCGAACCAAGGACATGCGAAAAATCTACAGATCGCAAGACAGATGGCCGTGATGATGCACGCAGCGAGAACGGCGTAGACGATGCCGATATGTACAACGGAGAATATGTAGAGCGTCCGGTCGCACCAGTGATCGGGATCGAACATTTTCGGCGCGTAATCCGGCCACCTTATGCTCAAAATCCAATAGTTTCCTGTGCAACAATCGATAATGCGATGTCACGGGAGAAAAACGCGCGGATCAGCAGAACGTAGAGAGAGTCGAATTCGGAGCGCTTCGGCGGGAAAGGCAAATCGTGAGTGGGAGATGTAACGGGATTAGATACGAGCGGAGCGGATAATCCGCGGATTGGATGGGATTGACACGAGTGAAATGGAGAATTATCAGTCCAAATTGGCGCACGCGAGACAGCGGTGGATCCGTATTAATACGATAGAATTGAAGTTAACATACGTCCGATTTATCGGGTCTCACCTAGAACGAACCAAATCGATAGAAACAACGAGAGGGCTATGGAGACCAATTGCATCGGCGAAACGTGAGGCCTCGTGCTCGGCACGCTCAATACTTCCAGTCTACGCGAGCGTATCTGCGAATACAGAGCCCAAAACATCCTGAAGCTTCCCAGCGCACCGCCGACGACCATGTACAGCGGAATGTTTGGCTCTTTCGGGCATTCCCTTATGAACTGCAAACCTTAACACACACATTTCGAACGCATAAATCCCATTTTAATATCATTTAAACAATTTTTTTTCATATCGATTATCGTGTGAAATTTGAAAAATCGATAAAAAGTCATAATACGGTTTTTAATCATTTAAACAAATTAATGAAAGACGGCTGATGAAATGTTGATTAGAATTTTTTATTTATTCTTTCGATGAACGGTGCTTGACCTTCGATTGTGTCGTGAATTTCTCAAAAGTTGAATAAATCCGAAGACTCTACAATCGAATTTGCAGACTCATTTTCTTCCACGCTCGCACACTCGTGGGAGCAATCGCGGGCATTTTTTTGCCGTGGGCGTCTTTCGTTGTGTTCCAATTTGTGCGAGAGCCTCCATCGGAAATGAAATTGCATTCTGCGAGAGGGAATGTCGATAATTCGCGATGAAATTGTCCCGGCGGCGCGAAAGGCGACGGTTTTGATTTGGCGTAACGTCGATCGGCATTTTGCCAACGATTGAACGATTATCAACGCAATATTTGTTGCAAAAATGAGTCGCGATTATCGAAAAACAATTCTACGTGTCGAGCAGGAAAATTCGAAAAATCGACGAGTCAAGAGCAAACTCGCGATTTTCACACCGTCGACGCTGAGCGTCGAATGGTAATGCAGTCTCTCGTTTAATACGCTTTGTGCTTCTGTTTGTACATCGATTTGTCGGTTCGCCGATCTCGCGAATGTCGAAATTCTCGTGCAAACGAACGCCGACGAGTTCCCAATAAATCCGTCGTTTCTGCGCTTGTTTGACCCGAGCAAATAGTTATTTGACATTCGTAAACGGTACACAACGAGAGCGAGGGAACGAACTAACGCGAATGCGTACACAGAGTTACTTTCGTCTTGTAAAGTCGCCGTTTTTCAACGATTCGAACGAAAAACTGTATCTTCAGTTTCCGCGAGCGCGGCGACGATAAATCGGAAGCGATCGCGGGTCAATCTCCAGTTCGAATTCTTCGACTCGCGCCGATGAATTTATCATTCGCGGATGAACTTGTTTCATTGAACTCGCTCGTTGGGTGGCCGAGTTTCGCGAAACGATAACGACTTGCGTTTCAATGCCTTTGACTAAGGATCGCCGGACACGCGATCGTTCATAACCAAGAGTTCCCGCGGTCTCTAATAACACCGTTCGCCGATCTAACAAACGGCCACTCGTTTGTTGTCGACGGTTAATATTTCAACTGGTCTCGCTGACACGCGCTTTTCGACGGAAACTCTTCCGGGCCTCGAAACACAAGGAAAAACTCGCTCGAATGTTGTTTCTCTTTTCGCTGGATAAATATCGAAAGGTCGACGCGAGCGACGTACATTTTTAATTTTTTTTTCAAATCAATCTTGTTTACCTAATGCCGATGAATTTTTTTAACGTAACAACGGGGAGAGTAAAAAAAATGTGTTTTTTTTTCGATCATAGCATTGTGTAACCTTGAAAAACTCACCCATGATGAGCATGAGAATCGGCACGGTCGACAGGCAACCGAGGCAGACCGTAACGACCATCGTTTTGCTGACGACCCTCATAGCGCGAAAAACAAAGTCGCAAGTGCCGCTCGCCTCGCGATGAGCGTCTTTCAGTTGAAAGACCAACGTGCCGTAAGTCGCGACTCCCAGCGGGCCGGAACCGGACGAGCCCTTCTCCATCGAGTTAACGACGCCCCCGCAAAGCCTCCGCGACTCGTCCCCTGAAAACTGAAGCAGGAGTCGGGGTGGCTCATTGGCGGGTTGTCCGTTCGATAACTCCCCGTCATTTGCCTTCCGGTCATAGCGCGTCCGATCCGATAACTCCTTTTCCTACCCGACAGATTCACATTCCTTCTCACGAACTGCTCTTCAAGCTACAAGATACTTTTTACAACATTTTTCCTCTCCGTACCTGCTTCGCATTCCGATGATTACATTTTTTAAAAATAAATCTCGTAAATCGAAATGACAGTGCGGTCAGTCCAGAGGTGAGGCAATATCGAGGTCAGTTCAAGTGCACGAAAAAAAAATTCAATATTCAATCGAAAATACAAACTTTAATATTAAAAAAAAACGCACACGCATGTGACTTTTTTTGTGCGGCATAGAATGAAAAACAAGTTATTAATTTCAGAGGTGAATATTGAAAACATACTTTTTTACCATTTTTACAATATTCACGAGTCATTTGTCTCGAATATATTTAACATTTCTCCTCTTTTGTGCAGAATAGAAATATGCAAAAACGAACCAATTCCGGATGGAAAAAATACCTACACAATATTCTTTTGCATACGTTCTAAAATATTCATGAATTCATTC
Organism: Ischnus inquisitorius; assembly: GCA_963924025.1. NCBI lineage: Eukaryota > Metazoa > Arthropoda > Insecta > Hymenoptera > Ichneumonidae > Ischnus > Ischnus inquisitorius. Next base: position 5,277,128 of record OZ001251.1, on the reverse strand, counting down.
ATCTTGAAAATTTTTTTTTTTCTCTAAGAGCACTACCATTATTATGATAAGGATTACGTGGATGCAAAATTCAAAGTCGGACTTCAAAGATCCCGCGTAGAATTTTTCCGCGAAATATCCCGGCGGAGGCTCGCAATGGCATACCCGACGAATATGCAAGTACGGCGAAAGTTTCTTTTTTGAGATCTCTGCCCGGGTCTCGAGCACAAGCCGGACAAGGTATGAGAAAATGTTGTGCTCCAAAGCAAACGCAGGCTCGAGTGTTGCTCTTGAAAACACGCTTGCCCGTGAGCAAGAAGCGCACGGTTTATCCTCACTGTCGTGAAGGCCGCGTGATATGGTTTTTTTTTAAAAAGTGCTCGGGTCGATCGAAATTCAAATTTTTACGTCTTTCGTATTACGAATTTTGAAAATAGTAAAAAATATATATAAGCATTTTTTTTTCATAATAATTTAACTATATTGCGGTTTGTTCAAAAACAACGATTATCAAATTGATTGACGATTCTAGACCGAATCAATGATTGAAAAAAAAAATTCTGTATCGCGAATTTGCTCGCTGCATCAACGGTAATTACAACGTCATCGGTCGAGAGAAACCGTATGCGGATTTCTCACGTCCCGGTTGAACTTTGAGAGGCACGTACTATCTTTTAATTGCGTCTCAGCTCGGAAAGACCGGAGAGTCTTTAGCGTCGTAGCCGGAGCGCTTCTTCACCGTTCTGTTACACGAAAATTTGTTAGTTCAGCGAGGTCCTTTCGTTAGACGGTATGGAGATGAAAACCTGGCTACGCATACCCATCAGCAATTTATAGTGCCGTGCTCCGTGGGACTTGAGAAAAAACTTGCTTCAACATTCCGCTACATTATCTTTTTCATAGACTCGTCGATTCGGAACCGAAAAATATTGGTCTTATCGATAAGCTTTTAAGCCCAAAAATTCACTTATAACACATAATCTTACAAAACTTGTATCAAAAAAATGTACATTACTAAATTTAAGAAATATAATAACACTGACTCGCGAAGCTCGTATCATTTTCCGGGTACGAATGAAGAGCCCTTTTCATCGGACGCGTGTCGAGCACACGGAAGTAAAGCTTGCATTGAAAAATTCGAGCATTTCTTTGTTTTTTTCAAGTTCATGTCACATTAGCAAGTAAAGTTCGTAACGCAATATTCACCTGTGAGACCGAGCTGCTTGCCCTTCGGGAGTCTGCCCAGGCATTGGTTCCATAACCGAGATTCGTTTGAGGCCCGTGATTTCCCGCGGAACGTCCACTTCCCGTTGTAACGTCGCGCTGTCGATACGGCGAGGCGTTTCGATTGCCCATCGTACCTAAATTTTTTTTCCAAACATTCTTTACACAGTAAAAACGTCTTCTCGTTCCAAAGAGAGAGCGAGGCTTTTTTTTGCCACAGAAAAAGTATCAAAAATTTGGTCTTCACTAGTCATTTTTTTTTTCGGTCGAGAAGACAGACATTTTTCTTATCCATTAATTTGATCACATTTGCTTTCAGCGTCACATTCGTTATCCATTAGCCTACTTTTATTCCAGGGGCAAAAATACGGACCACCCGGTTTTTTTTCCTCTTTAAATCTATCGTTATCCGCGTTGTCCACGAGCGTACTTCAATTTCCAACATGTCCTCGTTAAATAATCCAGACCTCGGTTGTATATTATCGATGATTTTAGGTTCCCAACGTGCCCCGTTATCGGACACGTTTATCCGTCATTCGAGAGGTATCGTAACGACTCTATAGTTATAATAACGCGGCCAAGTACCGTCCCCACACCGACGACCGGTGGCATCGGTTGGAGCCTCCCCCTTCCTTGACGATCGCGGCTCCATCGCCCCGTCCCGGGGGTTGACGCTAAAGATACGGTCTAACGAGCAACGTTTCGACATTACGACACCGTTACACGAGGGAACGCGCTAAAAGTCTCACTTTCCACGCACTCAGCTGGATCGTTCATTTTTTATATATATATATTTTTCGCAATTTATTCACTCCACCGGCGCGGAATATACAGCTGATACCTTAATTATCTTCACGAAGGTTTCCGCAATTTACGCTGCTGTTCTCGGTTCAGCCGATCAACGATTTGTCGGGGCGATTTCAGTCGCGTTTTTATTGGACTGGTCTAGTTTTCCCGGTGTGATCTGGAGAATCGCTTGCAGATGTAAAGGGAATCGTTAACTTAACGAGCACCCTTAACGCGAGGAAGTCATTAGGGTATAGACAGGACTTAGGCTTGAATTAGCACGACCCGATGATGTAAGATAAAATCTCACGTCAATCCTTAGAGTTAGTAGAACCGGTGGAAAGAAAAATAAAAGTTTTCTCGCGTATGCCGGACGTATTGTAATAATCAGTGAGTGATTAAAATTCATTTTGCGTTCTACAAAAAAACAATTCTGTCGTAGAATTCTTTTTTTTGTTTTTCAGCAAAATTTTATCACGATTCTTGGCAATTATTTTAATTTATATGGTACCATCTGACGATTTGCTCTGCTCCATCGCAGTGGAATGCCCTTATATAAAATAATAGCTCGGATAATCAGCGGAGAACCAGGCTTGAAACACTCATCCAAAGAATTCTGAAAATTGTACCGTCGAAGAATTTTACGACGAATTTTACGGATAACAGAAAGCCAAGATCGCGAAAAATCAGAACCTCGCAGCAAACTCAAACACATTGCACCCCTTATTTTCAATGGATCCTCAAGTAAGACGAAGAGGACTGAAAACTCCGATTGCCTGGGAGTCGCGAAAGGCGTTCCTAACAAGTTTCTCGAGTACCTTACCTTGATCCGCGGACGCCCTTCTCGGATCTTGCGGCGTGAGCGCTCTCGTTCTCCTCTCCTGTCCGCCGAGGCTTCCTCTAGGACTTCTATCAATTTCAGGCCCGATGCTTCCACGAGGACTTCTATTCTTCGTCGTTGGTTCCGTCTCCCCTTGACCGCCGATGGAGCCTCTCGGGGTTCTGTCGAAATCGGGTTGTCCGATCGAGCCTCTCGGTGATCGGTTGATGTCGTGAGCGGCTATGGATCCTCTGGGGCTCCGATTGCCTTCGGGGCATATCGAGCCGCGCGGCGATCTGTTCGGATCCGGCGCAATGGATCCTCTCGGCGATCTGTTGGGTTCCGGCATTATCGAGCCCCTCGGACTCTGATTGTGATACTCGAGAATCACCGAGCCGCGCGGCGTTCTGTCGACGTCGATTGGGGCGATGCTTCCTCTCGGCGATCTCGACATCTCCGGGCATATCGAGCCGCGCGGGCTTCTGTCCTGATCAGTCGGGGCTATGCTGCCGCGTGGCGATCGACTTATGTCCGGACATATCGAGCCCCTCGGACTTCGATCGAATTCTATGTTCGCCATGCTGCCGCGCGGACTTCTCGCCCCTTCCGGCAACAACGAGTGAGTCGAATTGCGCGAACTACCATTCTCAGCTGGTATCAACGAATTTCTGGAGTGCGTGAGACCGCCGGGCACCAAACTGCCCCTCGGACTTCGATTGTAACCGGACTCCGGTGGTACCAACGAACCTCTTGGACTGCGACAGTAATCTTCCGGCACGAGGGAGTTGCGGGGGCTCCGATTGACGCCCGGCATCAAACCTCCCCTGGTCGAGGTACACAACTCCGGATCTGGCAGAAACCTTCGACCGACTGGCTGTTAATTTTAAAAAAATTAATAACATTCGTCGCGACTCCGTGATGATATTGAAAGTCATAAATTAATTCTGAAGCTGATCACTGATCGATTGGAATCTAACTACAGTTTTTCGAGCGTCGGTCGCGCTGAGGGTTCGAATTTCGGGGGAAAAAAGGTTGTTTCTTACAGATAAAACCATTGTTTATAAAAAATCCTATGCGATTAATCGTTGTACCAATTTTCTGCCACTTCCGAATAATCCATTTTTTGAACTTGCTCTTTTCAAAACCCTTTTCTCGAGCCGAATTTCTTTTTGTTTTTTTTTAACGAAATCACCGAAGCCTTCTCTTGATAGTTATTTCAACAACGACAAACCTCGTCCGGTGTGACATCGTCGTTTTCGAGAGCGATGTTCGGCACCATGCTGCCGCGCGGCGATCGTTGCCTGTCCATAAGACCGTCAATCGACGTTTGACCCAAGGAGACTGCCTTGTCCGTGGCGACGGAAGCCCTGCGACCTCTTGACACCGGTGACGAGGTCGTCACACTACTTCCTATGTGGCCCTGCGGCGAACCACCGGCGTTCCGCGACGCCCTGGTACGCCGGGTCGACGTGCTTCGTACCAACATCACGGAATTTCTTCAACCCTGCGCCGACACAGAAAAGACACTTTTATGAACGCACGCGAGATAGGCAGACGCGATAAAAAAATCATTTTCGACGGCTCGTTTTTTTTTACGACCCCGACACCGAGCACGAGAAATGTGAATACTTCGAACGAATCGTTTCCGCGAATTTACACCCAATTAATTGTTTAACGCGCGAAGCACTGGAACGACGGAATGTTCCGTGAAATCGCTCGAATTTGTGGAAATGCTGAATCAAAATTTTGCCTGCAATTGTGTTCAACGATGACCGACGAGCGTTGTGATATTTTTCGGATATTTGTCGATACGATACGATCGCTTTGTGCGATATCGACAACTGCCCGTTTGTATCCAAACGGCCGGCTTCCGGGCGTGAGACCCGGAAACGTCGATGCGATAACATTGAATCCCTGAACTTAACAAAAGCCCCGACCGTTAACACGAGAAGCTCCGAGCTCCGTCGAAAAATGAACGCTGCCCTCGAGTAAATAAGTCTGATTAAAAAAATATTGACGGCGAAAAATTGCATTGACGTATTTTGACCTCGACTCCACGAAAAAAATAAGGCCTCGTACATTTTTTTTCACTGGCCGAACAATTTTCGTCTAGCCTCATTCAATAAAAAGCCTCAATAAAAATATGTTTGCTCCAAATTTCAGTCCGATGTGAAAATAAGAGCTCCTATTGAAAAATCAAAGTAAGTTATTAAAAATAATGTATCCAGGGGAGAGCGGAGCAAAATGGCACACCGGGGCAAAATGGTTCGAAATAGTCAAATAAAGTCCCCCGTATGATAGAATTAGGGCAAAATGGGACAAGAGAAAGTCCCATCGAAGTATATTTTTTTGCTGTCCCATTTTGCCCCAATACCGTTCTGCCCTGGTCCCATCGTGCGTGATACCATTTTGCCCCGGTATGCCGTTTTGCCCCGCTCTCCCTTACGGGTTTTGATATATCGTACATTCATTTTTCAAAGTACTTCTTCGTTAAATTTAACATACCAGTTTTTAGCATAAAAACTTGCAGTACAGTGAATTAACAAAAAAAAAAAAATTATAGCAATTTTCATAACTTATATTTTTATGCGGCTCGCGAATTTGGAAAGCGAGTCGAAATTTTTCAAAGCGCATCGCGTTTCGCCGAATCGCGATGGAGGAAGAGAATGAAAAATATGAAAGGGAAGGACGACTGGAGGAAGAAATGAAATAAATAAAAAGTAGAGACTCGGATTTTCGGATCTTGTTTCCGCACGAGCTGTCTATCTAAGCTCGCTTTGCCCGGCAGCTTTCGTGTTCTTCTCGCATAACTGACACACCCCTTGAGACCAACAATGATTTCGCCCGCTTTTCCAGAGAGATAGAATTCTGTCTCGGTTCCAGCGGAGTACACACATTATATATATAGATATATATATTTGCCTCTCGCCTTCTCGCGCAGTTAAGTTATTACTTTTCTTCGTCTCGTATCTTTTGTGAAAAAAACGTATCAACGTATGATACAAAAAACAAGAAAAAAGGAAGACGAAGAATCGTTTCTTCTCGCGCCCGGCTCACGTCTGAACGGTAACCGGTGCCGGCGAATCCTCTCGGACCTATCAATAAATCATATCGCCCCCCCACCTCGCGCGCGCTGACTCGGTGGAAAGTATTGCGGATTTATTTCCCCGAAGAATCGACTGAGCAGGATAAAACTGCTACGGTGAACAACGAAACTTTGAGTCACGCATCAAAACGGCGTCGTTGATAAACGAGCTTCGTGTTCGACAATTATGAGACACGGATTTTTTTGTTCCTCTCTTCATTTCTCATTGAAATCGCGCGACGAACCGTGCAACGAATGAAAAATTTACCGATGCCTTTGGGCATGCGGAATTAGCGCAAATAACGGTACCGAATCAGTGCCGATGCGAATTGATATTTCGCGCATTGATCTCCCAACGAAACAGAATTTCGTTGAAGTTATTCGCGTTGACGAGTTGAATAATTGAATCGCGTTTGATCGTCGCGAAATCAAGCGCAGTTGATGTCAAGGCAAACAATGCATGAGTGGCACGAGCGCGCAGACGGCATTAAAGGCTGATGTACGGTTTGGCACGCTCGTCAAATTGCACACGTTGCGTTCGCTTTGCAAACGCAACGTTTCGGCCGTCACTCAATTAAACAAACGCGACTACGAGCGCGAGATACTCTCGGCTGCGACTACTCGCATTTCTACCTCAACGGACGAGAATGTTTATGACGGAAGGCGCGTAATTTCCAGCTGAAATTGCCGGACAAGAATGCACGCGCAACACTCGCGCTGTTCGGTAGCGTCGGCTGGAAACGCAGTGTCAAAACTGGCGCGAAAGTTCGCCGGCAGTTGTGACGGCTCGAAAAAGCAGCGAAACAAATTTCAGTTCTCATCCGCTTTGCCGCGCTGCTAAAATGGCACGGTCTCGGATAATATCATGACGTGGACGTTTTTAATCAATATTTCTTTCTGCCAACGAAGTTACCAGAATCTTGGAGGAATTTCGGCGACTTCGGGCCAAAAAACTTTTTTTATCGGGGCAAAGCGGGGCAAAATGGAACAGAAAAACTCAGAAAAAAACGACTTGGTTGGACTAGCAAAGAATCCAGTTGAGTCAGCCAACTGGCCTCGTGCTTTCAACGCCAGACGATAAATCGTTTGCCCAACTATCTTAAAATAATTGAATCGTTAATAATTTATTGTTAGAGGTATTGTTAAAAAAGGTTTAAATGGTAAAGATTTATTTTTCAAGATTTCATAAAAATCGTCTTCAAGATTCGAGTGATCCAATATCGTTTTTCGATAAACAAACGAGCAGCAGCTCCAATTTTTAGAAATTATCATTATAACACCCTCGTGACAAAAGTTGCTCGAGACATAAGCCGGCTCGATCGAGTTTTTCTACCGGGCAAACATTGGAAACGAACATTTTCGCCGGATAAGCGATAACACCGTGAAATTGTATGCTCGGCGTTGTCGGTGAGAAAAAAAAAAAAAAATGAATTCCGCGAAATTTCATCATGAGAGTTAAGCCCCTTCGCACAGCCCCGTTGGCATATTTTATAAAAACGAATCCCCGAATCCCCTTGTTAAGCGCCCCATACGCGAATACTCGTGTTTCCTCTCGCGTGAAGCTCCCGAGGAATAAGTTGCAGCGGCTTGATCCGACAGAGCTGTGGGTGGAATAAAGAAACGCACTTACACAACGAAGGCAACGAGCGTCAAATCGCGTCCGCGATACTGCGCAGGCTCTCGAGCCCTCGTCCCGGGTAGGTCACGGGTCAATTTTCGATTACTCAATCGCACAGATACAGGTCTCTTTGTTTTCTCATTCCAGCGTGAATAACCCGAGGAATCCGGCGGCTGTTTGTTGTGGAAAATCAACCGACGAAGCCGCGCGAGTACCGATATTGTAGGGAATCGAAAAATCGAACCCGCACGAGCGAACGATCGTTTCGTTCGATCTAGCGAGGAATTACAAAGAGGGTAGTTCAAACTGGGTTAGTCGACTTCGATTAGACTCGGCCCCAAAAAAAGAACGAAACAATTCATTCGAGTCGAGAGAAAAAGAAAAATCGTTATGGAATATCGAATATTGTTTTTTCTCGCTGTCGAGTAACATTTTTTTTTACTCCCCATGGCATTAAAAAAAATACGACACCAATCATGGTGGACGAGGTAGGAAAATTTGACCGTGATTGAAACAACTTTTTTTTGCTTTTCGTCCGTTTCGATCTCTTTGCTCGCCGAATTGCGCTATCTCGACGGCGGACCTTTTTTATTGGACGCGAATGGAGCGGATGGAATGACGGAAGCGCGGACAAGGGTGGACGTTAATGCCGCGGATTTTGAACTTTGCGCAGAGTCAACATTGAAACATGCCATATCTCTGTCGCATCTAATGAATGGAAAATATTTTCATTGTTTGAGCTCAGTGGGCGCGCAGATTCGCGCTATTCGCGCTAAACGTTTCATAAACGAAACCAATGCAAATTCTTGAAAAAAGAAAAAAAAATTGGGGAAAATAGTAAAATTGAACGATAAGCCATTTTCACCATCGTCGAATGAAAAGAATTTCGCACTGAAAGTCCCACATGAGAGTCATACAAAATAAAAATTGTCATGTGCCCGAAATGTTTTCTTCTAATTTCGAATATATTTTTAGCATGAAAGAATTTTTTTCGCCTATAAGGGTTGAAAAAAAAAAACGATAAATAATTCCACGGTTACGAAAGCGCAAGCGTAATTTTCGCGATGGGACAGAATTTGATTAGCTCTTTCCAGAGTTCATAGCGCGATCTTGACATTGCGAATAATAATGCGACTTTGGTTAAGTCGCTTTTTTCTCGCTCGAATGATCTCCGAATCGTTGGAAGCAAAGGCGAACAAACGCCGGCAACGAACGCATCATTACACGGTTACGGAATGGCGCAAATTCTAGCCGTATTCAAAGCGAATGAAACCCATGGAATTGAATTAAAAGCATCCTATTTGGCGAACGCATTGAAATCCGTTGAATAACGGTACTGAAGCGACGGGCGGGGCTTTGTCGCTAAGAAGCGCCGCGCACGCAGAAACTACTGAATCGCGAAATGTTTCCCGACAAAGGTGGCCTTTCACTGCGCACCGCCGTCCCAGGCAAACAAGAGCGCTGAAATATGTGTATTGTTTATTCACGACCTTTCCCCGCAGTCATAACCAGTTTCGACTCTGAGTAAATAGAATTGACAAAAAAAAATCTCACCCACTTAACAAACGAATCTCAGAGGGATTTCTTCGATTACTTCGGGAAATGAAAGAAAATCATTCGAAAAAGTAGCGTTTCAGGTGAAAAAATAAAGGAAACAAAAAAATCCGCCAATAAATTCAACTCGAGATTACTGTTTTTTTTCGTGAGATCAATACTTAAAACGGGAACTCAGAAAAGAGTAAACATTTCCAAAAAAATCTCTAATGCATCAAGGTTAGCCACGCGCGTGCGGAGAGTCGGAGGTCATAAATTCAAATGATCGTGGCAAATGATGAGAAATTCGTTCGCAGTGATTGCGGTCTGTCTGATGGGTTTTCTTGGCTTACAGCGACGAATCAACAGAGAGTGCATTTCCCGTCGCGAATACACGCGCGCGACGGAGAAAACGCAATTCTCGCTCGAGTCAGGAGTTCCTTGTGATCTTTTCGCCTCGTCGTATTCTGCAGAATGAAAATCGCGAGTCTCGACGGGCGAGAGAGAGGAGCGTCGCGCGCGCCGGCTGTGCGAAATTGGAAATTGCAATGTTGACACTGCTCTCGGCGCGGTTGTACATCGTCGAGTTTATTTTCCAATGCAATCTGCTACAGGCCAATGGCCATTCGTTTATCGCGGGTACTTTCGTTTCGCGGAAAATTAGTATTCATCATGAGCGCCGTTGCGGGAAATCGCACGGGCGAAACGTTTGATCCGCGAAAATATCGCCGACCGCTTCCGCGAATGATATCCATTTCGTTGCCGTTAGACTGTGCTGGAATTCAACGGCGGCAACTCCGTTCGCCCTTCGTGAGCGAATCATATGCAATTAGTTAGTCATTCGCTGAACCTTCCGCGGCGAGAGCGTGCAGGTTAGATTAAAAGCTGTGCCATCGAAGCCATCGAGACAAATTCTCGGGATCCAACGCGGAGGCCAATCCGTTCTAAAAAGCTCCGGGCATGGATGAACTGTATTATTACACGGCAAAGCAAATGAACAATGTACCGAAGCGCATCGCTCAATCCACATATTGCAGCATATTTTCAACCCTATCACGGTGAATGTTCATCCGCATTTTTCTCGGAATCCGGAATCAATATTTCTGGCAAAGGAATTTACAAAAACGGAGAAAAAAATTTCTTGGAAAGATCCGAAGGACGAAGATTTAATTTGCATTAAAGTTATGTTTGGATTTCTCAATTCGTTGAATTGGATTGATATTCGAGCTACAAAAAAAATGGCGAAATTGGTAATTAATATTAGTTGGTACGATTAATATATTTGTTGGGTCAACCAATTTATTTGCTTGCCTAAGAAATTTATAATTTTTTCCAACTAACATCATTTTCCAAGCGCCGCATCTGGTTCTGGCAATTGATTTTTTTTCGCCATGCAGATAGAGCATGAATTTCTATCCTCGGATGCCTGTAAGGGACGAAAGAACTTCGGGCAAAAATAATATTCAGCGTTCCAAATATTTAATGTCGCTCGATATTCCGCGCTTTGCGCGATTTCACACGGTTTTTGGTGCCGTTCGACTGCGTCTTAAATTTTCACAATTTTTCGTACGCGTTAAAAAATGATGCCGCATTATCTCGAATTATATTTCCCTGCAGGGAAATCTGATTAACTCGATTTCGACGGGAATTCGAGCTGTTACGGATCGACCCTCTGGTTTGAACTCTCGTTATGCGATAAACTCTCGAGTTACATCGGGTGTTCGCGAGGGGGTGGTTCGGGACGTACGATACGTTTCGACCTATTCGGTATATCGTGGCGGGGTGGGCGACGGGGTAAGTAGCGACCAACGGCCCCGGGAATCGATTCTTCATCGAGGGCAACGTAGACTTTGCAAGTTTGCACGCCGTTAACCCGGCTGACTTGGGTTATATACGGTCGTAAACGGCGAGAGCACAGGGCGGAGAGGGGCCTCATCGCTATATCCCAAGAGTGGAACGTCTGAGCCGCACGCGAGAAGTAGAAAATGCCCGGATATTACCCACCTGACCGCAACGTAACGAGCTCCGCCGCGCCCCAGTTAGTTCGCGATACTCTGCCACGTATGCCTGTGGCCAATTCTAAGAAGAATTCCGAGACGCGAAAAAGTTTGAAGGGCCGAGCTCGCCACAGAAGCCGCTGCACGGAGTCTCCACTCGGGGGCTCTCTTCGACCCTTTGTGCGAGAGACCGACAGTGGCCAAATTACGCTGGAAACCGGCACGGCTATGATATCGTTATCAAAGACGAATCTGAAAAACTCGAACCCTTCGCTGATCTTAAGGGCGATGGATTCCCTTGAATTTTTTTTTTTTGCACAAGTCTTGCAATAATTAACTTTTGCTACAACTTTCCGCGATAGTTGCAGTAAATCAACCGAATTATCGATAACGAGTCGCGCGCGCTCGGGCGTCGCCGACGTATTGTTCCGTCGAACCTATTTATTTTAATTGGCAAACTGATTGGGATTCGAAAGGTTTTTTTTTCTTTTTTTGTTTTCGAGCTTGAGATTCGTATTCCGAGATCGCGATGGGCTTCCGAGGGAAAGATTGCGAGAAAAAGAAATAAGAAAAAAAAAATGTAGAAGGGAATCCGGAACTGTGGAGAAATGATAAATGAGACATCGTCTTCGAAGATCCGGCATGTGAGTCTTGTAGCTAATGAGAAACGACCGGATGGAAGTATCGAAAGTTCAGTCGTGGGTGAAACGAACACCGATCCGAGCTCGTCATTGTTCGTCGTTGTAAGGCTTAAATAAGAACGGAGACTTTATGGGAGTAGCCGAGCGAGGCTAACCTCGATAGCTCACTCACGCGTATGATCGAATCGATGAGTTGCCGCGTCGCTGATTTAACAAACCCACACTGCGAATTATCGTTAATGTCATGGAAAGTTAAAAAATTAAAAAATTATGCACAATAATAATTCATCATTTTATACAAAGATCATTATCGAAAATGGGTGTACATTTGAATGACTTTTTATAATTAACATTGCCTGAAAATCAATCGATTCGAATAATTTTTTTGAAAAAAATAAACTTTTTACTTGTATCATTTCTTTTTTTGGAATAAAAAGGTAGATTCAAAGGCGAAGTTAGCGACTCCTTCGCAATATCGGGGCGGCGTAAATTCCACAGTCGACATTTTCATTAACTGTGAATCGCGAATATGAGAAGGATGAAAATTTCAAGTAGTCTTCCGTGCGCCGCTTCGAGCGAGCGCTTCGAGTGTCTGTGAGCTTTGTATTAACTTCGAAATAAATTGCATCCCCGCTGCGTGCGTCCCGAAGCGCGCATGTGGGGCTTTAGTCGCGAAGGCACGAGCTCGACGTTCCGAGGGAAGTCGAGATAAGTCACTCGATGTAATATACATATATAAGATATGACGAAAGTTATATCAACTGCTGTGGGGCGCTTCACCGTGAATCAAGATATTTTTTTATAAGCCGTCCCGCGAGACAGAAACGACGTGGAAACGGACGTTTTCACAAGAAGTATGCCGTCCTATGCGGCGAATTGAATTACGCGTATTTCGCCATCGCGTGTCAAGAAAGAGAACGTTCTAAGAAAAGAAAATCCCCCTTTGAAGAATGAACTTTTCGGTATTTTTTTTTATTTCGAAACTATTGAATATTAAAACTAAACGAAGCTCCATCAAACTCGAGCTGTTCGATGAAGTTAGCGGGCATTGCACATTTTTTATTTTCATTTTTATTCATGCTGGTTTAACTTGTTGAAAATTGAAAGTTTGTATTGAGCTGGGTGTTAAAAAGAAGACCCTTAAACATTGTCAGCAGCTACCGAGTAATCGGAAGGCGAGCTTCACACACGTTGTATTCGTCTTGGAAAATACGAGTGGCTGCCTTTGAGAGCTCCTCGTATAACCAAAAGTGGCAACCGAAATCCAACTGCGAGCCCATTTGTCTTGCTCCGTTTCGCGAGCGCGAAACAAAAGGTTATAGCTTCCACAACCGATCTCGAGTTCCATTTCCGCGAGTCACCTCGCGCAATTCCAGCCACTCGGAGGAGACTCACCGTTTCCTGAAAATCCGAGGTCGCGCGGATTGTGCTCTCGAGAGACAGTACTCGCGGGTACCGAGGCCAAAGGTGAGATTCAAAGAGAATTTCGAACGCTTCTCGATGGGATAATAATCTGACGAAAATTGAGCGTTTAGGAGGGGCCGCAGGGATTGACTTTCCATTATGAAATCGAAATGTTATTAACGAAATGATAAAAAAAAATTAATTGTGCGAATGACCGGGTAATCGAACATTCTTTCGGATGAAAATAAATTGTAAATTTCTCCAAACACGTTTGAATTTTTCCAGATTTTTCTTTTCTAAACCTCGGATTAATTTTTTTAACAAGCGGTTCAAAGCGCTCGCACTGTAATAAAAAAAGCAAATATAATCAGCTAAGACCGCGAGTTTTCATGAAAAAACTGTATATTTAACGTACAATGGTGATGAAAAATTGATGCAATCTTATCCCGAGATTGAGATAATTTATCGAGTATAAAGGAATTTTGTAGCGGAATCTGCATGAATTGATAGAATTAAAGTTTCTCTACGGTTCTGAATAAACCACACCGCAATTCTTCACAATCGTTCAATCGTTTAAATTTGCGACGATCTTCCGATGTCTCAGAACCTCAAAATCTTTTCATTACAATATAAAAAAAAATTTACCATCAAATGGAAATTTTCTCCCTGAAAATTATCCGAATATTCATCGAATAAAATATTCGCAAAATTGCTCGCATCGGAATTTCTACGACCTGTCGATTGTTCCATTTGCATCCGAGTTTACTTGACCAGAAAAAAATAACTCACCGTATATCATGTGGCATGACTTCTTCTCTCTATTCTCACGACCGACATCGTGAAGAGCCAGAAAAAGAAAAAAAAAACAATGAACCTCGCGAAGAGCACCAACCCCGAGATTATGCACCGCTATAAACTCCGTCACGTGTCGTTGAGGTGTCAAGCGAGCCGACGTCGTCGTTACATCGAGCACATAGGTAATACGGCACTAATGCGGCGAGTCAAGTGAAAAAAAAAAAAAAAAAAAAAAAAAAAAAAAATGATAATCGATTTGCGCCAACGGTCAGATAAACTGAACTTGAAGGGTGTACAGGCCTGAACTAGGGCTCGAAGGCTTCGCGTTAAAGAACGAGCCGGTCAGAGCGCGGGCTAGCCGCTAGCCCAGTTCGAATTGCGTCGACGGCGGAGCTACCCCATTCACGGTTCCGATGTTACTGAGCGCTCCGGAGTGAACGGACGCCGAGCTCGGGACCGGGTAGCTTCGGCGCACGGATAGCCCACCCTCGCGCTCTCCGACACAACAGAGAGGAGTTTCGCCGCACAGAAATGTGATCCGCGGTGTATTCCTCGGGCGTTACTACTGCGCGAGTTTGTACGTACCGAAGTGAGGCCCGTGCGCCTCGTCGGGCGTGAATTATAAACGAGATAACAATCCGCAACGGCGAGCTACATGCGGATTATTTGTACAAAATCGCGACGTTTCGATGCGACTCGTCGCGAGCCAGCGCGTTTGCTTCGACTCGTCGGATCCTCCTTCGTGACGGGCGATCGTTTCGCGACGGATCATACTTTAAGAATAATTGCGATAGAATATTTATGTGTGTTTCTCGAGCGGTGTCGAGGAACCCCCGACGAGGAAATCAATATTTTGCACGGAGTTTGCATAACCTCGGGGTCGATCGGTGCCGATGACCGGCAACAGCACAGTTTCCCACCGGCAACGTTTACTCGGCCGCGAGTCCGTTACCACTTGCAGCCCAACGTCTGACGTCGGCCGACGCGTGTGGACTTTCGAAACTCGGCCAAGTTTCACCCCCAAAGCGAGTCTTATCCGTCGCGTCGAATACAAATCGTAATGACGACCGACAATGAAATTATGCAAATGAACGAGAAACTTTTTTTAACAAAATTTAAATTTCTTTTTTTTCTCGCATCTTCTATAAATGCAGATAATGCCTATTTGAAAGACTGCGCGAATTAAAATCCAGATGGAAAATCCTGAGAGGTTCTCCAAGGCAAATTAGATGCTGAATTGATTGAGAAAATTAAAGGTCGAGGTTGTATTGGAAAGGGCCCAGTAAATTTTATTTTTTTCGATTTTTCGAAATATCTCACGAAGGGAAGAGGCTGGATAAAAATACTAACCGGTGCCACACTCGAAAAAATGTTTGAAAGTCTATTGAATCGCCTCTTGGAATAATTTCTCATCATCCGGCTTTCGCATTTCTGGCTATGCACAGCTCTACATTATTAATCTTGGGAGACACGGTAAAAAAAGTATTATATCTGCTAATTTATGGACAGTTTCTATCAACTCCTATTCAGCTCTATTAGCTCTTAATTAGCTTAATTAGGCACTTAAAAATCTTGAGAGTTGCCTCAAGATTTTTCGTCTGGTTTTTCCTTTCGCCTCGTGTTTCAGGCAGGCTTTATCTGCGCTTATGAGACAGAAAAAAAATGCGCACACCCCGAGCTAGAATTCATTTAGCTATACCGTAAATGGTGTGTCGAACAACGGAAGCAAAAATAGCGACTCGAAGATTTATACCGCCAACGTCACGGACGAAGCCTCGCGCGTTTGAAATGAAGAATGAAGAAAGTTGTTATAGAAAGCGCGTGGAGCGAACGGCGGCTGAGAAGTTGCGATCGCTTATTGTCCTCGATAGCAATGAAACATACAATTCGTTCCACACGCTTTTTCCGGCTTTTCTTCGCGGAAACTTGTTTCCTTCTTTTTCTTCTTCTATTTTTGCACCCGTGAAAGGCTTCGCCGACGTAGGCGATGATCCTTCGAAGTTGATAGCGCTCGCACGGCAGCGACGCGTGTAAAGCGCGAGTCTTCGTCAATAGCCGAGAGAACGACACGGCGAATCGGATATACAGATTTTCCCTCCAGGCGTTGTCGATTCGCGCACGTGCGTCGCGAGCTCGCGACGGATATTCAATTCGTCTCGGGGAAATAATATCGAAACTTCGCGAAACGAAGCTCGCTCGAACGAGATTGGCTGCTTCGGCTTTGCAGGCAAGATTCATCCGCCGGGAAAACAGAACGACCGAATAGGCCCGAGAGCCGCTGATGCCGCGGCGAAGCGCGGATCTCGCCAAAGGTTAAAGGGGGTTCGAAAGTTTGTCGTTGCCGGATTCCAAACTCGCGCGTCGCACATCGAGCGCCCGAGGCTGCTTCTCCGGTTTGAGGCAGAATCTCGACGGTACAGTCCGACCCAAGGCGAGATTCGATGAGAATTTCTATCACTTCCGAATCGAATGAAAATCTTTCGAAAGTCAGACACGTGTAAGATTCTGAAAACATTGATTCTATGATAATTTTATTAACACATGCATGAAGAAAGAAATTGTCCGACGAATCACCCGGCGACTTAACGTTTTTTTCGAGTGAAAATAATTTATTTACTTTTTCGAATGTGTATGAATTTTTTCAGATTTTTTTCTAAATTCGAATTCTCTTATTTTGTTCATTTGCAAAAATGTGTGGATAGTGGCGATTTTATAAAACTGTTCGATGCAACCGAAAATTGTCCGAACCGTTTATCGAGTACGGTTTTCCTAAAGTCATTTTTAAAAAATCTCGCTCTACTTTTTTTTCACGACATTGTTCAGATCGTCGAGAATAACAGTTTCATCGTTGGTAAAAGAAATTCTTATCAGACGCATACGGTCGCTCACGCACGCCGCGGCGGCTCGAGCTCTGCGCTTTATTCGGCGCATTGCCTGAGCGATTCGAGCTATGCGCTGTAATTATAAAAATTCAACTCATTTCATCGCATGCAAAGTGGCGATAAGCTCGTTTCGCAAGCCCGATTATCGTATTACGAATAATTTCGCCGTTCTTTGGTGCAATTTCATTTCGTATAATATCCAGGTTTCGTTACTCCGCACGGAACTTCTTTATCGCGGTGTAATTCCGCGAAACTCGGATATTTCTCACCGGCAGTCCATCGACGGATTCTCATCGACGGAAAATTCGCATTCGATACTCGATGGAGTTTCGCGAAGAAAAAAAGATAAAAACGATGAATAAACCTTCGCAGTGCCGAGGATAGTGCGATTTTTCTTCGGAAAAACGCTTCCGAATATGTCCGGGTGTTGTTCGACGAATATCGGGATCGGCACGTGCCGAATAAACGGAAACGACACGGGGGTAGGTACGCAAAATATAAGCTGTACGGGCACAGAAGTACGTGATTTGATTTCCATACGAAGATGCGATGGGATCAGCCGTTCTCGTCGATATCGCCGCGCGCTAGTTTTGAGAAAATTTTCGCGCAATTCGCGAGAGAGACTCTTCCGAGCGAGAGGAACGAAAATTCCGAAACAACCTGCGCATTGTTTACCCGTTATTTTTCACCGCGCGCAAACCTTCGTCTATGAAGAATTATGGTGATCAATCTCGCGGCGGAAGCTTCGCGAAAGGTGAAAAATAATGAGGAAGCAACATTCGAGGTTCTAATATGCTTATTTTCCACGCGACTTTTCTATTTTTATGAGAAACTTCGATCCGTCGGCTCGAGATTTTCGAGCGCAGAACGCAAATATTGAAGAATGGAAAGAAACGCAAACATTTGAATTTACCGATAGATCATGAATTTCATAGATCATGAGTGGAATTTTCAATTTGGGAGAATTAAAGCGCAAAAATTAATTAAAAATTGATAAGATTATAATAAAAAAAAAGAATTCTGTTCAATCTTCGATAAAGACGGATTACCAGCAAATTCATTCTCAATCCTTAATTAAAAATAACCTACTATTTCATTTCAATTAATTCCACTATCATGAAATACCGCTTTCTTTCTTCTCGCTTGCGTTCTGGCATCGCGTCGAGGCCGGGGTGGGTTGAAAAATAATTCTCTCGGCTTCCAATCTTAATTGATCAATCATGGCTCGGATAATCGCGTACAATTAATATCCCAATAAATTTCTCCCCGACAATAAATCACTCCGGTATCGCACGCATTCGACGGAGACGAATTTTGAAGAAAGCGCCGTTCGACCTCCACTTTCCGTCAAGGTCACGTTCGCTCGTTTTCTTCGTCATTCCTCATCGAGCCGAAGAAAATTGAGTAGCGGAAGCAGCCACTTGTCCTTTTTTTTTATCTCGCGGGGGGGGGGTTATTGGGTGCGAGAGAAAAAAAAAAATCGTTGAGCATCCCGGAAATACCAGAGCTTTCGAGGCCTGTCACGCCAATAGGGGTGGAATCGGTATAGATGAAACGTTATATCGGAGGGCGTATACCTCGGCAACGCTCCGAGCTCTTGTTAATTACGGGTCTCAATTACCGTCGGTGGCAGCTTCGAGAACGTGAGTTTTCCCCCGTGAGGGGTTCGATAGAACGGAGGGAGAGCGCGAGCTTTTTTTTTTTTTTTTTTTCTCAACATCCGAGCCAAGGAGAAAAAGGTCTGCGGCGCGTTAAGTCGTCGCTTCCCTTTCCCATTTTCACCCACGATCTATCCCTATTGGGAAAAATCACGACGCGGCATGGTTTCTGTATTTTTTTTTTTTTTTCCAAGCCCCGAGCCTGCCAATTCCGGCCAATTGCTGCTTATAATCCGTTCATGCAATTTATTATCTCGTAGCCTCGAATGTTTTTCGTCCACCCATTAACAATCCGGCGATTAACAGCCCCTCGCCCCGTCAATGACTCATTTGAGCGGATTAGAATTCGAAAGATGAACGAGCCGGGTCATCGTCAATTACTGGTCCGTGTCAAACGACAAGACCCCCGGGGATTTATAGCGCTCGAGAATTCGGATGTTGGAAGAGTTTTTCAAAAGCGAGCCCGACGCTCTCGAGTGTCTCGATCATCATTCACCGGAAAAGCTATCCATCTCGAAGAGCCATGCGACTCTTTCCTTCGAACCCCACCTCGAGCCCGCGCGTCGCCGAGATCGGCATTTATATCAATGTAACGCGAAAGCCACTCGGAAAAAAGCGTTTCAAATCAGCGAGATGCGCGAACAATCTTATCACTTTCCCTATCTCGGCTTATCGTCACCGGCGAAGCTTGAAACGTAAATCATACAATTGCTATTGTGTGTATTACGTACGGTATTCGAGCTTTCTCGTGTGGACGACGATCCTTTTTTCGATCTCGCGATTCGACTTACGGATCAGCGAACAAGCGGAGGGTCGCAGGGTAAGTATTTTCCGAGGTGAATTCTCGTGAAAATTTTCAAATTATTCTCCGACCCCGACTCTTTTATCTCCTCGAGTTGGCCGAGGCGAGCGTTCAATCTGCAGAGAACACACTTTCGGATACACAACGAAGCCGATCGTTTCATCCTCCCACGCATCGAAAGGCCCCGCGCGAAATCTTTGTGTCCCGCGATGTAATTTGACGAATCGATGTAAAGGAGAGAAAAACCGTGCTGTAAGGTCACGAGTTACGAGGCATCTTATAACAAGTGTTTCGTATAATGAAAATCCAGTCGGGCGAAAGAAATACACCGGCGCTCTCCTTTCTTTCCTTTATCGCAGTCCTCCCAGCACTGTTTGTGGCAAAGGACATTCATCACTTTCGGCCTCCCCGAGAAGCTTTGCTTCGCTATTAGGTCGAAATTCAATCCCAAGCATCGTTTAATAATAACTTGTTTATTCTCAAAAGTTTCCCAAAAAATGCGGAAAAAATCCATAATTGTTTAGAACCAACAACAAAGCATTTTCATCAGAAAAAAGTTAGCCTGCCGGGTAATTAGTTAAAAAAGTCTTTTTTATCCCACTGGAAATCGTTTGAGATTCTCTCTGAATCTCACATTTTCTTGAATAGGATCGCTCGGGCGACCTTAAATTATTTGGAGGAACTTTCTGTTTTGCTTTTCGTTAAGTACGAAACTGCAAATGCTGCTGGCGTGGTTAGCGGGTTATTTTTAACACCTTGCTTAGCTTCTACAGTTTTTCATTCGCGAGGATTTTTTTGACCCCGTCGTTATATATAATTCATGGCGAAGCAACTAGACCAGTCGACAGACGGGTATAGCTGACATTTTTGTGCCGGATCTGTAGCCATAGGGGTGATAATAAAAACGGTATAAATAAAAGAACGGTTACGGAAAAAATTTGTATCAAAGAGAGATTTCATGAGAGAGCTGCTGTTGCCGTTTCGCGGCGCCGTTGGCACTTTTCGACGTAGCGTGAAATTACGCTATCCCGAAAGGTGATCTCGCTGTCCATTTCTCTCTGCCGCCCTCTTTTCGTACTTGTGATGTTTGAACGGGCACAGGACAATAAAGCGAAAAACCGGAATTCGAGCGAACCGCAAAAATCCACCCCGATGCCCTCTCGCTGACTCGCCGCAGCTTTTCCAACGAAACGCTAAATTATTGAGTACCTATGTTGAACACATCAAGAGTTTAAGTGACTTCACCGTGAAAAAATAGTACGCATCATCGTGGATAAAGTAGCTTTGCAATAAATATTTTTGTTATCATACGAGACATCAAAAACGACACAGAATGGAAAAGAAATTTAAAAAAATTGAAATCCAATCCGCCCAGAGATTCGATATGTATCGGAACATGAAATATAATCTCGTTGTTTTACTTTCATATAAACACGTCGATAAAATACATTTTTGGACCACCCTTTCACAGTGAAAAAAGAAATTTAAATAAGTTTCGAATAAACCAAAATGTGTCAAAGAAGAGGAAATCTCGAATAAAATTTTAAGAGTATTGAAAAAAATGTCTTAGAATTTCAACATCAATAAAATTTAATAACTCCAGTTGACCTTGTACAGAAAATGCTATAAGATGAAAAAAATCGATTTTTTCGCATGGTTTCTTGATTTTTTTGTTTCAATTCAATGGCTTTGATTGAATTATAATTCTATTGCAATGAAGAGGTATTTAATCACTATGGTAAGAGGTGTCAGCGGTTTGCGCGTAGAAGAAACGTTACTGGCATCGAGTGTATGTGCGCGCGGTTTGAACGCATTTCGTGCTCGTGGCATCGTGCCACTCGAGCTCCGTTCGTTTGTCTCGTCGCCATAGGGACGCCGCGCCAAAACACGAACCTTCGCGGCAACGAGAAAGCTCTCTCGTTCTCCCACACGCCGCCGTCGCAAAGGACTATAATTCCTTTGAACCACATTGAAATGAGTTATTGCAAGCCCCGAAGACCAATTCGAAAAAAATTCGAGAAGATGGTTAATTGACGATTTGTTCGACCGAAACCGAGACTGAGAGACCGTAGAAAGCCTCAAAAACAGTTATTAAAGGAAAAAAATATACAATTTAATTTACTTAGGGCCGGCGTATGACCCAAATGAGAAAAAAACCAATCATTCGTCCTAGAACTAAAAATTATAACCATCGTTACCACACAACTCGTTTAATTGCATAAAACAAAGCTTCGGAAGTACGATTAAATAGCGCAAAATAAATAGATAAATTTCGAGTAAAAGAAATGTATAATCCAAGAATTAACTCGATCCATTTGCGTTATACCCGGGTATTCGGCGGGACGGCAGTTTCCTCGGGAGTCGCGGGTGCTCCGATGAGATACGTCGACGGATTTTCTTTTAATTCTCATTTGCATATATATTGCGAGGCGTTTAACTCGATGGGGTCCCGATTCGGATCACCCTCGAATCTCGCGCTCGTCGACGTTCCGCGAGAGCGAAAGCTCTCGCGCCCCCCCGCCTGCCGAAAGAAATCGCGCACCTCGAGCAATCGGCGTTACCTACTTCCCGGAGATTTCTCTCGCTTGCTCGGACTCTCTCCCACGCCGGAGCACTTTGCGAGACGATCGCAAATCCCGCCAGTTGTATAAATTTCATCAACCGAATTCGATTCTACTTACTCCGTGAAAGAAAGAAAAAAAGAAAAATCTCGGCGCCCACGACGATCGAGATCGTTATTGAAATTGAGTCGAGACTTTTGGAGGGGGCGTTCGCCATACGCCACGATTCCGATACCGCCGATAAATTCACCACGTTTTAAACTGTTTGCTCTGGCTCTTCGCTTGGCATTCGAGCCACAGACCGGCATGTTTCTCCCATTTGTTTCGCGTTACAAGTCGCGTCGTGACTTCGACGGCGCGATCGTGCGATTTAACGACGGATCGTTCGAGCGCATTATTTCGAGCAAGGAAAAAAAGCCACTCGGGAGATCCTTGATCCGATCGAAGGGTCTCCTTCATAGTCCATATTCTCGAGTCCCATTGAGCGTTCGCCCGGTTCTTCATAGGCGTCGATCGTCGTAATATTCGAGCCAAAGAAAAATGCACGCCATGGCACACGCAGCTGTGATGTCGCGCGGGGGTGAAAGCGGCGCACGGTCGAAGTGTGTCCATAAAAGTAAGATGAAAGTCGAGCTCACCGGCGCTGGATCCGATCGATCGGTACTTTCTCGCACGGCACCGGATGTGCTCGCTCTTATCCGAGAGCTATAAAAAAAAAAGCCAGAATCTCGAGAAGAAAAGACGAGGACCGGCGATAAAACGACTGATCGTCGACGAAATCCCGTTCTATTCCAGTTTATCCGGCGGCGGTCTCGGCCCTATCGAATCGTCGTCGAAAAGTTAGATCGAAAAACAAAAACCTTCATAAAGAAAAAGGTAAACGAAAGGGTCATCGTCTGCTAAACGTCTGCTGAGCTAAGGGCGCCGTAGGATGGAGACAGCGATATCGGAATGAATCCCGGAAAAAACGTTGTTATTTATGTTATTTATTAATAAATTTACTTTTTTTTAAATATTTTTTTATCATTGCTTCGGCTCTTTTTGTAATTTCTTGCAAAAGGGGTTGCATTCGATAAGATCGGTAAATAGTCCTAATCTATTGAAAAAGGGGCGATTGCAAGGGCGAGTGTAAGCGAAATATGATAAACAGTTTTAACACCGTTTGCGATAATGTATCGTTATAATCCTTCGGACATCATCTGTGGAAGATCTAAAATGCTTCGCGGCACTGGGGATTTTCATTTCTCCGGACTTGCGGCGCGAACAGAGACAGAAGTAGTATTCTCAGTGTTGTGCCGCGCATAATAAGCGGCATTGCAGTTGCCACAGTTGTCGATATTGCTCCGCTTCGTGGATTTCAGTCTCATATTACGGGAGGTCACGTTGTATCCCGGCTTGTCGGCGTACACATTTAACGTTACGTGCCTTCATTCGAGCCGTACTAATTTCCCCAAAGGTTAAAAGAGCTTCGTCCCCATTCATCCCGAGACGTAATCCTTCTCGAAGGATCCCGTGCCGTCTGGTGAATTACAAAACCGAGCTTTACGACGCACCGAATGAACACAGCCGAGGCACAAGACCGCGAATTTTATCTCTGCATTTTCTCCCTTTGCACGACGTATCAGAGATAATTAAACGTCGCGCATTATGACGAACGACAGTTAGTACTCGCGGTACAGTCCGGCCAAGCACGGGACTTCCAGAGAATTACGAACGATTCTCAGTGGAATTAAAAATCGGAAGAAAATCAGGCAGATCGACTTCTATTAATTTTTTCTAATTATTATTAAGCTGTTGACTAATAACAGGGAAAAGTAATGAAAGGGAAATCATTCGGCATCATCTTTACTTTTTCGAATAAAATTAATTTGTTAATTTTTCTACCTACGAATTATACGGATTAATTTTTTTTATTTTTCTCTGAATTTTGAACTTTTTTCATTTTTATCAATATGTGGATGGTCACGCATTTTGGATTTTTTTTCTTTTCTTCGTTAATAATATTTTGGTGTTATTTTTATGAAAAATCGATCTATTCAGGACTTTCCGTATGCCTGATTTTTTTTCTCATTTCAATCCCATGGAAATGTGTGCGAAATCCTCGTTGAATCTCGCGTTCGGTCGGACTGTACCGCAACTACTGCCTCAATAACTCGGGACATTGCAGTTCCCGTACCGGGCTAACTACCTCAGTCTCGTCTACCGTCTACAACGCAATTCGGAGCCTTCGTGTCATACTCGAAGAAGTTAAAACAATTATCCGACTCGATGCGAATAATCCATCACGTGTAAATCAATTTTTTTTTTCTTCCTCGAACGAAACTTTTTACAAGTACGAAACACGAAAAGATCCCTTCGCGAACGGGAATCGGATAACTTTTTAACGAGGGAACATACAATAACTCGTAAGATGGAGGGCTCGCTGGGAAGTTCGCGAGACAATAAAAATGACGACGATGCATCGGGATTACGAGATGGATTTATTGAATTTCTCCCGCGAATACAAACCGCTCGACTCCGGCGATTCGAGCCGGGCATCGGAGTCGGAGAAAGCCATCGAGCTTTCAAAGGTCAAAGTTCGATCGCGAACAGCTCGAGGTTTATCACCCGAAGCCGCGGCCATGCTCTACCTATTGTATTGATTATACGTTCCCCGTCTTGGTTCCACAACCTTTTTTCTGGAGGTTTTTTTTCTTTTTTCCTTTTTTTTTTTTTTTCATATGCCCTACACGCAATCTATACGAGTAAAAAGTGTACCTATCGTTCTAATCGACAGACAGACCGATGTTATGTCGAAAGTCACGTGTACGAAAGTTTCCAGCTCTGCGATACGGGCTCCATTCGACCTTCGATATCTGTGGAAGGGACGAACGAGGGAAACTAATTCGTGAACAAGACTCACGTATTTCGGTGGAAAAAATAAACATTCCGAGCGAAAATGTCTCCGAGAAACTTTTCCCAGACTTCTCGGTCAGTGTACTCGAGGCTCGTTCGCGGAAACTGAAACAGTTTTTGTCGCGCCGAAAGTTAGCGCAAAGTTATTATCAATTCCATAATTATTTTAATAACGGCCTCGATAACGTAACGAATTAATTTGACGATGAAAAAAATTTCAAACTTTTAAAGAAAATTGTCAGATGAAATTACAGTAAATTATTGATGAAAATTGAAGAGCCATCTAAAATCAAGGAAAAGAGAATCGGGACGAGCGAAGTGGATCGAGCCGATGCCTTTTGGGTAGAAATTGCGAGAACGTTCGTACCTTTGAGCTTGAGTTTTGGCCGAGAAGGTGAGCCGCGGCGAATGTCGAGATTCCGAGCGTCGTCACTGGACCAAGGGGTTGAGTAAAGCTTTCATACATTTTCATCGCACGTCCTCGCCGGACAGGCCCGAAAACGGAGCAAAAACGAAATGAGATTGGGTCGAGTCCCGACCGATTCTCGAGACGAACTCCGCCGCGCGGTGGATATTGCTCTCGTCGTTAAGGAGTTTCACCTAAAACGATGTAGCTATAGGTCCGGTGGATAACGTCGCTGTATTGCGCATCAAAGCTCGAGCTCGGCTCGAATAAAAACAAAAAAGGCAGCACGAATTGCGGAGTGCATTAAGGGTTACGGAATTACGAAACTGCGACGTTAACTCACGGATCCAATTACGAGATCGATGAAACGCAATACTCGAGGCAATAGCAACTACGACTTTTTCGTTTAAAACGAGAAAAAAAAAGGTTTCTGTCGAGAAATAATATTTTTATAACAATAACACGATTACGAAACAAAATAATATTTGATTAAACATTTTTAAGAATCAAGAATTAAATTGATGTAAAAAAATTCCACCGGAACGGAACGATGCTTCGATTTGATTTTAAATTTCGCTTCGCTGAAGAACAATTTTTTTTTCGTGCCAAAGGTTATACGCGGTTCGATAGTAACCCGAACTCAACTTGGGAGAGGGTCGTTAATTTGTACGAAAAAAAGTTATACCGAGCTGGAGTCGAGTTTATTACGAAATCCTGTAATTCGTGAATTTTTTTTTCCCCGTTTCTCCTTCCGTATCCGTGAAATTTCGAAACTCCAGGATCGCTATGTACCCCGTGGGAAACGTTCGTACGAGAGTTTTATTATAGGATAGCTATAGGTACAAAGCTTTCGGAAACAGCGTGAATTGCATTCGGGTCCCTCGCACGAGCGCTCGGAAGCCGGTTCCGTCCGACGGGACTAGCACAATCGCGGGCGAGGGACGTTTCCGCGGGAGGTGCCAAAGTCAGGTACACACACGCGCGCGCGAATGTGTTTTCCCGGCCCGATGGAAAATGTGCCATGAGCGAACTCTCGACGAAAATAGTGGCTGGGAAAATCAACAGCTTGCATGAACATTCGGACCAGTCGGATTCGTACGGGAATAAACGGGGGATGAATAAGGGGAAAAGGCCAAAAGGTGGCCGAGAGGATGCGAGCGAGTTTCCAAAGAGAAAACTGAGGATACGAAAAAAAGCGTAAAAAAGTACGCGGCGATGAAACCTTTGGACTATTCGCGGTTACCCGAATTTGCTTGCTCCGTTTCGTCTTTTCACCCCTCCGAGCAGTGGAGATTTTTTATTTTTGTTTTTTCGGATCCGGCGGTCGAGGCGCAATCATCCTGATTTCATCCGTGAAATCCGACCGTCCTTTCTCGGAAGAAAAATGTTTTTAAACAAAGTTTTATCAATATTGAAGAAAGTTAATGGTTTCTAAAAATGTTGACTATGGTTGTGTATATCGAGTAAGTAAGGTATATGAAAAATGATATCTAAATTTAAAAAAACATTAAAAATGAAGAGTGACTTTTCAAATAATTATCTAATAATAATTATTCGCGTTTCATTTTGTCATATAAAAAAATTTAACTTTGCGTTCCGGCTACTCAAGATTTGGCAATGAAAATTGCCTCAATTGCCATTTCGTATCACAATAACGTCTTCCATGGTGGCCGAATTTTCTTTGCGTTTCTGAACCCATCCGGGATAAGGGCGAAATGAGATTGTGGCGAAAATCATTCTCGCGACGCCCGGTCGATTTAATTGGACGGACACGAGAGAAGTAAAACGTGCCCTCGCGTCCTTGTACAGTTGAGCGCGGTCGCGAGATGAGGGTCGGCAGGCCAAAGTGATTTCGGCGATTCTAGAGGACCCGGCGAGTGGTTTAGGGATCTCCGCAGTTCGAGAGAAGGGAATACCAAAATGCGGGTAGATTTTCCTATCTGTTCGAACGAAAGAAAAAAGGAAGAAAAAAAATTCATCCCTTCCCGCATACATACACGTGGGTCATCCTTTCTCTTCGCACTCGTCGAAAAGCCGCCCCGCTCGAGCGAAACTCGCGAAGGGATAGAAAAAAAAAAGTTTCTCAAGTTGGATACACTTTTTTTTATTCACGAGGAAGTTTACCTTCGTTCCGCGATCAAGCGTAGTGCGAAACGCGAACAAACGGACGAAATATTAATTCGACCTTTGCCAGAATACACCGTTGACTCGGACACAAATTGGATTAGTCCGCACGGGAAGAACCGACTGGGAGCAGTAGGTGGCTTTCCATTATCCTAATTTCCGGGGTAGACGCGCGAATACTAATGCGGATACTCAAAGTGCATAATTGCATCGGAGTTAAGCTTTGCCGGCTCGTTCATTGTTCAAGGAAACTCGGGAAATTGACTAAACGGGAGGATACACATAGTTTCCGCGGTCCCCGACGCCCTCTCGACGTCGGACCATTCCGAGAACACAAATTCGGAGTCCTCGTGGCGGAATAGAAACTAAAAAAGCCCCAAATTTCTCCCAAAATAGAATTGTCGACTTGTAAACATTTTATAATTTTTTTAATTCATTTAAAACCTTTTTTTAAATATTATTTTTAATAAATATGATTCCAGACACTGTTTTTCTAACTCGAAAAGGCTTTAATTTTCTTTTGATTTTGGGAAATCTCGCGAAAAATACATTTCTTTCGATTTGCCGAATTACCGAGTGGCATTGAATTTAGAGGGTCTTCCAAGCGTTTTGAGCCTTGCTCTAGAAAATGGTTACACGATTGTCGAGCGTGGTTCGCAAGTTGCTCGTCCGCAATTACTACTATTTGTACGTCCAAGAAAAGCTCTCGAGACGATAGAGGGCAGAAAAGAGCAGTGGACTCTGCGTTAAAGCAGAGAAGCCATTCCCAGCACTTGTGAATATTGCACAATCTTTTTAATTAATTCTTAATAACATGTTTATATCATTAATAATAGATAACCGTCTAAAAAAATGATGTCTACATTTTGTTGGACACACTGCAGCACCGATAAACTGTATATATACTGTTCATATATATAATATATACACGCAGAATGTATAGTAAAGCCATCGTCTCCAGTCGAATCCGGGGTCGAATTTCTCTCGAGCCCGCACTCGAAAAACATCTGACGACCATTGGAAAAGTGTGCGGATCCGGCTAGACAGCTATTCCATCGATTTTTCACAAAAGCTCCGGCAACAACGTAAAATTCTTTACGCGGCTTGGATTCGCGAAACGAGCGAAGCCGAATTGAATCGGAATCCCTGTAGAACGCAAAACTACCGGGCTCCTCTCTATTCCCCTGTCTTCATCGCTTTCTCGAATGCTGCAGCTTCGTTGGAGCGCAAAAGGAATTCTCCGAAGATTCGCCGAGTAACACGATCTCGCCATTCAATGCATTGACCAGTTTGCTTCGCGCTTCGACAACGCTACACGTATTCTCTTTCCTTCGCTCGTTTCTCTTTTTTTGCGCTTAATCAAAATTGGTCACAAATTGGACGTTAATTTATATTGCAAAATTACGAAAACAATGAGATATGGCACTTGAAAAGCAAAAGGCCAAATAAAAAATCTTTTTCGGTAAGATCTTTTTATTTTACGTCGCTGAAAAAAGTAGTGTGCGCGCTTCGCGAAAGCCCCGGATCATCATATACGATTTCACGTTTACCCGCTCATTAACGATCTATCTCGACGGATTCAACGTTGACTTAATTTTTGTGCAATAACTACAGAAGTGCAATGACCGGAATCGTTCGAGTTGTTGTTAATAATTATCCAAATTATTATTAATAAAGTTTGTATCAATAATAAAAACTATCTTTCTAATTGTGCAATTCTTTTTGCCAAGATTTTCGTCCGATTTCCCTCATTCGCAGTGAAAATATTTTGCGACAGAAAGTGCCTTGACATAGAGTCGTCCGGCAAAGTTGTTATCGATTTCAAAAGTGTCCCACCGGCGCTCCGCGAAGGGTTTGACCCTTTCGATACACGTATGCGCCGACTAGGTATCGATGACCCCCTCTCCGCCCTTCGAGGGCACGTCACTGCTTTCCATGCTTGCGTTACATCTGCATCAATATTTCAGCTTGCACGTTCGATCGATTCACTCCGTTTTTCCCCCCCTTCGCGTGTATAATATCGACGGCCCTTCGCCGCATGGACGAAAGTTTATTATTGTTTTTGTTATTGATGCGTGTCGACCAAAGCTTCGGCATTATTTTCATCGCGCTCTTTTCGAAAGCAATCCTGGCTCGGACCATTTTCGCCATTTTTCCCCGATGAGGATTTACATCTAATTCGAATATCTCGAAAATATTGATTTTTCTTCATTTTCGACGAATTCTCAAATTGTAACATTTAACTTCATTTCCAATAAGATTGTACGCAAGTTTTTTCGATCGCATCTCCTCAGCGTACAAACTCGGCCTAAGACTGCACGCGCGTTCGGAGACGCAAAAGCCCTCGAATAATTGAAGTTAAATAGGGACAGCGTAGCCGAGTGAGAATGTCGAAACTTTCCTCATCTCCCCGCACGTCAATACGACCGAGTTCCAGCGGAAGGCGTCGTCGCGAAAGACGTAAGTCGCA
Source organism: Ischnus inquisitorius (assembly GCA_963924025.1). Classification (NCBI taxonomy): domain Eukaryota; kingdom Metazoa; phylum Arthropoda; class Insecta; order Hymenoptera; family Ichneumonidae; genus Ischnus; species Ischnus inquisitorius. The sequence continues at coordinate 5,247,448 of OZ001251.1, read as the reverse complement.
ACAGCTGCACGCGCCACGTACTTCTTACAAGGCTCGCCAATGATATGCTAAGTGAAATGGAGAAAGCCCGTTCTCGCGAGCTTTTCAGGGCTTCGGCGCGTTGATGCCGGATTCCGAAGGCCGAGTGCAACCATTATCATACGAGACACGAACGTGACAGCCGCTATCTTCCGAACCTTTGCATTTAGAGCAGATGCCCGCGGATCGTTGATGATCGTACGGACGGTTGCATTATGACTTTCTTACTCAACGTCTTATCAACCCCTACAGAAACAAAATTATCGACTGCAATTTCAACCATACATAAAACAATAACACCGTAAGGACAACGTCATAACTTCAACTAATATCCCAAAAGAAAATAAAAGTTCTGACGACGACCCTGAACGGGGTGGAAACGCAAACATATGGATTTTAGTCTCCAATACCGAGAAGAAGACAAATCACTGAACATTCCGTTCCGAAGCGGCAGCGAGTAAGAACGTCTCGAAGAAAATATTGTTTATTATTAAAAATTATTATTATTATTATTTTATTCTACGATAAACGATAATGCCGATACGTTTTTCTTGTATTACGAATTATTTTACTGTTTTGTCATACAACGGAACCGAATCGACGGTGTTCGGTTTTCGCGTGTCGAAAGATGAGATAGAAGAATTCGGATCAAGTCGCCGAGGGTTCATATACGTCGGATCTACCGGAAGCGTTAATAATTCGAAGCGCCCTGGTGGGTTGTGAGGGGACGCGAAGTTTCTCCGACGCTCTTTTGCTCTTCGTCAAGCATCGACGGGTGGACGAACGTCAAGTGTTGATACTAACTCGTTGGCTCTGAACGTCTTTGAGGGGGGCCGGCGGGGGGGAGGGGAGAGTCCGGTGGCGTTAGATCCGAGGTCGTTTCCATAGAAACTTGATAAATCGAGACGAGTTTCCTAGCCACGCAACCACGCGCCCCCTTCTTTTTCTTTTTTTTACTCTCTTTTCTTTTTTCTATTTCTTTCCCCCGGCCCTCCGCGATCCTCAGACGTTTTCGCGTGGGGTGCCAATACGCATTGACCGTTCCAATCTATTTCGAGCACCGATGCTCGTACCTAGGTCACGCCGACCTCGCTTACCTCGTTAGAGTGTCATCGACCGATGTGTGCGGTCGACGAGGGGTTATCCGCCATTCGACGGGGGTGAGACGTCGAGTGCGTGTACTTCGAGACATTGAATTTCTCGTCCCCCGACGGTTTTCTTTGCCCTCGGAAAAAAAAGGGTTCCAGCTATCTTGATTTTTAAACTATCGCTGAGATAAAGATGTATACCGAATTTCCCGCCGAATAAGATGAGCCAAGATCCAAGTTGTAAATTCAAATGTTCCTGCGACGAACACTCTCGTCGCGGTTCTTCGTCCGAAGAAAAGAAAACGCGGCGAAGGTCGCCGTGAATACGAAATGATTGTTTTAATGGTTACGGGCTTTAAGGATCGCATCATTAAGTTGAGGAGGTATATAACAGCGTAATCGGGTCAACGTAGTCGGAAGGATTCGCCGAGAGCGGGGGACTTCGAGAAAATTGGCGGAATTTATATGGAGGTTGAGCCGCGCGTCTCGAGGGGCGCATCCGCTCTTTACGCATAAAACGAAACACTGCGAGAAAAAGAAGGGAAAAAAGAAGAGAGAGGAATCGTCCGCGCCTTTCGACGAGGAATCTGGGAGCGTGCTCGACGGAGTTACGAGAAACGCGTCGCAATAATAGTTCCCTCGACGCTAAAAAAATCTCAGCTATCCGTTTCTTATCGCCTATAAAAAAAAAAGATATATACGTATCATTTTAATAAGACTACAATCTCTTGCGAAACGATTGATAATTGAAGACTTTTTTTAGAATTTATCTTTTTGCCATGGCAATTACAAACTTCTACAAAAGTATTGTTAATGAAAAACGAGAAGAAAAAACTCTGATTTTAGAACTTTGGACAAACGACACGGTTTTTTGCGTACGAATCCACTGACAATTGTTTGAAATTGAGGAGAATATGGAAAGTGACCTAAAACGGCAACGATCGTTTCAAAGGAAAATCTCTGAATGCGACATTTCGGGAATATCGTTGAAAAGCAAATATTGAGGAGGAAACACAAATATGAAGTATATTAAAGAGCGAAAAAGTTTCATTTTTCCCACGGAAGCAGTTCCGGAACTCAGACGTGGAGTTTTCAAGGTCAACGTGTCGCGGTTACTCGGGAGTATTGGAATAAGCATGAAAAATTCTCTCGAGGACATGGAGAGTCGATAGAAGCGAATCCCGAAGTTTGCGGGATTTCGAAGTTTTTGAAGTTTTTCGAATTTAGCCTCTTTCAAAAATTTGAAGGTTGCAGCAGCGGGAATGAATCGCGAATTTGATAGCGCGGCGAGGAGAGGGCGCGGCGAGGGCCGTTTCCGGTTCGTTAAGACTGATCGTGTGCATTAGGAAGGAGCCGTTGGATGCAGATTTCGGTCGTGATAAGAGGAAGACTATATTTTGCCGGTGGCCGGATAGCGATCGAGTCGAGTTTATAGAAGCACAACGTTAAGTTACCGCCATGTAACGGGTCCTGATAATGCATAGTTAACCGCGTTTTCTCGAACGCTTCGTCCCCGAAGAGCGATGGCTTCAACGTCGCGCAGAGCTTTTATCCCTTATCACGCGTTTATCTTCGGGGACTTTGGCGCAAATGGAGTTAGACAGAAATTTCTCTTCCGCTCGTTCCACGCACAAGCGCGAGTCAAGACAACGAAATTGTTCGTCGCATCGTCGAAACGCCAAGTGCTGCGATAAAACGCTCGTAATTCGTTCCAAATACAATTTCCGTGAAAATCTCCCTTTTAAAGTTTCACTCGCGGTACGACTCGGGGAAACGTGAGATTTAAAAAGGATTACAAACACTCTTGTATGGGATGAGTAACAGAATTATCGAAGGTGCTGGAAATATTGATTTTGCATAATAATACCAAATTGTTATAAAAAATTTGATGGAAAAAAAAAAATCTCAGTGAACGATCCGGAGAACTTCTTTTGAGCAACTTTCCACAAGTAATACCTGAGCGTATTCAACATGATGGAATAAATTTTAAAAAGTCAACATTTTTTTCAAAAAAGTTAAATGATATCTGCATTAAATAACAAACAATTTGAAAAAAAAACCAAATGAGATTTTTTTTTATTTAATGAATTTTTGAAGGAATGTTCCGCTTTGCTTTGAGGTACAATCAAAGCTTCTGTTCTATATATAGAAGCCCGTATCCGAGGGTGGATAGAGGCCTCGGATCGAGATACACCGAGGGAGGTGTATCGTAATCAGATTTCCTAGGATCCGAATGGTGGGACGTACGTAGTTCGAGCCCGGTACTTAGGTGTACATGTCTCCTGTCGACGTGAGTACGGATTTAGAAACGCATATCCCCCAGAGGTATCGCGAAAGTCCATCTCCTCCGGAGTATTTCGTCCTGAGTCTCATCCGGGGTGCGGATTAAACGGAAATGAAACTTGATTGATCTTTCCTGCCGTTGAGATCGATGCGCGCCCGAATCTCACAACCGCTCCATGTTTTTCAGTAGTAAAGACCATTTTTGGTCAGACACACCGTGGAATCGAGATTCCGCTTGGATTTTCATTTTCCGACACTATAGATTTTTCTGGAAATTAATCCCTGCCTCGCCGAAGATTTCCTGGAAAAATGGTTTTTTTTTCACCGCAGGAAATGTAGAATTAATTTTTTTTGCACGAGGATTTCACGGAATTTGTTAATTACTCGCGTTTGGGAATACGTCTGGACGTTGTGGCCGGCAAATTGCCATCGTTATCTGAAGCTTCCATTCTCGCGGAATCTTCCGTCGGACGGGTTCTCAACTTTCGACGAAAAGATACGGGTATACATATGAGCCGCTGTTTCTCGAGCATCGCGACTCTTGGAGCTCGGAGAGGCGATAAAGCTTCGGAACAATGGCGAACCATCGTTCATCGCTCCCCTATCGCTTCTTTGACTCGATCTCTCGAATACCTACAGTTATTCACGATGATAGCCTACGAAGGTTGAAGAATTTCGTCACGGAAATTGAGCTGTGTTATAGACTTTTCTTTCAATCCTAAATTTGACCAAGGTCAAAGAATTCGCTTAAGTCTGTCGATGCAAACAAAATTGCAAAAAATCATCTCCAAGTTGTTTCTTCTCTTTTAACTCTACGCTTTTCCTTTTTCATTCTTCGGATCATACGGTAATTTATTTGCCGCTTCGACAGCTTAGAAAGCAAAATGTTAGAGCAATCATGGAAATAATTGTGTGTTTTCGGATACGAAACACGCGAATTGTCGACCGAATTTCCACGTCGAGGGTGAAATTTAAAGTTTCACTCCGCCCCTGCTCTTCGAACTTCGGTACACAAAATACATGCATTAACCGACGCGGGTAATGTTCAATAATTCATATCCTTGTAGACTTAGAACGTTGCCGCAACATGCGAAAGTTAATTCCACGTGAATTCGGGTACGCGCAATGTTTAAACTTCGGACACGGTTATTCGCGGAGGAGCAGCGAGCATCTCGAGTTTGTGCATGCGGCATCCGGTATGCTAAACGGAGAGACTCGCGGTTACCCGTGTAACTGTAAGCCAAACACCGGCGAATTTCCAACAGTTATACCGGATTCAACGTCGTGCGGATTATCCGAAGGCGAAACAGTGACAAAACAGATCGCGGTGCGTCGGAAATTCATTCACCCTCAATTAGTCTCGTCGTCTGTTCCAGATCTTGAAGTCATGTTATTTATCTTTTAGATTTTTTTTTTTTTAATAAAATTGTTTATCAATAATTTACCAAAATGTTTTTTGAGTTACTCTTCGAGATCGAAAACGCGAACTCGTCCACGTAGCTTCTGAGATCGAGAGCGAAACGAGATAGAGTTCAATTGCGCGATCTATCGCTTCGCGAATCGAGACCCGATTCGTCGACGACAATGAGGAAGCGAAGTGGAAAGCCGCGACGCCCCGCGAGCGATTAATTGCACAGGGAACGCGACCCGGTATCGCCGTAAATACGACGTTCCGACAGTCGCGCCGGATGTCTCGATTGAGTGAGAATTTCCGAATAGTCATTTCGATCCGGAAGCTCGTCCTCTTGCGAGATCGATGTAAAATAAATACATTGAAGAGAAAAAAGATTTGGTTGACCGCACTTCCGTTTCGAGGCGGAAAAATAGTTTCGGAGCTGTCGCGATAAACATTGGCGAGCATTATCCTTATGTCACTGTCACACGTGTCCGTGGAACACTATTTATAGACAGGCTGACGTCGGCGCGAAGGCAAACATGGATTAGTAAATAGACTTACCCGGGCGAAGCAGTCGTCATTCTTCTTTTTATCCCCACAAATATATCTTATCTCTTTTTGTCATTCAAATTTTTTGTACTATACCGGAAACGCGACGACGGATGGAAATTGATGAGAGTAAAATTTACCGGCGAAATTGATTAATTCGACGGCGGGTAAGAGCGCGTTTATTAGCAGGGTGCAGAGAACCGTCTCGACACGCGGCTGATAACAGACTGAACCAGCCTCGTTTCAGCGAGGAGTTGTGCGTCCGCGCAATACACACACATCGGCGGAGTAGACACGTCGCGAAAAAAGGGTAACGCGAAGATTCAATTCCTTCGAACCCACTTCGGTTCCTCCAAATCCTTCAACGACTCGGATCAACCAAATCGGAGCTTGGCAAAGTACTTCAAATTCCAGAAAAAAAATCTCAATTTGAAAGATTCTCCTAATAGTCTCGAGTTAAAAGCGTAATATTTTGCAAGTGTTTTTTTTTTTTCAAATTTTTTTTTAACTGTGAATTTTTCTGAATACGAGGAAACATTCGAGTCGAGTACATTCGGGGCGATCTACGTCAGCCCTTTAAAGAGTCAACGGATTCGTATTGACTGACTTCTAAACGGACACGCGCGACTTCTCAATTAAAACACCGGCAAAAGTTCAAAAGGGACTTTGTTCGCGTCGGAAACGAAACAACAATGAAAAAACAACTTTTCAGTTGTTCAACTCCGAACAGTCCACGGGTGCGTGTTTACAGTACGATAAACTTGTTTCCCTCCGATATTGGACAAGAAAGTTTCCGTTAGTACGAACAAAAATTCGTATTTTAGCCAACAATTGCTTTACAAAAAAAAAAGAAAAACCTTGAGATCGATAAATTTATTGTATGTAGCAGCCGCTGCGCATTCACTCGAGTAGTTAAAACCTCTAACACTAATTCGTGCGAAAAATCATTTTTCCTCAAAGTCGCACCGTCCCGGAGAATCGTTACGCTCCGCGGAAGAAACTCGGCGAACAAAAAAGTCCGATTCGAAAATTCACGAGGGAAACTCTCGCATTCTTTAACGAGAGTGCGATATAGCGCGAAAAGTTACGGGCTAAGAGTATACGTTAACTCCTTCGAGGTGAGTTGTCCGTCTTTCCGAAAAGTTTCAAGCTAATGCTACCCCGCTATATGTATAGCGGTGCGCCTCGGTGTAGTCGCCCGAAACTTCCGGTCGTGCCGGCTCGCCGCGTCGACCGTGAAACTCGCTATATAAATATGCAGCTCAGCTCCGACGTTCTGTATCAATCAATGCTGTACTATTGGGCGCGATTCCGGCCAATCTAGCCAAGTGGAATAGTTATGTATAGATAACATATAAATTTTATATTAATATATAAAAAGACAGAATTGAATAATTGACTTAATGAAATCACTGATTTATTAATTTTTATTTAATGTAATTGAATTATTAAATTTTTTAAATATTTTATTATTCAATTAAGCGCAATTAATCTATAAAAACTTTTCTTTTTTTTTACAAAATTGAGATATAGAAATTTTTTTCCAACATTCGTTCTATTCGAATTTTTCTAATAGAGACGGAAAAAACCAGTTTAGTCCACAACCTTTCCGTCTTTTCTTTTCATCGTTCAATCGTCGATAACCCGCGTGCGCGATACTCCCGTTAAGCGCAACTTTATCGAACGAGAGAATTTTGACTATCGCCACGTTCCCATTCGACGCTTTCGCGATGGTCGATCTGCCACACGCGATTTCGCGTGCATCACCGCCAAAGTCGCAATGCGTCAGTTTGCCCCGAGTGCGTTAACCGAGCGGTTTGCTGTACCGATACATCAATCACGCTCGGGATATCCGTCAGAACGTCGGCGTTAAGTTAACGCCGAAGACCTTTCGCTGCCCCTCCGCGAGCGAGCGTGTCTCCGACGTTCGGGGGATTATTTTCTCGAAGGAAACCGCTGTAATGGTCTCGAGCGCCAAAACGCTCTGGCTTTAACCCGAAACTTATCGGCACGGTGCGAAAGTAAAAAATTTCGACTAAAAATTTTTCATAATTAATCCTGCCAGGTAAATAAAAAAAAAAATTCAATTTTTGATAACTAATATAAATTTGAGGATAGCTTATTATAAAAATGATCCGCGCAACGTCCGGCTTCCGGTTGATCGTAAATAACGCTAAGTATCGAGTAATAGCGACTCGATTTCGCTCCCTGACCCGACGGCGGTAATATCAATTTTTCACGAAAGCTCCTTCTCCGTCCCGCCCCCCGCGTTTCTCCCGCCTCAAACAACTACGCCCGTCGCGGGATGAAATATTAGTGTGAGTCGCGCGGATTCCCGAGAGTACGATAAATAATTTTACCTTTGGAATTTCAAAGCGTCTACTAAACGCGGATGTGGAACAATTGTTCGATATCGCGAAAATTCACACGGCGCCGCGTTTCGCTCTTCCGAGAAACGCGAGAATTCGCCGCGAACTTTAGCGTTGGCTTCGACGCGGTCTTAGAGGAAATTTTCTTCGGCTCGAATTACTTTTAAAGTACAAGGAATTTGTACGTTATTCGAGGAAGTCGTCCCCGTTCTTTGAAACTCATTAATTTATTTCGATGAACTATTTTTTTATTTATTTTAAAATCCTCTTTTCCGGTCCATCTCGACTATCTTTGATGAACAATGCAAATTATCGTAATTTTTTGAAATACATTTTTTCTTTTATTTTTTTCTCGTCGTTCGAAATGCTTTTGAGCACCGAGACAAAAAAGTTTCGAGAAGAATTTTTTTGCGGAAATAAGGGAATGAGGAATGGAACTTGAAATCGATTTTGGAGTATCGTCGAAGTGAAGGACAAGACGGGAGCGGACAAAGTGCACGCGCGAGGCTAACAAGAAACGGTACGAAAAGACGATCAAAGAGACGAAACGATGAGGAGGAAGGCGACAGCGCGAGGCGAATGAAAGCGAGAATAAATCCACACTCGGAGGCTCGGGACGAGAAAGAGTAAACATTGCCGAGCTCGCGAGGCTCTTCCTGTTGGCTTGTCAACCGTCTTGACTTCTGTCTTTCGTCTTTCCTTACTTCCCCCGTCACGCTGTCTCGGATCGTCTAGGCAGCGACTTCTGGCGCCGACAAAGCTCGTTGTATACGCGAGAATTTAAGGTAACCCTTTCGTTCGGCCCGACGCCACGTGAGCTCGACAAAGCAACGAGAGAGAATCGCGAACGTTTTTCGGTGCGACAAAAAATCCGATGCGACAAAAAATCCGATGCGATAAAAAATTAATTCCGCATAATAATTGCAAAATAGTATCAACAAATTATTATTGTTATTACTATTATTATTATACGTGAACAAATTACAAACAAAAGTTTTATTATTATTTTTCATTGAAATGAAAAATTGTGCAATAAACTAATTTATCAATTTTCCTAATTACGTATGAATTCTTTTAAGAATCTTTCTCCATTTTCAATTGTTTCGGTTTTACCATTAAAAAAGCGCAATTTTCAGACGTTACACAAAATTTTGAAAACAGTCCTTGCGCATTTAGAGAATGCAACAAATTAGTTTGGTAACAAAAAAATTCGATGGCTGAGTAATTTTTAGCCCAATTTATTATCTCAGTGATTCGTGAATAACATTTTGGAATTATTTTCATGCAAAATCAATATATTCAGCAGTTTCCGTATGCTTGATTTTTTATTCGGGTTTTTGTCTCATCGAGAATTATTCGCAATGCTATTTTACACTTTCTCAATATTCGGTGGCTCTACGAAAGGACCAGCTCGAGGCACGGATTAGAACAATCGCGAATCGAGGCGACTTCGGAGTTTTCGTACTCCGATGCACTATTTGTACGAGGGCATAATTACCGAGACTTCGTGACTCCATTAATGTTCCATCGAGTCTCAAACTTGACGAGTATAATACACCGGTCTTCGTTGTGATACACGTAACAGACTCGTGGGAAATGCGAGCTCCAAATTGAAGCTATGGTCCATTATCTATGCATGCCGGCCTTTCTCTATCCAGGCTTACGGCGTCCGACCAATTGAACTTTGAAATCTCTCGAGTGCTAACTACGAACTCCCCGAGCGCGGAAACTCGAGCCTCTGTTCATACCCCGACGTGACGTTGAATCAATTTTACATCGAGGCTCCGGCTCGCATGTAAATATATCTATTAATACCAACCCTCGCGAAGGGGTTACATTGTCTCATTGCTATCTACATTTTCCTCTCGTAAGTATCCCCGGCGCAACCTTCGTCGGCGATAAGAATTTCGTTCTTGACTTTCGCGACTTTGAAACTGATTAAATATGCTTCGCAAGCCTCGATCGAATTTCATCAATACGTTGCTTGTTTTTTTTGGAAACTTAATCGCAATGTTCCAAAGGTCGGAAATCGTATGTTTAGATTTATCGCGGCTCTTAAAGGCGAAAATTGTTTTTTGAGTTTTTTTTTTTTTGTAGTTTTTCCGCTCGACAATCGAGTCCTACTCTACGCGCCGACATCCCCAAAGTCCCATTTTTTTCTCGTTATCTCGTTTCTCGACTCGTCGACTTGTTTTCTTTTTTCGCCTCGTTGCAGAAAAGACGAACTGGAAGCGAGGCATATGTCACAAGTTAATAAACTCCGACGCGTCGTTGACTGCCGTGCGACAAGTGTCATTCACCTCGACGACGTTTCAATAATGTATTTTCCTTTCGGTATGCGAAAAATCGATACTCGCTAACCGCGGAGCTTCGTGGAAACATCATTTATTCGTCCGCGACGGAGACTCCGAACGACGACTTGTCGAGACTGACAAACACACGAGAGACACGACGGCGTTGTCCGACGCGCATTTATGTTTAACGAGTTTGACCTAGGGAATGTTCGGCGTTGATGCCCCGCAGACACAACCCCGTGCGTAATCAGACAAATTGTTTTTTTTTTTTGACGTTCGCGAATGAAAAACCCTCCGCCAATCAGGCGCACGCGATTCCACAGTGTGCACATTTTTTCCCCCCTTTTTTTTGTTTCTGCGTTGAAGAAAAGCTTTTCAGTGCGATTTTTACGTTTAAGAATATTCCGCATGTTTTTTTTTTCCAAACAAAACCGAAAAAAAAAATAATTCGAAAAAATGTATAATCGTTGGGCATTTTCTGTCAATAGAGAAAAGTTTTTTTTTTCAAGTTCGTACGCGTCAATCAATGTATTTTCTCGTATCAATCACATCAAGACTACACTTCATTTTACACGACGCTAATATCTTCGATTCAATATTTACACGTTCGAATGAAAGTTGACGATATACTTTTTTTTTTTTTTAAGATATATAATAATCATAATGTATGTATACTGTGTCAATCCAACATGTTGAACGACATTCGACGACGTTAGAAAACAAACGGTTGATACGACTGATAAAATTATCATTGACATTATTCTCGCCGTTGTTGATTTATTCGCGAGATATCGTCAATAGCGAATGAGGCGCTATCTTAGTTTGCTTTTTTTTTCAGTCTGGCTTATGATACAAGAGCGATTCGAGTGAACAAAATTGATGAATTAAGTGTATTCCACCGTGTGAAAAATCGCAGCGGAATATACGCATTGACAACAGTTGTATTTTTCTTAAATATACGTTTCTCAATTCAATTCTCTCCATGCTATTCGAGACTAAAGTCGAAAGTTTACAGAAAAAAAAAATTGAAAAGAATCAAATATATTCTCGGTAACACGAACCTGTCAAGTTTAATAAAATCTTGACCGCACGAATAGCCGCGTTTCGCTAAACGGAAGAAAGATCTACGATCATGTCTATTCCTATCGGTGTTAATGACGTCTTTTTTTTTTCTATTTGTCGTTTCACGCGTCAAAGGCAATTTTGTATAAAAATGTATATTTCTCTTTTGAAAGTCAGGCGCTCGTGATAACAAAAATCGCTTGGTTTTTGCCGCTTGCACTTTGTCGTCTCGCGCAATTTGAGCTAGAATATCGAGACAGCGCCGCTTCCTCTCCTCCGTCCGATCGTGTGGTTCTAATTCGATCAGACGCTTGGCTGTGACAACTGATCGAATCGATCATCAGTTTCAATCGCTGTTTTTTCCTTCTCTGTCCGAACTAGAATGGCGAGAACCAACGTCACTTCCGGATACCGATTTTCGTGATACCGGAGACGCCGAGCTGCGAATCATTAAAATAGAAAATTGTTTTATACCAATTTTTTAATCTGAAATTAACATCACTTGATTGATATAAAAAAAAAAGTGAATGTAAATTTTACCGTGCCGAACCGCTCCGAGATCCACTTCTGCTGCGCGATCCGCTCTTCGACCTAGACCTTGACCTTGATCTTGATCTGCGTCCTTCCGAACCAGATCGAGACTTGCTCCTAGACCTGGACTTCGATCGTGAGCCGCTCTTTCTCGATCCGCTGGCGGACCTCGATCTCGAGCGCGATCCGCTCTTTCTCGAGCCGCTGTTCGATCTCGATCTCGACCTCGAGCCGCTCTTTCTCGAGCCACTGCCCGATCTCGACCTCGAGCGACTCTTCCTCGAGCCACTTCGCGATCGCGAGCCCGACCTTGATCTCGAACGCGAGACCGATCTGCTGCGCGACTTCGAGCCGCTTCGGGAACGCGAGCCCGATCGCGAGCGCGACGAGCCCCGCGAGCGACTCCTCGACTTCGATCGCGAACGCGATCGAGAGCCGCGCGAACCATCGGAGTCCGACATGATTCTCTTCTTGCTCCGAGAAACTTTGCCATTTCCCGCTTCGTCACTGCACAATGGTAAGAGAACAACAATTGTGTGAGTTACGAGATTGAGATAATGAGAGAATTTTTTTTTAATTTTCATTCTTACCCGCTAGTTGCCTTTTTGCCACTGTCGCTCTCGGACTCGCTCGTCGATATTGTCTCCTTCGAAATAAAGCGAGCATTGCTCTTCGAAGGTTCGGCGATACTCTTGCGCGAGCTTTTGTCCTTCTTGCCACTTCCGAGCTTTCTGCCCCGCTTTGCTCTCGGGCGATCGCTCTCGGAACCTGTAATAAATATTATTTTAAGAATACAAAAGCGTATAAATGGAAATGACTATAAAAGCAATTAATCTCAAATCGCAATCGATATTGAGTCGATAAATTACCTCCGCTGTCGTCATTCTTCCGCCTGACCCTTCCTTTGCTCTTTCTCTCCTTTCCTTCGCCGCTGGCTTTTCGCTTTCGTTTCTTCTCCCTCGGGGCTTCCTCCCTTCGTCCTTCGTCGTTTCCTGATCCCCCGCTGTCGCTGACGTACTGTTCCGTTCTCGATTTCTTTCCCTTCTTCCCGCCTTTCTCCATCGGCATTTCTCCGAACACCAAAACGTTCTTGGTCTTCTCCACGTACTCTTGACGCTTCTGCAGCATCGCTTCCTCCTTCTGACGCCTTATCTCGAGCAGTTTTCGCTGTTCCTCGGTCTGGCGCATCTTGAACGCCTGTCTCTCCTCTTCCTGCTTTCTTCTCAGCATCTTCTCTTCCTCGTCCAATCTTCGGGCTCTCGCGACGTGATACTGCGCCTGCGACAGCAGATCCTGACATCTTCGCGCCTCGGTCTCCGCCAACTGTTCCATTCTCTCTCCGTGCGTCGACAAATACTGGAAATACTTGTGCGATAGTCCCAACTCGTGAACAGCCTGAAGCACCGTCGTCAGCGTCGATTTTTCATCCTTGAGAATCTGAGTCGCCAAGCGTTGGAGAACGAGCGCGATGTTGTACAAAAGCACCGTGTCCTGAGGCGCGACCCTTCGAGCTTTCAGCAGCGTCATCTTCGCGTCCTTCAATTTGCCGGCCTTGAAGTACGCTCTAGCGAGATACTGAAGCACTTCGACGTGATGATACTTGTAAAATTTCCTCAAACAATTCTCGTACATCTGTATCGCGCTGACGAATTGCTTCTGCTCGACGTATATGTGAGCTATGTTGAGCCAAACGTCGCAGAACTCTGCCGTCGCTTCGCGCACCTGGGCGAATATGTCGCGCGACTCGTTGAAGCAGCCCTTGTGCGCGAGAACCGCCCCGATGCCGTTGGCCGCCCAAATGTTCTTCGGGTCGTTGCGGAGCACTTGTTTGTACATCGCCAACGCTCGGTCCTGATGGCGCTTCTCGCGATCCTTGTCTTTGCCGCTCTGATGCAACGTCTGCAGCCATATGTTGCCGAGAGCGATGAGGGAATACGCGTCCGTGTTGCTCGTCGGATTCTTCAAAATACGTTCGAACTTCTTCTGGCCTGGACCCCACTCCATCTTGGCGAGATGAAGATTACCGAGCAGAGACCAAGCGTCCGGATGCTCGTTGTTTATACGAAGAGCCTCCTTGAACCAATCGGAGGCTTCGTAGATTTGTCCGCGATCGCGAGCCATGCAGCCCAAACGCAGATAACAGTCCGTGTAATTCGGATGCTCCTTGACGATGTTCTTGTACAACGTGCCCGCTCGGTCGAAGACGCAGAGAGCCTCGTTGAGACGACCCAAGTTGTAGGTCGTCGTCACGGCTATGGAATTGTAATAATCCGGATCCTGCAGGGCGTCGTTCTTCGACCGCTCGAGAGATTCTTCCAAATTTTTTCGCGCCTCTTCGAGATTTCCCAGTCTGCGAATCGAACGATTTTTTAAATTTGGATGTCGTAAATCCAGGTTACTGCGTCGAGCTGCTGCTGAAGAATTGTGCAGGATGAAAAAAAAACCGAGTCGACTCACCGATAGTGCAAAGCTCCGACGTTGTTCAGTATCTCAGGCGGTATGTCGGCGCGAACTTTTTCCTTCAGAATTCTCGTCGCGGTGCCGTAGGCGCTCAGCGCGGCGACGAGATCGCTCTGCTCCAGAATCTGCGCCAATTCGATCCACGCCTCGACGTCGTCGGCAAATTGTTCTGTCACTTTGCGCAAATGATTCTTCGCTATGTCCCTCTTCGACTGGGAGCTCGAATTCGCGTAGAGCGAGCCAAGGATTTTCATGGTTTCGTAATTTCCCGGCTGCGCTTTCAATACTTTCTCGAAACACTGGGCGGCCTTTTGTCGGCAACATATAAGAATCGAATGTTAGATTTTTAACGATCGTGATCTGTTTTTCAATTTTTTTTGAGTTCGCAGCTGAGATTAAAGGCAATCAAATGCTAAATTAATAATAACTAATCAAATCAATGAAGAAAAAAATTGTCCTCACGTTTTCCGAATCGCCGCGATAAACGTACATCTGGCCGAGACCAAAGTGCGGCAGAACGAATGCAGCTGGCGCGAATTGAGTTGCTTGATAATAGTACTGAAAAGCTTGATCGTAATCTTCCTGCAATCGACAAATCAACGTTTTAGTACTACGAAAGATGCTTTTTCTTCTATCATTTTTTTTAACTATTTAGCGTCGCTTACTTGAACGTGGAAAGCTCGAGCGAGCTGGTAACAACTCTCGGCTCTCATGGCTTCGTTCTCCGTGTTGTGAAAAGCGTGAAGCGCGAGATGTTGCACCTTGTTGTAGTCCTTCTTGAAGAAGAAATGATTCGCCAAGTGATTGAGAACCATCGGATTCGTCGAGTCAATCGTGTACGCCTTCGACAACATTTGAACGCCTGTTTTGATGCTGTCGGGCTGTTGGAGATTCAATTTGAGTATCGAAAGCCCGACCAGAGCACCGACGCACTGGCCGTCCAATTGGAGAGCTCTCTCGAAAGCCAATCGTGCCTTGTCCTGGTTGCCGAGCTTCATGAAACAGTGTCCCATTCCCAAACGAACCGCGGCCGGACAATTTGGATTCGTTCGCAGCGCCTTTTTGTAAAACGCGAGGGCGCCTCTGTAATCCTTCTTGTTGAAGGCTATGCAAGCCTTGCCGAGCAACGAGGGAATATTGTTCGGCGATTGATTGAGAACGAAGTTGAATTGCGCGTCGGCTTGTTCCATTTTGTCGCCCTCGAGGAGGCAAAAGTAGGCGCGGCCCAGCAAGTGATTCTTCGGAGAAAAAAAATGGAAAATGTTGCTAATTACATTTGTATATCGTTCGCATATTCTTTATCAGTCCACTCAGCTCTGTTTATAGGAAAATACGTTATTTCTCGCCTGATCTAAAATATGCAATTTTTGTCGGGTTCAAGTTTTAAAAAAGTTAGAGCCTGCATAACTTTATTTTTTCATTGCGCAGGAAAACTTTTTTTTTTTTTTCTCTTATCTCCTATCAAAAATATAGTTTCTTTCGGTAGAAAGTTTTTTTTGCCAATGTACCTGATCGTACATGATGATTTTATCGGCAGTCGTGTACAAAAGCGTGGCTTTGGTGAAGAGATCTCGTTTCTTGTCCTTATTTTTTTCCCTGTTCGCCTCCTGGACATAATAAGCTGCAAGCATGTCCAACGCTCGCATCTGATCTTTCTCATAGTCACGATATTCCACATTTGCGTCGCTTCTCGACGATTCGAGGATCTTGATGAAATCCTCGATTTTGTGTTGTTTGTAATACTCAAGCTGTGACGACGAAAATACATGGATTAAAAATAAGCATTTCGAGGGTTACGATAGGATGAAACTTGTTTTTTTTTACAAAAATTTTACTTACGGCCAGATTGACCCATATGTTGAGTTGCGCATTTTCTTGCCGCAATATTCCGAGGACTTCGTCGCCCTCCGGTAACTGATCCAAGTACAATTCTATCACCTGTCGCAGAGCGTTAAAGTTTTGATTACACTTTCCATTAGAACTAAATCGACGCTATGCGTTGGTTTTCATTTAATCGTCAAAAAAAGATGGGTGGAAAAACCTGACGAAGAAATGGAATCGCAAACGACTTTTTTGTAAGAAAAAAAACAAAACAATAAATCCAAACACCAAAGACGTTGAATAAAATATGAACTCGATCGGAGTATCGTCGGCTTAGCTGGGAATGCGTTGCTGCAAAAACAAGCGTGATCGCCGTTTCGCGATTGTTGTGTTGACGAAAGATACATAAATGTAGACGAAAATAACGCTGCCAGTGGCACCGTTATTGAGGTTAGGCCAATGTGTTGAATAACAAATCTCGAATGCCGCGCGTCCGGAACGCATGCGATTGTCGAGCGATTGTGTTTAATTGTTTGTGATCCGTGCACAATTTTGTGGATTATCCCTTTTTGTTTTAACACGAAACAACTCACCTCGTCCGTGTCGCGAAGCGGTATCTCAATGGACCCCGCCATTGCTCTTGCGGCACTGCGAAGATTGTGTTGCTTGGCGGGGCGCCACTCGGGGCAGGCGGGGAAACGTCGCACTAGCGGCCACCGAAGCTCGCTTCAAGCGCGTTTCGATGCATTCGCTCGGTCGCGCGAGCACGCGTTGCATCGAATGTGAACGGTTTGTTGGGCGTTATCGTTGTGTTTTCGATCAAAACAGAAGTTTGCCACGTCGGTCATTTCTTGCGCGCGTCAATTAACGGAAAAATTACCGACGTTTACCGTACAAGAAAATCGCCGTTTGCCACAATCGCGATATTCGCTCGGTATGATGATATTCGGGAGTTGACCTTCATTTTTCTTTGGAAGGAATTAATAAATGCACGTCGCCCAATTGAGTTATCCGTTTGTCTAATTTATTCAAAAAGTATTAGTATAAACTCGATTCAAATAATCATATACGCTAGTGCACAAAACTGAGTCTCGTGACGATTGGTTTCGGTGCTAGACGAAAGAAAAATACACAGTTACGTCTACGTACGAAAAACACGCCAGTGTTTCAATGCCCTTATATATCATATACGCCATTCAAAATCATTCTTGTCGATTTACAACGTTAAAACATATAACACGTAAGTAACAAATAATACAAAAATATAAGCTCTGCAAAGTGCGATCATACCGCGGTATAATTCGCCCAACTACAACAGATCATTATACGGCGCACACGTTTCAATCACACTCTCGGTCGAATATCGAATGAAATCACTCAGTAAATTTGGCACATTATTCCATACGGTTATTCCACGGTACTGTCGTGTACAAGAAAAAAACCAAAATTGAACAAATTGTATATTTCTTTTTTCGTTTTTTCTTTTTTAGAAATTGGAAAAATTCGAACGGACGGCACACACTGCTTGTGCCATTATTTATCTTAGATTACATAGCCTACAATATTATTATGTATATCGTTTCACGAGGTTACTTAGAAAATCGTTATCGTTATTAATCGTACATTACTTATTGTTGATATACATTGTTTTCCCTCCCCGCGCTTATTTCTTTCTAAACCGTCATACGTGCACCCACTGGTCGATAAAACCTTCGGCTATTTTGTGATTATTAAAAAGTCGAAAGAAAAAAGAACCGTTTATCAATGAAATTCTACACTTATATCTCTAGGCAGTCGTTCTATTATTTCATTAAGTTAATATTAACATGCGGAATCATCGTCGCCCTTGGCGGACTTCCGTTGTATCACATAACTCATGAATGCTTTTTTTTTCTTCGTTTTCTCTTTTTTCTTAAATTAAACGGCGCTTGTTCGTGTTTTTTTTTTTCCCCATTAGCGACTGAGAGCGGCATACTGTGTGACCGAAAATTTAATTTATCGGCGTTAAACGTGGAAGTTCAATTATACGACGTGGCAAACGAAATTTTTCAAGAACCTCAAGGTTTTCGTTAATTTTTTTTTTTTTTTTTTTTCGTTTTTCGTTTGACAATAATAATTTGTGTACCTAAGCTATCTACAAGTTCGCTTGGCTACCGTAGAACGACGTGAAGGCCGTGTCGGAGCTGACACTGAGGGGTAAGCTCGTCGCTTCCATTGTCTCACGCTCGCTGCCGAGCGTCGATGCTTTTATGTCGAGGGTTCCGCTTACCGCCGACATGCCCGAACTCGTTGCCATCTCGACCTCGCCACCGTCCGGATGAGACATTCTTCTCAGAATCACGTCACTTTTTGTTCATCGTTCCATCGGACAATGATCGACGTGAAATCAAATACGATCGAGAGATTAAGTAACTATTATTATTAATTTCCAGCGGATGTTTATCGTAAACTAAACAAACGAAAATAAAAATTACATCTATGGCGATAAGGGTTGCAATGAGATGTCCTGGTGATAGTATCATTTTCATTACCGCCCAAAAAATATTTATGAAAAAATGGTGAAACGAATATCATTGTAATAAGGCTTTAAAAAATTATACGATTTTTTTTTACTTATTGAAAATTCATCGAAGCCATTACCTGTAATCGGGAACAGGCGCTTCGATGTGTTGTCTCCTGGAGTTCGACGACATGGGCGTTCTCTTTATCGCGTAAATGAATATTCCCGTCATCGTCAATGTGTACGAGAGGAAGTACAGCGTGTGAAACTACCATCGAACAAAAGAAACATAGTTCATTTAATTTAATTACATTTACAATAGATTTTTTTATTGTTTTGTCAAATATGTTTCCCACTCTGTATTGATGAGTTAGCATGCCGATCAAGACGTTGAAAAAATCGGCGGTCAACAGTGCCAATTGTAGGGCCGTGGCCCCGGACTCGAAGAGAATCACAGGGACGAGCGAGAAGAAAACGAACTGCGTTATGCAGTAAAAAATAACGGCCGAGATTATGACCGGCGCGGCGTTGGTCCACGTGGCTGATTCGATCTGTAGACGCTCGAGAACGGACCTAAAATCAGAACCACCGTAAAAAAACGTTCGAACGAAAAATAGAGTATATAAAGTAAATCTAACACAAAAAAAAAATTACTGATGTAACGTACATCTGAATGCAGCTGAGTATGGTACCGAAAAAGCCTATCATGCCGAGATATTCGATAATGTCGACGGTCTTAACAGCGAGCTCCTGAAGCACCGTTATAACGCTGAAGAGAACCGCTCCCCCGAGACACAGCATATCGCCGACCAATTGATTTTTGCCTGAATAAATTGAAAACTATTAACCAACTTGGACACAACTTTGACGATAGATTCGTTGTCGACACAAAAAAAAAATTATTCATGCGAGAAGAAGAAACGAAAATCTTCGCCATCCAAGGAATGCCAATGTTTTTCTTCGACTTGCCATTGGCGCTCAGATCCTTATTGTCGTCGATGCCGGCCCACACGAGACAACCGACTCCCATTAGACACACGGATATTCCGACTATGTGCACCATTCGATATCGCACGCCGAGAACCAGACAAGAAAGTGCCAGAGCCACTGGTATGGCAACGCAATCCAATAACTGGAATTAAAAAAGAAAAAAAGAACATTTATTCATTCGTTTTGTTTGTGTTCTTTATTATTATATCGCGCAGGGAGGGGATAAGCGCGTAGCGCGCGGCGCCCCGCACGCGGCGGTTGGCCAGTCAGTGCGCGAGCACGACCGCGTGTTGACGCTCCGCCGGCTCCGAGAGCTCCGAGGCTTTGTTTTCGTGTCAACTTTTAATACATAAATGAAACATTTATCGACATCGTGTCTTTCTCTTTCGGATTGAAACTCCGCGTTTCGTGCCTTTGTAAGTGATACTTGAGATATAAGTTCGTACACATAAATAATCGTGAATCGAAGTGCGGGTCTCGGTGTGTTTTTTTTTTCGATCCGTTCGTAAAGACTCTTCGTGAAAAGTCGTTGATATACGCGAGTGAGAAAACGCCACGGCCGCAGGATTAACTTTCGGAACAAAAACTGCAAATTTTTCCGGAAGCCGAATAGAATTAAGTGATCGGTGAGTGAAAACTTTGTTTGCCAATTTGAAATGTTTCTCGTCAAACAAAGATTCAGGTAACCTTGAAAAATTTCAAGTTCCGATAAGTAATTAGGATGCATAGCGATTTACTGCGTTAATTTACTGAATCGTTGATAGTATTTACATTGAATCGTAAGAGACTATCGCGTATCGCTAACCTGTATACTGGCCAAGCTGGTGTACTGATGCGAAGCCGTGATCAGCGTATTCGCCACGACGTCGATCAAGGCCAGTAGAAGATATCGCCATCCTCGAGCTTTTATAACCGACAAAAGGCCGTTGCCGGCGCCTCTGCAGGACATCCAGGTCGTGTAGACGAGGCACATCATCGCGTAGTGTGGCAAATTTTGACCTGTTCGCAAACAATTCGCAACGTCAAATTAACGTTGAACTCTGCGATTTCGTTGCAAAGGCATTTTCGAAGATTCTTACCTGTCGGCAGATTCAGCTTCGATTCTGTGTTTATGTGATGATTCAAATACGTCATCAAGTAGAGGACTATCGACAAGAATTGGCCGAGTATTATAGTCCTCCATACCGACCTATCGTCACAAACAAAAATGTATTATTATTATTTCGACACGGGCTGACCCTCACTTTTAGTGCATTTTATTGTAAACAAAAAAATTCCAAAAAATCCATCGAAAAATGGGATTTTTTTTTTCATAAAATTTTATCGTGAAATTAGTTTAGTGGGGATAGAGCGGAACGGTGTCACTTCCGGCAACAGTGCCGGCATCGATATAACACAAAGAAAAAAATAGATTAAAAAAATATATGTCGAATTTTCGATTTTTATTGCGAGACGAATTGTTTTCGCGATTTTCATCGATAAACAAAAAAAGACTCTCGATAATTGTTCGTCGAGCGACGCATTTATTCGCGTAACGCCGTTGCGGTGCGATAAGGGTGTCGTAAAACCGCGCAGTAAACAACCGCCACTTTGACCCCCGGGAACCACCCCTCTGAATGCCGGATGCACGCCGAACAACACAAAGTCCTCGCACGGGAAAACGACACCGCCGAACTTGACACAACGACTCACCATTGACTCAGCTCTGATATGTAATTCTCGATTTTGTCGCATAAACCGTTTCTCGGTTGCATATTAGAGTTTTGATTGAAAAAGCGACCGCCCGCTGACACTCCCATGCAAGGGTGCATTTTCACCCAGACGTACCGCCGGGACTTTCGCGCGCCTGCGCGACCCCGTTCGTCGTTTTCTCTCTCTCCCTCTCGCCTCTCACCCCACCCGAGCTGCTCTCGTTATGATAAAACGACGCGAACACCCCGTTCGCCGGACACTTCAACCATGGACTCGAGTACCGCGGTTAACCCCCGTCGATCGGCCCTGTCTCGACTGTCTCGAAAAATCGTTTCAACCCCTTCGCCACTAGCAAACAATTCATATCTCGTCAATTTTGAGGAAAAATCACGGGAATCTTTTTAAAAAATAATTATTTTTGTAACGTGAATAAAACAATCGATTACTCGATTGCTTTTCTAAAAAAAAAAAATAATAATCATTTCAATATGTATGACATTTTTTTGTAAGGTTTTGCCTTTTTTTCAAAATTTTTTATTTTGTTATCTCGCACAATCTTTGAGATTCTAATAAAAGAGAAGAGCTTCTAAAGATCCGGAACCGTTCGATTAATCGATCGATAATCGAGCGATATTTGGGAGGGAAAATAAATGTGGAGACTCGCGTATGGGGTATTCCTGCCGAAGAGTTTTATTTACAATATATTGACATTTCTCAGATGATATATTATGGTAAACTCAGTCGACGATTATTAGTGATCAAACAATTTTACAATGGAAGCGGAAGGTTCGCGTCTCATATAAACTTTCGATATATTTTAACTTATAATGACAATAATAATAATAGTAATAATAATATATTAATTTATTTATGTATCATACATAATTTATTCGCCGTCGTTAATACGCTTGCTCTAAGCCCAAGGTATTTACTTCGCAAACGCCCCAACATCATCTCAACGCTTTGTACAAAGTGCATCTCTCTAACAGTCGGACGAAGGAGATGCGGAGCATCACACAAATCTTAGTGTCATAATCGACAAAATATCCATAAGCTCGCTCTTCGTCGTCTCGAAACAATTTTCTTTTCAATCTTCATAACACTGGCAATAATTTTTCTCTCCGTATCTCCTTACTCGTTAAGTTTCATTTTTTTTTCTCAGAGATACACGGTGTAGATAAATTTGTGCATTCAACTTTCACGAACGATATTACAATAAGATTCTATTTATAGTTGGAAGAAATTCGTGTTGTCTTCGGTCGTTTTTTTTCTTTTTTTTTTTCAATACAATTCGCTACGATTTTTCACACAATTTCAGCGACGAAAAACCCCTAATCGATTTATTTTCTTTGTATTTTTTTCTTTCGTGATTCACCGTTATAAAGTTGGAAAAATAGGTAAATTTTTGTTTGTTGTTCACAACGAGGATAGAAAAAAGACGCATCTCGCTCGATCGCCGATCGAGAATACTCGTAACGTGATCTTTTTTTTTTCTTTATCGTTAATAAAAAAAAAATATCGCGTTACCGTCTAGGAGGAAATTTGCTCTATCTATATAATCGTCTATACGATCGTGAATCGATACGATTTGCGGGACTGCAAAATTATAATTAATCAATCGTATATATTTATTATCTTTACGGTTTGATTGCCGAAGGAAATGGTTTATTTCGTCTCTTTACTTCCTACAATACGAGCGTTCACAACTCGAGGTATTCTGCTGTATAACATGATAAAAAATCTAGAGGTTTAAAAAGTTGATTTTAATGCGATAGACGAATGTCGATTTTTTAATATTTTGTTGTTTTTTTTTTTTTCGTCGTGGATTCCGAGTCGGCTGGCACGAATCGCCGACCTCTACGGGAAGCAATTACTCGTATTTTAATTTATCTCTTTTGCTTTATTTATTACGGTTTGTTTTTCTTTTAATTTCTCATTTCGCGCTCTCCTCGCGCAATCGAGCTTAACGTTAGAACAAAAACGATCTAGGTTTCAACCGCCTCGTTCTGTTTTCGGAAGCAATCACCGACTGGGAAGAAATCCCATCGGCGCTGTTGATACATGTTCCAGACGTAGGTCTCTTGTCCCGTGTATTCCGTGTCCGGTTTGTTGATCAGATGCATGAGGAAGAACCTGAGGACAAAAAAGAACGAGCGCGTAAATTTATTAAAAAACATTCGCATCCCTCGAAGTTCAAACTGCTTTTTTTGGAGTCGTGTCGCGGTTCGATATCGAGAATCTCACATGTAATTCGCAAGATTGTGTTCTTGCTGAACGTGCGTGTCGAAACCGTGAGGCACTGTATCCAAAGTCTCCTTTCCCAAGCCGCATATGAAACACTTGCTTTCCATGTCCGTTTTGACGCTCTCCAATTGATCACGAAGCTCTCCGAAAGCGTCGATGATCAAACCTGCAACAATTGCAATTGTATAACTTTTCAGTTCCGTTTTCTATTGATTTTTTAATTTGTCTTTGTTCCTGAATTCTAAAGGCGTTTCGATGGAAACGTTTTCTTTCATTTACCTTGAATAATGGCAAGAAGAATAACGATGACGAAGAAGAAAAATGTTATGTCGAACATTATCCGATAAATTTCGTAATCGTCGCCGTCGGGCTCGCCGATCTCGTCGCCGATACCACCGCCAGCTCTGACACCCTTGTAGAGATGAAAGATGAAACACTGTGGAACGATAAATATTGCTTAATCGTCGAGTAGTCAAAAAAAGACATGCAACAGTTAGGCGATTTCAGATCGAACACTCGTATCTTCTTCTTATCGGTGATAGAAAAATCTTATTCCATTTTTTTGAGTGGTCCTTTCAAAGCTTGATATTTGGATTTGAATATTTTTTCACATGATCAGAAAATTAAATGAAAATGCATGGAGTCGTTACGTTTTTTTTATCTTCTGCATAAAGAATAAAATATGCTTTCCAGAAGCATATTTTTGAAAAACTAACCGTCGCCATATCGTGACACTTTTTATCGACTTCGTCATCCTCCTCCTGGATGTAAAATTTCCGAAAGAAGTTGAACGCGACGACCGTGTATATGTAGACGATAATCGTCAATAGCATCACTGTGAGAACGAGCTGCTTTCCGTTGTGCGTTACCGACTGCAATATGGTTCTCAGTGTCTTGAAGCCAACCGCGACGTCGAGAAGATGAGCGGCGAAGAAGAAATTGTTGTAATTTCCCATTACCGAGAAGGTGAAGTACCACAAACTGTACAGGAAGGACTAAAAGCCAAAAGAACGAAGTTAGAAAAGTTTCGTATAGTAACGATTTTCGAGAGAATTCACTGAAACTCACATTATCGGTAATCGTAACACCGGCTTTCCAAACTTGGTACCTCCAGTCGATATTCATGATGCTACGAAAACGAAAGATTTTCATTAATCAATTTCGATTTCATGGATTCGAGAAATACGAGATTCAATTTCGTAGAGACTCTTCACTCACAAGTGCAAAAGGCCCGAGCCTTCTTCTTCCTGTTGGCTGAACGAAGTCTTTTCCATACCGAGAAGATTGCTGATGTTGTCGAAGTCGTATGCCTCGCTGTACTTTTGCCGTACCTTCTTCTTCACGAATTTGTCCCAATAATTCACGGGGAAGGTTTTCGCCGATATGACCATTTTGTCCCAATGCGCCTTTATGTCGTCCTCCTCGGGGGTCTCGCATATGTAGAGTCCGTCGAATTCCACTCGTCGCGCTATTTCCTTCTCGCGTTTGAATATGGCCAAAGGAACCTTGAAAACGAGCGAGCGCGAATTGAGCGATCGTGCAGATTCACCGATAAAATTGGAAAATGAAAAAAAATCATAGCAACTTACCTTGAGATGATAATACGCGACGAGCATGGCCAACGAGACGAGAGAATGAAGAGCAGCCATGACTCTCATAACGTGAGCCATGTAATAGAAATCTTCCGAGACTTCGACGAATTCCGGCGGATCTTCTTCCTCCTCGGAACCGTCGGCTTCTCCGCCGCTTCCCATTTCTACCCCGCTTCCACCCAATCCGGAACCAGAACCGGACATTCCCTCGCCGGACATTTCGGTCAACAGATCTGCCATCGACTCGCCGCTTTCGTCGTCATCCATTTTGTCTACCAACGATGTTACCTGCCGGAAACGCAGTTGAAATAATTAGTTACGTCCTCCACGAGGTTGAGATTTGTTAAAAAAAAGAAATTATCATTCAAAAAATTATATAGCGGCCCGTTGATAATGAACGACCGACATGAAAAAAACCGATAATGGAAAAAAATCTCTACCTTGTAGAAGAGCAGCATGAAGTTTATGCAAAAAGCGAGAACAAGAGCGACGTATTTGAGATTGTAGAAGTTGCGAGCGAGGAAGGAAACGATGCGATGAGTGTATTGGGAAAGATCGATACTGGAGCCCGAAGATGGTTCGGCGATTGTTTCCTGCTTGGCTTCGGCCTCGACCGCGGCCATTGCCGCCTGTTGAGCAGCGGCGGCCTCCGCCGAGGCTGCAGCCTGAGCTCTGGCTTGTTCGCCACTGCAATTAAATTTCAATGGTTAGCGCGAATCAACAATAGCCAAAAAAATGTTCATCCGCGTCGCTTACCCAAGAAGATCGGCCAATGTGACGGGCTCCGTTTCGCCGGATACTCCGTCGCCTCGAGCGATCTCTTCGGCAGTTCCTTCTTCCGGTGTACTCTCGCCAGTCTCTTCCATGCTCGATTGCGGTGTTGAGGCGGCTGACTCGTGAGCGGCAATCTTAATCTGACCTCCTTCCTCCTTCGTTATGTCCATTCCGAAAGCTTGAACCTTGAAATTAAAAAAAAAAAACGATTCAACAGAAAGAACAATCGAATTCTAGTTCTGAAAATTAGGGAAGTGCGACTGCAATTAAAATAATTATTTCCCACAATGGGTAAAATATACAAAATTCTTCATTCACGCACTTGCAAATTCGATTCGTCCGGCGTCGGTGGTAAAGCGGGCAAGTGTCTCGTTGGTTTTTCCTCCTCCTCCTTAACCTCGACGATCGGCTCTTCCAAGTTCGGTCCTCTCATGAGCGTCAGCAGCAGTCGCATGAAGTAATTTATAACGCAACCGACACCGAAGCCCGAGTAGTAGAAAGCGTAGAATATCATCTTGAAGAAACCGACGAACAATTCCGGTATCGTCATCTGTTGCATCTCTCCGATCTTATTTTTAATATTGGTCGGCGAGAACATCGAGAAGAAGAAATAAACGCCGTCCTTCGACGCTTGAATTCCCCTGCGAATCGGATCCTTGTTTCGCTCCTCGTCGTCCTCGGTCATGTACGTGTAAGAGGATTCGCGAGCTTTTCCAATGCCGCCGCTCTCCTCGACGGCCATCAGAGCACTCGCGTGTTGCATCTCGAATATCGCGTCCTCGCAGAAATTTATGAACGTTTCCAACTTCTCTTTTTCACCGGCCTCGACGACGGTGTTGTAGAAATACGTTCGCTTCGATTCCTTGATTTGCGGCTTCTCCCATTGCTCGATGTTCGACTCCTTGATCTCGAAGTAAACGCGCTCGATCTTCTTGTTGCCGCCGAGAATCTCGATCCTGCCGAGGAACGGCTCAAAGTAATTGAGCACCGAGCCGGCGGTCTCGAGGAAACGCGCCAAGCGCGGCTCGTTCGGCATGTGCTCCGAAAGATTCGTCAGCAGCACGGCGAGATTGAAACCGATTTCCTTGGCGGGCTCGTGGAAACGATCCATGAAGGCCACGTAGTCGATCTTTCCGTCGTGATTCGTCTCGCAACAGGCCAACAGAAACTCCATCTCCTCGCTGAAAAAAGCATTTGGTCAGACATTTGAAGAATCGTTTGTCACGCATTTTGAAGAAAAGGAATGAGGATGATTTTCTCACATGGTGTAGCTCTTCGCTTGTTCCATTTTCTCTTTGAAATCCTTCGGATAAACCCAACCGTCGCTGTTCAAATCGACCTCGAGGAAACTCGCCGACGATACGAGATCCTTGAGTTTCAGGAACATGTCGAAGTACTTCAATATGAGCTCGACGTTGCTCGCCGATTCCACGAGAGTGTCGACCATCTGCTTTCCGATCGTTCCGTTCACCACGTTTCCTGGTTTGATGAGAAAAAAAAATATTAACATTTCTTCGATGTTGGACGGAATTCTTTTCATGGAAGCGAAAAAGGGTGGCCGTTGGTTTGCTCACCTTCAAGCATGGACAACATCATCGTAATCATGTCCTTCTGAAGATTGAGCAACTCTTTCAAGAGATCGACTTGACTCGAGTGTTTCGACAGTTTGTCCTGCATGTGGGAGAAGAGGAACAGAAATCCGCCAACGGCGTCCCACAATCTCGAGTGAGCCAAGGCTTGCTGATTCTGCGCGCAGGGACCCTGAATCACTTCGGTGAGGGTGTTGAACACCTGACTCGCGACTCCTATAGCTTTGAAGAAATTGGCCTTTCCCGCCGGATCGATGAGCTCCTTGCTCGAATAGTGCCAGTAGAAATCCATTATGGACTCCTGAAGACGCAAGAGATAATCGACCGTGCAGATTACCACGTTCACCGTCGTCGTGTTGCCCGCCTGCGTTCTCAGATAGTTTTGCCAATCTGATGATCAAAAACAATAATTCAATGAGCGTTACCGATTTTGCAGACGAAAAAATTACATGCCGGAGTCGTTACAAATATTTCTTTAAATTCAAGTAAAAATAAGAAAATTAGTATTATTATTAAAATTATTTTTCTATCAATAAATCAATTGTTGAAAAAAAAAATTCAAATTTTGTCGAGATCTTTCTGCGGAAGGTCCAATTTTGAATACGTACCGAGGTTGTGACCCTCGCAGGTCAGCTGTATAAAACGGAAGAGCGCGCAGGTGAATTCGGCGTCGTGCATGTTTTTTTCTCCCGCTGCTCCCTCGGATCCGACGCCGAGACCCTCGGCTTTCGTGTTTCTCTCGAACGCGTCGAGATCGAGGACGCTGCAAGAGTTCATGAGGCCGGCGATGGACGTGAAGAAACCGACGTCCTTCTTTTCCTTGAGATGATTCAACATTCCACGTTGAATCTCGATGTTTCCGCCGCGCAGTATAGAAATACCGAGTTCGAGGGTCTTCATCACCATCTCGCTTGGTACGCCCTTGCAGGCTGATATGTGAAGAAGAACCATTTCCGCTACTCCGCGATTCGCCAATCGGGCTTGATGGAACAGAAGCTTTTGCTTCTCCATTTCTTGTTCCTGTGATAACAAAAAAAAGTTTGGTGAAGCTTTTAGACTTTTGGAAAAAAAAAAAACGTATCGATAGAATCTTTGAAACGATTCGATCGACTAATTGCAGAAGAAAACGTAGAAGATTTTGAATTAGCTTAGGGAATACGAAAATTAGTGTTTCTTTGAATATTAATTCAAGGGTTTAGACAAATTCTTCGACGAACCGTAATATTTTATAATTAAGTTTCGCACCGATTCGGTGTTTTTATTAGAAATTTGCTTTGTAGTTTTCGCACGAATATTCTTACCATGAGTTTGTGCATCGGCCTCTTCATGTTCGAGTTAAGCATGAAAGAGCAGAGTGGGTTAAAACAGGTTGTAATTATTCGGAATCAAAGCGTGAATCGTGATACGGTTTCTCGTATCAGCCAGCTAATTATTCGGCCTGCGGTGCCTTTCTTGTTTGTTTCATTGAAAAAATGAACAAAAATAATGGCTAACATCGGAACGTGTCGTCCAGCGCGTTGGAGACTTTCGTTCGATTTTAATAGCTTCTACATGAACAGCCACGTACAAATTGTCGAAAAATGTAAAGTTTCACAAAAAAAAAGAATTTCGACAAAGCGATGAATTTTATTATTTTTCAAGAATAGCTTTCGTGACGAGTTTAAAATGTTAGCAATGAAAAAAAGGCATATATCACGATAGTTCATGATAACGAAATGTTGCTAACTCTACTCGGTCTTACCAATATTATTTTATGGATCGGCTGCGGGCCGATAAGTAAGATAGAAAGATAGAAAGAAAGGAACGTGCATTAATACGTGCCTCGTACAGAAACTGTTAGTACGCGACGGATCGCGCAAAGGTTAACGCAATGTCTTTTTTTTTTATTTTATTTTTTCACACAACGTTGTTATTTAAATTTGAATATTTTTCTTCTGTGGTACAAAAACTCA
Organism: Ischnus inquisitorius; assembly: GCA_963924025.1. Taxonomy (NCBI): domain Eukaryota; kingdom Metazoa; phylum Arthropoda; class Insecta; order Hymenoptera; family Ichneumonidae; genus Ischnus; species Ischnus inquisitorius. Next base: position 5,218,244 of record OZ001251.1, on the reverse strand, counting down.
CGTGAATCGAAGCGCCGCCTTCTTCCTCGCCTCCGCCACCGCCTTCCTCCTCTTCGCCCTCTTCCTCCTCCTCGCCGCACGATTTCGATATTATTTGAGCGTAGCTCATGAAGAGCGCGTCCTCCTGAAGTGCACCGGAGCGCTCGGTCATCGCGCCCCGGCAAAACGTTGTCACGAGTTGCGTCAACGGATCCGGCTTGCTCTCGTCTTCCGCTTTGTCCATTTTCGTCAACTCCGCATCTTCGAATGATTGCTGGAGAAAGAACGACGAGCCGATAATTTAAATTGGCATAGACGGAAAGAAATAGGTGAAAGAAAATAAAAAACTTACCGTCAGATCTTCGATCATTATTTCCTGTCCGACGTTCTCGTCTTGCAGCCAAAGTTCGTAATACGTTCTCGCAAAGATGTTGATCGCTCTGTGCCTGAAATTCCATTGGTTTAGTCGTCTTGTCATTTAAAAAATACCGTTCAACCATTTTATTTTTAATATTTTTAATATAAATTTTTTTGTTAATGAAAATTCAATCGGCACATTCGATTACCTTCTCAATTTGTAGAGCGGTTCGCTGCGCAGACACGCGATGGCTGCTCTTTTTCTAGCTGCGCACAAAACTCTCTTCCAACCATCCCGAGATGGCAGTGGCTTTGTTGCCTGTTAGCCGCATGCACACACGATGTATTTTTGTTAAGAAAAGCAGGAGCAACAAAGACGACAATCGTCATTGTGAATCGCGAAGGACAAATGAACAAACTCACAACCGATATCAGTAAATTAAGAACAACTTTGCGTTCAGTTACAAAACAATATTCTTATCCAACATTGTAATTCAATTGCAATGAAAAAAAAGATGATAACGGCAAATGAAGGCAAAATAAGCAAACGAAACGAGCTACCTGGGTAAGGAATGTAGGTGTGGCTGACGGAAACAAGCGATAACGGCTCGCTTCCGTTGAATAGACACGACGGAACGGTAAATATTCTTGCTCTGCTGCTGGGGATGATCTATCTACTCGACAGAAAATAAATAATCGAGAATTCGTGTGAAGAAATAAAAAAATCATGAACACAAAACCATCGGAGTTTCTTCGCTCGACAAATTCGAACGAAAAATAATATCTTTTTTGCATAAAACAAACGTTTTTTCGACGTTGGAAAGAAAAGAATGGAATGATTCCTTTCGGACTTGTTGATCTTTCGGAAGAAAAACAAGAATTCTAACCATGTGCAAGCCGTACAAGACTTTCGCCATGTCCGTGATCCTCGCGACCACGTCCTCGAGCTGTTGCGCCTTCACGGGCTCCATCGAGTCCTTCTTCTGACCCAATTTCGAGTAGAGATAGTGCTGCCACGACATCTCGTCGGCCGGATCAATCTTGTCCGGTAGCGTTAACTGCGTTTTCGCGAACTCGGCGATATCGGACTCGGCGAATTTCTTCAGGAAACGATCCTTGCAGTGCTGAACGAGCTCTTGCTCGCGGCCGGCGAACAAGTTCAGACCGACGGGCAGCAATCTTTTCAGACACGCCACCATCAGCGAAGCCTGAACCTCCTTGTCCTTGTCCCGCTTCTTGTCTCGATGCTTTTTCTTCTTCTGCAAGTTTCGAAACAATAATTTACTCCTCGCTCAACATTTACACTTTTCAACATTTACATCTACGCCACGAAATGGTGTAAATGTAAAACGGTCTTCAATGTTTTCGAGTACTGGATTTTTATTCCCAGTTGAAAAAGCCGAAACGAACCTTTCCTCCGCCAGCGGGTGCGGATCCGTCGGTGACAGTGACGGTTCTTCTGGTAGCGGTCGGCATGATCAAGATCATGTTATCGATCTCGTTGGCCGATATGAAGTTCTGTTCCTCTCGCAAGAAGTACTGCGACTTCGACCAGGTGTTGAAAATGGCCGCGACGTTGTTGTAGAGATCCTCGGCCTCGGGTATGTTGTTTCTGAGCCAATGATTGCGCTGAAGATCGACGTACTTGATGAGCAACGGATAGAACGAGTAAATATCGCGGACGAGAAGTTGCCAATCCTCCTGTATCTGCGCCTCGACCTGCGACGTGTCGTCGGTGCTGGATTTGATGAAACCGCGCAAAGATTCTTCCTTGTGGAACATGTTGTCGGTGCGTTTCTTGACTCTCTCGGCGAGTGGCAGGAACGGATCTTTCAGGAGCTCCTCGGATGAATTTATGATGATCTGTTGAGTGTAAGCGGCTATTCGCGTCATCCACGGTGCGTTCTCGTTGCCGATATTCTTCTTTATGAGCTTCAGCACATTTTTGAGCAATTGATTCATGTGATCGCTCGTGACCATGCTGACGTAGGTCCCCTCGGTCGGTGTCACGTTGTCGGGTCCTTGAGCCCACCAGAACGGAAGATACGAGCACAGAAGCGGCAATATGACGTCGACGACGTGGGGCGCGTCGTTATAGGTCTTTTCCGACTCGACGAATTGATCGACTTCCGTCAGAATAGCTTCTAAAGTTGGCATACTCGATTCCATTCTCGTCATTATGTCTTGAGCCTCCAACGAGTGATCGGCTATTCGATTGAGGAGAGAAAATTGATTGTGCTTGTTGAGATGGGGCTCGAGAAAGGCGACGGGGAAACAGCTCGAGAAAGCTCCGAGACACGAGCCCAAATTCGGCTTGTTTCTCTCTATCTCGGTCTTGAGGTACTTCCGGTCGTGGGTCAGAGTGGCGTCGACCCCGAGGCAGTACAATGAGGCCAGCATCTTGTACGAAGCCACCTGAATCTCGTCGACTGCAACAAATCAATGAAACAATGGAATTCAGTCGATGATCAAAGTAATCGGACAGTGTCCAACAGAATGGTTATGGAAAATTTTGGACACTTATGGCAATTATTCGTCAATCGGTTCTGAGATACTCACGCAAGAGATCGTTTCCATACTCGCAGGTCGCCAGATGATCGAACATGGCCGTGAGAACCGGAAGTACGACGCTGTTTATGTAGGACAACGAGGTCGAAGTCTTGAGATGCGTACCTCGGAGATGGCTGTACTTGCCCTCTTGCAAATTGAGTATAGTGTGACCGAGATCGTCGGCGGTGTTGTTGAAGAACGTCAGCATCGACGTTCTGATGAACTCGGGACAATTCTTGACCAGCGATTTAGCGTCGATACCCTTGACCAGCACTTGCAAGCAACGAACTGTTATCTTGACGTCGGCGCCGAAAGCCGCGAGTCTCGAGCGCAAGAGGCTGGCGAGCTTGCAGAAGAGCGCGGCAACCATTTCCTTCTCCTTCAGCGAAGCCGCGCCAACGTTGTTCGTCGCCGTTGCGACTGTTATGAAATAATTTCTGTGCGTGCTGAAGTACTTCTCCATGAGCGGCAGAACGACCTTGCTGAAGAACTTGATGTCGCGCGTCGAAGTCTTGAAGCTGTTTCGACGACTGTAAGTGTCGGATGGCTTGAGGAGTTTCATGTTTATCGTCGCCTTGTCGAGATAGGCGATCAATTTCTCCAGAAGCGAGTAAGCGAAACGCAACTCGATCGCGGCACCGGTGCCGGCCACCTCGGTCTCCGCGCCGCCGCGATTCGGCTTGTGGAACTTGTAACCGCCGAATTGGAGGTACTTCAAGAACTCTTGGGAACGCTCGCGATCCTTTCGCTTCTCCTTGTCGGTCAGCAGATCGTACGGAACCAACTGCGGATGAATTCCACCGCCATTCACGTTGACCTCTTCCTTCTTCTTCTTCGCCCATATGTCGTGAGCGTTGTCCGCCAATCTCTCGGCCATGTTCTGCATTTCTCTGCTCAGGGTCAAGTTCGTCATGTCGACCGGATGCGGATTGTAGTTGAACGGTGTTGTAGAATCGCCCTGCAAAAAAATGACAAATGAACAGCGTGCTCGCAAACCTTTTGCTCATATTTTTCTTGAAGAATTTTTTTTGAATGAGATTTTCTTGAAGAATTTTTCTTGAATTGTTAGTTTCTATTGCGATAAGATCGTTGTATATTTTTCAATTGACGATAATTAACCTGGCTTTTGGAAGATCTTCTTAACGAGCTGCGATTCGTCGCAGGCGCATCGGGTTCAGCGTGCTCTACGCTCCATCCAATGGCCAGCAGAGCTTTGAGACTCTCCCTCACGGGTTCCTTGTATCGTTCTCGCTCGTAATCGTCCAGCGTGTTGTAAGGCTTGAGCCGCGGATGGGTCTTGTTCGTATCGGACCATTGCTCGCCGTATTGCCAGCCGTTTTCCAACTTTCGGCTCGCCCACGCGTCGTGATAATGCTCCGAAAACTTTTGAACTATTTGGTTCAAATCGGTGTTGAGCACGACACTGAAAAAAAATGATGCCCAAATTTCATCAGTCATTCTTTCTTCGACTAAAAAAATATAAGTATATTTTAGCAATAGCAGATTTTTTTATAAAAAAAAAGATTCAATTACCTCGATGTGTTGATGGGCACGGGATTGTAAGGGCCGTCCGGCGACTGCGTGCTCGCCGATTTGCCGCCGTACCACTCGTCGTCGTAATTCTTCGACAACGAGTAATCCGGCGGCAGAGCGCAACCGATTGCCGTCAGACACGGCAGAGCCTTGCCGAAGAGTTCGGGATCGTAGTCCATTTTCGACAGTGACTCGAAAATGTTGCTGAAGAGAACCATGGTCAGGCGCTTTTCCTCGTCGCTCGAGGCGCCGTAAGCTCCTTGACCTCCCGTCGATCCGTAGTATTTCGCGCAGCGCTCGTAATGCAGTGTCAATAGCTGAGGAAATTAATCAACGATAGAATCCACGAAATAGCAACCAAAGATCCATATCTCTTAGTTATTTTACCCTCAAAGCCACAGTCGTGTACTCGGATAGTTTGGAAACGTCGACGGTGAGTTTGCGCAGAAGTTTCAGCAGCATGTTCGGCTGCATCTGACTGTAAAAAAGAAACGGAGGGTCTTTGGTTATAATTTGATAAACCCGAAAAAATGTGGCCGGGAAAAAAAATCGTCAGGATGTCTTCTTCTACGGCTTTTCCCTTGAATTACAATTATTAGTCGGTATACAATTATATTAATTAATTCCCAATAATTAATTTTCTCTGACTGAACTGACCTGGTAAGGGCTACGAGAAAGTCGGAAACGGCTTCACGCTGTCCCTTCGTCAACATTCGATTTTTACTTAGCCGATAGACCGTGTGCAGAGTCGCGTCCAAGAGACTCGCGTAGTTGTCAGCTTCGTTGTAGAATTTCGAGTGTTGAATTAACAGCGGAAGAATGCTGACGCCGATGTATCTGTTCATTGCCAAAGCCATGTCGGATTCGTATCCGTCGTTCTGAAGACGAATAAGAAATTAGCCGATTTTTTAACTTTAGCTCCAGATCTGGTTTTTTTAAAACTATCACTGATATTTATACCCTATCGAGCATAGTCGCTGCTCGCAAATCCGGCAGAAAAGCTTCTTCCAGTAGCTTGAAGAACAGCTCTTGCGTTTCGATGCCGTAAACACGTTCGAGGAAAAGAACGATGCTCTGCTTGTGTCCGGGTATCAAACCGGAAGGCGTGTCGCTCTTGGGTCTTTCCTGTCCGGCAGCCGGATTCAGAAGAGTGAAGCGCAGAGACAGAACACCCTGAAGATCGTCCAACGGCACCAATGATCGCAGGATGGCTCTCGCTCTGAGAGATTCATTTTTTCCTAAAAAAATTCAACAGCTACATGAGGACGCGAATGGCACATATTCCATTCAAAAGGGTCGAAAGATAAGATGGACAGGCCGAAGCTACCGCAACGACGTCAAGCGAAAGTATCGTAGTCTAATCTTGAACAGCAATTATTTTTTGGGTCGACGTACAAGGATTCTGTGGAGCATCCAATATCAACCTGGTACTAATCAAATATTTACAATGTCAAATTTCTTCAGTGAATTTGTATAATCTTGCTAGCGTACGCTTTTTTTTTATTTACTTCTCAAATGCTGTTTCGCCTTTGCCGTTTCAAACGTTTCATCCACGCACGCTTCGTCCGTAGGTTACGTGCAAATCATGCCAATACATCACGTTTTAACATTTCGGTTTTCGGGAGGATAAAATTAATTAAAAAAAAAATCTGTGACGATTCTACCACGAAGATGGAGAGAAAAAATGTTAAGGAATATTACCTTGTTCGATAACCGAGGAATCCGGTGCGCATCGACCCAAAAGATCGACCAGCGTGCAGTAAAAATTGAGCTTCGCCGCGCCGGTATCGATGTAATCTTCGTCGTCGTCGGATTCCGGCAACGGGTGCTCGAAGTCCTCCACCACGTTATTTCCGTCGATCTCGTCGTGTACCTGTTTAAATAGCTGAATTGATGAACTATTAGTGCGACGTTTCTAACATGCATGGATGGGTGTGACAGACCCCACTATAACGTTCGTTCCGGGGGAAAACGTAAATCACGATTACTCCGATTTAGTAAAATACAAACCGATTCCCAACTCGAACTAGATTTTTGGCAACGCACGAGAAACTTTACGAAATTTCTACACTCAACTATAACGAATCTGTATCTCGTTTTTCTTTGTATTTAAAAAATGTGTACTCGTATTTCGTGCACCATGCGTTGAATTGTCGTTCGATTTAAACAATTACTCAAAGTAGTCACAGAGAACTGAAACAACATTTAAAAAAAAAACGGGAAAACCAGTCGCGTGCTTTATTGGAGAAACTCGTACGTGTACAACGGAAGCACGAAAAGAATAGAAAAACAAATCATATTTACTTTCGGTACTTTGTTCGCGAGACCTATTTGTCAGGAACTTATGAAATTCGCGAATTTTTACCTACTTACATTCTCGGGGCTGACTTACTTTACGGCGATCGGCGATGCGTTCCGACATCGTGTTCGCGTCCATTATCGCGCGAAGAAGACCCTCGCCCTCACCGCGGAGAGCTGGACCGAGACACTCGGGTCGTCTGATTAGCAATCGAATAACCAGATTCGCGTTCTCCTCGACGCTTTCACCTGAGAAATTACAATCATTGGTTTACAGCTCAATCCGTTGTGAGCCTCTTCTGTGATTCTACGCAACTGATAGAGACCGAGAAGAAATGAGTTGGAAGAATTCACATTTTAATCGGGATAACTCATTACCCAGGCAAAAATTGATCGAGCCAATATTCCCGCTGATTGTTCTTTCAACTCATCTCTCTTCATTATCGGCTTTAACCTTAGCTATGTCATCTAATTATTATCGTTATCCTGAAAATGTATCTTCCAATGAGTCGAACTGACCATTGACCCAAACGCAGAAGCGAAGAAAGTCGAGATAACGTTCGCCCTCCACGGGATCCCATCCAAGATCCGGATATCCTTTCTCAACGAGCTCGGAGTTCGACTGCAATCCGCAACGGGACAGATAGACGGCAATTTTCTCGAGATAATGCTCTCTCAGTGCGAGGGCAAGCTCGGTATTTTCCATCAAGGACGAGTAAGCAACGTCGAGCGGCGTCGATCCTCTCAACGATGGTCTCGAGAGCAAAATATTGCTGTTCTCCAGAAGAAAGTCGAAGTGATCGAACATGGCTTTCTGATTTTGTCTCGACGTGCGACAGAAGTAGCACAGAAATCTGCAGCAAGCCACGACCATCTCGTGCGACGTGTCCTTCTCCTTCGACGAAGCTTCGCCGCCCTCCGTGACTTGGGACTGCGCTTGAGCGTCCGACTGGGCCTGAGCTCGACGTCCGAGAGTGTTCATCATAATCGCCATCACGTTCTCGTGAATCCTCAACACTCTTATCAAATCCGGATGCTGGAAGAACGTGTGATTGTTGACCAGCTTCCACAGCCTCTCGCGCACGAGTTCTTCCTCCTCTTGGGACATTTGCACGGGCAGCAACGCCCGAATCTGACTGAGTCCGACCCACATCTGCGCAACGTCCTCTTTCGTTTTGCTGTTGGTCACGTAAGTCTTCTCGAGGGCCCTTATCAACTCGCCAACCGTGTCGTACTGACGCACCAGAAGGCTGAACATCTCGCGAACCAGTTTCGGCGTCTCGATCTGACTCTCCTCGGCCCATCTCACTATCGTCGATATCAGCACCTTCCGAAAGACCTCTGCAAGCAGTAAATCATTTTTGAGCACGTGCGAGTGGTTTTTAACACGAAGAGCAAATTACTATCGTCGAAGAGTAGCGGAAAAAAATCCCAGATCGATTTTTGTTTGATTATAAACAAATCTGGAATCTGAAGAAAGGTATAAATTACCCTCTGGTGTTTTCTTCTTTTCGGGCTCGGGTTCTGGTTTCGCTTCTTCCTCGAACTCCTTCACGGCGTTGATGAAATTGAACAGTCGCTTCATCGCTCCGGGTTTTTCGATCTCGATGACCTCGTTCGCCGCCTCGGCGGCTTCTTGCAGAGCGTGCAAGGACACGTAGGACATCAGATCGCCGTGGAATTCGTTCATCTTCGTTATGAGATCCTCGCCGCAGGGTATGTTGTCGGGATCGTCGTCTTCCAGGTTCTTGAAGCTCAATATCGCGTTCATCTGCTCGCGCGGTGGGCAACGGAATTCTCGAGTCTTCTTCGCCGCCACGGCCGACGGCAGGTCCGATTGCTTTATCTCGATGTAACGACGCAACTGATCGGCCTGAAGATCACCGACGAAGTCGTGACTGAACGCTATTATCGACTCGACCCGATGACGCAGCTGAATGTCGTTGAGGTGATGGAGCAGATAGCACATCTGCAACTTTGCACCCTCCGCCATTTTCATGTGAAGCAAACCCTTCTTGTGCTCGTCTTTTCCCTCTGTTGAAAATTCAATCATCAATTGATATTCAAAAAACAGTACCTTTCGATAAATAATTTATGATATTAGAAAACAAATACATTTTTTTATAAGAATAATTGAAAAATCATCAATAAGCCGTTCTGGGCGAAGTTACCTTTATCAAAAGTCGGATCCCAAGTCTCGGGATTAATCATGATGAGCAATTTGAAGATATCTTCGTTTCTTAGCATTCCGACTAAAAGCAATCGATCTACAAGCTTGATAAGCGGCCTGAAAAATCAAACGGTATATATTTAGAAGAAAAAAATTAATTTTCTTTTTCGAACCTCTTTTATCAGCGTCGCGAATTGTTTTTTTCGTTATTTTTGTTTTTTGTAAATGATCGGCTCAAAGCTGTCGATAATGCAGAGCATCGGTAGAGTTATAGATAATTCTTTTTTGCTTTTTCGATATCGCAGAACATACAGAAACAGATTTTCGTTGCTTCCTCCGATCGGATCGCGATTGTGAACTTGATTGACTTCGACGGCCTCGTTCAGGGCCATCATGACGTAGTCGCGGACGATATCCAGCGGAAAGTACGGACTGTAGAGGCTCCGGATGTTTTCGATGTTTTGATTCTCACTGGAAGAAAGATCACTTGATGCCGACTGATTAGTTTTGGGGGTTCACGTCTACTTTGGATAGTAAAAAAAAAACGAGAGAAGGAAAACCATGCGACTTACTTTATGTCGGTCATTTTCATTTGCGGACGAACCGATTCGGTTTCCAAAAATCTCAGACTGTGTCTCATCTCCACGTCCTCGTACAGATCTCTTAACTCTTGGCCTGAGAAAATATTTTCATCGATAAACGCTCGAATGGCGAGAAAAGGAAGGATTTCTGGTTTTTGTGGGGACTGAGAAAATTTTACCTAGAGGAATAATGTATTCGTTGGTGCAAACTTCCATGGTCGTGGCGTGAGATTCGAGATGCAGCGCGATTAGAAGATCGTAAAAACCTTGACGAAGCGGCCCGGACATGTACTCGGCGCGTATGGCGTAGAGCAACTGTTTCTGGTCGACGTGAAGACAGAGAGCGTGAGCTGCGCGATAATTCGATTGGTAACACAGAGCCGCGTACAGTGTCAACGTGTGGGCGTGGAAACTGCAAAAAAATAATGGAATATTAAGGATCTTTGCTTCTGTGGGTCGGGACGATATTTGGAAGAATCTTAAAGGTGGGGAGGCATAAAAAATTCGAACACTTTTCATCTCATCGAGAAGTGTTCGCAATTCTCTCCCATTCTTTCGCAATCTTAAGTGGTATCGGACTCTATGAGCTACCTTAACGCTTACTGAAGCGCAGAAAGAAAGGTAAAAATTTCATAAAAAGGAGGAAACACTCGCCTCAAGAGCTTGTCCATTTCGATGAGCTCGAGGATGTCGATGCACCTGTCCTCCTCGGGTATGTGAAGTGCGAGCATCGATATAGCGTCCTCGCAGAGCATCGACCAGCCGCGAATGTCCGATAGCTTGAGAGCGTGAACTTGAAGCGATTGATTGGGCACTCGGGCCCATTGATGGGGCTTCAAGCATTGAACCTTCAGTCTCGGTGGAAACTGCGGTATGACGTGACGTTCCGAATTCTGGAGTACCGCAGCGGAGAGCGGAAGTGTGGTGGACGTGCGACCGAGCTCGATTTGCAGGATCTCCTTGCTCGTCGCCTCGACGAATATCGCCGGAAAGAGCTTCGTGTCCGGCTCCATTTTGAACTTGTGACTGGTTTCTTTGCCCTCGCAGGTGAACGACATCCAACCCGTCGCCGTGTCGACGAAACAACCGACGAACATTCCCTGCGAGGCTCCTTTGCCCGAAGCGTCCGCGGTCACCTCGTTGTAGAGCTCGTCGGCTCGGACCATGTAACAGCTTTGTCTGTCGACCCTTTTAACGGAGATTGATACAGAATGAACGAAATTGTAGCATTGAAAAAATTAAGAATCATTATATCTTTTTTTTGTTTCAAGGGAACGTGGGCGTTTTTTTGGACTCACTGCTCAACGGGACGATCGTAGTCGTCGACGATGATGACGGAGGCTTTTCGAACGCGGGAAGGATTGAAGTCCTTCGTGTGCTGATGGTACTGAGATGTGACCCAACCAACGTAAACGTGAGTCGGATCTTGTCCCGGAAATACTCGTACCCCGTAGAAATATTCGTTCATGAGCTTGAGACAATCGGGATCGAATATCTCGTTTCCGATAGCCTCGACTCCGGTGCCTGTTAGATTGACGGACATTGCCTTTGGAGCGTTTCTCTCTGGTATCTGAGGCGGGATCACTTTGAGATCGTTCTGCGAAAATGACGAGAAAGAAATTGAGAATGAAACCATTTATCTGAAGATTTAGAGGATTTTTAGAATCCCAAAAATCTCGAATGAATATTTTTTCACGGCAACGAAGCTTTTTGATGAGGAAGCAGAAATGTATCAATTTAAGATTTTGCCTACCGTCGATACGCGCACTTGAGGTGGCCTCGATGATAGCCTTCCGAGGGACTTATCGTTGTCCGACATGTCCGAACGCATTTGCGGCTCGGGCGTTTTGGCTTTCGTATCCGGTGACTTAGCTTTCCGCGAAAAGAATCTGTAATTTGTGGGAAAAAGAAAGGAAAATCGTACATTTAGTTGGCATCGATTGTACTGATTGTCGCAAATGTATGAATGAAATGCTCTTTGCCCGGTTCTGAGGCGCACTTTTTTGATGATGACTTCACGTACGGGAAGTGAACAACGAGCTGCACTCCTGATTCTTATCACTCGAACACTAAATAATAAATACTTTTTATACAAATTTTTTAACAATACCAAAACTATCCTAAATTCCGATTTCTTCGTCGACGTAGGAAAAAAAATGACAAAAACAAAAATTGCCGGTACAGCCGCGCAAAGAAAAAACGACGGTGATAAAAAGAAAATCCTCGTACGTGAAGACTTGCGAAGCAAAGATCGAAAAAAACTGTATAATGTCATTGCGAAGAGATTTTCATTAACGAACAACTTACGGCACGTCCTCCATCTCTTTGCTAAGCTTGCTACCAAAATAGAATTCTAGTAGTTATTATCGATCGGCGATCGGTAGTTAGCTGAGAGCTATCGACGACGGGAAACGACAAAATTGCTTAAAGACTCACCGAAAGGGAGATCTGCCGCGTTTCTTCTTGTCGTCCTTCAAGTCGCCGTTCATTTCGCCGTAACCGTTCATTTCGGCTTCGCTCGTCGCGTGATCGAGAGCACCCGCGTTCGAGCCGTAGAGCGAATTCTTTCGCGGTGGCCTTGACGGTCTGTTTCTCTGCATCGGCAACGGCGACTCCTTCATCATATCCGCATCCTCCACCGCGTCCTCCGAGTAATTTCTCTGAAGGCCTGCAATTTTTCGGGTCAAAAACAGATTGTTTTTTTCAAATAAGTTCCAATTTTTTTGTAAAAATCATCGATCTCATTACCTTTGATATCGCTCATGCTGAAACCGGCCTTCGTGATCTGTTCCATCTGAGGCGACGGTGCCGTATGAAGATTCGCCTCCATCTGCTCGGCCATGAGTCTGTTCTGGCGCATTTTTATTTCCTGCCATCGGCGCATCTTTTCGTTCTCCGAAACGAAACTCGATTGGCATATAACCGGCAGGGAGAGACGCAAAAATTCCCAATTGGCTTTCTCCATCGTCTCGAATGTATTGTGCGATATTTTGAGACAGGGCGGTGTGTCCGAGCCGGCTGGAATTCGCGCTACGTCGATTCTCGTGTCTGCCATGTCGTCGGTGTTCTCGAACATCGGCTGGTCTTTCGTGTACCAAAAGGTCACGTGACGATTCATGTTTCTGCAAGGACAAATTTGGAATTACAAAAATGTTGAAAAAACTTCAATCACATTGTTACCGATGTTGCAACGAATTTCATGCTCGAAGTTCGATTCTTACACGCAGAACGGTTCGTAGCCTTCTTGAAGACCGCAAGTTGTGAAATACTGCAGCGTGTTCACGTCCTGGCCGAAGGTCAATTTAGCTTTTTGTCCAACTCCGAGCGTGAACGCCGGCACGAAAGACTCGCCCTGAACGTCGGCGAAGGAAGTTTCGCCGCCGAGAGCGTCCATGAGAAGTTCGCCGTTCAGTGAGAAACCTACGATTGCAAATTTCTTTAAATCCGCGCGCGAGAGCAACAAAAAAGAAACGAATGGAACAAAAATTTCAACGAATGTCCAACTTCCAAACTGAAAAAATGACTTCGAATAATAATTATGTCGATATGTTCGTTATCATATTATTAATAATAATATTCATAATATTATTGCAATATAAAAAAGTAATTATATAATCATGCTATTACTTTTTGCTTTAATAATGATGAAAATTTGTCACCCAAAAGTTGAAATTGGAGATTCGTTCCCTTCACATTAAACATAAGACCAAAGACAATAGCGTAAGCGTATTATTACAATTACAGGAAAAGTCAAATCAGGCGTTCGAGATTATGAAACGTGAAGCAAAATACAGGCACTAATTGGCGCGAATGCCTCAGTAATTAATTTTTTTTTCGGTCGATTGAACAGAAAGAAAATCGGAGTACTCGTCCGATGAAGTAAAATCATGAACAATAGTTTGCGCATGCGTGTATGGGGTGCCGACGAATTTTCGAGGAATCGTTAATAAATGGACCGTGGAAGGACAACAGTATGAGCGATACTCTCGTTTTTCATTTCGAGCGACAAACACGATGAACACAATTTGTGAATGAATTCGTTAGTTCTAAGAGTGAGGAAAGTACGATTTTTTCAAATTAATACTGCCGATTTTACGTCGAGTAGTAAACACATTTTTTGCGGAGGTAAATTGGGGCCACCCTTGGATTTTAGTGTGATTAGTACAACTATATGTTGTGATAGCACTGTTTTTTGTTTACTAACAGTTCAATACCGAGTAGAATACTGGATACCAAAGACAGTAAATGTGTGATTTCGTCTATCAAATCACACCTTCGATACACGATGACAAATGCATTTTTGTTTGCAATGCTTTTTTTTTAAATTTATTTATACTTTTTCCGTAAGCTGCGGAAAAAGCACGATTGTCAACAAGATCGTGGCAACGTGTGTGCATTTTTTTAGCGCCTGACACACGACTCAAAGCTGACATTGCAATTCGTTATGGAAAAGAGCGTGAATGGCTGTAAAAATCCATCACTCCGGTACGTTCGTTATGTCACCTCGATGATTTTATACGCAAACATGAAAGTTATTAGTTACAATCGCCGATGAAAATTTCGTCACCGTTCGAGGGGCCAAATGTAATATGAAAACCAGCTTGAAGTAACATAGGCGAAGAAAAAAAAAATGGAATTTTCCGGTAGATTTATGAGTAATAAATGAGGAATTTCGAGAAACGCCAAATTTTCGGCAAAGTGTGTAACTACAAAAAAAATATGAATACTCTTTCGAATTGTACCTCGTTGATAACAGGAGTTGAAAATCGTTTATTCGCTTCGATAGGAAATCGTGAGGAATTGAATAAAATCAAAGATACGAGAAAATCAATGATAAAGACATAAACAATCGAAAGAAAGATCCTCGTCGATCTGATATCCAGTAATCTATCTCAACAATCAGATTATAGCTTGAAAAAAATGGCAGCCGAAGCGGTGGTTCGCTTAAGGATTCGCGTCTTACTAATTGTTCGGTCAATAAGATCCAGGAAAACCCCGACAACGTCTCCAACCTGCCATTGTTTGCCGAACGTTTCGGCCGTGCTCGAGTATACTTTTTCCTCCTTGAAAGTAAAGATTGCAACAATTCAAAAATTCTTGTCGAACGAGGTGTGTGCTGTCGTGAGTCATTGTTCACCATCGTCGCCGCTTGCGAGCAGCGCGATGAACCCTTCGTTGCTCTTTTGTCTTGGCAACGAAACATTGAGAAAAAAAAAGACCGGTCGATCCGACGAGAAACATAAAGCATCGTCACGAGTGAAAGAAAAAAAAAACTTGCTGAACCTTCCGAAGAATCGATAGTCCGATGTCCCCGGTGACCTTGGAGTTCAATATTAAGCCACATTCCCGAATGAAACTTATTTTTCATTCTTCGAGGAGAGGATGCAAAAGAAAACTCAAATCAACATATAAGTAACATAGAGCGAGACAGAGACAAATAATAACTAAAGAAAAGTCTTCGTGATCGAAGGCGATGAAGAAAAAAAATTGAAAAAAAAAAGGATTATGAATTATAAGAATTAATATTGGACCTCTATCGTCTATTGGGAAATAGGGCTCTTACTGATCGTTCTGTCTGCGACGTCAATGAAACAGCCAACTATGTCGCCCACTTGATACTTATGACCAAAAGACTCGCTGATGCCACCGTGTACTTTGGTCACCTGATTATATTTCATTACGATTTAATATCTCCGACACTTGGATGATTTGAAAAAAAACATTGGAAAAAAAATATCATTTTCACTCGTTGCACTCGACGCATCGCGTCGAATATAAACCTTTCTTGGACCCCTCTTCGCACTATTTATCCTCAATAATGAATTATTCCAAATGAATGAGTAAACATAGATATTATTGTTCAATTACAATCGACCCGAGTTCACAGCTCAACCCCGACGGTCGCGTAAAAAATGTTGACTAAGATTTGCCAAAGCGGGTCCCAAATAAGTGGAATATCTGCAACCAGTAGAAGTCTTATCCGTTGAATAGAAACATTCAAAAAGTTGATTGGAAAAAAAAATTTCAAAATTTTATCCGCACGTAAACCCAACAATTTTTAGTTAATGAAGGTAAATTGTTGATAAATTTTTATTTCGCGAGATCTGGTCCGCGGATAGAAATTGTATGTGATTTGGCAAAGAGTTTCACTTTTTTTTTAGTGCAAAGCGCTATTTTCGGGTTTTATCCCAAACAGCATCAACTGGACGGGGACGATGTGAATTCGGGTCGCGCTACGCCGAAAAGATTGACGTCAGAATGATCAATTGCAATCGCGTTAGTGAGCTTGAACGACCTACATTGTAACCGTCGAAAGCCCACGTGTTCTCGTCGCTGCCGAGCATACTTCCGGGCATGCAGTCGGCCTTGGCCCAGCCGACTCTCATTGGACCGGCTGTTAGTACTTCGAACTCGAAGTACCACTTTCCGCCGCTCACGGCGTAATGCTTTTCCACCCTGTACGTTCGGAAGTACAGCTGCCTCAGTCTGCTCGCCTCCAATAACAATGCTGCGAAAAATCGTTAGGTAAACATTTCGTGTGTCGTTTTACGGCTGACTAACGACTTGCGATTATGCATTTTCATTATCACGAGAGTGCATCTCGCAAAGTACAAAAAAAAAAAGACCGGCAAGGCAATGAAGGAGAAAATGTACCCTCGTGTTGTTCTCCGGTTGGTGAATCAAGCATGAATCCGTAAACCAACAGAGTTCTGACGGTTTCACTCGCGGTATCTCTGTTCGCCTTTTTGATGGCCTCGTCGACTTTGGCATAAGGGACTAGATGGGGACTTCTTCGCATCTCCGAGTCTTCGTTGAGCCCGTAGGTCCAGCCCTGGCTTATTCTTTCCTTGGCCCAAAGATTGTGCGTGTTCTCGGCTAGTTGATCGACGAGCTCCTCCATTTTGATGGTCAAAGTGATGGCGCTGAGATCGAGGGGCGCGGGCTTGTAGCCGCTGCTTTGCAAGAACGGCTCGTTCGGTAGTCGGAGAGTCTTGATTCGCGACGGCGGCGTCGCGGTTGTGATGTAATAACCGAGCGCAACGATTGTCTTGAGCGTTTGCACCGCCAATTGGGTGTCGTAGCGCTTCTCGGCCTCGGGAAGCCTCTCGAACTGCACAATGCACGGATGAATTTTTCTCAAATCGTCGCGCTGCGGTCCGTAGATCCATCCGGCCTCGATCTTGTTCATGGCCCACATTTCGTGGATGTTCTGAGCGAGATTGTCGAGCTTCTTCTCGACGTTCGCGGGCAAGTTGACCATCGACGTGTCGACCGGGGCGGGAACGAACGCCGTGTCGTCCTCGACCGACCACGGGCCGGCGAGCACCACTTTGTTCATGTTGCCGAAGTAGAAGCAAGGATCCAACGAGAGTATCTGCTGCGGCAGAAGACTCTCCACCAGCGGTGAAAATTCCTCGGGCGGTTGAAACTTCAGCCTGCCGTGGTCGCCGCCCAGAAGAAAGCGACACGATAGCTTCGACGAGCAACTTATCACCGGGAAAAACATTCCGTCCAGGTTGAAATTGCGGAAAGAGCCTGCGGGCGAAATTCCATTACTTGTTTCACTTCGCTTCAACATTTTCCAAATTTTATTGATGATACACAGAGCCCAAAAATCATGGCAAGCAAGAACGAAATATTTAAAAATCCAATCGAAAAAATTATGGGAATGGATAAAATCTAAAAAAGGACATCAAACGTCGAATATCGTACCTGATATGTGCGCACCGTTGAAGGCGAACGTTATTATCGGTACCGTGAGATCGAGGGCGCATCCAATGACGTCACCTTTTCGTATGTAAGGCTCGGTAGCGTCGTGCATAACTTGAGTCTTTCTTCCGCCGGTCCAGAGATAAGCGCCGTCGAAACCGAAAGAGTAGAGATCGTCTCCGACACCGTTGCCACCCCATTTTTCACCACCACCTGGATATGGCACGTATCTGCGTTTAAAGTAGAAATTTATGTACAAAGACGAGGGTAAACTTAGCGATTTTTTTCGTTCACTCCGATAAAAATCAGTAAAAAATATTTGCATAAAAAAAAAGATTTTATTCATAGATTAGGACTTTCGGACAACTCACCCCGATGTATTGGCCCAGCCGATTCTAAGATGCGGCATCATGTGTGTAGTTTTTTCTATGTGATCGACCGTGACCTCGAAGTACCATTTCTGATAGACCGCCGAGCCCTCGACTCGTCCCACGAATATGTTCGGCCTCACGCTGGCAACGTGATCCACCAATTGCGTTTGCAGCAACAGATTCTTTCCCGGCAGTAAGAAATCGCAAATGTTGTTCTGCGACGACCGTACGGCGACGCCGTTACCGACGCAAAGCGAGCACAAGACGTCCAGAACTTTCGGATCGCGGCCGTGCTTCTCGAGAAGCGATATTATTACTTTTATATGCTCGTCCTAGAACGAAAAGTATTCCAAATGCTTTATAATTATCAATCGACAAACCGAAAAAAAATTATGAAGTGGGGCAACCACGGAGAAAAAAATCGAAAATTGCCGAAACTGTATTCGTGCAATTTTGGAAAGCTTTTTGTCCTCAACGCACCCTCATCATATTCAAGGCTTCCGGCGAGTCGATGAGGACACAATGAAGTACGTCCAACATTCCGGTTCCCTCGCTCGACGCTTGAGAGCCCAATCTGCTGAATAGCCAATTGAGCCGATTGCTGTTGGCGAATTGGGCGCAGTTGGTGTGATTTCCCTTGATAATGGCTGCGAGAAGTTGGTAAAGATAGCCAGATATTTGATCCCAGGCCTGACCGCTCTCGTCGCCGGACAGCGCGACGAGAAAACCCTGAGAGGTGATCACGTTGATCTTGTCGATCGCTTCCAAGATCAGATTCAGTATTCCTTCCTCTTGAAACAAATCCTGACGGTTTCTCAGAGCTCGGAATTTGTTTTGTTTCTCTTCGTGCTCTGAAAGACATTTTTTATGCCAATTAATAACGAAATCTATCGTTCGATAGAGTCATTATTTTTCGCGTTGCAATTCTCACCCATGTCGTCCTCGGGTTGGGCGAAGTAATTGATCAGATCCTCGAGACACATCACCATTTCATTGAGATTTACGTTTTGAAAGAACATCGACGCCCTCTTGTCGACCTGCAGCGTTTCTAGGCCTCTAAAAACATTCGGTTATTTCGTTCGTTACGTTCATTGGTGGAATCTTTTTGAAGCTCTTTTTTCTTTCTGATTCGTCTACAACATCGAGAGTTTCCAGACGATACCTACGTGATGAATTGAGTGAAGAGACTACTGCATTTTCTGATCACCCGAGCGGTGCGAGATTCTTCCTCTTGGGAACGCGAGAAATCGAGACCGTCGTCCATTTTTCCCTCCTCGTGAAGAACCGCCTGCTTCTCCTCCACTTTGCCGACGCCTTTTTTCTTCGTCTCGTACGACTGTCAATGAAATGTTAATTGTTTAGAAAAATGTTTGGAAAATATATTTTTATTTAATGGAAAAAGGTTACCTTGTAAGAAACCCAAAGGGAGGAATTGCAGTGCTGCATGATGACGGTCGTGTCGCCGTATTTGATTATAGGCTTGCCAATCACTTCGAGATCCTTGTCCTCGATTTTTTGATCGTTTTTTGAAGTTTTTATGTCGTTCTTCTCCTGACGAAGCCAGAAGGTCGAGATCTCGGTAGTTGCTTCGTTTCTGTTGATAATAAATAAAAAATCATTTTTAGCGCATGGCAGACATTGCAAGGTTTGTTAGCGATGAAAATAGTGAAAAATAAGAAAATTATTCACCTATCGACCAGGTAGAGTTCGTTATTTTCCTTCACGCCAAGATAACGACCGGTAGTCAAGTGTCTGATTCGCATGGGGTGAAGCCAATTTATGAATCCTCCCGCCCACTTTGTCCTGGCCAATTCCAATCGCCACAGAGATCGGGCCTGACTCATTACGCTTCCTCCCTCGTAGACCACCATGCTGAACGTCGATATTGAAAATACGACAATCAATTCATCAATAACCAATTCACCCTCCAATCGCTCTCGCATTCGATCGCTGCTTTTTTATTAATTTTTTCATAGCAATTCGTTTTTCTATTTTGACGCAGTCCTTTTCGAACAGACCGGTTAAGCGTGAGATTCGCACAAAATATCGAACACTCGATGGAATAAAAATCTGAAAAAAATAAGGAATCCGGAAGGTGCTACAAAGATTGATTTTGCATGTCAATAGTTTCAAAATTTTATTAACAGAGGATGAAAAAATACGTTTTTGTATTATTTTTATGCAAAATCAATCGTTTCAGCACCTTCTCTATTTTTTTAGATTTTTATCCTATCGGGTGTTTGAAATTCTCCTTAAATCCCCCGTTTGGCCGAACTGTGCCGAGTTCTCGTTGCAAATTAACGCATCACCAGTGTAATCCCAGCGGTCTCGTGAGCGTTGATTATTCATCATCGACTCACTTTTGTTCGGGCGATGTGCTCCACGAGGGTGGTACGGTGAGACACTCGTCGCCGCCGTGAAAGAATCTCAACACGTCGCCACCGAAAACGTAGCCCACGTACTTCATTCGACTTATGCCGGTTCCGTAGGGTTGAACCGACCAGTGCGTTACGTGAAACGAGGCGTTCACGACCGATAGATCGTTCTCCTTCGCCGTGTGCTGTTAAAATTCGACGACACGACTATCAAACTTTCTTTCGGGCCATTGTGAAAAATAGACTATCACGATGGAGAGAATTTTCGATCGAATCGTTGCAATGTTAAGAAACGGAGCTTTACCAAGTATCGTTCCGTCGCGACGGAGACGAGAATGAGGTCATCGCCGACTCGTACTTTCTCACCTTCGGATCTCTGTTTCGAGGCCGGATGCACAGTCCACCAACACGCCTCCCCTATAAATTAAATTTTTTTTTTTACACTGCTTATAAAAAAAATTTTTGCAAAGGATAAATAAATAAAAATCTTTCGAGGTCTCCCCTGCCAATTAATTTTTTTCTGCATTGCTCGCAAAGGAATTATAACGAAGAATAGATAAAGAAGAATCTTTTGAAGTCTCCCTCGCTATTCAACCTCTGTGAATGGAAAGAGCTGTTTGCTCTCCGGACGAAAAGGAAACTCTACCTTGAGAGTGTTGTTGCAGACCTACGTCGAATGCCAATTTGTCGTTGGAAGAACTCGTGGACAAACACGCGAGATACTGAAAGAAGCAGAATCGTATCGATTACTCCGTTTCGAGGGGGGGGGGGGGGACAAAAAAACTATTCGCTGTTAATTCTTCCACCGTATTTACCATGTCGCTGTTGAGATGCCTGAGAAGAATGGCATTGCCGTACAACAAAGTTCTGTGACCCGATCCTGTGCCCTTGCCCTACAATTCATCTCCCGTCAGAATTTCTTTACACAACACGTCGATTGATTAATAAAAAAAAGAAGAAGAGTGACAAGAAAATATATTATAAAGATATAAAACAAATTTTGTTGAGTTGCAGTCACTGAGTTTTCGATGGAGCTCGAAGAAAATTACGATATTTGACAAAACGATTCCATTACCTGTTCGCGCTTGAGGGGGTGCATACTTTTTTTTTTCTACGACTCGATTAAATGTTACGACGTTGCGGATACGTTCGTGTGCACCCCCTCAAGCTTGGTATTGAAAAAAAAATTGCGATTTCCATTAGTTTACTGATAAGAGAAGGCCATAATAACAACTCGTTAATATTCATCGATGAAATAAGATTCACGAAAGCGTAAAAAGCAGTTTTTTTTTTTTTTTTCGATACGTCGTCAATCGATTCGTTTGTTTATTAAAAACGCTATGATCTTTCAACGAGATTGTTAGCACTACGATACGAATGCATAAGGGACTGCGTACTGTTAACACAAATTTCGAAACATGTCGGCGATTGACCCTGAAATTTTTATAACAACTCGTCGCAGTCCAAAAAAAAGGAATATTTAAATAAAAAAATTGTATTAAAAGATACAATATTGAAGTTAAATGTTTTTAAAAATTTGGCTTCTTATTATTATTATTATTAATTTTAATTCCAATTTAATTAATTGTCGTCGTAAAAATTTCGAGGGGTCAATCGTCGATGTCATGAACACTCAGACGAGACGGCAAGTGAGTACAGAAGCAGGAACAATCAAGGAATCCGATAAACATGCGTAACATAGTACTTACTAGGGTTTCTTGCTGCTGCAAATGAAAAAGAAGAAAAAAACAAAACGATAAAATTTGTTTAACGAATTAATAACGGAAGATGGACATATAAATTTTGGTGATACAGAGGATTAAATGGTTAACGAACAATGTGACGAGAGTGCGGGGGCCGCAAGAAACAATTCCGGTACACCGAACAAGGGTCAAAGGGTGCGGCATTGGTGGGGTGAGAGGCTTTGGGGGGAGAGTTTGTACATTTGTGTTCGTCCTGTCGACTTATTCATGATGACACAGACACATGCGACGGTCTGGACAAGGGGAAACGTTTAGAAGATGCATTTAGAAGAGCTCGCGCCTTCTTTCAAATATGAAATTGTCAATTTTTTTTTATTTTTTTGTAATTTCTAAACGATTTATTCAATTATTTCCGATACTATGGTATAATTTCTTTTTTTTTTCTAAGTGCATCAACCTCAAGGCTCGGTCAATGCTGGAAAAATTGGGTCAGGGGGTTGGGGGGCCGGATGAGGATAAACAGCAAGTGTTTTAATCACGTTAAACGTTCATCCGACACAGCAGGAAACAACGATTTATGGCCGACTCCTATATGCTTCAAAAGAACTGTATTTATTGTCCTCTTCGAAATTTCGACATCGTGACAAACGTACACGAAGGTATATCTTTCTCTCGGTAGTCGATTGCGTTATATCATTTTTATTTGTTTTTCGCGTCGAAGGTAATTCAATTTGTATACATTACCGTCTCCGAACCTGCTGCCGTCACCAGCTCCTGTAACGCTCTCACCGATAGGGCTTGCTCTATAACGAAAACGCATTGCGAAAGGTCCGGAGGGATGTTCTGAGAATTAAAAGATAAATACATTTTTTAACAGTCGATCGGCGATTAAAAAAATGTGACTTTCGGTAACGAATTGAAGATAAAAATGTCTTTCTTCCGGTAACCGGCCAGGATTACCAAAAAAAATCGGTACTTCCGGTAACATAATCGAGGAAAAAAATTGTTACTTTCGGTAACTGAGAAGTGAAACTAACTTCCGAAGGCAAAATTGACTCCAAGAAAAAAAAGATGTCACTTCCGGTTGGCTTTATTTTCGAATAGCGCGGATTAATTAAAAATTAAAGGAACTTACCTTGTCGGCTATGTTTTCGAGAAAGCAGTGACGATTACCGAACCCTTCGGCTGCCAGACATACTCTTTCCCCGGTGGCTGTGCAGGACAAACACACCATGTCCTCCTACAATTTTCAATAAAGAACAAAAACGCTTGTTTAATAACAAATTCGTTTCATTGGCGTATTTCGGCCGTGAAAGTGCATGGTTTTCATTGGGTCCATTGGGAAATAGGATTGAAGTATATAGGATCGGCGAAACCGGGTAAAACGTCCTCGGGACGTCTCTCTTCTAATCGTTAAGGTTTTCCAAACGTTGGTAGAGGAGAGCGGGGCAAAATGGCATACCGGGGCAAAATGGTACGAATGGTCAAATAAAGTCCCCCGAATCATAGAATCAGAGCAAAATGGGACAAGAGAAAGTCCCATCAAAGTAGATTTTTTTCCTGTCCCATTTTACCCTAATACCATTCTGTCCTGGTCCCATTGTGCGTGAATACCATTTTGCCCCGGTATGCCGTTTTGCCCCGCTCTCCCCTATTATTAGTTGGAAATTAAAAAAAAAAAATGATACGTATTGCGGAAAATTCCCAAATTATTTTCATAACAGGAAAACGCTGTATGGCCCGGTAATTTGTTGGTAATTTTTTTTATTTCAGTGATTTGTTGATAACATTTTGGA
The DNA here is from genome assembly GCA_963924025.1 of Ischnus inquisitorius. Taxonomy (NCBI): domain Eukaryota; kingdom Metazoa; phylum Arthropoda; class Insecta; order Hymenoptera; family Ichneumonidae; genus Ischnus; species Ischnus inquisitorius. Next base: position 5,194,821 of record OZ001251.1, on the reverse strand, counting down.
TTTTTTCTTATGAAAAATCAATCCGTTCAGCGAGTTTCATATGCCTGATTTTCTTCAGATTTTTATCCCATCGAAGTGTTCCCCATTCTCGCCCATTCCTCTCGCGAATGCGGCTTGAAAGCCCGCGAAGCGATTGCCCTAAGTTTTACAATGACGCTGTTCGCGGGGAAAGACAAGTGCGGGCAGAATATGATCCGGGCCAAACGCACCGACGTCCGGTGTGTGTCGGGGTGGAGACCTCGTGTGCCAAAACCAATTTGGCCGGGCTCGAGATACGCGGACTCGTGTAGGTGCATCGTTACACCGGTCGGGAAATAAACGCCACGCTCCCGGATTTTCGTGAGCGATCGTCCACGTCGTTTCCGGTACGAGAATATTAATCCGAGCTCGCTTCATTGATTCGCGAGCGACAACGTCGCCACGACTAACAATAGTCATTGTTGCGAGACACAAAAAAAGCACCTTTTTTTATTCGATACTTTTTATTTACTACGTTGAACTACAACTTGACCTTTGGTAATCGATACGATTATTCATACCTCGATGGATTTCACCCTATCGACGGTCAACACGTTGGGAAAACAAAGACTCCGTCGCCGGAGCCCGAGATTCTCAAGGACAACCAATTTTTTATTCTCAAGACTCTATTTTTTTTTTTCAAAATGTCAAGGTTCTCGTCCGAAGCCTTCACCGATCCTCCTTTTTCCGTGCGCGAATCGCGTTGCCCTCGTTTCAGGCATAAGCCACGTGGAAATTTATAATTGATTTTCGTTTAAGCCATCGAAGAAACTCTCGTTTCAAAATTGCCGCATACATTTTTTTCTACTTTTCGAATTATTCGCGATTGCATTAAAAAATTCTAAACGAAAAAAAAATGCAGAATTGACTGATAAAAATATTTTGCCACGGAGAATTGAATTGTGATTCGCTGATTCCCCATGGCCAATGCAATAGCTGTATCGCGTTAAACAACAGATCTTTAGATACAATTAATATGCAACAACATCGTTGTGAATGTATAATGCCGGGGGAAAGGACACATTAGCATAACGATCCCGGGGGCTTAAATTCCAACTTGCACGCGATATCTCGGCGTGATCTGCGTTGACGTCGTTAACGTTACCGACACGCCACGACGGAACGACTCGAAAGCGTGCGAGGCGGTGCCCCGTAACGGATGTGGGAAATTCTAATGCCCGCGAACAGGAGTCGACTCGGCAAAGTGTCGTCCATTCCGGAGCAATTTAGCGATCGTCGAAGTTCGCTCCGCGCAAATCCTGTTACGGATTTCGAAACCGTAGACGGAAATAAAAATTTCCGACGATACGAAGGGGTTGTTCTTTACGGGGGTTGTGTTCAAGGGTGCATTTTAGGTGCTTAACGTGATGTAAAACACAAAACGGCGCAGTCTAAGGGAATGTAATAGGAAAATAGGCGAGCTCGAGTGAGCCTAATTTTTCAAAATTGAAAAAAAAAAAGTCTCAACCCTTTTCTTTCACCCAAAAAACAGTATTCGTGAAACAAAAAATTAAATGCTTGAAACAAGGATAACGATGTTCTTGACTCGTGTTACGATTGATTAAAGAATATATGTACTTGTAATAAGCATATCTGATGGATCAATTCAAACATCAGGTACCTTGATCCAAGAATATTTTATTCTCAGAGTACTTACGGTTGCAGCAAGCATAAATGCTTCGAACAAGTATTTATATTCTCGTCTCGAGCATATTAATTCTTGTAATGGCCACGAGCGTCGTGCCCGTCTCACGATTGGCGATCTCATTAAGATTCCCGAAGACGAGAAATCGTGGTATCTGTATCGAACAATACGCAAGATTGTTGACATCCTCGCGACTCAAACAGTTCGTATTGATGAAAAGTATTTACTGTCGAATCTAGTTTCGGAACACCATAGATTGTACTCCATAGAGCTCTTCCCCAATGACAGTCTTAAACCGAAACACCATCTAATGCTACACTACGGCGCAGTCCTTGGAGACACAGGGCAGTTGTCACGTGTTTCGTGTCTTCGCTTCGAAGGAAAGCATAAGCCCTTTAAACAAGTTTCCCGAGTCAGTTGCAACAACAAAAATTTGCCGTTTACCCTCGCTGTTCGACACAAGTTGAAATTTCGTTACCGTTTGCTATGTGGCAACGGGTTAGAATGAAAATTAGCCACTGGGCCCGGCGACTTGCTTCCTATAGATTCGAATCCCAGCTTCGCCGAATTTTCCAGTACCTTACCCCCGATCTCGATGAGATTCGATCAATAAGCTGGGCAACAATGTCAGGAACACGATATAAAAAAACATGGTGCTCATCGTATCGCTAAAGGCCGAATTTCCGGTTTTCGGAAATATTAAAGCGATTATCGTAGATAATGAAACGAATGAGATATCGTTTTTATTAACACAGTACGATACTATTAGGTTCAACGAGCACTATCATGCGTATGAAGTTATCGACGCAAAAAAATGGGTATTTATGAAATATGAACTGCTGGTTTCGCACGTGCCAACGAATATCCGGGCAGGCTTCGAAGGCCAAACTTGCATAACGTTCCGTCATCAATTATAATAATACAATCTACGTAGTTGTAATGATCGCTTATAACGAAAACAAGACTGATTGGCAATAAACAATCTTGATAATTTTGATTCTTTGTCTATTGAAGTTATTTTCCATCTTTACATCGATGCAGATATATATTGCAATTACATCGACAACTGAAATGTATCTTTATTCCAAATTCAAGCATCAATATTCTTGAATTTACGCAGATGCTTCAATTAAGACTATTTTATTCTTGATTGAGGCATGTATATTCTTGGCGCTATTTTGAGAATAAATGTAGCTCGAAACAAGCATATTAGCATTGCTTCAAGCATACTTTCTTAAGGGTGTACCTTACCCCCGATCTCGATGAGATTCGATCAATAAGCTGGGCAACAATATCAGGAACACGATATAAAAAAACATGGTGCTCATCGTATCGCTAAAGGACGAATTTCCGGTTTTCGGAAATATTAAAGCGATTATCGTAGATAATGAAACGAATGAGATATCGTTTTTATTAACACAGTACGATACTATTAGGTTCAACGAGCACTATCATGCGTTTGAAGTTATCGACGCAAAAAAATGGGTATTTATGAAATATGAACTGCTGGTTTCGCACGTGCCAACGAATATCCGGGCAGGCTTCGAAGGCCAAACTTGCACAACGTTCCGTTATCAATTACAATAATACAATCTACGTAGTTGTAATGATCGCTTATAACGAAAACAAGACCGATAGGCAATAAACAATCTTGATAATTTTGATTCTTTGTCTATTGAAGTTATTTTCCATCTTTACATCGATGCAGATATATATTGCAATTACATCGACAACTGAAATGTATCTTTATTCCAAATTCAAGCATCAATATTCTTGAATTTACGCAGATGCTTCAATTAAGACTATTTTATTCTTGATTGAGGCATGTATATTCTTGGCGCTATTTTGAGAATAAATGTAGCTCGAAACAAGCATATTAGCATTGCTTCAAGCATACTTTTTTAAGGGTGTTCGCTTTTCATTCTTCGGTATCTCGAAAAAACGAATTATCGAAACAAAAACCTCTATTTTATGATTTGTCGGTTTTTTTTTTTCTGAAAATTTGGATTTGTATTTTATTAAACCAAAGATTTGAATTTTCGGTTTGAAAAAAATTGCGATATTGCTTCGGCGAGGCGTTGATGGCTCAACAGATAAATACCGAATGTATGGAAGAAAAAAAGAAAAAGCGCGGATGAATGAACGAGAGAGGTTAATTGTTAAAGGGATCGAAGAGGATTGAGAACGCGAGGGCGCACAGGCCGGGAATGTCCGCGGCGGAGCCTCTACCAATAATCGTCGCGAGTCAAGGATCGAAGCTCGGAATATTCTGACCCGGGTCAAGGACGCGGGCCCGACCGTCGCATTCACTCGAAGCTCGATCCGCGGGAATTTCGTGCAACCGCGAAACATCGTAAATCATGACCGCGAAACAGTGACACAGTCCCGATGGCTTTAAAGGACATTGTATGTGCCAAATGTCTCAATAAACCTCCGACGCGAACTGTGACCTATAAATTCACGTCGACGATGTCTCCGTGTTCGGCGATCTCGAATCCATTGTCGACGGAGTTTAATGAACCGAATTATACGACAAAATATAATGTTCGAAAAATTCAATAATTAATCATATATTTCGAAAAAAAAAATGCTAATTTTTTTTCGAATTTTTTTTCTTTTCGTAAAAATTTGGGAGAGAATGTTTTTTCATAAAAATCAATAAAAACAAAAAATTGTGCGCATTCACCTTAGTCGCCGAAAAGAGCGTGAGTCAAGTTTCTGTGGTTTTAAGAGTCGAGTCAAAATTGGAGCAGTCACCCTCGGATTGCGTGAGATCGTTCGAGAAACCTGCTGATAACGAACGCAGTTGCACGACCTCGGATTCCCTAGAGTAAACTTTTGGCCTTCCACAAAATTAATTGTAAACTGAAAACGACACGCCTCTCTTATTTCGAGTGATAATTAAAATTTGACAATATGAAAGAAAAGGAATGTAAATAATTATTGAATTAAGAGACTAATTATTATGTTCTTTTTAGTACAAACAATTAATAAAAATGAAGAGTGACTTAATGAAAAAATGATAAAGTAATAGAAATGTTAGCTCGATCGGCTGTCGGAAGACTTGAAAAGGTTCTTTCCGTCGGGTCAACGTAGAATTGATATTTTCATCACCGATCGGAGTTGCGTGGACGAGAGCAAACGTCGTCCACGTGTAAGTGTGGAAACGTGGAATCACGTGTCCGGCGCATTGACGCGGAGAATCGGCGAGCGAAGCAACCGAAGAGAAAACTGGGTTGCGCGATTTTCTATGTGCCGGACCGTTCCGTCGTGATATGGCTTACACGGGAATAAATCTGAGGGCGTAGAATCGTTCGGCCGTTTGTGTTCCATTAATGGGACTCTCGCGATGTTATCGCATTCGCCTATTATACCCCGAGCCATGCAGATAATAGATTCTGAAGTGGAATTTCGATTAGGCATTCATCACCTCCACCCGGAATTGGATCGACCTTTGCCCATTTCAACGTCTGGCACCATCCAATCCCTGCTTTGGATGTATTTATACCCGCAATCTAGCGAAATTTCATAAAAAAAAAAAACAAACAAACGCCCAAATAATTATTAATAATTTTTTAGAAATATGTTCGCGTATCAGTCTTATGATTTTGGTCGAAAGGACTATAAACAAGAAATTGCAGCAATGAAAAATTCAAAACGTTTCCCAATGGGATTGAAATCAACAAAAAAGTTATTAACAAATTGGTGAAAAAAATTTGTTTAACAAATTGACCGGCAAACTACATTTTTTTTTTTCAAGAAAATGATTTGTGCATTTTTCTCAATACGTGTGAATTTTTTGCAGTTTTTTTTTTAATACTCCGCTAATCTCACATTTCGTCGAACAAACGGCTCGGATTACCTTAAAGGCTCGAAAGCACGCATAAAATTAATTTTGACTCATTGCACGTCACAGAAAAAATCCGATTGACTAGATTATTCATAGCGATTCCAAAAAAGGATTGAATTGTATGATAAGTTTAGTTCTCGAAAGAGATTGGTCATAGTTAAAACCTCGTCGATGACTGATTTAGATATCGAAGCTCGTCCGATCGCCGTTCGATTGTTTCTTCCATCGATCTTTCCCGTCAAATTTCATTTTTTTCCTTCGTCTCCGGATACGTCAAATTTTCAAGTGAAATCGTAGTAAAAAGAAAAAAAAGTAGTAGTAAAAAAATAAATCCTAGTAAAAACGATTATTCGCAAATAAAAATGGATGATTACGAAAATGAGAGAGACGCGAATGGGTAAATTGAACAATTCACTTTTACATTGTAGTTTAAGAAGAATCGGTTCTATTTTTCGTAACGGAATACCATAAATTCTCAGGGCTTTCGGGGATCAATTCAATCTCGATTAATTTTCTCTTATCCGCGGCAAAGAGAATTCTTCTCGCGTGCATAAACTTCGTCTCGGTTTCGTGACGCGAGAGTTGAGGGAAACTGTTTCGCGTGTCAACGACCCCTTCGGGACGCGTTGCGATCGATGCTAAACGTATTTCGCCAATGATTGGAGCTTTCACTCATCGAGGGACCAAAATACATTGCTGACTTAATTGGTCATTCGCGGGATTTCCATTTCGTTCTTATCGATCTGACCTTTGAGCCGTCGTGACATTTCCGGATTAACGGCTTTGAACTACAAAAAAAAAAAAAATTCGTTCGCTCAGCCCCAAATTTATCGAATGGCGCGCGTGATTCTTCAAGGATTCAATTAATTTCATTCTTCGCATAAATTTGATTTCGAAGAAGTTCACGCACACGAAAAATATACTAAACAAATGTTTTTTTCATCTAAAATTCAAATGAATAATATATTTAAAAATGAAAATTTGCCGATACTGAAAGTTCTGCTTTCAATGAATCACTTCAATTTCGGTGTAAAACTGTATTTAATTTTTAATGACTATTTCACATTGATCTATGAAATATTCCGACATCGCGACGACGCGAGAGTATTTTTGGAAAAAAATTTGCCAAATATACGATTCGGCGGGTCGACCATTACCGCGTAAATAGACGACAAATCAACAGTTGGGAATGTCCTCGAGAGTCGCGAAACGCCAATGGCGCGAAGCCAGCAATGTTCTTCACTCTCGCGACAGTGTATACCGACGTAATTGAATTTGCGAGCGGCGTTTGAGTCATTCGATCGTACGATTGTGCGTGTACAGGGAAAGAATGCAGGAGGACGAGCCGTCGTGCGACGAGGTGACCGAGGGCATTTTCTCGTCCAACAAGTGCGAACCGAAGAAGAAGGAATCGTCGAAGAGCGACGAGAAACGGAAGGGTTGCGGGTGTGCAAAAAAATCGGACGGAAAGGCCGATAAGAAGCGTGGAAAGCTCACGAAACTGCGCCGTTTGCCGAACCCGTTTATCATTTTTTATCTCAAGATGTATTACGAAAAACCGAGCAAGAAAGTCACCGAAGTCGCGAGGGCAGCGGCGAAAGTTTGGTGCCGAATGTCCGACAAGGACAAGGAGATGTACATCAAGATCGCGAGGGAGGAGAGCGCGAGAAGGGCGAAGATGTGCAAAAAACCGAGGCGAAAGAAATGTTGAGCTTTCAACGTCGTGGTTAAATTTAGCCTTAAAAAAAAATATAAAAATTCACCGAACGCTTTAACGATCGATTGCCTTCGATGTGCGTAAGGCAAATTATTTGCATCGCGTGCACAAGCCCCATCGTCGGATGGGGAGAAAAGGAGGGAAAAAAATCGAAGATGATACGGATAAGAAAAAAATTCGAGGCCAAGCCGAGCTTCATAATTCTGCACCGATCTCGCGCAATTGAAACGATCGAATACGACTATTTTCAAGTTGCCCGACCGAAAATATATCCGAGCCTTCCGGTTATATCGGAGCACCCTGTTGAATGTGAGCCGGCTCTCGAAACTTCGTAATTAATTAACCGATAACGAAGGTCATAGTTACTTTTCATTGCATGCGAGAGAAATTGGGCCTGGCGCTATTGTAACCTGTTGAAAATGTTCGAAAGATCGCATAAAAACTATCGGCACTTATTAAATTTATCAATTCAGAGATTATGGATCCGCTGTATAATCTTGGAAACATTCGGCGACGTCTCTTGATATCCAAATGTACTTTTCCTTCTTGTTTTAGACCTTTTGAATTTTTTAGTTTATTTATTTTTCGCATTTAGTGAAAACACGAAAAAGTCAGTTTTGTGAGAAAAAAAAATCCTTTTATTCGGGCTTCTTTTACGGTTTTTTACAACTAAAATCGACCGTCAAAGCAGGGTTTGCTTTCTCTGGCTCGTTTTTCAAACAATTTTCCTTTGTAATCTATAAAAGGTGATATATCCGCAGATGACCATAGGGAACGCAGCTAACGGAGTGTGACGAGTCACGTTGGCTTTATATCTTTCTCTAATAAGGGTCGATAAATTGCAACGACTCGGGCATAAACGAGGGTGTCGGCGCTTCTCGTTTTGCATCGTAGGGGGAGAAAAAAAAAGTGAAAAAAAAAAGGAGATAGAAAATAAAGGAACCCAGAAATAAAGTTCGCACGCGCCGGGACGGATGCAAGGGAAGTGACGAAGGGTTCGCAGTGATCGGTTTATAGTAAGAGAACAGACTATGCGGTAAAGAAGGTACGCGATCGAGTGCACGCTCGGATACGCGCATCAGACACGAGGTCAGGGTCACCTGGAGAGCTTTAAAGTGCTTCCATACCGAGTTTTATGCGAACGTGTGAGCTTTCTCTGTAAGCCTTTTGCCGATTGTATTCACCGGCTCACCTTCTACATTTATAGAAATATTCCAATAAAAATAAAAGGAAAGAAATTAAAGTAACCAAAATTATCAGTTGATTGCACCAGAAATAGCAATCGTGCGATGCCGGCACCAAAATTTATACATTCATATTCTTTTCTCCAAATATCTGGTTCCAACATTTCCCCCAATTGGAAACATTTCTTTATTCGATTTGGATTTTTATTATCTCTCGAGTCTAATTTACATTTTGCAATAAAAAAAAGTTGTTCCCTGACGATCCACGTATTCAAATCTTATCCTCTGCGATAAAGAATAATTTACCGAGTATACGGATAATAAATCATACCAGCTCTCTCTATCGACACGATTATCAAAGTTTGATCGAATTTTTTTTTTTTTTCATCTCTTTGTTTATTCCTAAAAGAAAAATATTGGCAAAAGCGTTTATTCGCTCGAATCTGCATTGCCGTACGTCTATGATAACGCGCGTGTGTTAATAATAAAATAGAAGCCCGTCTCGAAAATCGAACGAAAACAAGACAATGTGCAGCCGAGGAGTGGAGGGGGGCGTCGTGAACCGTGGGAGAGTGGCACGAAGGGGTGGTTGGGTGGTTGGGCATCGTGAATTGACTCGGCCGCTGAGCCAGTCCACGGAATCGAAATGAGACTCACCGTGCGAAGGAAGGATACGTCATCCTGCTCGGAGCCTCCCTCGCTCGCTTCGTCAGCCATCCTTCCGGCAGGGCTCTAGCGTGATCTATTCCTTGGCCACGCGCCCGCCCCCGCACGCACCCACAAACACACTCGCGCACACTTAACTTCGCACAAGCCGCGAACGCTCGATCGCGAGCCTGCGAGCTGTGGATGCTGCAGCTTGCAGTCACGTACTACACTCGCGCATCTGCATGTTTCGTCGCGAGTTTTGCCCCGACGAATCGTGCTATCCACCCGCGTCTGGTCTCGTTTCTCGACTGAAGGCTCCGGCGCCGCGGACGGGGGAGGGCCTTCGTGCCGTTATCCCCTGTCGCAACGGGGGTGGCTCTCTCGACCCACTCGCGCAAGCGTCCTCGATACCCTTAAGGATATTATTCTTCACGGTTCGCGACACGGCCTGATGTTGTTAACGCTGCTGTACCGACGATAGACCGGCTGTTCCTGCTTTCCGACACACAAAACAATGCACAAACGTTTATATACGTATGTTGTACGTGTATGCGTGTACTATAGGTGTATGCATAGACCTCGCGGACTATTATTCTCGGAGAAGAAAACACGAGAATATTCGATTCGTTAGAGCCACTGCTATATCCGAAGCAGCTCTCGCGTTATTTTTTTTTTCTATTGGCCAAATAAGTTGGAACAATGTACGAACACTGTTAAATTTTGTATTTGAATATTTTTTGCTGAAGGCAACAATTCTCGAAGATATTTTCTTTAGAATCACGGGGCGTTAAAGCAATCTCTTTTATTGTACTTTTTACGAGAAACTCAGAAAGCAAGAATATTAATGAGATACGAAAAATTATGCGAATCGAATTTGCACATCGAGACCTTATTTTGTTTTTCGGGTCGCTTAAGGTCGTTATCGCGCGATATGGATTTGCTTACGATATTCAATTTTTGGGTTTTTTTTTAATTAGTTAATACGATTATGAAATTATTATTCAAAATCGATAATTTCATCACCGCCGACATGCTTAATTTTTTTCAGTTTTTTAGACGACTGAGGAGTTTTTGCGATTCTGCCTCGTTTCTCTGAAACTGATGTGAAGTCAGACTGTTCGCGCGATAATTACCTCAAAAGCTAAGCCATGTGATTTTTCCCGAATATAAAGAAAATTAGTTTCAATTAGTTCTCGGCGAATTTCGTACCGATCATCGGATAGAAATAATCCATGTGTGTACAAAGGCTCAGAGGGCTAATTGAAAAATCGCAAGAATCATCGTGTTAATATCGAGAAAAAAGAAAATTCACCGTTCTCGATGCCTCGAAATCGAATAATCCAAAAGCTAGTCCAAATGATAGTTATCGTCGTAATCCACATGCACTGGGAGAATGGCCGTGTTAATCGGTCGTAACTTGCGGTGTAGTCGAGATCGCGCGCCCGTGTTCTTATGTCTTGCGAAACAAAATCGCGGGTGAGCGCGTGTCGAATGAAAATCGGTTCTCCTTAACGAAGAATATTTCGTAACGTTGCCGCGCGGGCTCGCGTTCGCGCAACGGTCGTCGTAAATTTGATTCACTCGCGTTCTTGTTGTTGTTATCCCTTATTTTCCGTTCTTTCTTCGTTTCTTCCGTTTCCGACGCGATCTCGTTCGTCCCGAATCGGTGTCGTCGAGAGTTGGGCGAAAAAAACACGCGAGACAGAGGAATATTCGGAACGACAGTCAAGACGAAAGAGTTGCCTCTCCACCCGGCCGAAATAGCTCGGCCGAAATTTCTATCGAAGCCGGAGGTTGGTCCGTGGCGCTCGAAGTTTCGGTGCCGCGCAGGCCGCAGACCAAGTGGCTCTCGGCTATTTTTAATGCTCAGCCGCCTGCTCGCGACTCGTCGCGCTTTGTGTTGTACTCGCCCCTCTCCGCCGAGCGGAGACGAAGAGGTTTACGCGCTCACGCTAAATCACCACCGACGCGGAGAGTCGTCATTGGAACGACGGTGCCGCTCCTCCCTTGGCCCTGAAGCGACGAACATGCCCACCTCCGCCGATCGTCGGGTGTGCGCGATTTTATCTCAGGGTGATTCGCTCGCGACCGCGTGAGCCGCGCGAAAAAGTGCCTCTTCGGCTATGCGGGAACAACATCGCCGACGTGCCACCGAGGAAATTCGTCACGATATCGCAAACCCGTGCCAACATCCTCGAATTTTGAGGACCCGATTATTGATGAACCGCGATCGAGGCAGAGACCCTTTTTTCGTGGACCAATCGTAGCTCGAAAGAAGCAACGGAAACTTATCAATTTTTCAACGACTCAAAGAGCATCAATTCCTGCGAAAAAAAAAATACTTTTCTTTTCATTGTCATGTCTGTTTATGATTTATTCACAAACGATTTTTATCGTTTCGTCATTGCATGAGAAATTGATCGCGTGAAAGCGAAACGAATTTTTTTATCCGCGTACTTAATTTTACTGCAATTATCGGAAGTCACGAAGTATCGAGAAATGACGATTGGATTACGAGCGATAAACACTAATTTCGTATATAGGTTGACGGACGCGAACGAACGCCACCGATGTAGATATTTATAGTTTAGGTATAGCTATCGTTTTCGGCATTACAGAATGCCAACGCCGGTTTCCCCAGGTCTCCTTTGTATATATCTGAATGCTGAAAGCCATTTGAGCTCCGGGCTTCAACTTCGCGACGTCGCTAATAACGCGACAATGGGCTCTTGGCCCACGCGTAACAACGTTATGTAATTGAAAACACAACAAAACTCGATGTGCAACCATACCTTAGCTTTTTCGTCCTTCACTTTCATTCGGAACTTCATACGAATGCAGCGTTAATTAATATCATTAGTTTCCTATTTTTTTTCATCGTCGGCGCACGTTTCGTTGTCGCTGAATTGTCGATCGAAAATCACGGATCTTCGAACCACGTGCACCTTTAATTATTATTCGCGTTCGGGGCGCTCTTTTTTTCATATTAGATTTCCGCATTCCTTTTCATTATATTTGTACAGTAACAGATAACAATTTTTTGTTTGTACGTTCATATTCATAAGAATAATAAAACAACCGAAGAAAGTAAAGATTTGAGGTAAAAAGAGAAGTAGCGAAAAAATGTTACTATACAAGTTGAAAAACAACAGCAATAGAGATGAATTAATATGAACAAGAATAATGAAAATCTGCACTGGAGTAAGTCTGCATGTTTTTTTCTTATTATTATCGTTCGAATTACTGTCTACGAGAAGAACGATTTGTTCTCGGAAGGCAGCGAATTTTGGATTTATCATTTCGCGTCTCGCTCGCGACACGTGATCAGCTGTTCGCCGCGGCGCAGCGGCGGCGCGGCGAGTCAGAGGAAACACGGACGGTTCGGTATACGTGTTTTTTCCGACATCCGTTTGAAAAGTGTTTGTAACCACTGGTCGTGATCGATCGATTAACATTTCGTTCGAAAAGTTTGTACAGTTAATTGTAAAGAAGAGAGCAACGATGTCCGGAAAAGTGCGCACGAAGCAGGACAAAACGGGAGGTAAGTGTCGATTCGTCTTGTTGAATTCTCTCGCGAACTGTGCGCGAAACATCGACGAAAATGACAGCAAGTTTTTTAGGTTATGTGCGCTCGATCGCTCGAGGAATCAGCGTAGAATGAGAGGAAATGTTTTACTCGCTTCCTTTCCAGAAATCATTGCGTACAGCGAGGGGGCCGTGAGAAACAATGCCGCCGTCGTGGAATACTGCAGAATATCGATGGCTGCGCTGTCCGGCGGCACCGCTGGACTTCTCGGCTTGACGGGGCTCTACGGTTTTGGTTTCTACATCTTCGCCGTCATCGGTTTATGGGTACGAGGAAAAAAAAAACCCTCGCATGACAATGTAAAAGTCCAAATTAGAGCTTCGAGAAAAATTAACTTTTCTTCGACGCTCACAGGTGATGCTGTTGCTCAAGGCCGGAGGTCAGTGGAAAAAATATTTTATCAGCAGGTACAGCTTGTTGACAAACGGATTCTTCGGCGGACTCTTCGTATCCTTTTTTTTTGGTCTGTTGACGAAACGTCACAAAAATATCGGCAAAAAATATCGCCGGAATATATTTTCCTTAATGACAGCCTTGTTCCAACACCGAAACAGACGTACGTATTATTCTGGACGTATCCTTTGAAACGCAAAAACGAAATTATTGTGGAGGTAGTCCCGGCAGTCCTGTTGAATCAATCTAACTTCAAACTTTTTACTAATGAAAAATAATAACTCTACAAATCGAACGAATATTGATTGAATTTTCTGTAAATGATGGCTTCATTTTTTTTTTTTATCAAGCAATAATTATTTGATTCAGTTATGAGTTAGCCCGCATGAATTTTGCATATAAAACATGCCTGCTCGACGGGACTGCAGAGTGAGGACTGTCTCGAATGTCGAAAGTTGAAGCGCACGATTCCTTAATGAAATTCTAACAGATTCCTGTACGGTATGGTTCACGTGTACTGAGGAAAGTCTGCGATCTATCCAGAGGGCCAATTCCGCATTTCGCGAGTCTCCAGTCGGAGGTCTGCGTAAACAATCGACATCGTTCAAAACACAAGTACACACACATTCGATCGAACTATCGCGTTGTTCGGGCCGAGACAATGCGCTTCACAGAATTTTCGTCCTTTACATGCCAAAGCGTCTGAAGCGACCCAATAAACTAATTATATTTATTACACAAACACCACTTTGTCGCCTTCGTTCGTGTGTAAATGATTTTATTATTAGCGTTATAGTACAATTAATAAATAGAGTCATTGATCGTTCAAATTTTAAACGAGTTCAGCGACGGAACCTTCGAAGCGTCGCTCGGGCGCGGAAGATTTAATGCGGGATCGTCACATCTTCGTGTCCGAATTCGTAACGCCGATTTCGTGTGAATCCTCGAATTTGAAAACGAGCGGCGCCGAACTCGGGAACATTCCCAATTCGAGATTCTCGATTTTTCGTTCGTTATCCATTTTTTTGAGCTCGTCCTTGCTCAGATGATAAACTATTCCGGCGCCGTAACCGTCGCCAAGTACGTTTATCGAAGTTCTGAGGCGATCTCTGCGAAAATGAACCGCGATAAGAATAATGAAAATTAATTGAAGAGGCAAAATGCAGTTTGTCGGCAATAATTCGCGAGCGATTATACTTACAAGAGCCAATCGACCGCGAAAAGCAGTGAAATATCGTTTGTCGGAAGACCCAACGAGGTCAGAACCAAAATCATTGTTATCAATGCCGAACTTGGAATACTGGCCGCTCCGATACTCGCGAGCGTTGCCGTTAAACTAGAAAAAAATGAACGAATTAGAAACAAAGATTTATAAACAAAAATGATACCGTTTTTACAATAGTAACAAAATTCAGCTTAAAAATTCGAGCGTAACTAAAGTAAAAAAAATTCTGGAACGGAAGTCAGAGACTTCCGGCGCATTCGGAAGCTCATAAAGAAAATAAAACATTGAATTAGAAAAATGAAAACTATTAAAAATGAGTTAAAAATTGCTATAAATTTACATTTTTCAAATGTTCTCTTGAATTCACAGTGAATAAAAAAAGTCTCAGCTATATTTCTATCTCGCTACGGTCTATCAGTCAACTACCTAACAGTGATGACTTCACCGAATCCCAGCGAGATGCCGTTCATCTGCGCGATGAAAATAGCCGCGACCGCTTCGTACAACGCGGTACCGTCCATGTTGACCGTCGCTCCGATCGCGACAACGAATCGCGTTACTCTCGGATCAATTTTGTTGTTCACCTCGAGACACCGGAAAGTTATCGGCAATGTTGCGGCGCTGTAAACGTCGAATTTCCACTGCACTTTTAGCCGTGATAATTTATGCGGTACAAATTGTAAAAAAAAAAAATTAATTAATCGATGATGTATCACCTGGAAGCTGTGGCCAGCGCTGTCATCCAGGCTTGCAGCATGCCCTTGAAAAAAATTGCGGGATTCTGTCGCGTCAGTAGACCGAATATCGCGGGCAACGTTATGATGGCGTGTATCAAAAGACCCGCGACGACCGTTATCATGTAAAGGCCCAACATTCTCGCCGTCTCGGCAAGATTGACTATCGACATTATTTTACCGGCTATGAGGCACATTATGCCGAAGGGCGAATACCTGAAAATTCAAAATATTTCACCAGTTCTCGAATCGGCACTCGTTTTTTTCACTTTTCACTTGGAACCGTTTTTTCACACGGAGAAAAAAAATGAGTTGCCAGAATCAACTTCGGCGCTGAAAATGAATATCAGTTCGCACTTCCAATCTATTTGTGGGTCAATCAAGTAGAATATCTCGCGAATCTTTGCCGACCGACTGTTTTTGCCTCTTCAACTAATTTTCATTATTCTTATCGCGGTTTATTCGTTTGCCCCAGAAATTTACTGGTTCTTGCAACTGATCGCAATGTTCTAGCCCGGCAGTTGGTTCTGGCAATATTTTTTCTCCGTGCAGACAATCGAGCGTTATAAGTTCGTAAGCCGGTGAGACAGTCGTGAGCGAAAAATCTGTTTCAGGCGAGTTAATTCTTCTGAACTACACATTTTTCCTTGATATGGAAAATTCCCGGCGATTTCCATTGCGAATTTAGTTTCCTTCGGTTTGCGATAACTTGTAACAAACTCTCCGCGATATAGATTTTTTTTCAAGGTTTCAAACTTAGCGTTGCATCGCAGATCGAGGGTACGGATTGGTCCAATTGGAATCGCTCACCACATAATGATGATGTTAACGAGCTTCATGACGATTTCGTTGAGGACAGTGAAAAAGTCAATCATGACTTTTCCCCGTGGACCAATTTGCCCGACGATGAGGCCAAATGTGATGCAGAAGACAATCATACCCATTACGTTCGTGCCGTCTTTGTAGACGAGCGTGTGTTCCATAACGAAGTCGCTCATGTTCGTACCGGCGATCACGACAACGGGTTTCTTGGTGTATGCGGTCTGCACTTGCTGAAAGCAAGCTTGAACCAAATTTTCCGGCATCATGTTTCTGTAAGGATTGAAAAATTCGCTTTTATTCTTCGCGACGCGATTAAGTTCATCGAAAGGTGCCGATTTTCCGTTTGTTTCGTCATTTTTGTACCTGATTATATCGAGTATGGCGTCGAGAGTCGAAACTTTGATTTCTTCGGTATATTTGACCGTAACGAGACTCTTGTTTTTCGGGTCACCGGGATGAATCGATAGGACCATTACGATGCCGACTATCGCTGCGAGAATCGTTGTTACCACGTAATATACCAGGGCCCGAAAGCCCATTCGCCCCGAACACCTAACGTCCAATTGGGCCATTCCTGTATTTATCGATAAATCGTCAAGGTCAATTTTGGAAAAAAAGAGTTTGGCCAAAAAAAGTTTGGTCCTTTCGTGTAGTCTGACGCAACCTAAGATTGTGAAAGGATTTTGATCACTTTTCGAAGAGATCGAAATCTGACAAAAATCAAGAATATGGAATCGGCTGAAATGATTAATTCCATAAAATAAAAATAATTACAAAATGTTATTAACACATTACTGAAATGAAAAATTAGCTACACATTTTTTATTTTTAGTAATTCGTTCATAATATTTTGGAATTTTTACTATGGAAAATTAATCTTTTTAGCCGATCCCGATCCCTTTTTTCCGATATCCTCGATTTTTCACCGATTTGTATCCCACAGAAAAATGTTCGCAATTCTTTCTCGAACTCACGTGGCCTCAGAATCTACGACAGAACTGCGTTAAGCGCACGTCATTGAAAGAATCGACGTACCGGTGATGAGGGAAGATATAATGAGCGGTAGAATAAACATTTTCAAAAGTCTCATGAGTATCTCGCCGGGAAAGCTGACGAGCATTATCGAGCCGGGGGAAAGATCGGCGAGTCGCCCGAGAAATCCAACGATAAGACCGGCCAGTACTCCGGCGACTGTTAGAAGCATAAGCATATTCGCCCCCATCCAATCCACTACCTACGAACAAATCTTCTTCCTCAAAATGTTCTAAACTTTTTTTTTTATTTATCATTCGAGAGAGAACAATTGGTTCGCATGCTATTGTCGTTTTCTACCGCTTGAAGCCTGTCGAGCGGCGTGAATTCGTGACAAATCGCCGCTTCCGGTTCGTCGTCCGGGGTCATTTTCTCGATATCCTCCATGCCGGAGCTGCAAGTTTTGTTGCGCTGTAAATAATTTTTCCTCGGCATGGCTCCCGGAACTGGCCATGTGGAATTATTTCGAAAAAAAAAAATTGTCCATTTTTTTTTTAATAGTACACCAATTATTTTACTATCGACTGAATGAGGTGCGATTTATCAGAGGTTGGTGAGTTAATTTTTTATGTAAAAAGAAATTAACTAAACGGTTACATAGCCAGTTCCACTAAAAGATTCCCACGTTTATTGGTACTAGATAGAGCTTACGAGTGATTGCTTTCCGGCAGAGTGTTGCGAAGAGCCGCAACTGCTCCCGGTAGCTCGTGAGACATCGGTCCTTTTTTTCCTCACTGTGTATCCCTTTATTAGAAAAAAATCCACTCACCGATGTCACGACGTTATCATTATTCTACAAGATAGGGTTCGATATTTCTCACTGCGCGAATTGTTCTAAAAAATCGTGCACTTCACCTCTTCGAGTTCGCACAGATCGCGTTAAACTCTACCGAAAATGATCATTTGTCGGAGTCGATGCCTTTTTTTTCCAAAAAACTGATAGGAACTACCGGAGCGCGAGCTGAAGAGCCGCTTCGTTGCGAAACGATAATAAAGAAAAATAGAGATACGAGAGCGGAAGAAAGAGTTGAGTACGAAAGGAAAAGGTAGAGAAGGGGTGAGCGTTAGAGAGAGAGAGAGAGAGAGAGAGAGCGAAAGAGCGGAGAAAAGAAGAAACGCGTACGAGAAGAAGTAGAAATAATGTGCAATCAGCGCGCGCGAGGAACCGAGGGGGGAAAATTGTAGACGAGCGAGAGCGTCGGACTGCGTATGACACGCGACTCCACCGGGCTCGCCTGGCTCGCACGAGGCACACAGTTCGGTTCCTCAATCAAGCGAATAATATGTGCCCCAACCAGGAAGCCGATTGGCGACGTACACGCGAAGGGAGGACGAGCCGAGTTGAGGTTTCGCGATGGGGTCAACGACGAAGAGTAGGGGCTCACAGGAAGAAGGTACTCATCGGGTCACACCGCTACGACGAAGATGTAATTATTACTAAAATAGATATAAAAACTAGCGCGTGCTACGTCAATATCCCGCTCGAACGACAGTCCCGTCGAGGATCGACGTTTTTCATAAACTTTTACTTTTCAAGCTATCCTCGGTAGATTTTTTCCCACGAAGGTGCTTTGCAAGCCCTCGTTTAGAAAATAAAGCAAACTACATTTTCTCAGTGTTTTTTTTATTATTTATACTTATTGATATTGAACTATTTCAGTTTCTACGAAATTGCGTGTCATGGGTTAAGAATTGTTGACGTGGTCAAGATTTTTTTTTCACGATCGGATGTTAAATGAGATTAGCGAGATAATAAATCCTTGACAATTTGAGCACAAAAGCCGCCTGCGAGTCGCGGTGTTTCACGCTCAATCGTCCCACGAATTGACACAGTTTAGTCGTGCAAGCACGGTTAACTTTTCGTGACGATGATTCGTGCAATTGGATGATTACCGATCAAACTCCATTCCCTCGGTATACATAGAAAGAATAACGGATGCATCGCATTCACGCTTCGAGATATATGTATACATATAAAAATAAAAAAGCCCGATGTATATGTGCCTCAATGTCCGGAATTCGTTCGTTCAGCGAATCGATTATTCGGATTATTGTTCTATTTTTTTGATAATCGCAATATCATTTTTTACAGACGCCCTGAAAAACCGACCAGCTTCTACTTCTTTGAAGATATTTTCTTTGTTACGTGTCGGAAAGTGTGCGAATCCTGTCGAATAAAAAATTTCGATAGAAGTCTGAAAATAAATTCACACAAATTTCGTCGAGATATTTAATGGATTTCTTTTTGTATTCCGGATTTCGGGCGATACGTCTAATTTTTTGAATAGCGTTTCTATGACCTGCAGTGTGTTGCCCGCGAATTTCTGGCTTCAAGAAGAATCTCCACGATCGGTAAGTTTACGATGAAAATAACCGTTCCCGAAAGTGCGCGCGCGCGTCCCACGCGCCAGTCTCCAGTCGTGCATCGTCCGGTGCTCGGATAGGAGAAGAAAATGTCAGCCGTCGGGAGAGTCTTGTGTCGCGAGTTTCGGAAGAGTTTTCACGTTTTCAAAAGTCTCGGTACGTGCAACTGATTCTTCTACTCCATTGTCCAAGAACACGACAATGTCTCTCATTGTCATTGATCCCCAAACTTTCGTTCGATTCCTCGATTCGAACATAACCTCGCGAGTCTGCGTTCGTCCTCGCGATAACTTTGTTTGTCGTTCGAATACTCGGAAACGACGGTTAATGTGACGAAAGAACGTTTTCGTATCGAGAACCGATGTCCATTCGTATTGATTTTTGGGTTGTCACGCGGTAAATCGCGCCGATTCGTAGTGTCGTCGGCGCGAACCTAACCTCAATCGATGTTTTGATTCGCAGCGGGAAATGAGAGTCGAGCTCTGTCCACGGTAAGTCCAACCCCGAAGAACGAAGCGGCGGAAGTTTCGAGCACAAAGTCGCGCAAGGAACAAATCGAGCAACTCAAATGGCAACGACCGGAGGATCTCGTCCCGCCGGAGTACAGGTTTTTGTATCCCGAATTTTTGCCCGATCCGAGGCCTGAAATGAGAAACAGAGTAAGAGAAAGATTGGAGCGCATGGACATGATGGCCAGGCGAGCGGTCATCGACATACCAGAATTTTACGTAGGTTCCATCGTAGCCGTAACGTACTCGGAGCCTCACGCTCCGGGCAAGTCCAACAGATTTGTCGGTATATGCATAGACCGAAAAGGCTGCGGCCTGAGGGCTTCCTTCATACTCAGAAACGTCATAGACAATCAGGGCGTCGAAGTCGTCTTTGAAATGTACGATCCGAATATTCAGCGAATCGATTGTCTCAGGTATAAAAATGCATTTTTTGAAGTTAAAAAAAACTATCTAGATTTTTCGATTCGTGCGAAAAAAAAAAGTGGTTTTTTCAAAGACAATAATAATCCAATTTTTTTTTTAACTTTGTTCTCATTTTCTTTATTTTTTTTTAGGCTGGAGAAACGTTTGGACGAGAAGTTGTTGTATCTGCGAGACGCGCTACCGGAATACAGCACATTCCCCGTCGACATGGAGATGGAACTGTTGCCCGAGGGCAGTCCGATTCCCGTGAACGATATCCAAGTCGTCATGAAGCCTCTTCCCTGGCTGGAGAAGTGGGAGCGTCAAAATTTGAAGGGAATCAAAGATCTCTTCATGCTGGTTTCGCAGAAACGACGAAGGGACTCCATCAATACGCAGAGGCCGTGGGAGAAGTACGATCTAATGAAGATTTACCGCGAGACGATACCGGAGGAAGAGCAGAAACAGATATTCGCCGAGGTCTACACGGAATTGCACAACCTCGAGATAACGCGACGCAAGATGAAGCGCAAGCGGGGCTTCTTGCGACCGACGAAGAGCTCTTGAATTTTCTATAGTCCTCATTAACTGTACACGAATGTTAGTTGCCGAGAAAACAAACATCTTCGCAAACTCTGCGACGCGAGAAAAAAATTACAAATAAAAACTGTTACTTTTGTGCGATATTTCGTTTTTATTTCGCGATTTTCACGATCGGCTTCGGATTTTTCCCTCAATAACCAAACGAACAATCAACGATTCCGGATGTTCTTTAGCGCGTGCAGCTAAAGAAAAAAAAAATCGATTGAGTCACGTTTACCTCATAAATGAACACAAGATTTCTGCTTTTTTTTATTATAAGGTAAAAATCCTACATTAAGGTATTGTGGAACTGAAAATTCTTTCTCACTCTCTCTCATTCTCACTCGGTAGCACGGATTTTTTTTTCAGCCTTCGTCCATGGTCCCGCGGAATACGATTCATTTGCAATAGAACATTCAGCGCATGTTTTTTCTTTTTTTTTTTTCACTTTTTCGACGGCTTTTTGACTGATGCCGACACGTCAGAGTATAAAGAAACGATTATTAAGGAAGAAAAGTAGTAAATGAAACGAAACGATATTGGATCAATATTGGAATTAACTGGTCAACAGGGCAACGTTGATCTCTTTGACCATTTTAACACGATAGAGCATTTTAACGAGATGTTCCTTAGCGAGGGCCGATGTCGAGTACCAGACAGGACTGTCCGGTACGCAGCTCCTTTCAGGCAATAGATAAAACACGTCGTTCCGTGTCTTAACGCTCTCAGGACTGAAAAAGAAAGAGTCGATAGAAAAATATTTTCTTACAAATTTCGTTAAGAACACTCACCATTTCGACAAATAGAACTCGTAAAGTTTGACCGGACACCGCAGAGGATTCTCCTCGTTCTCTTGTTGCTCGTACACTTTTTTCTTTCTCGAATTCGCTTCTGCTCGAAAACAAAGTTCAATCGCGCGTTAACGCTTAGCACGTCTCACGAGAAATTCAGTGATTGTGGGGAATGCATTTTTTACTAACCCAGCGCAGATTGAGGTGGGTAAAAACGCAACAGAACGTTTCTCGTGCCGGGCCCTTTGCCGGCGACCGCGGCGGCTGGCGCCGCTGGATTTCGCTTCCAGTGCTTCATTATGTGCGAAAAGGACAACTGCATATGTTCCTCGACCGTCTGAGGACATAATTATCGGATAAATCGAAAGAATCGTAAAAAAAAAAAAACCTTGGATAACTAGGAGGCAATTATTCTTACAACGAGATTAAAGTGCTTCGTGTTGAAGAACATTAACGTGCTCAAAAGTACGTGCGGCGAATGAGCACCGAGCTGCTTCGATTCCCAGAGATGTTCTTCTTCGACTCTCGTCACGATGTACTCTGCCGAAAGCAAAAAAAATCGATGAAAAAAATGATCAACCTTCGTGTCGCATAAAAAAAAATGAAAAATACGACTCACGAGCGTCGTTGTAGAGTACGGAAAATTTCTTCGCCACGTCGTTCAAGCAGTCGGTGAACTTTTCGTAGTACGAGTCCGTAAAAATGTTGTCTATTCTGTTGTTCTCGAACAAGTATTGTTGGATTCCTGAAATTGATCGACAACTATTAGTCGGGCAAGAGAGAGAATATAAAGTAGCGATACTTTGAGCCGGGGATGGAAGATTAAACTTACCTAAACATAAATAGTATATCGTATCCGGTGCGTATTCCGCGCCGTTCGGTTTTCGAACTTCTTTGACGAACAAGCACAGCGTGTAATTCAGTTCGTCCGCCGTTAACTGGAGAAGGTCCGTTTTGAAGAGTTTGACCTTCCGCGTCGGTGTTATCTGCTTTTCCAATTCTGTGTTTTTCGCTACTACCTGCGAATCGAATCATTTATGTAGACAATTTTCACCTTTTTTTTTTAATCCACTCCGTTTAATTTTCATTCATTTTTGCATAAAAAAACAGTCGAATGGAAATTCTGGCTTACCCATTGTCTCCAAGCGTTGACTCCGAAAGTATATTTGAGTGCCATGTTGGCGTCGGGTTTCTCGATCGGTTCCATCATTCGCGGCTGTTGCTGAGTCTCCGGCGGCGGCATAATCGGTACGTCGTGAACGCCGGAAATTCGTCGACCCCTTTTGCTCGGCGTCGATCGGGGCTTGTAAGGAACCATTCGTTTTTTTCCACGCGTACCGGCTATCAGACGTTCCGGTTGAACTTAAAAACAAGCAATTTTTTCCCTAAATATCACCGAAACGTTGGTGAGATGCGAAATTCGATAAGTTTAGAAAAATCGATTGTATACCATCGGCGTCGATAGCCGAGTCCGGTTGCGACGGTGCCGGAGTCGCCGTTATAGTGTTCGGGGTCAGTGCCGTCTCGAGGTCGACCGCCGGCTCGTCCAATTCTCCCGTTGCCATCTTTAGTGCCATTTGCAACATATCCTCGCCGAAAGCGTTGCTGGAATCGACCGGTTCGGCGGGCTCAGGCCTGAAAAGAGTTTAGATGACTATTAAAAAAAAAAACAACAAATATCGACAATTTTTTAAAAATCCAAAGGACAGCCAATCGTACAGTAGGGAAAGAATCGAAATAAAGTAAACTAAATGCAGTACCCATTATCGTCGCTGGAGTCGGAATCGCCGTCGTTCGTTTTCTTCTCCGTGGCGACCATTTCCGCCATCATGAGTAATTCGGCTTCGAACGGATCGGCGGGAATTTTCTCCTGTATCCTCTTGATGTCCTTGAATATGCTCTTCGCGCTGTTTTTCGTGGTGGGAATGAAGACAGGAACGGGTATGGGCAGGGGAAACGGTATTGGAACGGGATAAGGCATGCTCCACATGTGTACCGGAAATGGCACGTAAATCGGGACCGGGATCGGTATCAATACTCTCGCGTCGCCTTCCGTCTGCGTCGATTTAACGCACGGATGCGGTCGCACCGAGACCCCTTTGGTATGCGTCAGAGGCTTGCACTGAGTGATCTTATTGTGAATTTTAACCGGGCTCGGCGGTCTCGTTATCACTTGTTGATTAACGATCACTTTCGGGGGTTGCGACTGCGTCGTCGCGACGCTCGTCCCGGACGCCGTGCTATTCATCACGGTTGTTTGAGCGGTCTGAGCTGTGACTTGACCGTTCGAGGTGAGCGATGCTAAGCTCGTCACCGACGATATTACCGGCATGGTCTTCTTCGCCTGGATCTCGTTGGGCTTCTGGACCGGTTGGTTCAATCCTTTCGCCGGCGGATACGTGCGCTTCGGCATGCCCGTCGGCACCGGATCGTCGCTGGCCGGTATCGTTATCGGCGACTTCGTGTACTTCCCTTGAAACTTCATCACGCAATCGTACGAGCAAAAATTTCGTATCGTCGCGTCCGACATCGTCAGATGATACTGCGCCTGATAATAATCCTTGCAAAAATCACAGCTTATCCGCTTCGCCGACACCGCGTTTATCGAGACCTGAAAGAGGGAGAAAGAAAGTTCATAACACGCATTACACAATTTAGTTTCGTAAATTGTTCTTGTTCTTCACTCGTCTTACCTGGTACAACGTGAGACAGTTCAAACTACACATCATCAACGACTGTCCAGTCTTGAGCTCCTTTTTTATCATGTCAAAGTTGTATTTCTTGACTTTGCACCAGTTGCAAGGCACGATCTTGCGATTGGTTATGATGAATATGTTCAGGCAGGTCTTGTTGCAGAACGTGTGGGCCTCCGATTCGTAGAAAACAACGAAGCTCTTCTTCGTCGCGAGCTCGAAGAATTTCTTGCAAGTCGAGCACTGCTCCGGATCGACTTTGTTGACGAATTTGAAAGCGGCGAAGCACGGATCGCTGCATATCGCCACGGGGCTCGCTCGATCTATCTGCACCTCGCAGTGAACAACTTTTTCCTGCAAAAAACCCGAAGATATGAGTCGTTCAAAGAGAAAACGATCGAGCGTAGCTCGAAATAAAATTCAACTGACCTCCTGGCACACGCTGCAAGCTTTTATCTCCACGCTCGGCGGTTCCGTGGAGTTCATTTTCGAGTACTTTTCCATGCAGTACTGCGTGCAAAAGTCTTTGAACTGTCCCTTGTCGCCGACCGGGGCCAAAAAGCCTTCGGTACCGGAGCTTATGTCCTTCTGGCAATAGCTGCAGACCTTCAAACCCTTTTTGAAGTCCTCCAAGCACGTTGAGCAACAAAATTGCCTGACGTCGTAGCCGAATCTGACGCAGTACTTTCCCAAGCTTATCGGCTGTACCGCGCCGTTGCAATTTCTGCAGTAGCTGCCGTACTTCGTTTGAAATTTCGCCAAGCATTCCTCGTTGCAAAATTCCATCGTTTCCCACGACAAGTTGCGCTCCTCGCCGGTCTCGACGATCAGGAGGCAGCCAGCGCAACGCTTCTCGCGCTTCGAGTTCACGCCGTCGCTCGGTATGTCCATCGCCTTGTTGTTCTCCTCCGTGAATGCGATCTTGCACGCTTCCGAGCAAACGTTGAAAGTCTCCGTGCCGACCTTGACGCAGATGTTCGATGATTTTTGCTCGTTGCACTGCTTGCATATGTCCTTCGTCGCGATATCA
The DNA here is from genome assembly GCA_963924025.1 of Ischnus inquisitorius. Lineage (NCBI taxonomy): Eukaryota > Metazoa > Arthropoda > Insecta > Hymenoptera > Ichneumonidae > Ischnus > Ischnus inquisitorius. Next base: position 5,169,593 of record OZ001251.1, on the reverse strand, counting down.
ATGATCTCCGAGTTCTTCATCTCCTCGTCTATGTCTATAACGTCCGTTATCGTTGTCGTTTTTCCCGCCGTAGAATCCTTTCCAAGGTCCGACGCTTTTTCATTAACATTCGTCTGGGCCGATTGGCAAATTTTCATTCCCATGCTCGTTGAATTGGTGTCCTTTTCGGCGCTCTTCTCCACCGCGGGCAGACCCGACGATTTTTCTTTGTCCGCGTCGACTCTCGTTTCTTCGGGCTTGCCCGACGGCGCGGCACTCGTCGTCGTGGCTTCCTTCATGCTGTCCGGAATTATGCATAGCTCGTCGTCCTGACCCGGCAAGACTGTGGATTGCGCGTCGTCGGTCTCCATCGGGTCGACCTCGTCGTCGTTCTTTTTCTTCTTCGAACTCTCGTTCACGCTCTCGATCGCCATCGGATCTATGCCGCTCTTCTCTAACGCAGTTTTTATGATCGAATCCGAATCGTTCGCGACTGGTTTGTTTTTACTCCGCGAGCCTTCTTCCGCGCTCCCGTCGGCCGCATCGACCGTGAAATTCTCGATGTTCGCTTCCGATCCATCGTCGGGATTGCTCTCCTCGGTAACGTCGACGAATTCCTTGGATTTGCGCGACTCGAAATTCGTGTCTTTAGCGTTAACGACGTCCTGAAGATTGTCGGCTTGATCGCCCAATTTGTGAAAATTAATGCTATCGCCGACGGGCGAGTCCAGCTCGGCGCTGTCGATCGTCAGATTGCCGTCGCCGAACGGATCTTCGGCCTCGATCGGTTGACCCTCGTTCTGCGCGTCGGCCTGCTTGTCCTGCGTTATCTGCACGAACTCCGTGTTTTCCGGCTCGACGATCTGCTTGTCGTGGAGCGCTTCTTTGCGCGTCGCGTCCCCATCGGGACTCGTCGGCTCGCCGTCCGGTTTCGCCTCGTCGACGGGCTTTCGCGCGGTCGAATCCGACGAGTCGGCGGTGTCCGAAATCGTTTCGGGAGACGCGCCGATTTCTTTCGAGGATCGCGACGATTCCTCGGGATTCGGCGACGGTGAAGCGTCCTCTTCGACCGTTTTTTCCGAGTCTTTGCTAGGAATTTCGGCCGCTTCTTCGGTTGTCGCTTTCTCTGCCTCTTCGCACGTTGCGTCGTCCGTTCTTTCGCTTATCGCTTTAGGCGCTTCTTCCGTAGTGTCTTCATCGGCTTCCTTCTCTTCGTTTCCCAATGTATTCGTTATTTTATCGGCTTCTCCTGCAGATTTTTCTGTTCTGCCGTCGACCGCAGTATCCAACGATTCATCGTCCGAGACCAGCTTCCCGGAAGTTTCTGGGCTTTCGGCGATTTCTCTCGGAGCGTCGAGGGCTTCGGAAGTTTGAGATTTTTCTGCTGAACTTAAATTATCTATTTCTGTACACGGAGATTTGGGCTCTGAGACTACCGGGAGAGTCGCAGATTTCTCCAAGCTCGAGGAAGTCCGAATTTCCGACTTTTCATCAGAGATCTTGTCCGATTCCAGCGTGGATACGCTATCGTCCATCGATTTACCGACGGAATCGCTCGACTCTCTTTCTTTTCTTGCTTCGCAGGCTTTCGCAGAATCTTCGCTCTCCTCGGCAGGCGAAACGTCGACAGAACTCTTAGACGTATCTTTCGTCGACTCTTCTCGCGAAGGCTCGTTTTCCTTCGACACGAGAGAATCAGTTCCTTCCATTATAGTTTGGAATCTGAAAAAAAAAAATCCAATAATTTCACATTTCAACGCAGTGCTGGCAATTTTTATTACCGAAGAAACGAGCGAAAGCCGCAGCGACGAAAAGTCAATTTCCAAACGCACTCGTTCTGTCGAGAGAAAACATTGAAATTTCCGCCAAGCTTCGACGATAAATAAAATCGTGACAATCGACAGAAATTCTATTGGGAACCAAATGACGACTCCGGGCTCGAAAAAGATTTCCTGCGAACTCGAAGGATATCGAGGAAAAAAAAAAGTAGGGTTATGCCCGAGACATTGGCATCGTCAAGGTTATTCGCTTTTTCGCATCGTTTATTCATCGAAACTGAAAAGATCGTCGAATCGAACGATCGTCGTTGCGCGGCGACAGTCGAGACGCGACAGAACGCGAGAGAAGAAAGCGAAATTGCGGCGAAGTGCATTTGTCAATCGGAAAAGCCGCAAGGACAGCGCTAAAGCATTTCAAATCGCAGCCTTACCTCTCAGTACGCTTGACAGTTTCGGCGTACCTCGTGGGGCATAACTTCGTCGATAAATCACCGTCGATCTCAGAGATACTTTTTTTTCTCTTCCTTTTTATTCGCTCTTTAATTCACGACGGCGACAATTGTTTTTCGCATCACGAGATTAAACGAATAACCGTGTACGAAAACATAATCACAAATCGCGATTCCCGTCCATGGCCGTAAACACACGGGTGGCCGAAACTGTAACTTCTCTCATCGGAGAAACAGCCTGGAGTCTGTAGCTTGTTTTTTTTTACAAATTGCTCGACGCCGGCTTGGCGTATTGGAGGAATTGCGAAGTTTTCGCAGACTCGAGGGGGTGGCATGCGGGGTCCTAAAACTCACTCGAGTATCATTCTATCTCTGTCTGACGCACGGGAACGAGCAAGGAGAGAATGATACTCGGGTAAGTCACGGAAAGTTTCGGAATATGCGCCAGATCTGCGAAACGCGTAAGGCTCATGGCGCACGGTGCGCTTTTTTTTGGTCGACTTTCGTCAAGGTAGCGCTAAATTTGAATGATGGTAGCACCGCGAAATAAATTGTACCGAGACGTTCACTGTTCTATTTTTTTTTGCCCTTATTTGCGTAAAAGTTGGGTAGGAGGTACCTTTACAGACACTGAAGTAAAATAAAAGTTAATCAGGCCCGAAATGACTTCACCGAGTTTGACCCGAAACCATCATTTAATTCCTTTGATTGTCTTTCGATCACTTTAAATTTGCGATGTTTATCACGTTTTGCGGGAAAATGTTCGGCTTTAACGAGCAAGGTTCTGGTAGCAAAAAGCGTAGATTATCCTTGGCAATGGACGCCTCGAAGGCTTTTAAGGCGATGTGAAACTTCTATAGGTGCGAGAGAGACAGAGCTACTCGTGAGATCCGTGAATTCACGGTCAAGCTTGGTCTTACGGTTTATCCGAAGAATCATTCTAGGTAGAGGAATTGAGATTACAGTTTCCGTTACCGACCGAGTATCACCTCACCTTAAGGTCAATTACCAATCGTCAAAAGCGTACGGCAGTCGGTAAAGCGATTTCCGTTTTCACTCGATAGTGTAAGTCGTCACCGAACGATGTCGCTGGACCGGATATCACCCTGTTGTGCAGTATATCGCGCTGTGCACTATCTAATTATGCACAATGATTTTGTGCACTACTCAGCGCCGCGCGAAAATTTATTGGATGCGGTTCTACATTAATGTGTGCAAAAGACCTTTGGTTAAAAAAAAAAATGTGCACAAAATGTGTGTGCACTTAGACTACAAAAACGATGCGCACAAAGTGTTTGTGCACCATCGAATTGTGCACAACTGATTGTTGTTACTGAACTTATGTGCATCATTCCGCTATGCACTGTAAACTTGTCACCCAAAACGGGGTTCCCCTTGAAACGTATTTGCGCAAAAAAGTTTGGACTGACAAAATACTCGTGCACAAAGCCGCGTGCACCATTCATTTGTGCCAAACAACTTTGCGCCCTATCCGTTCGCGCACAAAAAAATTGTGGCCATTCGAGGTTGCCCCTGTGTTTTTCGTTCCGTATCGTTACGCAAGGCAAACTACTCGGATGTACAGCTCTCGCGCTAAAGCTACGAGAAAAAAATAAAAGCAGTTTAAGCGCAGCTCTCGTGGACGGTAAACGCGACGCGCGTACTTTGGCCCAGTTTATTATTAGTCTCGTTGACTGACGCACGTGTGCCGCAGTACATTAACCGCTGTAGAGCATTATTAGGAGGAGTTGGTACTGTACATAGTTTTAGATGGAGCACAAGTTCAGGCAGAAAAGACCGAAACTACTGGGCGCCGAACTCTCGTAGAAGATAACAACCTTATCCATTCAACGAAGCAACATAGTTTTCACTTTTTTATCTACTTCGCTCTCAAATATTTGAACATCTTTTTTTCGGAAAAAATGTTGACTCTGATTGTTTAAACAATTTAATTTCTTCGATTAATCTAATTTATGTCATTTGTTGAATCTATTCAACTTATTAAACTCATTAAATTATTACTATTATTTTTTATTAATCATTTTCGTTTATTTATTCATTAATATCGTTGATCTATGTATATATTTTTTTGCATTCGTTATGATTTATACACTCTTCCGGTTCCTTCGTTCGAAAAGTATATGAGGATTTTGGATTTTCGTCGGTCGACCAATTTATATTATTTTTTCACGAACCGACCGATGAACTGTCGTTCGGGAGTTTCCGTGAAAATATTGGCTCCGGTACTGAGAAACCCCAAGCCCCTCGCCCTTCCCCAGAACACGAGCGCGCTCTTATCGTCGAGTGATATGCAAATTTTGCCGGATATTCCACGCGTACAACCCTCGTAGCGTGTGAGCGCTAATTAGCTCGGTGTAAGACACGTTCACCCAGAATGGAACGAAGGAAGAACGTATGCGAGTTAGTTTGGGGGGGTAACAAGATGATGGGGAACAAGAGACGAGAGCACCGAATTAGCTCGTCGAGTGGACACGTCGGCGAAAGGCTCTTAAGGCGATTCAATGGTCATTGTATAAAAATATTGCTGATTGAATTAAAGCGTAAAAAAAAAATTGATTAACAAAAAATAAATTAAAATTAAGCTCGACAGATTGGTTTTTTTTTGTCTTTTTTAACATCACTAGGGACAATCACGCGCGCTGACGCGCGCGAACGGAGGTTTGTTAGCGCTGCAGCGCTCCGATGCCCGAGCGCGCTGCAGCGCGCTCGGGTCTGTTCGGAAGATTGATATTGCGTAATAATAACTTATAACAGTTATCAACAAATTAAACAAAAAAAAAAAACTTGTTTAAGAAATTACCCGGTAACTCAACCTTTTTCTGCTGAAAACAATTTCTTAATTTTTCTTAATCCGTACGATTTTTTTTTTTTTTTTTTTTTTCAAAACTTATAACATTTTTTTTTATTTTAAAAAATGTTGTGTTGTGTGTGTGTGTTGTGTATGTGTGCGTGTGTTTTTGTCAAGTAGATTCGTAAATACAGCTCGAACTTTGAAAAAAAAAGCAATATTGAAGAAATTTCAACGCCTGGATGAAATTCTGAGATAATTCATAGGTATCAAGAAAAATTAACGAATAATTTTCATCGGAAAAAAAAGTTCCCTGATCGGGTAGTTTGTTAAACAAGTTCTTTTCCATCAATTTGTAGATAACTTAAAGAAAATAAGATCACGTAAAATTAATCTTTCAAGCCCCTTCCATGTGTTCCATATTTTTCAGATTTTTATCCCGTCGGGAAACGTTCGGAATTCTCTCTGCATTCTCTCTGAATCTCACATTTCCTCAGACTATACCGCTCGGACTACGAAAAGTTCGAGTGAGTTCGAGTCCAATTTCCGAATTTCGGAAAATCTTGAAAGTCTTCTCTCAATTGCACATTTCCTCGGACTGTAGCGCTCGCTACAACCGAAACTCCGAGTGAATCCAAGTTCGAATTTCTGAATGTTTTGAAAAAATTCATCCGTATCAAGAAAAATTAACTAATAATTTTCATCACAAAAAAAAGTTAGGTTGCTGGATAATTCGTTAAACAATTTTTTTTCGTCAATTCATTAATACCTTTTTGAAATAATTATTACGCGAAATCAATCTTTCGAACACCTTCCGTATTCTCTGAATCTCACATTTCTTCGGGTACTCTGTACTCCGGTCGACGTTAAAATTTTCTTCGGAGCCTGAGAGGCGCGCGAAGCCGTATGGAAAACACTCGCGAGACCGCGGCCACGAACGAGACTTTACCGAATTCGGAAGGTTCGCAAAACCATAACCACGATTTTCGGCGTATTCGAGAACGGATCGAAATTCGCCAACTGTCAAACTGACAGAGCCGGAAAAAGATCGAAACAGCGCCCACGACCGATCGCGCATCGCGCGTCTCATCGTCGTCATCGTCGACCAATCACGGCACGAATAAACCGACAACAATATAAATCTCGCATTTCGATAGTCGAATCTCGAATGCGCGAGATATTGCGAGATAATCCACCAACTTTTTAAGAGGCCGATATCGATCCCTATACCATTTCGTTGTCTCTGTGACGAGAAAATAAAAAATAAGGTACAACCAAAAGAAAATAGCTGTTAAACGGAATCTCGATATCTTTTGAACGGTCGATATTAGATTCGTCGGGATCGCCTTTTCGCGTCCCACCTTCTCGTCTGCAGAGTCAAAGATCGTGCCTTGCCGCACGCTCGGCTCGGGAAGTAGGCAAGAGGGCCGAAAGTGCCTCTCGTTTGTGATGCCCGGAATGTGTGCGTAGTCGTGCGGAATAAGTAAGGGAAGCACGAAAAGCCAACACACATAAACATACATAAGCAAACAAACACACAAAGCTTCGAAAGATCTTGCGCGCTGCGACGGAGACGGAATAGTATATTGTATGTATAGACGGTGAGAAAGGGATGTACAGGGTACAGTTGTGGGTACAGAGGATCGGGTCGGGCCTCAGCCGTCGTATTCGTCAGCCAACATCAGCCCCGGCACCACAAACTCCCGGAACGGTGCGGGGGGAAAGCCGTGAGCTCGTGAGATCTTCGTCGTGCAACGCGAAACGGCGAGGCGCGACCGGCGTAGCACAGCCAAACTCGTCGACGAACATTCTATGCAAATAGGAATTCAGTTTGCCACCGTTCCCGGGGAAATCGTCGAGTCGTTCGAGTCCTCAAACCGTCGCTCTCGTGGCGTATACACACGAATGAGAAACAGAAGTGGCAGCAAGACGAGCAGAAACGTTATAGTATTAGTAGAGAATACCGAAACGCTAACATCGCCGCTCCAATGGATATGGAAGCTTTCGGTTAGCGGAGAGACCGAAGAAGACGATTGAAATGGAAGACCAGAAGCTAAGTCGGCGAGGATGCCGGCGATTGGGCACTTCCGGCAACGGCTAAATGTCACGTTTCGAATCCGGTTGCGCGTCGAAATTTCATTCGGTCTTCCCGAGTCGTTGAGGAGGTTTTATCTGCGCACGAGTCTTTTGGGTAACTTCGATTTCCAGACGTTTTTCAGACCTGGCTTTGACCTTGGAATAAAAAAAAAAGTATTTTGTTTGCAAAATGTTTATAAAAATAACAATTTTATAATAATATTTTATAATTTCATGATAATGTTTCATTTGATTTTTTTTTCACAAAATTTCAAAAGTAAAAATCTCAAAAAGCACTGTTATAAAAAATATAACACGATGTTTTTTCCTCTCTTCCCCGAACGCAGTTCATTATCGCCGTCCGCGTCGAGACTGAGATAAAGCAAAGAAGAGAAGAAGAAAAAAAAAAAAAAGAGTGATGCTCTACATTCAATTAGAGGTTCCGAGTTGGAATCGCTGGGGGGGTTTTCTTCGCGCTCTCTCGCGCCGCTTCGAGGCCTCGCGCTTCATTTCCCCTCGTTCATTCTTTCACACCGAAACTAAAGTTTCGTCGTTCGCGAAGCGAAACCGAGGAGCTAATCGTTCTCGTTGATGTCTCGTTAAGAAAACTTTTTCCCGCTCCTCATCGTGTTCACTTTTTGCGTTCCTCTTTTTCCCCGCACCTTAGGCTTTTCGCCGCGGAACGCGCGGCTTTGCTTTCTCGTATCTCACTTTCGTGTACAAGATATACACGGAAGCTCGAGGAGAAAAAATTATTTGCTTGCTCGCGGCGGTTCGTCGCTGCGCAGTGTATATAATCGACCTTAGACTTTGGACGCCGAGGACCTTTCATCATCAGAATGGAAATTCAATTGGAGTGTCACGACGAGCGGAAGCTTCCCGACTTTCTTCCGCTTTTCTTTTTCGCTCCTCCGCGCCCGGCCCGGGCCGGGCCGCGAGCACACGAAGACTCGAAGAAGCTATTGCGCTGAGTACACGGCAAAAGGTCCGCAACGACGCTAGATTGTTATTACTGGCAAAGGCTGGGGGGGCCGAACGGGCGGACGGCGCTTTCTCGTGCAATCTCTTAAAACGTCGGACTCGGTTTTTCATTTTTCCAACGAGTTTTATGTACTTCGGCGGCGCGCTCGAGTGCAGTACCGACTTCACCGATGTCGTCCGAAAGTTCTCGCCGTGGCGAGTGTCTGTCGCGTCGGATGCGTGCGTGCAACGCAATCATTTTATTTCGTATCCTCCTCGCTTCGTGCAACGAATCAGCGAACTCGCTCGTTCGTCATCGTTCCCGCGCGCTCCTCGTCTACTCGGCTTCGTTACGTTTCACGTGTTCTCTCGCGGTCTCAAATTCAACGAATTAAATACAAAGTTTCGCAGCCGTTGGCAACAAAGTTTCGCACGATACTCACCGATGCCAATACGTTTTCACGTCAATTTGTGCTTTCGAACATACGGAAATTGGAGTCAATTCAGTTCAGAAAAAATGTGCGAAAAAAAACAGATTCATAAAAATAAATAAGCCAATAGCAATAATAATTCGAATAATAGTAATAATAATAATAATAATAATAATAATAATAATAATAATAGTAATAATAATAATCATAATAATAAACCAAATTCAGTCGATACGTTGACGCGAGCATCCAATTTCCGGAATGACCCTCCCGAGATTCTATCGCATTATAAAAGAAAGCAACGATTGACTTCGGAATAACACGCGTTTACCATTTGACCGCGAGTCTAGGAGTAACTAAATGGGCATTTTTTTTTCTTTCTTCATTTATACACGCATACTGGCAAGGTATAAGAGGGTAAACACACGGACGGTGTGCGAGTCGAAGAAACCTCGAAGAGAAAGAGAGCTCGGGCCTCTCGGCGGAAGCGCGACAGCATCGTCTTGATTTCCCCGTAGGGTAGTAGAGGGTATCGTACAAATTTTCTCCCTTCCGCAACGTAGTCTCTTGTTTCCCCTGTACCGAGCCCGAACAGCGGCGATGTCTTCTTCTCGCAAATTTCTCGATGAGACCCGAGCCGTCACCAGGGGGCGGGGGGTGGGCACAGAACGGCCGTGAAAGCTTCGAGGGCGGGCCAGATGAAGATAGAAAAAGCCGAAAAATTAGGGTAGGGTTCTTTCGGATCTTCACGGCTACACTCCCAAGGCCAGCGAGGGTTGCAGAACTCTTAATGCTACAGCGGGAAGATTTCCGGTGCTCTCTGCGGGGCGAATAACCTTTCCGCAAACTTTGCCGGTGCCGAAAGTGAGTTAGCGATCGGTGGAACTACCCCCAACAGTATCAACGGTCAAATTCCGTTTCTTTGGTACCATCGGTTTCGACGAACGCCGGTAAAGATTTCTCGCGGCAGTGCGATGAAGGTCGAGAGCGGCGCGAAAGATTCGTCTCCGGTGAAACGGATGATCAAAGACTCGTCCATCAATCCTGTTATCGGGACGCGCTCAAGTATCACGTGGCTGAAGACACTCCGGAAAAAGTCGTAGGATTATTATTGGTTCTATCAAGAAATTTCTTGGTAGTGCGCGAGAACTACCTGGCGCTCGATAAAATGAATAATCAGAAGAGACATTTTCCGTCGGGTGGGAAATCAAAGACGTGTGGTTCGTCATATTTGGTCGGTAGTGACTTTGCTGCGGGTATCCGACGTAAAAAGGTGGTCCATCGCACATATCGCATGCCAGTTGATAGTCGAACCAGGAAGGGACACGGCATGAACGCGAAAGAGGAAGATCCAAAAGGGCCTCCCTCCGTCCATGAGCACGCGCATCCTGGTTCAACTCCGGGGGGAGGGCAGGTGATTGATGACCTGGAAAATTAGGTGGAAGCGACGGGTTCGTAGTGCCAAGAGGGTGGGCGGCGGAAAGGGCGCGTTCGAAGCTTCCAGGGGTCACCGAGAGCTACGAGTGTTGAGGTGGAAAATTAAGAATGCGATCGGCGCTGCATTAAACTCCTCTTCCCTCCTGTCTGCATCACTCGACCCGGCCAATTTTTCAACGCCTCAAACAAAAAAACTAAACAAAAACAGCCCCGAAATTCCATACCATGTTTCGCATCCGAACCGATATGCTTTTTTCATTCTTCAGTCGATCGCTTTTTTTTAGAGTCAATCATTTTTTATTTTTAGTTTTTTTGCATACATTTCAGCACCGTAATTGTGATGGAGACTTTTGGTTGGCATTGTTTGTATAATGCAACCTTAAATCCTACGGGAACAATCGCAACTCCGGCAAGAATGATATAAATTCTTTTTCTCTTATCGTCGGTCGCGGGAAATACAATTTTTCTATGCAAAAAATGCAATGCAATTGTTTTTAATTGCAGATATTAGATTTTTGTATTTTTTTCGCAAAAAAGAAAAAAACCGGAGAGCTTTGCTCTCCGATAGAGGGCTTTCTTGTTCTGGTATTATTCGAATAACGAGCACACAACTAAATCGCAACGTTACGTCGACGAGTCTCCGTGTGCGTGATTTTATTTATTTATTTTTCTCTATATCTACACGTTGGAAAGCGACACGGGAAGATTTTAATTTCGTAAACGGGACGAGGGGGAAGGAATCCCTTCGCCGTGTTTCATATTCATGACGCGAGTAGCGCTCTGTTAATTTCATCAGCGTCCGCTCGCGTAGAATCTAGTTTCTACCTCTTGTATCCCCCTCGCTTTGCTCTCTCTCTCTCTCTCTCTCTCTCTGCCTCTTCTCTTTTGCCCGATATACGTGCGAGCGTCACGGGGCCCCTGCTATTTATGAGACATATCTTCTATATGATATCACGAATTGTATATATTCATATAGATAAAGGTCGAGGAAAACGGACCACTTTAGCAATTCTGGACATTTTGTCGATATAATCAATTTATTACTAATTTTCAATAAAAACCATCGATCCGTGACCATTTTTCAATTTTCTATTCGTGGCCATTTTGGACCAGGCAACAGATGCGTCCGAAAATGTCTTTATACGTTCTTCCCATTATTTTTTCGACGAGCAGCAGAAGGATCGAATGACTTTCTGGCAATTGGGTTGATTCGGTCAACGGTCCGGTAAACATGCAAAATTATTTCCAATAAGCTTGTCCGCCCGAGCGTCGTTCTCGGTGTGCACGGCTGTTTGATGGTTATTCACCGTCAAGACGATGTTGCGAACATTTAGCCCAGGAAACTCTGGTGATTTCCGACTTCTCTCTCCACTGTCGTCGTTTGCACGAGGAGTTGACAACGAAGTTTACTCACATCCCTTGAAGCTGGAATCCAACGTTTCCACGGCACGTTTCTCTTCGGTTTCCGGTCCCTCTCTCTCTCTCTCCCTCTGCGTCTCGCTCTTCTTCCCTCCAGTACGCAGAAATGTGCCCATGCATACCCACTCTGACATGCGAAGGGAGAGAACGCGCTGCTCCATCCCGTAAATCGTGTCTCTCCGCACTGTTGCCGAAACGTCGTTACCGAAAGCGTCTGACTATTTACTGACCATAATTACAAGCTCTTGCTCTAAACAAGCATCCCCCCTGTTTGGTGTATATATCGCACCCGTTCGTTCATTCCGCTATTGCCGGTTTGTTCCGCGCAATCGTGAGTATCGCCCGTACGTGTAGGCAATGCGGTTGAAGGGCCAAGCTCCAAAGATTCCACGACGGTCAAGCGCGATCGCAATACCGTTAACGATCCGTTAGCCGAATCACGAGCGGATCCGAAGCCCATCGCAACCGCCTTCCGTGTTCTCCGGTGGACATTGCTGGACTGCGGTTCTCGGTGACGGGATGCGAAATACGCTGATATGACATTAATCATATCGAGCCACGGGCGCTGCAGTTTGGCTGACCGATGCTCACTGGTCAGCCTACACTCGGATTGTATCGCAAATTCGATTTCTCTCGTATCAGGCATGAAAGTATCAAGAATACAAATTGGTTGAAGCTAACAGATTTAATGAATAAGGTTGGTGTCTAAATTTTACTTAGAGAAGCGGTGACAAAACCGATAACTCATATTTGGCTGACCCTTCGCGGGTACGACTACTGCGACTTCCAGTTTCATTGACCAAGCGGATATTGAATGTCATCCACGGTTCCCTTTCCCATCTTCTGTCTCCATTGCCTAATATCGTTTGAGAGTGCTCTCGGCATTACATCCATAACGGGAAGACACAGAGAACTGATTGCCGCCCGATTTATATGCAATTCTCGTGTCTCGGCGGAGCAGTCGTGATTAGGTCTGCCCGAGACAGAAGCCTTCAGAAAATTCTGAAAAATAAAAGCCGCAAGGATTCTCTTCCCGTTGAATCGTTTATCAACTATCGCACGATGTACAATGAAGAAAAGTGATTCACCACATCCGCGGGGGGGGCGCAAGCAATTTTTCGCATATCTCAGGATTCTTCTTCCCTTAATGAATTTTTTCCCCGGAACTCGTCGAAAGATTCGAATAACGAGGACAAAAGTTTCGTGTTACCCGCGTCGTTTGTGAAATCACAGGATTGTGTTGCGTTGCGCTTCAGCCACGACGATGATTGCCGGGATGCTCGGTAATTCGTAGTTTGGATTGCGAAGCTCGTTGTTTCGTCAAAGGGATGAAAACCAAGACGCGGAAAGATGAGAAATCTTGGGGGGTGGAGCAAGAGCGGGGGGTAGTGCTATTCTCCTTGCGAAAGCTCGTCTGGCATCGTCTCGGTATTGCGCGAAACTTCGTTCTCCTCGTTTATTTCGTCCCTCTTTAGAGCTACGCGTATATTTCCCGTCTCTCTCGGTACTAACCCTTCCAGTAGACCCCGGGCGAACGTAAATTACACGATGAGAGCCCGACGCAGCGGAACGGCAGCGCGGAGGCGAAAAGAGGCAAACGAGAGGCGGGGAGATACGCGAGCAGCCGCGGTGCAGAGCGAGCGGATGGCGAGCGCCAAGGGGAGTTGCGGGAACGGCTCGTTAGGCATTTATAAATAAATAATTCATTCGAGCCCCGCCGGCAAAATAAATACATACTTCTCGAAACTACAAGCGACACGCCCCGTAACCCGATTTCTTTATCTCTTATCCACCCCCCAACGCCACCCTCCTCTCCCCATATTCTGAATTCTCTCGCGCGATGAGAGAGAAACATTGATAAAGCCACGGGCGTGAGAGAAAAAGACTACGCTACGAACGAAGTTACTGCGAGTCGAGACGACGACGGAGTTCCGTTGGGAATCCTTCGGGAGTCCCGCGGTGTCATATATAAAATAAAACTATCCCTTAACCATCGACTCCGGAAAGTTTCAGTTCAAAAACTTCGCGACATTCCTGAAACGGAATTTTTTGCGTCACGATATACATACATTTTTGAATGTAACGCATTGTACGGTACATATTTTATTTTAGTTTATTACGAAGCTTGCTGCGCTGCGCTCAGCGAAAAATGAAGTTTCGAGCGATTTTGGAATACTTCACAAAGAAAAAAAAAAAAAAAAGTCTTTACTGCCGACTTAAGAACGTGTGTTGTATTCTCTTATCAATTTTCTCCCTGCATCGAAAACTTTTCCTTGCTCAATAAATTATTTCAAGCTTTTTGGAGCCACAACAATTTTTTCTTTAATCCAAGACCGATTCGTTGTGCGCAAGGAAATTCGGAGAAACGCGACGAAATTCAATTTCTTCGACATCAAAGAAACCGCTCTTCAAGCTGACTCTATGAATCTTTTGCGGAACTTCTTTCAATGGCGATTTTTTTCGCGGCAAAAAAAGCGGCTCGAACTGCTCGTTAGGCGAGGCTCGATTTTTTCGTAATTCTCGCAGCCCTCCAGCGATCTTTCTTCGTCCTTTGAGTTATTTTTCTTCTCAAAGACAATATACATCACGATGTATCCAACTCTCGCTTCCGTGATTATCTTCTTCGGCGGTTCAACTACAGGGGAAATCTTGGTTACGGTCCACTTCTTGTATCTCTCGTCTATCCCCTTCCTCCCTCGTCGTTCCATCGCGAAATTCTCCCGTGACGGCCGGACTTTCTCGCCCGGAGATATGAACTTCTCACGCGAGGAGCTGGAAATTCCTGGAGGGATTCGCCCCCCAGTCGGAATCTTCGCTCTCGCGCGGCGCGAGCGAACGAGCGAGACAGATGTGGGAAAAGAGAAGCGGAGATAACGGAAGATAACGGGGAAACCCGGCGAAACTCGCTCGCACTCCCGATTCGAGCGGGCCGCGTGGATCGTTCCGCTTTAAAGCGGGAAATTCCCGACAAAACGGTCGGATACGTCGCTGGGGTAATGGGCTCACTTTGTACGGACTGATAGATACTTCCGGTCGGTCGGTGCGCTGCTGTTCCTGCTCTCGCCGGTGCCGGCGCTGCTCCCGCTCTGGCTGGATCTTTCGTGCGGAACAAAGGAGAGGTGCTCTTCGGTATCTCTGGACGGTGTTAGTGCTCCTCGCAGCCTCACGGCACCGCACCGGAAACTATAGTCGGCTCGCCACTGGATGTGCCGAAATCTTCCGGCTATCCGAACTTCAAACCGGGCTTCGAGAAAATCTTTGCCCAAGATCTGCGCAACTCGCACGACGTATCTGAGATGTTGGACACTGTTACATATTCTTAAAGAATATGTGACTTTTTTATGAAAAAAAAATAAATGTTTTTTTTCAGTCAAAAATTCAAATCAACGGAAGAGTATCGAGTTTTCGGTATAATTAATTCTCATCATTTCGAACTCGCTTCTTGGATCCTTCCATCCGACATCTCGCTTTGGCTATCGGGAAGTTGATTCTAATTACAACGAAACTTTCGCAATATTCAGCGAAGAATATGCCTTCGAGTGAAAAGATTCTTACGACCGGCAAGATTAGCGAGGCCCGCGGGAGGGGAGGGCTCGGTTGATTTTCCTGTGAAGGGATTGTATGCGCAGATTAACAATTATTTGATCAAAGCCGATCGAGGCATCGGGAGCGACGTGGATCTCTCGCAAACTCGCGGATCAACGGAGATGAGAAGAGTTATCGAATCGTCGATGATAAGGGATGCGCGTCGGCCGAACTCCTCGAGTTCCTGCGAAATTGATTTCCACTTCGTTCGGCACGACGAAACTTCCGTTTCTCGAATAACTTCCGCGCGCGCCGCGTCTGTATAGATCGAGGCTCTGCAGCGAGTACACGATCGGTGTAGACACAATATCCCAAAGTTTCATCCGCCGTAAGTAGCGGTCTCGTTTGCGAACGATCGCTGAACGACGATATTGGATCTTGTCGTGCCGAGGATCAAGTTATAAATTTCGCCGTTTCCCGCGGTGGGAATTCACGCGCACCCGGCGAAATTTCGACTCGAATAATACGTCGTGACGCTCCTATCTATCTTGATGATAATAGCAAGAGAAACAAAAAAGTTGGACACGCGTACCGCGTTTCCTGGCGCGTGTCCAATCCTGTGTCGCGTTGTTCATACTTCTCTCCTTCGCCCGATGCCCGACAAATAATACCAGGTGTTTGCCAACATCGTTTAATCTATCGCGCCGATCCACCTATCCGGTTCGCGCGCGCGTACCCTCGAACAATGAAACGCTTACGGATGACGCATTATCGGGACTTGTTAATCATCCGATGCTGCGTCCCGAACGTTCGAAATTCGCGACAACGTTCCGCATCTCGGGAAACCACATTTTTTTCAAACATATTTCCCCGGTTCATGAAAACGTGAATTAGAAAAGTTTGGCGAAATTTCAATGTCTCCTGCTTCATTCACGACTCAGCACCACCTTTTTTTTCAAGTTGTTGAAAAAAGTTCTTTTCCGGCTGCTCGCGGAGGATTTACCGAAATTGTTGAAATCAACGCATCGCTTTACGCAAACAAGGATTGTGATGAGAAAGTCGCGGGTTGCAACGTCCCAGTTGTAACTGCTTCGTGCCCAATTTTTTCTTTTTCGTCGACGGGAACGTATTACGGAGAAGAGAGAAGGTGCACTTTGGTAAACGAGAATTTTCCTTTTCACACCTACGCACTGTCGCACACCTGTTCGCTGGCGATACAGAGACGCGGGAAATAAATATGTAAGAGGTATGGTGTAAGGGGAGTGTGTTAGGTAGACGAGAACGAGGCAGAGGGATGACTCGAGCACGGCCCGTTCTCGTCGCCGTGTCTATGAGTATAAATTCTCGTTTTCCTTCGTCTATCCTCCGGCGACGCACGTGTTTATTCTCTCCGCAGGCCCATCGCGTTCTCCGTTCTCGCCTCGCCGAGACGCGCGTACAGATGTGGAAGAAAAATTGAGTGGAACAGTTTCCTCGGGTCTTTAGGGCTTCGAAGGGACGAGGCACGGTGACCGAAGGGATTACAGTCATCGGGAAGGCAAATTTTCGCCAAGGTCTTCGGCGCAACGCCGCATACGAGGATGCTGAAAATTTTGCGAATCCAAACGAGTGTAAGCGAGTGCGAACGAGTGCGAATAGGGGAGAGCGGGGCAAAATGGCACCCCGGAGCAAAATGGTACGAAATGGTCAAATAAAGTCCCCCGTATGATAGGATGAGGGCAAAATCGGACAAGATAAAGTCCCATCGAAGTAGATTTTTTTGCTGTCCCATTTTGCCCCAATACCAAATGGTAAAGTAGAAGCGAATCAGGGCGAAATGGGACGAGGCAAAAGTCCCATCGAAGTCGATTTTTTTGCTGTGCCATTTTGCCCCTATCCCACTATACCCTGGTCCCATTGTGCGTGAATACCATTTTGCCCCGCTCTCCCCTAGGTACAAATAGGTACAAACACGTCCAGACAAATACTAACAAGTACAAACGCGTGTTATCAAGAGACGCGGTAGCGTCTCGACGCCAAGTACATAAAAAAAAATTTTTTTTCGTACGAGGCTGGCCGAGGCGCTGCCGCTTCTTAGTATACGCGAATATGCCGGAAGTAAAACTTTCGCTCGATAATTCTCGGAAGATTAACTTCGAAACAAATTTTTGGCAAGTCTTTCATTATATAATTTGGCCATCAGCTTTCGAATGCGCCTAGGTGCGATTGAATCGGTGCAGCCGTTGCTGAGATATCGATGCCGTGACCCGAAAGGTATCCGAACAGCGATACTTGAAAGAAAAAATGTGTAGATGAGAAACAGATGGGCATCCTCTCCTATCATTTAACGGGTTACGGCCATGGATATACGCCCTTCTGCTTCCCATCTACATGTGTAGATGAGAAGCAGAACGGCGGTATCGCACACCATTTTACGGGTTGAATAGTATCAGATACGCCCGTCTATTTCTCATCTACATCGGGTCGGACATCGCGGAGCATCGGGCATCGCGGAAGATTGTGAAATCGTGGCGCGTCGTGCGTGTTCGGTGCTCGCTCGGCCCGTCGGCCGTGCCGGCCCGTCGGCGGTTGACAGCGGGCGACGTAACCGAAGCAAGGGCCCGGGATTAAATAAATAAATAAATTAATTAAAAAGTGGTGAATGTTTGAAAGTGATTTCAAAACAGTGTTCTCTCGTCTCGTCTCGTCTCGTCACGTTCGTCTCAATTCAATTTTTTAAGTGATTCGTGATTGCCGGCAAATGTATAACCTTACAATAAAAACTAAAATCAAGAAAAATGTTATGAATCAAGATTTACAAAATCAAGACAACATTTTTTTTTCAGTTTCGTTTTTTTTTTCACTGTTTTCAAAATCAAGAGTATCTTTTTGTCGAAGATCGGTGTGGTTGTGTTCTTGATGCGCTGTCAGACATTTCTACGCTGATAGCGTAGGAATCAAGATTCCTCGGCAGGTCTGTTATAGTATTAAAAAAATCTGTGAAAAACTACTTTTTTTTATAAAAAAAAGTAAAAAAACGTACGCCAAGTACATAAATGTTACAGAAATATTCAGATCTAGAAAACTGCATTTAAAAAAAAATCCAAAATAAAGGAAAATCACACGAGCCAAGTTTCAACAAATACTTTTGAATATCCAATGTCAATGATAATGATTAAAAAATTGTATGATAACTGAAAAATTAAATTAAAAAAATACTTGGCACGTCCTTTCTTTTATACATGAAGTGTTTCATTTGTATTTGAGGAACGTGCCAAGTATTTTGTTAATTTTATTTTTCAGTTATCATACAATTTTTTAATCATTATCATTGACATTGGATATTCAAAAGTATTTGTTGAAACTTGGCTCGTGTGATTTTCCTTTATTTTGGATTTTTTTTTAAATGCAGTTTTCTAGATCTGAATATTTCTGTAACATTTATGTACTTGGCGTACGTTTTTTTACTTTTTTTTATAAAAAAAAGTAGTTTTTCACAGATTTGACTCATTTTTGAAAACCAGCTCGAAAACTAAAATTGGGATTGGCGGAAAGGGTCTATTGCTTCTTACTTTGACTCTCATAGCGAGACAACGAGACCGTCCGTTCCACCAATTCTCTCAACGAGAGAATTCTGCCACTCGTTACTTCAATATCTTCGACCGGAAGAAAAAAAAAATCCTTAATTCTTTTCTTCGATGCTCTTCGAAGAAGCACAGAAAAAATGAAAAATTTTCTCATCCGGAGAAGTGAAGCGAAAAATGGTAAAATCCTTCCGCTGCGAGAACCAAAGGAAGCGCTGGCGGAGTTGACTTATCATGGAAGTCAATGAAAGAGTTCTGTGTAATTCCTCTGTCAAGATAACCAAAGACAGAGTTATAAAAATTTTTAGTCAAAGCGATGACATATTTTTTTAATACTATAACAGACCTGCCGAGGAATCTTGATTCCTACGCTATCAGCGTAGAAATGTCTGACAGCGCATCAAGAACACAACCACACCGATCTTCGACAAAAAGATACTCTTGATTTTGAAAACAGTGAAAAAAAAAACGAAACTGAAAAAAAAATGTTGTCTTGATTTTGTAAATCTTGATTCATAACATTTTTCTTGATTTTAGTTTTTATTGTAAGGTTATACATTTGCCGGCAATCACGAATCACTTAAAAAATTGAATTGAGACGAACGTGACGAGACGAGACGAGACGAGAGAACACTGTTTTGAAATCACTTTCAAACATTCACCACTTTTTAATTAATTAATTTATTTATTTAATCCCGGGCCCTTGCTTTGGTTACGTCGCCCGCTGTCAACCGCCGACGGGCCGGCACGGCCGACGGGCCGAGCGAGCACCGAACACGCACGACGCGCCACGATTTCACAATCTTCCGCGATGCCCGATGCTCCGCGATGTCCGACCCGATGTAGATGAGAAATAGACGGGCGTATCTGATACTATTCAACCCGTAAAATGGTGTGCGATACCGCCGTTCTGCTTCTCATCTACACATGTAGATGGGAAGCAGAAGGGCGTATATCCATGGCCGTAACCCGTTAAATGATAGGAGAGGATGCCCATCTGTTTCTCATCTACACATTTTTTCTTTCAAGTATCGCTGTTCGGATACCTTTCGGGTCACGGCATCGATATCTCAGCAACGGCTGCACCGATTCAATCGCACCTAGGCGCATTCGAAAGCTGATGGCCAAATTATATAATGAAAGACTTGCCAAAAATTTGTTTCGAAGTTAATCTTCCGAGAATTATCGAGCGAAAGTTTTACTTCCGGCATATTCGCGTATACTAAGAAGCGGCAGCGCCTCGGCCAGCCTCGTACGAAAAAAAATTTTTTTTTATGTACTTGGCGTCGAGACGCTACCGCGTCTCTTGATATGTCATCGCTTTGACTAAAAATTTTTATAACTCTGTCTTTGGTTATCTTGACAGAGGAATTACACAGAACTCTTTCATTGACTTCCATGATAAGTCAACTCCGCCAGCGCTTCCTTTGGTTCTCGCAGCGGAAGGATTTTACCATTTTTTGCTTCACTTCTCTGGATGAGAAAATTTTTCATTTTTTCTGTGCTTCTTCGAAGAGCATCGAAGAAAAGAATTAAGGATTCTTTTTTTCTTCCGGTCAAAGATATTGAAGTAACGAGTGGCAGAATTCTCTCGTTGAGAGAATTGGTGGAACGGACGGTCTCGTTGTCTCGCTATGAGAGTCAAAGTAAGAAGCAATAGACCCTTTCCGCCAATCCCAATTTTAGTTTTCGAGCTGGTTTTCAAAAATGAGTCAAATCTGTGAAAAACTACTTTTTTTTATAAAAAAAAGTAAAAAAACGTACGCCAAGTACATAAATGTTACAGAAATATTCAGATCTAGAAAACTGCATTTAAAAAAAAATCCAAAATAAAGGAAAATCACACGAGCCAAGTTTCAACAAATACTTTTGAATATCCAATGTCAATGATAATGATTAAAAAATTGTATGATAACTGAAAAATAAAATTAACAAAATACTTGGCACGTTCCTCAAATACAAATGAAACACTTCATGTATAAAAGAAAGGACGTGCCAAGTATTTTTTTAATTTTATTTTTCAGTTATCATACAATTTTTTAATCATTATCATTGACATTGGATATTCAAAAGTATTTGTTGAAACTTGGCTCGTGTGATTTTCCTTTATTTTGGATTTTTTTTTAAATGCAGTTTTCTAGATCTGAATATTTCTGTAACATTTATGTACTTGGCGTACGTTTTTTTACTTTTTTTTATAAAAAAAAGTAGTTTTTCACAGATCGCAATTACTCGTGATTTTCATCAAATACTTTGTGCAAAGTATTTTTCTTTCGAGTTAAGAGCTATGATAAGCTTTCGATCCGCCAGGCCAATCACTATAGCTTCAACTTTGCGCCTCCGAAATAGCGTGGACCGGGTACATTCTAGTGAGGACCGAGCCCTCGAGCATCCCTTCGTGCTCGGCTCACGTCTTTCTCTCCTCAAATTGCCGCTTTCTCCTCGTACTAACAATTTTTTCCGGGTCTCATCCGTGTGCGCGTGAATTTCTCCCTCGCAGCGCCCAATCTCGAGTCAAAGTCTCGGATGATGGGCTCGCGATATCTTCCGCATACAGTTTTCTTCCTGCCTTCATTCCCCTTTGTTCCCACACTCCGCTCGCCCGAGCATTATGTGCTTCTCGTGTGTAGTTACATTATATACACGATATTTTACCGAGCCCCGCGCAGCGGATGCGTACGAGCCGCTTTCGTATAACCCACAACTGCGTTACGGAATAGGGATGAAAGTTGTACGTGCAACGTTCGTGAAACACACGTCGCCCTGCGTGCGGAGCAAAGATACCGAGGCTGTGCAAACGCGTAGGACGAGAAGCGAGAGGGGAACGAAGAAACCGTAGTTCATTTTCCCTTGTACAATTTGTATTACGCCCGCCACGCGTAGAAACCCGCTATAACTGCTTCTAGGCTTCCATTCCCCTCCGACTCGAACTTTTCTATTCCACGCCACAAATACGCGCGCGGATATTGCACGGCAAATATCTTCTATGAAGATACATTACCGTGGATTACGCGCTAACGCGTGAACAATGGGACGAGCGCACGATACGGTTTTCTCATACCGAGCCGAGGAAACTCATCGCTCAAGGTCGAACAACCCTCGTAGATCTTTCGTTGCCGAATGAAATTTTCCTAAAAAGTCTTTTGACTCCGATAAAAAAAATTTCGAACGACTGAATAAGCGGAATACGATCGACACATTTGGGAGGAAATATCGTGTATTAATTTTTTATTTAAGAAATATTGATTCACGCATTTTTAATTATTAAGAGCGATTTTTTTCGAATGTCCTCGCGCTGTGCGCGTGTGGTTGTCGCGACATTGTATCGACAGCTGAGCTACAAATTAATCGGCTCTCTGCACTCGGAGAATATCGCGTCGCGCAGATTAAATTGTTTTTCTCTATCGTGGGATACCGCGAAGTCGTTCTCATGCTTCTCATTCATGAAACTACGCGTTGAATTCAGCTAATGGGTGAGAAAGCGATTCGAGAATGTTGCACGCGAAAGCATCGACGAGCTGTGGAAAATATTCCGCTGCGAATCATCCTCATTGAAGCGGATGAAGCAAAAAAGAAGTGTTAGAAGATTCATCGGCGAGAAAGTTTCTCAATGATCGATAGTCGATTGCTTTGAGACGAAATATACGAGCGAACGGCGAGCGAGAGAGGACAAAAGTGTATGAAAAATTGCGAAACCTTTTTTACGCAAACGACGATAGGAAGCGTTTTCTGGAATCGCATGGATACGTAAGAAACGACGGGGATAGATGAATTCCGCGAATACACAGTTCGAGGTACATGCAGAATCCATTTCCGTTTTCCGCAATCTTGGGTAAACATTATGCGCGACCCGGAAGCCTGAAGACGACATCTTCTCTATAGCACACACACGCGCGCAGCTTCGCCGTACTTTCTTCGTGGTAGTCAAACAAATGTACGTCGAGACTCCATTTGCGTTTTTAAAACATTGCATTGCATTTGCGATGCGGACGATAAAAAAAATTACAAGCGGACACAATGTAGGAATTTTTAATTTTCAGAGTGTGTGTTCGCGGTTCAAACGTTTCTTTTTTTTCATTTCTCAATCATTAAAAATGTTTTCAGGGGCCATGCTGAATTTTAGTTGATTAGTTCAAAGAGAAAAACAAAGATTGTAATTTGAAGGTAATGAAAAATAAATAAAATTTTTATCGATATTCATTAGACAATAAAATTTTTCATCATTCTAGCTTAATGTAAGCCCCATTTCGAATTTCAATTTTTTAGAAAGATTCTCTAATTAATTGTAGTCAAATTCTAAATGTTAACCCAATGCTTCATTTCTGTAAATTATAATTTTTTCATCATCATTACTTGATTGAAGCTCTGGTTTAGGCTGCAATTTTAAATTCTTTCGAAATAACTCGAGAAATTGATGTGCAAATCTAATTTGCATAATTTTTGTTTCAGCAACTGCGCCAAAGCCCTCTACAATCATCGTATCCTTACGCTTCAGAGCTCAAAGTCCGTCGAAAGGCACGAAATCGATATTCCATGTCCGGAAAGGAGTTTTCGGATTGCAACGCATGGAACAAAGAGAGCGAAGCGTCGAAAGCGCAAGGGAAATCCGTGAGTAAACGAATTGGAAAAAAAAGGGTTCTTTTTGCGATGCACCGAAGCGGAGACAAAAGTAACGTCGGAATGTACATTGTCTCGAGCAGTAAAGTGGGTAAAACAGTAGAAGGTAAATACCCCGAAGTCACAGCGGTAACGGACTACCCTGGTATCACTCGGAGAGCTTACCGAGGAGAGGCGAAACAAGCCAAACGGGCAAAGCCCAGAACTCAACCACGCGAAAGGCCCGCGTGCTGCGTTGACTTTCCGCAAGGGTAGGACCGTGCAAGAGCGATACGGAAAAAAACAAAAGCGGCGAAACTGAAGCAGACGAAGAAGTTCTTCGTCTCGCGTTCTCGTTGCTGTCGTTCTTCTCTCCGCTCTCTCGCAAACTCCGTGCACGTTCATGCACGGATTTGGAAATCCAATTTATCGGGGGTGGGCGACGGCGGCGGTTCTGCCCGCGAGCGAACCGTCGACGGGGACGCGCCAGGACGAGAAGAAGGACAAGGACTTTGCGGCTCGCGTACCTTTGTTTCGCGCAGCGTCACGTACGAGCGCGAATTTCTTAGTTCTTCGTTCTTCTATTTTTCTTCCTTTATTTTTTACCCTTCTCGTTGCATTTCTTTCCCTTGGCTTATCTTCGTCCGGACTCTGCTGTTCTGTGATTCTCTCCTATTCCTATATTCCGAGGAGTCGCGCCGTTTTGGGGATTGCGGACCGAAATCCGGCCCGGGGATTCCCCCGCTTTTAGAATGCAACGTCGTCACGTTCGAAGCCTGCTCGGACTTTGAATACGAGCCCTCCGCTCTGCAAGCTACGAAGCTGTTTTGGACATGTTTTTTTTTTCCTCTTCGTTACATGCAAAAAATGGCAATGCAGATTTTCGGGGAGATCATAGTGACATTTACATGCATAACATATATTTGAGGATTGGTAGAATTTTGTCAATCGCGTATCTTGTTCAATGAGGCATTCATATTAATCTTAAAAAAATGGATCACTTTTTCGATTTTTTTTAGTGAAAGTGGTTGGACAATTTTTGCATACTCCGGAATTCTGTGCGAAAAAAAATTATGGTGCTACTTTTTTTGCTACCATTCGATTTATCACTAACAAATTTCATGCACATCTAAAGGTGATAACTATCGATTAAAAAAAAATCGACTTACTCTCAGCAAATTTTACTTCTCGACATGAGTAATTGCAGCTCCGAGATTTTCGTCCGATCCATAGTTCGGCGAATCGTGAATTTCCAAACTGTTCTCTGAACAACAAAATGTGACGGAACATTTTTTTTTGCAAATGGAAAATGAAATGTCATTGCTGTTATCGCCGAAGTAGACGATCGAGCAGGATTGACGATGCTTGCGGTATCAAATACATTTATCGATCATCGACAATTCGTCGTTTTTATTCGTTTTATTGATCTTCTGTTAGGCTGTACAATACGCGCGTTCGGAACATACGTTACGGATCTTCGTCGCGAACGATCGACGAACGCTCGAACGAAAAATCGTTTCCATTTATATATATATATATATCTTTTTTTTTCATCATTCTTTCATTTTACATCCGCATCATCGTCGGTAGTATAGTTTAAAAAAAATCTATTGTCTAGAAAACATACATCTGGTATTATAACACAAAGCACCATGAAATCTCTCCATCGGCAATATTGCAATATACATATACAGATAATGTTTTTTATTTTTTCGTTTTCTTTCATTTTTCTTCTTTTCTTCTTTTCAATGTCTATATACATATACGTGGTGTGTATCATATATATTTATATGTGTGTCGTGTTTATTTTCATTGAGTTATCAGCGATAATCTTTCTTTTTTTATTTCTCATTTTTAAGTCGCTCTCTTACAGTATAATACGCCACTTAATAAACTTTTACAACGTGCGAATATTACGAATGAATTTAGAATTGTGTAGATCTCTTCGTCTCTCATCCACTTTCATTTTTTTTTTTTTTTTTTTTTTTTTCAATCTTCTCATCGCGTCGTGCTTCTCTTACTTGGTTTTTTTTTCTTTACATCTTCTCGTGGACTCGTGTCGAATTATATTATAATACAAATACGACCGTAATCGCGCGAGTCCACCGTTGCTCGATGAGCCGTCGCGAGAAATTCATTCCCGAACGATTCGAAACCCGCGTGAATCGGCGCGCAACTCGCGTATCTTTCAATATGTTATTTTTAAGTGTAACTATCTTTATGTAGAGATATTTATTGAGTTATTCGTGACGTAAGAAGATTCCTTGACGTTCGCAAAAAATGTTCTCGCGCATTGAATAGATTTTTAAGTTTTGGCTCGTTTAGTTCTCCCGTCCATCGGATATCCGCTATGGCTACGTATCTCGTTTAGTTTTTAACTTCTCGCCAGTCCATTGTTTTTTCTTCTCGCACTCCTTCCCGCAGTCGGATCACTCGCCGAACGTTCGTCTCGCTTGATTTTCTTAATTTTTTTATTTCAGTCCTTTTTTCAGAGAATTATTCTTAGACTTAAACGCGACATTGTCTTCGTCACTTCCATTAAATTAATACTTTAGCCAATCGACGGCTGTGCGTTTTATCTTGAGACGACCGACGACGCCGGTGTGGATTCTGAGCTGTTTATCCAACGAATCGCTACTTCCTTGAAGAGCGGTCGGCGCTCTTCGGGGTTTTCGCCTGTTTTTTTATTTATTTTTTTGGCGTGGATATTTCTATAGGACAGTCTGTTGTGTAGAACAATGATTATCGCGCGTGCTCGAGAATAATCGAATTTCAAAAATTGAGCTTCATTTTTTCATAATATCGCCAAAGTGACAAATTTCGTTACGTGTATTACGTACTTATATTTCAATTGGCGGTTACTCGCAACAAAATGCGTTCATTCGCTGTGAAAATTCATGAGTAAAAAAATGTGAATTATAATTTTTTTTTATAATCGTGGCTTCTTGGGTTGAGGATTGAAAAATCGCATTAAAAAAACGTCATAACTGTTAGATTATACTTGACAGTTTAATAAGAAAAATCGTTCGCTTTTTGGTCGGGTAATTAGTTAGTTCGTATATTTGAAAAAAAAAAGATATTTACCGATGAATATCGATACGCTCTGCTGCTGAGAGTGTGGACTGAATGAAATAGGGGAGAGCGGGGCAAAACGGCATATCGAGGCAAAATGGTATTCACGCACAATGGGACCAGGGCAGAATGGTATTGGGGCAAAATGGGCCAGCACAAAAATCTACTTCGATGGGTCTTTCTCTTGTCCCATTTTGCCCTAATTCTATCATACGGGGGACTTTATTTGACCATTTCGTACCATTTTGCCCCGGTATGCCATTTTGCCCCGCTCTCTCCTACCTCATTTTTCGTTCGCCGACGTTCGTTCGCGATGGGATTCCGAATATCGCGACATCGCCTCGAGGCTTTTGACGATCTCTCCATCCGGCGCTCGCCGAGTCGCGGAAGCGAACTCACACAGATCGAACCTCTTCGCGCGTTCGCTCGGTCGAAACTTCGAATCTTCTCGGTGAATTCGACGAGAAAATGGCAAACAACTTTTGGTAAACACGCGGATGAAGTTGCCATGGAATCGATAAAAAATGTAATCCGGGAGGGTTTCGTCGACTTATCGTCAATGTTTCGTTGCTTCCATGTTCCGACGTTGGCTCAAAGTGCAGAGACCGACGAACTTCTCAGTTTTTCACTGATGCGTTCAGCTCGCGGGAAATATCCGATTTATCGCCGGAATTCTCGGAAAGTCGCTCTTCGGGCGAGTAACGAGAGGATTGGACTGATCTCCGCTGTATTTAAATGCGGGACTAAAATAATCGTATTGAAGACAAAGTTTATCGAAATCAACGGAGCAGTTCTGTTAATCTAGCGAAAAATGAGCAATTTTTAAGAATTTTTTTTAATTGCCAATTTTTTACCAAATTGATAAAATTGCTCGGCCAATTCGCTTTTTGGCAGGCTCGAAGCTTTATCGAATGTGATTTTTCGTTCCTTGTTCGCGCCTCGCTTGAAGGAACAATGAAAAATGTTTCAGGAATATTCCTCAATATTCGTTCGTTATTCTTTTTTTTTTCAACAAAATGATGAATGTGTGGGGGTGAACGTGTTGCCTGGGTGATATGTGCAGCGAGGCCAGTCGCGGCGTAAAGTCCCGTAAATATCTACAATTATTATTCATACGTATCATTAATTTTTTTCTCTCTCGTTAGTTCAATATTTAATCCCGTTCGATCAACATTCGCAACAAATATCGCACATTCGAAATCTTTCAGCGTTCAATCACACTCAAGGTTTCATAAGACTTTGACCCTTTCGTAAGAAATTAAACTTACATTAGCGAATTAATCGTTAACTTTAATCGTAGCTTATGACTGTACGTAAGATTCTCTCGATGCCGACACATATTATTTATTTCAATATCTTTTTTTTCTCGTTGTTTTCATTCTCACGTTCTCACGCCGACGAACTATATATAAATATAATTTAATGTTTATATCCATTATATCACTCGTACTTTCTCTTTCGTCTCGCTAATTCGCAAACTTCAAACTTTCCCCTTAGCAGCTCCTCATCTTTGTCATACATAAATTTATAATATATATATTTATATATATATGTTTGCTTTTTTTGTTTGTTTGTTTATTTCTCTCATTTATCTATACTTTCTCGCGGTTCCCGAAACAGCGCTGATTTTCGGACGTCTCGATGTCAGTTTCATTTTTTTCGCCTCCTCGTTTTTCATTGTACGAATGACCAATGCCACGAATTCGTATTTATTAGCAATTTTTTTTTTTTTTTCGAATGAACTTTCGATAACGTCGAATGACGAAAAGTTTCGTTGCCACGTCGTTTTTTTTGGGCGAGAGAATAATGCGCTCACACAAAGGCACGTAGCAGAGTGTGGCAATCAATGTCTGAGCGAATAGCCACAAAACCGAAATTCATTGACTGCTGCGGATTTGCGGCAGAGCGAGAGGGGGTGAGCCGAGATAGACAGCCGAGCCGAAAGGACTATCGCGTACAATTACGTACACCACTTATAGGAGGTTAACCAATCACCGATTTCTACGTGGTGGATTGGTATACGTGCGAAACGTGCGTTGCGCGAACGGCAGAGCAGAGGAGATAGTTTCCTCGTGCAGAGCGTTCGAAATAAACGACGAAAGGCACAGCGATTGGCCGGTCGGGAAATGTTGCCACCGAGAGAAATCACTCCGGAGCGAATTCGTTCGCGTTCGGAATAACATCTTTCGATTTTCGCACGATCGCCCGTTGTCTCGATATTGAAAGAACACACATTTTTGCAA
Source organism: Ischnus inquisitorius (assembly GCA_963924025.1). Taxonomy (NCBI): domain Eukaryota; kingdom Metazoa; phylum Arthropoda; class Insecta; order Hymenoptera; family Ichneumonidae; genus Ischnus; species Ischnus inquisitorius. The sequence continues at coordinate 5,141,256 of OZ001251.1, read as the reverse complement.
AATTCTTTACGCACCATAGATTTTGAGTGATAAATAAAAAATGACACGATTATTTTGCTTCCTCATTAAGATAACTTTGATTGGCAGAAAAAACCTTTTCAGAATGTTCCAAAACCATATGTTGTTTATTCTAGGAAAAATTGAAATTAGGAATTAAGTTGAGCCACGAAAAAGTATTATGCAAATTCAATTTACACTTTTTTATTTTGTTTTTACCGCCGTTCGCAAAGCTTCCTCGTTGAGAAAGTCAAACACGGCTATCTGACTTTGCCACCGAAAAACTTAGCAAAAGTAGTTGAAAGCACCATAAGGAAGAGATGTGTTAATTTAATTCGTATAATCTTTCCAAATTTGATTGCTGTGTCCATCGCATGAAAATTAAAAGGGAGAAAAGTGTGTCCTTTGCAGCCCTTCGGTTAGTTTCGCAGGCAGTTCGTAGGCGAAGTGGCCAATGACTGTGCGATTCGGTGGAGTTGGGTAGGGAATGGAGCCGTAATGCAGTAGTAGAAGTCCCGCTGACCACTCTCGTGACCGGAATCGCGTTAATTATGCCGAATCCGCAATTCTGGCTCTCCGCGCCATAATCGGATATCGAAGGGGAAAATTGGGATTCCCAATCAGTCGTTCGGCTCGTTTCTGCAGCGAGCTCCACTATCCGAGTGACCGGTGTTTGCCAACCCGTCGAATGGAACAAGCAGTCAGAGAGACAAAGAGAGGGAGAGAGCTGTGGTGAGCTTTCGTAATTTTGCACGATGGGATCAGCATACGGTACACAAAGGACTGCTCCACCACTCGCTGCGCGAATACGTGATAACAGAATCCACAATGCTTGAAGCATAAAAATCAAGAACGGTCTCTTTCCCTGTCTCGGATATCCGCCCTCGCGATCAATCCGTCACGAGGCTCCAATTCGATATCGAATGAATGTTAATCGATCACGTGCACCGCTAATCGTAGCCCCGTCGGATTATTGAAATTCGGTGAAGAATATCTGATCAACGAGAACGATGAAATGTGAATATTTGTGGCATTGGTCGTCCGAACAATAATTACCCGCACGCCAGCTATCAAACAATTTCCGTTGTTGCGAATGCCCGAAAAACTGTTCATCTGAATGCCAGTCTCTTTATTCCAATGTTCATTGGTTTATTCGTTCAAATTTAGTCCGAGTTTACTCTTGCTAGTGCTAGTCCGAATCCGACGAATCGTTGAATGGAGGCCGATTTTTGCTTGGTTCGAGGGAATGTCTCTTCTTTCGCGGTGAAGATTTTCTATAAGTCGAATTTTGTTACGAAGAGCTTCAAGCTTGGTGGAAAGTATCGAATCTCCAGTATCGTTTGGATGCTCAAGTCAACCAAAGTCTTCGGTTCTCTCCTCGTCGTAGACTCATCGGCTTTCGGACCCCGTGAAGAGCTCATCCGTCCTCATGGCTTATGCCGGGATTCTGTGGTTCTTAATCTCTTGGCCAATGATGCTGACGGCAATCATTGGCGAGTAGGTCGTGCGTGTCGAGGGATATGATCGAGACATCCGGAAAACTGCCTGTCTCATGCTGTCCGGGGTGAACTGCCGTTGCCATTGCCGCAGTCCGACGGAGATGCTTCGGGGCGGCGATGCTGCGGAGAAACCGCCATCAGTAACCGCGGGATCGGACGACTGACATATTCAACCGCGGACTGACATTGGGACTAATCTCAGCTTGGATACGGTTGCGCGACCGGAACAACGACGAGTCGCGTCGCGCTCGTTCGGGACGTTCGATTCGCGCGACGACGGCGCCGGAAACGTCGCGGAACCGTCTCAAACTTCTCCGCGCAGTCACGTGGATACGCAGAATCCAAGAAGAACGAGGACGACGGCCAGTTGATGACGTTGCTTCGCACTGCCGTGGGTACTGTAGCTCGAAGCATCGTTCCTGAGATCGCCGGCGCTCAACCTCTGATTGTTCACGTGAGCCATGTGCACAGTCTTCTTCGCGTCGTAACGCCTCGAGCCGACGTAAGACACGCAACCAATCGTTACCGAACCATCACCGCCGGCGAAGTGTCTGGCTTCCGCCACTAGCCGCAGGCCTAGACTGTTCGGTATACCGAACGAAGAGATTGGCTGCAGCGGCGGATGCAAGATCGTGTACTGCTTTGGAATCTGCAATCAGAAGGTACATTTCCATGACTTACTGGGCGCTTGTATTTTCTTTCTAATCTGATGATCGTCAGCAACACCTTAATGGTTCACGCGCTAACGATGGAACTCAGATTTTGACCTTGATATTGAATTACGAAGACTTCGCAATGAGATAAAAAATGCAAAGAAAATCACTATTAAGAAGATCCTGGAGTCTCACTGTTGATGCTGAGGCTAAACCGATGAACGACAGGAGAAGGTCACACTAGATAGAAAAATAGAGAACGACAGAAATGAAACATTCAGATAATGCCCGCGGCGTACAAAAGTGATTTCGTAAGTATTGTATTCTTTTGCGGGTGTCGAAGTGAGTCGTCTCGGGCGAGAAGTGAGGATTTTCTTCGCATCCAGATTGTGCCAGGAAGGAGGTTGCAAAAAGGGTACGGGAGAGCTCAGGCCGAGGAAGTAGGCGGAGGTGTTCGGCTGCGGGGAGCTGCGGAAAGGGCTGTCGTAAGGAATATTTCTCGCGCGTGCATTTTTCTTCAGCTCGGCGCGGCGTGGACGAAATTACGGTCACCGACCTGGCACCAAGCCACACGTCGCGGCACGCGACGAGACAAGGAGAGACGCACCAAGAATTTTCTCGTTCTCTCCGCGCGCTATCCGACGTTGCGGGATGCTTTTGCACCCTTCCTCACGATCCGCCCCACGGGCTCGAATCTTTACCACGACGGCACGGAGCAACGTAGGCGTCGCGGCCAAGATTCTCAACCCCCATACCGAGCCTGTGAAAAGGCGTCTTCTCCTCAATCTCACCTTTTTTTTCTTTTCTTCGCCAAGTAATTGCTTCCGGGCGCGAAAACCGTTTTGTGCTGTTCACCAGATTTTTCAATACACATCTCGTTCGACGAATGAAACAGAAACGAAATCGCCGCGCTTCCGTGAAATGCATAATTCACGTCTTTTTACCCTGGTCAGCTTTAGGGCAGTAAAAACTGCAAATCGTTGTGCCAAAAGACATTTTTCGGTAACTTCCAAATTTCAAATAGAAAATGCTTTAAGTACCGAGCACTTGTAATCTTAATAAGTACTCAGTACTCTAAATACTTAGAACTTTAAGTGCATGGTCCTTCAAGTATTCGGTACTTTGCCCAGCTTTTTTACCGAAATCTCTCTTTCATGGCAAAGCCGAAACGCTCCTTCTTCTTCTTGGCTTTCGTCCTTTCTGTGCTTTGAACCTCCCGAAAAATTCATGAACTCTCGCTGTTCCGAGTCGCGACGAATTTGTCGTGACGTATAATCCGAGGTAGGGAAAAAGCTTACCGCGAGTCGAGGATGTGTCCGAGCGGGGTCTTTCGCGACGCTAGTGGACCAAAGGGAAATAAATGAAAGCGTAATATATATGTAATTCGCGCGAACGAGGTCACGGATGAAAAACGATTGCCGTCGGAGCTTTCGGCGACATTTCTCAGACTAATGAAGCGTACGGAAAGAAGAACAAAAAAATATATATATAGAGCAACCGTGCAAGATGAACGCGTTACCAGCCTTGAAGCGAAGTGGCAAAAAAGTGCTAAGAAAAAAAAAAAAAAAAACAAAACAAATAACGCTCATCCGACGTAATTCGAGGATTCGTAGTGAGAAAGTGTAATTCATGGTCTCGCCGTTGCCGGATTCCCCGCAAGACCAGGGCGTCGGATCCCTTTTCCGCGCTCTTCGCGCTTTCACATCACGTTCGTTCTCTCAGGACTGTTCGTCGTCTCTCGATCGGACGAGAAGCCGAGGATCTCAGACGTTGACTCCACTTACGTGAAACTCACGTACGGTATATAAATACCCGATGATCGTGTACGGTATGCGATGCACCGCGCGCGCGTGCAGTGTCTAACTCGGTTTACAAGGTTTGTTTTTTAATCACGGCAAATTTGTCACTACACCCGACAGCCAGGAGTCCCGTTAAGGTATATTGGAATCGTGATCGGAGACCGAATCCATTCGCGAATCCAATCGAAGGCCGAAGTTTCGAGCAATAAAAATTAAGCGCTAAATTCGCAAGGCGATTCAACATCGGTCGAGAGGACTCCGAAGTTTAATGAGAAGTGGAAATAAAAGAGGCAAAAATAGGAAAGAAAAACAGTTTAAAATATTCCATACGTTCACCTTTAATTAAAAAACAATTGTCAATTTTTCAAATATTTCTTCGCAATTCAGCAAGAAAATGTTTGCAAATACTGGGCAAAAAAAGTTTCATTACAAATGAAAAAACATTCGTTAGCCGTTCATAGAAACCAATTACTGTTCATCCAGCAAAAAGATCAATCGACTCGATCAATTTGAAAAAAAAAACATTGAAGCGAAATAGAATTTCAATTTAAAAAATCGATTTTATCAACGGAAGTCGGAACATTTTGCGGATTTTCATCGCTCGTATTTAGCGTATCGTCGGAGAAATTAGAGTGGTGCAGTGTAAATGGTTCGTGGATACCGTTAATAAAAACGAATCTACATTTAACATCCTATTTATGGCGAACTGCGAACCGCAGCCGGCAAAGCTTTCCTTAACCGATCGTTGGGTTCGAACTATATGCTAGAATTGTAACAGCGCACCTTGCGTGTTTGTCCAGAGAGTTCGATGTGTAACTTTCATTTGCGCGAGTGTGGGGCACTACGTGCGCTTGTGAGGGCAGCCTTTGGTTGGCCAAAGCGTCGAACCGATACTGCTAAATCGCTTTGCGGTGACGATTCTACGTACGGGTCCTCGAACAGCCAGTCGGAAGTTAAATCCACCCTGCAGTGTAACAAGGCCAAAGCTCCGAGCGTTCCGGGTGCATATCGGCGCAAGCCCTGCACCGGCCACCGACGATATCGTTATTCGATGAATCCATGGCTGCTTAATCCCTTCGTTTTTGCTGCTTACATTTTCCCTTTCCATGCCGCTTCGACTGCGCGATCCCTCAACGTGGCAAAAGCTCGCGTGCGGTTCACCGCGCATACGTGTGATTACCGCGTGAGCGCAGTCGAGCGCTTGAAATGCCTGCGAACGCTTTGCATTGCCCACGAACGATTTTCACCGTGTTCATTCGTTGAAAAAAGCAAGGTTTGATCATCATAGAATTTTCCGGAAAATTCATCGGCGAAGTATCGGATTTGGATACGCATCCGATTGGTGAATTTCAACAAAAAGGAGCAGACTCATAATAATTTCAAAAGAGTCCACATGATTTGATAAAATTGTCTACCATCCTATGTTGACAATACAAAATAATTTCTATAAGTCTACAGAGAGATTCACTCGATATTTTTTAAAGCGAATCGTAATTAGTTTCAGTTAGAGATGTAATTTTAATCATGGTGTCCGAAACATGTACTAAGAACACCAGAACCGGTACGTTTATCTCAGTTAGCTAGAATACTAATGGAACACAGAAAGTCCTCTGGTCCCGAAGTACCCGAGCAAAAAAAACATTATACTATAGGGGAGAGCGGGGCAGAATGGTATAAAATTGTAAAATAGATTCCCCTGTATGATAGAATTCGGGCGAGACGGGACAAGAAAAGTTCCATCGCAGTCTTTTTTTTTGCTGTCTCATTTTGCCCCTGTCCCACTGCACTCTGGTCTCATTGTGTCCCAATGCCATTCTGCCCCGCTCTCTCCTACACTCACGTACACCTGACAGTACAGGGTTTGCGGTGATTCAGCGCCAGCTTGTCTAGAAGCTTCAAAGTAAAAGCTGTAAAAGCTTGAAAGCTCACGCTCGAACCGCAGAAAACAAGCCACGGTGAATTTGCCAAGGGAGAGAATAGCGCGGAAAATCGAGGTTGTCCGGAGTGAAGTTGGTGAGAAGGGGGCGGCGGCGAGAAGGGGAGGGGGAGGGGGGGGGGGGGGGTGGTTGAGAGAGGTAGAACACCCGGTAAAGAGAACATGAGGGATCTAACGCTGGGAAAGTACATTTGTCATGAAGCCTCGACCTGGCCATGGCCATGTTTGCGGACATGTCTGGGCAACGCGATGGCCATTGCATTTTCACGTCGACGTGTGCGCCAGTTGCGTCGGCGGTGACGCAGAAATTAGGGCGGGTCGCGCCAAACGGGAGAGTGGACGAAGAGCAAAAGTGCAAAGGCCCCAAAGTCAGCTCTCGCTGTATAACCAGTTCGTTCTACCATAGGAGCCTCGCCGACACAACGCGCTCGTATCCGTTCGAGCGTATTTGCGAGAGCGCGCGCGTGTGTGTGTGCCGGCAGATTTAATTTTCACCCCCCCCCCCGTCCTCCTTCGTGCCGACCCGACCCGATTTAAAATAGTTAGAGCTTCTCGCCTCGGTGAGCTCTCATCAGCATGGATTTTACCATCGCCCGGCGCGGAATCATAGCCGGGAAAATTTAGTGTTACGTTAATACGATTCGACCTTTTCCTCCCCTCACACCGGAGCTTCCGCATTTACATTTATGCTAATCGAATCGATCAATGTTATATTGATGTTGAATTTTCGTGTTTTCGCTAAGAGGCTGCGTTTCAATAGAACATACTGCAAATGAGAAACTTCTCTTCTGTCTAACTAGAGCGTTTCTCGGCCTGCGATATTTTCACAACCAGTTGTTCACTCGGGGCGCGAATTATTCGGCTGTCTTTATATTGCCAGCTCACTAAATTTGACGGCGACAAAAGATGTTGTAGTTTCGACGGTCTCCAATATTTCTTGTACAATTTTTCGCAGAATGATAATAATAATTATAACAAGACGAGATTAAACATCACTAAGATGCACACTCGGAGTGCCGCTCTTTGCTTTTGGTTATTCATTTTCTTTTCTGCTTCTACGAATTATTAATAAAGCGGAAAGACACGAATCCTGAATAATTAAATATCCACCGGCAAGGACCATTTTTCCGGACGATTTGATGCCCCGTAGAATAATGTAGAATGGTACTGAAAAAGGGACTTGCATTTTCATTACCGTGGACCTCTTCTTTTTCCGAAACGACTGGTTGGGGAATTTTCGCCCGCGACGATCCACTGTTTTTTTATGATTTGTCGACTTACATTGTGAATTTTTCGCATTCTTCTCATTTGTCCTCTCGAGACACACGTTTTACTCTTATTTTTCGCTGGATTTGCCTCTCGGCTCACCGTTCGCGCCGTTGTCTTATCCACTGTAGTTTTTTTTTCCCCTCCGAAGCGTCATTTCCTTAACACACTTTTCATCGCAGGCAGAGATTGAGTGGCGACCGTGCGTCGCAGGCGAGAAACAGACGGAGACTCGAACTTGGTGCATTATTGACTCGAGCGCTCTCCCAACTTCGCATATCTTTGCCCTCGTATCTTTCAACGGCCCCGCGTCTCTATCAAGGCGCTGTACTTCCGACGGAGATTTGCCACGACGATGTTCCTCGAGAAAACGGCGAGAACAATAGGCGAGGGGAGGGAAAAAAAAGTGGGCAACTCGAGTCTATCATCTTCGCGGGGTCGGAAATCGTCGATCAAAGACCCCTCGACACTCTGTCACGACTTTGCTCTGCCACGATTTTCGTAATATTGCAACCTTTGATTTTTCTTCCGCGGGAAAATGATCTTAAAACTTTATAATAGATATTGATATTAATAAAAAAAATCATATTTGTATGATTAAACAAGAATGAAATTACCCGAACTGCACAAAAGATTTTTCAAAAATTGAACAAATATTTTTTTACCTGAATTGCATTTTTTCAAATGACTTTTAAAAGTTATTTCAGTAATTCGAATAATTCGAAATATAATTCTCTTCCTTTTCAGAATCCTTTTTTCGTTTCACTGCGAATTAAACATCGTTTTTGTGATCCAATTAGTTGAACCCTTAATCACAAAAATTATAAAAATTGTTTGAATTTGAATATTGGAATTATTCGGGTAATATTTGAACGATTTAAAAAATGATTTACCTGCAATTATTATTGTTCATAAATCGCGCGAATCCTCTCAGTGCTTTCCGCGCGAAAATGAAAAATTCAAATTTGTCGATCAATCAACGGTCACATTTATCAATGTAATATCACCGAGCTTTGAGCGCGGCACAAATTACTTTTTAATTCGCGCGTAATTCATCACGTGTTTCTCGCGGCTCTTTAATTATCGTCCCGACGACCATTGATATTGCCTACGACGAGGCTAATAAATTTTCTTCGCGTCAGGCGCGTACGCGAACGAATCGTCATTATCGTGTATCGAAGCTGTCGCCGTCCGGACGTGCTGATGAGCGCGAAAGTGTAAAAATCACGACGCGAATGTCTGGAGGTGACGAAATTGCTTTATCCGCCGCCTATCCGTACGGTTCTCTCGTCTCCTTCGGTGGCCATGCCGTTTTGATAATCCCTAATTGCGAAATTTCAAAATTTACATCACCGCACTGCCGTTGATTAATGTCTATGGGGTTTCAATCACTGTTCCCGCGTGTCATTCACGTCGGAGTGAATGTCATTATAGCGTTTCATACATTTATGTAATCAGTCTGTCGTATAACGACGTGGAAATTGTGTTCTGCGGTTGACCGCGTATTCATTCGTTCTCCGGCGACGTATCCCTTTGCATGTGTGTCGGATGGCTACGTGATGGGTTTCCTCTCTTCGCCGATACGGTCACCATTTTCGCGTCCAACGTCATCGAGCGGTGCGACGGAAAAAAAGAAACTGCAACTTGATCCGTTAGCATTGGCACGACCTTATGGCAGCTTTTTCGGTTAGGGCAATGCAAATATTGTACTTGCTGGGACACACCGGTTCTGTGGAAACCCGATTGGCGCGCGGTTTCGGCGATCACCCAAGTCAAGCAACTTTCCTCGCGGTCAGTACTTGGATGGGTGACCCAGCTTAGCGTTAGCTGGTCGCTACCCTACATTATCATCGACAGTGCTTATCCTGTGAAGCTGAATGTGATTCGGAGCAGTTTCATATTCACCAGAATATTAGAATCGTCTCTTTGCCGTGGACGGGCTTTCGACTTCCATTGATGGTCATCAATCTCCGTCGGTCCATCGAATCTCATAACGACGAAAGGGTACACGACCATGATCGCCGCGGGGATATTTTGTCGCGTCCCTCGCAAGCTTGTCAGCACGCGAGAGTTCCCTCTCTCTCCTTGGTTTTCTCCTCTGTCTTGTATACCTGTATATAGTCTTGTTCTACACACTATAGGGCTTCATTAGTCGTTTACCGACACGGGAAAGACTGAATAATTCATCGCAACGGGCTTAATTTACACGATCGGCCGCGCCGAACCCTCCGGGCGGCTGCGAGAACTCCCTTCGTGTAGCCCTCGATAGGGCCTACTCACACTGGTCACACCAACCACACACACACACACACACACTGACTGACTGACTGGTGCGACTGATCACACTGGATATTGATTAACGATCATTTTGTCGTGCACTCTACTACCTATTTTTATGCTTTCGCAAATTTTTTTCGCGTTCATTCTAACTCGCTCTATTTTTAAGATACCGACGTCGAATCGACATTGAAATATCTTTCGGAACGACAATTTTACATATATAAAAAATAACATTTTTGAGATAAAGAAAATACTGCTTATTCGCCGGTCGACGTCCGGCGCGAAAGTCCCACCAACGTTTTCTCTTCTCCCTTCTCACTGTCTCTTTATCCCTGACCCTCCATTCGGCCTCTGTCCATCATGTTCAACACTCCTCTATCCCTTATGCGGCAAAACCTTTGGGTTCTGTCCCGTATAAACCCCCTCGGTTTTCGCTGTTTCTCCCTTCCGGGGCTAAAGGACCAATTTCAACGGAAAACACCGTAGCGCGGCACTCGAATGGCTCAGAATGGCCCATATACGATTCTCGCGTTCTATACCTTTTCGTCTCTGTATTCACGCGACCGCATGCGGCGCCCGGCGTTGAAGAGCCGGATCAAGTTTAACGTCGAGTCGTACACTATTCTTCCTCTCGCGAGAATCTCAACTATCGGGAGGTTTACTGTCGGTGCTCACCGTTATTTTGTTGTGTGTATAGCCAACACGGAAACATTTTCCTCTTCAACGTGCTCATTCGCATCCTAAAAGCTCGTAGATTTCACTCTGCCAAATCCGCGAGAGTGTCGCCCTCGAGGGGGTGGAGGGCGTCATCCGAGATTCGCTTTATCGCCCGAAGGCAGACGTTTTTAGTATTCGAGGGTGCGTAAAAAAATCGCGAGAGAACGAGGGCTTTCGAGTGCTCGAAGCATCATTTTCGGTACCGAAGGAAACGGACGAAAATTTCGCAACCGCGGTCCCAATTTAACGGCAAGGCTTATCCGGGGACAATGGAAGACGTTAAGTTTCATCCGATAAACCGAGATTCATCCGATAGGGGAGGCGAATAACCGTGTATTTCAGTCTACCATATGAGGGCCCAGATTATCGCAGGGCAGTGAGGGCACGATATCGTAATTAAGACGTTTACGCTCGTTTTACGAAACTCATCGCGGACGATACGATCAAGCTGGACAGTCGTTACTGCGGCTAGATTTAACGCTCTTCAGCGAATGGCCCGGTTTATCACTGTATTGCGGGCGCAGTTGCGTCGTGAATGTCTTGAAATTGCCGCACGCGACGTCATGGGTTCGTATTAAATTGGTGGAAAATGATGGACCGCCATGTACTGTAACGGGACGTCCTTATGCCCGGCTAAGTTCTGGCTTTTTCCGCCAGATGACCACCGCAAGCAGGTTTCTCGCGAGCGAAAGCCTAGGGGAGAGCGGGGCAAAATGGCATACCGGGGCAAAATGGTACGAAATGGTCAAATAAAGTCCCCCGTATGATAGAATTAGGGCAAAATGGGACGAAAGAAAGTTCCATCGAAGTAGATTTTTCTGTTGTCCCATTGTGCGTGAATACCATTTTGCCCCGGTATGCCGTTTTGCCCCGCTCTCCCCTACCTGGATGGTATAAGGCCCGTCCCTCACTCATGATCCTTTCCTACTACCTAAACGAATTGACCACACCTTCCGAGGTAACTTCAGAATTCACTTGAGCGAAACATCAAAACGTTTCAGTAGGTTTATAGGGGCGCGAAACTGGTATTAACACGTTAGTGCGATGCTCCAAATTTATAATTCCACGAAAATAACAACATTTCGGGTATTCGAAAAAATTCGGGCATTTTTCAAGAACCCCAAAATTTGGGGCAGGTTCACGAATAAATATTAGTTACGTCAAACGTTTGTTGCACGAGGAACTGGCACATCGACATCGGAACAAAAGCTACCAATTTCGCAATCAAATTATTCGTCAAATGCATCCGCAACGACCGCAGCGGAGGTCTGCGCGTTTCGCTTGACAATTCGCCGACAAAGTGGGCACCGCAATAGAGTAACCATCGCTCTTCGTGTTTGACAACGCCTAGGATTCGCCCGAATCCTATACCGAGTCGTAGGGTTTCGCTACGCTTCCATCACGAAATAAATGTAGATGCGCTTTAGTTTCTCTCGTGGACAGCATATTCCCGCGTTAACTTCATATACAGACCGTAATTGATGAGATGGTCTGTTTGCGCAGCCCCTGCGGTATTTACCGTCGCTATATGTAATACTAGTGTACACCGCTCGTCTAAACACTCGCGAACGGCGGGTGGAACGAATTCGATTCTCAAAAATTGAGCGTGTATTAATTTAGAAATATATTTATTATATATTTTCTGACGTTTCATTAGTATTTTGAATTTTCATTTTTTTTTTCCTCAAATTTTGATAATTTTTTTGTTATAAAAAAACCTAAGCTTCGACGATTCAGGAGATAAATTATTATCACGCTCTAAAACACGAACTGTATTTCTCGTTATTTCTGCCTCACTGTGGTGAAGTTTTTGTTTCGCAGTCCCCTTTTTGTTGGCTTCAATCAAAGCAGTCGACGAGGTCGCTTCCGCTGTGTTTTCTTCCGTTACTTTTTTCTTTCGTGATTTTGTTTTTCCATTTGGAGATGCGCAAGGTGGTCTCTTAATCGCGTTAGCAATATGCCGCGGTGGGTTGCAGCAGGAAAACTGGGGTATCGAGTGCGGAGAGGGGATTTGGCACGACGACGATGGTATTTGAAATACGCTCGACTAACGAGCGGGCGGCGATCGAGCTTGTGCGAGACGGCGGATCCACGAAGTTACGGACGTGCGGATCTCGTACGAGAGACTCGATTCTTCCCTTTCGTTTTTTTCCCTCTTTTTTTTTTTCTATTTCCTCTTTCCTCGTTGGCGCTCCTTCCGTAGCTTTTGATAGCAACACTTCCATCTATACGGGGATCGAAACGTGCGAGATTCCGATTGCTCCTCGTTGCGGCCTCTCCGCTGGTTTACCCTCGTGTGTCGTAAAAACTACGCTTCGCCCGTGGATATATTCTCACGTTCGTCCCTATCCCTCGCCCGTATTTCGCCTCGTTCTTTCTCTACACTAACGCGAAACGCGCAAACACCCACGAATACCCTTGTTTTCTTATCGCGTATATTGCTTTCGGTTAACAACACACCGTATCCTCGATGCAATCAACCATCCGACATGAATTACGTACTCGTACTCGGGTCTTGGCGATATACACTTGAATAATAAATATTTCTTTCAACGTACCGCCAACGATGAATGCGCGGTTGGCGCGCTGCTTCGGCGATCACCCGAGTCAAGCAACTTTCTTCGCGGTCAGTACTTGGATGGGTGTCCGCTTAGCCGCGCGCTAGCTGGAGGCTCATTTCCCCGAGACTTGTTCTCTGCACTCCACGTAGGTGCGAAAAATACCGAAGAATCAGTAGAATCGAGCCACGACGTCAATTTGAAAGGAACAACTCCGCTTCCATCATTAGAGAGCGTTTGAATCGCGCAAAACGAGTTTACTCCTTAACAAATTCCTCGCCGCTTCGAGTTTTCACGCCGAAATTGGTCTACGAAACCGCGCAGATCGGACGGACGTGGGGATTCGAAAGCCGCGCTACTTCGGGGTGTTTTTTCTCGTTCTCTAATCGCGTTAGCGCGAGCGAAAGAGCGGAAGATGCTATTTGAGGGCCGACTAACGAGCGAACGGTTGTCGGGCTCTTCGTCTTTGCCGGCCTCTCGGACGCTCTCCGGATTTTCTCGCGTGGTGTTGGATTGGCTGGTTCGGGAGATTGAGCTCTCTCCCTCGCTGCTCGGTTCACCCGTTCGGCGGGGTAGATGCGAGGCCTCGTTATCACGGACTATCCGCCGCCGGCTGCGTCGGCATAACCTTCACATCCGCTTCGCGCTGACGTTGTATGTATTAATATGTATGTAGCGCATGGATGTAGATGGATATATGGAAGATGACGATCCCGCATAGATATAAGGGAAGTGCAACCACCTTCTCGGAGCGATACGTGCCGATACCAGCTGGCAGTTGCCATGAAACTCATCCTTCCTCTTATTCTATCACTCGCACACGGACATGTGCGCGGAGCCGGCGCGAAGATTCGCTCCGGGACTCGGGAACTTTGCGGATTAGGTCGGTAATTATCTTTGTATGTGTGTCGGGGACTCTCGTGTTTTTGCCAGGAAGCCCGCGCGGCACCTCCATTAAATAACGAAGTGGTAGGAAGCAGCTTGGTTCGCGCGGTTTTTTCCTTAATCCGATATATCCGGTTCTTGTATATCGACGGTGTGGCAGAAAAAAAGCTGCGAAAGCGATGAGAAATTAAATTTTTTGCCGTGCAATCGTGTCGAACGACGTTGCGAAGGGATGAAAAATTGTGGGTAAAATTGAGGGATCCTTCGAAGGGTTGTCCGTAGTGACGAAGTGTAGATCATATATTATGATAGTGTGGAAGCGTGTGATGATAATGATTTATTAATGAAGACTATTTCTATCCAATGAATGAATTTCAAATGACCATGGATTATCGTGATCGATCACACTTTGAATAAGGAAAATTCTAACGATTTTTGGTAGAAGAAAGTTCAGTCGGAGACTTCGGCAAAGAACAGGTTTTTCCCCCCTTTTCTCTACGTTTCTCCACTGGAATCAGTGCACAGGGGCAAAATGGAACAGCAAAAAAATCGACTTCGATGGGACTTTCCCTTGTACCATTTCGCCCCAATTATATCATACAGGGGACTATTTTACCATTTCATACCATTCTGGTCCGGTATGCCGTTTTGCCCCGCTCTTCCCTATATCGAAGATGATCGACGTCTCCCGCGATATATTTCCGTCTGTCCTATATTTTTGGGGAGAATAGTACGACTCCTCAATTACATGTTTTCAAGATGAATTGCCTTCGCCTTCGTCGGAACGATTATTATATCGTAATTCGCGAATTCATCGTATCTCGTCTTTATCAAAATTCTATCTCATTGTTGATTCTTCGTACCTCTCGTCCCTGTACCTTATTTTAGAGTTTCGCACCCTCCGGTGTGCTCTCGCGTTGCCGGAGGGGAATTCGACGAAAATTCATGACCCAACCCGACCGATAAAACCTCGGAAAATATCCGGAAAGTTTACGGTATCGCAATGAGAAGGAGGACGAGAGCGGCACGAACGTGCGATAAGAGATGGAAAACGATCGAATCGTGTCATCGCGAACACTATTCGAAACCACGGTCCGAGACTACACGCGGGAGGCTTCTCACGATGTGTTACCTTACGCACCACATCTTTTTTTATTCGTTTCCACTTTTCTTTCCCTTCAACATTTTTCTACAAGGCGTAAAAGATATACCCAATAGATATTTTTATACAGCTTGTATATAAAAGAGGCCAAAAACAAAGGATGAATTTTGAAAAAATTCGCGATCCCAGTGACGATGTGGAAGATACAATCCGCAGCCACTGATAAAAAAAAATGCCAATGGTCACTGAGTGGTCCAGCCGTCGCGTTATAAAATATTTAATTTCCATTCGATAATCTATCGATTGTACGGAGCGACGGATGGAGTGAAAAAATAAAATGCACTATCGCCAGTTATAAATTTCAGGATTGCCGAATTGTTTTTTTTTTCCAACAATTCTCGACGCACCGGAGTGAAAAAGATTGGCGAGGAAGTGGGAAGAGAAAAAAAAAATAGAAGAGAAGCGATGATCCGCGAGCGGTGAGTCGCGCGCCGGGTGTGCGTTTATACGCTCGGTTATCGCGGTGAAATCCGCAAAAATTCATGAGTCGATACACGCGGGCGAAAAAAATGCTGGCGACAGGGGTGGGACACTTGGCGATGGAGTTTACGGCGTTAGCGTGGCGATAGCGCGCGGAACGCGGCGAAATCCGTTGCTTCGCATTCGATAGTCCGTCCATACACGACACCGGACGAGAGAAAGAGGGAGGAACAAACAGAATGAAAAAGAAGGCACGAAAAACAGAAGATAGAGAATCGGAAAACGATAGGCTATAAAGGAATACGGAGGGTTCTTTGCCAGAGCTTGCGAGCTTGTCAATTGATGTTGAGTTCATGGGGACAAAGAATTTCGGCTGTACATTTCGTCCCAACTCTTCACACTCTCGTCGCGGCGATACTAGCGAACGGAAGAGAAAATTTCACTTCGGCGCGAAGAATTTTCATAATTTGGAAAAAAAATAATAATAAAAAAAAATGAAATAAATATAAATGAATACAAAAAATATATATAATAAATATAAAAAATAAATAATAATATATTTTTGATACAATGGGGGAGAGCGGGGCAAAACGGCATACCGGGGCAAAATGGTATTCACGCACAATGGGACCAGGGCAGAATGGTATTAGGGCAAAATGGGACAGAAAAAAAATCTACTCCAATGGGACTTCCTCTTGTCCCATTTTGCCTTAATTCTATTATACGGGGAACTTTACTTAACCATTTCGTACCATTTTGCCCCGCTCTCCCCTATATAATGGATATATTTTTCATTAATAATTAATAAAATAATTTTGTTATTTACGGATAACTTATTTTTATGATTTTTATGAACTCAAAAAGAATTTCTCGTCAAATGGGACCTCAAAGATTTTTTCCATTTGAAGAAAGCGACGGAACTGCAATTCTGGCCTAAAATCAACGAAAATCGGGTTGAATGCCTTTGTATACGGAGTGACTTGATTCCTGGAGTGGTTCTATGTATGTACGTCACGGTTTGGTGATTATATACAACCCCTTGATGGCCTTCGGGAATGGGAACGTTTCCCGGTGCGGCCGCACAGCGAGAGAGTCGTAACACCGGGGCAGCTCGAAGGCGAGCCTCGGTCCGATGCTCCTTCGATATTGAGTGAATCTAACGAGGTCCTTGGAGAGCCCGTCTCGCGTCGCCTCTCCTCCGTCCATATTAATACTGCTTATCCAATTAGTCGCAAATGGACACGGCAGGCCGCGATGCAATGGGATTGGCCGCATTCGGCTGACGCGCGAAACACCGTCGGGTCTGGTTCGGCGATAGCGAATAGGAGTCACGTTCCCCGAGGTTATCCGGCGTCTTATCCTACCATAATGTAATGGATTATCGCAACTGCGGTTTTGATCAGATGCATTACGACGGAATCGAAAATGGCAACGGATTTCCGTTACTCAGAAATGAAATTCTATCACCGCATATTTCGACGTTTTATCATCCATCAAAGAGATAAGCCCTGGTTTTTGGAACTTCTGGCAGTTTTTTCCGCAAGCAACATTTAAATATAAGATGGTTCAAAAACAAAAAAAATACAAGATAGATTAAATGGGATTGTTTGCATAATTTTGAAAAATCAACGAGGAAGCAAAAATTGGTGAAATAACTTCCATATCGCGAGAACTTACTAAATAATGCCGAATGTCTTTGTGTTTCGCCAAAAACATAGCAATCAAATTGGACCATGCGTCGGCCGCTGTCCCTTTGATAACGTTGATTTCGTTACAGTGGATTACTTCTTACGCCAATAAACACGCTGATTATAACGTCCGGACAGAAGATCGCATTCGCGGGGCCGTTCGACCACGAAATCGATGTTGCCGAATCGATTACGAGCGAAACGCTCGAGCCCGAGCCTGTCGTTGTGCCTCGTTGCTTTGAAATTTTACCGAAAGGTAATTTCCCTTTGATTATTGAGATAACGGCTTCAACCGAATGCTCCCTTGGGTCCCATACTCCCCGTTTACAAGCTCGCCTACTGCGTAACTCGCAATGTATACGACCGCTTTGATAATACGAATTAATTATGTTTGGACGGTTTCGAAGAAAAATTCTGGCACGTTTATCCAAATTAATAGTAATACAGTGGGATCTCCGTTTTCTTAACTTCACCTAACGCAATCGCTTGTTTAAACTCGTAGTCAAACTATGATTGCTTCGATCTACAAAACAGCGAAACGAGTGACGACGTTTTACAAAACAGAAAAAAAATGTCTTGCGTAGAGGAGAGCGGGGCAGAACGGCATACCGAGGCAAAATGGCACAGCAAAAAAATCGACTTCGATGGGATTTTTGCCTCGTCCCATTTCGCCCTAATCCGCTTCTACTTTACCATTTCATACCATTCTGCCCACGGTATGCCGTTCTGCCCCGCTCTCCCCTATACGTAGACTTGTTATGCATTTTTTTTCATAGTATGAAACGCATGGACGGCGATTCAATTTCACGAGTGGGGCATCGGAAAAAAACAAATACCGTCATCGAATGATCCAATGAGACAGAAACGAGCTTGAATGGGAGCACTCGAGTCGAGTGATCCCGTCCGACCGAGGGGAACACTCTGTGCGAATTTCGGGACTGAGAATTCAATTTAATTTGACGGTTCGTTTAACACGTTTCCCGATTATTTTGGGGCGGGAAACGAGGAATACCGCGAAGGTTCAAGAGGGGAGGCAATAAATTCAAGTTTTCTGCTATCAACTGGCTCTGGCCTCTCGAGCGCTTTGCAGATAATCGTGACGCGCGCACTCGCTTCACTTTTTAAATTTTGAAACCGTGCAATTTTAATCTCTTTCATCACGCGGCACCTTTGTGCTGGACAAAAATGCTCTCTGGCAATTTTCGTTTAAGAACGATGAAACCACGGTTTTTTCCAACTTTTTTAAAAGTTATTTTTAGTCCCAATGCAAGCTTTTATTGAAAAAGGCCTCGAACAAGATTTACATTTGATAAAAGTTTGAATCTTTCTTAACATTTACTAATGAGAATTAGACGAGTTTTGTAATTGAAATTGCCGGAAATTCAAGATTTTGGACTTGTCTGAAAAAAAAGGATTTTTTCGGAAAGTGAACGCGACAAAAGTACTTCTTTACGATCAGAACCGCGTAGTCTGCGATAAAACAAAGAGAGGAATTGACATGCCAACGCATTTCTTCCTTCGCCTTCAAGTACGAGTGCGTACAATTATTTTTCAATGTGCACGAAAAAATCAGAATGCGAACACTAAATAAATACACCTTTATATTCAAAAGCGTGTCAGTAGAAAATTTTCACACACAGTATCAAGAAACTTTGAGAAATTCTGAAAATTATTGGAAGTTCAACCGGTTCGTTCGAAAAAAAAAAATTATTTCTACAGCCTCAAAGTTATTCTCTCCCTTCGTCGCGAACGCCGCCGTCGAGAGAGAAAACCGGAAGCGTGAAGGATCGGGTAGGGGGGAGCGCGCAGTGTGAAACGAGTGTAGTGCGCGAGGGACTGCCGCGAGAGAAAGTTGACGAGGTCGGCAAAATGAAAAGCGGTGTCGAGCCATGAGAACACGATCAAAGTCTTTTGCCATACGCTCGGATAAAGAGTTTTTCAGGGGTTAACGCGCCAGAGAGTCCTCTATTCTCTCCCCCTCTCCCCACTCCCCTCCTCTTTTTTTTTTTTTTTCTTTTTGTGTCCCTTTCCATACTCGCGCTCCGGTAAACTCGCCCTTGCTCCGAACCTCGACATTGCGCCGCGACTCACGCGACTCTTCACCCTCTTCCGCTTCTGCGTTCCTCCCTCTCGTCGCTTTGCCACAACGTTGTTCCACAATCCTTTCTCGCATCGGCGAAGCTCGCGCGCGAGTACATACACGCGATAGAACGTTGCCGTGCCCGATGGATAACGAGGGATCCCCGAGCGGATCTGGAATGAGCCGGATCCGCGCCGCGATCCACCGGCGTATAATGGGAATGCGATTTTTAACGAATGCGAAGCTGGAATCTCATCCGAGGCGAGCGAGATATTTTTCTTTTTTTTCGGCCGGATGAAAAGTTCACGGTAGGGTCTGGCTTATCTGCAGCCGGGACCGTTCCGCGTCTCGTATAATTCGCGATTCGCGAGATCGTTAGTCTTGTCGAAGCATTCTTACCGCGGGGCGCCTTATTGTTTCTCCGAGGCCCGGCGGAATGCAAAATCAATTCATATATCGCAACCGTTCGTTCATTCTCCATCGCGTCGAGAGAACGGAAATAAATTCATCGTATGGTTGTCTTTTGAATATTTAAAATTCGGATTTTACAGGCGAGCTTTTGTTACCGATCAAATTTCTACAGAGAAGGAAGAATCCGAAAAGTAAGGTTGCGAAGTAAAAATTTCGTCATTATTTTCTCTCGCCAAGCTCCCTCTGTGGAAACGTCCGGTGACACATTTTGGCTTTTTCATATGGGAAGATTTTTAGTAACTTTGTTTGCAATTCAACTTTTTCTTCATCTAATTAAATAATAATAATTCATTAATGGATAATAATAAAATTTCACCGAAAATATACTTTTGGTTCTTTTTAATTCAACTTTAACTCGAACATTTTTGGACCTACGAGGCGAACAAATTTTTTGTAACACAGTTGAAAGGCCGATTGCGAAAGTTTTTTTGTACATTTTTTCGTAGCTGATTTTTGTAATGTATCTTTTTTTGAGCGGCGAAATTCGTAGAGAGAAGGAACAAAATGAGACTTGCGTGAAAGTGAAGAAATTGTGGATATTTACCGGTTTATCGTTGATGGTCCAATGCAGTCTGGCTTTGGGTATCGAGGGCCAAGCAGTGCAGTTCGCCGTCACGTTTTCCCCGACGGCGTAGTGAGTGGACAGACCCGTTATTTTAGGACCCTGTTCCGGAAGGGCTGAAACGTAATTTCGTTATGCTTGGAAAATGTTGTTTGCTCGGAATAAGAAAATGAGGTAAAGACGACATAGATATACACCGTTGCGACTCATACACTGTAGTACGTTAAAAGGAGCTGTTACGCTTTGCTGGAAGCAGCCAAGAAAAAGAGGAAGATCGTGGGAGGAGTGACGGTGGGGTGGGGGGAAGGGGTAGGTCACCTCGGCAAAATGTTGTACAGGTACGTAGTCATACTTTGTGCATAGTGGAAGGAATGAATTTTTAATGAGGCCTCCGTCTCTCTCGCTCTTGTCCGCTCAAGATGCCGACAAACGCAAAATAATTGAACGGCCCGACGCCCGTTTCTCGCCCTTACTTCCTCGTGGGCACGAAATCTCGGACGATTTTTATCTCAACCCAGAGAGTTCATACTCAACGCCGTTTGTTACGATAATTTCAATTTTCATTCGTTCTAATATACCCAGTTTCCATTGATTTGCTCGATCCGGTGAGTCGAGACGAAGCGAAAAGTGATAAATATACCGTGATAAAAGAAGGAGCATAAGCGATACGCGACTGCAGTCGGCAGCTTTTTTCCGAGCTGTAAGCAGCAATCGATGGAGAAGCTGGAAAGACGCACGGTTAATCCGACCCCGGTTAATCGGGGTTCCACTGTAGCTCCACAGTGATCGATTATCAGGTTCAGCTCGCGTTACTACTGGCTCGCTGCATAATAACCCCCTACGTACCATCCCCGTTGTCCTTAATGGCACTAATTGGCACGTCGGATTATGAGAGACATTCGGTCAGGGCAATGGAGAGGAGAGCGCTCGTTGGATAGCGGCGGCGCGGGGAAAGAGGCACGGTCCAGCTTAATTCGCAGTTCCCTTGCTCTTCAACAACCTCCGTTTTGCGATTCGGCGCTCACGCCGATCCAACGAGCGATCAATTATACGTTTCACGCCGGTGTGTTGTTGGGAGCTACCAATTGCGGGGCGGGAGTCCCAAACTGGCCCATTAACGATTTCCGGGTTAGCGCGAACATATCCGGGGGTCTACAATTAAAATCTGGAACTCGACGAAATTTGCGCCGGAGTTCGTTTTCGACCGGGTTCTCTAATTTCTCTCTTTCGCTTCGCGGGAAGGGCTCTGTTTCGCATAGAACAATTACCCCGTCGGACTCTCTCGCGGGTTCTAAATTTTCTGCCAACTGCAGCGCGCGCGGACGCGCGTATGTTGGGCCAGCTACCTAATAGCCAGATACGTTCCCGTCCTCGATCGAGTGGCGCGCTAACGAGATGAAAGGTCTGCATCGAACGAGCGCGGCGAACGTACGAGGAAATACGATTTGAATTTGGTACATTTGCGAATTGATGTCTTCAACGCTAAATGATTCTATATCCGTGAGATTGCGCGGTCATTAGTTACCAAATTTTGCATGCGGGCATCATTCTATTTCATATTTTAGGCGTGAAGCTACTTGAGCTACCCTCAAATATTCATTTCCGGTTTTATACAAAATGTGAGAAATGTTCCATTATCCTAAATCATTCGTTATTCATGCAACAAGAATCGTACCGAGAAATTATTTCAATATATTCATCACGACGTTGATCTACGAATTGCAACAAAATACTTCGCGCTATTAGTTGCAAAAAAGAAAAAATTTTGACACATTGTGCAATTAAAAGAAATTAATTAGAAAGAATTCTAAAAAGATTCAGCGCATTCAGAAAATTAACAAAGTATTGTATTTTTATTGATGACAAAACTTGGGTTGTGAGGTAATTTATTGTTCATTTTTTTATTTCAGTGATTCGTTGATAACATTTGGGAATTATTATTATGCAAAAAGAATTTTTTCCAATTTGAGCAAGAAATTTAAGAGATGCATATTATTTCCACAGCCGTCGATATCGCGAGTTCGCCTCATTCATTATTGCATTACACATTACGTTCGTTCGTAAGAATGAGAAAATATTGGCAAACGATTTTTTTACAAAGCGGTACATTCTTTTTCGTTTCCTTCGATCGATCGTTTTGCCGTTGCCGAGTTATGTGCTTTTTTCGCTCGATGCATAGAAGCATTTTAATATCGGAAGTGATGGAACAATTTTCGGCGGCGCGCTGTGTATGTGCGAATATTACGAGCGATAAGCGCGCGGCGATAGAGCAACCCCGGGCTCGGGCCGAGAGGGTGTATATTACGAGGCGTTATAAAGCTCGAAAGTGGAAATAAACACAAAGAGTGAGAGGGGCAGGATTGGAAAGAGTGAACGAGGAGGGAGTAGAGGAGTCGATAACACAATGCGTAAACGCTCGGGAAAGCAATTCACCACCCTCGCCCTCCCCCTCCGGCGCTCGGTTCCGAAGCACTCCCGTTCTCTTCCTCGTTCCAGAAATGATTTCATAGGGTAAATTTACGGCATTCGTTTAAACGTACTCAGCGAGTGCTCTCGCACACTTTCCGGGAGCGCAATTTCACTCGACCGCACTCTCGCTACCCTGTTATATCATATTCTCCCTCGTCTATTTAATTCGAGGCTTCCGTCGATGATCCTGCCCGCTCGCGCCCGGACTTTATCCACTTCTCTCACGGTCGCGACGATGAATCCAAGAAAATCTTCGACTTCTATTGGAAAAAATATAAAAAGTCCGAGAGTATTCATCTCGTCGTTTTGTGAGGATGCACACCTGACGTTCTCTCTCGCGCCACCGAGACCGATCATCAGAATAATAAGAATAATATTGTCTTGAAATTTTTTTTTTTTAAGATTTTGAATCTTAATAATATGGCCAGAAAAAACGCGAGCGCGGCCAGCGCGAGTCCTGCGAAAGCCTGGTAAAAAGCCGAAGTAGAAAAGGTCGATTCCGCGCAGACCGCGGTGAGTAGTCACCGAGATTCCGTGAGCGAACGGCGGGACCGACAGCCGTGTCGTCGCTAACCCTCCGCGAGGAGAAGACGCTCTCTCGTTGCCTCGCGAGCTTCGGGGCAATGGAAACGGGTTACTTTTGTCGGAAGAAGCCTGACGTCGTTTCTCCTGGTTTTTCCTTCTTTACACCATTCTCTTTGAGCGTCGCGCATGAATATTTATAGGTTCATGAATATTTACGATACTCGAAAGTACGTGTACCCCGTACTAGACGCGTGTGCTCCACCCGCGATCCCTCTCTTTTCACTTCCTTCTGCAGAAGTACGTACCCCCCCTCCGGTTTCTTCCTTCGTCTCATCCGTTTCTCTTACATACTTTACTATCTTAGCCGAGTTGCCTTAACCTTCTCTATTTCACTGCTTACACATCCACATTCCTTTCTCTCTCCTTACTTTGCCTCTTGGCCTTTCGCCCTCGACTGCGAGTCCGTATATTCGCGAGTCCTCCCGCGCACCGAGCAAACTGAAAATACTTTAACGTTGCGGAAATTTGCAAGACAAATGCGAGCCGCGGATCTCGGCGAAGCCGGCTTGGACGGTGAAGCGCGCGCATTAATCACCGCGTTAATCTTTTTATCGCGAGATACAGGAAAAAAAAATTGGCTACGACGAGATTCCGAATTAAATCCCTCCATGGCTCGTCCGAGACGATCGTCGAATTTTGAGACTGCAAATCGATTGCTACAATTTTAGCGCATACATTTTTTTCTTACCGAAACAAAGCTTCTGGAAAAAGCAAAATAAATAGGCTATTTTTTGTCTTTGATGACGTGAGTGTGAGAATGTTAGTAATGAATTATTATCGTCATGAATACTGTTAGAAAAATTAATGTAGAAAATATTTCTACACCGCGGTGTTTCATTCTGATTCTCTTTCGAGCCGCTTACCCTCCTGGAACTCGTTTGCTTCGCGTTCACGTTCCCTCTCTGGGGCCCCGGGAAATTAGTGGGATCCTCATCGGGGCTTAGAAATCGAGTTAAGCTTCGAGCCATTGGCTCGGCGAGTCTGATTAGATTATTCTACATTGCGTTCTATGTATATTGACGAGTATAAGTGCACTCGAGGAGGCCATACTCGTTGAAGCTAACACTCTTTCGCTCTCTCGGTCCTGTGCGCTATTTCGGCATTGTATTTTCCGAATTACGCAGACACGTGTACTTCGTTTAGATTGGCGAATTATTCGCGTATGCATATCAGTGTTTATTGTATTGCACTTTTTCTCATACCCGGGCGCGGCGTACGAGGGAACAGCGCACAATCGAATTTCCGATTAATTGGAGAACACGCCGATGCAGAAAACCAATACATTTGCGCGAACGATTTTTCATTTCTCTCAACGGCATCCTACGCGCTCGTTGCTCGATGATTCAAGTACAAAACGACTTGGAGAAAAATCAAGCATATCTGCACAATAGCATTCATCAATACTGCAATCCGGTGCATCCGGCTGCATCCGGTGTTAACAAATATCGGTATATTTGTTAACAGATTGGTATTCCGAAGCTGTTTTATTTCTTCACTTTTTCAGCTGCAGCGTCTCGCATCAAGTGCATTTACGCGTGAGTGCTTGCCTCGCCATCATATTTATTACAATCCCCGTCAGCGAAACTCTGTTATTTTTGTAACAATCATAACTCAATTTACTTCGCAAAGAGAAATATTTGCCGTATGCTAACATTTTCAAAATGTTCCAGGTCTGTCTGACCAATACTCGCGTTTACTACTATTTTTCGTATTTCGTGTTTGCCTCGGTATCATTGTGATATGTTACTGTCCGATATTTCCGCATCGACTGCACATACACGTTTATAAATATTTGCAACTATTGCGGATTGCAGATTTATACAATATAGCTCTTTCGTGGCGCTGCGAGCGAACGAGGATCTGGCGTATGATCCTCGGTCGAGGAAGAAGCCACTTCCCTCCCTTCCCCGAAGCCCGAGCGCAATGTGGCCGAAGCTTCCGCGTTATCATAGAAATCGCAACATTACCCAGAAGCGTATGGTTCTACCTCCGGTTTATTAGGCGGACTCCTCACCGGATTTCTTCTTCTTTTTCCCCGTCCCGAGCTCTTCGCGTCCGGCGGTGCGCAGTCACGGCTACCGATCCGTATGCCGTACCACGGTAGCGCTCCACTTCTGCTGCACCGGAAATTCCGTTTGTAACTACCTCGCGGCCCGCACTCCCCGTCCGCGAGCATGCGATCTTTTCGTATCCTCGCTGAAATTTATCCACTCGCCGCAGTCCTTCCGCCGGCTGGCCGGGCTATTACCCTCTTCGTTTCCTCCACTTATTTCTCGTGCCCTTTCCGCTCGCTCCTTCTCATTCTTGGCTTCATTCTCCTACTTCGAAAATTCAATTCTTAAGCTCTCGACATTTTTATCGCTTGGCCGCCTCGCGACACTCCACTCGCTGCCCTTCCTTCCTATCGGCCGTTCCTTAATCATTTAACTCTTGCGCCCTCGACCCTCCCTTTCTTCTTTTTTTCTCTCTCTCTCTCCTGCCGGCGAATCGATTCGCCATCTTTTTCAATCTCGTCTACTATAGGGCTATCTTTTCTATCTTCGCTCTGATTCCGTCTCCGCCAACAGTTTCCACGTACTATATGCGGGATGAAGCATATGCATACCTATACGTATACCCCTCGACTGTATCTTCGAGGCTTTCGGTTTTATGGCCAAGCCGCTCGGCTCTATCTCGCGTTTCCTCGATCCAATGAGATTTGCTCGCGCTCGTCCCAATCCGAAATCGATTCCGAATTCTGACATATTTACCGATCCCGCACACAATCTCGCACACACGCGCCCGACGAGGGGGGGGGGGGGGGGACGAAGCAATCGCGCCGGACGGGACGAAATATTCGCCAAGATTATTCGATTGATATAAACAATTCGACCGTACGACGGAGAGCTGAAAATTCATCGGGTGTGCTCGTCTCATAGAAAAAACGAGAAAGACACAATAAAAATCTTCAACGAATATCCCGGAAAAAAAAGAAACTCTTTTTTGTGAAATAAATTTCACAAACGACAAACCCAAAGAGACTTTTCGTACTTTCCTCTAATCGGATGGGTTTTGATAGAAAAAAAAGTTAATTGAAAAATTCTGTCTGAATTTATTTTTGGTCTCTCGGGCTCGCGGGCGAGGGATCACATTTAACATCTCGTTAAAATGAAAACGAAAAGCGCCACTTTCCGGGAAATGAAAAAAGGGTTTCCAGTTTTTTTGCGTTGTTGAAACATGCAAACTAGCATTCTATATTCGTGCCATTGCTTTGTACTTTGTTGTAATTTTTTTATCCTTCGTTTTCGCAATATCGGGACTTTCGGCGTTTTGTTTCGCGAATCGCCATTGTCGACGTCGATTGTCAAAAAAAATCGTACGGAAGCTCGGCGCATCGATCGTACGTTCGGCATTTTTTTTCGTAAAAAGCATTACACTCGGGGTCGCCCGGGCTGAGTGCTCAGACCGACCTTTTCCCGTTGCTGGTAACAAACAATTACGAAATAGTCTCATTTCGCTCGGCGGCTCTTTCGGTTGCTCCGAATCAATTTCACAATGAAAGCCCCCGCAGGTAGCGCGAAAGCAACGTTCCATTTGCAGACGCGGCGCGGAAAGGGATAAACAGAGACCGGGATGGTTAAATGAATTACACGACGGAAAATTTTGTTCTACGCGAAAGGGAAGAGTGCGCGCATGTTTGAAAATGCGTTTTATCCTAACGCGCTATTACTCTCCGTTATATTCACTGCAATAATTATAATGTACACACATTTTCATTAAACTCGAGTAATGGCCAATTAATTATACGTTCACGGACGATAGTGCAAGAATTTACGCAACGGATGTTATTTAATTAAAAAACAAAAAAAGTTCAATTTCGTTCTTCAACCAAACAAATGTGTCCGAAGTTGCTCGATGCACTCAGCATCGAAATTATTCAAATTCGCGTTGAAACGAATTTTATCCGGACGAAATGTGCGGCTCAACCGATTCCTCGAGTTACGGACGAATATTTTCGTTTGATGGGCACAAAAGAGCATTTTAATAAATCCATTAACCGAGTGAAATGAAAGTTTGAACATTGCATGATGTATGTTTTAAAAAAATTTGCTAAATGTGATTTTTCGACGTTTTTGAAAATTTTCAATACGTTTAAAAGAAAATTTCGAAAAAAAAATTCCACCAATACAAAGCTTCCTGAGGACAAAAAAGTTCTACATAAATAAATTCGCGACAACGCAAATCTCGGATCGCTTCCCGTTCGAGACATCGACAGTATTAAATATTCGAGCATCAACAATTATGCGCATTTATTTTTCTATTCATTGCGCTTATCTCGAGCTTTTCTTTTGCGCGTCTATTCGCGACGGCGTCGGCGACGCGTCCGCTCGGGATTATTTATGCCGTTCGTTGACGGTCCGACTTCCGTCGCTGCGAGACAACGAGGGGGACGAGAATGCGGCAAGCGCAAGGTACGCAGGAACTGAGAAAATAGAATGTCGGAGTGTAACAGTCTGAGAGCCCCGACGTCCCATCCGGTTGATAAGTAATTACTCGTCCGGATGAGCAGGAAGACTTCACCCCTGTAAGCAATCCATCTCCTTGAGATGCGTCGCTGCCGCGCTCGTTGCTACCACTTCGCCGGCAGCGACGAAGTAATGCTTACGATCTTTTAGCGGGGAATTTTCTCCGCGAGTGCAGTGAAAAGGCAGGAATAGACAAGCCAGCGGCGCTGCGAGTTCCAGCGCTTTACAACAGGTTAACACAGTGTACGGCGACGAGGAGAAGATTGAAGAAGATAGTCAAGCGTTTCGTTGATGGCAAGTTTCACCCCTTGCTTTGTCCTTTAACTGAAATACCGTAGCTACACGGCAAGTCTGCATTCCACCTATTTGTCAATCCACCGGTTGTTAACACCGATTGTTGGTCCCACTATTACGTGCAATTAAAGGAGTTGCGACGATACTTGATTAGGAGATAATGAATTGGATCTAATAGGCACAATGCGAATTTTGTATACTGTACTTCTGTTGAAGCATATCGTGTTCACTGGAAATCAAGAGATCTTCATAAAGAGACATGCTCCATATGGCATCAGTAACGCACCCGAGATTGCTGGAAGTTTCGTAGAGTGTTCCGTGAAAAAAAAGTAAAAATGTCGTCTACAGTGAAGAGAGAACGGAATTGAATTTGAAGCCTGAACCGATCATTGACCGTAGCCACCATGTTTCAATCTCTTTGATTCCTCGTTCTTTTTTCCTCATCCTTTCGCGTTCTCAATTCTCAAAACTCGCTCTTTTTTTTCTCATCTCAACCGCTCTCTAGCGCGGTCGAGCCACGAAAGAGTAAGCTTTTCACTTACACGCAGAGCGACGAATCCAGTAGAGAAAGACGGAGGGCGAAGAGGCGGGGGAAGTTATCTACTGCCGATTGACCGGAGCTGGATTCTCGCCAAATGCTCTCTATCTGTGGCACACATAGATACAGAGATCGTGTATTCGAGCCTATAGAACATGGCCAGACGCCTGGGACTGTGCCATCCGATATCTTCCCTTCTTCTTTCGTCCTCTTGCTTTGCTCCCTTTCCAATCCTAGATCCGCACACCATTGCTCCGTAGCAGCTCCTTTTCCTCCTCTGCTCTTCAATCCTGTCTTCCACCCCCCAACCTCACCACTTGACTACCTTTCCTGCACGACTATCCGCTTTCAAGGCGTCCCGATTCGACTGGCTCTTCCAAATTCCGCCAGCTCTTCCAGATTCGACCATTCTCCGAGAACTATCCTTGAAACCAAATACTAACTAAGAAGGTACCGAGCCGAGGTGGTCGGAAGCATCAACTTCACCAGCCAGAGGTCCATCGTCGGGTTTATCCCTAAGACCAGCGAATCTTCGGCTCCTTTTCCTCGAAGTCCTGCCCATCGGTACCTCAGCCATTATATCTAGTAAGCTCCACCTTTAAAACGATCAATTCACTATCCCTTGTCGTTCTATCTTATACCGAGTCTTCCTTCCTAACATCCTTCCTTCGCCTCTCTCCCGATTTCCAGATTCTGTTCCGTACCCGTTCCGTCCACTCGCCGGACGTTCTCTTCAACGAGATTCGGCTTCTTAAGTGTATATACCTATCGAAATCTGCGGGCGTACCGGGGAGACCACACAGACCAGCAATCCGAACAAAACCCTTGTCCGTTTCCTCGACGACCGGCCTGGATAACCGCAAACCCGTCGGGGAAAACGAGAGAACACACACCAGAATACTTTTCTTCGCCCGGGTTTTCCCTCGCGTATGCCAAGGTTTTTGTACCTCGTACCATCGTTCAAAGAGCACGGATACCGCTGACACGGACGGTTTCGAATTTTCTGCACTCCCGTGCTCTCTCGTATCACCGACGATTCTTCACCGGAAGGTAATACGCGCGTGGACGGTGGAACAGCGAGACGAGAAGAAGAAAAGAATCGGTGATATCATCGTCCACTATCGTAAGAAAATTTTTATTTCTCCAGCGCCAGCGAAGAATCGCGCTGGCATCGATGGGCGGCAACATACGCTACAGCGTATCGGACCGTTCTTATTGTGCCCGATCCTTCCGAGATGCGCAAATTCTTTGGGGAATCGCACGTGAATGGAATGGAGGATCCCAATGAAAAGGATCCTTCTACTTTTGTACAAAAGGCGAAGAAGAAAATACAGATGGAAGATATCGAAGTGAATTTCTGGCCGGTAGCGAATGAACATGATTCGAAATGCCCCGCTCGGTAATGAGGACTTCGATGTTATTTTCTTCAGAGACGCTGAAGAGAGAGTCTTCGAGTTCCATTAGGTTTAGTTCCGATGATGTCAGTTTTAGCATAGGTTTGGGAATGCGTTCGATTCATTTTGTTACCCTCTATTTTTTGTAAGTCTTTCAATGTACCTTAACGAGAGTAAAACGTGCTTGAAAAAGAAAATCGTTTGTAACGGCGAATCCGGTGTTCTCGAGCTTGACAATATGTTGCTCGGTTGCGCAAGATATTTCACAAGAGCTTAGGTTACATGCGGAGTCGAGCATTTTCCACATATTGTCTCGCTCAGCTTACCGCTCCTCGAACTAGCTAACAGCTACGAATAGTACAATATTAATAAGCACATGGCATGAATCGCGTTTTCGTTGGAACAACCCTGTGCTCACATCTGCGCTCCTACCGATTTCTATGCAATCTAGGGCGTGCACGTGTGCGTTTCTCCGCGTTTCGTACGTTTTCTCATTAACGAACACAATGTTTCGTGTTACAATCTACCTGCGAATTATTCCTATCTCAACCCTCGGCCAAAATGAATTCCACTGATGTGTATCTACAAAGGCTGACTTTTTTACAAATGTTGCGCTAACTGGTGAATTCATGCAAGAAGTGATTTCGCCATTCTCAGAGTCTGAGGATTAAATTTCGTAATGTAAAAGGAGTAATAATTGATTCGCTAGTTCGACGTCGTGTTGAGAAGGTGTTTTAAGGTGCTGATTTAATCAGCCAGATCTACTCGGAGAATTTTGAAGAACTATTGTTTTTTCACTTATTATTCACTCGGTTCTTAAGAACGTTTCCTGAAAATTTCCCACTGACTTTATGTGACTCTTTGAAGACGAGAATAAAAATATTGGAATAACTTTACTGGTCTCGCGTCTGCCCGCAAAAGAGACGAGTGTCTTTTTTTAAATTAACAATTAGCGATCCGGGCTTTTGAATCCGTTTAACCCTCAGGACCGGGAGGCTTCTCGTCCTGCGAGTGAATTAACTCGTTGGAAATAATTGCGAATCCGGGAAAGATCGTGAGAGTGGAAGAGACGCAGCGAACGGATGAACGAAGACCCGGAAGGGTTTCCAACGAAATTCAGAAATTCGCTGTACTTTCGGGGAAGTAACATCTTGCAGAGATAAATTTGCAAACCGGCGACCTCTAACGCCAAAAACACGTCCGCATCGTTATTTACTTTGGAACTGAAAATTCAAATAATTGTTTTCCCGTTGCACGTACTTTTGATAAATAACTGTTTTGTTTCTGCAAATTAATTGTACTCCATCAATTATTATGTTTCCGTGAAATATGTTTCAAAATATTTCCGTTCGGCCACGCTAAAACAAAGGGTATTATTTCGAATTTGCGTACAATTTCTTTTTTTTCGTATGACAACAAAAAATTGGCTACGGTATTTTTTTTACCGATTCCGTTAATTAAAAAACAAACAAAATCGGTGAAATTCGCGCACTTCCTTTCGAATCGAACTCTCATGTGTCACGTACCGGCCGTAATTACCGTAGTACGGTTTAATTGAGCAATTAGTGGTGTGTTTGAAGGAAAATTGTGAAGCACACACGCGCGCTCGCGATCCAGTACTGCAGCCGTTTGAAATGCGCAATTATCGTGGCACACAAACCGCCGAAAATTATTCGTGCTTTGACGAGTTCGATATTTGCGGTGTGAATGAAATTCGGCGAGCGGCGAATGTAAATCGATATTGTAAATGAGGAAACTGTGACTGGAATTTCTTTAATCTACCCGTTCCGCGCGCTCCCGTTCGTGCGCGCCGTGTCTATACAAATTCGGTGAAACATTTCGCAATTTAATCATTCGTGAAACCGGAAAATGCACAATCATTCTTTCTTTTTTTCGAAATGCCGCTGCGCTATCGGTGTTGAATTACACCTCGGCGTAATCAAAATCGTTGATGAATTTCTATTTTTTTTCTCAAAGCCGCAACGGTAACTCGCGTCCAATTATCCGGCGTTCGGACAAAGATAAATTGATGCGCGAACCGATTTCGACCGGAAAAAACGTAACAACCACCGCGCTGACAACGCGGTGCCAATTAGCACGCGAAACAAGTTCTGACCGGGCATAATTACGAACATTAAATGATGAATGTGAAAATACATCTTTCGATGCGCCATGTACAATTATCAATAGTCGTAAATTACGAAACATGAAAATTTAAATTCTGACATAACTTCATCATTTTGTTGTTAACGCCGTTTAGGGGAGAGCGGGGCAAAATGGTATGAAATGGTCAAATAAAGTCTCCCGTATGATAGAATTGGGGCAAAATGGGACAAGAGAAAGTCCCATCGAAGTAGTTTCTTTTGCTATTCCATTTTGCCCTAATACCATTCTACCCTGGTCCCATTGTGCGGGAATACCATTTTGCCCCGTTATGCCGTTTTGCCCCGCTCTCCCCTAAGTGGTTATTTCTCATCAAACTTCACGCTTGGTGAAAAGGCGCACTTTTCTGGTAATTAGCTCAGGCCTATTTTTCCATCATCCGACAAAAGCAAATTTAATTATTAATAACTCTATTGAAATTACCGTGCCAATTGTCGTTTGTCTGGAAAAACCATTCGGACGTTAAAGAATAAATCGCAATCATCGAACCGCAGTTTAAACATCGCATCGTCTGTGAATCGCCATTTCGAGCGACGAAAGAACTCCCCTGGAAATTCAATTCGTCCTGCCCGAATTAGGCCACATTTGCAACGAGTATATCCATCGAAATATCGGCGTTCCGGCATTGTGTCCAAATATGACGAACCACGACAGTTTAATCGAGCACTGGCCCGGCGGTTGGCGGTTGCAAATGATCAATCCCGGTAACTGAAGGGGGTTTATATGTACACTGTCCGTCTCTCCGTGCGCTGAGTGTGCCGGAGTTCCCGAAAGTGATCCCGGTGGCGCGTTTGCCACCGATTCGTGGGATTTCGCTCGGACATCGCCCGTTATCGGGACACCGCGAGTCGACCGCGAATTCTCCGCAAATCCGCGCGCCCACGCGCCAACGAATCGAATGGCTTCCATCGATTGTTAATCGGGCTCGGCAATGATCGGCCGTCAGAAGCGCGACTCGCGCGCCTTCTCGAGCTCGCGAATTTTCCCTCGCAATGTTCATTCGTTGTGCGTTTCAATAGTACATTCGACAATGGTGGCGGCGCCATCGAGTCAGGCGACGGCGCGGAGAATACGGGAGTGAGAAGAGATCGGAGGATTTCGGGTAACGCGCAGACGAGAACGTTGCGCCGATCTCTCGCCTCGATTCGCATCGCGGCAAGGCATCACAGATTAACGGACCGCGTTCGTGGATTTTCCGCTGTCTCGCGTCCCACGCATTGTCGGGCTACGCCCGCGACTGTTGGCGTTCCGTCGAAGGGAACCCGGCGCTTTGGCCCCTCCACCGACATCCCTGTTTGCTCGTCTCTCGATTTCGTATTCGCCCGACGAAGCGCGCATCGCCACGTTTGTACTAATACCATAACCGAGGCTAATTAATGCATTTCGAGTCTCGCGCGCGCGTGTCGATCGTTCGTGGCGCAACCGGGAACCACGGACGAGACACCGCCGAGGGCGCAACGTCACGCGAACATTTCAATTCCGGCGATGCGTGTGCATCGCGCTGTGCTGGATTCGACAACCGATTTTCCGTATTACAGATACGGCTTCGGTTTGTGCACACGTGTATCGGCAACTCGAGCGTGCGCCGAAACGTATGCAGTCGTAAATTCGCTATGATAATGGGCCATTGTTGTCGCGGTCAGAAGATTCCCCGGTCGTCGTGTGATCGATCGGCTCGAGGAAAATCTGATAATCGTGCTTACCATCTTTCGTGATTTATCGGGCTCGACGATACGAGCGAGCGAAATCGACGTTGGAAGAAAATATCGAGCGAAAAACGCACAATAAGAAAGTAAAGAAAAAACAAAGCAATTTTGGGGATTTTGGGGAAAGCGGGGCAGAACGGCATACAGGGGCAGAATTGTATTGGCGCACAATAGGAACAGGGTACAGTGAAACGGGGGCAAAATGGGACAGCAAAAAAATCGATTCAGATGGGAGTTTCCCTTGACACATTTTGCCCCGGTATGCCGTTTTGCCCCGCTCTCCCCAAAAAACTTCCTAATGTTAGTATAATAAATAAATTGTGTTACGGGCTCATACGTATTTGACTATATCGAAAATATTAATTCTAATCGATTGCAATAGTTTTTCAATTTAAAAAATGGAAAAGTTACTGAAAATCATACTCGTCAAAGTAACACTTTTTTAAACCCGCACTCGTTTTCGGAGAAAAAATTCACGAAAATCCTTCTTTTTCGCGCTTTCGCCATCCGAATAATTGTTTTCGTGTTTCCGTCAAAAAAATAAAATGAATCGCGAAGCATTTGATCGTTCTCTTTTACAGCTGCGGCTCGCTGTATCGAATCGAGCAAGGTATAAATATGAATGCGTCGATTCACGCGTGTACGACAGTTTTATTCCTGAAAAATGATCGTTTGCCTTCAATTCGCTTCATTAATCCGCGCTCTAACGGTATTCCCGTATTTCCGGCACTTCGACAATTCTTTTTTTTTATCAATTTGTTCGATTTTTATACATATAGATTTTTTTTAACCTCCAAACTCCATTTGTCTTTTTTCTTCTCTCTTCCGCACGGGTCAATAATTTTTGTCCGCTATACATTCCAGAGCGTTGATTCGATAGAATGGGCCCCGATTTTTGCGAATAAAGTAAAGCACTCAGTGACGAGAGAAAAAAAGAGCGGAATATCCATATGGGAACGAGACGAGAGCGTCAACGTTTCGCGGAACGCGGAAATCAACGCTCCGAGGCAAATAATTCGAAAACGCTATATTGTGACGAGAGATTCGCGAACGGGTCGCTTGATAAATAGTGACAGACGAGAGTCGGATATACATATATATTCACACATTCACATACGATATATGTAATGTACTAATTTTCCCGAATTCCCACGCATCTCTTTTTTACAACTGAGCACGAAATTTCGCAGCGGCTTTTTTTTTTCGTTATAATCATCATTATTCTCATTAGTAAAAAAAACAGATTTAGTTGCATCGATATCAGTGCGTTCTTTTAATTTATATATTTTTCGTTCTATTATTTATAAAAAAAATATAGACTATCGAATACACATAATCGTGCAGAAACTCCATCGTTAATTGTGTATCGCTAACGATTTATCGCGTAATTTTGTGCCGATTTTGTGTTTGGGGAGAGGGGGGCAAAACGACATACCGGCGCAGAATGGTATGATTTTTTTGTTGTCCCATTTTGCCCCAATACCATTCTCCCCCAGTATGCCATTTTGCCCCGCTCTTCCCTATCGAATTCGTGACCGTTCCATCACACTTCCACATTCCATCACACAGGAGAATCTGATTGGATCCGATCCCCATTTGAGTCCAGAAAGAATTCAGCTGGATTCCCGCCCAAATTTCTGTGCCGGTTAGTTTTCGATAGTTTCGGTATCCGGACAGAATTTCCATAGTACTGTTATTCGTCTTACCGACTTGTCGAGTACTCGATTATTCACATCATTGGGGCTGTCGTGGGAATAGCGCCATCGAAATTACAACGGCCGACAGGTCAATTTTGATGAGAGCGGTGAATGGAGAGATGGAAGGAGTTAATTTGGCGGAGTGCAAGGGACGCGATGAGATGATATTCTATATATATTCCCGTGTCGATGCGTATTATACGAGCCTCGGGGGGATTCCCCGGTTCGGCTCGACGCACAGATTGAATCTACATATAAAGGACGTCGAGCGGCGCGGCGCGCAAGGCCATCGGCTGCGACGATACCGCGTTGCCCGCACGATAAACCGATCTTTATATACGTGTCTCTCTGTCTCTCGGCCCTCGACGCGAGAGAGCGGCCCAAGAGTCAGCGAACTATCGATTATCATATCGTGAATATATTGGACACTGCTCGACGGCCACGAGCATTTTTCCATCAATAATAAATAAGGCGAAAAAAAAAATTGAAACAAATTCAACGTCGCGGAGATTTTCATTTTTTATATAATAATTTGTCATTAATATCATAATAATTGGCTAATCGGCATTTATGGATTCTTTGCGATCGTCAACGAGTCGAAATATCTATCGACTTGAACAACTTCTATCTTTTTGGCGGCTGTTTCTTTACTAGTTTTTAAGATCCAAACGTGCATTCGTGCAGGCGAAGAATTCTCTTCTATATCTTTTTTTATAATATTCTTGAACAATTGTATTTTTTATATTTCGTGCATCAATTCATCCCCCAGCAGGATCCATCATAAACATTATTTTGATCTGTTATTTTTCTAACGAATGGACGAAAAAAAGAAATCAACTTACTAATGACCGTGAGATTCCCCGTCTTGTATCCAGTGGCGAAAGACGGACCTTCGGTCGATACCTCGCACTTGTACTGACCGGAACTCTTGAGCGTGAGCCCCGTCAGTCGTATCGAATTCTTGCTGCTCGCTTTTTCCTGAAAAAATAAACAAGAAAAAAAATCCCTCTCCCAAGAGAGAGAGAGAGAGAGGGTAAATATTTACTTTGGTAATGGAGCAAAACATCAGCCGTATCGGTGGCATTGGCACGATTCATCTCTTCGCCGCAACTTTTCTCGAAACGTTTAAATATCAAAAACTAAAAGTAGATAATCAAGCAGTTTATCGAAATTTCGATTTTTTCGCAAAGATGGAGTTCGCGCTCAAATAACTCGACGCAAATTCAATTAGGATGGATTGGAAGCAATTGAATTTAATAGTTAGAGCCGGCGGTGTATACGATGAAGCGAGAGCCGGGAAGAAGGAAGTGGATAAACGTAATTCCTGAGCTGCGCGCAACGCTGGGCGTGTGTGCGAGTTTTGGGTATGGCAATGGGATCGGTGGCGAGTAAAATAGACACACATGCATTCATACACAGAGGCACACATTGGACGAGAGATTCCCCGTAAAGCAGCCACGTATCAAGGCGTGAGTCGAGACTACTAAGGTAATCCTTGCGTAATAGACGGGGGATAGAATGGGATTTTCCTGCAACCGTCGCGAAAGCCACCGGCTGTGTAAGACCGATCGATCGATCACTCGAAGCTATGCGTTACGTTCGTTCCAAGACAGGATATATAAGACCGTGCCAAGGTATTTCGAAAAAAAAAATGCGACTGTGCGCCAATGTGCCAAAGTTTCGACATCAGACAATATTTGGACCGGCAGCGAGCGGTTCTACCAGAAAACTCTGTTTCTCAAAGAATCAATCTCGCAATTTTAGGCTAAGAAAGTGGTTTTTTCGCTAGATTAGATTTTTTTTTTATAAAACTCGAAGAAAATTAAGCAATTAGAAAGGTGAATAAAATTAAAACGTATTTTAGGACTCGCTTTCGAATTCAAGTGGCTCTTCTTCGGAACGACTTCAAAGTGTATTCACTAATTTCAACCCCATTCATTCTTTTCCAATCTCGATCGATCGTGTTTTCTACAGCCTCATGTACTGTTTCTCTTGTACCGCGACTCAATATTATCGAGTCAAGGATAAAATACAATCGGCAATGTCAACATCGCAGTTCTATTTTTGCACATGCGACCCTTTCAAGCCCTTCGGGCGGGCTTAGAGTCTGTATGCGGTGGTAAGTACCAGAGTGGCTCCTGGGCGTTCGTAAGAACGGCATGAAAGAGCTTCGTGTAGCTGAAACCGCGTAGGCTTTAACCGAGCTCGAGTAGATAGTAGGAAACGTGTCGAGAGCGATCCGGCATCGTTTGCCCTGGCTCGTTTTCCCGTTGGTCCTCGAACGATATCCTGTTTCCACTTTCCACGCTGGATACTACTGCCTCCGCCTTCATTCCGTCCTTCCACCGCGGCTCTTCCGCTCGAAGAGATCTCTCTTCGTGACCCGAATGATAGAAAGATGTCTGAAGCTGGGCGAGGAAGGCGCACGTTTCGGTGTTCGGGACGCTTCGAGTGTGCGCCATTGCCGATTATTCTCGACTTACCCGATGGCCCTCGTACAATGGAAAGAACTTAGAGAGAAAAATCGATTGGCGCTTGGAGTGAATCAATTGTGTTCGGTTGAGGAAAAAAATTCGAGCTTCTTCGATTCAAGATTAAAGAAATTTTTTCGTTGGAACATTTTCCTGTTCGAATCGTCAATTTATCCATCGGATTGATTCGTTCCGAAGCGTTTTATATCAACGATCGAAATGCCCGGCAATGAATACAAGTTTGTTCTCTCTTTCGCTGGGTGAGAAGTTTTCCATTGTTCGCGCTCATAGCACCCGGTATTTCTCGCATCGCCCACCTCCCTCCTTTCCGCTGTACCATTATATACACAGTACGGGAGTTGAACGAACGATTTTCCGTTTGCCTGCGGGATTACCGCACCGATGGGCGTACTGGTGCATGTAGTCGGCGAAAGATCTTTCACTATGGTCCATAATGGATATTGTAAAGTAGTTATATACACATAGGCCAACAGACTCTACAATACCCGACCATACACCAAAATAAAGTGCATGGTGCAGATAAACCACGGTATCTAACTAGTGCGATATTTCAATTTCCGTCGACAAAGGGACGAAAATTATCTCATCAATTTCGAAGCTGCGCTGGTTGAACGTTCTCTCTATTTCCTCCATTACCATCCGCCTTTGGATTCTTCCGAATACACTCTCGAAACATAGTGGGAAATGTTGCATCGCATTCTACGTAGCAAACCGAGCAAAATCGTCCTTTGACAAAATTCTGTACGACGGATAGTTTTCGAGTTACGGACAGTTGGAGTTTCTATGCCGGTGAGCGCGTCGATTCAGATGGCGCCACGGGTCGCCGGCTTCGGATTGGCTGATAGCTTCGAATGCTCGTTACTCGGAAATGAAGCACTGTAGAAAAATTTGTCAAAGACAAGATGTGCTCAGTTTTGAACGAGGAATACGATAGAATGATTGTTCGTCTATATTTTTTATAAGCGTTGTCAATGTGCGTAGTTGAAAGGCAGAATATGGAACGGTTCACTTTATGACGGAAGTACCTCTCATTCGTATATTAATAGACTGCACAGAGAGTCGATTGGTGCTGGAGGGCTTATCGATAATTCACGTAGAGTCCTCGGCCCGAGTCGCCGGACAGTATTAAACCATGTCTCGCACACAGCGTCCATATTCCTTGCCGCTCTCTCTGTTAACAGTCGGAACCTACGATCGGACGTACGGCAGCGCTCGTCCACTCTCCAATTAGCGATCGCTTCGTACCGGCAAACGTGTACCTTGTACTCCGAGGTATATACCTTTAGCCGGAAGCAGAGTGATTCCTGGCGTTGCTGATACACGGGTTAATACACGACGAATCGGACGACCCGCCGGATTGCTCGGTGACCAATCCAATTAATTGGATCTCTTCGGCTCGGCTACGGCTTAACCGTTAGCTCGAAAATCTTCGGCAATAGTTCACAGAGGTATATCGCAGTGTTCCGAACGAGAAACTACCGATTAGACACTGCTAACTCGCCCGCAACAGCCAACTTGATCAACTTCAGCGCCCGGTCGGCTCGGAAAATTCTTTGCTGCATCGGATGCAGACTCATCGGGGCTCGTATCTGAAGTCCGATTTCCAAAAGTATGCAATCAATATTAATGTAAAATTGGCTCTGATCGTCAATTGCAACGATTTTACTTTTCCACAGAAATCCATAAACTGCGACATCCCGAGAGTAAACGTCTCGATTAAACTCGGTTGAAGATTCGTGTTCGTCTCTCGGCGACATCAGAAGATCTACGCGTCTGGGTTAATCTTTTCCTTTTTCTCGGGTTTTTTCCGGTGGTAAAGTTTTCGAAAAATGGGAACATTCCTCGTGACTGGGACCCCGGAGTATAACCATAATATTATAGCTCGGGCACGGAGTCTATGAAAGTTGAGAGTGAGAGAACGCCAAGAGGTAGATACACACGGATGATCGAGTGGAGTTCATACTCTCGGGCTCTTTAGATCTCTCTCTCTCTCTTTTTCTCTTTCTTCCACTCCCGTCCCAACCGCCCCCGCCTCCCACTTTCCTCCGCTTCTTTTCCACTCTCCGCAACTCTGTACTCCACTTTTCCAACCTTCATATCTTCTGGTCTTTCGGTATTCCTCGTCTCGTTCTTACTTCCCACTGTTTCTTATTCCACTTGGCCCTTTGCTACGTCCGTCGACGGTTTTTGCTTCGAAGGCTCCCGGCACTTTTCGCCCTCCCCCTTTAAAGCCGCCGTGACTGATGAGGTACGTAATATTTTTGCCGGTTATACGGTCAAGATAGCACGTCGACGGGGACTGCGACGTTGGCGAACCTACACCGGATATCTATATACATACACGCGCCGGATCTCGCGACGGAGAATAACGTTTGACAAAAGCACAGAAATATCTCGCGAAAAGAGGGATCTTAAGACCGGTACGACGGGTTCGCGGTTTATCTGTCAACTTGAAGTATAATTTATGCCCCGGATTGCGTGTATTCGAAGAAGCTATGAACAATGGTTACTTTGCATTTCTCGAATCGCTTCCTCGGCTCCGAACCAATTGCATTTTTTATATTTCAACCAATTATTATTTTTCTCAATGCCACTGGAACCGGAAATGCAAATAGTGGCAGCGTCTCGAGGCCGAGTACTTGTAAACATTTTTTTTTTACTACCACTCGACTCATAACAATTTGATATTTTTTAAAATACTCTCAGCATAAATATAATTTCACTATTTTTTTTTTATCAGTTTTTCAATTGTTTTTAAACTAAATTTTGTGCAGCTAGCGCTGATTTTTTTTTTGTACAAATTTTTTTGGTTTAGACACGCACGAAAAATATTTTCTAGACTTCTGGTGACTCGAAAAATATTCCTCCTCCCGTGAAAGATGAGTTTGTCGAAAGCTGAAATTTTTTTTTTACCTCCTGAGACTATTTTCGGGCATTTTCTCTGCGGATGAAAAATTCGCTCGTGCGTGCGCGCGATGAAACGATGCGGAAAGTATCGAGAGCGAGCGTACGAAACAAGCGGCGAATTGTGAAAACAGATGAATAAATGATTCCCAAAGAAATTTCGCACAGAGTGATGGTTCTAAAAAAGCTTCTGAGAGAAAAGCGCGCGACAAACTCTTTGAGCTCGGTGCTTTTCGTTGCACACGCTGCATTGCTTGCGCATTGATTACGCGTTAGCGAGCCGGAAAACGATTTTCGCATTCGATAGTTTTGCGCAAATGCGCGAATCCGACGTATTTTTCCATTTCCGCTAGTTCGGTGCGACGACACATACGTCGAGGCCGACGGGGACGTTTTTCAATACCAATATGCTTATATATTTATTATTATGATGATTCATATTATTTATCTTTTATTTATGGAATATTGCTTTTGTCCTTAATATTCGTCGATCGTTTATCGACGAATGCCGAAGCGCCGTAGTGCTCGGCCGGGGAAAATAACGGAAAACAATAATAAATGAACAAAAAATACAAGAAAAATGTACGGCCACTCGTAAGCGTCTCGACGAAACCCGAGAACTTCGAGGTACACGTAATATCTAGTTCATCCCGTGGCACGAAAGCCAATAAGAATATCCTCTTTCGGTCTTGAGAGACGAAGATGAAAACGAGGATGGTCGCGGCACTCGAAAGATAAAAGCCTTTCGGAGCTTTAGCGAGAAAGGGCGGAAGGAGAGAGAAAGCGAGACAGAGAGAGAAAAAAAGAAACATTTCGTATCGTCTTTATATTTCTTACTCCTCTTGCTTTTACGTATTTTTCTTCTTCTCCGTCCTCTTCCGGTTGTACTTCACCTTTACCCGTATATTTATATACTCTTTTATGCATCGCGTCGTCTTTCCCTCGCGACGTTGAATATAAGAAGACTATCTTTGCTCTTCGTTTATAATGCTTTTACTTCGTTTGCGATAATAAAAATATATACCGAAGAGCACTCCCGCCTTTGGAGACAGCGGGGAAACACTCGCGGTTCAAATTCGCAAACGCTGAACATACACGTGTGCGCTTAAGAAAATCGACGCAATCCTTTATTCGAGGTAATTCTTGTAGAATAATATGAATTTCTGGGAATTTATGCGATTTCCCGAAATCGAAACTTCTTTGGATAGAAGCTTTTTTAATTTTTTTTTATTATTATTTTTTTTCACGATGTTTCGTAAACGTTCAAAACGAAACGAGGAAACGATGTGCAAATATGAATTGTATAATTAAATTTTTTTTTTTCGCTCTTTCAATACTCGATTTCAAGTATCCTCATTGCCGGGGCTTTGATTCGTTCGTGCGCCGACGAGCGTGCGAAACGGGAAAACAACGTTTTGTCGGAGAAGTTTGCTCGCGACTCGGAGAGTCAACAAAATGTTGGTTCGACTCCGTTATCTCTTGAGCGCGGTTGCAGCGATAGAGGGATGAACGTTCGGAGAATTGATGAGGGGAAAATCCGCGCGAGCGATAGATTATACCGAATAGAGGAGATCGAGGGAAATGATGCCGAGGGCCTTTGGTGCGCGGGAGTTATCTCAAAGTCCGCTGTGTATTCCTCAAGTCCCAGAGGTAAGACTCGGCGAGTATCCGTTCGGCGGTAGAACGCCGAGAGTGATTCGAGGCAATTTCAACTAAGGCCAAAAGCAAGTCCAACTTTCCACCCCCGACCATATCTCCGTGCGTACGAACTGGTATATCTCTCGGCTTCAATTCTCAACGCCGGTGGGATTCGCTTTCGCTGGCTCTCGCGGAGCCAAAGACTTTCGAATTATTTCGAGTCAGAATGCAGATAGCGGCTAAGAGCTGCAAAAGTCTGTTTATACTCGAGCCTCGCCTCGACTATTTTCCTCACTGATTCTTGGCTTCGCCGATATTTTTTTTTTTTTAAGTGTTTTTCTTATTTTTATACAGTTTCATGTTTTTCTTATTTTCGAACTTTCTTAGGGACCGGCAAAAGTAATCTCGTTCGTCGAGTGGCATTCCGGGAGGGAGTCCGGTAAGGAGGCTCGAGGCCGGAAAAAGAGGCTCGAGTCGGACGGAAGACGCTTTTAGTTTATTACCCCGAAGAAAATTACGGGACCTTCTCTCTCTACCGCTCTCTCTCTTCTCTCTTAACGATCCTCGATTTCATTTTTCTCCTCTTCGTTCGCGAACTACTGAGACGCGTCGAGTGCAATGAAATTGAAAAATAAATACCGTACACCGCCGTCCCCGTGCGGAGGACTATCGTTTGCAGAATACAGTATAAGCTCCGAGATTACGAGATCGGATGAACCTTTTGATGAAGAGGCGTAAGCGAGAGTAACGAGTAATGTAGGTAAAGATGCTAAGTTTTTATTCGAGTCGGTATATTGAAAAACGAGATTACATTTTTTTTTCTTTATGTATAATGTTGTGTTTAGGTTAAAATTAGTACTATATAATACCAATTTTATATCGATTGTATAAACATAATAAATAAATAAATTTTAAAGAATTTCAAAAGACATATAGCAGAGGATTGAATATTCCTCAGATAATTTTGATAAAGTGAAATTTTTGTATCGGATGGAGACATTTTTGTGCTTTTTATTAAATTATTAGAACTCCGGTCAATTGTGAAATAAATAGACAATATTTCACTCAATAATGCATCGGGGCGACTTCTACGGTATGCGAATTAATTTCTAAAAAATAAAAAAATAATAAAATAAAAAATAATTATTATTAAATAAAATATAATAATAATTAAATAAAAAAAAATTTCTTCGTCGTCGACCGCGGCAGCAGCGATTTCGGCATCGAATTTTCCTCGACAACGATCGGATCGCAACTGAAAACTGCGTATCTCTCCCCTCGTTAGGAAAAACAGAAAGCGTACGAAGAA
Source organism: Ischnus inquisitorius (assembly GCA_963924025.1). Taxonomy (NCBI): domain Eukaryota; kingdom Metazoa; phylum Arthropoda; class Insecta; order Hymenoptera; family Ichneumonidae; genus Ischnus; species Ischnus inquisitorius. The sequence continues at coordinate 5,097,589 of OZ001251.1, read as the reverse complement.
GCGGCGCGTTCATTTCGGAGACGCGGTGAAATAAAATTCAGAACCAAAACGAAGCGTCGCTCGAGAAGAACAATGAGAAAGAAGTAAATGTAGCGTAAAGAAATTGTTCGTCGCCGTGCGTGGACGCGAAAGACGAGGGAGGCGGAAAAAACGAAAGGAAGAAACATTCTTCGCAGGCGCTTTTCGCGCTAACGAGTCCACCGAAGCATTTTCTCGCACTCCCGCTTATTTCCGTACCGCGTGACGCGCGCCGCACGCATGGCGAGTGAATTTTTCGTACATCGCCGAAGAGAAATGGGCTCTCGAACGACGTCGACGTTCTTCAAGCTCGACGCAACAAACTGCAACCGAGCGTTTACTTCTTTTCCCTCGACGTTGGTTACGGCTCGATTTTTTTTTTCTCTTTTTTCTTTTCAAGCGCACAACAACGCCGCGCGAAGGCTTTGCGAACGTGCGGGCCGTTGTCCACGCTTGGCATAACTCGTCGCGTTAGTTAAACCCCGAAATGGTTTTTCACGGTTGACGATTTACGCTCCTTGATTCCTTCGCGTTACTTTTCCTGCTCTGCTTGTTCTTTTTTTTTTTTTTTTTTATACTCGTTCTTTCGTTTCTTCGTTCGTCGCTTTTAACTGCTTCTGTGCGACCGCAACTGGCGAGGCTTTTCGCACGCTCGCGTTCGTTATTCGGTGCCCGCGGCGAACAGAAGATACGTAGAAATGTCGCTCGGATGTAATGCGCGAATACGGCCGAACGCATACACTTCCGCGTTGGGCCAGTCGCGGGTTTGCATCTCATACGTGTGGTTGATTATACGATCTTCATGGTTCTTGCGCGAAAAGCTCGGGCATAACGCAAGAAGCGGCACAAGGACGAAACCCCTGCAGTCCCTGTGCGCCTCTTGATGTATAGTTCACGAGGCTACGCGCTTCTCGCAGCGTTGAGCATTTTTGCCACGTTGTTTCGCCGTCGCTTCGGAACTGGGCAAAGCAAGAACGACGACCAACCCGAAACTGCGCGCACATCCGACACGCTCGCGAACCATTGCAATAAAACGCGCACGCGGTATCCGCGCTACGTGATGGGAAAAGGAGAGCGAAGGAAGGCCCGAGAAGCTCGTGCACGGAGCTTCCTCTGCGTCTCTTCTTCAGCCGGAAGAGCTCTTATCATCCACATTTTTATTCATCCGGCGCTATTGTCTTCATGGGGGAGGGATAAATACTTCCCGGTGGGATAAACATTTTTGAACAACCAACGTGCCAAAAATATCAATATTCTGCGAATTTTTTTTTAAATGAAGTTAAAAAAAAATTAATTATTTTTCCGGTATTCCAATTTTTTTATCGATTTTTTTTCATAGGACAAACATTTATGGGGGTAGTTTCGCAAACTCATAAATTCGAGCCCGAGTTCGTATGATTTTCTTTTTTCAGTCATCCGATTTTTCGGAAAAACCCGATTTCCACTTATTTCCTAGATTTATCCAAATGGGACTCCACGAGAATGGTATAAAAAGCGGCGAATTTTTTGGTCCGTAAGAGCAGCGCGGAGTTTCATGGAATGAATATCGTCTCTTCCGCGAAGTCCATCCGAGACTGCAAAAAGGGATCGAGCGTTAAATATGTAACTCTTCGTCGGTAAGAAGCGAGCTATACCCTTGAGATCCGGTAGCAAACAGAAGACTCCAAAGACAAGAGTGGAAACGAGCACGGACGCGAAGAGTTCGGTGAAAGATTCCCTGAAACGAATCGAAGTTTCGACAAGCGCGGGCTCTCCACGGACCTCGAAAGACCGGGGGACCTCGTTCGGCGTGGATGTCGATTCTCGAACTCTCGTCAAACTACAAGCTCGACTCCGCCGTATAGCAGCAACTATCGCCGCCGGTAGCTCGCTCGTAACCTCGTTTCCGTTCTCCGCCGGTAGCCGAGGGGGTGATCAAGGGTGAGCGAGGAGGAAAGGAAGAAAGAAAGAAAGAAAGAAATGAGAAAACGACACCGCTCTGTCGTCCGATGGGGAGACTCGCTCGTGAAGCATTTCTCCTGTCTTATGGGTACTCGCTTAGCCGAGTGGACCGGGGAAGCAAGAACGGGGCAAAGAGGCGAAAAAAACACGGGATAAATCGGGAAGAGGAAGGGGAATCTCTCGCGAGTCCGTCACTTCCGGAATCTCGGCTGATCGTGGGGAATCCGCCCAGGGCCGCGGGAGCACCGATCACCTTCGGCGCTCCATCTCTCGCTCTCCCACTGGCTCGCAATGAAAGAAAAATAGGACGGGAAGAAGAACGGAAGACGCGGAGGAACAAGATAAGAGAAGAATGCAAGTAAGAGATGCGAAAAGATTCAACCGTATGGCGACTGTGTGTGCGCGATCTTCGTCTCTCTTTACTCTTCGCGTGTAAGGTCGTTCTTGCGAAAAAGTATTCCTCACTGGATATGGCTGGACCGTCGACGCTTCCAGCGACGTCGGCGTTTTCCCGACGGAACCGGAGACCGAACTGTGAGGCAGGTCGGGAACTGTCGATTCGTCCGCGGATAGATTTTGCCCATGTCGAAGAGATGAGGACGAAAAGATTACGCGAGACGTTAGCGCAGCAAGTCAAATTTTTCTGAATGACGATGTCGTTCTCTCGTACTTAGAATAATAATAATAATGATAATGTAATCACTGATCTAATCAAAGATCAAGAGAAATCGGCTCAGGAGTAATGGAGATGACTTGGAATAATTGTGCAAACTCTGCAGGTGGAGCATCAATTAAAGCTCTCTTTCCGGTGGTATCAGAACTGGAACGCTGATACAATGAAGAGTTCGAACAGCAAGTGCAATTTGTTGTTCGAACTACTTTTATGTTCGTTCCAACCCGGTACCGATGAAACTTGACATCATTTTCCCTAAAGGATTCAACCCTTCGAGAATTCTTGATCAAGAAATCCACTGCTGGGAATGCAATTCATGCTGAGCCGGATTTCGGAACAGGCCGAAGCTTTCCTCATTCTTGTATGGAATACATTTCCCCCGTGAAAGACTTCAACCGCAGCGGAAGTACCGAAGAATTCGAAGAGCACGAGATCGCGAAGTAGTTCGAAGCGAAATCGCTCATTCCAATCTGTTTTCTCTTTTCCCGATGCAACGCATTTCATTTCCGGCATGCGGCATGACGCGATTCAAATGATTTCGAAGAGTGCAAAGAGGTGGTGCGGGTGAGCTTCGAGGAGGTTTTCTCGGCGAAGGCTTGGAACTGGCGTTGAAGGTACCCGGTCATTTATGTATACGGAATACCATGGGGAAAGGGACAGAAACGGGAAGCCGACGAGATGGCGAAGGTGGAATAAGGTCGATGGAAAACCGACGGAGGGTAGGAATGCTGGGAGGGTAGAGAAACGTTCGGCAGAAGCAACGAGCGACTCCCTCCACGCCTAGGAGTTGCAACGAAAGCAGCAACGGGTCGAGAGTTGTGAAGATTGATTGCTTCGGATTTCGTGTACAAGCGAAGCGGCCGAAGGTTGCTCCGGTGGTGTGGACAAAGAACCGGTACGAGCTCCGAGGGACGGAAGGAAGGGAGGAGAGAGAGAGGAATCGGCGAGATTCTGCTCAGCCACTTTGCGGCATGGCTGTTTTCACATAGAAACACGTAGGAAACTCGCGCCGATGCAGTTCGGTAAGTCAAACAGTACAGTGATTGGACTTTTATCAAAGGGCCAACTACCAGCGATTGGTACACTTCGTTCTTCCCTTTCTTTTCGCGGCGTTATTTGTATGCCAATCAACGCTCGCGGATGCCGCAATGGAGTTCAGCTTGCCGCGAGATAATGTACTACAAGCGCTTTCAGCCTCGGAATGAAGAAGAAAAAAGGAAAACAATCCGAGAACGGTAGCACAAAGTTGGGAACAGAATGAAAAAGAAATCGGACTATTTTTTTTTCTTCCGCTGTTTGGTAGTCTGGATCCGTGTTTGCTTTTTCAGCAAAGCAAGTGGCTCTGCGGTTGCCCAAGGTATACGCAAACCGGAATGTACATCCCACACAGTTATAAGCAGACATTCGGAAAACCCGGAAACGACCATCTCTTCTTCCTCTCTGTCTATCTCTCTCTCTCTCTCTTTCTGCGCCTCCTTCTCACCAGTGGCACGTTCAACCACTTCGCGGAATTCCGGGGGATTGAAATCGTTTTGGCAGACTGGCCGTTTCAACGGCGATTCCCAACGACACCTTACCTCCCCGCGGAACACCATTCAGCATACCCGGAACGAGCTGTACGAACCGAGGCTCGAGAACGGCTGGGTTGGGATCGTTTTTATACACCGCACTGGCAGGTACACAGGCTAGTAGTGTATAGCAGTTTGGTACAACCTTATCCTCGTGTAGCAGATCGCGTTCGACGTCAGAGCAGCCAGGGGATGGAAATCAATTTGCAGTTTCCTTCGCGTCTGCCACTGCCTGACACGAAATTGCTCTCTCGATATTTCGTCAGTCGCAACGCTAACAACTTCGCTTTTTCTCCGAGTACACGTGTATGTGGGTTTCACAATAAGAGACGTAGGTTACGAGAATTGCTTCACTCGCTTTTTTTCCATTTTTTTTTCGAGCAAGCAGGTTTTCGGCAGGTTTAATGTAACGGGACGTGCGGTACGCCTCCGGTAGTTTCTCCCGTTTGGCCGCTAGATGGCGAAACGCCGGCGGTTTCGCGTGAGCGAAAGCACTTTCCAGTAACTATTAATTCCCACCTTCGATTGATCCAGTTCCCTTTCCAATAATCAAAACCCACGCTCAAATCGATCCCACTTCCTAACAGAAGAAGGCCAACGTGGGGTCGGCGATATTGTGTGGCCGTTGCCTACCTTCATTTTTACTAAATAACGAATAGCAATTGTGAAAAAAAAGAAGCTTGCGCAACTGGCACAAAAATAAAGGAGAAAGGTCTGTCAGGCTTTCCGTTAGCGACGTAATTTTTCAATTTCAAGCGCACGCGTAAAATTTCGCCGTTCGAATGTGCACGCGGCGCAACTTATCGACGACTGTGTGCAAACAGTTGCTCGCGAGTGTGAAAAATGTCTGCGGTTTCCATGTACTTGCGGGCCGCGGCGAACGAGAAAAAAGGAGAGCCGTGGATTGTTCTGTTATCGAAGGGGACGACAAGCGTAGAGAAGATTCCTTCAAACACGTAGTCCAAGTTGAAATAACTCGGAGTTGCCGCGGTGGCATTTCGCCGCTTTCTCGTATATTTCTCCCGAACGAGACGTACGGCTCGCATACGTTTTTGCTCAAGCGGCAAACTGGGCCGTTTGCCTCCCGCGCGAAACCGAAGAAAAAGTCTCGCCCGCACATACACTATCGTCGCTTCCTTTCAAACGCGTTTGAATTTTCTCTCTTTTCCTCTCGCTCGTTGTTTTCCTTTCGTTCGTGCCCGAACAGGCGTTTCCTGGAGTACAGACGAGGGGGGAAAAAAAAAGAGAAAGAGAAAGAAAGCCGCGAGAGAGAGAGACGCAAAAACGAGGATCTGGAAGAGTCTCGCGCGCGCCCGGATAACCACGACGATAACCGGATAAAATGCGGAATGCCGGAATAATAGTTTGCGACGATCGAACGACCGGTCTTTTAGCTTTTCTTTCCAGTCTTTTTTTTTCTCTCTCTCTTTTCTTTCTTTCTCCACTCAATCTTTTTCCTTGTTCTCCGTCCCTATCGCGGTGGTTTATACATCCGGAAAAATCGTTTTATTACTCGCCCGTTCTCTACATTCTCCTCTACATCTGGACTCTTTTTCTCGCTGTGTTCTCAGTTTTCAACGATGGAAACGGAAGGAATATGGTGATTCCCGGATAGCTCGCTTAATCGATATGGTACAGAGCAGTTTCAGCGGAGAATTAAGGTATCGTTCGGGAGCAATAATTTCTGATTTGGTACTTTAATGAGCGGCGGACTCGGGAACGGGGGATGGGAGAGGAACGAGGGCAAGTTCGCTTGATTGCGTTAATATGCTAATGTCCCTCGTGTAGAAGCGGCGAAGAGGGTCGAAATGGGTTAAAGATGAAACTTTACTGTATACACAGCGCACGGTGCGCGATTCGAACTTACGTCGAGCTGCACTCCTTCCCGCGCGAATGTCGTTGTACTTCCACCGTTGTCGGGCAAGTAACGAAAGATCTCGTGGTCGTCCTTGTACCATTTGAGGGAGTAGAGACTTTTGCCGCCGGTCAATCTGTACTCGCAGCGCAGATCGACCCGGCTGTCCAACTCCGCTTCTTTCGGCACCGTCACGTTCACCTTTATGTCACCTGCGAACAAACCACATCACGAACGATTCAGCTTATCGACCAAGTATTTGGGAAAAAAACGAAATTGAACTTAATTCTAATTAAAACTAAAATAATTTCGGAATTCCCTTTTTTCTCGTTTGTGGGCCTTCATTTTCCCTCAATAGTAAAATATCCATAAAAGAAATAATAATAATAATAATATTTTTCAACCATGGATCAAATAAAGCTACAATTTTTAAAAGAATTTTTCCACGTTCTTTTCATCATTAAACGGACTATTAAAAGGCCATTACAGTTGTATACTTACAGAACTTGCAACAGAAGTTGAAAAATCTCGCTAGGAAAAATTGTAAACTACGCTGACATTAAAAACAAAAAACTCCTTTTCCGAGCATTTAAAATTTCCAGGTTGAGTGATTTCCCTAATTGGGTCAACAGTGGAAAGTACCGGTTAAATAGAACCTTCATAACGATTTCTCGCGATTTTTAATTTGACGAAAGATATTTTAAACGCTGTTGAGCCCATTTTTGCGGATAGAATGTACGGATGAATCTAACATAATCACAGGGCGTTAAAATTTCCATAGCTTCATCTCCAGTTTCGATGCTTTCCCGATTCTACGAGTCAAGCCGTTTTTTCTGGTTAAAAAAAAAAAAAAAAAATATAGCGTGCATTTCCAAATGTTCTCCGCGTCTCGTTCAAACTATCAATCCTTCAATATCCCATGTGTCGGTTGCACAAGCCCTCATCCGACGTTTCGAAGGCTTTTGACTCTTGGCACGCGAGTTTCTCGCGTTACTCGAGAATCAAAGCCCTCGGAAGTGGAAGTTCAGACAGGCGTGCGCCGCATATATCCGCGCAGAGTCTCGAGTTCGACAGACACTTCTGCAGGGTCTAAAGTAAATCTCGCCTAAGAGTCAGTCGGGCGGGGGTTGTCCTTGATCGGAAGGGATCCGTTCGTTGTGATCGCAACTTTGTAACGTTGTTATTTCGCGATCGAAATTGTCACGCAACGTCGAGGGCTTCCGGTGTCGATACCGGTGAAGGGAAAAGCTCCGTAAATTTGTTTTTTTTTTTTTTTGTTCCATGTGAAACTCGAGAGCGCATAAGCGTTTCGGCTTTCCTTCGCTCGAATCGACAGTCCGTCGCGATTACGCTCGCTCGAACGGATTCTCAATAAGTGTGTTATCCTCTTTTCCGACACCCAAAGAGCCAGGAGAGATTTTTTTTCAACTTTTATCTCAACTCGAACATTCGAAACGTGTATTTTTTCAATCACGATTTTTTTTTATCTCCTGGTTAATCGTTGATTCACAAAACGTTTTCAATGTTTTTTTTCTCCACTTCACGTTGAAAAATATTATTTCAACTCCGAATGGGAATCGTCGGCGGGCATAATGCGCGTACGAGAAAATGTTAGACGAGCGAAATGTGAAAACAACCCTCGGGCCAAAACCGTGGAATGAGAGAAACTCGCCGCCATTTCTCTAACTCACATAGTAACAATATAATAATACGTACAACTACACGCGGGCGACTGGCGTGTATTATAGGGAGTAAGTCTAGTTCATACCGTTCACGGTACGAAAGTTTCCTTAATCAGAATTCCCTCCGAAAGATTCACCGATCCGTGACAAGAGCCGAAACGCCCCTTGCCGCACCGCGCCCTTTCTCGCTCTCTCGCTTAATGAGAAACTCGAAACAGAGAAGTACCCGCGCTATAGCAGTGGCCAGAAGAGAAGTTTGAATGAGCCACATCAAGTGCTGTTTGAAAGACACTTTGAATATTATATTTCGAGTGATAAAGCAGATATAATTGAGTTACAAATATGAGTCCAATACTATTTTTAATCAAAAAAACTATAAAAAAAAAAAATAACCGAAATAAGCCGACAAAATGAAATTACTAAATTTAATATAATTAGAGAGTTGGACTATTAATAGTTCGTAATTATCTCTAATTCGGCGCGAAGCAGTTGCTACCGGTGTGTATATAATTCGCGACTTTCTCGTCAACATCGTTGTTCGTGTGAATCCAGAGACTTGTTGATTTTAACAATTTCGGCAAGTCCGACGGGGGTTAAAGAAAGATCCTTCGAATTACCCGAAAAAAGAATTAACACAAGAAGGGGTGTAAAATTATCAATGACAAATCGTTGGCCAATAATAATATTAATAATATAATATTATTATTATTATTATTATATTACTAATATTATTATTTAATATTACTGAAAACTTATCGACAATAATCGTATGAAATTTATGAACAATTTGGTTTTATTTTTCTCGCGATTGCAGTACTTTCTCTTCGTTTTACTTCGTCTTTGAAAACGAAGTTAAAAACCGTTCTGTTGACACTCGTAACGGTTTGATAGGATTGTCGTTCGCGCTATGATTTGAGTAGATGAAAAATGTTTTTTGACGATAAACTCGCGGGGTTGCTTGTTCATTGGCGCGTTCGAACACGAACGTTAGAGTGCCGATAGTGCAGCCGTGTAGAGATACACAACATACGTGCGGTCAACGTGCAGAACGAACGAGCTAGCAGATAGGTGGGATGAGGCTGGCCGTCGTGCGAAATTGAATTATGCGACGCTACGTTAACGCGGTATAACGGCCATACTGTATACTATAACTTAAGCATATACATCATGTATATACGGAATGTACATAAAATACATGCAATACACGTATGGATCGCACAGCGCTGCAGCCTAGTGCGGCGCGGCGCGACATTTTCGCTTGTTCAAAACACGTCCGAGTTGTAGTGACCTCGAATCCTCCCTTCCACCGCCTCCCGCTCACCGGAAACACCCATATAATTTATCGTCCGCCTGTTATAATCCATCGGACACTACGAGCCGCGTGTATTTCGGCCCGGGTTATGAGAGCTGTGAGCACCGAGCTTCGTTTCGCCGACGATGCAGACATCGCCTCGACCCGCCTATTTATTATGTCCTAACATGTCCATCGCTTTCGCTTCTATCACATCAGTTCCCATCCTAATGTTCGGATATCACCGATCAAAAGAGTTACCGCCGTTTCGGCTGTACGAAGAATTTTTCTTTTTTTTTTCAATAGAATTTTGCGGGTCGAATTTTACGCTTGTCGATGGTAAGGATAGTAGTAGGTACAATTGGGTACCATTAGGCGGATTGAAAAAATACTTTGCTTGAAATACTTCGGAAATACTTCGCCGAAAAAATTATTCGGGCCATTCGGCCTTATTTGTTCTTATCCCGTGTCTTCGAACAGAGATTTAGGCACTCAAACGCCGTGCGCTTGGAAGGTTGAATTTTAGCACTAAACGTCGAAGCAATTTGGCTCCGATACAACGAAATATGAAAGAAAAAAAAAGTTGCTGTAAAAAGGCTTTTCACGTGCGAAAAACGAGGGTGTATCGAATTGGTCGATCGTCGAAAAGATATTTTTAGTGCGATTAAATCAACGATAGCGAATTGACCGTCGTCGTAAAAAAGAGTTACAAACAACGAATACAGCTGGTGTATTACGATTTCTTTTTTTTTTTTTTTTTTTTTTTTTTTTTTTTTTTTTCGTCTGCAGTATAGCATCGATACACGCCGAACCCCCAACGATCCCCTGGCGATTGAACATTTTACGCTGCTCCTCGCGGAATTGATCCGAGCGCGACGAGATGGCATCGATTCGATTTCTCGGACACGATTGCCGTCCGCACGCTCGTAAAGTCCTGAGGGATATCGTTGCCGTTGCCTCGTTCCTGGTGCTCTTTCGCTCCGTCAGAAGTACCGGAATGCCGGGCTCTCAGAATCGCCCCCGCTATATACGGTCAACCCGAGGCTCTACGTTACGGTGGTTTTGCTCCGAAGTGCTTCAGCGAGGATATCGTCGGAAACGAGAGAGCGGCTTCCAGTATTTTGTTACACGATCCTGTTGCTTCACCCTTTCTTTCCCAATCCTTTTACTCGGACATAATTCCTTCCCTCATTTTTTACCAATGTTTCGAGATTCCATCGAAAAATCGAGGTTTTAATAAAAGCAATTTATTACTTCTGTCAATTTTTATAGAAAATTTTTTCACTACACGACGGCCCTTGCAATTTTTCTTCTCCGTATTGTTTGGATTGAACCGTAAAAAATTGCTCGAATTGAATTTTCATACCCGCCTTTTTTTTTTGTTTTTGTTTGTTTGTTTTGTTTATTCCTGAAAAAGCACAAAATTCATTAACCAACTTTTCATATGAAAGCTTCGGAAACGGAGATGAAAAAAAAGCGGCAACGCGCGGATTTAATTTGAATGTTATCGCTCTACACTGTCTTTCGTGGAAAATATTGATGCTCAAACGGTCGCGTCTATCTCGCATCCGGCTCGACTGCGTGAAAAACATGAAAAACATATTTTTTTCTACACTTTTTTCGCAGCCATTCTGTCTCTCAGTTTTTTGTTCGATCGAAGTAGAAATCGAAACCGACCGGCATTGTCGCATTCCCGTTTGCTCTGTGCGTCGAAAAAATGTTCACCCGAGCGTCACGGAATCCACGGTAACACAATGTTTCCCGCGGTAGGATATCCGTTTCATCCTCATGGAGCTTCGAACTTCATTCGAAGAGAATGGGTGAAAAAAAAAATGTGCTCCCACGAGAATTCTTCTGCGTTGTCTTCCATCGTCTTGCTCTCTCGCGGACACGCGAGCGCTAAGAGTTACAACTCGTAAGCGCAACTCGGGACAGACGAGCCGAGTGCAGAGTGAGTCCTCACTACCGTTGGCCCGACCTAACTTTCTCTCTCCTTTTTTTTTTTTCGTTTTTCTTTTTTTTTTGCTTCTCTCCGCCACACGTCTCGTTTCTCTTTTTCGCGCATCCCTGTCTTATTCCCGTACGCTCGCACTGCGCATCGCCCGTGTGCCTGCGGGGGTCGCCTCGTTGGAGAACAAATGGCCTCAAGGCGGAAGCACCATTTATTTCGGCAAGGCAAGAGAAACGTCGCGCGGGTTTACATCCCCATGAAACAGTGTCATTCCGGGGCGGAGAATAACTCGGTTCTGGGTAGAGACGGAGGACGCTGTGGAAACCTCGAGACCGGCAACAACCGTTGTACCCGGGCACGTCGACGTCGCTACCATCATCAGTACACGCAAGAGAATCCACCAGAAACTCGGCGTCCGCGCTCCTCTCCGGCCCCGGGTGTTGCTACTTCGTTGCGGGGGAAAAACAGTTTTCACATTTCTCCACGTCGCCCCCACACCGAGCCGAGCGTTCGAGCCTGTGTGTTTTGCCCTCCGGGGGTTATTATCGTATTCGTAACCCCCTCGGTTATTATATTCCCTGACGACTTTCACGACCTTGTTACGGTTCCTAGACCGAAGCACGTATATGCATTGCGAGGCCGAACCGTATTCGAAAAACTTATTCAAATGTCGTCTAATCTAAAGTCATGGGGCTCAGGCGAGATTCGTGAATTCGTTTTACACGCTGTTCGCAATGTGATGGCCACCTTTGCGCTCCCTCGCGCTTCGAATGACAAAAGTGAGGGAGAGGAGACGGATATCGGAGAGGAGTCGATTTTGTTCAGAAAGAATTGAACGGTATCGTGAAAGATCTTGAATTATTTCAATGCTTAAGCCAAAAACAAACGATTGCAACTGATTTTGATCTTTAGAAGTTCAATACGCGGGCAGAAACGTACATTCCCGCACTAGGGCCGGAAAGTGCACTTTTTCGCACTTGCAGAAGTAATTTTTAGTTTCTCGGTGATCAAAAATGAAACCCAAGAACCGGGGCAAAATGGTACAAAATGGGACAGCAAAAAAATCGACTTCGATGGTACTTCCTCCTTCTCATTTCGCCCTAATTTTATTATACAGGAGACTTTATTTTACCATTTCATACCATTGTGCCCCGGTATGCCGTTCTGCCCCGCACTCGCCTATACTTTATGGCGTTACGCGACGCAAAAAAAAAATGCAAGCACTTTGCATCGAGAGAGCCGCATCTCTCAGCCGGGTGAATTGCGCAACGAACATTCGGTTTCGAATCAGATTTTGTGGTAAGAATCTTCACTAATGAAATGCCGTGTCTATATTGATGGTGGCAAAAGGCAATCGGGAGACGGGAGTTCGCGACTGAACATTCGTCTATTCACTCATAGGAAGCAGAGGTACTTCCATTAGGTAATGTGGGAGCGGTGTACGGTGGATCGCGCGAAACTCGCAGTCGCAACGTACACCCAAAGAGTCGTCTACGCATCTGTTCGCGACGTAATCGGCTTTCGAGCGTTCCGCGAGCGGGCAAACTCCGCGAAAGCTGCTCGATGCCTCTGGCGGTAGTTATATATTGAACAAAGGTAATGCGTCCAAAGTAATGAATGATGGTTAAGGAACATCGGAGAATTTGACGAAAAGGGCGTTCGGGTGCTCACGACGTACGATTGTCAATGATTCCACTCGAGAAATTGAAATCCTTTCGTATCTTCGGGACCGACAAACCCTGAGTGCACATTCATCTTGAATTTTCTTTGGCATTTGTTTTGCCATGTCAATTTATGTATTTCAATTCATTTGAAGAATTTAACAATACGTAGTAATAATATAACAATAAGTAGTAAAATAGTTTAGTTTATTTAAGCGCCTCCGGTCTCTTCATTGTACGGTCCTCAGTACTGAGCATCTCCGCTCTCTCCTACAATATTGGCCGTATACGTTATTACATGAATTGACGTTGTTGTCGCGCGTCGTCAATGACGAGCATCCCATCGAGGATAGTACGCATGCCTGTAGTACGACAATACAAACATGTATGCTTATACCTACAACAGTCAGGTAATATCCTGAAGCCGTTTGTGAGGGGGTTGACGGTATCTGACGTTATATGACGGTATCCTGACGTCTGTTGAAAGACAAACACCGTTGGGTCCCAAGCCGAAACGTTCGCCGGGCTTGTGTATGCTCCTCTACTCGAGGGAATGCATTATACCGTATCCGCCGCTATGCTAATCTATACAGCCATGCGAACCTATAAACTCGTGTGAGAGACACCGGGGCGGCGAACAAGGGTAGCCAAGAAGCAGCGAGTAAACTCCGACTGCGTCACCAAACGAAGACGCTCCAACGCTTCCGTCACATCGCTGTTGTTCCCCATCAAGTTGCCTCAATCTGCCCTAACTTCGAGTTCATTCCGGGTAATGAAGCTCTTTCATTAACCGACGGAAACGCGCCACGATGCGCCGGAACAATCTGGTTTTCCTTTCCGTCTCGAAGAGCTTCATTCTCTTGGAATCTTTCTTTTAGATTCTTCGGTCAATCTGATCAGAGTCTTCCAAAACATCCAAGAAAGACATCTAGAAGAAAATCGAATGTGTAGGTGCGCTTTTTGATCTCATGACTTGGCAACGAACTAGGATATCAAGTTGAAATTGATAGCAAAAGAAAGCGAGGAAGATTGAGATATCAGCTTTTTCGTTCTTCTAATGACGAAGTCACATTTTTTGTTCGAATTCTTTTGAAATATTGAGTTGCAATCGGCAAAACATTGCTGAGGGCTGCGCAAATGAACGTTTCCATCGTTAACCGAATTGCGGCATTTGGTCTCCCAAAGGTTAAGACGATGAGAAACATTTGGGGCTTCTGTTTCCACTCAGTCATAGAAGAGCAAGTGGATGCCGCGGCGGCGACGAGTAAACTCGCATGGTTGTACCAGAACTGATAATACAATTCAATTTCTGGGTTGGTTGCGCAGTATGTTTCGAGTAGCATCAGCTGCGGTTTCGGAGAAAGATCGAGCTCGTAGCTCTCAGCGCGCACAGACAAAGAGATTGAAGTCGGAGGGAGGGAAAACGGATTGAGGGAGGAGGGGTTAAGTGAAGTGCACTGCAAGCGTTCGGCGGAGCCATACGGAGGGAGAGATGGTGGATACGTAAGAGCGAGAAAGTGGAGGAGAGAAAGACGGGCTAAGCGGGAGATAGAGATGCTGCTCGGGTTTAACCGAGCGGCTGACACAGCCCCGTTACTACCACGGCGTTAATTAGTTTAGGGAATGGCCGTTAATAAGGTCGGAACAATGGCTTCTGCACGCGCGTTCTCTCGTTCGCGCGCGGCTGTATAACCCAAAGCTGTAGGTACAGTCGAGCAGCTCCGTTCGCGTAGGCGGTTCCAACGCTGGAATGAGAAATTTTCGTCGTCGTATCTCTCACACCGAAAGCCAAGCAAACCGTACCCTATATCCACGATTTCTCTCCTCAACGTTTGTTGCCGCGCCCACGGCTCAAAGATTCAACCCGCGGATTTACCATCTCTCGACGCATCGGGCCGCATTAATCTTTCGCGGGCTTGACAATAATTAACGAGATTGTTTCCCAACGCGGAAATCTCCGAGCTTTCGCGTCCTGATGCTCTGCATCTCGACGTTTCTGTGACTTCTGATTCTTGCGGGGATCAGACAGGCTCAGACAAACCGAAATCCGGTCGCTTTTGATTTTTCATACAAAGACTCGACTGAATGTGAATCGTCTTCTTGGAGTGAGGATAAAAGTCATTAAGTGGGAAAGTAGAGGAAGAATGTTGATATTGTTTATAAAAATGTTATTGTCGCTTGCGCTAGCCAAGAACTTCTCATCTATTACTAAGATTCCGGCGAAACGACAGAAACTATCGTTGGCAATTATAAAGGGCAAGTTCTGATTTATCGTCTGAACTTGAAGAAGAGCGTATTGAATGCGAGACGGCGAAAATAGAGTTTCAAGTATTCTTGGCTTGAGGGAATGCAGCAATTGATTACGACTGAAACAAGTAAAGAATCATTTGAGTGAAGGATGCAGAGTCTCGAAGGGAACAGATAAATGCTGGTTCGGGGGATGCGAATTGTTAGTACGCGACAACGGGAACTATGAGGGCGACGACCGCGACGAACTCTCGACATATTCCCCTGGGTCGAATCCAGTCCCGATAATCCGCAGCTTTAGGCTTGAAGTTTCCACGAACCGCTCGCGCGAGTGAGCGTTCACATCGCCGTTACATATACCAAATACCGTATTCTCACTCGCTCAGTTTGCTCTATCGAAACTTCTCGGCGGAGGATTTATCAAAGTGGTAGCCGAAGGGTTTACCACTATTGCGTGGGTATGTTTGCGGTGTTCCCGGATCAAGAAACCTTCCTTTTTCCTTCCTCCGTCCCCCTCGAACGCCTCTCGGCCCTGAAGCACCGCGATCGGTCTATCTTGCGACATTTCCCTCGCGGGAATAACCGATGGCAGAATGCCAGCATCCGGATAACAATACACGGTAAACTTCGCGATCTATGAATTTTAATAACAATGGTAAACGATAGTGAAAAACAAGCGCTCAATAGCGAGACAAGTGAACTTTTCTTCAAATTGTCTAACAAGAATTTATCCTTCGGAGATATTTCGGCGAAGAAATACCAATGAAATAGATAAACAAAAATTAGAATAAAATGGAAAGAAACCAATGAAAAGGTCAGTTCGCGCAAGAGCCCGGAAATATGAATCGTCGCTATTTTTTCCTCGAAGTTTTCGAAACTTTCGTATTCACTGTGTCGATTGTGCCGAGTGGTGAAATATGAAGCATCGACGCGACAAGCTGAAACTGCCGAAGTTCCATCGCGGTCAAATTTGTGGAAAAATATTCTTCATCGGGAGATTCTCGTCGACGAAGTTCGTGCATACTTCAACTGGCGCTCCCGCGACATCCAAGCTCGTCGGATTATCTGCGAGATGCGAAAGTCGAAAAGGACGTTCTTGCGAGGCGCGCCAGAGAGTTCCCAAAGCCATTGGGGATACTCCTCTCTTCGTATTGTAAAATCAAGTCTCGCGTTCATCCGCGCAGCCCGTGCGAGAGTTTGAGAATCAAAGTGGTTCGAGGAGTTTCGCGGCTAGGCAATCGTACACCACTGTCGTGAATACAAACGCTCTCCCGTCCTTTCGTCGTTGGATGAGATTCAACTACGTGTAGGCGAAATTTGTTGACGAGAGTAGTCGAATACATCGAAGCGAAGAATGGAGGATAGGGCGGACGTGTCTACGCAGCGGAAGTCTTCTTCACGGGGTGGAAGGGGTGTGTAACACTTCCTCCGGAGCTTCGGTACTTTACCATTACCTCCCTCGAGGTCTCTCCACACAGCGCCATCATCATCACCTCCGGTTGGGAACTTTTGGCACGGCAACCCCCTTCCAATCCTTTCAATCTTCCTTCTTCCACTCTCTTTACTCTCCCTTTCGAGTTCCGAGCTAATATTTGAAGTTCCTGAAATAGTTATGTGCCCCTTGCACAGGATAATGAGCCGGGTTCGCCCTAATAATCATTTCTTTGGCGAAGGAGACGGTGGGGATTGCGCGCGACAGGGAGAGGTGGGAAATGGGATGGTGAGAACGGGACGTGGATAGAGAAACGAGAAGAATGAGGTGAGGAAGTGATGCTATGACGAGGTGAAAGGAGTTGAAGTAAGAGTTCGCCCGAGACTTCCTGTAGGGGATGTCGAGGCAGAGAGTGGAGGGAGGCGTCTCGTTCGTGAACCCCCGCCGAGTTCAAATGGAACTTGAAGCGACGAAGACGAAGCCGCTTCGTCGAGTTCGAAGTCTCGACGACGCCACAGCCTTCATCCCCCTATTCTCCGGTTCTTGCATGCAGCCGAGAGAAAACACCGTGCTCTCTCTCTCCAAAGCTCGAGTTTCCGCTTCATTTGCCAGCTCGGAGCTTAATAAGCTCCGCCAATGGTATCGCGAAGGATGGGACGTAGAGGAGAGTCAGCCGGTAGCTTATATACAGATATATCCATGTGGTATCACTATATCACAATTAGGTAGCAGCTGGCTTCAGTAGATTGAACCGCGATTCCGTGCAGCCTACAAACCTGACTCCGATTACAGTCCTCCATCGACATAACCTGGCATTATCCCTACGAATCGCCGTTGAATGGGGTAAATGGTTACTTTTATTGGCGCTTCGCTTCGTACTCGTCACGATTTGGCTTTCCAAGATGCGCCAAAGAGGGTCGGAAGAGGTGCGCCGGTTATACAAAAAATAAATCACTCTTCTAGGTTTCTATTGAAACTTTACTATTGACATTTGGGAAACGGTTAGAAAAAATTCTTACGCTATGAGGGTTAATTCTTATATTTTTTTCGTCCTCTCCATGATTCTCCATTTCGCCTATCAGTAACTAGATGAGAGCTGTCCATAATGGAGTTTCTGAAACTATTACGAATAAGTCCAGAAGTTTAATCTTCATTTTTCAACGCTACATTCGAACGCTGTTATACTTTTAATGCGTATACCGTCGGTTTCCTGGCTAGTTTCGAATGCATATGCATCAATTCCCATTGCGAATCCAAGTGGATAGTTTTATTCGAACAATCAATTTTGATTTCGAATAGCAGTGGCGCAGTTCCAGGGACAATGCGGAAGAGGCGAAGGAGAAAGGAGCCATAGATATACGAAACACAAGGCACATGGGTCTTCCCTTATCTTCATTATCGCCTTGGCACGCGACTGGATGCCCGAACCTCGGCTAGCGGGGTTATTGTTATTATCCCTATCATCATCCGTTACTCAACTCACGTTCGAGCGCCAGTTTTAATTACCGTCCGGGCTCCGCGATGTATCATAAAAGTTTCCGCACGCTCACCCATCCGAGTCCTGCCCTCGCATCTGCCACGCCAGGTATATACAGCGCAGACAGGGAGGCTTGGAAGGCTCAACCTTTCTCTCCTAGCTCTCATCTCATCCGTAGCTCTACGACTGCCTCGCTTCTTCTACTCCCAGGCAAGTTCTCAGCTACCGAGGATAATACAGCTGTGTATCATTGCCTTGCGCGAACACGAAACCCGGCTAAATCACGGAAAGTCCCTTTTCACTCTGCCAACTACCCGCCTCGAGACTATATCTCTCTCTTTGCTTGGTACATGGGGTCTACATAGGTACACAGAGCTTGATACTCACTGGTACTTTGAAATATAGGAAAAGGTACAGCCAGCCCGGAGATGTAAGGCAAAGTTGAAGGTAAAAACGGGCAGGGGTTTGGTGAATTTTCTACTTCTCGCTGGTCACGACCGACCACGGACGAAACTGTATCTCTTCCGTATCTCATTTATTTTCCTGACTTATTTCGATCCAACGGGCTCCTCTGAGGCATATCATCGCAATGGCGCCGTTCAGAGACCACGATCTCTGCGATTAAGAGCTGGAATTAACATTCACGACACCTAATGACTTTGTCTAACAAACATGCAGATCTGCCTCTTTACCGAATTGGAATTTGATTAATATTTGCCGAATTTCGAATTCGAATTCGAATTCGTGAAAGAGTTATTGTAGCACCCTTTGGAGAACCCCGATAATGGTCGAGAGGATTGGATGGTCAACAGTTTGCGTGATCCGAGAATGCTATTTTTCTGTACATTTCATCTTCCAAGCACATTCATTCGCGCGGCCGAGTGAGAGAGTGTCGGAACGAAGGAACGAAAAAGTTTCATGAAAAATGCGTTTTCAAGGAAGCGAGAGGTTGCGCAAATCTGTTAGCGTATAAAATAGTCATGCGTGGAGAAGGCAGAAGTCGAAAGGCGTGCAAGCGTTCGAATGGAAAATGAAATTCAAATTCCTTTCTGGAGCGTAGAATGCGAAAGTGTTGAGCTACAAGCGGAATGAACGAGCGAACATGGCGAGTGCGAAGATGCTCGGCAACTGCAACGGCGGATGAACTTTGCGGTGTGCAATGCATGCGTGAATATTATGCAACTGGTTACGGCTTTGCGAGACTTTTGGGTTGTGATTTTTTATCCCATTGAAGGTTACTTTATTGCAGTGATCTCGTGAATACCTACTGGATTGATTACAGCCTAATGAATGTGATTCGAGTCTTTTTTGGCAGCATTTTAAGAGAAAGTAGATCTTGTATGATCAAAATCGTCTGAAAGATTGAGTAGAACTGATCCGTGCAGGAAGGACGGATTGACAAACGTGATTAATTGTTAGCAAAGATAAACCGACAAGTAAAGATACCACGAGAACAAAGCGAACGGACCTTAATCCTTCTGCATACAAACCTATTTGTACAGACAATGAAATAGTTTCCCGATAAAAAATGCGAGAGCAAAATTAGCGGGAACAAACGAGATCCCTTCAGATATCAAAGAAAATGATTCCCCTGAAATCGATGTTACGGTTCCGACTCTCGCAAACACGCCACGATGAAGACAATGGCTATTCCTCCCCCTACATATTTTCCACGTTAGAAGCCCCCGAATCCAATCACCCTTTCTTCCCTCCGCCTTGTTCCACCTACAAGTAGACGCTCAAGCATAGACAATCATCTCATCCACTGATCACAGTGCCGCTATCTCTCGCAAGTGCCCGTAGATTGCAAGATCTCAGAAACTCCGAGCAATCCTTTGGAGAGCCCCGTTCCCTCAATCTCCAAGCGTATACTCGCCGTCTCTTATTCGGCGGTCAGGTTAGACCTGACCTGCAATTGCATCCGAATAGGTTAATCCACAAGAAATTCCATGGTGCATAGTTAGTATCTCGGGCTCTCGTGTTCGTCCTTCCTTCCTCCTACCACTGAACCACTACGACACTAAAGTTAGTTCGCGTGACCATATCCCCGACGATGGTACACGGAGAGGGATGAAGAGGGTGAAACAGCGAGTAGTACTCCGTGCCCCCTTTTCTCCTCGCCAGGTATCCGGTAGAATTACGTGTAGCTCCGGTATAGCTATATTCAATACCATGTTACTATAGAGCCTAACGTTTGGTGGACCGCCCACCGGCGTACGCCATCCTTGGGAAATTAGACGCTAGTGATTTATGCTCTCGTATCCCAGGCCCGAACTCTCGCGAACGCGTAACTCATACACCCACCGAGCGTATAGCGGAGAATCCGAACGTTCTACAGCGTGTACTCCGAGGGGTCTTCGCCTCGGATACGTGTGTTCGTTCCGACGACGCACACACCCTTCCACGCTTCTTGCACGTATATTATGGATTATTTACACCGCGAAGACCAAAGTCGATCGCGTTGCCACGGGGGTTTCCCAAGCGGAAATTGGACTTTCGCAACGTTCCAGACGAGGCCCAACTTATAGGCTGTACAGATTTTCGGTATGAAAGGAGAGCTTCGGAAACTGGTCGGCGAGAGGGTTACGAATGATTCGTCGAGTCGAGAGAAATTTTGTATAGATCAACGAGCGATTACTCCGCTTCGCGAACAAATTCGTTATTCATCGACTCGAACGCGCCTGACTGGAGTGCAAAATCTCCCTTATCCACTGATATTACGGGAAGCAAGTTCGCGCGCGTATAGAACCCGAGGTTCGAATCCAGCTGAACTTGTCGAACGAACGAAAATTGAAGCTCTGCCCGCACCATCGACCGCGGAACATTTTCACTCAGTTCAGTCGAAGACGAAAGTTCATTTTTTACGAATAAAGGCGAGCTTTCGTGCAGTGGATAATTCACAACTGTTCGAAAGAGTAGGGTAGCAAAAGTTGCACTTGTTTCGTCTAAGTTGCTATCGGTATATCAATTTTGTTCGTTTTTCTTTCCAGTCGCTTCGGAATGACCTGCTTTTTCATTCCTCTTCAGACGATACGAAGGCCAAGACGGTAAGAATTTCTGGTTTTTTGTAAATATTGTATATTTAGTCGAAATCTTCTTTGTCAATATTTAATATTAAATAAATATAATTGATAAAACAGAAATGTTAACAAGTTCGAAGAGGAAGAAAAAAACCAGGTCATTCTAAAGCAGCAGAAGTGGCAGAGAAAACACAAATTTGATTATTCCGTGTGATAACAAATGTTATTCGATTCAAATAAGGATTCGGATGTCTTCAACGATACGTAAATTCGTAATAGAAAAATCTTTGATCGAAATCCGTACATTGTATCCGTTGGGTACTTTCGTCGGTCGAAATCCGACTCGACATCTCGACGAAGAGAGGCACCAGAGACGTCGGGCAATAAAGAAGGATACGCGAGGGATTTTATTGAGCGATCCTCGTAAATTCGAATCCTGTTCCTCTCTCGTTTCTTCAATACGTCAAGCTGCGATTTTCATTCTGTATGTCTGTAGTTACTATATCCCTTCAGTCGCTAGACTATCCGTATCGCGCGCTGTGCACCTATACACGATGCGTTCACTATAGGTATACTCGCAGGACGAAATTCAGGGCTCGACTTTCTTTTCTCCTTTTCGTCTACCGTTCCGACGATTCCATCTCGGCGACGGAGATACCTTGCACCTGAACGGAGAGATCTCGTTCCCGTTCGTTTCCAGCACCGGCATTACAGCCGCGGGACAATTGTCGTCAAGACCACCTACGCGTTGGAGGGCGTCTCTGGATTCCACATAGAAACGACGCCACACTCCGCGACGATACGGTTAAGGCTCCCTTTGCGGCATGCGTTCATTTTCAGCCTCGCCCTTTACCCGCGCCCTCGCAGCCCCCAAGTGTATATCGACCACAACACGCTCATGAGAGAAACCGCCATCGACACACTCGGGTGTCAACTGATGGCGTAACGCGAAATCGAAAAAATCTCATTACATTTACCGTTGTATACCTCGGCCTTGAGGGGATCGAATCGCTTTCTTGTATGAAACACTTTCATCGAACTGAAAAACTTTGTGTCATTTTCGGATCCAGAGAAATAAGGCTGAGGAAAAGAAGAGGCGAAATAGAGGCCTCGTCTAGCAGTACTACTTCCTCGCATGTGTATGGCAAAATGATGTTTCATAACCCAGACAATTTGCGGAAGTTTCTCCAAAAATACAATTTTCTAGAAGTCTGCAATGCAAAATTCGACCACGCGAGCTCGTGCCGTTCATCGCTCGCGTCTGGTGACACTGGCGACACGATTTTTGGATAATTATAGCGTATTCTGGTCTACAATCGGCTAACATTTTATTTAAAGAATATTCTATTTTATTATACAACCCATGAATCGAACACGCTATAAGCACGATCGTATATTACAAATCATACTTGACCGTGAATCGAGTAATGACTTTAGCGCGGTATCGCAAACTATTTCCGTGATAACGATCCAATGCGTCGGCAAACAAGAGCATAGAAATGCGCGCAAATAAATCGATGATAGGTTGTCGAGAACCGATTGCTCTGGTGCCTTCCGCAATTGTGGCCTTTCCGCCCACAGCCGCGCTGCTGCTTCATGGCCATCCAACTGGAGATGAGATGCAATCGAGCCGGTTGCTCGTAGAATACAGAGAAAGCGGTCAGAGTTCCTGTGGCAAGCCTCTACGGGTGGGTGTGTATAGTCTCTGGCTCGTTTCCTTCCTCGCATCCTCTTCCACCATCCTCGCGGTATTAACCCACTACCTACAACCTACGAGCCGTGTGCCGTACGTCCACCTGGAATATCCATGAGGCCGTGAGTGCGCGCGAGGAGAAGCGCCTCGCGTTCGGAGATGGTACCAACCGGATTGCCACGCATTGCCGGGATCGTTGGGTCGTCGGTACTATCTCTGGAGCGCGCTATTGACATGCCCGCGGAGAGAGTTCCCGTGGGTATCGTCGTCCACCGCGCCATACCCCGCGTTATCTCCTACCGAAGCGTAACCAGCATCCTCCTCTCGTCTCTGTTCACCGTTCGTCGCACACCTCTTCTCCAACCCCCGTCCTCTCGACATTGTTGTATATCGCGGTCGAGTCGACCGGTCGTACCGGCGGTGGCGGAGGCCACTGGCTTTCCTCGTTCGCTTCTCCCGTTCTCGCGAATTCCGCCACCCACCACCTTCCCACTGTCCGTAACCATCAAACCGTCCTTCCACCGCCGCGTATGTCCTAACTATGTACATGCATATCGCACATGGGGAGGAGAGATTCGAACCGCGATACCAATTCGCGACTCTTTCTTTCGCCAATCCGATTTACCGAATGGACTGTTCGATCGAATGAAAAGCGGGCAAGTCGGTGTTTCGTCAATTTCTTTTGGCTCGTTATAGACTTTGTTGAATACTAATGAAAAACTACAGAGAGTCTTGGTGACATACATTTTTTTTTGTCGTGTCGAAGGTTCCAATTCATTGAAAACGGGTAAGGGTAATAGACTGATACTTCGATATAGCCGCGTTGAAGTGTCCCGGAAAAGCGAGATCCTCTCTTGGGAACGGAGAGGGTTTGGTAGCAAGAGAGTGCACGAGAGCTCGCGCTTGCAGCGGCTACGTGAGTGGTGTGTTGTACCGCCGGGCTTGGGACGACACGCTTGATAGGGGATGATGGTGTCCTAATGGGCCGGATTCTCGAGGGTCGTTACGCAACACCCTCGATGGATACGTCGCTCTTTGTCGCGCCCTCAGGGCATCGGAGAATTCCCCGAGGTTTACTCCTTGCAAAGAATATTATATTCCGCCGGAGTACTCGGTGTGTTTTTCTGTCCCACGAAACCCGTTGGATATTCAAAGGGACGCGACATATTGACATGACCGTGATCCTCGAGTGCCAAGGGCGATTCGGAAGGGCAAGCTCGGGCTTTTCGAAACGTTCGCTCGCTGCGCAATAAATGCGGACCTTTTCATTTCGGCACGATCCATTTTCGCGATGAATGAATTAACAAAACGTTGTTTTCAAATAAATCAAATAATATGGACGATGTGTGACAAAATAAAAGCATTTCTGTATTAAAAATCAATTTCGTGAATCGAATTTCGAAGAACTTGGGGTTCCATTTTTTTTTCTTGAAAAAAAATTTTCATCCGCTGGTTATTAAGTGAGGATGGTTTCTTTTTGCGTCGATTCGTTGTTTATCTTTGAAAAAACAAAACGTATGATGAAATAAAAATAAAAGTTATGTATCAAAATATCAGTGAAAAAGCTTCTGTTAACTAATCAAAACGGTGCCAATATCTTTTTATATCGTTGTCAATGAAAACAATTTTATTTGCTTCGTTTATTAATTTACATGGTTTTTTTTTTTCAATTTTTTGTATGTAGAATTTACTTTATCCAGTTTTTTAATGCCAATTTCAGGGACGGATTAATTTCGCGTCGCGGCTACAGAGCAACGTCATCGCGATAAAACATTTCCAACTTCATTGACGAGCAAACATATTTCTGCTTTTTCGAATATTCAAACTTTTTCCAGGAATATTTATTATTCGCGTTGACACCGCTGGGCGAAAATCATGTTGACGGATATTCGTACGTACGCTGGAGGGGAGGAAAAGAGCGCCTTGGGCTTTTTGATGGGACGGGATCAGGACGCAGCCACGAACAGCTGGCGCGGCTCTGGCTCCCCCGGCATGCACTTGTTTTCCATTAGCTAAACGAATATGTATAGCATGACATTCCGCGACCCGGTAAATTATACCTTGTACAACGCAACTCTCAACGTCCGCTCTCAAGAGTTGCCGCTGTTTCTGTCTCCGGTGCCGAGTTTCGTTGTTAATACGGGCTCGACTCTAACTATAATGTTCGGCCTTGCGGGGGTGGGAGGGCGAAGCTGGAAAGAGGGTGGGACTCGCTATAATGAACTCCTCCCATCCCTTTCGCCTTTGTGCTGTCCTGCTGCAGGTTCAATCCATGCATCAACGTTTGCGGCAAACAATACCGCGAAAACAGCATTAAACAAGCCAAAACCTCATATCCAATATAATTATCTTCTTCCGCAGTGCAAACGCTCCGCGCGGCTCGCGCCGACCGCGGTAAATTCGTGTTACAAACGGAACAGACGGATTCCCTTTATCCAGCGTAGCTCCGAAAATATCCGTCCAAACGATGCGTACCGTTTGCATTGTTGTTCCGAAAAAACGAAAAAACAAAACCTTTCCCAACCGCGGGGCCCAATAAAACGAGGAAGTGTTTCCAAGCGGTTATCATTATTATGGTACCACTGGGGCATGTATTGACCGACGCGACTCTTCCATGCGACCCCCAAGCGTCGAATATAGCGGCGCGCAGAGCTGCGTTTCGTTTGGCCGAAATAACGAACGGTGCCACGATTATGTAGCGAGATACCGCGGTGCATTGGTATCGCGCTGCTATCGACACAGCGCAAGCGAAAGAGGACACAGGCGAAAGTGGGTTGAGGTCGGATAAACCATGATATACGAAATAAATAAACATTTCGCGATGCCGAAGCTGCGGACCTAATTGGACCGGGTTCAACGCACCGTTCCGTCTGCACGCCGGGTGTATTACTTTTCTACCTTTTTGTTTCGGGGGAATCCCCCCCGAATCCCCGGTTCTGTTTCATACCTTCCGGTATCTCCGTCCCAGGCGTTTTCTCCCTTTGTTTTTCTCTTCTTTCGCATAGACACGGACGTTGTTTTTGTTAGTAGCCTCGCGTGCCCACACGCTGGTCATGTTTCACCCTGTCCGTCCGGCGGAGGGTAAAAGAGAAAGAGTACCGAGGCGGGGGCTCGAAGGGAGAGTTAGCAGAGTGAACCGGGGGGAGAAATGAGAAGTCGGGAGGCGAGTGGCCAGGGGATTTCGCTCGTTGGGGTTTGGCCAAAGAATAAACGTGGATGATGCCAGAGGGGAATGAGAATGAAGGATGGACGTATGGGTCAACGACAGTGAGGTTAACGTTGGATGTGTTGGGGTACGTGTAACCCCCCACCCCGTTCCGTGCCATACTAATCTCTGCGGTGGGAACAATATTTTGCCGTTGGGCCATAAATTAGGCGGACCTCGGGTATAACCAGAAGCGGAGGCACACCGTTGCAGAAACAGAAGCGGACAGGGCCAGAGAGGCTTGCAGCGGTATGGAAACGGCAGCACCACCGAAACACCGGGATGCGCAGGCACACCGGTTGAACCCTTTATCACACGAGGCGACTCGCGACAGATATACTGTTCGCGAACTTGCACCTCTGTGTTGGTGACGTTGGTCACTGATGGTACCCAGAATACCGCAGTATTGCCAGTCGTATCCACCCTTCTCCTTCCCTCGCCCGACTGGACTACCGATAGTAGGACACAAACGGCATATATATATATACACAAACGCCGGGTATTGCGAACTGTACTCCCAGGTACGGATACCCGAGATACCCGACGGCGAGACTTCCAGACATCGACGGTACTGGACAGTACTTTAAACCAGAGAGCTGTCCGGCTCTCTAATGGATACGGATAAATGTTTGAGCACGGTCGAGATGGGTTTGCGTAGTTCGTTCTATTTTCGTTTGCCTTTAATGATAGTTTTGCGGCTTCGAGACAGTTGATAATGGCAACGAAGAGTCGCGAGTCGATTGAAACTTTCGAGGCAAACATTTTGTCATTATAACTTCTATTGGCGCTGATTATCGATATTGGTCGGTAATTGCGCAGATCCGTCTTCGAGCAGCTTTTCGAGCAGCGTCCAAAAAATCGTTTACAATGTCGAACGTCCGTTTTGAGTAGTTCTTTTTATTTGATATATTACCTCAAACTCGACCCACCAAAACCTCTTTGGGGACTTACTCGGTTGCCTCTCGTTCTCGTGGTACACCATTATTGCTGCCTCATGCGCGCTCTCCTCCGTTATCTCGTTATTCGAGTCGCACTCTCGCAGTGCACACGGCCAAGCCTCTCTGAATTGTAGCCTTGAACCTTGTTTCTCCGGGCCACAATGAAACGTACTTTATACCTTTCGCCCTGGGTCCTCCATCCACCCGCACGCGAAAGGAGAGAGTGAGAGTACTTCGCAGTACTTCGCAGAAACAGGGACCGTACGACTCGCAAATATTCTGGTCCGCATTCACTCGCTATTGCCCGCTGTGAGAGAGCCCGGAGAAAGCAAGAAAAGCCTCCGCACAATAGAAAAGCTTGCTTTATGACGCAGTTAAGAATGAGAGAAAAGAGAGTCCGCGAACATAGAGTAAAGTAAAATTCTTCGAGAGCCTCGAACCAAAAGCCGCCACTGACGAGAGAGAAAAAAAAAAGCTCTGTGTGAACGATAGCACAGGTAATTTGCTATTGTACCGTAAACTACCTTTTTTTCCTCTTTGCACTTGGTCATTCTTCTTTTTTCTATTCTTTGTATTTTATCTTATATTCTTTTACGATACGTGTATATGTAACCTTAGTTTTCAACGGCATGGTGGTCGATACGGAGCGACGTTGAAAAAAGATGACCTCAGTTTTGAAGCTCAACTTTGGTGAATTTTTACCCACTTCATTCGCCGGGTCGACATGCTGACGAGTCTCTTCAAATTTCATATATTTATATTTATTTTCGAATCGTCGCATTGCCGTACTTCAATTTTTTATTCAGCGCTTGGCGATATTTCGACTTGTTTCGTCTGAAAATACTCCGCATTTTGTGTAACAGACGGCTCAACGTCGGCGAACCGGAAAAACGATGCCGCGTTTATCCGCTTCCGTTACCCTCGTTTCGCTATCCGTACATACACGATTTTTTTTTTTTCTACCATGATTTTATAGCATCGTCCAGGCCCGCGGCCATGGAAATGCCTGCTATCGCTACACGTTTGTGTGTGTACAAAAAAAAAAAAAAACGAAAAAAGAAAGAGAACGTTAAGCGGGATTTGTAAAAACGAGCGGAGCGGCGTATACGCGCGGACGGGGATTATTCCACCGCTAATTGCTAATCGCCCCCGGTGTGCCATTAACGCCTTTCGTTTATTCCTCGCATCGGTATAACATTCCGGAAAGTCCCCGACGGAGATAGAGAAACCCACTTCTCCGACGGCGCCAACACCTTCTCATTCCCCTTTGAACTCGACTCTTCCGAACCTTCCCCCGTCGCCAATCGGTCGAGCGACCACTTTCTAATTGGATTCGCTTCAACGGGCAATCCATGATTTCTCGGCCAGACCCGGCCATTCCGAGTCCCCCGCGCGAACGATTCGAAACGAATTTTCACCGAGCGATTTAGCCTGTCGATTCGCGCTGGACCTTTTCCAATTCCTCGAGGAATTCTCACGCCCGAGACCTCTCCTCGCTGCTAAACGCAACGGGCCTCGCATCTTCCTTCGAACATCAAAGGGCCGCATCTACATGGAAAGATTCTAAAAAATCCATTTTTTTGCACTATCGAAAGTTTATTTTGAGAGAACTGAGCATTGGGGAATCTCAAAACTCTTTTCATGTTTCGTTGCTGCGATCTCGTTTAGACATTTTGGCGCAGAGCAAACTGAGAAATTGGCAAAATTGAGCTCGGGATAGGAAATGCACTCGAAGGGGCCGAAAACTCTGATCAAGAAACTAAAAACTAACTTGAATAACTCGAAAAAAACGGATGTTCTGGAATCGCAGCCGGACAAGAAGCTGGACTGGAGAAGACTTTAAAGAGGACATTGAACTGTTTTCGGAACCGCTGAACATATCTTAAAAATTGCTCTATAGATTATTTCCAAGGCGCCGGGTAAATGAGGCCCCTTAATTAATTCAAAAAGCATAGTTTGCACAGTTCCGGCATTCGAACCGCGCGAGCAATCGCTGTTTCAGCGTTATTAACGTCGCTCAATGAGCCTCGATGATTTATCCAGGAAACCAAAGCCCAATGTTTGCGCCTTTGCCAACCCTTGTGTACATCTCACACGTTAGCGAAAGTTATTGGTGTGTGTGTAAGTAAGAGACGGGAAATGATTAACGACCTTGTAACGTGACGGTGGAAGGGATATTGAGAGACCGCAAACTTTTTCCAACATTTTTTTTACCATCATCCTGTCCCCCCACGAATCCCTCGAGGGCCTCGTCAACTGGTTAATTGCATTGTAATTTGCTCGTACAAAAAAGTGTCTGTTCGGGCAAAAAAAAAATGAACGGTCATTCCTCCTCGCGTTTTGTGTCACACCTTCGATAATCCCTCACGGGGTTACCGGATGCCGGTAGTTAATTGATTATTCGAAGCTGACATTTTTTAGAAATATGAACAGTGGTATCAACAAAAAATCGCGTAGGACCAGCGATATTTTCATTACTTATTATAAAAAATTATATTACCTTTATTATTATTATTGTTACTTATTTATAATGAATAGAAATAATAGCAATAATATAAAATATATTAATAATTATATCATATTATTGTTATTAATATAATATCCATTGTATTAAACAAACAAACAAGGAAACACGTTTTTCTGCCTGAAATCGACGAGCCTCCTTCGACCTTGGGGTAACAATCACTTTTTTTATAAAAAAAAAAAGGAAGATCAACCCTCAAATTCTTCTTGTCTCAGCATCAAACAATTGTCCCCGCTATCTGTCGAGGCGTAACCGCGGTAACCGTTGATCCCGAGTTCTCGAAATAAAGGAGCTATCCTCAAGGGTTTTCCCATTTCGTTCGCGAGCTATCAGTATAAACAACATTCTCGGCGTTCCCGGCAAGAACGACCGATACGAAACTTCAATCAGGCTCGAGGCTCGAGGCGACGAAATAGAAGGTACCGAGAGAACGCGGGGGCGGAGCCGAGAATTGGAATGGACGTTTCATCTCGCGACAAGACTTTTATACGACGCACGATCCCCGTGGGGGAGGCAGTCCTCTTGGATTATGCAAAAATCGTCGCCGCGACGACCAGGAAAACCTCCCAAGGTCCTTTCCGTTCTCTGGCGAACGCAACGCGGCAGAGAGTCCGTTCGGAGCTGTTTAAAGCAATAAAGCCTCGAGGAGTGCGAGAGCAG
Source organism: Ischnus inquisitorius (assembly GCA_963924025.1). Lineage (NCBI taxonomy): Eukaryota > Metazoa > Arthropoda > Insecta > Hymenoptera > Ichneumonidae > Ischnus > Ischnus inquisitorius. The sequence continues at coordinate 5,067,753 of OZ001251.1, read as the reverse complement.
AGCCAAAAGCGAGCCCCTCGAAGAGGCTCTGCCGTGTCGTTCCGTCGACACCCTTCTTCGTCGCCGATTCCACCGCGACGATGGCATACCCCGCTGTGTTTCCCTGTTCGCTCGCCTCCTCAAACGCGCTTTCGGTTATTGTTCTCTCCTTCAAAACCGAGCTGTCGTTACCTTCCTTTTTTTTTGCGGTTCCAGTTTTATCGCTCTACGGCAGCGAGGATGGAAGATCAAACTGATTCGGTGGATTCCGTCATCAGAATCGCGTCGACTCGTCGGCCAAGTTTCAACCTCGCGCGCGAAAACCGAAGAATTCCCGTTCTATCCATCCATATCTATAAAGATAAAAGCGCAATGTTTGCTCGCTCATGGAATTTCGCCGGCGTAACTCGAACGCTATAACCAAAGGGTTGCGCCTTAATGAACACCATCCTCGTTTTAACCGTGGCTCGGTCGATTCTTCGCACGCAAAAACACACGGAAGCGCGCGCGCACACGCGGAGCGAGCGAGCTAAAGCGAAAAGTAGATGTGGATATGAAGCAGGGAAGTGAGCAAAGATAAGTATAGGAAGAAGGTGGAAATAAGCGAGCCGAAATCCCCGCGGTGGCTGCTTCTTTACTCGAGAGGAAGCCGCTTTCTCTCCTTCTGTTTATCCCGAGAGTCTAATGCCACCCCAGGTGGAGCGAGGTAATTCGAGAAGAAATATCGCGTTGCACAGCCCGAGCTACGCCATCCGCAGCACAAGCGCTAGTTCCCTCGGCGGAAAACGACCGGGCCACAAGGAGCTTCGGGCTTCTTTTTTCTTCGGTTTTACTTTCTTTTTTTATCTTACTTCTGTGGGAGGCGGGTCGAGGCGCTATTAAAAAGAGCAGGCTGTAAAAGGAGGATGATCGTTTAATACGACGACGACGGAGCCGACGAGGATGGGCCCCGGGGTCGTCACGGCTCAGTAGAAAACGGAAGGGAAAAATCGATCGTAATCGTCCCCGCTCTAGTGTTCCTCTTCCTCCTTCACTTCAGCTGCGTGCCATTCGAATAAACGATTTTCCACGTTATTTCAGCGGGAAAAGAGAATATTCGGAGAAACGACGAGGCGAACGAGAATCCCATCGAGGACATGTGCTCGTGCCCTTAACCCAATGGCTTCTCGAGATCATTGGCGAACGGGAGATTAAGATTCGAAGCAAAGAGACGAGTTATTTTACGAAGCCGCAAAATCATTTCTAATAGCCCGGGATTTTATGGGCTCAAAGTGGGCGCTCGAATGGATGACATTTAAAAAAATGTACAGAATGAAATAATTGTTTAAACAGAATAGAGTAAAATAACTCAAAAAAGAGTAATTAAGAATAAAAATTTGCGGAAATTGCGGATTTTTTGTAATATGTTAATAATCTATTGTTACTCTACTCTTCTTCAAAGAATCGCTATGCGGATTCTGTAACTTTCACACGAAGGTACGAACGATGCTGAAAACAGAATGAATAAGCGCTGCGCAAATCTGATTTTCCCAATTTTTTTTATCTTTCCTTCCCTCGGAGATGGGTTGTTTAGTGGAGAGCAAGAGCTCAACGACACGAGGGGGTTGAGAGAAAAATTTATTGGAGATTTTCCTCGATTTTATGGTGCATTATAGGCGCAATTTTGTACGACCGGCGAACGAACGATACATCTGGCAGAAGAGACGATCGTTAAATGGCCCGAGAGAAACGATAAGTTTTCGGGAAAGCTTGAAGCAAGGGCAGAGGCGTTTGCGATGTCGTAGCTGGAACAGCAAAATCCTTCGCTCCACTTCACCCTACAGGCTTGCCAAATATGGTCCGCGAGAATGCATTATAATATCGGGCATCAACGGCTCAAGGGGACTTTGCCACGTATTCTCGTCGGAAGTAATCGACCCCGGCGAGGATTTTTGTTCATTCAGATTTACTTCAGAGATCTCCGAGCGCACGCCGTTCGCGATGTCTGAAAATCGGTTGAAACATTTTTGGAGCCATCAACACAATTACAACATTAAACATTATTTTTATAACCAGAATTAAAAAACTGCAGTTTCTAAATAATTGTAAACATCTTTTCGTAACGATTTCAAAAGAGAAATCAAATCTCACTGAAACGAAAGCTTCCTCAACAGCGAAAGAGCAACATTTTTGTTTCCGTCGCACATTTCTTCGGCCGCATTTTTCTCTCGTCAAGAAAAACGAAAAATTTCGACCAATGTCCGCCGATCTCTGCACGCGAAGGGCATCCCGGCCCTTCCATTGGCTCGAACTTCGTTCCCTTCTGACTCGAAAGTGATGCATTTAAAAAGAAATCCTTCGGAAGAAAAACTTTCCCGAATTCTCAAACGCTCGCGGGAAGCAAAGTTTCTTTCGCGCGCGAGATTCTCGACGCCCTTTGCAGATCGACGGATGAATCGTTGAAAAATTCAGCGCGTCGTTTGCTCGTCAAAAATCCGCCGTCCATTTGATCTCGGCGAGATTGTTCATTCTCTTCGTTGCCGAAGCGAAAGGGCATGCGAGACTCGTGCGAGGGAAACTTCGACTTGGCGAGATAAGAGCAGGAATGAGTCACGGTGACAAAAGAAGAAATCTCGGCGCTGTAAAGAAAAAAAGAAAAAAAAAAAGAATCTTTTATTTGTCTCTTTCTTTGTCCGCGGCCGAGGCTCTATTTCTCGTAACACCTGCACGGCAATACAGCAAAATAGCATCGGCGGCGAGGGACGTGACGGGGATGTGACGACCCAGAAGAAATACGAAAGCAGCCCGAAGAAGAAATGAACGCCGGTACTTCGTTTCGTCCTATTGGCGCTGCGGCGTCGCGGCGCAAGACCACGTAGAGAGGCCTGAAACTTCTTGGCGAATCCTCGTCTCACGTTTCTCGCGTCTCGTGCACGCTCACAATTATTTTCGGCTTTGGAGAGGGGAAAGAAGAAGAAGAAGAAGAGAGTCTGGGATCTAAAATCCGAGTGGGATCTTTCCACGGCCATTGCACAAGCTACCAGACCGGTTTTCGAGCGGGACCGCGGCGAGGGGAAGACGAGGGTGCAAGAACGGGGTGGTTGAACGCGACGGGATTACCGCGAGCTTGCGCCACTTTTCTTTTTTCTTTCGCTACTTGGCTCTTTCTTATCTTCCCTTGCGCTCTCTTGACTCCGCTTTCTTCGCGCCTTGCGGTTATTTTACCTTTACGCGAAAGCGCCTCTTTCTTACAGCCAATTAGGTAGATGAAATTCAGCGCTTTCGGGTAAATAATGGTTCACTTCGTCCCTGAATCCACGGAATTTCGGACCGATAAAACATTCCTTGAAAACAAGTATTCCTCGATATCGGCCGCAATAAAAAAAGTGATTGCGAGATTCGATCGGTCCTGGAACATAAATATTAGCTCGAAATCGAAGGGTATAAAAATACTCGGTATTTTATCTGTTTCCTCCAATTCCGCGTTCGCGACGAGGACGTACAAATAAGGCAAAATAAAATGGTACCGAAGTCGCGGTATCGTCGCTCGACGATATCTTCGTTAAATCGCATACGGCGTAGTGTGCGTACGTCAAACAGATCGAACCAATCTTATCGTCAGTCGACGACCCTCGTTTCGTCGAAACACCACAGAAGCATGACGCAAAACGACGCGGAATCCACGTCCCCTCGCTATTTCTCGTTATACCAATATAACGTGACTTCCGGGGGGGAGATCTAGAAAAATCTTATACTCTCGCGCGGAGACCACTCGATTGGAGATTGGAATATTCGGGAAAAATCATGTCGATGAAATGGACGAGGGTCGAAACCCCGTCCTCCGTTTCTCGGACGTGTTTGCAACATTTTTCAAAACAAGAAAAAATGAAAGTTGTCGTCGATAGTTATTGGAAAGACTCAACTGGATTTTCGATAAATCATAGGTCTGTCGGTAGGAAGTAAAATTTCTTGCCGGATAAAAAAAAAAAAGGTGCTAAGAAACGATACATTTTAAAGGGGAAACAAAAATAAGTAAATAGTTCCGATGAATAAAATTGGGTTATTTGCATAATTTTTATTTAATTTTTTTATTTTTTGTGTGAAAGAAAAATTTCATCGATTTTTCTGCGAGGCGCGAAGTTAATGCTCCACATTTCTGTTTTTTCCTGACGAATAAGCGAGAAATTAAAAAATGCCCCGGCGATGGTTTCAATCCGTGTTTTTCCTCCCGCCAGAGCGAAAACAAGGATCGAAACGAGAAGTTCCGACGCTTCGATAGTTCATCTCTCGATTCAGTCCGCGATGCTCGATGTGGAAAACAATAAACAATAATAGAGTGAAATAAAAATGTGCGAAGGCTCTGCGTCTGCATGGGCGAACGGGCATTGAGAACGAGAGCGTATCCTGCGTGTCTGCGAGGCACCTGCGACAACGTCCGCCGCTGCCGCTTCTGCTTCTGTTGTTTTCACCGTGCCACGTGGGTGGACGCGGCGGGGGTGAACGAGACGAACGAAAAAAATAAAACAAGTAAAATACGAGAGCGAAAATACGGGGGTGCCTGCTGGGTGGAACGAGAAAAAATGCGGACAACGGAGGTTGAAAGAGAGCGAAGGAGCGAGAGAAAGTACCTCGATGACGAATTGATGGCGTAGGAGAGAGCGGGGCAAAACGGCATACCGGGGCAAAATGGTATTCACGCACAATGGGACCAGGGCAGAATGGTATTGGGGCAAAATGGGACAGCAAAAAAATCTACTTCGATGGGACTTTCTCTTGTCCCATTTTGCCCTAATTCTATCATACGGGGGACTTTATTTGACCATTTCGTACCATTTTGCCCCGGTGTGCCATTTTGCCCCGCTCTTCCCTATATACTGGGTGTCACCTATATATATATATATATGTGTAAGGTGGGGCATATATATATCGAGCGACTGCTGGATCGCTGCTGTTTGATCCTACAACTCGCTATGACCCACTAGTTTTTTCATTGCTTCGTGTTTTTTATGATCATTTCTCGTTTTCCTTTTATGTTCGATGTTATGACTCTGCTGTGCACCGGCCCTTCACCGTAAAATCGACACGAAAATATACCTGTGTTTTTCCATACCGATAAATACGCTGCAGGCTAAAGAAGAAAAATAATTATGGGCTTCCCGAGCGCGGAGTGGATTGATGCGAAAAAAGAATTAGTGAAAGGATGAAAGTCGCGAGGATGCGTGAGTCGAAACACGGTTTTATCTCGCGATTTGGAAAGTAAACATTTCGTTGGGTGGTTTGTGAATTTCGGGATTTTTCATTAACCATCGAATCACCGCGCCGATGCGCGGATAACGCGTCACGAATAGTTTAGTTGCTTTTGCTTTTTTCTCATTTACTTATCATAATGTACTATTTTTCCACGCAATCATTAATATTCGCTAATGAAATTGAAAAGATTTTTATTTGGGGCTTTTAAACATTTCCGATAAAATTCGAATATTTCGACCAAAATAAAATATAAATGATGGCGTTATTTCAGTGAAACTCTGTAATTTTAAACAACATTCTCTAATTAAAAAAAAAAGAACGAAGCATTCAAACGAATTCTACTTTCGCGATCGATTCCCCGGATGAACCCTTAAATTTATTATGCAATGAATGCGCAATTTTTAATTTAATAATAAACATAATCATGATTTATTAAGAGAGACCAATCCACTTTCTAAATACATTATTCACCGAAATTAAATTTCTCGTCGCGTTTCCACGGAGAATCGAGTTGCGATGCAAAAATCGATTCGTCGTTACACATTTTCTTTTTTTTTTTTTTCACTTCGTCGTCACTTAAAGCGATTAAACTTGCTCGCGTCAGCGTTACGAATTATTCGATCGAAAGTATCCAAAATAATCTTATTGACAGCGATAGAGAGGTAGTCGAATTATATCATGGAGAATCCTCTTCATGAAGCAAAACCGCGCGCTGGAGCAAAACCGATGCAGCGCTTTCGCGGCAACGGGAGATCGAGCGATATTCGTGCAATAATCGTTCGACAGCACTCGATTGGTAGATGAGGACGATCCAACCCCCCCCCCCCCCCCCCCCCCCCCCCCACTCTTTCTCCACATGCCCGAGTCTCGTTGGCGGCGTAAAACGGCGAGTGTTCTCGTTAAACGCATTTACACACAGGGTTGAAGGGTGTGTCAGTGAAAATTGGCGATCGTCGCAACGGGTTGTTCGCAGCGGGAGGGTTTTTTTTCGGCCATCGGCGACCGTGGAACACGAGTGTCGCGCGAGTGCGTTACACCCAAGTGAACGTACATTCGCAGGCTTGTAGCCTCGACGCGCATATAAGTATAACGAGATAAACTCGAGTTGTCGGCGGGTACAGCAATATCCAAAATAACCGTTCCAATTCGGAGGCCCGTGAAAAAAAAACTCTCCATCGAACGCTTCGATACTTATTATTACGAGCGCTGAACATTTTCATTTCGGCATTGTCGGACGAAGTTTCGAAAGCGCTTTACGCAATTCCATCGTTAGTTTTTTTTTATCGACCACTCGTTTTCACTAGTACGATGTCACGCGATTATGCGATTTATATCCATTCGCAGGCTTGCACGGTCCAATTTCTTTGCAAACTATTGTCATCTTTCGACGATTGTTGCTCGCTTCAACGTTTTTCAAGCGTTGAGTCTGTCGCACCTAAAATCAATAAATAAATGAATAAATAAATAAATGACTAAATAAATAAATAAATAAATAAATAAATAAATAAATAAATAAATAAATAAATAAATAAATAAATAAATAAATAAATAAATAAATAAATAAATAAATAAATAAATAAATAAATAAATAAATAAATAAATAAATAAATAAATAAATAAATAAATAAATAAATAAATAAGTAAATAATTTGTTGCCAAATTTTTTATTTCAGTGATATGTTGATGAATTATTATTATGTTAAATCAATCTTTTCGGCGCGCTCAATATGTACTATGTAATGTTCACAGTTCTCTCTCTTTCTCTCTCTCTCGTATGAAAGTGCGAATTGTTTTTCGGTAAATTTTCGAACTATCGGACCAATGTTACTTCGAATAATCCGGTATCTCTAAATTATCTTCGTCTCCCTCGTTCGGTTATCCTTCTCGCTCCTATCCTCTATCTCTAAAATTGCGGCGCGGTCGCTTTTACAAACGAACGACGCGTCAAGCTTTTATCTTTTTCCGCAGATTGCGGCTCAATTTAGAGTCCCGGCTTGCGCCGTGGGTATTTGTGTGTTCTCCACACTACCGCCGGTGTCTCTCACTTTCTCTATGGTTCTATCGACTCTCAACCCTCGCCGAAATGCGCATCGAGCTCGCTGCGGATTAAAGGCCTGACCACTGGGCAAGCGCCGCCACTGTATTCTCGTGCGAATGAACACGCGGCCTTTTTTTTTCATCCACGAAGCTTTGCGTCCGCTCTAAAGAATCGACATATCCGAACGTAAAAAAAAATGAACAAAAAAAAAATATATATATGAACATATATATGAAAACTTTGTCAGTTTAGCGATTACGGATCGTTGATCCAAACGTCGGTGCAAACGGCAGTCAAAAAAATGATTTTACCTCTATTTACATGCTTTCTCGTCGTCAATTCGCTGAACAAGTCAGAAGTGCTTGAAAGAACAAAAAAAAACGATGAGAAAAAAAGGAATTTAGCGTACCTCCACTGCGAGGTCATTGTTTTTCAATATTTCCCCGACTTTTCGTCTCTTCGCCCGAAGTTTTATCCTGTCGAAGTCTTCTCCCCGATTATCCTTAAACCGCGCAATTGACGTTTCGCGAACCAGCTTCTAGTTGTTATATATATATATATATTTTTTGTTTTTTAAATCGATTTCCAGTCCTCGAACGCGGCCTTTTAAAGCTGACATCGGAGTAATTAAGTGTGCTAATTGGCGCGAAGCATCGGGCGAGCGGGGTGTATTATAGACCATCAGCGGCAGGAGCAACGGCAGTAGAGTGGAATCGTGAGTGGATGTCGTTGCCGGGACGCAATTACTTCACCCCCGGAACTCTCGAGAGCCACGGAAGTGTAGAAGAAGTAGTGAAAAAAAAAAATGGAGAGAGAAAAGAAAAAACGGGCTTGCTCGAATCTTTTCTCTGCGTCGAGTCTCACCCGTTTTCTTCGCTCTTTTTCTTCCTCGAAAGCCTTCCTTTCGACATTTCTCGTTATTTCTCTTTTCAAGGCTTTTAATTCTACCTCCGCGATCACCCCTTTCGCCCATATCATTGACGATACTTCTTCCCGGTTTTCTCAGCGCGGCGACCACTTTGTTCGAAGACTTTCCGGCGTTTTCTCGACGTTTTCGCACCGATGTCCGCGACGCCTTTGAGGCATCTCTCTCGCCGCGTCGCGTCGGTAACTGGAAGGTTCGCAAATGGAAAATGAAAGAAACATAACTCTTTGAACTGGCCTGCGGCATCGCGTCGAAGCGAATGCTGTTTTATCATCGGGAATCATTGAATTGCCAAAACTGTCTTTCGCGCACGATTTTTCGTCTCTCTCGGTGCTTTCGTTCATATAAAGATCTGGGATAGCAAACAAATTATCAAAATAACGCAACGTTATACTTTTTGCAATTAATTATGTATGGAATATCGAATTAATTCAATTTGTTCACTTTTTATCATTATGTTGTACGAACGATTGTCTCGATGTGTTTGTCCATAACAGAGCGCTATTGATTGCAATTTAACCACTCCTGAATCAGAACACGTGTGCAGTTTCGATATTGATGTTAATTCAATTGAATTGATTTCAAGTGGTATTGAAACAAGGAATTTTTTTTTTCTATGCATACGGTCGGTCGAGCGATAGCCTTATCTATCGAATTTTACAGATGAGAGAACAAATCCGACGCCAGTCCGAACGATACATCGACGTCGAAACGGGAGAACGGAATTTACCTCATCCAGAATCGAAACTTCAACTTGCCCCGCAACGGTTTTCGTTAGTCGCCGTTGCGCAGAAACATTTGCCGATGATCGTTCGTTTGTTAATACATTTCAATAGCGGAATTCAACTAACGAAGCCCACGCTCGAGCGTCGTCGAAATGAACGGCGCTTCGAACGCATTAATTACATGTAATTTTGCAGCGAAATTAGCTCAAAGCATATTCGGTAATATGGTTTATTTACATCCGTACGTTTTATAATTATTGCGGCTCAACGCATTCGCAATGCCTTTGTCGTCGACGCGAAATGGAATAGAGAATTTCAATTTCAATTTTCTCTATCCTAAAGGGCCATCGGATCGAAATTTGGAATACCTCTTATTTCTTCGACGATTAATTTTCGAACGTAGCGAAGTTGGATTATGAATTAACATGCGATTTATCGGTGAATATTACCAATTGAATTCGCAATAATTAATGCAAATCATAGTCGCACGTAGCTTTCTCATTTTGTTTCGACATTAAGACCGGAATAAAAAAATCGATGGTTACGATGGATTTACAGAGCTTTCACAAAATTCAAATTTCTCGGCAAAAATGAAAAAAACGAATTGAATAATTCTCTTACAGACATCTATCATTTCTTTTAATACAATTTTTACGAGGAATAAGAACATTCCGTGTATGTTTCACGATCGACTTCAAAATATTTTTCGACCACAATTTTTTAACAACAAAAGCTCACTCTCTCGAAGCGGATTTCAAAGCCTTTGGCTACAAACAGTGGTGGCTTTGGCCATATTTTTAATATAAAATATGCGCCTGTTGTTTTACAAATCGTGAATTAGGATCGAATTTTGGCCTGTCGAGATTGTCGTTCTCGCGAGTAAATTCTTGTCTCGGAAACGCCGCAGCACATAATAAGAAAGCTCGCACACGTCGTTCTCCTCCCGCGACGTTCTTTGCTTCTCTCTGCGAAGCTGCAAACAATTTATCGTCGGCCTCGAAGCTTCCGATATCGGTAATCGCTTTTCGTTGTTTTCAGTAAAGCTTCCCTCTCGTTTCCATCCGCAAGCTCCGAGCGCGTTCGGATATTACTCGGTGCTACAATATTATTCTTGCTTCATATTTCTCCTCATCCGTAGGCCGGAAGGGCTGTAGAAATGTTCCTCGCCGTGGAAATAATGAAAAAAAAAAACCTCGGAAGTTCCTTTTTTTTTTCATCCGCAACTCGTAACATCGATCGCCGTCGCGATGCGTTCGATAAAACATAAAATTTCCCGAAGCGGGGAAAAAAAATGTGAAACCACGACGCTACTTGGGCTCGAGTTGAAATTCCTTCGAGCGCATAAGAGGCAAGATAAAGAAACGAAGAAAAAAAGGAGGAGAAAAAAGAGAGACGGCGGCGAGCGGGGAACAGTAGTAATTATAAGTATCCGCAGCCAAGTTCGATGCGGCACTATCGAGAAGAACTTTGATGCAGAACAACGATTCGCGCGCGCACACCGTCGCAAAAGTTTTCCCTCAACTTTATACTACTTTCGCTGCGCTCGCTCGCAATATAAACCACGAGCGTTAATTATAACGTGTACTGTACAATGTACACCTGCGGAAACTCGTAATTGCGAACGCTGTGGATAAACGAGATATAAGACGACGCTCCGAGAGGGATGTGTCCCCTCGTGTTTTTCGATAGTGCACACAGCGGCCTTTGCAGCGCGAAGACGAACGAGAGTAACCGAGAACGGGAAAGCGAGCTCGGGCCGAACAAAGAAAAGTAAAACATTGTTGTAAAAAGAAAGAAAAAAAAAAGAGAGAGAATGAAATAAGAAAAAAAGAGCGTGAGTCCACAATGAACTCTCGCACTGCTGGGAGTCTTTCGAATCCCGGATCTCTCTCGATATTTCGAAACTTTTCTCTCCCTCCCGTTTTCCTCGACGTCTTATACAACTCGACGAACTTTTTCTCTTTATATTTTTCTTCGGTTCATCAGGGGAAGGAGGGCTCGGCCTGCGAGCCAGAAGGCAAAAGTTTTAGCTCGTCAAGCTCGTGATTAACCCATGGTTCGCATATTAAAAAATATCCGCCCTGATATATAAGCGGAGTTAAATAAGCAAACGTTCCGAAGCTTCGAATCTTCATTCACGTTGAAAAAAAAAATTTCATGACTTATAACATTTTTTTTCATTGAGGACCATTCTTTTGGCTTCCATCAGTAAATATCTAATAATTTTTTTCATAAGATCAAGTGTTTTAAGGACTATAAATCATCGATGAATGCGAAAAGAGCTCAAACATTTTCGGACAAATCTTTTCTCGCCGATATCTCGCTTTCGGTCGCCCGGAGGCGAAAATTGGTCGAAATGAAAGAGAAAGCGAACGAAATTTTCGACATACAAACTCCAGTACATTTTTTCCGTTGGAGGCTCCGAGCTGAGCGAAATATCGAACGGAAGTTCGGGAGTTCGACCGCATGATTTTCATCAGCGTCGAGTGCGGCGCGCGGTGCGAATGGTTGAATTTCCCCGTCGGTATACGTTTCAGCCGAGAGATAGCGAGGAGTTAATAATAATTTTTTGCACGTACGTTGAAGGATTTAGCAAATAAATGAAATTATTACGGTAGCTCGGCTTTCTCCAGACACACGCCGGGGCTGGCTCTACTCTCCGGACCGTTGCGCTAGAGTTGCCGGGGGATGGTGTTAGCCGCTCGGAGGGGTGTGTACGCCTCGCTGATCCGACTTCTGGCCCGGGCGTTATGTGCCCCGGAGCCATGTGATGATCTTCTCTTACCACTTTTCTCAGACACTCTCGTACACATTCGCGGCTCTCGCTTCAAAAGAAAACTCTTCGTTCGTGACTCGCCAACGAAGCAGAACCGCACAAAGCCATGCTGAGGGTGGGAAAAAAAAAAATAATAATAATAACAACAACGGGTAATAACGGTGCTCCGAAAAAACGCGAAGAGGCTTTGGCGGCGAAATTTACGAGACTAAATTATCGGTGATAGAACCAGACGAAAAGAAACGAGAGCCCATCGATGTAAGGGAAGAATTCTCCGGAAGCTTTGTGGCATATTTTTTTTTATCGCTGCACTCAGACAGATTAGAAATACCTGATGCGAGGCGAAAGCTCCTATTAGTGGCAGATTCAGGAAGTTACAGATAATCGCAGTCCTTTACGATCCAGCAACGGCTCTCGGTATGCTTGTGCGATTGCGACAGTCCTCGGCTCATAGTGCACACTCGTGAGAAATTTTTTTTTCGCACTCCAACGTTCTGTTTTTGATGTGCCTTGCCTCGAAACGCGACACTTCACAATCTCTCGAGCCAAAAAAAAAGTTGTCGAACCTCAGTGCGACCAAAAAATTATTAAATAACAATTCTACCGACCTCGGTTTAATTCTCCGAGCGAGACAATTTTTTTTCTAATTAGCGGAATTGCGAGCGAACTCTTTTTAAACAAATGTATGATATCCCTTCCGCGTTGCAATTGCTGTGGCATTATTTTTTTTAATGGCATGAATATATTGTACATTTGATGGAAGGGCCCTTTTGACCTTTAGCCGGATATTTCAGTACCGCCGGACTTTTAATAAAGCTGCTGCATATTTCGCGACGCGGGAAGAACAAGAAAAAAAATGGGTTCGAATTGAAAGGAGTAGCCGAGGTAGATTCAACCAGCAGCAATAACATTCAAGCCCTTTTTTGCTTCGTTCCTTTTATTTTCCCTGCACACGCTTTCTTCTTATTTTACTCGGTGAAAGCGCGGTAATTTTTTTTTTTCCTTTAAGTTGAACCTGTCGTATTACAACGCGGCTTGCATAAGTATAATTATCGTCAGAGAAACACACTCGAGAGTGTCGAGGATGAAGTGGGCACTCCGAAAAAATTAAATTTCAACGTTACGTGTATTCTATGCTTATTCTATTCTCGGAGAACAAAGTTCGAGTGCCCGTTCCGCGAGCGAGTCTCGCATTTTTATTCACGCGCTCTTCATCAGCGGTCTCCGAGCGGGCGGGGGCTTCGAAGGGATTCGACTGAACGCAAATCGTCGAGACGCTCGTCGGTGGTGCACTCCGGAGCGACGCAAAACATCCAATTAAGCGCGAAACAACTTGCCGTTTAATTGCACCAATACGAACGGAGACATTGAAAGAGAAAACGAGAAGGATTCGCTCGTCGTTGAATTCAAACGCCGCGGCTCCCCCGTCCGTTTCAAAATCCACCCTCAGAGACTTTCCACTCTGCCGTGTCTCGTTTTCATTTGAAAAAAAAAGAAAACAAAAAAACAAAACAAAAATCTTTTATTCCAGAACGAGATGCCCAGTCTTAATTAATTTCCGCGAGCTTATACGCGACGGCGGAACTCTCGTTGCGTAATAACTTCATTATATACAAAAGTTACAGGGGGTGATAATTAAAGGCGAGAGCGATGAAGGATAACGAAAGGTATGAGAACGATGTTGCGCAAGAAACATTCTCGCGAACACTCCTCTCGAAACTTTTCTCTCGCGGTGTTTGAATAAGTGAGAATAAACACAGAGCGTGTTTAGCGGTAAACGAATCGTGACGACGGGTTGTCTTTTTGTCGTTAGTTTCAAGGTTTCGGATAGCTCGAGATGGCTGCTCGTTTAATTAGCGGATTAACTGTTTTGTCGGTTAGTGTAAACAATTATTAGTTTAATAATTATTGGTTTAGGTTCATAAGAGTACGTTTGAGGCAAAAAGAAATGTATTGTGCCCACTTAAATGGGTAGACATCAATAAAAAAAACATTTATTTTCGATCTCTAAACTTTTTTTCTATTTTTGCGCCACGTATAAATTTCTGCTGCTGAATTTATTAAAATACTGCGTTAAGCTGCCCATAAACAAAAATCCGGTCAGCTTCAATTTATTTGCGAAATGTGAAGATACGGCCCGAAATTAGATGATGTATTGTGTATTCTACATTACCAAAACTCGTTTCTACCAGCCAGCGAAGGGCCGCGTACGAAAAATCGCCCATGTGTTTTTACCTGCAACGAAATAGGAAAAGTTTTTCAGTCGATGCATCTTCATCATTGGATACTGATTACGATACATAGTATTTTTTTGAGTAGATCAAACAGCCAAAAAATTAACGTTGAAACTAAACTGTAAGTTTCAATTGTTAGTAATTTTTTGTGAAAAAAAAAGGCGCAATTCTTCGAAGCTATATTTCAAGAATCTATCGCTGACGCTACGGTTGATTTCGCCTAAGAAAGAATTTCTAATTCAATATCGGATAAGAGAACTCGAAGAAAGAGGATGTCTTCGAAAATTGCATTTTCGAAAAGCCCTCGCGGTACATCAGTGCCTCATTTGAATGCGCTGTACTCGGCGCTGAGCTCGAGGTTCCGGTCGAAAATGTCTGTACTCGGTTTCCTGCGATCCCTCCTCGTTGTCTCATAAATTTCTCATTACATCCACGAGGACCCGTGTAGCGCCGATGTCGCGAAGTCAAAGGATCAAAGGATAGGGAAGAACGCGTGAGAATTGAAAAATTCTCAAAAGACGCCAAGATCGAATTCCGCGCGAATTTCGGAGCAAAAAGAAAATGAGCCCAAAGCTCTCTCGTAGGGTGGATGAAAAGCGTCGAATGAATATGGACACGGCTTGATGAGACGTTAAGTCCTAGTACGTTACGAAATGGCTTCCATAACTGTTATGGCTTATAAAGCTCGCCCGTCGACTTTGATAGAGAATGGAGCAAAGGGTAGCGGTACGAAAGGCTCTTTGCCTTTCCTCGAGAGAGGCATTCCCGGACGGTATCCAATTTACGAGTGGTGAGCTGTCGCGACAAGGCCGCACCCGGGGGAAGGGAGGAGAGAGAGAGAGAGAGAGAGTGATGCTCGCACTAGGTCGGCCAAAGGAGTTTATAAGCCAACGCCGTAGTAGAGAATGGCGAGAGATGCATATAGCTCGGACTTGGGGCGTGTGAATTTTCGCTGCCGCCGTGAGGAACGGGCAATGCCGCGGGGGTGTGTCTCTCTCCGGACGGACGACGTGAAATTTTATCGTCGCCTGGCACGTTGTCAAGCCTGAGAAATGAAGACGAAGAAGAGGCAATATAAACGCGAGAGAAAGTGGCGAAAAAAAAAAGAAACGACAAAAAAATTAGAAAAAAAGGGAGAAAACTAGTCAGACGTTGTAGGGGGCTGAAGTTCAACTCTTCTCAGTTACCCGGGTAGCGAGTCCTGAGGGCACATTTTCCACTCGCCGAGTCCGCCCGAGTATTATCCAGAGGAAGTTGCGAGCACGAGACGCAACGAAAAAAGTGTCTTACCAACGAGGCAGAGAATTGCAAAACAGGAGCGAATATACTTCAAAAGGCGTTGAAGTTAAGCGTGCTTGTAAAATACGTATATACGTTATAGAAAAAAAATTATTTAGTATTTATGCCCTGACTATCACAGGGCAGAGTCGGAGAAACGCTGAGAAGAGAATGTTCGGGTTTCCGGACGATGAAGAAAATAAATAGAGAGCAACAGTGAGGCCGATGGGAAAAATACACTTTTCACTCGGGTTGAGATTTTCTTCTGTTGGAATGAAAAAGTCGAATCAGAACCATACATAAATACACGCGTATGCATATCCATTTTTCATGGAATTTCAGTAAATAGTTCAACGGTGAATTAAAAACGAACCCAGAGAGAAAGCGGAAGTGCTAGAATGTACTACATCGAGAGAGCGTTGCCTCGAAGCGAAACATTCAATCAACGTGAAGCTCCTGAATTTTCAACGGGAGAACAAAGATGAAAGGAACGCTCCAATTATGTTATTTAAAATACATTTGTCTCGTGTTTCGAGATATGTTTTTTTGTCATGCGTTGCGCGATTCGACAAATTTTAACTCGATCACAATAAACATTTTTTGCACTACACTTTTATCTTTTTCATATAACAGCGCATATCGCATGGTCGCAGGAAATGCAACCCGAAGACATTTAATTTCCAAAAGGCAAAGCTTTCAACAAACGAAGTATCTTCGATTTCTTGTTAAAAGTCCGTAGAATTCTGACCGGATAGAATTGCCTAATGGCGTAACGCAGCCGCGATCAGGGGGTTGCAACGCCGACCCGAGAATCCGCTGACTTCGTCGATTTATCGGGATAAATGGCACGCGAGGGATATGCCGGACGATATTCATTCGGCCACGAGTGAAGGATGCTCCTATTTCCGCTCCTGACCGGAAGAGCCCGGTAGCTTCGCCGTTCTCCGTCGTTAGTTCGCTCTCCCTTCCTCTCCTTCCCTCTCTCGCTTATGCGACGTGTCTTAACACTGTGCAAACTGTATTACCCATAAATGTACACTCTATTGGGCTCTTTTCGTAACCCGAATGGTGCGTCGCTCGGCTTTGCTCGAAAGTTTCACCTCGCTCCGTGGCATTTCCGTGAATTGAAAATTTCCTCGTCGGGTTGTCGGGTTGAACAACCGTTCTCTCCCTGCTCGTGCATAATGCGCGTGCAGTTCGCGGAACGACGTTCCGAGATCGATATTCGATAGTCAATCATCCGAGTGATGGGAAAATACTCAAAAGCATCGCGCCGGAGTGAGCGTCGTTCAACCGTTCGTACTCTCGTTCGAACGTCTCTCGTTTTAGCGTCGCCGCGCCGCGAGCTCGGGCCTTCGGCGACAATTGCAATAATAGCCGGGATCCGATTGTCTGTTCCACCGATCGAGACGAGCCATTACTCTTTCACCGACTATCGGACGAATTATCGATGGCGAGCCTCGAGAGGCTGAGACGCGCCACCCTTCCGCCTCTTACAATTTCCATGTAATTAATTTAATCTATCCCCCGACGATTCTCGCGGTGAAAGATTCGACGAGCAGAAATTGAGAGAAATAAATCCCGGGTACGAACGTCGCGACGAATCGTGGCCGATCTAATCCGCTTATGCGAGAGCAGATATTTCTGGTTATTCGTAATCGCTCATTGATACTCGCATCGACAGCCAGACGAGATGATAATATTTTTCATTCTTCCACTTTTCGCACTCATTATTATTTTATTCGAGAAAAAATCTCGATAAAAATAATTCATATAAAAAAAATGAATGTCTCTCTGAATACCTTGTAAATATATAGTCTTATAAATGTAGAATCTAAAAATGACGCTGCGATGAAGGGGTCTGAAGTTGTTGAAAAAAATTTGATGGGATTTTTTTTTTAACTGCCCGGAGTCCCCGGAGAATTTATCGCGAAGCACTGTTGTGCTCGCCCTCATTAGTCCCCGAAGTATAAAACACACTCAAGGATCTTTATTGGCCCTTCGAGGGCGGAAGTTTTGCTCTTTCGCGTCGTCGAATAATTAATAACTGTTGACATTAGGTACTCGGAGCTCGCGCATTCGTCGGTTAGCCGGCGCGATTCCCGGCGATGAAATATTAATCTAATCGGCCTCGAGAATTCATCCCTCTCGCAGTACATCGAGCTCGCGCGGGGGATGGTCGCTGCGGCTCGGGGAGGGGTCGCTCGAAAATTGCATGTAGCAGGTGTCTCCCGTACATCCAGCGAACAGGGGTGGCGAATAGTCGCAACCCTTGCGAGAAGGTCGTGAGACACGACTTTTGAGTTGCCGTAGTGCCGCGAGGGGCTCGAGGCCGAGGGCTGGTTAGGGGAGAGCGGGGCAAAATGGTATTCACGCACAATGGGACGAGGGCAGAATGGTATTGGGGCTAAATGGGATAACAAAAAAATCTACGTCGATGGGACCTTCTCTTGTCCCATTTTGCCCTAATTCTATCATAGTTGGGACTTTATTTGACTGTTTCGAACCATTTTGCCCCGGTATGCCATTTTGCCCCGCTCTCCCCTAAATCCGAGCCGCGCGCGGAGTCGCAGTGGCGAAGTGGTAAAAGCGAAGAGGCGACGCAGACGGAGAGCTGGACGATACACAGCCGACGAAAGAGCTTCGAGCTTAGCTTACTTCGGGCGGAGAATCGAGAATGAGCATTCTCGTCCGAGCAAGCCCTTCTCGCTCGGTTCCTCGCTAATGGTTTACAAACATCGTCGAAACACCGGCCGGTGGGTGTCGTCGAACGCAGTCGTCGCGACAAAGCGACGGAGATGAAGAGCCGTGTGTGGAAAGTACGTCTGTTGCTGTGGGGCGTTGATGCGCGGACACGGAGCAAAACGACCGTATCAACGGAACGAGCACAGAGGGAGAAAGGTCGGGACAAAAGATCGGGGAATTATTAATTCACGAATGAGGTTTGAGTGTTTATCGTTCTCTGCGACCGTAGTTGCCCAATCGGCACGGAATCTCTTACTGCTTTTCTTCCACAGCACCCTCCTCCTTTCTCGACGCTTGAAAATTTATCAATTCACTGATAAAAGCATTCATTTTTAGTTAACGAACGTATAAAAAACAATCGACATTCGATTAAATTTTCCATAATTCAAGATACAAGCGAAATTTCCGCCGAGGTGTTTGCCTCGATCGAAAAATCTGCTTTCACCAATAGAAAGAAAACAGAAAAAAAATTCACCAAAAAACAGCGCGAAAAGCGACCCCGAATCGAACTCTCTCCATCATTAAACACCGCAAATTCGAGACAAAAGCCCAAAAAAAACCGCTTCGATTGAAACAAATTTCCGACACGCGTTTCGGCGAGTGAACGGGGGAAAAAACAATAATCGACTAACACTACACTTTACACTCTGTGGCTACAAAATAAAATTTGTACTAACCATTGATCGTCGAACGTATCGCGTTACAAGCACTCAGAATTTCGATCTGAATTTATCAATATTCGGCGAAATTTCGCCTCACGCCAAACGGGACCATGAAGCGCGCATTATTCGCGCAATATTCGCGCACTGGCTACCGTGCCGTATGGTTTTCCCGTTATAAACCTTAAATTCACTATTTTACGATTATTTCCTCGTCGGCCGCTGCGCTCCGACGAGACCTCTCTCTCTCCGCACGCATGTCCGCAAATACAACCCTGGCACTCTATTGTTTAATGAAAACGACTGCTGCGCGAAATTGAAAAAAAAAAAAAAAAAAAAGGAAATTAAAAAAAAACCAGAAAAATTCTGAAAAAACGGGTATGAAGATAATAAATGGCGCCGCGCGCGAAGGAAGCTGGAATAGGACGACGAATAAAAATACTGCGGAGGAATTCGTTCGTGACGCGAATTTGCGGTCTACACTGTTCTCTTGGACTTCCATCCGTCCCGTGTATCTCTATATCTATATCAAACACGGTGTTATACGCCACTGGGCCAGCCAGCGATAGCGGACAGTTCGCCAGCTTTCACGTACTTCCGCGCAACGGCGGCCGATTTTTCGTTTTTCCTTCGCTCTTTTCTTTTGGATTTCATCGGACGAGAAGAAATGAAATTGCACGAATCCCCGGCCCGTTCACGTGACGCTTTCTATCTATGCACTCGCTGGCGCGTGTGTACGTGTGTTCCGTGCCCTCGGCGTATCGGTGTGCACGGGCGCCGCGATGCGGTAGAGAGAAGCATCGATGCGGGCGCAACACGCTTAGGTACGAGACAGGCCGTGCGAGCCGGCGCTCTTTCGCGAAATCGCGGAAGGGCGAACCTTTAAAGGACGAAACGGGAGTATCCGCGAGTGCTATCGGCTTTGCAACACACCGCGGCACTCGGGCGAATGAAAAAATCATAGCGGAGAAACTCGATGGTGGCCACAATATTCCTCTACTTGTGTGCGTTCATCCATGCATACATATATATAACACATACATGTGATATCGTCGTGCATATAAGCACTCTCTGTGTGATTCGTCAGGGCTTTGGTTCTCTTTGTGTCGAGAGTATGCAGTGAGATTTGCGAATAAAAAACAATTAGCGATCGAAGAAGATATTACTTCAGAATTATTAGGGTGAATCGGATACAGGAAGATCGAAATGTGCCGGACGGAAATTTAATCGGAGCAAAATCTGACCGTGATTAGTCTTGTTGGCCCAATTCGAACATGTGGCATCTCGATTTTTAGATTTTTTATTTCTTATTCGGTTTCATGAATATTGTACAAAAAATAGAATTCGGCCATAACATTTTTTTTTTTCCATTTTATTTTTCACATCTGTAACAAACATTTAACTTCCCAATATTTTTTGTTTCTCCGGGTTTTCCCTGCCCGCTTTCAGCCCTTCGAAGGGTAGTATCAACTTTTGATGGGCTGGTGTTAAAAAAAAAATAGCGTCTGCGCGGACAGTGTTCCTTCGGTCTTCCTCCTCTCTCTCTTGTTCCATGCCGTACGCAACATGGAAATGAGATTGCACGTGGTCTGGAAGAGGAAAGCAGTGAGCGAGACTAAAACCACCCCTAATGAAATTTTTTCCTCACTATCCATCGCCATTAGCCGTACAGGGACGTTCCGAGCGGGCGCGATTCTTTGTTTTTCCCTTTCTATTCATTAGAGGCTTCTTTTTCACTTCCAACTCTGCATACCCCTCCCCCCCTCCCTTTCTATACTGTACAGTAATATATAAGTGCGCTCTTTTCGCAACGACAGATAAAAAATTCAACATACCAGTGTCGTTCCCTCGGCGTCGCGCGACGGGCAGAGAACTTGTTAGACACATATATGTATATCGCCCGATGAGAGTACACCCGCTCGAGTCTCGCTCAAAAACTTTTTCCACTGTTATTTTAGCTCTGTCGCCTACTGTATTTGGTTCTTCTCGTTCCTTTTACCTTTTTTTGCGCGCGTCAGACTTCCGCGGCATCTCGTCTTGAATTCTATCATTGTATTCTATCGGTCTACGTATCCCGGCATTTTATTTATTTTCTTCTCGAATAAAGTGAAAACATTTCACACTCGCCTAGCCCCGGTGAAGATTCTCAAATCTATTCTGAATTACTCTCTCGGCCGCGTCTTTGTTATTTCCCCGTTGGCGCGAAAAAAAAAGAAACTTTCCCAAACTTCGTCCTCGGGACGAGAAAGTTTTTGAAAAACTTCGTCACACCGGTTATCGAAAAGTTGTTATGCGACAATACACGCGCTCGCCTTTCCATCGTCTTGTCGATGGCGCGGGTGTGCGTGAGGTAAATTCCGCGATATTTGGCTCTCACACGAGCCGCGCGCGGGTGGATGGCGCAGATAGCGGGGTCAAAGATCAGCAACCGCGATTCAGGAGCGCGGGACACGTATAGACGTAAGTGTGAGGTCAACGGGTGATACAGCGATCGTTGGATAGTAGAAGGATACACGCATAAAGAGCAAAAGCGAAGAACGATAGGGCGGCGAGAGGTCGTATATTTCGATACCGGCGATATCTATTACAGCGGTTTCGAGTATAGCCGATGTGATCGCCACGGGGAGGAAGGAGCGGAGAATGGCCGTTTATAGAGCCATACTTCACGCAAAATTGAGCCCCCTCCCCCGCCCTCAAACGCTCATTGTGTCGATCACAATGGACGGATTATAACGGCCATTGAACACTGACCGTTTCACGATCCGGCTCGTTCCAATCGCCACCGAGGATCATTGAATACCACCGAGTTTCTCATTTTTTATTCCATGATACGGTTACCCAATTTCTGGATTTTTTTTTATGAAAAATATTTTCTTTCCTCGAGATTCGACAATGAAACATTGAATTACAGCTTATTTTTTAACATTTTTTTTTTTCAGGTACTTGAACCATTTCGAATAGCTTCAATTCACCCTCTTATCGATACCGGCCAATCACGGCGTGAGATAAAAACGCAGATTAATCCGCCGATTATCAAGGCACAGCCGAACGACAAGGGTCGTTATCGTGTATCGATGGAAAAAGACATAACGAGAGGGCGAGGCAATAAATAACGAAACAAACGACAAGACGTTAAAGATGATTGATGGAATTAATTATCGCGAGTTATTAATAGTCCCCCACCCCGTTGCCCCGTGGCGAGGGTGAAAGTATAGAAGTGAGATCGGAACACGGTGGGAAACGTTCTCGCGGGGGGTGGTGTTACGGGGTAGTGAAATTGAGCTGAAAATTATAGTTAGTACGAGCCGAGAGGAGATTTATCGTCGGTGTTATTGAGAAATGAGATCGCGACGAAGGAGGCGAAAGTTTTTCCCGAGAATCGTTTTTCTTAACGTGTCCAAGTTCGGGCACGTCGCCCTGGAGAGACGAGAGAAGGAAGCAGAGAAAGATGAGGGAACGGCCCGAGGGGCGGGGGAGGAGGAGAAGAAAGAAACGACAATCTTCACTATCAAACCCAGTGTTCGCGCGCTTTCTTCTTTTCTTTCTATTACATTCGAAAAATGACGCGAGCCCGCGCTCCCTCTCGCGGGAAACGCATTTGCCGAGCGCGCGCGAGACGATCGCGAGACTATTTTGTCGCGAACTCCGCCGCTCGGGGGTTCGGTGCGCAAAGGAGCGAGACGAGAGTGCGAGAGAAACGTCGCCATCAAAGAGCAGAATTAATGGACCGAAAGACCAGATGATTTTCTTCATCTTCGCGACCCGGTTATGTCAGACCCTCTTCCCGAGACGAAATATAACCTTGCGCTCTCGATTTTCCGCGGGGAATTCCCGAGATACGGTCAAACAATTTCGCCCGTCAACCTCTCAATAAAGACAAAATAGCTGCGACAACATCATCGCACTTTATTGAAATTGTGTTTTGCCATTGGTCGGGATACTTTCTAAGGAGGTCGCGTCGCCGCGTTCTCAGTCGAAAAAAGAGATCTACAGGAACTTCGAAGACTCTTCGGATGGGATGGCAATCGAAAAAAAATTCAACGTTACAGTTGTTGCGAAGTTGTTTTTTAGCGGCGGGTGAATCTCAATTGACAATAATAAATTAGTATTCGAATCGTTCAAGGTTACTCAACGAGAAGTAATCATTTCACTTCTTTACCTCATTTCGTTATTCTGAGTATTTTTTACGAAAAGAATGAAATAGCTCGAATTTTGCAATAGCAGAAAGATCTATTTAACAAGAATGATTCCATTAAGATAACAATTCTATTATTTTTATTAGTATTTTTTGTCAGGAAAGCTTCAAAGCGTCACGAAGAATCATTGTCTAGAATTACTCGACTAATTTCCAAGATACGGATACATTAACGCGACATTAGAGCCAAATTGCAATATCCCTCAATACATTCCGATTTCCCGAATCGAGCATTCTCTCAAACACCGCTCGAAGCAGCGTGGATACGCTGTAATTCGCGGGATTCGTTCGCGAGCGCCGAGAAGTCAGATATAAAGGGCCGTAGCGGCCCAAACAGTTGCTGCGTCGCTAGTGGAAACGGACGATACCAGTCAGACTCGGAGATGCAAGACGTCCGACTGTGCAATGGCCACCCTGGGAATCGTGGAATGGGCCGTCGTACACAGAGAGATGAATCGAGGGTACGACGAAGGCTACGGCTGTTTGTGCAAAGGGTGTGAGAAGCACAGAAGGCCCGAGGGACAAAGGTTGAGTCGTTGCCAGCGGCGTGAGGTTGGCGTATACGCTATTACATCTTAGTACTCGGGGGCTCTGGCAACATGCGGACTATGGAGAGCGCGAACCAGCCCCGGAACCCGTGATACGCTATCGTAACTTCATCCAGAAGCGTGCCAGAACTAGACAGATGCCTTATTAATAACCATGCGCCGAGCGGCCGTTTCCACTTCGGCTGACGGCGCTCACGCCGTCCGCTTCGACCGAAACCGCACAAGCGTTAAACTTCAAACGTCCTATCGCCTTACTCGTAACGTTAGCGAGAAGTTTCTGACTATTTGACGCGATAACGTATAGTATATTGACCCAAAATGTTTTTTACAAAAACGAAAGAGACGCGTGATAAAAAAAATTTTGACAACGCTGTTACGTCCGGAACGAGCTCTCGCGAGTTCGTTCAGAACATGTGTAACGGTGGTCTCACTTTCGAGTCAAGGCGTTGGCCCTTTACTCAGGGACGGAGACCTCGCCTTGCACTGCCGTAGATAGGGGAAAACACTTGGGAGGATTTTGGTGATCGGGAGTCTCGTTGCACTATCGTAGAGCATGCAGAAATATAATCGAAGAATTTGTCGTAGATTTGGTACTCACTATGGTTTTATTCAATGTTAGGCGTTTCGATGTTGATACAATTTCCGCGTTACAAATTCCTCGTTGGAACACTCGATGAACTTAGCCACGCAGGGCTTATCGAAGAGAGGAGCCTTGCACGCTCCGTAGACGATGGTGATAGAACAACTTCTATGCAACTACTGATTCGCTAACGAAAAATGCTCGCCTTTTATACTAGTTCTAACCCTATGCTGCTAATGTAAAAATGGTAGAGCGGTGGGGTTAGTTTATTGTAGAGCAAGTCTCATAAAAATGTTTGATAAAGTAATAGTTTAGCGACCTTTTCGGTGAAACCGAATAAGCGACAACAGGGTTATTGCGGCTCTCGCCTTTGCGGTGCATAAGTAGTTTACCGCATAAAGATTTCGGTATTCATCTTTTAACTGAGAGTAATAAAATAGAAAATGGATGAAGTGAATCTAGAGACTCTTTTTGGTGGAAATTAATAGACGAGGGGACAGTCGTGAAGGCGCGATCTTTATGTTGCGGTGCGCGTGGAGGCTGCCGCTCGAGTTTTTACAGAGATGCAAGCGTCTTCCCGATAACGCATAGACTGGGTGCGTGGACATAGTTTTACGACCGCGTGCCGCTGACGGGCTGGAAGCGCGCCTAGCCTAAAGTTATGGGCGTCAAGTGTACGAGAACGCGTGCACGATGGGTGAACTGAGGCGCGCGTAAGTGAGCCTCCAGAAATTAGTATGTGGAGAGTCTTTAGGGTATTAGTAGATTTTTCATGCAGTGTTTCTGTGTGATAGGTTACGCAAGACGTAACAACGCAGCGTCGATACGCGCACTAGTCTTCTCGCACTAAACTGCTTCCGCATTCTCGACGCTGCTGCGACGGAAAAACCGACCGTTACCGTTAATCGCGAGGATCCGATTTTCGCGGTGAACAAAGAATCGTCGAAAAAACCGTTCGAGATTGGAGAAAAGCGCGTCGAGCGCGCCAGCTGCCGGTACGGTCTCAATGTTTTATTGACGATCTTGGCTTTTTCTCCGGCGTTCAATGCGAATGCAGTCGTTCGACGAGAGCCGGTCGGTATGCACGATCCTTTCACCACTACGAGGCCGTCGCTATCATCAATACTTTATACGAATGCGCATCGAGCCCCGCGCGAATACGCGAAGCGTTGTATATCCGGGAAGCTTTGCACGAGGTAGATCCGCAACGGGGCCGAGTGTATGTTCGCGCGGCTTCGATGAAATTGGCGACGACGCTCGCGCGCTCCCCCCGGCCCCGGGAAAATAAGACGAGACGAAAGAAATACGCTCGGCTATTCGCGATACGCGCACAGCCGGTAATGCACCGTGTACACACACGTCTATGCCTGTAGGGGAGAGCGGGGCAAGATGGCACATACCGGGGCAAAATGGTACGAAATGGTCGAATTAAGACCCCCGTATGATAGAATTAGGGCAAAATGGGACAAGAGAAAGTCCCATCGAAGTAGATTTCGTTGCTGTCCCATTTTGCCCCAATACCATTCTGCCCTGGTCCCATTGCGCGTGAATACCATTTTGCCCCGGTATGCCGTTTTGCCCCGCTCTCCCCCTATACGCGCATACGTGTGCATGCAACGAGAGACCAATGAAAGTAAGCGCGGAGAGAAAAATCTGTGCACAGCTGCAAAAGCCGTTTCTCACGGGAAAGCTGGTGGGATTCCTCGTACGAACCCATGCGACCCACTAAAACCACTACACGTCGCATCGAATCTGACGTCGGCAATGCTATCCGCTATGCAGTGGTTTCTGGAACGATAGTCGGATGTCGGAGGGAAGCCCCGCGTAAGAAAGCCAGAGAACTGTTCTCCACTCGCCTCTCTCGCACTGTCGTGTGCTCTTCTTGTCTCCGTACTCGCCGCTTTCTCACCGCCTACAGTCATAAAGATCCCGCGATGCCATTGCCAAGAAATTCATTGGACAATTACAGAGCAATTGCAATATGCTTGACAAACTGAGAGGGCATTCGGGACGAAATCCGTGAATCATTTCGGGCAATTCGGGGCTTTTCACGAAGATATTTATAACGTTGTCATAACGATTTATCGACCAATTACGGTACTCGCGTGAAGATTCAATGATCAATGACGCGTGGATTCAGATTTGCCTTATTAAGAATGGTTTTCAAAATTTTATAATTAATTAGAAAATAATAAATTGATAATAAAATGAATAATTATTTGATTAATTAGATAATTAGGTAAAAACAAATATTTATTTTAATACCATTTCAACCTAATTGTCGAATCATTTGTGTAGCTCGAAATGTTTGATGTCTCAAAGTGACATCGTTGCCCCTCGCGTTCGATAATGAATTTCCATCGTCAAACTCGACGACAATAATCCGTAATTGGACCTGATGAGGCCGTGGCTCGAGACGGTTCGGACAAAGCGGAGTCGTCCTCGTAACCCAAGCCTTTCGTTTCTTCAGCGAGGCATCGTGATGCGGATTACAAGCCTCGTTATGATACTCCCGAAACGCGTTGTTTGCCGAAATTATATCGCGCGCAGTGTGGCCACAGTAATGAGACTCAACTGACGTTACACAAAGGGATTTCCCCGTTGGATAATGCAGTCAGAAATGGAGTACATTATGCCGAGCACTGGGAAAGCGAAGCTTTCTCGGTTGTAGCGAGGGAGGCCACTGGGAATACGGAATTATACGAAGACGGCGAAGAGATCCGGGCGAGGCACAAACGGGGCAGAGGGACTCGCTCGTTCCGAATCGCTCGCCTTTGGTCTCAGAGCGGGCTCGAGTCGCGAGACACTGAAATGCTCATTGGTCGTTACGAGAAATGCGAATCGTCTTGTCTCCGGCGTTACCTTGGAAATTAACTTCCAGTTATCCGTCCGGAGCGTACGGTAACGTCAACGAGGGTAGAGAATGCCATTGTTGGATCGCGTTTCTCGCTTACGCGTTGCGTCTTCGTTGTCGGCGAGCGTGGATTAAATTTTCCTCGTTGCTACGGGTTGAGGTGGCGCTCCAGGCTTCTGGGAAAGTGTTTCTCGTCGTCGCGCTTGCCCGATAAACAAGCAACGAAACATCGTCTCCACGCTGGTTCAAAAGCCAAATTGATATCAACTCGGCGACGTATGAGACACCTTGGAAGTTAATGGACGGGAGTTGAAACTGGCGACATTTGCAGCTCGATAATCATCTCGAGCGGCATTGAAGAGACACCTCGGGTGAAGAATTTGATCACGCTTAATGGAAATATCATCTTCCATTCGTTAGCTCTCTTTGCATATCCTTATTAAACGGGTTAATTATCGAAGTTCGTTGCTTGGTGCGAAAGAAAGTCTCGCTTTCATCAACGCAAATTTGATTTATTCTCGAATAATTCTATTTAAATGCAATGGAAGATTTTTCTTCGTATATGCATGAATTTATGCAGATAAAAGACAGTGGCGAGAACAACATTTTTCTCAATCTCGCGCGATCCATCTTCGTTGGTTCTTCGGCCGCGGCCGAAGCGCACGGGGAAAGAGCGAGAATTTCCCGTGGGATATTTTGCAATCTAACGGACTGAAAAGACGATCGGTATCCTGAGGCAGCGCGGGTTGTCCTTAACTTCGTGCCATGAACAAAACCCTTCGGTCATGTGTGTACGCTTCTGAACTCGCTTCTTATACCGGAAACTGTGTTTTGCGCCGGATGACTGCGTCTCGCACTGGGTCAAAATAATCTGTTTATTGTACTCCTTTATTTTTGCGAGAACTTTCACCTTTCGAAATTAATTATCAGTTTTGCTCATAAAAACAAACGTCTCCGGGACGTGCCGACGCGGGCAATTGGAAGGCAAACCAAAATTACAATACATTGTTTTTTCGTGTTTTCACGAAGCGCGGTGAAAATTTTGATAGTCCGACCTTCGCGGAATTTTTCCACTTCGCGCAAAGCCGATGTATATCCGTGTATTGCGGAAACGCCACTTTTGTACATAAATTGTTGGGTCCTGAAAATTGTTGGGTTAATAAGTTCCGTAAGACGGGCGATTGCGCGAAGGCTCGCGGTGGGCGCGATATGAAAAGAAAAAGGTGACCGAGGGTGAAGGGTTCGTCTTTACTGCGCCCTGAGCAATCTTAGGGATGCACTTTGTCGGCGGACGGCGAGCGGAAATACCGCTGTCGAGAGAAGAGCTGACGTTATTCCGGCGCCGCGTTCGACGTCGAGGAAATTACAATGATTCTCTCTCGAGCGTAACTCGACCGATACAACGATCGAGCTAACGAGGGTCAACGAAAGGGTGGACGAAACGACAAAGTATACACGGAGGGGAATTTTCCATCAAAGTCCTAATAAAGCGCTTATTATGTCTACATGAACCATCCTTATCGCACCGTTCGCGTTTCGGAATCTTCGAGACGAAAAGTTCTTCGTCTTCGATAAGTATGCTTCAGCCACCACAAACTTTGATGGTTTCCGCGGTGTTTGTAAACGGGCTGAATCGATCTTGAGAGTGTTCATCTAATTACGAAAATTGCGCGAGAGAAGCCGCAGGAAAGCAAGGAAATCCCGAAGATCCTCGATGGAAAAGAAGATTTATGATAATTATAGATCACAAATGCTACATTATTTGTTTAACGCTGATAAACGATGTTTCCTCAAAAAATTTCGAGCAATCGAATTGTGAGCGGAACACCGAGATGTTGTTGCTAATGAGATTCTGCCATGAAATTCCGAACGAATGGAATTCGGTTGGACTTAGATTGCGATATTCGCGTTACGTGATTCGGCATTGTGGCCTGTGTCATGTGCATAATAGATCGGGTCGAGAATCAACCATACGCGACATTCATCCCCGACACGCATAAACGCGCGAGCGCTCGTACGCGCAACTACTCATTATTATCTATTGCGCTGTTGGAGGCTCTGTGCGGTTTTGAGGTGATTTTGAGAGGCAGAGAGTTCTCGCGGTGGGGGAGGAACCGAAAATTCCCTCGAAATTCGCGTATCGGGGCTGATGATAATAATGAGCGTGAATGCGAAAATTCCTACGGTCACGATGAACCGACAAGTGCTATTGGCTTCTATAATTCAACGGCTCTTCAACGCTCGCTATGCCATATTTATTGCTCGCGAATGTGTCGAAATTTTGCATTTCTTTCCTCATGAAAATCAATTGGTCACCATTGAGAATTAATCATTAGGGTAACGATTGGAGTGTGGCGAATCGTAACTTGACGCATCTTTCGGACAACTGTTGGCTAATTGAATGGTAACCATTGGTGGACTCAATGGTAATCGTGCAGATCAGTCGGATTTACTTGATTCGACGGGCCATAAACATTCGTAGACGACACTTTTTGACACTCGGCCCACGATCATTTGTCCATTTTAATACATGTAAAAAAAAACAATGCGCGAATCGTCCCGACAAAATTGCACGATATTCTGCGATAAGTAAATTCATCGCTACAATAGGAATCGCGTACAAACGAAGCGTGTTAATACACGAGCCAATTAATAATTTTTTTCAATCGCGATATCGTCGACGGGATATTAAAATCATAATTGACACGGATATCTGAATTCAATCTGTCGAGATTCGATATTATGATTCGCAATTCCATAACTCGCGATATTCGCGAGTTGAATCCATTAATTAATTAATTATGTCGAACGTAACTTCGGTAGACATTATAACGAGACTGATAACTCGATGCTCGTCAATATATCAACTCCGATGTACGTAATCCTATTAATAATGTACATCCACATCCGCGAATGTTTGCGCGTTACATACGTACGTTACAAGCCAGAACTTCGTCCAAGCTGGGCGGAGCAGTTTGCCGGATGAGGAACCGACGGGGAGACGAAAACAGATGAAGAGAAGTGAAATCAAAACTCGATCAGTTTCCCCGAGACCGGAAGTGGTTGTTCGAGTTCGCCGGCGCAACGGTACCGGCTTGTTAGCCGCAGGATGGTGAACGCATGGTTGTTCGAAATTTTAACCAACCACGCTATTTATCTTCCAAATGATTTTAATTTCATGGAACAAGCTTAAACTAACGTAAAGCTCGTAGAAGCCAATTTTGCGTAAACAAACTACTGACCTTCCGGATTACACTGATTCTTCCATAATAACGGTATGGACGTTCGTTCATATGTTGGAATTCTTTTTTAATATAAAACGATTCAATTAATCATATTTAAAATATCCAATATCGATTGATCGAAAAAGCAAATGAAAATCATATCCATTGATCGTCTAAATTTCATTACATTCTCGTAAGAAGCCAATTTAGCTATTTCGACCACATCAGGTTGGGGAAGTTCGAAGAGCTTTGCAGGAAACGAAGTTACTCCTTCGAGCCATTTGCAACAAAACAATTTTGATATTGGATTACTCCGCGAAGGGTTGCGGCACGAGCAAGGCACAAAGGAACAAAGCCAAGAGACAAATAATAGCAACGGGATATTCTTCCAACGAGTCTTGACTCCACGCGCCACTCTGCAAACTAGCTGGATACAGAACCCGAGAAAATAACTGCTCTCTCGCTGCGAGTGTGCGCTGCCGTATATCACAGTCGCGAGGACACCACACAAGCCAAAAGGATTGAAAGGGCGAGAACGCAATGGCAGTCCTACGTACCCTCGCTGACGATTCAAGTAGCGAAAATAGATGTACGAACAGGATGCCGGAGAAAGGAGAACCCTGTTGGGGAGGGAGCACGAGATTGCAACGTGAAACTGTAGCGCCGAGGAGAGCGTCGAGGTTTGGTCATTGTGTAAGCATGAAGCCAGCTCCAGCAACGTAATGCACTTAGCGTTATCTATTCTCCTGTGCGAATGCAACATCTCCCATCTCCGTTCCCCTTCGGTGCTGCTCCGACTACTCCGCGAATGTCACTCCTTTTCTCCCGCTCTCTCTGTATCGCTCCGTTTCCACTCTCGCAGCTTTTCCTATCTTCGTTGCACTTGAAGATTCGGCGAACACACACATTGATAGGGGCAACCTTTCCGTCCTGGTCTTTCGAGTACAATGACGCGAATGGCGCGGCGCGTTCTTCGCATACGGGAAATTCTACGCCGCTGCATAGATTTTCCCGTCTCGATTCTCAAGTGCAATGAAGAACCGCGCTGTATTACCGCCGACTTGCGAGCCTCCAAACGATAGATGCGTCGCGATAGCAAAAGCACGCAATATCAACGAATTGACATTCCATTCATTTGCGACTCTAATGACTTTCCGCCGGTCCATTTAACTGCTAATGTCGATGGCTCGTTGTTTACCGAAGAAAAGCAATGGCATCGTTTTGGTCGTGAACGGAGCGAAAAAGTTTCTGCGAATGCTCGAGTCACATTCGCTTGAGCTTTTTTTCTTCTATTCTAGAATCGTATATCTTTGGGCCTCCTCAACGCCATCAACTGCAGAATACAACTTCGTAGGTGAAGTTTGTCGACTATCAATATTTTTTTATCTTATGAGCAAATCGAATTTGCACGAATTCCCTTTTAGATGATTTCAATCGTCGCCCCAAATGGAAGGCTTTACTAATTTTTTTTTTTTCAATCCTGATCTCTGTATCTCATTTCCAAGAACCACCACCTTGATAGAGTAAAAACTGCGAAAAAAAACATGGACTGTAAGATACAACCACGATGAATACGTCGTTTATAGCTTAGATATTAGATGCGATATACGTGTTTAATATCCGTGTAATATTCCGTCGGTGAGTTCCTTTCGCTCGTCATAAAAGCCAACAATTTTACTCCTTATATACAGTCGAATCGCCGGATGGCCGCGGAGCGTGTAAAAGTACAAAGCTTCGACGTGATGAAACTGCTCAATGAGCCCGTGTAAGCAACGGGAGGTTGGATTTATAAGGGTAGTAGAATGCGTGCAAACAACCGGCCGACCCGATTCCAGACCCGCGCAACAAAAAGAACCCGCCAAAGAAGAGATAGCTTATCAAGCCTGGTTATGTAGTACGTGGCACAACCCGCGGAAACTCTCGGATCTATAATTAAAAACGTGCCAATGATCGAGGTGCGCGATGTCTGCCTCATCCCGACGTTGATGATGGAACCATCACACAACGTGGCGTACCGCACGGTTTTTCTGGCTTCGTATAAAGTTTGAGCTTGCTTCTTCGTCGAACATACGGGCGATGGGCGTTAAGCTCGCCTGTGATTTATCCCTCTCTCGACTCAACCATGCATCGGTTATTGCGAAAAATGCGTAAAAACATGACGATAATCTCGGCAAAAGGGAATTTGATGGCAACGTCGGTTCGTTCGATTAAAATTGATCCTACAACGCAATGATGTCATGGCATCGAGTTTAGAGATGGAAACGTATCAAATCGTATTGATATATTCGATAACGTAAGAAGGTTGAAATGCATACACGGAATACATTCTATTTAGACAAATTTTCGTCTCTTCGATAACCAGAAGCAAGTAATCGATTTTACATCCGTTTATTCAGGAATAAAAAAAAAACAAGACACTAAGCTCTTCAGCAATTCTTTGTAAATCGAAAAATTCATCCATCAACATAAAATCCTTGGAGGATTCAATTTTGTTAACGCGAATTTGGCAAGTTGATTTTTCGATGGCGACCGATTGAACTATAAAATGTTCCGGCCGCGCCCGATCTATCCAACTACTGATTGTATTTACGTCAGTCACGCTCCCGACGGTCGTCGTTTAAATCGCTAGGATTATCGCGCGAGTGACTATCAGACAGCGTGAGTAGATCACAGCGTGCCCCCTCCTCGTGTCGGGAACGATAGATCGAGCCGAATATTGCGTATGTTCGTTAACGATCCATCGAGCCAATTATCGAGGCACGAGCCGCGAGGCGTAGCCCTCCAACGCTATGTTTTAGCGCGTAAGCGCTAAAAATATAGCCACGTTGTCGGAAAACAAATTGCGACACATCAATGTGCGCGTACGCGTGAGAGAGGACACATTGACACTGGGACATGCTGTTCGCTGATAATTGATTGCTGCTAATACCTATCCACACAGACTACATACGCGTCAACCCCTCACGGCGTTCGCGTGGGGCGCTGCACGATCGATGAAGATCGCAAAGCATTTTGTTCGGAAGCCAAACATTCGGACAATATTGTTTCATTAAACAAATCCGATTAAACACATTGGTTTTGTTGATTCTTCAGGAATGCCGTGACGGAAGCCATCGTGACACCTTGAGGACATAAGACCGTCAAATGCGACATGTGGAAGATCGTTTAAACATTTTTGGTCGGGCGAAAGATTCTTACAAAGCGCCACTAACAATGATCACGGAAAGATCGAACCTCCTTTCTTCAACATCCAAATCCCTATCATCCTTGAAATCAAGCACCATTTCATGGAGCCCTCATCTTGGTCTCCATCCGCTCGCAGTTACAAGAGTACTCGGGTAGAGATGAGAGACAAGATTCGCGAACACAAGAGATACAGTCAAGATGCGGAGAACAAGCGATGATAACAAGCAGTCCGGCACTTGATAGCACGGTTAGAGTTGGAGTACGGTTCAAGGGTCAACAAGGAAAATGTATCAAGCCCTTCGGTCGCAATGCAAGCGAAACTGAGCGGGACCGTGGTGGATGCTCGGGGTTTGTGCACGCGCGTCCTCGTACATTATCTCCCTTTGACGCCGTCGTGAGCACCCCCCCCCCCCCCCCCCCCCCCCCCCCCCCTTCCTTACACGCCCCGAAGCTGAAATGATCATTATCGCTATTAGTATTACACCACATAACCCAATTACCGGGTAACAGTCGCGTCAACCCTTATCTTCCCGGCCATTAGCGTCGACGCGGTAGACATTGCTGTTCTACAGGGATGAGAGGCCTGTTCTCGCCGGCAAATTGTCCGGAAACGGATTTCGTGCTCGAACGTACCTTAGCCTCTATCGACATAGGATCTACGACATAATATAACGGCATACCGCTACATTTTTGGATGACGAGGCCGGACGGGCTGCTTTGGCTGATGTAGTTCAGTCTCGTGATCATCAACAACCCTCGGACCGTCGAAGATATCCATCGAAAGGCCACCAACGAGCCTTCAGCGGGTTATCTTGTTACCCTAAAATATTTGTCATTCCCCCGGCTGAATGTGGTGATGAGTCAGATACCAAATTCCTATCCTTCCAGGGGACTAACTACATTCCGGCTTCATTAATCATGCTAGACGACCAGTTCCCTTTTGTCCCATGTCAGATTCTGTGCCAAACACGAGATCTGATCAGTGTCGAATTCCGCGTACCTTGAAGCCGACACCCAGAAAATGATTAACAGCCGGCAGGATTCGAGGAGTTACCTGAAGCGGACGTGGGATACTTCAGATGACTGCGAGGGCAAAGCTAATATATTATTTATAAATTGAATTGCAAGAAGAGAAATATAATGAGTACGCAGCTTTCACGTTTAATAGAATCGCTCAGTGAATTCCTCTAACGCCTCTCAAGATTTATTTACCATTATTATCGAAGAATAACCCACATGAAACATTTGGTAGGCACAACACGGAGATACGTTATGAGCACAATGTTGGTTCCCGACGTTTAATTCCGTCCGCGTCACGAGCAAGCCGACACGTTTCCATTCAGTGGGGAAGTAGAGGGGCGTGGCAGATACGAAGATAAAGACGTATGGAGACCTATGAAATGAGGGAGCGAGGCCGAGTCGTTCTCAAAGCGGATTTAGTGGATATAAAGAAGGTGCTGGTAACATTGTTAAGCGTAACAGAGACGGAAGCTGGTGAGAGAAGCAGTGAGTATAATAAAAGTGAGGGAGAGAAAAGATACAGCAAGTGACCAGAAGCCATCGAGCAAGGCCTCCGGCGGCCAATGCTGGAAATGGTGATAAAGTGCAGGAGAATAATGTGTGTCGCCGGAACAATGAAGAGAAATCGTTGGTGTCTAGAACGTAAGAAAGAAAAAGTATCATTCCCCGCGCCTGCCATATCCACGTTCGTCCATTCTTCCACCTTTCTCGCTTTGAGCACTGCGAACCCTCGCCACATTCTTCCCGCTATCATCCCATCCGCAAGCTTTACCGACCATGAGAAGCGAATTCGTTGCTTCTCGTTACTCATTGGGAAGATGCTCCTGTGAAGTTAACTTTCATATGTTGAACGCAAAGCGATTGTCAGCGATGAATGAGCAAAGCGGACGCCGACTACGGTGAATGAACTCCGAATGAAAGTTTTTCAACGACGAAGTTCATTCTTCGCTCGTGGCTGTTCTTATGTATAAGGCAAGAGGGTTTCTGAAGCTTATAAAAGGTAGCACACGGATCTCGAGGACTTGAAACATTTAACTCGTAAAAGCGCTTCTATAAGTAAATACGTTGCCTGTGTCCCGCTTTACCGACTGCACTAAAAGTGAGCTTCGGTGATGTAGATCGTGTATAGGTCAATGACAAAGATTGGGGGGGTGATAAAAAAAATGGATAGTAGTCTAGGGTAACGACCAATGGAATATCGATACAAAAAAGATCTTGAAATTTTCATCAAATGGAGGCTGCTGTCTACCGGAAGGAGAAATGAAATGCCTTCGTGGGAAAGAAACGTTGATGTTATTGTTAAATCGTGGGCGTATCAGAGAGGCCGAGGGTAAACTCCGGAGCCCGTGGTAGTACCATTTTAGCAGGTCCCGCGGGAGCCCTAGAACCGGCTCCTTTTGTCCAGCGAGCTCGTGGGGTGGCGTAGCACTCGCTCGCTGTTCGACGTGCTTGTCCCTTTTGTCTTCTCCGATTCCCTCTCCAACTTCATCGCCCCTCGGTGTATGGGCTTGTCGATTGTGCCGTTTAATCACCGTTCAGCATCGCGCGCGGCCTCTATAATTCTTCTTTTTGTAGCTGTACCCAGTTAGTTTCAGGTGAATACGGAGACGGAAGGGAACGATGCGGTCGTATCCAATTGCTGGTGACCATTGGAACAAAATGTTTTTGCGTATAGCAGGATTAGTTACGCTCCAGTCGGTACTCGCTAATGAAAAATGCTTTTACCCATCTGCGGCTACCAATCGTAGTTGGTCGAGGCGCTACATTTCAATGTTGTATGATAAGAGAGAGATATAGTCTTAAGCAGCTTCATATGCACCGTGGACCAAAAGTTCTGAGACAAGATCTTCAGACTTGGTTGTTTGCCTAACGAGTGAAATTGCATATATACTGCCAATTCGCCTTCCACTCTCCCTTGCGTCTTCTTACCAGATTCCCTCGCGAGTCTTATTAACGTTTTGTCCCCGAACTGGCAACCCTGTCCGCTTCAGCGACCTTGCTTACTCTCTTTGTCAACTCCTGGACGAAAATTCTCATCTCCCCCCGGCGGGTCGTTTATTCAGCCGAAAACACGACTTTGTGCTCGGAGTGAATTTCGTCAAGGGTATATTCGCGAGAGTATCGGAGCCTACTTTTCTCAACGGGTATACATGCGCGTTTTAACGTGTTTGTCTGCCGTATAGAAAACGAAAGATCAACCACCGTTATATTGTACCACACTTTTTCCAAGCTGGCGATGTTGTTGCTACTTTACCCTCAAACTTTCGCCGTTGTGGACGGTTTCAGCCTGTGCTGAAGGCACTTTTTTTATCTTCTTTTTTTACGGTGGAACGACTCAGATGGATTATCATGGAAGCGCATTGACGCACGAAAACTAAACCCTCTGGAGGATCATTGAAAGTCCCGGCTCGTATCGCTTGGCAATGGAGCACAAAAGAGTTTTGTCTGGCGTTGCCAACGCGAAAATCCTATCATCTCTTTGGGCCTAAACCAAGAGGTTTAGACTTTACTAGCTTGGCAAGACGCTCATTATATCTTTGTATATATTCAATGCGTACGTTGATGTTAGATCTATATCTGCTTTTGCGAAAGGGTCAAGCGACTTTCTCACAAAACCGCACACCGCTTTTGCCTTATAATGCTGCAGAGAGATAATATCGCTAAGCAAATGAAGAACGATTCCCTCCCAATGCATAGAATTTACATCCAAAGAGACCTTGTTACAGGCCGAACGAAGAAATAAGAAAGTACTTCATTAGAACGAAACAACTCGGAGTTACTTCAAAGAGGACCTCGCAATGCACACAAACTCTGTACATTAGGCATCAAAATTCAGTTCTCGACGCCGGTAAATACAAAAATTCGACCTTTTGTAATAGCCAGTACCCCGTTGCGTAGAATCACATCAGGGTCAGAAATGAATAAGAATGAAGGTGAAATGAAGCGAGTCGAAATACATTAGGAATCACTTCGTTTCGTAGACGGCAAGGGGATTAATTGGCCCATTCTTGCTCATCCACTTCTTCGCCACCCTATTTTTCGATGTGACGCTTTCAGCAGTTATTCACTAACTCGGTAGAAGGTCGCAGAGCTGCAAGGAGCACGACAAAAGGGGCTTCATCCTCGAGATCTTCGGGAAATCGATGCGCCCATCGGAGGGTTTGAGAGGGGGATGACCCTGCACTAGCCGGGTTATTATGGGAAGGGAGTTTCCCGAGTTTGTGGTCGTCGGTAGTCAATGCGGAATCGAGGTCGCTGTCTCACCATAGTAAAATACTACTGTAACTCACTACGCGCTTATGTACGTAGTATAATGGTAACATTCGTCGAGTTATGTCCACGGGAAGGATGTGCAATAGGGATGAGACTTGGCAGGGTTTCGTCTACGAATCGGCGACTTCGCCAGAAATCCGAACGGAGCAAAGCTCCCACATCTCTCGTCTCTGTTCATCCCACGGGATGAACGAAGAGGGATGAAAGAATGAGGAAAGGGAGCGCGGAAGATCAGCATCGTTTTCCTTCGATCGGATTTCTCGGGCTTGATCCTATCGTTTCTATTGCCGCGGATTGAGAGAAATCGCAGCCACTGTTACATACCAGCGATGGGTGATCTATATATCGACGGTATGGTAGCTTTTGGGTACGGACCGCAGAGCACACCGACGGCGAAACGGCGTCGGCCAAGTCCTGCCCCGGCTCCAATCACGAGTGAGAAGTTTACGAGACAGTCGTCGGTGAATCACCCGGCATGGGCTATATACGACAATGGAGGTGGAGAAGCCCGCGAGCGCACGGCCAAAGGCCGTAAGAAGAGCGCATTTCGGTAGCGACCTTACGACTCCGTTGGAAGCCGTTATACCGTTGAGTTACGAGCAATGCGACGGCCCGCAGAATGGCTAATCCGACTGACGATGCTATGGGCATAACGAGAGGGAACCTCGACGACTACGCAGGCGGTTATCGAGAGGGAAACGACCCAACGGCGAGGAAAAAAAGCTCGCACAAGCTGTAAAATGTTGAATAATCTAATACAATCCTTCTTTTTTTTAGACTCTTCAACATTGTTTTTCCAGCCTATCGAAACATTAAATTGAAGATGATCCACGTTAAAAGATCAATCTTCAAGGATCGTGCATTTTTAGGGCAGAAGCTTGAAAGCATGAAGAAAGAACAACTTACAAACCTTTTTCTGATTTTACTTTGATCTACTTCGTAATATGTCACTCAATATCTCTGCAGGTCCAATAAAATTTCTTGTTTCCGACAACATATTCGAAGTAGATTCAATGAAAGCTTCATTCGTGACCCTTCTTGCTCATAAGCCCTCTAAGGTTTAAGTAGCGAAGTTGATAAGATTTTATCATCAACGAGATACGACATTCGTTGCCGTCGTATCTGGCCTATCACATAGCGAAGGTAAACGCAACTGGATGGAAACGCTGTTAGCGCGAGCGCGGATGAGGAAAGTGCACTATTCGCAGAGTAAATTTCGCAGAATTGGTTAGCGACTGCTCGGGTATGCGCGCATTGCCGTGCAAGCGGGAGAGAGACGCGCGAGAGAGAGCGCAGACGGATGAAACGCGACATGTGCGGAGAAACGCTGCATCGTCAGCGCCTTCCTCTTCCGGCGATTTTGACCGCGTAACCAACGGAGCATGTGCGAAAACGATGCAACCCTTCCACCCGTCCTCGTCCTCGGTCGCTCGTATGCCTCACTTTATAATTCTCGACGCTGCAATGCGCTTGACAGAATTTGCATACATGCGACGGTTTCACCATCGAATCTATGTCCTACGACTACGGAAATTTACACGCGACGACACACACGGAAATTCGTACAATTAAAACGAGTATTATAAATGCAATGCACTCCCGTATGCGTTGCTAATTAAGGAACACGACACGTACGTCATACCCCTAATGCAGTCCTTTTGGAAATAAGCTTCTATCAAAATTGCCATTTTTTTTCAAACCGAATTGAGATTTGAAAAAACGATTTCGAATCTGTTTTCTATCAAATCTGCACGCCATTCGCGGATCACGGACACGAAGCGCAGCTGCAATAATTCTACTCATATTGATTAGAAATAACGTTTGCTCGGTAAATCGTTACCGGCCACGCGGTTTGCTGACGTTGGCTGCAAACGGGATTTATCAGAGATAATTTTTTATAGTGAAGTAAAACATTACTTTGCAATTATACGCGCGCCAACTATTTTCAACCCTGCTGAAACTGAAAAGCTCGTAACTTCGTTAACGTTGCGAAAATTTCCATCTGCAATTTTTTGTGAAGGTAGTCTACGTTAGCAGCCCTCGTAAGGGCTTAAATAAACCTTGCGCGCGGAATAAAAAGGAATGTTCGATAATTACTTCTGGAAAAATATGTCGAGGTTTTCAATTTTTTTCTAAATGAGAAAAACATGATTTTATGTATCTTTTGTTCAATTTTTATTGAAGAATATTTTTATAAGCAGTCGGCACAATTGTTTGTACACGCTCTCGGAATTTCGAACGGATCAATCTCGAGAATCCATTGAAAACAAAAAACCAATATTTTCTTCAACATTTCAACTAGATGTAAGTAGAGCCGGGCAAAAGCTACGAGTAGGGGAGAGCGGGGCAGAACGGCGTACCGGGGCAAAATGGTATTCACGCGCAAAGGGACCAGGGCAGAATGGTATTGGGGCAAAATGGGACGGCAAAAAAATCTATTTCGATGGGACTTTCTTCTGTCCCATTTTGCCCTAATTCTATCATACGGGGGACTTTATTTGACCATTTCGTACCGTTTTGCCCCGGTATGCCATTCTGCCCCGCTCTCCCCTACTTGCTCGATGTACTAAAGTACTGCAACCGAAAAAGTCACGCGACTACTCAATACGGCGGTGCTGGAGCTTCCCACGAATACCGTACACGCCCACCAACCCGAGTAATTAAGTACTTACGTACATCCTGTAGGTACTTACAGCTTTTGCCCAGCTCCAAATGTAACCCCTCGAATACGCTAGCGCAGGTATTACACCTGCCCGAGAATTTTCAGCGCGTTGTCGACGAGTCACACGTCCGACGTCAGCGCGAATTGTTCTCCGGTCATTTCAGGCATATTCCGAGCACGCAAGCTTCCGCAAGCTCCTGTTGCTGCCGTTCCCGCTGCTTCGCGAAACGGCGAGAGCCTCCGCAGCGATTAATCGTCTCCTGCTAATAAATTCCTGGGCATCCCCTCGTGCACTGCGCCAGTATTTAGATGAATGTCCAGCCGCGGGACCGCTCGCGTGCACCGCCGGAAGCGCATCTCGGACTGTAGAGGCGCGGAATGCGGCACGAGAGCACGTTACAGAATCGCTCGTCGCGAATCCATACTCATTTTGATACTCTCGTATGCGTTACGCAACGAGAGAGCGACGCGACGAGCGCGCGGCGAATACCAATCGCGACGAATGCGTCAACGGCGAAAATTTTACAACGTTGCGGGCACCGACGGACGCACCGTTCGAATAATTTCCGACGATGCTTGCGAACGAAATGAACTGGAATCCGCTCGCGAAACAACCGTCGCGCGACACAACCGTGTCGAGGTTTTTGGTGAAACGCATTTCGTTTTTTTTTTTGCTTTTTCCCCATCACGATATTTTTGACAGTGGAAAATAATTCAACAATGACAATTCGATATTCTCGATGCCGAGAACGTGACACGGAGACCTGACAAATTGCGGGACAAAATTTGCGCACGAGTCGGCTCTCCGACCGTTTGGCCCCGTTTTTTGCGCTCGTCTTCCCTCGGCGAACTCTTCCGCCCTCGAGCCATCCTGGTTAATTGTTAATACGGCCTCCGCCCGGTTAAACATTCCCTCTCTGCATATCCGAACTACAAACGAGCGACAGCGTGACGATCGGGTTAATTCTTCATCAATTTTAGAATCCACGAAATCAGTCGAAGTGTTCGCGATTTCAAATATCGACATTTTGACTTCCCGTTGAGATTTTCGCCACTATCTGACGGCGGATATTGTTTTTTTTACTATTTACAATGAAAAATTTACAATTTATTTATAATTTTACAATTATATTGGCCATTTTTGCAATTAAATTAAGCCGTATAAAAATTATGCAAATTATAAGTGAACCGAGATATTGGAGTAAAAGGAACGAGAAGCGCTCTTTCGGATGTTCGAATGCCGGAGGATGTTTTTTGTTCCGATTGACACAGAGAACGTGAGTGTAAAACTTATTGAGAGACACGCACCGAATGGCAGTTCCATATCCCGACCCCGATTAAGGTATTCTCGCTTGGGATAGATTCCGCGCGAGCGCATGTTTTTAACGGGACGAAATTCATTTCGTTTCCGACGATCTCGTACATCAGCGACCAAAATTCGCGCCTCCGCGCCCGTAACGAGCTTTTATCCCGCTGTCCAGAAAATCTTCCAAATGTATCTGTATTTTTTTTGCCTCTCTTCTTTTAATTCCTTTTTGCGCCGCGAATCCTCTTTGACGTTGCGCGCTACACTTTTATGCAATCTCGGGCAATCGGACTTTCAATTGCGTGTATTGGTCGAAATGTGAA
The DNA here is from genome assembly GCA_963924025.1 of Ischnus inquisitorius. Classification (NCBI taxonomy): domain Eukaryota; kingdom Metazoa; phylum Arthropoda; class Insecta; order Hymenoptera; family Ichneumonidae; genus Ischnus; species Ischnus inquisitorius. Next base: position 5,025,994 of record OZ001251.1, on the reverse strand, counting down.
CGCTTCCGCGGCGAAAGAACCGTCAAAGAGGGGACTTCGCAGCTCCGGTAATCCGACTTTGAAACACGTGAAAGGCACGATTTCGACGGCCACGCGGGAGAGGTCGAAATCGTTTGAAATTACGAGACCGCGAAGGCTTTGGCGAATTCATGGAAAATTGCCGAAATTTACGGTACGAATTACAAATTGAACCAACGATTCGTCTCTGGGTTGAAAAATGTTTGGTTCATGCTCGCAAATGACGAGTGAATCGTTTTTAAAGATTTAAAAAAAATCCCGTTTCTTCAATTATCGGACCTTGACTTTGATCCGTCACGTGAACTCGAACGACCTTGAATATTAGTCCACTATTCGGAATTCTAAAGTGTTGCTTTCAAATCTGCAATCAGTGATCTCGAAAATCCACCGATATAATCTCAAAAATCACTGATTGGTAAAAAAAAACCAGTCGATTGTCCAATCGAATTCGATCGGTGGCATTTTTTTTTCGTTCCACGCGACCTCGAATACGATACTAACTGGTCCGCCCTGCATAGACAATTCCTCCCCTAGTGCTAACAGTTAGTTTCGCTCGACGACGAATTTTCTCCGTACTTGCGCCCTCGGCGTTTGCCGCAATCGTCCGTGAGAGTGGTGCGATAGCGTTTGCCGCTTTCCGGATTGGAAAACTCACTTAGCCCCGAGGAAATTATCGCCGAGAGGAGTGGAGACGATACGGAAATGTGAGCGCCACTTCGCGACGCCCCTGTTTGCGCTCTCTTCGTCTGGACGTTTCGTCCCTTACGCAAACCGTCCCGACTTCCGGCACGGCGCGAGTGTCTCTCGAATATCGCACCGGCAACGGGACGCGGAGAGAACAAGACACGCAGCGAGAGATGCTTGTCGGCAGACTCTCCCGTCCCGACGCTCGGCGCTTCGGGATCCCGTATTTTAAACGCCATTTATATTCAAATTACCGCATAAATAAAACATCGTAGCGTCGCGCGGGACTCGCGGGCTCGGACGGATAAACCGTGGAATCAGAGATACGAGATAAGGAGCGGAAAGAGGAAACAAAAAGCTCCGGAGTATTTGTACCTCGTCCGGCGAAACGGCGCGAGTAGGCATAGCTTTCTCTTCGCCTGGCGGAAGTTAATAAGTTCACATCGCGCGCCACGTGTAATTAAAGCCATGTCAAATTAGCCATGACTTTTCTTCTATTTTATATCATCGATGGACAAATATCTTTAGCGGCCCACTAAAATAGTCTCCAAAGTCTCCTCAAAAACGTTGCGGCTCTTCGAAAAAAACAGCGAAACAAATTGAATTAAAAGTGAAGAGTGAAGTAAAGTCAAAATATGGCCATTGCGATGTCAACCAACGAGATTTGAAATACAAATTCCACATGTATTATGCCTATCGGAAACGAATTATTAAAGTGTCTGTGAATTAATCAAAATCCCGTTTAATATAATTCTAAAAAAATAATAAAATAAACAAAACGAATCCCTAGAATTTTTTTTAAATGCATACACTTCGATGCTTTCCGAGAATGATCTGCAAATTTCATTCTCCACTCGTCGATCAGTGTTGCGCTAAATGTTCATTCCTTTTTTTTTTAATCATGCGAAACAATCCCACGAGCCCGAAGAGTCAGTGATAGAATTTCGGAACAAATGTTTCTATCTTAACGTCAATGAGTCTCGAGAAACGTTTCCCACGAGGATCTTTATCAGCGAAGAGGTACAAGCCCTCGCGAGGAGAAGACGAAAAAACCGTATTTCGTGTTACACACTCGTGCGAACGGGCGGTAGCGACGGAACGGGCGAATACACGGATAGGTACACGACGGACTCGTCCCTGTCGGGTACTTTGGAAAAACGAGTGCTCGAATTTAGCCTCGGGTGACCGCAAAACTGGCGAGAAAAAAAATTGTCTCTCGGGAGTGTGGGAGGGTTAACGTTGACGCGAAGCTGAATTGAAGGGATCGAGGGCTGTATGAAGCTTCGCTCGTCGCGCGGACGTGCGAGCGCTGCCCGCTCGCCGGGATATCCACTGTAGAAGCTTGAATATACATGTGGATACGTATACGGAATACGTACCGGGGGTCATAGTACGGAGAAACGAAATTTCTGGCTTGGAGCTCGAAAAGCCCCGTCGACCGCGCGACGGCTTGACATCTGTCCAAACGAGTTTCGAGCTATCGGACGAGCTTCCGCTCGCGCGAGCCACGCCTCCGGTTACGCCCTTAACGTAAATTCCCGACGATACCCGCGGTTACCGATCATAGCGACGACGCCCGCGTGTGCGAAAGCTCTAACGCGCCGAATGATAACGAATCGAACAACAAGAATTTTGAGAAAAAGCTCATTCGACCGCATAGAATCGAGGAGACTCAAGCTCGAATTTGCTAAAAGCTGTCTTCCTGCACTTTCCGTCTTCAAGGCGCCGTCGAAGGGTCTCGAAATGCGATAAAATCCGGAATACCACCATAAAAATACATTTTTACGAGAGTAGTGGTCTTTTTAACGAAACTAAAAAAGTCATTTCGATATTATTGATACAATTATTTAAAAAAATTTTGTTCTGATCAACTTCTCTTTTTCCGACTCGTGAGAATTTTTCGCAAACGTTGAACATTCGGAATTTCCCACAGTACATGAAGCTACTGACGTCGACTCGCTGCCAGTTGTCACTGTGACTTAACTACTCGCTGTAGACTCGACGGTCCTACTTGACTTTCAATTAATTCAACGTCCACACTCGATCGCTGGAGTAAACTCCGGCAATGCCCGGGAGGGTACGAGTCGCCGGAGGCAGAGAACGCCGGATCAATTCTCCCCCGGCTCTCCGCCGGCCACCCTGAAATTCAACCTCCGCTTCCCTACCCTTTGCATAGCGGAATAGACATACAGACATGTAGACATTCCCGGCGCTTTTGTGAACTGCCATTCGCGAAACGGCTTCGCGAGCTTTTCGTTTGTCGAGAGACAACGAGAGAGGGGGAGGAAGAAAAAAAAAAAAGAAAACCTTAACCAGCACCGACAGACAAGCTGCCGATCGCCAAACCGCCTGGCTGGAAACGTTCAACGTTTTATTGTACAGTACATAGACGATAGATACAGCGATGCGATGTATCATACGCCCGTTAGGTAACATCGCCACTAGCGCGAAAGTCCCCCCCCCCCCCCCCCCCCCCCGCTATCGAGCGTCTATCCGGAGCATAGAGAAAAAAAAGCGACCAACTATCGGAGCTTTAAAAAAATCAGAATAAATGAATGTCGGGAACGCCGAAACGGCACCCTTCGTCACTACGGTTGCCACTCCACTGCGACGAGACAAACGCCCAGTTTCAACGGATTTTCGATCTTTTTTTTTTAATCCTCCCTTTTTTTTTTGATCTTTTTTCGAGAGCATTGAAACTGTGTCGAATCTCACAGATGGCCGATGCTTTGTCAAACGAAAAAACGGAGCACGGAGGATTAGAATACAAAAAGGCAACGCTGCAACTTCGTTACATGAATCGTTCGTGGGACATTATTTCGTAGAAAAGTAAAGTTTGCTCGTTACATTATGTTTCGACGGATTTTTTAAATATTATATTGTATTATTATTTATTATGATGATGATTATTATTATTAGATTCTATATTTGTTTGTTACAATCGAAGAGTTTTTTTTTTTAACGAGTTCATCGCTTTTATTTTCTCAGAAATTCGGGCTCCAATTTTTGCTCCTCAATGTATTTCAAGTATTTTTATTTTTGCTTTTATCCGACGTAATTTTATTCCTCAATGAATTTCAGCGACGCATACACTCGAGAGCCGACGGAGTTTGAATCGCTCGTCATACGCGGTTCCGATTGCAATCGTCGAGCTCGTCGAGGATCTCGGTACTCCTCGATGAATGAGATCACTTCACTCGCGCACCCTCAGCATTCGAGGCTCCAATGTGTTTCGCACAATCGGGATCTATCTGCGCATCTCCGAAGCTTCGAACCAAACGAAGATTTTCGGCCTCTCCGAAAAACAATGCGAATCACGGAAATCGGCGCGTCTCGCTCAGCGTCTCGAAAAGACGAAGGCAAACTAACGAGCACGTTTCGTCGAGTTTCGAAACCCTCGTAACGTCCGAGGCACCGGAAGTGAAATAAATCACAACTTGCAAAATGAAAATAAAGATTGTAGAAAAATTTCCAGCTGCGAAAACGTTTTTATTAATATTAATTATACTCATTTTGTATTCAACTGAAATAACAGAAGAATATAAATTGAAGACCTCCACAAATTTGAGGCTTTTTCTACGTAAGAAAAAGAAAGAGAAAATAAATTCTGTCCTCAATATTTTAGACCATTCGGAAAGTCAGAAAAAAAAACCTCCGAGGTAAGACGAAATTCTGCGAAGAACTAAAATCGAGTTGTTTTAAGGTCAAAACGGCCCTTCCCAACGCATCTATCACTGTTATTCCATGTTTTTTTCCTCCCGCGATCTCCCTTCTTACGATTCTCCGCGAGTAAAAAATTTACAACCGCCGAAGCACACGAACGGATAAGATAATTCAAGAGCTCGAAGGAGAATATAAATTTCCGACCTTTTCCAAGACTTCTGCGTCTTCTTCTTCGTGTATTAAAAAACCGCCGCGCAGACACACACACACACAAAAATCGATGGTCGCACAATATTAAGTTCAATCGAGAAGACCCATGAAAAAAAAAAATTGAAAAAAATGTTCCCACAAAGTGTGATTAAATGATTTTTATCGTCATTAAAATAATCCCCAATTCTTCTCCCTCGTCGAAAAATATTCATCAATATCCATATTTTTTATTGTTATTACGATTATTATTGAAATATTCTTTATTTTTTTTAAACTCATCTAAAATAACGTAAACGCTCATATCGTTGAAATCTCGAGAAAGCGAACCTAAGCTGTTCCAAGAATCTTGGGAGAAGCCAAAAACAAACCGTTAAATCGTAGCCCTTTACACTCGGCGACTTTCTGAAACATCGGCGGAGAATCGCGCCGTCGATTCCCGTGGAATGCTCGATATCTCTTATCCGCCTGTGCGGGCTGTCTCGCGCGGTTTTGCCTCGCAGCAATTCCTATCGCTCGTCGCGAGGCGCCGCTTTAAATCCCTCCCGACGCGGCGATACGGGGGAGGGTGTATTAGGTATGGATAAACCTTTCGTGGAATGCAGGTACGATGAATACCAATCGGTTCACACGGGGCTAGGCAGTGAGAGGGGGAGGTGGGGGTGAAGATGTCGTGGCTACGCGACTCGATGTCCCGCGAGCCGGCGAGTCGGGGTGTCGTTTCCCTCGCTCGGCTGGCGCTGAGCATAGGCGACTTGCACGGCTCAGCCGGTGCTCCTCGACCAGCGGAGTCACGTAATCCCGGTGACTCTCATGGCGTTCTCTCCACCGCCGTAGTGGCGGTGCCGAGCTCGTGGAAAGAGCAAGAGCCGAGATCGAGAGGGCGAGTACGTACAGCCCAGCCGAGCGAGAGTCGAGCAAAGCGCAGAGCTAAGAGCGGATGCACTGAAATTCGCGAGGATAATCCCTAAAGCCTCCAGCCAACCCCCCGTCCGCCCGGCGAGCTTCGCCTCTCCGACGGCGGTGGAAGAGGAGTCGTAAGTCCTGCCGAGAACCTCGGCTCGCGGCGCTATACATACAACCATCCCACCCTCAGGAGCCGTTCGAGAATAAAACTGACTCCGGAGCGCAGGAAGTGTAGTCGCACGAGAGATGACTTCTGTAGCGGTAGCGGAAGGAGTGGAAGTAGAAACGGTGGGAAAAAGCTTCAAGTACCTCGGGGATACGAAAGTTTCGCTCGCATTCTCCTTTTAATCCACCGCGTCGAGAATAAAGAATTATAATGAAAATAACAATGGCGAATAAATCCGCGAGATTAAATCATGACTATCGCAACGGTGCATTAAGCGGATGCGCCGATCGCGGCCTCCTTTCTTTTTCCCCCTCGGATGCGAATTAATTTCTCATTAAACTGCGACGAAAGTTTCTTTCGCAATCATCGCGATTATTTTAATTATTCATTTTGAATGCTTCCTCTGAGCAAAGTTGAGGCCGGCGGTAAACAAAGAGAAGGTAATGAAAAAATGTTGGATGTCGGCGAAAAGCTTTCTTTTATCTTCCACTTCAATGACAAAGCGCTGCTATTTTGAAAGAAAAAAGTTGTACTTAAAAAATGTATAGTAATTACGTTTTGATGGTTTCAGGTTTTTTTTTATTTTTGTTATCGAATTCCATGTTTACTTCGGTTTTTTTTTTATCGAAAAAGAAAATTTGATATTTCTATTTAAAAAAAAATTAATTTCATATTGAAGATTAATTATTGGAACATTTCCGCGCGAAATGGGCATAAATTTGAATACGGCGATCGACGTTACGCCGCACTCGGGAGCACTCACCTTTTGGATTAATCGCGCCGGATACGAGAAACTCGTCGTTCCCGATAATCGCAAGACAAACGAAGAACTTGAAGATAACAAAGGTTGCCTCGAGCATTGCGAAACCCTTCCCTCTGTTTGTGGCGGCCCTCTTCGTCGCGACGAAATTTTCACAAAGGTAATCACGATAATTGTCGCAGTAACCAATCGGCGATTCACCTTTAACCTTCTCGTCACTCGATTCACCACAAACTTCGTTGTTAATTTTCTCAGCACAATCAGCGACACCAGTGTCGAGGCTCACACCGAGCCTCGACGAAACACCGCTCACGTTCATAATTCCTTTTCAATTTTTATTCCCCCTTCCCCCAACCCAGCGCGCTTTTTTTCTCAAATAAAAAAATGCCCGCACTGAACTGCAAAGCGATCGGCAATTATTCGCTTGATAAAAATCCTCGATCGACGAAAATCGCTGATCGCTCCTTGAAAATCGATGGAACTCGATAGTTATCGTAGAGTATCCATAATCCACTGTGTCCAAAAAACCACTTCGCGTTCTTTCAATTGCCCGGTGTTGTTGTCTAATTTTGCGAAATATTTTTTTTCCTCTCGATTGCTCGAGCTCTCCGCGAGGCTTTTCTTCGCTCTTGTCCTTCGATGCGTTTGACTATCAAACGGACAATGTGAAGAAAAACGTGATTGTTGATTTGTTGGAACAACGATGGCGCCCCCGCGCGTATCGCGTCACCGTTGAGATAAATGTTTAACGATAGCGGTTTTTGGGGTAGGTTCGGTTCGCGGAGTGACGCGGCTCGCGATACGAATGGGGGAAAATCCAACTTCGGAATGCCGGTGGCGCGTATGGGGTAGCGGTAGTTTCGCGGCTCTGATCCGGGGTGGGCGGATCCCCGCCTGCGAGTCGAGGGGGGTTGCCTCGGGAGTCGGCGTAGGAGAGAGCAGAGACCAGCAGGAGGAGAGAAGTTCGCTATCAGGAACAGGAGACGACGACGACGACGACAACGGGGAGAAGAAGAGAGACGAAGAGAAAGAGAGAGAGGGAGGGAGAACGTGAGAGTAGCGATGTGGCTGGTCGACTCGTACGGATGAACGTACGAACGAATGTGGAACGAGGTAAAATAGTGAGGTTCCGGGGGTAGTTTGCGAATCGCCGGGGTTGATAGTGAGACGCGAGAGAAAAAGTGTCGGCGAGATAAAGGTATATATATATGTGTATGTATGTATGAATCTATATATGTAAGTATGTATGTATATATATATATATTGTGACGAGGCGTTGTACCGCACTCGCAGTCCCGCTCACCGTGAAACGCACGAGAGTCTACGCTAGACGCGCGAACCCCGAGTCGCTCCCGAATTGCGCTTAATATTAACATGTATAGTTTCTGTCCGAGAGAATTTCTTCCTTTGCAGAGTACGAGTAGCGAGAACGGCCGAGCCAAGACGCTAGAGGGGAGCGGGAGGAGAGAGGCGACCACGAGGATCGCCGAAAATGATCGATAGGGCTCGATGCCCCTTCCCCTAAGTAGCCGGCAAGCGTAACGCGAAGCGAAGGAGAGACACTCTCGTGCACGCGTTAGAACTGTAAGGATAGCTTGAACGATAGAAATTCGCGACACTAGTTCATATCTGTGGAGAAGGAGGAATATAATTTTGTGAGGACTCGAGTCAAACCGAGGGAAGGATTTTTACCGAGAAGGATTCGTGAAGCTCGCAGCGGACACGACGATCGACCCGTGGATTTGGGATTAAGTGTTACGAAAGGTAGGTGCACGCAGTGCACACCATCTTTGGTTTCTCGTAAGAAAATTGCACGTGTGTCTCGGAGTGCCTCTCGCTCGCGCCCGGTAGTTGTTCCCCCCATCGCAAATTATTCTCCGTGAGATTTGACATTGTTGCTTGAGTTTCGCGAGTCAGCTTGAAGACGTTTTATAGACTGGAAAAATAAAGTAGTGTTCGTTTTTAATTGTTGTAAAAACATTGCATTTGTGGTTTGTAATTTTTCTCGTTCCCCGAACTGCACTTCCCATAAAACTCGCTAGCCGTAAGCAAATAGTACAGAGAGAATAGGAGTGAAAGTAAGCGAAAATCATCCTCGAGTACCAGGATTGATATGGTACTCTGGCGCCCATCAGCGAAGGTAAGGGACAGTTAATAAAAGGAACACGAAAAATACTACACGGGGCGTCATGATATTTTGGACGAGGAGCTAGACCATCGTACGTCCGAAGCGGTGGAATAGCCCGTCACAATATATATTGGGCGAGAGAGAGTTAAAGAGCAAAAGGAGATAAAGGGAAACGTGTGTATAGCACCCTTGTGGACGTGCTACCGCGTCGAGACGCCCGGCGCTACTGACCGCGCCGAAGAAGGATCCGGAGTGCCAGTTCGAGCTTCGCCGACCCCCCGACTAACCGTTGCCACCCCTTTCACCCTGGCATCCCCACGGCGCTAGGAAACCTCGCTCGCTTCATGGGTAACGAAAGGGAAGCTCCCTTCGCGGTACTGGAAGCTGCATCAGCCACCCACGCTGCGGCGACGACGTATTCGTCCCGGAAAAATACGAACAAGAATCCCTGATTCGTCTGACATGCACGGTTTCTCCCTATCGATGACTTCTTCGTTGTTCGCGAAGTTAAATCCGGGAATCAATGATAAACAGTTGGTAGCAGAACTAATTTGGTTCGAACTTTTGTATGAATTCAATTGAAATATTTGTATCGGTTGTAAGTAGAGTTCGATGAAAAAAAAATGATCGAGAATTAATTGCGGAAGATGTTCTTTCAGGTTCATCAACGGTCTGAGCACAGCCGAACCGTATCTACTTGGACCATTTACTTCAGACTTCTTTAGTAAAGAGGATTGACCTCGAGATCAGAACCCTTTTTTTTCGGCTTTCTTTTTCTCGATGATCAATATCTCCGTAGCGAAACTCTTCGGGCAACAAAACAGGAAAAAAAGTACAACGAGCGGCCCGGTCGAAAGGTTTGATAGAGGGTGGAGAAGCCGGGAGTGTCGCAGACACCCGGTGACCAGTATAGTTATCGTGTTCGCGCGTGTTGGCCTCTCTGTAGAGTTCTCCTCGATCGTCCGGCAAGCAATTCTCGTTTCCACTCGATTGAACACCTGGCACTCGCACAGTCGAACGCTTCGTCGATCCCGACGAACGTTCCACCGCCCCTAACACCCGGATTAACACGTTGATCGGTACTCGGCTCTCGCGATACCGCGAACTCGTCGAATGATATTCTTAGTCACGATTATTAATGAATCGCTACGAGAATCTCTGAAATAACCGGAAGGGCTCAAAACGGCCGAAGGCGCGACTGTTTATCGCCGTGGTTGTGCAACGTCCGGCAAACTCCGCCCGTTGACCTCTGAAATGTTACGAGAGTTTCACTGACAGAACGAAATCCTGGCGAGCCCGGAGAAGTAAAGCCGTCCGCTCTGTTGCTGCCGCCACTACTAACATCTTTGCCGGGTCAGTGGAAACGGGTTCGGATTCACAATGAAAGGTGATCCATGCGGCTCGTGACCTGCGGCATCTACAGTGGAACCTCGAACGTCCAAACCTTCGTTATTCGAAGCCTCCATTGTCCGAATCGTACCGCAAAATTTCGATGTTAACATCGAGCCCTACTTTGTTGACGGTGCCAGCGTTCATTAGTTCATAGCAACAGCCATAGATATGTGCGCGCGAGTCATAGCTGAAATAATCGCGAAACCATGTGGTTTCAATGAACGGCCCTTCCAGCTCTGGAGATTGAAGGACTATTGAAAAGCATAACGTCCATACGGAATTTTTTTTTTTAATGATTGTAAGTGTAAAAAAAAATTATTTTATAATTCAATTTTTTTCTTATATAATTACTAATTTATTATAAACTTTTTTATAAAAAAAATACTTTATTATAAACTTTTTTATTTAAAAAATCATTTGATTATAAAATTCTACTAGTCCCACGAATAACACATATCTCATCGTATACATCCGGCTCAACGCTTCGTTAGTTTTCAGGCCTAAAAATAATAGAAATTTTTTTGTCAGAAATTGAATTTTCGCTTCGGTGGGAACCATGCGCGATAAACGCGCGCGAGGGGTAACCCAATTCTCCGATTAAGCCGGCACAGACAAATATACCCGTTCTATAACAATGGCTCTGAAAAGATTCCGACCGAAAGAAGTTTATGCAAGTTTAATTTCATGAGCGCACGGTCCCGAGCAATTATCAAATTTGTTGCGCATGCACGCCTCATTATTCAATGAGAAGGCACGCTCTTGCTTGTGGAACAAAGAGAATCCTTTAGCGTGCTCTTGACTCGGTAATAAACGGCAATACACTGTCGGACCGGACTGCAAAGAGCAACAGAGAAGAACTCCGACTCCGATATCCGCACGAGTTTATTATTATTCATACTATTGTTGTTATAATTACTGATGTTTCTGATATTATAATAGTTGGGCTCTGCTGCTCGCGGCCCAAGCCCGTCGTCCCCACCGTCTCTATTATTATATATTATTAACACGAACGAATTCAAATACATTATGAATGTAATTAACGATGTGTTACTTCTGGAATTATTATCATTACAGTCGTAAAGAAGAAGAAGAAGGGTTGATTCAAGGTAATAGAAGGAGATTTTTTTTCGAAGACTAAAAAAGTCATAGATTGGATGGGAAAAATTAAGAATCGGGGAGAGCGGGGCAAAACGGCATACCGGGGCAAAATGGTACTAAATGGTCAAATAAAGTCCCCCATATAATAGAATTGGGGCAAAATGGGACAAGAGAAAGTCCCGTCGAAGTCGATTTTCTTGCTGTCCCATTGTGCGTGAATACCATTTTGCCCCGGTATGCCGTTTTGCCCCGCTCTCCCCAATCCCCTACAATATTTTATTTACTTTCATTCTAGTCTAACCGTGTGACAAAAAAAAACATTCGAAACGATATTTTCGAAATTGTAAACAACTCGTTTTTACGATCGTGCATATAAATAATATACAATGTAATATTTTATTCATTATTAATATTATGTACAATGTATAAAAACGGCGTAATTGTGATGTTAAAAACGTTTTTTTCAAACTTCGGTATAGTGTCGACCCATTTCTCACCCGATTAGGGCATCGTAAAAGGCGCGGAGGGGCAAAAAGAGAATACTTCGGTAAGACCCGAAGATCGAGGAGAGGAGAAAGTGTCACATCTTCGTCAGTACATACGATATGTACAGTAGAAACTTTACTGTAGCAGTATAAAGCGGAGTCTGTGTCGCGTACACGGGGCGGTTCCCAGCTGTCGCGTAAAAGTTTCAGAAAGGCACACGGGCGCGCCCGGCCATGACTTTACGCGAACGTCGTGCAGGAGAAAACTTTTCGGCGTTTCGGGACGGGGGTGGCGCGAAGGAGCAAAGTGGCTCGAGTAAAGACGGGTCGGGAACGACGAAGAGAAACGTCGGGCAAAGGTGAAGCGAGAAGAAACGCCGATCAAACGCCACGGAACGGTTCGGATGTACGCGCGCTCCTTTCCGCCTCGGTGTTGCAACTCGCGCGGCAAGAATTCGACCGTGCGAAAAGGTCCGGGGGACGATAAGAATCTCGGGAAATAGAGAAAAAGATCCGCGAATACGTATAAAGGAGCGTCGAGGCGTCGGCATTCTTCGAAGCCCCGACGGACGTCGGACGGTGTATCCATTGTACAGATTTCTCACGAACGCGACGCGAAGACTCTCGCTTTCGCTAAACACAACCGGAACGGCGAGAATTCGCACTAAATTATTCGCACATATTTCTTTATCCGGATGCGACGCACAATACAGGGCGAATCAAAGCGAATACTCGGAATTTTTGCATCCTCGAAGAGATAAAAAATAAAAGGTGTGTGTACAATTTACGCTTATGGGGCAATGTAACGAAAGTGAAACCTTAGATCAAATTTTTGTCGACCCTTTTACATTTATCATTTTTTATCATAAGTATTGTAACTATTATATTTTATAACGCTCTGCTCGTAGCACGTAAATTATTCCATCTACCCTGAGAATGAATTAAGTATAATTTCAAAAAGTACTAAAGTAAATCATTCAAAACAATATTGTATGCGCTTGCCCTTAAATGCAAAGAGCTTAGAATTTAGGTCAAAAAATGAGGGAAAAAACGCAGCGTTCTCCATGAGAAAGCAAAAATTACGATAAAAAGATTTATTCTATTCGTGCAATATTTTCCACCGAGTATCTCGGAAATACAAAGTTCGGCCCAGAATTTCGAAACGAAAGATTATAAAAAATAAGAGCGAAGAAAAGAAGAAAATTGACGATACCGAAATTTATTGTTTCTCGGCAACCTATCGAGCGCGTATTTACGACAGTAGAATAGATAGAGTACAAAGTATGAAATAGAGGTAGTATATAGCTATCGAAGCGGCAAAGACGCGAGGATAGTGTGATCGGGCGCTATCCCGCCGGGCGAATAGCTTATACTCCGGAGGCCAGTATAGTACAGAAACATACACGTCAGTTGTGCGGTTGGTAGTAACGTAGTATCTCACGGAGCTTCCGTGTGCTTTACAGCCGGTTTGCCACGGCTCGAAGCCATTCGTTTCCGCCGGATACCGGCCAATGATGGCCCGAGAAATCCCGGGAATCATCCCTGATCCGAGAAAGATCGGCCTCGAGATGCCGAGGCGCGAATGAGGGAAACCAAACGACCAGTCGGAGGCAAAGCAAAAAAATTCCTAAAAAGTCAACTCCTATATTTTTGCCCGAAACAGTTCGACATATTCATTCCCACTGAAAAAATATTCATTCTCAATGCAAATAAACCCAAACAAGAAATTTTGCCAACCTTGTACGTTCATATCAATTCTTTCAGCGTATGAACGATAACTTCACGAAGGGATTATCACCAAACTTTCTCCCGTGTGAAAAATAATGTATTTTGCAAAATCATCAAAATATCAAAAAACCGTCTCGCGTATTTTATCTTGTAAGAAGAATTACTAAAAATCCGTTCCCGATTAGCCTCAATCAAAGGCTCCGCAATGCGGATTCCAAGGATATGAAAAACAAATAAAAACTTCCCGTGTAATTGTCGAAAAGTTCGAAGGAATTTTCTTTTTTTTCTTCCCATCGTGCAAATATTACGTTCGTTTCTCACTGGCCGAAAGATACACACGAGAAACCTGAGAGGTCGAATTTAACACTTTGACGAATATGAGCCAGTGTGCTTCGAGCCTTGAGCGCGGAAGCTTCTCTCGTTCCCCGGACAGGAGAGGAAGAAATTTAAATAACGAAAAATTAAAAGACAAACACAAGATAAGAGGCGTTTGAGCCGAGCCGGAGTTTCGCGTATCCGGCCAAGTGGGAAAGAGAGCGAAGAGGGAAAGCTTCTTGCTCGTGGATCGTGGAAGAAAAAGTGGAGAAGAATAAAGACGGCGACGCTCACTCTTCTCGCTCCTCTTTACCGGAAGTTACTTTCGTGCTTTCCAGGCCGTACTCCCATAGATGGATGGTTAGAAGCCGGTAGCCACGGAGAAGCGAGGGTACTTCCGCAACCCCAAACAGACCGTGATGGTGGCCTTCGTGTGCGGAGGATAACGCGGGCCAACGGCGACGTCGAGCGAGGGAAAGAGAGAAAAGCCGTTCGGCGAGCGGACGGCGAGAGAGCCAAGTGGAATTTAAGGTTGAGAGAACGGGCGGCACGGGACACCTGAGAGAGGCCAAACTGGCACGGCGGTGCGGCGGAGTTTCGTGACCGTGTCTGGTAACCGTGCTAGCCCGTTCCTCGGGGGCAAGCCCGGGGGAGGGGGCGAAAAGCTAAGCTCCGAGAGTGCCAAGGCGAGAGGAGTTTGCTGGCGACGCTTCGGGGGACCCGTTTCCGAGGGAATTTCAGTGCGCACGCTTCGAGCGCGCCTCACCCCGTTTAGTCTCATAGTTTTGTCGCTCGGCACGGTCATTGAGGAAAATTGAACGATTCACTCCCGACACAGTGAAATCGGTTGGAAAGAAAAACAATCGACAACTGTTAAACATTGCGAAATAAATTATTTAAAAAAATATACATTTTCAAGCAGATGATTGAAACTGCGAATATTTGTTTGAATTGACTCGTTGCTGTCTGCCTTTTTTGTTTAAACAATGCGTTTATCTGACACTTGCCCGAGATGGATCGAATGCTCGAGTAAGAGTTTCGATTGAAAAAAATGTGGACTTCAAATTTTCTCCACGTCAGTTAATATATTTCCTATCCACGAATCTATTTGAACGAAAATACAATCGATTCGATGTTAATGCGATAGAATTTTACGCGTCGAAGTGAAAATGCCTTTATTCGAGCGTCGGCATTGTTCGATATATCTCTTTCCGCGTGCAGTTATTAATACGTAAATTAATGAGCCCCGGAGACATTACAATGCGTAACGACGTTGTACACGTATACGTATAGTTATCAAAATTAACGATACCGCGAGCTCGTTTGCCATTGTTCAAATCGAAACGCACGAACGTGAAATATCGCACATTGTCGAACATGAATGCGTGAAGTAACAACAAAAAAATGAAAATAAATAAATAAAAACCATGCGATGTATTCGCGTTATTATTGTCGATAAAGTTTGACAAACGTGTTAGAAAAAAAAAAACGCTAGCGCTAACCAATAGGCGAAAGAAAATGATATGTGAACGCGGTTTCGCGTTTGTTCCGAGCTCTCGGCGTTGGCAAGAAAGCTGCGACGGAGTTGCCATTCGCGGGCGAGGGTCGCGACAGTCAATGTGTAAACTCGGTACATCTCGAGTACATGCGCTCGAGATTATTTAGGGTCGACGAGCGAAAACGGCGATAGAAATCGAGCGACGGGGTGCAGGGGGGAGTTCGCTCGGCGCAGGAGTTTCGGAATAGCGGTGAAAGCGAAACGGAAACCTTCGTTCAAACTCCGGCATGCGTTAGCGACTGATTTACCGATACAATAAAAGCAGCGGCGGAGATCGAGAAGAAAATAATACGAGAGCGAATAATAGTACATTCGAGCGGCGCGGAGATAAATTATGAACTGATACGAGCAAAAACGAACGAGACAAAAAGGGAGACCGTTTCTCGAAGAGGCGTAAAAAAATGCCGAGCTCGCGATTGAACGAAGAAAAAAGCGAGTATTCGCAAAATTCGCTAATATATCGGAAAGACATTTTTCGCACTGGAGATTCTTGTATCGGAGCTTTTATTGTCTCCCGCGGAGAGAAGACGAGAGAAAAGAAACTGCACGATTTTACGAAAACTCCGCGAGAGAGGAAAGCGGCGAAGATTTCAACGGCACTTCGCTCCGTTATGTTTTTCACATGAACGAAGTGAGGACACATTTCGTTTATCCGCCGGCATCTTGCGCACACTTATTTTTTCAAGATTCCGCGTACTATCGCAAGAGGCTTTTAGCCATCCGGAAAGCGCTCGGACGGTTTATCGGCAACGAGTAGCTTGCCTCGCGGTGGCTTCTGGAAGAAAAGATAAAAGTGGGAGCGAAACGTTGACGTTGCCGCGCGCACCATCTAATGCGTCTAAGGGTAACAGACAATGGGTATCGATGTTTTCGCCGGGGTCTTCGCCGCACCCGGGAGACGAGGATCGATTCGACGCGTCGCGTGGGCCCCAAGCTCGGGCCTTACACCGGACCCAGTCCGGCCGTTCGCGAAGTTTGAGTTTTGTATTCTTTGAGTACTAAATATTAAATGTATTTCATGTATTATTATTATTATTATTATTATTATTATTATTATTATTATTAATAATTTTTTTTTTTTAACTAAACAAACCTTATTTTTTTTTATTAAAAAAAAACTTAACAAATTTTACGAATACTCGATTTTTAGGTTTTTTTGTTGATCTTCGCTGTCTCGATTTTTTTAAACTCCGTGATAACCATCGAACCCGCGCATACTCGATGTCTGTTTTGGAGTGCATCATAATTTATCGCATATCCGTGCCGCGCGGCCTTTGAAGTTAGTCAGAACATACTAGACAGGTTTACAAGCATGCCCCTTATCCGTTCAACCTTTATGCCGCGCCGAGCCCCATGTAAAGATACTTCACCGCGGATACTTGTCCCTTTTCACGAGAGGCCACTAGAATTCCGCTCGAAAAACGAGTATGTATTTATAACGCTTGTACGCCGCACAGCCCGTTGTATACCGTGTTACTTTCACACAGCTCATTCGATTATCTCGAACGAAATGTTTTCGCTTTCTCCGTGGCGCTGCCGCGGTTGAAACTTTAATCTGGTTATTATAACGGAGTGCTCGGAGCGCGTACAATGTAACATGTAATACGACACACGGCGACTCTCGATTGCGCACATACATTTCGTTCCTCTCAAAGCCAACTTGCTTAGGAAACTTTTTTGCGCCTTTTCTTTTTTTTACCGTCTCTCTCTTTTTTTTTTTTTTTTTTCTTTCTTCCTGTCCTTCATTATTTCGTGTTGCGAATTAGCATAAAACACGGTGGCGTGTCGCGAAGGTGGACAGTTATAAAAACCCTCGTCTCCCGCACGAGCCCTTCGCGCACGCACCGTCGCGACAACCGAAGCTATACATGCTTGTCGCGTGATTAGTTTATTATTCCCCGGCTCCCTCGGACTTATGATGTGCTTATAAATTTCAACGATTATCAGATCCGTCGCAACTTCAATGAGAAAAAGGAAAAATCGTCCAAAGCGAACTTTACACGAAACACGACTCACCTTGCTCGCAATTAAGGTATATTGCCGGTTAAAAAAAACCCACCAAGTCGAGAAATACATTTTTTTGCCGCGAAACAAATTTCCGATTTTTCTGCACTCCATTTTATAGCGCATTGTACTAAAAATCGTGTCTTAACTATTTGAAAAATTGTTTTTAATTGTCGAAAATAAAAAGAGAAAGTTATTCGACCAAGAAATTCGTCGCATCTCGAACGAAATAAAACAATGCCAGTGACCTTGAAGGAGGGAAGTATCTCGAGTCGAGATAAATCGATTCCGAGTCTCGACCGCTCGGGCGATAAGCGGCGAATGACCTTGAGCGATAAATTCAAGTTCTCCAGGGACTGTTGTCGAATCCCGAAGCAATTTAGACTCGCTCCTGCATCATGGCGTGCGTACTCGTTCAGACGAATTCGCGGTGAACCCGACACGAAATATATGGCACGGAGAGAGAAAAAAAAATGAAAAAAATATGTTAATTGGAACAATTGCTTAATTGGAAAAAAAAGCAATAAGTCGACGGGTAAAGGAAGGTATAACGGGCGAACACCGTGAGTTGGGTCGTGCTCCACGAATGAGAATCGAGAAAATAAAGCGCATAAAAAAAAACACCGAACCGTCGACCCTTGTTTACTTTTTCTTGCGCCGCATCGAGTTATTATCGTACCTGCGGAGTCATTAGGTTTGGGTGTTAATTAAAAAAATTTCAAAATATCATTTCACCGATCAGACGAACGTACGTACGGACTTGTCGACGAAGCTGTGCGAGCGGCGTGGCTTAGCTTTGGACAAACCGAAGCGAAAACACCACGCCGCGATGAACTCTCGAGAGCGAAGTGGCTTTCGATAGACCCCTCGCCCACGATGCTTGTACTCGCGGAATCAACGGATCCATGTAACGAGCGCGTCCGCGTTACATCGTCGCGAGAGAAGATGCTCCGATTTCGCGTTCGGAGAAAAAATCAATATGTTGCAAATTATGTGACTTTTATACGAGTAACTTTTCGAAATTGAAATTAATTTTTTTTTTTGTTTTTCGAAATTTGATCATTTTTTTGCGGCGTCAATGAAAACTAAGTTTTTTTCAATTTACCGACTTACACTTATTTTTTCAATATTTCCGAAGCTATTTTAAAGAATTACAATTTGTGGATAAATTTTCACGGTCATCAGCGAACGCCGTTGGATAATGGACGAAACGTCCATTATACGACGGATCAATGTTCGTATCAATGACGGAAATACTGCGGCAACCCTTCGACGCCCGAGAATTTTACGATCAGGGTACAATGTGGTAGTAAATTTTTCAAAAGTGGCCATAATATGTGAATTCCGATATCGAGAAGCTTCGCCGTCGCGCGTGCTCACGACGCGTTGCGTAGCGTCTGGTGAAAAGTGAAAAGTCGGGATAAACCCCGCAAAACCCGTTACCGTAAATCCTGTGTGTCGCCTCGTCCGCACTTGGCTTCTTACTCTTTGCTTCTTCTTTTTTTTACAATTTCTTCCATTTTCCTCTGGGATCGAGAAAAAAATTCTCTCGCAACCATCGCTCTATTAATTCTCTTCCATCCTACCGTGCTATATGAATTTTTCCGTATCTCGTTACGGCGAAACGTTGCCTTCATCCTCTTCACGAACAATCGAGAGAACCTCCACGAATCGCAGATCACGAATTTAAGAAAAAAAAGCCCGACTTCGATTCTCAATGACATTCTTTCTAATCGTTATTCTTTCATGCCCTCCGTTCCTCCGATACGAGTTGCGCAATTTTTTTGCCATTTCACAAAAAAAAATAGTTCAAGACTCTCGTTGTGGAGTAGAGCAAATATCTCGCCGACGACGATGTCGTTTTCGAAAAAAAAAAAAAAAAAAAATTCCGTACTCTTGCAAGGCATCGAACCTCATAGAGTGGCCCTCGATTCTCCGTGCTTTCAGTCCTCGCCGTAAAGAACGAGCGTCGACCCAACGGCGCTATGTGTCGCGGGAGGAAAAAAAGCGGTCTCGAAGTGGGGAAGGAAAGAAAAAAAAAAAAAAAAAAAAAAAAAAAAAACAGGAGGACAGGGGAAGCGAAAGAACAGCATAGAGGACTATCGGGCCGTCTCGCGACGGTGGTAATTTGATTTTTACTACTTGGAATAAAGAGAACCAGCAGCAAGAGCTCGAGGGCTACGCGAGGGCGAGGGTTTCTTTCCCTCGGCAAGCCCTTACATCAGATATGCTACGAGAGATGCGATTTTATTGAGAGCGGCGAGAAGCCATCCCCCCCGCCGATATTCCTCGGAGTCTCTCGGCCCCACGGCGCGGTGTCCATTTCAAAGTATTCGCAATCTCCGAGAGCGAATAATGCGATCCACTACACATACACGAGAGGGTCTTCGCTTTCGTCACGTCGACAATATGCTGCGTATAAAATCTTCTATATTTCTCTCGCCTCCGGATCGCTTACACTGACGACTCTCTGATTCTCCCCTCGCACACTCGAAACTCAAGTGCTCCGACATTATTAGGGACTCTCTTTTATTGCACGCGTGCTCCTCGCGTGGCTCAAGGCTGGAAGGTTGAAAAACGAAAAAAAAATATCCACTGTTGTAGCAATCGTTGAATTATATATACGCATTCCCGTTATGGTTTGGGTTTGAAGAATTCAACTAGCCCTTATGTGACGTGTTTTATAAAACATTGGAATTTGATATCGTTTTCCAGGAGATTCGATAAAAAAAATTAATTGGGCGTCAAGTGCTTGCAACAGATGCCAAGTCGGATTCGGAGAGAATGTCGAGTGCTTGCGAGCGGAATTGAAATCCCTTAGCCCTTTGTTGACTCTTTGCGCTTACTGGGTACAGTAGAACCTCGATTATCCGAACCAATTGGGACCGAGACTAGTTCGGATAATCAAAAGTTCGGATAATCAAGACGTGGTTTTTTTTATTTGGGGACGGGATCAGAAACAACATCTTTTCAGATAAAAACAATAGATATATATTAAAATTCGACATATATATTAACGTTCAATATACTTTAAAGATCTGAAGAAATTCGAATGTATTGAATGCACAAAAATAGATTAAAATTGCGCGAGTAATCTCCACAAGCGGACTGACTAGCGCTCGAAGAAATAAAGAAGAAGAAAAAAAATTTCAACACGCGCGGTTCTCGCAAAGATACATTGTTGCTCACGGCGGTAACAGCGAGCAACAATGTATCTTTGGCGCCAACGTTCGGATAATTGAGCGTTCGGATAAACAAAGTCACCGTTCGGATAATTGAGGGTTCGGATGATCGAGGTTCGGATAATCGAGGTTCTACTGTATAACTGACTGATTCTTCCTATCGAGACAAATATGACGACAGCCCGGTTGGATCATCGATGCATCTAAAAATCAGCTTTCGCTTTGATTTCTCCATGCAACACGTTGCATCCTCAAAAACAAGAACCTTGACCCGAATAATAAATTGTAACCAGTGTTCAACGTCGTTCACCGCAATGACATCCTGCAAAAAGCCCGATTCCGGCAAGTTAACCGATTCTCCCTAAAGCTGCAGTTTTCACAAAGTTTTCCGGCCCTCCGTATCGCCGCAAAAACGTATTCCCTCTTATTAATAGGTGACGAGATTCCGTAACCACGTTTGAGCATAGCGACGCTACTTTGCGTTTCGGAACCCCCAAACGAATCCTCGTATGAACTTGTTTGTCGAACTGTCGAGAGCACAGGATCCCGGAGGAGCCTCTCGAGATATTTCGTTTTCGCCCTCGTCGCCGAAAAAAACAGTGCAACGTCATAGCCTTTCCCGTGGAGACAGAAACGCGATAACCGCATTCGCGTTCTGGTATTCGGTGTCAGTGCGCTTGTACAACTTTATCGAATGTTTCGACGTGTATGTACGAAATATCGTTTTTCGCAGATATTTCTTCTCGGCTTCCAACCTCCCTTTTCTGTATCTTTCTTCGTCCTTCCGGTCCTTTCGGATCGCGCTCGATAACGTTGTCCCGTTCGCTGTCCATTAGGGACGGCAGTCGATCCGCGCGACACTTTTATCTCGCTCTCCACCCTTTCATTCAACATTCACCTGCGCACTCTCGGTCTGTCCACCTCTCTCTAGAAATAAATATGTCGAACACGTTTGTGTTGAAAGTTGAAAATGATAATGTTAAAAAGAATTTATGTCGCATGAAACAATGTTGGAATAAGAAATGTCGACGCCGCGCGTTGGTTTCGCGAAGGTTCGCATTCACGTGTGATATTTGGACGCGATAGCGCCTTAGCAGGTTCCGATAGGGCATCGGACAGCCGTCAATTTCCTCTCGGCAACGGAGCGTTGTATTATATTTACAGTGAACACTTTGTCAGGAAAATTTTTCAAAGAATATGAGGGCATTTTTTTTTCGGACCGTTTTAGCGGCAACCCGGTGTACACATACCGCAAGCTTTATGTACAACGCGCTGCACTCAACGCTCGCTCGTTCCATCGCGCACCAGCGTCGTTCCGGACGCGTTCCCGACCAAGGACTCTCCTCGTATCGGTCCCTCTATGTGGGTATTATTATATACTCCGTACCATTTACATTATAACCTCCCCGCTCGGGAATACCGCTCGGGGATATACCAGACACCGGCTACGATGAAAATTTCACGCGCGCGAGACGAGGACAGAGGTAAATGGGAAAACAGCGCGAGGGCTGCAATTTCCCGACTTCACAGACAACGAGGGAAGTGTACGCCGGCGATGCGAGGCGAAGACAAGGACGAAACTGTGTTAGCCACTTCTCACTCACTCGCCGGGGGTTTCCGTTACTCCTGCCCGCTTGACATGAGATCTTTCCCGATGCACCCCCCCTCGCCCCCTGAGCTTGCCCCACCCATCCCCCCCAAAGACCTTCCGTAACCGGGGCTTTCCGCAGACTTGTTTCATATATGCATGGGACACTCCGACTCAGGTTTTACAATGCGGAAAGGACGGTCGTTTGGGGTCGTTCTTGCGGTGTTGTCGAAACAGGCGACTTACGTTTCAAAAGCTCTTTCCACATGGGTCGAAATGAAAACCGAGTCCTCCCCAGCAACCCCCGTAATAGAAAACAAAAAATAAAAAAAAAATAAAAATTATAAAATATATCACATAATAATATATAAAATAATATATATCTCTCTATATATATAAAAAGATTACGCCGCTGTCGCCGCCACCGCCGCCGCCGCCGCCGCCGCCGCCGCCGCCGTGTACAAGAATCGAGGCCCCTCCCCTCCCCTCCCCTCCCCTCTCCATTGGAGGGGCCCAAGCGAAAATATTCTAAGTCCCTAAGGATGCTTCGGCATGAAATATTCTAAGTCCCTAAGGGGGCCTCGGGCCGAAATATTCTAAGTCCCTATTATATATTATTTATCATATATTAAAGACTTAAAATATTTTCTCAGAGGGAGGGGGAGGGGGGGGGGAGGGATAAGCAGAAATGTTCTAATATCTCAATTTTTGTACACGGCGGTGGTGGTGAGATATCTATATCACCTATAAATATATATATTCGAAAAAATATTCTAAAGGGGCTTAGGCTTTAGGGACTTAGAATATCTCTGGCCAAGGCCCCTCTAAAGACTTAGAATATTTTCCCGGCGGTTGGGAGGGGGGGGGGGGGGGGGGGGGGGGGGGGGGGGGCAAGCAGAAATGTTCTAATTTCTCAATTTTTGTACACGGCGGCGGTGGTGAGATATCTATATCACATAGAGAGATATTTCAGTCGATTTCAACCCATAGTCGCGAGCGCGCGTAGCGCGCGAGCCCGCAGGTCCGCTAGTATATATATAACATTTATATATTTTATTTTATAAAATAAAATATGTGAATATTTTATTATGCTATAAACATAAAGTAATAAAAATATGATCAATCGTCGCTCGGAAAAAATTGCGTATGTTACTCAGAATGGAGTGCATTTTTTACTGGTGTGAAGCTTTTTGAAAACATTTTTTTTTTTCGAAACAAATTCGGAAAAACCGAACATCCGAATTATTGCCTATTTTTTCTTGATTCATCAATTAGTTAATTTTTATGACGATAACTGAAGTCGCTTGGACTGTGAATTAATAGAAATTTCATTCGTTGTTTCGCAATTTATAACCTAATAACACCGCAAGTATTATCAGAATTATGTGATCGACCGATAAAATAAGTGATTTCGGAAAATAATACGAATTTGAGCCAGAATCGCCCGTACACAAATGCCAGCAATATGATCAGTAGCGTGTTGGATGCAGGCCATGTATTTCACGTGGGTACACATACTTTGTATAGCCTTACCTTTTAACGGCGCAATTCGCCTTTGTGAGCTCTACTCACGTTCCTCGCGCGAACCCAACACCCCGGCTTCGCGTTACAAAAGTTCGTATGGATGGTTATTACATTATATACTACGTTGTGCTTACAATGTACCTTTGACATTGCCTGATCATTACAAACGCCTCTGGCATTCTCTCGCGTCAATCACTCCCTTTCTCGCACGGCGCAAAAAAGAAGCGTGAAGAAACAAAAAAAAAAAAAAAACGCAGCCAAATAAATTTTTTAAAAATACAAAGAAGCTGCAAACAAGCTGATGAAAATATTGCTCAATTTTCAGCCGGCTATTGTAACTGATAAGAAAAGGAAAGCGTTCGTGAATCGCCTCGCCCTATACACGGCAATATAAACAAAAAAAAAAAAAAAAAACGAAAAAAGAAATGAGTCGGATCGGTGGGGTCAGTTTAATGAAAAATTTCCGTAGCGATGTCGGTTCGAGGAATGAAATGAAATGCCAGGCGTGCGCAGCGTACATCAAAATCTTTCGTTCCTCGTTTCATTCGTAATGGGCGGCAGCGAGGGGAGGGGGCACGAACGACAGGGAATATAAGGGGGCTCTTTAAAATGGCTCGAACCACCGTTTTTATCGAGACTGCGGACTATTCCACGGATCACCCTTCTCTTAATTAATCTCACGCGTTAGAGGCTGGCGAGGGTAGACGAGAGCGAGGAGCGCGGAGATCGACGGAGAGAGGCGGGACTGGTTTCGCAAGGGTATGGGCGAGAGGGGTTGAAAATCTCTAGTGGCGTTCACCTGCTTCTCTCGCTCTCCCGCGTTTCCACTCCTCGACTCTCGACAACCATGTCCTTTCGACCTTCGGTGGAAAACACTGATTATTCTCACCGTCGACTGACATTTCGCAATTTTCCCTCACCGGCGCGTTGCGTGTACGTGCACAGAGGGAACTGGCGCGCACAAACGCGCCTCATGGAAATTGTGAAAGTAAGAGGCGGCAGATTGAAGAAAAAGAAAGAAATCAAACGACGAGGTGGCGCGCGCGAGCGAGACAACGCCGCGAAATTCTCTCGGAGTTACGATTATATTTATCTCGTTTTTTCTTCTCGACAAACAGCTTATTGCTGACAACGTTCTGTGGTTGTCGACGCTTTTCATTCGCGAGAAAACAAAAAAAAAAAAAAAAAACGAAAAATACACACGCCCTTGGCTCATTTGAAAAATGCGATAAAGGAAGACAGGAGGAAAAAATTAAAATGTGAGCTGCGAAGCATAGGCTTGGACAAAAAATGAAATCCGTCGTAGCACCGGGCATGTGTTAGTTGCCACAATAAATAACAATAAATACATTAATTAATTATATAATAAAAATAAATAAATAAATAAATAAATAAATAAATAAATAAATAAATAAATAAATAAATAAATAAATAAATAAATAAATAAATAAATAAATAATTAAATAAATAAATAAATAAATAAATAAATAATAATAATACATTATTTATGAATAATAATAATCCCTAAATCGTATAAGGATTTCTACATACAAATGGGTCCAGTTTCCAGTCCTTCTGTTCGAGCTTTTAAATGTCCGCACGACGAAAAAAAATAAAATAATCTACTCTCCGCCGACTCGGCACGGTTAGCAGGCCGGGTAGTATATATTTTATGTATTCTCTTGAATATTCGGCTCACGAGCGAGCCATGTCTCATGCGCCGAACAGCATCTATCTAGCAGGTATACCGGAATGACGCGGATATCCCATGGCTATCGGAGGTTATTCTTCCCGGTGGTGGTGGATTTCACGCGCGTTATCGCCCTCGTATACAGCGCGCAGTGTAATTCTGCGAGACGGTTCGTCATACCGCGAGCCCACCCCGCAGACGGCATCGTACCCTTATTATTGCCGAACCACCTACGCCTCTCGTCGTCCCGCACGTGATCCTGCAACATATAAAGCCCGCTCTTCCCGTCGAGAATAATATATACGATGGACGTTATATTGAACGGCGCTGCAGAGTCTGGCATTTCGTGGATCTTGCGAATGGGAATCCAAATTAGATATAAGAACGATCAAAATTTCCGATGGGCCTTTCATTGCGGTTGATTTATTGGACAACGGGCTTTATTAATCCTCGAAAAGCGCACGTATTCTTTTTCACCCCTCCGCTCGTCGAGGTATCATTCGAACCGGAATGATTCCGCGACGGTTTCTTTTTAGCGAGCTGGTCAGACCTAAAAGGCCACACATCCACTTGGAGAGATGGGAAATTATTTTTTTTTTTCTACTTTCTGAATGTTTCGATTTTCAAGATTTTTCGCTGACAAATTTTCATTAATAATCTACAAAATTGATATAGTTATGACTTATTAGAATGTGTTGAAAAAAGTGATTCCATATTTACACTAAATACGCCGGAACATATTTAGAGTCGCGATTCTTTTGTAATTATGAAAGGGTTATTATTTATTCGAAGATGATTGAAATCCTCAATGGCATCATATTGTTATCAACTTTAATAACTATCATTAACTGAAGACTTTAAATACATTATACCTTCAAATAGCTGAATAAAAAAAACGACTATATTACTTTTGATCGGATACAAGAAAAAAATGTAAAATAATCGCATTGAATATTCCGCAATCTAGTTGACGGAAGGACAAAGGGCGAAAGGGCCAAACCCGAGTCTTTCATCCTTTCTGAAAACCTCTCCGCTATCTCCGACGCTTCCCATCCCAATGTATTCTTCTTCCGTCGCGAGAACTCCGTCCCGTAAAACTCATAATTGGACTCTCACTCTCTGTTTGCCCTTACATTATTTTTCCTCCTCCCTTCTCCTCCTTTCGCCATTCTCTCCGTCGTCCAAGACTGCCGGGACGACTCGGAAGAAAAAAAAGAAAGGCGAAACAAATAAAACAAAATTCAGCGTCCCTCCCGCTGTCTCGTTCGACGAATGAAGCGCAAGATCTTTACCTTCTTTCTTTCGTTTCATTTTTCTCATCGCAGTGTTCTTCTCAAGATAAAATGGAAATCTTTCCGTCCACAGATCAGCCACGATTTCAACATTGAAGTCTCGCCGCGACAACGCGGCAGGCAATGCTTAAATGCAATAAAAAAAAATACGCGTTCGGAAAAATGACCAATTTTTATATTTAAAACATTATACTCAGTCATTATATTCACCAGATGTGAAAACTGTATATACCGTCGAGCAAATTGCCGCAGAATGTAATATAGCCGAGTTTCCGCGGCTACGACGGTGGGAAGAAGCGCGCGTGTCATCGGGGAATAGGGGAGAGCGGGGCAAAATGGTATTCACGCGCAATGGGACCAGGGCAGAATGGTATTAGGGCAAAATGGGACAGCAAAAAAATCTACTTCGATGGGACTGTCTCTTGTTCCATTTTGCTCTAATTCTATCATACGGGGGACTTTATTTGACCATTTCGTACTATTTTACCTCGGTATGCCATTTTGCCCCGCTCTCCCCTATATCGGAGCTTCCACGTATCGGCGAATATTCAACTTTTGTCTCGTCCGTTGGGAGATAACCGCGGAATTTCGCCGATCCGATCTCTCGTTTCACCCACACGCGGCTGCTCGTGTCTGGGCGAAATTATTGTTTGCACAGACACAGCGTCTATTTACTGCCGTTGCGTCGCGGAGATCGGGCACGAGAGCAAATTCATAAATGCGAATCTCGTTCGTCGAACACAAAAAGGCGCCGCAATCGTTGCGACCTCGGTCGACGCAGATACGCGACGTGGCACGTGAGTTTGCATATGTGTACCGCGATTTCTCTCGTCCGTATCTCGGCTCTGTTTCGAAGGGGGTGGGCTCTTGAATGATGCCTCTGTCTCGGGCGCTTTACGATACAATCCCGACAACAACCCTCCGCGTACGTGTAACTCGCTCGTACGTTCCGCATTCTCATTTTCGCGTGTACGAGGCCAAGCTCCTCGACTTCTCTTTCTCTCAAACGATGCTCCTGACTATTCGAGGCAGCTACTGAGCCCCTCTGATTAATCTATTTCATTACCGAGCGAGGCGAACTTCCGGCACAACTGCGGCGAAATCCCCGGCGACCTTTTTGCTATTAGCATCGAGAACTTCTGCCGCACGTACACACGACCTCTATTACATTATGCCCTTTAAATTAGAATGTATACGTTGTCATTTACGAAGCGTATTTTTCATAATTTAAAAAACACGAGCGACGATAAGGATACATTTTACCTGAGGAATATAGGGGAAAGCGGCGCAAAATGGGACGGCGAAAAAAATCCGATGGGACTTTCTTTTGTCCCATTTTGACCTGATTCTATCATACAGGGGACTGAATTTTAGCATTTCCTACCATTCTGCCCCGGTATGCCGTTTTGCCCCGCTCTCTTCTAACGAAGGAAGAAGAACAAATTTGAAACCCAAAGCGATTCTCGTGACATAACGTCAGAAGCGTCGCTTGGTAGGATTTTTTCTTATAAACAACGATAGCTCCTACATTCCCATTTCTCACCCAAATTCTTTACGGGGTAAAAAACAAAATTTGTACAATATTTTCAACACGTTCGAAAACTTGAATGCAAAAACCTAAAATCGGTCGCAAAAGCATCGTCGATGAGTTGATCTCCAAAAAGAACAGCTCACTAAAAGCAGCGATGAGAGGCTTTATGGGATGCTAATTCCAGCAGGGTTTCAACAAATTCCAAAAAAAATATGCGCAAAGACTCATCGTCCGGTAATATCGACTTTATTTTCCGGAAATAAGAAGCGAGCAGAGCGTACCATCCGAGAGGACACTCGCGAGTCTCGCGTAGCCAATTTCTCGAGTGCTGTTTGCTTCAATACCGGCGAGAATCGAGTTAACGAAAGGCCGGTCGAGATCTCTCATAGTTGTTAACTAACGCGAGTCGCTCCGTCGTTTCCTCGGCGGACGAAACGACGGGACGATAGCCGTTATCCGGTGTCTCTTGTTCTCGCGAACATTCCGGGCGCAAACTAACACAACGGTCAGTATGTTGAATAATACTCTCCGCACGTTTCGCCCGGTCGTCCTTCCGGTCGCAGTTCTCCGGCGTTGCTCCGCCATTCGTGCCCGTTTCGCTTGCACCGGGTTACACGTTATATTCGGGTAGATAGAGACGGCCACCCGAGGGAGGATTACGATGTCGATGATGCGGAAGAACTCTTGTACCTCTCCTGTACCGACGTGGCCTCGTCTACCCTTGTGTCTTGTACAATCTCAAAACTCCGTGTACCGCGCACACTGTATATACAATTTGCCACATGCACAAAGTGCTCGGGGTACCGCGCTCGGGGAACGCGGCGCCGCAACTTCGTCAACAAACCGTCCGGGGTTAACCAAACTTCGGTTAATCGATTTATCCAATTATCCTGCCCGCAACCTTTTGGCTCTCCCATTCAAGGACACATTTTCTTTGATGCCTCGTCGGCGTTTGATCGAATGATGGTATGGAAAAAATGGTTCTCGAAATTGTGAACCATTAGGAATGATTGAAAAATTGAAGCTTACGAAAAATGGGCACATTGAAACGAAACTAAGGTAAAAAATCGAGGCAATGCTCGAAACCAAACACTGCAATTTTCTCGCGTCCATTCGCCGAAGCACTGAGTTCCTTTTTTTTTTTAATTAACCCTTCACCGTAGCTCTGGGCACGGGTATTCACAAGCGGCGGAACATTCAAAGGGAAGGAAACCGCTTCGGAAATTGCACACTTGCGCGAGCAGGTATTGACGATAGGCCGCCTGATCCGTGCGGTCCGATCTTTTCTCAAGTTACAAGCTTACAACTTCATAATTAACTACCGCTATTATTTATAATGCTAGATTATTTTATTAGATTTGATATATATACATTATTTCATAGAACTAAATTCAGACTTCAATAAGTTGAAAAAACAGTTTCATCAGCCCGTCAAAATCGAAATAAATTTATTGTCGCAAAGTTCAAGTTCACGATCGATCGCTATTTGCGTCTTGTGATGAGCAACGAGCTTACTCTCACGTAACTAATATCGACGGCGATCGATCGACGATTCGACTCGACGAGGCTCATTTGGTCGACTATAAACACCGTCACTTTGGAGAACGACGCGGAGCTCGAAACGAGGCTCCTTCATCCACGATGTTCGATGGAGTTTGGTCGATCATCCGTGGTTTTCGACCACGATGTACCCAACGTGGCCGCTCCGATCCACGGTCAGGGAGTATTTACATACGCTTGTACGCGGTACACGCCGAGATGTGCCGCGTTAAAACACGGTAGAACGAATTCACCACGCACGAGAGAGGGCTCGCGTTTCTCTCGGTCGCGCCGACGGGAGGATCGGCCCCGACGTTTGTGGATGTGTACCGATGCTCGCGACACAACTGCCGTCGCCGTTTGCTCGGTTATACTCCGTACATCGTAACCGAAGCGTGCAGTCGGCCGAGGGGGCGCGCGGGTATAGCGCGTTTCAATCGCGCGTAATAATGCCACGGGGGATTAATGGGACGCCGGCGAATAGTCGGCATTTATGGTCAATCGCTATCGCGCGGACGAAACGCTCGTCCAGTTCACGCCCTCCGTGCCCAAACCATCCCCTTCCAGTGCTCCCGCATGGCCACCCGGCTTTCCCGGGTTCTCCTATTAATCTAGGAATAATTGGCCGACCGCACGAACGACGACTCGACCGGCCGTATACGTATATTTTCACGTTCGCCGACGCGAGAGACTGCGAAGCACCGCGTTTCGCACCGATCGAGATCTCGCAACGAATCCTCGATATTGGACTGCGATCATTGACGCACAAATTTGGCCGATTCGATACCGGTTGTCCGGTTGTTCGATACCGGGTCTATGAAAAAAAATACGAAAAATTTTGCAAATTACATTTTTCTATTTGCTTTGTCGCCGACGGTTTATTGCGTTTCGGAATTTTGGAGTAAGAACCGAAACAGGCCCGAGACAAGTCACACGTTTCTCATCCAAGAGCCGCGATAAGAGGAATGTCGAAGAAATTTTTCATATACACATATTTTTTTCGCTGCCACCGTCTCTCGATCTTCCGATGGATGAGGCCTCGTCACGCTTCCGTCTCGTTGATCACCCGGATTTCCTCGAGCGAGCGAGAGGGTCCGGCTCTCACCTGACGCTCGCTCGTCGTGCGTTGAACGAAGAAGCGCGTTAGCATGAAAAATACGACGGATGAGAGATTTCGAAAACGGAAAGCACCCCCGTTTCTTGGACGGCTCGCGGAGGCGTTCGCGGGACTTTCCACTCATGCAAGGCGCTTTTTGCTTTATTCGGGTCACGAAACTTCCTCAAAGCCCCTTCCCGGCGAAAATCCCACCTGGCGACCTACCGACGTCGACACTCGTTAGGGTTATCGATTCGCCGAGAGACTCGCGCGGGCTCGCCCTCTCTCATTTCTTTCCTCTCGTCCGTGCCCCCGCGCTCCGGCTTTCAGCTTTACATCTCGCATCTCATTTTCATCTCTCCTCATCTCGCATCGCCTCGCTTGCTCTGAATACGAGATTCGCCCGAGCGCGTTTCTCGGCTCTCCGTAGGTCGCACGCCGAGGCACGACAAAGCTGACCACGCGGATGGGAGAAAAAAATCTCGCGACTCGACTTCCGGGGGACGTTTCGAATAGAGCGCCGAGCGGCTTTTCTCTCTTTCTATCCTTCGCGATGGAAAAGAGACGACCAGTGACACTCTTCCGATTTCCTGTGATGACGACATTAAATCTTGCAAATCTTGCAAGAAATCAAGAATGCAAGAATCTTGCATTAAATCTTTAATCTGAGAGCATTGGTAACATACCAATGCTCTCAGAAGGTTAAAAAAATTCCACACGTACCCGAGACTCTTCAAGATCGTTGCAACGGCTCGGAACAGATGCAGTTCGAGGCGGAACAGGCAGACGGACGTGTGTGGTATCGGATACAAAGCTCGAAGCACCCGGAAGTACGGGATAGTATTTCGCACGATCGGCTCCTCGCTCTTCTCTCAATCCCGCCTGGTTTCTCTCGCGCCCTCCCGTCGTCCCTATCTCTCGCCAGCCAAGACGACGAAGACGTGAGCCAGACTCGTTTCCAACAAGCTCCACAACTTTTAATTGGACGACTATACGAGCCTTTCGTTCTCTTCTTCGCTCTCTCATCGTCCACGCTCGATTCGTTTTCCTCCTCGTCCCCGTCGGCGCGTTCATCTTCGACTAAACCTCCGCCGTGTACCGGAGACCTTGCATTCTAGCGCGCATTCGCCCTCTGCCTCTCGCGCTTCCTCTCCGTTCCTCGCGCTTCCGCGGTCTTCGGTATTAATCACGTAGGATTAATTTATTGAAGTGAACTCGAGGAAGCTATCGGGCTGTCGCAGTGCCAGACACGGTTGTTGCGGCTCGCCAGAGCTTTTACCCTTGTGGACTATCTCGCCGTATCCTTCCTCTCGCGCTCTCCTATCGCCGACCTCGAACTCTTGATTTGATTCTCCATCGCGATACTCAACCGTATACCGTTTGTTTGCTTCTCTTTTGATCTCGTCGCTCACGGCATCTCCGCGAAAAACGCGACGGTGGGATCGTCGGTAGTGAAGATATAAAAGTAAATCCTATGTAAAAAAAAAAAAAAAAAAAAACTAAACCGATGAAAGATGAATAATTTTTCATAGCCAGTCGAAAACCGAAGCATTCACATTTTTTCCCGGCCGCGGTGGTTCGAACGAAATGTCTACCGGAAAAACGTGGATTTCAGAATTTTTTGCTCGCCGTGCACTTTGGCGAACGCGCGAATACTTGTTTATCGATGGAAAACCGCTTTTCGACGGAATTGGAGCGATAACGCGTGGTGCCCGCCGGATTTTTGCACCCCGATGGCACAGTGTGGTAAACTGTCGAAAAAAACCGGAAAAAAAAAACGACCGAATTGCAGCTACACTTGTACGGTTGCCGCATGCACTTGAGGCTCGCGGCGGTAAAAGCGATGTCGGGAAATAGCGAGGCGAAAGAAATCTAACGCTGCGGAATTTCTGAACGTTCGCGCCGCTTCTCAAGCCTACGGCGAGTCCAGAAGTCGCTCGCATAATCGCGCCGCCAGCGCGACGGGAACTTGTAATTAAAAAAACATAATTGCTGAAAAAAAAAAAAAAAAGAGAGAAAAAAAAAGGAAACGTTTACGCAACTCTTTCCACGCCTCGATTAACATAATGAATCGCCAACGAATGTAT
The DNA here is from genome assembly GCA_963924025.1 of Ischnus inquisitorius. Classification (NCBI taxonomy): domain Eukaryota; kingdom Metazoa; phylum Arthropoda; class Insecta; order Hymenoptera; family Ichneumonidae; genus Ischnus; species Ischnus inquisitorius. The sequence continues at coordinate 4,993,353 of OZ001251.1, read as the reverse complement.
ATCGCATTGCATTTCAATGGGATCATTAATTTTTATTTTTTTCATATTTATAAAAAAATGTTGCATTGTACTTCTCGGATGTGAGTCTAAGTTAAAGTAACGTAAGGGCACGAAGGGCTGGGTGAAAATCAAGATTTTCTAGCTCGGTCGATCGGTCGAGTTCCATTCTGACCCGTATGCCGTTTTGCCCCGCTCTCTCCTGCCTCCGTGACCCCATCGTCGCTTGCTTCAAGGAATGTGGGTTTTCGAAAAGTTTTAAGCCACGAATTTTTTTTTTATATATCTCGCGAAACGGCGTTTATTTTGTTGTGTCTTCAATTTTATCTAACTTGCCTCATCGAGCTTACACACGGCTTTTATCGTCCATCGTCTTATCTAAACGTCCATTATTTCCATGAAGATCTCGGATTAGCCCTTGGAGAGGCGCCGCTTTCTCTCTCGAGTTCCATCCCTACACAATTTTGTTCCCTTTTTGCTTTCCGCTTCGATAGAAGAATTTCTACCGAGATTTCATTCTCTTCCGGAGTTCAAGAATCTTCTCTTCCTCTCCTTCGCTTCTTTTGTATAAGATCGTTCGGGCCTGATGCGAATGGGGCTGTGCCCGGTAGCAAAGCCCCGCTCGTTTTCCTTTCCCAAACGAGTAATGAAATTGCGGCGGGTGAATCAAGACCGCGGCCTCTCCCCGCGCGAGTCGAAGAGGAGAAGATTTTCCTTTGGGGGAGTCGACCAGCGCTAACCATTACCGTTCCCGCTCGGTACTACGTACTGTAACTTTCTTATACCGGCTGGGAAATTCGCTTCGTTCCTCGCGGCCCGATCCCTCAATGCTTTTTCGCTCTCCGAGCATCGCGGACCTGGACTCTCGTAATTCTCGTCTAATTGTAGAATTATTCGAGCACCGATTTCCGCTCGCCGGCTCGTCTCCTCGTTATGGCTCGGTCGATTAACAATGTCGTTTGCCGTATTTCGCGTCCTGTATGACTCCATCAAGCTTCGCAACACCGCTCTGGCTCCAGGAGACTTTTCAGGCGGTCAATTCACCGTAGAAAATGTTTCTCCCTTCCATTTCTCAGACAAAAGGGATTCATTGAAAAATCCCTTTCGTATCATTTATGAGAATAATTTTTTTGAATTTGAACTAAAACCAAACTCGAATTCCGTACTGAAGTGCAGATGGAGACTTTTCATGCGCCGTGGAAAATGTTCTTGTTCTCCCGAAGCCCTTTTGGCGAGGGACTCGTTTTAAATTCCATCACCCACCGATCCCCCGCCGAAAGGGACTCTCGGATAGTACCAGATATTGCGTAATGAATTCCAATTAAATTAACCGAGCATGAGCGGGGAACGGGGAGAAGCGTAGGCGAAACTCAAGAAGCCCAGCGAGCGTTCGCTGCGGACCATTAGGACAGAGAGAAGGAAAATTATTGAGCAAGAGGTGGCGCAAGGATGGAGAGAGAGCGAAATGCGAGAGACAGCGAGCATCAGTCGTCCATCGCGTTGGAAAATTGAGAGAGCGTAAGATAGAGAGTCTGCAATTCGAAATCGATTTCCTTGAACTTGGGATACACTCGAGACCGTACGATCGTTGGAAGAGAAGCACCGGATTCGAGAGAACGGGAGAAGAAGCGAGAGAAAAAGAGCTACGACGTGGCCGGAACGAATGGGGAGGCGAATAAAAAAAAACGAAGAAGAAGAGAAGAAAATAACGTGGCTCGGAAGAGAAGGAGTGCCTACTCATCGAGAGTGTATATCGCACGCTCGGCTTAACTATCCCGCCGTAATTTTATTTCCAACCTCCCCAATCGACGGGCCCTCCGGTTACCGCTTTGCTCCTGTCCGGCTCTCGGGCTCTCTCTCTCGTAGAATCACTATCTGTATTTTCACTCCTGCCGCCTTTTCTCGATCGATACAATCTTCGATTGGGCCACTGGAGCCACTGAAAGACGTGGGCAACGTAGTGCGCCAGTGAGACGGAGATCTCTTTCCGGTAATCTCGCGGCTGTTGCGGCTGAAATCGACTATATCTCAAAACTGGACCGCAAGACTACAGATTTGAATCGAAAAACTGAAATTACGAAGATGAAAAAAAAAATTACAAATGAATTTTGACTGAAATGGATTTTGAATTTTGTGAAAATAATTTTTTCAAAGAGTGTCACATGTTTTGTTTCCAAACCCAGTGTCGCTGCAATTATTTCAACTCTATTTACCGAACCTCTCCATTCGATACCATACGAGATACAGTCGCAGTATCTTGTCGACCAAATTTCCATTCCGAAATGATAAAAAAAAGGACTTTACGTTTAATAATCGGCATTTTTATGGTACACGCGGCCCATTTCGAGGCGCGCGATCAGCGCGGCAGCGCAGAATTTGTCCCCGAGCTTTTTTCCTTTTTTTTTTTTCTTTTTTTAACGAGAGAAAAAAAGTTGACGATGCGCACCTACATGTGCGTGAGCGGAGACACGCAGGTGGCGAGGGCAATGGGTACCCCATTCGCAGCGCTCGGATGCTCTTTATGTTTTTAATTTCGAATGCCTCGACACTCGAGGGGGTCCATTCGACCGTTCGTTCTCCGACGCTGGCGCGGGAAAAGCCTCTGGCTCATCGTTTCACCGCCAACGCAACGTAACGCTCAAATGCGAGAATGAAAAAAATCGCGCGCACTCGACGCGGGCAACGCCGGTCCGCCGATGGGACGTAATTGTTACGCGCCTCTCAATTTCCGCGCTAACACGCTACATTGCCGTAACGATCTTGATACGCACCTCGCAATAACGAAACTTGACAGAACGAAAAAAGAAAAAGTTACCAACGACATTGACACGTTGCTGACCCTTTGTTTTTTCACAGTCTACTCCGCTCTGCTCGCAGGGAAGCATCGATTTGGGCTCCTTCAAGAAGCTTTGCGATCAATCCGTAACCCTTAAAGAATTTTTGCCAAATTCAACTCTGAACCTCGTCCGATAGTAGTTCATTATTTTTGTAAATTTTGCGAAAGGGTCTGAAAAGGGTTGGAAAGGGGCGAAAGGATCTTTTCGATAGGCGGGATAAATTTCAGCTCGGTAACCAAAACCATGTTGGATTGCCGGGTATGGGAAGGTATGGATGGCTGGAACGGTCGAAAGACGCGAGGATGAAAACAAAGGGAAAATAATTTCGTTGTTGGGATCTCACGTCGCGGGCCGACTGTACAGTATCCGGCGGTTAGATACTTTACGGAGTAGATCGTAGAGTAGAATGAACAGAAGAGGCCCTTCTGCACACACACACACACACACACACGTATACACAGTGGGTGCAGTCGTTAAAGCAACTTCGCTCGTAACTTACTCTCGTAAAAGGTTCCCGGCATCGAGTCTCTCTTGGTTAACGAGGCTGCCTCAGAGCGATCACGAGATTTATGGTGATCTAGAGACTCCTCGCGGCTACGTATACCCGTAGAATTATCCTCGTTCGTAGCCGTCTTTAGCCTAGTCTACTGTATGTTATAAGACGTAGTCGGGGGGCAGGCTCGTCAGAACGAATATATATCACAGTTAGGGTCTCGAGGAAATGCTCATGTTGTTCGAATCTAGTTTGACAACATATTGTTAACTAAGCGATACGGCTTTCAATGGAATTGCGTGGTACCGAAAATCAATACCATGCGCAGTTCATTGAAGTTCAAATAACGCTAATCAACATAAGTAATGTGATTGCCAACGGATATATTTGGCTCAATCTCCGTAAGCAGGTACATTCGATAGCAATAAGTCATAAAACCAATACGAAATCACATGTTACAATGGGCGCCAATAGGATAGTGGCAAAGTGTTCAGACAGCGTTAGTTCTGCATTATCCGGAGTAATCAGTTAATCGAACGATAACTATGTATCATTGGATTAATACATGCTGATATTACACAGCGATCCTTTCGGAACAGAGTTTTATTAACAAAATTCTCTTATTTTTAGTCGGTTGAATAATTAGTCAAAGGCGCAATTGATAGTATTTTTCACTGCGACCCTAGCACAAGAACCGAGAGGACAAAAAAGCATTTTGTACTCTCGGAAAGACGAATAGACCACGGAAAACACGATTGCAAATACGATCGAGCGCGCGTTCCTCTGTTCGAGGCAGTTGCAAGACTTTTTTTCGTTTTTTTTTTTTTTTACGCTTTTCAATTTTTCCAGGAAAAGCGAGCTAGGCCAAGTGGAAAGCATTATCGCCCTGTCACACATGACCCCGGTCTTGGTCTACACGTCGCAGCGATACAAAACGGCAAGTGCCTCCTCTGTGTACGACGAGTACAGCACTGCGCGGAATTATTACGATTGTATAATATACGAGAGTGGGCTGTTGGGGCAAGCGTGCACGATGAACCGTGAGGTCGAAAGTACCGCGCTACTGGAAGCGAACGAGCTCGTCGACGATGTAATGAAAAAATGTATCAGCAGCATTGCCGCCGCACAGCGGAGACGACTGGCGCAACGACATCCACTACACGGAATAGAGCACGATAGAGTCGAGAGTCTGATTTTTTTTTTTCTTTTCGTTTTTTTTTTTCTGTTCTTTTTCCTTTTTGTCAACTTTTTTTTCCCCACTGAAGGGCTCTTCGCGGCGGTAGATTTCTCGTGTAATATATTCCCCGACCTCTTTCTTTTCTTCGCGATCTGAAAAACCTTTTCGCGAGGCCGCGCGCATACGGATCTTTTTCTTTTTCGCCGCGGAGTAGGGTAATTTGCAACTTACTCCGCGTATGTGAAACGCAATTTTGCAGTGACCCCTCCCCCCTCCGAGTGGCGACGAAGACGAAACTAGTGAAAACTAGTGAGACGAAGTTGTGAAAAAAAAAGAGACTTTTGGAGCAACATTTAGGAGATATTTTCTAGCTCGACTGAAGAGCGCAATTTTCGGCTCGTACGGTAAAAAAAAGACAATCAACAAAAATAATAAATGATGATAATAATATTACATATTATTATTCATAAATAATAATTAGTAAAGAAATTATTGATATGGGTTACTGCGCGATTCGTCGCTTTTGTGTAAAAATCAATCCTCTTTTTACAAAAAAAAACAGGAAATTGCAAATATTTTACTGTTATTTGAAAGGAACACCAATTCTTTGCCTCCGAGGACACGCGACACATTCCAGTTTGATATTCTAACGCTCTGCCGAGTTGCGGAGATTTGAACTTTTCGTTTGCGCTCGACGAGAACTTAATCGTAAGAGCGAAGTTCCCGAATTGAAATACAAGAAAGTAGAAAAATGGCAAATTCGATATAGAGCGCGCGGCGAGGAAATTTCTTGTCCAGCTGCGTCGATCGAGCGTTTCCGTTTGTACGACAGCAGTTTGGCACGCACGTGACGAAAGTTTCTCGACCCTTCGGGGGTTCGCGTCCGCTGGTCCGTCAAGTTTTCCCCGTGGCGAGAGAGCGAGCCACGACGAGTGTTGTACGTCTCGTGCGACACGGTCGTGAATATTCGATTAACTCGTTCCGTAACCGCCGGGAATTTTAATCGAAAAGTTACCTCACCCCTCGACGATTTCAACATTACTTTTTCTTTTCTTACTCTTTCACTCTCTTCGGATAAACTTCCTCTGTCTGTCGATAATTTTGATTTTTTTCAGATTTTTTGTCGACCGTCAACGACTATACCAATATAAAAAAAATTTCAACAAATTATTAAAATTATTAGATATTGATAACGCAATGCGGCATTTTCAGAAAATATTTTTAAGAACCGAAACCTTCCGAAAGGACGAAAGGTATCTGTTTTGAAAATCTTTCCGAGTAGATGAAGCTGCTTTACAAAAAAAAATTGATATCTGTACGTAAACGTTGCCGAGCATTGCGTGAGTCAGTGGTTTTTCTTTCATCCGCGCCGGATGCAAAGAAAAATCGCGTCGTAATGCTGGAAGAACGAACCGAGGTAACAAGAAAACAGCGACCGTACATTCGAGAATGCAGACGCGGTCTAATTGACCGAAACGCTTAAAATTCCGGTTGCTTTGGGTCGTTGCGAGAGACGGCGAAGCACTCGGGGGGTATCCGCAGTTTGCTGAACGAGCGAGACGGCGAGAGAATGAGATACAGGACAAGAGGAGTCGAAGGGTCGGCGAAACAGAGTGGAGAAGCGCAAAAAGCTCTCTCGCCGAGAGCAACGACGTCCTGTTCTTTCTCGAGTCGCGCAACGCTCCGCGCTCCGTCCGCTTCTTATTCGGCTCTCAATTTTCTCTTTTTACAACAAAAACTAAAACATAAATAAATTTGAACAAACCGTCTCGCCAGTAAGCGGTCTCTAAGGATCCAAAGAGAACGCAGGTTGTTAACTCGGCTACTCGCGAAAAGGCGAATTATTTTCATTCGGCGAAATTCGACATCTCGTAAAATTATCAAAATTCAGAATGTTTACAATGCAATTCTATAGTAAAATGCATTTTCGGCTTGTTAAGTCGCAAAAGAATGCGTCAATATAATTTTCCCGGAACCGATAAATCTTTTCTCGAATTTTCGTGCCTTTTCTGCGCTGTCTGACCACGCCCTGCCGTTACTACTGATCGCGTTTCCACGCGCCGAATTAAAGTGAACGAGTCGTTGATTTAACCGAACCGCACTTTACAGTCATCAATGTTTTTCGGTTACTCTGCGCTCTTCTCGAGGATTTAAATTTCACTTTTTCTCGGGCTGTTTTGGCCGCGATTCTCTTCAGATTCGCAAGTCAACGCTGCCAGCGCTCGCCTCCCGAATCTTCGTTTCACTTTCTTGCGATCCTGATCCTGATTTATACCTGAGACAGACACACACAGAGAACGTCTTCGCATATACACGGATTGCATATGAGGCGTGCTTTAATAGCGCATTTATGTATACCTATATACATGTATAAATCATCACTCCTCGAGACAACCCTCGGGGCAACCCGTCGAGTTATTAAATTTTCAGTGAGTCACGATGTTACCTCGAAGCCGACAGTTGAATAACTGTTGGCGTGATTCGTTTTTACACGTGTATCAAAGAAAAAAAAAAAGAAATCTATTCGAGAAAACTTTTTAATAAAACAGCGAGCCACGAAGAAAAACGTTTCTACAGATTTTTCAATGGCACTACGCTTTCGACTTAAACAAATGGAACTTCTTTATACGGATTTAGGGGACTTGTCGCTTTACAGTGCCTCGGATCTTGTGCGTTCTTGAGTTTTCCCGAAAATGTCTGGAGGCCCTGTTACTTGTACAGCTTTGAAATATCAGGTTCAAATTTCGAAGCAATTATAGGTTTTTATTAAACAAAGCTTTCGGTGTGGGAAAAAGTGGGAACAGCTCCACAAACAGAGCTGGACAGACTATGACGAAAGACGGAGAGGAAGAAATTTACCAATGTAGTTGAAAACCGTTTTTTGAGTAACTCAATTCTAAAAAAAGAATTTCAGTAAAACCATCTAAGTGGCGCGGGAGAAAAAGTATCCAACGACATTGTGTGAAAATTCAAGGGCGATCGAGCGAATCATTGTCGAGATATTTAGACTGTCGATATCGAAAATTCTATGTCGAGATGCCGTTCGCAGGTGTTCAAAGTTCGCCGAACAGGGAAACGCGCTCGTCCGCCCTTAACCACTCCGAGCCCGTTAAACTTTGTTAATTTTACGAAGTGGAAAATTAAATTTCAACGCAATATCCTCGACGTATTACATTTTGTGAAAACAAAGAAAAATGCTGTCTGTAACCTGGCCTCAAATGAAGTTGCGATGAAGTATCGTATTTCGTTGGAGCGTTGCGAAGACACGCGCGGTAGTGTACATCGTGTTTTCGATTTCTCTCCCCGGGGCCGAGGATTTTTCCTCGGGTTCTCGAGGCAATCGACAACGAGCATCCAAAGGGTCAAGCCGTTGCACTTCGATTCGTGTATTAGGCGATTGGGTGTAAAGTTCTATAGTTTCCTTTGTTCTTTCTCAAACGAGCTTTCGCTCGATCGGATTCAAATCGAAATACGTTTCGTTTGTCGCGCGCGGCTACGTCGTCACAGAGAGGGTCGGTGGAAAAAGCCCCGCTTTCCGGATTCGGAGAGAAACCGAGAAAGAGGCGAAGCGATATCGGAGGAAGAGTTTCGGGATGGAGGTCACAAAGCTCGCTCAGAGTCCGCGCGATTGGCTGATATATAGCGTCGTGAATATACCTCTTCCGGGCTCACCGCGAGCTCGACACGGAGGTACGTAAAGTCGAATGTTTCCCCATAATAGAGAAACGTCCGTTGGGTTGTTGAAAAAAAAGGTGAAAAAATGAAACTGGCACAAAGAGCCGACGGAGAATAAATAAAATTAATAACGTTCGACGAAGAGCCTAAAATAAAGATACAATACAAATGAAGACACATTTTCGCAATTTTTTTAGTCGACAAAATCGCTTTTTTTTTTCAAGGACAATATTTTACTTTTTTTGCCATTTAACATCGATCCATTAATCTACGTTATATTGATTTATTTTCCAATCATTTCCGTCGATGAAATAAAAACCCACTCGTATCGGAGTTAGCCCGAAATTAGGACGTCACGCCCGCGGCAGGTTTCAAACGTCCGAACGTTGAGTAGCGAGAGTCAACGTTCTCCCCGAGGAGAACGGACGCAGGTACATTATATACCCCGGGCCCATCATTGTCGTCCCCGTAGTCGCACACAATTCTCGCAGTCGTTACTCTCTCTCTGTCTCCCGTTCGCGATTCTCGCTCGTTCAATCCGCCTCCGACTCGACACTCGTTAGGACGTCTGCCACCATGAATTGCAAATTCGACATTATCATCGTTCATCCTCGTCAATTGCGGTATCGCTCGGGTTTCTCATTATTCGACGCTATGTATCTTCCGACCGTAGACGGGCGCGCGAAGAGCAAATAAAAGAGGGACGACTCGAAAAAACAAGTCGCTTGTACTCGCGAAAAATTTGTGTGAAAACATCTCCGGTCGTTTCGCTTCGGAATCGAAATCGTGATTCGTGTTCGAGCCTCCTACATTTTTTGTCCTTCGATTCTTAAGCGTTAATTCCTTAACCTCGGTCGCGCAGGATTCTGGCAGCGAGAATGCGTCGCTGGGATTTTCGCGCGCGTTTCAACCCTCGCACGTATTCGGTCGCGTATACGAACGGGGGCTCCCGGCCAGCCCCCTGAATGCCGATGGAATATTAAAGGGTCACCCGGTACTTCGATGGCACGTAGGATCCTTTCTGTATGCACGCAAGCGATCCTCTTCTACTCTCTCTTTCTCTCCCTCCCCGTCTCGTCTTTCCACCTTTTCCTTCTTCTATCTTTCCCTCAAGCTCCATTGTCGATGTATCAACTCGTCCAATATTAATATCTTCGCATTGTATGCCAGAGGCGACTCAGTCTCAACGATATAATCTCGTACTCCTCCTCGAAAAATTCTCCTCCTCGAAACCCCCTGGGGTAGTATCGGCTTCGGATAGGAATTTTCCGACTGTATGTTTTATCCATTCTTTTTTCAACCCTCGCTCGTCATTTTATTCTTCGCCGAAAAAACGACGGAATGAATTTATAACACAAAAATTAATTCCTCAAAGGTGTTCAATTTAGTAGACGTTAAAGAAATGCTTTCCGGTCTCTTTTTTCTCTGTCGTTTTCCGGGGGTTTAAAACATTTTTCGATACACTTTGATAATTCTTGCCGTTCGCCGTGTCTTTTGTTTTTATATTCCTTTATATGAAAATAATGCACGTACAGGATTTCTAGCGATATTACGGGAAGGGTAGTCGGGTCGAGTATGCATCGTCGATTCTTCGCGGATATCGCGTTCTTACGTACCCCGCGGGATGGTTGCCACTGCAATTCCACCGCCGCAGGGGGTTCGCGTATCCAGGATGCATACACGATACATAATAGGTATGCAGCGTCGCCTGGGACCTGGGACCACCGACGGCACGTTGTATCACAGCGAGCATCTAATATCCGTGGGCAGCCTCGATATTTATGGATGCGCTACAATATTGTTGTCAACAATTTTCCTCCTTTTTTCTCGCTTCTCTTTCCGTCCTTCGAGAGATATTGCAGCGATAAAATAGGTACTGCATTGTGTGCTTTGACGATATATTACTTACGCGGAAAATTTGCAAAGCAGCGTGTTATGCGAGGGAGAAAAGTGAGACTTTCAACGAGTGCGAAGTTTGATGCCTGCGCGAAGCGAGGGCAGAAAATGTCACTACATTGAAGCCTCTCGAGTGGCATATGGGAGAGCGGGGCAAAACGGCATACCGGGGCAAAATGGTCTTGGGGCGCAATGGGACAGGGGAAAAATGGACCAGGACAAAAAATCAACTTCGTGGGCTCTATTTTATCGTTTCATACCATTCTGCTGCCCTCTGCCCGAAGCGATTGCGCATGACCAAACCTATCTTTCCAACTCTTGTACGAAATTGGCTGCATTTGCTTCAGGAAACCACCACGGGAAGCGCGACTTTCTACGCGTGTTTCTTTTTCCGAGTAATCTTTCTTTTAGATCACGTCCTTGAAAACAAGTCTGCTCTCCACGTGGCCATCGTCACCCTCAATTTTCCCATCGTCCGAAATCCTCTTTAATCCAATAGTCGTAATTTCCTAAGACGCAGCGCCGTTGAAAGCTTCCACGAATTAAAAAACAAGAAGCTACGATGAGGTTGCCTGCCAAGAGCGAATAATAATTCAGCGCGACGTCGCGGCGGATATAGTTTTAATTTTTCCTCTCGTTGAATCTGTAGTGTTCGCATGTACGGATAAGTAAAAGACTCTTCGTTCATTCAGCCTCGTGAAAGCTGCACCGCGCCGAGAGGTCTTGCGGAGTCTGGACCGGTGTGGGGTTTCGGGGGATAGCGATTGTGAGGAGGTGGTGGCGGTCGGTCCTCTTTCCCTCCCGGATCTTGAGGGGAACGAAGTAGAGTTTGGAGTCGCGAGAGTGGATAGTGCTGTAAAGAGAATGCTCGCGAGCCGAGAGTGAGAAAGATGAGGAGAGGAGATTCTTACTCGAAGTGAGATGGATAAAGGAAGAAGGACGAAAGAGGATGCGACTGCACTCTTTGCCGAGCAAGGAAGAAGGAACGGAACAGTGAATGAGACAGGGGCGAGAGACCTCCTCGAGGGGTTGGAGTTTGGGTGAGGCTGAGAGGGGGGGAAAGAGAAGGGGAGGGTCGAGGGTTGGTTAGGCAGCCGCAGCCACCGTCACGCCACGAGTCGTTAAGTCCATTCCGTGGTTTTAATGTCAGCACTAACTTCGCAAGCCAACCCCTCGGCAGTGGCGTTCCTTCGTTCCCTGCGGGCGCTCTATCCGACCGAGTCTTGTCGTCTTCCACTCTCTTTGGGAGTACTAGACTGGGGGGACAGAAGGGGGGACGAAACGTGGGGGGGGAAGGTACTCCACGTTTCCTTGGCTCTTTACTTTACGTACTCGTTGCCTCCGGCGATAGGCTCTCCGCTACTTCCTCTCCTCGGCTCTCTCGGTCTTGTCAACCACAATCCTCGCATATATTTTTGCCTGTCTTATCCCATTCGCTCGTCCATCTCGCGCTCCGGCGAGAGGCGTTTCAATATTTAACCGGGAGAAAGAAGGGTCTCGTACGATAAAATGGCAATTTTTTAGCCGGGAGCAACCCGAAAAAAAAAGTCAACTCGTATAATCTCGAAGACGAGATGATGTACAAATGCAAAAAGAGAAATTGGCGAGCCTCGAACGGAATGAGTTACTTGCGCCAAAGTGTTTTGAAATCTTACATCCTATTTTTTATTTCCGCGATTCTATGGTGAAATTTCCTCGGCAAACATGAAACGAAATTGATTCGTCTGTAAAAAAATTCGCAAGTCCACGAATTGAATTTTGTTACCCGCTACGCGCCCGCAACGTTGAGGCGTCGTGCGTTCAGTAGTAAAGGCTGCGTTTGGTCAGACCGCGCCAACGCAACGCGAGGCTCTCCCGCGGCGTTATTTTTCGAATTGTCTTTGCGTCATAATTCGTTCAAGAAAACAGAAAAATAAGCGCCTTCATTTTCTAGGGAACAACTATAATAGAATGCCTTGACGAAAAGAACAACGATCGTTAAAGCATAGAGAATTTCGCGAAGAAAGAGCCCAAGAGCACTCGAGTGATTATAAAAGATCAGTGATTGTTCAGCACACATTGTGTTTCGCTTTACCGCGTCGATCCCTTGCGCTGGCTTACGCGCGCATTAATCACAAAAGAATCCCACGCACGTGGAGAAAGAAAAGGGGCACGCGCGACATCCTCCAAAGGCAGGGATTGTTCACCGACAAGGACCACATCGCTAAGTTGCTGCAGTCCTTCGCGCGTCCCCGTTCGCTCGTTGCTCACGAAAAAAGAAAAAAAATCTTCAATCCTGTACCCGAAGAAATTTATTCGCGCGGCATTCGAAATAATACTTCTCGTTTCCACTCGAGAATTTTGTATAAAAGAAAAATTCGTACATGACCGCGAGGAACAAAATGGCCAAAAAAACGATGAAAAAACTTATCAACCCTTTTCTACGAAAGATTTCAGAGAGAGAGAGTCTGTGCTTTAATTTTTTTAAACGTAATCGCGAGCTTCTCGATTTTCCTGACTTAATTTTCTACTCATCATTTACGACTACTTTCAATTGTATTTTCTGTAATACTAATAATTCTGTCAATATAAAGGGTTAAGTGGCAAGGGATGGAAATCCCTTATGCAGGCCGATGAGTTTGTTGGTAAGGGAAAATTCGTGCAAAGTCGACAAGATGAGTAAATAATGTATCTCGTAAGGTCAAAAAGTAGAGAATCGGCAGGTTGCAAAGAGACGGGGGAGAGGGTTGATTGGAACCGGAAGTCGGGCAAATCGGGAGAGGCACCGGAAGACGTTGGCGCTGCGGTTAATAGGGCGGAAACGATTCGTCCGACGAATCACGCCGTTCGACGCTCGAGCTCGAGCTCTCGTCTGTGCGAAATCTGTGCGAGCCGTTCGACTGAAATCGATATCCGCCTCTCGTCGATGGGTCTTCGGCGAGTCTAGCGACTGTAGCGTCCGAGCGCGAGGGAGACGCCGCGGCGCAATATAAATCGAGAGAGGAACGAGGCGAATGAACGAACGGCTCGCGTGAGAGCAAACGAGATGCTCATTGGAACGAAGGAAATCAACTTGAATGCCGAGCGAGAAGAACGAAAAAATCGATGGGAAAAAAAACAGAAACGTAAATCGCCAAAAAAAAAAAAAGTTTGAAAGAAAAAAAAAAAGCTCGGAGCAAGCACAAGATACCATCAACATTTATTTATTACGTACGCTCGGTAAATTTCGGCGGATATTCCGTCGGCTAACGGGCGCGAGCTTCCGCTTCCATCGGTCCCCGTTGGTAATGCAGGCGTCTCCGAACACGCTGATATATTCCTAACCGAATCGATGTTCCCTCGCGCTTGTATCGTTCGGCATTCGCGAACGATGCGTCGGACACAGTCATTGGCCCTCTCGGATTATTAAATAAAAATGTTCAAAAAAAGCTACAATGATACGACGAATTTTTACCGGTATCATCGAAGCGACAATCCACCTTTCGCGTTCAACGTGGAATTTTTTTTTTTTTTCGATAAATTGCTGAAACAATAATTGCAAAAGGTCTACACACTAATTTATAGATCCATGTACTGTCTTGTAAACAGGAGGCTATGCAAAAAATTGCAAAAAAAGTTTAACTCAATTTTCAGGTCTTATTTAGATTTTGCCCAAACTTGGGATAAATTTTCAGTAAAATTGATTCGTCATTCGCGAGTAAAATATAATTTTGCCATTATCGTCAGACCGTGAAATTCGGACTTCGGGTTACCTTCGGAGGAATGCTTAAAAACTAGTTATTGCCAATTTTTTCATCTCCATCCAATTTCGGGGGGTACGAGCGGCCAATCGCTGAACGGCGAGTGTGTGTGTCGCTTCGTCGATCTCGCGGGGTCTTGACAAAGAGAGAGCGAAACAGAGAGGCCATCACGTACTACAAGCTCCGCGAGGAAGTACGAGAGAGGATGGGAGGGGTGGTGTACGCGATCGGTCGCGATACCTATACGTAAAATACGTGTCGCCGTTAGTGAGAGACGCGGGTACCGGGAGGGCTAACGGGTACGTAGCGCTATATAGATATAGGGTGGTATCAGAAGTGGGCGACGCCGTTCCACCAGACAAATCGTTCGAATAAATCCTTTCATTTATTATACTACCCCCTCCTCGCCCGGGGTGTCCTACGGGCGGCATCGCGACCCCTCTCCTTACGCTTCCGAACTGAATCCCCTCTCGATCTCGATAAATCCTTTAACTCTCGGCTGCAGGGCAAATGCTAATTATAATAATGCGATTCTCTCGAATTTTTCACTATTTCCAACCAGACACAATCGCATGCAAATAAAAAGCCACTATATTGCACTAACATAATAATGCAATGTCCATTCGATTTTTAAAAATTATCGGTGATTTTTTTGAGATTTTCGAAAATATTTTGTTGAGATCAAAGTTCCTTTGAGGAGGCAACTTGGAATATTTCATCCCGTCCCTTTATTGTTTAATTTTTTTGTTAAATTACATTGACTATTTATAAATTATTATTATTATTATTATTTTTTTTTTTTCGTGCCGTCAATTGAACCGAGCAATCGAGATTTTTTATTGAAAAATCATTTCTTTCGATTATTAATCCACACAGCCAAGATATCACGTACAGTAACAACCGATGCGGGGCAGAATATTCAGGAGGCGACGTAGGTACGTCGTACGACCCGCAGGGAGGACACACGGTTTTGTGTCCTTACGTGCGCAACGTTTTCAGGTCGGAGATTCCACGAAGCCGCGTGGAAAATGGATAGTCGATGCCTCCCGGGCATTTGCATCGTTCCGAGGCTTGGAGAGACCTTAATGGTCACGTCCTATGGCTCGATTGACGTCCCCGAGTGATCGAGCACGACGACGAAAACGATCAAGCGCGGCGATCGATGGAATGAAGTCACGTCTTCTGTTTTTTTAATTTTTTTTTTATCACATTTTTTCGCCAATAACTGCCGCACTTCCGGTTACCGGAGGATGACGAGAAAATCATCTTTCCGTCTCGGCCGGCGCTATCCTCGTTTTAAAGCGGTAACTCGCTTCCACGCTTTCCCATCGCGCAATTGGCCTGGAACCTTTTTTTTGCAACTCGATCGACTACTTCGAGTACTCTTTCGGTATTTGCTGTTAACAACAAAATCGGATAGCTTGAAATTGTGTTGCGAATGACTTTACTATTTTTCTTAGCGACTCCAAAAATAATTAAGGAAATAAAAATATTCGGACTCAACTGCGGACGGAACTCGAGAAATCGAGAGACCTTCGTTCTTTCAATTTCTCGATTCCCTGCTTCGGTCGTCGCGAACCGCGTTTTTTTTTTTTTCTTCTTCTCCCTGTTCCTGTTTTATTTTCCATTCCACAATCTTGGGCGTGTAAGAAACGTAAAAGCTCCGGTGTAAATGGACCGCTGTGAAAGTAACGGAGAGTGAGCCCAGCGGGAGGGCGAGAGCGGCCACGAACCCCAGAGGAGCGAAACGAGAACGACGATGAACTCTCGCCAGTGCGCGAGGGCTCAACGTCGCCCCGTCCTCTATCTGCCCCGTGTGGATATTTTCCTTGGAAAGAGAGACGAAACAACGCGCTGTAATACCGATCTTCTTCAGTATTGCGTGGTTTTCTCAACAGTTCATTGCACCGCGTTGTTTTCGAACCGGAAGTTGAAGTCGAATATTTTTCGTAGTTGAACCGTGTAGAAAAACCCCACGACATTGATTTTTCTCAATAATAGCATCAAAAAGATATTTAAAAAATCGAAAACCAAATACGCCAATTTTTATCTTGGCACATAATTTTTGTTAACTTTGAATAATTAATTAATTAATTAATTATTTTATTTATTATTATTATTTATTATTATGTTATGTTGTTATTTTTATTTTTTTTTATTTTTTTGTTATTTTTTTTTTTTTTTTTTTTTTTTTTATTATTTTTATTTTATTTTTTCATCAATTAATCAATTAATTATTTCAGTGTTTGAATTTTTTTCTACTTGACGATTCATTTTTTAATAGATTAACAAGTGTGAAATTTCGCAAACGGTTGTAAAGAGTTTTTTTATGTTTGGTATCAACGGTAAGAAAAAAATCCCCGAAATTCATTATAGTATAAAAAGACTATGCGAGCGACTCCGCTACATACTCGACGCTCGCCGACTAAAGACCTGGCCTCGAGAACTGCGACGAAGTTTCTGCATTTTTAAGTCGCGTCTGCGACGGCGCTTGAGACAACATTTTTTCGAGACTTTCTTGGGAGAATAAACGAGAAGTCAAGTGCAAAAGAGAGATAAAAATTATGCAAAAAAAGAAATCGCGTCGAGTAGCTGTATCTCGTGTCGCTGAAGCTTCTTTTCTTTTTACTACACGCGACGGTGAAATTTTTTGGGCTTTTCTCGTCGGTCAATCAGTCAACGCGAGTTCTCGTAAAATCGCGAAACTCTTACCTACGAAAACCTTCGCTGTACTTTTCTGGGTGCCATCACCGCGTCTACAGGCGCGTTGTAATACTTTTTTTCCTCAATTCCTTTGTCTTATAAGACGATGCTTCGATTTCTTTTTTTTCGCGAAAGGGTGGAAAAGATGAAGCCGGTAGAGCGGGAGCGGAACGGGCGCTCACGTAGTGTATAGCTCAGCGGGTGTTCGGACGAGTCTCGTGTGAGAAGTCGGAGTCCGCGAGTAAATTGAAGCGATCCATTATACGCCCGGTGTTGGGAGGGTTGTCGAGGCAGGCGGTGAGCAAGAGAGGGGCCGAGAGCGAGACCTTCGAGAGAAAGAGGCGAGAAACGGAGGTGAGCTAGAGAAGAAAAATGATCGACTAATACACGCGAGTGTGGAGACAACCGGAAAGAAAAAGTAAACATTTTGAAAAAATATATCGGAACATTGAAAAAAATTTCAAAACGAGAAATCGCTCTCCCCGAATACGACATACTTTGGATTGTTTCCTAAATTCTTTTTTTTCATATTTATATTATTATTGTAATATTACTATTTATATTATTATTATTTATATTATTATATTTTTTATATTTTGCATGGGCGTTAATATGAAAAAGACTAGTGTAAAAAAATGGTTTTCATCGTGAGATTTATCCAGTGCACGACTAAGGTACGATCGCTCGAGCCCTCGCACCCCTTTCGCGTGTCAACGAAAGTGTAGCGACGTCGCCCGTAGCCCGAGCGCCGAGCGGAGAGGCCTCGAAGTCCTCCTATTTCTTCCCGGCGACCGCTACCTCGGGGGCTCTATGGTTGCGATAATGAAACACCTTTAATAATTACTCACCTTCCCCATTAGCCGGGGCGAGGGATCGTTACATGGCCTCCCAGGTTTTAGCTCTACGAGAATTTCAACGAGGTCTTTTCACCTATCGTCGTTTTACCACCCGCAAATTCTTCCCCATTCACACACATTGCCGGTAGTAATTATAATCGCACCGAGGTTTAACCCGCACTTATACCAGTAACAACGCACTTGTCGGCTCTGTATAAATAAATGTATTATTTTCTCCCGGTACCTTTCAACGAGGCTGCGCGGAAATGGCATAATTAAAAAAATTTCAAAACTGAATTTATTAATGTATTATTAAAATGCTAAACTACTTTTTTTTAAACTAGTACTTTTTGTAAAAAAAGTATTTTTACGTAGTAGTTAAAAAAAAAGTACTTTTGCAGTGATTTATTCTTGAAAATCAGCACAAAAACTAAGATTGTGATTTTTTTAAATGAAATTAATAATAATATACAATAATATAAAATTTCTTGGGAAATGGATCGATATCGTGAAATCTATTGGCATCGTTAATCGCCGATGGGAACTCGGTTCGCTTCTTCCCTTCCTTTCGGGAAATTGCCGAAACGGAGTGTTTCGAGTGGAGTTTTTTTTGTTTCTTCCCAAAAAAATGACGATATATGTATATGTACATGCGCCAAGGTGACCCCGGTCCGGCTGTCCAAAGCCAAAAACCCATCCCCCGTGCATCGTGGCTCTTGCCGGACCGGGAAAAGCCATTTCGGTCCGGCGATACGGCAAATTGCATTTCCTTCCCTCGTGATCGCTCGTTACCGCTGAAAGAAGGGATTATGGTAAAAAGCAGGCGGAGAGAGAGGCAAAAACGGCCGAGACTCGTTGGAGAGCAGCTCGAACCAGCCGCAGTTGCAGCGTGTACCATCAGCGAGGGGGCTAAAGTTGGCCGGGGAGAGAGAGAGTTCGGGTCGTGGAAAAGAGGTCGTGATGCACGTGCTCTTTCCGTGCAATTCCGCGCAACCAGCGGGAATTGGCTCAAGATAAAAAAAAACAAATTCACGATATTATATCTGGCTACGCTTTCCTGTTTTTTTTTTTTTTCCTTTTGTCGTCTTCTGTGGAAAAATCGGTTTTTCATTTTTTTCGCTGCAAAGTCTCACGCCGCACAGACGCTGCGTTGAATTCGCAAAATGTTGAGTATAAAAATCTTTCCGTACCTCGACCGATTTGTCAATAACATGAAATATGCAGAAGAACAAAAATAATTGGAGCGGGAAAGAATTTTCTATGACGAAAATTTCATTTTTAATCGATCCGTTCATTGTTTAATTGTAAATTTGGGATCTTTTATTTGTGGGAAATCGTAGATGAGATTTCATCGTCGTCGAAGATTCATTTTAGTCGATTAAACTGGATTAACTTCGGGTCTGGTGAAGGAATCTTTTTTTTTTTTTTTCAGACTCGAATAAAATGAGAAGACGTTGATTATCGTAATCATAAAATATATATCTTTTATATATCTCTGCATTTGTCAACATCGATATAATTTTGGAACGAATGTTGGTGTTGTCTCGTTCTTACAATTTCTTTCTTTCTCATTACACGATACGTAATTTAACATATAAACTATACAAACTTTAACATCTCCCGCGCGAGCAACAGGTATCGCGCGCTCGTTTCTCGCGCGATTTCTCTTTTTTTCTTCATTTTTTCTTTCTCCTCTTTCTCTCACTTATGGTCTATGTTTACAACAATGTCGAGTCTGCCTCGTTTCATGTTTTATCACTAGAATTCTAATCTTAAATTTATCGCCGAGAAAGGAAGAACGAAAACTTCCATTGGAACGTTCTTCGCGTTGATATTCGTTTTCGTTGGGATAAAAAAAAAGACACTTGTACGCGCTTAATTTGATCCTCGTGCGGGTTCAGTGTTTCTTCGTCAATGCTTGCGACAGAGCAATCAACTCGAGAACGAGTAGTGTCTAATATACACGAAAATGATGTTTATCCGCTCCTTTTTTTAATTATATTCTTTAATCTCTATGTCGCCTTTTGTATTTTTATAGGCGCGCACGATGTAAACTTTCTCATTAAAATTTCAGGTAGGCACATAGCTTTTTTATCATACAGAAAATTGGAACATTTTTCTACCTTAACATCTCGACATAAAATTTTTATTTTCTCGCCCCCGCTTCAGCGCCGAAAAAAAATTCAAATTCGAGAAAAAGAAAATTCTCTAACTTGCTCACAATTTAGTATGTACCTTGCCCTGGAACCGGCGCGAGTAGGTAACATCTGCAGTCCGCAGTTTGGACGAAAATTCGTTCCATCATACGAAAAATTGAAAGTGTGAAAAAGCCAAAGAAAAAAAGACTAGGAGTAATTCGGATGCAAAAAGCCAAAGAAAAAAAGACTAGGAGTAATTCGGATGCAAAAAAAGGGGAGAGAAATGCACGGCACGTGTTCCTATTAAAATTCTAGCGCAATAAATTGTCAAAAAAAGGCCACAGAAAAAAAAAGGTCGCACGGATTTCTTTGCAATTTATAAAAATGGGCCCGCGCGAGCTCGAGGCACTTTCGGTGTGTTTGGGAACAGTTTCTTCTGTTCGGTTGGCTTTTTTCTTCTTGTCTTTTTTTCCTCGACTTTTTCCCTCGATACCGAAAAATTAAGCGAATCGTGCCAATGGACCTTTTCGTTTGTATCGCGAATCGTCGAAATTGGAGTATCGTGCGAGCGCTTGTGGCGTGTATATCTCGCGTTAAACGCACGGAGGACATTTACGATCCTACGGGAAAATAAAAGGAAGAATAACGTCGGCGCTCTCGGCATCGAAGGAAGACGAAACGCAGCGAGCGCTACCACGTTCGTGACGCTTTCGGCATGAAAGCGCGTAATCGACCTCGTTCACGAGTCACTGCCCCGGCAAACGACGCGGTATATCGAAGGCACGCGTGTGAATTATTAATTTAAATTACGGTCGAGGCTCCCGCGCGTGTTCCCTTCGAGACAGTTCCCTCCGCGAGGCCCGATCCCCTCGCGCGGCACACTCGTGCGATACGCCGCTGTTTTATTGACGAGCCGCGCAACTCGATTCTTCGACGCGATCTACGCACGTACGACGATCGAACGTTGCTCAATATTCTCAACGAGATTCCAGCCTCATCCAATACGACGAGAGATCGTATTTATTATTGTCATTGGCAAAGAGAAGAAAACGTCTCGGGCTCGAGAAATGAAAAGACAAATCGTGCAAGTTAGAACACGAAGTTTTTCCTTCTTCATAAAAGAAGCTATCTTTTAGTGACAAAAAAGAATTGAGATTTTCACTGAAGTTGTTGCCTCTTTTCACTAAAGTTGCCCATTGAATTTGCCTCGAATTGGCTTGAGGATTCATTATTTTATTTATTTTCTACCGATTTCGGAGAAGAGAAAAATTATCCTTGAAAAATTGAGCCCTCGTCGGATTTTTCGGAAGCCGTGAAAATTTCGCATTACGGCCGGTATAATTTTGTTTTTTTCCGTGCAGTATTTTGTATTCCGGTTTATCTTCGCCGCGGTATTCACACATCGTAGGTTTTTGTCCATGCCGAGAATATCCTGCCGGATCCTCCCGCCAGTTCACCCGCGAAATTTTCTCCGCCGAGCGTAAATCCACCCCGCAATAACATTTACTACTTTCGAAATACGTTGAATTTATTGCGCGCCGTATATATCCGGTGACGGGAAAGGGGCAGATTCTCCCTGTCCCGCGCTTCAGTCGTGTTCCGCATACCATAGTTTTACACGGTAAAAGTAACACATTCGCACGACGGAAACACAAATTCGCGGGCGCTACCCAACACAATCGTACACACGCGCGCGCAACAGAAAGAGAAAGAGAGAGAGGATAAAGGCGACAAGCGCTTCTTGCGCTTTACTGCCGGACTGAACATTTGTACTCGCGGAAACGACACGGTTCATGGGAGATTGTGTGTTACGTCCTCGGGGCGTTGTAGAAAATACGAAGCGCGAATTCCGTGTTACAGTTAACGCCTATATCATATTTACATCGATAGGTAACACGGACGTCGTGGCAAATCGCGACTCATTCTCGAAAGTTCAATTTACCGATCTGCGCGGAGTCGTGAACGGTGACGAGTGATCGATAAATCCGCCGTATCGGCAAATTCTGGAACTGATATATCGCACCGTAACGGAGACTATTCTTTTTTATTCTCTGTACGAAAAAAAAGCTACGCGAACTTGCGAATAAACTTTGCGCGGAAAGCTTCGCGAATGAAAGCCTTATCTTCTTCGAGCCGATTCGATACGGAGCATTTGAA
Source organism: Ischnus inquisitorius (assembly GCA_963924025.1). NCBI lineage: Eukaryota > Metazoa > Arthropoda > Insecta > Hymenoptera > Ichneumonidae > Ischnus > Ischnus inquisitorius. The sequence goes on along the minus strand of OZ001251.1, from coordinate 4,971,725 downwards.
TAGTTTCTCATTTCTCTTCCATCGAGTACATTTAAAGTATCTGATGTTTTTCTCGAATTTTTCTCCAAATGTCGAAACGATGCGGAGAAAAACGCTCCATTGCTCCATTCTTTGGCGTCCGAGTGACCCAAAATCGAAGTTTTTTGCGAAACTATTCAAATCCTGTAACATTCTTCGCGCTAATAAAGATTTTTATCCTTACATTTAGTCACAAAGTTTCTGGATAACTCGAACTATTGGTTCCATCACTTTTGGCAGAGCCTTACGTATCATTTTTCAAAAATTCGCACGCAAATTTTTGTCTTTTTCCATCTCGTCTCGTCGTTGTACGTATAAGAAACTGTCGCTTTATCAGAATCGAATACCACGCGACCAGCGCGTATTCACGGGCTAGAATGGTTTTTATTTTCGGACCGTTTTTTTTTTTTTACGATCACATCGTTATCAGCCGAGCTCGCCGGAGAATTTTGTTCTCGGTACGAATCCCTCGACGAGTTCTGTCCATTGACGAGAGGTCAAGATTATTCCATGCCGTAGTCGCGTCGTCGACGCGGTCGGAGCGCGACTGTGGAGTTCGAATGGAATTGAAGCTCAATGGCGGGGAAAAAAAAATATATAAAAATAAAGTCGACGATGAGAAGTCGAAAGGTTTTCCCTCGTTGGAGGGCTTTCCATCCGGCTGAGGAGTCCAATCACCGGATCTACAGCGACGAACGAGAACCCCCCTTGGTCTCTACTTGGTCATCTGCGGTGTACACACCGAGCACCGATTGCCGATTCTAGACGAGCTTCTTTCTCGAGCACCTCTCGATGTCCGATATCTTCCATGTTCTTTCCAATTCTCGGGGGCTCTCGGCGGCGCCCAAGCACCGAATGTCTCGACGCTATCGCTGAGCGCGACAGCTGGATACGTCCTTACGGAGGATCTCGCGAATCGGAACGGGAAGTCAACGCGATGAAAGCTTCCTCCTCCGTTAACTCCTGCAAACTACTAAGCCGGAATTGACTCACGGGAATATCGTGAATTATTCGTATTTTTCGTATCTACCGAAATCCAAGATCGGTGCATAAAAAAAAGGAAAACAAAAAGAAAATTCTTGTTTCTTGCACTTCGACGGAATGGGCGACGGTCTCTTTTTTTTTCCTTCGATCGTCGATACTGTAGGATTTTTCTGTCACGTATTGGATTCATACTTGAATTTTCGTTTTTGATTGTTCATGAAGAACTTTCGTGCGTGTGGTTTTTTTTTCTCACAACGAAGGCCTCCTTCCTTTTTTTGTTTTAGAAATTCGAAAAGAGGAAGGGAACGCTCACGGCTACGCGACTATGTCCATGTCGGAGGTTGAGGAATTCGACGTTGTCGGGGCGAGGCTGCCGAGGGTGTCCTCGTCGGGTAGAGGATGATGACAGGCCGGAGCCGGTGGACTCAACGGCGGTAGGTGTGGAGACGACAGCATTGGATCTCCACCGTGTACGGGACCGCCCGCGTCGTCCTCCATCAGATCCTCGAATTGCGCCATACTCAGTGCAGACGCTTCCTCCGTTACCACGTCCGGCATCTGCTGAAACAGCTCGGGAATCAAAAGGTCTATTCACCAACGCGGCTAGAGGGAATCGGGGTGTTGGTACTCCATTTACTTGGGCGACGCGATGTCGGAGACGTGTTATCACGAATGAAGGTGAAATTGGATGAATTTCCGGGTGAAAATAAAACTCGTCGGAAAACATACGTTTCCAACGCGTTCGATAGAGATTTTCTCGCGCGAGATACAGGAGAGTCGGCAAGAGCGGGCGAGTTATTAATGAATTGACTCTCACAAAGCCAACAAAGCATTCCGCGCTATCAGTGTCGAATGGAAAAATATTCAGTTTACGAAAAATGTTTCTCTGCCAAGTCAAGAAGAAGAAGAAAAAGTTCGGTCAATTCAGTAATGATTTGATTATTTTCTAAAAACGTTGGACTGAGATTCTCCTTCGTCGGTTTCTTCATTGCAGAGATTTGAGGCAGACACGAAAATTATTTCAGATTTTTCAGAGACCTTCCGCTCGCATAAATAAACAAATTTGGGAATTTAAAAGCGAGTCGTAAAGGAAAGAAGTATTTTCGCAAGGAACGATTTTTTTTCTCGTTTTTACGCGTTGTGTACCGACGTCCCGTTGTCGTCGAGATGAAGAATAACGAAAAAGAAGAACTGCCGCTGTGAGTGTTGTAAAATGCATTTGCCTTCGCGCGGACGCCCGTGACAAACGTCTCCTTATATCTTTGTTAAAATTTACTGCAATCGTCGGGAGGGAGGATCAGCGAAGCTCGTTGGAGTTTCCGGCGAGTGGAAGCAACATACCCGTGTATACGACACCGGTCCACCGGGGACTTTTATCTACGACGATAATTTCAACGTTACGATCCCGACGTCGGGCTTGACAGAAACCAGAGGGGTTTATTAGAAAGAAAACGTGTTCGAGCTGCAATATGTATGCAAAGGGGAACCGCCGACTTGTTGTTCCAACGTTGATGGCTTTTGTTTTTTCTTCTTGCTAAGTCCTGACTGAAAGTGAAATTCCGAGCGAGTTTCAAATCTTTTCCAATTAAGAAAAAATCCGAAAAAAATCAACAGTAGGTCCTAAGAAGATTACTTTTGTATCATAATAATGCCGAAAGATTATCTACGAATCGTCGGGTAATACAATTTTTTTCACAGGAATTGATCCGCCAATTATTCCGAATGCATACAAATGATTCTAAAATTTCTTCAGAAATTTACGATTCTTGTATACGGGTTTAGAGCACGATTATCCATTAAGCTTGAGAAGTAAAAAAGATGTGACGAATAAACTTGCGTTAAAAAATCAGATCGGTCGATTCTTTGACCAATTTTTGGTTAAACGAATTCGTTGATAACTCGTCGACATTATTACTATGCGAAGTCGTTCTTAGCACCTTCTTTACTGTCGATTTTCGCAAGATTTTTATCCCAACGGGAGGTCCGCTAGATTTTCGCCGAATCTCACGTTTAGCTGGAAATGTGGCGCTACACCCTCGTTAAGAAGCGAAATTGGGGATTTCGATCGCAGTCGCTTAACGCGCGGGAATCGTTATTCGAGGAGGATGCGATGGGAAGCGGGACGAGCAAAGGCGTCGAGGAAGAATTGACGAACTCACGTTCATTTTCCGCCGATCGTGTTTGCTTCGTGGGAAAGAATTAACTACGCCAACGGACGTCGAGGCCCAATTGAAATCCGTGACCGGAAGTCCGTGAGCTTTTGCCTGTAGCTCGAGCTCCTGCACGCGCAGTAACAATCTTCGGTTTTGATGCTCCAGGTGTTTGTGCCTCGACTCGCTCTGCTTCATACGCGTTAGCTCGTTCTTCAGCAGCTTTATGTACTCCACCGACGACTTCAGTATCGTGCCTTTGTTCGGCCTCACGTCTCTCACGATCTCGTAATATCTGCAACAAAAAGAAAAGCATATATTCCAAATTTTTTTGCAAGTTTTTCTGCACAGACTCGTTCGTCTCGATTAGTTTAAAAAACTCATCTCACGTGACTTATCGTCCAAAACGATGAAAAAAGTCGTTTAGAGAACGATTCACGCTTAATAACGAAAAAACCGAAAGAGCGTTTAATCTGCGGAATTAATTAATTCCATATTTTTTCTATTCTTTTTATTCGTCAATTTTTGCAATTTTTTATCTACATGATTTTTGGAAAGTACACACGTGATTTTTGCATTTCGAAAAGACCGCTTCTCCGGTCTGAAAGTAAGATAAATGATGGCGAGTGAGGAACGATTTTCATTGGACGATCGCGAAACGATTTTTTTGCTCTTTCCGTGAATGTGAAAAGATGCGATTTGTCGGCGAATCGAATGGAAAGTCGGGGAGTGGAAAGCCTATTACAAGGAGCATTCGTCATTTCGACCCTCGTACCCTTTCTATCTTCGCATTAGAGCCGATCCCTATCGCTGTTAGGGACTTGACGATAAAGCCGCGCGACGCAAATCCTCCTTCCACCGTCCTTCGGCCTCGAGCGACAAAATCGCATTTCTTCTTTTTCCTTCAACTAAATGCCGAAACCGCGATAACAAACGGAACAAGATTCACCTCGAGGGTTGTACAGAAACTAAAAAACTTACGATTCTCTTTTCCTCGAAAGATTTTCAAATTTTTTAACTCTAATGTAGATTCGTTGATTCGTATTGAGCCGGGTTAGACGAGGCAAACAATTTTTTTCCAGTCGACTAAATTTTTCTTTACCATCTTCGCATTTTTATCATCGAACCAGATAGGCCTTTCGTCTATCAATTTTTTTTTTAATTCCTGTATCTGTATCATCGTTTCAACTCGCGAGACAGCTCACTTCGTTGCCAAGCGTAGCAGCGTTTCGCGCGAAGAGAAATCGAGTATGAGATCATGAGAGTGAGTAAACGGTGATTGTATCCCGCGTATAGTTCCATTCTGTGCACGAGGGTGCGAGGCGAAAAGACTCGGAAGAAAGGGGCGCTTGTCGCGATGGCAGATTTCCTCCTCGGCTCTTACGAGGAGGCAAGAGGCGGAAGGAAGGTCGAGACAGAATGAGAGTGAATCGCCGTGGCTGTTGATATTGCCCTCTCCCGTATCTCCGCGCAACGGTTGAATGGCTCTTTAGAGGTATCCACGAGGGCTTTATCATCGTCGCTCGGGAAACTCTCACCTTCGCAACGTGGCGAACTTGGAGCATTGCTTCAATATTGTTCGGTGTCCCGAACTGGAGCGCTATGTGCACTCATATTGTAGTACATACGCCGAGAGCGCGGTATTCACGTCGCGCCACGAGAGCTTCGGGCCATAATAGCGTTGTATCGCGAGCACTTTATTGTGCACACATGCACGGAAATAAACTTACACAATAAAGACTCGCGGGATGTATTGTTCGAAAATACGATGAGGAATAATCTTTGCAAATTGTAATTAAAAACAAATTATCCAAGCGAATATTAACCGAAATTACAGCGCGGCTCGATTCCGAAGTACTCTATTAAAAAACTAATATTCATATATCTAAACAATTTTTTTTCTCATCAAAACAAAGCTGTCTAAGCGAATCGAAAGCGAATTTTTTTTTGCGCGAAACGAATCCCCCGGAACCATATTCACGGCAGATCAAGCCCGCGTCGACAAAAATTCACCCCGGGTATGCAAACGATTCCCATAAAGTTTTTCCACGTGTATTACGCTCCGCCGGAGCCGCGTCTCATTTTCTAGGAACATCGGGGATCGGTGTAGGGGAACGGAGAAGATAGTCTGTTGTTAAAAAAAAAAAAAAAAAAAGGAAAAAATATCTGGTGTCAAGTGCCGGCGTCGCGACGTCAGTGTCGGAGGTCTAACGACGGGATCGATCCGTATCCTTCCTTCTGGGATTCCTCCCTTCCGTCCCCTTCTGGATACGAAACTATGTATCCTCGGCGTGGCGCAGGGAGAGGGCCGTGGAGGGATGAGATCAAACATCGACCTGCCGTTAGGAATATCAGCCATCGGTAGAAGAGGGCGAGAAGGAGGACGAGGCGGTACAGCCGGAGCAGCGCGACGAGTTGGACGTACGCGCTGAAAACGGTTTTTGAGCCTCCGGGACGCGACACTGACTAATGGATGGGCTACGCAGATTGATAAATGGTCGATCAACGAGACGAGCCAACGCCGATGGCCGACGACGACGTCGTCCTTTACTTCTCTGCCGCGGCCCGGCGAGAGCGAACTCTCTCTCGTCCGGCGGACGAGCATCAACCCGGATCTAACGTGCGGGTGGCGGCTCGTTAGCAAAACGGACCGATCGCTACCTGGAACACCCTCTGCTTTCTCACCCTTCGCGCTGACCGTCGAGAGGCCGCGCGGATCACGACCCCTCGCCACGTCACGAGACGAGACGAACCGCGGATAACACGATTTTTCTTTGCGAGTCCTTCGGAAGTCGGGGCTCTCCTGCCACGGACAATTCGTCAATTAAACCAACCACGAGATCCGATAAAACACCGGATATAGAGCCGATGGATTGATGCTCTCGTTCGCACGGAAACAAGACGATTCCAGTGTTCTGGATAACGGTGCTACGAAGTGAAGTGTAGCTTTACAGTCGAAAATGAGATGAGCACTTTAGTTATAAGCAGTGGTGACGTTGATCATATAAATGTTGGCCTCTCAAATGATATATCGACAATTTTTTTTTCTAACTTACCACGATAAGACACGAATTAATGATCTTTCCATGTTCTAAATTCCACAATATCAAAAATGTCCAAAACGCTGATCTGATCAAGAAAATGATTACAATGCAAATATAAAGCTAGACGGATATTTCGATCGGGTGTGGATGAAAAAAAATAATGAGTCGAAAGAACTAACATTTCAAGTTGAGAGAATCAATTATTAGATCGGCACAATCGGTCTTTTCTCAAAAATCGGCTATAAAGAAATGTATAAAAAAATGATTGTGCTGTACGAATAAAAATAAAAAATAGTGAAAGTTCAAATACTCACGGATCATTGGTTTTGGGTAGCAGCGTCCCCAGCTCCTTGATTCGATCGTTTATGTTGAATCTTCGCCTTCGCTCGACTGTAAAACGGAAATTACGATCATCAATCATATGCTTCGCAGCCGGCGCTGTCCGTCACCTCGATTCAACGTTTCACGACAACTGTATCGTCATTGTGTACGATACACTTTCCAAGTCTCACAACGTGCGTTGGTATCGCTACTTGAGCAGCGATCACACTCCAATCAAGCTGCGTATTACATCATTCAGTTACAAGCTAAACGTTCGCTAAAATTAATCGTTTCTTCAATAACCCTACGAAAGAAAATCATTTATCGCGCTTCTTCGTTAATTTTTTCAATTTTTTTTGGTCAAAATTCAATAACGTCGATATTATTATTATTATTGTTATTATTATTAATTATAATTTACTATAAAATTTCGAATTCTTCTTCGAAGTGAGATTACGATAATTTTTCAACACGTATATCTAAGTAAAATATAGTGATAATTTCGTCGAATTTTCGATTTTATGAACTTTACAAATCCGCCAGTATTTAATTGAAAAATTCGTGCCTGTCGATAAATCCGATTGCAATTTCACGTTCGTGCTTCATTACGATAATAATAAATTGCGCACGAGTTATTCGTTAAAAAGAACTCTTTCCTCGGCTGAAAGTTTGGAAAAAAAAAGTGCGACTGCCGTGCAATTACGATTTTCGGTACAATTCAGTTTCGCTCCGAGGAGAGCTGGAGGAGAATTGGCTCATTTATCAGCTACCTGCTTGGTCCGTTATCAGTAGCGAGCACGCGAGGCAAACGTGTCGCTTGCAAAGACTCGGGCGATCGTCGCTCAACACGAGAGCGCCAGCCAAGGGCACGCGTGCTCGAGGACTCCGCTCAATCCTTAAACGAGTCTTTAAAATTCCTAGACACGAGAACAAACTGTTGGAATTTTACTACAAATTTTCTCTAGTTTTAAGGTCGAAGAATTTTTTTGGAAAAAAAAAAGTGATGAAGCATCTTTTTGGTATTGCGACTGCATCGATCATTCCCTGACAATCCGCGTCTCGAGCTCTGCAACCGAGAATCTCTATTTTTCATCGCGCGTCTCCTTCCGGCGGGTTTCGCAAATGTCACCACTAACGAAAATAATCATAAAGTCTCGCGTTCCCATTGGCTACAGCGCGAACTCCATCGAACTCGAAGGACGCGTTATTTATCGCGTCGCTTGCTTTAATATTCATATTTATTGCCGATCGATCTCGATATCTCCGAGAATATCCGCAATTCGCTAATGTGTGCGCAAGTATTATGCCCGGCCGTGTAGACCGATGCATCATGAATCGATCGTTATAATTCGCTATTCGGAATCGTCGTAAAGGTAAATAGGATTATTTTATTTTATGAAGAAGAAGAGATTCAAATCGAATTGCACGTTTTCTCGCTTCTTTTACAAACCATGTAAAAATGACTGCGTCAATTTTGGCTCTTCGCAGAGGAAACTTCGTAATTACAGAAACAAAATGAGACAGCGACATGCATTTCCATTATTTCTTAGATATTCCTCGAGAAGCTTTTCGACAATTCCGAAACCTTGGGCGAGTCTAAGCCAAATTCAATCCCAAACCTCTGAACGCATGCATTTTGAAAAAATGCCAAATCCGCACCAATTTTCTTTCTCGAAGTTACAAAAAAAGTAGCCCAAAAAATTGCTTTCCCACGAGGAGCTTCCATCAAATTTTCATTAGATTGAAATTAAATCGTGATTACTGTGAGCGTGTACGGTTAACGAGGTCGATCGCGTCGAATGGCGCTCGTCCTCCGGTTACTATGCAAGTAGTTCGTTATAACCATAATCCATAGTATTACGGCATATCCCGAGCGATCTTCGAATGGATCTGGAATCGTTACTTTCCGTAACAGAGTTCACGGCCCTCGCTCGTTAATTGCGATACGAACAAAGGACACGACTGGAATAGGCAAACGCGACAACGTGCTCAGCGCGCGCGTCCACTGTTGGGATTTAAAACAATTGCTCTGCGCCCGACGATCGATGGGTATTTGGCCGAGGGACACAGGAGTCGAGAAGCATTCTCTCGTTAACCGAGAGTGAGATATATATGCATAGAATGGGTATATTATGTATACATACGTATATACAGATATATAGTAGGGGAGAGCGGGGCAAAACGGCATACCGGGGCAAAATGGTATTCACGCCCAATGGGACGAGGGCAGAATGGTATTGGGGCAAAATGGGACAGCAAAAAAATCTACTCCGATGGGACTTTCTCTAGTCCCATTTTGCCCTAATTCTATCATACGGGGGACTTTATTCGTGCCATTTTGCCCCGGTATGCCATTTTGCCCCGCTCTCCCCTATATAGATATAGATATAAGCCCGTGTATACGCGGCGAGCAGACCGAGGGAATTAGCGGGCACGCTTCGCAGCCCACGATAGAACGAGAGGGAGCGAAAGATATCTATATGGATACATAGAGTGTTAGTATGCGCGCAACCGGAACCGAGAAGCGAATACCTACGTTTGTGGATTACGACGCTCGTCGACAGATTAGCGTCCTCGGGAACTTGATTAACGACGATATTAACGGGCTCAATAATATCCAGCACAAGGGAACTCGATGAGCCGAGCGAGAAGCGAACGTTACGAGACGATGATAAGGTTCGAGAACAACCGCGGCAACGACAATTCCGCCGCGGCACAATTATCGCTCGAGCTTCGCTCCTCTTGCATCTTGTCATTTGTCACACTGAGGTTTTTTTTTTCGTAATTCTCTGGAAAAAGGAAGAAATGCGCAGAAGCAACTCGCGCTGCTCGCCTGCGCAAATCGGTCGAAGACAGGATGTATCGTGTTCGTGATTCGAGAGTGGAAGATTTCAGTTCATTGCAAAATTGCCTTTTTTTGGGAATCTGTGAGATGGAGTTTATGCGGCGAATGTTAAATCGCGAGGGAAGTTTCGTATCTTCTATTGTGGTTTTCTGTACTTTCACGTGAAAGCTTGAAGTCGCGAAAAATATTTTCCCGGAACTCGACATTTTTTCGCCGTACCGACTCTTTGTCTCTTTCTACAGAGTCATTTCGCGATTAGTTCCTTCGAACCAGGAGAATCGCGGTTGCCGAAAATACTCCGTATCGAAAGGGTTAATGCGGAGTCTGTATGGAACGAGAATATTTTCGAATGTAAACGAAAACGAAATTCCGTCCGGGAAGTTCGACGGGAAGAAGGGCAACCGGGAGTATAAACGATTCGGCGATCGTTGCGGATGCCGATGCTTCTGATTCCCGTTCGCTATATAGCGCCCGAGAGAAAATGCTGTGTGCAAAGTCTCGTCGAATCAGGGAATGGCGAGAGGGCCGGATCGGGTGGTTCGAACACGCGGCGCAACGACGGAAAAGTTGTTCCCGGCGAGCGGCGAACTCCTCGCCGAGCTCCCAAGTTTCTCTCCACTCGTTTCTTGTCCTTGTCATCGTCTTCGTTGTCGTCGTCGTCTCCGCGCGGGATGGCATAGAGGGTGAGGGGGGAGGACGGAAAAGGAAAACTTGTTCCGATCCAGCTGATTAGATTGCCCCGGTTAATTCGGAAGACGCGAATGGTTTCGATCCGCCCGTTTTGCTGTTGCTCGCGAAAGAATGTGTACTCCGATAGACTCTTCGCGCTCCCTTTCGCCGACTCTCTCCTTTTTGTCTCGCTATTCCCGCGTGTATATACACACGATCACGTCCCGAGTACGACTACACGTCTTCGATAAATCGAAGACGAGAAAAAAAAAAAATTCTCGTAGACGAGAAAAACTCTTCGGCTCCGCCCTCAATTTTCGTTATCACTCCGACGGAATGAACTGCGAAACCGCGTTTCATTTCTCTGCTGTAAACAAAAAATCGATATTACCTCGCGAGAGAAGAAAAAATCAACGTCGATATCGAATCACGCGTTCGCGAGATTAATTCTGAATGTTTTGGCGACCTGGGTGAAAATTTGAAATACTATTTTTTAACTCGGTCAGCATTCTTATTTCAGGTATCGCAAGAAGTAACGGTGAAGAAATGTTTCTTTCTCTCTCACAATGAATAAAGTTTACCGAGTTCAAGAGACTCGCGGCCCCGCTAGCGATATCTTGTTGAGGTACAAGTCTCGCTAAAAAAAAGAAGAAAGAAAACTTGAAAAAAAATCGTATCACGTACGCTCGTGAGTCACGTGTAAGGAACGTGATCGAGCCTCGGCCTCTTTCCCTCTCTGTTCGTCTTTCGGTGTAAACGATCGTTCCTTTTTTTTTCTCTCTTTGCCACCCCGACGAGAAAGAGAGAGAGAGAGAGAGAAACGTGCACGACCGGACCCAAAGCAGAAAGCAACGAAGTCGGGCGTGTGTGTCTTTCACGGTTTTTGAAGAATCCCAATAACCACCGGCCAATAAAGCGCGAGCGAGCGCTGGAAAACGAAGATTGCCCGTTCGCGGAGAGCCGCATTGCACGCGTGGACTCGCCGCGGTGAGGACGGAGACACCCGAGCGCTCGCATCGAAGATCGAGCAGATGTCTCGACGAAATTGCAATCTTATTTCGTCGACAATCTCGTCTCTGCGCTTCTTCGGTCCATCCCGCTCTCGGATTCATCTGGCGTCTTTCCTACTCGAACTCGGATTAAACCTCCAGATAAACGCATTTTTAAACAAAATCTTGTTAACTAACCAACCACTATTAAACGAGGTTTGGCATTGAATTAGGCGTAAAATCGTTCGAAAGTGATAAACTTTCCTAAAAACAGAGCTAATAAAATAAACAAATTTTGCAAAAATTATAAAACTACCGACTGGAAAAGCCAATGTTGAAACCGTTTTTTTAATTTGTACGAGATCATTATCATTACTTCGTTGGAAACTCACTCATATTGTGATTGTCCTTCTTCTGTCGATCCTTCGCTAACGCGTGAATCTCGGCATCGGTGAGAAGGAGGGGCTCGGGCTTGATCTGAAGATCGGGAAGGCTGCTGAGACTTCCGCCGTGGCCCTCCTTGAGGCCGTCGCCGAGCGAGCCAGCCTCGAACGACAGGATGTCGTCCAGCAGATCTTCCGCCTGTTTACACAAAACAAATCAACGAAAATATTAGATCGATAGCTCGATAAAGAACGAAAACTTGATAGCGATTGGATGAAAAAAAAAAAAAAATAGAACGACCCGCGTTCTTCGTCACTCTTTGTCGATCGTTTAATCAATCGCCAGTGAGTTCATTAACACGCTATCGAATACGTGCCTACCTTTGGCTACTCGATGATCTCTTATCGCTCGAACAATTCATGCTACTCGACAAAATCAATTTTTCATTATCTTTGCGACGGCAGATTAGATTCGTGAGAATGCGCGATAGATTCGAAGAGTCGCGAACTAGCTTAGCAATAACGGAAGCGATCGACGATACGGAATGGAATTTCGATGAATTATCGTCCTATTGTGCAACAACGGAAAGATCCAATGGTTTGGGATGGAATGAAAAAAAAAAAAAAAAAAAAAAAAACAACAACATATCGTACACACGGGATGTGCGAAATCGGCGGGAAATCAATTGTATAGTTGAGGCTTATTGAGGTAATACTATCTTGTTCTAGTCGCGGTGCTCATTGGATATCTCTACGTAATCGCCTTATCGAATTATTACACGAAAACCCGTGTTGCGCGAGCGGCCGAACGAGTCGAATCGATAATTCCACAGAATTAACGGGGATATTGTTGAGTATCTTCGATAGTTTTTACCGCATGCGACTAAACAATAGCGAGATTACCATTTAAAATGGATTACATTAGTCGCGTGGTAATTTGTGAATTATAATACGCGCGTGAACTCTCGGAGATTGAAATTTCTCATTTGATCGATAATCGACGATAATTGTCGGGTTTCGAAGATTTCCTGATGGGGAAAATTCGGACCTCCTCGGTACGTTGCGGTTTGTTGTGTCAAATTTTTCGATTATTCACCGGTCGGTCTCAATTTTATTATTAATAATATTATTATGTTATAATATTAATAACATTTTTTTTACCAATTTGTCAACAACTTTTAAAAATCGTTATTACACGAAATTAAACGTCCATATGCTCGATTTTTTTCGCATTTTTATTTCATCGTTAAATGTTCGAAATTCGCTGAAATTCTTACTTCGAGCTGTGGCATTAGCGACACACCCTCCTCGATTGGGAACGAAAAAAAAAAACACGAATTTCAAGGTAGTTTGAATTGTGCTCGTGTGTTTTACAAAAACGAAGAACAAAGAGGTAACTCGTCGACAATGCGTGTCCGCTGTCGAAAAAATGTTCTCAACGAAATACCGAAATCCAATTAAAACTACAAAAGGGCACTGGGTTGTGAGATCGAATAAAAGCGCGAAAACGCACAATGCATCGGGGTTCGAATTTATAGCGCAATGTTCGAGCTCGTCGGCGTTGTGAATTGAAAGAATAATTAGATTCGATCGCGATGCATTGTGCTCGCGTTCGTTCGAAGATGAAAATCTCTCCGGGGAAAATCGATTTTCGTGAGACGCTGCGAGGGCCCGGGAGAAATTGGCTATGAGTTCAAAATTTCAACGAGCAGGACTGCTCCAATTTTGAGTTTATCACAAAATTAAGTTAGTCTCGAAAAAAAAAAGTTTTACATCGTCGTAATTAGACGATGTGTTTTAGAATCTGCAGTCATTTCGATCTAATTTAAAAGTAAATATTGAAGTAAAAAAAAAAAAAAAAATCAGACAAGCCCCGTCATTATTTTTTCGTTATGTTTCTTTCTGTTTTTCGCGTTATCTCCTATTATGCCGACGCAAACGCGCGATCGACGTTGACGCGTTAGCGCTAGTTAACATCGATTTATCGCGACGCTCGCGAACGTTCGAGGCCTTCCAGTCGTCTCGTTTTCGTCTTCGTAAAAGCACACAGACGCGGGCTCGCACACATCTGTATATATGAACATCTTTCCCTCGATCCTCGAGCCTCTCGTCGTTGCGATCTCGCTCCCTCGCTCCAACGGCGAGCCACGACTGTCCCGAGCAAACGTCTTGCCGAGAACGTACCGAGCGTCGTTAATAATTCCCTGAACGACGCGTCGGCGGCGTTAAATCACGCTTTGCCTTGAGCCACTCCGCGAGCTAGCTCGCGTACCAGGTCGGCGTGTGTTCTCCAGGTTCTCCCGCGCGACAGAGAGGGATCGTAAGATCGAGAGAGAGAAAGAGAGAGAGAGAAACGAGTGGAAACGAGGAGAACGCGACGGCGAGCGGGTAACGGCACACAATGCCGTCGGGACGGCTGCTCGCCGATTATTCACGGAAACTCCGGTGGCTCCTGCGGCTTCCGTTCTGGACCCGGTGGAGAAACGGTACCAGTCGCGGAAAGGACTGTTCCGAAACCTCCTGCAGCGAATCTGAAATTCACTCGATGCCGGCTACGCTCGGAAGGTACACCTACTGGTCCTCAGCGTCATTACTTCCGGATCATAGAAGCGGCTAAGCCGGAATAACCGCGGTAGCGTGCGGTAAGCGCTCGCGAAGATTCCCCCCAGGTAAATGGGTCAAAGAGAGAACACGCCGCTGGCCGATGATTAAACATCGCGACGGAGTTAAGGAAGTGACAACTTAATGTATTTGGACGAGCTATAATGACGCCGGAATTCAACGGGAATGAAAATCACGGATATCCAGGAATATCGAAAGCCTAAAATAGCGCTGAAAAATTATTTTCTGGAAGTATAATTTGCTAGTTGAATGTTTTATCGATGTGCTACACTAAAGTAAAAAATTCAACATGTACGACATATGAAAAACCATAAAGTTTGATTGCTTTTACTGCACTTCAATTTTGCTATAAAAGTCCGTCAAGTATTCAATAAATAACAATAATAATTTAACATATTATAATTGTTATAAAATTATTATTTCATCCAATGATCTAATTTTTATTAATGGGCATATATTATTACGTTAAGTATTTTATATGAGATTTAAAATTTTTCAAGGGCATTTCGCGTCAAGATACGGCGGAACGTTGACTTTCGAACCCGCACGACGTTAAACCTTATTGCCCGGGAATCCACCGAATGCGTCAGAAGGTCCGTTGCGATATGCGGAGTAGGCGTGAAAGGATACGAGACAACCGCCTCGTCATATGGGAACTTTCATAAAGGAAAAAAGGATTCCCGTGTCTGGTACAGAATATCACCGCGACCGGGGAATTCCCGCGATACGGCGCCCCGCCGATCGGCGACAGTCTCTATAACCAGACTATATGCTACAGCCCACGGACAGGGATCGGAATTCTATCAAAAAATTATGCGTATTATATTTGTATATCGCTTACAAAATATTGTTTTAAGGTCGTTCACAAAAACTGCTCCACGAGAAAGTTATGCGACCATTTCCGGCTCCGTAGAGGAAGCTTTTTGAACGACGTCAAAAACAAAATGATAGAGCCATGCGCAAATATAATTATCATAATTTTTATAAGGATCAATTTAATTATAAATATATCCAAAAAAAAAATATCAGAATCGCCTGTATCAGAAAAAATAACGTAAAAAAAATTAAATGTTTCAATTATTATTATTATTATTATTATTATTATTATCTTTCGTTTGTTAATGGCATGCCTTAATCAGCGCGTTTCGCGATCGCCTCGAAACGATGACTTTCACTTTTTTCTCATTGATCATCTCTGCATAGGAATAATCGACGAATGCAACCGATTCCTGACGAAGGTGTAGGTTTGCTGTTGGCCAATCGACGAATGATTGCAATGAAAAAAAGATAAATCCGGATGATAATCGCGAGGCTCGCTCGGGACGTCCTCGTTCGCGTATTTCGTCGTAAACGAAAAAATGCCCATGAGCATGGAGTCTCGGAGAGTCGCGGCGGTACTGTTGGCGGAGAGCCGGGCAACCGTAACGCGGGTATCTACTCGGTACGCGTGGGCGTTACGTAAACATTACGTAAACAATAATAAGCAATGGGCTGCCTTGTCCCAGTGGCCGGGACTCATCGGTGCCGGTGCTCGATGCCGACTTCGACAATTTGCAGAACTGCGCGATGCTCGCGGAGTACGAAAGTAGAGATGCGACTCAAACAGAGCGCTTTCGGCACGACTCGATGCTGTTGTTACGCAGTTGTGAAAAAAAGAAAAGAAAAAAATTGCATGCATCTGGAAGGTGCATAATGAAAATGCAAACGACTTCGCGCGCGAAGTGCGAACAACTTTGCGTATGCAATTAAAAAATACAAACTTAAAAAAAATTGTACCGAATATTTGAAATTGTAATTTTTGTAAAAACTATTAACAAAAAATTTAATCGCCCTTTAATCACATTTTTTTTTCGAATTCTTAACTTTGTTAAAGACACGTTCGCGAATAATAAAATTAGAAAAGTGTTCGGTATTGACTTCCGACGAAAAGTGGAAGGAAGGGAAACGGTAGACCCACACAAAACATTTTTTTTTTTCCGAGTACTTGGCGTCGCAACGGCCTTTTAATGTATGCACACGCGAAGTTCCGACACTTCGGACTTTTATAGAATGAAGTTGAAGCACTTGGGCGACGTTGGTGCTGCGAGCACGGAAATGTCGCTCGAGGCGTCGGATCGACTTCGCGTAGTCAAGTTTGAAGTAGATTCACATTGGATTCATTGTGTGAATCTAATTAACGCCATACGACCCGATAACTTGGCGCTGGAAATTCCACGCTTCATATCGAATTATAAATCCATCCGACCAATTGGCGTATCGGGAGGTCTTGATGAACAAAATATTGCTCCGTGAAATGGAAAAAAAAAAAAATTCTTGACGAATTTATAAACGAAATGGGAAAACGATCGATTTTTCGATAAGCCAAATGCTACAGATCGATCAGTCGTCGAGATTGGAAGTGAAATCTATCAAACGATAAGATATGACAATGTAAAAAGTTTCATATACAACAAAAAGATATGAAAGTGTTAACAGGAAACGTTCGTCAGCTAACCGGAAGTTGGCTTTATTATTGTGTGACATAACGAATGCAAGTGAAAAACGTACGAATGACCGTGGAAGTCTATGCCTTTTACTACACGTTGGATCAATCGACGTCAAATTAAAAGTAAAAAAGATACATAAAAAATAACATGTTTAAACAGATTTGAGCTCTTCGCAGTGTCTAAGATGTCACGAAGATCAAGATAAATTCACTATCGTGCGCAAATTTGATTCCGTGCACAAACAAAATAAAAAAAACTTTACTGCAAAAAGAATCCTTCAGCAAAACGACAGTATTATTTTTTCGCGAGCGCTGAAGAAGTGTAACCAATAGAACCGTTGACCTTGAAAGTTACCGGTTAGAATAGCTGATAATTCTCCTTTATCAGCTCTAAAAAATGGTTAGATCCGTGAAAAGTTCGTCTGTGGGTACAGATCGCCTTCTCATCCGAACGGGAGGAAGCTCTCGCGCTTACAGTCACCAAGTGACAAGGCAAGATCTGCATACCGCGAAGAGCGGATTTGTCCTCCTCTCGGTGCATAAAGCGCGAGGCGAGCGAGCGAAGAAGGGGGTTGGGAGGTATAAGTGCGAGTAGTCGAAGAATTACGAGACCGAGGTCGTCCCAAGTGTGCCCGATCTCTCCGGTTCTCCTTCTTCTCGAAGAACTTTAGTTTTCGTCACGACATCGGGATTACGTAAAATACGCCCTCGTCCTTCGACAACGGATCTTATCTTTCTCCGTCTCTCATCGCCATCGACTGCTTCTCCTCCTCTCGCCTCTCCGGTTCCTCCCGTAGATCCTTAGATTGTTCCCGTTTCTTGAGCGACTGTGCGATTCATCCGCCCGACTAGACAAACGCTAATGCGCGGAGAGGTCCCACGGGGAGAGGGAGAGGAGGACCGAATTAGTTCGCAATTTTGGTAATCCGATCCAACGAGCCGAACACACGGCTCGGACGGTCTGGCGCTGAGAGCGATAAAGAGCGAGCGAGAGATATACGGCTGGAGGGCACGCGATGGCAAAACGCTTTCGAAGACCGAAAAGTCCGATCCTTCTGTCGTCGTTCAGCGCGCCTCGAACAACTCGGCCTGGACTGCCGCTTACACGCTCGACACTCTCTTCTGCCGAAAGAAACTCGCGGGCACCGAGCGTGTCTGATCCCCCGCGGACCGTTACTACTTCGACTTCTCCTGCCGGAGCTCCCGAGCACCCCCTGCCCGCCACCCGGTCGCGAAGCCGACGAGGATGGAAAGAGGGAATGAAGCGAGAAGAAGGGAGAGCTTTGCCTCGAACAGCTGCAACCGCTACTACCGAACTCACCCGAGATTTTTAAGAAAACGAAATCTTTCTTGGAGCTTATGTTTCGAACTTTTTTTTTCTTTTTTCGTTCTTTTTCTTTCACCGTTCGCCAAGTTCGCTCACCCGTGGGATTTCGCCTCTTGTACTTTCTTCCATTCCTGTTTCTTTATCTCTCGTTCTCGTTCGCGCGCAAGGCCGCGGTAGGGAACAAACACGAATTTGCATTCTTCGTGACTAGTTTGACCTCGTTTTAAATGCCCCACGAGAGAGAAACGCCCCGAGCAGTGAATTCAAGCCGAACGGAGGAAGAGTGAGGGCGTTTGTGAAATCTTTATTTCAGCTCTATATTCGGGTATCGATTGATATCGCACTTCTGGAACAACAGTGTAACAACTTGTATGATAATCCGATGAGATTACCATACGAGTTACACCGTTCCGAGGGTGCGAAATATACGTGACACTTTCTTATACTTTCCTACGGTTATTTTTTTTCCCATTCGTGTATTTTTTTCTTCTCGACGAAAAACGATTCGCACCGCTGAGCGCTTGCCACGTCGAATCTTCGAAACTTGGCTGCTATATTTTTTGTTTCGTAACATCATATTTTATATACTGCATATTCTGAAAAAATTTACCATGATTCAAAATTAATCAAAAATCAACAAGAAAAACTAGAATAACAGACAAGTTATATACTGTTTCTAATTTGATTTTTTGATACATTTTTATCATTTGGGAGCTTTTTATTTTTTGTAAATCTATTTTATTTTCATCCTTTTTGGAGTCAACTGATTCTTTGTCGTTTTGACAAACATCAGAGACAAACTTTAGAGATGCCCGCGCCAAATCGGCACCAAACGCATATCCCCAATTGTTGCCCCTGCGGGCAGCCGAGAGTTAAAAAGAAACAGAGGAACGGGATTTCCCAAGGTCAGCTCGTATCCGTATTCAAAAATATCTTATCAATGAATCCTCGAGCCTAGCGTTACGGCGTTTGCTACTCCGGAACGGAGATAGGAAGCAATTGGATTTGTAATTACGCCATTCCGACTGTCCATCTAATTGCATACAATCAAGTACCGCAAGCGCAGAAAATAATGCGAGAGAAGGAACGAAGACGAGTTTAATTAATCACACTAGTTACGAGACATCCGGCGCGTTCTTCGGCTATCCAGTCCGATACTTCCAGAGTTCCAATGCGACAGTGCACGTTGTGTTCCCAGATCGTATCCCATTAATTCATGCGCAAACGACCCGCTGTCAACCCCAACCCTTCCGCTACTTCGGAAAAACACTACTTCGAAAAAGCTTCAATGGTTAATCCTCCTTTCCTTAACCCGTCGAAGATCTCTCGAAAAAACATGGATTTTCATTGTTTTTCTAAAGAAATGCCCAAAGTACAATTTCGTGAGCGATGTGTCGAATCACCTCGACGACATCGATTACCGCAATGAGATCCGGCGACTCCGCGTTGCACATCGTCGCGATAATAAACCGCCGGCGTCCCGACGCCGCGGGTTCGTTTGTCAAATCGCGAAAGCGCAACTCCAAGCTGTAATTGACACCGGGAGATGCGTTAGCGTTTCGCATTGTGCATTTTCGTTGAGGCAGCTCTTTGCGCGCGAGAGGGATCCCATCGGGGTTCCCCGGGCGTGGGGAACAGCGAGATCCGACCATCGGCTGAAACACAAGCATCGGGCGCAACGTGCGGCGCTGAACTGTAACGCAACCTACGACTGGAATATACACCGCGCCGTTTATACCTACACTATCCGCTGTCTTGTAATTAATACAACCGCGAATACAGCCGCAACTTTGAACTTTCATGAACTGCAACAGCCAACGAGTGAATATTAGCGAGAGAGAAAGCGACGAGGTGGAAGCGCGCGTGGGCGCAGTCCCGAATGCACAGAAGCAGAAGGAGTTGAAAGAGCATCGGGCTAATTTTGTACGCGCTCTATCCATTAGGAACTATATTAGTTGTAATTACAACTGCGTCATCGTCGAATATGCAAATATACCTTCCGCTGTGTGTTGCCCGAGTTGTATTAATATAAGGCCATTGGGTTTATTAATAGATAAGGGAAAACATTCGCGCGCGATGCCACGCCGCTCGCTCGGAGGATCCGCGAGTCCGCGAAATCATTTTTCCATCCGTTCGACCCGGGGAAAAGTTTAACTAGGCCGTCGAAAGATCTCTTCAACGAGAAATTTAAAGAGGGATAGATAACGACTGTGCATTGCGCGCTCCTACGTTCCTCCAATTTGCGACGTCTCAACGCCTATTCGGCTTTTCTCCGCGATAAGACGAGAGAAAAGAAGAGTGCGCGCAACAAGTCGGAACTCCGTTATCGCGCGACCTAATGACGCGCTGCATAGGACTGGAAATTTCGTGATTGGCATTCGGGTCGTTTATCGAACTGGTTTGTTCAATTTTTCTTTAATTCGATATAATTTTTGTTTCAATAGAATTTAATTTTCTTTAACTTTTAATCACATTTCGCGTTTACAATGAAACGTAAATTTTTTTTTTTTTAATTAACATAGCCCTTTTTTATAGAGCGAATATTAATGGATGAGGAAGGAAAGTGTAAATTTAATTTAAACAAAAAGTTCTGCGTATGAATGCTTCGAAATATTGTTGCCGATTCAGTTATTACTCATCGATTTCGCTTGAACTGATTATTTTTTTATTATTCTTCATTGTCGCTTTTTCCTCGACAGTGCGTGGCTCTGGGTCGATGCGTCATCGAGGGGGCCAGTAGCCGGTCGTATTCGACTCCCAATTGAACGTCTGTCGCGTCGAGTGCCGATATTATGCAAATACGTTTCATAACCGTGCCGTACGGTGCGTCTCCGAAATGAAAAGTCGTACGTAGCGCGGACGACGACGAAGCTCGTGGCGATTATTAACAGGTGTCGCGCACGCACGAACGTCACATCGCGTCGAGGCTCGTCCATGTGTGTGATCAACGCCGCGCGTCGCGGAGCGGTTAATACACGCGGCACGGACTTTTCTCGCACTTGGCCGATTATGCGCGCCGCGCGAAACCGCGAGAGCGACCGAGGAGGGAAGTCGCCTCGCGCTCGTCGCACGTCGAGCGGCGAAATTTTGCGTCATTGTCGGGGAAACTATACGCGATTGGGCTGTTCGAGAACGCGAACGGCTGCGATAAAACGAAGATGTCATCAGTACCAATAAAAACGAGACAGAAATGTGCTCGCGTTCCGAATACGTAAGCAACCGAGCGGCTCGCGCCGAGTCGACGCTTGTACGAGGAAACTAGAGCCGCGAGATACACCGCCGACGTGAAATTACGCATCGAACTTAACCGTAAACGTGATAAAAATATAAGAACTTTTTTTTTTATTCCCAATTGTTTGTTGTTTACAAGAAGCACGAAAGCTTCGAAATAATTCATATATTTTCGTGAAAACAAAAAAAGTCTCAATTAGGGATGAAAATAATAGAAACATCTTTTTCGTATGCGGGTTAAAAATGTTGTTTACGGTAAACAACTTCGATTATTCGATTTTCGTGAAATTACAGTTTACTGTTCGATCGACGGTTGATTATTGCGTGACGTCTGCGTGAAAGCTCGACAAATCGGTAATTCCCGTCGGCAGACACTATTTATTAAGTGGCTATAGATGTTTGTACGAACGAGATGTATTTGCCAAGTCAGCGAGACACTGTGTGACTGGACAATTGTCGGGCGTCTGTCTCTGACATTGAGGCGTGGCAGTTGTACGGTTATAGAATAGTGGATAAAAACGTCGCTCATTAACACGATGGACTCTCGGCTACGCGCTGACAATTTATTATTCTCGCGAACCATTCACTTTTTTTCTTTCTTTTCCCTTTTTTTCTCTCTCGCCACTCTCCGAGTTCGCTCCTTCATTCTTATTATGCGAAACACCTTCGCATGTAGGTCAACGGAAAAGGACAAAAAAAATCAGCGAACGCTAACAATGAGAGCATTTCTGCGTATTTCGCGTCTGGCGTGTTAAAAGATTATCCGATTGCGGCGGACCTTTCTCTCGCGGAGCAAACCCGAACGTATTTTTCTACGTAACAATCTAATCTTATTCGCTTCGAATTACCGTTTAATGACGAAAACCCATTTTTTAAATAAAAAAAAATTAACGCACGTCACAAAATTTCTATAAAAGATTGTGCTTTTAACGATCTGAAATTCCGCGTCGATTGTTTCGTTTTTTTTTTTTGATCCATTTTGCGCATCGGACTTGTATAATTTAGGATTGTATTTAGGAATTCTCCGAGAACGAAGCTTCGAAAGAATCCCAAAAGTGACGAACCCACTTTCCTATAAATAGACCAGGATAGACGGTGACGAAGAGAAAACAACGGTTTTTTCGCTCGTATGAAAAAGCCAAGCGAGTCAGCATTTTTTCAAAAACAGTAGGTCGGGGCCCAAGAATGTCTCCACTGGACCAGCTTGGAGGAATCGTCTCGTTGGTTTGTCCGAGGTCGAGGAGAGATTCGAATGATTTTCCCGAATCGAATGTACGTTCGTGGCCCGCACACGAGCGACCGACGAGCTCATCATCGACGGGTAGACGCTAAACGAGTGGGACGATGTAGAGCGGCTCGGATCGGAGGCGAGTCTAATTTTGCGATAGATGGTACGGCCAGAAGGCCGATTGGGATGTATATGGATATCGAGAGAGATACATCGGCTCGGGAATGGAGTATCGAAGCGATGATATTGGATTAGAGAAGGAAAGCAACGAGATCAGACGTACGGCACGCTCGAGCGGATCTCTCTCGGAGGCTGGACTAAATAAATGAGCGTTCGAAGTTCGAACGATCGTTTCCATCGTGTCGTTTCGACGATCGGCATTCCCTACTCGGTCTAAGCAGTCCCCACGAATTGGTATGGACGAATTAGAATGAATTTGCAACGTCATCCGTGCGACAGCTGCTGTAAAAGCGCCTGTGTGTTCTTCGACGATTGTCTCGAACGAAAAGGGGTCTCCTTCGCGTCTTCCCCCTTGCGCAGCTTCTATATTTATAGCGCTGTTATCCGTTCGTGGCGGGTCTTATCGCAATACCGTACACACGGAATTAAAGAGTTGATAGCTCTCAAGAAAAAAAGTAGAAGCCAATAAAATGATAAATTTAAATGGATACGAATTGATATGCACGATATGATTGATCATTGCTGGATGAAAATATTGTCGGAAATTCTTTTGTGTTTTTTTTTTTTTTTTACGAGGACAAAATAGCTATAAACGTTTATAAAAATGTTAATAATTCAGTGAAAGTTATAAGTACCGTTCAATTCGACAAATTTGTGATGATTATTCTCCAAGAAATTTATTTGTATGAAATTTCCTTTTTTTTTCTCTCATTCAATTTTTTTATCTGTCCTTTTAATTCACTTCCGTCGCTATAAAAATTTCACATTACTTTATCTTGCGACGTGTAGCAGGTGCTCGGGGAATATAATTAATTTTCTGTATTTTTTGTTTTCAATAAAGAAATCTATTTGGAAAGATTTCTCGAGCGCGTTCGTTTCGACGATTCTTCGGGATAATCCCGCGTACTCCACCGTTGTGATTGCTTATTAACCGAGCGCGGTCGGGACTCGGGCTTGAGCGTTATGCGTGCGAGCTGTTTTAAATAAAAGCTAAAAGTGCATATAACGTTTGAAACGACAATTAAAAACGGTGGCACTGCCAACGGTAGTGCAGCCGGCACTCCGGGTACGTAGATACGCGATGGGTACCAGGTAGTTGCTCGGTCCGCTGCACGGTAAATCATCGCTTTATCTCGGCACATATCTTTACGTAACTAAACTAGTCACGTCGGAGCGTAAGATTGTACACGTGTGGAGGCACGGAGACAGGAAAGTCGGCGAGCGTACCGAGGTATCCTGATACACGTGTGTATACAATGCCACCACCGAGAGATAGACGCTACCCCGCGACACTGATATAAGACATGTACATACAGAAACATCGTAGGCGTAAAAACTACACGATCGCGATATCAGCAAGGTTAAAAATTCTGAACGCGGTTTTCATTCGAAACCAACAAATCGTTTTCATCAGAAAAAAAGCTGGGGTGCCGAGTAATTTGTCGAAAATTTTTTTTTCATCAATTTGTCAATAACTTTTTTGAATAATAAACTTATTATTATTATGATTATTATATATATATTTTATAATTTATAATAAATATTATCTATATATATTATAATATATAAAAATAATAATAATGATAATAATAGTAATAATTATTAATCGGAAAGATGAATTATTTTTTCCCAGACGAAAAAACTGGAGGAATCTTAACGCGTTAGCGAATGAATTCGTCTGCGTTGAAGTGCGAAACAAAGTATCCGAGATTCTCGAAGCTTTCGCAATGTCATCGTGGGTCTTCAACGAGTCGCGATTCGAGCGGACGGATTATAATTCACGACATAACGAGCCCTATTGAGATCAGTGCTTTGATTTCGGTTTTTTTTCAGTGTTAATTTAAAGGAGACGAGCAACCGAGACCCACCAAGGTTAACTCGTTACGTGGAACGGCACGAGAAACATCGCATGATGCGCGCAAACTTCGCTCGGGGCCTACTCTCCGTGACATCAGGAAGTTAGCTAACGAGAGTTGGATGTCACGAATTTGCGTTAACCCTGAATCGAACCCGTAATGCGAAATCGGAACTCCCATCAGAAATCGCGCGGTCTGCGTTAGCATCGCGCGCGCATATCTCGCCGCTGTTGCTTCAACGATGACCGGATCGTTTTCGCATTACCGCGAAACAATCCTATCGCGAGATCTACGCTCCTCGCCGGCGCTCACGCAGTTTCGAGTGGCGATTAAATAACGCTTTGAATGAAAACGCAAAAAAAAAAGATTCATTCATGAAGCGACAGCGCGTAGAATTCGCCAGTGGGTTTGAGTCTCTTCGTGGAAATGATTTTGATGACTCATCGTCGCGATTGGGGCCAAAGGTAAAGTAATCCAATCGGTCAGGGTTTCGAGACGATTTTCTAATAGAAAAAAAAAGGCCAGACAGTCGTTACGATCGAACAAACAACAATTCATGTGAAACGATCACGGTCCAGTCTCGTATTTTTCTCTTGTTTCTTAATTGTCGCTCGCCGGTGACGTTTCTAGAAACTCGCTGCATTTGCTGTTTGTATGTTTTTTCGTTTTTTTTCTTCCGTATCGTTGCGTTCAGGTTGATTTCAACGTTTGCGGTAATCGAATCGGAACGCGGCGTCGATGTCGCGAGTAGCCTCGAATCCGAAGAATCGTGGTCGAGAGGTTCATTCATTTCTTCATTCTTCGGATATCGAAGGTTTTTTTTTCTAAATCTCGTTGCGACTGTTTCTGATACAGCATTCTCGGAGAAATTGAGTGGAAAAAAGAAAACATTGTGGAGGCGATTCCGGACAGTTCAATTTTTACTCCATAATTATTTAATCAATTAAATTATTTAATTTTTCAATAATTATTTAATCAATTAAATTATTTATTTTTTATTTATTTAATTAATAAGGATAATTCCGTCGTTATGTGTCTCCGTCGTCATAAAATTTTTCCCCAATCGTGGGGTAATCGTGTTTTTTTTTTTCAACACTTATAAATTGCAACATTCCTGCTTTTGCGCGACGTAGGTGTACGATCGGACGGGTCCGACGAAAGGGTGGGGCGGGAATAAGTGTTTCTCGCAAGAGTTATCAAGACATTGCTGATAAGGACGACGGTTACCTTATCGTGATTCTGGAAGCTTGGATCTGTTTCAGATCTTTTTCCTTTATAACCCTCTACCCACTCTCTTATCACTCGCCTCGCACTGTCGTACATGAAATATTATCTATTTTTTCCCCCTCATTTCTACGTCTTCAAAGCTCTTCAAAATCTTGTCACTACTTCAAGAACTTTCCCGGTTTGCGCTTGAT
This sequence comes from Ischnus inquisitorius, assembly GCA_963924025.1. NCBI lineage: Eukaryota > Metazoa > Arthropoda > Insecta > Hymenoptera > Ichneumonidae > Ischnus > Ischnus inquisitorius. The sequence goes on along the minus strand of OZ001251.1, from coordinate 4,945,975 downwards.
GAATAAATATTTTTTCATCACACTCCAAGCTTCACTCGCTTATTGCAAAAATAATAATTATTACTTTATCACCTTATAAAACTAAAAAATTCAGAAGTATTCAAAATTTTCAGTTTGTGTTTAAAAAAATTTACTGATCAATTTAAAAAAAAAAATGGAGTACCGAATGATTCGGAAAAGCTTCGGAGAAAAGATTGGTTTCATTTTTTCTAATCGATAGTACGTAATCGATCGGGAAGACTCACCTTGCATCTTCTAGCTATTATGTTGAAAACCGGCATTTTCTCGTAACTTTGTGAGCTCGTCCTTTGCGCTCTCGCTCTCTTCCGTCTATAGTTCTGTTCCTCTGCGCTCTCTCCTTCTCTCTCTCTCTCTCTCGTTCCCCTCGCGCTATTATCCGCGCGCGGCCAAGAGAGGCAGTTTCGATTACACAATCAACTCGACTCCGCGAAACTTCGCCGAGTCGCGAGCGCACTCGCGGAATCTCCTTCGTGCCACAAACACCCACATAAACGAGCCGGCAAACTTGACTTCCTCTCGCGGGAGCGAGAAGCGACGAAGCACGCGCGCGCGTCTTGAACTCGTATATCTCGCGTATATCCTTCAGCAGAGAATTCCACCGCGCTGTATCGCGCGAAAAGGATTACGCCGGGAGGCCTTGCAGCGCGCAGCGCGTCGATACACTCTCGGCCGGTTAATTTCCTTCGCGGCAAACGAAGTTTCACCGGTCTGTCTTGTCGCAATTCCGTTTCATTGCAACTCAGGATATTCCTATCGTATTAATTCGACCCTTCGGTATTGGTAGTCGAAATAGCCATCAATAAAATGCACAGTTTCAATTTTTCCAATGAACAAAATTTTTTTTTTATCACTTTTTGTTTGTTTTTTCCTATCCGACGATTCGCCGTCTCGTCCCAATTTTGATCTGTAACGAGCAACTCTCGAGTGAATTTGGTTATCGATGAATCTCGCTTATTTTCCGAGGAGGAAGAGCGCGAAGCGACGAACAAGACGAGCCCCCTTGACGAATTTGCGGATATTGTTCCGAACTCTTATCCTGTAGCTGGTCCGTTGTGCCGCGAGATTTGTAACTGCGCGCCGATCCTCGGTCGGAGCCTCGCTCGTCGAATATTCGAGGCACGTTTTGGGTTTAGCGGGTCGATACAGCTTGTCTTCAGCCTCGGTCAGCTCGTTTTCTTTCGAGCCATCGCCGGCTTCGCTCGCACCTCTCCCGACAACGATCTTCGGGGCTCCTATCGAGTCTCGCGGAGCGTCGCAATTCAACGCGTCTTAATTTCCATCGGTATGTTACAGCCGCGCACGTGTTAGAGACGATCCGGACCAGAGCAGACTTCGCATGTGGTCCACCCACGTATGCTTCCGTATTATTACACCTCGTACACTCGAACGAATCGAGTTTGATAGTTCTTTTATGGCAGATAACGCGAGGAGATCAAATAAGCCGAATGCTTCTCAATGAAAGAAAAAAAAAAAAGAGACTCCGCTCGAACTTGTTCTCGCTGGAGTTCACTTCCGGTTTATCTTCAATTTTTTTTTTCACCACTCACGCTTCTTCGTTATTTAATTTGCAATGTCTTTTCTATTATTCAGCACTTACGGATTTGTTTATTTTTTATGTTGTCCAGATTTTTTTTTTTTTTTTTTACGCTCGACGAACTTGGGTATCGATATTTTTCCAATCACCGGCGACGCGTGCCAGTCGATAACTGGTGCCCGATCGAAGGTGCGACAACTCTCACGGGCTTCGTCGCCTCGTGGCTCGAATCCAGGTCGAACAATCGCACTCGCCCGCGAAGCGCGCTCGCCTGCGCTTGTACTCTCGTTGCCTGGTTTCTGTTCTCTTTTTTCCCTTTTTTTTTCCTTCCGTTTCTTCGCTTCTTATTTTTATTTTACTCGAGCCGCCTTGATCCGTGGCTCGCGAGAAGCGGCGACGAGATTTTCATTGAACAAGCGAACGAATACATTTTCGCTTGGTCCGCGGGGCGTATATTTTTTCTCTCAATAACGACGCGCGAGCGTTAAATCGGTAGCGAGAATCGTTCAAGGCCTCTCGCGCCGCGATCGGGCGAGCCTTGCAACTCTCTCGAGCGCCAGTGGTAACAGTCAATGTTGCACCGGACCGCAAGCGCTTGTTTCGGTTTGGCGCTCGCAAATTTTCAGGTCGCTCAAACGCCGCTCGCGGATCGGTAATCGACGGTTACCGGCGAATCGATCGAGTTTTCTTCAAGGTCCTGAAGTTGATCAGCCAGAATTGCACACGGAAGCAAAAAGATTCGAACTCTTCTTTTTTTCACTTCAACAAATATTTCATTCTATTCAAAAAATACTTTTCACAAAATTTTCTATGAGTTTGGTTCACCGTTTTGCTCGAGTAAGTTCGGTTGTTTACACGTTTTCTTATCACGATCTCTACCGGCAATAACTCGATTACACAATTGTTTATACGCACCTGCCGTACCGACAGAGTGAAGAAGTTAAAAAAAAAAAAATCTTCGCGAGACCGGTCACTTTGATCACTTTTTATTCGTAACAATATTCCCGCAAATAGCGTAAAAATTCCATTTCTTTTTGTATTGTCGATCGGACGATTGGGAGAAAGGTGATTTATCCACGATATTTTCGCGTTAATTTATCGATAGATGAATCTCCAATCCGCGATCCAGATAGTATCCAGTTCAAGGTGAAGCGAGCGCGTTGCGATGTTGAGTCCTCGAGGGGGGGGGGCCGATGTGGTAGCCACTGGCGCTGGTCGATGACCCAGAAAAACTCGTCATTCAAACGCGCGGACAAACGCCGGCCATCCGGCAAGTTTCCATTTCTCTCGCTCTCTGGCCCTCGTCGATCCGATCGTGCGGCGCTGTCGCGCGATTTTCCAAAAATCGTCGTTCCTTCGTCGTTCCGGCGCGTCCGTCGATGGAATTCGATGCGATTCGATTTCCGCGAACGCGCTTCCTTCGTCGTTGCGGAAGCCCACCGATGTGTGAAACGATCGATCGATCGGTTGCGTACGGTACACGCGCGAACGATCCCACACGTCGGTGACGAAGCGCTCGCAGCGAAGCGTTAACGCGCTCTGAAACGAGCGCGATATCAACTCGGCCAACGCGAAACGAGCGACTGCCGTGAATGCTTCTAGCTGAGATCGGCACTTTTCATTTCTTTTCTTTCCATTTGTTTTTTTAGCCTCTCAAAGGCTCGACGCTCTCCGATCGTGATCTTGAATACCGAGACACACGCGCGCACCAACACGAGGTAGACTCGATTCCGCGTTACTTTGTCGAGCGGCGAGTTTTGTTTGGCGCGCAGCAGACGACACGGGTAGGCAGAGTCTAACTGGCCAGATAGCTGACCGAGTGTCGCGCGACCGTCTAGTTCGTTGCTCGTTACTTCGCAGTGGGTGGATATAGGCCCACTGTAGATTGTTACTCGCCGCTGATAGCCTCGTGTTAACGTTTTTATCAGAAAATTGCCCGCGCTGTTTACCGCGCGTTACAATAAATCGTTAACACGCCGCGCCGGTAACGCGCATTCCGATACGCAAAAATCGTTTCGACTGTTATTCAGCCTGCCGGTGCTGTCCTTTTGTTTCCTATCATTCGAGTGAAATCCAGGCTCGGTACGAAGGTTCCTCTGGTATCGATGACTTTACTTCCGGTATCGGAGATCGTTGCCGCCGGTGACTTCCGGAATCAAAAATCGTTTTCAATGGGACCGCGGATGATTTCTTGCATTTTCAGCAAGGTCGGTACCGAAGATGTTTTTTCTTTTTGAGCTTTTAACCAGAGATCGGTACCGGAGATCGTTTAGTACACCGAACAATCGTTTGTACCGATAGCTTCTGGTACCGAAGATCCGTTTCGCCGATAACTTAACTTCCGGCCCCAGTGGATCCGGTCACTGACAATTTCTTTCCAACCGATTGTAATTCTTATCCTTCCACTGGTACCGGTAACCGCGAGCAGGTCGAAGATCGGCAACACCAATGTTCTCCAACCCTTGTATCTCGTAACTCGACGTTGCTCCGCGCGCAGTCCAACCCATACGAGCCGCTCTAACGCAACAACCTCAACACTTCATGCGGCCAATAACAATCCTTATCATATCGTATCCAATCGAGTTATCGTCACTGCGACGTTGGAGCAACGGAAAACAATAGAAGCTCAAACGTTCGTCGAACAACAGCATCGCTTTATCGCGATGCGCACACGCGTTTACAGTTACAATCCGGCGAAACTAAAAGACTCGTAGAAAAAAATTGATTGGAGGATCGAGAGAAGCGAATGAAAAGAAGAAAAAAGGAGTCTTTGGAGAGTGCAGCGAGTTCGTGGCACTCGCGCAATTGGATGGAGCACCAGTCGTTGACTATCTAGCTAGCGGGTTGCCGAAGTGCGACGCGCTCGTTCGTTTCTACAGTTTCGTGTCGTTGTGTACAAGCGAAACGAATAGAGTCACACACGCGGGCCCCGAGCTCCGCCGGCTGGCTGCACGAAGGTGGAGAGGAGCGCGTCGAAGCCGCGACGAGGGGGACCGAGGGGACGAAATCGAGCTGCCGCTCGCCGCTGATGCGGAGGAGGTGGAGGTGGCTGATAGGCACCACTAGCGGCACCAGCGAGAGAGGAGCTCCGCTCGTCGTCGACGTAGTCGGGCTCGCCGAGCGACACGACACGGAGGAGGGAGTCGCCGCGAAGTGGTGGCCGGACTGGGTTACGTAACGTCACCGAGATAGAGATAAAGCCAGACAGACGCGGCGATAAAGGGAGAAAGAGACAAGCGCGGGGATAACCGGCGACGAATGGGAGAGACCCGCGAGGGGGGAATTCCTCGCTGGCGTTTGTATGTACATCCGACGATGCTCATCTAATCGCTCATTCCGGGAGGCTCGCTTCGCCTGATAGGTGCCCCCCGATCGCAATGCGCGCCGCCACCGATGGAAGGAACAACATTAAACGAAAGGGACAGCTGTCAACCCGTTTCGCGTTGCAACGAACGAAGGCAATTACTCGAATTTTAATTAATATGATCCGGCTGCGATGAGAACGGACCCGAGGATCGAAGAGACGCGATTCCCGCGCCGAGCCACGTGGCTTTGTTATGAAATTTCGAAGATAATCAAATCATTTTTGGTTTTTTTTTCTTAACGTCGAAGGCGATTGAAACTCGTTACTTTCAATGTCACGAACATTAGACATTTTTCTTTATTGTACGAAACTTTGGACAATTTTACTCGAAAAAAAATAAAATAAAGGAAGGAGATTTTAACTTTTGCTTTTTAATTATAAAAAAAATCATGATCATTAGGAAGATCGAAATATTTTTATAGAATAAGAATCTCTTCGATTATATCGATTCACTTCGTGGTACTTGATTTTCCTGAGTGATCCTTTATGAATAACGAAAGAAAAATGTACGCAAGGCCCCAATAATTTTGCCATTACCAGCCATTACGCGAATAATCCACTCGCCGTACAATTTTGCGTGAATGATAATTCAATTGCGTTCGTGTGCGATATCGAGTGCGTCCGAGTTTACATAAGCCGCGTTTTCCCGACTAAACGAGACGGATAATCATCGATCCTGCGCGAGAAAGATAATTAAATTGTGTAATGGAGTACGGAGAGTATACGTTACATGGCCTGCGAACCGCTTCGTCATCGTATCTATCGCACACCCACCGCATTCACTCATATGCACGTATGAAATATCTATCTCAGAATTTTTTTCATTTTTTCAGAACGTTTATGATTTTTTTTTAATCACCCTTATCTATATAGGTAGAGGAGAGCGGGGCAAAATGGGACAGCAAAAAAATCGACTTCGATGGTACTTTTCCTTGTCCCATTTCGCCCTAATTTTATCATACACTCTATTTTACCATTTCGTACCATTCTGCCCCGGTATGCCGTTTTGCCCCGCTCTCCCCTCTCCATGTATCCTATCTGACGAAAATATCAACAACCGGTCGAAATACTCGAGACGTAAATTTTTTTGTATCCTTCATACCATCTTTGTTTTGAGTTATTTTTTGAAACGCGAGTACGCTAATGTATGCGAGGAAGGGAAGAGAGACCGAAGTGCGCGCCTCGCGCTTCGGTCTCTCCCGGTCTCTGCTTCGGTGATATCTTATCTAGTCGGAGACGAGGGAGATTTCGTATTGTATACGAGAGCTCTCGTAACCGTGGCTCGCGTCTTGTCGTGTTATTACCGACCGGGCGAAACAACATCGCTCTCGTTTACTTTTGCCGATCGCGAAACTTTAAACGATAACGAAGAGATTGCGGAGTACGCGCGTTCTATCGGAACGTTTATTCAATCACCGTTTCTTTATTCATCCTCTATCTTATTATAGTCTTTTCAAGAAAATGCAAAACATGAATTTTGTAAAAAACGAAAAAATTACCATATTTCGAGGGCTTGGATAAAAAAACTTTTTCGTCAAATTTATAACGAAGAAATCGTCAATAAATACAAATATATATCTAAATTGTTTTAATTTTGATTATATCTTTACTTTCATTTAAATAAACATTTTTTTTACCGACAAAAAACTGCCGGATTCGATTTAATGTGCGAGAAAATCATTTTCTTATTTCATATTTTTTAATTCTTTAAATCTAGTCGAGTTGCAGCGTTAATTTCGTGCCCAGTGTTATCTGGGATTTGACGGGAATTTTCGAGAGACCGGAGAGCCTTGCGTAATATTTAGGTCGAAGAAGAAGAAGAAGAAGAAGTGGGTACGTGCGAGTTTGTAAAAAGATTAACGAGTCCTCGTCAACGAGGCTCGCGTGTTATATGGATATTCCACATTAGACATACGAAATTATATTGTACTTGTCTCGGCTTAACGAGATATTTCGAGACTCGAACGCGGCCGATTGCGAGTCAATTTGAAGTAAACCTTTGGACCGACTGAGGTCCGTCGTTGACCGTCGTGCGTTCAGACTTGCGCTTCACGGACATTCGTTTTATTTATTTATTTATTTATTTATTATTATGAATTTTTTTCCTACCCACCGCATTACTCACGCGACGTCGATGCGTACGAATTATCGTCTCGTCGCGTTGTTACGGCAATTCTTACCGAGATAATGACGGAGCGTGACTGGGTGAAGAAGAGAGCGAGATGATTCGTTCCACGAACGATGATTGCCTCTCGGCGTTAAGTACAAAGGGCGTCCCGCGCGGCTTCGATATAATTTCAAGTCGCGCACACAACGTTCTTCTCCTATCTGCCAATTGAATCTTTTAATTAATTTATATACGTGTGCCGTTACCACTCGAAGCGATGAGTGGCCGCGAGCGAATTTCCCTCACTTTTTTTTCCGGGAAGAAAAATCGGTAGAAATTTCAGCCGTTCTCGGGAAGATTCAATTTGAGAAAAGATGAGAAAGAAAACAAGGAATCCTCGTCGAGGCAGCGGGCACAAATGTGGATTGTTTCGCGTTCCTCGACGAGCGACGAGTTGTAAATCACGAAATTTTCGTGTCGTTATCGACGGGCTCATAAGTGGAATGTCGACAGTGAAGAAAGCGCAGTGACGCATTTGGTTGCGCTCCCCGAAGGACTGATAATTTTTTCGGCATGTATATAAAGCCTCGTCGCTCGACAACGAGAGCGAGAAAGGAGAGGAGACGAGCGGGAAAAATAAATCTAAAAATATCGAGTATGAGGAAGAAGAGAAGGCCCCTTAAGAGGCGGTGGAACTTGATCGAGTGCGAAAGAGATAGCGCGAAAAAAGTTGACGGGTCTATTTTTTATACATTTTTTTTTTTTTCTTTCATACAATTTTTTTTTTATATTTCAGATATTGAGATTTCTGTCCAATATGTTAAAGTCCGGAAACCGATTGGATTTTTGTTTGTTTGAGTTTTTATTATAATTAAAAATCGGCGGTCGCCAACGATTCGCGATATCATTGAAATAATTTTTTTATTTCGACACTTCAATTGTTCAATGATCAATGTTTTTCCTCAGTCCGTAATTGCCATAATAATCGACAGTGTATCAATAATTTCGTAATTCAATGATCGAGACGTTGCACACGCGTGTTTGTTGCGTCGAGGTTCTCCGCGTTTCTCGGCTCGTTGCGTTCTACTCGTGCCAATAACGAGAATTGCTCGATCGAGTGCGTAATCGAGAACATTTCCACTTGACACGCGCACCAGTCATCTAGAAGCGAGGAACTCGGCCGATTCCGCTCGTGCACAACGCGGTTTTATAACGCGCGTCCGAGGGGGCTTCGCGACAGGTCTCGGAATGATTGAAAGCGCACGGAGAAAGTAATCGATATATGCTGGCCGGAGACGACCTCGACGAAACGCCGAGGAATATGTTGCGTGAAATATGCCGCACTCGACCTTCGCGACGAGGATTCCCACAGATAAGAGCTTTCGTTTGAATGAGCAAAAAATTGTTTCAATGAAATTAAATTCGTTTCACAGAAACGACCTAATAGTTTCGAAAAATTTAAATGTTTCTGTCTTCGAGAAAATAACAATGAAATAGGTAAACAAAAAGTTCAAATAAAATACAAAATCCGACACTTCGTATTTGCCAAAAATTTGAAAAAAATCAAGCATATCGAAGGTGTTCGAATTATTAATTCGTGATAACGATTCGAAAAAGTTATAAAAAAATTGACGAAAAAAAAACTTGTTTAATAATCGACCCGGCAACCAAACTTTTTTTTATGAAAATTATTCGTTAACTTTTCTCAACCCGTATAAACAAAAAAAAAAAAATTCTAAACTTTAATCAAATTTGACGCTCTGCCAAATAACGCGCTTCGTCGCGCAGTAGAAATTTCTCTCATTAACATGAATCGAAGGTGAAATTTCGCTCGCAATTGTCTCAGGTCATATACGCGTGTGTATTTATATACATGGCCGTCGCTTTGCGGACTTTATCGAGTCTCTCCCTTGGTACACGCACAGCGTGCCGTCGCGCTCGTCGATATGCAATCTCTCATCTTTCACATAAACCACTGGCGATACACTGCATCGCGTGGATACGCGCTCGAAGATCAATAACCCTTCCCGGTTGCATGTAGATAAATTCCGTTTTAGCGATAACCCGATAATGTACTCCTGAGCGCATCCCGCATCATGAGAGCAAACGTTCGAGCGAAAAATAAAATAATCGCGACAGAGCTCGCTGAAACGTTCGTTACGTTATTTTTTTTATACCATTCGCAATTTCCGAACAAGCAAATAAAAACAAAATCCTAAGATAAACACGCGACCCCGGTTAAAAGCGAATGGATTTGTCAAACGCCAATGAAGTTTATTTAGTTCATCGCATAATTTGCAGTTCAAAGGATAATATCCGTTTTGGTAAAAAAAAAAAAAAGAATTGTTACGCACACTAAGCGTACTCTTTCGCCTCGTTTCGCGCGGCCTTTGACTCTGTTTTGGCTCGTTTCGCTTTCCATGCAATCGAAACGAGGAAAAATCGTCGTCGATAACGAGAGAAACGCGAGACACGCGCGCGATGCACTTTGTTCCGCGCGCTTCAGCTGAGCTGCCCCGACCGAGCCCTCTCGACGATCGATCCATTATTCAGAATGCCGAGGGGTCCATGCGCGGTCCTCGGCCACGCGCGAGCGGGCCAGCTGGCAAACGAGTTTGGAACGGTCCGAATCGGCTCAAATATTAGCCCGAAGAACTTATTCGTCGACGCGGGCAACGACGAGAGGAGAAAGATAAAAAGTATTTGTCGAGCGCTGGCCGTACAAAGGCGAGCGCGAGAGGGACGAGGAATTCTGGCGTACTTTGGCCGCAGCCTCGCCGGAGTCTCGAGTACGGCTGGTTTCGTCTTTCGAGACTCGCCGATTGTGTTGCGCAGTTTTTTTCGTATCGCGAACGGAGAAACCTCGCCGGCTCGCTCGGCACATATCCATTATATTCCGCGTCGCTTCGGGCTCTTTGGCATTTCCGTTTGTCAAAATCGGCACTGGCCGAACAATAATAGCGCTGCGCGCGAGAACACAATGAACTCGACCCGCATAACGGCCCGAAACAGTCGCCGCGCTCGGATCCCCGAGGAGCATAAATATTGGACTTGATCTCGCAACGGTCTTGCGCGACCCGCAACAATCGGATCTCACATTAATAAACGAGTCCGAATATTTGACACAGCTTCTCATTGTATTGTATTAAACGGTCGTTCGCGACTACAATGAGACCTCGTTGACGAAATGAAATCAGAGAAAACAAAATATGGAAAAGAAATGCTCGGATATTACGGAGGCTGAATTGATGAATTTGTACTTCCCAGGCGAGACCTCGCAACTCTACACAGCGGCGTTATATTTGCAAACATCGAGAGTTCGAACTTGGTCAAGGCAGAGAAAAATGCGTTTAAAAAAATCACTGAATTATTTGTATATTATTTGATTCTGTTTCATCAATTTAATTTCTTTATTATCATTATTGCTTGTATATCACCCTTTTATAATAAACCAATTATAATTTACAAAAATGGTAATGAAGGTGATAAAAAAAATTATTTCTCGTCGAAAATCATCTCCGTTATCGTCCGGTTGTATACACGAGTAAAATAGAGAAGAAAAAAAACCCAGCCGCGTTAAAAGTATGATAAAATGTGCGAGTGAATTTAGGCGATCATTTAAATTCGCGGCGTTCCCACGAAAATTGTTCCCTCGGTGCGCGCACTCCGATCGCGGAGAAAGTGGAGCGCGTACGCGCGCGCGAGAAATCGAGAATAAAAAAAAAAACAAAAAGTCAGCGCGGTTATAGCTAAAAAAACGTTTGTGATGGATTTCCCCGGCCCTCGAGCGTAACGCATCGACGATTTGTCGCAATCATTTTCTCCCTCCCGACGATTGATATCAGTTAATTCAATCGATCGAAGTATCGCGCGCGCGTTACACGGCACGTCGAGAGATTCGAACGGTACCGAGATACAGCGACTCGCTCGATTGCGAAAAGATCATGAGTCGTCGATAGCCTCGACTAATTATCCAATTGCTTGCCCCCTCCCCCTTTTGCGTCATGCAAATTGCAGAGAAGTTCGAGGTGAAGTGACGCGAGTTAAGCATCGTCGGTTAACGAACGAGCGAAGGACGCGAAAGATGGTGAGGTAAACGGCCCAGTTTCGGTCACTGTCCAAATTGGAGTCATCGAACGTAGGGGAGAGCGGGGCAAAACGGGATACCGGGTCAGAATGGTATGAAACGATAAAACGGAGTCCCCGTATGATAGAATTGGGGCAAAATGGGACAAGGGAAAGTCCCATCGACGTCGATTTTTTTGCTGTGCCATTTTGCCCCTTTCCGCTATGCCCTGGTCCCATTCTGCGCCGGTATACCGTTTTACCCCGCTCTCCCCTATTAATAATCAATATTTTTATTAAAGTTTGCGCTTGGTTTAGTAAGGACGCAAAAGGGCAGCTTTTATAGGGCTAAAGGAAATCTATAAAGACCCAAAACTTTAAAGTTTGACAAGAACGGACATTTGTTAGATTTCCCTTCCAGGCCCTTTGAAAAGTCGGAAAAGGCTTGGAGAGCCCGCGCAAGTCGGCTGACTCAATTTCTGCACAAAGATAATGATTTGTTTTTTTCTTATATATATGTGCATGTAGAGGCCGAAGCGCGTAACAACGTGCGCATTATATTAACCACCGCGATAGGTAACGAGAATTTTAAAGTCAGCCTTTCGTTTTACTTGACCCAAATAGTATCTCTTGGGATTCACAAATGGCCGAGTGTACATTTCGCGACATAACGCGCGTCATGTGCACTCGACGCGTTGGTACTTTATCGACAATATCGCAATGATTGAACGCCGGCCTATCGATGAAATTCCCGATTAATCGATAACTGATAAGGAAAGGCCTCGATTACGACGATAATCGGTGTTATTCCGCGCGGTACACAGGAAACGTAACATTCTCATGCTTCCGGCGCGTGTCTATTGCGCACTCGGTGAATTGCGAAGCTGGGGACGATGAAGAAGCGATTTTTTCGAGTACGAAGTGAAGTACATCGAAAGAGACGCTTTTTCCGATACGAACAAAATTCTTCGACGGCAAAAGTGTCATTTTACATTCCATTACGCGTCCAGATATTAATTGGAGCGAAGAGGAAAGCGAGAAGATCGAACCGGCTTCCGTTACGGAATAATAATGATAATGAATAAGAGGCGAACTTTGTCGAGAAATAGGATTTTTTTTTAGAGGGGAACACATCGGGTAATAAATATTTATGAGCCGACTTTAATTCCGAAATGCCTAAATGCGGGCGCGGCGGGGAAAAACAATTGTCACTTATTAAAGCTCCGATCAACAGTGGGAACGCGGCAATTACGCGGCTGTGGGTGATCGAAGCGAGGGAGAACTGCGCTAGTCCTTCGGGCTCAAACTGGTATTGGTTAATTCGAGTCGCTCTACACGAGGTGACATAGTCTTGGCAGTTCTGGTTCAAAAATTGGCGCGCTACAACCGACGGCTGTATGTACCGACATTGGAAAGGGTTGGGGGAAAACGGGGCAGAATGGTATTGGGGCAAAATGGGACAGTAAAAAACTCGACTTCAATGGTACTTTCCCTTGTCCCATTCTGCCCTAATTCTATCGTACAGTGGACTCTATTTTACCATTTCATACCATTCTGACTCGGTATGCCGTTTTGCCCCGCTCTCCCCTGCGAGAGGGTCTTCTCTGGGTGAAATACTGGCCCGTGAAAGAGCAAGCGAGAAAGGGGCGAGAGAATTGTGCGAAACCGAGAGCTGCTCTCGAATAGCCGCGAGCAGAACCAAGCGGAACCGCGGAAATTGTGCGGACCTCGCGAACAGCCACTCCTCAGCTTCTGAACTTACACATAAACCCAATTGGCACGCGTGTGCGCGCGATCGAACTGTATCTGTACATCGTCGTCTCGGTTCACTCGAATGTACCGGTCCAAGTGAAATACCTATACGTACATAATAGAAGTACACATCGGCTTATAAGGGCATGTACGATATGTACAACCGCCTATGTATACATGCACAATGCATATTTGCTATTGGCATTGCGTGCGAATGGGTATCGTTCGATATCTCGTGAACGAGCGAGCTTTACACGATTATCAGCTGGCAGCCTGGCCGGAACGCATATATGCATGATTCGAATCGTGTACGTATGCGCGATACGCAACGAATCCCAGAAAAGAAAACGTATTCTTGCAACCCTGCTATTGGACCTGAAATTACCTTTCCTGGTGTCGGAATTTTTTTTTTCCTTCGCCATACGATTTTTCATAGTTTTTTTTAAGTAGAAAAAACGAAGAATTATCCTTTTTTTGCCTCCTCATGATCAAAGTCGACAAAACGTTTAAGGACACTTTTCAAAACTTTTTTCTGGAATTTTCGAGATCGTCAAGGTTATTTAAAGTCTTCGAAAAATCGAACGAATCGTTGCGTGCAATCATTGTCCCATTTATGTAACATGCTCGCCTGAATCGTAGACTTGTGAAAAATCTTGTTCCCGCCTCCTCTCACGAAACGATTAGTGCCCATTCTTCGAACAAGAGCCACGCGCTCGTTTCCATCGTCGTTAGCGAAGTTGACGAGTCTTCCGATCGTTTTATCCCGCGAACCGGCGACCAACGAGACAGACAGCGGGTCCCGAGACACACTCGAAAAATGTGTTTTTCCCGGGATTTTTCCAGAATCCCGGAGACAAGGAGAGAGCGACAAGTTTCGCGGACGAATTCTCGTCCCCGCTCGGTGGATGGGGAAGCACTTGGTACTTTCCCGAAAAAAGACTTTTAACGAAGCTTCGTTAAGCTGAGCTCGCGCGGCGGTCACTCTCTGTTCCACCGTTCCCGGAGAAAGAGAGGGAGAGAGAAACAGAATAAAATCCCGCGACTACGGAATCGGTGAGTTATTATATAAAAGGTGGAAAAATTATTTAAACGAGGAACAGTGAAAATGGAGCAAAAAACGCGGAATCGGAGCAAAAAGAAAAAAGGAGCATCTTTTTTTTTTGTCAAAGACAATTCCCTCGTTTCTTTCGAATCGGCAAGTTTCTCACGAACATCGCGATGTCTATAATACGATCAGAGAAAACTCCAGTCTTACAGGGCGCCCCGAGTACCGGGAACTTCTTAATTGAAAAACTCGATGGAATTGCCCGACATTCGTCGGGGGATGACAAATACCGTAACGACGAGCGGGGGAGGGGATCAAAGCGAAAACGTTCGAGGCAGAAAATCCCATTGGACTATTTACTGAACTCGGCTTATGTAACTCTGAATTTCTTATGTCATCGACGTTTCTTCTCGCCGTCGAGTCGAATTCTTTTACGCGAAATTTTCGTCCGGCGGATCGAAAATATGTTCACGAATATGGGCGATATTTTTGGTCGAAAAATTGTATATATCACGGATACATTTTATATACCGCATGTATATTCATGAAAATTTAAGCATCGATAACTCCTTCGTCCACCATGACGTTATACCCAATTTTATCCCCAATAATTGATAATTAATTCACATAACCACTGTTTTGTTAAATTTAGAATAAATAATATTTTTCTCTTCATAATCAAACTTTTTCACAACACTCGATAAATCGAGATATCGATATTGATATATGGAATATAATCGCCGACAGATTCGCCGAAGTGAAAATAAAAAGAAATCGAAGCGAAATATTATACGCGCAAAAGAAATGGATTGCAACATCAACGTTAGTCCATCGCCTCTCGTCGCGCCGTTATTTTTCGCGATGCAGTCCATACTGCAAGCTGCGAGAGGGTAACGGTCGCAACTCATATATATCCGATAATAAAGAGTAATAATTAACGTTGTCAGCCCGATGCGACAGAGGGACTGTTGGCCAGTTGGTTGACGGCAAGATAAAAGGGCGAACACCCTCCGCTCGTTCGTATCGCGATATAAAACGAGAGGTGTAACAAACAAGCGAAATGAACGCGTTCGAAAAGGGAAGAAAAAAAAAAAAAATAGCAAAACGAGACCGAAGCGAGAGAGACGGCGAGTGGGAGCGAGAAGGATCGCGGGAAAATTCGTCACCCACCGTCCCCGCGCTCGTCTACCGACGAACGAAAAAATCGCGCGGCATTTATTTCGAAAAAGAGTAAAAGACACACACGCGCGCGCAAAAAAAAGCGAGATTTACGAGCCACCGTAGTCCGCACGGCCCGTTGCCTCCGCGAACGAGAACCGCACGGAGTGAAGAGTTTGAAACGCGCGGCGCTTGTCACACACCATCCGCGCGTGGCATTGCAGTCTCGCGTATCACGGGGCGAATATTCGCCGAGCGAGAACGTGGCGCGAAAGGACGGCGCGGAGCGACACGGAGCGTCGTTAGATCGAAATCGACTGCGAGCTCAAATTTTTCGAGAAAATCTCCAACGAAGCAAATTCTATCGGTAACATTTTTCGGTTCTTGATGACAATTTATTAAAAAAAAAAATTCTAGCTCGAATTGGAGAAAAAAATTCACTCCGACTTTTTTCCATTCGAGCTTTTTGTATGCTGGTTATTTTTTATTTTTTTTGTACGACCGTTTGCTTACGGTTAAATTTGTTTTGCCCTTTTCGTCAGTTTTCCGCGGCTAAACATTCACTTAATGCAATTTCAAACTCCAACCTGTTTCATCGCTCGACCGACCTTTTTCCAACGCTCGTAGTGCTATCGGTCGAGAGAACAGAGGAGAACGAGGATGATAAAAAAATCGAGCAAACAAGAGAAACTTCCTTTGGGAGCTCGAAATATGTACACTCGGCTACCTGACAGTCGAGATCTTGTGAAATCCTGAGAGCCAGCCGTGAAACTCTTCGGCGTCTGCGGAGCAGACACGAGTGTGGAAGAGAACCGATTGGCCGGAGGGATCCAATCGAAATCCGGTTACCGGCGTCAAACATTGCCGGCTTCGCCCACGGCGCAACACAACGCGGCTACTATCGAGAACGCAACACCGTATCGCTGGCGTCTAACGCTTCGGGGTGTGAACTCTAAAGGTTCACAATCTACACCGTTGGCACCCAAAAATTTCGGTAGCCTCGCGTCCCCATTAACACCTCGGCAAGGCGTTTGAAGTTCCTCGGGCGTTTTATATCCTCTTTTTTTTTTTCTCCTGGCAGAATATAGATCATTATTTATACCGCAATTATTTTCCACGCTCCTTCGGGCAAAGTTGCGCAACCTTCGCAAGCAAATCGATATCGAGATACTTACATTTTTTTCCTCGTAGCCTTTTTTTTAAGTTAAAAAAAATCTTTAGCAGCGCCGAGATCAATTTAGAAACTCAAACAGATATCAGCGGCGAGCTTTTGAATTTGAGAAATTCTCGAGCGATGTGCGTGTAGCGTTTTCCAAAATTGCGATTTTGTTTTTCGTGGTTTTGGACGAGATGACTCACCTCGGAATTGCTGGTCGCGACACTCGACAAGCCGGGCGACATAGCACCGCTGACGGGGTCGGGACTGGCGGACGCGACGCCGGGTACTCGGCCGAGCAAGGCCGGTGCGTGCGGATAAGAGGCAAGATGAGGGTGCTGCGGCTTTGGCTGATGTACCGCCGGTCCGGGCGGGGCACTTTGTACAACCATCGGTTGCACCTGCGACGGTGGTCCCGTGTCAACGGGCGTACCGCTGCTGCCGCCCTCGCTGCCGATACTCCTCGCGAGCACGCCGTTCGTCGCATCGCTGTCGGCACCCCGAAACGACTCGTGCAGATATTGCCGGACTTGATTCTTCTGCTTTTGCACCACGTGATAACGCGTCGGATTTTCCAGCAACGTTCTCACCTGTGAATGAGAAAAAACAAAATCAAAATTGTATCACAAATTATTTGCTCCATTGGGAAATATTATTTACTTTGCTTTTCGTAATCGCTATTGGTGGAAACGGCGACCTGGCCACTTCGAAATTCAGTCAAATGTTCTTTTTTCTCACCAATTACAGAAAATATTAAAATAATTTTTCAACTGAGGGAAATCGCTATGTAGAGTTTTTGAGAAAAAAAAAATCCAAAGTGCTGAATGACCTCTAATTTCGACGAACGACTATTAATTGGATTTCTCAAGTTGAAAGCGCGGTTCATCCGTAAACGCGTTTACGGATAAACATATCTGTGTTCTGTCGCGAGCCAGATGGGGAAAGAAATTGGACGAATTCCACGCACCGCCATGAGCGGACACGGACGAAGGGCAAAGAGGGGAAAAAAGAATCGAAAGGAGGAAAAAGAGTGCGGCGACTGCTTCTTATCGCTTTACGAGCTATACAGCCTCGAAGACTCTTATTCCCCGTTCCTCCTTCGTTCCCGTCCTCGCCGCTCACCAACTCGAGGAACGCTCGCCGATGTCTCGCGAGATATGTCATCGGGCAATCTCTCTCTCGCTATTTTATGGCAAAGGCGAGAAATGGCTCTTCGCAGACAATTAGATACTCGGAACACTGCGGTTACGTTAAACTCGAAGATCTCGCCGATAGTGAAACGCTATACGAGCTTCAGCTTCCACGATTGCTCCCGCTGTTTATCGAAGTTTATCCAAATTCAAGACTGAGCATTCTCTATCGAGGCATTTTCCGGAAACTTTACGATCGATCTTTCATTTACAGTCTCGGATCTACGGAAACATTTTCTGTCGATTTGACTAATTTTTTAATAATTTTTTCCATAATTATTTTTTAATAATTACTCGAAATTCTGTGGGAATTCAATTTTTGCCCGAGCGAGCGATCCACCCTCCTTAAACGAACTCGCGACTACAAAGACTTTGCCAACTTCTCGTCAATGCTCGCCCGAGAGGAGATCGAGTTACTACCTGATTAACAACGAGTGATGTATGAACGCGCATTTCTTCCGAAGTCTCGATGGTGTCGGGATGAAAGGGTTCAGCTTTCAGCTTTCTACTTTGATGGGTGAAAAAAATGGCTCTGTTCAAAGTTACAAGAACGATCGATGTCCCGGGCAGCGCAGAGGCGTATATAATTCGACGCGATTTTTCGTAATAACGTCGAAGTTGCGGTTTTTAGCTTTTAGTGCGAGCGGCGCGTCAACCCTTTGGTTGTAAATGCCCCTCGGGCTCCTTTTGGGATAACGAAGAAAGCTATTACGCGCGTTCGCGCCTCTCCATCCGGTTGGCAACCGAGTTATTTCGTGACATTGCTCGACTATTGCGTGCACAACCTTTTACGGGCTTTTCCGTGTGGCGCGGTTAGTCGCGGGCGCAATACGAGAGTAATCTTGAGCAAACTATGAGCCCCGTCTTATCGCAACACCTGGGGGCTCCGCGAGCGTCTGTGCTCTCCCGTCGGTTGCTCTTGAACGCGAGAGGAACGTATAATGGTAAACGCAGTAAAATGCACGACACCATTAACGATAAACCGAGGGAGCGAGAAAGCGCGAGAGAGTTCCGGTTAACGTCGCGCCCGAGAAAAGCTCGGCCTTTGTTTCTCCCTGCCCTCTCCGCGAGCTAATAACTATACGATTCTGAAGATTCGAGGCAACGAAACGATAAGAAAAATACGGAGGAGAAAAAAACTGAGATATACGTCTTTTTTTATGAGTTCAGGACAGAGTTTTATGATTTTGTAGATTCTCGGGTAAATCACATCTGGGATTTTGAGGACTTATCGCTGTGTTCCCAGCCAAGAGGCCTGAAATTGAGATTTGGAATGTTGAACAATTGTTTTTCTCTATCTTGTTAATGATTTTCTGGCATTGTTAATCCACGAAATGAATCTTTTCAAGATCTTCTGTAGACTTGATTTTTTTCAGTTTTTTATTTCGCTAGGGAATATTCGAAATTTGCTCGGAATCTTTCAGCTGAGACTGTAGCGATGCAGCCTCCTTAATCTCAGTGTGTTGAACAAACATTACAAATAATCACTCGCGAAAGATTGGATGTTTATTTGCAATTTTTTCCTGCATGGATTAATTTGGGCGACTTTTTTACGTAAATTGCTTGTCGTGAGACACGTTTCGTTGAAGACTGAATGAAATAAAAAATGTTCAGTACCTCTATCTCGTAGTGCAAGACGATAAGCCGTATGAAATGGCACTCTCTCGGCTTGATCGCAACGTGCGGAGAGATAACATCCGTTTTTTTTCTGCGCGATCGTCGTCGAAGTAAGCGCAGCGGGTTAATTACTCGACAGCGTGACGACGGATGTTGCGAGCCAACGTAATACTTTAACTACACACTTTAATTGGATTATGCAAATTTCATACTCGAATGTTACGCGTTCAGGACGTATTCAAAGATCTCGCGCGAAAATAACTTTTTTCAATGAAGATGCACGCTGGACGCTTTCGCGGCATGAAATTGTAAATGATAATCCGCGCTCGCGCGCTAATTGCACGCCTTTCATCTTTCGCTCGTTCTGTTAATTAACCAGAGGGCTCTATTCGCGGATCGTAAAACGAAGCGAGGAGAAAAATTATGAAACCATAACCATTCGTTGAATCATCCAATTGTGTGATTGGTCGCGATTCGTATCGAAGCGCCTCGAAAATAAATACCAATAAGAAAAATAAAAAAAAAATTGTCTAACATTTTTTTTTTGTTGCGAGAACAAAAATTCACTGCGGCCTTTGGGGATCAAAATTGATTCGGCAACGTTCGACGTACTTGCAAAACTTGTGGAGGAACGTCAACGCCAATGGTGGGCAAAGGTGCGGGCGGTACGGGCCGCGGTGGCGCAGCTGCCGGTCTCTGTTGTTGCAAACTCTGTCGGAATTCGGCTTCGCGTCTCTCTTGTTCCTGTAGCTGTTCCCGCATAAGCTGAAGCTTCAATTGCGTTCGCGAAGTCGGTGTCGCCGTTTTAAACGTCGGTGGACTAAAAAAATGAAGAAAAAAACTAAATTAATAATTACAAAAAATTATTTGCAATATTTATGTTTCCTGCATTTCGTTCCAAAAGCATAATTGAAAAATGTCTTGCTAAATTTTTATATCTTTGCGTGTTGAAAAACATTTTTTTAACGCAAATCGCCTCCGGCAAATGGATTCAATTTTATTCGTCGCCAACTCTCGATGACAAATTGCCGATATAGTTTGATACGTTCGAGAATAAACACGGCGGATAAGAGTCGAGTAACAAAGAATACGGTGTAAGAGAGAGGAGAAGGTGTGTGTGTGTGTGTGTGTGTGTGTGTGAAAAGGGTCTTTTCACGTCGGATTTCCTCAAAGTCGCGTACGATTTTCGTTCGAAAAGTTGGCCGACACCGGCAGCGGGATGAAGGAGCGCAACAACATCGAGAAATTCTTCGAAACTCGGCGGGTGATACGGAGGATGGAATGGGGAAAAGTTTTATTCTCTCTTCGGCGTTTTTTTTTTCCCGCATCTATCAGCGCGCGCAGAACTATCGCGAAACTCTCGGATGAATTCTCCGTCCGATGAAACAGCGATGTGTATGTATAACCGGAGTGGCGACAATAACGTCGGGGGCAAAAGTACATTTATGAAAAAAAAAAATGTATGGAAAAACATTTATGAATTTCTTTTTTTTTTTTTTTCCAAAACGTATTGTACATTTTTACAATATTTTGTTCGTGTAAAAAAATTTACAAAAAAAAAAAAGACGCAGGTTTTAAAAATTTGATATAAAAAAATCTAATCAATAATGAGCCGAGCGGTCGTATTACGCATGCATTTTTATTGAAAATTGTGTGAAATAATGAAAAACAAAAAAAAAATGGGATTGCACAATTGGCATCCCAGAAATAATGAGTCTCGCGTCGTACAAAAGTACCGGAGAGCCAATAATGCATTTTTATTTTATTTTTTTTCTGATTATTTTACACAATGTCCAATACAAAAATCCGAAAAATTGGGGTATCGACGGCGCGGATCGGTGATAGCATTCGCCGAGTCTCGGATAAAATCGGTCTCGCGCGTTGCGCCGAGCACTATGATCGGTATGGCAGAGCACTCGATGTGACTCGACGCCAAAAGTCACCACGAGATAGCTCTGCGGGTTTTGAATTTGAGCGCTTTAAAGTTAGGCCGAGGATGACGATTGGATGATTACCCGCCGATACAAATCTACTTTTGTCGAGTGCAGACCGTACGAAAAAAGAAAAAAAAAAAAAAAAAAAACAACAAAAAAAAACAAATAACAAATACATTTAAAAAATGTAGAAAAACATAATGAGCATATCACTACGTCGACGTTGGTTTCTCGTCCGTCGTCCATCATTTTATTTATCGTTTCGTCGTTCGTTGGCGCTGATTCACGCGAGACGTCCGAGACGACGAAGAACTCGCACGTACGAATTCACGTAGGAGACGAGTAAAACGGCGACCGGATAATAATAGAATAGAGTGCTCTAACGTTGCTACCTTGAGCTTGACTTCTCGAGGTGGCACGTAGCTATGCGGGGTTAGAAAAGAAAGCGATTCCCTTCGTCGGCGCGATACATTGGAGTCTGTCAATGAGAACATTATAGATCATCGGGCATACCAAAAGGATGCCAACCGTTACCGGTGTTTCCAAACTTGCAATTTGGTGAAATAAAAAAGAATATGACAAAAATATAAATAATAAAAAATTAACAAACATCAATTATAAATAATAAAAATTATTACCATCATTATTATTATAAAATAATTAATTTATGTACATAAAATTGATTCAAAAATCTCGGTAAAACTCCGGAGTGAGAGTGACTTTTCTCTCTTCATCAATGACAGACATAAATTGCGTCGACTGTTGTAATTCGCCGCAATAGAAGATGTATCCCGAAGTTCTCGAGTTCAGAGCTCTCGTTAATCCATTCGACGTCTACGGGCTCCGAGCCTTCGTTCCTACGCTCATAAAAAGATTAGCTGTCGGAATATTCTACTCTTGGAAATTTATTTATTATTATTATTATTATTATTCTTTTTTTTTCTTTATTATAGTCTCGGCGTGTCTGGTCGGAAGTTTTACGAGACGAGAGTTCCCAAGCGTATCGGCCGAGCTCTTCGTATATCTCTCGTTCTTATAGGAACGAGGCGAACACGACAGCGAAAAGCTCTCAGGGTCAAGCGATGCTATAGAACTTCCCGCGTTAGGTGTACGCGAGAGCCGTACCGTGTCTCGAGCGATATCTAAAGCGCGCAAATACAGCAACTGCGTTTTGACTACAGCGAAGCCGCTAAAGCGTTTCTAATTAAAGAATTCAAGGTCAGAGCCCGGTGACGTATAGTCGTAATTTATGAATAAAAAAAAAAGAATATTTAAACAAAAAAGATCATATTTAAACATAATAATATATATTTAAACATAAAAATCATATTCAAACGTAAAAGATCATAACGTGAGCTTCGGAGAAAATTTTGTTGATCGGATAGTTAATTTTGACAAATCGCTAATTCGATTCACCGAACCGCTCTGTGACCACGAGAGAAGGCGATAACAAATGTAATGAGGTATCCCAGAGTCGAATGTTGCCAATATCAAAAAATTTACCCGAATGAATCGCCCGACGGAGAGAGGTTAAAGCTTTTCGCGGAATCCATTGGTAGGGCCGAAGTAGCCCGATCTTTCCCCGACGATTCCCCCGGTAAGATAGCGAAGAAGGTACGCCCGAGGCTCGGGGAATCCCGAAAGCCCGTCCGAACTGAATCGGAAACAAGGAGGAACGATGTGCCGAGAGCGGAGAGTCGATAGGAAGAGAGAAGAAACACCGACAGCCCCGACGAGCGTCCGGGCGACAGAAGTTTTAATACTCCGGGCTTTCCGGCGGCGCGGAAAGTCGATAGAATATTTTCATAACGAGGTCTTAGGTCGACCTGTCCGTTCGACTCTGTCGCTATTCCTCCGCACCCCCGCGCCTGTTCTCGATAAGGCACTCTCGCGACGATTTTAACCCCACCCGCGCCTCGCGGAGGGATGAGAATCGACCCCACTCCCTTCCCAACCCCGGTTCGCCAGTCTTCTCTCTCCAGTCTGATTTTACTCCGAGAGCTTCTGTGCAATTAAACGTCGTTAGAAATTAAAAATTCCTTACGTCGGGGGTGGCATTATGGGACGGAACGCAGTCCGCGGGACGAGGCGAGCGGACGGGGACGGTGGTTGGTCGACAAGTTTCAAAGTCCCCGGCAACTGAGACTCGGCATAATAAAAGTGGCGAACTTTCGAGCGAACTCTCTGTCTCCCTTCATTGCGAGCTTTGTCCCTCTATCCATTTTCGCTTAGCCTCGGCCCTCCGGACTCTACGGTATGGTAACAAGTGCCACTGGGCTGTTACACTATCTTCATCCTCTTTGAATATTCTTAACCCGGAATCTCTTCGCCTTACTCCCCGTAAGGCTAGTCATAGTTTCGCAACTTCGGTTGGATATATATATAATAAGCAGAAGTATATATTGTAGTCGCCGAGCTGCGTTGAAGCTGCGATAATCCTTTGGGGAGGTCTTTTTTTCTTTCTTTCATGAGTCAGGACTTTCGGGACGCGAACCGCTGTTATTCGGCATTATCCGCGGGATCGGAGACAAACTACGGCAGTCACGAACAGTAATTGTAGATCCATAAAATACCGAAGAGCTGAAGACTTCTAGTTTCGAGGCAGGCTGATCATTAGAGTCCCAACCGAAGGTAAAATACGAAAATGAATGATTGTGCATTTATCGCAAAAACTGATCGATCAATTTTTCGAACTTTCATCTATTTAACATATTTTTTTTGCATTTCTTTAATGGACAAAAGGAAGTTTGGATGCGAGCTCGGAAAAACACGATTGATACGCGAATATCGATTAACATTGTTTTTCCAAAATTCAAATTAACAGAGTCGATGACGAAAAATGTTCCCACATAGTAAATATATTTTTTCGAACATAATTTCATTGTACAATATTGATATTCAAATGCGAATTTCATTGAACAGAAAGAAAGTTTCTTCTTCGCAACAATTTCTGCGGTCGTTAATTTGTCCGTTCGAGATATGGACATAGCTCGGGGCATTTATGACACAGCATGTACAACAAACTTTGGATCCTACTCTAACTACGCGTTACGGAGCTTGCAGTTTTCCCGAAGCGGCTCGCAGGGAGGACGAGATACGGAAGAAGTTTCAACGGGCAGCGTGGATAGAGTTGGCTCGCTTGATTTTCCAAACTCGTCTTACGCGCGCCGCGCTTCTCGTTCGGCCTCTCGCGCGTTCAATCGAGGCCACGAATATGCCGATACCTTTCCGGCTCACCGGAGGATTTGTAGATGCTTTTCGAATCGTCGAACGGACTAGGTTAAGCGGCGCAGCTTTCGGACACGTCGGGGCGAACGGCCTGCGAAACATATTGGAGAGAAATGAAACAGTTGTGCGACATTGACCGATGGCTGGCCGTTTCTTGAGGTGCCAACGACTGCGCCATTGCGCAACGGTCGCCCGTTGCGCCAATTGCACATTCGGTGCTTGCGCGAAGCGGAGCAGGCGAACGAGCGGGAGGGCAGAAGGAAACTGGACGCTGCTTGCTCGTGGCAGATTCATGCAAATGTGCCCCCGAGGCGGCGACGATCGCCGAACGGAACCAACGCACGCACCGCTCTCTCACTCCCTCTGTCTCCACCCGCACTCGCGTCTTTCGTCCGCTGGGACTAAAATTTAAATTCCTCGTTAGCCTACGGCGAAGAGTGCTCGGTCCCGCGGCGCGGCTATTCCGACGTTTCAATTAGCGACTCGTCATTCATGCCCGTGGAAACGGGAACGAAAATTACGGAACAATGTCAAACGGCGATTCGACACGCGAATTTTCGAATGAATTTCGAGAACGAAGTTTCGACGTGCCCCTCGAATTTTTAAAATATTTACATTATAAGCAATTTTTTTTTGGGCTCTTCTCTGACGAATTTCGAAAAACTGGCGCTCAATTTAGATGGTTTTATCGCTAGGGCGAGAAATACCTCGAGCACGGAAACGACGAGCGGAAAATTTTTCGTCTCAAACTTTTTTATTGCAACGTTGCAATTTTTCGGTTTAAAAAAAAACGGCGATTTTCTTCCTTCACGAGGGAATATTGGGAAAGTCGAGGTGAGCATATCGTGCTTCACGGAAAAAAAAGCATACACGCCAGGCCACTTGGCCAAGTTCCAAAAACGTTCTTCGAGCCGTTGCGGGATCATGAAAAACGGTTGCAAAACGCGATAAAGGTTCTTGCGTTCGTTTTTTTGTTGCGCTAAAATTGAAGAATCGCTAACATTTTCTCGAGCGTCGAAGCTTCTTTCCGACCATCGATTTCTTTTCTTTCACAATAAACTCGATGGTAGCTTTGACCGGAAATTTAGCATCTTCGGTCTCGTTACGTAGAGTCCGACCTAAGATTGAGAACGGGTGAGAGAGAATTGCGAACGCTTCTCGATGACATAAAAATAAATTAAAAAATTGGGCTTATGAAATGTGCTGAAAATATTGGATTTCGCGTAACGATAATTCCAAAATGTTGTCAACGAATTACTGAATTAAAAAGTTAAGCTACAAATCATCAGGAAATCGAGATTGTTTTTTAATGCTATTATTTTCGTTGTTAAGTTCCAAATTTCGATTTCTTGAGTATTTTTTCACTTTTTTTTTTACTGGAAAGATTACGATGTCAGCACGAGCGCCACGTTCGCATCGTGTCCTCTAAAGTGAAGAATTTCTCAGCGGAGCCCGAAGATGCGTGACCTCGGTTGAAACTCCTCTACGTTGCTTTCCGAGATAACCAACGAACATATATCGTCCCAGCTAAGCGAGGCTCACCGCGGCGAAGCAGGGTAAAAGTATACAGAAGTGAGGAAGAAAAAAAGCGACTGAAAGCAAATGAAGCAACGAAAATGAAAACGTCGCCGGAAAACTTTACGAGGAAAGTTTTGTAGACAGCGAGAGCTTGCCTGCGGTGTGCGAACATCCCTTGTCGTGCGGGTGCGCGAGCTTTCCACGGGCTCCGGCCGTGGCTTTGCTCCGCGCGGCTCTTTTCGCAGCTTGTAAAATCTCGCTCGTGTTGGCACTCAATTTCCTCCGCGGTAACGTTATCGTTCGTAAAACGCGAACCGCGGAGACATTCGCCCGCGATATTTTCTCGTTACATCAACTTTTCATTCCCCAGGAAAAACAGAAAAAAATATCGTATTTTTTTAACTCCTCCAAATCCATTCCGGTCAAAAAGTTGCACGTATTCGATAGAAGCTACGAGAGAGCGGAAAAAAAATTGGGTCCTCGCGAAAAAGCTTCAATTTCTACTGCACACCGATAAATTTTATCGTCTCGTAAAAAAGAAATTTCCGTCGACGCTGCGAATCGTTTCTTTTTTACCATCAATTAATTTACCCGTTCGACAGAGTCCGATAACTCGATCGCTCGGACGAGATCGTGGACCCGACTTTCCTGCTCCAGCAACGATTCGCTCCTCAAACAGGCACGCACTCTTCTCATCCGACAAAAAAAAATTACACGTCGCCAAGTTTTCCCACGTTTCGTCAAAGTGCCCGCGATAATAAAGATTATTATGTTCGTAACTGTAATAATAATAATAATAATAATTGTAATGATAACAATCGCGATAAGCGAATGCTTTCCTTTTCCCTGCGCGCGAGTGGAGAGGCAAAAGCGAATCACGAGAGCGAGAGATAGAGCATCGAGCATTAGAACTCGCGGGAGGGAGAACGGCGAAAGTTTGTCGAAACTTTTCCTCTCCGGCTCTACCTTGACTGTGCGAAGAAGAAGAAGAAGAGCCGGGAATTCCGGTGGGAAACGTGAAGAAGACGTTCACCGGAAGGAAGGCGAGTGTCGCCCACTCGCGATTCCCAAACCTCGAGTATATACGCTCGTTCGTTCCTTACTCAACCCCGAAGAGTGCGCGCCGAGGTTTGGCCAAGTGAACGAGCGGAGACTCCGTCGTCGCGAAGAGGAGGAACAAGAAGAAGAAAAAAAAAAAAATGGGGAAGAGGAAAGAAAAAAGTCGGTCGAGGCAATCCTGTCCCAATTGTGAGATCGAAGTCTCGCGACGGCAACTCGAGATTGCCTCGGCGAAATGATTTTTCCGTATATCCGAGCTTACGGCGGAGTATTGCTTCGTCCGTTGGGTTTTTCTTTTTTTTCGTGCGCGACGAATACGCACGGAGTTTCGGCCGAAATTCTTGTTGCTCGCGGAGACGCCGCGACGTCCCGTTCGGAACTCAATTCCAATACGCGATTCGGTGGAATAAACGATACTCGGAGTATCGTGTAAACGAAAACGAAGATCCGAAGTCATCGGCGGTGAAAATAATAAACGGGGAGATTATTTGAACCGAGAGAAACGGGAAATTCCGGTGATTTTCGTAGATGCACAGAACTTTCGTCCGAAATTGACTTTGCTTTGAAAAATCGTATTTCAGAAATAAAAAAATTATATCGACTTGGCTCTCAACTCGATTCAAAGAGAAAGTAATTTGGTTCTAGAACAAGAAATTGCACCATTGCCTTGATTGATGATTTATCGACGGTCGAACTATAATTAAGCTTGTTTTGAACCTGGACAGAGAATAGGGAATTAAAGGTCTGTGCTAAATAAATGAAAAATATAAATTAAAAAAAAATATTTTTTTACCAGCCTTAAAAAATTAAAATTGTCGATGTTTCGACTTTATGAAATTATAGACATGCGAATATCGAAACAATTTAGTTTCTCCGAAGCGTCTCATTTCGTTCGACGACCGGCAACGAAGCGCTAGACGCGACGACCTCGACCTCGACGTAATCGCCGCGAAACGTTTTCAGAGTGACGTCGCGCTCGGCATCCAAACGGTTTAATGGCACACCAGGTTCGGTGCGTACGAGTTACATCTGCTCGTCGCGAGACTTCGCACTTTTGTCCGCGCCATGGAAACCACGGATACGCGAGAGAACCCAGAGTCGTTCTAACTATACGCCGGGAAACGTTATAAATAGTGATGAATCTGGTTGAGCGGCTTGCGGCGTTCGGCAAACGTCGGATAAGGTCGCGTCAAGTGCCGCTGAACAAGGCTGCACGAGAACCAGAAATAGAGCGAGTTAAGCATGTATGTTTATCTGCAACGAGCCTCACGATTTTTTTTTTTTTTTTTTTCATTTTTCATTCGACAACATTCAATGCACCGGAACTCGAACTTTTGCACCGATGAAAATTGAGCTCGTTAGCTCGGTTGATTCCTGCCGAGTGTAAGCAGCAGAGAATCTGCAATGATGCGATGATTGAGCGGTGAATGAAACGTTCGCATCGCTCGTAGTCGAGAACCGCTCGAAACATACCATAATAGAATTAAAAAAAAAATTATAGACAACACCGGAGAATGCCGGAGAAACTCATCAAACTCGTTAGACTCTAATAGCGTAATTCGAATTTCTATTCGCTCGTTTTCCTACGAGTGTCGCGCCTTATCATGTCCGTCGAATTACCCGAAAGTAAACGCCAACGAGCATTACTGTAGTTGTTTGCTACTTTATTTTATTCATTAATACGAATGACAATGAAGGTTTGATTAATGAACTGAAAAAAAATTTCGGAAACTTTATTGTTCTTGGAGACGATGAAGACAGACTGTCAAGTCTCGTACCCTCCGTTTCTGTTCCCACTTGTCACCGCAATTGCAATCGCAATTCCCACTCATCCTTTCTCAATCTTAGGTGGCGTCAAGCTCTACAAAAGGACTACCTAAAATGCGTTTTTAAGCCAAACCGAAACTAATTACACACAATTTAAACCTATTCTAAAATTTCAAAAAAATTCATACGTATTCAGAAAAATTGTCAAACTATTCGTATTAAAAAAAAATTAGCTTGTCGTACGAATCGTTGAACAATTTTTTCTTGTCAATTTGTTGATACCATTTTTGTATAATTAATTTGCAAAGTCGATCGAGCATCTTCCATATGCGAATTTTTTTTTCTCAAATTTTTGCCGCCTCAAAGCGATTCACAGATTTTAGAATCATGACATCGAAAAACCTCCGAAATTGGGCATTAGAGCTGAAAAAAGATTTTTCATTTCAACCTCGAAGAACGGTGGAACGCAAAATTCGTATGAAAGAGACTTCCGTTAGCGCGCCTGTTTCTCTTACAACTTTTCTTGGCCGCGAGCGACAGTGGAGTTGCGGCGAAGCGCGCCAAACCAATTTTCCAGTTGCCGAGATGAGCTCTCATCGCTGTTCGAACGTACTCGTCGTCGTCGTCCTCGTGATAGTCGGTACGAGATGCTTTTATCCCACCCGCACCCCCGTTATTCTCGTCTCGTTGTCGTTCGTTTCTTGTATTAGTGTATAACATGACCCTCGTCGTAGTGGTCGTCGTCGTTTCGTTCTGACTATTGATTAAACTATGACCATACGCCTGTCTCCGTTTCGCCCGCCTCTTCGTCGTGGCCGGTCTTTGTCCCGTTGCCGACGACGCCGTCGGTTCTATCGTTATAAGAGAGCCATCGCGATAATTGCTTCGCTGCGCGGGGGAAAGGGGCGTACATTCTCCTCTCTGTGTGGAAACACGAACTACGTAACTGTACAATAGTCGTACGCGCAGCGCCGAACTAATGTTCTGTATCAGCTTCACTTCGGAAAATGGAAGCGAGCAGAGCAAGCGAGCAACGTCGGCCCCGTCACGAAAGTTGCGAGGGAGATGAACGCAATTCGCGGTGTGTGCGGTCTGCAACTATTCGTTCTCGATGTACAGCGCGGCCCTCTTCATCGGCCCGGTCGGACGATGAGAAACGGAAATCGAGAGATTGCGGAGACAAATCGAAAAACGAGAATCCAAATGAAAAAAAAAAAGAAAAAAGAGAGGGAGAGAGAGAGAGAAATGAAATTGGTGAACGGAGCAGAATCGTGATCTCATAAGCGTGAGAAAGGGTAGTAAAGGGAAGTCTTGTTCGAGAAGAAGAATTTAAGCTCGAAGAAACTTTGGAAGATACTGGAAAAAGGCAGCGGCACGAGGGGATCTCCTCTGGTGAAGTATAAATTGAAGTGAACACTCGGAAACTAATAAGACCTAAGGGCTCGAACTTTTCCCGCGAGAGAGCGAATGCTTTTGGATAATTTTCTTCCTTTAATTCGCCGTTTAATCCTCCCGACGAATTTTCCTCGTGTAAATGCGAGTCACTCTAATTATAAATTCGTCGGCGAAGAGAAGATTGCAGTAATTTTAAGAGACTACGGCAAAACGACTGATCTCCCCCCTTTTTTTTTTAATTCCGGCAAAAGTGAATAGGAAAAACTATTAAAATGGTCATGAAATAATGGCAGAACGAAGTTCAAGTCACAGAAAGTCACAGAACTGTAAAAGAAAAACGCCCGACTGAGACAACTTCGTATAAAAAACTAAACTAAATATCCTCGCTTGGAGTTAAACTTTACGCACCCAAAAAAAAGTTGCATCTGTTATCATGGTTCGCATCACCTTAAGAGTGTGAATTACCGCGACGCCGCAGCTTCATTTTTACCATCGTTCATGCGCGATTTAGTTTCCCACCGCGTTTCCATTAAATTATTCAACGAACGGGCGAAAAACACTCGCGGAAGCTTGTATAATTGCTCAACTAAATTTGGCATAACTGGATGACGAGTTAAGCATCTACACGACCCTTTCCCTTTGGCTCACCCGCAACAAAAATTACCAGAGGCAACGTAATGGTAGAAAAAAAAATCATTTTTTTTTCCCCGTCAAACAAAAAAGCAACTTGCGGGCGTAATAATTTTTTCTTGAAAATTTTATAAATTCGCAGGATTGCAAGCGTCGCAGAGGGAGGCGAGAGAAGGAATAAAAAAAAAACGCGGTCCTCGGTTCTTGCGGTTTGCCGCGTATTAATTCGTGCAGGCCCGTTTTAATTGCTGGACGGCGGCGATTAAATCGTGGCGTCATTACACGGCGAAAAAAAAATATTTCTGTAGAACGCGCGGCTTCAAACCTCGCCGTAACAGTGCCGCGGCTGCCGGTGGAGCCCGAAGGAAAAGAAAAAAAAAAGTAAAAAAAAACCGTACGAACGCACCCGAGGGAAGTTTCGAACCTCTAAGCCGCGCGCGCGAGCTTGACGTAGATTTTTCGTCATACATACGCAACGGAAACACGTATGAAACGCGCTTACACACCGAGAGCTCTCTCTGGCGCGTCATTCATAATTGAAGGACCAGCACCCCCCCCCCCCCCCCCCCCCCCCCCCCCGCATCGTTTCGAGTTAGTTGCTCGTTCTGCCGTGCTTCTGTTACTCTCTCTCGTTTCTCGTATTTTTCGTCGCGATTTTCGTCAAGTAAATTCCCGCAAACACGTCAGCGTGATGTATGTTGTTACGCAAGAATGAACCCGTTTTTGTTTCCTTCTTCGTCCTCTGACACGGTGTTTTGTGCATGTTTCTTTTTTGTATGAATATCTATACGCCATATTTCAACCGATATCAAGCAATAAATAAAAAACGAAATTACAATCGAAATATATAATATCCCCCGTATTAATTGGCCCCGTGCGCGATGGAATAAACTGAAGCGCGAATTCGATTGGGTAATAGCGGGATGACGGAGGGCCGGGGAATGCACAACGCGAATCGTTCGAAATGGCGCGGTGCTTGCCAAGAAAATCTTTGGACGACGGGCGGATTGTGCGCGTGTCGAGCCAACGGTGTCCCAAACAATCGAATATTGTTCCCTCGCGAATCGTAATTCTCGATTGATTGTCCTCCACTTCTTCATTTGCGATCTCGTGAAAACAATCTCTCGCGTGATTTGTCTCGGGAGAATGACGGCGGAAAGATTTAAGAAATTGACGAAATTTGTGAAAAATCGCTCGTGAAACGACTCGGGAAAAAGGCGAGTGGAGATTCTCGCGCGCGTTGCCGAGCCAAGAAACGATCTGAAGTTCATCGCTAGGCTCGCCGCAGTCTCGAGGCATTCTGGATCCTATAGTTAACGACAACAATAAACCACGTGCCAGCGATGAAGAATGCGTCGTACGTACTCGCCGCGGTCGACAACGAGGAATCTCGAGAAAGAGGAGACAAAAAAAATTGAAACGCGAACGATCACCGATTGTCGATAGGACTCTAATTCATCTCGTTGCCGCCTCGAGACACTTCGGCATCGACTGCGCAGTTATCGCTTTATTGTTCCTCCTCCTCGACGCATATCTCGGCAATCGGCTTCGTTATTCCAACGAACTTTCCTACTGATGACTCAAGTGTGCCTTGATCTTTGAGATCACGTTATTGACGAGCTCGTAAAATCGAATTCCAATGGATTTCGATCGAAGTCAATAGCTGAATAGAGGATGATTTGCGTGGAATGTCCAGAAATTTGTTGAAAATCAATCAGTCTTTTCTTGCCAGAACGATTTCCTTTCGCAAATCGGGCTAACGCTTCTTTTCAATCAGAGAAAATCGAAAGTTGTGTCAGTTCGCGCATTTTGGTTTCTACTCACTTCTCCGTCCGGCTACACAGTTACCTCGTCTCGAACGATTATGATATTACGACGATCAAGACGAATGTAGAAGTCTCAACGAGAAAAAACTAAAATCACTGGTTTGATCCTAATCACTAATCTTCACGAGCACCATCACCGAACCGGCAGCCTTCGTTTTCCAACTGACTTCGCCACGGCGATTAAAATGACAATGATATTACGACAATAAGTATGGAGACGAACATTAGAGCGCAGTGCTATATTGTAGTTGTTAGTCTCGACGAGTCCAGTACCAGCCTTGAGGTCGAGTGGCCCTTGGAGGTCGTCCAACGAGCACCGACGACGAAGAGTTCGTCGCGACTCCCACCGACGGGGAATTGACCTGCGTGCGATTGTTGTCACCTTGACCGGGCGAATGTGCACTTCCCGTAGGTCTGGAGCCACCGAATCCGGCGACCACCGGGGAACTCGAGTTGATTCCAGCCGCTTGCGTGGGTAAAGGCGGCGGTGGCGGAGGTGGCCTTCGCGGTGGCAAGGGTGGCGGCGTCGGTGGTTGTCGATCGACGATCGACGGATCCATCTCGAGAATCATTCGTAGATCCTCGTCGATACCGATATTAACGCGCACGCGTTTCTCCCGCGAATTCTCGCAGATCAACAGATGTTCCTGCTGTTGCTGCAACGATCTCGGTGACGCTAGATCGTAGTAAGAATTTCCCGTTGCGGAACGATTATCGGGGAAACTCGAGGATCTCTCGTTGACGATTGTGTCGACTGTTGGACGATAGTAGGGCGACGAGAATGACGAAGAGCCCGACGATTGGCCCGAGAAGGAACACAATTGGTTGCCGGTCGACTGACGACTCGCAAGATTTCCGTACCGATCAGCTTGACCCGGTAAATCGTTCGACAATGCGACACCGGAATCCTCGGTAATCGAAATACGACAATTGCGATGATTCTCGTCCGAAGATTCGACGCCCGCCGACGCGTTCACCGATTCGTTGGCTTCCGATCGTGAAGTCGTCGCGCGATCAGGCTTTGCCGTTGATCCAGCGGCAACGCTGTCGTGCCAACCGACCGGACTATGATGACGCAACGATCCAGGCGACGATGACAGAGTCGACGCTTCGACTGCCGATGACAATTGCGGCGACAGTAACGACGACGACGGCGAACTTGGGACGTTACGATGATCGTTAATGCGATCGAGGCGCGTTACCAACTCCTCGAATTCGACGATTTGGCGCGAGGCCTCCGAGACGGCACGCATGTCCACGCGTGAGCAACGCGAGACGTCCGCAAACGACGTCCGGCAGAGACGCGGCGACGTCGACGTCGTCGTCGTCGTCGTTGCAGACACACGGAGATCAGACGGTACGGATAGTCGCGACGATACTAAAACTGATGGACCATTGCCCGAAGACGCGGCTCGATGTTGCGTTCTATACCAAGAAAACTCGACGCCCCTTTGCCGTCAACGAAACAGCTACGGGACCGCGCGATTCTACACGCATCGAGATCAGTGCGAGACTCTCGCTGTTGCGAAGACGCCCAATGTGCATGTGTGCGTTGTAAACGATGAAATTTCGTTGGTTCGACGTATAGCGAGCTTTTGCCAGGTGGATATATCGAAACGGTCTTGGGACGAGAAGGTCGGATTTGTCGGATTTAAAGATAGATGATAGACTCTGAGAGTTTTTGGGCAAACGATATATAGATGGCGTGTTATGAGCTTGAGTTGGCGAGCATACGCGAGGCTGCGAACCAATCTGATCGATCGATCGTTTCCGATGCGCTGCATTAATTTTATACGAGAGGATTTCCCAGCCCCAAAAGCGACTGCTCTTTAGCATCGACACTGAACGCGACTTATGTCTTGCTTTTCCGCTAGTCCGATACGTGCGTGAAAAACGTTTATTCAGTTTTTTCCAAGCTCGAACCGCTCTTAAGCGTTCGTCGACTTCGGTATATTTAGAACGGCGGAAGACACACAGACCGGAGGCCTTTCGTTCAATGACGCAGAAAAACTTTTTCGATGCCTTGTTTTCGGGTATGCACTCGACAAGCTCGTTTCCCGGCCTAATCGTCTTTCCGACTTCGTCAACGAAATTATTGATTGCCACTAATGATCCAATTTTCGTGGCTCTAAAATTCTAATAACCTTGAATTCGTCGATAGCGTGTGAGTTTGGGCTCGATACCTCAAAAATTGCGGCCACTGGCGTGCTAACTAAATACCGCTCCACGAACACATTAATATAGTTTTTTCTTAATCCCTTTTCTCGACAATTCTCACGATTTTTAGTGTCCTGACGCGGAAATCTCGAAAACGAATCTTGCTACGAAAATGGAGCTTACTCAACGAGAAAGCAATAATCGCGAAATTTTAATGACCGATGGAAAGTTTCCGACAAACGCGGCAACGAAAAAAACCCCCATTGCATCGGCTTGGCTGACCGTAGTACGTAATTCGCGCAATGATTCGTCGAGCGTGAAGCGGTTTAAAATTTTTTAAATCCGCATAACGAGATATGCGATGTATACGAGCTGAGTCAAAGGACGAGAAAATGAAGCTGCCGGCTAATAACCGAATCGTCGAGCCTCGATCTGTTCCAATTAATTCAAAGCTCTTTACCATCGAGTTCTTTTGACTCGCGAGGGATTTCGACCGGTCGAGAAAACGTGTTGTAATTCACGACAATTTCAATATTCATCAGGGTTTGTCGGGGATTTCTCGTTAAGTTCGGACCTTGGAGAACGTCGAGGATCCGCGTGCCTTACCGAGATATCTCGTTCTGCATTCGCAGGCTTTGACGCTCAAAGACACTCGCGCTCGTATCGGATGAACGGCGAATGCGCACCGCTCAAACTCCAGACGTTTGTGCGGATACATCGTGGCAATTGCCGCGGAAGCAGATAGAACGTGATAACCTCGAGAATTGGAACAGTTCCCGCTTTGCCACAAGACTAAACCCCACAGCATCCGCTTGACCCTTGGCAATTATTTCCGTTAGTCAAACGCAATTTTCCCCGTTTCTAAGCCCGTCGACGAGAAGATCCAACTGGCGTTTCTGCGAATCATAACGTAGGGCGCAACGTAGGCACCCCAAGCCTTCGTTCGATTTCCTCGTCGAACGCCGATGGTTTTATCGACCCTTAACTGGCTTTGCTTTCAACCCTTCACCCGACGCTCGAATTATTTTTTTTACATTCTCGGTACGGAAAGATTTCACTTATCTCGTATCTCATAAAGATTAGATTTTGCCAATGTTCGATAAAATAGAATTGGAGATAAAATGTCGCTTCTTTGAAATAGCTTCATGAGCGTATTGAAACCGAGCTATTAACGTTTGTTGATTGTAAACAGAGCAACGTAAATCGTGGGAAACGTAATGAAAGTGAAATTTCATGCTTTCCTGGCGAAACAAACGAAGTAATCCGACGTGGAATAGGGAGCTTTATTTATTCACTGGAAATAATTGTGGGAGAATTGGCCAGTTACCCCGCGAAGTCTTATTTACTGAGTCCGAGTCAGTGCGTACTACTAAATATACACAGAGCAACGCTGTACCAACGAAAAAGTAGCTTGTTTTGTGCGATACGGTAAGAGGGGAGCGCATGATAAATCGGCGGCTTTTGTTTCAACGGGAGGGCAACGCGGTACAAACTGATCGGAGATACTGAAAGTGCCCCTGCAAGCGGCGTTACGACTTCGCGAAAAGAGCGCTTTGAACATTGTCGTCTACGGAAAATAATTCGCGTTTATCTTTCAAATAAAAAATCGCTATTAATAAAACGGAAGTAAATCAGTAATTTTTAAATAAAAATTCAAGATTATGACAAATATAATACATTCATATTATATTCCCGGATGGTTTAAAAGTGCCCAGCGTTGATTATTTAGACGGGAATCAATATCGATTTTTTGTTAAACTACGTGAAATAATCCGAAAATTCAGCGTCAATGGTCCGGAACGGTCAAATATGTGAGCTAGAATGACGGAAAGCCGAATAAAAAGTAAAAATTCGACGGGATAAAAATTCAAAGTTAAAATTTCAATGAAGTGGAAACAGCTTTTTCAAGGACAGTGTTGCAAATCCGAAGATATGCATTTTCGGGAAATTGCGCGGTCGGTGGTTTGATAATTGGAAAAAAAATCCAGACCTAATTAGGTCCAGAGAAACGTTATCCTTTATTTCCACGAATGCAGCCTTTTTGTATCGAACAAACGCACGTACAAATTTGACTCTGCGGTACATGCGCTTGTAACGGCGATGCGATGAAACAACGACCGGAGAGATAGCAAACAGACAGTTCGAAGGTCAAGCGGAGAATGAGTGGCCGTCCGAATATTACGAGCTCGGCGCGAACGCACGGACTTCGTTATCTCGGCTGCAGGCAGTTTCCGGCAAAGTATGGAAGAACGAGAGACAACGACGTTACGCTTCTCGCGAAACTTTTTCCCCTCCACGGTTCCAACAGTTGAGAAGAAGAAAAAAAAAACAATCATCAACATCTATATCAATTTTTCGTCGGACAATCGAATTCTCATCGTTTTCTTCTTTTTTCCGCGGAAACTTTCGTACACAAGAGAAAGTCTCGAAGAGCGAATCGAATTTATAAGACGATGATTGAGATAGCAGCCCCTCGTACGTGTGTTTGAAACTTTTAGCTTGTTCTTTTTCCGAGAAAGAGCATCATTTGCCTCTTATCTTATTATCGTACGTTTTTATGAATTTTTTTCGTAAAGGCCTAACTTTATTTTCCGTGCTTGAGACGAGCGAATCGCTTCTTCCCGATGATCAATGAGATCATAAAAACAACAATGAAACGCTAATTAAAAACTCATTAATGAAAAGTGTTTGATGAATAAATCATTTTACAATCATTATGTAACGACGTTCTTAAATACAGGCACGTATTTTAAAATCGCGCACAAATTCGACGCGAAAGACCGTGCAACAATAGATTATCGATTAATCCACTCGATATCGCGTATTTCGATAAAGTTGAATCGACAACATCTGTTCAAATCGCATAAATTTTTCTTCTCGCGTATCGGGCTTCGGACTCGAAGCCACGTAAAAACCTACAAACAAATATAACGTATGTGCGCGAAATAAAAGGATGAGCGTATAATTAACGAGATTAAACTTCGAGTCTCTTGAAAGGCAAAAAAGGAAAATCATAATTTTATTTTTTCATTTGCGCGCGCCGGGCATATTTAATCAGAGTGGTAATGTTTTATGACCAAGAATATGAGGAGTTAAAGAGGGAAAAAATGTAATTTTAATAAAGTTCAAATTTTCCGGAAAAATATTTTACTTAATAGTTTTTTCAAGCACTGTAAAAATGCATATTTTAAATTACTTTATGATTCGTAAAGTGTATTAATAAATTTCGTTTTTCATCCGCGGGATAGTTACGGACTCTTTGAAAAATCTACAAAGTCATGAAATAGCGATGGTTGTAAAGAAAAATAGTGCCAGAGAGCTCGTAAATGATTTAACGTATGTTATAACGGAGAGTACGGAGGGGGATCTAAAAGTCTAGTTGCATTCAGGAAATAGGTGCATTCGCGTAATATAGGACAGTAACACGAGAGCACTTCCGCGATGGCTCTAAGTGTTTGAACTTATGACGGCTTGTACAGAAGAGAGAAAGAGAGAGAGAGCCGGGAGGTAAGATCGTGTAGGTGTACCGCTGCGAGAGGTCTTCGAGAAACATAAATGTAACGATAATGTGGAGAAGCGAACGTTTCCGGCAGCTGTTATTTGCTCTGGAAGCGCTCGCTCCTCGACGCAGAGAGAGCGCCGGAAGTGCAACTCGGCAGAGAGTAAGCGGGTGGGGGTTGTTGTGTGTCGAGGGAGGGTAGTGCAACCCGATGTGGCACTCGAGCCGAACGTACAAGGGGTGCACGATCCACTGCGCCGAGAGTCTTTTAAGTTCCTCACGACAATAACCCCCTCGACTGGAAGTACCGGTCCGCCAACCCCCCCTCGAAACCCGAGAGAAAAATCACCATGCAACTTTATCGCGGCTTTTATAAGACAATTCTTCTTTTTTATAACGCGGATCGACCGAAAGGAATAAAAATCCAACAACATAAAAAATCGAGCAACAAATTACCCGGCAATCCAACATTTTTTGTTATAAAAATAATTTGTCAATATATTGTAATGAACATACAATAATGAGACTCGAATCGAAGCGAAAAGTTTCGAAAGCTAAAAATAAATTGACCTCCCGAAAGCGGAAGAAGATACGAATTTTTTGATAAACATCTCAACAAGACCGGGTTTCTTCGATTAATGAATTAATTAATATCTCGCGGACGAGCGAAAAATAAACATGTTGCGAGGGGATCGACGCGCGTAGGCGTCAAGGGCCCTCGCGCGAGCTCGACCAGAGGCCGAATCTCGGCTCGCACAGATATCGTGACCCGATAACACCGATATTGCGCCAATAGTATCTCGCTCGGTGAAGATAAACCGCGGCTCGAATCGTCGGGATTCACGAAAGTGCTCGGAATAAAAAATCGAGATCTCTTGTCGATCCCGGCAGTACAACAGCTATACATTGCATCAGCGATGACAAATCATTTTTCATTTTTTTTTTTTCTCAATGTCGATAAATTGTAAAAATACGAGTAACAAGAAAAAAAGAAAAATGTCTCATTTATGTTTATCGAAACGAAGGTAAATCTTTCGTAAATCTTGTTTTCTCGCCGACTAGAGCGTGTCTCGCGTCCGTTTCAATTTCCATTCGTGGAATTTTCGCGGCGTTCTCGTCATCCTAACGCGACTCAACAACAAACGTTAGCGATCGTTTGAACGCGGCGTCTT
This sequence comes from Ischnus inquisitorius, assembly GCA_963924025.1. NCBI lineage: Eukaryota > Metazoa > Arthropoda > Insecta > Hymenoptera > Ichneumonidae > Ischnus > Ischnus inquisitorius. Next base: position 4,906,781 of record OZ001251.1, on the reverse strand, counting down.
CAATGCACCGGCGGCCGCGCGGAAGGGGAGGGGCGAGACGCGGAGGAATCTTCTCTCCACGAGGCAGAAGAAAATCATGCGAGTGGAACGTGAGCGCGTTTGTGTCCTTGCCGTGACTCCGTTTGTCCGAAAACAATTGCGAACGGATTGTTCGCCTCCGCGAGAGAGGTGTGTGTGCGCAGAGCTCACGAAACAATTAGCGCTGCTCCCGAGTCAAGTGTTTACAATAAACTATACCGGGCCGGCGCTATTAGTCTAGACGCGCGAATCCCATGCACCGGATAACCGATAACGAAGATTATGCCGAAACGGGACCGAATAGATCTTCACAAATTATACGCGTATAAAAAAAAAAAAAAAAAAAAAAAAAAAAAAAAAAAGAAGACCATTATTCAATATAAATCCGCAAAAATTTGAATTTTTACAATTAAATTTTGTTTTCTTGAAAAATGATTCAAAATCATCGGTAGTGAGGTTTTTTTTTTTTTTTGATATATTGATGTATGATGAATATTGATCAACAAAGTTTACGATCGCCGAATGTGGAGTATCCGCGGTAACTTTTATGGATAAACTTCATTGGTATAACAAGCGTTATGCAGGGTTCTGTAACCGGGTGTTTCGTACACGCGAAGCTACTCTCGGAGGTCGGTTCTTCCTTTCACTTCAAGTATGAGCCCCGCGTTCTCGCTTTCGAATACGATCGACCGCCGACGACTGTGTTCGGTTACCCCGCTCGACGTTGATCTCGGCGCGTTTCGATCGGGCATAACCGCGCGAATACGCGCATTCCGGATTCTCGGCCTGTTCCGATGTATGCGAAAGGTCGACGATAATATATTCGTAATAAAAAAAATAATTTTATTCGTCGATCGATCATTCGTACGATCGTAAACCTATTTCGGACTATCGTACAATCGCATTTTTTTTTCGTTAAATTCAAGGATAACTCGAAATATATATTCTTCTGAATGTAGGACGGATTCACGGACACGCATGCATTCACAATTCGATATTAGTTCCAGAGACTCCTCAGATCACGATCGACGAAATAAGCTTTCTTCAAATCGGGCCTTAAATAGAGCAAACGTGCGAACGATACGAAAGTACCAGAAAAATCCTAATAACTGCGACGAGAGTAAAACAGAATCCGGCTGAATAATTTAATAATTCGTTGAAGATTCTTTTCTTACGAAGCGCTCTTCTCTATTTTGAAAAGCGTAACAATACGAAAAACTGGATCGGTTAATAAGCGTCCATTTGTTACTCTATCGACACGAAATGTATGTTTTTCTTGCACAATATTAACAGGTGTGAACTTGTGAAAATCATGTCAATCCATAAATAATACGTTGAATAATATAAAAGTTTGTATAGCAGGTTCGAGCGCACAATACAAACGCGTGGAAGAGGCAGATCAAGGGGGGAGCGTTGAGCCCGCATGAAGAGGCTCGAAGGATTCAACAGGTGACACGAAACGCGAGAAAGGCCGCGGTGGCGATCTAACAGGTATAGAGCACGGTTGCGACTCTCTTTCTCATCGCGAACTATCCGCGTATCCCACGAGCAATTGTGGTTCGAGACTCGAGCGTTATCCGCACGCGGTCTCCGAGAGAACCCTGCGTGTGCTTATGTGCGAATCCTTATGAAATATGCCGACGTTATTCGCATTCGCACCAAGAGGCGCGCTATCGCCTCGTTGCCGAGGCAGTAAAAAAAAATTACTTAAAAAATGAAGGTCTGCATAGATTTCGCAAAAAATTGGAAAGAAGACGGAAACTTGTCTCCTCAACACGTAGCATAAATTTCAGCTCGGTATCTCAAATCCTTTTCAAGTTATGTGGAAAAATTATAAACATTCACAACGCCATTTTTTTCTAAATCTGATTTTTCGACGTTTTTGAATATTTTCAATATCTCATGACAATTTTGAGAAAAAATATTTTTGGTCCAAACCGAGCTTCATGAGGAAGCAAAAGTGTGCATTATATTGTTTGAATATACTTCGTTATTATTTGTCGTATAAAAATATACAATGCCTTCCAATCCCCTCGGCGGATGCGATTTATTGTAACGAACTAAAACTCACCTTCCAGTGTGAGGTGCGCGACTCTTGAGCTCGTAGTACATAAAATCCTGTGAGCTCGAGAGCATAGTGAGCGCCTGATCGAAGTCGCTGTTGTACTCGAGATCGAAATCATCGCCGTGGGTCAGAGCGGCGAGATCGAATCCCATATCGATGCCCGATTCCTCCATCTCGTATCCAACAGCCTCGGATCCTCTCGTTGCAATTACAATTTTTATTTACGATACGAAACTCCTCCGGAAGATAAAATCACGATTGAAATAGAATGTCGCACCAAATTCACTTTCGAACGCACTGATACACAAATTTCACATGATTCGTCGGCGGAAGAAAAAAAAAACATCGAATTACGAATATCACGTGCCTAACCCAAGCGCCATTATCCGCACAATTGGTCGATCAAATTTTATTAACGCATTGTGTTGCGTATCGATGAAAGAGAGAAAAAAAAAAACTGATTAATAAAGGCTCGTGACAGCGAGCCCGGGTGAGCCGACAACGAGCCGGGGAATGAATACCGAATGAACTCGAATGCACGCTTATTCCATGCGAATTAGAATGACAAACAAAAAAACAAAGCCACGAAGGAAAAAACACACTTAATTGACTCCCAGTCCCGAGGGAACGAGTCTCTCGTCGGACGAGACGAAGACATAGCGCGCGCGCGCGTACTATGTCGGTTGCGAATGTTCGATGTGTCGCGCGCGCGCACGCTCCCGGTACGTCAGCAACAGCCGCAAACGGCAGCGGCAGCACCGACGACGCTGTGCAAACGCCGGAGTTGCGAGTTTACAGAAGATCCAAAGATGACTAGAGAGGGAGGATTCGTCGTGTGTGCTTTGCTCGGTGAGGCTGAATACGCGCGAAAGATCTATCGCGGCTAGTCGAAGGTTCGCGCGGGCGCCGGCGCGACGCTCGCGTACCCCGCGCGGCCGCCTCTTTCGACTTAGATCCAGAGAGAGAGAGAGAGAAGTATCGGGCCGAACGATGAACCGCGCGGAACGGGAGAAACGGGTCGGGCGCGAAAGCAATTCGCTCTTACTGTACCATTGAACACGATGTTAAATTCGTCTTGTCTTGCCTGTTATTATTTTCTATTTTTCTCATTTTTTCTGCCACCATCGTTCATAATATTATTTATTTGGATTAGTTATCCGATAAAAATCCCTGCTGGTCCCTTTTTCTTGGTATTTCTTTTACACTACGATTCGAGCACCGGGAATCGATGTATATCGAATTGGACCGCAATGTTATTAACTTTCAAGGTCACGCGATTTCAAAGACAATTTTTGTTTTGTTTTTATAATGGTTTTTTTACAAATAGCACACGAGACCGGTAATGAAAACGTGTTCGCTACGTACGGCGCCTTTGAGACCGGGAAAACGACGGGACCGTGAAACGAGTGGCGAATGATAACACGCCTTCCTCTCACTCGATTTCTCGTTGCCTCCCACTCCGCGTGTCTTTCTCTTTATTGTATTTTTATTCGCTCATTTTTCCTCGACTACACGGATAGAAACCGAAGCATATTCGCGTCTCTGCGTATCCCTCGATCCGTCGATCGATGCTCTTTCAAATTTTCACATCACGCGCTCTAGTTTCGCGGGCATTACGAGCGTCCTATTGTATAACACTGAGTTACGCGCATCGTCGGAGACTCGCGAGGAACGGCGCGGAACACGCCGGCGCGTTTGTGTTAGGCGCGACGTCGCGACGCACGTACGCGCTTGTGTATATCGTGGATCTCACTGGGGTTCTCGTCGCGTGTTGTCACTGTACCACCGTTACATATGCGAATTTGGCAGACACTGTCTGGCGCTGCTGGTTCGCGCGCTCGCTCGTCTCTTCTCGGTCGAGGCTTCGGGCCCACTTGTCGCCCCCCACCCCGCGCTAGCGCGCCGCGGGAACGGCACACGCGTACACAACGTGGAATACGCAACGAGAACGACAACGAGAGGGATCTCCCTCTCGCTCGTTAACCGAGCTAATCGTTTACTCGCGGCTCTCACCGACTACTCGCCGGGGAACCGCCAACCAGCAGCTCCCGGTCGAAACGCTACGACGGCGTGTCGAACGACCGATGTAAACATTGCTCGCGTTTCTCGCGAGAGCTGCCATCTCGCGCTGTGGAAAAAGAACCTCGAGTACATCGCGCAGCCATTACCATATTGTTACGCTTTTTTCCGTAAAGAAAACAGTTCTAAGACAGGAATCTTTAATGATTTATTATGGTATTTTGACGATGCTAATAAAACGTACCGGCGGGCGACCAGCCGAGAGAAAGATAAAGTCTGTAACTTTTTTTCCCGACGCAACGTATTTATTTTGATGGAATGTTGAATGACGCCAAAAAGTAGTTAGAAGCGAAATTTTCTTTCGAATCGTTTGGTAACCCGAGTTATCTTTTCACAGAAATTGTTTTATTGTGAATCCGGATAATTTTTTTCCCTATCGTCAATTTTCGATTCTCTTTGATGCATGAAAACACAAGAATATCGGGCACGAGTTAGTGCTGTCGTGATTTGGACTCAACGGGCTATACACGATAGTGAATTGATTAGTTCTGCCGTAACGAACTTCGGACAAACGGAATCTCTCCGTCCTAATCAATGATCACAATCGCACTTTTCCGGTTTTGCATAATTTTCCCATAGCAATTGCGACACTACGATGAATCGCAGTTATTCGCGAAAATCAATTTCTCATTACTCATGCCGTTGCGCAACGAACAAGCCTGGAATCGTTTGATCGCACGGCGGTTTTTACGAACACAGAAGAAAGTACGAAAAAAATAACATTCACGTTAATCGCCCACTCGGCCACAAACGCAAAGCATTTTAAACAGGCCGTTCAAAAGCAATTGCGAGATACGTTATTGTTTTTTTGAATTACAAAATTCGCCGTTTCGCTGACGAGGACACGATTAATCGGGGGGGGAGCTCGAATTCACGGGTTCGCATTGCGAACGGATCGTTTCATACGTTGTTCGGATTTATCGGCTATCGAGACAGGAACAAGTTAGCGCGATTCGCAAAAGGCAATCAAATTTTTTACATCCATGTCATGGATTTTGCGAAAACTTTACGATTTTATCTATCGATTTTTTTGTCAATGGGTGCGCTGTTCGTGACAACGGACGCGGGTTTGACTAGCAATGTTTTCGGCAAACTCGGACGTTTGCCCGCAGAAATATCCGAGCGTTTGAGCGACTATTGGCACTTGTACAAGGTAAGGATGTGCCATGGTAAAAAAAATTTCTAAAACCAATCCGCAATCGTGCAAGTGAAATTTTGAAAAAAATCAAAATTTTCGTCGTCAGGCGAATTTCAATAAAACCTACACGGGAAAAGCGGAGAACCTGCGACGATTGGCATGGGAGGAGAATTTACTGAAGGTTTATGAGCACAACTTGATGGCAGCTGCCGGTCATCACAGCTACACGCTCCGCGACAATCACATTGCTGATCTCAGCACGAGGCAGTACATTCGCGAAATGGTTCGTATGCTCGCAGCACATGCGACCGAAACAATCGTCGCGAACGTTGTCAAGTAGAGCGAGCCTTCGCGATTATCGTTTGAACTTCTTGATATCGAGAAACGAAAAAGTTCAAATAATCCTCGACAATTCAACGAAAAGATTAATATATTTTGGCGTTCATTCGTTTCATCTCTTCTCGAATATTTCTCAAAAGTTGAAAAAAAAATGTTTAGAAATAAATTTGAATTTAATTCATATAAAAATTTGAATCAATAAAAAAATATCAAAATACGCGAGTTCGTACGAACAAAAATAGTTTGGCAAAAAAAACGATAAAAAATTCTTTAAAGGCCATATTCATTGTCGAACGAAAGTTTGATGACGAATTTCGGCCAATTTGGAAGCGAGAGTCAACACTGTCGCGACCGGAGAAAATAAAAGCCCGACGATCGTCAATTTCGATGGTGTTTGAATTCGATTTTCGGCATCAGGTGAAGCTCACGCCGAGTCGTCGACGTCGCGTGAGCGACGAGCAGATGGTAATGGCTGTGCTCCACGATCCTCGCAAAATTCCGTCGCGACTCGACTGGCGAGAATTGGGCTTCGTTACGTCGCCCGTCAATCAGCGCGACTGCGGTAGCTGTTACGCTTATTCGATAGCCGGAAGTCTGCAGGGCCAGATATTCAAACAAACGGGAATGATAATACCGCTGAGCGCTCAGCAGATCGTCGATTGCAGCACCGTCACCGGAAACATGGGCTGCGCCGGCGGTTCGCTGCGTAATACACTCAGATATCTCGAAAAATCCGGCGGCATTATGTCCCAAGTCATGTACCCGTACAAATCCGAGGTAAAGAGATCACATCGATCAACAATTCCTTTTTTTGCCCCATACAATTTTATTCTCAACCAGTATTATTATTTAATTACGTTTCTTTTAATGGACAAGTAAAAAAAAAAATTTAATTTTTGGAAAATTAAAAGGCATTAATTATTTTTTCATTTCTTTTTCTTTTTTTTTCTTTAGCAAGGTCAGTGCAGATTTCAGGAGGACATGAGCGTCGTCAATATAACATCCTGGGCGATTCTGCCGGCGCGGGACGAACGCGCTCTCGAAGCCGCCGTGGCCACGATCGGACCCATCGCCACGTCCATAAACGCGAGTCCCAAAACTTTTCAACTCTACCAGTAAGTAGATGTGACCGAAGTAAAATCGAAGAGCGGTGCAACTCGAAATTGCACATTGCTCCCGCATTTATTGGCGTTCGCTCTATGAAAAAGTTCTTTTACCGATTTTGGTTTTGTTATGGAAAAGAAAGCTTCGGCCCGGTGATGGCTGCGACCTTGACCTCGCAAAAGTTTGCTACTAATTAGCGTACGATGGACTGCGCCTTTTTTCCAAATCAGCGTCGCATTTTCTCGCGCAGAGAGCCGAAGCACGAGCCTCAATCGTGTCGCTCTGTCGAACGATCATTCGATGGATGCGCCGAAGAAATCGCACAAATACGGCGCTCCGACCAATGCGATGAATAGTTAAATGAGCGTCGATTAATTCAGAGCGTTCTCGATCGTCGGCCATACATCAAATTCGCATTCGTTCCATCCGGCTGACTTCTTAGTTTCTCGTGAAAGCTTTCCGGAGCGTTTCGCTTTGAAAGATTGAATATAACTGGCGCGAGTCGGATGGCTCTTCGTCGACGTTGGCGTCTCGCGCGCTCGCTCCCTTCGTTTCGTATCGTCATCGGGAGAGCGAGTAAGTAGTTGGTAAATTATTCGCGTGTTTTATTCCCTCAGCGCTATCTACTCGACACCGTCGTATGACTCTCTTCTGCTTCGCTCAGTATATATATGTATCGTTCGATTTATGCCACTTAAGCGGCCGCTATCGCTGCAGAAATAATTTCGCATTTGAACCTCGTTCCGTCGTCGACGTCGAGTCTCGATCTTCGGCGCGACGGATTTGAAAACGCGAGCGAAACACTCGCAAACGATGCACTCACTTCGGCCGTTAAATGATGTTTATTGATGTTTCGCATTCCTTGAAAGAGTTGCGTGCGTATTATTATTATTATTATTGATAACAATTATTAATAATTTTTAATAATAATAATTATTACTATTGATAATAATAATAATAATTATTATTACTATTAATAATAATACGCACGCACGCATATTTCTTAATAGATTTTGTAATTTAATACAAACTATTAAATAAGCGTGTCCCATTCGAGTCTCCCTCAGAAATTATTCATCATTTTTCGCATTCGCAGATAGATTGAGGATTATTCTATCAATATAATGAGTGCACGTGTTCCGTTATGCTACTCATGGGTATCAGGAAGCGTGCTCCAGTTTCAGGAAGCATAATTTTGTATTCACTATTCAGCCGAAACGGCTTTCGTAATTTTGCGTTTCGTAATGAGTATGCATTAAAGATCCCTTCTTCGCTCAAATGACGCTCTTTGATATTAATTGGTCAGGTTAGGAGCGACATGCAGAGAAGTTGGAATTGGTAGAGCAATCATAATGAAGAGTCTAGTTCCGAATAGTTTGTAAAATTTATTAAGGGAAAGAACAGACGATAGAGACGAGGGTTCGGTGCGAAGCACGCAGGGAGGGTGAAACTTCCGGGTATTTTATTACTCATTCTATTGTCCTTTATTTTATTCATTATAAGGCCGGGGGGGAGGACTTTGGTTTGATATTTCGGGCCATGGGGTCTCACAGACCCCCAAGGCCTTCCGAAGCCTCAAGTGCAGCCGAGCCGGCCCGGAAGTTCGATATTCTTTAATTAGAGAGATGAAGCTATAAAAATTCTGGTCTTTCAAAATACGTATATATTTTTATCATGATCAATACCGTCTAGTTTTGCTCGATTTGGCTATTTTTAAAAATTACCACTCGAATGGTACCGAAAAAATAGGAAATAATTGTAATTTCCTGTTTCAACGATAAATTGTGATTTTTTTTTCTTCAACAGCGAAGGGGTCTACGACGATCCGACCTGCAGTTCCGACTTGGTTAATCACGCGATGCTGATAGTCGGCTACACGCCGACCGAGTGGATCCTGAAGAACTGGTGGGGCGAACAGTGGGGCGAGGGTGGCTACATGCGCCTCCGAAAGAACAAAAATCGTTGCGGCGTCGCGAATTACGCATCGTACGCGAGAGTCTGACGCGAGAAAGGAAAATCTCTCTCGACGTCGCTTATCGGTATTGAAAGCTCGATGCTTATCAAAACTGATAATAATCATAATAATAATGATCGTCCTGATGTAGTCGCGGATTCGATTTGTGTCACGAAGAAAATTGCCGTTCGGTTGCGGCGCGAGTTTTCGCGCAAGCCGACGGAATTTTCATCGGTTATCGAGCGGGCAACCCCGGAAAAGTTTCAATCGACGTCGAACGAAACGGAATCGCCTCGAATATTCATGATAATTTCGATCGGTAAACTCTCACCGCGCGACAAGTTCGTCGAGCTGTGGAAACTCGCGCAAGACATTCGTTCGACAGAGCCAAATCCTCGCTGACGGCGTCGGACGAATTTACACAACTTCGTCACAGCGCCACGATTTTTTTTAATTCACTTTTTTATCCGTTCCAATCATATTTCTCTGTAATAAATTACGTCACATATTACGTATTTGTGATTATTTCGTTGTGAATTTTTGCATTCCCATTGTCGACCAATCGGGAATGGAAACTACGATGAAATTACCATGGAAATGAATAAGTAGCAGGGAAGAGCGGGGCAAAACGGCATACCGGGGCAAAATGGTATTCACGCACAATGTGACCAGGGCAGAATGGTATTAGAGCAAAATGGGACAGCAAAAAAATCTACTCCGATGGGACTTTCTCTTGTCCGATTTTGCCCTAATTCTATCGTACGGGGGACTTTATTTGACCATTTCGTACCGTTTTGCCCCATCCTGCCCCGCTCTCCCCTATTAAATAAAATAATTATGTAAAATGACTCGCTTCGGTATGTTATATGCATTTCATTAAATTCCGAAAAGCCAAACAGCGAAAGGCAACGAAACGGAGAAATTAATATGGTATTTATGCGCGAAACGCGCGAACATACTCGAACCAAAATACGAGTTGGGAAAACCGATAATTAGTTGGTATGCAAGCGATTGTTTTTACCCGAAAAAAAAAATTGTTCCAACAATTAATTCTTCCAACGTAAAATTGTCATTAGTGCAGTGAACAATACCCGAGGATAAAATTAACGAGCAATCGTATTGATAGCGCGAAAAACAGTTCATTTTCTCTGCTTCCTCGAAAGCTACGTTTTGGTGAAAAAATATTTATCAAAATTTTCATGGGAACGTTTTCAGAATGTTCCAAAACGTCGGAAAATTGCATTTAGAAAAAATGGCTCGACTTTTGGCTCTGCGCATTGTTCGTCGTCATAAAACTAATCGGTAATGATCGGTATTGAATTTGATAAAAATCCATGCTTTCATATTTTGTATGATTTTCAATTCCTCAAAAATGTCTGGAGAGGTTCGAATTTTTACATGATTATTTACGGGGTCTTTCTATTTGCACGGAAGTTTCTGCGCGCGTTGCAAGCTCGGGTGTGGATGGTAACTGCATCCGCGAAATCGCTAGACACGTCGCCGTCGCATCGTCGTCCGCGTCGTCGGAGTGACGACAGCGGCAGTTCCGAATTATCAACGAGGGGGTGCGGCTGTTTCCGCGAGGGCCGATGGAACGGTTACGTCATGACGTTACGTCAACCCCCGCGGACGTTTGCGTGTCTGCAAAGTCGACGTAATATGCTATTCCACGCGAAAGGAGAGACGTACGTACGCAAAGCGAGGGTTTAGGACCCGACGAACTTCGTCGACCCGTCGTCTTCGCCAGCGTCGCGAACTAAGTCGAGGACGCGTATAAACCAGACATTGACACACACGGACGACTGTACAATTATTTGTGTTCCGTACAAATTGCGTATAATCGTAGAACGCCCTGAACGACGAGATACAGTAAAGCAATCGGCGTATAAATTTTGAGATATCAACTCAACGAGTGACGTCTATTATAGTCAATGACAATGGGAAACGTCACTGAGAGATTTGCGTCGCTCGGCCAATTCGGCCGACTCGATCATCGAGCCAATGATACGGAAACTTTGAATCTTTTTCATGCGGGTGGTTTCATCACCGCCTGGTCGAACCTAAGTTTCAGATTAACTTTTTCTTGGTCTCTTCTCGAAAAAAAAAAAAAAAAAAAAATTATTAATTTTCAATAATAATCATTTATTCAATTTATTCATTATTATTATTATTGTCATTAATAGTTTTTTTAAATGTTTTTGAGCCTTTGTGAGTTGAATGAAAATAAAAAATCTTTTCGGGCGAAAGAAAGGGGAAAAAAGTTACGCATTAGATTTGTCGCATTTGGGGGATAATGGAACAGGGTGAATTAGTAGTTGGAGAACACGAGAAAATGTGATTATCGCGTTCCCGCGAGTCCAGCAAGGATGAGGAAGGAAATATTTGGAGAAACAGGTTAAAAGTATATGCGTACGCGCTGAGTAACGCAGTGAGAAATTTAATTAGTACGAGATAAAGGCGAGCGAAGAATAAAAGAGAAGATTAGCGTGGCGACCTGTCGAAACGAGGATGGGAATGGAAATCCCGCGAGTGGTTTCGTATAACACGGAAAACCTGAAACCCGCGCACCAGCGGCATCAGAGTGGTAACGACAATGCTGTATCCAGCGTGGTAATCCAGTCCACTCGGAAACCGCGGCGGGTCTCTTCTCTCATAATCGGATCATGCCAAATCCTGATTTACAAACTTCCGCGTGTAAATACTCACTCGCAACGCCTACTCGAAAATCGTCTGCGCGTGCAGAAAAAACATCGAATACCTTTATCGGGCGCATACGCCCTGAAGTTAAAAATTTTTTATTCCTCGTAGAGAAAAGCTCTTTTTCGGAAAAAATTGTTTTTGGGACTTTCGCCCGATTCTTTTAAATTGTTCGAAATGTATGGAATTTTTTAAAAACATTTTTATTTGCGTTCCAACTTACGCAATTTTCAAAATACTAAATGCTAAATCAATCTTGCAGCACCTTTCATAAGCTTGATTTTTTTAGGGGTTTATTTCATGGAGCAGTGTTCGCAATTTTTTCCCAATCTTAGGTGGCGTTCGACTCTACGAAAGGACTGCCTCAAGGCTAAGCTTTCGAATGTTCGTTTGCCATTCGGCAAGGAAGAAATAACAAGACGATCGCAACGTCGATCGGAGAATCACCGGTTGAAATTCATGAATTCCAATTAATTCGTGCAATGAATTAATGACGATCCCATCATTTGAATATCATACATTCGTCTACATCGGGTAGGCAAGTTCACTGTACGACTGGCAAAAGTAACCTTGCAGTGCTAAATAACGTAATCGCATCTAATCTTAACTCGTTCGTGCCGAAACGAGCACTAGGCGCGCTCTCGCGGATATACACGTATCTATTCCGTACCTCACTCACGGATTTTTTTTTCATTTTTTTTTTTCAGTCGTTCGGAGTGCCGTTACTGCACGCGCGAGAGCAAGATATGTGCAGAGAGTCGCGCACATGAGCCAAGAGAACGGGAACGGGGGTATATTCGGTCGCTATAGCGAGCGCGCCTGAATATGTATGGGTCTCCGGTGCTCTTAAGGGACCGTGTCCCGGAGTACAATAAATTCTCTTTCTCTCTCTCTCCGGCTTCCGTCAGACTCCTCTTCGCTCTCCAACCCCGGGCTACGAGGGGGACGGTGGAAACTCGACGGAGGAGTCGACGGGCGCTGTACCATACCTACAGGTCGGCACGTACACAAGCGGCAGTACAACTCCCGGATTAGGACGAAGTGGATGATGAAAGCGCTACCCGGAGTTGTACCGCGCGTATACCACCCGCGCCGCGTACCGCCGAAGCTACTTTTATTTATTTCCTCTACTTCCCGGTTACCGTCGCTACTCTTGCCGTCGGGATTCCCGTCGTTGCGCTCCATACCGCCGAGACGACGAATAAACAACGCCGGGTGTACAGGTGTATCCAACCCGGGGCTTGGATACGAAGAGCGAGAAAATCTTCATGAACTCGCGGTCGATATATCGAATCATTTCGAGAACGTCCATCCGGAATATTGAAACGATGGCCGATTTGGCGGCTTTTCTTTTCATTCGCTGCGACTCGGGAACGACGAAAAATTCCATCCGGAAACTCGAATAACGAATCGACAAAATTGCATCGCTACCAAAAATCGGTTATTTTTGCAATCAAATTCTAAACAAATATATAATAATAAATATAACATAAATGGAATATAAACGGCGTAAATAATATGAATCAATCGTGTCCCAAATCGTTACGCGAAAGATGTCGAACCAATATCTTCGACGTATGAAATTCGACGGCATTCTTCCGAGAACCTCCTCGCACGTATCGTCGAGTGTATGCTGATAGTACGGAGAGTGTATATGCGCAGCAGTGCAGTGTCGCATAGGTGTACGCATGCGGTAGATACGGGCTATTCCGGAAATGCGCGATGGAAAGGACTCGACTTTTCCGCGTAAAGTGTCAGGATCCCCTGACGACGTTCCTTTGGAGGAATCCGAGTAACGGGTTCCGGGACACGACAGGAAAATCCGGGGCTTTCGTCGTCCGCGAAGCCCTTATCATGTCGGGTATGCAACGGAGCAGAGGAGCGAGGGTGGTGGAAAAAGCTTCCCGCCCCGCCGCTACTGCCGCTCTATCCATCCAGTTTTCCTCTTTGCCTTTGCTTCCTCCTTCTCCGCCTCGCTCATCCCCGTGCGCAATCCATCCTCTCGCACGTTCGTATATTTTTCCATCTCGTACGCCTCTGACCCCCTCTGGCATCAAATAAATCCCAACGTTGGCGCGCTGCTGCGCTTCACTATCGCGTTTCCACTCGATCTACACGGCCCGGATTTGTATGTACACGTGTGAGCGGTATCACTTTCATCGTCTGTCGAATTACGAAACGAGAGCGTTCGCGAGGGCGCCACGCGGGAGGGCCGCGCTCACGGTGGAATAATCATCGGCGAATAGACGGAAATCTCTCGATCGATCGATCGCTATCTTCGAGAATGGGGATTTTAAGGGGCTACATTGACATAGTTTCGCAAAATAGAAAAACAGCCGATGCTCGAACTTTATTGCCATAAATTGTGGAAGGAGAGTGATCGCATTTTTTTTGCTTGCACGCACAGTGAAGTGTCCATTTAAGGGACATCTCAAGTTTTTCGACCTTGAAATAGTAGATAAAAAAAAATTATAAGAAATAAGAAACGACTTATTGAAGGCAACGGATATTACGAGTTCTCGAAGATCACTGATGTTTGTTTTTTATGAATAATAATAATTGGAGGAAGAAAAGAATTCTTGATAAATGAAACCTTCAGAAAGGCAAAAAAATTGATTTTTTTTAAATCACGTAGGTAAATTCCGTTCCTCGAGATGCGACCGTTATTTGCATTACTTTTATCGCGACAATATCTAAAAAGTTCTCGCGTCGCTGGTATGTTCAGCGGCGAGCGATTCGTAGAAGTTTTATACGGAATATGAAAGAATTCTCGAGTCCCGCTGCTTAACCCTTCGAGCAAAAGTCTGCAAACTTTGAAACACTTCGTTTCGATGAGAACATTTTTCAAATAAATTCGAGAAGGAATCTAAAAGTTTGATTTCGCCGGAGACGAACGAAAAGATTGCAAATTGAGTGAAACAATTTCGAGTCATTCAAGAAGCTGAGACATAACGACATAGTTTATGATTCCAAAATATCTCCCAATGATGTATCGCTTGTATTTGTAAAGAGTGCGATGCCGGAAGAAAAAGTGACCTTCGCCCTACGATGCGAATTTTTCATTTGTGCAATCTCTGCCTTTTTTTCGGCTTGGAATGAAAACAATTGAAATAAGAATGAAAAATCGAAAATGAAGACAATCCAGCGAGCGCCGGCTCCAGAATTTTTTTTTTTTAATGTTCTACGTCAATTTCAGATTTGTCGACCTCCCAATTTCTCAGACACAAGGCGCTCCTCGCGAGCATGCGACTCCGGCGTGATTGCTTCCCAATCGTCCCGCTACATCCTCGGCGAAGATCCGCAAATTCGACAATTTATCGATGCAGAGAGAGCGGTTTTCGCGGATTTGCTTGGGGCAAATATGACCGACGAGGACGAGAACTCTCGTCGTAACTCGGCGCGACAGACATCTCTCGGCGATGCAAAGAAAAATAATCTTCAGAGCCGGCGAGGTGACGACGAGGAGAGTAGAAGGGAAATAAAAAAAGTTCGCGCACCCCGAAACGACGACTGAGCATGAAAAACTTTCATGACAGAACAAACAGGGAGAAATTTAAGTTGAAATATCAACTCGGCGAATCTCTCGTTGAATTTCTTTTTTCTTCTCGTGTCTCACTTTCGTTACTTCGTTCTCGCGAACCATGTGAATCTCTACAAGAGTCTCTTGAAACAAAGGTGTGTTGTCTGAAACGATACATCTATTTTAACGACGGAGGCCAAGATGAAGGTAATTAAGCCTTTTCTAACTCGTCTCTGTCCTTCCTTTTCTCGCTGTGGTCCGGATAAGCCTTAATTAGTCATTTGAAATACATAAAATGTAGGGGAGAGCGGGGCAAAATGGCGTACCGGGGCAAAGTCGTACGAAATAGTCAAATAAAGTCCCCCGTATGATAGAATTAGGGAAAAATGGGACAAGAGAAAGTCCCATCGAAGTAGATTTTTTTGCTGTCCCATTTTGCCCCAATACCATTCTGCCCTGGTCCCATTGCGCGTGAATACCATTTTGCCCCGGTATGCCGTTTTGCCCCGCTCTCCCTTACATCAATTTTCTTCAACAAAAATCTGCATCGCAAGAAGTGATCAATTGACGGTTACTTTTTTGTTTAATTGACATCGATCGTTGTGAGCAGGAAGATGATAAATTTACGTATAAAATGTTCCGACTAAAAAATGAATAAAAAATAAGCGATGCAAGCGAACGTTCTAATGAAGTAAACAAAAAAATATTCTATAACAATTATTGAATGTTGTAAAAATAAATAGCAATACAACTGATGGTGATTGAATTTTTAAAAATAATTTCAATATTATATTTCGATTAAACAATTTTTCGAACTTCCCCATGTTCGTTAGCGGATTCGAATTGATCTCGCCACCGTAAAACGAAAAATAATTTAACAGCCGAAGTCAACACGCTTCTAGTTGATACTTCGCGATAATTAAAATTCACGGTACTGCCGTATCCCGACCGAAATGTGTAATGAGCCGATTCGTATTCTTTCCTTGCGCGGCGTTAAAAAAAAAGGCACACAATTTGCCTCGACTTCGAAGGTGCATGGTCTCGCGCGACGAATTTCTCGGTTCGAGAGGATATAATGTGTTACTCGAGTGCATTCAGCCTTGCACCAATCGGGGCTAAGGGGTCAAGGATCGCGACTGACAACTCCAAGAGAATCGGAGAAACGGAAAAAAAAAAGCAACGAAGAAAAAGGGAAAAATCGAGGAGCAGCGTAAAAATGGGGCAAAACGGCATACCGGGACAGAATGGTATGAAATGGTAAAATAGAGTCCCAAGTAGGGCAAAATGGGACAAGGAAAAGTCCCATCAAAGTCGATTTTTTTGCTGTTCCATTTTGCCCCTGTCCCATTATAACCCAATACCATTCTGCCCCGGTATGCCGTTTTGCCCCGCTCTTCCCTAAGCTCGTGCTCGCGAATTCTCCGGGGTTTTTCACAGTATCGTCACTAAAGAGAAGAGTCCACCGAAAGTCCGACGAGATGATGCAATGACGACGTAAATTGGATCCAAATGCGTGCATTACGCGAGAATGTACGAGCCGAGTCTCGTCGTCGCGTAAAATTATCGCGTGTACACTGCCGGCGATACACTGTAAGCGGACGTATGTACACAACATATAATCCGCGCTCGTTGATTCGCATTTATACTTGGCGTGCAATATGTATTTGTTATAGCAATCGCTATCCGTATCATACACCGCTCCCGTGTTGAACGCCGCGAAAATTCAATAAATTCCGAACCCGGATCCGACGTATGATGCATTCCGTGTCAGGGTCTTCGTACACCAACTTTTTTTCATTTTTTTTTATCCCAGGCTCGAAATATTGGAAATTATTTTTGCAAGCCGCCGAACTTGATTATTCCCGAAATACGCGCATTTAATGAAAATTATACGCGATATTAAACCCGACGGGTCATGAAATTTTTTATAGAATTAAAAAAGATATGCTCGAAGCTCCGAAATATTTTTCCGGCTATTCGCATCAAATTGAGTGATTAAAACATTTGCGATAGACGATGTAATTTTTTTTTACATCAAAACAAATTTGCGTAATTGAAGCTTTATCCGTTCGGTCGTTTCGTGTTATTGTTTGTTTATTGTGAAGAGCGAACGAAGCAAAACTGCCCGATGCGCGCGCTTCGATAGCGGGAGTTTCCGAAGGCGATTATAAAAATTCCTTGAACAATCGCCTCTCGCGACAACAAACACATAAAACATATCGCGCGAAGATCCGAGAGGTCAAGGAACGTTGAATTAACGAGCACAACAGGTTTCAAACTCCGCGACCTCATCGAGCGTAATTGTCGACTCGCGCGCACCGAAACTGCCGACTGCATCGCACGCAATGTAAATCAAATGTAAGAATCGAACAGAGACGCGACAGGATTTTATTCCATTACAATGTACAGATTGCATTGTTTTTTTGCAACTGCGATTTTTTCCGATTTTTATACAATCAAAATCTCTTCGCTTCCGAAATTCTCTCCGAATCTCGCGTTTCCGACTCGGAATGTTGACAATTCGCATTTCTCAAGGTCCAAACGAGGGCAAAAAACCACCGAATGAAACGAAATCGAATTAAAAACCGAGCCGAACAAATTATGCAACCGATTCGTTACTTTGACGAGAATTGATCGAATTTATGCGCGAAGGAACCGACAAATGAAATGATGGAACATTATGAAAATTCGGAACAACCGAACGAATCGTGTGATTGATAAATAATGATGGAGCGTTATCGACGTTTAGGGTACAACTTTGCGAATTTGTTCGGGCCAACTATGCGATAATGAGAATCAATCGCAATTTAAGGGACGGAACGAATTAGCGCGATCGTAATATTGTCATTGGAATCGTTGTCGCGCATCTCGAATATTAACGATTTCGGATGGGCAAATTCATATTAGGTCTCGATAACGACGAGAATATTCGCGTTTCACGTCGGTTTCGAGCCGAGCAAGGATCGTTACAACGTCAATGTTTAAATTATTCCTGGGAAAGCGATAGCCGGGCGAATGCGCGAACGAGGTTTAACCCACAATAGTATCCGATTCAACGGCGCGTATAGACCTATCGGTTCGTGTCAGTCGATAATCGACCTTAAACGATGGATCGTCGGTCGATCGAGGTCAAAAGCTTTATTAAGCATATATCACACATTTCAAATATAAATATGCATCCGCGCTCGCGTATCCGCAACGCTGCAGCGCACATTCGTAATGCGTGTCGGATTCTCGCTCATCGAGCTCATTCCGTATTGGCTCATTAGCGAAATTAATAATCGAATACTCGTCGTCGACGTGAACGGCGGGATGAGAAACTGTACAACTCGCGACTATCCTCGAAATCCCTCGCGCTGCGGACTTTGAGATCGCCCTATCGTTTGTTAAACATCGTTGTTAACAACCGAGATTCGCGAACGCGCGTCCCCGTGATTTGTTAAATTCTAACGAAGGCGCGAGGAATTCGGAAAAAAATTCGTCGGGATTTACGTCGCGAGAGGCGTGTGAGTGATTTATACATTTTTTGGACGTTGTACCCATGGACTTCACCGATTAGATAGTGTTTTATCCTTTTTTTTTTTCTCTTTCGCGCGCGAAGATTACGAAAATCACTGAAAACCGCTGTGGATTGTTCTTGTTATTTGTGTGTTAAATAAAGAAAATAGAACGAAGAAACGAAGATTTTAATTACGCTTCAGGGTGTAACGAACAATAACGATTTCTTTCTTTTTTTCCTCGCCACGCCAATTCGCGAGCGAATGAAAAAATTCAATGATCCAAGAAGCGTCGATTTATTCGCGCCCGATGTGCGACGAGAGCAGCGCGTGCAGTTTATAACCGAACCGCGAGAACGTTCGCTATCCGGTTCGCGTTTCTCGACGCTACATTAACGAGGGGCCAGATGCTCTTGGACCCAGATGATAAATAATAAATAATTAATATTCCCTCATTCTCGTGGATAAGACTCGAACACCGTATTATGAAAAAAAAAAAAAAAAAAAAAACAGTGTGCCAATGTGCATACATATATATGGATATATAATCAACAGCTGGCACATTATGTGCACACAAATTTGATTGCGTTCATACGGAATAACTCCGGAGTTCACGTGCAAGCCCACTGACAGCGCGGATCTTATTTGTCTCTCTTATTTAATTTTTTTCTCTGACGTAACTCTTTCTTCAGCGGGCTTTCGTGGAACTTTGAAAATCATCGAGGCAATCAATTTACAAAATGTATACGCCACTTGCGCGAGATTAATCGCAGATTATTAATTATTGCTCGTTTTTTAGTTACCGCTTAAATTTTTTTTTTAATTAATTAATTTTCATTATTTTTTTTGTTTCCTGGGCTAATTAATTTTTTTAACGTGTTTACTTGACAAACGCAAAAAATAATTTTTTTCTTATTTCGGAGAATTTTCCGATGAAAGTCTTTCACTTTCAGCCTCGCGCGACAGCAGCCAATCGCGGCAAGTGTAAAATGACGAATCTACCCTTCGCTCTACATTGCGCTGCAACGATGCGACTCGCCAGCGCTACGACTGCTGCACGCAGTGAGTTTTGCGCGAAGTTCCGAATCACGAAGATTGTGCATCTAACAGGATACTCGTGACTATCAGCCGCGATGCGCGCTCGATGCGTCGATCGCGCCAAACGATTTTCAATCAAAAGTTCAACTGCTTCCGGTTAGGTTGAAAAAAAATGTACCACCAACAGTTCTCTTCGAAGAACTCTGCAAATTCATAACGCAACTGGAATACAATGTATTTTACAAATAATAATAAATATTGTTATATTTTGGTAATTTTTCATTTGTCCATCTCGGCAGATTACTCGACGCTATTAAATCCAAGAGTTTCGTCAGATTTTGCGTATATCGGGGCAAAAAGCTGTTTCCGCGGAAGCGTATTCCAGCGAAGCTTCGGTGCCTACGTGCCGATTGCGCCGAAAAATCTCTCCGACTCGCGAAATTCCCATCTCGATCCCTGTCGAACTTTTTTTGCTTCTTTTTCGTTTTTTCGTTACTTTCTACGAATAGTCGGTCGAGAGCGTTCGCGAGAGTGAGATGCTGCGACATGTTCGCGGCGCGTGTTACTCGGTGCTGATATCAGTTCTCGTTCGTCGTCCAATCGGCGATCGTTGCCGGCCCCACGGGGCAAAGGTCGCTCGTGCCGAGACCACTACATCACTGGCCCATCGTCAAGAATCACCTCCAGTCTTCGTCAACGGTCGCGTTAAGTGACAAGCCGCCACGGACTTGGAATAGGCGCAAATAACGCGAGGCGTTTTCCGGCGACCGGGGACGAGCTCGGAAAGCCGCACAAGACGGGATCGTGCAACCGCGACGGCGCTCGACGTACGGGCTTTAAAATATGGTGAAATTCATCGACGGTACATACCGCGATACGTCAGTATTCGTACGACATTGAGTGCAAATAATGAGGAAATAATACAAAGCATGAATCATCTCGACCAGTAGAGAAGAGAAAGAGAGTCAAGTTCGAATCTCGAGTCGCTTCGTGCCAGTTCGCCACTTTCGATGAGTGAAAATACAAGTTCGACGAAACTTTCTCGAAGAATTTATTCGGTTCGATGCTGAGAAATTTAATAGAACGATATTTAAATATTAAGAAATAAGGAAGAGTTTGGGAGAGACAACGTCGAAGGAGGAAAGCTGATTTGAGAGAGGAACGATAATTAGGACACCAAAATGCGTTGGGATTTGGCGCTACTGTTGCTTCTGCTGGGCTACGGAAGCGTTGGCGGATCCTGGCCGGGTATGGTGAATCCACTGAAGAGCGTGTGGTCGTCACTCTACCCGGCGGACTCTTCGGAAACGGAAGGCGACAATAGCGACGAGGAATGTGCCGATTGCGTCAAAAGCCGCGTTGTGCCGTCGTCGAGCATCGATCCGGATCCAATATTGACGGAATTACGCGTCGAATATGTAAAGCAACAGATACTGAAGAAACTGAGACTGTCGAAGCCGCCCGAGGTCTCGATATCGATATCGACCCTACCGAAGCCATTGATAAACGGCCACGTGCTGGAATTACGACCGGGCGAGCCGCTGGAAGCGGAGAAACAGGCGGAGAGCTTCTACGGAAAAACCGATCAGATTGTCGTTTTTCCCAACGAAGGTCAGCAACGCTATTTTTTACATATTTTTTTGTTCATTCGCGTGATTCTATTTTATTTAGAAATACTTGTGATAGTCGAAAAAAGCTCGAATGTGATTTGAAAAATATTATAACATTTTCAAAACAATATATCATATTTGTATAATATATTTTATGTATAAAATATTTGAAAAATATAATTTACAATAATTAACTTTCCGGTCTAAATCTGCTTCAATATAAATAATAATTTCGAGTTAAAATGTATAAATCGATTTTATTTTCATATTCGAATTTTTGATGAAAAACTTTGTTTTATTTATTTTATCGATACGTTGTGTCGTTGAAATTGGGAAAAAAAATGTATTGCACAGGCTGGTGAATTTATTTTTACTGGATTAACGCCCCGTCGATCAGCTCATTTAATTTGCGCGGCGAGATCGACGTTTACTTTGCGGTGTGTTGCCAACAGGTAGATCTAACAGGTTGAAGAAGCGTGAACGATATGATAGCCCCGATGAGAATGCCGGTACTATAAGAGGTGTATTATAGAGGGGGATAGAGCGAGGGCGTGGACAATGTCGAGAAGTTTCAGCGGCGCCCGTTAATTGGCCACTCGTATATATACAGATATACAAACGACGGACTGACTGAATACGGCGAATTGAGCGAGCGTCATATATACGGTATGGACGAGCCACAGAACGGGCGTTTAATTGGTACTGGCTCTAATTGCGACTGGATCACGAAACTTTTTCCTCTATTTGCGCGCATAATCCGGAGCACCTACAATTTTTTCCTTCCTTTGCCTTCGCCCATTCGTTATATTTGTCGTCTATCTCGAGTTGCCACTCCCCCGAGCTGAACGTGCAAAAATCCGATACACGTTTTTGCAACTCGGAATCGTAATTTATCTTGTCGACTAAGCTCAACCCTTACACTTTCGCTCGGCAATCGATGAACTTTCAATGCTTATCTAACTCGAACTCTCCTGTTCAGGGGAATGCATTTTTTTTTTTTCCTTATTAACTCGGCGATACTCCAAAAAAACGGCTATCGCGCGAATTTCAACGTGACACGCTTTTATTTTTGCGCAAAATAATACAGATATCGATTTCGGCGAACCGGATGATGCAAACGGGACGATTTTTTGCGACGGAATGAGATAAGGGTTGACATTTCGTTTTAATTCCACGCCAACGATCATTAGCGTCTTCGCGAGCGATTTTTTTTTCCACTGTCCTCGGACAACCGATAAGCCTTACTTAATGATGCAAGTTGACGATATATTTTTTTTTGTCATCTCATTAGGCACATTCCGAAGAATATCTCTCCGCCTCGAGGTGATCTTGCGCAAAAAGCGTACAATCGAAATTCGATCGAATTTCGTAACTTTGAGCATTGCCCAAAACTCGGAAAAAGTGCATATTCAGAAAAGTTTCTGAATTATTTTCACAACAAAAAAAAGTTAGGTTCCCCGTTATTTGTAGCTGAATTTTTCATTTTGTGTAGTTCGTTCATAAAATTTTGAAATTATTGTCATGTAAAATAATTTTTTTCAGCGCCGTTCGTATTTTTTCTTCAGGTTTTTATCTTATCCAGAAGGAATCGCAATTCTCTATCATCCCTTCTCAATTTTCGGTAGCGCCAAACTGTACGAAAGGACTGCCCAACGTGTACAAATTAACAAAAAAAATCGAGTCATTGACCAACGCGTTATTGATAAGCCCGTTTGTTGTTGTTCCAACCCCTCATTGTTTGCGAAGCATATTCGATATCTAATGAACGTGTTAAACGTCAAGATACTTCGGGAACGAAATTGGGACGGTTCATTCGCAAGAATCCCTCGTATGGCTCGCACATCCGTTATATCCGTGCGGCTACGTGAGCCCCCGCAGGGAATCCGAACGTTGAGAACGAAAAAAAAAGAAAAACAGAAAAAAGCGAAATAGAGTACAGTACTCTGAACAAATAGACGCCCAATTCATAACCATTCCCATTAATTTCATCGGCGTGACAGCGAGAGGAAAGCTCTGGTTACCACTCAGTATTCAGTAGGGGGTGTGATAAAAAAAAATGTGATTTTAGAAAATACCCATTCGTTCGGGTCGAGCCGGGTTACTCCCCTGGCACGAGTCAGCCTCGCGCGCGTTGAATGCGAAACGTCAAAAGCAAACATTCGGTGGCCCGAGCCGGCCGCTCGAATTTCGTACGGTCTATATGGGCGAAATCTCTCCCATTCGGGCGGAGTGAAAATCGGTGAAAGTGAAGTATATTCGCGCCTAATTGTGCCCCGGACACGGCCAACCCGGCAACAGCTCGGATATTAATGGCACACAGGCTCGGTTATCCCGGACTTCCGGGGCAGAATAGAATTTTCGGCCCTCGCACAGCTTTCACGAGCTTTCGCTCCCCGAGTGGAACGGTGAAATATTATTATCGACTTGAGAATTACCCGGTGACTCGACCACACTTTGAAAAAAAAGGGCTAATGAAACACGAGTTAAACTTTCGAATAAAATTGTATTTTTTTTATCGACGAAAGAAAATGGATTGAAAAAATATACACGTTTTCAAGCTCTGGTGTAAATAGATCTAAACATGGTATTATAATTGCTTGAAATTCTTGGAATTCGCGTTAACGATTGTAGCGATTGTAAAATGAAATGTTTCTTCATCCCGGCTAAAGTTCACTGCGGCTACGAGCGAGAAATGTGAGCATTGCGTGTCTATCGAGACAAGGTCTTCTTCTGGTCGCGCGGGGGTGGAAATAAAAGGCGCGCCCGCGAACTTCGGAAAGTTGAGATTGGAAAGAATTTGCGGAAGCAGAGCGCGAGGGCCCGGGTTGGCCGGGAGGAAACGAGGGGGTGTGGGGCGAGAAAATTGCGAAGGAACGAAAAAATGGGAGACACAACGATCGGCGAAGGGGCGAATGAGGGGGCGAGGGAGGAAAACAGCCATCACAACCCAGAACAGCCAGATTGCCAATTACGTTTCGCGACAGTCCTTATTAGCTTACACTACTGCCGTTAGTACATTTATCCCTTCTCGACTACCGTTCCGAATAATCGAGAGCAATAGTAAGCTTCATCGAACCGCGAATCATTCGGTTTCGCCGAACGACGATTTGCCGACGTTTCGCTCGCTGAGTAATACGCGTTCGCGAGATGTAAACACGCTCGAATGGGCGGCGAAGTCCTCTCGAAAAATTCACGGCGAATGTCGAGGAACGTTCGCGCTCGGGCCAGCACAGTCGAAGCGCGGGGCGTATACTCGCGAACGAAACGCGCAAAGCCACTCTCGATGGTGCGCCGAAACGAGATATTGCCTTCTAGATCGAATAACCACACGAGTTTCTCGTTAAGACTCGATCGAGCGAAAGAGAATAAAAAAAACAAATGGATAAATCGTGAAATTACGGGGAACATACTTTTCTAAACGGCGAATGAGACGATCGTCATTGACTCGGAGTTTTGAGCTTTTCGATATTGGGAGTATTTAAGGGCATGCGAAATTCCCGTTGTCGGGAATTAAACTGGTATCGACGTGCGTGGCAGAGTTATTAGGCAAAATTTGTTTAATCAGAAGAATTGTATCGAAAACAAACAGTCAACTAACAAATAATTATTCTGTTATTGTAGGGGGAGAGCGGGGCAAAATGGCATACCAGGGCAAAATGGTACGAAATGGTAAAATAAAGTCCCCCGTATGATAGAATTAGGGCAAAATGGGACAAGAGAAAGTCCCATCGAAGTAGATTTTGTTGCTGTCCCATTTTGCCCCAATACCATTCTGCCCTGGTCCCATTGCCCGTGAATACCATTTCGCCCCGGTATGCCGTTTTGCCCCGCTCTCCCCTATGCGAATGAATCCAGCAACTACAATAATAAAAGCAATCGTCATTGTTAAAAACAAAAAATCGTCATTCCCCTCGCAACCTACGAACAAAATAAATTAATCAAGGTCATTTCATCTTTCAGCGGTGGCGGATTTGAAAAACTGTCGTCAAAGCTCGAATCACTTGACCGGTTTCAATCCAGCCGCCTGCTTCACGTTTTATCTCCCGAAGGAGATGCTCTTCGTCGACGTGACATCGGCCGATCTGTGGTTCTACAAAGAGGCCGACGGCAACGACAGTTTCAATCAGACGTTCGTCCTCTCCGAGCTCGATCATTGGGACAAAGGTGGAAGCTTCGAGAAGAATACCATAATGGCCATTTTCGAAACATCGATCGGAGGTACGTTACGACTCCGCTTGCGCGATCTACGCCCCTCAAAACCATTGAAAACCTTCGTATTCGGGAGAATTTGGGCGAAAAAAAAAAATCACATCCGAGTTGAGAGGAAAAACATTTCGCGAGAGCGAGGCGCTCGAGTACGTAACGAAGAAAGAGCGTGAACTTGTTGATTTTGTGCGGTGAGAGCTTTTGCGGATTCGCGGCGTGTTTACAAGGGCGGCCGGTGTGGTCACGATATCCATCGCTCAATTATCTCGACATTGCCCGAGAGCTCGCTCGGACAATGGGGAAAGCCCGTGGCGCGTATTACGTAGCCACGTAGATGTCCGCTCGAAAACAGAGAATAAACTACGCTGCTGCCTCATTTTTCGTGCGGCCTTAATACCGCGACAAAGCCTGTATATATATTTGTGCCCTGATGCTGAAATTAATCAACGTACAACGAATGAAATAAAACGCGAATGTACGCGCAGGGCCGCGGAATCATTCGTCTCATTCAACGAACATTTCTTTCAATGAGCTTAACTCATTGTTTCCCGGTGGCTGTTGAAGGGGATAACTAAAAATCGCTCACTGACCTTTATGCGGGGATATAACCTTGAATTTCCCAGTAAATGTGTATTATTCGCTCGGAAGATTACATATTTTTTAATCGTATGAGTCGTGACGAAAATTAGACTCATTTTTGTTAATGCTACCACCGGACGAATATTTTGTTTCATCCGAAACATTGAAAAACGAACCATTTTCAATAATTAGAACTTCAAAGGCTGTAATCGAGAAGTACCCGTCAGAAATAAAAGTTGAGGTTGCGTCCGGACGAATAACATACATTAGTCGTCCGGAAATTTCATCTCGTACAGCAGAAAATATCCGAACGAATAGCGTGTATTCGACCGAATAAAAAGTTTATTTTACACCGTAAAACATCCGGACGAATAACGTATGTTCATTCACTCAGAAAATTTTTTGATCCGTAAAATAAAATACCTGTACGAATAAATGTACTCTATTCGTCCGAATATTTTACTGCGCGAAGTCCACTCATTATCCGAACAATTAAGCGTATGTTACTTGTCGACAATTATTTGGAATTATTTTTATGCAACGTTAAAATTTTTGTGCATCGGAATCGATCTAAAAGAATCAAACGTGTTCAACACGGTTGACTTTTCTTTAGATTTTCCTTACGTTGGCAAGTATTCTAAATTCTCGGTTTGAATGATATTTGGGCGCGACCTGATTTCGTCGAGCTCCCTCGTGAGCTTCGCAACTGTTTTTTCTGTCCCCGACAATTCCATTTTAATCCGATGCCCGATATTTCAAATACTCGCTATCACCGCATTTTCAAGCCCGGATAGCTGCGAATAATGAACCATGCGCGTGGCATCCCGCATTTGATACGACCGCGCGACCGTGATACTTCTTAATCGAATGATCGCGGTAAAAGGGAAAATAAAAGAGTGAGACTCGCGCCCGCCGAACTTGATTGAACGAAACACGAATTTTGCTGACCGGCGAGAAACGACGATACAACGCGCAATGAAATTGGAACAGCGCGATTAGCAGAAACGACGAAGGCCCCGGTGCACAATGCAACTTCTCCGGAACATTTACAATTGAAATTTCTTTAAAGGAATATCACGTTCTTGCACCTTCAAGATAATCTTTCATATTTTTGAAATATTTGAAAAAATATCTAAATTATTGTCCTTAATATTTCTCAATTTCTAATGCAAACGCTTCGCAATGAGAGAAAAAGAAAAAAAATCTATTCATTATTTTTCGTAAAAAATTTACCCAAATGAATTACTATATTGCAACAAAAAAAATGATCAATCAATAAAAATCATTGATAGTTATTTATTTTTATAAGTATATTGTTTCAAGACATATTTTGTTTCAAAAATTGTTGTTAACCACCGATTCTTCGAATATATCGTAAAAATTGCAGAACTTTAATCGAGCCGTTTAATGAATACAGGGATAAAGAAAAAGCCCGGTTAGCTGGTTCCATTTTTGCAGTTCATTGCGTTTGAAATGTTTGATTGAAAAGAGAACAACGGAGGTTCAACAGTGCAGATAAAAAATAAAAAAACGCCCATCGGATCGCAAGTTAATAGCGCGTGTTTGTTTTTTTTTTTTTTTTGGCTCTGTTCTCGATTCGATCGCAGAGGGTTGGGTGAAAACGGACGTGGCTTTTACGGTGCGAAAATGGGTCGAGCAACGGCGTTTGAATCACGCTATGCAAATAGCGTGCAGCACGTGCTCGATTGATCGTGAAACAGCGCCGGTCTCCACCGAGTTGACGCTGAAGCCCTTCCTCGTCATTCACACGTCACCGTTGCCGCAGAAAAATCGTCCGAAACGAAATTCTAATTGCCTGCCGGAGATGAAAGAGTGCTGTCGCGACGATTTGTACATTAGCTTCGAGGACATCGGATGGAGCGACTGGATACTGCATCCGAGCGGTTATCACGCTTATTTCTGTCGAGGGTCGTGCTCATCAGCCGCTTCGTTGACCATGAGCGCATCGCCTTACAGCAACGTTATAAGGGTTCGTATATTCTTTACGTTTTTTCACAATTTTTCTTTTTAATTAGGAAAAAGTCGCGTAGCGTTTTAAAGAGAGACAAAAAAAATGTTGAGATTGGTTTCGAAGTTCGAAATATAGAATTATAAAAAAAAAATTGCTTGGCCATGAAACTCCTGCGTGAATCGAAATACGACTAATTGCTTTCTATCAAATTCTAACTCGGGTGAATAATTTGATCTGCATCTGACCTGATCTGAAGAACCTAAAATTCCTTAACGTTGGTGCGAAATATTTTTGCAGAGGTTGTTGACGAAAAAGGGGACGGTGCAGCAGAGAAGAAGCGAGATCGTGCCGTGCTGTTCGCCGACGCAGCTATCGCCGATTCAGTTGCTCTACGTAGACTCGAACAATACGATAACGCAGAAAACATTGCCGAACATGGTGGTCGAGGCTTGCGGTTGTATGTGATCAACGTCGAATTTATAGCGCGGCTTTAAAGTTGATGGAAAAAAATAAAAAATCGGAAATTCCCTTCGCTCATCGAGAGCCAGGAAACGACCGACGGCGAAGGAATAGACACTCCGTGTATTAGCATAATAACAACAACAACAACAATAATAATACTCTGCGTAGATAGTGCGCGAGAAGGAAAAAGGGGGAAAATTTTATTCAAACTCCCTGGAGGTTGTTTGACGAGCCGCGATCTATAGAACGACGGCGCGACGTGACGCTCAATCCAAATGATATAACACTACATTATATATACACACACGATATAATGTATACAGGTGCGACGTGACATGGAACCGAGACAGTATTTTTTTTCCCCTCCCTTGCCAATGATTTATACTAGAATGAAATAATATTTCCAGCTGGGAATATTCACGAGGACTACCTCACGTAAGCCCCCCTTAGAGAGATACTTATTGAAACATTTTTTTCATAACCCCGCGCGAAACAAACAAGAAATGCCTGTTTGCGCGACGGCTGCAATGGTTTCCGAGACCCGGTACAGTTGAAAAATAATCGTCTTACTCGTTGTTGATATTTCGAGGCTTAAATGTTGTTATCCATCGCGTTTTCTTTATTTAATCTTCCTACATTTTTTTTTAACTCACCAAAGATATCGTCAGTTGTAATAAAAAATATGTTTAAAAAATCGCATTCTAAGCTTTGCATTTTTTTTTTCAAATGACCGCACCTTTGGATAGTTTCGAGCGAGGTGCGAATCTCTCATGCTCGCGCCATGCGCGAAAGAATTATTTCGCGCGCACGCATAACGTCGATCGCGCGACGACGAGCGGGTTGCGAATGAGAGAAGAAAACATATCGAATGAAATCGTCGAATCGTTCTATTATCGATAATCTCGGGACGTCCGAACGCTCGAATGTAATGCGTTGATTGTACAAGAATGCATATAAACCGGATGTAATAGTTTAATAATACCGTGCCGATGATTTATAGGAATAAAATTGATAAAAAAGAACTCGTCTCAGCTATTGCGGAGAACGGACGATATCGCGCTGACCGGGTTGGATTATAGTTCACAAATAATTTATCTTCCTTCCACATCAGTCTTTGTTTCGTTTGTTTTTCGATCATTAGAATTTTTTTGTATTCATTCTCTCTGCCAGTCTCGCGCTCGTTCGGGAATTAAGAATCTCGCAAGCTCTCCCGACAGTTCGTTGAAGTTCGATAAGATAGGCGCGCTCTCGAGGCGAGCGCGATAAGAAACAATTTTCTGCCCGAGAAACTTTGTCGAAAGCTCGACAATTCCGTTCGCGGCTGAAGCGAGAGCCGAAGCGCGCGATTCTATGCACAGAAATCTGTATTATTCCGCTTACCGAAAATCACGGAAGTTCCTCCTGTGCGTTACGGATTAAATTTCATAGGCGAAGTTTACTCACAATCGTACTTCGCTCAATCTATCATTCACGAAATCGTTATCTCGTATTCGTTAATTATAAAGAATTCGTTACTTTCTTATTTAAGCTGCCAAAGACCGAAACTTCGATTCTTTGACCTCGCTATAATCAGCAAAAAGAACTTTAAACGAAACTTAGTTATAAAAAAAATCCGTATGTATTTCTTATTTATGTTGTATTTGTAATAGTTTAATGGTCTTGAATCAATTAGTGTTTGTTTCGAAGACGCGACGAAAAATTGAAAAACGAATCCCACTGACCGGGGATATGACACACATATTCATATATATACATATATATACAGCATAATACGAAATAATAATAAAAAATTATCGATTGACTTTGACTTACCTCTCCTCCGAGCGAGGAATCCGGAATAACCCTCGAGCGACTTGTTTACGTTTCCTCGTACGAACATGATTTCACCGTGAGCTTTGCGCCCGATATGTCAATCGCCGCGCTTAGACCTAGTTTTATATTTCACAACGCTAAAAACTCGCGAGCGAGCCTCGTTGCCGCGCGAACGTATTATTGAACAGTAACACAAACACTCAATGTTATTCGTGCTACGTGACGAGCGCGAACGGTCAATATTACTTATTGTAATCCAAAGTCCGCGACCGATTACTTTAATTAACCATGCGATTGTCCCGGGAGGGGAAAGAAAAAAATCGAAATAATGTGGCACGGTGTACGAGACCGAGCCGCGCGAGCGATAAAAATACGATGTACATACGGCGGAGAATTTACGATATCGCGACGTTACATAGACCGGCGACCTTTAAACGGTCGCGAAACGAATGAATTCTCTCACCGGATCCCGAACTATTCTCCAACGAGGCTTATTTTGTGGAAACAAATTTTGGTGAATACGAAGTTTCATTGAAATGACGAAAGCGGAAAAAAAACATTGAAACTCGCTAATGAAATTGTAGCTAGTCGATGGACCCGATGATTTCCGCGTCTCGCTTGTTTTCTTCTTTTTTGTTTATGTTCGACGAACAAACGCGGAGTTACGGTTGCGCTATTCCGAAAGCGGCGAGCAATAAGATTTTATCTTTTTCTCGAGATGCTAGTAACGAATCGACGAAGTTTGACTTACTGTTGTTTATACGATTATTACTTCCGATTCGACATATCTAAATGACAACGAGCGTCGTTTGTATTCGATAATCCCGATAAACTCGCGACGGCGACGCTCGCGATTCACTTGGCGAAACTTTCGCGTCGCCGAGCGTGAACGAAG
This sequence comes from Ischnus inquisitorius, assembly GCA_963924025.1. Classification (NCBI taxonomy): domain Eukaryota; kingdom Metazoa; phylum Arthropoda; class Insecta; order Hymenoptera; family Ichneumonidae; genus Ischnus; species Ischnus inquisitorius. Next base: position 4,875,796 of record OZ001251.1, on the reverse strand, counting down.
AAAAAAAATATACTCGTGGCTTCGCATGACCCTGACAGTGGAGGGAAGATTTATGTCTTTATTTACACCAGCCCGCGACACTACCGGAAGATATGACATCGAGTCGCACTGTCGTAGCGCGATCTGCAGCTCGAAGGAGGTACCGCCGCGGACCGCGTCGCGCGAGCCCCGCGGGCGCGCCGATCGCGCGGAGCGCGCGGGAAGTTTTCTGCCGTATCTACTTTCGCACACGCAGCCCGCATGATTATTGAAGAATTGCGAAACTCAATTTTATCTTACGTTCGACGATTCACAATGAAAATTCCCGGATGAGTCGTCGGCGACAACCCAACGAATGAACAATTGCAAAAAAATTGCTATTCACAAACCAACCATCGGTTGGCGAGTATTCTAAAACGCCGGTCGGCGTTTCGCCCGCTCGGCGCGGCGCGCCGGGGGGAGGGCGCATTCCTCGGCGAGCGCCTAACCCATCATTGCTGTGATGTCGTCCAGCTGAGCCGCAGCAACGAGATACACTCGGCAACATAATTGTTTGTATCGCGTACGAACGGGAAAGCGTGGATATATCAATCGACAAATTGTTAAATCTAAATATCGCGATCATCGACGTTATACGCACGCTAAAAAAAACAAAACTGTCGGCGCGATCTAACCAAATCTCTTACCCGTCGTCATCAATAGTTGTTACGGTTGTGGATGGAAATTTGAACTACGAAAAAGATAAATAAAATAAAACGAGAAAAATCACCGTTGCGATCGATCGAAATAGCGTAAGCGCGCGTTTTCGATAAACTGATTCGTACGAAACTCCGAGCATCACCGAAATTCTGATGTACGCGAAATAAAGAAAAATTTCGAAACTAGCGACTCGCTGCGCCAAGGTTTTGTCAGGAAACCTTTTTCTCTCTCGTCGTCGCTGTGTCGCCTCGAGGAACGAACGGCGATGGTGGTTCTCAGTAATTTCTTGGCGCCGCAGGAAGGCGTTCGACACGAGGAGTCCAACACGACCGTGTATATCAACGACAGAGAAGTCGGCAAGGGTACGCTCTACATAACGGAAAGGTGAGCAACGACCGCAATCGAAAAATAGCCCAAAGCACCCAGTGAAGAATTTAATTTATTAAGTTTGCTAAAATCTGACGTTATTCTTTCAGTACGTTGTCATGGGTCAACGGCACCACACAACGAGGTTTCTCGTTGGAATATCCGCACATATCTCTGCACGCTATATCTCGAGACGAGCAGGTTCATCCGCGTCAGTGTCTGTACATCATGGTCGACGCAAAAGTTGATCTCCCCGGTGAGGCAAATCGTACGATATAGAAAACTATTCTTTTTCACTAAAAAATGTTATCAAAAATATTTATTTCTTCAAAAAAACGACGTTTTCGTTATATTTTCTTTTTTCATTAAAACACTCGATAAAAATATTGAATAGATTTTTTTAAATCGAAACAAAGTTTCTTGAGAAGGCAAAAGAGAAAAAAATTGATTGAGGCAGAAAATAAAAAAGTTGTAATATCTTCAGACGTCCAAGTCGCTCAGAACAACGAAAGTGGCTCGGGCGACGAAGACGACGATTCGGAAACGCCGATGACGGAGATGAGGTTCGCGCCCGACAATACCAACAACTTGGAATCGATGTTTCAAGCTATGAGCCAATGTCAGGCTCTCCATCCCGATCCTCAGGACAGCTTTTCGGATGGTAATGGAAGAAAAATTGCAAATACCTTTACACGTCGCTTTGTCATTTTATTTTCAAGATCGATTTCCTAAGGTCCTTCATTAGAAAATTATTCGACCAATTCAGGTTTCCTCGTGAAGGAAGCTTCGTAAACAGCGCGTAAAAGAAAATACGGAAGCGATGTGCAGATATATATGCATAATGTATCGGAACATTCTGAATATGTCGCATTTTTTTGTTTCACGAAACTCAAGCGTTCTCTCCGAGGAAGTAGAAATCGAGCTGCGCCGAATTTTCCGATATATAGAAACGAGAGACATTCTCTCATTATCCTCTCTTTTTTTTTTAGCCGAAGAGGATATTTACGAAGATGCGGAAGAGGACGATTTCGAGTATTACGAAGTCGGAGCCGGCGACGCACCGTACATCATACCCGCAGGTAATCCTGAAGTTTGTAATGTCGATTACAGAAAAAAGTCGCTGAACGCGTAGTCCTTTTAAAGCGTCTCCGCGATTACAGCGTCTAAATATTCTAATAGTACTTATTGTGATTTATCAAACGGAATAGCTTCTTTACACATAAAAATACATGCGTTGCATCGAAAACGCGTCTTGCATTCCTGGACGTTTTGGTCTATTTTAAGTATGTTAACATTAGAACTTTGGAAAGCTATCAACAATATGGCAAAATCTATATTGAGGCTCGTGTGAACTTTATCCACTGAATTCTTCATACGGTTTAGTGGCTCCATTTCACACCCGCATGGTTTCAGGGTCAACTATTTCACGCTCGAATGGAAAGCTCTACCTGTATTGCGCGCGAATATCGAGAATTTGCAATGTTCGGAGTGCTCTATGATTTGGAGTTGTTTTCTACGATAATGAATCGTTGATTTTGAAGTTTTTTTTATCCTACGAGACAGAAAAAATGGGCTTGCAAAATAAAAATTCATACGGTTTTTTCGCAGAACAAATGGGAAATCACAACGGCAGCGAGGTGGAGGAGGCGATGGACGTGGAAGCTGGTCAATTCGAAGACGCGGAGGAGGATCCATAAATGTTTTATCAATCGAGATAGCTCTGACACGGCTACTTGGCACTTGTGCATTTAGTTTCGATTACTATAATAATATCCTTGTCGCCTTCGTGTGATCACGCCGTAGGCGAAAATTCTCTTATCACCGCGTGCGTTTATCAATGACGTCTACACGCTCTCCCCCCCCAAAAAAAAAAAACTATCCTCAAAAACAAAAAGAAAAAGCACGAAAACTTTATTTATATTCATTTTGTACGTGGTAATCATTTGTTTAGGATCAAATAAATAGTACACTAATTACATCAAATTGCGTTTTGTGTCGTATAAAACATTTCTTTAGCCACGAATGTCGCAATCTCGAAATATCAATCGATCGAACGATAATTTGTAACGATCATTTTGTTTCGTAACAATGAAGATTTCTGCGTTTTGAAGAAAATTGAAAAATATAAAAGTGAATCGAACCTGTGAACTTTTTTTTCGCAACAACCGAAAGTTCGTCGACAATCGACAAAACTTTTTTTTTTCAATGTAAAGGCCCAGATACTGCCTGAAAGGAAGGGATCAATCGATTAATCGGAACATTCAAAAAGCAATATTACTAAATTCAATAACGTATATTTAAATAAATGTGTCGATTTAACAGTGCAAAATATATATTGACAGTGGAAAAAAAAACTTTGTATACCTGCGCGGTCAAACGGAAATCGTCGAATGAATATTTTACATATGTAACATATACGAATATATTCGATACATTTTTTTCACCGTTCAAATAATAGGAAAGATCACAACGCACAGCGATTTCATATATCTTACAGTTTAAAGTGATTAAAAAAAATAGTAATTAATTGCAGAGATTTACATTCGCCCGAGCGGCGTGAGCCGAGAAAATTGATTCGTTAAAATGAAAAACATGTGCGCGAAATTCGCTCGTCGAGATATCCCCGGTCTCATCGTATTTTCTTCGGTCCGAATATGAGATCGGCATCGGGCGCCCCTTTCGGATGATTGTACTTTTGTCTTCGTTCGCGGTTCAAATTAACGGTAACCGGTCTCGTTCCTTGATTGATCGTCTCTTGATAGTCCTCCTCTTCCTGTCTCTCGGTTATGTTGAGCGTCAATCTCTTGACTCTCTCCTTCTCCTCCTTCTGTTCCTGCTCGCGATTACGCAGATTCAACGCCAATTCCGACGACACCGGAACGGCGAGATTCTTGTACTGTTGCTTGTTGCCCTTTCGAAGCATCAGAACGAAATCCACGGTCGTACTGTCGCCGGGCACTTCGTGCAATTGCTCGTAAGTTTTCTTCGTACTCTTCACGTGAAGAGGAACGCTTATGTCGACCTGTTGCGGCTTAACGGAATCTCTCATTCTGTCCTGTATGTTGTCGGAAACGATTTTGTCGAGAGCGGAGAGAAAGTCGTCGTCCTCGGGACAGGCGACTCGCTTGGGACCGGCGGGCAGAGCGGCATCGATTTCTGCAGCGTCCATGATGACTCCCTCGTTGCATCCCTGCGATAGGCTGTGATCTCCTTGAGTGTTCTCCTGAGTGCCCAAATTTTCGTCTCTCTCGCCGTCGCCGAACCAATCCTCCTCCGAGAGCGCCTCCGAGTAATCTTCCGGCTCCTCGAAGTGCAGCTCGGCAATGGCTTTGGCGTCGCCGCTACCGTTTCCCGTTGCTACCACGACCTCTTCCTCGACTTCCGGTATAACGCCCATTTCCGTTTCGGCGTCGTTTCTCTCGGCGTTGGTGTCTTCCTTGATGAAACTCGCCAGAGTCGGATAGAGATTGTTGCGCAGTTCGTCGATCGCCGATTGGGACTCCTTGTAACTCGCGAACAGTTGCATCTTCGGTCGCAGCATCGCGAGCGTGTCGCGATACATGTAATCGATGCCTATCGGAAACGGATTGTCGGCGTTCCACACGGGATCGGTGTATTTGAACCAGTAATAATTTTGAAAGAACACGAGAAAGTAATCGAGCTTCTTCTTGCTCGAACCGCCGCTGAAGTATTGCCCGCAAGTTTCGAGAAGCGTGCATACCAGTCTGATGCGGAAGAGATGCTCGGGCGGATCGAGAACGCTCGGCACCGCGTGATCCATGCTCACGCCGAACGTTATCAGGAGATAGAGCGTGCGAAATATATCGCCGCTCTCGACCATACGATAATTGTACAACTCGCCGAGATACTTGACCATCGCGACGCGACGCTGATTATACTTCGGCAAATTGATCTCCATGCAGAGTCTTATGTCCTCGAGAACGCCGTCCACCACGTACGGGCCGACGGCCTCGTAATGGGCGACCAGACCGGCCAGCAAACTTCCGACGCAACGTATGTTCAGATACTTCACGTTGTAGGCCGCGGTTAAGCATTTTATCGCGTAGGACGCGATCGCTTCGTCCTCCCAGTCCAGTTTTCTCATCCACTTGAGCACCTTGTCGGTATTGGTCTTAGACAAGTCTTGGTACAATAGTTTGCGCATGAACTCGTGTATCGGCGGTCTTTCCTTCTTCGCCAAGCCGCCCGTCGACTCGGGCGGATTGACGAAGTAGTAAGCGTTCTCGATGATCGTAACGTAGCGGGAGTCGAGCGCGGTCACGGCTTTCTTGCGCATCATCTGCTCGAGATAGACTTTCGTGCGCTGATGCGAATCCGGCGAGCAGAACAAGTATCGGCCGCATATCTCCAAGAGATTGCACGTCATCTCTATGTGATGATGAGTGAAATCGTGCAGCAACACTTTGAGACAATACAGCGCTTCGATCTTCGAGTAGAGCTTGAATTTGACCAGTTCGCCGATGTAACGAACGACCTTGACCTTGGATTCGATATTTATCTGGTCCTTCTTGCGCACGTGATACTTGAAGTCGTGCTTGAGCATCGAACACAGATCGTTACCGACGTCCGGCATTACCGGATAAAGAATCGCCGCCAGGCGCGAATAAAACGGCAATAGATCCAGTCTTATGCGCGACACGCCGAAGAGCGCTTTTATCAATTTTTTCTTGTTGTGCTTCGTGTTGAGATTCATGAGAAAGTCGACCGCGGCGTTGTCGATCATCTCGCGATTGACGCAATTCGGCAGATGCGTGAGAAACGCGTCGAGCATTATTTTGTTGCTTATGTTGGCGACCTGAGGCTCCTCGGGCTCCGCTTCGACCTCCTCGGCTTTCTCGATTTCCTCCAATTCGTCGAAGACAATTTCCTCGTCGAGGGCCTCCTCCGTTATCGCGGGAGGGTCGCTCTTCGTCGCGACTTCCTTGGGATAAGAGCCCGGCAGGAAAACCGTCAGATCGGGCAGAACCTCGTAGAACCTTCGAGTCTCGTCGTCGCCCCACATATCCTCCATTATACTGTTGTCCTCGCCCTCGCTTATCATTTTTAGCGTCTCTTCCGCCTCGGCCTTGACCTCCGCGTCGATTGGCAATTCGGGCATCGTCTCGTCCAGCGTATCTGCAAAATTTTGAACGCTCGTGACCAGACGCTCGTACGACACTTGCAGGGACTCCAATTTTTCCTTGCGCTCGGAGCTGAGCTCTCCTCTGGTTTGCAAGATTTTTCTGTTCTGCTTCTCGAAAGCTCGCAGATCCTTGTGCTCCTTCAGCAGGTGTTTGCACAGAGAATTGTAATAGTCGCGCAAGAGAGTTCTGACGTTCTGCTGCTTGTCCGACGACAGGAGTTTGCTTCTCGGCACCTGAACGTTCAATTTTTCCGACAACTCGCGGACTCTCTTCGGCACCAGACCGGCGTAATCCTCGCCGCAGTGACGACAGAAGCTCAGTATTATGCTCGCGTTGTTGTGCTCCTCTTTGTCCATGTTTATGAGAACGGTCAGCACCGAACCCAGCAACGACAGACCCTGCTTGTGCGTGAATATACCCGCGTTCACGAGCTCCGCGTAGAATCTTAGATCGACTCGCAATTTGCTCGGATTCGCGATTTTTTCGCCGACCTTCAGGGTCAAGGCGCGTTGCCAATTCTCGTAAAAATGCGTCGAGAATTCGGCGTAAGTTTGGTGCATAAAACTGCACGCTCTTATCGCCGGATTAACGTCGGTCATTTTGAGCTTCGCGTCGACGAGGGCCGTCGCGATTTCGCTCACGTACTTCGTCAAGTTCAAGTTCGCCATGTCCTTCAGGAACGCGTCGAGCTGCGTGGCACTGAAGTTCTTCAATTTCTTCACGAGCGTCGTGTTCTTCTTCAGATTCGAGTCCAGCTTGCTGAAATGCGAATCCGGCGGCCGTGTCACGTTTAGGTTAGAGGCGCGAATCTCTTCCTTCGCGGCGATTCTCTGCTCGGTCTCCTTAACGTAGTCGAGCAAATATTGACGTTCCTCCTCCGTCGGAATTTCGCACTCGGGCTGAGCAACGGCATCGCTCTCCGTCTCGGCAACGCTCTCGTCGCCTTCCGTCATTTGATATTTTTTTTTAATCCACGAAACTTCGCTCTTGCGTCGCGAGATCGAATGTCGACGCAACGCTTGTTTACGGACAACTGCGGATCTCCGACTGACACGCGCGAGAAACAACGGCGCGCTCGGCCAGGTGCGCATCCCCTTCTTCTTCCCCCGCCCCACTCGCCAGTCGCCGAGCTCACAAAGCGCAAGAATTGTTATTACAAATATAAAACAATATTTCTAGGCTTTATTCAGCTATTGCGACAATTCAGCGATCGAATCAATATGGCGATTTTTTATCAAGACATTAATTAAATTGACCTGCGTTGTCGACGATTTTTTTTATTTACACTGCGATGCTTTGCGAAAATAATAAGCGAATGTTTCCATAACATTTATATTCTCTTTACAATTCATCATAATTCGCTGCAAAACTACCGCTGGAAAATAATTTATATTTGTATAACTTCTGTTCATCTTTTTAGTTTGTACAATTTTTGCAAATTATATTCAAGCGAGCAACAATGCGGCGACGAAAATTGATTTTTCGTGAATAAATAACTTGTCGATATAGCGGAATTTCGGTAATCGGAGGATGCGCGAACGCCATTGGCTGTTATTCGCGAAAAACGAGTAATACGGAACCAATGAGATAAGTGACACGAAATTTTCGCGGCGATATTCTTTGATCCTTCCCTACCTCAAAACAGAGCTGGGGGAGAATAGTTCGACGTTCCCCGTCCGCTCGCGATAACCAATGAAAATGTTTCCTTTGTAGTGTTCGCGACAGTAATGACCCCCTCTCCTCCTCGATTATTCGCAACCCTTTCGTTGCGCATTTTTTCATTCTTTTTCAACCAACATACAAAGGCCCACCCTTCGCGTAACAGGATCGTGATATTAAATTTATTCCGTTAGCGCGCGGCGAGGTTGCGAAAAAAAAAAAAAAACGCGGAGCCTTTCAGCTCAACGCCGGGGCCATGAGTAATAGCTCATCGTAACAAAGACGAGAGCCGGGTAGATTTTGCGAGTCGATGAGCGCTGGCCGCGGGAGAGAAGAACTCGACGGCGGCGGGGAGAGGGAAGAGCCCAAGCGCAGCAGTGGCAAACGTGCGCGTGTGTTAACCGCGCCGGGGGTGGTTGGTCGGTGGTCAGAAACTCCGAAATCGCGATCGTTCCGATATTTTCCGGTAACCGAAGTCTCGAGCGTACGAAGCATCCATCCGTCCCCCCTCGTCGTCACAAAAAGTCACAGTTTTTTTTTTCTACCGCAAAGACAAAGTATAATAGAGGACACGAGAACCGTCGTCGACCGCGTGCCTAGATACGTGAAACAAGCTAAACTCGGCGAAATAAAAGCGTGAGAGGGGACAAAAAGGCCGCGTAAACTGGAGAGACTGAAGCGCACAAAAACGCACGCGGTGTCTAAAAATGGCGAAGGTGTTTCGCGCGGTGACAGTATCGACTTTGTCAAACAATGGACAGTCAACGCCGAAATACAGCAAGCCGGTAACGCTCAATATCAATTACGATCCTCAAGGCCTCAGCGTCGAGCTCGTATCAGGTAATCGCTTCATTCGAATTTTACGCTATACGATCGATAATATCATCTTCCCGATACCGCCATCCGGACGCTAACCTAACCGCACTTTGCCGGACGCCCCGAAAAATTCGGGCATACCTCCGACGAATTAATTGACAATACGAAACATTGTTTCTTTCGTATTTTTCGTTTTCCCGCAAACCGAATGCGTTTTCGAACGATGAAACGGTGTTTTCATCGTCGCGCTCGTGTTCCCGAGCGATTGTTGTGTTTTTTTCGTGGAATTTTGCATGCTAATTTCGAGAGGTCACGTTTCTTTGTACTTTAGGACGGGCGATTCGCGGCGGCGGGGAAGGGGCGTAAATGAAATGTTTTTTTTTTTTCCGTAACGAAGACGCACCGAAGATTCAACGGAATTGTTAGTTTTGTTTACGAGCCTCCGAGCTTCTTTGAGTCTTCCGAGCAATGACTAGGCGGGAAAAAAAATATTTTTTTCACCAATACTTTTACTAATTTTTGTGTTTTTCGACAATATACAGTCTGGAACGGAATAATGTTCATAGAACAAATCGTTTGTTATTTTGATGCTTTGCACAGCCGCCTAAGCTTACGCTCGAACTTATTTATCTAAATAATTGCAAACACGAAGTATCGGAGAAGTCCGTTCTTTCATTCGAGAGTAGCTCGACGAGGAAACTGTTCAAGGGACACAAAAATATGCCTTATAACGCCACGTTTCATTGACGTCGAAGCGTAATTGTCAACTAACTTTGGACGCTTCGAGTCCACAAAAAAAAAATTCTCTCAATGCCAAATGTGAAGAACAAAAATGATTTACGTTTCAAATTTTTATTTTTTTGTCCACCAGGTGAAGCGACGGAGAAAGAGGCATCACCGTTGCTGGAATTTCCGGTAACTCACACAACAGAATGTTCCCGAGTTGCGTCGCGAAGTTACGTCTTTACCTTGGACGGCGAGAGCATACTTATTACTTTTGGAAACGAGACGGGTAAGAAAAAAAAAAATTTGTAAAGTAAAAATTAATTGTATCATACAAATGGATTGAAAAAAAAAAAAAATGTCCATTAAGTAAGCATCGATTTTATCATAAAAATGGATTTAAAATGATTTTTATTTTATATTATTTAACGTTTTTTTAATAATATTAACGATTTTATATTATTTAACAATTACAATAAAGAAAAGAATCCCGAGGTCGTTGAAAAAGTATAAGAAAAGTGAAAGAGAAAACGCGTTTATTAATGGTTGCAGATTTTCGAAACTTTCATTCGCAAATATTGAAGCTGAAGAATGGCAAAGGACTGTCGGCGTTCAACGAGCGAACGGAGGAATTGTCGGCGATGCAATATTTCCAATTCTACGGCTATCTCTCGCAACAACAGAACATGATGCAGGACTACATAAGAACGAGCACGTATCAGCGAGCGATACTCGGAAATCTTTCCGATTTCAAGGACAAAGTGGTCCTCGACGTCGGCGCGGGATCGGGAATACTTTCGTTTTTCGTCGTTCAAGCGGGAGCGCGAAAGGTTTACGCGGTCGAGGCCAGCAACATGGCGAATCACGCCGAAAATTTGGTCGCGGCGAACAATTTGTCCGACAAGATTGTCGTGATCGCCGGTAAGATCGAGGAAATCGAGCTGCCCGAACGGGTCGATTGCATCGTCAGCGAACCAATGGGATACATGCTTTACAATGAACGAATGCTCGAGACTTATCTGCACGCGAAAAAGTGGCTCGTTCCAGGTAAATGCAACTTATTCGATTCTACGAAAATATTTTTCATCCAAAGGACTTTCGTTCCATTATAATACATTTTTTATTTTATTTATTTTACGAGATGACATTATTTTACGAATCCTTCACGAAAAGCATACGAATTTACATGGACGAGAAATGTCGCGGACCCGACGAAATTAATTTATAAAAAATTGCCAACATAATTGATTCGCCCATTTTGCGCGGTGACGAATATCCGACAACTTTTTATACCTCTGTTGTTTTGTTTGCTTGCAGGCGGCAGAATGTTTCCTTCTCGAGGTGATTTGCACATAGCTCCGTTCTCGGACGAGAATCTTTACATGGAACAGTTCAACAAAGCAAACTTTTGGTATCAAACGTGCTTTCACGGCGTCGATCTTTCGGCTCTGCGTAGCAACGCAATCAAAGAATACTTCAGACAGCCAATCGTGGACACGTTCGACATACGTATTTGCATGGCCAAATCTGTTAGGCACGTTGTTGACTTCCAAACTGCCGACGAGACTGATTTACACAAAATAGGTAAGTTCAAAAAAGAGCAATTGTGCTCAAAATACAAATCGAAATGAATTCAACGAAAAAGGAATTCGAGGGTGAATAATTTTTTTACTTCATAATCATTGCATGTTTTTTTATTCTATTAACAGAGATAGACGTCGATTTCCATATACTGGAGAGCGGCACATGCCACGGTCTTGCATTTTGGTTCGACGTTGCGTTCATCGGCTCCACCCAACAAGTTTGGCTGAGCACGGCGCCCACGGAGCCACTGACTCACTGGTACCAAGTTCGATGCCTCTTGGAGAACCCACTTTTCTGCAAGAGCGGTCAGTTGCTCTCCGGAAAAGTCATTCTCGTCGCCAATAAAAGGTAAGATACCGCAGAATGTGAAGAAAAAACAGCTAAACATTTGCCTCACCATCGCTGCAGCAACTCAACCAGCCAGGCCAGGCCTGCAGCCTTTTATACAAGTTAAATTTAAAGTTACAACGATCGTTGAGCCGCGAACACAAATAGATATTTATCACGAAGCTTTTCGCTTTCATTTCAGACAATCTTACGATGTAACAATAGACTTGAAGCTGGAGGGAACGAATTTGGAGAGCAGCAGCAATACATTGGACCTGAAAAATCCGTACTTCAGGTACACGGGGGCCGTTGCACCGCCGCCGCCGGGTTTGAACAGTACGTCGCCCAGTGAGTCGTACTGGACGACACTGGACGCTCAGGGCGCGCGACAAGCCGTTAACATGGTGAACGGCATGTCGGTCAACGGTCTCGGCGAGGTTTCCATGGACACAGCCGGTTCGGTCAATCCCAGTAATTTACTATCAATAGGTAAGGTTTGGTTCGATCCCTCGCTATATCAATACTCCTTATAAAAAGAAAAAAAGAAAAACAAAACGAAACATTCACGAAGAATAATTTAGCGTTTTTGCGGATATTTCGATGCTACGACACTCTCCGTAGACGCATAACTATTAGATTAAGATTTATTGCGTGCTATATCACCGTAGTTTTCACCCTCGAATTTTAATCCAAGCGAATGTTAATATTAAAAATTCCCTCGAGACGACTTCCGAAATGTGAATTTTTGCCTGTAGACGAAACGCCTCCCTCCTCGAACTTTCCTACCTTCTCTATCTCTCCGTCTCGATTTCTATATCACGGAATTTTTACGTTCCCTCCGCCCTCCCTTCCCCCTCAAGTATTTTACAAATCGTCGCGAGGAAAATGTCGCTGACGATTCGTTTAGGCCGCAAAAGATCTAAAGTGACACGGAAGATATTTTTTTATTAAATTCAAGATTCGACGTTTCTCAGTCGCTAGTTTGTATTGTTTTTTTTTTTTTTTTCTCTCCAACGACTCCAAGTTATTTATCGCGTTATGAATACGTTATGAAACAAGGTCGCCCTCTTCTCTCGCAATTTCCGTATATGAATATTCGACAAATATCGAACTGCAGTAATTGACGAATGATTCAGCTGAATACATTTTTAAGCTATGCGGAGTATTTATTGAAATTTTTCCGAGTTATCGTGACGCGCGCTGGTAATTTGCATTTAATTTATCGTCTCGCAATTTTAATTTGCAACTTTTTTTACTCGCCGTTCGCGCGCAACATACACGGTAACGAATAATCGACGAAAGCGCAAGGTAGCAACGCGGACTCTGATTTTTATTTAGCCGTACGATCGAACGATATTTGCGAAAACTCGTAGATTTTTTCCGAATGCATCGAGTTTTTCTTTTTTTTTTTATGCTGTGCCGATCACGCGCTCGTTACGAGCTTTGTCGTTCTTCGCCAATTAATATTTATCAGTGGAAAAAAAAGAAAAACGTTGCGATAACCCACGGATAATCGCGCGCTCGATATTTTTTCTCTCAATCCGATTCGCCAAAACCGGAGACGAATTTTATCAGTGTAAAAATTTTCCCGCTACTCACAACGTACCAGACGCATCTCTCTAATTTCTTCGCTAACCGTGACCGTCAGTCGAATATAATATGCTATTGTTTGTTTTTTTCTTTTTTTTTTTTTCTTTCGTTTTCGTGTGACAGTGTAATCATGAGAATCTGTACATATTTGCAGTGAATCCCTTGTGATAACAATGTTTTTGTAAATTTGTAAGACTGAATCCGTGTCAATAAACGGCTTTTTAATGATATATCGATTGCTAAGCTGTTTTGATTCTTGACAACAACGTCCTCGCACCTTGCCTCGTTGCAGATTTTGCCCGCGCGCCACTTTACTTTCACGTTCCTTCGGTTTTTTTTTGCAAATTGAAAACGTCGATTGATTGAAAATTTCGGTCGCTTCTACGATGAGAAATTATTCACAAAGGCTTCCGCGTATGCTCTTCGGTTTGTTTTTTGGATGATTTCGAGAATCTCTCAACTTATCAAGCGCATATACAATGATTCAACGTCGTAAGAACGTAGACGCTCACACACACCGCGCTCCGTTCACATTTGTGAACGGATGGAAAAGTCCTTTCGGAGTTGTCGAACGACGCGCGCAGCTTGGCTCAGAATTTGCAAATTTCTTCACAATTTGTTGTGCAATGCGTAGTCATGATTTGGCTTGAAAGTCTTTTTTTTAATTGGTTTGTATAAAATTTAAGCTTGGCGCGAGTAAGCCACGAATTTTTTTTAAACATTGAGTACGCGTCCAAACTTTCACGAAGAAAAAAAAAATTCTACCTCACTCATCACAAAAGTATTTCCGGTAAAGTAGGCGTCAGGGAGCGATAACGAAAATAGCGAATTTTATTAGTTTCTTTTGCTTCAAAGTGCAAATAGCTTTCGCGTCGAAGCGCTCGAGTGTTTTTCATACGTATGAACGAGAGAAATTCTAAAAAACCAATCGATAGCTCGTTAGTTTTTACGATTCCGTTCCGAGACGCTTATGAGTTTGGTTTGCTTGTGTGGCAGGAGGTCAACCGAATATACATCCGGGCTCAATATCGAGTACCGGCCGGGGTCGGGTTGGAGGAACGGCAACGAGCACGCAAGCGGCTCAATTGATCGGTGGTGGTATAACGCCAAACATGTTCACGTCGCCGGCAACTGTAAGTATGAACGTACTTCATCAAAACACATGGTGAGCTTCCCGCCCTTACGGATTACTTCGACACCGAAGCGCGAACGATTAACTGGATATTAACGTTAAACAAAACACGAAAAGACAAAACAAACACTAAAAAAGAAAAAAAAATACTAAGCGTTAAAAGAACTAAGCCAGAACAGAGGACACATCGCGGGAGGAAGAAATCCCATGGGTGAAGCTCATCAGGTCTTCGAGACGAGGGACTAAAGCAAAAAAATAATAATGAAGAAGTTAAAACCATATAAAAAAAGAAAAACAAAAGCGAACTAAAAGCAAAAGGATACTAAAGCGTGCGCCTGCCTGCGTGTCTTTCGCGGCTACAGCTTGGTGTTACTTTCCAGCAATCGCTGGTACTCGGCAACACATCACATTATCCCGTCAATCCGAGCCTGATGATCGGCGATTACGTCACGCCGGGCAACGGAATGTCACCGCAGACTTATCGGCAATGATCTACGGTAAAATCATATCGTCACGATTACAATCGCAAGGCAAAGCAATTACAGAATCATCATCATCATCATCATAATCAGCATCATAGCCATCAGAATCGTCACGTTTGCAACATTGTCGGTGGAAGCGCAAGTCTCTTCACTGGAAGCAATCGACAGACGAGTCGACGATTGGTGTTCAGTTCCCCGGCGAGCAAATTGCGCCTCTCGTCGGCGGTGAGAATTCTTCGCGAGGCCGACATCGAGAATTTTTGTACGAATTCGAAGCTCCGCGAGACGAGGATGAGGCCAACGACGAACGCGACGATCGAGCTCGGCTCGATTGCCGGACGAATGAACGCCTCGTGGGAGGCGCGCTTTAGAAGACTCCGATCCGTTCTCTCGTCGTAGCCAACGACTCGCATCGGCGTCAACGTTCTCCGTTTCGTCGCTGTTACGAGACGCGCATGTGACCGAACGACGAATGAAGGAATTCGCGAAAAACTCGCTCCACTCGCGGCAAACAAACTTCCACGCACGATAGCGGGCGAACGACGAGCGAGGCTTGCCAAAAGAAAAGAGAATTACGACAAAGGAAGATGAGTAATGATATTTTTTTTAAACGACAATACAATAACCGATCGAGAAATAAGAAACGCTCGCCCAATGTTCCATGCTCGTCGAATAAGACGTTGACGTTTTATCGTATTATATAACGTAATCGCGGCGATTTTTGCGCCGAGGCCGATGTCGACGCGCGATGATTTCTATATTCTTCGGAGATTAGAGAGTAAACGAATTTTTGTAGGTGATTGACGATTAGCGACGAGGAGAGTTGTTCACACACACACTTTTTTTTTCGTCCTCCATGTCGATGCTATTTATACTATTTTTTTTTTTTAGGATAGTACAATGATTGTTTTAACGTCATCTTCGACTTGTGACGGGTGAGGATAGCGGAATTGACGGAAAAAAACGAAAATTTAAATATAAACAGCAATAAAACGTTTACGATGGTCAAGCACTGTGTGGCATTGCCCCGTCGTTCGGAAATGCTCTCGTGGCCACTTCGCCGCGAGATTTATTTCTATTGTTTAACGGTAAAACAGCCATCTTGCCACACAATTGCGCTTTTTCTTCGTCATATTTTGCAATAGAAAATCTTGACGCCGTTATCGAGTTTGGGATAATTCGCGTTTTTCCTCAATCGAAGTCCCAATGAATGTTGAAGGGTTCAGGCAAATGTTGAGGCTCTCGGAGATAGAAAATAAGATTTCTCACGAATTGTCTCCGATGAAATGTTACAATTATCATGTGCCGCACGCCACGTTCGACTGCTCATCGCGCGAGGCTCTTTCAGCGAAGATTCGAGTGTTTTCTCAATCGGCGATGATGAAAGAAGCCTCGAACTTTTGTGTCGGTTTTTTGCCATGTTCAAGTCTGGAACTTCTTCACGAAAGCGAGCTCGTTCTCGGCTCATTGGATGCTGTAATTTCTCATTCCCCCGAACTCCGTTTGCTAATAATCGGCAAACCCGACAAAATAGGAAACTTCAGCGAGAATTTTCCGTTGCGGCGAATAGATTTTTCTGCCGCGTCCGCGTTCCGGGTGTTTTCAATCGTTAGACAAATGAAGAAAAACTATTCGGCAACTTCAGAGAAATCCGCGTATTTCGTTCGAGTTATCGACACCGAGAAAGAGAGGAAGAGACAGTTCTGAAAATGAAAAATCACAATAAACGAGAGAATAAACGAAAAGAAATAAGAAGTTTTGTACATAATATAAGAAGGCACAATGTCGAATAAGGATCTCAATCTTAACAAACGAAAAAAAAACCGAAAAGTACCGTGAAATGTGTGGTGCGATTTTTCTAGTTCCTAAGAATAATGCTTCGTTTTCTTCTCTTCTATGATACATCTCTTTCGTATACCCTATTTTTTTTTCTCTTGTGTTGTCTCTTATAACGACATTCTGTCCGCACAAACTTGCCATCCCGTTTAAGCCAATTTTTACCGTGTACCTCGATTTATATTTTTTATTCCAAGAGACACCGCCACCGTCGGATACGAGATACTGTGTTTCTTCTTTTTGTACTTTATTATTTTATCGACGAGTTCTCATGACGCGATATCCGAACGATTCGAGGAAGCCGTGCGTTTTTTTGAAACTTTGAAAACATTTCTTTTCATCTTAATCGGCCGATTGCGGAAGCAATTTTTTTTTCATGCAATATGCATTTTTTTTCCTCTCAACTTGCGTCAACGCGACGAAATGTTTTAAATACGCATTCGACGAAAAAAAACAGAATAATTAAACAGCCCGTTTCAAAGTTTCAGAGGAACGATGAGGCGTCCTCGAATTCTCGTATAATCGCATCCCCTACGTTGTATTATCGCCTAGCTCGTAATGATTTAACTTATATGCGAACTCAAAGAAAGCTCGAAGAATCCGTTCGCTGAATCGCGAGTATTCGTCAAGCCGAGCAGCGACGGGCATTCCACGAGTGCTTGTTTCCAGACGATGAAATAAAAATACCGATGAAAAAAAAAGAAAACGAATGAAAAAAGACAACAAATTGTATAGTCCACCCCTCGCCGCCCCCCAGACTATGTAAATACGTATAAGCGACTTCTTCCAATTTCTTTTTTTGTTAGTTCTTCACTGCGTGCGTGCATGTGTGTTGCATGAAGTGTGCGTGCGTGCGTGAGAATTGTTAAGTAAAGAAAAAAAAAAAAAGTATATACGACGCGCCCGATGACTGAAATTTTACAATCGAATACCTCAGGTAGCCCCGAAGCGATAGTTAATCTCGGTCACGTCACCGAACGTTGACGATTGTCTCGATATTATTTTTTAGTCTTTTTCTTTCTTTTTTTTTTTTCTTCGTACATTATAAATATATATATATAAATATAAATATATTGTAATAAAAATTGAAAAAAAGAAAAAAAAAAAGAAAAAAGAAAACGCAGCAAAACGCAGCCCGGTGTCAATTCGCTCGTCGATAAAACAAAAACAGTCCTCGCTACAAGTATTACGTCGATTTGCGCGCGACAAACGCTCGTTGCCTTAGAGAGATATCGTTCTGAGAGGGCTTCGCGATAAATAGGCTTCGTTTGTCAAACATTTTCTTTTTTGTTTTTTTCCAACCGAATCGAATCGCCGATTGATCAATGCATTCAAAGTGTAATGAAATGTTTGCTTCTCGAACGCTCTTCGCGCTGAACGAGAAATGCTATCGAACAGTATTGTATTTGTTTTTTTTTCCCTCGTTATGGAAGTGCAAATATGATCTTCTATCGGTTGCTTGTATTTTAATGTAATTTTTTTCATGCTCTCGTGTTCCCTTTAATTCACTCCATTTCGTTTTTATAATTTATCCCTCGTGCCGTTCAATGTAGATCCGCCGATTATGCGCGAATAACGTCGCGAGAGCGTTGTTGAGTTCATTGTAATTGGGAAACTCGAGCGTGAATGTTTTTGTGAGCGCGTCGACGAATCAGCTCGGTGAATTTATTCTGTTCCGACGTCTTTCAATCGATCACAAAGACGGATATTCGAGACGATCTTCCGCGCGAACGGAAATTCGGCTCTCGAATCGAGAAACTCTTGAAAAATTCGTCTCTATCGCCGAAGTTCTTTAAAAAACGACCAGCACGAGCTTATCGCAAGTTTCGCGACGAGCTTTGTTTCGTTTTTAAAACATGCTTATTGTTAGTAGTTTTATCTTGCAATGGTTCAAATTTCATTGAAATTGCTCTGCGACGAAACTAATTACTAATTTCGATCGGAACTTCGCTGATATGGATCGAAGTTTTTTAAACGTTTAACCGAGTTTCCGTCCAGCTCCGTAGGATTCTTCGCCGACGAACATCTCGCGCGTCGATTTGTATACATTTCTTTTAATTTCATTATAAAAAATATTGTTAAATCTCCGGTAGCGTCGAGATACGCGAATTCTAGTCCCATTGCTACGCAACGCATCACAGCAAAGTTGTCCGACGAAGTGTATCATTAAGATCGATCGAATTAACGAGAGGCAATGAAAGAAAACAATGTTCAATCGCTCGCGGGTCGTCGAAGAATCTTCGTTTATCCACGCCCAATCGCCGTTCTCATTATCTTGCCCCCTTTTAATTTTCTTCATTCACACATCCCACTTCAGTCTTAACCTGCTTGATCTTCGCTTGATCTTCGTTTCCCCCTTTTTTTGTCGAATGTCCGAACAAACCGGAAAAACCTTGTCAAGTGCGGCTAATCAATTGTTTCTTATCGCGTAAGGCTTACATAGTTATCGATAGAGTAATTAATTAAAGAAAAGGAAACGGAAGAGAGAAGAAAATAGCCGAGATAATAAATTAAGTTGAAAATGGTCACCTCGCCGGTTCGTTATTTATTAATTGTCTTGCTCAAATGGCACCGTAGGCCTGACGGAATTGACGGGTGTGACGAGTCCTTCTTCTGCGATGTAAAACGCTGATGAGGGAAGAGACGACGTCGCGAAAGTCGCGTAACTTCGCGACGCGAGGAGGAGAAAAAACAAAACAAAACAAAAAAAACCGCTGTATAATGTCTCGAAGTAATTTTTACGATGGAAATTTCAACGACAGTAATGATAAATGAATGAATAATTATTAATGAAATAATAAACGAGGGAGAAGGAGGATAAGTGCGTAGCGATAGTTTTTAAGATTCGTGTGTGGAAAGAGAGGAAGAGAAGGATCGATATGTTTGGGAAATAAAGATAAAAACAATGTACGACGTCGTCGATCAATCGAAATTGTACGCCCGCCGGATTATTTTAAATATTTTTTTATGAACTCGGTTCGTTGGAGTTGGGTTGCGTTTCGCACTCGGCGCTCGTAGGATCGACGCGAGGCCGCGCCGAGAATAAGCGTTCCGAGGATGTCCAACGAGCATCGAGATCCCTCAATTAATGCTAATGCGACGCGCACATAAATGCATAATACATACGGATAGTCGATACGAAATCTTAGAAGAAAAAAATGGCAAAAAGAGAAAGAAAGGAAAAGGGCCTCGACTGTACGTCTTTCGCGGATTTCCAAACCCATTACTCTTCTGGCTCCCATCCAGCTTCCAACTTAGAACTTAGGCACTCGTAGTCGATTTAAAAACGATAGGTAGGTAATTTTAATGCGTGTACTCTAGGGTATGTATATGCGTATATATGATGCACGATCATGTGACTAGTGCCATTCCGGCGAATAAAATCATCATTCTCATAATTTTCTCACGCCGTACGTTATTTTGAATGACCTTGCGATCTCATTGTAGCCCATTCCGCTTTACGACGACTCTTTCAAAAGCAAACTAAAAATCTACAACATACACATCGGTTCTTCGGATTTTTTTTTATTTGGCTTTCACATAGAGGAAGTTTTGTTAACGACGGTAAAAACAACATGAGAAAGCGATTTGGAATTCGAATTTGCGACACTATATAAACAAATTCAATTCTTCATATGAAAAAAAGCTGATTCAAAAAAAAAGGTTTACCTGTCATTTTAACGCGCGATTGAAACGAAATCGTCCGTTTTTCGGTTTTTTCTCATAAAGGGACATAGGTAAAACATTTTTTTCAACTTTGCTAATATGTATTTTTTATTTATCCGCTTCAACGATAATAACTTGTTTTCAATCATCGGTACCACAGTCCGCACCTGTTCGGCGGATTCATAGCGGTACCCTGGGCGCACTTGAAAGATTCAGCAAATCCTTCCGTGTTCGAAAGAGTGCCGATGATTCTGAGGGGGGCAACGCTGTGTTTACCGTTCAGCGCCGACTCACGAAAAACATCCTGTCGCGCGCTCGCGCAGTATGCCTGTTGGGACCAATTGCTCAAATTGATAGCCGCGTTTCATGGAAATTGATAAGAATAAAAATTATTCTGTTCCGAACTCACCTCGGCGAAGGACAGGAAGAAGAGTTGTTCTTTGGTGAAATTTTCGAGACCCGGCAATCTGATATCCCTGTAATCGGACTCTTTGGCGCGGGTCTTGAAAGCCGCGAAAACGGCTCTAGTACCCGTCGAATCGGCGATGTTTTCACTCAACGTCTGACGTCCCAAATTCTGCAATTTTTTATTAAATTATTTTAAAACAATAATAACAATGATTTAATCATAATAGTCATTATTAACAATTGTTGCAATAATTTTCTGTCGGTATCGTTAACGATTAAAAAATCGGAATATTATATTTAAAGTTTTTTTTTGTACGTCTAAAAAAAAGTATAAAAATAGCAATTGAATTGCTTTGAAAAAATCGAAAACTCCGATAATCAATGTGCGTTTTTTTTCCTATATCGTTTCGCAATTAAATGTTTTTAACTTTTTTTGAATTTTGAAATTAATTAGAATACCTGTTCTTTGACATTGATCGAGGGGATCTCGAAACGATTAAACTGATCGACGAAACACTGAATTCTCTTGATGTATTCCTGGTAAGTACTGTTCGACCACCACTGTCTCAAATTGCCGTCCTTGTCGTATCGACTTCCTACAAATCGTTTATTTCGATCGAAAAAATCAATAGAATGAAAAAAGAAAGAGTCAATTGATTTTTTTTGTTCAATAAAATTCTCTCGAATTTCGTAATGTATTGAAGAACCTGAATAAAAAAGCACGGTAAAAATTGCTCACCCCTATTGTCGAAACCGTGTGAAATCTCGTGAGCGATTGTGGAACCGATTCCACCGTAATTAACAGCGCTGCAATTAAAATGTAACGATGCGTCAGCCACGTCATTAAAAGTCAGTACATTAAACCGAGCAATTAAGAGCGACATAACAAAGAGATACAAAAATACAAACTCTGGATTGTCAGCCTCGAAGAATGGCATTTGAAGAATTCCAGCGGGGAAAACTTGAAGTCGAAGAAAGGGATATAAAAAAATATATTTCGAAGAAGCGAATCACAGTAGAAGATGATTTGAGAATGAGAGCAAATCGAAGAATCGTAGCAGACAAAGACAAAGATCCGAAAAACAACCGATTAGAACCGACTCGTTTTCAACAGAGCACTACCGATATTCTTACGAAAACAACCAAAACGCGACCTTGCGCAGGGCCCTGAACGTGGTAATCTGTTTTTAGATTTCGGCCCGAAACAAATTTGTGAAATCAAATAACAGTATGTAATGGGTAAAAAAAATAGTACCATATTTCTATGGTTCTGCAGCCTTCCGGCGAATCGCATTCGCCAGCAACTGCCAGGATCGATAGAGAGACCAATATTTGGTCGTTTTTAAGTTGCTTTCTCGGAAGCGATCGCTTGAACTCTTTCGAAAACGACTTTGTTGTTTTTTCGCTCCTCAGAGTCACATTTGAATTATATGATGAAACAATTTGACTCGTCGCTCAAAGCATCATCTTCAATTATTCGAGCCACGTTCCGCGCTGGGACTTACTAATAGAATTGTCGTTTGGCGAGTAGAAAGCGTTGACATCCACGGGACTGACGCCCCAACTGTGGAAATGAAATTCTACGATAGAAAATTCCAAATACGTTTTAATCTATAGAAAAAGGAAATGAGTCGATATTCTTACGCCGATTTGTCAACCGGTTTTCTGAGAGATTCCAACTCAATTCCAAGAACGAATTTTCGAAGTACCAACACGTTCGACAGATGTGACGATCCGATGGTGAGCTTTTTTTTCGAGAAAGATGAAAATAGTATTTGTATTATATTAGGGGAGGGCGGGGCAAAACGGCATACCGGGGCAAAATGGTATTCACGCACAATGGCACCAGGGCAGAATGGTATTGGGTCAAAATGGGACAGCAAAAAAATCTACTTCGATGGGACTTTCTCTTGTTCCATTTTGCCCTAATTCTATCATACGGTGGACTTTATTTGACCATTTAGTACCATTTTGCCCCGGTATGCCGTTTTGCCCCGCTCTCCGCAAATTGTTATCGTAAACAGTTGATCCTTTTTTATTGTTGATATCATTTAGATTGACGATGATTAGCTTACATTTTCGTAACGCTTGTCCAACACCGACGAATCATTGTACCATTCCGGATAACCGATAAATTCGCGCATGTTGGCGAGCTTCTCCTGAGCGGCTCTCTTCGCTTCCGCGTCCAACCATGCAGCCGCTATTATTTCCTTTTTCATTTCCATTTCGATCCGGCGAATCATCCCGACAGCCTTGATTTCGATAGATAGAAATATGTAGACTTTTTTATCTCGACCTCATGATTTTTGCAATTAATTCAATTCGTCTATAGAAGCGTTGTATTGTCTCGTTATTATTTACCGATTCTCTGGCGTTTACGGGAAAGTGCTTCTGAACGTAAGCGTACGCTATAGCGTGTTTCAATTCGTTTTGTATAATGCATAGTTCCCATCTGTAAATTACATTTTTTTTTTCTAGACGAAAACATGTGGTTCATTTGGTGCAAAAAAGTGTCAATAAAAGTTTTTTTTTCCCGGGTGACTGACCTGGCTTGCGACGGTGGTCTGGGCTCGCCCGGCGAACGACCGCTCTCCGCGAAATTTTCATCGATCGCAACCATCTCTCGATTCGTGTAACGAATCATCCGTTGAACGAAATGCCAGTGAATGGTATTCACTGCGAAAATAATTGAAAATATGTATAGTTTCTTTTTATTGTTAAGGGAGAGCGGGGCAAAACGGCATACCGGGGCAAAATGGTATTCGCGCACAATGGGACCAGGGCAGAATGGTATTGGGGTAAAATGGGACAGCAAAGAAATCTACTTCGATGGCACTTTCTTTTGTCCCATTTTGCCCCGGTATGCCATTTTGCCCCGCTCTCCCCTTATAATTTCGCAAAGTATCGAGTTTGTATTCAGTCTCTTACCGATGTCTCGTTCCGAGATGACATTGAGAAGAACGGGCAAACTCGAAAAATAATAATCGGGAGCGACGAGTATTTTATCCGAACTGTTGACTGAAACGGATTCTACATCAGCGAAGAGTTCTCTGACGCGTTCAAGCCATTTGATCTGAAAGATGAAAAATTTGTTGAAAATAATTTTACCATGCGGATTGAATTTTTTTGGTTTTCTTATTTCATGCTCTTCAAAAATCAAAAAATCAATAAATCTCACCTGGCTCTTCGGCGTTCCGGACCAAGCCGAATCGTAGAGATCTTGCAATTCAGAGATCGTCATGATTCTTTTGGATTTCTTTGGACGCACTATCGAAGAACCGTTTGCATCCACTGGATTTCCGATGAACTAGAAAAAAAAATTAATTGCGCAAATAATTTTAAGATATTTTCGGAATAGTAGGGTCAAAATTTATGCCAGGCAACGAGTCTTTTATTTATAGCTTTTGTTGTAGACTTGAGTCTATAATAAAGCTTTTGAGCTTTTATTCATAGACTTGTGAAATTGAAATACTTGAACAGCTTTCGATTTTTATTATCCAAGTATTTTTCGAAAAAATCAAAACTCCGAAACTACTTTGTGAAGAAAAAAAAAAACCAAAAATTCAACGCGGCACAATGCACGCAACGCTTTCCGAATTGATTTTTCAATTTCTGTTCACCGGGCGGCTCGGAATCGTAATGAGCATCTTGAGAAAGCAAAATCATTGAGATTGAAACTGTGCGGCAAAGGAAACCTTGATTTCGTTATCATCGGGAGCAGATATTTAGAAAAAAGTACTCACATTAACCAGATTAAATTTGAAGATCATTATTCCCTTTGCGTCCTTTTCGAGCTGAGTCTCGTTGATTGACGATCCGCTGTCTCTCGCCATAGCTCTCACCACGTCCTTTATATATTCTTTGTATCTAGCGAGATAAGGCCTCTCGAAAATCCTATCCGAAGTAATCAATTGGAACGGTAAAGGTGAGCCAGAGATATGGCCCTTGGAGTTTGTAAGCTATGCATCGCAAAACAAGAAAGAAAACATTGATAATGCATCACTTAAGATCACGACCGCTTCGCGATCGTAGATAAATCGTTATTGATTTTTCGGATCCTACCTGGAGCACGTTTTGGTCGGAATTCGTCAAATTCCGCATAACGAACAAACTGAAGATCGGGGAATCACCGATCAATTTGTAATAATATCGGTCAACCTCTTGCCAAGATCTTTGCACACTTTGATTGAGCGCAGTGGAATTGGAGAGCATTGGCCATCCTCCGACCGCCTGAAGGATCGCGTTAAGCGGTTTCGTTCGCGAATTTTCAATCATTTCTGCCGAAGAGAAAAAAAAACGTAGTTATTAAACTTTTGAAATAAAAAAAAATACAAAATTTAGCTCAAAGTATACATTTGAGGTTTTAAAAAATTCGACGATATTTTGTGCCGAGTCTTATTCGCAGGATCGAATGATCTCGAAGGAGAGTCTTCGCATCGCATTGTACTTACCCTCGTCCATGCAGGATCTGTGGAATTGTTTAGCTTTTTTCACCGCCTCGGGTTCATCGGGTGTCCATTCGGTCTCCAGAATTTCTATATGGAGATAAAGCAAAGAGAAAAAGTGCCGATCGTAGGAAAACACTTGCTCAATTAAGGTAGTCCTTTCGTGGAGTTTGACGCCGCGCGAGGTCGAAAGAGCAATGCGAGAGAATTGCGAAATTCGGAAAAAATGCATACATCGTCATAAAAATAAAAAAATTATTTTCATTTGAAAAAAAATAAGGGTAATAAAAACAAGGAAATATACCCATTTCGGTGAAGATTTTCGTTCTAATTAATTTGTTGAAAATACGGTATTATCATTATGCAAAATAAATCGTTTCAGCACCTTCCATATGCCCGATCTTTTCGATTTTTATCAGACTATTTAGATTATTCACATTATTCGGATTGCCTTCGAAATTCTGTGAGAATTTCAAGTTTGGCCGGGCTCCATCGAAAAAACTTATCTTGATCGACGAAAATTCTCGTCGTGTACCTTTCAAACGATGATCCACCTTGCTGGCAACAATAGTGAACTGCGAAGTGCTGCCAGTGACATTGTTTGGTGGATGATTTTTCGCGAAATTGCCGCAAGCATATTCGTGGAAATCATTGCAAGGGTCGACGCTCTGATTCATGTTCGCGAGATATTCCCTGGCTGCGTCGGAGAACAGCAATGATCGATATTAGACTCGAATAGAGATGATTTTTCTATATCAATATCTCGATGAATTTGCGTAATTTACCTATGTTCTTGCAGCTTTCTTTCTGACAGACTTCATAATCACTTGTTGTCGACGGCGCTGCTGAGGTAACGGAAAAATAGAGTGCCGCCACGAGACTCAGAAGAATGCTGAAAACGTATCCGAAATCAGTACCACTTCGATCAAAGTTAAGTACCATCAAAAAACCAGTTTGAAAAAAATATTTTTTAGAATTATTATATATATATAATTAATATAAATAATATATGTAAACTTCTAATACTTATATATTAATATAAATAATATATGTAAACTTATAATACTTATATATTAATATATATATATTTACTTATTTCTTAGGTTTTATGGGACTAAGCGCATTTTAAAATATTTTCCATGTTCAATAGAGAAGAATTTGTGTGCGCAATTGGTTTGAGAATACAAATATGAGTAATATTACAGCTTATTTCTTTATTTTTTACGACCTTGACCGTTGTAGTAATGAAGATCGAAACATATTGCTTGAGACACCGGATAGTCGATCAAGGCTTGTGCAGTCATTCGCTAAGATTATTAACTTTGGAATAAAACTGAAGCGGCTATAATTTGATTGGTAAGTTCGAGTAAGAAAAGCTCGGTATTTTTCGTATGGCTCACTGGGACACGGCGCACAAACTCACTCATTAAACTCGGGCACGTCACAAGTCAATTCGAGATATTATGGAAAAGCATTAAGTTCGCGAATCGCCGCGTTTCCTCCAACGTATGCAGACCGAAGTAATTTATTATTTCCGTATAGTCATAGTCGCGATAGTCTATAACTCGGTTTAGACGAAATGCGGCGAAACGCAGAAACTTATGCTGTACTCTTTCGATCTTATCTATCGCTACCCGAGTGTGCGGACACAAAATCGGCGACGCATATTCGAGACCCGGACGAAACAACGCAGTATATAAATTTATATAATTATTTATTTATTTATCAAAATGATAGAGTTGTATAAATATGAAAAAAATGTATGAATCACATACAGCCTTTCGCAACTCATTGCTGTCGTAGCACTCGGAGATCCGAAAAAAAATCTCATCTCGTCGATCTCGTCGATCGAATCGATGACTCGAAGTCGATCGCACGAAAACTTAACATATTCACGAATCTCACGTTTTTATATCGCTGGAAAATCATTGATACGACAGAAAACGTGCAAGCTGTACGTATGTAGTTAATTTCTGATGAAATTACAGATCGTTTGATCTCAATTAATAGAGTATCGAAAGTATATTTGTTCCGTGTTATCATCGTGACGTATTGGCTTCTATAGTTTGTGATAATATTCTGTCTGCAAATATCTTGTTGTTAATCAGCCTGTTTCCCATTGTCATACAAAAATCCATCAATACCGTTCCATAAAAGACCGCCTAATTTTCGTTGACACAGATGGGCTCGAAAACTTGAATTTCTGTTCGTAAAGACGTTATTTCGAAATTCGGAACAACGAACCGCTTCGCACACATCAGAAAACCGTTTCAAAAAATTAAAAGTTTGCATGTATTTGACGTTCGTTTGTACAGCGAATCGAAATAGATCTGTTGAATCCAAGGTATTTTTATGGAAAAAATACAATTCATACAAATTAAATCAAGTCATTTATCAAATGAATGCAAGTGAACTACGACAATTTCGTACGATTCTTTGTGAATGCTTTGCAAATAATAATAATTAAAGATAACATTATTTTTGGCTTAAATCCGTTGGAATGTCAAAAATGTATGACATTCAAAATTTATTGAAAAATGTCTGTTCGCGTTCTAATTCACGCGGTTCTTAGAATACATCGCTAACTAAATTGCCGCTATTCAAGCATATAAAAACCTAACACAAGGAGCGAGGATAAAATGATGGACATATTCAATTTTTTTTTCATTCATATTTAAGTTCATCTCCAATCAGACATTGATTGTACAAGATTCGTTATTCGTCATCAGTACCATATACCGCATTCTTTTTCCGGGTTCATAAATGTGCCTTTGGCGCACTGGAACGTCTTTGCGAAAGCTTCCCTGAATGGCGCGGGGCTGTGCGGATCGTTGAGCGCCAAGTAACGAAAGAGATCCGCTCGCAAGTTCTCGCACGAGGACTTCTAATGCGACGCGCACATAAATGCATAATCCGGACACAAAGTCGATACGACATCTTAGAAAAAAAATGGAAAAAAGGGATAGAAAGGCCGAGGGCCTCGACTGTACGTCTTTCGCGGATTTCCAAACCCATTACTCTTCTGGCTCCAATCCAGCTTCCAGCTTAGAACTTGGGCACTTGTAGTCGATATAAAACGATAGGTAGGTAATTTTAATGCGCATATGCGTACATATGATGCACGATCATATGACTAGTGCCATTCCGGCGAATAAAATCCGCTTTTCGACGACTCTTTCAAAAGAAAACTAAAAATCTACAACAGATCGGTTCTTCGGATTTTTTTTATTTGGCTTTCACATAGAGGAAGTTTTGTAGACGACGGTAAAAACAACATGAGAAAGCGATTTGGAATTCCAATTCGCGACACTATATAAACAAATTCAATTCTTCATATGAAAAAAAGCTGATTTAAAAAAAAAGGTTTACCTGTCATTTTAACGCGCGATTGAAACGAAATCGTCCGTTTTTCGGTTTTTTCTCATCAAGGGACATAGATAAATCATTTTTTTTAACTTTGCTAATATGTATTTTTTATTTATCCGCTTCAACGATAATAACTTGTTTTTAATCATCGGTACCACAGTCCGCACCTGTTCGGCGGATTCATAGCGGTGCCCTGGGCGCACTTGAAAGATTCAGCGAATCCTTCCGTGTTCGAAAGAGTGCCGATGATTCTAAGGGGGGCAACGCTGTGTCCATCCTTCAGCGCCCCTATAATAAAAACCTCCAGTCGCGCGGTCTCGCAGAATGCCTGTTGGGACCAATTGCTCAAATTGATTGCCGCGTTTCATGGAAATTGATAAGAATAAAAATTATTCTGTTCCGAACTCACATTGGCGAAGGACAGGAAGAAGAGTTGTTCTTTGGTAAAATTTTCGAGACCCGGCAATCTGATATCCCTGTAATCGGACTCCTTGGCGCGAGTCTTGAGAGCCGCGAAAGCGGCTCTAATACCCGTCGAATCGGCGATATTTTCACCCAACGTGTGACTTCCCAAACCCTGCAATTTTTTTGTCAAATTTTAAAAAAATAATAATAACAATAATCAAATCATAATAGCCATTATCAAAAATTGTTGCAATCATTTTCTGTCAGTATCGATAACGATTAAGAAATCGGAATATCACACTAAAAGTTTTTTTTTTGTACGACTAAAAAAAAGTATAAAAATAGTAATTGAATTACTTTGAAAAAATCGAAAATTCCGATAATCAATACGCGTTTTTTTTTCCTGTATCGTTTCGCAATTTAATGTTTTCAACTTTTTTTGAATTTTAAAATTAATTAGAATACCAGTTCTGTGACATTCATCGAGGGGATCCCTAAATGATTAAACTGATCGACGAAACACTGAATTCTTCTAGTGTATTCCTGGTAAGTACTCCTCGACCACCACTGTCTCAAGTTGCCGTCCTTGTCGTATTGACTTCCTGCAAATCGTTTATTTCAATCGAAAAAATCAATGAAATGGAAAAAAAAAATCAATACATTTTTTTTGTTCAATAAAATTTTCTCGAATGTCTAATGTATTGAAGAACCTGAATAAAAAAGCAAGGTAAAAATTGCTCACCCTTATTGTCGAAACCGTGTGAAATCTCGTGAGCGATTGCCAAACCGATTCCACCGTAATTAACAGCGCTGCAATTAAAATATAACATTGCGTCAGCTACGTCATTAAGAGTCAGTAAATTAAACCGAGCAATTGAGAGCGACATAACGGAAAGATATAAAAATACAAACTCTGGATTGTCAGCCTCGAAGAATGGCATTTGAAGAATTCCAGCGGGGAAAACTTGAAGTCGAAGAAAGGGATATAAAAAAATATATTTCGAAGAAGCGAATCACAGTAGAAGATGATTTGAGAATGAGAGCAAATCGAAGAATCGTAGCAGACAAAGACAAAGATCCGAAAAACAACCGATTAGAACCGACTCGTTTTCAACAGAGCACTACCGATATTCTTACGAAAACAACCAAAACGCGACCTTGCGCAGGGCCCTAAACGTGGTAATCTGTTTTTAGATTTCGGCCCGAAACAAATTTGTGAAATCGAATAACAGTATGTAATGGGTAAAAAAAATAGGACCATATTTCTATGGTTCTGCAGCCTTCCGGAAATCGCATTTTCCAGTAACTATCAGGATCGATAGAAAAACTAATATTCAGTTGTTTTTGAGATGTTTTGTCAAAAGCGATGGGTTGTACTCTTAAGAAAACGACTTCGTTTTTTTTTCGCTCTTCAGAGTCACATTTGAGTTATATGATGAAATATATTGAGTCTTCGCTCAAAGCATCTTCTACGATTATTCCTGCGACGATTCGCGCTGGGACTTACTGATAGAATTGCTGTATGGCGCGTAGAAAGCGTTAACATCTGTGGGATTGATGCGCCAACTGCGAAAATGAAATTTCATGATAGAAAATTCGTAATCGGTTTCTAAATCTAGAAAAAATTATTTTTTTATTTGTCGATATTCTTACGCCGATTTGTCAAACGGTTTTCTGAAAGATTCCAACTGAATTCCACGAACGAATGTTTGGAGTCGCAACACGTTCCACAGATAGGACGATCCGATTCTGAGCTTTTTTTTCGAGAAAGATAAAAATAGTATTTGTATTATATTGATTGTTATCGTGAATAGTTAATGCTTTTTTGTTGTTGATATCATTTAAATTGACGATGATTCGCTTACATTTTCGTAACGCTTGTCGAACAACGACGCATCATTGTACCATTCTGGATAACCGATAAATTCGCGCATGTTGGCGAGCTTCTCCTGAGCGGCTCTCTTCGCTTCGTAGTTCAACCATGTAGCCGCTATTATTTGCTTTTTCATTTCCATTTCGATCTGGTGAATCATCCTAACAGCCTCGATTTTGATGGATAAAAATATGTAGACGTTTTTTATTTTGACCTCATCATTTTTGCAATTAATTAAATTTGTCTATAGAAGCGTCGTATTGTTTAGTTATTGTTTACCGTCTCTTTGGCGCCTTCGGAGAAGTATTTCTGAACGTAAGCGTACGCTATTGGGTGTTTCAATTCGTTTTGCTTAATGCATAGTACCCATCTGTAAATTAAATTTTTTTTTTCTTAACGAAAACATGTGGTTTATTTGGTGCAAAAAAGTGTCAATAAAAGTTTTTTTTTTCCGGGTGACTGACCTGGGAAACGACGGTGGTCTGGGCTCGCGCGGCGAACGAATACTGTCCGCGAAATTTTCAGCGATCGCAACCATCTCTCGATTCGTGTAATGAATCATCTTTTCAACGAAATGCCAGTGAATGGTATTCACTGCGGAAATAATTGAAAATTTATATAATTTCTTTTCATTGCTATAATTTCTCAAAGTATCGAGTTTGTATCCAGTCTCTTACCGATGTCTCGTTCCGGGGTAACATCGAGAAGACCGGGCAATTTTGAAAAATAATAATCGCGACCGACGAGTATTCTTTCCGAACTGTTGACTGAAACGGATTCTACATCAGCGAAGAGTTTTTTGATGCGTGGAAGCCATTTGATCTGGAAGATGAACAATTTGTTGAAAATAATTTTACCATTTGAATTGAATTTGTTAATTGTCTTATTTCAAGCTCTTGAAAAATCAATAAATCTCACCCGGCTCTTCGGCGTTTCGAGCCCAGCCCAATCGTAGAGATCTTGCAATTCATAGATCGTCATGTTTCTAAAGGAATCCCTTGGACGCCTTGACAAAACACCGTTTGCATACACTGGGCGTAGTGCGGCCTAGAAAAAAAAATTCATTGCGCAAACAATTTAAACATATTTTTAGAACAGTAGGCAAAATTGCGCCGAAATCTATGCCTGGCGACGAGTCACCTAACTTTTGTTGCACGACAACGATGAAGGACTGCGACCAGATAACTGAATAGAATTTTTTTTTTCTTCATATTCTAACTTTTTTTTCTCCGAATATTGCGTTGAGCTTTTATTCAAATACTTGTGAAATTCCAATACTCGATCAGCTTTCGATTTTTGTTATCCAAGTATTTTCCGAAAACAATCAAAACGTTGACACTGTTTTACGAAAAAAAAAAACCGAAAATTCTACGCGGCACAACGGGCGAAGGCTTTCCGAATTGATTTTCGAATTTCTGTTCACCGGGCTACTCAGAATCGCAATAAGCATCTTGAGAAAGGAAAATCATTGAGACTGAAACTGTGCGGCAAAGGAAATCTTGATTTCGTTTTCATCGGGAGCAGATATTTAAAAACAAAGTACTCACCTTAGCCATATTATATTTGAAGATCATTATTCCTTTTGCGTCCTTTTCGAGCTGAGTCTCGTTGATTGAAGTTCCGCTGTCTCTCGCCATAGCTCTCACCACGTTCTTTATATAATCTTTGGATCTAGCGAAATAAGGTAACTCGAAAATCCTATCCGAAGTAATCGGTTGGTATGGTATAGGTGAGGAGGAGAGGTTGAGGCGCATGTATGGTGTAAGCTATGCATCGCAAAACAAGAGAGAAAAAATTAATAATGCATCAATTGAGATCACGACCAGTTTGCGATCGTAGATAAATCGTTGTTAATTTCTCGGATCCTACCTGGAGCATGCTTTTGTCGGCATTCTCATAATTTCCCGTAACGACCAACTTGAATATCGGGGAATCACCGATCAATTTGTAATAATATCGATCAACCATTTGCCAAGATCTTTGCACACTTTGATTGAGCGCAGTGGAATTGGAGAGAATTGGCCATCCTCCGACCGCCCGAAGGATTGCGTCAATCGGTTTCGTTCGCAAATTTTCAATCCTTTCTGCCCAAGAGAAGAAGAAAACATGCAGTTATTAAACTTAAGAAATTAGAATAATAAAAAATTTTGCTCGAAGTATTTACAATCGAGGTTTTAAAAAAAATCGATGATAATTTTGTGCCGAGTCCTATTCGAAGGATCAAATAATCTCGAAGGAGATCTTCACTTCGCATTGTACTTACCCTCGTCCATGCAGGATCTGTGGAATTGTTTAGCTTTTCTCACCGCCTCGGGTTCATCGGCTGTCCATTCGGTCTCCAGAATTTCTATACGGAGATAAAGCAAAGAGAAAAAGTGACGATTGTAGAAAAACACTTGCTCAATTGAGGTAGCCTTTTCGTGGAGTTTGACGCCGCGCGGGGTCGAAAGAGCAATGCGAGAGAATTGCAAAATCCGGAAAAAATGCATACATCGTCGGAAAAATAAAAAAATTATTTTCATTCGAAAAAAAATCAGGTTGCGGGTATGATTTGTTGAAGATTTTTGTTTTCATTAATTTGTTGAAAATACGGTATTATCATTAAGCAAAATGAATCGTTTCAGCACCTTCCATATGCCCGATCTTTGAGATTTTTATCAGACTATTTAGATTATTCAGATTATTCACATTATTCGAATTGCCTTCGAAATTCTGTGAGAATTTCAAGTTTGGCCGGGCTCCATCGAAAAAACTTATCTTGATTGACGAAAATTCTCGTCGTGTACCTTTCAAACGATGATTCGTCTTGTTGGCAATAATAGTGATCGGCGAAGTCCTGACAGTGTCACTGTTTAGTGGATGATTTTTCGCGTAATTGCCGCAAGCATATCCGTGGAAATCATTGCAAGGGTCGACGCTCTGATTCATGTTCGCAAGATATTCCCTGGCTGCGTCGGAGAAAGGCAATGATCGATATTAGACTCGAATAGCGATGATTTTTCTAAATCAACATTTCAATGAATTTTCGTCGTTTACCTATGTTCTTGCAGCTTTCTTCCTGACAAACTTCATAATCACTTGTTATCGACGGCGCTGCTGAGGTAACGGAAAAATAGAGTGCCGCCACGAGACTCAGAAGAATGCTGAAAACGCATCCGAAATTAGCACCACTTCGATCAAAGTTAAGTACCATCAAGAAACGAGTTTGAAAAAAGTATTTTTTTAAATTCTTATATATATATAATTTATATAAATAATATATATATATATAATTTATATTATATAAAAAATAGTCTACTTGTTTATTAAAATTATATAGTTGTATAAATATGAAAAAATATGTATGAATCGCATACAACCTTTTGCAACTCATTGCCGTCGTAGTACTCGGAGATCCGAGAAAAAATCTCATCTAATAGATCGAACCGATGACCCGAAGTCGATCGCACGAAAACTTAACATATTCACGAATCTTACGTTTTTATATCACTGGAAAATCGTTGATACGATAGAAAACGTGCAAGCTGTACGTATATAGTTTATTTATGATGAAATCACAGATTGTTTGATCTCAATTAATAGAATATCGAAAGTATCTTTGTTTCGTGTTATCATCGTGACGTATTGGCTTCTATTGTTTGTGATAATATTTCGTTTGCGATGTGACGCAGTTTTTTTGAACCGGCGTCCCACGCGCGCCACGCGCCAGGTTAGTGGCGAGGCGAACATAGAAAAATTGAGATGCGCGATAGAGAACGAGAATAATGACCAAAAAACTTGGATACCGAATCGACCGAGAGAACACTTCCCCGTTATAATCAACTTTACGATTTCGAGTAAAATTATTCGAACCATCAGGGAAAAAGTCACGATCCCGATTAAAAGTATTCGAATAGTCAGAGAAAAAAAAAAAACAATAATAAGGCTAAAGTACCGTTGAGAGAAATATTTCGCACAGTAGCGAGTTCGGGTATGAGCTGTGTGAATTTATGAGGGTGATTGAGTGTATTATTTTGAAGTTAAGTTTTGAGCTTGTGTATTGAGTTTGAGTTTTGAGTTTGAGTTTTGAGTTTGAGCTTGTGTATTGAGTTTGAGTTTTGAGTTTGAGTTTGAGTTTCGTGTTTTGGGTTGCACGAATGTCTTTAAGTTTTGAGTGTGTGAACACCCCTGGGTGTTTGAACCTCGTTAGTTGGAGCCGGGTGGGTTGAGAGGGTGGCGTGGAAGGGAGCTGACAATTCGAGTTACCCACCACCCAATCACCCACAACCCTATGAGACTCCCCGCGGATTATCCATTCCGGATGTAAGGCCGGCACACAATTGTTAAGAGAGGCAAGCAAAGTTCGGTGTAGATTTAAGATAAAGGTTTTCCCGATTTTTCGCGATTCGGAAAGCATATTTTTGAGTTATAGAGTTTGGAAGGCCTTGTCGGCGAGATTGGACCACCCCGTCGGCAAGGATTGTCCGGTCCATTTAGAGTAGGGGTTCTGCCTCAATGTGTTGATCGCAGGGATATCCCTCCAAGCCTCCTGGAACGAGAGGAAGGTAGGAGGCGAATATCGGGCCCAACACCAGCCCGATACAACACCCAGTGGGAAGAGAGTATGTGTGCGAGTGTGTGAGCAGTATGCGTGTGAGTATGAGGCTTTGTATGAGGCTCTCTCTACGTAGATTTTAGAGATTTCGAGTCGCGAGAGTCTTCGCAGAGTCGCGAGAGAGCAGTCTCGGGAGAGCCGTCGCGTCGAGCAGTTCTAGCGAGGCGATCTCCGAGAAATGTCTTCGGCAAATTTTGTCAAGAGTACCTCGTGCAAGATCGGCCCCTATGTGGAGAGGAGGCCGAGCTCCGGGATAGTGTAGTGAGAGTCCCGTTTATTCCGACATTTTTCAGATACCGTCTGAGAAAGAGATGTGTGAATCGAACTCTCGATATTCGTTCGAGTTCGATTCCTATCGGTTTTCCAGAGAAAATCGGAGCGTTGAGTTTCCTCGTCCGAGACGATACTTCGCGAGAATCCAAATGATACCGAGAGAAATATAAATTA
Source organism: Ischnus inquisitorius (assembly GCA_963924025.1). Lineage (NCBI taxonomy): Eukaryota > Metazoa > Arthropoda > Insecta > Hymenoptera > Ichneumonidae > Ischnus > Ischnus inquisitorius. Next base: position 4,840,255 of record OZ001251.1, on the reverse strand, counting down.
TGTTTGAGTTGGACCCCTCACTGTGTAAGCGTGGTGCGAGAACTCGCCTCGATCTCGGTAGCGAAAGCTACAAACGAGTGACTGAGTGTTCTCGTCGTATTCGTCGTCGCCGGTGAGTGCGGCCCAGCCGTCTTCCCTTATCGCCAATATTCGCCTTCTCACTATCCGCGAGGATTTACGAATTCGTCTCGACAAGAAAAAAATATGATCTGTAATAATTAGTTTCAATAACTTTTTTTGTGCTTTCTAACTTTCCTGTGGAATCTTCATCGTTCAAATTTCAATAGTGGAACATGTAAGCACCATGTTGCGTTTTCTTGTTTTATTTAATTCTCTTTTCCGCCTGCCCAACTCCGACCCTCTCTATCATACCTAGGATAATGAGCGAAACCAGGGCGTACCGTTCGCGCCTCTGTCGTTAGAGTTAGTTGTGCCGTATTTTCGTGGATTTTCGCGATTAGAGGAAGTTTTTGTGTTAGTTTTGAGTACAGTTTTTTTGGAGTTTTTTTTAGTTAGAGTTTGTGCGGGTTGTTACCACCGGTGAAATAAAAAGTGACTGGCGCGCAAAAATCTGTTTTCTATGTTTTGAGTTAGTTAGCTGGGTCGACGGAGGCCAACGAAGGCGAGACGGGAGAAATCCCTCCCGCATAATTTTCATCGACACAGATGGGCTCGAAAACTTGAATTTCTGCTAGTAAAGACGTTATTTCGAAATTCGGAACAACGAACCACTTCGCACACTTCAGAAAATTATTGAAAAAAATTAAAAGTTTGCATGTATTTGACGTTCGTTTGTACAGCGAGTCGCAATAAATCTGTTGAACCCAAGATATTTTTAAAGAAAAAATACATTCCATAAAAATTAAATCAATTCATTTATTAAATTAATGCAAGTGAACTAAGAACGTTTCGTACGATGCTTTGTGAATGCTTTGCAAATGATGATAACCAAATATAACATTATTTTTGGCTCAAATCCGTTGGAATGTAAAAAATGTATGACATTCAAAATTTATTGAAAAATGTCTGTTCGCGTCCTAATTCACGCGGTTCTTAGAATACATCGCTAACTAAATTGCGGCTATTCAAGCATATAAAAACCTAACACAAGGAGCGAGGACAAAATGATGGACATATTCAATTTTTTTTCATTCATATTTAAGTTCATCTCCAATCGACATTGATTGTATAACATTCGTAATTCGTCATCAGTACCATATACCGCATTTTTTTTCCAGGTTCATAACGGTGCCTTTGGCGCACTGGAACGTCTTTGCGAAAACTTCCGTATTCGCTAGCGTACCCATGACCCTGAATGGTGCGGGGCTGTGCGGATCGTTGAGCGCCGAGTAACGAAAGACATCCGCTCGCAAGTTCTCGCACGAGGACTTTTAATGCGACGCGCACATAAATGCATAATACATACAGATAGGGCATAGAAGAAATCTTAGAAAAAAAAATGGAAAAAAGGTATAGAAAGGAAAAGGGCCTCGACTGTACGTCTTTCGCGGATTTCCAAACCAATTACTCTTCTGGCTCCCATCCAGCTTGCAACTTAGAACTTGGGCAGTCGTAGTCGATTTAAAAACGATAGGTTGGTAATTTTAATACGTGTACGGTATGTATATGCGCATATATGATGCACGATCATGTGTCTAGCGCCATTCCGGCGAATAAAATCATCATTCTCATAATTTTCTCACGCCCCACGTTATTTTGAATAACCTTGCGATCTCATTGTGACCCATTCCGCTTTTCGACGACTTTTTCAAAAGAAAACAAAAATCTACACATACACATCGGTTCCTCGGATTTTTTTTTTTGCTTTCACATAGAGAAAGTTTTGTAAACGACGGTAAAAAAATAATGAGAAAGCGATTTGGAATTCTAATTTGCGACACTTTATAAACAAATTCAATTCTTAATATGAAAAAAAACATAAAAAAAAAAAAGGTTTACTTGTAATTTCAACGCGCGTTTGAAATGAAATCGTCCGTTTTTCGGTTTTTTCTCAGAAAGGGACATGGGTAAAAGATTTTTTTTAATCTTTGCTAATATGTATTTTTTATTTATTCGTTTCAACGATAATAACTTGTTTTCAATCATCGGTACCACAGTCCGCAACTGTTCGGCGGATTCATAGCGGTGCCCTTGGCGCACTTGAAAGATTCAGCGAAACCTTCCGTGTTCGAAAGAGTGCCGATGATTCTAAGGGGGGCAACGCTGTGTTCATCGTACAGCGAATCAATGAAAACATCCGGTCGCTCGCTCGCGCAGAATGCCTGTTGGGACCAATTGTTCAAATTGATTGCCGCGTTTCATGAAAATTGATAAGAATATAAATTATTCTGTTCCGAACTCACATTGGCGAAGGACAGGAAGAAGAGTTGTTCTTTGGTAAAATTTTCGAGACCCGGCAATCTGATATCCCTGTAATCGGACTCTTTGGCGCGCGTCTTGAAAGCCCCGAAGACGGCTCTAGTACCCGCCGAGTCCGCGATATTTTCACCCAGCGTCCGTTTTCCCAAATTCTGCAATTTTATTATCAAATTTTTTTTAAATAATAATAACAATAATTAAATCATAATAGCCATTATCAAAAATTGTTGCAATAATTCTCTGTCGGTATCGTTAACGATTACGAAATCGGAATATCATACTAAAAGTTTTTTTTTTGTACGACTAAAAAAAAGTATAAAAATAGCAATTGAATTACTTTGAAAAAATCGAAAACTCCGATAATCATTACGCGAGTTTTTTCCTGTATCATTTCGCAGTTTAATGTTTTTAATTTTTTTTTGAATTATGAAATTAATTAGAATACCAGTCCTGTGAGATCGATCGAGGGGATCTCGAAACGATTAAACTGATCGACGAAACACTGAATTCTCTTGATGTATTCCTGGTAAGTACTGTTCGACCACCACTGTCTCAAGTTGCCGTCTTTGTCGTATCCACTTCCTGCAAATCGTTTATTTCAATCGAAAAAATCAATAGAATGAAAAAAAAGGATCAATACATTTTTTTTTTGTTCAATAACATTTTCTCGAATTTCGTAATGTATTGAAGAACCTGAATAAACTAGCAAGGTAAAAATTGCTCACCCTTATTGTCGAAACCGTGTGAAATCTCGTGAGCGACTGAGGCACCGATTCCGCCGTAATTAACAGCGCTGCAATTAAAATATAACATTGCGTCAGCTACGTCATTAAAAGTCAGTAGATTTAACCGAGCAATTGAGAGCGACATAACGAAAAGATATAAAAATACAAACTCTGGATTATCAGCCTCGAAGATTGGCATTTGAAGAAGTCCGGCGGGGAAAACTTGAAGTCGAAGAAAGGGATATGAGAAAATATATTTCGAAGAAGCGCACCACAGTAGAAGATGCTTTGAGAATGAGAGCAAATCGAAGAATCGTAGCAGACAAAGACAAAGATCCGAAAAACAACCGATTAGAACCGACTCGTTTTCAACAGAGCACTACCGATATTCTTACGAAAACAACCAAAACGCGACCTTGCGCAGAGCCCTAAACGTGGTAATCTGTTTTTAGATTTCGGCCCGAAACAAATTGGTGAAATCAAGTAACAGTATGTAATGGGTAAAAAAAATACTACCATTTTTCTATGGTTCTGCAGCCTTCCGGCAAATCGCATTTTCCAGTAACTTTCAGGATCGATGAAAAAACCAATATTCAGTTGTTTTTGAGATGTTTTGTCGAAAGCGATGGGTTATACTCTTTAGAATCCAGAAAAGTAGTACTTTTCGGCCCTAGCAGAAAAGTCGAACGGTGCGACAAGACACTTGATAGCCACACTCACAGGAGCGAGTGCGGTCCAGGCGCTTCGCCCCCCCAACCCCCCAGCGGGGCTTCGCCCCTGGACCCCACTCGCTCCTGGGAGTGTGGCTATCAAGTGTCTTGTCGCACCGTTGCAGGCACAAAAATATAGACGTTTCAACGTAGTCAGAAGAAAAATATCGTATGCAACTCGGGAGGAGCGGATTTTCACCCACTTTCCTCCCCTGTAGCATAATGTACTATTGTTGTTTTTTCGCTCTTCAGAGTCACATTTGAATTATATGATGAAATAAATTGACTCTTCGCTCAAAGCATCATCTTCAATTATTCGTGAGACGATTTGCGCTGGGACTTACCGATAGAATTGTCGTATGGCACGTAGTAAGCATTAATATCCATGGGATTGATGCGCCAACTGTGAAAGTAAAATTTCACGATAGAAAATTTCAAATCGGTTTCTAAATCGATTAAATTATTATTTTCTTTTATTTGTCGATATTCTTACGCCGATTTGTCAACCGGTTTTCTGAAAGATTCCAACTCAATTCCACGAGCGAATGTCCGGAGTCGCAACACGTTCGACAGATGGGACGAACCGATGGTGACCTTTTTTTCGAGAAAGATAAAAATAGTATTTGTATTATATTAATTGTTATCGTGAATAGTTGATGCGTTTTTGTTGTTGATATCATTTAAATTGACGATGATTAGCTTACATTTTCGTAACGCTTGTCCAACAACGACGAATCATTGTACCATTCCGGAAAACCGATCAATTCGCGCATGTTAGCGAGCTTCTCCTGAGCGGCTCTCTTCGCTTCGTCGTCCAACCATGTAGCCGCTATTATTTGCTTTTTCATTTCCATTTGGATCTGGCGAATCATCCCGCCAGCCTTGATTTCGATAGATAAAAATATGTAGTCTTTTTTATTTTGACCTCATCATTTTCGCAATCAATTAAATTCGTCTATAGAAGCGTTGTATTGTCTAGTTATTATTTACCGATTCTCTGGCGTTTACGGGCAAGTACCTCTGAACGTAAGCGTACGCTATTGGGTGTTTCAATTCGTTTCGCTTAATGCATAATAGCCATCTGTAAATCAATTTTTTTTTTTTCTTAACGAAAACATGTCGTTTATTTGGTGCAAAAAAGTGTCAATAATAGTTTTTTTCCGGGTGACTGACCTGGGTTGCGACGGTGGTATGCGCTCGACAGACAGAAGATTGCTTATCGCGAGATTTTCAGCCATCGCAACCATCTCTCGATTCGTGTAATGAACCATCTGTTTAACGAAATGCCAGTGAATGGCATTCACTGCGAAAATAATTGAAAATTTATATAATTTCTTTTTATTGTTATAATTTCTCAAAGTATCGAGTTTGTATGCAATCTCTTACCGATGTCTCGTTCCGAGGTGAGATTGAGAACAACGGGCAATCTTGAAAAATAATAATTGTAACCGACGAGTATTTTTTCCGAACTGTTGACCGAAACGGATTCTACACCAGCGAAGAGTTCTCTGATGAATTGAAGCCAGTTGATCTGAAAGATGAACAGTTTGTTGAAAATAATTGTACCATTTGAATTGAATTTTTTAATTTTCTTATTTCAAGCTCTTGAAAAATCAATAAATCTCACCTGGCTCTTCGGCGTTCGGAGTCCAGCCGAATCGTGGAGATCTTGCAATTCAGAGATCGTCATGTTTCTATACGGTTGCTTTGGAAGCGCTGACCAAGAACCGTTTACAAACACTGGGAAATTTGCGGCCTAGAAAAAAAATTGATTGCGCAAACAATTTAAACATATTTTCAGAACAGTAGGCAAAATTGCGACAAAATCTATGCCTGACAACGAGTCACCTAACTTTAGTTGCACGACAACAGTGAACGACTGCGACCAGATAACAGAATAGAATTTTTTTTTTCATTCTCTAACTTTTTTTTTCTCGGAATATTGCGCTGAGCTTTAATTCATATACTTGTGAAATTCCAATACTCGATCAGCTTTCGATTTTTGTTATCCAAGTATTTTCCGAAAATAATCAAAACTTTGACACTACTTTGTGAAAGAAAAGAAAAACCAAAAATTCTACGCGGCACAATGCGCGCAAGCCTCGCGAATTGATTTTTGAAGTTCTGTTCACCGGGATCCTCAGAATCGTTATAAGCATCTTGCGAAAGCAAGATTATTGAGATTGAAACTGTGCGATGATGCGGCAAAGCAAATCTTGATTTCGTTTTGATCGGGAGCAGATATTTAAAAAAAAGTACTCACATTATACAAGTTCATCCCGAATTTCAGTATTCCCTTTGCGTCCTCTTCGAGCTGAGTCTCGTTGATTGAAGATCCGCTATCTCTCGCCATAGCTCTCACCACGTTCTTTATATAATCTTTGTGTCTAACGAGGCTAGCTCTCGCGAAAATCCTATCCGAAGCCATCGGTTGGTACGGTATAGGTGATCGAGGATCGGAGTCGAGGTCGCGCTTCCATGGTGAAATCTATGCATCGCAAAACAAGAAAGAAAAAATTAATAATGCATCAATTAAGATCACGACCAGTTTGCAATCGTAGATAAATCGTTATTAATTTCTCGGATCTTACCCTGAGCACGTTTTCGTCGGAATTCGTCCAATTTTGCGTAACGACCAACTTGAATATCGGGGAGTCACCGATCAATTCGTGATAATATCGATCAACCTCTTGCCAAGATCTTTGCACACTTTGATTGAGCGCAGTGGAATTGGAGAGAATTGGCCACCCTCCGACCGCCCGAAGGATTGCGTTAATCGGTTCCGTTCGCAAACGTTCAATCATTTCTGCGGAAGAGAAGAAAAAAACATACAGTTATTAAACTTAAAAAATTAGAATAATAAAAAAATTTGCTCGAAGTATTCACAATCGAGGTTTTACAAAAAATCGATGATGATTTCGTGCCGAGTCTTATTCGAAGAATCGAATAATCTCGACGGAGATTCTTCGCTTCGCATTGTACTTACCCTCGTCCATGCAGGATTTGTGGAATTGTTTAGCTTTTTTCACCGCCTCGGGTTCATCGGCTGTCCATTCGGTCTCCAGAATTTCTATATGGAGATAAAGCAAAGAGAAAAAGTGAAGATCGTAGAAAAACACTTGGACAATTGGGGTAGTCCTTTCGTGGAGTTTGACGCCGCGCGAGGTCGAAAGAGCAATGCGAGAGATTTGCGAAATTCGGAAAAAATGCATACATCGTCAAGAAAATGAAAAAAATTATTTTCATTTGAAAAAAAATAAGGGTGTGGGTATAATTCGTTGAAGATTTTCGTTTTCATTAATTTGTTGTAAATGCGGTATTATCATTATGCAAAATGAATCGTTTCAGCACCTTCCATATGCCCGATCTTTTAGATTTTTATCAGACTATTCAGAGTATTCAGATTATTCACATTATTCGGATTGCCTTTGAAATTCTGTGAGAATTTCGAGTTTGGCCGGGCTCCATCGAAAAAACTTATCTTGATTGACGAAAATTCTCGTCGTGTACCTTTCAAACGATGATCCGTCTTGTTGGCAACAATAGTGAACTGCGAAGTGCTGCCAGTGACTTCGTTTGGTGGATGATTTTTCGCGAAATTGCCGCAAACATATTCGTGGAAATCATTGCAAGGGTCGACGCTCTGATTCATGTTCGCAAGATATTCCCTGGCTGCGTTGAAGAATAGCAATGATCGATATTAGACTCGAATAGCGATGATTTTTCTAAATCGGTATTTTCATGAATTTCCGTCGTTTACCTATGATCTTGCAGCTTTCTTTTTGACAAACTTCATAATCACTTGTTATCGACGGCGCTGCTGAGGTAACGGAAAAATAGAGTGCCGCCACGAGACTCAGAAGAATGCTGAAAGCGTATTCGAAATTAGTACCACGTCGATCAAAGTTAAGTACCATCAAGAAACGAGTTTGCAAAAAGTATTTTTTAAAATTATTATATATATATATATATATTATATATAATAAATAAAAATAAATTATTATTATTATTATTATTATTATTTATTTATATTATTTATAATATAAATTAATAAATTATTATTATTATTATTATTATTTATATATTATAAATAATATATATATATAATTTATATTATATAAAAAATAGTCTACTTGTTTATTAAAATTATATAGTTGTATAAATATGAAAAAATAAGTATGAATCACATACAACCTTTTGCAACTCATTGCTGTCGTAGCACTCGGAGATCCGAAAAAAAATCTCATCTTGTAGATCGAATCGGTGACCCGAAGTCGATTGCACGATAACTTAACATATTCACGAATCTCACGTTTTTATATCACTGGAAAATCGTTGATACGATAGAAAACGTGCAAGCTGTACGTATATAGATAATATTCTGATGAAATCACAGATTGTTTGATCTCAAGTAATAGAATATCGAAAGTATTTGTTTCGTGTTATCATCGTGACGTATTGGCTTCTATAGTTTGTGATAATATTCTGTTTGCGAATATCTTGTTGTTAATCAGCTTGTTTCCCATTGTCATATAAAAATCCATCAACACAGTTCCACAAAAGACCGCTGATATTTTATTGACACAGATGGGCTCGAAAACTGGAATTTCTGCTAGTAAAGACGTCATTTCGAAATTCGGAACAATGAACCGCTTCGCACACTTCAGAAAATTGTTTTTAAAAATTAAAAGTTTGCATGTATTCGACGTTCGTTTGTACAGCTAAATGAAATAAATCTGTTGAATCTGAAGCATTTTTATAGAAAAAATACATTTCTTAAAAATTAAATCAATTGATTGATTTTTATAAGATATCGCTAACCAAATCGCTGCTATTCAAGCATATAAGAACCTGACACAAGGAGCGAGGACAAGATGATGGAAAAATTCAATTTTTTTTTTTCGTTCGTATTTTAATTTATCTCCAATCAAACATCGATTGCATTACATTCGTAACTCGTCATCAGTCATCAGTACCATATACCGCACTTTTTCTCCGGGTTCATAAGAGTGCCTTTTGCGCACTGGAACGTCTTTGCGAAAGCTTCCGTATTCGCAAGCGTGCCTATGATCCTGAATGGTGCGGGGCTGTGCGGATCGTTGAGCGCCAAGTGAAGAACCACATCCGCTCGCGAGCTCTCGCAGAAGGACTTCAAGAAGATAATTGTTCGAATTTAATCATCGCGCTCGCCAACGATGAAGTTAACTCAGCTCTGCTGTACTTACCCCGGCGTAGGACAGGAAGAACATTTGTTCCTTGGTCAAATTTTCGAGACCCGGCAGTTTCGCGTCTTGGAAACCGGATTCTTTCGATCGGGTTTGGAAAGCCTCGAAAACGGCTCTCATGCCCGTGGAATCGGCAATATTTTCGCCCAATGTGCGAGATCCGAAGCCCTGAAATTTTTGATCAACGTTAATCCTACTAGTTCGGGGAATTTTAAAATATCCAGCCGTTTTGTACCGGAAGTTCATTGAATCATATCAAAAATGAAACTAATCACACAAAAAAGCTTCTTCGGGAAGCCAAATATAACGAATGTACATTCATACAAATGGAACTTGGTAGACTGATAAAAAAATGAACGGAAGCCAATTGGCGGAATTTTCATATCGGCGATTCATAAATATTTTTTCGACCAAGTTGGACGCTTACCCCGATTGTGACGTTGTTCACGGTCATTCGGAAGCCATTGAATTGTTCGACGAAACAGTGTGTCCTGTTGGTGTATGCCTCTCGAGTGCTGTTCGACCACCACTGTCTCACATTGCCGTCCTTGTCGAATTGACTTCCTGCAACGCGCAAATTTGAATAATTTTTTCCCCTATTCTAAAACAACGAAGACAATGAATTTGAACGAAAATGATAAAATTTCGTTTACCAGAATTGTCGAATCCGTGAGAAATCTCGTGGGCGATGACGCTACCGATGCCACCGTAATTGAGAGAGCTGGAATCACATCGTTCAATGATGCATTATTTGCGTAAGTAATTCTTGTTGTATACAAAAAAAAATTTTAAGAATAAATAAAATAAAATCGGCCGACGAGAATGACGAGAAAAATTCAATGCTTAATCGGCATCCTAGGGCTCTTGTATGAAGTAAGATTATCTCGACGACATCTATTATGAATTAGAATTGTTTGTTTTTGTTGTCATTTGTTGGAAAATTTAATTACAATAATTTCTCTACAATATATGTTTTTTAATAAAACAAGAAAATTATTCACAGGTGTGAATATTTGTTGCATACCACTTGGTTCATATTGATTCAACTATTGCTTCCAAGAAAAAGTTGAAACATTTCTTAAGTTGTACTTTTAATTACCAAGTGATTCGAAAAAAATAACAACGATTGATACTAACTCTGGATTGTCAGCCTCGAAGAATGGCATCTGAAGAATTCCAGCGGGGAAAGCTTAAAATTTGTAAAAAAAATCATTATTAATCAGTCATTTCAGTAATCTCTTCGAAGGTTTCTTACGCTTCGAGTTTAGGTAGAAGTATCATTAATCAGCACTTTACCATTTGGAATTTTTGTTATAATAGATTTCAAATTATTTTTTCTAAACTGCACGTTGATTACTCGCAAGTACTCGGATAAGTTCACCGAATAATCTATTCGATATATTTTTTTTATCCGATAATTCTATACCGGTGAACTTTGTGTGAGGAACTGGTTTTCCTCTAAAGTGAATTTCGAATTCCAATTGCAAAATGTTGTTTCTTCAAAAATATAATCGTAACGATATGGGTGACGACTGCGATGAGACTTACTGATAGAATTGGCAGAAGGCGCGTAGAAAGCGTTGATATCGACGGGACTGGCGATCCAACTGTAAATCGAATTTTTCATCAATACAAACATTTTCGACCATCGAGAAATGTGTTTCGGAACGAAAAGTGAATTGTACGATATTCTTACGTTGATTTGTCTACCGGCACTCTCAGAGATTCCAATTGAATGCGGAGAGCGAACTGTCTGACTAGCAACATGTTCGAAAGATAGAACGATCCGACGGAGAGCTATTAAAAAAGCAACATGAAATAAGCAAAATATAAGAAAAATATTGAAATAATATTAAAAAATTACATTTCTTTTAATTTTCTTTCGAAATGAACAAATAATTTTATCATAGTGATTAAAAAAAAAACTTTTCGTTTAAGGGCTCGGCTTTGCGGTCCTACCGCGTTAATTGATATCGAAAATAATACAAATTTAGCTTACAGCTTTGTAACGCCTGTCCATCAAAGACGGGTCTTTATACCAATCCGGATATCCGATAAATTCGGCCATGTTAGCGATTTTCTCCAGCGCGGCTTCCTTCGCTTCGTCGTCCAACCAACTCGCCGCTGTTATTTGCTTCTTCATTTCTATTTCGATTTGATGAATCATTCCGAGAGCCTTGATAAATCAAATAGACATAATGTTTTTTAAAGTTTCATTTGTTCCGATGTTTAATCAAAATTTTCAATAATATCTTTTATTTGTTTCTTATTGTTTACCGTCTCTTTGGCGCTTTCGGAGAAGTATTTCTGAACGTAAGCGTACGATATCGGATGTTTCAGTTCGTTTGAGTCGAGACACATCTTCCATCTGTAAATATTGTTTTTTATAACAAAGCTTTGATTACGTAGCGGGACGAAAATTGCGATGTCATTTGTATAATTGTATTTCATTACATTTTTGAAATATTTGATGTTTTTTTTTTTATTCGGCGGAAGTTCGTAAAACGAATAATTGGAATTATTTGAATCAACTTACCTCGGTGGGGATGGTGGTGCGGGTGTACCGGGTGGAAGACCGCTCATCGCGTATCTTTTAACGATCTGAAGCATCTCTCGATTCGTGTAACGAAGGCTCTGTTTCACGAAGACCCAGTGAAGAGTGTTCACTGCGCGAATGGGAGAAGAACGCAATATTAAGAAAAAAATGATCTATCGTAGGAAGCATCGAGTTCCTTATTTAAAATCTTACCGATGTCTCGTTCCGGGGTAGCATCGAGAAGACCGGCCAATTTTTCGAAATAAAATTCGGCAGCGACGACTATTCTTTCGGAACTATCGATAGAAACGTTCTTTATACCCGCGAAGAGTTCTCTGACGCGTTGAAGCCAATTGATCTGAAACGCGAAAATTCATCATGAACAATTTCACTGCGGGAATGGAAATTCAAGGTCAATCCCTCGGATCGTTGAAAAGTCATTTCAATCTCACCTGCGCTCTGGGCGTTTTTGGTTTAGTCGAATCGTAGAAAGCTTGCAGCTCGGCAATCGTCATGGATTTTTGGGCGTTACTGAAATCCGGGGTGTCCATTGGGTCGGGAACAGCCACATCCGCTGGGGGTATCAAAATCTGGAAGAAAAACGCAGATTTTCGAATATTTTCCGAGTATTCCGCGTGTGGACCGAATATTTTTTGTTCTTCAATTTTCATGAGGACTTTTTTCAATGTCTCCATTTTACTCGTTAATAATACATAACTGCTTAATCAACAATTCGTTATTCAGCCGGTTTTATGTGTTCAATCTCGATCAGATTGAAATTGTAACTACCCGACAAAATAAATGTCACTCTGAAAACGTTGGTTTTCACAATCGGTTGTTTGTTCGGACAAATTGCGAAAAAAGGCACTCACTGCTTTCAAAGTGGTTTCGAACAGGACGACTCCTCTTGCGTCCTTTTCGAGTTGATCCTCCCTGATTACCGATCCACTGTCTCTTGCCATTGCCCTCACGACTTCCTTGATAAAATCTTTGTATTTGACGATAATAGGATCATCGAAGAACTTCTCCAGTGCGTTCTTCTGAATCGGAATAGGCGAAATATGGCCCGGTGGAAGCGGTGGTGTAAGCTACGATCGAAGCAAAAAAAAAACCGGGTCATTCGCACCCTCACGATCGCTTTGTCATTATGAAAAAATTATTAATAAAATATTCGTTCGTGACTTACCGCGAGAATATTTTTGTCGGATTCCTTGAAATTCTGCACGACGAGCAAATTGAAGATCGGAGAAGTGCCGGTCAAACTGTGATAATATTGATCGACCGATTGCCAATTTTTCAAGAAATTCGGCGCGTCGACCGAAAGGGATGCAAGCATTGGCCATCCGCCGTTCGTTTGAAGAAAATTGAGAATCGGCTGCGTTCTCATGTTTTCAATCGTTCCTGTTCCAAGCCAGAAATCGGATTATACGATTATTACAGTTCTAGCGATAAATGCCCGAGGAAAATCACATTTTGATCAGATATCATTCCCGATTTCGAAATTATTTTCAAATAATAATAATAATGATTTTTTCCTTTCTATTTCACGATCATGGAAATTCGATCGATAAAAAATATTGCTTAAAATTATAAAAATTCGAACCGTAGGTTTGAAAAATCTGTGTTTTTTTTCTGAAAAGTTTTATTCGAAGGATCGAATTCTGCCGCTCTTTCGCGTTCTACTCACGCTCATCCATGCAGGCTCTGTACAGTTGTTTGGCCTTTCTCACCGCGTCGCGTTCGTCGGGGATCCATCCGGTTTCCAAAATTTCTATGTAGCACAAGAATGAGCAAAAAAAAAAATTGTTACGTTTTTCGAGAAGCAATTGCTTGCACAATAAACACGGATAATTGCTTGTCAATCGTTTTCATTGACAAACATTCGTATCGAACCTTTCACACGATGATTCGTCTTGTTGGCAATGAGAGTGAAGTGTGAAGTCCTGCCAGAAACATCGTCTCGTGGATAATTCTTCGCGAAATTGCCACAAGCATATTTGTAGAAATCGGAGCAAGGATCGGCATTGGCGTCCATGCTCGTAAGATATTGGTGAGCTATGGAAAAATATCAATTATCGATATTAAATTGAATTCCCGATGATTGTTCTTTTTTTCGATCGATATCTTCGTAATTCTTCTCGTCTACCTATGTCTTTGCAACTTTGGGTTTGGCAAACTGCATGGTCACTTTTCGACGGAGCGGCGACGGTACCGGACACGTACAGAATCGCCACGAGACTCAGAAGAGCGCTGCAAACGTACCGCAATTAATAATCCTTCGATTGCAATTATGATAAAATTTAAAAAAAACACCAAAAACATTCATGCCTCCTTCGATTATTTTTTGTAAAAATATTTCGTAAAAATATAAAAATAATGTATTGTCTATCACGTACAGCTTCGAGGAACTCATTGCTTTTTCAAATCCCCGAATTCCGGAAGCGAGAGTCATTTCGACGACCGAATCGATCACCTGGCGCGGATCCCACGAAAAGCCGAGATCTTAATGAATCGCACGTTTTTATAACGATGGATGTTTATTGATACAACCGGAAGTAAGCAGCTGTACGTATTTACTTGAACTCCCAATGAAATTCGAAGATTGGTTAATTTTCATTAGTAGAACATCTTCGTGGTATTTGGCCCGAGTAATCATCGTTATGCCATCGTATGGCTATGGCTTATCGTTCTTTTCATGAAATGCGCCGAAAGATTTACTTTTATTTCGAAGATGACAAGTGGTAATCTCGATTTTCCATTACGAAACTCATCGTTTGCTCATGAATTTCCATTTACGCAGGTGGATCCGAAGAGTCGTGCTTTCGCTTGTTAAAAACGAGCTTGTCGTAGAATGAACTTATCGGGCTTCGAAGGGCTTTGCGCATTGCACACACAATAAATAATATTGTTATTTTGCACTACAGCCGTGAAGATTTTTCAAAAGAAATATTTACCTATAAGTAAAACAGGCGAGAAATTATCGCGATTCGCAAAAACGAAAGTGTGTATGTTGTCTGTTTTTTTCTTATTACGTTTCGAAGACGTCAAGTTGAGTCAAACCAACTGTTGATAATTATTGAAATTTTTTTTCCTCATTCTCGCCGCCACTGTAAAGTGTTATGCAAATAGTTTCAAACTTTGGCGCGGCGCAAATGCCGCATACAAAGAAAAAACTGCAATTTTTAAGGTTTACTTTTCGATAAATAATTTTTTTTTCCGCAGTCTAATCTTCCCTTCGCGCGTGCAAACTCATCTAAACACACCGGCTAATTAAATATACTATGATAGCACAAGTATTTAATTTTAACCTATTGATGAATAGAATGATTAGAATTCCAGATCTGAGAGCAATGTCTTATTCACGAAATTCAGCGACGCGCAAAGGCCCACATGCGAATTATTTACGCGCGGCTGATAATCGGCAGCGCAAAGACTAATGAGAAACACATGCGATCTTGCTTTGTTACGAAATCCAACGATTTATAGCTTCGATAACATAAGGATCGTTTGTTCTCGAAAACAAACGAAATTCCAAGAATCATTGTTCTGCGCCTTCTGCTTTGTCGTGTATTACAAAGCAAGCGATCCACATTTCACCCCGCGCTATCTTTACAGACAAATTAATTTCGAGTCTTCCATCGTTCAATTATCTTCTCTTTCTCATCCATCTATCACAGACTACCCAGCTCTGCTCCGATAAAATATGAACCTCTCGATGGATTTGCACCAGATTCGATTCTACACCTTCTTCGATAAGAACCCATGCTTGGTCGAAACTACAGCCCAATATTTCAGTAAATGTAAGAGCTGAAACGCGACGTTTTGAACAAAATTCAGAACCACCCAAGATCCAATCCAAACCCAAAAATAAAGACATTTTTCCAACAAAATTTTTTGAGGAACGATAAATGTTCATACAATGTACACGAATTTTTCAGAAAAATATTTTCGATTATTTTCATGCGAAATAGAGTTATTTTTTTTGTACGGCCATCCAGAAGATATATTCAAATGCGAAACGACTGAAGTGATTACATTACGCTGATTGCGAGGAACATCGAAACGTATGAATTATGCAACGCCCGTACCGAAAGCGGGCGCGACAGACGAATTTCGTAATGTCCGCAACATCGTCGACCAATCACTCATCCTCGCGATCCAGATTCGGCAAACTTTCGATTTGTCAATTAAAAAAAAAAAGCTCGCTCCTCCGAGCGGCCGAGAAGATGTCATCACCGATTACACCACGCGACGTACATCAAATACACTCAGGTGTTCGAATAATTACTAGCGTCTTCTATCCAGTGCATTTAAGCGATCGAGTAGTTTACAGTTTTTCGTAGTACGACGAAATTTACAAAGTTTTTCATCGTCGTGCCACGAGCACGATCGAATTCGCGTCGTAATGGCAAAGTTAAGAATGGAGAGGTTCGATATTGAATTTTCAAATGGCATTTTGGTTGATTCGACTTTTCAAATTTGGTTTAGTTGATTTTTTTAAATACCTAATTGAAATGAATTGATTGCATGTATCAGGATTTTCGTGTTGTTCGCGGTGTTGATCGTCGAAACAACGACAGCTTCGCCAGTGGGAAACGTTAAGCGTGCGGTGGGGCCTTTGGTAACCGGATGGAACAGCCGACAAATTTGCCTCACGGATTCTTGCATATCGACCGGTGAGTGACAAATTAAATAATTGCTCAATACACGAAATTACGTTATTTAATCGCTTGATTTTTCGCCAAGTCTGAAGTATTGTTAATTACCGATCATTGATCGTCCGTGCTGCCTCGCGCCCTGAACGCGCTCACATTATCCGGCCGGAAACCTGCAAAATATTACCGTCGCCTCATTAGCCACTCATTTTCCGATTAATGACACTCGCCCCTCCGCGCTATAACCCAAAGTATCAATGAAAAATAAAATTAAAAAAACATCTGCGACGAAACGCTGCCGCTGGTTGTATCGTTGCAAGATTCGAAATACCGAATAGTCACGGTAAATTAAGGGCGTATGAGCTTTCCATCGCTTGCCACGAGTCTCTGGCTAAGAATGTCTTCAAGTTAAATCATGGAAGAACCGAGGACGTAGGGGAGAGCGGGGCAGAACGGCACTCCGGGGCAAAATGGAACAGCGAAAAAATCGACTTCGATGGGACTTTCCCTCGTCCCATTCTACCCCAATTTTATCATACAGGGGACTCTATTTTACCCTTGCAGACCATTTTGCCTGCCTCTCCCCTACGCCCTTCATCTTCGGACGAATAGACGACTTTCAGAAATATACATAACATAATTTGACGGCCTTTTTTTTCGTCCGACCCATAGCTATCTTGCTGCGTTCGAGCGTCGACGAAAATGTGAACCCTTGTGAGAATTTTTACAAATTCGCATGCGGCAATTGGCACGTCGAGAATCCGCTGCCGTCGTCGAGGTACCAATGGACGCACTTCGCGATACTGCACAAACAAATTCAGGATAAGGTCAAAGTTAAGTTGTTATCCAAGTTAATATCCAATAGTAAGCGAACAATACGAGCGCTCGAGGTCGAGAAATCAGAATTCATTCGAGATGAGAGCGTTTCATCGATTAGAATTTGTCCAATGTAGGTATTCTTCATAGTCCGATCGCACCGAAGGATATCGAGGCTGTGAGAAAGGCGAAATTGAGTTACCGCACGTGCATGGACGAAGGTCAGTTTTTTTTGATTGTACCAAATAGATGTACGTGATTTCTCGTCATCTGTACGAACTTCTTGGTCTTTGAAAATTCTTGAACAGAAAAAATCGATGAGATGGGTTTGGAGGGAATCGAGAACATACTGCGTAATAATGGTGGCTGGCCATTGGCGATGCGGGTAAATACGTGGGCACCGCGGGGAATAACTTGGCAAGAAGTTCATCGTAATTACATGA
This sequence comes from Ischnus inquisitorius, assembly GCA_963924025.1. Lineage (NCBI taxonomy): Eukaryota > Metazoa > Arthropoda > Insecta > Hymenoptera > Ichneumonidae > Ischnus > Ischnus inquisitorius. Next base: position 4,822,766 of record OZ001251.1, on the reverse strand, counting down.
ATCTCGCCGACGTAGGCGCTCTCTTCACCATCGGAGTTTTTCCGGATTTGACGGAAACTAGTCGACAGATGATATCGGTATGAAAAAACAATATTTTATCTCGATCGAGATAATGTTATTTGTAAACCTGTACTTACCACGGTCACAACGAGTTGCTCTACTGGCGACGATCATCTGACCCGCCGACTCGTACTACTGCCAATCGGGTTTCCCGATTTTCATTGATTGAAAAAAAAAACCGAATTTCATAAGAATTTCAACAATATTTGTTTCTCACCAGATTCATTTTTTCAAATATTCTAGCACTTTTTTATTCTTATCTTTTTGTCTATTTAATATTAAAAATTAGCGAATGTACAAAAAAAACATTATTGGTGTAAAATTGTAATTATTATTGTTTGTAAAAATCCATTTCAGGTGAGAAAGCCTCTGAACTTTCGGTTGCAAAGATTCAAGCTTGCCGCGCTGAATGGCAATTTTCAACTTATGCATGTCTATACGAGGTACATATGGACTATCGTTAATTCGATGAAGGACTATATGAGGGCCGGCGGCTTATCGAAGCCTCTGTACAGTTCGATTCAGGAAATGATCGATTTCGAGATTCGCCTTGCAAATGTAAATAATTATCTTACTATGACTGGTAATCTATTTTGCATATAAAATTGAAACGTCATACACAACGAGCGTCAATTTAAAAAAATTGTTTTTTAGATAACATTGGAAGTTTCGGACGAAGATCGCAACACGAAAACAAACGTTGTAACGATCGACGAGTTCCAAGCATTTTACGATAGCGCCAATCCATTAACATCCGCTGCACAGGTACATTTCTACTGCGCAACTGCGCGGCTCAATCGTCAAAATTAACCATAAATTTCAAGCCTGAACCTGCGAATTGCTCTGGACTAAGCATTTGTAAAATTTCTTCAGATCAACTGGCTCGAGACAATCCGAAACAGGTTCCGCGATAGTCCGGAGGTCAGGATAAACGGTCGGGAAGTTATTTACATGCCGAACAAGAGCTTCATTCGCGGACTCGTCGATTTGTTGAATTCCACCCCCGAAGAAACTATCGGTAGGCGAAGTTCGCAAATATCGGCTTTTTACGCGAACTTATTTTCGAAAATTTTAATACTTTTTATAATGTTCATTATTAGTTAATTACATTCACTGGAAGTTGACCGACAGACTTTTGCCGCACACGACGCGCGAAATGAGAAGCAATATTTATCGCTTCTTGAAGGTAACTACCGGACTCAATTACGAGCGGCCTCGGTAAGTCTTCGAGGTTTGAAGAAAATTAATATGCAATTTTTTTTATCTCCAACCGTGTGTTTGTATTGCATTGTATCCTGGTAGCGAGGAATTGTGCGTTGGGCAAACGGGACTCGATCATGCGATAGGATTTGCCTACGTGACCGAAGAGTTTTCGGAGATAGCCAAAACAAGGGTCAGTTAATGGAAGAAATTAATTATAGCGAAGATGAACTAATAATGTTAATGTATATATTTTCTTTGTGCGTCTTCAGGCTGAGGATTTGATGAAACAAATTCAAAAAGCAATGACCGAACAGATCGAGACTTCCTCGTGGTTGGATCCACTTACGAAGAGGCTGGCGCGAGAGAAACTCGATTACATCTCCGATCTGATCGGTTATCCGGATTGGTACACGGAGTTCGGGGTCAACAATTACTATAAAGATGTAAATATATTCAGATTGCGCATCACTAAACGTTCCTCAGTGTTATCGAGGATAAATTCATGTTTTAAAAAATCGAAAACGTGTAAATTTTTTCTTTTTTCTTCAATTAATTCAGCTCGCGGTTGGAACTAACCATTTATCTAACGTTCTGAATCGTGTGCAATTCACGATGCGCGCGAATCACCGAGAGCTGAGAGCTCCGATTGATAGAAAAAAGTGAGTAAATGATGTTTGAGGTAAAATCGTGCCAGTCACATTGGCACGTAAATAGGGGAGAGCGGGGCAAAACGGCATACCGGGGCAAAATGGTATTCGCGGACAATGGGACCAGGGCAAAATGGGACAGCAAAAAAATCTACTTCGATGGGACTTTCTCTTGTCCCATTTTGCCGTAATTCTATCATACGGGGGACTTTGTTTGACCATTTCGTACCATTTTGCCCCGGTATGCCATTTTGCCCCGCTCTCCCCTAGCTACTTATACATGGTGATTTTTCGACGTTTGAAAATATTCGCAACACATTCACACGAAAACTTCGAAAAAAAGAATGTTTGCCCGAACAAATCATTCTTGAGAAGTCAAAACGAAAAAAAAAAAATTTATGCGATCGCGTTGTAATAAGTGAGATTGCCATTGCAGATGGCCGATGATTCCAACGGAAATTAATGCTTACTACTACATACCGTTAAATGCCGCGGGTAAGTAAAAATGAACGAAAAAATCGATTACAGTATTCCATAATGAAATTACCTGAAAAAATGTTTATTTTACGTTTCTCGCAGTAATACCAGCTTCTATACTGCGTCTCCCATTCTTCGATGCAAACAGACCGGAGTGAGTAAATGCAAATGAGCGTATCACTATATCGATTCAATAAAAAATTAATAATTATTATTATCTAATATTCGAATGATTTTTAGGGTCGTCAATTATGGATCTATAGGAGCAATAATCGGTCACGAAATATCCCACGGATTTGACGATAATGGTTTGTATCTTTTTTATATAAAATTATAAAATATATGATTTATTGTTGAGTTGGTTTTAACTTTTTAATAATTTATTACGGCGCAATATTGTGCCGAAAAATGCACAACGGCATTGGCTACAATGAAATTAATTATTCGCAGGCCGCCAATATGACAAATACGGAAACCGTCAGCAATGGGCAGATACGGTGATCAAGCAGTATGAGGCCAAGACGGAATGTTTCGTTGAGCAATTCGACAAGTACAAGATTTACGAGAGCGCCAATGAAACTATATACGTAAGAACGAACGATGGATTTACGGAAATCGATTCGCACGAGTTTTTTAAAGAGCAATTGTAAATTTACGCGAAATTTTGCAAACTTCATTCGAAAATCGATCCAAGCAATGGTCTTTCAATGCCATTTGAACACATTTGTTTTTTTTTATTTGAATCGTTTTATGGATTTCGAGAATTATAAATTAGCGAAATCTACTTAGCTCTTGTTTTATTTTTGTTTTTTCTTCAGGCCAACGGGAGACAATCGTTAAGCGAAAACATCGCGGATACCATAGGATTTCAACTGGCCTACGCGGCGTACAAGGAGTCGGAGAAGACGATGGGCAGACAAGATTTCACCCTACCAAGACACGAGCAATACACGCACGATCAGCTGTTCTTCTTGTCACTGGCAAACGTAACTTCGCATTTCAAATACAATTCTTCAAGAATAATTACCTCATTCGTCTCGACTACTCGATCGTGATGCATCCATGTTTTCATATTCGCAGACGTGGTGCGCCGCTGATACCGATACGCACCTGAAAGATTTTGCGCCAAAGGACAGCCACAGTATCACATCGTTGAGAGTGATCGGCGCCCTGTCGAACATGGAAAGCTTCAGCAAAGCCTTCAACTGTCCCGTCGGATCTCCAATGAATCCTGCCCGGAAGTGCAGCATTTGGAAATAAATTTTCATGCTCGCGTACATTGTTTTTCGTTTTGTTTCAACGAATTTTTTCCATTTGTATAGACAACATTATACAATATATTTCTCAGATAAAGCAACTTCGAGCGGCTTTCAGAATCTCTAATTTTTTTTGCCTAACTATATTTTTCCCCGTGGAACGGAAGCATAGTACGTCGAGTTCTCGGTAGATGGCGCAGCAATGGCTTTCTAAAAAAGGTCTGACGAGGTCTCGTACCGGTCGGATGATCGAGCCGGAGCGCGTCTAGACCGGTCACCCATCCAAGTACTGACCGCGAACAATTTTGCTTGACTTGGGTGACCACCGAAAGCGCGTACCAACCGCGCATCGAGCGTTATCGGTCGGCACTCAATTGCCAGACTAAATCGCCCTCTAGTGAGGGCGCAAGCAAATTGAGATTACAGAAAAAGCATGTTCTAATTGTAAACATTGCACTGCGGTTCTTCGCGTAGAATTGAAAAACCATCAAACGAATAAAGGACAGTAATAAACATTGTTTGAGCACCGAAGTACGAGAAATAAATAAATAAAAATTCAACGGGAGCAATAAAATCGGAAGAAATTCGATGTCCGACCAGACGAGATTTCTTCGACGGTAAATCACGAGCCGGTATGTTGCTGCGGACCGTGCGGTTCTTTGACCGGGCAAAAAATCATCGAAGGTCCTTAACAAAATGTCTCGGAGGCGAGGCGACCCGACGAGTGCCGTTGATAGCGACGAGTTCTTACTCAAGTCACGCGCCCTCGGAGAACAGACAAAAAAAGTCCGTTCTCTACAGAGATTTGAGCGCTAAAATTCTCGCGTGCGGCCCCATCACCGTGGCGGATTACATGAGGGAAGTTTTGACACATCCCACCGCAGGTTACTACATGAACAGAGATGTATTCGGAAAGGAAGGAGATTTCATAACGTCGCCGGAGATCACTCAGCTCTTCGGAGAGGTAAGCCGCGCCGTGACGTTGACAAATAAAACTTTCCGGAAGATTTATTTTGTCATCGATTCGAGGCGTCAGAATCATTTTCTTTTTTTTTGCCTCGTAACTTGCCTTCCAATATTTTTATACCCGAACAATTTTTTTTTGCAACATTCAATCTTTCTGTAAACAAATAGTCTGGCGACGTTCGCAAGAAAATATTTTGAAAAATTTATCGTCATTGACGGAAAGTTACTTTTTCATGCCGTTGTCTTTTCCGACATTGTTTTTTCAGATGATTGGAATTTGGGTCGTAAACGAGCTTTCCAAGATCAGCGGAGCTCCGTTCCAGCTCGTGGAGTTGGGTCCCGGAAGAGGAACGCTGTGCAAAGACATTTTGCGGGTAAATTCATTAACAATGACGATAAACAGCCTTTGAGTTCGATGAAATCGAATCGTCAATACTTCCAGGTTTTCAAGCAGTTGAAGATAATCAACAGGGTCTCCCTGCACCTCGTGGAAATAAGTCCCACGCTTTCTTTCATACAAGCGAGAAATCTGTGCAAATCGTCCAAAGAGACGGCACGGCTGGTGGATGCGAATGAGAATTCCATAACTCATTATAGAGAAGGAATCACAGAGGACGGTGCGCAGGTTTTTTGGTATCACTCTATCCAGGACGTTCCTAAGAAATTCAGCGTGTTCGTCGCTCACGAATTTTTCGACGCTCTTCCAATACACAAATTTCAGGTGATTCGAATAACGCAAAAAAAAAAAAAGATGTTATTCTCTAAAATTACGATGGAATCCAATTTTCCGAAGATTGATTATCGCTTTTGTTTCAATGGCAAACGAATTTCGCATTTTAGGCCTTCGAAATAATCACGATCGTGTTGTCGATTGATTAAACAGATTTTTTTTTATCGCAGAAAACTAACGGGATTTGGAACGAAGTTCTCGTCGACATAGACCCGAGCTCGAAGGACGAGGAAAGATTTCGTTACGTCGTGACGAGAGCACCAACGGCAGCCAGTAAAACATTCGTCGCTGTGAGAGACACAACGAATTGTTGATTATTTTTTTTCTGAATCAATTTTGCGATTGAACTTGTGTGAAAAAAACTGTCGTCTTTGCAGCCCGACGAGACTCGAGACCACGTGGAGCTGAGTCCCCGGACAATGGTCACAATCGAGTACTTGTCGTCGTTTCTCGCGGAGAACGGCGGTTTCGCGCTGATAGCCGATTACGGACACAACGGCGACAAGACGGACACGTTTCGGGCGTTCCGACGTCACGAGCAACACGACCCCCTCGTGGATCCCGGAACGGCCGATCTGACGGCCGACGTTGACTTTTCCCTCGTCAAAAGGATCGCCGAGACTCAGAACAAGCTCGTTACCTTCGGGCCCGTTGATCAGCGATGTTTCTTGAAGCAGCTTGGAATTGACGTGAGATTGGAGATGCTGCTGAAAAAAGCTACGGCGGAACAACGGAGCGCGATCGAATCGGGATATCACATGATAATGGACGAGGACAAAATGGGAAGTTGCTTCAAAGTAATGTCGCTCTTTCCGAGCGTGCTCAAGGAACACTTGACTAAGTGGCCCGTTGTGGGATTCGAGAACGAAACCGTCGAAGAAAGCCCCCAATAATCGACCTGTTAATTCTGTACAGTAAATGCTTGTAAATAATACGTTTCATTCGTTAACGTTGATGCGATGTTGGTACATTTTTTTCTACTCATTCGTAGGCTCGTGAGGTAAAATAATGCGCACACCCAGACATTTTTTCGGAATATGATTTTTTGACGTTTTCGCGAAAAAAACAAAGCCTTTTGAGGAATATCGATATATCTATCGATGCTTCGTATTAAAAAAAAGTTGATCATGAATTTGAATAATCTTTAGATTTCCCGCGTAAATAATTTATCGAATGCCGGACGAGAGGGGAAAAACTTTGTCCACGAGAGGGCAGCACCGTGACATTGTAACTGCGTTGTTCAGTCGCGTTGGAATCCGCGCGCGGCGCGTCACGCCAACGACCAATTATTCGGTGTATGACTCTCTTACGGTCTTTCACGGGCTAGTCGCTAAATAAAACTTCAAAATGGCGTAAACTACACGGTGTAAACACCCAGTTTTGTTTGCAACACGATCGGTGTGAATAGTGCAAGACTGTTTTATTATCGTTACAAGCGGTCGCGAGGTTACGATTTCATTATCCGTGTCCGACAGGCGTGAGGGAACAAATTCAATCTGAATGTTTACTATCGAAATGTCGATCGCCCATTCCATGCCAGGTAAACGTTCGTGTTTCTTGTGCCAATTTTTTGACGTTGACGTTGCGAAGATTTTTTTTTTTCTTCTCGCTTTCATTCGAGTTCGACAAACTCTGGCGCGCAGGTTTTTTTGTCACTCGGCCCGTAAACTTCGCGCGGGCCGAGATATTATCGTTAAACGAGCAGAACGAAAGATTTTACTTTTATTCAACATATTTTCTGTGTACGTCCGATTGAGCTTGGCTCGTAAATGCAAAGCGAAACTCGATTGGATTAGAAGTTCTGTAAAAAAACGTCAACGCCAAAGCGATGGATTGAATTATTCGAAGAGCAATGTCGATGCGACGATAATTTTTTGCAAAACTGCGATGGAACGATACTCATTTAACGGCGCTATGTGTTGCAGGGTCGGACCCAACCAAAATGGCACAAAAACGCAGCGCGGGCAGCATTGGGTAAGTTTTGTTCGTTCCATAGATAGGTATAAAAAAGCAAGCAACGTAGCTTGAAAATCGTAGACAACCAAAAAATGGCAAAGTATAGGTTTGTACGTTACCTATAAAGTCATTACGATTACGTGAAATTTGCATGTACGGAATAGTATGAATCGCAAAACTACTAGTACTACAACTGTTCCGTAGTTATTTTTACTCTATCGACAATGTGACGAAAACCACGAATGAAAGTGATGCAAATTGGATTCGTACATTGCTTCCTTATTTTGCTCCCAACGTCGCTAACGAAGCATCTCCGTGACGATCAGAGAACGTTACTCAAGGTAGTCCGAGCGGTAGAGTCCGAGGGAATGTGAGATTCAGAGAGAATTTTGTTTCCCAATGGAATAAAATTTTCTTAAAAATCAAACATACGGAAGGTGTTCCAAAGAATGATTTTGCGCAATAATAATTTCGAAAAGTTATTAACAAACTGATGAAAAAAAAAAGTTATTTAACAAATTAACTGTCAAGCTCACTTTTTTAAAATAGGAAATGATTTTTTATTGTTTACAGAATGTTTCTAGAAAATTAACATGTATAGTTCGTGTAGAAAATGAATAGTATAATCCTTCGAAAACGCGAACCCATAATTTTCGAAATATCGATCTCAAATCTTAACCATGAGCGCACTGTCGTTGAATATGCTTTGGAATTGAATTTGTTGCGGATCCGTCAAAGCGTTCATAAGTTATAGCATTTTGAATTTTTTGAAAAATTACGATTTTTTTTTGCTATAACTCGCTTAATTTTCAAGACATTATATTTCAATTCGAAACGCGAGTATATTGTTATTAATTATCGATTAGATTTGAATTTAAATTAAATCCATCGATTTTTTTCGAAAAACGGTTTTTTGGCGGACTCGCGTTATTTCTAATATTTCGAGCTCGAATTTGAATCACAAATAGTTCCTGTTAAATATGATCTCGAATTCAATTCGACGTTGATCCGTCGATATGTAAAAAATGTATCTTATTTTGTAAATCATCGTTTGCCGAAGCTAAAATTGATGAAGCAAGTTTCTCACGAACCAGCTTCGTAAACGACATTAGAAACAAAAAGATGAAGCGCTGTGTAAATACAATTTGCACAATTTTTTATTCACTTTTCGCAAAGAATTGGTAGTCTTCCTGTGTACCTGGCCGAACCAGCGAAGGTTGGAAGGGGTCGGAGAGACGAGTGGGGGGAGGAGAGAGAGGGGGGGGGGGGGAGAGACCGTTCCTCAAATCGTTCGAGCATTGTCTCCGATGAACCTGTCCCGTTGGGAAAATTCCCGAGGTGTCGCACGCAGACGAGTCGTAAAAGCCCACAGTGAATTGTACACTCTTGCATCTCAGGTATTCGACTTTTGAAGCGGCACCGAGTGGGAGAGGGGAGAGAACACAGCGTCGACGAGCTACGAATTCCTCGAGATATGTTCTCTCTCGTGTCGCCCCCCGTAGCATTGAAGTCTCCGAGAGTCGCCCTCGAGACTCCGCTGCCGCACGTGTTCCTCTTCTTCGTCGTTCGAACAATTTCTTACCCCTTCCCTTTCGCTCTGTCGTTCATTCATTGTACGAAAAAAAAAAAATGTTCAATTGAATTGTAGATGATTTTTCCATCGATAGTTTTTTTGATGAAAAAACAAGATAAATAAAAAAAAAAGTATATGCACCGATCGTTGAAACATGAAATGAAGAAATGTGTTCGTTCGGTTCATTCACCGCTGTGGTGGGAGAAGAGAGATAGGCTCCGGCATTATATGCGGTTGTATAGTGGAATCAGTCAGTGGCGAGTCGTGGGTGGTGACGAGTCGCAACGATACACGAGCGGCGCTCGTCTCTCGCGCGGGTGAATCGCGAAATCGACGAGTACACGGTGCTTTTTTGAATTCACTTTCTTTTCTCCCTCGTCGCTCCAAAGAGATGAAAAAATATGTCGAATACCCGAGTATGAGAATAACGTTGCAACGGATTTTGGTTGTTCGAGGGCCTTTCTCGATTCGTCGCGATACGGCGTGTCGCGTGACGAGGTAAAAGCGTGGAAGACGATACGTCGTGTTGCGCGGGTGACTCTCACGAGTCTGCACGAGCCGAAGCGGCATTCGCTTGCCGATCGCAACGGGGTCCGGAGCGCGCTCGAGTTTTCGCGGTCAAAAAACGAAACGAGAAAAAAATACGATTTTGAAAGATTCAAAAAATTTTCACGTATACGAAAAAAGCGCGGATAAATTGAAAAAAATGAAATCCGTTCGAGAGACCGAGGAATTTTTCATTCGAAGAAGAAAAATGAAGATAAGTCGCGCGGCCGACGTGAGGACTGCTTTGAGATGAGAAAAGACTTCTTCGATATAAAATAAACATTTGTTAAATTTTTCCTCTCCGAGATTCGTGCGGAGCTAAATTGAAAAAAAGCTCCACAATCCCGTAGATTTGTCGCGGCGGCGCGAAGAAAAAGGTGTCGCATTTTACTTGGCAGTGTTCGCCTCCGCGATCGGATACACATGTATATATAAAACGATTGGACGGCGTGAAAGTGTCCCCCGTGCCTATCGGGGGCGATACGAAACTTTCCAAAAGTCAACCGAAATAGCAGCCGTAATATTTTGTATCGATTCGAGAAAGGCATTCCGAGTGTGTGTTGTGCGCGATGTTCTCCAGCGCGATCGTCGCGAGACGACAAAAATCTCGCTCGTGAGCTCGCTATGGACAATTATTTTTTTCCAAGTTACGGTGCACATAATTTTGGATGAAAAAAAAATAGTGAAAAATCGTGAAAACGGCGAAGCGATGATCGCAGGTTCAAGGTCGAAATCGTATCTTATATGAGAGAAAACTGCGCGATTTTCTTGTTTCACGAGCGAACGAAGCGGCGCCGAAAGGATATATAAAAAAAACTTGAAGAAATTAAGCGTAATAATAAAAACGTGATAAAAAAAAAATTTGATTAGGAGAGAAAGAAGGGAGTGTGAGTGATATACGAAGAAAATTCGAGTAGAAGGATTCTCCGGTCAAGATAGAGTATCCTGGGGGGAACGGTATGTACGGGGGCGGCACGGGGAGCACGGGCTACGGGGTTGGCCTGGGCCACGGGCCGCCCGGGCCATCGCATTACGTGCCTCCGCCGTCGGTAGCATCGGTAGCTTACCAATTGGGACCGCCGCCCCCGCTTCCTCCGCTGCCCCAATCGGCGCAGTGTCAGGCCCCCGGGGGACCGTCCGGCTTACCCGGAAGTCAGACACTCTCTTACGGGCCGAATCTATCGCCTCATCATATTCAACAGCCGCAAAACGATTCCCCTCAGTCTAAACGAAGAAGGTAAAAGATTTTCCACATAACCAGAAATCCATATACCTTAACATATTTTTATACTCTTAAGAATATTGAATTCTATTTATTAGCCAGTGTCCACTGAGATCCATATTACTTAAGACCGATTTCAGAGGATTTTTCCTGAAAGATCGGTTACTTAAAAAAAAATCAATTTTTTATTTTAGTAATTCGTTGCTAACATTTTGGAATTATTATCATGCAAAATCGATCTTCTCAGTACGTTCCATGTGCTTGATTTTTTTCGGATTTTTATCCCATAGACAAACGTTCGCAATTCTTCGTCGAACTCACGTGGCTTAAGACTTTGCGAAGCTTAACGTGGTTTTACATGGCTCAATACTAAATCGACTGTAGTGTTTTCTTTCGTACAAGACACTGAAGAAACTCAATTTTTTCACCCAAGTTCGTTGAACCTAGAATTATCAAAGCTTTCGGACGATCCGCGAACGATTCTCTTTTACGAGCTCGAACGATATCAGTGATAGATACAACTGCCCACCCCCTCGAAGCATAGATACAGCGCCGATAGTGGTAATAGTACGTGTAAGGGGGTCCCCCGGCGTGCGACCGTGCCCCGTCTCGTTTCTCATCCGGTTTTGTGTCGCTCGCGAATCGTGACCAGCCGGTTCTGGATCTTATATCGAAATCGAGAGTTCACCGAGGGCACCACCCCGCCACCAGTAAAAGCAACAACCAATGTCTATACCCGCAGCAACATTACGCCGCTTATATACTATCATTATGAATCGGTTCGCCTCGATCGAACTGTCCCCGAGTCGATTTTTCCCTCATTATTGTTTCTCTCCTTTGCTCGTTACAAAATTTCGAAATATTTTTTACGACCCTTCCGACACGCCGGGCTCGAGTCGAGTTTCAGTTTCGTTTTGCATTTGTTCCTCATCTAATCGAAGCGCTCAATGATAAATCGTCAAGTGCCGGGAAATAATTTGTTCGGTTCGCCAAGTCGAAGTTTCGGAGTACAGACAAAAGTGACGATCGAAAGTTCTTTCGCGATACGTATAACGAGAAAAAACTTTTGTTTGCAAGAGCCAAATATAGTAGGGAGGGAAAAAAGCATAGAAATCTCGATCTACATGCATTCGAAGCGTAGAGTAATAAAATGCAATGACGCGAGTCGGTGGCTATCGTTGACGCTCGCCATCAACAGCCCGAGTTCGTGCATGCGCCACACTCGACGTGTGTATGCACTTCGTATACTCGATGTATACGTATATATTACGTACGTATACGTACGTAGGGTACGACTCTTGTGTTTACGGAATTCGTTTAAGCGAGATCAGCAACTTAGCCGAGCCATAACATTATAACATGACGCGAGTTAAAACCCCGCGCTCGTTATAGTCCCGAGAATCTGATCCAACGCCCGAGTCTCCCGATGTATCGGCGAACCGCAGCATACTCACTTCGGCTCTCTTTGACCCGAAGCGCTGTATACGATACAATTGAAAATATTTTATTAAAAAATATTTTGTATAATTTCATTTCATTTATCATTGTCATTCACGAAAAAATGATACGAATCATATGTCCATCATTTTCTTACTTCCATATAACATGGCCTGAAAAATCAAAATCCATCACCGGGCGGTGATAATTCATTGATTTAGAAATCCTTGCCCGAAATCTCAAATTGCAAGAATTTTTCAAGGTTTTTTTTTTCTCATAAAATCTGATAAAGATTTGAAAATTCGGATGATCGAGGATCTACCGAAATCTCCAATTTCTCGTACTCTCTTTCTTCGCTATTATTTATGTTTCTTTAGATATTTGTATAGGTCGCTAATAACCCATCAGTTTAATTCGACTCCAAACAATAAAAAAAGCCCCGTTGAAACAAAACGTCCGTTGGGGGTCTTCGGACGTTTCGTACAGATTTGTTGGTCCCCGTCCCCATGGACGTGTGTATGCCGACGGATGAGCGAGAGCAGCTTGTTTCTATCGAAACGGCTGTAGTTTCCCAGCCCGCAGCGAATCCGGCCAGGCGCGGAGTTGTGTGTCGTCCCATCGTCGTTCAACACCGTAATTCCGTGCATCGTCGTCATCCCCGGTCTCTTCCTTCCCATTGTCGACTCCGTGCCTACAAGTTGAAAGCCCCCGCTGCATCCCTGAATCCCTCATACGAAACCCACTCGTTCGGGAATTCGTCACGTAGCGGAGATTTGCGGACGATCGCCGTTACGAGGATTCACCGACCTCCGTGCCACCTGACTGACGCCCGCGCGATGGTTATATTACATAATGTTTTTTTTTTTTTTTTTTTCATTATCCGCGATCTCCCTCGTTGTCGGGAAATTCATAATTTGTCCGTTTCAAACTCATCCCGTTGCAACAAATTAACATTCCGCACGTGTGACGAAATGATAAAAAAAATCCTCGCTAGAAGATGAGGAAGAGAAAAAAAGAAAAATCTAGCAACGAATTTGCCACCGCGGAAGAATCGCGACAATAGCGTACCGCGGCAGGGAAGAAGCGAAACTCTGGCGAGAGGAAACTTACGCACACGCTCGACGAGTGCGCGCGTATAATCTAGTTCGAGCCTCGTGGAAACGGCAACGAGACACCGACGCAATCGCGTATAGCGAAACTCGCGGCAAAATTGGCTCGGGGTTTCGTAATCAAATGAGAATAACTCTCGTCGGTACCGTTGAGTAATGCGCCACGAATCGGTCTGCTCCATTCACATCGATGACACCGCTACGTACATACATTATTATTTTGCGAGCGATAAAAATTATGGTGCGACGACGAAGCATGGATGGGCTGGATTTATTTATTTGTATATTTATACGTGTATGGATTGGGCGAAACGGAAGCGCGATCGGTTAGCGGCAACGACGTAGTCACGAGAAAACGGATAAGAAGGAGCCGCGAAGGATGAAAGAAAGGCCCCCCCGATGGACCGCCCCCCTCGGTGGGTTTATACGCGTGGCTAACGGGGCCCCCTCGGCCACCAATCGTACGCGATAGAGTTCTCTATGCGCCCGTTTAATATTCTCGAGGCGCACTTCCACACTCCGCCGCGTCGTCGATGTCGGGGCCGATTAAAAAAAATAAATAAAATTACGTCAGTCCGGTACGTCGCGTAGAAACCGACGTTAGGATTCCTAAGTCGGTGTTTCGATGTGCAAATTGCGGATGTCGAAAACGTCGAAGCGCTGGAACGATACGGAGAATATCGAAATTTGTTCGATTCGTGAAGGACCCTCTCAAGAAGCGTATTTTACTTGTATTTGATTTGATTTTTTTAATAAATTCTCCAGTGGAAAAATATGCGGAACGGATAAATCGTATAATAAATCATCTTCTCGAAGACTACGCTTTCCATAATTAAAAATTCGTCAAATACCGAAACATATCTACTCTGCCTGAGCAACGAGAACCAAACACAGAAAACGAAACCTGATACCTTCGAAGAGGAGCGCCTTTTAACCAGCACAGATTCGAGTCGTGACCGTGCCGGCTCGGGAGCTTGAATGAAAAAAATGCGAATAAAAAATCGAGGAAGAAAAGAAGCTGAAAAAAAGAAGAGAAAAAAAAAACGTCGAAGCGCCACCGGGCATGGTGCCCGGAGGGTATTGGACGCGCCGAGCGCCGTGTGCCAACCGAGTCACGTATTTTTTTTTTCCTCATTTTTTTCTTTATCCGAAGGAATCACTTCTTTCTCTTCTCGCAGCGAGAGGAGGTAATCTCTAAGCAAGATCACGAAAATAAAACGGTACCTGTAGCGTCTCTCTCGCCTCAGCCTCGCCGTCTCGTCGATCTTTCTCGATATCAACGCATTCTTTTCTCATTCATTCCATGCCCTCTTCCATCGGCGAAAGAACGATCGATTTTTCAACCTTCAAGTTTTTCCTTCCAAAATCTCGTTCACTCTTCTTGTCCAGGTCTCCGTCTTGCGAATCCAAAAATCGTTCATACACATCGAACGTGTCGCACGGAGTTTAAGGCTCGAGATCTCTCTCGATCGATTTTTCTCTCGGAGCTCCCCACGGATGCCCGAGGGGGCATTGAATGTAAATCGGCCGGCATAAATACATTGTATTGTTATGTAGCCACGCGATGCCGAGACGGAGAGAGAAGCAAATCGCGTGGTATAACTGATAAAAAGAAAGGATCAGCTCGCATTCGTGATTTTGCGAGTATCCCGAAGTCTGCCTCGTTGTTTGTTTCATTCATTTTTATATTTCCGGAGGTCGAAGAGCTTCGGGCTTTTTGTCTCTGCGAGTGTAAAACTCCGAAGCCGCTGCCGCGGTGAGTACGGGCTGAAGCGGGCAAAGCTCAGAGTTCTCGTGGACTCTGCGCCGATACACCCGGATACGGCGGTTCGTTCGCTTCGCGATCGCGGGGACTTCGCTTCTACACCCCCACTTCGACGTTCGTGCTTCCTTCTCTTTCGCTCCGTTGGTCGTCTCTGGCTCTCCAGAACTGTTGTGTACCCCGTCGGAGGTTTGAGGCTCGTAGGATGAGAAGAGAGAAGAAGAGGTGGAAGGTTTCACGGTGCCCAGAGAGAACAGTATGGGATCTCGGTACGAGCTCTGTTTCATTTCAGGGTCAGAACCGTGCATCACTCGGGTCTATGGTACTCCGGGACTGCGGCTCGCTGGACCTTCCCTATCGCTCTTTTCTCCTCTCTTCATCTTCTTCTTCGCTCTTCTCTCGTTTCTCTTCATCGGCGCTTTTCTCATTTCTTCCTCGAGACTTTCAACCTTACTCCCTCGCCTCGACGATTTCGTATACACCGTACACACACGAGGGTTATGTAGTATGTACGCTGCGCGGTGTATGATACAGGCTACCTATGTGCTTCGGTATAATTTCCGTATACTTAATCCCCGAGCCCCGCGCCGGTAGAAACGTTCGGCGGTAATGAGGCGACTGCCGTTGCGCCGGCGGGTCCGATCGGTGACGGATTTACGATCATACAAGAACCGATGGACCCCGAGGGACCGTCTACTTGTCGTCTCGCGAACGAGAAACGGAGCGAACTAAATCTTCTTCACTTGCGGCAAATGTTTCTTCGGGTCTTTATTTATTGGCGCGTCTACTTTTGCACCGATCCGTCAAGCGTTTGGATTGTTCTTTTACTTCCTTCGAGATGGAGACGGGGATGATTGATCGAGGGAAACATCGTTTTGGATCATATTTGTTATAGGCATTTCAGGAAAGTCGAGTACAATGTATCGACGATTCATTATCAAAAAAATTGATCTTGATATTTTGTTCAAATTATTTTAGCTTGTAACCTTAAGTATATATAACGTGTTCGATAAATGTTCTAAGATTGTTTTACTCTTTGCTTTCAGGTCGGACGAGGACGATCCGAGTGGCCTCAAGTATAGAAGAATAGACGACGAGAACGTCCAAGACAAGGAAAGATTCGCTAGGTTGGTCGGCCGTCGCTCTTCATAATTTTCATATCTAAGAATAAACCGTAAACTTCATAAACTCTGAAGCGCGAGCTCGTGCAAACTTGGTAGTGTAAACTGAACTGAAAGTTCTCGAAGCATTGAAGAGAGCCCGAGTAACAGAAAATTCTTCGTTGCTCGTCCGATCCACTCGTTTATGCTCCATTACCGGGTTAATAGTTTGTAAATCACCTCGAGGAACGATTTTTAAGGTTTATTTAATTTTTTTGTTCCGCGATCTTGTCTCTATACGTTGCGCGGATAGGTCGAAGCCTCGGAGGGAGAGATTGGAGAGTCTCGCGCGCTATTAGGTAACGTGAAATATGTCGATCGATCTAAACTCGCGCCGGATCTCTCTCGTAGTCCTGCATGTATCGATAGATCCTTTCTTCGACTTCACCGGCGAGCGCACTGTTTCACGGCTCGCATTAGTCACGATCGGTTAACTCTTTCATTGCATCCCCCTTCACACAACTGGAGGATCCACTTCGTCTTATTCCTCCTCCTCTTCTTCTTCTTCTTCTTCTTCTTGGTCTTCGACAGCTTGTAATGTCTACTTCATAGCGTACGGAAGATCTTTCGCGCGCACCCTACGCTAACCAGAGAGATATAGGATTACTGTATTCGTAGGTACTCCAGCGTGGGAACCATACGGAACACAACTACCCGTTAGCTCGACTTTTACCCAGCGGCGATGCATGCTAATTTTTTTTTTTTTTTCGTTCCTACTCGATTATCACCGAAAACAGTTGCCAGCGAAAAGATTCCGCGCTATCTGACTTTTCGAGAATATCAGAAAAAAAGATATCAATGTTTAAAAAATTCATGAACTTACTCGCGATTGCTTTAAGAAAATCGCTTAAGGTAACTGAGAAGACGAAAAAGTGGATAAAAATCGAGATTTGAGTTGCATCATTCGCGCTCAATTTCATTCTAAATGTGATGCAAAAAAATGGAAATTAAAAAAAAACTTGCATCCGAGCTGAAATATAAATTTTTCTCTAAAATTGAAAAAACACTCGAGCTTGTAAAATATAAAAGCCTTAATTCTCATAAAATTTAACACCAATCATCAGATAATAATAGTCCATCTGTATAGAAATTTTCGGCGCGTTGTCCGAAGAATCGCGAGAGTTATCGTGCGAGCGGACATTTCTGAAAAATTTAAAAACTGCGTAAAGTCTCGACAACTGTAACTGGCCACAAAGGTTGAACATTCTCGCTGACGATTGCGGGTAAATGAGATATTTCGTTGTTGACCGCCGGAATGCGCGACAAGTACGATTCTCGCGGGCATCTCCCCCAGGGTCGATTCTATTCTCGCTGGACAGCACGCGTCCCTCTTATTTATAAATGTAAAAAACAGAGTAAAAAGACGAAGAAAAATGTCGAAAAATTCTAGGTTTCGTTAACCGCTTCTCCGTGTTCAGCAGCGTCTAATTATCCTCCAAAACGTTCGACGCTGATGCCCGGTTACAAATACCGAATGAGGGAAGGCGAACGATTTAGAGAAATTGTGCTCGCATACCCATAGGGAAATAATAAATGTAAAAGAGATGAAGAAACTCGGTAGATAGCGAGAGAGTTGGATGTTTTGCGGCAAGGTAAAAGATACGACGGACGAATGCCCTGCGAGAGAAAGAAAGAGAGAAAGAGGAATATATATATGTATATATATATATATATAGTTTTCTTGGGGTCTCCCCGCATTCAAGGATCCGCGGCAAGCGCGGATTCCCTTGCGGCAAGTCAGTAATTGCGTTATTAACTTAAAAGTGAGGTTCTTGCGCTCTCGCTCGAAATGTTCTCTCGAATGCTCAGAGCCGAAGCGGGAGAGCCTCCACTCGGTTGGGTCGGGACGCGCGACATCAGACTTTTGCGGGCGGCACAAAACCGCCTTTCCAATTTTTCTCACCACTCCGAAGGAGAAATAAACAGACAACGAAACGAATTCTCCATTTTTTTCTTTTATCTCTTTGCTTCAATAATATCACGTTGGAGAAGGCCCGGAATCAACTCAACGATTATATAAACTCCTAGGTATTTTGTCCTCGAATTGAAGAAAAAAATGAAATTAAATAACAGAAGAAAAAAAAAGTTATTCCCGAGGTCCGGGTGAGCGTGGTAATCCCGCGGAGAGAACATACAGACCCTTACCGAGCCTGAACAACATGCAGCAAGATCGAAACGGTGCAACGAGCTCTCGAGGGATATATAGAAGGTACTCGGTCGATGTTGCGCGGGATTTTGTCGGTGCCTGAATCCCAACCGCGTTTCTGCGAGAGGAGAGGAGAGAAGCCGAGACGGCCAACTTCGGAACGGTACTGACCTCTGACCCCGAAGAGTTATCTCGGTTCTCTCTCTTGTTCTCTCGCGAATCTCGGCTTACTTATCCTCTCACTTCACTTCGAGTATTATAGCATTATTCTGTACGTTATATACATACAGAGTATATATATGTGTGTGTGTATATGTATATAAACTCAACGAGACGTTCGCAGTTGAAGCGGCTATGTGATTTTATAAAGGTCGAAAAAAAATGCGACGTTTAAGTATCGCTCGCGGTTAAAAGGTCTCGACGGTCCGGCTATCAGCGTTTCATATGTGCCAAGGAATCGATCATTTATAGAAAAACTAATATCCTTTCATTGAAGTGGCGCGTTTGGTGGTGACACTCCTTCCTGTTCCGGGGCCGGAAGACAGAAAACCTTTGGCTAGATTCCTAATGTTTTTTCTTTCGATTAGAAATTCAAAAAAATAACAGCAATCTCTTAGGTATTTGATTCTCTGTTTTGCACTTTGCAAAAAGGACGTCGGATCAATATTTCCGTGGGTTAAAAAATTTAATACATCTTCACATGTAAAAATCGTTGAATCCTTGAAATTGCTGATGTACATGAAATTAATATTTTTTTCGAAATACAGAATTTTATGGAATTTTTGTTCGCGTAAACATGGAACTCGCGACGAGTTGAAATTCTTCAACGATAGTATTTTCTACGGTAGCGAGAAAAAATATCGAACGAATTTTTGCGCGTCAGTTGGAGACGATGAAACGCGATAAGAGAACGTTTAATTGCAGAAGTGTCCGGATTCGGATCGCAGCGGTGTGAGATGCGTATCGCGAGAGTCCGGATTCCGTTGAGAAATCACGATGAAAAAAAAAAAAAGAATCTGTTACCGCACGGCACACAAACACAGCGGGTTTCTCTCGGCGTTTGAGACCGCGTCGGTCGACACGAGATGCTCGCGTGTTAGACACAAACGGGCCGAGATCTCTTGTAAATTTCTTCCGCGTATTATCGTTAAATTAAACGCTATTCAATTTGCGACTTAACAAACACACATCTGTGTAATACGGGCCGATTGTTGCGCGAAGCCTCTCACAAGCCCGACACGGAAACTCACTCGCTAAGGAGGTCTCGTAATCGAGTTATCAAATTCCCAACAGTTTCCCGTAGAAAAAAAGTTCATTGACCACTCGCGGCAAATTCCGCACTACGATCGGTATGAATTATCGGAGCTATCTGCTCCGCGCAAAATTTTATTTCACGAGTGCAGAACAAGAAACTTTTCAGGAAAATTCAAATACTGTACACTTTTTTATATTTCGACGGCTTCGCGCCAAATTTAATCCCAAACCACATTTAAGAACAATTTACTTGTGATCGAAAATTCAAATTGCACGCGCTAGAACACTTTTTTTTTTTCAATATAATTCACACACAGATACGTTTCTTTTCTAAAATTATTGAAAATAATTTTTTTTACGAAAGATTCCTCCATGGCAAAGCAAAATTGCCGTTTTTTACCGCTATTAAAAAAAACTTCAATTTTTTCATATAAACAGAAATGTCTGAGTCGGCTCCATTCACACGGGACGGTTTCCAATTGTTTTGAGACTTCGATAGCTCGATAGGATGTCGAAACTATCCGCGTCTTTCCCGAGAGCGCTTTGGCCGAGCTCGTCGCATTGTTTCGTCGAACTTGTTATCCTCCGGCGCTTCCTGATAGCGTGCAATAGCCTTGACCTCGTTTTAACACGTGTTTTTATTTACTCTTTCCGTCGGCGCCGAGCAGCAGGGAGAATCATTGCGAAATCGAGCGTCGCAGGCGGAACAAGATGACCGCTTACATCGCGGAACTCTCGGAAATGGTGCCTACCTGCTCGACTCTCGCCAGGAAGCCCGACAAGCTGACGATACTGAGAATGGCGGTCGCTCACATGAAGCAATTGCGTGGTAAGTTCGAAACCAAGTACCTAAGAAAACGAGGGAACGAGGGGATAAAAGCCAATTCGAATTCGAAAGAACACTTCGGATAAAAAAATTTCATTACTAAAATTCGTCGACCGGAAGGGCCGTTATCGCGCCCGGAGTAAGGAAACTTTCCCGAAATTTTGTGCAGTCGCTGTAACGATTCTGGACCGCCGGATAATGCGAAAAAAACTTGGCATCCCACTTATTCGGCATGGCATAGCGCGAAGTGGGACTCTTTTCTCTTGTCCCACAAACAAATATTGCAACAATATTAGAAGGCGATCAGTCGAATCGTTTTCGTGATAATAGCGTTCAAATTTTCGCGAGCGACGACCGCGCTCGGGACAATTCCGTACCAGAATAAAAGAAATAATAATAAAATTTCGCTACCATCTCGTAATCTTATCTTCCAATTGACTCCTCTTTCTTGTTCGAGTTGCATTGAGTTTATAAAAAAAAAAGAAACGAAAAATTCAACGGCAGAGACACTTCGAAACGGTTGAAAGGCATTAACATCGGCAAGCATCATTGCAAAGTCGATAATCGTCGTTGAGCGATAAATACGTAGTTCGAAATGTTTTCCGTAGCGTTTTTTGCGATTGGACACGTATGGCTGCTTCGATATCTGTAAGAAAGAGAAAAAAAAAAGTTTCCGAAGGTCTCGTCTCTGACCGCGAATGCGTCCGTCCGATCGACACTCGTCTTCGCGCCTCCGAACGAGTTTCTTCTTCGTCGGCGGCTTCTCCGGTTATTTAATCGCTCGTGACGCATACTCAAACATTTATCATTTTCGTTAATCGACACGTGCCGCGAATTACTGCAACGATAAATACATATGTGAAATTTGAAACGGTATCAAGAAAAAGAGAACACAAAAAAAGTAGATAGCATGACTGGAGGCAGTGAAAAAAATCGTGAACCTGAAATATTCAAAGGAAGACTCATTACTTTGGTTTAAGAACTTTTCCTCTTTCATGTAGAAAAAAAGTGATAGATTTCTTTTTGTAAATTAAAAAATAATTTATTTATTTAAAAAGAAATGTTATTTATTTATTCATTTATTTGACGGAATAATCCTTTACAATTCAACAATAGTTTAAATGTGGCACGAAATTTCGAGCTCCTATTTCAGAAAAAAAATAAATAAATCAGGAGAATGTGTACATTAATTCTTTTTTTCGTTCAAAGTTAGTTCAAAGCACTAGCTTACAGTATACTTGACCTCATCCAAAGCTTAAAAAAAATCGACGATGAAAGAGAAACGAAAAAAAAATTGAGAAATGCTCCGGTGGTTCGTGAGCCGAGAGGACGAAGGTAGTTTTTGATATTCGCCGGTGTAAGGTCAGCCAACGTGGTAAATCGCTATGAGGATCTGGCGTAAGAGGCCCCCGAGGACCGGGCAAAAGCCATATCGAATGCAGAAGACACGATATATGCTTCCGGTGTGTAGAATGGGTGGGGTTGTTGCTCGTTGGTCGTAAGCACACGCGTGTTTAACGCGTACATTCGTTTCTCTCCGGGCTCGCTTGAACGAATAACGCGCGTGCACGCATACGAACGGAACACACACGAGCAGCTTACACGGGACGCACGTGCAGGTTGCGTTACCACACAGTCGGAGCTGCGCCGTCTCTCCTCGGGCCGGAGAGATAGCTGCGCGTATCGGTGAAGCCAACCGCGCATTGTTTATAGCCACTTCTCCTCTTTTCCCGACAAGAGGGCAACTGAATACAAATTGGCCGGGAGAGAAGAGTTTGACGGTGGAGACGAGGAGAGAAAGGGGCTATCTCTTTCGTCCTCTCTTACCTGCTGACCGCCTCGAGGAAATACACTGTCACAAGAGTCAACGACAAGCGTCGCGGGGTTACGCTCGTACACCCACCGCCGTGGAATATCTTTCCGAATCGAGCTTTTTACGCTCATCGACATACCTCTTTCTTCGTACGAGCGACCGTGGTCATTGAATAAAAATTATATCGCCTCAAGTTTTTCGTTTCTGGGCACGCCAATTTTCTTTCAAGTCATTCAATCAGACCAAATTGGGAGACGTCGACGAATCGTAATTCTACGTTTTTTTTCCTATAAAAAACGCGAAGAAACAAAAAAGATTGAAAAACAAAAGCAAAGATGACTCATAGCAAAATAAAAAATAAAATTTATAATCAACGGAGATAGTGTCTTTTTTAGAAAAAAAATTGCTTCGACACAATATCACAATAGTTTAAATAAATTCTGGAATATCGAGAGACCTGATAGCGTCTCAACGCCACGTAGTTTTAAAACGTATCAAAATGCTGCTTCAATACCAAAAAAGAATCGATTACAATTTTTTTTTACGAAGCAAGTAATGAAAATCGGTGAATCGAATACCGGCGTTCGTTCAAGGTCCGCGAAGTACGGTTGACATTGAAGTTTTCAACGATCCTAAAGCGTGGAGAAGCGAGAGAAGCGCCCTTTCTTTCGCATAGATCTCGTTTGGAAGTCGTTAAAGTTCCTCTTCCCGGAATCTCTCGCGGGTATATCGGGTCGAAGATCGGATCGCGGCGGCAGTGGCGGTTGCACGGTGCTCGGGCTCGAACCGCCTCCCAGGATCCTGTCCGCTTTGCAATTCCGATCTTGCACCTCGATAGTTACCCCACGCTACCCGACGATGTGTGCCTCCGCGTTCACTTTTCGGTACAATACCCTATCGCAATGTTTTACCGTTCGTCTCTTACTCTCTCACGCTTCGTTCGAATATTTCCTCTTCGCCGAAGCATTATCGATTATCATTTCTACCTGTTTGCTCTTTTCGTTTTTTCGATAATCAATCGTTTCGATTTACTTGGAAAAGCCGAATTAATTTACCTGAACACTACGAAAAAAATGGAAATTGAATTGGCACTGTGTTACCTCATTTATTGATATTCGCTCACAATTTTTTTTCGTATCTTTTGAACTACTGTATCGATTTGAACCAAATTTGAAATCGAACACCCTTAAAGGCCACTACATTTTTTGGAAAGTTTTAACTTGTCGTGTCAATGACCGCGGTACAAACACACTGGAATTTATTTTTTACAAAAAAAAGTTAAGTTTTTTTTAATTGGAATATAATCGGTACATTTGTTATCCCTCAGGAACAGGCAACACGAGTGGCGATGGTACGTACAAGCCATCGTTCCTCACCGATCAAGAGCTCAAGCATCTGATCCTCGAGGCGGCCGATGGTTTTCTGTTCGTCGTCAGCTGCGACACCGGAAGAATCATTTACGTGTCCGACTCCGTTGCACCGGTGTTGAATTACTCGCAGAGCGACTGGTACGGCACCACGCTCTACTCTCAGGTGCATCCCGACGATAACGAGAAGGTTCGGGAACAATTGAGCGCCGCCGAGCCTCAACACGCCGGTAGGGTTCTGGATCTCAAGACCGGCACCGTCAAGAAAGAAGGACATCAGTGTGAGTATCGCAACGAAATGAGGACGACGATTATTTAAAACCAAAGGAATTAGCGTCGAGACTACGAGGAAAGAAATTCCGAATTCTATTGAATATAAGAATTGTATTTCTGTATCGACGAATATGCGTGCGTAAATGAAACAAAAACTTACAATTGTTTATTTAGCTTCCGTGCGACTGAGCATGGGCTCCAGGCGAGGTTTCATCTGTCGCATGAAGGTCGGCAGCCTTCAGACCTCCGGGGACATGGCAGCGGCCCAAGGTCTTCATCGTATGAAGCAGAGAAACTCACTCGGACCACCGGGAAGGGACGGACAGAGTTACGCCGTTGTTCATTGCACGGGGTACATAAAAAATTGGCCCCCCACCGGTGAGTTTGGTACGGGTCTCGATATTCCATTGTTCCGATCGGCATTTCGTTTCTCATTTTTCCTCTCTTCTTTCTCTCTCCTCTTTCACTCGCCGCAAATTCTATTCCCGATATCGGAGACAATTGCATGACTCGAATTTTCTCTCTTTCTTTCCCTACCATCTCGCCAGCTCATCGAGACTGCTTGCCGGAGAAACTCGCTGAGAATATTCTTTCCGATAACTTCCAGCATCGCTTCGAGAACGGCTTGAAATTAAGTTTTTTTTCCAATAGAGCGACACAAAAATCGCAGCTCGGTCTCACTCAAAAAGCAATACACAAAACAATTTCACTCGTAAAGTTTCTATGAAAATCTTCAAGATCGTTGAAAAATCGATGCTACTCGACGTCAAATTTCATACAGAAACGTTCAGCGGAGAGCATTTTTTTTCTTAACTTTCAGCGTCGCTTCGATTTTTTCTCGATTTAGCGAAAGAACAAAAAGTTGTGGTACGTTCGATGATGCTCGCTTTTTTACTGAGATATATGTAAAAACAATTTTTCTGTTGAAAGGACATTGCAGAAAGGTTTTTTTCTTTTTTTCAATGTCGAGCCTCATCGTATCGTATCGCTACGGGGAAATTTACTTGTTAAACTTAATAAATAACGATCGCCACGCGGGGAACAGTGGACTAATTGAGCATTTTACGCTGTAGGTGATTTTGTTCCCCCATGTGTACCAGGTGTGGGCTTAGGTGACAGAGGCGGCGTACACACCGGGCCGGACGGCGTCGCGACCGACGACGTAGCGACTCATTGCTGCTTAGTCGCGATCGGACGACTTCAAGTCACCAGTACGCCGAATACCAGCGATTTGGCTGCTTCCAGTAATAGCGGTGAGTTCGTTGCATCGAAATCTCGCATCGATATTATTTCGTAACAGCGAACAATACCGATGAATTCATTTTTTCTTCCAAATGCCATCCTCCAGAATTCATATCACGCCATTCGACGGACGGTAGATTTACCTTTGTGGAGCCGCGAGTCCGTCATATTCTCGGCTACGATCCGTCCGATCTTCTCAAACAACCGTGCTACGATTTCTTTCACGAAGAAGATCAGCCGCACATGCAGGAGAGCTTCGATCAAGGTAAACGAAAAGAAATTCTAAAACATATTATCACGATTTTTCAATTATTCGGGTAAATTCCCGGAAGCCCCTTTTTCGGTACAATTGAAGAAAATCTCTACCCAAGAAGCTCCCAATATTCTATTGACGATAAATATTTGTGTCGTTTGAGTAATTAATAATGCGCAAGTAATTAAATGACGGGCTGTTAATGGCTGAGTTCCGAATCCACACGACCGTTACTCCGTATTCGTAGGTCTAACTGTACGAATTTCGTTGTTTTCGCAGTATCGAAGCTCAAAGGGCAAGTCATCTCGGCCGTGTATCGATTCCGTGCCAAGAATCGCGATTGGGTCTGGCTGAGAACGTCGGCTTTTGCATTCTTGAATCCGGCCACTCAGGAGATCGAGTACATCCTCTGCACGAACACGACCGCGAAGTAAGTGACCGTCGAAATCGTTATTCATTTCTATTTTTTTTTGTTTAAACAAAATTCAATTATTTTTTTCGATAATTATAAAATTCCCTTCGTTTCGTGCAGATCTCTTCACGGTGGTGGCGAGACGCAAATCGAAGCCGAAGCGGTGCCGGCTTACGGACAGCCGGGCTTGGATTATTCATTGCAAAGACACCCGACCCGCGACACGATGTACCCGACGCATCACATGATGCAACATCCGGCAGCGGTCGCGACCGCGGGACCACAAGTACCGAGACCGGCTAGTACTCAGAACGTTTATCAGGGCTACGAGACAACGCAGTCGCCGATCGCTTACGGCTCGCCGGGACAGCAAAACGCGTCGTCGTCGGTTTTAGGTAGAATGCAAAAACCGGCCAATACCTCGCCAACTCCTGTTCAACAGGCGTGGACCATCGGACGACAGGTAAGATAATTCTCCCGTTCGTAAACTCTTTAACTTTGAACCACCGAAATTCAACTTCGTATATTTCTTCAAATTTTCTTTCGCAATTATTGTCGGAGAAAAAAAAAGTACCGTCGACAATGCGGTGTTTCTTATATCATGAAAAATGTTGTCGATCGTTTTTCGCAGCCGGTTACAGAGGGGTATCAGTACAGTCAATTGAGCCCATCCAGATCGCCGAGCGGGCCTACGTATACACAATTGAGTAGCGAAGCTAGAACGCCGGCTACGCAATATCATTCAGTCACGACAGTGCCTAATAATCCTGGTAAGTATCTTCCACTCGTTATTATCGTCATTCCTGCGAATAATATCAATCCATACTGGTCAATGATCGTTCAGGAATATCCTTGTAAAAAATTCGTTCTACATTTAAAAAAAAAAATATTTTATCGAGGTGATATCGAATTAATCGTGTTCATTTCTTCGTCAAGGTATGTGGGCATGGCAGGGTCAGCAGCATCAAGCCCCACAGCAGGACGGCGGACAATCAAATAATCAGGTAGCCGGTCAGCAGCCGCAAGCGTCTCACGCAGCTCAAGGCGGCCCTGGCCATCAGCCGCAGGAGCTCTCCGACATGTTTCAAATGTTGGATCAAGGCGGAGCATCCGGATTCGAAGAACTCAATATGTTCAATACGAATTTCGAGTAGTGCGTTGTGTAGTCCATCCGTTTCAACGGAACTACAAACCCCGCGAGAGCAAAACGAAACGAAAAAACGTATAAAATTATGCATCCTGCCGCGCAAAATCAAAAAAAAAAAAGAAGAACCTCTTCATAGAGCGCATTCACAGTACCCCGGTAACTTCCACGAAAGTTATGCATACCCTAGAAAAAGAGAAGCACACTTCCACTCCCGCACCAGGTTTATCACGAAGTTTGTAATTGAAGTTAGATCTAACTGGCGCGAGATATCGCGTCCTAGGAGGAACGCTCGACCGTGTTTTACGGAGTTTCTTTTCTTCTTTTTTTGGCATTTCAATGAGTGCGCATTCTTACGTTTTATTTCGTTCCGCGCGTTACGAAAATAATGAAATATCGACGCTGAGTTGTACAGCCTGTATTAACACGAGTCGATCGATTTCGAATCCGCGTAGGTAGAATTTACGAAAATCAGCGTTTCAATCGTTTTTTAAAACGTGTCACCGAGTACCGTTTCGATACTAAAATTTCGTGGATTCTATCGGTTGTCTCGTTACTTCGATGAGCGAGGAATTCAATTTTTTTTTTCGTCACTTTTCGCATGAAAAAGTGAAACATCGTAATGTGAGAAAAAAAATGTTAAAACTTCCTTGCAGTATGAAAAAAAAATTGCAGCCGTAGGCTCTTCGGCAGTTTTAGTATCGAAATGAATATGCACATTGAATTTAATCGGTACGCGACGACAAGAATAAAATCGCTTTTCTCACACCGACTAACCGACAAGGAATCAAGACGGGGTTGTCCTTCGCGACACTGGCCGATTTCCGCAATGACTTTATCGTGAATGAAAAAAATGTGCGTTGATATGCTTCGAACATGCGGAAAAAAAAGATTATTAATTGTCGTTTAGTTTCGAAGATAACAAGCCACGCACTAGAGTTACAACGGGCTATAGTTCAATTGACCGCGAATAACGATGCGGAAAACACCAAACGTTGGCCCAACGCGCATAAATGTCGGGGGACAAGAAAGAAGAATAAACGCAACATATTTTTTAATCTCTCAGCAATCGCGAAGTCCACACGCCGAACGTCGTAAATTTAATACAAGCTTATTAATTATTAGGTATTGAAGTATCTAGTATAAATCATTTTTAATTAAGACGACGAGAAAAAGAAGTAATCCATTCTAATTGTAAACAGTGCAATCATCAATCAAAAGCCCGAAAAAAAGGAATTTGACGAAAAAAAAGAAAATTGTTCAAACATGAAAAATGTACAAAATTATGTAGTTCAGAACACGGACACACTTTTGCTTCTTCTGTGCGAGCCGCAAAGCCCCTTCCCCCTCTTTTTAAATATTATTAATTAACGACAAGGAAAAAAAAGCTAAAATATATATATATATATATAGATAACGTTACTGCCTATGTATGTAATTGTATTTGATAAATGGCCACGCGTGATTCGTTGCATTTGTACATGTTTTAGCGTTCTTTCGGATGACAATTATAGCGACAAGAAACAAAAATTAGCATATCATCGAGAAAAAAAAATTGAATGAAAAACAAAAAAAATGAAAATGATTTTTTCACCAATATACGGGTTATGAATATGATTTGTAAATCTTTTGAAATATCATCCTGTCTCAATACGGAGTGTATTGAACGATAATAATAATAATAGAATTAATAGGGCAATGAACTTTCGATGCGATTCAGTGGATCTTTTTTTTTCACAAAAACGGCAACATCGACGAATGAGATGAACTTATTTATTCGCGATATTTACAAAAAGTTTTTACAATTTCAGCTTGATCGCCGAATGCGCCTGTTTGTCTTTTTTCTTCACGGCATTGCCGGCTTTCGCTTTTATCTGATTCTTCACCTGATCCTGTAGCTGAGCGAAGAACGCCGTCGACGATTTTGTTATCTTGTTGCTCGTCTCGTCCATTTTAACGATGTTTCGATCTTTCGTCAATTTCTTGATAACGGCCGCCGCCTCGCCCTTCGTGTATTTCTTTCCGCCGGGTTTCAATTTTTCCACCAACGTTTTCTCCTTCATCTCGCTAGCCTTTTGATGCACTCGCTGCTTCATCTTCTTCTTTCTCCTCTCCCGTTTCATGTCCGTACTCGTTCGTTCGCCACGACCCATGAGCTCGCCGCGAGGTTTGGCTGTGAGAAAAGAAAAAAAGCAAATGAAAAATTGAATCTCAAGAGAAGAAAAAGTATTTTTTCCGTCTGGTCTGAGATGACCATATTTCGCGCCTGCAACGCAATAATAAACTATCGATAGTAGCCTACATTTGATCTCTTCCGGAGCTAGAAGAGTCGCATCTGTCGTCGCAACAGGAGCGACTTCCTCCATATTGATAGCAGGAACGTTACTGACGATCTTGACTTCCGGTTGAGCCTGCGAACAGAAAGAATGGAGTCAGTCCGAGCAATTGGCATCGAGACGTTTCTTTTTTTCGTGAAAATCTTTTACAAAAGCTAACCATTTTCGGAGTATAGTGAAAGTTCGATAGTGCGTCCAATTTTCTGAAGAGCGTTTGCATCATTTCGCGAATTTCCGCGTGTTCCTTCGGTTCCTCGGCTTCGCGCTCGTCGTTTTCCGGATCTTGAGCTTCCTTCTGCTTGACATAAGCGTCCTCGTATATCTGCGCCAAGCTCTTTTTACTCTTCTCCTGGTCCATCACCAATTTCTTCTTGTACTCGAGCGGCGTCTCGACCGGTTTGAATTTTCTCTCGACGTCGTCCCACGCGCGATCCTTTATACGCTGTTTTATAATATCCTCGAGTTTGAGCGTCGTCTGTTCGGTTATAATCGGCGCCGGTCTCGTCGTTATATCGAACTCGACGAACTCCTCGAGAAGCGAATTTTGGGGTCTGTTTGGACCGGCCACTTCGCCCTTCAATTGCCAAGGCTTATCGGATATCGCTTCCTTCTCGAGTTCATCGATTCTCCTCTGCAGTCTCTCCTGGCGACTCTCAAGGGTCGATTTTGCCTCGTTCTCGGTTTTATTATCACCCCGAATATCCAGACTATCGGTGTCGTCCGAGTCATTCGTGAGATTGAATTTTACCCGCTTTTCTTCAGTTTCAAATTTATTCTTTTTCGGCGATTCGTCGCTCTTTGACGCTTCCGCGAGCTCGATTTCCATCTCCTCGTCGCTCATCTGGTCCCGATGGAAATTCGATGCTTCGTTTATTTTTTGGCCCTCGTCCTCGGGACTGTCGAAGAAATCGGCGTATTTCAACATTTTTCCGTCCTCGGTTTCGTCGTCGTCCTCTTCGTCGTCGTCAACGGGATCGAAAAGATCCACGGAATCGTCGTCCGACTGCTCGTCCTCTTGTTCTTCATCTTTTCCTGCGCTTCCTCGAGTTTCCTTTTTGTCCTCCTTCGTCAGATACTCGTCCAGCTCCTCGAGTTTGAAGAACTTGTCGTCGACGACGGAATGATTCTTGATTCTTCTCTTGAATTCCTTTTTACGTTTCTTGGTCTCGCCTTCCTCGTCGGAATTCATCTCGTCGTTCACGGATTCGCCATCGGATAATTTCTCCGCCTCGTCTTCGTTCTCCGAGGCTTCGTTATCCGCAGTTTTTTCTTCCCTACGATTCGCGCTCAGGGGAAGTTCTAATTTGTTGTTTCCGGCCAAAACTCTCGAGACCCCGGTCAAGAAGTGCGTGAGTTCCGATTCGTTTTGGAGCTCCAACTGTTGCCATATCTGCTCCTCGTCAAAACCTTGAATGACGAGCTCTGGCAAGGCGTCATTCTTGCGCTTCGTTGAGTCTTTCGTGAGATCGTAGAGACGCTTTGTACATTCCTTGAAAACTGTGGCTACGTCGCTTTGTACACTGCAAAAAAAAGTATCATTGATATATGTTCCAAACTTTCTTATCGATGTTTACAAAAACATTGTTCCGTCTTTTTGGAAAGTCTGACAGAACCCAACAATGGGGAAGGCTAAGAGGAAATTGTACTTTGAACTTTTCGTTATAAACTTTTGTTATAAACAAATATGGTGAACAACAATATTGTCATTATGAAGAAAACGACGAACATGAATCGTACCAAATTTTTTTTCAAATAATTTCAAGATTTTTATAAATTTGGCGCCCAAATTCTTGGTGTTGAGGCGTCAACGGCGTCAAGTCTCCGTTCAATGCAATTATAATTTTAACATAATACACAGTTATGACGTAAGGGACAAGATGAAGTTTTGACAAAAAAACAATCATTTTTCAAACAAATAATACTCTTGTTTTTATTTGGTCATTTGAAAAATTATTAAAAAATAATACATTCTAATATTTTTTGAGGTTAGGTTTAAAAAAACGTCCCGTTACCTCCAAAATAGTATTTTTACGAAAGATCAATTCGAAGCACCATAAATTAACGGAGTTTTCGATTTCGTCAATTCATCGAAATTAATCTTAGTGCAATATTATCCGCATAAACAAATAAGTAAACATGCGCGTCAACCTCGTCAACTTGAAAGAATAAATGTGTTCCGTTACCTTAAAAAATGTTCCGGTTTTTTCGTGCGATCGTCGACACTGGACAAAACTTCGTCAAGCACCGACATTCTTCACATCTACGAGGCGAAAGGTAATTTGTTGTTCGAAAGAAACAACAGGTTAAACCACGCCGCGATTAAAAGTCTCGTGTTGTCCGCCGTGTCTCGTGCCACCGGAAGAATTTGACCGCTGGCGCCGATTCCCGTCGAATCGTTGCGATTCGTACTTCTCTCATCAACCGCCAGATGTCCTTTGCGGTTCCAACGATCCTCGTTTTATTCAAAATTCCTCAGCGTCGTGGAACACACACGTGTGCTCGGTTGAAATTCGTGACTCGCGCGGAGTGGGGATGAAGTCGTTGAGAGCGTTACGCGAGAGGCCCGTTCGCTTCGCGGGGTCTTCGCTGGGCGAACGAGAGAAGGGAGAAAAGAGCCGAGAGATGGAAGGAATGAGCGTGGAAGAGAAGATGAAGAGCGGCCCGACCGGCCGCGTCCGTGACTGCCCCTTCGTCGTGTAGTCGCCGCCGCCGCTAAGCTCCCGCGGGCCATCGAGAAAGAACCGAGAGGCCCCGAGAGAGATCTCTTTAGTAGTACTCGCGGAACGCGCGCCAGTAACGTGGAAACTTTACGTACGCACGCGCGCGCGTCTTCACGACGGTATCGCGTTTACGTACCGAACCGACTAAAATTCGTACCTTCTCTGCCCTCTTCCCCATCAACCGTAATTCCCTTCGATCGTTCGCGAGTGCAGTAAATTTCTAAGAGATATTTCGAAATAGAATAAAAACAAAAGCGTCGATACATAACATTGATTAACTTTTTGTGTCGCGGGAAGTTATATCTCGAGCACTGTCTTTGAGAAAAAGAAAGAAAAACGAGTGTTTCTCAATTGTGCGGTGTGCGTGATTATTCTAGCAGTGCGACGGGTATTAACCGGGACACGACCACCTGTTTTTTTCTTTTTTTTTTTGGATAAATTCAACGCGCAGAGGAAGGTTCGTATTCATTTTTATTTCCCGTACTATTCGAAACCCGCGTCGGAGTTGCATGAACAGAAAAAAAAAAACATTGCCGGTTATTATCCGATGTGAAGCACGCGAAGCCACAACGATCGATCGGAGCTTATCGTTGCTCCGGTAGTATTCGGAAAGGCTTCCTTCCTTTTTTTTTGCACGCAAGTTTTTTCGGGGCGCTTGAACCGTTTGACTATCATTCGTTCGAAACGCAGCGTGAATTTTGCTGGCGGCTCGAGAAACTCCGGAGCGCAATTCGGAGACTGGTTTTTCAAGAGTTTAGCGTCATCGTGAAACTCGACGAAAACGATGTTATGGAGGCAGAGAGATCGAGAGCCGGTTCGCCTTTCTAACGGAGCCTAGCGCAAATCTCCGAGGCTCGCGAGACGCGCCCGCGTGTATGTGTGCACGCGCGTTCGAGGAGACAAACTTCCGGGGTTCAGTTTTTCGCGAATTTCACGAGGATACATTAAGCACAGGAGGAAAAGAGGGTGAAAAACATACGCACGTGGGCGAATCGAACGTCTTTCGTAGAATCTTTTTTCCCCCCGTTTTCTCGGATCATTCTTTTTGTTCATTCGTCGAATAGCTCGAAATTTTATTGTTCTCGCCTTGTAAACAATAATATTTACGAGACGTTATCGAAGAAGGACACGCATCGAGCTTGTGTAACTGTATTACTCGTATTCGCCAGAAGCGCGAAACGATTGCGACGAAGATATTCGCAACTGAAATTCAAGGTCGTTTCAAGTTCGTGTCTTTTGTTGTTTTTTTCTGTTTTTTTTTTTTTTTTTTTTTTTTCGATCTCCACGGCATTCCGGAATTCTCGGCGTTTCTTTTTTCTTTCCCCTTAAACTTCGAACTGTAGACTGCGACGAGATTGGGAGAATATTCTCGCCGTTGTTTCGTCGATCGGTTGAAAAGTTCGTTGGGTCCATTCGCCTGTTGCTCTTGGCCTGGGTCGGCTCGTATCTGTGCGCGTGTGTGTGTTCATGCGCGTGCAAACACGTTGCCTCTCGACGCACGAATGTACCGATCGTTACTCGTTCGTCTCTCGAGATGCTAGGAGTGAATAACCGGTAAATAGGGATCACTTAAAGGAGAATTTTATGACGACATATAATTTTTTTCTCTCACGAAGAATGAAACGTCCGAAGTAACATTGGTACGTGAGCAGGTTAATACAGAAAATAATGATAGAAATTCGTCGAACGAATAATTTACTTGACGCGTATTACGAGAAACGATTCTATTCCCGATTATTAGCCTCCGACGGGGA
Organism: Ischnus inquisitorius; assembly: GCA_963924025.1. Taxonomy (NCBI): domain Eukaryota; kingdom Metazoa; phylum Arthropoda; class Insecta; order Hymenoptera; family Ichneumonidae; genus Ischnus; species Ischnus inquisitorius. The sequence goes on along the minus strand of OZ001251.1, from coordinate 4,789,122 downwards.
AATTCACTTGTTGAATGAGAAACTATAGAAACCCATCGTGATTAATTATTCTACTTTGCTTAGGGCATAGAAACAGGAATTTATTAGAAAGGCAACGAAAATATTCTTACATTAACTTTCCATAGCGTGGAAAAAAAATTCGATGACAGACCATCCAAAATTATATGTGAAAAACGTCGATTTTATCGTAAATATGACAGTGGAACGATAATAAATAATTACTTTGAATAATAATAGTAATAATAATAATAATAACTATCGAAGAAATATTATTCCACATTTTTTATAAAGAGCGGGTTGAAAATAATAATCCTAATAAACGAAATGCCGTCGATCACATATAAATTTTTGTATGATTGCAAGTGACCCGACTACCTTTCGGCTCTAATTCTTCACGAATTCTCTTTTCCGTATTTTATATTCGCAAAATTTAAGAACGCATCTTTGCCATACTGCAATAAAATATTGAGCCTCGTTGGCCGATTCTTCGTTTCGAAAGAGAAAAAAAAATCCAGAGAGAGCGAGAGAGTTGGTTAGGTACAGAAACGCGGTTGATCGTGTTCTCGTCCTAAATGCACGAGGCGCGTGTGTATCCTTCGTTATGCCCGTTTCCTTCGCGCGTGTGAGAGTATCTCTCGTTGTTTTGTGTGGAGTTGTTGGACCGCTCTTCTCCTTCCGTTCCACGCGTCTTCGTTCCGATGTTGCTTGCCCCTCCACCACTGTGTTGCTCATCTGCTTCTGCCTCTGGCTTTTCTCTCCGGTTCGGTTGTTGGTGTGTATACATATATATTTATATATATATATGCCCCCTCCTCCCGTCCGCCGCTAAGAACTCCGTAGCAGCCGGGCGCAGGGTTCTCCTCTCTTCTTCCTCTTCCTCTTCTACTTCTCCTTCATCTCCCAATCGTCGTTGCTTTAGCGGATAGGCCCCCGTGAGATCCTTGGCAATCGTCGAGCGACGAGGACAGGCGTATATATAGAAAGACACGCTGGGAACGAGAGAGGAGCATCGACAGAACGACCGCCGTGAGTCCTGAGAGACGTTCGAACGTTCGACCGCGGGGCGTGCGAGTCGCGCTCTCGCGGCGCACGCTGCTCTCTCGGATTACCGTTTTCAAGGCGAGCCGCGCTCACTCGAATCGACGGGGCTTCGCGGCTGCTCTCTCGCATACAATCGTCGATCTTTCTCTCTCACGGTGACTTCGAGTTTGTCGAGTCTATCTCGCGTCGGGAAGCATATTTCTGATACGTTAAAAAATCGTCGTTGTTTCGTCGAGGATCTCCATTCACTCGGCTCGATTCTCCCTGCTCGTCTCGCCGCTACCGTCGCCGTAGCTTTATTTACCAAAGGCTCCCGGTGACGCTCGCTCGTCGGGCCACACGGCGCACGCTTCTGCGTGTTTCTCTTCGACTTTCGTTCGGAATTCGAAAATTTTTCCAAAGGTCCCCGCAGGCCCGGGGAGAATATCATAAATAAACAGTTCTCCAAAGTTCTAACTTCGTTCGAGCATTCTTCAAAGGAACGAGAAAAACTGCGTTTATCTTCGAAAGAGCTTGGAGATGCCCGAGTTTGCGTGAAGTTGCGAGAACACGATTTACGTAACGACGCACTCGCTCGCGATACGTTATCTCGATATTTCTTCGCCGTTCGCGACAAACGGATGGATTTGAACGTTATTTATTGCTACATTTTTTATTGCCACCGTCTGTGCGCGGCACGTCGACAGCCGGAGTATCTTTCGCGGAATGTAAACGACCACGAGGGAATTCGATATGCGAGAAGGTAAACGCGTCCTTAACGAAACGAGAGCTTGGGCCTCGCGTGATAAATGGCCTCGGTACCGATTCGCGGTTTTAAATTCGATGTTTTGGATTTTTCTCCGCATCGGGCGATGTATATATAATACATAAAAAAATAATAAAAAATTGCAATACTAAAAATATTTATCGATCAAACTATGACGAAAAATAATATCGATCGTTAATTATTATTTGGCTCGTTTCTTTCCGTTTCCTCAATGAGCAATATCTCAGTCGCCTGCGCGCCAACTGTGCCAATACTAGTTTCGCTCAGACGGAGAGTCAAAAGTAATAAAAAAGAAAAGATGAGTGTCACACGAGCGCGAGAGGCGAAGGGATGTGTAAATTGATTTTTGCCAGACGTCGAAACATGTGGCCTGTGCCAGGACGAGCCTTGAGCGCTAATGTGCCTCGGGGACTTCGGGATCCCTCGCAGAGTTTTTGGGACCTCGCGCCACCCATTTTAGCCCGGAAACGAGCTCAGCGCGCAAAGGGGGCACCGCGGCTGACGCTTGAAAAATTAACCATTCGAATTTCGTAAAAATAACTTGGCCATTGATCGACGTAATCACAAAAATGTGCAATACAGCTAAAAAAATTATGCACGTATCCCGAAGGAATCAGTGAAATTCGTTAAATTTGTTATAAACAGAAAACAATGGGAAAAACGGTTTGATGCCTTAGACGTAAAAAACAATGTTTTTTTTTCTTCCTAAACGATTCCAATTGCCCCGCGAGCGAACCTGAGCTCTTGGACGTGACCCTCAAAAGTTCTATTACAACATATGCATACGCGAGCAATGAAAGGCATCGAATGAGCTCACCGCTTCGCACTGTTTCTCGACACACGGTGCCCGCGTGTGTTTCGTTTGTCATTCGCCCACGCTCGTACGATCGTGCCGTTAAACATCTTTCTTTTTCTCGCCCCCTTCCTCTATTTTTTTTTTTCATTACGCGCGCTGTGCGTTTTGTTTTTCTTTTCTTTCTCTCGCCCTCTCGGTTACGGAATTGTAATATCCGTTCTTTCGTCGAACGAAATTCGAGCGGGGCGTCAGCTCTCATTCCGGCGAGGCGCACGTTTGCTCGTGCGTTCCCGATATTAATACAGTACTCACGGGTTCCCTCCCCCGTCCTCCCCCTCTATTGTATTCATATCGCGAAGACGACGAGTTTCGCCGTCACCCGCGCCTGCTCGGGGGGCCTCGGAGCACGCGCGTGCACGAGACTCGTCACGGGAACTCACGTATACGTCTCACGGATCCCTTCGCGCACGCCGTCGGCCAGCTGCGCGCGGCTTTACGACTTCTTCCAGTCAGAACTCTCCTGTCGCACAGTAAGGTAAACGTACCAATGGCAGGACAAGCCCCAATGTCGGGACAAAGCGTGCGTGCGAGAGAGATGTAAATATACTTTTACACGTGTGTCCAGGGACTGGGTCTACTGTGTTAAGTGTCCCGCCATTGGTACTTTTACCTTAACGCTTCGCTGTTTTCCTCGCGCTCGCAGATGTAACACGTGGGAGAACGGGCGAACGTGAACTTTTACGCTTTTTCACTTCCATCGCCATTCTCATTTCAATCTAGCTATTCATTGTTTTTTTTTCTTCTCTCCTCCCATTCATGCCGAGAGCTGATCAGTATTATTTTCGAGATTCTCGCTGCGGGTGGCAATCGCATCGCGGAATGTTGACTCGGGCGCGCGAATAATCGGCTAGACTCGAGGATCGGCGCGAAAAAATGGGTTCTCGTGAATACCGATTAGGTCTAGAGATTTTTTTTTTTTTCGATCGCCGAAGTCAACGATCGGGGGGCTCGAAAAGAATTTGGAAAGGCGCTTCGCCGCGGTGCGGTACTCGTCGGGAAATGAAAATCGTACACTTGACAATTCGAAAGTAACGGTCTCGATGTCGGTCGGGCGTGCGCGCGGAGGAAAACCTCGTGTGCAGTATTATAACCCAGAAGCGTTGTTGCCGATGCGACGTGTTTGTCGTATATAGAATGTCAAGTTTTAGAAACTCTCACGGGCCTCCGGACACCGAGCGATTCGTTGTCGCTTGCTTTCACGATAGTACTGCCCCGGTTGAAACGGCCCGTTTCCCGCTCCCCGCCCGCCGTCGAGACGGCGCAACACTTGCAACTTTCGTTTCGCACATCTTGCCATTTTGACTTAATGCGCGAAGCCGTTGTGGAATAAGAGTAAAATCGCAAATGCGACGTATTTCTTATAAATAATATTTTTATCTGAATTATAATTTTTTAAATGTGATTAAAAAAATAATAATAATAATATTAATAACGGAAGGAATCGGAGGTTCAGGAGAAAATAAATGAATAACTAACATTAAAATTAGAATGATAAACAATATTATTATTATTTTAATATTAGTTTTCAAAGATTAATAATAAAGTTTATTATGACAAAAGCGGCTTTGGATGATTTGTTTTTTTCTCGTTTAATTGTGTACAAAAGGCAGCAGAAGCATTGAAACAAATTTTTTTTACAATCGATCGAAAGTCGCAAAAAATTCTCAACAAAAGCCTCGTTAGGTTTCTTAAGTGAAGCATACGGTTAACGGATAGCGAAAGAGCGCCTGCGAATAATAGAGAACACGTGACGTTTCGAAGATTTTCTATCTCGCGAGTTGCGGTATCTCGCGGCATCGGCCTTTAACGAGACTAGAATTTTACGAACTTGTAGTTTCTCCACAACAGCTAAAACCGTATACGACGCGTCTGGAGGAAGATATAACGCCCATTTCTCCGTGGTTTATAGATTTGGTATATACATGTATGTATAATATATATAGACACGCGTGTATATGTATATGCAGTAAAGTAGTCGGTCGTAACTCTCCCGCTGGCGTGCGTTGACCCATCGACCTATCGACCCGATGCGAAGGACGTGCCTATCGACCACCTGTCGTCATTACACTCACTCTTCTGCTGCCTGCCCTCGGCGCTTTATTCGATTACACGATACGGACTACTCCGAGATAGGAAGCGATCAAAAAAAATTCGTTCGATCCAAAGAAAATTCGTACCTTCAACGTCACATTTTCTTTTTCTTCTCAACCTAATGATTTTTTTTAGGATTGATTTCTTTATTTTTCGATTACAGGGGAGAGCGGGGCAAAATGGTACGAAGTGGTCAAATAAAGTCCCCCGTATGATAGAATGTGGGCAAAATAGGACAAGAGAAAGTCCCATCAAAGTGGATTTTTTTACTGTCCCATTTTGCCCTAATACCATTCTACCCTGGTCCCATTGTGCGTGAATACCATTTTGCCCCCGTATGCCGTTTTGCCCCGCTCTCCCCTACATCATTTTTTAAATTCGTTGTAGCAGGATTGGAACAGATTTTACCTACCTGGCAGTTTTTTTTACATTTTTTTGTAAAAATCTTATTTAAAAAAAAATTATTACATACTCACAAGTAATACGACTAATGAAAGACCGGGAACATACGAAATTGGGTTGCCGGAAAATTTGATGCTGAATTTTTTATTTCAGTAATTCGGTGATAACATTTTCGAATTATTGTCATGCCAAAGTTGTTTTTTCAATTTGTTCCATTTGCTTGATTTTTGTCATATTTTCATCTCCTTGGAAAATGTTCTTTCTTTTACATTCCTCTTGAACTCGCGGGGCGTCGGACTCAACGAAAGGACTACCTTAAATCGCGAGGATAAAATTTTTCCTCAGGCGTTTCTCGTGGCATGTACGTAGAGCAAGGAATTCCACGATGGAATACTAATACGATAGTTATGCACAGCGTTGAATAGTCGATGTTGGGAAATACTTGTAGGAAACCACACGATATCTCGTTTAATGACTATTCTATTATGAGTCGCTTCGAAGCAGAAGCGGTGGGGGATTTCTACGCGAAAGGTCATCGGGCGTAATTATTCTCTCTTTTATTATCGGTACGAGAGGAGAATTCGCGGGTGTGTCTGTGTCTCTCCCGCTTGTTTTTCGATTGCACGTTCACACATAAATAAATGTGTACCGGAGCACGAGGCAAAACGGACTACCCAAGAAATATTGGCCATTTGCTAATTTTAGACGAACAAAACGATCCTTCAACACCAAATTAAACCATCAACAAACATTTAAGAATCCCGATTAAAAAATATATATTTCGGGGGCAAAATGGACCACCACGTAAAAAAATGAACTCTGAAGTATAAAATCATAAAAAAAAATTTTATGCAATTAAAATAAAAACTAAAAACTTCTTTTACAACCGAAACACGCCAGGAATGTTTGGCATTGAATTTAGCGACCGTAGGCATATTGCGAATTATTTTAAACTCATTGAACTGAGACCGAGAGCATCTTCAAAACAGTATTTTTATTTTTTTTCGCGATATACCTTATTTATCGGTGGTCCGTTTTGGTCCACTCTGCGCCTTACACACACAGTCTGCGTATTATAATGGCGGAAAGTATGCTGTACCACAAAGCCTATCTATCCGTCTATCTATCCAGTATCATTTTCACTCAATCTCTCTTATTCTCTCGTTCTCGTCGTCTTTGATAGATGAGCCGGCCGGGTCGCGCCAGGTCGTCGAGCAACTATCCAATACAAGCTCATAATTATGTATACAAGCGGCGCTATTCGATGGGTGCACACACTATAACAGGGATATAATTCAACGGTATCCATTCGCTGCCGTTCGCTCGACGATTCGCAACCGCGATATTAGACGCGCGCGCGGGACACCGGGTGGAGTTTTTCTTCTTTTCATTTTTTTTTCCATTCGTCTTTTCTACACGAGAAAACGCGCGCAGCGCTCAAAGAGGGATACAATAATGAATGCGAAATTATGCAATGACGATTCATACATTTATGCATACAACGACGAAATATCCATGGTTAGGTTTTCGCGTTTTATCCGCCACACGCACGAAGCGCGATTACAGACACACATGGAAACCGGAGAAAAATCGTTCGTCGTGTGCGAAGATCGATGAAATATCTGGCGAATATATCACGGCTATTACTCCCGGCGATAAATTCAATCTGTCGTCGACGGAGGATGACATTTCATTGGACTTTGTACCAAAGACACCGAGGCACAATATTATGTAAGCCGCGGGAGCATCAACGAACTCGCGACAAGCGAGATAAGTATTTTTCTTTCGGCGACTGCCCGCCCGAAGACGGAGAGAAACGCTGGATAGCACCGACAATTGAATTCTATCGAGTGTTTTTTTCTCTTCTTTCTCTTCTCGAGAGGCTAGAGGACAGTGAGCCTCGCCTGTTATCGGACATTCGCGTTGGAACGTTCAATTAGAGCAGATACAGATGCGAGAGGAAGGAGAGCTATTGAGGCCAATTATTGCAACGACGATTTTTTTACTTCGCGCGAAACGATTCCGTTCGATGAATAAGCGACGAGTAGAAACTTTGCACATCGCGCACTTTTTGATATTCATCCCTCTCGGATATTTGGCCGAAAAAAAATTAAAGAAGGAAAATAAAAAATAGAAAATTGATGATTTAATTATTAGTGAATCGAACGAAAATGAAAAAAATTTGCCATTCAATGACCAAAGTATTCACTGAAGCGAGGATCAAAAAGTGATTAATTAATGATCAATTTAGTCAGTGTCCGTGAAGACTTTCCTGACGATAACGGTGGTTCAGCGTAGAAGTTATTCGGAATTCTCCGGTAGAACTTTTGCCACCGATCGTCGCATCTTCGCCGGATCGAGCGCGTTATTATTCCCGCTACGCCTTGTAAATTATCGATTATCGACGCTTTCGTTCAAATATTTATGGTATGGCCATAGGCGCGATTCCGTTGGCGCCGGGGCCTAAATTAAATCTTCGACCAGTTCGCGAGCTCTAACGATCAATTAAATAAACGACATCGGAGATTACGAAGTGAAAGTAATGTCGGGCCGCGCGAAATTGGTATAGGCAAGAAATTTCAACGGCGCTCAACTATCCGCATTCGGTAGCCACGTAATTGCCGTCGATTCGATAATCGAGATTCCGAGATTCGAGAATAACAAAAGAGTAATCGACGAAACACGCGTGCGTTTCCGGTTTGCAGGAAATTTCCTGGCGTCATTGCCGACATCCTTGTCGTGTCATCGTCGCAATCGACAGTGACTAATTTCTTTTTTCGCTTAACGATTCGTCACCGTGCGAATTATTTCTGGATTGTTTCGTCACGGCTTTTTCATACGCCGATGCAATACCGACGAAACCCCAAAATTCTAGAGTAGAATAAGACATGAAAATCAAATTGTTGAAAACCAACGAAAAAATAACAAAATACGATTAAAAAAAAAATGTATCTTCCGGTTCAAAGACTCGCTTTTCGATATTATACCAATTTTTTTTCTCGAATTCGCAAAATTATATCTTTTCACTGCAAAGAGCGTGTAATATGCTTCAAAAGGCTTAGCATTTGCCATTTTGCATGACATTTTTTTTCACCGTTAGAGAGACGAGCGAATAATCATAACATTCATTGCCACGCTAACGGTTCGTCGTGTTCCATGGAAAACCGGGTGCAATCGAGGTGCTTCGCTGTTTTCCATTCGAACGATCTCGAAAAGTGGATGGGAATATTCATAATATTTTGCGGCGAACGAAAAAGAAGAGTCGCGACTCTATATTTCGATCCTGGAAACGATAACCGATAATCACAATATTAATAAGAGAGATTCGAGATGGAAGCAGTCTCGTTGGAACGATATTTATGACAAATTGTGACCGTACGTCCGTCTGTATCTGATATCCGACGAATAAAGTGTACGTAATGTGTTCTAGCGGCACTCTTTATAATCCCACTCATTCAAGGATAATAAGACAGGTATTCGAGCGCTCGCGATACGCGCGTGTAGGTGAGACTGTCGCTCGGCTCGCTATCTCTCCTACGAGTGAGAGTCACGTTGTAAGACCCGATATAGATATGCCGTCATACGCCGCGACGATTTTATGGACGTCCAAGGTTCAACGTAACGCACATTCTTGACAGGCATATATCTCGCTTAATTTCGCTTCAGACCCACTGCGGCGCGGATAAAACGCTTTTTTTTGTTTCTCATGATGAAAAAAACAAATAAAAATAAAAACAGATTATAATCGCTCGTAATGCAGTGGAGCTTGTTTTTCATTAGACGGCTGACGAGAGGTCGTTCAAAAATAAAACGAATTATTCGAGTGAGAGGCCGATAGACTTTTTCGAGTTCACGAGTTCAATAGCTCCGTTATATGTCTTGCATCGTCAATATAATTCATTTATCAACGACGACCTCCTCAACGGATTGTTGGAACATTTTTACATCGGTGTGCGTCGTTAAAAACGATTAATTGGGAATAGCGTAACGCTTCAATCTCAACCTGAGACGAGGGTCGGACTAAATTTTGAACACCTTTCGATGAGATGAACATTTTTTTTCTAACTCAGTTGTACAGAAGGTGCTAAGCACATTAAGTCCGTATAATAATGATGTCGAAAAAACACTAAAAAATTAATCGAATCAAGCTAAAGGCTTAAGCTAAAGTTATTCGATTTTGTGAAACTTTCAGCTATTTTTCATTAAAAAAAAATTCAGCAATTGTTCGAAAATGTTGTGGATATCGAAATTTGACTGAAATAGAAACGGTTTTTTTTTTCCATGGATTGATGTATCGGAAATGCTTTTCGAAGAATTTATTTTTTTTCTTTCGAGAGCGACGAATATATTGCTATTATCGAACTGTTGCGATAACAGGAATGATCAATTTGTTTCCGATAAAAAACAGTATTTTCCGTGCGCTTGTGCGGTCGCTTCCCGATATAGCGATGATAGTGCCATGAGTCAATCGCGATGATGACTAGAGTCGTACGCAATTATTGTATTTTTTTTTCTGTCTTTTTTTTTTCCTATTAATTCATTCCATGTTTGGTTGTATCGTCACGCGCCTCGTTGGCTCTCTTTGCGCCGCGGGAATGTCTCGAAACGGCGATACAGATATAAAATAAACGTCGAGGCCGCGCACGTGTGTCACATATTTCGCTTGAGTTTCAAAATCGCTCCCGCTGGCCAAGCCTTCGAGCAGTGTCTGGCGAACAATCCGACAATACTGTTCGCATTCACGGAGGTCGTCGGTCCCCGGGAAAATAAAAGACGCCCCGAAGCTCCAATTTCGCACTCGGAAAGTTTCCTGGTTTATTCCTTCGTCTCTGTTGTTCCTTCGACCTTTTTTTTCTTCCTTCCACTTTTCGTACCCTCTACTCTTGTTAATCTTCGGACAATATGTACATGCGGTTCTAGGTCGGCTCTCGTTCGGCTCGTACACCGTATTTCCGGTGCGCGCACCCGCGCAACTTCCTGCTGCTCCGACAATGGTAATACGTAAAGCCGCCCCTCCCAGCGATCCCTTCTCGCCACAATGCTCTCGAGAAAGACAACAAAATCAACGATATCATTCCATTCCTCGTATAATTAATTTACTCCGGAAAAACGCGAATCTCTCTAAATCCATCGATTGGGAAAAAAATAAAAAAAGACGATACGCTAAATAAAAAAAAATACAATAAACAAAAATGAAAAAAAAGCGAAGAGATTTAACAAAAATTCGTAGTTTCAGAAAATGGAAAAACATAAATCTCTCTGACTCCATTGATTGTAGAAATAAACAATTCTTAGATTGAAGATTTCGACTGAATTGTTTGAAAGTATCGCACGTTGAGAAAATTAAAAATAATTTCGAACGGCCATAACTTTTGAACGCTTCGACGGACTCGCTCCAAATTCGAGATCAAACTATTATTAGCAACGGTCCACCTGCGGCTTAAATTTTTATTCGATATATCGAGAATTACGAATCACCAAATCCTGCGACGCGCGTACAAACGTAATCACGTTTTGTTTTTAAATAACTTTTGTCGACGTTTCACACGCTTTCAAGTGTTTCGACATGAGAGTCTGGAAAGAAATTTTTTTTCACGGAAACAATGCTTCCTGCGCGACTAAAAAAATTTTTTTCAAAACGTCGAAGATAACTCGGTGTTTCGTAACCAACGAAAAAAAACGGTGATGCCCACACGCGATCGTCATCCGTGCAAACTAGGTACGCAGCTGTCTGCCGAGCATAGGCGATACCGGAATCCCCCGTTACTCCATACAACTCGCCGCGGCGTGTGTCGCCGGGGCACAACCGCATAATACCGGTTATGGAATTTCGCGAGTACGCGCGCGGCGTAAATCGCGCGCCGCGTTTTATATATCGCGCGGAGAGAAGAGCGCGCACAGAGCGACGATACGGTAACCCGTGGCGAGTCGATTCGACAATCGCGTAAGCACTTTTAAAAAGAATTCCGTTATCAGCCGAGAATGGGCCTTTTGCCGACGAGAAAAATACGCCGGTGGCTCGTCGGCGCAGATAAAAACTCTTACCTGTTGTTGCGTCTGGTGATAATTTTATTGGGCGAGCGAACGAAAAAGTCGATGAAAATCAAAGTTTTCTTGAAATAAAAAATTATTTCAAAAGCATACATAAATTGCCATATGATTTTTATAAACAATTTAGAAAAAAGTAATCGAGTGAAAAAAATCCTGAGTACGGACGCGCTCGGACCACTTCGAAGCCGTTCGAGTTTGCCGCTTTTAGGGGTTTGGAAAATGAAAGATTTACAAAAAATTTCTCGCTCTAGTGCGATAAAGTATCTTTCTGCGCACACTTCCCGAGCGCGAAAAGCATGATTTTCATGAATTTGTTTGATGGAAAAGCAGTGTCAATTTTTTTATTTAATTGCCTGATCTTCGGTAAATTTCGATGAATGTTTCCCGCAGGAAAATCAACTCGCTGCTTGTTCGCCCGCGGCTGGCGCATTAAGTGACTCGCGCGAAGGCGCGATAAGGCTGCATCCTGTAATCTTGTAGTTTATTAGCTCGGGGACACCGATAGTTATCTAAAGATAGGTTTAACATACTTGCCGTATTCGATCGGTCATAATATTACGGTGCAGTTAGATACCGAGCGTTAGCATTAGCAGCGGCGATGGACTTCGCGGTAACGAAGCTAAAAATATAACACAATCTCGTCGGGATTACCAGGAACGATCGCTCGGATAGTCGAGGATTTTTGAGCCTCCTGTGAAGAAGTCGGGGACGAATAGTTCGGAAAGTCGACGACTGAAAATCTCTTCGAAATCGGATTCCCCAATGTCTATTTTTCCAATTTCTTTAACTCCTTCTTGTTAAATTGTTACAAAAACGTGCCGCCAATCCGACGCGATTGTTTGACAGTAACGGTCTTGCGATCGTGTAAAAAAAATTATGCTAATTATATTTGCAGATTGCTTCTTCATATCGTGCTCAACGTCGCTCACAAAGCTCCTCCGTGAGAAATTTATTCGGCTGATTTCGGCTTCGTTGAATATTTATGAATCGATTAGTTCGGTCGTCATAACACTTTTCGCGTGTACTCGGGCTGTTGTTTATATGATTATTTTTTTCCTCCCGATACGACACTACGCCAATGCATCGCGTAGATAATACATCGATCGTTGCCTGTGTGTGCCACTGTACCTGTGCTCTCCGATATACATGGTCGAGCGCATCTCGCAACACACTTATGCGTATACATTGGGGAAACGAGAGAAAAAAAAAAAGAACAGAAGCGAGCGCGCCAGCGAAAAAAGAGAGAAGGCAAGAGTCGCGACTCGTCCACACATAGGAGCAGCGAAGCTACGCCGTATGATAAGAGTACCCCTGTTAGTGGCCTTTGGCTAACAGCTGAATCAGTTGGGTGTCACCATTCGCCGACGTTGCGATCTCTCGTCCCTGCAGTGCCAGTTCAACGCTTTCCTTTGCCTGTGAAACAAAAATTTTTAACTCGTTGGCAAAAAAAAAAATACATTTACTCTTAGCTTTCGATTGGTTCATAAACTGAAAAAAAAAAAAAATAGAGAATTGTTAAGAAAAAAAATTAAAAATACATAAATACGAGTGAGTGGATATGACGAATTTTTTTTCACGTGTTCATAATACGTGACAGTGAACTAGCGGAGGTTCCAGGACGAGAAGACAAAAGGAAAATAAAAACGACACATTTGCCATGGCCAATCGTTACGGTAATAAATATTTCGTAATTGTACCGCTCGTTACGCGCCAACGAGCGTTAGAAGCCGCGACCGGTAGGAAGGAACAGAACGTTTGCTCGTGTTGGCGTTGTAAATTCGAGATAAACCTTCCTGTACTCGCAGTTCGAGCGAGAGTCTTCGAGCCGTGCGAATATATGGATACACGAGATACCGATAGGTATCGCCTGTCTCGAGGTAGAGACGGGAATCGCCCAAGCCTCACCGGGCCATTCACTTCGCCAATGATAATATTTCAATGGGAACTGGCAGCCCGGAAACGGGATCTTGTCTCGAGTGATCCTTGCCATTCTTCGCACTAATAGACGTCTATTATCTACGCATTCCCTATTCCGAAAATTAAAAATGTAGTCATCGAATTAGGGATTTTTTCACGATTTTTACAAAATAATTGGTTCGCTCACAGAAGTCTTTTTTTTACATTAATTCTCTCAATAATTATATTATTATTATATTATCATATACTTATATATAATTATTAATTATAATTTATTCCACTCGAGAATATCCCTGTTAAAAGAAAATTCTCAATAATTATTCACAAATTCAAATTAGTGTCTTCGAAAAACAATTTTGATTAAAAAAAGTGGTGAAACGTTGCGATTTCGACAAAAATTCACTGAATCGTCGAATCGGTTCATTTTGTCCCACATTCCGTTTTTTTATACCCGATATACAATAAAACTAAAATCCTCCTCCGTCTGATACCGATAAATGCACGTCATTACTGAGGAATTCCGTTCAACAACATGTCCTATCTTGGCAATGAAATAAAAAGATTCCCCGCTCTTTCTCACTAAGTTTTGTTTGATGAAAGATTAATTGTCTCGAGAAGCGTACATTTACAAAAATCTCGTCGGCACGAAACGTTCCCGTGACTTTTTGTGTCCAGTATCATCGATGTTTAGAATTCTATGTCGTAAGGCCTTTATTTAAGGTAGTCCTTTCGTAGACGCCACCTAAAATTGAAAATGAATATTTCGCAATTATCGACCAGAAAAGAAATAATAATAATAATTTTTTAAAAAATAATTCTCCCACAAAAAATGTTTCTAAGATCAGAGAAAATTATTAAAAAAATCAATGCGCGATCGGAAATTCTTCGAATTTAATGGGTCGATTTCCACTAAAAAAGAACGTCCTTTGCCGAACGATACGTCGATATTCTTTTTATTTACCCAATTTGCCGATAACTTTTTGGCATAATGATTATGCTGAATGCTTAGAATCTTTGAAATTGTTGGTTTTTATTAGATCTTTAATCGGAAAGTCTTTGAAATTTTGTTCGAATCTCCCTTTTGGCTTGGAATGCAGCGATACATCCTCCTTGATAATTCGCAATGGGCGCACCTGATTCGCTCTTCCCGCTCTGCGTTACTGCTGTAACGCATCGCGAGCAACGGCGTTAATAAAATAACGTACACGCCGATTGAGTTTCACACGTAAAGCGTGATCCACTTATCTATTTGTCTATACGGCCGAGACACACACGCCCGGTGCGTTATACATTGAACTTACATGCGCGCGCGCGCGCGCGAGCCTCGAGAGTAACAAGAAGCGTGCGCGGCGGTAATATCGGGTGAATGCCGAGTCCTCGGACCGCGGTTACGCGGATACTACAAAACAGTGTTGTGTACTACTGTATCGTTAACCCTCTTATGCCTCTCTCGCGCGCATAGGAACGTCACGCCCGAGGAATTCCCGTACAAGAAATCGTCGAGATTTATTCCTCGCTCGTGTTCGACTCATAAACGCGATACACCGTCGGCTAAAACAGCGCAAAACTTGCCGAAGCGTTAATAACCGAAGCTCCAAACTTTGATAAAAAAAAAAAAAAAATTACAAAAATCCTGCTTTCTGCAATCTTTATCGCGAGGGCGTTTTTCCGTTGTTCGACTAGTTTACGATTTAATTTATATCGAATAAATTACCTCGTCAAAATAATGTCCGGGATCGGATTAAGAGATCTTTATTTGCACTTTTAGTCTCGCCCAATTAATCGCTTCGTTAGTTCTGACTAGCAAATTTGTGATTTTTTTTCGTGATTTATAAATCTTGCTGAAGCAAAGTTTTTCGTGAGAGCGAGGGGCGCCGAAGCCTCTTCCGTGTATTCCGGACTGACTTGTATCTGTTGTATCTACACCGCTCTCGTCCGGCAGTAGTTGTAGCTACACGGAGGACTTCGAGTTCACCGGCTTGCCATTGCCAACCGAGACGCGAACAGCTCACGTCGATAGTATACGGTGTACACACGTTGCGAGCGGTTTAATATGTTTTTTTTTTTCGCTCTGGCACAAGAGCCATCGAGCAAGGGGGAGAGAAGTCGTCGATGTTTGTCCCAACGTGTATGTTTGCTCTGGCATCGACGGCTTATCTACTGTTTTGCGATACCGCAGACGTCGCGGGCTGCAGGCTACACCGAACGCTGCAAACGTTTAGATAATGATTCATGTACAATGAGAGCATATTAGATATAATCGATCGCCATGTACCGCTCGCGAAAAATTCAACATTGTTATTTTTCTTTCAACGATTGCATGTTGACTTTTCGAAGCCGCGGGGCGATTGTCTAAAACACTGTTAGATTGCGAAGAAAAATTAGACGTCATTCATATTGTTTATTAATTTTTGGAGCTCCGAGGCAATTTTTCTTCCCGTAAATATTCTTCGATCGCGATACAGAATTTTCAATATTTTTTGTCATTGTTTATACATTTTTTTGGGCGCTGAGACGAGCTTGATTGTTCTCGAAAAGGGTTCGATTACGAGTAGAAATTTTGTCTGATTTGTGCGAAACCGTCGATTAATGTAGCGCGATACTGGATTTTTTTTGCGATTAATAATGGGAATGACGATACAGTGGAGAATCTTATTTTTCTCTCGATAACGCGAGGGTGTCCGCGGTATGCAAATGACCGTATAGAATTTCGGAGTCTCCGGAGAGAGTGAGGGTCGGTGAACGACTCGAGGCGGTCAGAGAGAAAGAAATGAAACACTTCTCGGTCATTCGGCTCAATGAAAGAACCCATCGCGTTTTGGTACCTACTGACCGAGGCAGAGCCAACCAGACTCCGAAATTAAGCGACCGGTCGAAATAATGCAGTTTCTACATTCTCGTATAGTCCTCGAAGGATCGAGATTCCAACAATCGAAATCACAATTTTTTCGAATTTTTTTCCTTTTTTTTTACACCGGCGAGAAATAAAAGAACGGAAATTGAATTTTCTCGCCAAGACGCGAGATTAAGAGCTATTAGTTGGATTCTAATCAGTCCCGATAAGATCGAACAATGTTCTCCAATAAAAAAGTACAAGTTTTCATTATCGCGAACTTGAGAATCCTTATCGACGATCGTTGAAGATTAGGGCTTGAGAAATATCGGAGAAATGACTTTTGGACTGGGGCAATTTTTTTAAATTAATTTCTTTTCACACGATTCTTTCAGGGGCGCAGTATGAGCCCGGCGCTGTGCACCGCGCCGTACCCCAACCAACGCAACAGCGGAACAGCAACAGCGATTATCGAGAAAGAGCGGGAACGTTGTCGTACTACAGTCCTGCGACGAGTCGTCAGGATAGATACAGAGGAGGAACAGAAATACAGAAGAGAATGACTCAACGAGAGGATGTACTCAAGTTCGAGCAGGGCCGAATAAAGGCCCTGCAGGAGGAACGTCTTCACATACAAAAGAAGACATTCACGAAATGGATAAATTCGTTTCTTCTGAAGGTACGATCGAGGTCTCCGCCTCAAATTTCACTGCAAAATCCAATAGACCTTTTCATTTCTGAGAAATAGCCATTTTTTCAATTCCATTACTGAAAAATTAATTAAGGAGTGGAATCGATAAATATTTGATTGCCTTTTTTGTTCGCAGGCCCGAATGGAGGTGGAGGATTTGTTCGCCGATCTCGCCGACGGCAAGAAACTCTTGAAACTTTTGGAAATAATATCCGGCGAGAGACTGGCGAAGCCGAACAACGGCCGCATGAGAGTTCACAAGATTGAGAATGTCAACAAATCGTTGGCTTTCCTTCACACCAAGGTACGTCGCCGAGATTATTCCCAAAAATACCGCGATTCTTTCTTAGCGATCGCCGACTACAATTTATTCCTTGACTGCGGGATCAACGGTACCTTAATGAAATTTAATCCCAAATGAAACAAGAAAGATTCCAATCAATATCGAATCGATATCATTGTCGCCCGACTATAAACGCTGACCAATTAGTCGAATCAATTGCAATGCTTGTTTAGTGAAACTACAACGAATGGAAAGAAAAGAAACTCGCGCCCCGTCCCGTTGGAACATCCGCCCCAGATTAATGCCTCTGGCAGGCGAAGTCGGAAGGAAAAAAAAAGGTGGAAGCCCCTCGGGTGTAAACCTTCTCTCGCCAATGGCCTCTGTGCTTCGTGGCTTATGATGACATAATGGTTTTACGATTGAAAAAAAAGCAGAGAAAGAAAAGGGAGGTTCGGAGTCTCGGCCTGAATGCGACGCGTCGCGGGTATGATGACCCGGCGTTATAGTACAGAAGAGAACATCGAGAGTTCTTCCGCGAACTGTCGAGGGAGCCTCCTCATCTCGGGGAAGAGAAAAAGGAGAAAATGAAAAAAAAGAAGAAGAAACTCGAAGAGTTCTCGTTTCTTTCGATTCAAGAGAGACGAGCGCGGCTATGCCCGTTGAGTTGCGTTTCGGTGAGACGGAGTGAGAAAAGCAGCCGAGCAAACGACACATACGAATGCACATCACGAGAGAAGTCGCGCGATCTCATCGAGGGCAGCCAACGATTGGCAGCGCGGCCGCAGAGCGAATGAGATCGAAAGAAATTGACGAGTCTCCTGTTACCGGGAACGCGATACCTCTCGCGTCGAATTTCTCTCACGATCTCTCCCTCTGTCGCAGGATCGAGGGATGATTCTCGAGCTTTGCTCAGTCAGAAGTTGATGTCCTGAGAAAAAAAAGGCCTAAAATGCAGGAATCAAAACTGAGTAAAATTTCCCTTGAGCTATATTTTTT
Source organism: Ischnus inquisitorius (assembly GCA_963924025.1). Classification (NCBI taxonomy): domain Eukaryota; kingdom Metazoa; phylum Arthropoda; class Insecta; order Hymenoptera; family Ichneumonidae; genus Ischnus; species Ischnus inquisitorius. Next base: position 4,771,195 of record OZ001251.1, on the reverse strand, counting down.
GCATGCGAAATTCTTCAGTTATGATAGTTCTTTCATTGGGTCTGATGTCACCCAAGATCGAGAAAGGACAAGGAATTGCGAACGGTCCTCGATGAGATAAAAATCGGAAAAAAATTAAGCATACGAAAGCACATTATGGTAAATACTCCACAGTACTTTATAGTACATTCTCTCGAGTTTATGCAGCAGACACGCTTCGAATCCGGACAATCAATGAACCGTGCATTCGGTTAATAATGCATGATTTCCATTCGCGGCTAATAACATTACAGTTAGCGTTTAAACGTCGGCCAGCGGCCGAGGTAGTAGGCACGCGAGAGGGCAACGAAGCTAGCGAATTATATCTCGCGGGGAGTTTTTTTCTTCCTCTTCTTTTTTATCGCTTTTTTTTCGCTCGCTCTCCGGTGGTAGAGGATCCCCGGGAGGACGGCTTTTCTCAACGGGACATCGCAGCCCGACCGCGCGCTGGCCCACTGTGCTGGCTCGCAACGCTGTGCCGCGTCTCTCTTTTCCCTTCCTCTTCTCTCCTTTTCACCGGCAAACTACCGCTTTTCTTTTTATTTCACGATCCTCCTCTTGCCACTCTGGTTTTACCCTTATTAGCGTAGCGGACCGAGACGGAGGCGTTAATGCCGCGGGAACACACGAGAAGAACCTGTATTCGTCTATACAAAGTAGTCGCGAAATCGCACGAACGAACGGGTCCCGGTCAAACTGCACTCGTAAACGCTATAAAGTTCTGGAATTTTTGGCAAATACTATCCAAGAGCCACCTTTATCTTCTTTATACTGAGTATATACGGAGAAGAAGCGGCAATGTTTGAATCATTTCAAATTCTCTCTATTCTCGAATTACGATCAAATTTTTTTTTACCCATTTAGTTTTTTTTCAAAAGATATTGTGAGGAATCGTGCACTTTTTGACCCTTTTTCATTTGGAGCCCGAAATCGCGAGTCAGAAGAAAACAATCGAACGAAGCGGGTTTCACGAAGGAATACATTTGTTCGGGGCGTAAAACTGGATTTCGGGGGTTATTTGCGACAGATATAAACCCAAAATTTTATCGATACGTACTAATTATTGCCCGATTCTTCGTGATTCTTTATGCTAGGGTAGATCGCGCGAAAGAGCAAGAATAATTCGTATAAATAATCAACTAGCTGATTTTTTTATTGCATTGATTTCTCTAAACCTTGCCCCGTTTCGCAGAACTAAGGCCAAGTTGATCGAGACCAAATCGTTTTGCCCAACTGTCTACGATTGGTTTCGATAAACCTTTGTTTTGAGTGCATCTTCGGTATCCCCTGTATGTAGCAAACGCGATTGTTTGTTTCACCGTTTGTCTGACCGGAGCTCTGTGCATGTAACGCTATAAAGCACCGGGACATTGCGAAGGGAATATCTCGGGTAGCCGAGATGTCTCGGCCTTTCTTTAACGAGGAGGCAACGCGAATCTTTTCCCTTTCAAGTCCGGTGTCGGCTTCAACAGGAACTATAGGCCATAGATCCTCCAGCCGTTGTCTCGCGGACTTGGCTCGTTCGAGACCGCGAAGGGAAGCCCTTAATGGCGAGAGGAAAGGATCCGATACCACATCGAGCCGAGAGTGGCACCACACCATTGTCGTCGTCGTCGTCGTCGTCGTGGCCAACCAGTCGATAACCAATGAGCAAACCCATCGGGGGTCTCCCCTCGTTTCACCTCCGGTTTTATTTCACATCGAGAGTCGCCCCGCTCGGGCCTGTTACTCTTGCTGCTCGGGTACTCACGGTCTAGCGCGTTTTGCTCGGTCGCTGACCCCTCTGTCTCTCTCCAGTACCATCTCTCGGATTTTCTCTTTTCTCTCCACCTATCTCGTTCTCTTCCTTCACCATTCATACGCCTCATCTCTCTCTCCCGTTACCGATTTTACTCACCATTTCTCTCGCCCGCGATGAGCCCTCACGATTACCCGAAACGTTCACGATCTCGTGTGTACTTTCTTTTACACGCGCACGACCGACGCATATTTGTCTCTTTTGATCGGTAATTTCGTCTCTTCTTTTACCGCTTCCGAGGAAACGACTCAAAGTTATTTCGTGTCTTCCATCGGGCTCGACGTTGGGGTACGCATGAAAGTAGTCGGTAAACGAATTAAAATCGAGACATTTTTTGTTTCACCTCGCAGAAAAATGTTTTATACGTTCTTATCACTTTTTGTATTAATATCGTATCTCCATTATCTTTCTAATCCGGCTACGAGGCATAATCGCGGTTACTGCGATGCGTGCGGAATATCAATTATCGCCCGCCCGCCGAATATGAAAACCGATACACTCGCTCCACGACTTTGGGCCGCAATTACACGCCCGTGAAATCTACCATCCACCCATTTTATCTCGTTTCTTTCGCCTCTCCGGCTCCCTTCAACAACCGCTTTCATAGAGTTAGATGCGCGCAACGCAACGAGTGCGTCGATTCCTTTTTTTCCCTCTTCTTCCTTGCAGATCCGATCGGCGAGCAATTAGAGTTAAATGCTTCTTCGGAGTGCGCGAACGTTATCCTCGGACTCTCTGAGAGTATCCACTGTAGATGAAGAGTAGAACGAGGCCCTTTGTAACGACCGGCAGATCCGGTCAAACACTCGACCGACTCTCCGTCGAGATTCATTCAAACTCGCACGAAAAAACAAAAATGACGCAAATCATTGCTGCTTCGGCTAATTATTTTTGTCGTGTTTCAATCGCACTTACGGTAATAACAATAATGCACTTTGCAAAACAAGAGTTCAGATACGATTGCTAACGAAAAGTTGGCAATTTTTCCGTACAATTTTCTTCTCAACGAGCAAAACGCTCGACTATCCGTTGATTCTGTAACAACGCGTAACATTTATTCTCTCATGCCGACTGATGCACGAAGCGCTTCGCGGCCCGTGAAATATTTCTCATCGTTGCATTATACCGCGGAGAATTGCAAAGAGCCCCGAGATTTCTGCAACGTCCTCTTCCGCTATTCGCGTCGGCATTACATTCTCGCGGGCGCGTTCATTGGCGCACAGCTATTTTTATCGTCCCGCCGCGAGGAGACGAGGATCTCGGAGTTTACGCCAGGCGCGAATAATAGGACGAGGTCCTTTCAACGGCGCCGCGTTACAAATGAATCGATGATTTTCTCGTTGGATGTAAATTCACGCTCGTACCTCGACGTGGCGGAGGCTTACCTCGTCATTCTTTTTCTCTTTTTCTTACATTCCTTTATTTTACGAGTACAAACAGAGGACAAGGACGTCAGCGGCGAGACACGGCGACAATACCTTCTCGCGGCTGCTACTCTCGCCGCTGCGTTGCCGTAATAATAAGACGCTTTCGTCATCGTTCACGTGAATTTTAAGTAACGAGGTCGAGTCAGAGAAATAAACTGTGTTCACGCATTGCTTCCCCGGTTTTTAACGGAGTGTGCAAAGCCTATTTTTCACCCACGGGAACTATGGAGAAAGTTGACCCATGAAACTTACTCCGCAATCTCGGAGAATGATGAGAAAAAAAAGTGAAAAGCACAGATGGAAACTTTCGTCTTTGCATTTTTTTACCGGATTCTCCTTTGTAGGATCGAAGGATGAACGTAAAATTTTGTGAAATTCGGATTTCCGGTTTATCATGATCGAGTTTTGTCCTATCGAATTTTTCACAATGTTCCGAATACCTTTCATCGATCCTAGCGAATTTTTATCGTGCAGGATTCCGGAATCGCTTTTTTTCGAGCTGTTTCTACTCCGATTTAACTGACCTTCGCGAGCGGCCACGCCGGACACGACGCCTTCCCACGTTCAAATAGAACATAAAAATGAATTTTTAAAAAATACGACAAGAGAAGATAATAAAATTAAGGAGACTCGACGAGCCGGACGACTTTGACGAATCGTTCGATGCTCGATTCGCGATTTTGAAAATAGCGAATACCGGCACGCGAAATAGAGAGTTATGCAAAATTCACTCTCGTTACATACGTGAGACCGGCTCGTTTCCTCAACAGCAATCGCCTTCTTACGCAAAAGTCAACAGTCTGTGTAATTATATCCCGACAGCAGTGTCACACCATTGTAGACGCGAGGCGAGTCGTCCTGTGGGATAATTTCATACAGTTGGAGAAATTTTTGCCACTATTGTAGCGAAGAAATCCGGCGTTTCCACGGTTTTACGACCAAATATATTTTTCTACGAGGCACGACAAAAAAATCTTACAATGCAGTTTCAGTTTCTGACGCGCTTACTCTCCGACTATAAATAGCATCAATCGTAATAAAAAAAAACATACATCGCAATAAGGAAGTAAGGAGGATGTTACAGTATCAAAGTGAGATTTCGAGCGAATTTTTAATATTTATAGTTGGAATAAAATCGAATTTTCGGCATAATTACTATTAAATTAATCTCTCCAGGACCTTCGGTAACGTTCGATTTTTTTGGTACTTCATCCGATCGGCAGTCTTCGAAATTCTTTACGCGTCTCGCTTTTGTCTCAGAATGTAGCGATGCACTCCTTTCGACTCCGTAATACGGAAATATTGCGTTCATCGATTTTTCCCTTATCATCTCGGATGATTAATCGGCTTTTCTAATCGGAGATAAATCCTCGAGAAAGTCTCAGCGGCGAATGTATCGAATTTCCGACTCGCGCGGTCCGCAACGAGTTTGACGTGAGCGAGTAATAAAATAACGAGAGATAAGTTGCACGAACGGGGGCATAACGGAGTTCACCTGAGACTCGTCTCTGGCAGCGGTCCTCGCGGGAATCTACTACACATCCGACCGCTTCCCCCTTGGGAGAGTCAGCCTTCTTCCTCCCGTCCCTGCTCTCCCCTTCTTCCCTCCTCGTCATCGCGGTACCGGAGTGCAACCTTGTACTCTATAACCATTCACGGTATCTCGTGTAAAGTAGCAGACGCGGTTGTGCTAACGTGGCAGGAGCTCTTTTACTCGGAGTCTCTCGTCGCACGTGCTTCCCACGATATTCATCGCTCACCTTACCTTCTTGTCTTATCCGTCTCTCAGTTGACTCGCAAACTCGCGAACGAGCCATTCGCCGGGCTGCGACCGATTTTCGCGGCACAGAATCGAATCGTTCGAACGCCTCGGGGCGAGAATCGTCTCGCAACTATCTTTCATATTCGGATTTATCGACTCAATGTCCATAAATAAATCAAATCATTTTTATGATTAATAATAATTTATTTTTTTCGGAGTCAACAATGTATGAACAATAATTGTGTCATTCAAAATATAATCTATATCTGAATTTTTTATTTATTTAAAAAAACATCGTTTTTGGCATTTTAATGAGAAAAGAATGTTTTCCAAATTGGGGACGATCTTAGGGGGCGGAATAACTGAAGCGCAACCGATCGCCGGAGCGTTTTGCCAATGCACAGAGAGAGGAACGAATTCGCGTTCTCTTTTCGCGCTCGGGTCGGTTTAGCTCGGAGTGCGGTCCGTATAGCGGTGTTTCGCTTGTTGGGTTGCACACCCGCGGGTTGCATCGCGTTTACCGAGCGGCATTCGCGGAGCCCTCCTTGCATTCTTGGCAAGCCACGGAATGTGGATCGATGGTATGCGAATGACAGGGCGTTCGCGATCGGCGCGCTCGCGCGAGCTACCGCGACTTACCGCCGATACAATCCTCTCTCGGTCTCTCCCTCTCCGCGCCGAGTATACCGTTTTTTTTCGGCCAATGGAACGAGACGGAGAAGCGCGGGTGTGCGAGCTACGCGCTCGTCCGGCAAATGCGAATCTTATAACCTCACGTGCCGCGCTATGGCTCCGGCTCGTTAGGAATCGTGACCTCGTGATCTTTGAAATCTCGATAGAGCCTTTGCCATAAGCAAATTCTTCGGATCCGTTAGAGAGCGTTAAATTAAGCCGATCGCATCCAATCGACGCATCGCAAACGTATTTTTCTCCATTTCCTTTTTTTCTCGTACGATATATTGTAAAAAAAAAAGTTTTGAACATTTTTTTCCGACCTTTCGATGCGCTGTCTCTTAATTCGATAGTAATTTATTTACTGCCATTTTTTTAGAATCCCCTTCCGACTGTCTTTAATTTCACGAATTTTTTAAAATCATTTTCATTATTCCCAAGTCCCCTTTTCTTATTCCACTAACAATGTCTTGTTCCTTCGTTTTTGCATTTAGTTCAAAAAATTTATTCGATCAATTAAAAAAACATAGCCGGCTATTGATGAATAATAGCCAGCGAATTTGATTAAACCAAATAAGTTAATGACTTCCGGTATAGTCTATAATTGCCGCACGTAAACGTCGTCGCGTGACGCCACGTAAAAAATATTTTCTTCGAGCGCTTGGCGTCGAGTCTGACGCGTCTTTTGAGCAACGCTGCAAAATCCCTCTCGAAGAAAAACTCTTATGTTTTCTCGGAAAAAATTCGATCGCTGCTAAATCATAAAACGCGCATTGCTTATTGTTTCCTCCGCCATTGTGGAGCACAAGCTCGTGATTACCGCGATTCCGTGAACGAATCTAAGTTTGTAATTATAGTAATGCGCTTAACATTATGAAAAATAAATGAGGAAGTGCATAATTGAAAAAAAAAAAAAAAAAAAAAAAAAAAAACCCCCGTTGCGCTCCCGCAATTCTTCTTCTTCTGCATATTTCCTCCTTCCTCTGATACCTCTTCGCCTTCTTCTTCTTCGTGAAATATCCGCGCTTCGATGCGTCGGTACAATTATTAACGGCGTGCACTGACCGACGTTTCTCGCCGTGAGCCTCCGCGGATTTCAGCGTCTCCGCGAGCGCCGAGTGAACGTTCATCGCTCGCGCAGGAGCGAAACTCTTCACCGGAGGAAAACTCCGCACCGACCGTCACGTAGGAGTTGCATACCGCGCTAATTCCGCACCGACGCAATGCTATTACCGTGCTTTCTTGCCCTCCCTTTGCCCCCCACCCCTTCGGCTCTCCCTGCCCCCTCGTTCGTTCTGTATTTCGTTTCGTTCACGAAGCTCACGAATGTACTCTCGCGCGAGAGCTCTTTGCGTAATGCGATAGACATTCTAATCAGCGAACGAGCATGCAGCCACTGCGGCGAGTCGATGACTTCTAGCTCGAGATTCACCGCCACTCGTCCTGCGATCGCGCCTCAATTTTTCCTATTCAATTTAACTTCCAGATTCGTCGATTCGTCACGTTAAGGTTTAAGAATATGAAACGAAATACATTAAAAAGTGACTAGGGGAGAGCGGGGCAAAATGGCATACCGGGGCAAAATGGTACGAAATGGTCAAATAAAGTCCCCTGTATGATAGAATTAGGGCAAAAGGGGACAAGAGAAAGACCCATCGATGTAGATTTTTCTGCTGGCCCATTTTGCCCCAATACCATTTTGCCCTGGTCCCATTGTGCGCGAATACCATTTTGCCCCGGTATGCCGTTTTGCCCCGCTCTCCCCTACTCAATTGCCGAGCCTCAATTCATTTTCCAAAATCATCGATCGATTTAACGCTCGCGCGAATTACAAATGTAGGCAAAGCGCTCGTCGAAATCGGCTCTATTCGTATTCGAAAGGCCGCGGAAACGATAAGGCAATCGCGTATGCAGTTTGGCAAAGACTTCGGGCGCGCGAGCGTACTTTATATGCTCACTTAGTGCGCTCGCTATGCAATGAACCCGGTGCGGGCCACGGTGCGATGTCCGAGCCGAGCGAGTGGTACACTATAACGGATTGTGCGCTACGCTTCGTAATTTTTAATCGATCGAATCAGCGCGTTGTGGAGAAGGAGAAGGAAACAGGCTCGATGAGCTAACTCGCACCTGCCTCGGCGTTGAGATGCGCCTCTGCCGTTTCTACGGCTGTGCCATAAATCTCGAAATTCCGGCTGCCTCGAAAATTCGCAAATTAAAACATCAACTGCGAAATTTGATATCGGGGAAGACTCGGACTCGAGCCGAGCGAGAGCTGGAATTCGCCGTATCGGCGAATCTTCGATCTGGCTTTTTTTCTGTTACGGAAAAAAAAAAATTACTTACTGAAAACATGACTGTTCATATCGTTTTGTACCTCAATTAACACTCATAATTGGCACGATTTTTTATCTATCTAAGACCTTAAATTGCCGATGTAAAAAATATTTGAAAAAACATCACTACGAAATGTTGTTGCCCACGAAGCACCGGCGACCGGTGATTGGCCCGTTATACGAGAGTGAAACCGGAAACTCTTGATGACGAGGATCCGCGTCGTACCGGAAACAATTTTTTTTACCGATTATCAAAGTTCCGCTGTACTTAAGATCAAAATTGATGTAAAATTTCTGGTCCGTAAGTCCTTTCAGAATCTGTCGCCGCTTTTTTCTGTTTTTCGCAACTGTGAAACATATTTTTATTCAGTCTCAATAATCGGTAACCGATTGCACGAAATTGATGAATTTTCAGCCATTTTTGAGTCGTTAATGTTCATTTGCAAGAATCATAATACTCTCGGCATGGAAAGCTTGTCGGACAGGCAAACGCTAATAATTTTCATTTTCCTTCGTGTCCTTGATGCAAACGATCGAGCGGCGATCGAACGACATTCCATAGATCGCGATTTTCGCACACGCGCGCGCTCGTTCGCGCGCACACACAGCCGGATAAACAAATAGATTATAGTGCATCGAGCGTATTCAACCGCACCGTTGCAATATAATAGTTCCCTACACTCATGGTTTATAATACCGGTGTATTGTGAATTTATGTAGAGATATACTCGCGTTTGCAAAGAACGGTCAGTCGAGAGCCAGTGCAAAGTTACCGGTTTACCGCAATCCTTGCGAACCTGCTCGGGGAGAGTGCGTGCAATTCTGCCGCTACGGGCGATCGTTTCTAGCGGTAGATAAGTATCGGTATAGGCTCGCTCAAAAGGCGCTCGACACTTTCCAATGACGATCCAGTCTGCCGAAGCCTCCGGGGCGAATAACGCATTTCTCACCGCTCACGATCAACCACACTCGCACGATAATTCAATTCATAAGATCCTCCATGTCGCCGACGTGTAATTACATGCTAATTGTACACCGCCGAGCAACCGAAACAATTTCTATGTTTACAAATTCATTCTTGTACCACCGAGATTTTCTGCTATAATTTTATCACTTTGTACTTAATCGCGCATTATGGCAACCAACAATCTTCCCGCCTATCAATTTTTTTACTTCACCAACTCATTTTCGTAGGACGCGGATCTTCTACTGTAATTCACGTTGCACTTACAATTACTTCCTCATTTTGTTTTTGAAGTCGTTTACACGCTCCTACACGAGAAAGTCACCTAACCACAGAGAAAGCTTTGCGAATGACGTTAGAAACAAAATGAGGAAGCGATCTAGAAATCCCATTTCCATACATTCTTCATGGCTCATTTTAATTATCAATGCGACGAGGAAACACGCGAGTGTAAAGAGATTGTTTAGAAATGTGTGCTTGCAGCCGAAGTAAGATATCAATTTTTCCTTTAAATAAAAAAAAAGATATTTAGTCTTGAAAAAATTCCGACAATAACGAGTATATTGGCAAATGAATTACACATCTTTTAATGTCTCTTATCTCGACGAGACGTCCTCGATTTCGCGGGACCGTGAGAAGCGTCGATTTATTTTCAATTCCATAGTCCGCGTTTCGCCAATTTTTTCAAGTCATTTCCTTGCGCTCCTAAAACACATATTTCACACAACGATTGTTATCGAGATCGCATGTCGTTCGATTCAGCCTCGAGCGCAAATTGATTACGCATCGTTTTATATATTTAGAGCTCGTCTGCGTAACGGATCAATTTTTCTCACGCCGATAAGACCCCTCGCGACGTTGAGAAATCTTCAATGTGACAAACAGATGACAATGACGCATTTGTTTATATGATTTTGAAATTTATTTTTCAGGTCCGATTGGAGAGCATCGGGGCCGAGGACATTGTCGACGGAAATCCGAGACTGATACTCGGTCTTATCTGGACGATTATCCTCCGTTTCCAGATTCAAGAGATCGAGATCGACGTGGACGAGGAGAATGAGAGTAGCGAGAAAAAATCGGCCAAGGACGCTCTGCTGCTCTGGTGCCAAAGAAAGACCAATGGCTATCCGGAGGTCAACATACAAGATTTTACGGGTACGAAATACGGAAATAATGAGAGAGCAAAAAAAATTGTCAAGCGTTATCTGCAAAGGGGAAAAAAAACGCCAATGATTAATTGCGTTTCTCCGCTTGTTTGTTTCGTTCGAAAGGTTCCTGGAGAAGCGGTCTCGGCTTCAACGCCCTCATTCACGCCCACAGACCGGACCTGGTCAATTGGTCGGAACTCGGACAGGGCAAGCACATCGACAATCTCAATTATGCCTTTGACGTTGCCAATTCCGAGCTCGGCATACCCCGCTTGCTCGACGCCGAAGACGTCGACACCCAAAGACCCGACGAGAAATCCATCATCACCTATGTCGCGTCTTATTATCATACGTTCGCCAGGATGAAGAACGAAATCAAGAGCGGCAAAAGAATAGCGAACGTGAGTCGATCGATATTCGATGCGGAACGATAATTAACGATTTTCAATGTCATAACTTTCACAATGTGATAACTTTTTTTTTGAGAGACATTCGAGGCTTATTTTAGCTACAGTACTTGCGAGGGTATTAAAAATCAACTTTTTCAACCGCTATCAAAGAAACCACAAACTGGAATATTCTTCAGATTTTCTTCAGATTTTACTATCAACATTTTAATGATATCCGGGCGGGTTAAAGTTTACTGGCAAGCTCTAAATCCCAGAACACCCGCTTGCAGACAAGCGACGGTCTAAATATCGTCAGAGATTAGGAAAAAAAGTATAAGAATTGTCGAAGACAACCGAGATTCGTGCCAAATAAAAATCATTAACAGCATCCATTGCCGTGCATCCGATCCAATAGAAGAATAATCATGAAATTCTTTCGTATTCCGCAGATCGTCGGTCAGATGATGGACGCGGACAAGATGAAGGTTCACTACGAGAAATTAACGACGAACCTTCTCGAGTGGATAAAGCTGAAGATCACGGTACTGGAGAATCGAAACTTTCCGAATTCGCTGGAGGGTATACAGCGCGAACTATTGGCCTTCAAGCAGTATCGCACAGTCGAGAAGCCACCGAAGTACAAGGAACGCTCGGAAATCGAGGCTCTTTACTTTCACATAAACACCCAGTTGAAGTCCTTGAATCAGCCGGCATTCATACCGCAGGAAGGGCAGCTCGTGCACGACATAGAGAGAAACTGGGTGGAGCTCGAGAGAGCGGAGCATCGTCGCGAGGTAGCACTCCGCACCGAGCTCCTTCGCCAAGAGAGGCTCGAACAATTGAATTACAAATTCGAGAAGAAGAGCGTCTTGCGTGAGGGCTATCTCAAGGAAATGATACAGGTACTTTCGGATCCTCGTTACGGCAGCAATTTGGCGCAGATCGACGCAACGGTCAAGAAACACGAAGCCATAAGCGCCGACATACTGGCGCGCGAGGAGCGCTTTCACGATCTCACGAACATGTCCGAGGAGCTCGTGCGCGAAAATTATCACGGTCACGAGCGCGTGCGATCGCGCGAGCAAGAGGTCTTGCAGAGATGGAAGCAACTTCTCACGCTGCTGGACAATCACAAGGCGAATCTCGCCGCGCTGTGCTCGCTCATGAGTCTGATGCGCGAAATCGACGCGACACTCGCGACGATACAGGAGCTGCAGCTGAATTTCCAGAGCACCGACGTTGGTCCGCATCTACTCGGCGTCGAGGATCTCTTGCAGAAGCACAGTCTCCAGGAGCTGCAGGTGACGGCGCTCGGCGAGAGTCAGAGACGCCTCGGTCGTCAAGCGGCGCAGCATCTTTCTCAGCCGTCGAGCAAGGAGGCTCGTCTGTTGCAGCAAAAGCTCGAGAATCTCAACGGCGCTTACGACGATCTCGTCGAGAACAGCAAGGAGCGCAAAGCTCGCCTCGAGGACGCGCGAAATTTCTTTCACTTTCTTCAAGATCACGAGGACGAGGAATCGTGGCTGGTCGAGAAGCAGAGAATATGCAAAGCCGGAATATCGGCGAAGGATCTACGCGCCGTTATATCTTTGCAACAGAAGCACAAAGCCTTGCAGGACGAGATGAAGGTTCGACGACCGAAATCCGAACAATTGTGCAGCGCCGGAAGAAAGCTCATAGCCGACAGTCATCCGTCGTCTTTGGAGATACAGAATCGTATAGATTCGCTGCAAGAACATTGGAAAGTATTGGAAGAATTGGCGGCACTGAGGAAGAAGCAATTGGACGACGCCGCCGAGGCATTTCAATATTACACCGACGCGAACGAGGCCGACTCGTGGATGAACGAAAAAATGGCACTCGTAGCATCGCAGGATTACGGCGTCGACGAGCCGAGCGCGCAGGCATTGCTGCAGCGTCACAAGGATCTCGAGGGCGAGTTGAACGCCTACAAGGGCGACGTGCAGTCGCTGAACAGTCAGGCGGAAAAATTGATAAAAGCCGGTATATCGACTCTCGAACTATCGGCCGATCCTGAACCCGTCGCCGAGCTCGAGCAGGAGGAATGGAGCAAGGAGGTGCGTCTCGTACCGCAAGACGAGTGGGTCGACGAGGTGATCGAACGAATGGAGCCGCGAACCGTGGTCGAGGAGCGTCTCGTGCCTCAAGTAAAATCTCTCTATCCCTTCAGCGGTCAGGGGATGCAAATGACCAAAGGCGAAACGATGTTTCTTCTCAGCAAAACGAATCCCGATTGGTGGAACGTCCGTAAGGCCGACGGCAGCGCGGGCTTCGTGCCGGCTAACTACGTTCGCGAAATCGAGCCAAAGGTCTATCAGGTGCAGGTCAAGAGACCCGAGAAAGTACGCGTAACTCAGAGAGTCAAAAAGACGAAAATGGTCAATCAGGTGATACCCGTTAGACGCGTTAAATCCATAAAATCGACAGTTAAACCCGTCAAGCGCAAATCGACGCCCAGCGACAGCGACAACGTCGAGAAGAGACAGAAAAAAATTAATGACACGTACGACGAGCTTCGTACGTTAGCCTCGAAGCGTCACGCGCTTCTCGAGGACGCGATAAGGCTCTATGGATTTTATCGTGAATGCGACGACTTCGAAAAGTGGATAAAGGACAAGGAGAAAATGCTTAGAGCCGACGATTCGCGCGACAACGTCGAGACGGCGAAGAGAAAATACGAGAAATTCTTGACCGATCTATCGGCTTCGGGCAAACGGGTCGAGGCCATCGACGCGGCGGTCGAAGATTTCGTCAAACAGGGACACAGTCAGCTGGACAAGGTTGAGGCGCGGCAGCGACACATTCATCAGTTGTGGGATCACTTGAATTGGCTCAAAGCGCAGAAAGAGAAGAGTCTCGAGGGAGCGTCGAGCGTGGAACTGTTCAATCGCACGTGCGACGAGGCCCACGATTGGATGCTCGAGAAGATAACGCAATTGGACACCGCCGAGCTTGGTCCCGACTTGAAGACCGTTCAAGCGCTTCAGCGTCGTCATCAACACTTGGAGCGCGAATTGGCACCAGTCGAGGAAAAAGTGCGCAAGGTGAATCTTCTCGCGAATAGCGTGAAAAGTTCCTATCCTCACGAGCACGACAACGTCAACGCCCGGCAGATCGAAATAAAGGATCTCTGGAATAAAGTTCAGACGAAAGCGAAGGAGCGAAGATCGCGTCTCGAGGATGCCGTTGGTCAGCAGATATTCATGAACAGCTCGAAGAGTCTAATCAATTGGGCGACCGACGCGCAGGAAGCGATGAAAGCCGAGGAACCGGTACGCGACGTCGCGACCGCCGAGCAACTTCGCAAGAAACACACGGAGCTCGGCGAGGATATAAAAACGCGCGAGGACGAATTTCGCGAGCTCGAACAATTGGGCGGACAATTATTGGCCCGGAATCCCGGCCTCGGCGAGGTAAAGGAACGTCTCGACAAGTTGCGGGGCCTTCATCAGGCCGTTACGTCGGATTGGAACGCGAAAGACGACTGGCTACTGCAGTGTCTCGAGCTTCAACAGTTCAATCGCGAGGCCGATCAGATCGAGGCGACGACGAGTTCGCACGAGGCTTTTCTCGAATTCACCAATCTCGGTGCGTCCCTCGACGACGTCGAGGCATTGCTCAAGCAGCACGAGAAGTTTGAGAATACGCTGAACGCCCAGGACGACAGAATGAAGGCTTTCAGCGACACGGCCGATCGGCTCATCGGGCAAAATCACTACGAGAAGGAGTACATCGACGATCGAAGAAATCAAGTATTGGCTCGACGGGCGGCGGTCAAGGATGCCGCGCAGGAACGCAGAGCGGCGCTTCAAGCCTCCGAGCATTATCAACAATTCTCCGCCGAGGTTGACGACCTGCGCGATTGGCTCGGCGACAAGATGAAAGTCGCCTCGGACGAGAGTTACAGAGATTTAAATAATCTGGAGAGAAAGCTTCAGAAACACGAGGCTTTCGAGAGAGAATTGCGCGCCAACGAGGGACAATTAAGAGCGGTCAACAAAGCCGGTAAAGCACTGATTTCCGAGGAGAATTATCGCTCGAAGGACGTTGGCAAGACTCTCGAGGATTTGAACAATCAGTGGAACAGACTCGTGGCGTTGTCGTTGGAAAAAGGCAGCAGACTCAGACAAGCCGCGTCGCAACACGGTTTCAACAAAACAATGGAAGACGCGAGATTGAAATTGGAGGAAATTGAAAATTCGCTGCAGAGCAAACAGGTCGGCATTGACCTACGAAGCTGCAAGGAATTACTGAAGAAACATCAGACTCTGGAGACCGACATGTGCCAGTGGGAACAGAAGGTCGACGATCTTGTCGCGATGGGACAAGAAATGGCGCACGAGGGACATTTCGATGCTGCCAATATTCTTGAGAATAGCCAAGCTACACAAAGAAAGTTAGTACCGATTTTCGTATGCGCTGAAAACAAATATTCCTCTCAATGAAAAAATTAATTGTTAAATCATTTTTTTTATATTACAATGTTGAGAATATTGACAAAACAATCATATTCAATTTCTCGGGTTATTTCCGATTCAAATGAAATTCTCAAAACACTCATGGAGGCCCGCAAAAAAAATGAATTACAGATTCCGTAGTTTGAAAGAACCAGCGCAGAGGAGACGGGAGGCATTGGAGGAGAGTCTGCGCTTCCACAAATTCGGTTTCGAGCTCGACGCCGAGTTGCAGTGGATAAAGGATCATCTGCCGCAAGCCTCGTCGACGATGCTCGGACAGAATCTACATCAGACGCAGAGTTTGCACAAGAAGCACAAGAAATTCGAGGCCGAGATCGCTGGCCATCAACCGATGATCGACAAGACTCTCATGTCCGGACAAACTCTCATCGATCAGGTTCATCCGGAGAGAAAGAAGGTACGCCAAATTACGGAAATAATCCTCATTCGGCTGAACATACATTTCGTGTGAATTCGCATCGACGCACTAATCGTCGCACCGAATGATCTTACGACGAGGATAGGAGTAAGAGATTTACGATTTTTGCACAGCTCGGAGCACCTGCGAGAACTGTGGGTCCGCCGAGGTAAGGACAGAGAGAAGGAAAGGCGCATGCGAAAGTGTTAAGCAGATTTCGTTCATACACATTAACAGTCATTTCTGCGACGTCGATTCACATTTTTATTTCTCGTTAGCCACTCTGTGTACTGATTTTTCGTGTTTTACGATATTTACATTTTTTTTATTTGCGTTAGAACAGTCCGTAGAGTTGAGAAATTTTTTACTGTTTCAGTGTTATTTCAAACAATGATTATTGAACTCGAGAACGATCACGGTTCAACTGATCATTTGTCACTAATGGTTTTTTTATTTCGTGGATCATTTTGAAATGTTCAAATAATTATGCGCAATTTTTTTTTCCTTGTTTAGAAATTTCTTGAGAACGTCGAGCCAATTTCGCAACTCTGCCACTGAACTAGCACCCAACAAAGACGCTTCGAATAATGTGATCTGACAGATTTGTAACACGATTTCTTTGTATTATTATTTTTTTTTTTTCCAGCAACATGCATGCACGTGTTTTGACAATTTTTTCGTTTGCAAAGAATTCGTCGAGAAATAACATCTGTCCGTTTTATCGTGTCGTACAGATTCAAGAGTTGTGCGACGAGCTCGACGAAGCGTGGAAGGATCTTCAGGACAAAGCCGGCGAGCGTAGCCGAGCCTTGGATCTCTCGTTGCGCGCTCAGGAGTTTTTCTTCGAGGCCGGCGAGGTCGAGGGTTGGCTGAGCGAAAAGAACGACATGCTGAGTTCCACGGACTACGGCAGAGACCGCGACGCGGCAACGAAATTGTTGACGAAACACAAAGCCGTCGAGCTCGAGCTGGACACGTACAACGGGATTGTAACGGAGATGGGACACACGGCGACGGCTATGATAAACGCCAAGCATCCGGACAGCAAAGCCATCGCTAACAAGCAACAAGCGATAGCTCAACAGATGCGAGCGTTGCAGAGACTCGCGACGACGAGACAGCAACGGCTCATGGAGAGCATGTATCGTCACGAATATTTCCTCGAGAGCCGCGAGCTCGAGCAGTGGATAAAGGAGCAAGAGCAGGCCGCCGGCTCCGAAGATTACGGACAGGACTACGAGCATCTGCTGATACTGCAAGCGAAATTCAACGATTTCAAGCATCGCATCGAGGCGGGCTCGGAGAGATTCAACCAGTGCGAGGAATTGGCGAAGAAATTGATCGCCAACGAGAGTCCCTACATACAAGACATCGAGAAACGCCAGGAACAACTCGGGTAAGATATCATTGCGCGATAATGTAGCCGCACGGATCCTTCGAATGATACTTCTTTGACTTTGGTACATTCCTTTCTTGTCGTTACGCTTGCGTAGAATGTTGGATTTTACTCGGTTTTTTTTCCTTCGATTAACAACAATTGTCTTTGGATTCATTGCGAAGGTAGTCTCGGTTTTTGTAGCAGTTTTTGGGATACTTTTGACCCTGTCGATTGAAATTTTGGTCTTTAAAACGAAACATCGTTTGAATACGATTTTGTTTTTCGGCTCTTCGAATAAAATTTGTTGTAATTCATAACTGATGTTCGTCTCGTGTGGCTAAAACGTTTATATTCTCGGCACCATTATTTTGAGACTTATGTGTAACATTTGATGGAATTTAACATCGTTACTAAACTTTGTATTTCGTTCTTCACAAAAATTTTCGCTGCGTATTCTATTTTCTTCGCGATACGAATCAACGGGGGTTTTCTTAACGCGAAATTCCGAGTAAACGAAATTATATTTTGACTAGAAAAAAGTATCTTTCCGCACCGAGCGAGAGGGTTGAAAGGATGTAGAGCGTAGACATTGGGAGTTTTTAGGTGTTGGTTCTACTTAACTTCTAACGTGAATTCTGTATAGCGTTGATGATGATGATGACGATCCCGTCGTGCAAGTGCGCAAGCAACATCAGCATATGCGGTAAGTTCGTCTCACGAACCGAAATTATCGACTGCGAAAAAAACAGCATCATCGGCACACAATTCGACGAATCATTGCACGCAGAGCTTGGTTTCCAAAGCATTTTTTTTTCGGTTGCATGACTTTTCTCGCATGTTCTCGATTATTCCATTTCACTAACCATCGACATAATTAGCTGAAGAATGAAATCAATCGAAAAAAATTCATCGAATCTTAATCAATTTTTTTCCTTAAATCCGACCTTTGGCCGGACCGTACCGGACTTGCTATCTGAAATCTTTGCTCGATGAATTCTTTTCGAATAAAACGAATACAAAAAGAGCTCGACCCATCTTCTATCGCGAAATGTATCGACGCGAACACCTGTAACGCAATATCCTTTTTCAACAGCGAGTCTTGGCAGCATCTTCTCGGTCTGATTCGTCACCGTGAGCAGCGTCTTCAAGCGGCCGGCGAGATTCATCGTTTCCATCGCGACGTGGCCGAAGCGCTTTCGCGAATTCAAGAGAAAGAAGCGGCCCTGCCGGAAGATCTCGGTCGTGACTTAAATTCCGTTCTCGCGCTGATCCGTCGTCACGAAGGTTTCGAAAACGATCTCGTCGCTCTCGAGGCCCAGCTGCAGGTACTCGTCGAGGATGCCTCGCGCCTCCAGGTTCTCTATCCGGGAAACAACGCCGCTCACATAGATCAGCAGCAGCAGATCGTCGTCGCTAATTGGGAAGAGCTCAAAGAACGTTCGGCCCATCGTCGCGATCAATTGCAGGCCAGTTGCGATTTGCAACGTTTCCTCACGCAGGTACGCGATCTCATGAATTGGGCGGCGGGTTTGCGCGCCGCAATGTCGACCGAGGAAAAAGTTCGCGACGCCGCGAGCGCGCAGATTCTCAAAGCCGAGCACGAGGCTCTCAAAGGCGAGATCGAAGCGCGCGAGGACAGTTTCAGATCGGTACTCGATCTCGGCGACGCGATGGTCCAGACCGGACACTACGCGGCTCCCGAGGTCGAGGAGAAGTGCAATCAACTGCTCGACGAGCGTCAAAAATTGCACACCGCTTGGCAACAGAAAAAAGTTCGTCTCGATCAACTGATTGATCTTCACTTCTTCCTTCGCGACGCCAAGCAACTCGACAATCTCTCGGCGACCCAAGAGGCCGCACTGAGCGGCGAAAATTTCGGCGTTTCCGTCGAGGAGGTTGACGTACAAGTGAAGAAGCACAACGAGTTCGAGAAATTGCTCGTAACGCAGGAAGAAAAATTGATCGCGCTGCAGGAACACGGCGAAAAGCTTCTCGCGCAGAGTCACTTCGATTCGCCGACAATAGCGCGTCGTCTCGACGAGGTCGTTAACAAACGCGCGAGAGTGCGCGATCTCTGTGAAATTCGTCGAAGACGCTTGGAGGCGAGTTTGCTTCACGCACAGTTCGTGCGTGACGTCGGCGAGGCCGAGTCTTGGATCGGTGAGAAGCAAAAGAAACTCGAGGCCGAGGCGTCGAAGGGCGAAGTCTCGAGCCTCGAGGACAAGATAAAGAAATTGCAGAAGCATCAAGCGTTCCAGGCGGAACTGTCGGCGAATCAGAGCAGAATCGAGGAAATAAAGGCGAAAGGCGAAACGCTGTTGGCTCACAAGCATCCCTCGAGCGCGGAGATACGTCAGCAGTTGGAACACTTGAATGCGACGTGGAGAAAGCTTCTTCTGGTTTCGGGGGCTCGCGGTCGCGGTCTCGAGGAAGCCCAGGACATTCTCGAGTTCAACAATCAAGTCGAGAAGATCGAGGCTTGGATAAGGGACAAGGAAATGATGGTTCAGGCCGGCGACACTGGCAAAGATTACGAGCACTGTCTGAGTCTCCAGCGCAAGCTCGACGACGTCGACAGCGACATGAGGGTCGACGACGCTCGTATAAAAACGATAAACGCCCTTGCCGACAAATTGATAAAGCAGGGCCACGACGATGGTTCCCGCGCCATACAGCAGCGTCGCGACAATTTCAACAACAAGTGGAAGGGTCTGCAGGGAGCGCTGAGCGCCTATCGCGAAATATTGGCCGGTGCATTGGAGATCCATCTCTTCAATCGCGACATCGACGACACGTCTCAGCGGGTCATTGAAAAATCGTTGGCCATGAACACGAGCGACGTCGGCAAGGATTTACCGGGCGTGGAACAATTGCAGCGCAAGGAGGAAGCGATGGAACGCGACATGACGGCGATCGAGGGCAAACTGAAGGAGCACAAGGCCGAAGCGAGAAACTTGTCGCAAAAATACCCCGAAAACGCTCCGCAAATAAACGCGATACTTCACGAGTTGCAGTCGAACTGGGACGAGTTGCAGCATCTCACGCAGCATCGTCGCGAGGCATTGAATCGCGCGTACACGCTTCACAAATTCCAGGCCGACCTTCACGAGGTCGAAGTATGGGTCGCGGACACGACGAAACGGATGAACGAGTCCGAAGCACCGACAACGATATCCGAGGCCGAGGCACTGCTGGAGTTGCATCAAGAGCGCAAAGCCGAGATCGACGGAAGACACGACGCTCTGCAGTCGCTCGACGAGCATGGAAAAAAATTGCTCAGTCTTCATCCCGAGGTCAAGGAGAGCTTGGATCATCTGCAAAATTTGCGAATGGGTCTCGTCGAGGCTTGGGAGGATCGTCGCGAAAAATTGATGCA
The DNA here is from genome assembly GCA_963924025.1 of Ischnus inquisitorius. Lineage (NCBI taxonomy): Eukaryota > Metazoa > Arthropoda > Insecta > Hymenoptera > Ichneumonidae > Ischnus > Ischnus inquisitorius. Next base: position 4,751,031 of record OZ001251.1, on the reverse strand, counting down.
GGCGTATCATCTTCAACAGTTCAAAGAACAAGCCGATCAGGCGGACAGTTGGCTCGCGACCAAAGAGGCTTTTCTGAACAACGACGATCTCGGCGAGTCTCTGAGCGGCGTCGAGACGCTGCTGCGCAAACACGTCGAGTTCGAAAAGATGCTCGAGTCGCAGCTCGGACGTATCGACGAGTTGGAAACATTCGCCGGTGAAATATTGGCCGAAAAACCGGCCGACGGTAGCGTGATAAAGCAGAGATTAGCGTCGGTTTGCGCTCGCAGGGACAGGCTGAAGAGCAGCGCCGCAGCGAGAAGAAAAAAATTACTCGAGAGCAAGCAGCTCCATCAATTTTTACGAAACATCTACGAGGTCGAGGGTTGGCTTCATCAGAAGCAACAAGTTGCGAGCGACGAGAATTATCGCGATTCGACGAATCTGCAGAGCAAGATACAGAAGCATCTCGCATTCGAGAGCGAATTGATGGCAAATCGCGGACGAGTCGGCGCTGTTATCGGCGAGGGTGAGGCGCTGATAGAGGAGAATCATTACGCATCCAAAGAGATACAGGATCGTCTCGACGAGTTGGAGAGCGAATGGAGAGTCTTGCAGGAGACGAGCGAGCTGAAAAAGAATCGTTTGAACGACGCCTATCAAGCGCTGCTGTTCGGACGGACCCTCGACGAGTTCGAGGCTTGGATGGACGAGATCGAGACGCAACTGCAGTCGGAGGATCACGGAAAGGATCTCTCGAGCGTGGCGAATCTACTGAAGAGACACACGAATCTGGAGAACGACGTTCTCGGACACAACGAGGCTTGCGAGTCGATCAAAGAGACCGCCTCCAGTTTCAATCGCACGAAACACTTCATGTGCGACGAGATACAGGATCGCGCGTCGGCGACGATAAATCGTTATCACAGCTTGCAGGAACCCATACAGATACGACGCGACAATCTCGAGGATGCGAAGTTGTTGCATCAATTCGTGCGGGACGTCGAGGACGAGCTGCACTGGTTAACGGAGAAGGAGCATCTCGCTGCGAGCGACGATTTGGGCAATTCTCTTACGACCGTTCAACGATTGCAAAAGAAACATCAGGCTCTCGAGGCTGAACTGATATCGCGCGAACCAGTGGTCGGTTCGTTGCTGAGCCGTGCCGCGTCGATGGTACGAGGTGGACACTTCGCCTCGGACAAGATCGAAGCACTGTCGCAACAGCTCCAAGAGAAATTGGGACACTTAAGAGATTTGGCGAGCGTGCGAAAGCTCCGCTTGCTGGACGCCGTTGAGTCGCAGATGTTCTACGCCGAGGCGGCCGAAGCCGAGCAATGGATCAAGGAGAAACATCCCCAATTGAGCTCGATCGATTACGGAAAGGACGAAGATTCGGTGCAATCGTTGCAGAAGAAGCTGGAAGGCATGGAACGCGATCTCGCGGCTTTCGAATCGACCATCGAGAATCTCAACAAATTGTCCGAAGGTTTGGTCAACCGTCATCACTTCGACAGCAAGAACATCGAACAGAAGCAACGGGATATCGAGCAGAGATTCGCCGAATTGAAGAAACTCAAGGACTACAGATCCAAGAGATTGCTGGAGAGCGAGCAATTCTACAAATTTTCGCGACAAGCCGACGAAGTTATCGAATGGATTGGCGATCAGACGACGGTCGCGGCTTCGGAAGATTACGGTCGCGACGTCGAGCACGTTGAACTCTTGATACAGATATTCGACAATTTCTTGGCCGGTCTTACGACGAGCGAGAGTCGCGTTTTGTCGACGATCGAGACTGGACAAAAGCTCATTGAGATCAACAATCCGGAAGTTAACAAGATAAAGATGAAGATCGACGAGACTATGCAGCAATGGGACGATCTGAAGGAATTGGCACACGCTCGACAAGAAGCTCTTGCCGGAGCCAAGCAGGTTCACATGTTCGACAGAACCGCGGACGAGACGATAACTTGGATACAGGAGAAGGAAGCGAGCCTCAGTTCCGACGGATACGGACACGATTTGGAAACTATTCAGGCGCTAGTGCGAAAACATCAGGGATTCGAGACCGATCTCGCTGCCGTTAAAGAACAGGTTTGAAACTTTCATTTAAACGCGTTCAGAATCTTCCGAATCGTCCAAAAATCACATTTAGCAAAAATTTCTGGTCGTAAGACAATCGTTTAGAAGACAATTTTGCGGAGACCATTTTTTTTAGGACGTGTCTATCGGGACCACACCGCAGAACTGCGGTATACCGCGGAATAATTTGCGGTACAATTACTCCGTAGAATAATTATACCGCATGCAAAATATTTTTCCCCATACGCGGTATAGACGGCCCGGGGATCGAAATTATACCGCAGGCAAAAATATTTATCCCCATACGCGGTATAGACGGTCGGCCGATTGGAATTATACCGCATGCAAAAATATTTTCTCCAATCAGCGGTATGGTTGCTCGACCAACAGGGATTATACCGCATGCAAAAATATGTTTTCCCATACGCGGTATAGTCGTTTGACCCTATCAGTATATACCGCGTTTTCGCGCACTGTTTTGCATTATGATATTTCTGTCGAGATGACCACAATGCTGTGCGACGCGATATGTTTTAAGAATGATCATTATTATTTTTAGTGGATTTCTCAGTTTGTGCTTACAGTAATATTATATCATCCCAATGTGGTTTCTTTCTGTTTTTGATCATTTTTATTTCAAGAATGGGTTTATAAATAAGATTTGAGGATTATAATCAAACTAAAAAAAGTGAGTAAAAAGTCAAGTTTTGTCGACATTTTTTATTTTTCGTCGACGGTAATTTGCTTCTCTCTCAATACAAATTACGCATGCGCCAACTACGGTGACAATGTGTATCGATAAAAACACTTTCTGCCGTTTCTTTCTGCTAATTACGAAGGATTACCAGCGTAAAGCCGGAGAATCGGCTTTGTCGTAATATGCTGCTTCTTTATGTTTACCCACGTATTCATGCTACCGCTAGGGCGTCCTTTTCGTTGCATCGCCGCCGGCATTTCTATCCGGGATAATTCATAGTCCGAGACGCACTTCACACTCATGAATTGTTTGAATCGTTCTACGAGTTCCTCGTGTCTCAAAATTGGATCCTCACTTGTACCGGCGTCGGTTGTATCAACAGGTGTTGGCTGTAAAATATATGAAACTGTATTATACCGATATCTTGAAAAAATTAAGCGTAAAAAGTTTTCGAATCTTACGCAATGCTCTATTACTTTTTCTAGTGATAATGTATTTCCGTCGATACCTATCTCTTCGATGCATACGTTCAATTGCCGACGCCAAGAAGAATCGATTTTTCTGATGATGTCGACTCTTCGCTTGAATTTTTCACCCGAGACGTTCAATCCCGCTGCTATCAATTCGTTCACGAGTGGTTCGATAACCTTTCGTTTTTCTTGAACTGTTTGCTTCTTTCGATTTGCACCCTTCGGTACAGAATTCTGTTCAGTCGAACTCGATCGTTTTTTGCCGTTTGTGTGTATAGAGATTTCAATACTTCTCTCCCACGTCGTTATTACCGTTCGGATTATTTCCAATTTGTAAGTAAAATCAGAACCACACGACTGGCTACATGTCGTTTTCAAGTCGCTGGTGACGGAGACAAGCAATTTTTTCTGTGATGCGACTGTCGAGGCCTCTGGCGCACTCAGCTCCGTAATTACCGTACGTTTGGGAACATTGTCCGCTTCGTTTGATTCCGCAGTTTTCTGAAAAGACCGTTGGTGTTTCATACAGTACGCTTTTGTCCACCGCGCGTTGCACAGGTCGTCCGCGAAAAGAGGCAACTCGAAATGCTTCCTCACTGCAAAAATATGTCGACAGGGTAGGAGCGAAGAACGTGAAATTCCGCATTCGCACGCCGACGACGTTACTCGAAATGTCAAGTCGCCCGCTGCCACCAAACATTCGAAATCGTTCTGCTCATCAACCGAGATTTTTTCGTGTGCTTGCAATTCGATTGAAACGTATTTGAACGCTTCTTGTGTTAGTAGTTCCATAAATTTGTTTTCGTCGCTTTCGGCTGGATGGAAGTCGGTCCGACGCCTTGTAAAACTCCTCGCCGTTTTGAGGTCCGCTTGATGTTGGTTTGACTCTAGGAATGCAAAAAAAGAGTCTGCAAAGTCGACCAAAGTACTGCATTTTCGAACCACTTGTTTAATTTTTGCGTTGATGGATTCGAGGCGGTTATTAGTACGATTGAACAAGTTTCCCGACGTCATACTGTAGCATGTCCATTCTTCTTTATTCCAGTGCCAATTCTTTTTATAGTAGTCCAACACTACAGCAGGTGCAGCTTTTTCAAATTCCAGGTAGTGTTTTTCATACTCAATTTCAGACGAGCTGTAAGCCAATTTCTGGAGTATTTTCAAACAGTTGTCCCTTTGGATCTTTTTCCCGTTAACTTTCCTGTTTCTTGACTCGTTTTGCTTTTCACGAAGAACTCCGTCCGTCGTTTGTTTAGGATCGTCCATTTTCTCTAGAGTTACTTCGCGCGAAAAGATTTTGAGTGTGTGGAAAAGACAAATATAAACCGGCACGCCCGGAAATACGTCCTTGAGGACATCTCGCTCCAACAGGTCCTTGTCTCCCATCAGACAATTTATTCGTGCGCAGGCCGATGAGTTTTCGTTCTTAAACGTTTCAAGGAACCACGTGAACGTGCTGTGGTCCTCTTTCGCTAACAAAGCGACACCCACAATTTCGCTAGACGCATTTGAGTCCTCTACTAGCAGAATCATCACAGTAAGATTGATTCTCAACAGCAGATACGTTCCATCGATAAAAACCACCTCTGGCCACGCGTTCATAGATCTCTTCATGTCCGCGGTCGAGAAAAAAAGTCCTTTGAAACGCCCATCTTCCGTGAGAATCTTCACGGTAGCCCCTGGAACAATAAAATAGCAAAATACTTTTAGTGCCTATTAGCATCGTTGTTCAAGACATATCCGCAATAGAATATTCGTCGTTAATTGCTTATATTATCTCTTGATAGATACTGCCGTTACCTTTTTTCTCTAAATGTTGTATCATTTGCGTGAGGTCGTCGTCCTGACGGAGCTTTGAGTTAATATTGCTCAAGTCTTTCATCGTTACGTTTTTCCCGTAATCGTTCTCTAGTTTGCCACGCAAGAGTTTTTTGTTGCACTGTAGTTGCAAGTTTTGAATCGCCACGTCGCGCTCTTCGGGTGTAAGTCGCCTTCTTTCAGGTAGAAATTTGTAAAAAGCCTGTGGATAGAAGTGGAAATTAAATTCGAACTCACATGAAAATAGCAAAGAAAAGATATGACGCGTATAGAACGATTCAGCTTCATATCAAATTTCAGTTTCTCATTAACAAACCTTCGCATTATCATGTCCTTCATGCGATAATACGACATTTGTTATGCGCAAGTAGGTCTTATCCTTTGATATGTAAAAGGAGACGAAAGCCGGACACTCCATTTTGTATGAACTGTAACAAGATTCATTATTCCAATTATTTCAAACGATGTCGATTTACGGATGAATACAAATATTTACAATTCCTCGCGTATTCGAAGAAATTTGCGATATTCTGAGAACTGATTTTCACATGAAGATCTGTCAACAACAAGAAGTGCGTCTTTCATACGTTTGATGAATGCCCTCAAGGTAGTTGTCTCGGTACAGTGTGGGCAATTGTGAAATTCGGACCATTTCATTCGGAATTTCGTGCTAAAAATCTAAAATCGTGTTTAATTGATTTTTATCAAATTAAGAAGTGTTTGAAATTATATCCGAATCTCACGTGTGTCGGGACTGCACCGAGACGACTACATTAATTAATGAATTCGCGGGAAAATAAGAAAGTCGGAGCGTATTCGGAATATTTCGCAGCGAGTCGAGCTTCGAAAGTAATCATTTGTTATACACGAAAAACCCGCGAGTATATTCTGTCGAAAAGTTTTAGATCCCGTTTCGTAAGTATACGCGATACCTGCTACGCGACAGAAAAAGGTTTTTTCTGTTACGCTTGGCGTCGAGACGCTGCCGCCTCTCTTGATAACAGGTATGGAGCTGTTCGGTATGCCGCGTGGTGTATGCCGTGTGTTGTATACATCGTACACCGCGTATCCTATACCGCGTAGCGTATGCCGCGCCGTGTATCGTATTCCGCGTATCGTAGATGGCGGAGATCGTGGAAACACGATTTGTACTGCCTTTGTCAAAATATAAGCGAGATGACACCTTTATATTATTGCACTATCGATCTCAACGACGGAAACAAACATTACACACGAATAACTCTGCCCAAAATACGAGAAGAATTGAACGACTTGACACTGACCGACAGTCATCCACGCTTAGGAATACTTCGTTTTAAATATTCTACCCAATGCAAGAGTCGGAAGCTGTTAATCCCAAGAAACTTCTGACTAGCCACGAGTTCGAAGTTTCTACGGCATTGATGCTATTGAATCCAAATTTTGAAAGTTCCTAGCGCATTCCAAGAAATTTTCGATATTCCGAGAAATTATGATTTTTGCACGAAAATCTGAAAACAGCGAGGAGGTCGACTTTTAAATGTTTAAAGAACGCCCTTAATGAATGACTTCGCCGGAGAATCAGGAAGTTCGAGTATAGTCGGAATATCTCGCAGCGCGTCGAGTTTCGAAATTAATCATTTGTTTTTACATGAAAATACCGCGAGTATACGCTGTAACGTTATTCGGTATGCCGTGTGTGGTATGCCGCGTAACGTATACCGCGTAACGTATACTTGTCATGTACAAAAACGATCTTACCTTGTTTTTCGGTGACCCTCCGACTGGTTCACGTACTTCCTTCCATATTTGCACACATATGTTACTTTGGAATAGACCAAAGATTTATTGTCGTCCTTGATGTACGCAGGAGTCAAATACGTACTTCGTCGTTGTACAAAGAGTTCTTGAATGGATTCTCCGTACTCTTTCATGAATTTTTCTATCGCGGCGAAACTCCGGAACTGCATCCCCACAGCGGGGGTCGCATTTTCTGCGATCGCAACTGCCATAGATGCGACGTAGTGTTTTTAGCCACTTCGGATGTTGTTAATACTTAACAAAATAGGAAACACCTTCTATACACGAAAACACTACCAGCAATGCCGGATTCGATGCACGCGTAGATTTACTTCCATAGACTCGTTCAAACGTTGTGCGGTGTAGGACGGATTATATCGTTTACAGACCCTATATCAGAGATCGCTGTGCCAAACAGTGCTGGTAACGTCCGAACTGCACCATGTTGACCAATCTCTGAGCTATACGACCATTTTTGGGAAGTTGGCGATAGTGATAATAATACAAGTCGTAGCGCGCACAAATACGTTTTAGTTTAGTATGAAACGATCAGTATTCACAGTGATACTAATTGCATTCCACAATGCCGGTTTTGCGAGCAGGAGATTGTTTCGATAGTTTTAATGAGTTTATGAAGGCATTGAAAAACTTCGAAGAAACCGAAGGAGAAACGTTTTTTCGATGCCACAGCAAAAAGTTAGAAAAATGTTGGCAGAACGGCGTGTATGTCAACAAATTGGACGATGGCTTCAACAAAGACTTGATATACTACGAGGCATATTTTAAATGCAAGACCATGAATCGCAAAAAAAACAGGTACGTTTTTTTCCAGCATTTTCTGATATTCATAGAATATCCGGGCTACGCTGGGTTACGTACATCATGCAGAGTGTGCGGTACTTACAATGTAATACCGCGCACCGCGTGCGCGGTGTTTACAATCTGATACCGCGTACTCTTAGCGACGCGCGCACACACCGCACGCAGTTCGCTGTATTTGCAATCTGATACCGCGTACTCTTAGCGACGCGCGCACACGCCGCACGCAGTACGCGGTATTTTCAATCGGATACCGCGTACTCTTAGCGACGCGCGCACACACCGCATTACTATGTGCATGCGGTATGCAATAATTGTATCTTGACTTCTTTATTGTAGAACCAAATGCAAAGCCCAGATCGTCATTGGTGTGTTAAAAAAGACACAACTCGTTATAAAGAAATTTGAACCCCAACACAACCACCATGTTGCCGAGTCTAATGCTGAAAAGAATTCTGGTAAGGAATCACAGTAAAAAGTTCGTTCTGCGTATAAGATAGGCACAGAATTATTTATCAAATATTTTTACTATCCTAATATTTTTATTTTTAATGGCTTATATTTCTTGTAGAGGACACCGATATTGAGGACGAGTGCGACAATCGCCAAATAGATCCGAGCCAAGTAGTAGAAAGAGACAAGCAAGGGGCTCGGCGCGAAAAAGATCACAGTCCGCAACAAGGAGCGCGGCGCGAAAAAGATCATCGTCCGAAGCAAGGATCGAGCCGCAAGATGGACGCGGGTGTCGGGCAAGAGTCCGCTGAGCAAGAAGAATCGGAATACACGCAACGAGTGCGTTTCAGGGAAATTGCGAGGGGCGGGAAAAAAGCGAGACATCGTAGAATAAAAGTATTTTTAGATATGATAGCCGAAGATTTGGCTTTGACGTCAGATGAAGATCTGGCGGAAAAGATGGAGGCCATCGAGCAACTATTATCGAAGACCGAAGCAAAGGTGGCAAACCCAAAAGAAACGAAGGAAGTGAGAAGCGTTGATATCCCAAAAGAAACCAAGGAAGTTTCAAGCGTTGCAGTCCCCAAAAAAACGAAGGAAGTGGCAAGCGTTGCGTTGCCGAATGAAAATTGCAGTCTGTTGGACGATTCATTGGACGAATTCGTTTTACCGTCCATGAACGAAAGCGAACTAAACCAATTATTTAATGCGGTTTTGAAAGACGACGCCAAGCTTAGCGAGCTGGAAACGGAAAGGGATGCACATATAGAGCTGCATTCTCCCTCAATGACCTCGCCATTTGAACCGGTGTACACGCCAACGACGGATGAAAATGGAAACATCGAACAAGAGATTCTGCCAATTCTTTCAAAGCCGCAGATCGTATTCGAAGAAATACTGAAACCAGAAAACCGCGTTGAGCTTGTAGCGTCAAAAGTTGCTCCGCCGGCTTTACTCAACAACCGGAATGAACTATCGGGTCAAGTCGACGCAGCAAACTCCAATATAGAAAAGTGCGGTTCCGTAGAGATTTCGCAGCGTGGCGCGAGCGAGCAGGTCATTGCGAGCGATAACGCTAATGCTGAAGAATCCCATTCCATTGCCATGGATTTCAGTGACATTGCTATGCCACGCAACGTTACAGGGAGAGGCCGTCCGCGGGGGTCCAAGAGTGTCACCGTCATCGGCCTTTCGCGATCGAAAAAAAACCAAAAACATGATCTACAGAGCGGTTTCGAAGCGCTTTGTTACAGTGACGCGAGCGAGGCGGTCGTTGCGAGCGAGAACCTTGCTGGGAGAGGTCGTCCGCAAAAGTCCAAGCGTGTCATCGCCATCGACCTTCCTCAATCGAGAAACAATCGAAAACGCAGTCTACAGAGCAGTTCCGAAGAGCTTTTTCACAATGACTCGAGCGAGACGGTCGTTGCGAGCGAGACGGTCGTTGCGACCGAGAAAGTTGTTGGCAGAGATCGACCTCAGAGGTCCAAACGTGTCACAGTCATCGAATTTCCGGGATCGAAAAAAAACCAAAAATGCGATCTACAGAGCAGTTCCAAAGAGCTTTGTCACAATGACTCGAACGAGATGGTCGTTGCGAACGAGAAAGTTGCTGGCAGAGATCGACCTCAGAGGTCCAAACGTGTCACAGTCATCGAACTTCCGGGATCGAAAAAAAACCAAAAATGCGATCTGCAATCCTCGAGCGATCACGGTCTCAAAAAATCTGTCCCGCTAAAATTCGCAGATAAATCGGTCGAAGGTAAAGCAACAATGATGCTCGAGTGGTTGGGAATTCCCGATGACACGGCAACCCGAGTTATAAACGGTAATTGCCGGATCAAGAAGTCCGATTTGAATCTCAACCCTCTCAAGTTGAGTGACTCGTTTGTGACGGATGCGATCGACGTTTACGACCTTGCTACATATTTCGACACGGGTGCGCTGGAAGAATTAAAAAACCTCATCAGCTCGAAAAAAAAACTGAACCGCTGCACGTGTCAAAAGTGCCACCAAAAATGTCTCGATGCGGGTATTTTTTGCGCAGCGTGTTTGCTTTGGTGGCACCGCGAGTGCGCGGAAATCCCGGAACTTCAGGGACAAGCGTGGTTCTGCAAAGCGTGTGATCAGAAAACCGACGTGTCATAAAATACGCGAGCGAAGCATTAATATTAATATTAAGTACGTATTAATATAAAATGTGTGTTGTTTTTACGTTTTTTTGATATTGAAAATAAACCTAATATAAGCCTCGTTTGTAAACTGGTTCTTGAAATACAAATGATCTAAAACCATATTAGAATAATATTATTATTGTAAGGCCAATGTGAGGAATGCGCTGAAAATAATAATGATCAGCCTCAAAACATACCGCGTTCCACAGCATTGTGGTCATCTCGACAGAAATACCGCAATGCAAAACTGTGCGCAAAAACGCGGTATATACTGATAGGGTCGAGCAACCATACCGCGCATGGGAAAACATTTTTGCATGCGGTATAATTCCGATTGGCCGACCGTCTATACCGCGTATGGGGATAAATATTTTTGCATGCGGTGTAATTTCCATCTCCCGGCCGTCTATACCGCGTATGGGGAAAAATATTTTGCATGCGGTATAATTATTCTACGGAGTAATTGTACCGCGAATTATTCCGCGGTATACCGCAGTTCTGCGGTGCGGTGTGCGGTGTGGTCCCGATAGACACTTCCTTTTTTTTAATATGTTTTAATGATCCCCAGGTTGAATCCGTGATGGCCGAAGCATCGCGCCTGGCCGAACTGTTTCCGGATGCTCGGGAACACATTGCCGTCAAGCACGAGGAAGCCGACGAGACGTGGAACGAGCTACTGGAGAAGGCTGCCCAGCGTCGTAGCAAACTCTCCCAAGCGGAGCAACTTCAGGCCTACTTCGACGAATACAGAGACTTGATATCGTGGATAAACGAGATGGTCGCGAAGGTGACCGCACCGGAATTGGCTCGCGACGTTCCGGGCGCCGAGGCGCTGATATCCCGTCACAACGAGTACAAAGCCGAGATCGACACGCGCGCCGACGCCTTCGCGAAATTCTATCGGATCGGCAACGGTCTCATCGAACAGGGACACTTCTTGGCGAACGAGATAGAGGACAAGATCTCCGTGCTCGAGCATCGCAAGCAAGTGCTGATGGACACTTGGGAACAGCGCAAATTGATTTACGAACAAAATCTCGACACGCAGATGTTCAAGCGCGAAGCTGAGACCCTCGAGAATTGGATAATAAGCCGCGAGCCGATGCTGAACGACGGTAAGCTCGGCGAGACAATACCGCAGGTCGAGGATCTCATAAGAAAGCACGAGGATTTCGAAAAGACTATCGAAGCTCAGGAGGAAAAATTCACGGCACTGAAACGCATAACGATGCTCGAGAGAGCTTTCCAGAAGCAGCAAGAGACCGAATTGGCCGCTCGCCAGGCCGAGAAGGAGAGGGTCGAGCGATCGCGTCTCGAGGAACGCAAACGCAAGGAAGTACAGAGAATAACCGAGGAACGTAAGCGCGAGGAGGAACGTCGACGTCTTCTGGACAGTCCACATCGAAGCGTTCACGACGAGGTAAACGGAATTTCCGAGGAACACGAATCGTTGAACAGACTCTCGCCTCTGAAGACCCCGGCGGTTCAGGCCGAGACACCCGAGGCCTCGGGTGTACAAAAATCAAACAGTATCTCGCACATGTTCGGCGATCGGTTGCGAAGAGGCACGCCCCCTTCCATACAACGCGCCGAGAGCATGAAGGTCGACACGAAGAAGCCGAAGAGAACGCCGAGCTTCACGACGCGACGAAGAACCCAAAGTTTCCGCAAGCACCAACGCATGGAGAACGTCGATGCGCTGAGGCCCGTGGAAATTCAAGGATTGTTGGAGCGAAAGCACGAGTTGCAGAGAGGAGGGAAGAAGGCCGCCGTAAGATCATGGAAGCAATACTACACCGTTCTTTGCGGTCAGCTGCTATGCTTCTTCAAGGACTACGAGGATTTCTCGATGAGCAAAGCCGCCACGTCGCCGATCACGATTTTCAATGCCACGTGCGAGAAAGCCGAGGATTACACGAAGCGAAAAAACGTGTTCAGGCTAAAGTGCACCGACGGTTCGGAATTCCTGTTTCTCACCGCCAATCAGCAGGAGATGGACGATTGGGTGAACAAAATTTCGTTTCACGCGAAATTACCGCCGAGCTTGCAGCTGCTGAGCTACGACGAGTCGCAGAAGGAGGCAAACGACAGACTGCACAATTTGACCCCCGACATACCGGACGACAACGCGTCGACCGGCAGCAGTCGCGCTTCGACGCCGGAGCTCGAGAGAAAAAATTCCGTCATCCGTAGAGATCCCTCGGAACCGAATTCACCGAGCAAAGTGCAGATCGAATTTTTGCAACAGCATCGACAGAATCAGCAACGACGAGAATCGAGAAATTCCGAGGGTCACGAGCCGACCCGGCCCAGCGGCGCCGACTCGACGCAAACTCAGACGGAATTTTTGCACAAGCATCGACAACAGCTTCTCGCCCAGCAACAACAGTCTCTCATACAGCACGAAAAAATGGCGAGCATGAGAGAACAGTATCCCGGACATCCGGGCGATCGACCACCGATACCACCGAGAGGCGCACCACCACCTGTTCCCGTTAGATCGCCGAGTTCCGAGAATATGACGCAGATGAGACGAAACGGTAAGTGACGAAATAATCAAAAAATCTTACTTCTATTAATTAATCGGATTTCAAGAAGTTTATGTTTTTAAAAAAGTGTTTTTTTTTATTAAACGAAGGAACAAATGAATAGATTTGAATAAATAGATTTTCAGCCAATTTTTCTCAGCTCACAATAGAAACGACCAATGCCCTTAAAATTTTCCGCACTCTAACTTTTGCACGTGAGATAAATTTATGTCAACGTCTTTTTCAAGAAGGTGGATGGTAAAATCTGATTTGATCAGAATCAATTGAGAACAAATTTGGATATCAACATACTTTTTTGAAGCCGCATTTAATTTGTGTTTTTTTTACATTCTCGCAGACGTTGAGCATCATCCGGTGCAGACGAGACCGCAGTCGTATCAACCACCACGCGCAACGACGTTGAATCACAACGGATCGGGTCAGCAGTACGCGTCGAACGACAATTGGCAAAGACAGAGCAGCGCAGATTTCGCGTCCCCTGGACAAGGTACGCGAATTTTTCTTCACGCAATTCGTTTCTCACAGAAGAGAAGTTCATGAAGAGATGAAACACATGTATCGCTGATCAATCACAATGTAATCACCAAAAGCTCGGTCGAATTTATCGAAATGAATACATTTTATAGAAGTAGCGCCTCCCCTGCCATCGAGTGCTCCGCCACCGACGAAGATGGCTCAGTGGAACACTCCTCACGATCCCGGTCAGTTCTTCGTTCTCAAAAAAGAACGTACCGAGATTCACGCGATTCGCGCACGATTTTTTTTCAAATAAAATATATATGAGCCGATGTTATGCCTGATACCGAAAAGTGCATGCGACGAGATCCGATTTGTCACGAAAACCTTGGTAAAACTAGATTAACCGATTGAGATAATTCGTATCATCACATTCCCATTTTATTTTCTAGCACATGGCACAGTAAACTTCATGCTGCAATGGAATTGTTTATTTTCATCACCCGCTCGGCATTTGCTCGTCTTCTGTTTTTATTTTTCGATCTTCCTGTCTTTTGCGATAGATACAGCACAATCCTGTATATGCACTGTCCTTGCGACTCGCCGTTATTCGCCAATGAAAAATTCGTCTCAATTCTTTCGCGTCTGGTAGTTTCCCATCGTCTCATCGTCGAAACTACCATTGAAAAAGAACGTGAAGCGAAATGTGAAAGTACTTTTTTTCGTGATACGTAAAAATAATTGTTATAAATATCCAAAATTCGATTATACATTGAAATCTTTGCATCGGATTTCGACCGATGAAACGCTTCGAAGACGAAGATAACATTAATCTTCCAGTGACGGATTTTTATATGGCAATGAACGGCGAGTTTGCACGTCTTTTTCTCTTCTCGACTAACGTTGTGTATTTTTTTTCTTTTTCCAGCTTACGGCAACGTGGCGTTGAATCTTAGACAGGTAAGATGAATTTAAAAAAGAGAAGCAATATCTTATCGTCCCGATTTTGAGATTATTCTCGTTGCGAAGCAGAATTAAAAAAAATTGAACTTTTTTGTTATTCAGCCTGGACAACAGCCCGTGAATTCTTTCACTGGAAGACCAACGTCTCTGCCACCTTACGTAGCACCGCCGCCAGCGATTTCGCCGGGGGCCCACAATATCACCGTCGTCGACGGAGGGCGAAGGGCCTCGGAGAGCGGATCCGAGAGCGAGCAGAGTTCCGGCGGAAGCCGCAAGGATCGCGACTACAAAAGAAGCTCAGTCCTGAGCAATCTCTTCGGCAGAAGGAAGAAGCCCTCGCAATCGTAGCATTCTACGCACGGGACACTAAGTTCATCGAAGCGTTGAACTTATTTGCCGTATCATCTGAAAATTTCGAGAGGAATTGCCGAAAGAAAAGACAAAGAAGAAGAATCTTTCTTGTATCATTTTTAGATTTCTATTTATGATAGTGTAGTTACGTATAACGCGAATGTTCGAGGCCGAGGCGGTAGGAATTCTCCGCTTTGAATTGCTTCCACCGTAAAGGAAACGAAAGAATGGCAAATCCCGTCGAGAATGAATAAAGTTAAGGTGTTGATTCGCCGAGTAAGAGATAGGTCGCTATAGCTTGGAAAAAGAATGGATAAAAATGAACAAAAAAAAGAAAACACGAAGCAAACTAATCATAAAACATAAGCACGGCTTTGAAAAGTACCTGACCTCGAGGGTGAAATGAACGAATTAATTGTCATGCGAGAGCATCGAAAGAAAAAATGAAATACAAAAAAGAGAAAATAAAACAGGAAGGAGAGAGACCGCTTATCTTTTAGGTGTCATAATATATGTTACGAATATATTCACAGATTGTTATATATTTGAAGCGCCCCTTCCCCTTCCCCTCGCGCGCGCCTCTCCAGCTATTATATAGTGCTTTTCGATACGAGGGCGAAATATGGTGCGTTTGTTAGGCGCGTGCGACGTTTTTCAGCACGAACCGAAGTCGAAACAGACACGAGCATTCAAAAGCATCGTACGCGCCTAAAAGCATCATTACGCGCTCCTATCGAACAATGTTTTTTATAATAAATGCATTAAAAAGTTTCTTTTTCGGGGCCGCGGAGCGAGCATTTTTGCGCGCTGTAAAGAACATTGCATTGTGTTGCACGCCCTTCGCAGTTCCGCAAGTGAAACGTTTTCGTGCAGCCGTTATCGAAAATATGTATTTGGAAACCAATGAAAATGATATAACTATACAAATATACTTCACGAATATTATATACATGATAAATATAACATTATACATATATTATATTATCGACGCGTAATATTGTACGCTTTGTTTCTTTTTTTTCTTCCCTTTTCTCAATATCATTGTCGATTAAATAGATTTAATGAAACGCTATAAAAAAAAGGCGCGCAGTGTTACGACTTGTAAAGATTGTTCAATACCATTAAAGAAAAAGAAAATTAAACAAAACTCATTATTCTGTGTCTATATTATAGAAAAGCGCGCATCCATGCCCGCCAAGGAATTAGTTGTGTAGAAAAACATGATCAAAATAAAAGAAGAAAAATATAGCAACTTCATCTCGTTATGTCTTTAATTGATAAACATCAAATCAGTATGAGACAAGTGGTCGTATTACCACTTGATAAACTTCCCACCACTTGTCTCACATCTAAAAAAATTGCAAAAAACTGCAAAACTGTAAAAATGAAACGACTCCATTTTTTTTTTTAAATAATTCTTTTTCGAACGATCCTCTAACCGAAGCTTAAGTACTTGTCGTTAATTTTTGTTTTTGTAAAATAATTATAATCATAATTATTATGAGATAAAAAAAATGATTTCCGTATTTTTCAAATTTTCCATTGTTCAATTGAAATTATGAACTGAATGCGTGAAGTATTTAAAAGGCATCTGTTCGTAGACAATACGTGTCGCGCGCGCGCGCGCGTTCGTACGGACAGCCCCTCGTGCCGTCACGGTTTGAGCGCCAACAGAAGTTCGTCCGTTGCCACGGCGATTATTGAGGGAAACAAAACAAACCTTCGTGGCATCGAGTCGCGCGCGTGCGACGCGGTGACAATCATGCGTCAGAGGCGCGGGTGAACAATGCCGTTCTTCAAGAGTAAGTTTTCACCGAAACGCACACCGACGCGCAAGGCGTCGGTGTCGCTGGCGAACAAGGATCTAAGCCCGAAGCGAATAGAGCGCGAGCTCGGCCCGGAAATCGGTCCGATAAAGCTCCGTCTCGGCGATCAGGAAGCGACCTTCGAATCCGGAGTTTGGATCCCGCAGACGGGCAAGGTCGCCGGCACATTCCGCGAGAACGAGAAACTGCGACGCGAATTGAAAAAACTCGAGGAGGAGAACAATCTGTTGAAGATAAAATTCGAACTTCTCCTCGATATGGTGAGTCTTCGTTTGTATTTTCCTATAAAAAGAAAAACAGTGCCCGGATTAATTTATCGAGCATGCGCGATGCGTGTATGCCAAATGTGTATCGAACAATGATTTTTGCTTTCTTTTCTTTCACACAGCTGACGGAAACAACGGCGGAGGTTCAGTTGCATCGCGACGAACTCGAGAGTCTGAGAAGTAAATTGTCTCACGGCAAACGAGCTGCGACTTAGCGTAAAACGACGGCATCGAGGACCGGATATTTCTGCAGTCAATTCAGTCTTCGACAGCTTCGGCGAGCTCGGTTGCTAATTTGTTCGATGCGAAGAATTATATTATTAAAGATTAATAAGTTTGAGACACGGTAAAGATCTCGAAAACATATTTATATATCACCCGTGATGCTCGATATCACTTTATGAACTCTCGTCAAAAGTGCATTCTTCATATGTACAGTCGAGCGAACTATTATTTACAATCCACTTAGCGGAGAAAGAATGATTTTTTTTCCTATGTTTTCTAGTCCATAGAATTTTGTGGACACGTCCTTCTCGTGTGACCTGAAAATAGAAATGAACAATTGTAATATTTGGGTAAGCGTTGATTTTCTTGAAGAAGCGTGAATTAATAAAATTAATTGAACCTTCGAGTTGGCACAATCCACATTTTCTTTTCGTGCCACCGGACGCTCTTGGAGCTCCGCCTCGGCCACGAGTTGCTCCTCTACCTCGGCTGCCGCCGCCGCCGCCTCCTCCTCCTCTTCTGGATGGGCCGGCTCCTCCGCCCCAATCGGGTTCATTTCCATGATCCTCGTCCCCGGCACTCGTCTCGTCTGCCCAAGAGAAAAAGTTGCACGGACTTCCGGGACCTTGAGGACAGGCCCAGAACTTTCTTCCCGTATTTGGACCCTCTTTTCGCACTGTTCGCCTGCAATTTGACGTCGCGATCAGAATTCATTCTTCAAAAAATGGTGCATTCGAAGATACATTCTGAAAAAATTCTGAAAAAGTTCAGTCTTCGAATTTCAACGAATACATTTTTCTTACTCGACGGCTGGTTGTCCACAGGTACAAGCTGGCGCACCTCCCGCCGGGGGAGGGTTGCCGCCGTTCGGCCTCGAAGCACCCCGATCGAATGTCGGAGGACGCGGACGAGGCGGCGCGTTATTATTGGGCCTCGGTTGTTGTGCGTTGTTCGGTCGCGCTTGCCCATCGGCATCGTCGGCCCACGTGAAGAATTTGCACTGCGAGTCGCGAGGCTTGGCGCACGTGTAAAACAAACGTCCTAAGAGAAACATAAACGCAAACGGAACCAATTAAATACTTCGGTAACTCGACAGACTCGAAGAATTTTCGATACTGCGATTACTTCATGAGTGTTTTTTTTTTCCTTCACGATAGAAACGCAGTAAAGAAAATGTCTTTCTCTTTCCAGAGTCCGACAAACACGAACCTTTGTTTGGGCCTTCTTTGACCACAGTTCTCTGATTGGCGTTCTCGTTGCAATCGCACAATATAACTACGTTGTCGTCGATCGTTCCCCAAGTTGGAAATAAATTTTCTCTGTTCGCTATAACGGCGTTAGCGCTCGAAGCTGGGGGCCTCTTAGAATTTCCGGTTGCCGGACCGGCCGGCGGCCTCCTGTTCGCCACAGCGGGCATTCCTACGTTTCCAATGTTTCCTACGTTCGTGCGACCTCCGCCGGACGAGCCTCCTCTAGTCGTTCCCGATGCGTTGGCCCGACTTCCGGCCGACGTAGCGCCTCGACCGCCGGGCGCGGCGCGCGAATTTGTCGAGCTTTGCGTCGATCTCGAATTATTACCGAAATTTCCGGTATTCGTAGATCCGGTGGAACCCCCGTAGCCGCTGTCGTTCGGACGTTCGACTCTTCTTATGCTCTCGGTCCTGATGTTCATCATCTCGTTGAAACTCTGATCGCAACCACCTATGCAAGCCGTGTAAGTCGTTCCCAACATCGGAAATGCGCCGGGCTTCATTTTTACGTTCAACTTATGCACCTCGCCGGGACACTGAAATACATATCCGAGTTAAGGTTTACGAACATTTCTTATGAAGAGAAATTTAGGAAACAGTAAACAATTAATTTAAACTGTTTTTTTTTAACTTGAAGGCATACGTATCATGCAAAAATAATCTTCTCACGGCCATATGAATGTTCTTTTCCGTTCGTAAGTACTTCTTAGCCAGAAATCTTTATGACTTTGAATATTTCAAGAAAAAAACGTTTACTTACTCGAGGACAAATTTCGTCGAGTACTTCGACCTCGGTAACATCCTGCGGTAGCCAGATAACGTTGTTGCACGCTGGATAACCCGTGCAACCGAGATACTTTCCATTGCCCTGGCGTCTTTGCTTTAGCGTCATGTTCGAGCCGCACCGAGGACACTTGAAAACGGTCGGATCCTCCGCGGGAATAACGTTCTCCAATTCTTGAGCCGGCGTAGGCGTCTCGTCGAAATATTCTGCCAGTGCCGCGTCTATCAAATTCGCACGTTCCAGAGCTATCTTGAATACGTCGCGGTACTTTGTTATCTGACGTTGAAGAACGTCGTTGGGATCTTTGCGTCCCTCGCATATTCTGAAATGATGAAGAAATGAAGAAAGTCATAACGAAACATAAAGGTAAGAACGGTTGAATATCATGTTTAAAATTGTTAAGGTTTGTGAACAGGAATCGTGGGATTTAATTTTTTTTTGCCACGAGCGAATTGTAATTAATAGTAAAAGACTCACTCTTTCAGGTCGCTCTCGAGTTCGGCTCGTAGATTCGGTTTTGACATCTGAAAGCCCATATTGTCGTAGCCCATTACGAGTCCGATGCCCAATTTTCCAGGTATGAAGTGCGTTCCGTCACGAAGGCCGACGTACTGTCGCGACTTGATGGTATCGATGTGATCGGCGTGCGTTGCATCGGTGCCGATTCCGTGCTTGTCCATGAGAGCTATGAGATCAGCCTCGGTGAGTAAATTCGGGGGCGACGTATTTTCTTTGACCATTTCGATGCTTGTCGGTGAGAATACTTGTCCCTGCTCGTAAAGATGAATCTCCTTCGCATTCCACTTCTCGTAGATGTAAACCTCGAGATAATTCTTCGCGAGAATCTGAAGCCCCGAGGCGACGAACTTCTCGCCGGCAATGTCGATCTCGACCGTGGTCTCGTGACCCTCGGCGTTCTTCGATACGCAAGCGAGAAAGTGTCGGACGACGAACTCGTAGACCTTCGCCTCGTTGCCCTGAAGACCGGTGGCGAGCTTCGTCGGATGAATCGGCGGATGCGCTTGATCGCTCTTCTTTCCCTGCCTCGGCGAAACTCCGTCGTTCAGCACGCGCCGGGCGAACTCGCCCCAAGCTTCGTTATTCACTTGTTGCTCTACCAGAGGCGCGAGATTCAATTCTTTCGGAAATATATTCGTCTCGGTACGCGGATAACTTATCAATCCTTGAGTGTACAATTTTTCGGCAACCTTCATCGTCTCTTTGGCGTTTAAACGGAGCTTTCGCGAGCCTTGCTTCTCGAGTTCCTGAAAAAAGTATTTTGTATCTTAGAACGAATTTATTCGTCGCAGCGTTGACGAGAAAACGAAGTTGTTTTTTTCACTTTTCATGCTTTAGTGAAAAATCGTTTGAGCTTACGACTGTATCCAGAGGCAACGGTCTCCATTTGCTCTTCGGTTTTCCGGTGACTTTCTCGACCGTCGCGTGCGGCTGTTCGAGGCACATATCCAGGAATATTTGACACGGCAATTCCTCGAACAAACGATTCCTTCCCCATCGGAATTCCACGTTAATGTCGTCGTGATCGTCGCAAACTTTGATCTTCCAGTAGGGCTCGGATTTGAATCTCTCGATCGCCAAAAATCTCTCGACGACGAAGCCCAACGTGGGAAACTGACAACTTCCGTAACTTATGAGCATGTCGTTCAGCGTTGCGGGAAATACTTTCGTCAGTCTCAGCGTTTGAAATCTGGTGAATGCTGCGCCTATCCGAAGATCCAATTCGCTTCTCACGTCGACCGCGTCGCTTATCGCTTTGTTCGGCTCGCCGAGCGTTTGTATGGCTCTCTGCACGGACGCTTGAGTTATTTCGGAAAATTTCGCTCTGCAAGAGATTCAAAAATTCTTGTGTTATCGCGAGCGACGAGTCTCAAACGACGATCAATCGTCGTGGATATTTAAGGCTTCCGAATTTAGTTTATCGTCATTAAAGACAATTTGCAGGGCTATGATGATTTTCAATGGTAGCAATAAAAACATCGGAGTAACTTATTCACGAATTGCATCAATGAATGAAAAGATGATGTGAAAACCGGAAAAGCGATCAAACGTGATTAGATCCCCGGAAAAAAACATTACATTGTGAAAACAGATTTTTCAGTTTATTAACAATTAATAAACGGTTTAAAAAATTATTAAAAATTATGCGATGGCAGAAAAAATACATTGAACCGATGAAACGATGGAAAGATAATTACACCTTTGAGAATTTTCGTTACACGAACGAATAAATGACAAAGGGAAAATAATGGTAATAAAGTTAAGGTCAATGTCACCTGTAAATTCGTATATTGGGTTTGACGGCTTGGCAAACTTGAATTATCTCAAAACCGATATTTTCTCCCTCCCTGTCGCAATCGGTCCAGATTATCAGCGTCGAGCAATTCTTGACCTCTCGCTCCAGCGTTTTCTTTATCTTCACGTAATTGTCCTCCACGCATTGCTTGACGACGGGCGTGTCGAAGAGTGCGAGCGGATGACAGCCGTACCACTTTCTGTTGTTGCCGACGAATTCGTACGTCAACAAGTGTCCCGACACGGAAGTCATCAGCATCTGACAATCCTGATTGAAGAGTCTCATCTCGAATTCGTAAATTTTGTTGTAAACGGATAAACCGTCTCGCTGGAAAAAAAAACAAAAATTATGTCGATGTCCGAATGAGAAAGCGCTAAACAAAGCTGCGGCTTACCCGCCGACAGTTTCCTCTGCCCAAAAGAGCGGCGATGTTCTTGGCCGCGTCGTTCTTCTCCGCTACGTTCAGGACCTTCATTGTCGCGGCTTCGTTACGAGCGCAACGAGCAATTTCTTTGGTGCTAAATCTCAGCGACGCGAAATAAACATTTCTTTGAGATAATATTGACGATTTGAGACGACAAATCGAACGGATCATGTTCCGCGGAGCGCCCTTAGTAATTCCCGTTAACTACATCCCTCTGCTCGACACGATGAATCGCGAAGATTACTTGTTGAAGTTAAAAAAAAACACCACTGGACAACACGCGACGAGCTTGCCGGCGCGATAAAAGAATATGTTTACATCTGTATCCGTGAAAACCTAACCACAAATCGCGAAGATCGATCGAACAGTCTCGTGATTTTTTCATTGGCGATTACGCGATCGCACTTTTTCGACGGTTTTTCGTAACGACTATAAGCGAATAATTCAATGACTACAGCTGTTAAAGAGTAATTCGTTATAATCAATTAAATAGTTTCTATGTCGATGAATCGGAAAGGCGGGAAAATTTACGAAAACGTACAGTCTCGTCGATTGAAGCTGCATATCAGCTGATATGTAGTTCCGGGGGCGGGGCTTACGCTCAGCGAATGGCGCTTCGTTCCGCGGCCCGAAACCGGCCAATCGCGATAATCGCGGCTCGAGCGTCGCGTTGCGTTCTGCACTCGTGAACTTTTTTCCACCCGACTGTATCTTGTGAATAAGTTAACGTGCCGAGGCGCTGTCTTTGCGGGTACGACTATTGTGTATAATTTTAATATCATATTTATTTCCAATAAATGGCGCGAATAACGTTTCAACCGGACATAAAAATGCGAGATGCGTTAAAGTTTCCATTCTACGACGGAATCGTTAGAACGAAGTCGACTTCCGCGAACGAGAAAACAACATTACCGAGTTGAAGGAACAAAAACAGTAGGAATGTCTTGACCTTGAAAACGCAAAGGAACACATTCCGATAAAGAAAGGAGCAGAAATCTAGGTCCCTTCTCATCTCTCGTCCGTTTTAATGGTTTTTTCGCAACGATTTTTCCGTCAATCTTACCTTATTTTCGCCGCGATAAAAAGGATGCTTTTCGAGATGAATTCCGTCGTCTCGTAACAACTTTTTGGACCGACAGATTTTTCTTTTTCTCTGCCAAGCGGGATTGCGCCAGTGTCCGAAGAACTTTTAATTTCTCGCGTTTCCCGAAAACTTTTCTGGAGCGAGACGCATCGTAGGACACTGAAAGAATGGAGGGAGTGGGGAGATTCGCTTTGAGAAATGAGAAGGCCCATTCGAATCTCATCCCCCGTGGACTGTACGTGACGGCTCGTTCGAGCCCCCGGAAAAATATTAAACGAATGTAGATGAAAGAAAGATCTCCCGATTGCATGTATGTCATAAAGTAAACGTTCACTTGCAGCGACGGCGGAGAACGTGTATGACGCACCGCAGAGAAGATGAGCTTCGGGCGACTCGCGCGTGTCTGCCGCGAGAGGCAAAGTCGAAAATATCGAATGCATTTTTTTTTTTCTTTCTTTAGCTACAAACTCAAAAGTTTGCAACAAAAAAAGGAATTTGACGTCACTTCCTTATAGAATCCAAAGTATATTATTACAATGGCATTGATGCAACAATGAGCTTATGTATTTTCGTGCCAACGAAACTTTCTAGCAAGAAATAGTTTGCTACTTCGAAGCTCGCGCATTCCTCGTTGACGGCGACGAAAAAAATAACATTATTCGGGAACTTCGTGGCGCGCGGAAAACGACTGGAATGCAATAGTTTCGGCAGTGAGAATTCCATTTTCTTTCGCGCGATTACGCTGGTCCTTTTTTGCTTTTTGTGTTTTGGAACATCGCGGTAACTTTGTCACCGCGGTTGCCGGCGAGTCGGGTTATCCGAAACTTCGAATTTCTTGCGCGGACCCTTCGCGTAAGTTAAGCTCCAGGCAATTGCCGCAGCTTTGCGACGCTTTCCTGTCAGCTGTGCGCGGTTGAGCAGAGTGGAAAGAGAATGTCGTTTCTGTGAGGTTCGCGCCTCGAACATCGGCGCTTCGTCGCACGTTCGTTCTCGCCTTAAATCTATGTTTAAACAAAACACTTTTTCCCCCCTCTCTGCATCACACTGAAACAAGATCAAAGTCGGCTCATTATGGTCTCGAATTATCGAGCATAGTTTATTTTAAGATTTCATTATTAATAGCTCAATCGAGCACGTATCCCTTCTCGCAAATAATCGACCTTGATCAATCTATAGAACGGCCTTTTATTTATTATACTCTATTTTAGCGTCGGGAATTGAACCACCCATGTGTGAATTACGTTTTTATTTATTTTTATTTTGCGGCATAATAAATCGTGAGCCGGAGAAAAATAATGCGCGAAGGGGTAGAAAGGTTAAGAGCTTCGGTGAACGCGAGCGCGTGCAGCTTGGACCTTTCGAGGCGGACCCTCGACTCCCTTCGTCTATCGCTCGTTTTTTTTTCTTTTTTTTTTCTTTCATTCTTTTAATTCCTCTTTTTCTCTATCTAGCGGAATTGCAGCCGTCGCGATGAAAGAGTAGCCACTTGTATTTTTGAGGTTGTAGTCCCGCGCGTTCATTAGCGGCATAAGTTTACTCTCCCTCTCTTGTGGTCTGTGGAGGACTATGAGAGCCTGCCAGCAGCAGAAACGGTAGGGAGTTTCGTGGATAGGCGACGCGCGTAGCCGGCGTTGTCGCGGCACAGCGACGTTGAATATCTTTCTCTCGCCACGGCTCTCCACCGGAGGAACGGCCGTGTACGCGAATTCACGACTTTTTATCTCGCTTTCGACCCCCTTTCTTTTATTTCTCATACCTTTCCGCAAAACGTATGCGATATGTATGTGCACACCGAGAATCGCCCTTCGTAACGCTCGCTCGCACTTGTGCATAAAGATCCGAGCGGGCAAAAGGAATAGAGGGAAAGATTGAAGAGTAATTAATTTTCGAGATAGATAGCCATGGAGAAGCAGTTCGTGTTCGCGAAGGCGCAGAATAAAAAGAAAAGGGCGTTAGTTTTTTCCTTCATACAACTTATAATGCTTTTCTTTTCTCTCTCTCGACGATTCCAAAACAAAACATATAATGGGTTCGTTTTATGAAACGACCGTTTTTTCTTCGTTTTCCCAGAAATTAGTGCTTATCAAACGGTGTACATTTCCGGTCGGCGCGCCGAAAATGCAGAAATACGGGTAAAGTAAAAAAAGTTGCCCTTCATTCCGAGATAAAAAAAAGTTGGGCCTACCGAAGTTTTATAGTTCACGATGGCACGAAAAAAATAATTTAAATCCAAATGTAGCAAAAAATTTGTGACTCGTTAAAGGGTTTTTTTTCCTACATTTTTTTTCTGTTTTAAAGTAGCTTTTTTTGACATTCTTAATCGCGCAATACTTCAATAAATTTAGCTGCAAGAGTGAATTTTTTTAACGTACTCCCAAATAACCAATCTAGTGAGACGAGATAAAGAATAAAAATTTCGAACTGAACTCAGTCGGGGATGAAAAAGTTTATTCAACCGAGGCTCGAGAATCGTACGCGAAGCATCGGAAGAAGAACAAGAGACGACAGGGTCGTCGGGACGTTTCTCGTGGAATGGCGGCCTCGTAAAGTGACGGTAGCGGCGGTCCCTGTTGATACGATGGTTGAGGGGGTTGATGTTGTGAGATCGGCGAGTGAGTGAGAGGGGGGCGGGACGGGGCGGCGGCGGGAGGGAGGGAGGGCGCTTCGTCGGGTTTCAGGGGGTTTGCTGGCTGCTGCGTATGACGTCACGAGAGCGAGAGTTGCCCGGGCAACGAGTGCGGGTGCGGCGCTGGGACGCTGAGCGTCGCCACTGACGCCGTACCGTAAAAATCAATTTGGTCTTTGGGGCTAGAGTACGCTCGCGTTGCCGTTCTTTCGCGCGCGCGTGTCTCTCGCGTTCCTCTTCGTACTTAAGCTCGACTGGCTGGCTACCTAACGGCTGGCCACGCCGAAGGAAAAACCTCGAGCGCGACAACGACTCGAGGAATTCGTCCCTCTTCCGCCGCCCTTTCCTCCCGCCCTTCTTCCATCGTTCCCCTCCCGAGCGCAAAAGCACGCTTTTCTCAAAGCGAGACAGTTATAGTACGCTAGAAAGCTAAGTAGGTGCGAGAAGAACACGAGTATAGAACAAACTGTACGGGGGTTAGGAGAAGAGCGAGAGTGGGAGAGGGCGGGGGATCGAAGTGAGGCGCGGAGGATAGAAATCCCCGGCTCTCGTAAGCCCCCACCGTGAGGTACGCCAGTCGCGAGTGACCGCCTCATCGAGCGGGTTGACTCTTGCGCTTGACTCCGTCGAAGCACCGCTACCGTCGCCGACTCAGACATTATCGTGATTATACATATATACAATATAATATATATGTATCATATACACGTGTATGTACATACATTGTAACAGTAACGAGAAGCCGACGACGAGAACGTCGAAGTCGAACCGCTCGAGATAGACGAAACGTTCGATTATTGTCTCCTCTGGATCTCGCGAAGGGCACACGCGTACGAATCTCGTCGCGATAAAAGAACAGTCGTCCCGCGGTTATTTGCCTTCGCGATACTCCGCTCTCCCGTTCGTTTCAATCTTCGATTCACAGATTATGTTGCGTTTCGTTTATTTATTGACCGTCGCACTTTATGTTTATTTAATTTTTTTCTTCCTGTCTCGATTGTAACGAACACTGAAAAATAAACGATTACACTCCCACCGTTCCACTGTTAGATATTCTTTTGGCTTTCAACGGTTATTTTTTTTCGCCCTATCTATCCTCTCACTCTCTCTCTCTCTCCCTCTAACGACAAAGAATCAAAATCCCACCCGGCGTCATTCTTCGACTCGAGACTCGGCCGAGTTATCCGGGAAACGGCGGGAGGGGGGTGAGAGGGAAGAAAAGCGTCGCTCGCCGGCTCCCCATCCCCGCGAACGTATTCAACGGACTACTCGCGCGAGGTTCGCGAGACGAGACTCACAGTCTCCGGTTATCGCGACGTTAACGTATTATACATATATATGTATATACATATGTATAATATGTGTGTGTGTGTATATATATAGAACACAGAGACACGCGTTTTGTGCTGGAACGTGGCTTACTCGTAGCGTCTCACCCGTACAAATAGCTGCGTGTATTATAGTCGGCGCAGCTTGGAAGCGCTTCAGTGCGTGCGGGCTACTCGAGCGACGAACCGACAGTGCGTGCCGCGGACGTCGAACGTGAATACCGAACAAGTGTCAAATAAACCGGAGGAAAGATAAAGAAACGAAAACAAAACGGCGAGAGCGACTCGGGGAGAGGATTATTCGCGAATCTTTGCTGTTCGCATGTACGAGAGAGATTGAAACGCAGAGGTTATCTTTTTTGTTGTTATTTTGTTTTTGTTCCTGGGCCGTTTCGGCCGTCGGCTATACCGCGAGTGATGAGTAAAACGACGAAGGACGACGAAACGAACGAATGAATCAAAGTTGTGCCGGGAATCGAGGGTTATCGAAACGAGAGGGAATTTTTCGCGAGAAATCGTTTTTCGTGATAAATATCTCGAACGATATTTTCGTGGCGCGTCAGTGCCACTTGCTAGCCCGGAAAATCTTCGCGTAATACCTATCCGCTCAAGGATCAACGGTGGTGGTAAAGAGGCTCGCCAGTCGGTCTAATTCTGGCGAGGCCCGTGGTGTGTGCGCGTGTTCGGTGCGACAGCTAAGCAGACATACGGACAAACATACGAAACAGAGAGAAGCAATGGATGAATAGTTCGAAACATAGATAGATAGGTTAGGATTGACGCTGGTCGGGGCTTTCGCGAGAAGTAACGAAACTTCGAAACGAAAAACGAAAGGGAAAGAATCGTAACAATCATGCTGTCGGCGAAGCACGACGTGCCAGGATCGACGAGAGTCGCCGGTAGGAAAATAATGAAAACGAGAGGAACGAACGGTCGAGGAACGACCTCGGCGAGGTTTGCGGTTGAGTTCTTGAGCTAGAGCTGGGGGAAAAATAAAAGTGAAAACAAATGAATTGTCAGCGGAAGAAATAAATCATGCTCGACAAGGCTGTACCGGCGATAGTGTCGAACTGACGGAAAATCGATGGAAAAGTCGTGAAAAAAAAAATCCAAGACCGTTTCGTAGAGAAAATCTTCTGATAATGAAGCACGCGGAATTATAGGCGAATCTTCCGAGTCGGACCAAAGAAATACCGGAAATATAGTGAAAAAAAAAAAGGAAAGTAAAATGTCCAATAATGACGTAGAATCGTTGTAGCGAAAAGATAAGAAACGAGGATCGTCGTGGGGGAGGGGGAGGGGCGGGGGGGAGGATCGGATAGACAGAGAGATAGGAAGAGGAAAAAGTTAATCGCCAGATTATTGGCGACGTCGTAGAGCCGCGGCGTGAGGAGAGCGTGCGCCAGGGGGCAGAAGAGAGAAAGCGGCGAAGAGGGGGAGGGGGGGGGGGAGGATTCGTTGCGTAGCTATATCGATGATGTCGAAGTACGACGGCAGTTTGCCAAAACGCGATTGGCCGTCGTTGGAGCCGCGTGTGCGGTTCTCACGTTCGCGCGAGGCCTCCGCGAGGTCGTGAACGTGAGCGCCCGACCAAAAGAAAGAAAAGAAAAAAAAAAGTCCAACGATAAACATAAATAAGCACAAAAAAAAATAAACAATAAAAAAATTTAAATAGCTGAAAAGAAAAGTAAAAAAGTGGAAAGGTTCATCGCGCGTGGAATTGCCGGAGGGATGCCGACGAACTATGATCCAAAGGTCCTCAGCATACCGAGCAAAGGCCGTCGTCGACGTCGCCGGCATAATCGCGCCAATTCCAACGACAGTAGAAAAGCCCCCGGTATAGGCGGACGCCGGTCCATCCGCTGGCTATCGGATTATTACATCCGTGTATCGTAAAAAAAAAAAAAATTAAACATCGGCGAATATCGATTCCGTAATTCGATTTTTCGGGTGTGCGCGACAATAGTGCCCGCGATGAGGAGAATTCTCCGCGAACGATGCGTCATTGAAGATTCGATGAAATGCAAAAGAAAACTCGACTGATCGAAAGAAACGAGAAGATTCCGCGGAGCTTCTGAGATTCTCTCGAGACGCGAGAGTCCGTCGAGGGTTCCTAGTTAGCGAAATTCGGATAGTTATGAAGTCGAAGGATCGTGGAAAGAATCGGAGAGTCGTTAGAGGAGCCTCGGGCAGGTGAAGCTGCTTTCGGCAAGGATTTTTGTTTCGCAAAGAAAGCAAAAAAGAAAATCGTTACTTTTTTTTTCGACAAGCGAAGATCAAAGTGGAAGCCGAGACGTCCGCATTGATATCACGTTGAGCCGGTCGGTCGAAATATAATAATCGAAAAAAAAAAAAATGGCCTCAGTAGCAGCGTGGTTACCGTTCGCGCGCGCGGCGGCGATCGGTTGGGTACCGATAGCGACCCATCCGTTGCCACCGCCGCCGATACCGAAAGATCGTCGGAAAGCCGACGACGAGAAGCTACTGATAAACGTGAGCGGTCGCCGATTCGAGACTTGGCGAAACACACTCGAGAAGTATCCGGACACGCTGCTCGGCTCCAACGAGCGCGAATTCTTCTACGACGAGGACAGCAAGGAGTACTTCTTCGATCGGGACCCCGACATATTTCGTCACATATTGAATTACTATCGCACGGGAAAGCTTCATTATCCGAAGCACGAGTGCCTGACGAGTTACGACGAGGAGCTCGCGTTCTTCGGCATACTGCCGGACGTGATCGGCGACTGTTGTTACGAGGATTATCGCGATCGAAAACGAGAGAACGCCGAGAGACTCATGGACGACAAGCTGAGCGAGAATGGAGATCAAAATTTGCCACATCTTACCGACATGCGGCAAAAGATGTGGCGAGCATTTCAAAATCCTCACATCTCCACCGCGGCCCTCGTGTTCTATTATGTTACCGGCTTCTTCATTGCCGTTAGCGTATTGGCGAACGTGGTGGAGACAGTGCCGTGCGGCAATCGTCCCGGCCGCGCCGGAACTTTGTCATGTGGCGAGCGTTACAAAATCGTATTTTTCTGTCTCGACACAGCATGCGTCATGATATTTACGGCTGAGTATCTCTTGAGGTTGTACGCGGCTCCCAGCAGGTGCAAGTTCGCCAGATCCGTCATGTCGATAATCGACGTGGTAGCCATATTGCCCTACTACATTGGCCTGGGCATCACCGACAATGACGACGTCTCCGGCGCCTTCGTCACCCTCAGGGTATTCCGCGTCTTCCGTATATTCAAATTTTCACGACATTCACAGGGTCTTCGTATACTCGGTTACACCCTCAAGTCGTGCGCATCCGAGCTCGGATTTCTCGTATTCTCGTTAGCTATGGCCATTATCATTTTTGCTACCGTTATGTTCTACGCCGAGAAAAACGTCGACGGAACGAACTTCACGTCCATACCCGCCGCCTTCTGGTACACGATCGTCACGATGACCACTTTGGGGTGAGTGCCATATTCGTTTATCCTTCGTCGAATTAGTCAATAATTATTCGCCAATTTGTCACAGTAATTATTGCAATGATTATATATTTATTTATACCTGTTTGATCATTTATCGATACATAATATATTGTTTATTTATCGGACTACCTTTCAAACAAGGTAAATCTACTGGGAACGCGGCGGACATGTAATTTTTCGATCGTGAAATCAATGAGATCAATTGGATCTATTACAACATTGAACCGCGTAGCAATCGAGATTTTGCGGTAAATACAATTCTGTTAGTTTATTGGCGAGTGTCCATTCGATAAGAGCTCGCTTACGAGCAGTTCATTGATATCGATTTCCAACCGTTGAGAGAATTCACTGGTTGGAGGTCTTTAATACATTAACGCGACGCAGCCGAGAAGCTTGAGATTAAAAAGAAAAACGACAAAATCCCTTTATTGCATTTTATCCGAATCCATAGTACGCTATGCTTGGGATACAACATTGCGAGGTTCTTGGGAATATAACATTGCGCCCCGAGTTTGCATAATGTTTCACACGAGAGTCTGCAGCGATGATATTTAGTTGCGTGGAGATCTAATTTCAGCGCGTAACTTCACCTTCACCTTTTCATTGAGTTTCCACCCCTTGAAATGATAATAATAATACCGAGTAGAACTCGTATATAGCTTTTTATCGACGCCGATGGCTCGACGTTGGAATTCCATATGAGCAATTATGTGATACGTTTTTTTTTTTTTTTATCTAAGGCCATCTATACGAAGATGTAAAGATTCGCTTTCCACTTTTTCTAGTCATTTACCCGTCATGCCCGTTTAAGTAAAAAAGAATCAACGTGTCGTTCATTCGTTTCCCGATAGCTTAATGAAGTGTCGAGCGCGGCCGTTGGGCGCGCGAGACGCAGATGATTAATCGCAATATCAGATGCGACCGGGTAATAACCATGGGAATATTACGATTCACGCGTTTGCCACTGGTCCCGAATGCACACCCCGCGTTCCACGCGTAGCTCTCCCGCGTCAAAATCCTGGTCTCTCGAACATAAACAACGCGATCGGACCGCCGAATATGCTCTCGACGCACACGCACTGCAATGCAGAGCAGTTTGTCAACACTGTTAACACGTGTCCTCGCACGGGATTCACCGAAACCCCGACTGTGCTACGCGGAATATTCGCGTTTCGAGCGTGCAACACGTTAGAATTTTTCATCCCGCAACTTTTTTCCATTCGACACGATCCTCTTCTCTCTATCGGTTTTTTTTTGCTCGATAGCTTCATTTTTACGGGGTTACACGAAATATGAAATTACGACAGCAGCTTTCGGAATTGAGTGTTTATCTAGTTCGATCGACGTGCAATATTGCCATTTTCTTGTCCAGTAGTTGGTAAATGAGAGTCGATGAGTAGCGAAGTAAGCAGCGGTCGTCGCGACGCAGGAATAGTTTGAGACTGGTGAATAGCCAAAAATAATATTCTTCTTACTCATGACGCGAAATTTCCGTATCAAATAATAAACTCGTAGGACGCGATACGTCGCGGTTCCCCGATTCGAGGGGTGAAAATAAATTCGGCCGATTCTGATACGAGGAATGAAAAACATTCCATAATAGCGACTATAACTGCGATTTTTGGGAATTCCGAAACGGGTATAATTTTAGCTCACAATCACATCTCCCTTTGTCGTGGATAATTTAAAAAAATCTAGTACATTTTCTTTTTCTTTTTAATTAGAAGAAATTTCTATTTTTTGCTCAGCCTGCACCAGCCAAAAAAATGGTACCAAAACTATCACGGCTACCGTTTCTTGAAGTGTTTTTTTGATAGAACTCGAAAGCCATTCAACTTTTTCCGACCTAGTAATTTTTTTCCCGTCAAAACGATATGTCCCCAAAAAAAGTTCACATATAACGCTCCTAAACAAAATCTGTTAATTTTCAATGAGTCTTTTAACGCTAAACATGGTTATTTTCTCGTTGTTTGTTTTTTGACGCACGCCCGAAGTTTTTCGTCGATAACTCCTGACCTTGGCCTTGCCCGAGCAGCCAATCGGGATTTACGTAGAAGCGATAAAGATTCTTCGTTTCTTCTTTCCCTAAAACGATAGATTTTCGCATAGAAGGGATAACGAGACGAACTATTCGGTCGAGAATTCAAGATCAATTTCGCGACGAAGAAAAAGAATCTTTTCTAAGAAAGCTAAGATCGTTCATCTTCGAGAACGTCCGGAGTCCGGAGTCTCGTATAGCAACCACCCACACGTTTATCTGACTCTCGACTATTTTTATGCGTCGAATCTATGTCAGTGATATTTATGCTGCGTATTCGCACGGACAGCTGACAATCACAACTGCAGGCATTTCTCTCAATGTCCCCCCCTCTTTATCGTATTGCAGCCGCAGGGTCGAGTAGCGGCGTGTGTTACGCTACGTTCTACTGAAATAGTAACGTTCCCAGAGAACGCGTTACACCGAAAATCGATATGTGCCTCACGTCAAGTTTTTTCATTCTCTCGGAGCCCGAACCTCTCATTCACAACCCCGACGTTAACGAACCCTTTGACGAAACAGGAAAAAACAATTGCAAACAATTGCATTCTTCCCCGTAAAAATGATATCATCATTGTTATTTTGATCAAGGCTGACTCATGGGCGGCTTCGAATTAAGTGAAAGTAGGACTTGAGATACATAAACATTTTGGAAGAAGTACGATTAAATGTCTGTAAGCGCTAAATCCGCTTCCTTAAATAATTGAAAAATGTAATTAACATTCGGATGAATCAGTAAATTCCTCGAGATGGCCTAAATTTGTTTAGATAGACTCGCGCAACCACGTAACGTGGGACAAACAAAATACAACTGGATCGCTCAGCTGTCGAATGTATAGGGACACGTGAACTGCAAAGGGCTTCGCGGCGATTCGCATCGATGCGAGACATTTATACACAATCGGGATTGTTTATTTCAATTTTGCCGGTTATCCTTTCTCGATAAATGTCCAGTGAGCGAGTCTCCTCTGTGATAAACAGACGCGAGAGAGCGGTTGGAGGCTCTTTCGATGGCTGTCGGGAGCTTATTCAGTCCGCGCCGGTCACTCTTCCTTCAAACTTTAATCGCAGGATCAACAGGTGCTTTGCCAGTGGTTCGAACAGCCTGTGTACAGACCCCCGTCCCGTTCTATCACCCTCACCTTCCGCTATTTCTCTCTCCGTTTTTCACCTGCTTACTTCGTCGTGCGTTCCGAAAGCGTTCTCCGGGTGTGTTCAGCGAACACGAAGGCGAGGGAGCATCGGGAGTAATGAATCTATAAGCACGCCACCGGTTTGGGCGGTCGGTACATTTTTTTTTTCCCTCCTACCGACGAGTAGAATCCGCACGTGGAGTTGAGGAACTCGGTGACGGAACAGGAGCCTCTCCCGAAACGCGTCACAGGGTGGTTTATTTCTGACACGTGACGCAATTCGGTCGCGTCAACCTTCGATCGACAATCCCCTCGTTCTGTTACGTCATGGGCTTCGGGACAACCCTCGGCGACGATGAGACTTTGGCCGGATCCGACAGCCTCCCTCTCTTTCCGTCTCCCTCTCTCTCTACGCTCGAATGGAATTTCGATGCATATCCGATAGTCCTTCCATCTCAGTATCAATATTTTATTTCCCGATGAAAAATCAAGTCCCCCTTCGCCCTTACCACGCCCGTCGTATCCCCCTCGAGCGAGGCTTCTTCGCCCCAACTTATCCCACTGTTTTTGTCCCTCGAAGAAGAGAAAAACTTCGCATCCTACTTTTCGCTTCTCTCGAGGCTCCCGCGGAGGCTTCATCATTCGCTTGTAAGGGTGAGGCAAAATGGAGTCTCGCAACTCGACTTTAGGGACACATCGGGCCGACATTAAAATTGACGATAATAAAAAAACGTTTGTTCTTTGAGCTTTGCGATCATTATTTATGGTACAGATCACTTGCCCAAAAAAAGGTTGGAGGGTGACTCGATGAATACTCCCGGAACATTTATTGTCCGGCCTGGAACGGACCGATACGGAAAATGAGTATGCAGGCAAATAGAACTTGAATGAGCTGAATGCACCGGAGAATCGCCGAAAATATAATACGATTTCCCTATTTTCTCATTCCACTTCAAACTTTTACACAATTTTATTACCGTACAAACATAAATAGAGATCAAAGGCATTTTCTTTTCCGAGCAGTATTTCAATTTAATATTATTTTTCGCCAAACGTATCGAAACGACCGAACATAGAAGAGAGATCGTTAAAATTAGTACGACGATTTATATTTTAAGGCCGAGCGCCGTTGATTATTTTCCCGCGACGAGCCGACCGCCACGAAAGGTTAAGCCAAAGCAATTTTTTATTATTATTTATTTACCCCGTGATTTATACACGGTAGAAATTTTCACTCGGTGCAGTCGGGTTCTTTTGTCGATGCCTCTGTGCCGTAAATAGTGTACAATAAACCGACGGTACATTACGGTATAGAATCTATTATATAGCGCGCGCGACCCCATGCCGATATTATATCGCGGGCGTGTGCGCGTTTATTAGTGATAGTGCAAAAGGACGAGTGTACGTGTAGCACGTTGCTTTGCGCCGTCACCGCGATGGTTAAAAATAGTTCGGGGCCATACGGAAAGCGAGTCCGTGGGGTGGCGAGCGGGAGGGAAAAGGGGTGGCGAACGGAGGGACGCAAGAGAATGCGCGGTAATGCAAATTATGGGGTACGGAAAAAGAGAGCAACGTTTTTTTTCCTCATTTTCCTTCTCCCCGCTGCCTCGCTGTATTACTCTCTGGCTTAAAGGCCGCTGAGCGTCGGAGGTATCCGTCTGCGCGATTAGGGGAAAAAGCGCCAGAGAGAAAGAGCCATTTTGCCCCTATTCGCATCCCCGTGCGTAACCTCACTTTCTCTCGCGCAAAGTCTGCCGCATCATCGACATGCATTCGTAACGAATGCAAGGCTACCCGCTACTATATATAAACTTCAAGGTATTTCCCGTGTCTACCGATGCATAATACATAGAGAATGAGCTTCATGCAGGCACGGGCGACAGGGATGAGAGAAAATTGTGGCTGGGCCTCGATCAAACCTGCGTTGGATTACGCCGAATAAATAATCGGGATCCAACTTCGAAAGATTTTCAGGGCGCATCATGCCCTGCATTATTCTTGCAGGGTTCAGAAACACCAGAATTTGCTGAGTATAGGGGAGAGCGGGGCAAAATGGCATACCGGCGCAAAATGGTTCGAAATAGGCAAATGAAGTCCCCAGTATGATAGAATTAGGGCAAAATGGGACCAGAGAAAGTCCCATCGAAGTAGATTTTTTTGCTGTCCCATTTTGCCCCAATACTATTCTGCCCTGGTCCTGTTGTGCGTGAATACCATTTTGCCCCGGTATGCCGTTTTGCCCCGCTCTCCCCTACGCTGAGGACTTAACAACAAATGTGCAAGCTCAAAAACAAAAGATTTTCTCAAGGTATAAAAAAATATTGAAGAATTCAAGCTCAATAAAAAAAAAAAGAAGAGATGGAAACCTTTGACCGGGCAGTCGACAAATCTCTTAAGAACCGTCGAAGTGGTTGTCTCGAATTGGTTGCGTTGGAGGTTTCGGTGTATTTGATGGATCGATAGGGTAGTTTACTGCCCCTCTGGCCGCTCGCTAAGTGTGTCCTGTGTATGAGTTCTACGGCAGCTGTCAGGACGTCGTCTACGTCGTAGATACGCAGGCATTTATCCCGCCATATTTTCGTATTCGTAGTCCGCCAGGAAATGTAGGGCAAAATGGATGCCTTTACCAAAAAAAAAAAAAAATCACACATTCAACGTAAAGCATTAAAACGGATACGATGGTTCGAAAATGGACCGTGATGGCATTGAAAAAATAATGAGTTTGAATCCCACACGAATGTATGCCTATAGCCGATATGTAAAGGATTTTCATTCAATTTTTAAATAACCATATCGAAATGAAAAAAATACTTTTTTTTTTAAAGAGATAGTCGCGAAAATCGAACTTTTCGAAAATGTTATCGTTGCTCCATTTTGCCTCGAAATTCGAGTTGCCCGACTGTCCCATTTTGCCCCACTTTCGCTTACATGCTTCGAGAACGTCTCGTATAATGCTGTACAGAACGGAACGTAAATCGCGAGCATTTATATCCTCGGTAACGTATTGGAATGCGTTGCGCACGGGATAGTCCAGTAGATAACTCAAGAGGGAAGAGGGAAGGAAGACAGGTGGGATACGGACGTATAGGTACTGTATTAGGCAGATAAATAGTGGAAGGTGTATTACAGACGACTCGAGGTCGTATGTATTTATACGTTCGAGTAGAGACAGCCGACTGGGTGAAGTGCATCGTGTACCGTGTTAACTATATACGCCGGTCTGCGGGGCTATCTGACCACCCACCACTACTACCAAAAGAGCCACCAGCTCCGAACTACGCCTAGAGAGGTTTGCGTTGCACACCTCGGTATTGCGGTCACTTGGCTAAAGCCACAGAGCACTCTCCGACACGTTTCTTCCTCTCGCTCAATATGTTTTTTTTTCTTGTTTCCGTTTTTTCACCATTGACCCTTGCCCTCTTTGCCCGTAGGGGAGAGCGGGGCAAAACGGCATACCGGGGCAAAATGGTATTTACGCACAATGGGACCAGGGCAGAATGGTATTAGGGCAAAATG
The DNA here is from genome assembly GCA_963924025.1 of Ischnus inquisitorius. Taxonomy (NCBI): domain Eukaryota; kingdom Metazoa; phylum Arthropoda; class Insecta; order Hymenoptera; family Ichneumonidae; genus Ischnus; species Ischnus inquisitorius. Next base: position 4,714,138 of record OZ001251.1, on the reverse strand, counting down.
GGACAGCAAAAAAATCTACTTTGATGGGACTTTCTCTTGTCTTATTTTGCTCTAATTCTATCATACGGAGAACTTTATTTTACCATTTCGTACCATTTTGCCCCGCTCTCCCCTATGTCCTTCCGTGCTCTTCTCTGTTCGAGTATTTCCTGTCGATAATCGCCCGCAGCGTCGTTACCACCGCAGCACGGAGAGACTGTTTTTCTTTCTCTGCGTCAGTCGGGCGTTAAAAATAACAAAAAGAACATATTCTCTGCACTCTCTCGGTAGAATCGTTAGTGTCCCGAAGTGCATTGACGCACAGAAGCTTCTAAATTTTTATTTCTATTGCGTGCTTTAGTTCTGTTTTTCGTATCCTGTTATGCGTGTTTTAATCATCTCGAGTACGATCCGCGCGTTTTTTAATTCGAAATAACATTGATACATTAATTTTACAGGATTAAAAAATAGACAGCCGGAATTCGAGTATATTATAATTTATTTTTGTGAAATTCTTCCGCCATAAGAATTGTCCACAAGCGGGATATATTTCAAGATACATTTCACAGCCTATTGAGGTTTGTGCGTTACGGAATTGGGTTAGTTTCCAAAGTTTTCGGTGAATTTATATTATCGCATGGCGGAGGAATAAAAAGAGTTCAACATTTTCTGTATAGCCGCGCGGGTCGTAATTCGAGCTCCGGGTCTCATACGAAATTCGCGTCGCTCGGCTTCCCCCTTCTTGCGAATCGAATATTCATTTTCGCCCCCCGTCCGCCCTTGTGCGAGCTTCCACTCTTCCGGCGCATCTCCAATCTCTCGAGAAAGCCCAACGAGACGCCGTGGTTTTGCCTCGGGCGAAATAGGAGTTGCCCATTTTCCGATTTACTTATCGTAAATTTCTCGCAATGTTGGGAGACAGGGAGAGACCCGGAGTGCCGCGCTATATTATAATACGGCCTACGAACCGCGGTTCCGTACCGTCTTAACAATTTTTCTCCTCCGTATTTTTCCGCTCGCTACGCCCGTGAGTTTCGAAGTGGAACAAAAAAACAAACAATAAGACAAACATCCGCTCCGCGCTGCGCAATATTTTTTCTGTACTCTTTCGGCCTCTCGCGCGCGAGTCTCTATTATTCTATCCCGCGGATGAGAAGGGCAAAAAAGTAAACTGTTACGGAAAATATCGATGGACAATTCAGAGAAATTTTCACAGTTCCGCTATACGTGTACATTCATCAGGCAAGGCACACGGCGGAAATGTTTCGTTTATTATTTTTCTCTGACACAAATGTGCTGTTTATTTAATTTGCAATGCTATCTGGCGTGCAAACGCATATTCGTTAATGCTCGCCGCGGTACTGTTTGGTCGTATTATTTAATTTTTTCCTCCAGATATTCCACGCTGCTATGCAACACGCCATGATATTACTTTCATTCTCGCCACATCGGTGTAAACCTTTGCGGTTTCCGCTTTTCGAGCATTAAATCATTTTACAAAAATAAAGAGAAACTTCGAGCGTGAAATAAGCATAATAAAGCGTATCAACAAACAAATAGTGGAATAACATATTATTATTCGGATATTATGTCGACAGAGTCCTTCGTCACTGACTGAAGATTTCTTGACGATAATATGCGAATAATAAATAGTTATTTCAAACTCTCATTGGCACAACTTTTTATTGCACGAGTTTCATAATTTCCGTAGAATAACTTTTGATTCATCCTTTTTGAAATGAAAAATAGAATAAAAGATTATTGGTTTATTGATTAGATTTCGATGCATTCAAACACTAGTCCGCGAAATCCTCATCTCTATCGACTTCCATTTAATCGTAACAAAAATCAGGGAAAGTTCTTTACCTTTTCGGTGAACATCTATTGTTTACGTAGTTTCTAATAGACCAGTGGGTGGACGTTGTACGAATTAACGATCAGCGGTAAACCGTTGGTTTGTTGTTGTTGCACAAAAGCCATATTGTTTGTGAGCTATTTGCGGAGACTCGAGCAATCAGAAGCAGACACGCGGGTCCGACCACCCTAGTAGTTGGGTTTGATACCCCGTGAACTGGCTGACATGATTTGCCAGCTTGCCTGCAAAACGTATTGGACATTCCAATTCGATCATTAGGCTTATTTTTTTCTACCACTGGCATCGTAGGAACATCATGAGAAAAATTTCCAAATATCTTTTTCTTCCCTGGGACAGAAAAGTAGCCGATACGAATAACTATTTCAGTACCACCGCATCGCTCGGTTATTGCTGTTAAATACACGGATCAGCGGTGCGTTACCGTTAGTGTACGAAGGGTCGACATGAATTCGAAATTCTCGCAACCCTTACAACCCTCTCGGGAACGTAGCGGCAACTCTATTTGAAAATTTCGCCGCGATCCCTTTCAGCAGCTTAGTTCGTTAGGTCGTTAGGTCGAAGTTCATCCTTTGTGCGCGAGGAAATTTAATTGGCTGCCTCGGCTAGCTGACCACTGCGACGTAATCCTGTAACGAAGCTCGGATACGCGCGAGAATTTCCTTCGACGATATTGCAGACGTGGCCCAAATCCGCCGGAACACACGAGCTTATACTTCGAACCTTTTACAAAAATTATAACCGCTAAAACACACAAATTATTTAGTCTCTTGAGAAAAGTTTTCCATGCGAACGGCACGAAAAAAAAAAGCAAAAAAAAAGAGCCCAAAACTTTCGACGAAAAAAACCAAAGCAAACGAAAAATGCTTTCGACCGCCTAAAGTTCGAGTCTCTCGCCACTCTCACGACGCTTGGCGAGCTTCGACGTAACGACTTCATTTAGCCCGCCGAAAACTTTTCCAAGCTCGCCTATAAAAAAAAAGGAAACGCGAGTGGGGACCGTGGAAAAGTTGAGCGAGGTAGAAAAAAGGTACGCCGAGAGGGTGGCAACCTTCAGGGTTATATCCGGAGCGCTGCGAGTGAAGACTCACTATCCCAACCTTCGAGCATTCAAGTATAATTTGACCCCCGGAGCAACTCAGCTTGCATGCTCATCAGGAGCAGATTTTTTTTTAGCCAAGTTATTCGTTTCTTCTTCGTAATCAATTTCTCGTTCCAACTGTTTCCTTTCCTTCTTGTGTCTGGTAATTAATTATTACTCACTGCGTCGAAATTACTCGGTGCATCTCGAAATATTAAGAAAATCCCCGTATTGCATTTATTAAAAAATAAAACAATTTGAAACCAGCAATATTTTTTTCAATAAATTAAAACATATTTTCAATCCTAAAACTAGGAGAAAAAAGTTTGTCAATCGTCAAAGAAATTTATTACACTTTTTGTGTTTCTCGCATCGTTTCGGCAATTTCGCTTTTCATTGGATCTAGTTCGTTATACTTTATTCGTACCTCGACAAAATTACATAAATCAGAGCATTTGGGTTAGTGTAGGATGAAATTAATTTTGAATAATTTTGAATAGTTAATCGAATAATTCCGTTCTAAATTAAGGGCCGAATTTGGGCGGGTTCACGGTGAATAATTCACTTATCGCGTGGCCGGTAGCTTCCGAATTGCATATGTGAAATCATTTGCGCCCGGCGGAGAATGCGGTTTTCCAGTTGTCGGGAGGCACAATGAAGTATGGAGGGCAGAGACTGATTTGGTTGTAACCTTTTGGGATTGGAATTTGGGCATTTGCCGGGAATAGCGTAAGAGGTTTGGTAACTCGAGCGTGGATAAACGGGAGAGCGAGGGAGATGATCCAGCGCGCGAGGTCGAGGCTTTCCAAGGTTGGAGCGAAACGCGGACTCGACGCGGAGCAATCTACTTCGGTGGGCGGTCGACGCGTTACCGAAAACGTGCCGACTCAGGACCCAATTATATTCAACACCGGGCCACGGATTTCTCATCTTCTCTATATACGTATATACAATTTTGCTCGCGATATATAACGCACGCCGCGTCGAACTATCAAGCCGCTTATACCTACTCGCACAAAACCTTTCACGGATGAATCGGCCCGACCGACCGGAGTGGCGCGAGAACACGATATGAAATCAAGGACGCGTAAGAATTATTCATTGCTCGAAATCGCCGCGTGCAGGATATTTCCAGAATACGTATTTTCGTTGCGGGCCATCGTTGAGCTATCGATCTAGGACCTTAACAAGCAATATCTACTTCAGCGATTGAAAAAATTAATGTTTTCTTCGCACTTTCCGAATGTTTCATTTGGTGAGAATGTTTTCTGAAAAAATCACAGTCATATCTACGAAATTGTCATAGCAGCGACGACGAGTTATTGGACGCGGCCCCTCAATTTAAGTTCGAACATAATTCTCTTGTCTCTATATACCGATAATTCCCATGAAATACGATACAAATTTAGACAACGATTTTTGAACACATACCAAGCCCCGGCCAATGTGCAACCAGATTTTGCTGCGAACTGGAACACCGGATTTCTACATTAATTAGCTCGTAACTGTTCGCGTTATGATATCGCGAAGAGCATGACGCTTCTGGCGATATTCGATAATGCTCAATAAATCATAATGGAGACCAATGCAATAATACGGCGGACTAAATTTAAAAAAATTGTAACGATAGTTTGCACAGTGTGCAATAGAGAACGGATATCCATAGCCCGAAGGATGGACGAACGAAACGACGAAGCTCGTGAGCCAATGATACAACGTCCATTTATTCGTGCATTTATTATAAACGTGCAGTGCCTTCATGCACGAGTGAAGCAAACGGAGGGATGCGACAATGACAGGACCTCGTGAAAGCGGTCGAACGCTCGCGCTCGCCGAATGACAATTATGAACTTCCGGTTCATTGCGAATTGCATCTATTCGAGTCCGATAAACCCAAATTTCGATAGTGCCTACCGAAACGGCCTTCGATTTCCCGGGCGCGGAAAGTTGCACTAGAATCGCTTTCGCACCTCCGTTGCTTTTTATCCTTTACCACAATTTTTTTTCAAACTCCAAAGAAGGAAAAGAAAAAGGAAATCTACGATTCGAGCTTGCGCCAAAATTTGTTCTCCGACTCAATAGGCGGGCGCGATGCGAAGAGGTACGACACCCTCGACACGTGGAGAGGGTCGCGAACTTCCGGTCGCTGGCGTCTCGCCAGTCACCAACCGTGGGGGGCTTTGTTCTGACCTGTCTCTCACCCTCTCGCTGTTGCTACCATTTCCATGATTATTGGACCACAGTCGTAGCCTTCGTTATGCTCCCATCGAGACTATTTTGCACTTCAGATTATAATCAAGCTGGACCGCGCCAAGAATTTCGGGAAAATAAAAAATGTCGACGGGCGCAGAAATTTCCGGGAAATTCGATAGGGAATCAATGTTTGCGAACTCGAATTGCCGTGTGTGTATAAATTTGAATCAATGATTCTCTATCGTCGGGAATCGCACGAGTTTAACATGCTATCGAACTCGTGTATTCGCCGATGCGGATCGAGCTTCGAAATTTCTACTGAACGCGCGTATTCTATAGCACTGGTGTGTACAGAGTGCAGGTGCGTGGGAAAGGTTGTGCTAATCACGAATCGAGAGCGAGGCGCGTTCGATCCACCTGACTGTTTACAGTGCATTTCAAACAGTACACGCGAATGCATCCAGAGCAGTTTTACAGTCGAATCGATAATCGATTATTCCGAGAGTCGATAAAAAGCTTCGATGCCGAACGCGCGAGTCGTCCACCTTGAGCCGATCGCTTCGCCAAATAATTAGGCGATCGGATGCCCCGTAAAGTTTCAAAACGATTCGCTTCGAAATTTATTCAGGCATCCATTTTGCTTCGTTTCCCGAAGGCCTCCGATAGATGAAACCAAGCATAAAAAAATCCTTCGCGAATCCAAAATTGCTTTCATACTCTCGTCATTGTTTCGTTTTTTTTCCTCGGTATTTGGTAAATATAAAATTTTATTCGCGGACCGAGGCGCAAGTGGATCAAACAACGACGATAACTAAAGTGCGGAACTTCGCCGCGCACGAGCAATAACTAAAGTATGGCACAAGTTTGATACTTCAGTTATTGGGTCACGGCGCTTATGTGGTATTGGAACGCTAACAATAGTAAACGCTTTTCGTCGATGTCATCCAAACTTTTGCGCCGTATCTGGAAGCTTTTTATCGTCGTATCAAGCGGCTCGAATTTCTATCGCTAAAAAAGATGCGATGTTTCATAAATACCTTTTTTTTCTCTTAACAGAAAAAGCCCCTATCGAATCCGTAATATGTGATAGCAGAGGGTGAAAAAAGGGATTTTTTAAAAATCTTCCGAGGTAGATATGTTGCTTCAAAGAGGACCTCGGGTACGTGAAAGGTAGATGTGAATTTTATAATCATTGAAAAGGTTTCTTCCTTCAATCGAAACATTCGTACGGAAAAAAAGTTGTTGGAATTGCGTCAAAGCGCGAAACTCAAAAGGGCGGTGCATGTTGCGTGCGTAAGCGGATCGAAGGTAATATGCTTGACGATACGAACGAAAGAACGCTCGCGACAGCGCTGTTGGGAGCTGCTAATTGGTGCAGTGACCTCATTAAACCTAACCAATCGTCCCTTCCGTTGTTTCTCTTCGCTCGCCGTCGTATAGCGCACTTTCATCGTGGCCCTGCGCGGCAGCTCCAAAAATTCTTCATCACTCTCGGTAATTCGTACGTGATAGTTCATTCGGGTTTGTTCATGAATCCTTAACGAGCTTCCAAATTTGACGGGAAACGAGAGCCCAGCGCGCACCAAAGAGTCAACACACTTGTCGTTCTTACCTGTTCGGCGGGGTTCAAAAAGCTTTTCGGCCCATGCGCACTCGCTGAATCCTCTCCCTCGCCCGTATCGCGACTCTCAGTCTCTTTGGCTTTCCTCTACTTCGCTCCATTTTTTTTTTTTTTCTCTCTCTAGTTTTCCGCGCAGAGCCCGAATAGAGTGCGCGAGGTTAACACGGCGACGTACGATCATTGTAAATACGAGCGAATTTCGAGGTTTTTTTCGTTTTTGTTCTCATATTGTAGCCGTCCGGACTAAAGCGTGAGATGTGCGAATACGTTTTTTATGTCCAATTGGTACGCGTTCGAAGCGGTGGCGAACCGGACTACAGCATTTCAGTGGATGAATAGAACATTTGCAGAAAATTCATCGCTCCATCGGCGCAGCGCTTTCATTCTTTACACAATCGTCACAGTGGCCGATGGTTTCGAGGGTGGAGAAAGATGAATTTAGATGGAGAATGCGATTTCGAATATGTCAAGATTTTTATACATGCGTTAATAAATCGATGTAGATAGTCGGGCTTCACGTGGTCAAAGATACGAATACGTTTTCGCCCCACGTGAAGTGGGATAAATCCGTCTCGTTCGGATTTCGTGGAATATTATTAGCCAAGGCGGACTTGACTACTTAGTAGCTTAGTGTGGCTTATACCTACTTGTTAAGTGACCGACGACAAGACGCGCGCGGTGCCTCTCTTCATCTTGTTTCTGACTCGTGCTTCTTTTTCTTCTCTTCGCCAGTGACAAGTTCCGGCGTTCCGGCGTCACTCAAACTTCGGAGCGCTCAGTAGGATAAAACTATAGATCTTCCGAGGCCTGCGTAATCCGATCTTTAACGAGAAAAAGTATCATCTAGTTTTCGTAGCACTACGCGATGTTTTCCCGTCAAATTGTTTAGTCACTGTTTATTCAGGTTAGTCGACTCCGTTTTTTTTCGCTAAAACTAGTGATTTTTCGCTCTAGCGAAGAAAAGTAGCTGTCGGGAAAAAAATAGCGTAGAGCACTCGGAAGAATATGCAAGGCGCACTTTCCTCCCTCGTGGCTTAATATGATATTTGCGATTATTTAAACGAATTTTGTGTAGGTCAAATTTTGTTAGACCTACCTTTGATAGAATCAACACATCTCTTTCCGGGAAATAACGATAATCACCAGTAACAAATGATTCGTGCATCATTTTATTTCTCACGATACTGACGTCGAACGCGAAGAAGCGATCGATAACGGTAGGAACGAATGTATTGGAACCTCCGAGTTCTAAGGTCAATGTCCACCGACCCGAAGGGAAATAACTATCAATCGATGTACGCCCAGCGGCGTTCAAGGCTTCGGACAAGCCGACTATTTCGTGGGGCGCTTCAGGAAACGAACTTTTAATACGTTGAACGTCCCTGTTGACTATCGATTTCGCGTCGCTTATATACCACATACAAACACATATATTTACATATACACAGCTATGTGTATGTGTGTGTGAGCGCGGCTGTGCGTGTGATGTCTGACACTGGGCCGGAGAAACGAGGCCATTTAGTCTCTCGTATTATTCCATGTCTCCTATTTTTTTTGCCCCTTTCAGCCGACTCGTCGGCGCGCGGGAGCGTCAATGAAATATCCTCGATTTTTCTTCTGTGAAAAATTTCGCCGATGCAGAGCCCCCGCAGGCCGAGCGGAGCTTCTCCGTCCGGCTTGTTCGTTCTCGGTAATCCAATTTTTTTTCCCGCGCTCCCCCCGAAACACCTGTTCTTCCCTTAGCCTCGGCGATAAAATATCTTTTGTATATTTTTTTCGTTCTTCACTCGCCTCGTAAAGAAGATCGAATTGCGAGAGGCGCTCGGCGAGTCGGCCGCGAGGATAAGCCTCGTCCCACGTAGGTGTAACGTCTCGAATTTTCTTCGCGTAAAATATGTCATGTTTATATGTACGTATACAGGCGAGAATATATGTGCGTATACATACATGCACGTAGACAAATTTATGGTGTTCGCCATGCTGTGTTTTCGCTTTTTTAAGACCCGAGGATCTTCGTCGCTCCCGAGAGGATACGCGAGTGTTTTTACTACGCTTTTTTCGTGCGCCCTGCGTGCGCGATCGAAGGTTTCGAAGGTCGGGCCAACTTATGGCCCGTCGTTATTCTATTGTTCCGCCGCGAACTGTACTATCGCGTGACGTTCCGTCTGTGGGTATTTATTAAATTTATTATCTCTCACCGTATTATCATCTTCTACGTGCAGCTTTCGCTAACTCGTATTTATAACTTCGCGCGGCTATCTGTTCATCCTTGACCTTACGCTAACGTCATGCTTGCGGAGAACGTTGCTCTCTATCAGTCGTCGCGATCGCTCGGTCGTGTATTTCGTCGTTTTTATTTTTCCCTTTCTCTACGTCGCCAGGAGAATGGAGTCGACGAATTTACCGCGAGGAACGATATATTATTCCCGAGCTGTTTGTAACTCTCGATGTTTTCCCGCGACGCCCCATCGTTGTCGCGCGCGCTTCCACGCTGCATTGGAACACTTTGGGGTTTCGGCGCTATCGTGTCCCGTGTAATACCGGGATCGGCTGTTTCGCTGGAAAATTTATCGCCGAAGGGTACACGAATCGATTTATCTTTGGTCGGCCGATACATCCGAGCCTGGAGTGCGCGATTATTTCGCCGAGCGTGTTCGGTACTTCGGAAAAGCACGGCCGAGCCGATACATGATCGAGGAACCGATTGCCGGAGGGAGCTCCAAGATTTAAAAATAATGCCGATACAAATATTCGACTCCTGCCCGTTGTTTTCGGCGATGAAAATTCCCGCGTTGGCCGCGTTGGCGTTGGAAAACATTCATTGCGTCGACTGCGGGCAGTCGTTATCGCGATTATGTGGCTACGATAAGCTTCGGGATTCAGCTGTAATCGGACTAAATCCACTGGCGACTGCGGGAAAGTATCAATTCGATGCCCAGTACACGAAATGCGTCGATATTCGCTGTGTCGTGGATTTACAGTTATAGGGCAGGGTGGGCGAACACCGGCCAGTCGGTAATACTGTCCGAACCGATGTTAAAAAATGGAGCGACGGTATCGAGCAAAATCTCGATCATCTTGTCGATCTCGTTGAGACAGACTATCGAGACGAATTCTATCCTTTTAGCTAGTTTGGACATCTTTTTTAGAGCGATTGATGGGCCTTGCGCGCAATTCGAATGTCTCGAAAATCGGGCTTTGCAGAACTTTCATAAAAGTCGGATGGGGACGTCCGAATGTGTACTTTGTATTTGGAGTAGTAAAGGTTCGGGGTAGTAAAGCCATCGTGGTTAGTCCGTCACGTAGTACGTCATAGAGCTCTTCCACTGCTCTATAGTGGAATGTACACGTCAAAGCTTGGCCGGGATAGCGTGCTCGAGTCCCGTACATCACGAGAACAGTTTTATTGGTTACGTGATAAGATGACACGAGAGCAGCGCCTTCAGACCCAGTGGGCCCGCGCTGTTTTCGCCGGGCCATGATACAACCTCGACGGCAACCTATCCTTTCGTGTCGGAACTCTCTTAGCCCTGAAGTAACTTTCGCGGGACTCGCGTTACCTGTTCATTCCGCGTGTATTTTCCCTCGCTGAGGCTCGGCGAATCGAAACGAAGCTTAAGGGTCACATGTTCACAACAATATCATATACGCGAGCAACTCTACGGCGCCACAAATTTCGCCGCTGAAAGTGCGAGTTCGACCTTCGCCCCGATTCGATTTCGCTTTTTAGTCTGGGGTTGAGATTCGAGAGAATACATCGCGGGCACGCACGATATTTCATTGTAATTCTCACGCTGCAATCGCTTCTCAAGTGCCGAAAGGACCTCGTTCTCGAATTCTTTGGAACGCGATTTTTTTGAATTTTTTGTAATAAATAAATGCATTTTTTTGGAAATCTCATAGGCTCATAATAAAGGGCATTGCTTACCTGAAAAAAATATCGCAAATGACTTTCAATGAAATTCTACGGAATATTTTTTGTCTCGGCTAGAACATCGCTTGCATATTGCTTACAGGTAGTGAATTATTGAGAATTCGAATTTTTCCTTTTGTTTTTCAATGCAATCGAATCACGGCCCATTTTGGCCAGCCCTCCCCAAGAGTCGTAACGATAAAAAATAAAATTCACCAAAATTGCATTAAAATGTCATAAAATAAAAACGCAACGTACATTTTCTTTTATGCGCGATATTTTTCCTCGACGGAATATCTCGTATTTTATAGATCCCGCATGCCCGTGGGGAGCGCACAGCGGCGAATACAATTATAGCGTATTCAATTTTTTACATTTGCACCACTACTGTATTAAGTGCAGACATTTCCTGTGGGAAATACAGCGCATAAAGGATTTCTTTTTTTATAAGTTCTTCCCCGGCGAAATATCCCGCGCGATAGAGATGTATTCGGCGTACCAGGATTTTTTTTCGTTTTGGCATTTTCATTTCGTTTTCCTCGAGTGCTTCGAATGGAAAAATATGCCAAGTATACGAAATTCACCGACGCGATGCGTTTCCTCTTTTGTTTGCTCGATCTTAGCATTCTTTCGGAACGTTCATTTTTTTTTTCTTTTTTTTTTTCATTCTTTCCGTCGTAATTCTCAGCTTCGCTCTTGTTCGTTGTACCGCGAGAAAGCACATTGGCCACTGCCTCCGCCTCAGTAGCACGCCAGCAGCACGTCTCTGTATCGATCTGTTTGGCCGGGCCGTAAAGGCACTTTTGGGCGGGGCAATATAGCAGCGTTCCCCAAAAATTTATCTCTCCTCTCTCGGCGCACGCACTGCGTGTGGGACGACTCTTCGTGGGCACATTCCGGTGCCGTCGAGTCTCCGCCGAGTCGTGTCCGAGAGAAAAGCCACGGAAAACTTTCAACGAGAAATTAAAAAGGTAGACGACAAAGTCAAAATGTAAAAAAAGGAAAAAAAAAAAGTTCGCTCGTTATGTGCCAAGCCGAAAGAAAATCGAGAAATCAAACAAGTACGGAACTTCTGTGTGCCGAACGAAACATTTTAGTCTCGAGATTTTCGCCTCTCCTCTCCTTCTCCGAGCCTTTAAGAGCGTGTAATGGAGAGGAATCTTATAACGAGATGATAAATAGAGAATTTCTCTCGTCGTGTCGGAAGCGCCGAGCTTAAAGCTCTCGTTTATCAAATTTAATCTCTATAGTAACGCGCGAAAAAAGGCGCCGGGCTTCCTCGTGATTTTGTGCGCTATCGGAGCGCTTTTGCGGGACTTGAGAAATTGCGAAACTGAAACGTACGAACGGGAAAGATCGTTAATTGAATACTTTCCTTATATTGTATGTCGAAATTATTTTCCAAAAATCTCAAACAGCTACACATCTTCCGTGAATTCTTTTTCCCCTCGAAGAGGTGCTGCGAAGGGAGAAAAGAAAAAAAGAAAAAATTGTAGCACCTCGAGATAAAACAGCTCCGTACTCGTATTACAAAAGAGTCGAAACATATGTTTTCGTGGAGTTTCGCCTCTCCGGTTGGTACAGCCTCGTCGGCAGGAGCTGCAAGAACTTCGTAACAGCCCGGAGCGACCAAACACTTGTGCAAGACTGCTCGCACCGGCCGACGCGAAGTTCGTATTTGCCATTCGTGCTACTCCGCCTCCTCCTCGCGGAGACTGCCACTGGCATTGAATATCCGCCCTGAACTTTGTCGTCCAAAGATATATATGCACCCAGCCTTCTCAGCCAGGAAGTAGCCAAACTTCGATGCCGCGCACCAAAATTGCTGCAGACAGCAATTCCCGTTGTTCGATTCGCAATAAATACACCCCGCGGATGAGACTAGTTACACAGAAATCCAAGATAGTCCCTTCGTAGAGTTTGTCGACACGTGAGTTCGCGAGAGGAATGAGCCAGAATTCCGAACGCTTTTCAATTTTCAATTGGGAATCTGGTCAAGAATCGATAACTTTTCATCCCCATCGCAGGCATGAAAGTTGGTCATTTTAGCGTACTCGGAAAAAATACTAACATTTTTTTTTCAATACCCTTTTCAGTCTTTTTCCTTTCGATACATCCATATCTTCACACAGTCGACCGCAATCTTCGACGTTGCTGAATTTGGCCGAGCAGTGCGGAAAGCTCCGCAGCGCGGGGTTTCTTCGTCTTCGTGTTCGTACTCGTACTCAGCCTATCCGTTTTATCGTCGATTTACGTACTTTCTCTCGTGTTGCAAGAGCCGGCACCGAAGCTTCTCGCTACTCGTTCAACCGACGAAAACCCTTCTTGGCATCGGTCCAACGATTTCGTAGCCGCGAGAGCGGAAGCGGACGTTGAGTGGAGTCTCGCGGGTTCGGGACATCCTCCAGAGGTATTTGCCATCCCTCTCGTGTTGCCGTTGGAACGTGCCCGCGCGTGTTGCTTCGTGATGCCAATCGTTACCTTCGCCGTCGCGTGGCCAGCTTGTCCAAAAAGGCTTCCGGCAAAAAATTTGTATTCCGTTTGGTTTTCACGTCCTCTCGCTCTTTGTCCTTTCTTCGAGTTTTCTCTTGGTATGGAAAAAGAAGAAGAAGAAGAAAAAAAAAAAGAACGGATTATATATAGGCCTTTATCTAGGCCGCGTATGAACGTTAATCTATATTCCGAAAGTTTCTGTCCTGGTAACCGATCGAGGTGACCGGTGGGGTCGCACGTGATGGAAAAGTGGTCCACGTGACCTACCGAGCGTCTATCCTGCTGGTTAAGCCTTTGATCAAAAGCTTCGTCTGTATCGTCCTTTCAAAGTAATTTATCTTCTGGAAAACTCGATAAAACATCACGAGATAGATACACTTTTTGATCCAATGGGTTCAATTAATTTAATGGATTTATTATAACTATTATCGAATTAATCTTATCTTCATTTAGCGTTACTGATCTTATGTAACTCAATTTTTAGGGGATTATTTGTAAAAGTTTTCCGAGTCCTGGACCTTTTTAAACTCATTTTGGTCATTATTTTCGCGTCGGAGCCTCCGAGTCTCTTAAATCATTCGATTCTTCCCCCACAACAGCGGAATTTACCGTGCCGAAATGTTGAATTGATGGAAGGAAGCAACAGCACGGAATGTTAGGAAAGGCATAACTCCCTTCGTTGACCCTTACTTCATATGAACCGTAGGGGGTACATAAAGCGTCGTTCTTCGTGAGGACGAGAGTGGTTCAACGTGCATTCGCGCGGAAGCTCGTTAGACGAAGCGAGAGCCAGGCAACCGTATAACTCTCTCCGTATATCCTGGTTGTCGGTGCGATGGCGACAGGCCGACGGTACCCTCGCCACCCTGACAATGATATATATATAGAGGTGCCGAGGGCCCGGTTGATAGTCTCCCCGACGGCCACGAGCACGAATGGGTAATCACCGAACAGTCGGTACGCGAATCTGACCGCTGCGACATTAGCTTATTTGACCGCCAGGCGAAAGCTTTGATATCTTCATTCAAAGATGCAACTAATATCGTCAAATAATCCAAGTGCTCTAAGATAATCTAACGACAATACGAACATTTTTGGCGCAAAACTGCCCTAGCCACGTTTCGCAGACTCAGACGTCAGAGCATAACGCGTTACGCTCACTTTACTTTTTTCAGGGTACAGCAAGTCTGAGTTTCAGGCTTAACTCCTTCAACTCGTTACTCCTTTTCCATCTATTCCGAACTTGATTCTTTGCGAAGTTGAAAACTTCCGACCCATCTTCCAAGCCTATTCGTCGAACTCCTTCGCCATGTTTCATTAGGCACGTAGCGTATGATAGATCAAACGTAAAGCACTGTGTATCGAGTATAGCTATGTATGTATCACGTGAACTAAGATAATGGAATAAAGCTCGTGAAAGCGTACGCTTCGATTACTTCGCGCTGTGTTAACCGAAGCGAGAAGGCGAGTAATAATAATTCGAGAGGCTGCGGGTGGGCTCCTCGCGTCCTCTTAATTCTCTTCTTTCTCCACCGGCAACCACCACCGCCACCATCATCTATTCTCGCCAGATTGGCTTAACACTGATTTGTGTGACTCCCGATCGAGCGGAGAGTTTGGCCTTTCAACCGTCCTCCGCTCTCCTTCTTATTCTTCGGCCCCCCTTCCTTTATCTCCTTCAATCCGAAACGCGGCTGGCTATCATCCAGAAACTCGCTCGAACGCCTGGACTCGCAGCCCTTCGTCCGGAATCGATCCTCGAAGCGTCCTCCTCTACGACTCACTTTTGTATTCATTCCTTTATGAATTCGACAGTGAAATTTTTCCCCTTCGAATTATCCTAGGACTGGTAAACGTAGCGTCGCAGATTCGGATCGCACTGCCGGTCGAAAGATCTATCCCGAGATTTCCAGCGTATAGGATAAATAAACGCCAATGAATATTGATAATGAATATTGTTATTGAACGTTGTCGAATAGAACGGTCCGACAGTATTTTCCACTGCCTCCGAAAGGCGACGACGACGAAGCGTTAAGAGAATTTGTTCGACGTCGAAATCTCTCGAAGGCAAAATCGATGATAAATAGGCAGCATAGCGAGAACGTGTTTCTGCGCAAATCGCGTAGAAACGATGATCACGAGTCCGATTCTTCGTGCGAGAAAACCGCCGACGCTCCCAAAATGCATGACGAAGAGATCCGTCGATATTGGCAAAGTGCATTTCACCGAGACATATCGCGGTGTAAGTGGAACACGAGTGTGACCGGTCGCGTTGGCTCGTATATCATTCCGAATACCGTACAACGTACACTATATAGAGTTGAAATCATACATTCGTGATCTCCATTTCAAAGGGAAACGGTAATAGCGGTCTAGTACGGTATGCATGAGAGCCGCCAGTTCGTTTGCGAGGCTTCAAAACCTTCTTAACGCCATCCGCTTACATAAATACTAGCGGCTCTCCCTCTCGTCGACGGTGGGCGTGCGAGTCGCGTTATTTGCGCTTCTCGAGTGACTTTCCACACAGTGCGGAAAGATTCTCTTTCCTCTGCCTTGCCCTTGTGAAAGTCTTCGCGTAAGTACAAATGCACACACTCGGCGCACTTATCCAGTCGCGCGACGCCGAAGGTGAGACATTTCTCGCGAATCTTTACTCTCCGTGTACGCACACATCTTACGACGGGATTCGTCGATTTTCCACGTCCGTTATCTCGGAACGAAGAATAATACGTAGATTCGTAGCGGAGTTTCGCCGCTGTTGTACGAAAAATTCGCCCGTCGAGTCGACCGGAACGAGGACAATTTTCGCTAAGAATCTCCCGTCCTTCGCTCGTTTCTCCAATATCCGCGGTTCAAACTATTTTCGATACTCGAACTAACGAGCGCCGAAAGTACGAGAGACGCGAACTTTGCGATTCCGGTTCAGCTTCGATGCAGGAAACGCGAGAAAGTTCGAACTTTGTTGGAACGAAAATTTCACGAAGAATCAATATTGTCGCTCGAGATTGATAAGTGAAAAGTTTCGGAAGGCCGCGCCGATGGCAAACTCGAAGAAATATCGAGCTCTCGTGTACGCGTTTACCCGCGCTTCGGGCACTATTGTCGGTCGATCATTGAATTAAACGACCTGAGCTTCATTATAATCGTATTAATATGATGCGTTAACGCCTTCATAGAGACAGATATTGATTTCATATTATGGACGGATAATTAATTTGCCATTTGATGCGAGACTCTCACGACTAAAATATGCGATTAATTTGATGTTACACTCATTGGCCCATTATTACTCACTATTATTATTATTGTATACTATCAAATCTACATTTATATCAAACGTTAAACCCTGTAAACCACATTGAACAGCCGTTGGTTAATCATTCAATGAATATTATAATTTTTTGTTTCGAACAGTTTTTCAAATTTATTTTATAGTCCGGTAACGAGTCATTAAAGCGTACTCGATAAACTCGACAGATTGAGCGATTTCAGATTTAATCAGGTCGCAAAAGTTAAGTAAAAACAGAAGAATAGATCGGGCGAGTGGTATCCGTATTGATATAATACGTCTACGCGAAGAGTGACGATAATAATGATAAAACGGCGGCTTATCAAAGGTTTTAATTGGATTTTCTCGGTGAGATGAAATTCGTTAGAGCGCCCGTTGATCAAGGACTTTATTTCTGCTCTTTTTTCATCCCCCCCGCCCCCCATTTTTTTTTATCTTTCCCCGGTTCTCTCTCCACCGAGGGATCGTTTAGACTTCGCCGCGAGAGAACGGTCCTCGTAAGGGATTGGGAGAAAAGCTCTCGCGTATCGCTTTATCGTTCTCGCTCGCACGCTCTCGGGCTCCTCGCGAATTTCTTTTTGTTGGAAAGCACAGCGCCAAGAGCCCTCGAGAATCCAGGGTAAATTATCCGTAATGGCTGGGCTATCCCACGGCGTTCTTCGTTTCACAACGGTTTTGCTCGGTTCTCGGTCTCGTAAAACGACACGCGGCTATTCGTCCGCGTCTGTTCCGCGCTTCCGAGATGACTTTTTTTCTGCTTCTCCTCGGCAACGTATCCCACAATTACGACTCGTCCGGAACAATTTTTTTTTTCATCGGGGAAACATTCGTCACTCTGAAGAATCACTGAAATTTTTAACCTCCCGTTGTAATTTCCGTCCGACTGTAACTCTGGACTGAAAAAAAATCGAGCGTAGTATCGATTTCGGAAGAGAAGAATTTGATTTACGAATGCCTTCGGTAAAATGCATGCGCCATAAATCGTTGTTGCGTGCGAAAAATTCGTGTGTAGCAAAAAAAAATATAATTTAGGACGAATTCGAGAATAGATACGTCGGAGCTAAATCCGTAACAGACGTCGGCAGGTGTTCCCGCCGTCGGGTTCGTGCGATCGGGCCAATTCGAGACTTTTTCTTCGTTTTACTTCAACCGTTCGCGAGCCGAGATGTGGCACGGTGGGCCAGTCCCAGGCGACCTGTACATCTGTCTGCGCTTTCCTCGCAGCATCCACCGCGCTCGGCTACGTAGATAGATCCGCGATCCAGAGTCACAGTCATCGGCCCTCCGTACGGCCAATGATCAGCGGTTGACACGGATTTACCGCATCCTGCCTGTTTATCGTAGACGAGTTTTTTCCCTACATAGAGTGCCCAATCACTGCGGTGGATGGAGAGCGAATGCCTGTATTGCTCGTCTCTCTATGTATAGATATTGGTACTATGCGTCTCTATATTTGCCCACCTGTGCGCCTCAGCCCGACGATCGATCGATTGGTCCCGGGTCGCGAGCCGGGAACTACTGAAATTTGAATACGGCAGACTTCGAACGAGGATAGCGTACGGCAAAACTGTACATGAAACGAAATAGATTCGATGTATGTACACGTTCGGATATTTATATTCATTGCCGGTTTCTTCAAAAATCTCTCATATTTATTCACGCTCTATTTTCGCGAGTTTTAAGTCCAGCTATTAATGTGAATTCGATCCAATCGAATTATTGAAATGACCGGGAACAATTGCGAATCTCAACGGTGTCTGGTCGGTGGAAATAAACGGATAACGATTGATTAAACGCAAATGATTTGACCCACATGGAGAAAAGGTATATGGAAAATATGTGGATGATACGTTTTTTTGTTAAAACATTTGTATATTATAGGGGAAGGGGAAGGTTCGCGAAAATTCATGAAATTGTTATGGCTTATTCAGTTTATTCAGACGCTATTCATTATTCAGTCGCTAAAGATGTCCCGGCCATTGTTCCATTCGGAGAAATGTAATCCCGTCGCGCAGTCGAAGGTACAATGGCGAAGTTCGAAAAGAGATCCACGCAGATGGAATCGGTGTACAAAAGGTTTAGGGAAAGTGTAGCGAGGGGTTGGTAGGGAGTGGCGAGCGCGGAGACGAAGTGTCGTCTTAATCGACGCTGCGCTCCGGGGGTAATTGGGTCACCAACTACTCTCGCGTTTTGTTACTCGCGCAGTATACGTACACGCCGCGAGAGCCGGGGGTTAAAAGCACGAGCTCGCGAATTTGCTATTGCACAGAGCGGAGAACTGCCCGAGAGAGTACCAGAGCGAAGGCGAAGGGAATACGAGGAAAGGAGTGTTTTCCGGGTCTACACGATCCATTCAATATTCCGCGGTTGCCTGCAGTGATCGTGGGCGAACGAGACAAATCCAAACCTTCAGCCGAAAACCCAAAACCTTTCAGTCCGTAGAAAGTCCCAACGAGAACCAGAGACTCGAAAATGGGTTTACAATGCAACGTTTCTCCATTCGCCGGTATACATAACAATGTCTCGTTAGAGTTTCTCATTAATTTCCTCGACGCAGACATCCGATTCCCACTTCAATTCGCTCGCGAATCGAATTGCAATTCTCGACGTCGCACGAACTAAATCGATATAAATCGGTAGGGATTTACTGGGACAGAGGTCCTCGCGGCTATCAAGTCGGGGGAGTTATTTTTTGATCGAATCGTATTGTGGCAGAGTTCGAGCAGAAGCTTGTTTTATTGTAGCGTTGTTGTTTGATAAAGTTTCGGCTCGAGGATATAAAATGTACCGGTAGAGAATCGTTTGAATAAAATTATTGGTAGTTTCATCTTTCACCGGCGTGTTAACACGTTCGTTTCCGGTGAGCAAATTATCGCCGAGTCACGGCTGCCCGCTCGGCACTTTCCGAAATTTACGATTCGTCGAGCGAGAAAACGACGAAAAATCGAATCGGACGAAATTCCGTAGTTTCTTTTTTTGCGCGTCGACATCTTGTGCGGCGATAAAAATTTGTATCCGCCGTTTGATTATCCAACGGCGTGGTAATCGCGCGATCTCGAGTCATCGGCCACGCGTACGGTTTGTAAACGCAGAGACGGCGAAAGCTCTTGCCGCAGTTCTGTGCGTTGCGCGGCGCCCACGTGCGACAGAAACGCCCACGGAAAAGCTTTGCGCTCGAGAGCCGTTCGCGAATTTTATTTCGAGAGACTTTGGGACTAGCGCACACCTCTCTCTCTCTCTCTCTCCCTCTGGTTCCTCATCTCTTTGCTCTGCTGCGGTGATTTCTCGGGCACGATATGTATAAGTGGCGGTAGAGTAGCCGGTGGTTCTCGAACTGTGCCCCTGTGCGAGCTTTTAATAGATCCAACGGTCCGCGCGCGAGCTTGCATCTCCGACTCATCGAGGAATATCGCTCTCTGGCGTATCGAGAACCAGACCCGAGCGTCGAGACGTTTACCGTCGCTACTTGTTGTCTTGCAGTAGCTCGTAACGCTCTAAGTACGTTCTGTGAACTTGTACTTTGATCCAGATAAACTTTTCTCCATCCCGATTTGTTGCTCACTCAGCCCGCACGGGGTATGGATGTGGCATTGCAATCGCGTGATAAAATAACGCCAAATGTGTGGACCAAATAACTCTTCTCAACGTCACAGAATGAAACGAAAAAGATTTCTCGGTTTTGTCTGGATATTCGTGACTTGATCTATCAACTTTGATGGCTCGAATAATTTTTTTATGAGAAAGTAAACATTTTCTGCAAACATAAAAAAAAACATTACAAATACGAATAAATTGAATCGTCGAGACAAAAATACAAAGTACGATTCGTGTAACCACATGCCATCGGCAGTGTAGCGGCAAACATGCGTTAACCTTGTCAGAATTTATATACATATCGCGTATCGCTTCTCAGGATCGAAAGATCTGCTACACGATACTGCTACATAACACGGCTACAAATACGCATGCTTTTATATATATGTATATACTTGTGGCCCGCGGGTCTGTCAACGCCGAGTCCCGGCGGCGCGGTTTGCCAAGAGAAGCGCGAAAACAATTCGTTCTCTGTGATCTCGACATCAATGAGAATATTTCTATGCTCGCGCGCGCACCTCGGGACTTTTAAGTATCGAGAATAAACCGCGAAAATTCTCGGGTCCTCGTCAAGCCAAATTGTTAGCAAATGATTTCGTTCCACGATCATCATTGTCTAGACTCGAGGATTAATTGCTCTTCGAAAGTGTTGCGCAATTGCGCGATCTCGCATTCCCATTGTCGCGGATTCAATCGGTCGTTCGTTGCGAGTTCATCGCAAGTGTCGGCAGTTCGATTCAGCCTTTTCGAGCTTTCAGCGGAATTACGAAATCATCTCAAGCGCGCACGCCGCAATATCCTCCGGGACTGGACTGGTTTGTTGGGGGGCTCGAGCGTTTAGAGTTTCGGTACAGTCGCACGCGGCGTTATTGGTGCGCATGCCGGAGGTTGGAATCCTCTCGCACGTAAGCGACTGGGAATTTCTGCAGCCGGTCCCTCGATACATGCTTGCATTACTGTGGTATATTTGTCCATAGATATATATATATTTATAGAGCATATACTTGGGCACTACATGCGCAGCGTGTTATACTCTATCCTCTGTAATAGCTCGGTACAATATTATTTCGAGGGTGGTTTAGAAGGTGCAGCGTTGACTAACGTAAAATCTCCGGCTATTATGATGCGACATTATAATACGCATTTAACCGAGGCTTTAACGTCGCGGCTCGACTTTAAGTTCACCCGAAAGGGGTCAAATGGCAGAGTTCCTAAAATAACAGGGTTACTCATCCAACGGAGAGGTTTAACATCGCAGAGCAGCGAATGTGACAATTATCAATAACCATCACAAGCGTCATCAATAGTTATTGCAATATAGTCGAGGTTTCCAAAATCCAAGTTTGAGTTTCATGGATTCCAATACGGACCGCACGTACTTGATTGATCCAGCCTTTGCCCCTATCGTGACTTCGGGTCGTTGAACATGAACTCATCAGAGAAAACCAGGTAAAGTTCTAGCTCAAGATGGAACTTCATTTCAAGCATTTACTTCGATATTGAGCTTGGACTTGATTCGGTACTTTAGCTCGAGCTCAAGTTTCAACTTGATTTCCAACTTAATGCATAGAATAGAGTTTCAGATAAAGTTCGAACTTGAGTTCTTGGGACTGTAAATTCGGCCACGAGTAGAATCACGCACATCGTCGGCGTGTGATCTATTTTCTGCGTTTTCTCGTTATCCGATTCTCCGAAGGTCTCGAGACTTTTTATTCGGTGAATAAAAAAAGGATAAATTTCGATCGTAAGGGAAGATGGAGAAGGCTCTTTTGGTACGTTTTATCGGGCGATCGACGATGATTGCAGAGGTAAAGAGAAAAAGACCGAGAGCAAAGTTTTATCATCGGAAAAAAAAAAAAGCAAAGTGGAGAGGATAGTGTCCAATGTTCTGATCGACCCTATCCTATTGTGTCCTATCCCATCACATAAAAGCTTCGGATATGCGAAAAACGATCAAAAGCGTCGCGCGCTTTTTTGTTTTTTCACATGCGTTCGCGAGTCACAATCGATAGAGGTGCGTATTTCTTCGCGATATCGCGGGCATAAAACAACAACGATTGCCCGCTCGCCTCTATCGAGTTTCTCCATAATTTTGTTCCGAGTTTAAAAAAAATATGGGAAAAAACAAAAAAAAAAAAAATACGGAAACGAGAGAGTTCGAACTGCGACTGGTGCACAGACGTCGGTGTGCAACAATATCCGCCCGAGGCTATTTACGCGAAGCGGAGCCGAATCGACCCCTCGGGAGCTCTATTTACCGCGGTGGAGAAATTTTTATAAGCAATCATCTGATTACGTTTCGAGAATATACACACCGCCGTACGTACGAAGGAGGGAATGGCTCGGCGGAGGAAGTGCATCGTTTTATTCTGAAGCTTCCGGCAACGTCGACGACGTCTATCCGACTCCGAGCGATAAACAGATCACTCGATCTTCCCCTTGGAAAGCGCGAAAGCGCACGGTCGGAACGTTGCATTGGGAGCCCCATCTCCGCGGATCTCTCGATCTTGTTGGCTCGCTTCTGACTTCGCGGAATTCGCGCCGATCTCGTCCGATGGCGACAGACACGAGAGACATCGTAACGGCAAGAAACAAACGGAAAGTACAGCGAATTTCGGTGTACGAACTCGATCCGAAGCGACAAGTTACCAACTGCAAATGCGCCAGAAGCAATATAAGGTTGTAATCCAAGTGGGCTACGCCAGTCGCACGGAAGAGAAATTCTCTGCCAGCGGCGATTGTCAAAATCGTGTCCTTTCCTCGGCTTCTCCGGTTAACTCTAGTCGAGAGACGCGAGGTCGTTGAAGCAGAGAGAGCGAGAGAGGACGGAGCTTCGTCTGTGACACGTATAACGACGAATCGTCGTCGTGTTTTATTTTCTTTCGTTTTTTTTCTTTTATCCTCCCGACACGCTTCTAACGTCGTCGATGGTATTTGCGGCGTGCGCCAAGGCGTGCCTCCTCTATATATAGAATATCTAATCCGGACTGTCTTGCGTCTCTTTCCCGCCTTCCTCAGTTATTCATTTGGGTGCGCCTTTCACACGTGAAACTTATGCAGTCGACGACTGTCCACTGTCACTGTTCTAAGGGGGGGTTTTTCTTCACATTCCCGACCGTAAGGCAGATTCGGAGAGAATTTCAGCGATTTTCCGACGCAATGAAAATCGGAGAATAATAAATCTTACGGAAAGCGATAAGCACATTCATTCCGCATAATTATAATGCCGGAAAGTTTTCAACAAATTAGTTTAAAAAAATTCGTCTGTATTTATTTTTTTGGAAATATTTCCATTTTTGGAAATTCCGAATATATCCGAGAATTTCTTGAACGCAGTGTTTCTCCGAATACGTATCGAAAATGCGTAAGTTTTCATTGATAAAAAAGTGCACGATTTCCAAAAAAATATATTCGTATAGAAAAATTAACGGAGTAAAAACGAATGAAGAAAAAAGAGTGCGACACACGAGGAACCATCGAATTTTCGATATTCATTGACCATTCTTTATTTTCTGCAATAAAAAGAATTGATAAAGTCTCGTTCTTTTTTGGACTTTTTTTCTCTTCTTTTTTGTTTCCCGGATCGCGCATTCGGTTTAATCGAGTATCGTGGCTATATGTCTGGCACACGGCGGGAATGACGGAAGCAATTGGCATCCAGGGCGATTGCTCTCGTCGCTTCTCCCAATCCCGTTCTTTTTTTCGTTACCTATATTTTTTTCTCGCATATATATATTTTTTTTCTCGACTAACATCGGCGGGTTTTCTCGCTGGTTTTTCGTGTGATTGTCGTGCGAAAGTTTTTCTACTTTTCGCCTGTGAAATGCGTGTTCGACGATGCGTGATCGAGGCTGTCGACTTCATAAGCATCAAAGCGCTTCATTATTATTTTTTTTTCAGCCACTTCTTCCGTGAGAGCCCAACCCTTTCTCGACGTTTCTGAATAAAAATAATAAACAGGGAGAAATATAAAAAAAAAAATCATATATCACATACATGGGCCTTTTTCTCGTTACCCCGCTCCGCCTCTACCGGCCTCGTCGTTCCTCTCGCATTATTCTTTCTTCCTCCTCTCTCCCGATCAGTTACGCGTGAAAAATCGGATACTCATCCGCATCGCGGTTGCGTTTAATAATACACGGGGCCGTTTGTCGATTAACCAAGGTATGAATAACACCGAAAATAGATATCAGCTCTCGCGCCTGGCACTCGGCCTCGGGTCGCGCAGACACATCGAAGTTCCTTTTTTTTTCACGCTCCACGTGCACCTTTCACTGTCGCGCGGTTGCTCTACTCGACGTCATCTGGACCCGTCCAGTGCGATAATAATTGTTACTTAAACAGAGGGTACTTTTGCTTTCGGTTGAGGCGAAAGTCGTTCCGGTTGTTCGTTAACCCGAGTCCGAAAAGATGCGAGAAGCATCTGTACCGTCTGGCACGTGCTCAATCCCCGGTATTATTATCCCCAAACGACGCGTCGGATGAATTTCTCGTCAGAGACGAGAGATGCCCTCGCGGCATCGGTTTGCTCGGTTCATTGAATTAACGCACCAATGCCGTGACAATAGCGCTCGGCGGGGCTGGCAAGAGCGAGAGTAGTCGAGAGTCACCAGCACTGTTTCTCGAGTGTGCGGCGCGTGGAATCTGGGGAAAAGCGCGAGAATGATGAAGCGCGCGTCTGGCAGCCGTCTCCTCGCGTAGGGCGCGCGTTGTAATATTAACGCTCTAGGATTCTCCTCCAGCCCCGTCATTCTCCGAGATTCGCCGAGCTTTCTCGTAGTATCCCGCGATACACGCATCGCGCCAAGCTCCGTCGCGGCGCGCGGTCGAATGCATCGAGAAAGTTTTCGCCCTCGAGCAAACTCGCCCAAGACGAAACGAGAGTAAGAGCCCGCGGCGTGCTCGCTCGACGAGCAAGGCGAGAAATAAAGCTCAACGAGGTAACGAATAATTAACTATAGCGCGAAATTTAATCTAAGCGCCGCGAACGATTAATGTTTCATGAGTGAGAAACATGAAAAGCCGTGAAAACTGTGCCGCGCATACATATTTCAGTTGAACTCGTTTTCACGTCGTTACGCCGAGTCGTAAAGAGCCGAATGTCGGACCCCGATGGAAAACTCGGCGAAGCTTTCGTCATAAAGAAAACATGGTTCTTTTTTTTTTTCTTCTTGTTTTTGAGCACAATTAATATTTGAGTAAGCCGGTCCGTGCGGAGAACTCTTTTGATGCTGCGGGTAAGTCTCGTGAATCAAAAATTCAAAATCGTCAAACTTAGGATTTACCAGAGCTGGGTGTGTTTCGCGACTTTCAAATTTGGGCTACTCGTTTCTCACTACTAACGGGGCTTGGTCCATGTATGCAGGTTATGATATCAAACAAAATTAATTTATTCTTGTGTGCAAAATAATTGAATATCTGTTAAAAATTCCAACGAATGGGTGTGAATTTTTTTTATATTTTTCTTTTTTGTGTTTTTATGAATGTGTCGATATTCACGGCTTTTGGATATGTGCTTGTCATAAAAGCACCCATTACATTCGAGAAGAGTCGGATGATTGATCGAGTAGATTTGCAAGTGCAGCCCCGGCACAAAAAACAATATATTCAGAAAAATAAATGAATCATTTTCACTGAAAAGAAATAGTTAGCCTGCCGGGTGATATGTTGAACAATTTTTTTCTCATTGTTTCGTTAGTAATACGTTGATATTACCGTTACGAAAGAGCAATCTTTCCAACCCCTTCTATACGCCAGATTTGATTAATTAAGAGTTTTTACAATTTTCAAGTTTGAGCATATGAAAAAAAAACAGATAGCAAAAAGCGAAATGTAAGTTTTACACGGTGTTCAGTAGTAGTGATCGGTATCGGTCAGACGCGTTCGATTGAACATATCCCTCTCCCTTCGCTCGATTCTAGAATCTATCGCACACGTGTCAACGATAATCTCGTCTATAGCTGACACGGGACGGATTGTAGTCCAACGTGTCTCGATTGACGTGAGGAATATTGCTGGACGTTGGGTGTTAGAAGCGACGAGAAATCGAGGTCGACTATGCCCGTCTCTCTTTCCCTCGACATGTTCCTCTGTCTCTCTCTCTCTCTCTCGCTCTGTCTCCCTTCCCTCTGTCCCTCTCTCGCACTTCTCCTCCGTGTCTCGACTAAATTGTCCCTACGGCATGCTCTGCGCCATCACCATCGGCCGCGACTGCAGCGGCAGCAGAGCCGCACGAGGATCAGAGGGGTGTACATATGGCGGAGTCGAGACACGGCAGTTGGATGGACACCGGCTGGGCCATCGCGATCAATCGCGTTCACGGGCCCGAATACGCGTACGCGTTATCGAGTTAAGTCCCCGCGCGCCGAGCCGCTGTGCCATTCCTCTGTCGCAATCCGTTGCCGTTCCTCTCGCAGATGGGAAAGCGTTACCCTCCATCCACTTTCGTACGAACTACGAACGTTCTCACATCCCTCGGGAATATCCTACGACTGGCCCCTCCGCGTGTGTGCCGCTACTAATTCGAGGTATCGCCGTGGCGAATCCGTGATTACGGCGGCACATAGCGCGCTCATCCTCCCTCCCTTATTTTACCACTCGGGAATACATGACGGAAACTCGAACAATCGCAACCTACGCGCCGCTTCATCGCCCGTTCGGCTCTCTATCCCACGTTCCCATCCGCTGCTCCGGCGACTCTGTACGATTCTCGCCACCTACGAATAGTCGCTCTTCAAAGAGACGAGACAATCGGCCTTCCAGGCTATTGTCGGCTCTCCATTGTCGATCGCGGTGCAGGAAATGCCGAATTCGAAACTAAAATAGTTTCATTGTCGACGCGACCTTCGTCAATTAATTGTGATAAGCGAAGTAATCGAGACCGTGTACCGGTATTGATGATTATCGCGCGATAGAGACGGGAAGAAATGGTATTGGAAGAACTATGTGCAAAATCGGGCAACAAGGCAAAATGAACGAATCGTAGAATTTATGAAATTGTGGAAAAGCTAGCTTTTTAAGTTTCACGGCCACTCGTGGTCTGGGCTCAAATGGACCGATGCAAAAAAATAGGAATGCAGATAAATCTTCGATTACTCCTCATAATCATGGGAAAAATTGTATTTGACGGAAATAGGTACCATATTGCTTGTAGGTATTGAATCGCTGACCATTCAAACCATTTTTTTAACCCCATTGAATCACGGTCCATTTTGTCCCATTTTGTTACCAGAGTCGATCTATCTATTGAGCCTCTTTAAAACGAGCCACTGATCGGTAGAACTTAAAACGAAGTAGAACAGATACTTGGGCTAGAACGTTGAACCATATGTGACGTCTTTTGGCACAGTTCGGTGACGCGAAGCCTGAAGCGATCTTGCGCGAAGATGCGAGACTGATCTAACGGATTGGTCTTGCCAGAGAATTGACTTACCGTAAGCTCGGCGTAGGACGGCCGACATGTCGAGAGAGAACCGAGGGAGTTAGTGAGGCCGAGCTTGGGAATCTTGTTAATTTCATGGTTCGCTCGATCCATTCTGGCCGGTAATCCTTCTGCTTCGGGATTCGTGCTCGCGGAACGGGAGGGCGGTAGGACCGACTCTCAGCGGGGAGGCGGCCAGAAGGCCAGCGTCGGAATGTCGGATTAATCCTACGAATTTCGCGAAACTCGGATTGTATGCGTACAGCTCTATAGTCGCGGCTTTCGGCACTGTGCGCGTAAACAAAACGTACGTCTCTGTCGGAGGCTCTTCGAATTTCGACAAGTATATTCGAGTAACTTCGTTAGTCATGATCTCGTCGGATGATCGTTGATTCCGCATTTTCCGCTAATTGTTTAATTTTTTTTTTGTTTCTTTGAGACTTCGAACAAAAATATTTGCAAATAAAAAAATGATGCCGCGATGACTCGCATATTATTCTTCTTTTCATCATCTTTATTCTTCTATCCGTTTATTGTTTCTCGAGGTTTCTCCGTCTCTTCACCTGGCTTTTCTTCGTTAAGCACACACGCGTCGTGCAAAGAGAGATTTTTCACCGCCCCGATGCGAGATACCGGAAGCCAGGGAAGAATGGACGGATTCTTTTCTTTCGTTTAGTCGAGGCCGGGTAGGCAACAGAGCGAAAACTGCGTGTATACCAGGGCATTCAGAACACCACCGTTCAACCCCTTTGCTCGAGCCCTGTTCGCGGTAACGAGAACGCCGACCAAAACCCTCTGCCAATTAGCACCCTTTTTTTGTCGCGCGACCCGGCCCACGCAGACCCTTATCCCTTTACCGCACGGAACGGTGTTGCATTCTCTTTGCGCATCGTCCGAAACAAACGCGACGTCGTCGAGACGACGAGACGCTTCATGATCATCAGAGGAATGATTTTTCAAAAATCTGCAAAAAAAACATATCCATTTTTTCTACTTCCAACCCGCCAGCCGCGGAAAAAAAGACGAGAATCATGCGATTTACCGAGGACTCGTGATTTTCATTTAACTCTGTCGTGGTTACCGTTGTTGATACGCTCGAATTGTCGAAACGAGTCCGAAATTTCGAATATTTCGATGAATAGCCTAAGTTCGAAGACGGCGCGACTTTCCTAGCGCAGTTCAAATAATTCTTCTCAACAGCCATTGTATATTGTATACGAAGCGGAGCTTCGTGGAAGGGTGAGATACGAAATATAATAGCATTCTCGAATGGCCTCGTTCCAATTCCAACTCGATATTACGGAAAAATAAGCGAGCACTTTGTCACCATATTCCCTTTCCATAATTCACCGAACTTGGCACGCTCCGTCGGCTGGATAAAGCAAAGTTTCGCCTGTGTATTAATCCTACGAAGTGGAACGGGTAAATAGTACCGATCGGAGTAGTGAGAAATTTCAGATTCGAATGGTGACACGACGGAAAAATTTGCTCTTTGCTTGCATAACGATGGAAAAAAAGATCTACATAAAAAGCACATCCAGCGACGAACTCATTACCATCGCACACTAAGCGTTTTGTTTAATTTCTGAAATAAAAATATTGAACTCTGTTGATTTTAATACCGTGCTTAAAAAAAATGTAGGCATAAAGTTTTGCTGTTATCGAATCAAGGTTTGTTTAATCATTTTCTTGATCCGTCGAGAAGAATGATATTTACCATTCTTCTAAATTGAAAATCAAAAAAAGTTCCAAGAACAATTGTTTCCGATGGATTAACGAATTTCTATGGCATCTCAATCATGGGGAACCTTATAATCTTTACGGGAAAAAAAACAAAATTGTGCGCCGCAATATATTGTGGGGATAAAAAGAGGAAGGAAGGTCGAGCGAGTGAATTCGTTCGGAAGGAGAAAGAGGAAGAAAGCCATCAGCCGCAAGAACACGAAGCGATAAATTGCTTCCGTAACGCCGGCGGAGAGAAGGTTTCACGGTTTGATTGATCGTTCGTCGTAAAATACTTCTCTGTCTCGTCTTATGGGATGAGTTCACCGAAAGCTCGAACGATACAATCGAGAAACCGAGCTTTCGATCGTATATCCATATTGTGTTTATGCACACAATTCCGACCCAATATTATTCTCTCTGGTTGCGAGGATTCGTACGTCATTGTATGGAAATGATGAATAACAAAGTTTATTTACTGCGAAAAAAAGTTTCATCGACTGGCAATAAATTATTAGTTCGCGACATTACCGAATGCAATCGATTCGCGCAGAGTTGCAGAAACAAACCTCCTCATGAGGATGTTATGGAAGATCCTATACATTTTTACCATATACATACATTTTTTTTTATTCCCGGAAACGTTCGTTTCAATGAAATACCTTTTGCAAAAATATAGTTCCGAAGGTTATGCTACAAGATCCCTATTTCTTGCGTCGAAAGACAAGAACGCGTTAGCTCGGTCGGGCGAGCCTTAAAAAGAGGCCATATACCTGCAAGCGTAATGCAGGAAGGAAAGAAGGAAGGAAGCGAGCATAAGAAAGCGGAATATAATAGAACAGCCATGGAGCTTATGCGAGCCCAGCGGCCGTCGATTATTCTTGCCGGAAACGTGACTTTTCCACCCTCTATTCTCGGTATATCTCTAAATTCTTCCTCGCCAGCGTGACACAACCTCTTTCGCCTCCGTCGTCTTGTGTCACGTTCCCAGGTAAATATTGCAACTTGCATGAGACTTTTATCTGTGCGAGCCAAGAACTGCCGTCCATCCCGTTGGCTCGAGCCCTCGAGTTCTTGTTTTTTTTTTTTTTTTCTTTTTGTAACTTCGACGTTGCTTCTCTCACTTTCGTCGTCTCATTTTTTCACCCTTCTCGCCCTCAACGCAAAGCGTATCTCACGTGCGGAGCCAAGTAAGAATAGACGGAAAAATGTGTATAAAAAATAAAAACAAAGAATAAATCGCGGCTCGCGGTTGGTTCTTCCGGCGAGCACGTTCCAACGCATCGGTCATTGGTTCGCCCCAACCATGGGACCTTCCAAAGATCCCGAGTATCTACGGCTACCTTGCTGTATCAGAGTTTCGAGACACGTAACTCGTATACGCCGAGTTTTATAGCACGAAAGTGGAGGGCGCCGTACGTGTACCACAGTGTAACGCGTATTGCTGAGAAAAACTTATTTGGTAAATTCCATTGAAAATCATGCGAACGTGCTACTTTTTCGGCAATATTTTTGTTTCTATGAATTGAAGTTTTGACGGAATATCAAATTGAGAAAATACAGCCGTTTTTCGTGATGTTGGATAAGAACATCGGGAATAATTCAGAAAGAGTACTTTCAAGAATTTCTTCTAATGCAAGGTCGATTATGAAGAAAAGGTGGAAACTTTGAGAAGTCTTATTTTCAAGAGTAATAAAAGTTCTTTTTTCATTATTGAAGTCATTTACTATTCGTAATTCTCGACTGGGCCTTCCGCAGTTTTTTAGGGTCTTTTTTGTTGTTTCCATTTTCATTGCCATGCGTTTTTTCCGAAACGGCACTCCAACAAAATTTGGTATATCAAAAGTACAGTTTGAACGATACGTTATGAAGAGCGTGCATAAACTCGAAGAGATAAAAAACTTTGACAAAACTGAACATAACTTTGTTCATGCATATCGAATTGTGAACGTTTTTCACGCCATAGTGTCTGACCCACTTCGGACTTCGCACGGGCAGTCGACACGACGATTATAGTCTACACATTATTTCCGTTCAACTCGCTCGTCGCACACCTTTGGTATATCTTTAATGCGCGAAATAACATATAAATCGTCCATTACTCATTAATTTTTTTATAAAATAATTCGTATTCTATAATCTGCAGTTAAAAAAGATTTAAAATAATTTTATAAGATGGAAAAAAAAATCACGAGCGAAGAAAACGTATCAACGAAGAAGAGCGAAATAAGAAATTGCGATCTCTCGATTTGCTCCACGCATATATTGAAGAAAACCGTTAGTTTTTTATTTTTTTCAGTAATTCTAAACCCACGGGAGTTGAAAAAAGTTTGCCTGTCATTTATCGTTTCAAGGCAACATTGTCATGAATTTAAAAAAGTCCACGTGCAGGCAACCTGTTCACGCGACGTACATTTGCGTGGCCTACGAGGCGCAGTTTACTTTGCTGATCGATATGTAATAAGAGTTATCATCGTATTATGTGAACTGCGCGACGACCTACGGGCTATTTTCCGGATCGTTAATACATACAAAAAAATATGTATATCCAAATACACGTATATACTATATTATGAAACAGTGTAGTTAATATTTGCGTCAGGCCTAACGTTACCCAATAATAATATCCATAATACTTTGCATCATTGTTTTCAGCTAATTAAGTATAAAAATTTCGATTAGCGAGCGTGGAAACTAACGAATAAACTGTATTTTATTGCGCAGTTACGGTGACATGGTGCCGGAAACGATCGCGGGAAAGGTAGTCGGTGGTGTTTGTTCGTTGAGCGGAGTGCTCGTAATAGCACTGCCAGTACCCGTTATCGTCAGCAATTTCAGCCGGATATATCATCAGAATCAACGCGCCGACAAGAGAAAGGCCCAGAGGGTGAGTCGAACACTGAAATTCTAATATTTCGTAATTCACCGACGGGGCCATTTGCCCGACCGCGTCATTAGATCAAATCGAACAATTTCGACGCGAGTACCAGCGATATTTTATCCGGCCGCGATCGTCAATAGCGAAATTCATTGGGGAAAGGTGAGGCTGAATGGGCCCACGGGGCGAATTGTAACAGTTGCGCCACTCGAATTTTGCGGCGAAGCGGACCAATCCTGAAACGCATGAATTCGAAATAATTGCAATTTCCAAGCTTCAGTGGCGTGCAATTAAATTCTGCGGAACATTCATCGTCCCCGCTGAAATCGACCGATGCGCGAGAATAGGAATGCAGATGGAATTTATAGTATAATTTATTTTTAAAAAAGTCTTTGAAAAAGTAAAAAAAAAATGTTTGATAGGAAAAAGTATTGTGCATATCGTCGAAACTCTCTGGATTTCTAAAGCTGTTCATTCCGCCCGAATACCTTTCGCACACTCGAGAAACTGACTTGTTGCGAGAAGTATTTTACATTTTTATTTCGCACTACGATCGTAACTCATAAAGCATCGAACAGATTTTTCGCCGTCGGAGCGGAGCTTCATTCTTTTCTGCCGATCCTTTCGCTCCGCGTGAATGTTTTTTTCTTTTCCATCGAAGCACATGCTGCAGTGTGCTATCGATTTGAAAAAAAAAAAAAAAAAAAACGGCTGACACAACAGACAGACGTTTTTTCGCATCGATTTAACACGCAAACTACGAATATATATTGTGCCAGTGGGCACGGTATCTGTGTACGCGCACCAACGACACCGGAAGCGAGAATGACGCATACAAATTTGCAGATTCTCTCGTCAACCCTGAGAGATTTACAGCTCTCGTGTTCTCGACGGGTGAAACGGCGAGCGCGGAGTCCCTGGGTATTCCGCGTTCGCGCGCTCTCGAGACTTCCGACGGTAATGCAACGCTGAAGAATGGCGAAACGTTACAGTAGAAAAACGCCCGAAGAACCGAAGCGTTCCGCGTCCGACGAAATGCGAAACAGCTACCGCTCGCTGGCCCTCTTTCATTCGTCATTTTTCTTTGAGCTTCCTACAACGACACGTCAATGGAACTGGGATGACAAATACCCGTGTCGGATTTTCAACGTACCCCTCTAACCTACTTGTTAACCACCTAATAATCATTGTTCCGCGGTACGATCCGTTTTTATCCAATCTGTTATCAACTTTTCGGAAGAATCATTATTTAACATGAAAGCTCTTAGCACCTTCCCTTCGGATAATTTCTTAATGACCGCTATTTCGTTGGGAAGTATTTGTACTTCTTTCAGAATCTGACTTTCGGTGATGTATCGCACGATAAAATCTCTCCAAGGAAAGAACCAGGGTTTAGTCCTCGACGGACATAGTTGTCGCAATGGCAAACAGCGCGGTAGTAGAAAAATCTGTATTTTCGTTACGTTGCACAGTAGTACGAACGGAGTTCTACACAGCGTTCGCATTACTTCGGAATGAATGGTCTCTGAATCAAAGGGCAGAAGGCAACCCCTTATGCGTTAGATACGGCTGAACGATCGTTTGCCCCGCCGCCATGCTGCTGGTCGTACTGTCGGTTGTATTTCCACGATTTCACCCCGCGGGTTTGGATCTCATTGAGCCGGAGGCGGTCCCTCCTCGTTTTCTCTCTGTGAACTTCGCTCCGGGCCGTTACTACTTCCGATATTTACCGGGCAAACGCAAGCCCGATCCCCCGCGGCAAGGTAATGCAGAGCCGTAGCTCTGATGAATGAGCTGACATTAGCACGCAGAACCTATATACGTAATTCCTTCCTCTCTCGCCTCGCCCGCGCCGCTTCGACCGAGTCCGACCGAGAAACTGCTGTTACTACTCGGTACGGGACACGCCGAGGAAGTATTCCGTAATGCAAAGTGATTACATTTCCAACGGTTAAACGATCAGTCTTTGCGCTTGCTGAAAAGACTCTCACTAGGATGAAGCATCGCAGACGAAGCACAACGCTCTTGGACTTCAGGAGACGTAGAAGTTGAAAAATGCGGGAAGATAGAGATTTTTGTTTGGAAAGTTCCATTTTTAAGTAGAGTAAAAAATAAACTGTTGCTATTTCGTTTAAAAAAATAATTCGTCACTGCGAATCACTCTCAATGCTCAATCAATTTTCAATCCTATTTTCTCATAGAAATCCGATACAATGAATATGGTTGATGAAAGTACGAAAATTCCGAAAACAATAATAAGAAGATCATTGAAAAAATTTCGCTCCTCGTCGGAAGTAATCGAAGGCAGATGTGAAATGGCTCGGGAAAAGTAATGTTGAAAGAAGTGGAAAAAATAATACCGCGGTGGTTCGTCAGTGTTCTCGAAATCCACAGTTGAGTTCGGTTTGAATGATTTTCCGGATGGCGTCACTCGGCGTTGCGAGTCACGAGAACGAGCTACGTCGGGGAAGCTCGAAAGCGAGGTCATCAGTGTACCGCGAAGGAACCCAAAGCGATTCGCAGCTCGGCAGAGTAGGCAAAATGTGGAAAAAAAAGGATGTCTGTACGTAGATGGAGTAGGAAAGGATGTTAAGTGGGACGACGAAGAGAAAACGAGGTTCGGGGAGATGCGCGCGCGGGACTTCCGACAAAACTGTATATATATAGGACACATAATCCATGTATATATACAACTATATAGATATATGTAGGACCGTCGAGAAGGGATCCGAGTAAGTTGGAGTCATGAAGAAACGTAGTTGAAACTCTTCCGAAAAAAAAGCTCTTCTCGTGAAATTGCCGAGCCGCCGGTGCATCTGGGTGTATCTACTACGTGACGCTTCTCTGCGGATTTTACTGTACCGGATCTGGTACATCTATCGCTTTCGCTTCTGCTAACCCCCCCTCGTGAAAAAGGTAGTTCTCGCACGACTGGCCACCGAGAGCTCGACAAGGGGCTTGAGGTGATATATACGTATAAAGTAGCGGAAAAAGAAACGCACGAGTAGAGCAGGGAGAGTGAGAGTCGAGGTGAGAGTAGATGGCGGATTGCGAATGAGAATGAAAAGGGAAGGGAAAACTTGTACATTACGTCGGCCGCTACGAATATTGATAGGACTAAACTATTTTCGCGTAATGGCGATATCCCGAAAAGGATTTCGAAAAGGACCACTTTTTTTTTTCATTGAAATATCGAATTCATAGACATTGATAATTGACGAAATAAAAAAGGGCGATCGGCGGGAATGGCAAAAGTTGTATTGAAGGATTTCGCAATCAGGCCAAGTAGTTCTCATAATGCCAATTATTCTCGAGGATACGTAACTGTGCTGGGGCGCCATCCAAATCAATGCTTAGTGTAAAAGTTCTTTATTCGGGGCCGACCGGTTCACTCCAATGGATTGTACATAGACGCAAATCTATGTATGTATCTTCACTACACACTGCATGTATATTTCTCGTTCTAATTAACTCTCGAGCCAATTATCTCGAGTGTGATTGAATACCTTAACGGTCGAGCGAGCGTTCTACGAATTCGAGACCGGAACATTTGAGATATCCGCGAAACCATCGGCGCCTCCGTTCGCGTTTTCGCTCGATTCGCTCGACAAAAGGAGACAATGAATATTCGTCCCTCGCAATGTTACGATTGAAATAATACTCTCGAAGGTTATTTCCCGGTCGTTTCGCCGAGCTCGGGATCGGGGAGAAAAAAGTTTTTTCGTCCCCCCTTCGGCCGTCTCTTTGTTGGTACTCCCGGCGCTCATCCACTTCTCTCGTTCCATTGACTTCGAAACGTTTTCTTTATGCAGACGCGAACGAAAATGAATCGTTTTTTTTCCCCCCTTTGTCCGCAGATTTTCCTGAGCGACGGAGAATCGTCGGGTTCTCGCGATCGCAAAGATAATGTATTCGTTTCATCCGCTAATCAAATTTTCGACACAGTGTGCAGCGATTTTTTTTCGGCTCTAACGGCGGTATTCGTATCAAAAGACCTAATTGCATTTATTCAGATGGGCGATATACCAATCGAAAAACAAATGAAATATCCACAAAAAATAATCCAACGTACACTCGCCTTCGGAAAAGAAAACCCGTAACTGTTTGACGCTCGCCATAAACTCCTCTCCCGAGGAAAAATCAAAACGGCAAAGACCGAAGACGATAAAGAATTCAAACGATATTCCATGCACTTTTGCCCTCTTACCGCCCGCGATATTACACGTCGTGCGCCACGCGTCCATAAAACAAAACTACGCGATCCCGAAGGCAGCCATCAAACTGCGCAGCGGAACAAATTTGATTATAGAGCAAAGAAAAAAGAAAAAAAGAGAGAAAAACAAATACACCGACGAAACGTTGCGAGTGAATATTCTCTCGAGTCCATCGAATCATCGGCCAGAAATACGTTTTTTTTTCTGCTTCGCGAGTCTATCGACACGGAAATAGCACAAAAACGTACTAAATATAAGCTATCCGAGCTTTGGATTCATCGCACCGACTTTTAAATTCGTTTCGGCCCGAGCCGTTTCATCACTGCCGTGTAATAATAATAATAACAATAAATCTCTAGTATCCATTATTCATTCTCTCGATGCCTCGCCGAGGGTGTGAATAATCAGCTAAAAACAATCAACATCCTCGCGCGAAGAGAATAAGTGTTAGCCCGAGAAAATGTCGAAAAAAAATCGCGCTTCTCCGAGATCTTTGGCATTCCCCACTCGCTCGGAGTTCGTTGAGCTTCGGCGATTACTTTTTTCGTATTATGTAAACTTTTTCTTCTTCTCTTCGTCGTTCCGTTCGAGATTCCCTGCGCTCGATATCGCGCGTCTTTTATTGTTGGCGCGCCGCGATAATACACGGAATATCGTGAACGATGTTCCTCGCGTATCGTTTTACCCCCCCGTCGTCTTCGGCGCGGCGCTTCGTCTCGAATGTCGCGAGGGGGCGGGGGGCGGAGAACAGTGAGAAACTCCGAACCGCGAGGATGAGGAGTTTGGTTTGGCCACTTGCCAATACCCACCTTCAGTTCATTACCACTATTTCACACGCGTCCTCGTCCCATGCATCACCGAACGGAGGACGAATGCCGCCGAGATCGAACGGCGCGTGGGCACATTATACTCGACAGGAAGACTTTGTGGAGTGCGAGAGAGATGTAAATAAGAGAAGATGTATATCCGCCGGCGGAGGGGCCTTAGAACGAGAGCTTTGACATTTGAGAGCTTTCACGAGGGTTCCATTCAACCGCGCCGCTTGTAACTGAAATTCGAACTCACAAACAGATTTCGATTTCGCGTCACAATGCCGACGAAGAAAAATTGAGGAAAAAAAGCTCGCAGTATTTTTAGATTGATCTTTGTGTAAATTTAGGTGCGTTATGTTGGGAAGAGGCGCGGTAGCTCCTCGGGGACGAGTACTTGAAGGAGTAGATACGGTGCGGTCCGGCCTAACTTATTATTATTATTAATTCCATTTGTATTACATAATTTTTTGCAATTAAATTTTTTTTTCATCTTCATGTACTTTAGCACAAAAATTCTCGTACAATCGAGATAATGAGATGAAAAGAAAAGCCTTCAATCTGTTCTCGCGCCCGTGGCTCGTTCGTCAACACTTCGGCACAGAGCGAGCTCGCTCACAATTAACATTAACATTCGCCCCAAGACACGTCACAATGCCGACGAAGAAAAATTGAGGAAAAAAAGCTCGCAATATTTTTAGATTGATCTTTGTGTAAATTTAAGTACATTATGTTGCGAAGAGGCGCGGTAGCTCCTCGGGGACGAGTACTCGAAGGAGTAGAATCGGTGCGGTCCGACCTAACTTATTATTAATATTAATTCCATTTCCATTACATAATTTTTAGCAATTAAAATTTTTTTTCATCTTCATATACTTTAATACAAAAATTCTCGTACAATCGAGATAATGAGATGAAAAGAAAAGCCTTCAATCTGTTCTCGCGCCCGTGGCTCGTTCGTCAACACTTCGGTACAGAGCGAGCTCGCTCACAATTAACATTAACATTCGCCCCAAGACACGTCACAATCTCTTTGGTCGTCTCTCTCGTTCTCACAAAAGCATTCGCGACGTGAGTGGAAACCGCGTGTGAAAGGAAAGCTCTTTCGGCACTTCTCTTTTCATGAGTCGAAAAAAAAAGGTCTCGCGAATTGTTTCAATGCGTCTATCGACCTAGCGAGGCTGGAGGGTTCGTCGAGTGTCGGGCTTCGAGCTTGCCTGGTATTTTCGCGATCATCACTGTTGTCGCCGTCCCCGGGCTCTTTTTTTTGTATCGGCCTCACCCGCACAAAATCTCTTTCACTGTATAACGCTTTCGATGTCCCTCCGCCTGTCTGTTCTGTTCCCATTCAACAATCACGCGAGCCCGACAGAACGACACGAGAGCCGCTCGAAATCGTGATTCTCACCCCCGTTCTCCGCTGCCGAACGGCGATTAACGTCGAATCAAATGAGTGATAAACAGTCCCCGGAGTGCGCCCGTACAGGATAATTTGAGTTGATTAATCGACGAGCAATTTTACGAACGATAAACGCTCATTGTTCCGATTGACTCTCGATTGTTTCCAATGGACATATTAAATAAGCTATTCAATTTTATTCACTTCACGCTCGACGATTACCGCTCGTACCACGACACTTTCTCTTTTTCCCTTCTCAATCGGATCGGCTTTGAACTCGAGAGCGCAGTCGTGTCTGAATTGAGGAGACATGCATTTTTTTCTGCGTGTATGCGGAATTCGATCGATCATCTCCGGATGCTGAAGATGGACGGATTCCGTTGAATCCGTCGAGTATTTTTACATCTCGCTGTGACTTCGACTCGAACCGGTGTGAATACTTCATCGGAATAGCAAAGCTCGCCCCCCTCCCCGCCCGCGTCGTGGCATCCCAAGCTCTCTCGTTCGTTAAGCTCTTTTATATTCGTTATATCGAGGATGGGTGCACCGGAGAGCCGAGAGGTTGATTGTTTCCCGAGTGTGAGATGAAAAGAGGCGGGAGGTTGGACGAAAAAAAAAAAAAAAAAACGAAGCAAAAGTGGAGGGTCGAATTTGTGCGCGCGCTCGCATCAGGTGCCACGAATTTCCGGGCTCTTTCCCGCTCTCGTCGATGCAGCACGTGACGCAGAGACGAACGTATCGCACTGGGACTGCTTCTGAATGCTCGAATATCAACAGCGAAATTGCGTTCATCGTTCACCGCATCCTCTCTCATTCTGTTCCGCGTTGTTTCGCCATTCGCGAATTTCAACGAGTCCGTCTGTGGGTGTGATTTTTGTCTCGCTAAGGCTGGTACAGCCTACTATGACGCTGCTCGGTTTGCCCACGAATTTGACGATTCTCGTCCCTTTGGAAGTTTCGAACTTTGGCCTCGAGCGATAAAAGCTTTTTGAACGGGTTGTTAAAAACCTTCGATCGATAATTGCGAATACGTTCGTTCGATTGCCCTGAAAAATGTGGGAATTTATAAAAAATAAAAGAATAAAGAAATTTGAAAAAAATTGTATGTATTAAGAATGGATCAATTTCGGTGAAAAATTTTCAGTTCGTGGATGATCCGTGAAATATTATTTCTTCGACTAATCTGTTAATAACTTCAGCATCATTTTTTTTTAAATTAATTTTTTTGGGGCCCTTTTTACGATCTCATATTCGTTTTTTCATTGATGATGTGATATTTTACAGATTTTTATCTCATTAGGAAGCATTTGAAATTCACTCGGAATCCCACTTTCGCGTGGAACTGTAACGGTACACGCTCCTTAACGTACTATGCCGTGATTTTTATTCATCGCGTGACTCCGAGCTCGCTAAACCCACGAATCGCGCCCAAACACCGAGGACGAGTTTGTTATTCCCACAAAAATTCTTTTGGCTGCGATCCACCAACGAAAGGAGCAGATAATAAACTCCAGCCGCACGCATACTTTCATTTTCCCCTTCGCGTAATTTATACAATATACATGTATGCACATGTATTGGCATACATGCCGTCCCGACCCCTCGAGGAACGAGCGCAAACAATCCGGGCAACGAAACCCGAGAAATTCTCGTATCCAGAATCACGCACAGACGGATTAAGAGTGCCCGGAGTGCTTGATTGTTCCGCATTCATACGGGCGGAGCGTGATGATGAATAGCCGGCCGCCCATTTATCACTTTGATGTCTGTAAGTCTTCTCACTTTTCGGACAATGCCTCCCGAACCAAACGGGCCCGCCTCTCTATTCTGTAACACACTGTGCAGTCGCGCACTGATCTTTGGTACCGAATGAAAAGTTCGATTCGTCGCTAGTCGATAGAGGCTTAAAAAGTCAATCAAATTTCGCAGTCAATCAAAAGGATCTTCGGAAATTCAGTCTGTTTTTCACTCTCCGATCCCATACGTAAGAAAAACGAACTAAAGTTCTAAAAAGTATCTAATTTAAATTTTAAAAGAAAATGAATTTCAAATTAATTATGCCTGCCTTCAAACTTGTGAAATTGCGTAATGAAGTAGATCTTGCGGATGTCTGAATTCATAAAGTTTTTAGTCTAAAGCTTTTTTTTTCGGCTGGCCGCGTCAGATTTATCGAAATTTTTGGAATCGACACCTCACGAGCTTCATGAAAGTAACAATTTATCATTTTTCTCGTTCGTCGCGATGCTTCCGCACCGTTGATGCAATTTTCCTGTTGCTCCACTTCATCCCCGTCGAGCACACTGTACCAGTGTCCTACTCTCGAAAAATAAACCGAGCGTATCCAACGTGCAAAAAAAAAGTGTTTTTCACCAGTTGTGAAAACAAAATTATCGAGCCTCTCAACGTCCGGATATTACGCAGCCTCCGGACACACTCGACGTATACCATACTTTTCAAAATAAACTTTTCACGCCAACACTCTAATTCGCAAACGCCCGTTGACGTCATCGGACGGATTTATTATTTATACCGGCGAGCATAACGAATTAATCGCGGCACCGATGTACGCGAGAACGAAGCTGCACGGCTTCTACGGGCGGATGAATATTTTAATTTTTTTCCGCATCCGCGCGCATTTTTTTTTTGGTTTAGTGTGTAATTTGTTCGTAGGTTCGAATTTCGCAGCGGGCATCTGAGCTTGACCAAGCAAATTTTTACGCGAGAATATAAATTGAAATTAATTTTTTCTTCGCTTCCGTACAAAATTTCGTTTCGGACAATACGTTTTTTTTTTTTTTTTTTTTTTTTTTTCGAAGGCACTCTCGAGCACTAAATCCGAGGGACGGCGAGGGTGGGCGTGAAATAAAAGCTGTATTTCAAATCTCGTAAGCTATTTATCTTGCCTCTTTCGCGCCTCTCGGACTTCCGTGTGTGCACGCGGTTTTTCGCGCAACGATCGGGATGAGAAAAATCGAGATTTATCCGTCAATATGACGCGAATCTGTTATGTACGGTGAGCTCTCGCGAAACACTCTGTAAAGTATAACAGTTTTCAAAGAACGCGACCGCGCGAAAGAGGGGGTTGATGTGGGCTCGCGAATTGCGGGCAGCTGGCGGAGCGTTGTTTAGATTTTTTTTCTTCATTTTTTTTCTCTCGCCCTTTACGCAGAGTTGCCGATTCGTTTTCGCTATACGAGATCCATTCCCGCTCGGCTTTCTTGCTCGTTACGTTGATTCTGCAAAAGAAATCCCCGTTTCGACTCTCATCCGCGAGCGCTCTGCAATCCCATTCTATTTAACGATTTAACCGGTTTTTCAAATTTTCTCTACCGTAATTCCCGTGTATTCATAGATCGACCGTGTGCAACACACCGGCATGTATCCCTGAACAAAATTGGAGAGAAGAGCTGATAAAAAAAAAGGATCTTAAATCCCAGCTGTGGACTGCGGTTTAATCAAAGGATGTAAATTTCTGAAGCAACGAATCGAATCGGATCCACGCTGGTTCGCGAGCTCGTACACAAGAGCCGCGTTGCGTTTCTATCGGGAAAAAATCGACAAAAACTAAGCGGACGCCGAACGTGCAAGTGAAACGAGAGAATGTTTATTGCAACCGAGACGTTTTTTTTTCTATTTTTTAGCAATGCAATGGGATGGGCTGGAGTTTTTGAAGTCACTTTGGCAGACCGCCATTGTTCATGCTCTTGAATTAGGGACATTTGTTTTCAACACTCACTTATTCGCTCGTTTATTTAGTCGATATGACATTAATACTACTTTCGAGGCCGACACAATTATGGGTACGGTATGAG
This sequence comes from Ischnus inquisitorius, assembly GCA_963924025.1. NCBI lineage: Eukaryota > Metazoa > Arthropoda > Insecta > Hymenoptera > Ichneumonidae > Ischnus > Ischnus inquisitorius. The sequence continues at coordinate 4,671,848 of OZ001251.1, read as the reverse complement.
GATCTATCTCGGTAGATCGTATAACACTGCAATACCGGAAGGATCGCGGATAGTTGCGAATTCGTTCCAGTGTCGGCGATGGCTATTCGACGGATTTTCCGATATTCGCCGGGACACTCGGGTTTCGGAATCTTCGTCAATGATTCGCCGGTACTTTCGTGCCACTATAGCAATAGAGTACCTGGATATTGCGCGGATACAGATATATAAGTGCACGCGCGTACCTCGATCTTTGCAATGGGACACAGCGTCGTCCCTCTGGAGAGAATCGGGGGCTCGTATAGCTTATACGTATCCTTCTCGGAAATCCTCTCAGCACGGATCAGGCTTTCGCCGGTTAGCTTCCTCTCTTTCTCCTTCGCTTCATCTTCCGCCTTCAGTGCTCGCCTCTCCTCCCTCGAGCTCCAGCCGTATCGTCGGACTGGAAACAGGGTTAACGAGATTCTCGTGTAAACGCGAAACGTCAGGGGCGCGCACGAACAGCCGCAGCAGCGGCAGCAGCAGCACCTACCATCAACAGCGACGCAGCCACGGGGAATCTCGCCGGGAAGTTTCTTCGGGCTTTTGCTATACCATTACCACTGGCTGCTGTTGCTTCCCCTTCCGATGCTGCTGTTACTAATATTCCTGCATCTGCTCCGGAACGCTTCGTTGAAACTTACCGAGGAAACGTTAACCCGCGGCTTCGCGGTATTTACGCGAGAAACTCGGAACGAAGCACATAGGAGCGCACAGGAGATATAATATGTGAGCAAAGCCAGCGGCGGCTTAACAAAGCCCTGTTGCGAGTATCGAGGCGTGATCGACGAAGGAAAAGTCCGCGACGGAAGCCGTGCGTTTGTGCATCCTAACAAGAATCAATTATGCATCATCGTTGCCTCATCTGACTGTACGCCTTGGCTCGTATAGCCGTGATTCGGTCGACATCTGTTGATAGTTTGCACATAACCGAAAAAATCATTTTTTTTTTTCAAGCACCGAGAGCATTCTTCGTGCGTAATCTTTCTTTTCCAAGATATATCCTAGAGAATAAATGGAGACATATTACGCGATATTATAAGCCGAATATTGCGAGAGTGCATGTGCGAGGGATATGCAAAAATTCGGCAAAACCGTCGTCGGTCTTCCGTAAATCTGCACTTTCACGCTCGGCTATTCTTCAATTGCGAAGCCTTCCCCTCTCATCCCCGATGTCTGCGCGACTCTATGAATCTCCATTCTGTTAGCTCTGAATCTGCATTTGATAACGCGGCCGCATCCTGCTCTTTCCATACTCGGAGCTCCCTATTTTTGTTCGAGCAAGATGGGGAAACGACGCTCGGTAAGCCGCTTACCAGTCAAGTCATTTGAATATACTACGAGAGTTTCGATCGTCCGGAAGCCGTACACTGAATTTTTTTTTTTTGTTCTTTTCTCTATACTTTCAACTCTTTTCTCTCCGTCCTGGTAGTTTTTGCTACAGCACTTGGGAAGGACTCGCTGTCGTCTCCTTCGCTAATTCCCTTTTCATCGTGCATTTTTTCACTTTAATATTTATCAGTACTCGTCACTGCTGGACCGAGCTCGAGGCCCATCAAACGGTAAATCGAATTAACGGATAGACGGGCGCGCGACGGGCGCTTACGGTAATTAAAAGAAAAGTTCCATCCAGTGTTCTACGGTACAAGGTGAAAAAAAAACCTGTCGAAGCCTCTGCCCTGACTCTGCTCTCGGTTCTCTCGCCGAGTGAAAAGAAATTAAAAGTAGAATGAGCGAAGCTTAAGGTAGGAGAAAGTTTGAGAGGGAATCGAAACTTTGATATCACTCGCCACAGAGCTTCTTCTAGTGAGAAGATTATTCTTATACAATCACTCTGGCCCCGTCTAACACACGCATACACACACTTGTGCATCTAAAATTCGTTTAACATTCCTCGCTCGCAGTGAGTGCTTTGCCATTCGGTTTTTGCATCGAGTGTTTTTTTTCTTTTCAACAACGTCGCGAATAACGGGGGCGCTTTGCATAGCTTATCTGTAAATATAATTTCGCGCCATTATAATGGAACGCAATTTCATTTGCGTCGCGTTATTTGGTTACGTGACTCTTCGACTGCGAAGCGAGTTGTGCATTCGGCGGAATCGGATGAAGGATCGTTAGATGGAAATTAGTTTAGCCCTTTGAGGGAACGTTGAATAATTTCGCCACTTCGTCGGTGCGTCGTATCTTCAAAGAGAATCTGACGATCCTCCGTTTACCGACGATTTACCGGATAAGGATCTCGTATTATTTTCCATTTCGACGCAATTTGAAGGCTCAAACATGTCTGTTCAAAATTATTCGTTGCCCGTGTAATTTTAATGACTCGTCGGCCGCCTTCTCGGAGAAAGTTCAAGCTCAATATTCGCGTCGCCGATGGGAACGGTAATTCCGTTATCCGCGCATCTGCGATCTCGTAAAATTTGATTACCATAAATAAATTTCGCGGCTTCGCGCGGCTCTCGGTTTCGGCTACGCATTATTTCGCGCAACTGACGCGCGTGTAAATTTAACGTCTATAACATCCGTCCGTTCCGCCGTCGAGCGTTTACGAGCTCAGCCTCGATCGTAAAATCCAAAAATCACTCCTCCGCGCACGATGAATTTTTCGAGAGCCTCCGTTTCCCCAATCGTCCGTATTCACGGCTGTTGATGCAGAGCCGCAAACTGGCCGGTCCGTCTGCAAGCGTAAAAAAACTGCGTGAGGTCGAAATTATTGGTCTATACGAGTCTTAATCACATTAAAAGAAAAACTAACTACATAGCTGCTCAAATCTGTCGTAATTCAAGCGAACAATCAATCTGAAATGGTGGAGCCGCGGGAAAATTAATAAAAATTCAAAACGTATACGCCTTAGCCTATACATCAGGCGTAAAAAATCTTGTTATCAGAACTCGGGCGTCGAGATGCTGGCGCATCTCTTGATCTATATATATCTTTTTTGTCAGCAATTTCATCTCTTTGCACGCCTCTTTAATTTCATTCGAAAACCCGACGGAAAGTATGAGAAGTCGTGTCGTGTAGTACAAGTGAGCGTACAGTGTGGCCGGCTCATTAAGTACAGCGGGAGCCGAGTCGACGCGGGTGCGAGAGCTCGCCGAGGTGGATAGAGAGGAGGGTCACTAACGATTCGCGATTTGTCGCCTGGCGCCAGAGAGATTTCAACCCCTATTTCACCGTCGCTATTCTTAGAATGAACTCTCGGCACGATCGTCCTGTTCTGGCCTCTGTTATGTGCCTGCATCCTCTCCATACCTCGCACTCCTCGTCTTTTTACTCCGGTATTCCACTTTGTCGGCTCGTGAATGATAAAAACCAGCCTCGGGCCTTCGGATGAGACACACCGGTGAATAAAGAGAATGGGACAGAAAAAATATGTGTGCACACACATATATCGCGATAATAGGAGAAATAAAGTCTGTCGCGCGAATGGTACATCGTATATATGATTTTTTCCCCTGCGTCGACAATTCGTTTGCCACTCGTACTATTCTAAAGCATCGTCGAAATTTTTTTATCTCCACGGATTTGACGATTCGTAACTCGCTTATTCTCAGACGGTATTTATTTTTTCTTCAACACCCTGTCCGATATTAGCGTTCGAAGAATAATACTTTCGGAACTCACGAATCGTTAGGCTAAAAATGACCGATTCTCGGTCTCCGACTTCAAAACAAAGTGCCGTATTGCGATTCTATCTTATTTATGCTTCACTAATTCACCCATGTTTATTGAAACATTTTCTTCGCTCTTATTTTTTTTTGTTTTTCATCATTCTCCCATGATATCATTGCGCGAGCATTGAAAACGAAGTTCTTCGCTTGTTATTCTGAAGTTCTTCGCTTGTTATTCGTTCCATTTTTTTTCCTTTTTCTTTTATCGCCCGATTCTATCGAGTTCAAAGTAGTCAAAGGAGTCTTGTCTCGTCTTGTATCGTTATTCGTTGTATCGCACACTCTCGTCGGGGTATTCGCCTTGGACGTGAGAAGCTTCGAGAGACATCTCGAGAGGTTCTAGAAAGAGGAAAGTGAGCATCTGCCCCGATGGCTATCTCGGTCTTCGACGACGGGCTTCCGAAGGAAAGAAAATGCATCGTCGAGATAGGCATACAGTTGGCACTCAAGCGGAGATAAATGAGCCAAAGAAAACGAGAAGTGCGGATCGCTGCTGTTTGTATTCGCAACATTTTACGAATCGATATCCACTTTTTAAAAAAGTTTAGTTACGAGTCATTTGTACAGCACCTTTTCAATACTGATTCGTAAATATCTTTAGGCATTATTACTTAGCAAATTCTTTTTGATGCTTTTCACGATATCGCAAAAGCTGTCTTTTACATGGCTTTTGCCAAGTCATCAAAACCGTTACGAATGGTCGAACAGCAATCTGGCAAACCGAATTGGCGATTCGCAACAAAAGGTCGTACCGCGACACGAAAATTGGTCCAACCGTTGATCAATTACGTTGACCAATCTCGATGTTCCGCCAAATCAAAACGATTGGAACGTTAATTGAACTAATTCATTGCGTTACTGATCGTTGTGACTCTTCGCAGACGAGATAATTCCGTCATGAAATCGTTTTCGAATCGTCGCTGAAGTGTTTCATTGATCGGCGAAATATCGACGTGTTTGAAACCTTAATTATCTTTTTTCCGGTGTGTCAACGCGCCACTTCGCGTTTAGGAAGGTCGGATCGATGGTTGGGAAAGGAGTAAAAGTCGCGGGGCATCGCGCCAGCTGGTTTATAATTTATAAGTTACACCAGTCGCGATACATAATACCGTATTAGCGTAATACACCGGATTTTCGCTCGTGTGATAATCTCCCCGTTCCCCGAGCCGCTGGGTCGTTCGTCCCTCTCGTCATTTTGCATGAATTATTATGCGCCACCTTCTCGCGACAGCCGTTGCCACTGCGACCGACGCTGCGACCCTCTCTCTTTACGCTGGTGTTGCCAACCGGTTTCGGCAACACCAGGACCCTAATTAATCGAGGGTAATTACTGTACGTGCCCTGTCCACGGCGAGAATCGAAATCCTAAGCTGCGGATTCTCGTGGATCTGTGCCCAGAATTTTACCCATACGCATGCCGATCTGATTTTCGTTAGACGACGTTTATTCACGCGGTATACCAACTGATCTACCCACTTTCCTATGATCTATTAGGGCTTCAGGCGCATCTTTTAGGATTTTGATGCCACCCCGACGGGAATTTCTGATTGAGTTCTTCTGATCCCCGGCGTGTACGCGAAAGTATTCACGCAAGTGTAGACAGCTCGTCTCAAATTTGAGTATCGGAAGTTGAATGACATACATCCTTTTTTTTCCTTGTATTTTCATTGCGATTGACATTACGCTTAAGAAGGTTTTTTCACGCAATAAAGGAGTGGATAAAGAACGGTGAACGCGGCAGCAATAGCGATCGCGATAAATCATCATATCTTTTGAGAGCGTGTACATATACATTTAGTATATACGCTCGGTGAGTTATGGGGATAGATTATACAAAATTAGAATTTACAATAACGCAAGGGAGAGTTCTCATGCGGCCGGGAAGATAAGTCTCAGGAGGCTGTACCACTGAACCAAAAATTTAATCTCCGCGAGCAGCTTCAACGCGCCGGAGGGCGGACGGAGGGCGTGAAGGTTCCGCAAGAGGGTGAGCGGCGAGGCTCGAACTGCATTTCACATTTCGAATTGCATTTCACAGACGAGAAATACGTATTTTGGACTTAAAACCTGCATTTTTTTAGTGTGAATCATTCGGTGTAAAACCTGCGGCAAGAAATGCCGCTAGAGAAAAAAATGAAAAGGTCACTTCGCGTTCTTTCTTGCGCTTGTCCTTCTCGGCTCGGTTTCGTTTGTACGATTTCCAGAGACACACTAAATTCCAATCGCGAAATTGGATAACGGTCTTCGACGGTGTTGCTAAGTATCCAGCGAACGTCGTTCGAGACTCGTACACGTTACGAAAGCTCTTCGAACGTAAGATCGTTTTTAAACCGTCCTCGACCGCGGACGTCTGTGTCTGATCTAATCGTCGACTATTCTACTTACCGATCGCCTCGGACAACGCAACATCTTTTTTTAATCAAAGATTCGTTCAATTTTTTTTGTCATGATTAATTTCTTCGACTTACGTAACTTTTTGCGATATTTGACATTGTATCATGCACATATTGGGCATCAAAACAATAAAGAAAACAACGCCGAAAAAAAAGCGCTGCTCTTTTTTTATGAATTCGTCTCGATTGCGAAATTGCGCAATTCCGATTTTCCTCGCGACCAAACATTGCGGTTCGTGACGTACAAGGCCGTACGGGAACGGTAATTCGCGCGTGATAACTCGCAGATGCAACAGATCTCTTTCGCTTGTAGATTCAGTAGTTGATCGCGGTTTTGATGTAAACTATCGGCGGGTGCTGGAGCTCACGCGGCCGTGGCAGCTTAAGCTGTAGCGAATCGTGCAAATACCGATTTTGGATCGCCCCCTCGATCGCCCTTATTCTCTTGCGGCGGCAGCTGTTTACGCGGGGAATATCCTAGCGTCGTTCGGCCCCGCTCGCGGAGAGCAAATCCGCGCCGCCACGAGACGGTTCGTATCACGTAATTCGCGGCGGAACGAGAGCGATGCAGCCGGCAGCTGCGCTGAATTCCGCGAAGAGAAAATAAACGCGTCGAAGGTATACGTACAGGCCGGCTCATATCGCTTCTCCCTTCGCTTTATCGCTATCAGTAAGGGCTGATCCAAGGAGAATATTTTCCGAACGATATCACCGAATGTTGGAAATATCCAGGTCGTGAATCGACGACGCGAAACACAGAATCGAACTCGCGACCTATTTCACCTTGGCGAAATTATTCGTGCGCATAATTTTCATAATTCGCTTTTCTCTGAATCGTCTCAATTGCGCCGTCGATTTAATCCCGGTGAAAAGGTCAATCGAGCGATTCGACATCGGCGAATATTGCATTTCAAAGTTTGATTATTTGCACTTCATAGCGGAAGGGATTATCAATGAAAAACTTGTATCGGTATCCCGATTTGCCGTTTGACGAAAGCAATAATAAAATTATACGTTTTATATCGCATAAAATTTATATTTACTGGATAAAATATTCAATATTCGCTTTGCTGGAATATTCATTGGTCGGTCCACGCTACTGAAACACGAAAACATGTTTGTTATTCGTATGAAATTGAAAATAAACGAGTAAAAAAAATTATCAATATTGCCCTTCGCAAACGATACTTTTTTTCTAGAGAATTTACCACAAAAAACAATAGCATAAAAAAATTGGCGTGAAAATCACCATGAAAGACCAAACTACAGAATTCATTTTCCAGCTTCGAATCGCCAAGTGCAAAAAAATGTTGACTACCATAAGTACACCTTAAATTTCATGGATTGTCGTTCCATTTTCGATGATGACCCAATTATGCCGGCGGCTAAAAAATTACGATAATGAAAAAGTCCCGACTCGTAAAATGATACGGTCGTGCTCATAATTGCATTTTTTCGATTAAATTCCATTCCTTTGCAACGGGCGGCGAATGAAATAAAAGCTTCGCGCGTTGTCGTGAATGGACGAAAATAATTCGGGAGATGGAAAAAAAATGAAAATTCGTGGTTCAAGAGGGTGAAAATTAAAGCTCGAATCCGGTATAACCTCGGTACTTTTATCTCTCGTGTACATAATAATCGTTACGGAAATTACCCCTAGAGCGTGGACGAGCCTGGGGAAGCTACTGTAGCGTTAACGACTCGTTAAGAGCTTTTCTCTCGGTCACGTCGTCCTCCCTTCCGGGCGTTGTAACATCTAACGCGACCGATCTTTACACGTGTGCAAACACTCGCGCGTCCAACGGTAAAACGTTATCTTTCTCTCTCTCCGGTTTTGTGGTCCTTCGATGTGTATATGAGGAATAACGAGCGAATTCTCACCCCCACTTCCCATTTCTCTCGGCTTATATGCGCTCCGAACGCAATTTCGTCTTTTCGCTTTGTCTGCCTCGATGACCGCTAAAAGCTTAATTGAGCGTGCCGAGCACACGGCGAGACACTGCCCAAAGTGAGCTCGCATAGTAGGGGTTTGGAACGAAAGTGCTAAGGAACAGCGCCTGCTCTTCCTTGGGACGAGAATTTTTCTAAATGATTTCTCAGTCATTGCTTTGATACGATATTGAAGTTACATGCCTCATTAACTGTTGATAATTAAGATTCGTAAAAGCCATCGAAACTTTTTCGCTCTATCGACAACCAAGATTAAGCAAAGATATGAACGAATTGCAAACATTTCTCGATGGGAAGGTCTACCTTGAGCTCGCAACTGTTCGATTTTAGGGACAAGTTTGCAAGATATTATCGCTAATGATGAAAGTGCTAATCTTCTTGTGTGATTTTGTGCTTGCAGAAAGCGCGGTTGGCGAGGATCAGGATCGCAAAGGCATCGAGCGGCGCCGCGTTCGTGAGTAAAAAGAAAGCAGCCGAGGCGAGACTCGCCGCACTGGAGAGCGGACTCGCTCCCGACGAGATGTACAGGGAGGAGGACATATTCGAGCTTCAGCATCATCATCTGCTTCGTTGCCTCGAGAAAACGACGGTGAGTTAGTCACATTTGTGATCGATTCCTATTTTTAACGTTTTTTTTACAAATTTTTTCGAATGCATCTAAATTATTCAAAAATCTCGATCTTTTTTTTTTATACGAATGAAAATTCGCGAAGAAGTTTCCGGATAATTTCCTAACAACGGAATTGGTTAACTGCAATAGAAATAAAAAAAAACATTGGCGTGAATAAAAGGGTAAAACAGTTCCCGAACAATAAAAAGAGTGCCGAAAAATGAGGACTGTCATTAGGGATGTGACAGAAACAATGTCCGTTAAAGTTTAGCGTTCTATTTTGCGGAGGAGCTTGTATAGCGTCGAGTCGAGTAATTTGAATAAACCCCTCTGTACTCCGGTCTAAATTTAGACGCCTCCTCTTGCAAGTGCTCGAAGAAGGGTGTAGTGTAGCCTACCCTCGGAGCGCGCACATACCTTTTGGTTTCTCACTACCACTAGTCCTCCTTTCGTGTCTTGTCGTCGCTTTGAGATTCAACACCTGCGACGTGCATCGCTCAACGCGAGCTCGGCTACCGCACCTCTTCCTCCACACTTATATTGGCTGCGCTAGTGTCAACGTTTCTTCTGTACATACAGAAATTGTTAATCCTCGACAATAGAGTGTGTGTATGTTTTCTGGTTTTTTGGTTAGCACAGGTTTTTGATTAGCACATACATTTCCTCAAGAAGCTTTGTTTTTGTAAAAAAAAAGCAAGGTTCAGGATCGAATCGGGCGCAAATCCATTAAGGTAGTACCGGCGCGAGACGGTGCTCAACGCGCTCAAAAGTGAAAATTCACTGGTAATTTCGACCACTTCTCAATGGAGTAAAAATCTGAAAAAAATCAAGCATATAAAGGTGCGGATAATTTGTTGGACAATTTTTTTTTCGCCCATTTGTTAATAACATTTTGGAATTATTATAACCGAAAATTAGTCTTTTCAGAACCTTTTATGCACTTGATTTTTTTCATACTTTTACTCCATTGAGAAGTGGTCGAAATTACCTCTGAATTTTCACTTTTGAGCGCGTTGAGCACCGTCTCGCGCCGGTACTACCTAAAGTGCTTCGAATTTTATGGCAATTTGAATTTGCTTAACGAAATGTCTACTAATGAACTATCAGATTAGGTTCGGGATTAAATTTGGCGTACATCTATTGAGAATTTCGACGTTGTCTCGAAAGTTCTTGAGAAAGCCAAATGTGATAGTTTCCCCACAAACAAAGCTAAGTAGACTGTGATAATAGGAAGAGAAACAGCGATAAGCCATCGTACTTGGTACTATTTTCTTATGCGTCATTAAAAACAGAAATTCTTCCGGACCTCCCATTTCACAACAAAGATAAGCCACGTTCGACTAATGATAAAATGATGACAATGGAAATATCTTTTGAACGTCTTCAGCAATTTCAACGTTTCCATTATTATTTCTTGTTACGTGATACCAAACATTTTTTAAACCAAAATCGCGTGTAAAAAAGCCTGGAATGAATCGCACATTACGAAAATAAAGTCCGGCGTCCGGGTTAAGTAGCACAACACGACGCCGGAATCCGCTGGGGGGGGGGGGGGGAGTGCGAGAGAGAGCAGGAGAGCTAGAATTGCCGCGAGTATTAAGTCGTTTCACGAGCGCAAGTTTATTAGAGTGCTGGGGGTAATCGCGTGGCTCCGACACGCGAACAAAGACCGAGAAGGGAACGAAACCGTCTTAACATCTTGTGGAATAAGCCGTATTCTCCAGGCTTCTCCGCCGCTGTTAGCCGTGGCAGGCTCAGCGAGAATCGCGAGCTTTGCCGTTCTTTCGCAGGTTAGGCGATCGTTGATACACTCCGCGAGGCTCCCTTGGTAAATTAGAAAATAACTCCCCCCATCGTACGAATTGTAGATAGTGTAAAGATCTTAATTGAGTCTTGTTTATATTTGTACGGCATGAAGTTATTCTTAATGCTGCACGAACAACCCGAAATAAACAATTTCGATACTCGAAAAAAAAATGAAAAATGAATCAATTATTATTGCCAAAAAAAAGAAACGTAGTACAATGTCACTGTTCAATGAATGGCTTTGAAATGCGCGGAAATGAACGCCGCAACGCAAGAGGTCAAATCTCGTGTAGTCACTTTCGCGAAACATTTTTATCGAGAGTACAAAGTGCCAGTTGCGAACGAGTGTTGCGATCCTTGATCTCGAATTCTTTTTTTCTCGAAGGCAACGGAAGGCTTTCTTGAAGCCGGGCGGAAACCCTTCGGGATGCCCCGAGGCTGAATGTAGTTTCTTACCCGGTGTGTATGTGTCGAGCGACGTTTTCGTATATCTCGCGAAAGGTCGCACGAATCCTCGGCGTTCGTTGGGTAAATCCGTCTCACCCTTTCCGGTCGGCGCGACCCGCAGCCACGCGAGACACAGACACGAAAACGTCGGATGTGAAGAGACTGGCGTTGTTCTCGTCTTGCTCCGTGTGTACTTAACCCAGAAAAGCAATACGATTCACGGGGATCTCTCTCTCCCCCTTTGTGGACCGTGACAAATCCACTGTGCGCGCCCCGAAGGCAGACCGAGGGAAGCTCGACTGCGAAATATAACATGGAACTGCGAGCGAGATGTAACCCCTCCTTGTCTATAGGAGGGTTGATGCATAAGCCCCTCGATTCTCTCTGTGCGAGGTTCGACTCAGGCAGCTCGAAACGACGTCAAGAAACGGATTGATCGATCGCCGCTTCAATCGATTAGATCGGTGTGTACTTTGAGGGCCAAACTCAACGCCTCGTCTCTCGCTTTCTCGATGGCGAGCACTGATAGGATCGAATGAGAGCTTTCGTCAATCGCAATCTGGAATCATTCATGACGTTAGTAAGCAGGAATATTGAAGCGCGGAATACACATTCCTACGGGAAGTTGTTTTCCTTCCTTCCGAATCTTGGAAGATCGCATTCATTTTTCCGACCTTGCATTCGTTTGACCGAAATCGTTTTTGCTGTATTTTTTGATAGTGGAATCAAGTCCGGATGCGAAGCACTATTCACCGATAAAAATCAATTATTTCTCGAAAATAACTTATATAGGATGATTCTGGATTTTTTTTAATGCGCAAGTATAGCCCAATAACTGGCTATTATTTTTGTTATGAAAATTCGTCGACCAGAAGGACTGTTATCGTGGTCGGAGAAAAATTACTTTCTCGAAACGTTGGGTGGCCATCGTCACGATTCCGGACACCGACGAAAATTCGTCGAGCGGAAGCGCCGTTATCGTGATCGGAGAAAAATGACTTTCTCGAAACGTTGTGTAGCCGTTGTCACGATTCTGGACACTGACGAATTGAAAAGCAATTTCTGTTGTTTTGCGTGCCGAGTCCGTTTTCTCAGACGCGTGGAAAAAAGAAAGGCAGGTCCAAATTTTTTTCCAAGTATCAAACGCCATCCAAGTTTCTTCTCTCTCGCGTACCTACGTGGCTACGATGAAATCGACAAAGTTTTTTCACTCCTCCCCGTGCCCAATATGCGAGGATGAAATTTTCGCTCGAACAAATTCACTTATCCTTTTTTATCCGGACAATCCGGAAATGGCGCCCGATGTTCGACCTCGCCGGGCGACGAATTTTCCATCTCTCTCGAAACTCTTATGCCTCCCATTCCTGGACACTCGTCCTCCGCGCCTCGTCGACGTTTTATTTTCATCTTTACAATTTATCTTTCATCGCCGCACTCGCGCGTTCGGGGAGAACCCCGTCCCGGTTACACGATCGATCGTTACCGCTATTCTATATATGTACGTGTTAAAAAAGAAAAAAATGTCTTCCATAGCCGACAATAGCTCTATGGCAGATCAATTTTCGGTTCTTCCTGTCTGACTTCGCTCAACCTCGTTACACATTCTCGTCGTAACGATAGTGAGCCTCAATTCAATTAATTATAACAGCGTTTTATTAACCCTCAACTGATGTATATCTTCCCGCTTCGCGACTCAGCGCCAAACAGCTCTTGTCCTGACCTTTTGTCTGACCTTTCGAAATTCATGAGATAAAAATTGTCCGTATCGATCGTCGAACAAACGCTTTCGTTTCATCCGACACCGTTGTCGAAGCTTCCGTGAGGAAAAAAGGATGGATGTTCTGCCTTGTTCTTCCTCGATGTAACGCAGCGATGATTAATTATGGCTGGTTAACGATCCGCTAATAACCACTTCGATGGACAACCGCACTGTTGGTGCTACCCCCCTTCCAGTGTTACCGACACTGACCTTTCCTTCGAGAGGACTACAGACACACGTCTTTCTAAGGCCTCGTATCATCTAATCTTCTTCGCCGCCTGACGCCCTTCAGAGTATCGTTCAAAGTCCTCCAAAGTGTTGTGTACAAAAATCGTGAGCGTGCAGATGACGACTTTCTTGTTACACTTTTCTTTTGGTCAAAATTCTTTAACCCTGTTCTGCAATTTTAGTAGAATAAAAGTCAGATTAAAAATTATGCACTAACGCCTCAGCAAAATGAATCCAATTTCTGACGGATTGGAGTCAAGTAAATAAAAAGCTAAGTACAAATCAAAGCTATAAATCGTTTTGCATTTTTGCATTGATGCTGATCAGAAAGAAGAAGAAAGTGAACAAGATTCACTCCAACCGCGCTTATAGGTTACCCGCGCGTCTTTTTTTTCGGGAAAGTATTGGAGTTTCATTCCAAGAACTCGCGTTTCAGCGAGTTTGCGAATTTGTTCGATACAACGAAACGATTCGATTATGCATCGATTCTCCGTAAAGCCTTCTGCTCTTCCGGACGTGGTTTCTTTTCTGTCTTTTCTTGTTTTTCCTTTCTCGATATATACGTATGGTACGTCGGAATCGTCTACGCCGTATCCGTATCCGGTGCTGGAACATCGTAGAGAGGGCAGGCAATTCTCTGAGAAAGTATAAATTACACGATAGCCCCGTCCGGCGGTCGCAATCGACGATTTTGCGAATTTCTGTAAGGCGAGAATGGCTGCGATGATACGGGGAATAAAGGCGAAGTAGATGAAGAGAAGTGCTTTTTACGTTCTATTACCACGCTCGAGAAGCTTAACCGTTATGGTCCAACGATACGCAGTACGTGGGATGGTTGCCGATAGAGAAATCGGAAAGGTCGAGCGAGAGAGGAAGATGGTAATCAGTAGGCAAATATGCTATAAAAGCCTATTGCTTTAATTTTTATGCCGTGTTCATATCTTGGGATCGTTTTACGTTTAATAGCTTGTGTGAATCTAATCTATCGACACACGAACGTCCCAGGAGAAAAGCCACGTGCAAGCTTGATTTTACTCGGATGATTTATTCTGTTGATCGTACCTTTGGCATGGCGTATTCTGGATGTGGCGATTACTCGCAAAGATTCGCCCATCAAATTTCGTTACGGCAATCAGAAACAACGATGCGCGCGGTTCTTCATCGATTTTCAACGTTTCCCTCGTGATTTGGCGATTCAACGATCGGTGGTTTCCCAGTTGTACGTTGAGTGCCTGTTCGAGACGTCTGACGTCTGACGAATGTAGCAGCGGCGGGCTTTGCCGAAACTTTGTCCCATACGATGTAGCTACCGAGAAGCCGCCTTTGAGACTTTAGGGTCTTGGCCGGTGCCCGACGTAGCTCGCTTCTCGCGTCGTCTTCGCTCGTCGCGGTCGATACGCTCGGCAATTCTAGGAAGGCAGACGCGCGCGGGCAGAGAGTGGGCAGTTCGAGAAAATCGAGGGTAAGTCCAGGATCTCTCGTTCCGAAAATGCCTAAGAAGATACGGTGCTCTTTCGTGCCTTCGTGCTCGGCGAGCCACTCGAAGGATCGTTAGAATGCACGATGGGGACAGCGAGACGAGCGAGAAATTTTATCGAGTATCAGTCGGAGATAATAAAGTTGAACGAATGTTTCAGCATCAAGCGCTCGCCATCGCGCGTGCACTATGTCGAGGTCATTTATTTCCAAGCACGCCGCTATTGTTGCGTCGACAATACTTTTTCCATTGTCACGTAACGCTCATCGCTTTCTCGGCCATCGGGAGCTCCGCCGTATTTTTTTACGACGCGTAAAATAGAAGATCTTGAAGATTTGAAAAATCTTAAGCGTTAGGGCTATTCAACAAATAGCAAACGGTAAAAGGGGACGGTAAATCCGGGACATTCAGTTGGTCGATGTCTTTAACCCTCGGCATGAACGGAGAGTTCGGAGAAACAAGTTCCTGTGTGGACTTTGCGTTGACTCGTAGTATCGGAAATTCGAGCTGCACCGAAGCCGTCCAATTGGAATATCCCAAGGCGGTACAAGCCGTCCACTGCGAAAACAGCGCGGAGATACGGAAACGAAAATAAAGAACGAGGAGTCGAAAAGAGAAAACAATGGCTCAACCTGTGGGAGCAGGTAGCAGGGAAAAAGAGAGAAAAAGGAGGAAGAAACTGGAGAGTAGCTTGGAGAGTCAGCTGTAGAGGTGGCTGAGAGTTTTCCGTGGTCCTTGCGATCCGGTAGTAAAGGTTACCCGGCGATCTCGGTCATATGGGAGTATCCACTCCTTCTCTCTCGGGTTTCACTCCGCGGATACGACTGTACGCTCTCTGCCTACATTCTTTCTCACGCATCTCGTATAAGGCTATCTACCTAAGATAATGGTTATGGCGCGTTCGTGGTTTCGCTGACGGAAGTCGGAATGAGAGTTTCCACGATGGAAACACTCACGATTACATCCCGTTGCCGGAATAGCCGGAGTTTCCTATCGCTTTATCTCGGCGCTCCAATGGCGCTGGAAATAATTCACCGTTTGCTCTCGCGCACTTTCGCCGATTCTCTCTCAGTGCCTGAAATTGGGAACCTACGTCACTCATCTTCATAACAATCGGCGAAAGGGAAAAGAGATATATGAGGTTTCACGTGGGACTATCGTAAAAACTCGGGTTTCGCGAGCAAGAATGATCGAGTAGGGTTTCTATGAAGGATCGAGCCTATCCGGGACCGTAATCTTTTTCGTCGGAAATTACAGTCGCGTTAATATTAATGAAGGGCATTCATTCATTTACTTTATTCATTATTCAGTCCTCACAAACTTGGAAATTAATGATTCCGAAAATTCTTATTCGGAGCCGCTTTCGACTGAATTTGTCACAAATCTATCAAGCAATTCGCAATTCATCAAATACTGAGTTCTTCCGTTTCATCCCTTTGCGTTCCGTCTCGCGCAAATATTGAGTTGAAATTGAATTATTCTCTACCTCTCGCAAGTATTTCTCGGTGAAAAAGCCAATCTTGCTTACCATACATTTTCATAGAATGCGCTTCGTGAGCGATAGAAAATAATGAGGAAGGAATGTGCAACGTTCTACTTTGCAACTACTATTTTATATTATTGAGTGAATGAACAAAGTTTATACCAATATTAATTAATTTTTGGTTTGAATTGCAATCGATTCCGATTTATACAAAAACTTACGCGCATCGTCTCGTTTGTTTTTTCAGGATCGCGAATTCGTAGAAATGGAAGTGCCGTTCAACGGTGCGCCGAAGAGGCCGGGTTCGCCGTCGCCGCTGACATCGCCGGCGCACAGTACAGCGTCGCGCGGCGGTCTGTTGCAGTCCTGTTGCGGTCGTTGTTATCCTCAGCGTTACCAGGTACGCGGTCGGCGAATACTCGTCTCGACCACCTCGATCAGCGATCAGGGCCCGCCATCCACGTCCTCTCATTTGCAACAGTCGCAACAGGTTGAACACGGTGGTAATGCTGTTGCTGATAATAATTACAACAATCATCATCAGCAGCAACCACCGGATACCTCGATAACGTCATCGGCCTCGCGCCAAGACTCGCGTCTCGTTGACGACGTCGCCGCCGTGCCGAGCGTGGCGTTCAACGTGCCCGGCGAGAGCGATCGCGCGCGTCGTAATTATCAGAAAAATCCCGGCGGTTCGGCAACGTCGAGCCCGTACAACGAGACGCGAGTCTGAGAATCGCAACGCTCGAAAAATACCCGCCCTAGGCGTCACTCGTCATAATTGATTTATCGACATACGAGAAAGCAAAGTGATTGAGGTCGTTAATTAAAAAGGAAACACAGAAAATTTAACGTTTCTACGGCTCATCAAGCGTGGAACGTCGTTGAGAAGAGCTTAGCAGAAATCGACGACGCTCGAACGCGAATTCTTCTTTTCTCATGTGCGAGGAGAACTCGCCGAAGATCTCGATTTTGCGCGAGATCGTTGACCATGAAACGATGAGCAGACCGGTTCAGTTCGGAGATAGCGTAATTTCACCGTTACGAAGTAATGTCTTTCTTTTTAAGCCGTTTCATAGCGGCGGTCATTCGACATTGTCGGAACCGCAGAAAAGCTCGACGACCCTTGGAATTCCAAAACGTAAGATGTGCCAGGGGTCCGAATGCCTGCTCGCTTTGCGAACGGCCCCTCTGTCCAGCGAAATTGAATTCCTCGTGTCAAGCTGACCTACTTTCGTTTCCAAAAAAAAGCGAAATAAAAGAAACTAACAAATAAAGTATGAAGCCGAAGAAAACAGATGCGCAGAGTCGATATCCGAGGCGGATATTGCTCGCTCCTCTCATTCGTGCGCGCCTTTCGCTCGGGATTGTTCGCTATCGAAAAAAATCGCGCGCGACTTTACGACAGGGTACAGAAACTATCGGATAGAGAAAACGAGATAGATAAGACGGAGTCCGTTTATGCGAACCTTAAAAAAAATAAAAATTTCACCGACAATGCGCATCGGCGAAATAAAAGAAAAGAGCGAATTGCATAAAGAGAACGAAAGAAAGGCGTCGTGGATTCAAAGATCGATAATCAGTGATCGACAATCGGTTGTTCTACGAATAGGCGTAATAAAAGGCGAAGGACTTCGCGGTCCCCGTAAAATAAATCGTTTGGGACGAAATAAACCGGGAAATTCGAGAACACGAAGTGGGAAGACCGAAATATTGACTGTACGAGCGTCAGGGGAATAATGGATCACGCGAGGGAACGCTGTAATAATGTCTTTGGAGACAAGATTCGCGATAATGAGGGATACGTAGGTATATTTCACGAAGAACATAAGCAAAAACTCGGGGACCTTAACGGTTCGTTGGGGATCTCGTGCTTCGATGTGAATTGTGCTTTACTGCGTACAACGATATCGGAAATAACCGATCCAGAGAGTCGAAGGCGCATTTACACACTCGTGGCTTCGGAAGAACGAGACAAAGACGAAGGAAAGACTTTCGATAATGTACATCGGTTATTTTTCTATCGCGATCGACTGGAATAGACAGAAATTATTGTGAAAAGAAAAAAATTCTTCAATTACATGTCATTTGACCGCCAAGTCCGATAGTTTAAATTTTTCCATATCCACCGGGAGTATCGAAAAAGTTGATAAAAGTTGTCGATAAAAAAAAAATTTGTTGCGGAAATGCACGAATGATCCGATTTGTCCCGTTCTTCTATCCGCGAAATTGCCCTATCGAAATCGACGCTGGATCGTTCGTGCCCGATTTACAGACTCGCGTTTACGATAGTCCGCGCGAGGAGGAGGCATCTTATCGTTGCAGAATGGAATCTCTCATAGGACGCGATATATCCGGGCGAGGGTATCGGCTCGGCTCGATGGAGATTTCCGCGATGTATCGTCGAAATATGCCGAACAGACATGACCCACGAGTAGCTCTCTCGGTCCAGAGATTGGCGGAGTTTCAATATTCGCGGATATCGATACGCCGAGATCGCAATGAACATCGGCGCTCTCGTCAACAATCGCGATTTCTTTTTTTCCCTCATTATCATAACAGCTCACGCGAGCTCACGTCTCCCTGGTGAGGATAAAAAGCTCGGTATTTCTCATAAAAAATCTCGGGAGCGTAGATATAAGAAAAAAAAATCATTCTCGTCATAACGCGAAAGTGATAAACAGATAATCACCGATCGCGAAGCCCATGGTTTTATTTCAATGTTTTTTTTCTACGAAACGAACTGACGCCGCTACGTTCGAGTAGGAATGATACGGAAAAAAGATGGCGTTTAAACTAAATCGATGATTATTCTAAAGAGCAGCTTGGCTCGTGGCGCGCAATGTACGAATATTTAGAAGATTTTAAACACGATCTACGGATCTACTTTACAATTATCCATACAAATATATATGCAAGACAATTAATTCAATAAAATTGTTCGTCGGTGTGTGTGCATAGCGCGGCTTTAGATAGAACGAAACGCGCGACTCCGTCGATTTATAGTATCTATGAAATTCTATTGAAAAATCGAGAGAGAAAAAGAAAATATTAAAATACCGCGGGAATTTATCGCGCGATCGGCCCAAGCATCGGTCTCATTTATTCTCTGTAAATATTATAAATATATTAAAAGAAAATGAAAATCAGTATTATTGATATCGAAGCGGGCGAATTTTGTCTTGCGAACCAGCGAGGGCCTAATAATAACTTGGTATAAATGTATCGTCGTATGCGAAATCGAAGAGTCGATTATTATAGATCGTCGAACGATCGTCTGGGGAGAATTGTCGACTTTTACGCTTCTCGCAATCCATTTATTTATTCGCGCGTCAGAAGAATCATTTTTTACAGCATCGCGTAATTGTTGCGTTATCGATAAGAAATTTTTTTTTATTTTTTGTGCCCCGTTTGCATTTTTTTTTTTTCGTAAATTGCCTCAGGACCGAGTTATAGTCTCGACGTCATATCGTAAAAGCGTAACGTGTAATGAGCGTGAAAACGACATATCAAAATGAGACCAAATTCGCGTCACGCTACGTTGGCTATAGTGGCTAGTGATGCGATAATATTTCGGGCCGCCTACAGAAAAACGCTTGTTTTTTTATTTGCCTGAAAGTTTTCCGCACGAGAAAATTTAATTCACATTGCCTCTGTGCGTAAAAGCGGCGTCAAACTCGTCTCTCTTTTTGTACCGCGCGTACGAGCCGTTGTTATATAGTACACGAGACTAAATTTTGATATAATTTTCCATTCGATAGCAATTGTTGCACGCTCTTTCGAACATTTGGGGGCTTAAAAAAAAAAAATATTAATAAAATTAAAAATATTCGTTGAGTTTGACCGTAGAAATTATTCCGTATAAATTTCGTTATTGATATCGAAACAATGTCTATTCACGCTACACGCGGCAAAGTCGACAATTTTTCTCAAACTTTTATTTTCCAGGCAGCGCGCAATGCCTTTCTCTAATCGTACCTAACCGGTGATTTTATCTTTTCATATGTATTGTAAATATATATATACATATGCGCGTCAGTACGCGCGAAATATCGGAAAAATATCGGACGAGCCCACAATCCTAATTCGGCGATTAGTCTTCCACACCAAAAGCACTGTCATCGATACCTCTTCCTGCTCTGACCCAAATTTGCATCGTAAATATCGCAGTTTCTAGAAAGAATTTTTTTTCGAACGGTTTTATTGAATTTCTCTATTTTCATATCGTTTACCACACGAATTGCCTCTCTTTTTCCAAATAAATCCAAGAATTATTTGAAAAAGAGAGAAAACACTTTTTTCTGTGATTTGACTGCGATAGCACGTTGAAGCGAATTTGTGTAATTCAAAATTTCATTGAAAGTTATTCAATTTTTTTCGCGATTGCAACCCCGGAGCTCCGAATTTACATTCTTATGTCTTCCAATGTCTTTTAGCATAGAATTAAACGATTTCCCTGATGAAGAATCTTCAATTAGCCGCTATCGGGATCTTCGATCGAGTCTCGTCCAATGATTCGCGAACGATTTACAATTTTGTCGCGGTGTGTCTGAGGGAAAAAGAATAACATTAAAAAAAACCAAAGACGAAGGCAATCTAGACAATCCAATTAGAATACAATATTTTCTATAGAAGAAGAACGATCCCCTAATATATGCCCCTTGATGTAGACAAATTGTTGTTCGATCGGATATCCTTTGCTGTTTGTATGGCAAATACTCGAATGTTGCCCAGTTGCCTCGGAGCCCTCAATATGGGCTGTTACGGTCGAAATCACTCGCCGTTAATAACTTTGAACTTTGCGATCCCTCTCGGCGTTTCTCGCGAGCCACCCCGTGTTTGCGCGTTCCCTCACTTCCGGGTCGGGTTTAGCCTGGACCATCCCTCCGTAGTGAGACCGAAATTTAATAAACGCGGCCGCCTTTCGCCCGCTGGCCTCTCATTATCTCGTACATTATTCTTGAACATTAATTCGCACTTTGGAACGGCAAATGATCCGACGGTAAGGCTCTAATAGCCACGGGGCTAATAGTGCCCTCGCAAAGCGGGCCGCGCACTCGTCAAAGGCAACTAACCGGTACGTTCTTTTTTCTCCGTAGCTTTGAAACGAGAGGGACTAAAAATGCGGCTTTTTCTTAAACACGGAAATGAAACGCCATTTTCACAAAACGTTGGGCAATGAATACAAATAAAACTTCGCGCCACATGTAAAATTGATAATAATCGAAAAAAAAATACAAAATAAACAAGTTTACGACATTGTTTATCGACACGGCGAACAAAGCGTATAGGTTTAAGCGAAACGACGGACAAAAGACTCAAAATTAGGTTTTAAGTTGTGAAGAGAAAAAAAATGAAATAATAGTCTTACGGATAAGATTATTCGCGATAAAAAAAACTGAGACTACGCGAGAGCTTTGCCATTATACGAATAATTATTACCAATTGTTAATTCTTCGTATTCTTATCGATAAAGCGTGACAATTAATATTAATGAAGAATAAAATACGTTATCCTAGTTAGGCCTAAAGCTAAAAATGAAAACGCGTGACGCATATATTCGCGCAAATGACAAAAAAAAAATGAAAAACACGATCGCGTATCTCGTGCAGCGAGAAAAATCTGTACTGATAGATCGGTGCGAAGGTTAGAAGAAGAATAGAGAAAGAAAGGAGATGAAATCGCCAAGGTAATGACTACGCGAAGAATCGCGATGCGATTTTTCGCTCAGGGGCCAGAGCTCAGAACAGGGTTTGGCGTGGCGCCAAGTAGTTCGTCGAGCTTCGCAAAGCCGGTAATGGACTATACGTGTAAAGTGGTCACGTCTGTGTATATTATACGTGTAATACATACAAGGATGCCCGAAAATTTTTGCAAAAAAAAGAACGGAGAAAAATGCTTCGGTCGTACACACGGTTGAAAATTGAGCAAATTTTGTCTTTGCGAAATTTCTGTAAAACCCATGGTTTTCGAGTTAGAGACATGGTACAATTTTCGACCGTTGAGGGCGCTCGCGGTCGCGCGGCGCCACCGTCCTTATTGACCCTATCGACGGAAAACTTCAATCGCTTTTAACTACGAAACTATTCGATGTACGAACTTTTTTCGAAGGAACGATTTACTCGATTTTGAACGCGGCGTAAAGCTCTACCCTTTTCGTTAGCTTTTTTTTGCTTACCGAGCGATTTTTTTCGCTGAAAATTGAATATTTTCGTCTCATACGCAAAAACTGTGTTTCCGAGAAGAATTTTTGTAAATGAAAAGTTTGCTCGGGTTTTGAATGCAAAATAAGGTCCTTTTTGCGCCAATTTTGGTACATCGCGAGTATGTATACATATGCAATGTACACAATGTATGTATATAACTTAGAAGAATACGAAAATGATGTTTCGATCTTTCGAAGTATCGAGCACACAAGTCCCACGTGACGGATGGATTATAGTTGTACATTTTCACTCCAGTGTTATTCAATCGATTTTTCTTTCCTTGTTCGGGATGAAATACAAATATATATATATATAATGTATAAAGAAAACAAAAATCTGAAAACGTGTTTATTATTATGAACGGAAGAAAACGAAAGGCATCGTCGAGCGTCTTTGCGTATTTTAATAGCTACGAAAATACTTGAAACATTCCATCTGACGAAACGTCTTATAAATCGTCATTATTCTCTATTAATCCCACCGACGTGAAAGATCATTCATAGATGCTTCGAAACGAAGCCGAGTGAAAAAATTCGATAATCAAAATCGTCGCAGAAACGTGTCACGTTGCGTAATTATCTATAAAATTGTACATTCATCATTGCACAATAATTGACTAGTTTGATGTTTAGGAAATTACGAAAAAAAAACTGGAAAATGATCTCTCTCTCTCTCTCATCGATTGCCGTCTAACAAGTAGTCTCGTAGGAAGAATTCAGTAAACAATAAAAAATTGAAAAATACATTTAAACGTCCAATTAAAAAACACCAATACGAGAATAACAAGTTCATGGCGGGAACGGATAGAAATTGCATAGAAAATTTATCAGTTACGGCAAAATATCGATGTCGAGCGATAAATTGACGCTTTTAATACAAACTTTCAGAATAATGAGAAAACTTTCTTAATATTCTGCCAAGAATGCCCCACGAATTGACGGGAAGTTCGTTGAAAAAAAAATAATAATAACAATAAATATTCTATCAATATGTGGTTTCGCGGATAATTTTAGCACTGCCCATAAATCATAATTATCGCCGGAGTTCTCTCCGTTTATCGGTATCCTCTCTTTCTCTCTGTCGCGCTTCTTCCTCGGCTCCTCTCGCTTTTCATCGCCGCCCACGTGAACTATCCTCGCTCGTCGGGGGTTAATTGAAATCCCGATTTTTAGAAGCCGCGCGCTATGAGCCCCCGAGGGACCCGCATTAATTACGCGTTGAATTAAGAGTGGCCCTGCGACATACAGAGAAGTGCCTCGCGCGATGCTACTAACAATTCTCGTATCTCAAACTCCGCGAGACCGCAAACTTTCCTCGCTTTATCAACTAGAAAGAAAAAGCGTATGTTTGGTCCGCCGGCTTTCTCGCACCGTCTGTCGACGACGCCGAGTGAAGCTTCGCTCCGCAACTCCGGCACAATAATTCTAAATTAGGATGGCCTGCGGTCATTTGAGATAATTTTCGTTTCTTCGCTTCTTAAATCCGTCTTCTGTCTTGGTTACGTTGTGCTCGCACGAATACGTTTCACTTTCGGCACACGTCGAGAGTTCACTTCTGTTTGTCATTAAAAAAAAGTGAGGAAACCCTCTCGTTTCATTTTTTAATTTCGAAACTACAATAGTGCGTTAGGGGGCCGCTCTTTGCGATAACTCTCTCCGCGCGTTTTTGAAAAAAGATTTTCAAATTGTTCCTATTCGCCGATGAATTTAATTGGCGTTCGGTACATATCAAACGAAGACTTTTGTCTGTCCATAAGAAAACACGCAAATGCGCTGGCCAACGCAATTTCTTAATTCGGAGCACGCTAATGTTGCGAGGTCGACCGAGTCGAGTAAGCTCGACCTGCCCTTATACCCCTTTTCCTTGAGCTTATAACCGCGCTACTCTCGCGCGCAACTAAAACAATCTCTTCTCGTTTTCTCTGAGAGGAGTGCACGTGAAACAGCTGTGACCACGTCCGATGGAATTTCTCGCGGGTCGTTGCAAAAAAATAAAAAAATAAAAAGGCTCTCTGGAAAAGAAAAATTCACCGCATTCGTCTACATTCGTTACTCTTCTCTGTCCACTCCTCTGAACCAAACATACACAATTTTTTCATCCCTCTCGGAGCTTTCTCTTTATCATCCCGATACCTCTGCACCTGAAACTCGACCTCGACGGTGAACACGTATTTTCTACCCTTGTTTACCAAGATTTTTTAGCCAAGAGTAAAGAGTAAAAAAGCACCGAGAGCAGCGACGGTGGAGGGCGGGGGTTGAAAATGGCGAAAATAAATTTGATCCTTCTTTTTTTTATATACACGAGAAAAATCGAGCGCCCCGATGGTTTCGTCGGCGAGTCAGCGATTTGCTCCGCGGGCTCCAATTATCCGCAGGGATTCGTTGAGCGGGTTGTGTGTGGAATGGATATCAGACAGGTGGGGGCCGTAGGGGTTGAAAAGCTTCACGTGAAAATTGAGGCAGTGTTTATGCACTATGTATATCGCCGAGCGCTCGAACGAATCTTTCCGAAATTTCCAGTGCTTGCCACTGTCGAACGCCGCTGCTGCTACTCTCTCGCGCCGCGGGTGAAAAGATCCGCTCTCTTCGATCCCGAATCGTGGTTTTTAATCACGCAGCGGGAGCTTTCCTCGAGTCGATTTCGGCCGGAACGTTTTAAGGGGCCACAAAAAGCTGCCGCCACGAAAAAAGAGTAGAAGTTCGATTTTTTTAATTAATTATGGGAGAAAACTAACTGTTTCTTTGCTTTCCTGGACATAGATTTCGACTCTTAGGAAGTATTTGAAGATTTTTTAATTCAATATTCTTTCGATTTCGAAAAAATTGGTTTCTTTACAGTCAAATATTGCCAATGGGTAATTCCGAACGAGTTTTTTTAGGGAATCGAAAGAAAATGTCAATAACCGATTGAGGGATAGAATCGGTTATTAATGCTGGTTTTTTTGCACGAGATTGCGTTAGGTTCCCCGTTCGTAGTTTTAATTTCCGTTTTGTTTTTATTTTTTTCCGAATTTATCTCTATTTCTCATATCTCGCGATCAACCCCGTTGAGTAGCAATTTTTGTTTTCAATCGGGGGGTTTTTCGATAAATCCGTGCCACGATTTTTCATCGGGATTTTAACTCTTTGACGAGAAAAAATGGGTCACGGTTTTTTTCCGCGTCGGGGAACATATGTCGCAATCCCGGCCAACTTCGCGGCGCGCCTCGGTAAATTCTCGACGATGAACGAGAGGCGATGAGTCCAAAGCTCGGCCAAATCTTTCGCGCTTCATTAAGCAGTAATTAAAATCAGCCAGAAAGCTCCGAGGCTCTCCGACTGCAGCGTCTTTGGCAATCGACGATTTTCGACACTCAGAAGCTTGAGAGCAATCAACGGCCCCGCCCCGCACAGTTCGATTTAATTTTCGCGATTTATCGCGTTGACCCATTCCGTTGACAGCGGCGACGGTTGGCACATAGCTCAAATAAATACTGAATCGGTGGCTCGAAAATTCATTACGTTTTCTTTATTCTCCACAAACTTCCGATAAATCGGTTTGCCATTCGGCGCTTATCGAGAGATGAATGTTTTATCGGTAAAAAAAAACAAATCGTGAAAACTCTTGCGAAATCCCGTTCGGTTAACTCGCATTCGCCGAAGTTAGCACTGTGTCGAATAGAACCCGATCTCACGAATTCGAAATCGGAGTTCACACTTCTTCCTCCGACTGTCGCGCGCGGCGGAACGAAGATAGATTTTTCAATGATGAATGAGCTCCCGGAAAAAGTTTCCGCGGGAAAAGCAAGTCTCAAGGATTCGGCACGCCGCGATAGAACAACTTCGTACCGACTTATATGAATCGCTTCTCCAGGATTCAGCTGACAGGCTTTTCTTATTTCCGTTTTCGATTAATCCACCGCGCTGCGCTCGGCGGAGCTTGCGGCGAGCTTTCGCAAACCGGTCGAGAGAGTTTTATCGAAGACGTACGACGTAGATCGAATCTCGTCGATGGACCGAACGCGAAATTCTTCGGTAAATGGCACCAACGTCGCGCCGCCAGCGCGAGCATCGCCGCCAATTTTTTTTATTCCCCCTCTTTTTCCAACGAAATACGAATAGTGAGGAACGCTATAAATGACGAAGGAACCAGAGAGTGAGGAAACGATCGGACAGAGGGAAAGCGAGGTGAAAGCTAGTTATTTACCGGAAATAAGGGGAAAGAAGGAGTCGGAGCCGATAACAGGAATAAGGTTTTGGATGGGGGAGGTAGAAAGTATGTACGGAGGTAAATCACGTCCCTGAGAACGATCTATTTTACTTCTATCATTGAAGCGCCCGTCGCCACGAGTGACACGAGCCATAAAACTGACTCTCGGTAGAAACGCGCTTTCTCATTTGTCTGTAGTCTCGTTTCAAACCGTTAGTGCGCGTCGCAGCGAAATTTCCTTCCCTCGTTCATACTTGTGATGCAGCTCATGCTTCATACGGAGACGGCTCAAAGCCGACTATCTCGATTCTTTTGCCGAGCGTGCGAAACTGCAATTTTTTTTTACAGCAACGTTACGCCCATATTGCTGGTATTTCTTATCATGATAAACCATTCTCTGTCGCACCACGCGGCGATCTCGTAATTTGACCGAATTTTAAGTTGTAAAATAAGAACGCTTCCGATCTGACGAAATCTTTCTTTGCTCAAGAGATTTCTTATAAATATGGTATACACAAATGAAGATTGAAATGCGACCATTTTGGCCCGACCCCCCATTAAGCGAATTTCGAGCGTCGCCCTCGCGAATGATAATCAAACGCGAATAACATCGCATTAAACTGCTGTAATGTAACACGAGTTGCTTTTATGAATAATGCATAGACGAAGGAACAGCGGGATGAGGCAGTAGTGGGGCATCCACTTCAGATGAGCCAGGCAAGACAAAATTGAATCTTGAGTGTCCGCCTAAAAAGCTCTGTCAACCCCTTCTCGTCGTCGTCACTCCAGTAACGAGCAGTTGCCCAGCCCCTCTCCGGTTCTCCAAACATCCTATATATAATCACCGTCTCGTTGTCAACTATATAACGTTTCCGAGACCCGACCTATCTGTATATCATCCTCCCTCAAAGCTTCGAGCTGCCCTCGTAAATTAATCGTTGTTGTTATCATCGATTTTTAAATATATCTTTCCCGTCGGCTAGAAAGCTCTCGTAAATCGAGGTTTAATGTACGTTTTCATTTTCTCCCTTTTTTTCATCTTCTCCTTCGAGCTCTTAACGAGGCTCAACAATGTCATGTAACATCACACCGTAGTTTACATTAACTCTCGCCACGTCTATCGAAGTTTGAGAAAGCAAAACAAACATTCCCTGTACTATACATATTCTGTTCTCGATATTATTTAGATTGTTATATGTTATATTGTCGGTGTTGGTCGATTTGTTGGTTCGGACACATGTTTCTTGTACAAAAACACAACACTTGCGTATCACCCACTTCTCTTCCAGCTCCCCTATTGTTTTGATAGATCATCGTTGTTTCGATGATTTTGTACAGATATCGGGTAGTTAGTCGAAAAATTCAGCCGCGACGAGCCTGTCTCACGAATTTTCAGTTTTTTTTTTACTTCTCCGAAGTGAGAAATGGCCCTTAAGTGAGTGGCGAAATTTGGATGCTACGCTTTCGAACGATTGAATATCTTCTTCGCGTGAATGAAAAAACGCGCTTCGGCGCTTTAGTAAAACATACATTGAATGCTGCGCGCGAAATTCACAGCAATGCTCGAGAAGTTCCTTCGGGGGAAAATTCTCTCCATCGCATCCCCGCATAGTACGTTTTATTAAACTTCCCGATGGCGAATATCAAAGTTGGAATATCTCGCAAAAGTGGCAGATACTCGGTTGACGATAAGGGCTCCCAAGGGTGATGTGTAACTCCGCGGTACAAGGCGCGTTATAATACGCCAACATCTGAATATTCAGACGGGAAGAAGTAAAAAGGTACACAGTCCCCGCGGTTGCTGATGATACTAAAATGCGTAAACTGTACGCCGCGCTAGGAGGGTGAGCCTCGTAACAGTCCCAGCTGAAAGGAAGGTCGGGCGCGAATTTCGAATAATCGGTAAAAATTTCGTTGAAACACGTAATTTTCGAAAATTAGAAGAAATTCCAACGGAAATTCACATGTATTTGGGACAATCGACGAAACAACATTTGCTAGAAAAAAAAGGTACGTTACCGACTGACTCGTTGAACAATTTTTCTTTAATGATTCGTTAAGCACTTTTTGGACACATTATTATGAGTACAATTTCGAATTCTTGGAATCTCCCAAGTCGAGTTGTGTAGTCGATTTTTTTTGAGATCGCAATCCAATCGGTGAGTCTTCGAAATTCTCGCCGAATGTGACTTTTGGCTGAGAATGTAACGAGGCCCTTCTCGAAGTTTTCGGGCGAGTCCGAGCCTCGTGAAAATAAGACATTTGGGAATCGTTTTCATGCATTTTTCATGCGTTCACGGCGCGCGGCACAGTCCGCGTACGGAGCCCTCTTTGAATTATTTAAACATTCGTGACTCCCGCGCTCGCATGGTCTTCGCGTCAGTCGCGAAATATCGATCTGTCAACACTGTCGCCGGTGAGCCGATGTCATTCGCGATCGATGTCAATTATTGAAAATATATCGCAATGCGTTCGACGGAGAAAAATCGTTTCTTGCAATCGGTTTAGTGCTTTTTTTTCCAATATTCGACCCAAAAACCTCCGCGTCTTGAGGAAAAATAAATGTGAATAAACATTCTTTGTCCCATTGCCAACAATTAGTTAAATAAAAAAAAAAATGCTTAAAAAAAAAAAGGATAAACGGTGCGCTTGTACCGATAAAAAAAAAATGTCATTCAATTTCGCGATGCGGTTTGTAAAGGGACGAGAGTGACGTCACATAGACGACGATAGCGATCTAATTACGTCCGAGGCGAGAGTAACGCTGGGGGGAAGGAGAATTGGAAGCGTCACGCGAGCCCAGAGTTTCGTTCCGTTTTCTCTCTTCCTCCGTTCACTTTCGGCCAGTTGGAAAACGAAATGGGACAGCCGTTAGTGAGAGCTGCGGAGTACTATATGTCTCGTAACACATGTCGGGACGCGGGCGAATTCGCAGCTCGTGAAATAATTAATTACGAGACTCGCGGCGGAATGGGAGTTTACCGCATTTTCGTCGAAACTCGTTTATACCCTGTCCGGAATGTCCGGCGATTCGAGAGTACGCTCGCGGGGGAGGGGTTTTTCCCACCGTTATATCCGTATGGATCGCCGAAGCCAAAAAACGATTAGCCGCCGCGGCTACCGCCTATATCAGCGGGCAAGTGGGCACTTTCAATTAGATCAAATATACGAGGACAGGCAGTGATATACAATTGCGTCTGATATGAATCACGACAATTCGACGGATTTCACTGACCCTTAAGAGACGGCCAAAGGCTGGGAAGAGAAAGAAAATCAACAACATTTTTGACGCACTCCCGTTTTGAATTCCGTTTATAAGATCGAATTGCAAATATATTTTTTTCTCGATTGTAATAATTCATGAACAAATAGAGATTTCAGATCGGTTCATTCTGATTGAATGAAGTTTGGATCAATAAAAAATGTATCGTATTTTTCCAATCAGGACACTGGTATTAAACGGAGGACCTTAAAAAAAAAATTCCAAATTGTAACGAAATGTCTTGAATTTTACAGCGAATTTTACGGAGATCGCGATGTGTAACTTTTTAATTCCACCGACGAGAAAAAAATGCGTTAGTCAAAAATTTTGTTGATCCATCATCGATCTCGGACGGAACGAGCGGCATAAAAAAACGTAGACTAGAAAAACATCGCAGTTGTAGATAGCCGGAAAACAAGAATCTAGTCTCTGCCATTGATTAGATTGTCTGTATTATCGTGTATTGAGCAGTCCCGTTGTGACTATATGCCGAACATATCCATATACATATGAATATAAATAGAGTAGGCAATTGTACAAGTCGTCTTTTGGCTTGGAAGACGCGACGTAGAATAAAGCCAGAAACCCTCTCGCGTGTGTTCGCTCCGCACTATAGTAAATAGCATAGATTACGAGCACGAGCACAATGTGGTATATCTGATAATAATATGATGGGATAATTAGTCGATACTTTAGGTTGATAAATACTTGGGATAAATGCTCGGCTTCCAAGGCACTCGCGATCTTCGCGAGCTATTGTTTGCGCGACGAGGGCGGAATGTGGGGCGGGGGTGGAGCGTGGTTTGGTTTAGAAAAAGAAAAAAAAAAAAAAAAAGAATTGTATCTCATAGTTAGGTCATAGCGCTCGCGTCAACGCTCTTGTAGGGTAGTTTAGGCGAGCCTGGCGTGCAACAATGTAGTGTGTGCTTGTGGTGTGGGTTTCAGCAGGCGTACAGTCAGTACATCCCGGCGACGAGGGCCGAGGCCTCGGACGGCACGGGTGGACAGACGGGGGTCGCCATGGACGGCACCTACCTCGTCGAGGCCTCATTTTGAGTCTGATTACCACCTAGATCCATTAATCCAGGCTGTAACCACTACTGCTATATGCCACGTAATACATGTACATATACATTGTAAAATTCAATATCCGAGTGTGCCGAGAACCGCATGAATCGCGCGTTGCGACGAAGGAAAGCGAATTTAACCACAAACAAGCATACGTGTATATTCGAACGACAAAGAGAACCAAAGGGGAAAAAAAACAAGTACCGACGTTTTCGAAGAGTCGCAATCGCATGAAAAAAAGGCTCGAGATATAAATTGATGAACAGAAGAAAAGGAAAGACAGATATAAATAATAAAGAGAGATTGAAATCAAAGCGAGATTGGGAAAGTCCAAAGAAGAGTCCGAGAAACTACGGGATAAAAAATGGAGCAGTTTTTTCGGTATTCGGAGACGATCGTCACGAAAAATCGTTAGATTAAGGCACAAAGAATATATAGATATATAGATATATGAATATTAGAGAAAATATTGACTCGAGGAAAAAAAAAACCAAAAAGCAACGCCAAAGAGACAAATTAAATCAATGAAATTCTTCTATTTCCCTATTTTCGTGCCACCCGCGTCGTCACGCAACGTCCAACTGCCAACCGTGACGACCCGGAACCACCGATTATCGACGACTCCGTCATCCGGGACCACCGCACTCGTTCGCCGTCGTCTTTCTTCGCGTCCTCCGTGCTCTCCTCGTCTCTCCTCATCGTCCGCGCTGTCCGTCTCTCTGTCACGCATACCTCGCGTCAACCTTCGACCATCATCGCCATCGTCATCGTCATCCGGATTGCGGAATGCCCGTATCTTAATATCTCCGCACGGGCAAATCCACTACTCTTTCTCTGTGTCTCATCTCCGCGACGACTGTATTTTGTCACACGAAAACACACACCGACACACAAAAAAAACCCCCACGATCGCTCGCGCCGCATCGTTGGATTCATCACCGATCGATCGGGTCTCGTTCGCGACGACGACGAAAAATTAACGTCCGCACGAACGATCGTCGACTTATCGCCGGGCATCTCGTTTTCGAACGGGACATCCGTGAAAAAAAAATAAAAATGAAACAATATTCGACATGAAAACGGAATTGGAAATGTCGATGCGAATTAAAACTGCCATCCGTAACGAATTGATCCGACATAACGAATGGTCGAAAATTGCCATTGGAATAATAAACAAATACAACGACACGACGGCAAACAACGCGTCCGTTTGCGATAACGAATGTGAACGAAAAAAAAATGAAAAACGGGGGAAAACGTTAAATAACTATGATGATTTACGACTACGGCGCACATAACGAACTCGAAAAAAATCCTCGATTTTGCCCGGACTGTGTGTGTGCGTGTGTGTCGCGGAGGGCTCGATTAAACTCACGCAGAGCCTCTCGTATCAGCTAACATCGAACGAGAACAAGGATAGAGTGGTGCTCGTATACGGAGATCGTATACAAGTTAGACAAAAGGTAAAGAACCCTAAAATGCACAAAAATCGAAGCTTTCACACGAAAATTCTATGTTCCGAGAGAGATATGAAAAAAAAAAAAGAGAAAACAAAAATGAATACCGAGCTGCAAAATCTTTTAACAACTAACATACATTATTTTCGAGACAAACGTAACGTAAAGACAAAAAAAACCAAGGAAATGAGTGTATCGAGAGTGCGTATGAGTAATTTTTTTTCAAATGCAGCTTTGGGAGTGCACAAAAGACGAATAATAAATATTGTATCACAGTAACGAGAAATTTCGATAATCGCAACAATGTCGAACAGCTGAACATCGAATGATTGAAAGGACGAAAAAAAAGCAGCAACGTTCATATCCTCGTTGTTGCGACTCGTTATCGTCTTCAAAGAGACTCTAGTATGTGTCCACTCGCTCGCCTGGCTTTTGCGCTTTCGTAAAATATTATGATCACACGTTAATACGTTTAAAAAAAAGATGTCTCCTTTTTCTTCTCCTCTCTGCCTGTTATTACTGTTATACTTATATACATCATATACATTTAAAAAAAAATGGAATAAGCAAAAAAAGAACTGTACTCGTTCGAGAATTCCGTCATAGCTTCCTGCGGGTCTTTTCGCGAGTTGGAAGAGAAACAAAAGCCCTCGGAAGTAGGTACACACATTTCGAATTGTAATACGGACTTGCGAACACAGAAACATCTGCCATGGCTATCTTATATTTTTCATTCCACTGTAATACGGAATGCAGAATTCTCAAACGCACACTTAGAGAACGTGTCCACGCAAATGTTTTTTCTATCCGACCGTGCTGGCTTCGAAGAGAGCTTCAAAGGATTACAATCTTCACGCATGACGGAGTTACCGACCCCTCACTGCATAATCTCTGTGCAACAAAAGGAGACCCAGCAAGGAGCCAGAGAGAAACGACCGATAGCGCTCGACGTCTTAGAAGGACAGAAAAAAAAAAAAATTACACTGCCACAGTCTCGAAGATGAGAAAATGCAGCTTCACGAGAACCCGTGTAATTGAAACGAAAGGATATACTGCGGAAAGGGCTATCCTTGTACGCTTTCTGCACTCCTCCACGCGTTTCAACGTTCGCACTGTCGACTTTAATCCCGTAGATTAGATCCTCTCCCGCGGATATTATATTATATAGATGTACGCTTTCTATATGCCTATCTTTACACGCCTGTAATTCGAGGGGATGAAAAAAAACGCAGGCTGCAACGACACTGCAAACGTATTCGTCGTCGCGATCCAGATTAAAACAGATTTTTTTCTTGAACGGCGTAAAAAACACGCCGAACCGAAAGTGGTTTTTTTTTCTCGAATGTTTTTGCTTCCATGGAGTTAAAACGGGTTTTCAGCGAGTAAAAGATTACTTTTAATAGTATTTAATAAATTCGCGATTTTTTTATCTTTATATTTTTCTTCGGTCAAGTCTATAACAGTGGTTGCCGGTATTGACAGTCTTGCTGGCCCGTGCGCAGCGTTTCTCCCCGATTCGTTCACTTTTATTTTTCTCTTCCGTTAATTTGTTCTCTCTTTTTTGTAATATCCATAAATTCATGGATTCGAAGCGTGAATGTGCTTTCTTCTTTCTATATAGACTGGATAAAAATGCGAATGGCTCAGTGGTTGGATAAAACGCGTCAGCTGGACGAACCAATTTGTGGTTGCCTTCTCTTACATTCGGTCTGTATAACCGCGAACATTTCGCGCCAGTTCGAAAAACAAATTGGATAATCGGGGCTCAATAGAGCCGGTTGACCTGCTCGAACTAAATTGACTCTCATCGAATCAGTTGAATTTAAAATCAAAATTATTTTTTTTTGTCGACATTTTTTTCTAAAAAAGACAATGCTGGAAACATTTTTACCCTTGACGAATAGTCGTTTCATTATTTTTCTTTCCGATATTTATAGACAAATGAACTGCGCGCTGCAGATAAAATTTTGCATCTATAACATTGTATTTTTAGAGTGAAATTTGACGCGTCTAGGCAGTTTCTTATCCACACATCGTGATTGCCGCAGCTGCCCAACTACTGCCGCGTAAAAGTATTACTTGCCACAAGAATTTGCATAAATGCGAGATTTAATCCCGTGTTTGTTATATATATATTAAGCCGAGACTATCGCGACGCTAAAGAGTCGAGCGAGTTTCTCTCTCGAGTATACTTAAGCATAACAACTTGCGCAACAACGGATATGAGTTTTTCATTGTCGTACGCAGCAGCACAAATTCCCCGCAAAACACTCTCTCGTAAACCCGTAGATTCGTATACTGTGTACATACGTCTAATATACCTGTATATTAACGTACAATAGTTAATATTTCAATAGAGCAAATTTTTCCGCATAGATCTCATTGTGCAGCAAAGTTCGTTGTATCATACTGTACATACGTATATATCTTAACTGTTTATACTAATGTAATTCGATATTTATTCTCGTAGCATACTATTGTGTATATATACGTAGTTTGACGTAGTAGCTGATGTGTACAAGTAGTTCGATGTACAGAGCCTCTATACATATGCGGGTTGTTTCAACATTTTTCACAAAAAAGAAACTATCCAGTCATATTCAGAATTGAAAACTGACCAAACTTTCCCTTTGAAACATTTCTCTGCGGCGCGCGGTTCTTGAGTTACGGGCAGTTGAAATTTTACCGGATAAAGTCGGACCGGTAGGTGGCGCCACCGTTCAGCGGACGCCCTCATTGGCTGAAATATCGAAATGCTCGTAACTCGAGAACTATGCACTGTAGAAAAATATTTCAAAGGATTATTTGTATCGCTTTTGAACGATGAATATGTTGGCACGTTTTGAATTTCGTCAAATTGATCCAACACCCTTGTGTCGGCATACAAATATTTTCGTCGTTCAATTAGTTTATTCACAATAGATAAATAAACGTCTATGTTGATCACTTGTATTACCTATGAATTTGTGACGATCTCGTAAATTCGTAAATCGAAGATCTTTCTTTCGTATCGCAACAATTTTTCACGTAGATAGATGTACTTTTTTTTGCCCCATACAATACGTATAACACGCTCGTAATTACACGTAAAAATTACACGTACACAAAGTCACGTTATCGTAACCGCCTCCCGCTGTAAATATTCTCGCAATCTCTTCTCGTTATTGATCCAAGTAGAGAATAATTTATTGCCGAGTGACTTGTACAGTTGTTGTTTCTGTCTCTCTGTCTGTCAGTGTAAACCGACTTTGTGCTTTGAATTCGTCTCGTTTTATCTTTTTTTTTTTATTCTACTTATTATTGCACCAAATCTTGTTTGTGTCTATATTCCATTGTGTTTCAAACAATTTCTCTTATTATTTTTGTCTATGTATATGTGTGTGGCTGCGCATAACGATCAGTGTATGAGCGAGGAGATGACTATTTAGAGATAGAGTACAAGATGTTTTTTTTCGTCAGTGTCCATGAGTGTGAATCGAAATGAATGAAGAATCGAGACGCATTATCGCGGGTCTCCGATTTTTTGTTTCCCTTTTCCCTTCGAAGTCTCTCTTCAACGTCATCTATGAGTTCGTTTCGCGCGTCGCGTTTTTGCTTGAAAAAGGAAAAATCGTCTTTTTTTTTAATCCTGAAGTCTATCGTGTTTCCATCTGTCATTCTCTGTCTTCTCGTTCTCCGCTACTCGAGTATAATTGCAGCATTCACGGTTCGCGGCACTCTCGCGCGCCTTTGATCGTCACTAAATCGGATTTGTCGGGTTTCGCGAGAGTCGACATCAATTTCGTCACGTACTTGTCGAAGCTAATTTGCGCATTGCCCAGCACGTAAAGAACGAGGAAATCGAATATATTCCGAGCGAACTCGACCCGTTCCCACGGATCCGGCGATGAAACGGATGTGCACTTGTCGCGAGCGCACAGAGACGGAAAGGGAAAGGGGAAAAAAAAACTGGACCTAGAGGATGATGGATGTGAGAAATGTGGAATAAATAGAGAGAGAAAGGGAGAGAATGCGAGAGGAAAGCGTGAGAGGGGCGAATCGAGAAAGAACAATAAAAAAGTGAACGCAAGGATATATATGGAATGAACTGAAAAATGAAAGATGATGATGAGGATATGATACGAAGGAGGAGAGATTGACGAGAAAACAGGAGGAAACAGAATCTCAAACATTTCCAAAATGCCAATTGTTCCAGGACCTTAAGAAGCGCGGTTCCCACACCTGCGACATGCAGGCCCTACAGCCACTTCCGGTCCCAACAACCAACACAACGTCTGCCATGACAACTACTTCCGGCGGTGGTCAACAGCCACCGGTTACTATAACGGAGACGGCTTGATTACCTCGCGTGTAAGATCGGCGACACCGAGATATCCGCGTTCAATGAAACCTCATCAAACGCCATTCAATGAATCAAGAATACATCCCATCAACCATCAATCCAACAACAACAACCGTTCTCCTCTACACGTTTTTCAAGAACAACGGCCGTCTGGCCGCGCTACCGGTGAGCCTCAATAGAAAAGACACAAATTGGAAAATTAAACATAACAAAGAACCTAAAAAAAGTACGTCCGATGAACATATACTGCGTTTGAGAGTTACTTCGAGAAGTAGTGCGATCGTGTGCAGGATCGAAAACTGAACGGATTCTGGACCTGAAATTATTCTTCCATAATTCATGGTTTTCGAGTTGCGAAGAGAGGCTTTTAGTCAACAACAACGATCGATCGACGCGCGTCGGCCTCGTCATCGGTTACAAGCTCAAACTCTTTGGTAATTCGAAAATCGTGGATGCGAGAAAAACCAAGTATTTCAGAGGAAAAATTCGATATTCAAGTCCTAAATGCGATCCCATTATTTTCTAACTCCTGTTTCGAAACGTACAGTGTTTAATAATAATTTAGTCGACAAGAGCTACGAGGACACATTAGGCAGACATCTGTAGAACGAGATCCTTGCCTTTTTTGCCATCAAATTTTTCTTCTTAATTGCGTTTCTCTGATAAGTTGCTAAACATTTTTTACCCTCCGATTGGCGAGCCAAGAAAGACTTTCTTTTTTTCCTGCAAAGAAATAACAAGAATGCAGTGTAATTTTCGTGAAGGAAAAAAGGTCTCGGCGCGGAATCACGGCGGAGGTTGCGCATGCGCTGCGTGGTCTCGTCGATAATCGAGAACCGAAGCTCTTCAGTTCTGCTGGCCTCCCGGTTCTCTCGAATTTCAACTTCATAACGATAGAGCGAGAAGAGCCGTAAGAGCCAGCGAGAACGAAACAGAGAAGGATGGAGAGAGGGACAGGGAAAGCCTTCGATGGAACATCGAAGGGCTGGATGAGGAAACAAGCAGCCAGAAGCACTTCGTTGGAGTGCATCCTCGAGGGTCCATAGATACCAAGCAAACGAGGTCGAAGGCGAATTTGTTCACCGACGTCGGGTTAGGCTATCGGCAGAGATCCGCGTTCCGACTGTTCCTCGTAACAAAATATCAGAGCGCGCGCGTTGTTTCGCGCGATGATTTCGTGCCAGTCGATTCCCGGGATGGGACGCGAATCATCGGCTATTCGACCTAAACCGACCAAGCCGTTTTGCCATGGATCCAAATTCCGAGGTCATCAAAATTCCACGGGCCAACACAGACGACGAGATAAGAGGATCGCGGTGAGGGTTCGAATGTTTCGCTTGAATTCCAAGCAAGGTCCGAGGGTGGAGTTGGCGAATCTTGGACAACCACAGGACAGTCCTCCGACATCACACAGAGGAATGATTGATCCTCTAAAACGGCAGAGCCGAGAATTCTCCGATTCTCAAAGAGCAACCGACGCATCGAACGAACGAGGCACTGATAAGCTCATTCTGATATATTCGCAAGAAGCTTTCAAGATATGAGCGTCGTTAATACGCTTCGATAGCTGGGATCTCCGGTAAAAAGGAAATGGACTCTCTGAACCTGTTTGTGAATCAAAGCTGATGCGATGAAAGGATGAAGGATCTTCGCGGTAGCGGATCCTCGGCAGGGGTTCGGTTATTGGCAATAAGAATTTTCTTGTCCAATAACATTATCCCTCGGTGTCTCGAGCCATCATACGCACTCCGCACTTCTGTAATATCGAGTTCACATGCGGAAAAATAGCGGCGAACGAAGGAATGATACATGAAAGTGCCTTCATCTTCTTCCGAACGATCATTCTTCACTCGCGTAAAGTGCTCGCGTTGTAGAAGCGAGTATAAACGTTCCGTCACTCCCCAGAAGTGGAGCTTACGGCATATATCATGCATACACGGAAAAACACACGTATAACACGTGGCTTAGAGAAACTGTGGTAGGCTCACGAGCCGACACACTTGACCGAAGAAAAGTGTTCCTCCTTTCGAGACGAGAGAAGAAATTGGTTGCCGGGGGAAGAGAGAAAGCAAAAGTCGAGGGTGAAAAGACGTTTCATGACTGTGGGTATATACAGTACCATCTATTTTACGACAATGAATGCATCCGGCGCGAAATGGAAGTGGTACAATGAGAAAAAGTATCGAATGGAAGAATCGAGCGTATGTCAGGATGAGAACAAAAAAAAGGGAACACGGTTCCCTTCTGCTTATCATTTTGGTTCCGTCTCTTACGTCCTGCTCAATTGAAGATACCCGGCCCTGTATTTTGTCGGAGCAGCCATTCCTAGCATGCATAACGGCCGAGCTTGTGATCGATATATCTCGGCGTCCAAATGCGGTATACGAAGAACGGAAAAGGCACCGCGAAGGAAAATGAGGAAAACTATAACTCTTATCTCTCGAATGTACGGAAGAAAATTCCGAGGCGAGGTCCCGGGGCGATCGATCGGCCAGACGGCGGCGGCGGCCGCGTCGTCGTCGACGAACAACGACCGTGAAACCGTCATCGCGAGGAAAATATACTTTTTGGCTTTGAGATCACATTCTCATGGGGTATCTATCGGGTTATCTATTCTTTTTAATTTTATCCTAAAAATCGAAAATCTTCCAATTCGTACAACTATAGTACAACGATATTAAGTTGTTGAATGATAAAGTCGCATTAATAGTTGAATCACCCGAAGTCAAGAAGACTTTTTGATATTGACGAAGAATCTTGCTTATTTGTTCGTCGATTGACGAAATTTGCCAGATCACCTCGTTAAATAAGTATTTTTTCTTCCGTTGAGAAATATTGTCTTTGGTTTCAAGTTTCCAATATCAAACGGTTATATTAACCATATTCCTTATCCGATACGTTTCATCCCGTTTTCCCGAGCAGAAACGTTCAACAAGTAGAATTATCATAATTTTGTTGATACCGCTCAGTTGAATGCAGCATATAAATGTTGTAACTCGATACAATAATCGATTCCTTTAAAGATGTCAATCTCCGTTGAATCGGTTACCTTCACAGATATACCGATATTATCGGTCTCCTCGAGTTTCGCGTTTCCTGAATGCCATCCGCGAGTTTCGTCCTTTGTCAGCGAGCATGCTCCGTCAATGCGCCACGGTTTCTCCTTCATATCGGCGCAACTTCAGCGTTCGTATTTATCGTTCTCGCGCTGCTTTTCGCGTCGTCCTTCCTGTGACTCTCTTCGTTCGTGTATCGGATGCTAAAAATGCTTGCCTCTCGCTGCTCGTTCCACGGGGGGATCGAAAGCTCGAAGAAGTGGAAGAGAAAGCATTGTGCAACGCGCCACACGACGACGGTAGGTGCGAGAAGAAAGAAGAGGGGAAAAAAATGTGAGCGCGATGTGCGGGTCTGCGGAGCGAACGCAGTGGCTCCATTATCTTCCCTCGTTGCAAGAGATTTCGTCGCGTGTGTACACCGGATGTACGAGCCGAGAGAAACGACGCGGTGAAGCACGACGATGGAGAGAGGATTGCGGACATGGAACGCGAAGAAGCAGAGGGATGAAGAGCGGAGAGAAAAAGAGAGTAACGTGTGAGGGGTATCTCTCGCGAAGGCTGTGACAGCGTGTATCTGTGCTCACATGCCACGTGGAACAATGTAGCCGAGATATTGATCAGACGAGCCACGATGAGGCCCTCGAGACGCCTGTTACTTCTATCTCTTTGCCCACCTCCCTCGATGTCTGCAAAATTATCGAGAGATATCGACACGAATCGTCGAACAACTCGGGGACAGTAGCATTTCGATTCTCGTGGAAATGAGAAAGGACCGGAGTTGAAGCAAAACAAGACTGAGAGCTGTGAAAAAAAAGTTAGACCGCGAGACAAAAGGAACTAAGGGAAGGTTGAGAAGTACAGTTGAAAGAGATCGAACCGACGAGTTTCCGACGTCGTCGTCGTCGTCGATGAAAGTTCGGGATACTCCGATGAAACAAAACACTTCGGACGGAGATTCGACAATTGATTGTTTCAACTTTTCTATCTTTCGGAAGACCCGAACGCTCGAAAACTTCTTGTAATTGGCCGAGATTGAAGGTTTCCGTTTCGGCGTTCCAATTTCGACGATTGCATTTGTCATTGCTTTCTTTCGAACGGAATTTCCTTTAGTTTTTTCACCACCCTTTGGCTCTTTTGTTTCATTTTACGGATGTAACATTATCATTTTATGAAATGTGTCCTTTCTAAATCGTCGAGAAACTATTGAATCCTCGTGGCTCTTGTCGATACGAAGCTAAGAATTAGAAGCATCGAGGGCAGAATTGTCTTTCATTTGAGCATGTTCAGATGCGTCGTCAGGCATGTCTTGTTCACTTCTGCGTTTATTGCAATGAAACTGGGATAACATTTTGTTTTTTGAATATTATTGCATAACATATACATTTTTTCGTCACGAAATATTGTATTCTTAAAATTCTTAAAACATTTTGAGCTGTAGAATCTCAGCTTGGGGACTTCGAACGCGATTGCGTTTTTTTTAATGGATCGAAAAATCTAACCCAGTCATATTTGTAATCGGTCAACTAGTTTCTATCGTCAGAACTACGGACATAATCGTGGTTCAGGCTGTAAAGCCGCAGTCCCAGAGCGCAACTTATACGACTTGAAGGATACGACTTGAAGGATACGATGTTGGGTGACAAAAATATCTACTCAAGCCAGTCGAAACTGCCGTCAGG
This sequence comes from Ischnus inquisitorius, assembly GCA_963924025.1. Lineage (NCBI taxonomy): Eukaryota > Metazoa > Arthropoda > Insecta > Hymenoptera > Ichneumonidae > Ischnus > Ischnus inquisitorius. The sequence goes on along the minus strand of OZ001251.1, from coordinate 4,630,747 downwards.
TCGGCATCGGGCGATTCTAGGACTAAATCGTCGGGCTATATGCCCTTGGACAAAATCCCTCGCGATCAAAACTGCCCTCGGAAAAATATCACCCGAACCAAACGCTCCCAAGTCAAAGTCTCTCCCAAAAAAAAACCTCCGCGCATCCCCCAAAAAAGAAACGGAGCCTACACGAACAAACGCATTAATGAATTTTTGGACAAAAAAAATACTAACGCTCATTAGTACACACAAATTTCACATTCACACTCTTATTATTGTTATTTATGTCATTCTACTAATTTGTATGGTAAACATTAAATGAGACCGGAAACATTCAGTGAACAGTGAGAGGGCTTCGACTTCGCCAGAGAATAGATTAATTTGCGGACTATATATATAGCGGAAAATATCCAGTTTCATCGCAATCGCAAAAAATGTGAAAAACAAAACCTGACGAACAGCCGAAAATTCTCAAAAAAACGGCTACTCCGGACTTAGCGCAGTAATGTCAACGAACGTATGTGTATTTTAATTTCAGTACAAATAAGGAATGGAGCAGATTCGCGTGATAACGAGTTTGAGGTGGTGAAGCAAACGAAAAATTGTTGCGCGTTCGTAATCGAACCTTCATCAGCGCGGTTGTCTATCGTCAACGTCTTCGAGATGTGATTGTCGCAGGCGTTGGGACTCGCCGAAACCGGAAACGCCGCTACAGGGAATGAAGAAAAAAAAACGGACTTCGATCCCTGCGCATAACTACGAGACATGAAACTGTGTTCTGCGCGAGTAACATGCACAGAGTGAGCTACCTCGAATCCTCATTCGAGAGTTTGTCCAATATATATATATATATACACATATATATATCGAAATATATATGTATATATATTTAAAGAAAAAAAAAACAACAAAGATGACGACGTTGTTTGAATTTTTCTATTAGAACGTAAATCGCTTAGGAAACGAAAAGAAAAAACCAAAAATAATTGAACTATAAAAGCACACAATTTACGATTAGCCTAAGCTCTGTTAAGGAAGGGGAAGGAAATTAGTGAGAGAGGCGTCGCAGCGGGGACGACAGGCCTCGACGTTTTTTGTTGTTCAGAAGAGGCGAAAAAGCTGAAAGATCAATTACTGTATAGTTTGAAAAGAGCGAATGGTTCAAACGTCGCGTCCGTTACCCGGTTACTCGTAAATTTGTATTTTCAATTAATCGATAAATCGATAATATTATACCCTCGTTCTTTCAAACAAATGAATAATAAACAAACGAAGAAAAATATTAAAACAATCGCGAGCGCGTCCGGCATGCCTGTCACGGCGTTGCGCGCATTTATTATTGTGTAATTAACTTTAAAGAAAAAAAAAAACAAAACAAAAACGAAGAGCGTGAGCGCGGGCTTCGATTCGCGTATTTCTATGTGTTTCGTCTCTCAATCTTTGAAAAAACAAATTACAAATTCAATTTCTAGACGTACTCAATCGAGATCTCGAAAGATCGAGCGAGACGACTCGACAGCGCGTGCCCACCTCGACATTTCGACTAATTAACATCTGTAAATAAAATTATTATTACATCAATTATAATTGTCTCCTCTGAGAGCGTCGCTCATTCTCGGAGAAAACAAGAAGAAAACAGAAAGAAAGCGTCTAACGTGTTGTCCTTAAAGTGTAATTAAATTAGTTCAAAAAGTTGTAATTATTACGTGTGCGTTAAAGAGGAGAGTACGAGAAGTGAGCTCGGTCGAGATCTTACTTTCTCTTTAGGATAAATATATATATAGATATATAAATATTTGAAGAAAAAAAAGCAGATCTATCGTGCAGGGTGGCTCGAAATCGTCGGAAAAAAATCGTAGTCATCGCTCAAAATTTGACAAGACTTCGTGCAAATTTTTTTTTCCTTTTTTCAAATTATATAATTTTACGAACTGTCCAAAGATCGAGTTTCATGCGATACGTGCGACCCGACAGATGGCGCCAGGATCGCTCGAACGTCCGCATCGGCCGAAATTCTTTATCGGCTCCTAACTCAAAAGTTGGTCAGTAAGTTTTTTTTTCGTCAATTTCGAGACACTCTGTATAATGTACATATACACGGATATATACATTCGCATACATATATTTAGAAAGAAGAAAAAAAACATTGACCTCTCGAAAAAATTCAAATAAGGAACATTTATCAATATTAAATACATCGACAAACAAAAAGGTAGACTTAACGAAGTGAAATTAATTCGACGAACGGGAAAATTTCATTATATATATGATAAAAAAAAATTGGCAAAAATATTTACTTAACATCACTGTACGTGTATTTTTTTTTCTTCGATACTCAATACGCGACTCGTTTCTATATACGTGTATATGTACATCGTAGCACTTGGCGTCGTGCAATAAAATAAATTCTAAAGCGTTCCAAATAGGCGTGCATGAGCGTATCGGAATGACTCGTCCGAATGGAAAAGAAACACACACACACAAAAACAACAATAATAATGATAACGACATTGAGAGTCCGCGTGTCCGAATCTTCTGTGTACAAATGAATCTCGCGAGTATGTGATAGAGCGATTGAGAGAACGAACGAAGAAGTGTAATTTATCTTCTCGTTCGATTAAAATTCAGTTTAGGGATATAACGTGCAATTGTCCGATTATCCGATAGATCGTTATAGGTCTCGAAGGAGGGGACGATGAGAAGAGGAGCCCGTTAGTCACACTCGTCGATATACGAGTTTAATTAGACCTCAGCGCGTCGCGCCTGATTGCCGGGATTCAATGTATTACCCGCGAGAAATGTTGAGCCCGCGAAACGAAGCGCAAGGGCGCAGGGACGAGTTGCAGGATCGAAGCGAACGCAGCGAGGAGGCGATACTGCAAAGTGCGATGTATAATATGCGACGAATAATACTGTGAACGATCGGCGAATGCATACACAACGAGAGAGAAATATAGCGAGGGAGAGGATAAAGCCGCGTAACTCGAAGTCCAACCTGTTGCTTCCTCTACTTTCGTGGCCGAGGCGATGTGTGCGAGCTTCCGGGGAATTTCGATGCACCCGAGCTACGGAGCCGCCTCTTTTGAAAAGCTCCTTTTTTTCCCGACCGCGCCCGAGAACTCGAACGCGTCGCGTGTCTCGACGAGAAATTCTGCGCCAGCGGCGAGAAGGAAAAGCGAGATACGGCGCTCAGAAATTCGCCCGCAGAGCCGAGCGCGATCGGGAACACCGCGTCTTCGCGGATTTGCGCGTTTTTCGATCCGATGCACTTTTTATCTTTCGGGGAATCCCCGATAAGCGGGAGAATCGCACAGGCGATTCGTTGCTCGTAGATTTAGCGGCGAATTACCGATTCATGAATCGATTTTCCGCGGAGCGTTTATTGTGAGATGAATGTTCCAGGACATTGATCGACGAAAGTTTGTCGGATTTTTATTATTTTGGTCTTCTTTGTTTTTTTGTTAGAATACATTATTTGTTTTTTTCACGCTCTTTCGAAAAACGAATCGGTGCAATGTTTATTCGTCTATTTGTAAGAAAATATTCCATGTTTCAATGCTTCATCGCTTCAGCGAACGAATTTCTTTTGTGCTAATCGTGATTTATGAAAATACAATATCTCGAATTTATCGTAAAAATCGTTACCGAGTTTCGGCTGTTGTTAAATTGGCGTCATGAGAACATGTGCCAAAGTGTGAAATTGTCGAAGGATTGCCGGAATTCGGATGAAAATTATATTCAAAAAATTGTTGTAAATATTGCGAATTATGGACTTTCAGCTCTTCTCGAAAATCGATGCAACTGGAACATTCAACGGCTGTTGTAAATTTACTAATTTATTTATTTCATCCTGTAATATCCGGCGAAATGTTACATTCCATAAACTTTGATCGGCGAAAGATCAAGCGAGAAAATCCCGGGTGAAGAGAGAAGGAAGTGTGCAATTTTTTATTTTAGCACGTTACAGAATGAATTCGAAGTTCGACGAGTGTAATTATATTCGTACTTAATAAGTATAGTCATCGAAAAAACAAAAAAGAGGAAAAAATCTTTAGCGAAGTCGTTGTGTTAAGGTCGTCGCGGTGCGTCGACGTGATTGTAATTTGCTATCGATGATACGATTTGCGGAATGCCGAGAATCGTTAAACTTTAGATTAGAAACGAGTTTAAAATTCATCTTGATACCGTCAATCACCGAAGCAGCAAAAAAACAAATACACTCATAAAACGTTTAGTCAACAGAATAAACTTATTTCGGTGTCTCTCGTGATTTTAGAAATGTATTCGAAAGAAAATCCGCTCGATCGACAAACGTACACGCAGACGAATGCAGCGTCGAACGGGAGCACGATTGTTTCGTGAAATAATTCCTTGAGAGAGAAAAAGATGTTGTAATTAGTTGGGCGAGAAAGTACGACGTACCCAAAGGGGTAGACAGAGAAATAGAAGATATACAAGAAGAAAAGAAGAAACTAATGAGACAAAATAAAGATATTTAATTAGAGAAGAAAGAATCATGAGGTGTGTAATGAGTCTTTCAATTTACTACCATACTGCCGATGCGAATATTAACATAACGAAAGACCAAGAGAGCCGAGAGTTGCGAAGGCGAGGAACCGAAGTGACGAATTGAAAAATAAAAAACACCACCCATGTGCAAAATAAGAATACATTTTTTTTGAATATCAATTGCTTCGAATTTGCGCCACAGAAAAAATTGAGAACCTCGAGAAACTCGAGATTCTTCGACGATTTTGAACATGCACTGCGATTAATTGATTATTCACTTTCAATTAAACTTGTGACGTGGTTTTCGTTAAAAAAATTGTCGATTTACTATTCGACAGTCAGCCGAGTTGCTTTCGTTTGCTAAAAAAAAAAAACAAAAAAAGAACAACGTAACTCAAAGTTGTTATCGTCGCGAGCGCGCCTCATGAATTTTTCATCGCTTTCGCTAAATTCATCAACATTGGTCACGGTCGCGCAAACACTCGTTTATTCGTACAAGCTAACTCGGCAGCGTTGAAACTACACACGAACAAGCGACAAGTGTTGACCTCGAGTACTCGACAAACAGTAAAGTAAACAGCGTCAAGTAAATTCGAGGAAATTCTGCGAATTTCTCCGTGCGCAGCGATCGTTCGGTCGAACGACGGATCGCAACTGGTGGAACAGGAAAATTTTGAGTATTAGTCACGCGATCGCAGTGTATTTCGTGTGCGCTTTGGGTCGTAGAGGGAAATACATGCGATACATCCGTGACGAGAGTACACCCTCCAAATGGATAAAGTGTAAAGACGGATGTGTTAGTTGCAAAGTTGCGCCTTTACGTCTCGTCGGAAATACTCGAGAGGGCGGCGTGAGGGGTTGTTCGCACTAACGCCAGGTTTACCGAAAACGCGCACACGTGCGGTCGAAAGCACCGCTGTTAATAAAGCTCGCTCGCGTGAGCGAGAGCAACGTTGTCCGATGGTTAAATAGACCGGTAAAGCTGACGGGCAATCGTGAAGGCCAAACGCGAGCGAGGCACGTGAGAGGGTAGCAACGCGCGAAGCGCACCGTTATCAAATATCGGATAAACGTTCCTCGCCGAATCTCGAAGATATTGAATTTTCTTAAGATCCGAGAATGACTGTAGAATCGTGTATGGAAAATCAAGGTGTGACTGGCATACCAATTGCTGATTTCCATGATTTTTCTTCCATTAATAAAATTCGATAAGCCGATTTGAGGCAAATCCAATAGGAAACAATCTTAATGGTAACTCGGCAGAGTTTGGGTTCGATAGTTGGAATTTTGTGTCAGCAACAGCGCGCACAAATCGTAAAAATGCTTTTTTCGAAATGAGAATGTATGCATAATTTTCGACCTAAATTTAATATTCAACAACCCTAATGGTAATTTGACTCGCGTGCAAAGTTTCAGCTCGATGGCCCAAAAAATGTGTTATACTCTTCACGTTTTTTTTGTCACGTACACACACGCACAAATAAACATGTATCCGGACCTCGTCCAAAATTGCATTCCTCGACATTTTACACTATTCTAAGTATGTTGACTAGAAATTGCGATTTTTTTTGCGCGAACATAGCTTCCTCTATGAGGACTCGAAATATGAGAAAAAGCTTCGAGACCATTTTGAGGAATGGCTTAAAGAATGATGTGGCCAAATTCGAGAGGGTTAGCCTGAAAAACGCCGGTTCGAGAGAAACAGGTTCAAAGTTTCGAGTACAAGATTTTCGTATGAACTGTTCACTTACGATCGATCGGCGATGCCAGCTCCGTACACTATTTCGTCACTATTTTGAATTGGCTCATTGTTAGCAGCAACTTTTTTTCTTTTTCAAAAACGCTTTTTTTTTATTTTGCCCTGAGATGATCCCAACAAATACAATGTCGTCTCTGATTATTTTCCTAAGTGCAGGAGTCCTTGAAACATTATAGGACAAAGTTTCGAGGTCGATGAAGTCGAGAATTTCAATCTCCGTAAACTTCGTTCACTCGTTCAACTAATGAACTTGTTAAACACGCGAAGTTTCGTCAAAGGAAGAAGTTTACGAGGGGTTTGATCGCGGAAGAAGAACCTACAATTTTCATTCGTTCTTCTGCGAGACGGGACTGAACAATAGAACCTTGTATCTTTTATTTGTTATTCTATTGAATTTTTTGTGGGATATTTACTATTATAATTTTTCATGAATTTATGATCATCGAAAGAACAGCCTGAAACATAAAGTTGACCTGAGCCTGGTTTCGAGTTTTCGTTGACTAAAACCTCACATTCATTTATTTTGTAAGAACAATATAAATATTGATTGTAATTATTTAAATTATTTCATCGAACAGTCTATTAAAGCTTTGTGAAGATTTCTGGAATTTTTCATCGACGTTTTCGAATTAAGCAAAGAGTTTAAATGTCGACTAAACTTTGACTCGATATTACGATTGCTCGCGAGCCAAATTCCACACGTTCGAGAAAATAATTGTCGAAGAAAATCTGAAAATCACTGCCGCCGTTTCGCGAAGGAATTTAACGAGAAATTATAGTGTATCTAAGTGGACGGTATAGTGGCAAAGAGGGCGAGGGAGGCGAGTCACTTTGGCGTTGATTTAACGAGGTGAGCACAGCTGCTGTAAGTAACGTCGTCCACAAGCTTGGGGGAAGCAGGGAGGATTCGGGGTGTATATGCCAGGCAGCGTTGCTCGTTGAAAGACGCGAGGGAAGGGACGGGACGAGCGCGGGAGGATCGTAAATTCTTGACGTGGCCACACGGGGAGAAAGATCGTGTAGAGCCATGGGTTGTTTACCTGAGCGCCGCAGGGGTTTGTCAGTGGAGATATCCGGGGCTGGTTCGGCGGAATAGCCGGCTGGTCAAGCTGGCACGACTGAAGGGTCACGTGTGTAAGTTCGAGCCCGTTGAGAACGACTCTGCACCGACGATTCATCGGGGACTTCGCTGGTACTTCCCCCGAATCGCGCGAGCCGGAAGTCGTGAGTCCAGTGTCAATGTTTCAACGTCCATAAATATTTTTTTTCCTCCCGCTCATCGCCGATGAGTCAACTAGATTCGATTACATTCCCTATGACGATGTAATGAAATTATAACAAGAAGCCCGATGAAAATAATAGCCGCTGGAAACGGAGCGCGCAAAAAAAAACACCGCGATACTTTAATTAACATCAAATAATGTTCATGTGGCTCGCGCGAGTTGGCTCGCGCTAGTTGGCTCGCTGGGTCAGTTGCGCAGTGGCGTAATAATATTTTGTAAGCAGACAATTGGATTACGGGAGATTCCCCGGCGCTCAGTTTCTCGAAAACACAATTTTCCGAACGTCGGGCAGTGCAAAATTCTACCGCGTGAGCTCGTCGACCGCGCGAGCTTCGATGTGGGTGTGGGAATAGTGCGTTCTAGCCAAGCGCACCGGGGGTTAAAATCATATTTCCACGATATTGTACTTCGAGAATTAGATACTCGTATCGTTGTTATTTCGGGGCATTGTGTTCGAAAAACCATCCTTCGGGATGAATTACCATCTGTCCAACTAATTTCTATTTTTCGGCGACCTTTTATCCCCGACTTTTTTATCGCGACCATTTTTCTTTACCGCATTCGATTAGTCAATTAGTACAAAAAAAGTATGTAAAAAGTCAAGCAAGTTTCTGATCTCCCGCAACTCTATTTGAAGGAGTCAATTTTTTTCCGAGTTTCTCGTCACAGTTCGAGGGTCGGGTAAATAAGGAACGAAATGAGGAGTAGGTCTGACCTCATCGCTCGCTGACAAACGACACATTGGGTTCGGCAACGGGGATAACGGGACATCACCAATTCGGTGGATCGTGTGTTTTAGGATAGCTCGAAGCGAGCGGCAACACCACAGAGAAGTGCCGTTGAATCGGTAGAACGGCGTTTGTGCGGGTCTCAGAACCGTCGTGAATAATGAAATCGTGTCGAGTCGTTAAACGCACGAGGAAGACCAAATAGAGGGATGAAACGGTTCACTCGCGTGTCCGGGAAAGTCGTGAACTTCAGGGACAGGAGAATTCGAACGTGCTAACGCAAGAGGGGAAAGTCTACTCTGGGGATAGATAGAGAATTGATAATGGCAAAGGGAATCCTTCCGTTCACGCCTTCCAAGGGTGACAAATACAGAGTCCTGTCGTCCCACGGAACTTCGAGATCGGAGTGTAACTCCAGAAACGGGAATATCGCGATCGAATGATGATAGTCAAAGCGCTGAGATTAAACAAGAAGAGACTTCGCGTCGGCTATTACGTGAAACAAGCATACGAAGTAGTTACAGTCGTTTTTAGTCTGGCGCTCGGTCGCTCTTGGGCGAGGGCAACACAAACGCGGCGTGCTTTTGTGCGAGTTAGGAGACCTCGAATCAGTCAGCGACTGGTTGACATCGGACCACAAAAACGCGAATATCACGGGATGACGATAGTCGAAGCGCCGAGATTAAACAAAAAGGAATTTTGCGATAAATACCGAGTGAAAAAAAGCATAGCGAGTAGTACGGTCGTTTTTGGTCAGACGCGCCCGGTCGGCCGTGGGCGGGGACAAAAAGGAAATCGTCGTGGTTTTGTGGAGAGTGCGAATAAGCGAGTGACTGGATGACGCCGAAGAATACCCTGGGGACACGATATTAGCACAAGAATAAGGGAGGAAAAACACAAGAGAGGGAAAAAAAAAACCGCGCGAACGGTGATGGAACGGGTCGAAAGCAAGGAAAACGCGAGGAAACTCGGCGAGAGCTCATTGTCAGCGAGTTTCTTCAAAGTCGGTCCGAAGCGACGACGGCGGTTTTCCTCGTTTGTTATACATATGTATATATACACGAAATGTATACAAAGGGGGGATCCGCGCACAGAGGAGAGCGACGCGTTTCTTCTTCAAAGTTCTCCAATGTTTTTTTCACTCCCATTCGAATGTTCTCGGTTTACGAGGCCAAGAGGAATACACAACCGTGAGCCGCGGCATTGTCGAAACAGCTTTACGTCTGCTCAAATCTCACCTCAGCTTTCTCGCGCCGGAGTCGAGGTATGAATGATAAAAAGAAACTGTCGGATTAACCCCTACGCTTGCACCTCTTCGCTCCGAATGCGCGACACATCTTTCTTCCACTCCATTTTTCCTGATCGACATGAGCTTCCCAACAAATTTCAAACTTCGAAATGTCATTTTCTTTTATAAAGCGAGAATTCTTGCAATTTCTAAAAACATGTTTCATGTGAAATACCAAAAATAGTAAAAAAAAAAGAGTACTGCGAAATTATAACCGAATAATTACAATGTTATCAACAAAAAAATCCCTATTATATACATATAAATAATATAATATGTTATTGTTTTATATTATTATATCATCAATAATAATATTATGAAATTCTTTTAAAACTCATTCAAACAACGGGAAAACGATAAGAAAATGTAATTACGATGAATCGTCGCTGAAGATTCGGTTGAATCTGGTTATAGCGGAACATGCGATCGATAAACCCACTTGTAAGATTCTCTGTCGCAAAATCGTTCGCCAATATATCGTCGGATCGTCGCGTTATCAATCTACGCGCATGGCACGACCGCGCAAAGAGGGTGGAATCGGATTTTCCATCCAATTAATTGAATCTCCAGGTACGAGTGGCCGCGGTTACTTATCGATGGAATATGGCGACGAGTGAGACGTTTCGCGACGCTTCGTTTTTTTTTTTTTTCTTCTTTTTTATATCCATCGGTTGGTGGTGGTGGGTTCTCTTGAATGTGGGCTAGGAAGTAGGCCAACGTCGGGGGGGTGCGCCCAGAGCGCGCAACCGAACGCGGTATAACAGCGTTGATGCGAGCGACGAGGCAATGAATAGTACGCTTCTCTACGCGGTCTCGTGAAAATAGCGAGTAATATCGATCGAAGCCGCGGCGAGCCTTGTGCACAGAACGACATAGTTACTACCAATACAACCGCCCGGTTACGTGTACCGGCAATGCTCGTTATGTACTGTGTGTACAAAGAGACGCGCCTTCCTCACCAGGATAGTTACTTATTCAAGTACGTTGTGTGCGCGTGTATCGCGCGCTCAAGCGCGATACGCTCGTCTCCTTTACGTCCGCAAAACGACACCGTCCCATGCCTTACCGTGCGCCACTGAATACGATCTGGAACGGCTTTCCATCGCAACTCCAATGATCGACGGGAGAACGAGCGAGAATTCGTTTGTTAACGATGGCGAATCGAGGAAATCATATTTCGAACTTTCGTACCAGAACTCCGTTTATGCTCTCTCTCGACCGGGGGAGAAAAAAGAATCGTGGAATCAAAGGCACCTATTGCCATTTGTTCGTATCTTTTTTTTTCAACTGAACCGGCAGAGAAACAATAACGCATTTTTGCCGAGGTTTTTGGTGTTATGAGAAACAATTTGGATTTTCGTTTGCTTTTAGGTTTAGGCTTTTAGGTGGAATACAAAAAAAATTATATACAAATTGAAATGGATTTTTTAATTGCTGAACGACGATTAGGACGGAAGGAATGTATGTAGAGATAAGCGGCACCCGTGTTGCGTTGTGAATATTTTATCGGTTTTGAGTTTATAGAACACCTGGAGTAGGTGGAACCCGAAGTTTGCGCGATCGAATCGCTTTACCACGAATCGCGAGCCGTACGAGGCCGTTGGAAGCGCAAGGGTAGCTTTCCATTCGATCCTCGAGCGTCAGCCTGTATCGACAAACAGTAGTCTCTTTGTTCTCCTCTAACGTGTACATAACGTAACTTGTACGGATACACACTTATCCTGTATAGCGCCGTACGGGTTACAAACAGCAAACAACCATAGGATCGCGAAGAGTACGTGCACGAAGATGCTAACGGTGTGTTTAAGGCTTGCAGCGCGCGGCTGTGATCGAGAACGGCAAACACGTGCTCGAGCAAGAGCTACTTAAGGTAGCCTTTCGTACAGTCTGGCGCCGCCTGATATTGAGAAAGAATTGCGAACCCTTCTCGATGAGATAAAAACATGGAAAAAGTCAAGCGTGTAGAAGGTGCGGAAAGAATGAATTTTCCATACCAATCATTCCAAAATGTTATCAATAAATTACTGAATTAAAAAATCAAGAAACTTTTTTTAGTTACGGAATAATTTTGCTAACATTTCTATACAAATAGATTTTTATTCCACCGAAGTATGTTCGCAATTTTCTCTCGTTCCTCTCTCGAACTCACGCGCCGGCAGACTCCACGAAAGGACTACCCTTAAGGAGCGCATTAAAGAAAAACTACTCATTACGATATTCGATTGTCCTCGAGACCGGAAATTCCGTGGATTACTAAATTCAATCTTCTTATTGTCGCTACTAAAACCTTTCGCGAAAAAACTATATACGCCCAAATATTTGGTTCTTCATCGATGTTGATCTATCCGATTTTCTCGCGTCTCCGTTCGGGATCTATCGATTATGCGTGAACCTTTTCTTTTCACGAATGCGAAGAGAGGTAAAAAAAAAAACATTAAGCTTGTGTTCCGGAAGAGATGTTTTTACTAATCGAACGAGCACTACCGTCCCAATATTATATTTTGACTGTGAAAAAAATAAATGAACAAATGAATGAACCGAGAAAACGAAACGCGAAAAATTATAAGAACGCTTCGAGAGCTCGAGTTTCGACGATGGGATCGCGAGGCGAGTGTTAATGAACATGACAAAATGTAAACATCGTAGAAGCCCCGTCTTCGCAGTGCTCGCGATCGGTCGGGAGCCTTCTCTATTTGTTGACTCGAGAAAAACAATAATATAATATAATATATATCATTGTTTGTTCATCGAAGTTCAACCGAGCTTTGCGTCCACATCACAAGCGAGCGAATCGATCGAAGCAATTTAGAAAGACATTACTCCCCGCGAGTAGACTGATACGAGAGCATTAATAAATAAACGAACGAAGCAAGAAAAAGTACACACTATAAATAAAAACTAATTGACAAAGTGGTGAAAAATTTTGCGGCATTATATGAAAAAAAAAAAAAAAAGTAACGAACAGGAAAGAAATGTACTACCGATCACAATTATAAGGGTTGCGACGCTAGATTTCGTTTTTGCAGAGTTTATCGAGAAAAGAATTGTGGGCAGAAAAATCGATTGAGAGGTAAAGAGAGAGAGAGATACATTTTTTAAATGAGAGAATAACGACGAACGCTGGCGCGATTGTCGCGACGTGTACGATAGACGGACGTTCGAATGGCACATAAGACGTTTCGAACTCGAGAGAAATATTATGACAATTATTGCGCGCAGTGTGGCAGGATAAACGAAAAAAACAAAAAAAAAAAAATGAGCCCGCGATGCGTTTAAGATAAGGATTATTAAAATGAAAATATGAAAGAAAAAAAGACGCTCGCCAGTGACGACAAGTGGGGGGGGGGGGGGGGGGGGGGGCGATTTATTTGGGAGCGTGGCTGAACGAAACCTAAGTCGATCGTGGATCGATCATTGCTGGGACTCGGATGTTAGAGACACGCAAAACGGAACCACTCTAATTATTAACAAAAATATATTTATTATTAATATATACGAATCGATAAAAGAAGAAAAAAAAAAAGAAAAAAAGATATATGAAAAATAAAGTACTGTCTTTATTCACGTTTTCCCGATGTTGTTTATTTCTCCCTGTTTTTTACTCTCGCTCTGTTTACTCTCGAGATTCAACGTTCCGAGGAATCCGAGCGCGAAGCTCTCGAAATAACATCGACGAGGTAGGTACAAAAAAAAATCGCACGAGCGAAAGGAGTTTGAAAAAATACTGCTTTGTTTGAAAAAACATTCGGCTTGTATTAACGCCGGTTCATGTGTGAAATAATGCGAAATTCGTTGGATCGAGTCTTACCAGTTTTGTTACTGCTCCGAGGTTTCCACCGGCGAAAACGGCTCGACGGACGACTTTTATAGGCTCCTCCGAACGATGGGAACGGAGATAAATCTCTCACGCACAAACAGTAAAAATATCGCCTCGATGTTTTTTGTATAATAATATCGATGAATCGATACACTTTCACAGTTCGAGAGGTTTTGCCACAAACGCTTGAAGGATTCGACAACCGGACGCGAACAAAATTGACGTAATTGAATTTGTAACTTTTATTTTCAATGAAAACTCGAATGAAAGTCTCCGACGACGCGTAAACGTCGTGCCCGCGCGGCGTCGTCGCGTCAACTGACCGAAGAATCGACGAATGCGCATGCGCGAGCGGCTCACGGGTAGGGCGTCTCGCGTGATCTCGCTTGTCGGGCCCCCCGTTCGCGAGTCAGCTGATCGGCACGCCGCGGCCGGAGTTTCGCCGGTGTATCATTCGCGCGGTTCTTCGCGCCGATTTCTTCTGACAATAAAGCATCGCGCTCAAAACTCTTTGATGTCAACCCATTCGTTGCGTTTCGTGCGGAGTATCAAAAAAATGAAGTGAAACGTCGAATAGACGAGAAAACAGTTCTCGAAATCGCCGTTCGAGTTTTTGCGAATATTTCCAACCTCGACGCTGTTTCCGTCTTACACGCTGGATTCGCGCGCGCTTCAAGGTAAGTTTACACTAGTTCTGTTATTACTGGGAAAACACAGAAATCACGAACTTTGTTGACGAAAGGAAAACCCATCGCGATTTCAGTGCAATCGATATGTGACATCGCGATGTTTTTTTACGGCGAGTTATTGCGTAGTTCACGAAGCCCTGCGATGCATTTACTTTTCGCTCTTTTTACCGTGACGGAGATGCGAAGTTTTCGTCGGCAATGACAATCGCGGTTATATATTGAGATGAAAAATAATATTTACACTTTTGAATAAAACGTTCGGAAACTCGATCGTATTCTCGGGCAAAGAAATGGATCCGACGGAAACGAAAAGACCGTGAAGTTCAATCTCGTTTGACGCAACCATTTAATCGTCAATACATCTTTAACAACCGTAAATACGACTCGATCAATGCGCAACGCCATCCCTAGCGATACAATTTCTATATAAAAGGCACTGGAGAGGCACTTTATTTTTCCTGCATCGTAAATCCGATGCGATCTTTTTTTTTTTTTTTCTTTTTTTTTTTGAGATATCAATTAAAGAAAAGTGCTCCAGTATACGACGTTTAGAATGAAGAAGGAGAAGGGGAAGAAGAATCTTGAAAACTTGTCGATGTAGATCGCCGTTGCTCTGCCTTGGCAGCACGTGTCGTACTGTACTGTCGGCGGTGGCCTCACCGGACTTCGATTCCTCTCAGAATCCGATCGCATCGGCGTCTGCCCATAAAACAATATAAACAATTATCATAAATTCTAAAGGATATTTATTATTATAATTATTTAATAGGATATTTATAATTAGTAATCATTGTTTCCTATTATTGGTATAGAAAATATTGTTCGTGGTCCTTAGCCGATGGGAATGACCCGAATCATAGTTAATCGACTATTCACGAACTCTCTAGTTCAATTACCTTAAACTCGTCTATAGCTTCTCTGAGATCCTCGTCCGAATATCCCTTCATAGCTTTCGTGGCGACCGGGCCCATGTAATTGTTGACCACAGCGAATTCCATGAGGGAAAGAAACACGAAGACGCTGCACGAAGACATCCAAACGTCGATGGCTTTCACGTAAGACACGGGCGGCAGTGATTGCTGGGACTGCGTGTTTTGGGTAGCTGAAAAATATCACGAAATATCGTTGAAAAATAATAGGCTGAAATTGTCGAATAAGAATTTGGGTTTATTTGTAAATTATGGGAACAACAAAAATGAAACTTTTTCTTTCAAAAAAAAGATTTTGATTAAATAAGTGTATTTATAAAAAATTTAATATTCATATCATATTTTTATAATGGTGAATGAACAGGTTTCGAGTGGTCGTCGTTCTCGCGCGAACGCGCAGAGACAACGTCGCGAAGATACCGTACGACGAGGTCCGTGCCGTGACTATGCACGGAGAGGAGGGGCAAATTTATGAGGATCTGTTTATTTTACGCTTCCGCGATTTTCTCGGGCCACGGTGCACGTTTGTCGCGCTTCGACGGCTCTGATATGTCAGGCCGTTGTCGATCGTAGGGCTTCGCGGGAACGCGAGCCGGTCGCAGAGCCGGAACCTTCGTTTATTCGCAACGTCGTTGGGGTCTCAACCATCGTCATTCGATATATCTCAATGAATGAATTTGTAAGAATAAAATCATATTGATTTTTACTTTATGCAAAAAAAAATGTAGCCAATAACAAAATGAGAGAAAATTGGAAAAAGACAAATCATGTTTTGGGAAAAATCTGGGACTTGCGAAACGAAGGGTTAAAAAATGGACTCACCGAGGGTGAGAAGCGACGTGACGCCGAGCGTGACTCTGGCCGGTATCGCTTCGGGTTTAATCCAAAAAGCGATCCACGACATAACGACGATGAGGGCCGAGGGTATGTACGTGTGAAACAGATGATATCCAAGTCGTCGACGTAAATTGAAGACTATCTGTATGCAGGTAAAATTGCCGGTCGAATACTCGATTGTGCAGTCGGTCGTGTAGTTGTTCGCTATGTCCAGTTGCGGCAACTCGATCTCCGGATTAACTACCAGTGGATCCGTTAGGTTCCAGATGAATACGAGATCTTGGGTCGTGTGTGACACTTCGATAGCGAATCGTCGCGCAGTGAAAACAAAAAAAGAGCAGAATATGAGGGAAAAAAAAACGTTGCAATGTCGCAAGATCGATTAGTCGAAGATCAATCGCTGATACACGCCAAGATTCTTGCGCGCGGGTTATTGATGATCGCAAAAACCAGGCAGGTAGTTAACGAAACTCGGCTAAATATATAGCGATAGCGAACTTTGGCCCAGGATCACCAAGTTCAGGAGTGTCTCGATGCGATAGCGATCGAAAGAAGCGTTATTAATAATCGAGAATTCGAAAGGTTTCAGAATAAAAAAAAAATCAACCAACTGCATCTACCTAAAACAAAGGTTAACTATTATTTAGTAATTAATTTTTCATTATAATATACGATTTTTGAAAAATACTCTAAACTTAAAAAAAAACGATAACGAAATTGAAAAATATTGTAAAATACAAATCTTTCATTTTCCAATGCAATTCAATCATGGTCCAGTTTGCCCCATTTTTTTTTCGATTCAATACTCTAAGGGGTGTGACGAATCTATTTTTAGGCTCAAAAGTAGTGGAAAAGCGTTGGGTATATCGATAAAACTTCCTGGATTATTAAAGCGGCTCATTTGGCTCACCTTCCTGGAAATAATATATTCGGAGGGGAGTCCGGCATTTTTATGGTGTTTATTACGTCATTAAACGACAAACAATAAAACATTTTCACTACATTTTTGAATAACATATATTATTTGAAAAAAAAAGCCTTTTGCAGATGTTTGTGTACAAAAAAATCTGAAAAACACTTTTTTTTTTTTTATTGTTTGTGAAATCAAGCATTAATGATTAGAAGCACTGGGGTTCAGATAATCGGACTGCAGTAGGATAAAAATCTTTATTACATACGGCTCTCTATCATCATTGAGCAAATCTGAGTGTCGTGAGGATAGGACTCGAACTTCATTGCGCAAGACAAAACCAGTGTCAGTCTAAACAAGAGAAAAAAAAACGAGTTCAAAATAAAATTGTAGTTTATCATTTTCGTCGTTGCAACTGCAAAGACAATAGTCTGAAAAACAAACATGCATAAAAGTAAAAAAAAAAAAAAAAAAAAGTTATTTGCTCGAATTCAACTGCATAAGACAAGTCCGATAAATGGTTTTTCGGCGAATAGGAGACGCTCTTCCGTGTTCTCGACCGTTCTATAATACTTTGAAACTTGGAAATGACCGGAGCGAATTCGAAATGGATGCACCAAGAAGAATGAATAACTTTTGTCAAGCGAAAGTTTCATTCTCTCCCGCCGGCTCACATTGTGCAATACGTGCATATTTGCTTCTTCGTTGTTATGAGAAAAAGAGAAAATCGTCGTTCTAACGACGAGGTCATCATCGGAGTAGGAAAAAAAAATTGAAGAGGTTTCTTACTTGGACATGTATAGGAGAGTCTTGTCGTGATAGAGCCATAGATAGTGGTTCGGTATCGACATCTCGTGGAAGGTGACCTTCTTCGCGTTCTTGAAGAAACAGTCGGGCCTCCATATGTTGTGCAACCAGTCGACGTCGAGTATTCTGTACTCCTCGGACATGTTCTCCGGTAGCCTTAGCCTCGAGTCGCGCCAACTCTGAGCCAGAAATATGTCGGCAACGTACGTCTGTAAAAACAAATAAAATTAAAAAACAAGCTAAATTACCGAAAGAAAAAAAACCTATTGAGATTCAACTCCTGCTTGAAAGTCGAATTATCAAAGTAGTGATTTTTTAAGTATCGTTTCAGTCTTAAATTGAAGTATGTGAAGTGCGGCGCAGTCGATAAACCATACCGAATACGCTCCAGTATTGAGTATGTCCGGAGTATGCGCGAAGTATGAAAACATCTTACGAGCTTCCGGAAGTCGAGGTCGACCTCACTTACTTACTGCTGGAGAGTATTATGCGGCGTGGCTCAGCTCACTGCGCCAAACTTTCAATATTTTTATGTAGAACTAAATTCCCGGTGCCATCTACGAACTTTCGAAGGGTTAAGATTCAGGCAGCATTTAGAGAGTGGGATGCAGACAATATTCTATTTGCATCAATTTAAGCTAGCACACTTTAGTGCTAGTTTGCTGCATCAAGTAAAGATGCGTTTTGGGTGGTAAAATAATGATTATCAAGAGAACGATGGTGAACCTGATGGAAAAATAAAGAGAATGAACTTGCCATGGACTCCTCGTTGATCGAGTCAATGCTGAGCACCGTAACGTGAAAGTAAACGATTGTCGGCTGTCCGAGGTACTTTGGTGCTCTGTGCTTATCGTATTGTTTCGGATTGATAGGTAGGATGTCTCTGAGCGATAACGAGGCTTCCTTCCTGCCGTACTCCTCGATCTCGACCTCCCTGCGAAAGACAAAACGAGGAGAAGCGAGTCTGGAATGACTTTGAGCTTAACATAAACCTTCGGCAGGATAGATTTCAGATGGACATTCGCAAATTAATCGTAGCATTCGATGCATTTAGAAATTACGAATAATATAAGATTTTATTTATTCGTCGTTGACTTTATTATAAGTGTTTTTTTATTGCTAGTGGGCAGTCGGTTCGGCGAATAATTGTTATATTTACAATAATATCGACAATCGGCTTGTTACCATTGTCGACAATAAGCTCGTTACCATCGTCAACGAAGCTTTTCCTACCACGGCCGGTAATGATTCACCTGTCGATATTACCCTCAATTACGAAACTCGAGAGACCGCATGACGAAAATAAGAGTTTCGATCTTACCCGACCGCTGGGCAAAAAAAAATTCGCGAAAAAATCCTGTATCCGAAAAATTCCCCGAAACTCGGCCTAGCTTCAAAGATTTTTCTTGTTGTTACAAAGTGATAAAAAAAGTTTCAAAGAAATTATGTGGGTTAACTTTCAGGAATAATTTTTTCAATGAAACCTCCTATACAGCCGCCTACATCATTAAATTTTTCCAAATTCTATTCCATTGGAAAATATTCGAAATTCGTCCCAAATCCCACTTTCAACTCTTTTTCCGCTTCAACGCTCTGTGTCGGTGAACCCTCTTTTAGGTAGTCCTTTTGCAGAGTTCGACGCCACGTGATCTCGAGAGAGAAATGAGAGAAATGCAATATGATGCCAGAGAGTTAATGAAATCGGCCTGTGAGGCGGAATAGAAGCGAAAGGGTTTCAAGCTCATCCGCTCCATCCGACACACTCTTCCCCTCAACGTGCTTCGCGCTTGCACTGTGTAACTCGAATTATTAGCGATCAGCGATTCTGATGAAATGGCAATATCGCCGACGGCGTAACCCGCTCGCTGTCTTCCTTTGGGGCCTTCCATACTCTTAAGTAAACCTATAGACCCGGTAATGTACCACGATGATCGCTTCTTTTTGCTTCATCAACAAGGAAGCTTCATTTTTGGCAAAAAAATTTGTTTCGAGATTTTCATGTCATCGTATTCAGAATGTTCCGAAACATCGCAAATCTCACATTTAGAAAAAAAATTCCGGTGCGTGTGTGTGTGTGTGAGTGTGGAGACCACAATTGGCCGAATAGCTTTTTCATGGAGGAGCTTCGTGAACGACGTTGGAAACAAAGTGCGGAAACGATCTGCGAATTTAATTGACCACATTTATTTCTCGTATCTGCGGAATAATAGCCGATGCATTTTTGTCGATGATTGACTCTGGTTCTTCTATTTCTTACGAATTGGGCAATTGTATCTTCGAACGTTCTCATTCTTATCGTTTATCGCTTATGCCTTATCATCGGTGCTTAGGTCGATCATGCACGTGAGCTTTGAAGCATTTACCTTTCGATCTTGGGAAAAAAGCGGTACCCGCGCTTTCTTGCGGAAAGTCGAATTGTACGAGACGATAGGCTATCGACTTTAATATGCCACCCTTCGACCTCCGTTGAAAGTACCGGTTCGCATACTTTCTCGCTGAAATTCGACAATTAAAGGATACGGAACAAAATTTTCGGAGGTGTTTCTTGACAATAGACGGAATAACAATGAAACCATTACGATTACTCAAAGAACGCCGAATGGATAAACTACACAGCACGTGACACAGTTTCCACCCTCTATTTTACTCTTGTTTAGGTGATTTTCTTTTAAATTGCCGATCGTCGTCGACAAATAAATTTATGAAACTTTATGCGTTATTCTTCTTTTAGTCGCGTTTCGTTTTAACGTTTAACGACATTTTTGGCTACTCACGGAAAGTGCAGAGCTGCCATGTCGAAGAGCGTGTAGAGATAGCAGCACAGGATAACCAGAGAGTGCCTCGTCATACCTGCGTGATAAGCAAATAAATCACTGTGGGGAAAAATATTTCGCCGGAGCAACGATCGAACCGCTCGAGAAGGATGTGTCGCTACGGGCTCAGCTAATAGTCAGATTTCGAAATAATTTTGAAAAGTTCCGTTACCGGTTGAATCGGTCAGTGATATTTCTTTACTGAATCGTTAATAACTTTTCGGCATTATTATGCAAAATTAATTTTCTGTGTAAATTCTGTCGGGTTAGTTTTTTTCAGACTTTCATCCGATCGGGAAGTCTTCGAAATTCTCTGCGCATCTCGCATTTATCTCGAAATATAGGGACACACCGTCCTAAGCTACTCAAAAAAAACTATTAGTTTCTGCGAACTAATTAATTAAATAGGACAATTTCTTATCAAGAAAAAAAATTGGATTGTTCCACCTAATTGTTCACTCAAATGATTCTTAGATCTCTCATCTCATCATTTTTTCAGGCCACTCAGATCTTTTTCCCTCAATTCAGAATTCGCGGCCGAATAAAAATTTATTTCCACCTGCTCGTTCCCCATTCAACATTCAACAATAAATGAAGCTATGGTTTCTTATCTTGCCGAATTTTTTAATTCCCCAACTCACCGAGATCGAATTACTTTTCGCATATCAACAATTTCAATCTATTCAATCAGAATTAAATCAAAGCAGATAATGAAATAATTCGATAACATTCAATAAATTGTCAGGAACATTTCGAAATTGTTATGCTTCAACGGGTACGCTAAATTTATCGGACAATGTCGAATGAATGTACCTTTGTACAGTGAAATTTTAGTAGATTATTGAATTTAAAGTAATCCTTTGCATAGTTTCTGTTATAATGTACATCAATTATCTACCCTGATTGTACATTAAACTTAACGTACCATTCCGTGCATTAAAACTTCAAGTACCGGTACGCAAAATTTTAAACAATTTTTTTTTGGCATCGTAATCGAATCAAATCGAAATTCGACAAATTCAATCGAAAGCCACCCCGACAGGGCGACCACAATTATCCCCCCGATCTACTGATGGACGATTATCCGTGTCTGTGATGTGGTTAACGTTGACGAGGCCGGAAGCCTCCGCCCTCTCGCCCTCACCCCAATTGGCTTTCCCGATCCTGTGACGGGTGATATTAGTGTTAGAGCTTCCGATCGACGGCCTCTCGTTCCTGATGATCTTCGCTCGTCCAATTTCCGGCGCAGCTTCGCATGGATCGTCGGGAATTTTTGATTCGCACCGATCGCACGTCGTTTTCTCCGATCACTCGCGACTCAACGATCGTCACGATCGCCTTTCGTGTCCCGACGAGACGATCCTCACCGCGTCTCGCGTTCGCCGGGTTCGCCGTCGTCGCCGTTATGCGATCGACACGATAAAATCGTTCCCGCGAGTTTGTCACCGTCGTTGAGGAATGGATGACGATCACCGTTGATCGTTCGCGTCACGTACATCTGGCATGTAGGCTTGGCCACAACAGGCTCCAAACCGGTCACGCGCAACCGGCTCGCGGGCTCTCTCGACCTCCCCCGACAAATTTATCCAACTTCAACCCCGTTACCGGTCAGACCCGCCAGTTTGATCGGATGAAAAAAAGCTTGATATCATTATTGGAAACGAACGAACGCTCGCGAGATCCTGCACGAAAAAAACTCACAAACGATCTCGAACCCGTTCCGTAGCACCCTGGACCTCTTTTCTCACAAATTTAAGAGGATTGTTTTTTTTTCTTTTGAGGCTCGGTCACTCTTTCGATCGTACGATTTGCGATGATTCCTATCTTAGATTCACGGGCTTCGGGTTAACGTGTTCTCGAGTCCGGTTTGTATTTCCACGCGCGGCAGTCTCGTACTTTCACTCCGCACAGAACCGGCGAACGCACGGGGAGGTTCTGCTTTCTGCAAACCACCCTTAGTCTCGGCGACTCTAAGCCAATTTGCCTATCGACTAACTGATTAAGTCCCTACTCGTCGAGTCTCTATATTCTCGTTCTCGTTCAACCTATCTCGCACGGTGTCCACTATGATCTCTCCCTCTTCCTTCGTATCTCTATTCTACTTTCGCTGCTCCCCTATTATTCGTATTTCACATACAACGTCCGACTCGTCGTGTATGTTTTCACTGCAGTTATTTGTCGTTTTTTTTTTTTTTTTTTTTTTTCGTTTCTTTCATATTCTCGTTGGTTCGACGCACACGAGGAACAACGAAATTCGACTGGCTGTCTCTGAAGGGAAATTGCAGATCCCCGTACGGTGAGCGGTCGAGTTTTTACACGCACGTGGATCGGACACAGTGGTGTGAGTCAACGCGCGAGCCGCCCTCCACACTCGCGTGCTTCTCTTTATTGCTTTATGTATTAGGCGTTTCAGATCAAGTCTCTCACTGATCGCCAATGGTCGAGAATTCTTTTTTTTTTCATACGTTTTTCATGCCCTGAGTGTCTTTTTTGTCAATGCCGAAAGTCGGTTGACTTGCAAGTGGAGAAAGAAAAAACGGGCTTTACTCCAGAACTGAGAAGCGCTCAGGTCTCAAAAAAACTCTATAATAAATCAATATCTTCCAACGAAGTGTTCATTGACATTCAAAAAAAAAACTAATTTCTTTTTTACAAATTTTCAATCTTTTCAACAAACTTGAGTCGTACAGAGATTAAGTTTCTTCGGGAAAGACTTTCATTGAAGAAAGTCTGCGAGAAACTTTACTTCTCGTCCTGAAATATCGTTTTTGATGCGCTACGGTTTTCAAAATTCAAAAATGTATAACGATCGAATAATCTATATATATTTTCTGAATCAAGCGGGTAGGATTTGCAAATCACGATTAATTCGTCCCAATTCCTGTTGGTCTCGAACAAATTCTCGATATTTTTGATATCGAAAACTTTTTTTCGGAAATACATGCAATTCTTTTTCATTTTCTGCACCTACGGGGTAAATGGGGTAAGTTCGTTTGACGCGAAATGCCTCGTATGTAAATCTATAGATCCATCCGTGCGTCTCGCTCTCTCCAGTTGGTTTCTCGTATAAGGTATACGTGCAGTCTCGGGCTTCGGCGTGGACGATGGATACGGACACGCCTTCCGTCGTTCCGTCTAACGAGATTCCATCACGGAGAGACGAAAGCCCAAATTACACCGAGCGCATTGAGCCTCGTTCGTGGCTTTTCCCTATCGTCGAGAATCGCTCGTGACTACGTTTCCCCGTGAGAAAAAAAAAACAATTAATCCTACGTACCGTCGTTTTGACTCGGTATTTTTTTTTCATTCGTTCCTCGAGCCAACGCCTCGCTCGGACGAGTTGACCATCACTTTTCGTTCGTAGCTTTTTCCGACCGACCTAAACATTTCCCTACGTACGTCCGGCTGTTGACTTCACACGTAGCACTAAATTTGCGGAGTGTGAAATGAAAAGCTTTCAACTGGACGTTAAAAAAAAGATCTAGATCGGGCAAAACGCTTGCGTTTTTGGCGCAATTCGAGTCCCTTTAACAGTCGGTGGCCGAAAATTGTATGACTTTTTTTTTGTGATTCAGACCAAATTTCGGTTGTCGCATCAAACCTTTCGTTGCACGGGAAATTTCTTCAATTCAAGCTTCAATAAAAGCTTTCGGAACAAGAAACAGATCCATTTCTTGATTCACCTATAATCGTAATCGTCACGAATCAAAATTAATCTTCTTAGGCCTTTCGTCGATATTTCTTCATATTCCCATTCCAGTGGGAAATATTCAAAATTCATTCGGCGTAGCGCGACAACATTTGCGTGAAAAAGAATTTTGCAAAAAAAGATGTAACGAAACACTCGATAAAGCTGTAAGAAAGCCTCATGCACGAATGATTTTCATCCCGCGCGGACAAATCGTTCCGTTGCGTTCAGCACGTGTTCTCGTCATCTTACAATTTTTTTTATCATGCCGTTTTACTCGCGATCCATGCTCGGGGTGGCTGAGAAGGAAAATGATTGTTGAACAGAGGCCCATAGTTAAGCGAGAGGATGGATCACGTTTTCCGAAGGAATTCTCTAGAAAGGCTCCGAAACGTTCGAAGGGTTGACGGTCGTGCGGGCGATCCGAGAGCAATGCATCGGTTGCCTCTCGTAGCCGCGCGCGCGCGCGCACACACACACAAACGACGTCGGGAAAAATATAGTTTAAAATCCTCCACCGCTCGCGCGGCCGAGGGGTAAGTGGGGTTAAGCTGGCGTGGTCGCGGGGTCGCGTCAAACACGATCTAAGAGTAAAGCAACCCCTTGCTTACTTATATTCTCTCGGTGTATGTATCCACCCTCGGGTTGTACACGACCCGAAAGAATATATCGAGCATTGCGCAACAGAGAGGCGCATGTCGCGATACTTGATGCACAAAAATACGCGAGATACGCCCTTCCCGTTCCCAGCGCTCGTTGCAATATATGTCACCTGGTCATCCAATCGACGTGGACTGGATACATTTTTTTTCTCGTCTCATAACTCACTCGCTCGGACGGTTTCGCTATAGCGGGACTCTTTGAGACTTCACAACACACGCTCGACGCTCGGATTATTGATGCGAGCGCTCAAGTATCTTCGCTCCTGCTTTGCTCCAGATATTGTTCAAAAAAATATTTCTATGTTGCAATTTTTCCACGAATGTATTTCCTTCTGGATGAGCTCGGTGAACTCACATCCGTGCAGCTACAAAATTCCGATCGCGTCTCTTTCCATTGTTTAATGCATAATTCCCCAAGCGTCTCCGTTGGCTTTTCCATTCGCGTGTGTTAAGCCCGTCAACGGATGTAGCGAATTGCCCTTCGAATCGAGTCGCCCGGGCCGTTCTGAGCGTAGCGATTTGCGCTCCATCCGCTTCTGTCGAATAGGCGTGTCTCGTCTACCGAGACGTAAAAATGCTGTCGGAACATTCGTTCGGCATACATGCCAATACCATTCGAGCCGCCCGACGAATGTCCCGAAGGATATGAGCGTCCTTGTACATACATATTATTAGCGTCTGAGGTTTTTTTGGAGAAGTTTTCTTTAGGCAATATTTCGAACATTTTTAGGCCAACGATTTTTTTCTTTTTGATTTCGAGTCGACTTTTCAGTTCGAGCGTTGAAAATTTCGAAGTCAAATTTGCACTCGGAATCTCCAAAAACTCCGATAATAATAATAATAATTATTATTATTATAACAATAACAACAACAACAACAACAACAACAACAACAACAACAACAACAACAACAACAACAACAACAACAACAATAATAATAATAATAATATTAATAATAACCATTATATAATATTATTTATTATCTTTTCAATTTTTTGGATTCACAAAAGAGGTAATTATCGTTCTTTATTACTCCCTGACTGATCGATACTCTCATTCAAAGAATCCGATGCTTCGGGGATTATTATTTCTTCCCGCTTCAAGCTTCATCCCTCCTCGGCGTAGTGGAGCTCGTAGCGATGTTTCGGTTTCGGTTCGTTGCCACAACGCCCGTCGGTAAATTGAATTTCTCGGAAACTCCTTCACCTCCGGCGGGTGCATTGTACAATGTGAGAATTATGAGAATACTTACTTATTGGTTTCTTTTTTCTTCTGCCGCTCCATCGATGCGGCAGGAGACAAGTTTACGGTATATTCATATCGACATACTTATCTAGGTAGCTTTTAGCTATACATTGCGGTATTAATTGGTAAACAAATCATCTGAACGTCCCACTTTTAAAATAATTCTTGATCTTATCTTCATATTTTGAAATATCTTGAAAATGAATGAAAGCTTCGGATAAAATAGTAACATTATCTTTTTATTACGTTTTTTTTTTCTTTTTTTTCTTTGAGTGCGCATATATTACAATTTGTTTGTTCATCATTTTCACCGACATTACGATTATCAACTAAATGTATCAATACGACGTCGAATGATGTTCTCTTTTTTTTCTTGTTTGTTACATATTTCGTTTCATTTTACTTCATTTTCTTTTTGTTCTCTTTAAAATCCTCGCTTCGTCGAGATTACTTTTTAGAACCGCGCGCAGTTCCAGCGATATTGTGACACTGAGTCTTACCAGAGTCTCGTGAGTCACATCTGTTCCTCTCTCTAACTCTCTCTCTTTCTCTTTTTCTCTCATTGTTTGTGTATAACGTATGTGTGTGAGCGAGCGCGTGTGGTTATGTGTTTCTCAGATCGTTTTGCGAAACCGTGAATTTCGCAAGCGGGAGTGGAAAAGAGACGAGGACAAGGACGGAGGAGGGGGAGAGGCACGGGGTTACGCGACGTACGAATATTCGTCGGCGCTGTTCGCTGTACGCTCGATGTACTGCTTGTCGATGAGAGCCTCGATGCACTTTTTAATCATTCCTATCGACGGCGCAAACGTCACCTTTGATTGACTGAGTACCTGGAAACAGAACATCGACGTTATTATTTTCTTTCGAATCTTTTTCTTGATTGAATCAGTGAAAAGATAAAAAAATCGACCGATTTCTGTATTGATTGTTTCGATATTGGTATCGTTTGTTCCAAAACCCCGAAAATTCGATCTCATTTAAAAAAATTCAACCAAGAAATGATGCCGCAAAGAATCAGCAGCCTTGCATTGAATATTGAGCATTAATCTGGAAAGACCTTTGCCGTGTTTCGATTCTCACCTCTTGCACGAGTTGATTGTGTCTAAGTAATTTTCTGCTCTTCATAATCCTGACGATAGCCGCTTGTAGATACAATTTACGATCGTCGTCGACACTGCGATGAGTGGCCTCCGTTTCGCTCGGGACGTCCCTCTGCAGAGCACCGGTGACCCTGAACTTCGTTCTCTTGTTGTAGTACTCGAAGTTTAGGGTAAGAACGCTATCCTCGTCGAGGGTTATCGTCGAGACCCCGTTCTCGCCCTCCTTGTCGTCGTCGACGACTTTCTCCGTTGGACTCGTCGATAATTTCTTCAACATCTTGCAGTCGATGAGGCTAGCGGCGTGTTTGACGAGTTGCTCGTGACTCAATCGCAGAGACGCGGCGGCGTCGCGGCATGGTATGGCGTCGCATTGCTCGAATTGCAGTAGCAACGCCATTTGATAAGTCTGAACGGTCACGAGATAAGGCTTCTTGAGGTAATTGAATTTAAGTTCCCCCTGACAGAGATGATGGAGCCACGTGAGTTTGCGACCGCTGAATTGGGCGTGATAGAATCTCTCGAAAGCTTGTATCGAACGTTCGAGCTGTTGGGGCACGTGAAACGGTCCCGGCGACGGTGGAAGCGAGAGAGGCCAAGCGCCGGCCTGCAGGACGTTAACTACGAAGCCAATACCGAGCTGAGCGTCGCTCTCGCGCTCGCGAAGGGACGACGTGAATTTCGCGTTGAGATCGATCGACACCGACATATCGGTGAACATACGATGAAGCTTGTTCGTGAATTCGTAACCGCAAGTTTGCTTCAAACGATCGATCATCGCTTCCTCGGCGTCCATCGATTGGGACTGCTGATGTATCAGACGCTTGGCCAGCATGCGGGAGTAAAATTTTTGAAAAACGTCCTTGTCGTCGACGTACTTGAAGACGGTTATCGAGCGCGTTAGCTTCTCATCTATCTCGGCCTCGGAGACACCTTTGGCGGATTTTTTCAACAGGGTGTCGCAGTACTTGGCGAGCTGCGGGGCAAAGAGACATTTATATTAGAAGCTGCCGGAGGTTTGATACTTATGTGAAATGAGCACTAAGCGACCAAACTCTTCGCGTTTTTCAAAGCGTTTTTCTGAAACTTGTCATATTTGAAGTCCGTGTTCGCGATAACTCAAAATCTACTGGACCAACCGTTTTGAAATTTTGCACAGTACTTCTTCACATAATTCGCCAGGTATTGTCGAGAGCTTTTTTGTTTTTTTTTATAATTACTAATTTTTCAACAACAAATAAGCCCATTTTGTTTAGCGAAAATCGGTTTTTTGGCTCCCAAGTGCTACGAAAAATCGAAAAAAAAATCCTCTCGTCATTACCTCGACAAGCATCTCCTTTAACAAATGCATTTTGATTTTTTTGGTTCAGATGATTCTGTTGCGAGTTACGATGAACACCACAAATCAACTTTTTTCGAGTCGCCTCCGGAGATTCATTGTCACTCGCTCAATTTTGAATATTTTGCAATGCAAATTTAGGAAAATGTTGTTCAAATGTTATATTATTATATGGAAATTACTGAATAAACGAACACTATCGGTATCGCCAAAAAAAAAAATCTTAAA
The DNA here is from genome assembly GCA_963924025.1 of Ischnus inquisitorius. Lineage (NCBI taxonomy): Eukaryota > Metazoa > Arthropoda > Insecta > Hymenoptera > Ichneumonidae > Ischnus > Ischnus inquisitorius. The sequence continues at coordinate 4,602,135 of OZ001251.1, read as the reverse complement.
AACATGCCTTTCTTTCACCGAATTAACCTTAGCCCGCCCTTAAAGATTCATGGGTACTCACGAGTTCCGGTGCTCTCGCCGGTTCTCTCGCAGCTGGCCTGTGATTGACTGCCGCCGAACACGCTTTGTCCAATGCTCCGGTGAACACTTGATCACCCTTGAATACGTCCTTGATCATTTCCGAATACTTCGTGTGCACGGCCAGCATGCTCTCGACGAATTGCGTGTGAACCTGAAAATAAATTTCAAAAAACTCTCAACTTAGCAAAACACTTCCGATATCCATGTATAGTTAATTCAATGGATTTCGAGATATTTATATTCGAGACTCACGTTCTCCGACTGCAATGGTCCAATCGCCTGCAATGCTTGATGCGTTATGTGCTTGGTAATCTTCTGAACAAGCGGCGTGAGCCCCTGGGGCAATGGTCGCAGAAGAGGATACGCGAGGGCCAGATCGTTTCTTCGTTCATTCTCGATCATCAGCTCGGCCTCCGTGTGTAACCAGGCAACGTGGGCCGATACCATTTTTTCCTCACAGCATAATCGTACCTGTATAAAGAATTTCCGACATTAACTGCACTGATAAGTTCACGAGTGCATTTCGCATGATTTTCCAATCGAAAAGATATATCGATGGCAATTAAAGAACGAACCTTGGGTATCGAGCTGTGATGCAAAAATTTGTGGGCTCTGAGTTGTTCGAAATTCATACGCCATGTGACGCGTTCCATGTAGCGGGTAACGTCGGCTTGTTGCAAAAGTTCCGAAGCTTCTCGAGAATAAAATTCGCCGCTCGCCTCGAGGAACGGGCCTTCGAATATTTCCTGATACATCTGTTACAGAAAATGATTTGAGACGTTATGGATTTGTCGGCACGCTCCGAAGCATAGTTTCGTGTTTTCGACGAACATTTTTGTTTTCCCTCTATTTTTTACGTACATCCAATTCTCCCTTCATCTTGTACTCCTCGACGAGCACGAAGCTCTGAATAACGCCGCAAATAACGTCGGTAGTCGCCGTTTGAGCATCGCCCATGCGATCGGCGTGTATGCCTTCGAGAAGCAGGGCGACCAATTGCTTCGACAACGGCGTTATCATTATATTCTTCCATATGTCGAGACCGAGCTCGCCGATCTCCATCTGTTCCTGAAAATCGGCCGAGGTCGTCGCCGCCATTCCGTAAATCATCTCCGCCTCGGTCAACTTTTGTTTCTTAATGTGCTGCTGATTGAGATACAAGTATAGACGATGAAGATAATTTATTCCTTGGGAGTATTCGGTCCAGGCCCGATGATAGGCCTGCAGCAAACCCGTGTCGCCGTGGGCCCGCACTCGCACCAACAATTGGGAGACGTGATTGTCGAGAAAACGCTTCGTCTCGTTGTAAAGACGATCGGCCAATGGCTCGGGATAAGCTACGCATAGGGAGTAAACGTCGCTGTGAACGAAAAAATGTATTAGATTTTTTTTCGAAATTCCTACGAGCTATTTTTTTCGCTCTCTATTCCTACCTGAATCTGTCGTTCCATGTGGAGCGCGGCACGTCCGCCAGAGTTATCACACCTTTGACCGTTTCCCGGAGAACGTCCCACGTCTCTCGGAAGTCGACCATTCGCGGCTTCAACGACATTGTCGCTACAGTAAACTTCTCTTCGGCTTTGGCTTCCTCAAAGATTGTCCTCCTCACCGGAAGTTACGTTCATTCGTGATGATCCTGCGAGTATCGTTTGTCCTGCTTTTAATATTCGTACGGAATTTTAGTTATGATGTTAAACTCGCGAACAAAAAAAAACGGTCCAGCAATGTCATTATTATTATATTTTATTATATCAAGAAAATTTCGAAATGATTTCAATGACAAAAAACGTTGGCTCGCCAGGGAATTTGTTGTTTAAATTATATTTCAGTAATTTTTTTATAACATTTCGGAATTATTGCGACAATCTGTTGTTATCATGGGTACATTGTGGTTTTCTCAACTGCACATTTTCCTTCGTGCAGCACCTTTCACATGCTTGATTTTTTTCAGGTTTTCCCGATTACGGTCCCAATTACGCCCAATTGCCAATGCAATCGCCCTATTACTAATATATCTCTTATTTTATTAACGTACGAGGACTAGATCAAAACATGCGAAAAGTGAGTCGTTCGGAATCTCGAGGACTCCGCTAATGGAAGCGAGCGATAAAAACGCCGCAGATCATCGGGTCTGGCATTGCCCGTGGGCACGAGAGTCTTTTCTCAAAGATCCGGAGCAATTTTAGTCAGTGCGTCGGCCGTGTTGTAAGCAATTTTCACTCCAGTTCGCAACTCGGTCAATGGGTCAAGAAAATAAGGGTAGGAATGCGCTTCCACCGAGATTTAGGAAAAAACGAAAAAAGTGAATTCCATTTGACACGAAAAAAAAAAAATTATCTTGATATGAATCTTCATTATCGAACTTTTTTTTTAATTTTCATCTTCAGTCTCGCACGTGTTCGTATCCGTCTTGCAGCTCGGCCTCGCGCGCTTCTTGCCCCGCGCGAAGTATCTTCGCTACTTTGGCAAAATTCCATTTTATTTTGTTCGCGGTTCCCACCCTGTGATCTTTCCTCATTTTCGCTTATCATCCTACGCAACCAACAAGGTATCCGACGCATCGAACGAAACAACGTCTTTGTTTGGGAAATTTGTTTTTTTACGTCAAGTAAACCCAGATAGACAAACGTTGCGCAGTACGCGGTAGTTTATTTTCGTAGCGTCACGCAGACGAGACTAAAATTAGACGGCGTTATGTCGTCTCTTTATTTTTCGTGTTTTTCTTTATTCCAGATCGAAGCGAAAGGCCCTCGAACCGTTGAGAGCTCAAAATTTGATTTCTTCACAGTTAATTACTGACTATCGATCAATAATTTTTTGCTGCAAAATCCAATCTCGCGATAGCCGCATTTTCGATTCGTTTATTTATTTTTCTCGCGCGAAAATCATTGAAATTTCACGGGAAAGTATCGTTATCAAAGCGACGGTGTGGAATGAAAATCGCGGCAGGAGAGTGGGGGAGAAGAATGAATCGGGAAAGCAGAGGTGAGGGTTAGTCAGTCAGTAGCACAGCTGATCCAAAGAAAGCGACGCAAGACCATCGAAGAATCTTTTCGCAGTTCCGACCAATCGTCCCATATGTTAACCATACACCGTGCATTATTGAAACAAAAAATGAATAACACCGTGAAACGCAATTTTTTAGTTTCTTCCGTATTTGGTCGCGTGGGGGTAAAGAGACCTTCTGTTAGTCCCCACTCTCGAAACTTCCGAAGGTTTTTCCACATGCAACTGACCTAGTGTAGAGCGTTACACCAAAGAGAGGGGGATAAAGTCGCAGCAATAAAAATAACGACAAATCTATATATCATGCCGCATTCGCACGATTTTCACTTATATGTTTTTGTTTTTTTGGATTTTAAGAAAAAGCGTTAAAATCTTCGCGTTCGAGGGGGGGCCATGGGAGGAAAAAAAAAATTGCGACCATCGATACTCTCGAAGGGTAAAGAGAAAATAATGGTGATGAACCGAACCTCTTTCCCGTGGACGTTCATCTTACGAACACCCGGATCGTCGACGTCCGACGTTTCACTCGGATAATCGAATTATTTTTCAACGCTCAGCTCGTTTCTTCTTTTCAATCTGCTCGTGTTAATGAAATTTTCTTGCTCTCTCTCGTACCGCCTCGCGTTACGTTTTCTGTGTCTTCGTCGACTTTTCACGCGCACGTCTCCCGTCTCGACGATTCGATCGACAAATCCGGCCACTCCGAATCTCTTGTTTACGATAGAAACGAACACTTGACGCGGAACAATTTTGAGATTATTCGTTGCTCGATGCTATGTGAATTATCTCGGGATTCGACTCGCTCACCGTGCGACTGACCACTCGCCACGATACTCTCAATAACATTAGGTTGCCATATTGCTTTTTTGGGCAATAGGCGGCCGAGTAGTGCGGTGCGGGGCGGAAGGGCTGGAGGGGGGCGAAAGAATCGCACCGTGGAATGCGACGTCACGCTGCAGGCTAGCCCCCTTTCGAAATATCGCCTTACACGATGCATAAAATCGAAGATAATTCAACGGAATTCGTAAGATTCCAAATATCATCTGCGAAAATAGGGTTAAAATGTTAATTCGAAGAATCCGACATAATCGTTGAATTAATCGTGCGCGAGAGTTCGGCGATTCAAAAGCGTTCCAATTGCCTTGCCAACGTAACGGGAGCTACATCGATACTCGATGTCAAGGGATCATGGCGGTTCGGCGCGAACTTCACGCGTCAGTCGGTTGCTTTCGGCGATTCCGGTGAAGACGCACGAACGACCAACGCTTCTCGAGCTCGTTTGAGGTTGATCTACGAGAAAATGGTAAATATTTTGAGACACAATGCACCGATTAACATGTTCCAATCGCACGAGACGCGTTCAACGCTTTTTTTAATGCATGAAAAACGTTTTAATTCGCATCGCGATAAATTCGAGGTTATGTGACTGTCAAATCGTCTCGATGACATTGCATGTTTCCCATACATTGCGACGAATATTTCGTACAATTTCGTTGTCTCGACAAAGATTATTCGGATGGTTTTTTTCTTTGTTTCACTCAGAGCATGTCGAATATCCTCGATTATAATGGCGGCGCGATGATAGCGATGAAGGGCAAGAATTGCGTCGCCATCGCCGCCGATCGTCGTTTCGGCATTCAAGCTCAGACGATAACATGCGACTTTCAAAAAATCTTCGAGATGGGTCCACACTTGTATCTCGCCTTGCCGGGTCTCGCCACCGACGTTCAAACTGTCATGGAGCGCCTGCGCTTTAGATTGAATCTCTACGAGCTCAAGGAAAATCGTAGAATTCGTCCCTCGACGTTCAGCTCTGTCGTGTCAAACTTGCTCTATGAAAAACGTTTCGGTCCTTACTTCGTTGAACCCATCATCGCCGGCTTGGATCCCGTCACTTACGAACCGTTCATCTGCAACATGGATCTCATTGGTTGCGTCAACGAGCCGGAAGACTTCGTTGTCGGCGGGACATGCAGGGACCAATTGTACGGAATGTGCGAATCGCTTTACGAATCCGATATGGAGCCGGACGATTTGTTCGAAACTATAAGCCAGGCTCTCGTCAATGCCTTCGACAGAGACGCCATGTCCGGTTGGGGCGGTATCGTTCACATAATGTAAGAGAACATGCAAAATTCAAATTCTTTATATTTAATTTCAACAAACTGATCTGATGATTCGAATTAATTTTTATTTTATTCGTTATTTTATCATTTTGCAATATTTACATTACTATTATATTATTGTTTATCATTTTTTTTTTTTGGTAATGACATGGTTTTGTTTTCAGTGAGAAAGATAAGGTCACCACGAGGACGTTGAAAACGCGGATGGATTGAAGTATTCCGGCCTCGCGTTATTCTACATGTACGATTCTTATTTTCTACAAACAATTCGAATTATTCTCACTGTAATGTTAAACGAGATTTGATGATAAAGAGATGAGAGAAAACTTTTTTAGATATCTTTTTTTTTCATTAGTTTTCGTACCCCGTGTGAGAAATATTTATAATTAGAACTCACGTTTTTTTCGTTGCACGATTGTCAAGAACGTTGGACCGAACCTGTGGTATTCATTCAATTCGATTATCTGATTAATGAATATTCCGTCCCGTGTTCATAAGAATAATAGAATCGTTTGATAGTTTTTATCGATGTTCGATTCCGAAAAGGTAATAGGGCTAAATAGTATTCAGTTTTCATTTTATTTAATATACAGAAAGTAACTAAGTAACAAGTTAGGCCTTTTCTTTAAATTGCAGGGCAAAATTGAGTTGAGTTGAGTTTTCTTTATCTGCTATTTCTTTAGGTCATACTTAGAATGGAATTGAGCCACAAACAAACGAGGTAAATTATATCCGCACATCGCCTCCTCGTCGTGTCTTCGATGCCATTTGCGATGCCAAAATTCATCGATTAACTTTTTCACGGAGGAACTTGGTAAACGACGTTAAGAACAGAATGAGGAAGCGACGTGCAAGTATGATTTACGCATACAATTTGTTCGTGCGTTACAAACGACCGGCGTCCGTAGTACGCGCATCTCCCGCTTCGAGGCACGAGGGCGCTGCGGTCGGGGGACATGGGTTTTTGTCTGCTCTGACGAGCAGACAAACGATCGCAAGGCAAACATCGAATTTAACGAAATAAAATCGTCAAAATGGTTACTAACGCGCTGTGCAAAAGTTTTCGGAATCTGCGCGTCGCCACCAGAGGTAATTTCTTTATAAACAATATCACAAAAACCCCAAATGGGATTTTCATCACGGGCGTTAACCTAAAAAAATTCGAGCTTAACCTCGCTTTGCAAAAATTTATTTTAATGAATTTTGTTGCTTTGTTGCCGCAGGCACGTTTTTATCACGTTATTGTTCGACACACGCGTCGAGAGTCGCCAACAATGTCACACCGTCGATTGTTTACAACAAGCCGCCGTTCGACGCTGAAAAATCTTTCTACGAGCCAATTTTTCGTGCGTCTTCGCTCCGTTCGTCGTTGGATCTCAATCTGCCGAATCGTCCTGGCTACGTCGGAGAAATCGGTGAGTTTCCGTTCACAGCCAATCTGCGCATAGGCGAACCGCCGAAAATCGAGAGAAGAAAAGAAGACGAGACGTCGGAAAAAATATTCGATCTTCCGGCGTTAGAGAATGTCGTGGAAAAACGCGCCGCAAGAATGATAGTCATAAGGCGAAGAAAGATGCGGAAGCACAAATTGAAAAAATTGCGAAAACGCATGAAATACGTGTGGGGAAAGATCAAGCAGAAACGAGAGATGAAGAAGGAGAAAGCCTTTCACGCCGAACTCTTGGCACAGATTAGAAAGGCGGAGTTCTGGGACCCGAGGAAGTTTGTCGAAAAGCAGTTCGCTACCCTGGACGCCGTGCGCATCCCGAGTAAATACAAAGGAGTCACGCTGCCGGAGGCGCAGGTAAAGGAATTCTTGAAGAGGGACAAGGAAAAGAGGGATGCGAAATTCAACAAGCCAAGACTCACACTTTGAATGGTAGTTTTATAAAGAGAAAAATAGAAAATACATGAATTCAATAAAGAAAATCGTTTATCGTTGATTCGGTGGGACTGATATTTCTAGGAGACACAGATACACTTTTTTTTGTCCAAGCCTCTCTCACACGTGAAAACCTCGAAAGTCCGCTGTTGTTCGAAATCTAAATAGTCTTCGAGAAAATACGATTACAGGTTTTATTACCGACCGAGTTTCATTTTATTATCACCTTAAAGTGAGGTATGACTGACTCAGTCGGTAACGAAAACTGTAATTCTATTATCTAGAAGGCTATTGAGAATACGGAATTGGAATTCAGATATATGGACAGTGACAAAAAAAAATCGAATATCGACTCAAAAAACTGAGAAAAGTCTATTAAACACCTGACCTCGAGTATTGCGACGAACCGAGGAGCTGAGCAAAATTCGTGCTCTAAATAACCATCGACCTACCTTCGATTTTTCGTCCATAATGCAGAATTATGAGTCGAAAATAAACGATATGCGGTTCTTCGTCGACGGTCCATGCGGATGTATTCTTCAGGTACGCCGAAGACGATGAAAAGACGAATAAGAACCGAGCGCGCGTAATAGTTCGCCGCTCGTCGACAGAGGCCTTCCCGGAGCAGAAATTTAAGTCAGCCAGCTCACAGTATCAAATCGTTCGATAGAAAGGATTCGCTCGAATAAATGCACATTGTTTTTTTTTTCTTTTCCAAAATGATCTCCGCGAGAGTCTCCTTAGCGATAACTTTTATTTTCTCATAATCATCGACGAATATGTTTAAAAGAAAATCAATTTCCGAGACGCACGGATAATGCTAACCGTGGCGAAACGTTTTCACACTTCAGTAAATTCGCAAGACATTCGTTTTTAGCTACATTCGCGTGTAACTATCTTTTGTGCCTCTCCTCTTCTATTTCCATGTAAATTCTATGCGGAAGATAGCGTCCGATTATGTCGTAACTTTTTCGCACATACAACGAAACTTTAATTTTCGTATTGTTAGTCTCCTCGCATCGATTTCCCTATCATAGTCTTTGTGAATTGAAGATTCGATAACAGCAAGAAAGAATTTTTATCTTCATCGATAATCGATGAAATCGATAAAGACAAGAAATGTAACAAAACTCGACGTTCGTAGTATCGATCACGATTCGTAGATATGCTTTCCGAATGATACATAGATTGTTTTCGTTCGTTTGTTATTATTTGATTCCCAATATTAGAGTAGCTGATCCAAGGGTCGCAGGTTCGAATCCCGGCGAAGACGTAAAAATTAATATCGTTTCTCCTTTTTTCGGGATATACTTTTTTCCTATCAATAGAGTCAATCCGCCTATGAATAATGAAGATTCTAATTGAGCAATAGAGAATAGCGCCAATATACTTTTTCGTTTGTTTTCATGACTGTTAGTGTCGAGTTAACTGAAGCAGGCTGTCTGGTTCACGCTTTTAATGCGCAACTGCGTCGCGTACCTGGTCGGAGCATGCCTTATCGGGCCCGAACGAAGATCCGAATTTAGGCTCCCGAGTTCGAACTCAAGTTCCAACTTGACGCGCTAAATCGAGTTCCACTGGAAGTACGAACTTGGGTTCAAACTTGGGCCTGTAAACTCGACTTCGGGCAGTTCATCGTCAGGTGCCTGACCCGACGTCAATTTCTGCTCGGGATTGGCGCACGTTAAAAAATCGCAATTTCTTTTGTTTTGTTTTTTTTTTTTTCTGTTTCGCTATATCCGGATTTTATACGGCAATCCGTAAATTTCTTAGCTCACCAAGGGCAATAAGTATTCTCGCGCGGACGCTTTCTCCCCAGCGCAGAAACTATATATTCCTCTTATACGTATATATACACGCACACGTTGAAGTTATCTATCCCCACGGCACAAATAAATGCGTTATTTCACGCTTTCTCGACGGTGCCTCTCTCGGGCTCTTCGTCGACACCGGAGACTGCTTCCCTTCCACACTTATCTCTCCTCGTTCTCCTTCCACTCGCACATGAATCGTTGAAAAGTGAATCATTCTCGCACACACACGCACACGGACACACGGGCGCGCGAGAGACAAAGCTCGCCGCGAAGGGAAAATAACGATCGACCACTGATATCGTTATTTTTACGTTTATCGTATTCTCAGCAGGATTTTTCGCAAAAAACCACACTGTTTTTGCGAAAAAAAAGTAAAAATACAAATAAACAATAAATATATCGTCGAAACAATAATTTATACGATGCAATGAATCGGTATGTTTTGTGTCTTCGTGTGTACAATTACAAGATAAAAAATACGTGAATGATATGTCGACAAATTGTTTCAGACTTCAGCGAATGATTTACCGTGCGAAGGCTCTCGTCTTACGTACAACCGATGCTTTTTTTCTCTTCTCTCTTTTTTTTGTTCACCTGTTACAACAATAAAAACTTATCGTACAATTTAACGTTGAAAATATAGAATGAAACATACTTTTCGTAAGAATGTACAAAGTTATTTTTCGTCGTTCACTTGAATTTTTTTCTTTATCTTTCCATTCTCTCGCACTCTCGCAATTATGAGCTAGCCTGGCTATGTCGTGACTCTCGTCGATCTCACGAGACAAATCGATCTCCGAATTCTTTCGGAATCTCGTTATTTTCCTTTTCGATGCTGACGGTATGAAAATTCGTGCTTTGAAACGTGAAAAATAATTTTCCATTCGGTGAAGCAACCTTCGACGCGGCGCAGCTCGACGCTTACAGAAATTCAATTGAGTTCGATGCCGAAGGTTAAAAATTTTTTTTCCTCGATATTATATTTATCCGCGATATGGATACGTCCGACAGAGAGGCGAATAGAAAAAGCGGATTAGCGATCGGTGGTCGACAGACGAAGCGGAAAAAGGGCCGAGCGAACGAAGAGAGAGGTCGAATTCGACGCAGTCGCGAATTCGTGTCGTAATATCTGAAATCGTAAAAAAAGCAGCGAAAAAAAAATTATATGAACTCTCTCGCTCGGTTATCAACCTCTCTCTTGTGTTCTTGTCCTGACCTCTCGTTTCGCGTCAATCATTGTTTTTCGATCCTCGCGCGGTGGCCCATCGCTGGCGCTTACTCGATATTCGGAACTCGCTCGACCACGCGTAGTTGCCGCTCGTCTACACGTGACCAAATATACCGTAAAAACAAACCGAACGAACGGTTAATTCGCTCGCTCGTTCCCACGTTCGTTTTTTTTTTTTTTTTTTTTTTTTTTTTTTTTTTTTTCGTTTTTTTTTCTCTATCTCTCACAGTTTCTCCCTTTTTCTCGACGCCCCACGGCTTCGTAATTGGATACCCTCTTTTTCTCCTCATCAAATCTTTCTCTCTTTCGCCCGCGAATCCAGCGCGAAGCCCGCTCAATAACGATAGTCATTGGTCACGGATTCGCGCACGGTTATCCCCGCCGATGTGTCGATAACCGCGAACCGTTAATTGCCGCTACTCATAACATTTTTTTCCCCCTCGCATGTCGCACCGCAGTCAGAAATAGACGAAACTGACCGTATAAAGCTGTTTTTTTTTACAATTTTTCACCACTGTGACTGTCGTTTTCGGTAATAAAAATTTATTTCGTTCTCATGAATTATAACGCGCAATCGGTTGACCTTGAAAAGAAAATGGTTCCGAATGAAATGTTGCTTTTGCCAAATGCTCTTTTCCGCGATATCATTTTCACCCGCGAATTCGTTTTCGAATTGAGCGATTCTGTCGCGTTAAAAATGAAGATGTTATTTTTTTTCGCTTAAAGTTTTGTTGATTCATTGTTAGACGGTATGTCTCGTGAAAAGGACTGGAATCCGACAAGGCCAATTATAACTGTTCCCTGTCTATTAAACTACTTGTGTTGCTGCGCATCGTTGGCTCGCAATCGTTCGAGCTTTATTACAATAGCCGTCACGTGATCGCACTCCGGACCGATCGATTCGAAGAAGCCGGGATATTCTATTTACACACGTTTTGTATGTATGTATACGCTCGGGAACGGTACCGTATACATCGTTTTAATTTTCCACTCGATTTCTCGGCTGCATATTCGATTCGCGATTCCACGGAATATATTACACACGATTCTTCGTTCGCGTATTTTTTTCTTTTTTTTTTTTTTTCTTCATTCCTCTTCTTGCGTCGCGAAAATGCACGAGGGTGAGAGAAGCGCCGCGCGATCGCGCATCGGCGAGGCCGGAGACAGTGGAGACGGTCAAATGGGATGCAACGATCGGCTCGGAGGCGATCGAGAACGAAGCAACGACGAATGCGAAACGACAGACTCTTACGAACTAAGGTTCTTTGGCCATCCACACTTTTTATTATTCTTTCTCTTACAGCTTTTCAAACATCGGCTCTTTTGCATCTATAATCTGCGGGCTCCTTTCGCGTCAAACGCTTCACAGGATTTTGTGTTTTTGGCCGAAACATTTTTTCAAGGAAACTAAAGCAAAGAAATTTTAAAATGTCTCATTTATTCAATTTTTTGAATATTCTTTGCCACGCATCTTAAAATTTCGGAAAATTTCATTAAAATAATAATAATACTTTTTTTTTAAATCCAAAGTATCTTAAAAAAGAACAAAAAAGAAACGGCTTCGGAGCCGCATAAAAAAGACTGTGGTAGTTTGACACGGAAGGGCCCATACGTAATAATATATATGCGTACGATACGTGGGATGCGAGTGCGTTCACGCGAGCATGTTGACCGTGGTGTGCCCGTCACGAGTTTTCTGATATTACCTATTCTTTATCTCGGGCCGTGCGATAGGAAAAAAGGGTCGAAGGAACGAAGGGTATAACGGCACGAGAGACGTGCCTCACGCCGTCGTATCATAAACTTGGTACATTATTGCTTTTCCGATAGCCGCGGCACGTCACACGGGTGGGCTATACGCAACACACAGTTCTTCCCGGTCTCGTACGTCCTACGTACCGCTCGTGGATTAGATATAGGCGGTAAAGAGTTCCAGCGAGGGAGCGACCCGACTTGTATACCTTCGTCCGACCAATTCCGGCGCGTTCTACTTAGAAATCTCGCCCTCTCTTTCTCCCACTCGTCTCCAAATTCGAGGCAGTACCCGGCGACCGGTTACGCGCACAACGCACAAGGAAATCATTATTTTGCACCGGGGCCCCGCAAGATCGATGATCCATAAAAATTTGAGAACTCCAAAATTATTTTCGTCCGATTCCCCGATTTTTTTTTCCACTTCAAAGACCTCGTTTTTTGATTAGCCCACTTTTCTCGCGGGAACGCCGATCTCTTCAGTGGATTCGCACGATTTTTTTTGTTTTCAATTATTTTTTAACCGGATATTCGAAAAACAGTTTCACAGAGAACAGAATCTCACTTTTGGCTGTGGAATTTGACGACCCACCCTCCACGAGAGGTGCTGCCGATGCGCGAAGTTTCCGAGAGTTAATTCCGACACGTTCGAGTTTCCCCGACGCACTACGTGACTTAGTGAAATCTTACTCGCGTGAACGCGGTCTCGATCGATCGCAACTAATCAACAAATTTTTCACCTAAAAACGATTTATTTTTCACCTTTTTGCATCCCTCAACGTCATTCTAGAAGTTGTAATATACAAACGATAATCTATAGGTTTTCATATTCTTTTTTTTTTTTTTGTAAAGGACGAGAACGACCCTTGGACGCATCGTTACACGCTGCTTCTTATGTATAATTTCATATATATATATATATGTGTGTATATATATCTGTATATCTGGATAAGTTATCGGTGTCGCTCTCGTATCGCGAATTTCTCGTGGAGATTTTTTTCTTTATCATCATTATTATTGTTTAATCGATCTATGGTTTTCTTTTATTCATACGTATTACGGTCTAGTGCGGGACTTCGACTTTGGAGGGAAAATCTCTCTGGTCTTCCCTCCAATCGAATATGTATATATATATATATATCTTTTTTTTCATCGTTCGTCTAGAACTTCCGCATCTCTCGGTCCTCCTTATCCCGGCCTTCTCTCATAAATTTTTCTATAATTTATATAACTATTAATTCATACGCGATTCTTTTTTTTCTTTTGTTTTTTTTTTTTTTATTAATTTTTTTCAGTCGATCGTCATCGATGCGTTGGAAAAAAAAAATGCTAGGTCGAAGAACAGATCCACGCTCTGCGATCCTTCGCGTCTCGCCTTTTGTCCCCGTGATATATGCAGTGCCGAAGCCATCGGGGGTATTCGTGAAATTTGAAAAATCCTCTGAACACCCGGTTCGCACTTGCTTTACCGTAACGGAGCGGGGGGAGCGGGTCACCGGCATCGACCTCGACGAATTCCGTAACTCTTTTCACATTCCCTTTTTCCCCAACATCCATCCGGGGCGCCCGACGTTAATATCGATACAAGCACGAAATTCCTTTGTATTATTAATAGCCGTCAGAGTGAAAGGAGAACATCGAAAGCGTATCCGCTACAGAGACGAATAATCGATAGTTTTCTATTGCGAGTCCGTTGTAATCGTAGTATTTTTCTTTTTTTTTTTCTTCAACACGATTGCCGATATTAGATTAAAGATATTGATACGAATCCGATGGTATTTACAAATGGCGCGAGATGCATCGATCGAAGACGAGAATTTTTAGATACCCGTGCCGATATTTTCGGGGCTGCGAACGTTCATTGCCGCCGGAACACAGCCAATTTGTCCGATCAATGAGTGCGCACAGACCCGCGGTTTGCCCGCTTTTCGAGAGTCAATCAAATCACGAACGGAATGTGTGGGAACAAATCTCCCACTATTGAAAAATAATGGCGATAATGGCTTTGAATTCTCAATAGAGCTAATTATGGAAAAAAAAATATGTCCGATACATTTTCTTATTTACCAATTTCCCTCGAAAAAAAAAAAAAAAATTACATTTCCTGTGCAAGCGATCTGTGTCGGGGAAGAATAAAGATGCAGCCTCCCAAGATTTCTCCCTCGCGGGCTCGCGTGAAGCGGTAAGGATAGTAAAAAAAAACTGCCAACTTCCCTTCCGATTTCGTTTTCGCGATAAAAGAGAAAAAACGAAACCACGAGCCGACTCTCGTCTCACGGAGGGAACGGGCGAGGTGAGAGCGGAGTAGAGAGTTTGAGGAAAGGCACAGGAGAGGCATCGGGCCCTCGACGTCTCTTGTCGAGTCTCGGATGTATCGAGTCTCCGATAACGAAGGTCGTGAGGAGGATCCGCGGTGCGAAATAACGCAGATAAGAAAAGCAAACTTGGCCAAAGGGGCTACGAGGCGGGATAAAGAGGATAGAGAAGAGGAGGAAGAGGAAGGAAAAAAAAAATATGCGGAGAGAGGGAGAAAGAGGAGATGAGCGCGGCGTTGAGTTCGAGTCACCGCGAGCCGGATGAACGGAAGGTGAGCGCATCGGACTGAACCTCAAGGCGAATAGAGATCGAAGAAAAGCACGGGCCGAGCCACGGAGAAAAAGAGCGCGAGGGAATTTCGCCGAAGGTTCGAGGGGCTAAAGATATTCACGCGGAAGAATGGCGGCGCGTGCGAAAGTAATTTCCGTAACGACGATTGTGGGGTGGTTCAACGATATTCAGAGGGTGCAAGAAGCGAGGACTCCGAAGCGGAGAGAGAGAGAGAGAGGAAGCTCTCGCCGAGTGCTCTCGTCCTTTCCCATCTCTCTTCCCGCTCGTGAGGTGCTTTTTTTCTTCAACCGTCAACTCTCGTGTCCCGACGAGATCGACACGAGCGCGCTATACCCAGGACGATGCTCTCCGATCCTCGGAGAGATTGTCCTTCGCACATGCAAAATTCGGGTTCAAACGCAAAAAAAGTAGGACGAATCGTCCATTGAATGGGCGGGCTAGATTTCAAGTTCTTCGGCCTTACAGAAATAGACCGGTTGAAGGAAAAATCATAAAGCCCTTAACGTTGACTCAAAAATTAATTATTATTTTTTACGATTTTTTTTTTCAGTCGCAGTATTGGATTTACCGGTAATTAACAATTCAAAAGATTGAATCGTCTCGCAAGGAACATTTTTCACTGAATGCAATTGTGTCCATTCATTCGGAAATTTTCATTCAATGAGCGACCCAACCTAGGCGATTGAAGACTCTTAAAATGATTTTAAAAAATTGTCATGACGAATTCGATCGAGACTCTTGGATCGCAGAACGTGTATCGATATGTCCCTATATACTTACATATATTATTTCATTTCTATATCTCATTGTTTTTTTGTTTTTTAATAATATAGTATAGCCATTGCCCATCAGCATACACATACGTACACACACGTCCCTAGTGTCAATTTATAATATATATATTTATTGATATATATATTTGTATATAGTATACGTAGCCTCGCTCGCTTCATAAGCTTACACGCATACGTGCGAAATTCTTCCGTCAATTTTTTTCATTTTTCTCTTATTTCGTTTGTTTGTTTTTCTCTTTTTTTTTTTCGTTTTTTCTCTCATTCTCTCGACAGTAACACAGGATACCATTACAATGGAGTACATAACATTGCGAAGCTACGACGCGCGTAGCTCTCTCACCGTATCCCATGCCGTTGGAGTCTTTGTCACGAGACTGTGCCGCATTGGATCGTGCGAAGATTGAGACACGAGACTGACAATAAGATGCTCGAGGACGATAACAGACTCGAGACCGAGCCGAGCAGGACGAGAGGCCAGGACGACCTCGTCGGTCCACCGGCGACGCTGCCCTGCGGCAACTTGACCTCGACTTCCGCCATCTTGAATATCGACAGCAACGGATGCGTGTGTACCTCCTGATGCCTGTTGTTTATCTTGTCGCTCAGATCCTGCAGCATCGCGCTGCATTGTTCCTGGATAACACACAATGGAACGGCAAACAGGTCAGAATTCGATTATGAAAATTGGAAAGGACCGCGCTCCGGTGTATAATTGTTTGTTCTTTGAATACCAAAGAGGGAGAATCGTGCAGTCGTTCGCGTATTACACCATTGTCGATGGGACAATTGAATAGGGGAGAGCTTGAGATACATTAAGTGGGTCAAATTGAGTTGTTAGCGTTTATTTCCCTTGTTTTGTGTTTTTTTCCTCGCTTCCTGGCAAAGAGTCAATTTTCAAAAATATTCATATGAATTCGGAAAGTCGAACAAATCAGCTTCGTCTAAAATAAGTTAGGTGACCGGATGATTGGGTGAACCCACTTTTTCTCAACTCATTCGTTGACAACATTTCAGAATAAGCAACGTCATGTTTTCGGCACCTTCTAAGTTTGGCTTTTATCAGATTTTCGAAGCGATCGATCGATTCGATGCATCGTTCGGTGATTAATTATTATTTTCCAACGGAGGCTTCTTTTTTCTCATTTCTGATTATTCCTCCAGTTTCCAAAATTTTCGAATAATTCCAAAATTAATTGTGTCTCGCGCTTGTACTCATCATCGACGCGATCCCGAACGCAGATAAATCATTCGCAAAAATAAACGCCTTCCAGACACCTCTCTCGTTGATCGGGAAAATGAAATCGATAAGATCCGTATCCAGCCGAACGTAATTTCACTGGCAAGAATGGTGAAAAAATAATGCCTTTTATCTATAAAAAAAAGGGTCTCGAAATATCAGAAAAGTCCTTGAGACATCTACGCTCGCGGAGCGCCATTCGTGGATGTTCCTATGACATTGTTATCCGGCGTTGTCTGGGACTGTGGATCGATCAATCGTCCTATCGGGACGAGGATCAAGTCGGCAGAAGGACGAGAGAAGATAAAGTGCGGGGCGAAGCGGGAAAGAGGCGCGCTGATATGTGTGGCGCGGAGAGAGGTGGATGATGGTGGGTTCTCTCGTCAATTTGTAATCTCTCGCGAGATTGTTAAGGCTCGTCCGGGCTTAACGACGACGCCGGACGTCAGCAACCGGACACGGGTGGAAGGCCTCGAGGGCTAACACTCACGGGGCGGGCGCGGATCGAAAGCCAGAGGAGGGAACGAGGACGAGAGAAACGCATCGATTTCCATTATTACGCTCGCCTCTCGTTGACTCCGAAGTCCCGACATCGGCACATCGTTCCTCACTTCGCGCGCGCCTCGCCTTCGTCTCTTTCTTCTTGTTTCACGAGTCTGTTACCGAAATTACCCCCGGCTCGTTGAATCTTTAATTTCCGGTGGCGCGCGCGAAAACGAGAGAAAGAGAGAAAACGGAGCCGGTATGATTTCGAGCGTTTTACTTCTCGCTCCTCTTTATTTTTTTCCCTTTTGCTCCCCTCTCGTTCATTCATCTTCTCGTTTTTCATTTCATTTGGGCGTTTGTGTTTTTTTTTTTTTTTTAATTCTACTTTGTCAAACTCCGCAGCCGTCGAAACTCGCCGACGAAGCGAAATATAATTATATTAAAATGGTGGAAGCGAAAGGGGACGACAGATATGAGATCAACCTGGCCCGCTCGTCCCTTCCGGTTCAGACGAAGTGTTTGAACTCCCGTCGATAAGCCGCTATATTATTTCAATTTATAAGCTGCGATCTCTCGCGTGAAGGAAAAATTTCTTCTTTTTCGATGAGCAATTCGATGAAAAAAAAACACTCACATTTTTTAGAAAGTATTTCCCCTCCTATTTCCCCGGCGCATCGTCTTTTTCGTCCAGCGCTTCTCTTGAAAGTTTCTTAAGGAAGCAAATAGTTGCTTGTAGTAAACAAATAGTAACAATAATGACGATGATAATCATAACAACAACTAATACAACTCATCATTAACGACGATATTTTTCAATTTATTTTTGCGACTCTTTTCATCGCTACAGAGATAATCTTTTTGGCCTTCGGTAATCGCACAACCGAAGCGATCTTTGAAATAAATATTTTATTGGTCATCCGTAAAATTCGATCCGAGCACCTGACGATATTATTCATTCGGTTGGCCTCGAAAATTGCCGAAGATAAATCTGTGTTTCCGGATTTGGTGAAAAAAACAAAATTACTCTTTTATACGATCCCTGCATCGGCGATATTTTTACGCCCGATCGATTTTCAGCTTTGGTTCTCGCTATTTCCTCGCGTATTTGTTTTCCTCCTTCGTTGTCCTTTTTTTTATTCTCGTCATTCCGTACTACTCATTCCCTCGCAAGAATTGCAAAGCGAAACCCGTGTCCGTGCGCCGGTTCTGTTTTGGATTCACTCAATCGAATTGGGCCATTCAGCGAATTCGCGGGGGGGAGAGGGTTGAATATGGTCGCTTCAATCGTTCTGCACTACTGAAAGCGAAAAGTGAGCGAGTATACCCGTTGAAAATATCCAACTCTATCGTACATGTTTACCCATATACATATATAGTATAGGTAGCCACCTATGTACATAACAATACATATAATAGAGGTGGATACATCGAAGCATCGCGATTGCGGTACGCCCGCCGTGCTGTCGCTCTCTGTTTTCGGGTAATTGAATCGGGCGAATTCCGAGCTCTAATAACCCGCGGTTCTCATACTGTAACACAGGATTGCAATACGTACTCCACCGTCCTCGTCATCGCCTCCCACAGCCCTTTCCATCTTCGCTCGGTACTGCTTTATCTTTTCCTCGTTGCAACACTTGGCCAAAGGCCTCCGCAGGATGATAATTCATTTTACGTATCGCCCCTGCCGTACTAATTGTACCGAGCTCTGGCTTCCTGGCTACGATGCAGGTAATTACCAAAACCCGTCCGCGCCGCTCGCCCCGCATCCCCGATGCCCTGGACTTCTCTGGATTGTGCCTCCACCCCGTCTCTACGGTCAGCCGAGACTTTTGCGGCTCTAACCCGGCTGTACGAGATGCGGCAACGCGTGTGGCAACCAGCGCACGTCTCACCTTTTGCGGTCTCTGGCGCCTGCACGCCGCTCACAGCTACATGCATAAAATCCCTCAGACCGCCCCCCAAATTCACCCGAGAAATTAACCAGCACGGGAAAAAAGAAAAGCGAAGATACCGCAGATTTCTCTCGACCCCTTCTGACATCGCGCGCTCTGACCCAACAAAAATAATAGAAATTTCTTTGAAAACTCGGATAATAAATTACTCTCCCTTCGCAAGGGAAGTTTTATTTTTCCGTAAAAAAAATTAATTAATTATTTATATTTAAGTTTCAGTGTATGTGCCAAAAGAGAAGTTGAGCACGATCGGTTTTGTAAATGTGTTGCTCAATTTTTTATTTCAGGAATTTGTTAATAACATTCAGGGATTATTATCGTGCGAAATCAATCTATTCAGCACCATAAGCTTGATTTTTTTTCTCAGATTTTCATTCCGTCCGAATGTGTTTGTAATACTCGCGCTTTTCTCTCTCGAACTCACTTGGCGTCAGAACTCCACGGAAGGATTACATTAACGTCGTTTACAAAGCTTCCTCGGCCGGGAAGCAAAGAAGTTAAGTAACTTCCTCATTGACGACTTGACGGCTTGCGATTGGCTTTGCAAATAACTTTCGAAAAAAACTGGAAAAACGGCGTGAAAATGTAACTGGCGTCATTAAAATTTCTTCGCGACGAAATAATATCTTTAGTTCTCGGCGGGGATTGAATTATTCAGCGACGAGTTCGAGTATCGTTTGAAAAAATAAATTAAAAAAACATTGCCGGTCTCGCCGATGAAATTATGTAAAAATTGTTTTGCAACGGAAATATTCGTTTTTACGAATTTATTTCGTAGCGGATCGACGCAAATTGGGTCGCGTTAAGGAGCCATCGAGGACGCGGACCGCCGCGGTTCGGATATAACGATTATATCGGTTACACTGCGAAAATAGAGAAAGGTATCGAAGTTTCGTTGGGGAGAGATGAATTTTTCGTTCATAGCGGTTCGTCGAGGTGTCTTCGGGATGCGCTTGTTGTTTTAGTTCTTGTTGCTGGCTCGTTCGCTGTATTTTTACCCGGGGCTCGGGATAGGGGAGAGCGGGGCAGAATGGCATACCGGGGCAAAATGGTACGAAATGGTCCAATAAAGTCCCCAGTATGATAGAATTGGGGCAAAACGGGACGAGAGAAAGTCCCATCGAAGTAGATTTTTTTGCCGTCCCATTTTGCCCCAATATCCTTCCGCCCTGGTCCCATTGTACGTGAATACCATTTTGCCCCGGTATGCCGTTCTGCCCCGCTCTCCCCTATATATGTGTGCATATATAGACACGTATGTATCCTGAAAAATTTCGATTTCAATCCTCTCGTGTCGTCTGGACACAGCCATGGCCCCTGGCGTTGTTCGACTCGTCGCCGTAAAAATAGAGACCGACGGGCCCGACGCGCACTTCGAGAGACCAATAATAACTCTCCCGTTCCGCGAGAGAAAACTGTATGTCGCTTCTCTCTTCGTACTCGTCTGCCTTTCATGTCTGCATGTATCAATGTGTTTTTTTTTTTCAAGCGTAACGGTGATCCCGGATGGCGTGTCCTAGCCGCGTCCACGTTTCTACCATATAAGCGACAGGATCGTATCGTGGAGTGTCGTCGGATACGACGTTCCCAGCGAAGTTACGAATGTGCTGGATATAACTATAGAAATACGCGTCTTGCTTCTTCCGTTAACTGCAACGATAGGGCTGTTTACGATTTTATTCGATTTTTTGCGATTCGTTTTATCGACATTTTTTGCGATTTATTTTATTTTTTGTCGGACAGGTTTCGAACCTTGTGAACTAAACGTTCGATACCGCAAATATACCGGGATAAAGTGATGGTTCGACGAGTTCGATATAGGACCGGCAGAGTTCAAAGCACAAAAATAGCTTCGATTTTCGGTGTCGAATGGAGATTTTGAGCGTATATGAAAAAGGTCCGTTTTTATTTTTCACCAAAAGTCCACATGTTATAACAAAAATTAATGTCTTTTCTTCAATTTCCGATCATCCGGTTGTTCAGAATCGCGACGAAGGCGTGATAACACTTCGAGTAAGTAATCTCACTACGACCGCGACAACGGCGTTCACTTGTTGCCATTTTTCTCAAACGAAAAGCATTGAACTTATCTTTATATAGTACCGGACAAAAAAAACCGGATGCTCATATACCTCCATATATAATTAGGTTTGAAGAAAAATCTTCATTTCTAGCAATTCTTTCGTCCTTCTGCTCGGTCACCTGGTCTCAGGAAAATTTGTCTCTGTGGACGAAGAATTCAACGAGCCGATTTATATTTTCGGCTATTTTCGTGCTTCCTTTTGGATCGAAGGAAGCCGGTCGACGAGTGCCGATCGTATATTCTCGGCATTACGGTATGACCTTAATCCGGTACGTTCGCTGATAATTAATATCAAGACGTCGAGAGCGGGAGGAGCGCTCGTACGGGAGCGGCGAACGAGCCCGGATGACGGCATCGAAACGTCGAGAGCGACGTCGTCGTCGCGATGTAACGATGCGAGCAATTTCGCCTCCCGATTCTATTTATCTCGACGTCGTCGTAGACGCGAGAAATACCGCGCTCGAAGCCGGGGAGCGACTATCGCCGTGCCGAGTCGGACACCGAAGGATTTTCAAAGGATCTGAAAATCGCGGTAACGTCTCGAGAGTGTCGGGATGCCGGGTGAGGGCGATGAATTGAACGAGAACTAACGCCGGTCCAGCGACGAGTGGCCATTATCCCTGAAGCGCGGGATCTCCGGACGGAGCCGGGTCGTAGATACATACGACCGAGCCGAGCGAACCCCTTATTAATAGTCGACTAATTGGATATCTCCCGACGGATAAGAGATAGCAGAAGATCGCATCAACGTAAAGGGCCCGGGGTGGGCGGAGCAGAAGGGGCACTCGGAGAATGAGGATCTTTTCCTGCAGCCCTGTAAGCGAAGATCCGGATCATCCCGAAGGGTT
The DNA here is from genome assembly GCA_963924025.1 of Ischnus inquisitorius. Classification (NCBI taxonomy): domain Eukaryota; kingdom Metazoa; phylum Arthropoda; class Insecta; order Hymenoptera; family Ichneumonidae; genus Ischnus; species Ischnus inquisitorius. The sequence continues at coordinate 4,580,239 of OZ001251.1, read as the reverse complement.
AAATCGGCGCGATACCCTATATAGACCAATCTGAAAATCACTCGATTCTTCATCGAAACTATCACATGCTGACCTTTTCTTTGCCCCGGATTCCTCACTTTTCGCCGGTGGTTCGCAATTTGCAGAATCTTCTACAGAGGAATTGAAAATAATATACATATTGGAAAAAATCGATTTAAAAAAGAATTGTGATAGAAAACAATTTCGAGTGTATGAATCAATTATTTTACTCAGCGCACCCAAATCCGTGCCAAAGCACTCCGACCAATTCTTTCACTGCTGGTAATAATATTTTTTCTATTTCCTCAAGGAAAAAAAAAATTCGTTTGATAAGAATTTCGTGACGACTGAACGTAACGGAACAAAAAAAATAAAAAATAAGCAACGTTGATCCTCTGCGCATGATGTTTATCGAGAATCCTTCGTGAAGAGAAAATAAAAAAAAAGTTCTGCTAATTAATTCCGCAAGCTATATATTACTTGTGGTCTTTTACATTCGCCTAATAATCGAGGCCACGTAGATATGTAGTGCCTTTACACGAGTACATTTTATACATGAAGAAAAAAAGAAAAAAATCTTTTCCTATAACGAAACGCCCCATTGTCGCGCGCGCCATCCGTCCAAGTGGCTCGTCAAGGGGAGAGCGGAGGGGGCCGACGATTACAGGGACTTAAGATAAAGATCTTCATTTCCCGTAAACGCGAGAGTTCGTTTTCTCCGCGTTTGTGTATGTACGCCTCTCGATCGCTCAGTGTTTGTGACGATTCCCACGATGAAATGCCCGCGGGGGCCCGGTCGACGACGGTGGAGTTCCCTTCCAGCACGAAAGTCCTCCGTACATGCAAAGAGCAAGCTTGTGGACTCGCGCTCACTCTCCCTTTCGACGACACGGAGTCGCGAACATTCAAATCCTTGTACTCCGCATTCGGAATGGGACACAGAAGAAAAAAAAAAAAAAAATAGAAGCTTTAAAAAGAAAAAATGACTTCTCTTCCTCGTCACTCACCTCGAGCCTCGGACGAGGAAAGAGAATCCCAAAGGGGTGCGGCAGAGAGAGCACAAAAAAGAAAAAGAGAACAAGAATGGCGAAACCCAAACGAAGGTAGTAGCGAGAGGCCCAGAACTCTCGCAGAGACTTTAGACCGTTGCAGAAGGTGGAGCGACTCATTTGCATTGCGTGACAAGGCGTTTTCCATGCCGGCGACCCTTTACGTGTTAGCTTCGACCCTGCCGAATCCCCTTCGTTCCCCTTCTCGTTCTCTCATACTCGTGCCTTCGTCTCCTTCTTGTGTTCTGGACCCTCTCACTGGCTTTGGCGAGTCCGCCACGCGGGTTCTCGTCCGTGAATCGCAGTGTGGGTGAATATACGTGCGTTGCATGTCCCTGCTCTCCTTCTCTCCGCCCTCGGACTTTTTTCCACCCCCCTTGTCCCTCGCAATTTCCCTCCCCATTTTTTTCTATATTTTTCTACTCTTTACCCCCCTTTGCGCGAGTACGTGTACCTTCTAGCGAAGACTGATTTTTTTCTTTTTTTCCCCCACTTTTAGAGAGTTAGAGAGAGCGTGGGTAGAAAGTGCGGATGTATAGTTACGTGGTAAGTGCATATATATATATAGGGATCAAGTTGGGGCAAAATGGTCTAACGCTGAAACCCGGGACAATCGTGCGACGCGATTTCGAGTAAAATTGACCGACCATCGATTTGATGAAAATTTAAAAAATTTCGATTTTAAATATCAATACTAGTTATTCATCCTGGAGATCACTGCTTATGTAAACAAAACGATTCCGAAGGACGTTCAAAGTTTCTACGAGGAAATTGTTTTGGAGCAAAATGCACACGAAAAATAGAAATGCAGATAAATAAAACTGTTACTCGATAATTGTCTTTGAAAAAGGCTTCCATTATTTTAAATATCAATAGTAAAATGATATCATAGTGTTAAATATCGAAATGAAATTTGATCGCCGTGGTTTTTATTTAATATTTATTATTACGAAATTTTCCATAAAAAAAAAAAAATATTTTATATGTTTCGACCAGTACAGTTTGAACATTTAAATAATTTAAAAAAAAAACGGAACCGTTTTGCCTCACCTTTCCCTATATGTATGTATCCACAGGTATATGAGCCGTATCGTACGGGCGACGCGCCACAGTCTGGCCGTCGTTATTGATTAAGTGGGTACGCGGTGGCACGGCACACCGTAATTTCGTCCTGGTACCTCTGCGTGTGTAAACGTATACACAGTATACGTACAGACACAGAAAACCGAGTTGCACGGATGTAGATGGTGGATATATGAATTAGGCGACCACTGCCGCGGACCGTCGGTATTTTCAAAACAGCCGAACGCGCCAACCACTTCGGCTCGCGGAAAATGGCACTATCTTGGCTTGGAACCAACCAACCGACCGAAGCTGTCCTTCGATACGGATAGTTGGTAAAGCTCGGCCGAGACCTGTCGTACGGTTCTTTTTTGCAAACAGTCCTGGCGATAAAAACCCCTCAACGCTTCGTAACTCTTTGGTAACTTGCTGACGCTCCGAACCTCTGGTTAGCCATCAACTTCGTGGAGTGTTCATCGTGTTCAACATACCGGCTAATGTTCGGAAGACCTTCACGATGAACCGTCTTTCGGCAGTGGGATAGAATTTGATATGAATAAAAAGGCGGCAGAAATATAAGTAAAAAAATAGTTTTGGAAAGAAGAATATGATTTTTTTTCGACGTAACAGTTGAAGAATCGCGACCGTGGAAATCGGTAGTAAAACGATCGCTCGTGATACCGAGACTGGTCGCGGATCGAGGAGGAACGAAAGAAAGGAACGGACGTAAACGGCGCGAATAATGGAGGGAATTCGATGCCGGATGTCATGTGCCGTTCTCTCATTACTAATGTCACATCCCCTCGTTCCCGCCTACACCCAGCACCCGTCGAAAGTTATTGCAATTCTCTTTGACTTTGATCGCGAAGTTTCCCGGATAGGAGAGATCAAGAGTGTGAGGCACGGTAAAGCGAACCCGGAACTGCCGTCTACACTACAAGAGTAGAACACAGCCTGTGCACACAGACATACACTAAACTGTACAGTACACACGTGCTATAGAATACTCAAAGTTTGCACCGCACTTTCCGGCTTGCGCATGTTACTGGCGGAAAACGTGAGAGATCCATCCGTCTATTCCATCGTATATATACAACGAATACTTCTTATTCAGGGCTCAACGCCCGGACGGTCTAGACGACCCGAACTTACTCGATTAATTTTGCAATCATATTCCTACGTCTGGACAAAAAAAAAAAAAACCAGATTTTATTCGGGAATACAGAATCAGGAGCCGCGGCATCAGAAAATAATCTTAAAAAGCATTAACTTAGGGGCAAAATGGGACAGCTAAAAAATCGACTTCGATGGGCCTTCCCCTCGTCCCGTTTTGCCCTAATTCTACCATACAAGGAACTCTATTTTACCATTTTATAGCATTCTGCCCCGGTATGCCGTTTTGCCCCGCTCTCGCCTATCAATACGAAACATGTCGATTTCGGCAAATGCAATACGTGCCCCCTGTGTGTACCGGACCGTCACGAAAGTTCGGGTTTAACGTGGCCCTCAGTAAATTTCGTATCCCAAAGGTTCACACGGTCCCTTCTCGATACAACAGCAAACTCCGAGCGTGACGAGGTAACATTATTATCATAACGTGGGCGCGATAACGAGACAAAGTTCGTCGTACGAGCAATAGAGAATGAAAACGAGCGGTGACAGTTCCGTAGCAATTATCGAAGCGCTAAAGCTTTTTGTGTGTGTATCCCGCGCATTATACCCAATGTGTATACGTGTATATCGCGCGTGGTGTATTTGTTCGGTGTACAAGGGGTTAAAAAACATACGGAAACGACCATCAGAGTTGTTACGTCTGTCATACACCGATCGTTAGTAAATGTAATTTTATAACCAGCGTTAATACAGCACAACGGTGCCGTAAGGCTAACCGAGTAATCGAGTCAAAAATAATAGAGTCGCATTCTGCGCGCGAAAATGAGCAAACTTTTCCTTTGGAAACGAATTTTCAACGATGCATCGTTACCGAGTTACAATCGAATTAATTCAAACGAATTTACTACCAACTAAATCATCCCAAAATAAGCCATATAATGGAAAATATATCCTCATTAAAAAGAGCTAATAAAAGGAAATAAAAAAATAAAAAACACTGAAAGGTGTGGCAATATGGAACAGTCGCACTGCTTGGACGTCGGGGCAAAATAGACCGACGCTTAAATTCATGAAATTAGAAGGAAACGTGCGATTTCAAGTTTGAATGATTCATGGCCATTGTTTGTGCTGCAAATCGCCGATTGCCTGAATAATAGACCGGGAACAACGTTCAACGAAATTCTGCGGAACATTTATAATCTCCGCTAAAAAGCACGGGTACGAAAAATAGAAATGCAAGTGAATAAAACTGAAGTTCGATAATCGTATCTTAAAAAAGTTTTCCAATATTTTCAATATCGGAAAATTTGTATCTTCTGACAAAAATAGTTTGCAGCATTGCTTGTACGTTAAAAATGATTAGATATCCAAATTTTCTTTCTTTTTTTAATGCAATTAAACCATGGACTATTTTGAGCCCTTTTTCGATTTAGTACGTCAAATCGGCGTGACAAATTTATTACTTCGTTCAAAAGTAGCAGAAAAGTGCTTGTATCGTCGAAATTGAATTTCGAAAGCGTCCCATTTTGCCCCACCTTCCCCTGTGTGGCTGAATATTTTGGAAAATGGTACTTGGACTGCACGGCCCTCCAAGGAAGACATGAAACAGTGAAATCTGCTCTATTAACCGTGGTTCATTACATGAAACACTTAATCGCGGCCATTCCGGAGACTGCAGTGCAAATATTAGATCTTTTGTTGCGCCTTCGAACCACCTGCGTACGCCGAGCGTAAATGTTTCATAGTGGCCATTTAACAAACGGCAACTCAGACGGTTCAAACATAACTATTATTACACTGTGATGTAGTAATATTAATGTACTGAAGTAATTTTCATGATCCGACCAGCATTTTTACAGTACGAACCAAAATCATAAAAAATGCAACGCGACATTGTAACATAAATTAAACTGCTATCTCGCTATTTGAGCAACGAAATTTCTAATGTTTAATTCGATATCCCAACATTTCGATGAGTGTCGTAGCCACTTCTTATAATTGCAGTGCACAGCTTATTTCCCAGCGTGCCGCAGCCTGCGAGCTGCAATCTACTTCGTAGCACTGCAACACTCACCGGAATACATTGGAATCGTCTATTTTTCCACGTACAGCCGAGCAAGAAAAAGTACTCGCGGCAAAGTTTTCGCCGCAGTGGAAGTTTGTTCGATTTTGGTGAAACAAGAAAGTTTCGCCGGTCGAGGAACAAAATGAACCGCGAGCGAGGCGGCCGAGAGGCAAGAAGCGCGAGTCACTTGCGTCATAATGATACAAACGAGACGCCATTATAATAAATACGTTATACGGCGACTACAAGTGCTTCGGCATAATCGAGTCTCTTGTATGAACTTTCGAGTTACAACAGCGACGACGACGACGACGACAACGGCGCACGAGAGCGAAGAGAAAGAGCACGTGAGCCAGCGATCGCCTCGCGTTTCGTTGGATCGCGTGCCAAAGGGCCGCCATTCTCTATCGTCGCGAGAACGCGGGACTCCCTTCCTCGCGACTCGCCCCATCGTCGCGCACGACGCTACTTTCTTAACTCTCGTCGGATTCCACGAGCGCGAGGGATTTAAATGCGGCCGATCTCCAGGGGCGTGCGCGCCTCGCGATCACGGAGCTATTCGAAAAATGCTGAGAATACCCAACGAACAATCCGTACCCGCAGGATAAATCGTGTTTTCTTTTGCGCGGCAATTGCTCACGTGGAGCGTGCATTTGCCCCGCGAATCTAGCGATAATTTCGCGAGCATACGCGGAGAGATAACTCGATCAACAGGCGCGCTCTCGAGGACTCCACCGCGGGACGGCGTTCTCGCGAAAATTGGCGACGAACGTTTCGCCACCGAGACGAACATTTTAGACGGTGTCGCGCCACTTGGAAAGGAGCTCTTGGAAATCCGAGAGGTCGCCAATGGCCCTTCGCGAAACTTCGCCGTGAACGTCTGTCGCAGTTTCTCGCGAAGTTTGCAATCACATTGATCCGGCCAATAGATCGAAGGTGTCGCCGTAATAGCCAACGTCCATCGATCGAATTGTTATTTTTATGAAGTTTAGAGAAAATGAGACAAAAAAAGGAAAGTGATAAATTACACATGTGAAATCGATTTAGTACTTCAAATCGACGCGACAAATTCATTATTTCGTTCAAAAGTAGCGGAAAAGTGTATGTATCATCGAAATTGAATTTCGGGAGCGACCCATTTTGCCCCACCTTTCCCTGTATGGCTGAATTGTTTGGAAAATGTGCAACGCGGTACTCCTTTGATACTTTTGAAGGTCGCAAGAATTGTAAGACATTATGAGATATATTCGTCACTTATGTTACTGAATTCTTTCCCATTTTTTGTTCACATTGCGAGAACGCTCTAGATGAAAAAAGCGAGAAACAAATCAAAACGAACCGAATGTTATTAAAAAAATTACAAAAATTCATGAAGTAGCTTCGTTCCGGTTCTGGTTCTCCGCATTGTTCTACGTCCCCGAGAATATGGTAGAGAGAGAGAGAGCACGACGGGGTTAACGGACTTAGGCGAGCCGGGAATTAATTTTCTCGAGCGCCGGGAGGGCGAGCGAGAAGTGAGAAATCGCGAGAGTCAGAGAAGGAAAGAATTGGAAAGGGCGTGAATGGTAACCGTGGAGTTGGGGGATGTCGCGACAAAAATCGGTAGCAACTGTGAATGCGAGTATGCACGTGAGTGCGGAGGAGGGAGGGAGTACGGACCGCCTCGTCGATTCTTGGAAGGAAGGAATTCTAATAACGTCGGCGAGCACGTAAGCGAATGTCGATAAAGGAGTCCTGGGCGTACCTAGGGCTGGCTACCGGGAAGAGAGAACGAGCGAAAGAGAGAAAACTCGTGAGCTCGCACGAAAAGCTCACTGGCCTCGCGAGCGAACCCCGTTCGTTCGAATGTATCAAGATCCTGAACGTAACGGCCTACGGGCCTTCGCTCGACGTATGGAAAATCGTCAACGTTTACCTGGCTGCTTAAGTTGCAAAAAAAGAAAACACAAACTTTATTTTTGTCCCACAAATGAACGTCTGCATAATCATTTCGCTATTTTTATCCTCTTTTATTAGAAAAATTCTATTAGAGAAAAAAAAAAGTGCATATTTAAAAAAATCGACGGATAAATTTCCGATTGGATGGCTTTTTATACGGTTGATTTATTTTTTACGATTTTTGTTCCACTGAAAAGTATTTGGTACTTTCAACTATAACTGAAAGGATACACCTGCCTCGAAGGATTATCCATTTCAATCACGTTTCCATTCGTATCAGTTATTCGCTATTTTATAATGAATCTATTATTTTCAATAATTATTGAAAACTAAAATAGCCTTTTTGTCGCATTTCGAAGATTTTGCCGGGAGAATTTTTCATCTTTCAGCCGCAAGAATCCAAAATTATGTGGCCATTACCGAGCTGGAAAGAAATCTATAATGTTCGATACGCTTGTATCGCGCTTCCGTAATTGGAAGGTTGCGAAAGCTAAATCGAGAGTACCACAGCAGATACGTCTATCTGTCCAATACTATAAATAGACATCGAGGTAGCGGGGAAAGCGATATTGCAATGCTCGGTCGGTCAATAGGAACGGAGATGCTTGGGACATCGTGAGAAGCGGCAAGACCGAGAGGGCTCACCGGGGCCAGGGAGCCATTCATACGATATGACATCTTCGTTAAGATAGCGTACAGTACCAATACCGTAATGGCCTACTTATCGGACGTCGCCTGTTCCACGAGGACTCCGTGGCCTCGAGAAATTGCTCCGTCCCTCGAAACCCTCTCGTGTGTGGCGCTTACGTGTGACCTCCGTGTGTGCCCTCCCATCGGTATTGTTCGATTCTACCGACGACGAAAACGCTCCGGCGCAACCACCAATCACTCTTGATCCCATTACCGATGATACATATAGCTCTATGTGCGTTTCCATCGCGATATAGTCACCGACAGTGTCTAAACGCCGATCGCCAAGGCTAATATTGATTTATCGGAAGACAAATACCTACACTATAGACTATCAAAGACGGATCCAAGTCACTCGTAGCGAAGATTGCGAATAGATTAACGATCCAGCTGTTACTCCGAATAAAATTTTCCACAACGACATCGAATTTTCCATTCAATCATTTTTTTATTCAAAAAATGAATCAGATAAATTATTGTAATTATAAAAATCTTATGGTTTCAAGTTATTTCTTAAATATCGATGCGATATTTAAGTAAGAAAATATCGAGTTTTTAGTAAAAACGTGTTTAGAATTTTATGCGTTGAAAAAGAAAAATAAAAAAAAATCGATCTCTGTAATCGACGTGACGCAGCCGAAACAATGAATTTAATTAAGCGCTTTTAGCGACAATGGAGGACGATGCTTCGTTGGACCTTTAATGCATTCCCAAGTTTCTGGAAGCGCGATAAGACCCATCTGGACAGATAGTCGATATTCCATTCAAGATGCAACGTCGAGATACATTCATTTTAATAGATTCCTCTTTTTTCCCACTCTGTGTCGCGGGACAGGATTACTTTGCACTTTCTACGGTTACCGTGCGGGTGTACTCGTATATATACACGTTACACTTTGTATATGCTATATACAGTTCCGGATGTTCCCCGTCCTCTCGGGCTCTCAACTTCCATCCGGCACTTAATTAAATCTCTGAGAGAATGGCGCAGTGCGCGTCACTTCGATTATCTTTCGATCCGTATCGAATCCGGCACACTCTTTGCGACGGGGGGGACGGCGAGAATCGGGAGCGAGAGCTCTCTCTCTCGGTGCGCTATACCAGCGTAGCTTTATAAGCAACGGTAACCCACTTCTTAAGACGCTTTGCGTGCTCTTCGGTGCGAGAAGGGGGAGACGGTAAGAAATTCAGACTCTTAAAGCTATTCCCGTTCGTTTTCACCCCTCGGCCACGAGCGTCCCCCCGTTGCCTCGCTCCCTTCCGTTCCATCTTCCCTTCTCTCCGCAGTTGTCTATCTTTATATCCGGCGGAATTTCAACTACCCTCTTCTCGTTTAGTCTACCGGATTGGATTTAGCATTTTTATTGCAACTCCGATTTGCCAGTCGAATTTCTGGGGTATCGTTCGTACCGCGATAAGCCCGATGTATCGATAGCCATTCCGGGTATGGCATATTGTACCGTATAACCGGTGCATGCGCGCGGGCTTATCTCCCGCCGAGAGCCCCGAAAGAATTCTCCATATCCGCTGTCGTTCACCTTTTGCTTATTGGTTCTCGAAGAAACATAAGAGGAAGTACGACTCGAGATTTCGAGATCGGAAGAATCGCTCGATAGCCACTTTGCACTCGAGCGATATTCCATTGATTCACATATTAATTTGAAAAAAATGTTAATGTCCGGAATTTCGAAATGATTAATTGCATCATTTGCTATGTATTCAGAATAATTAACGGATCAATTTCTACCGAAAAAAGTTGGGATACCGAATCCGTCGAAATGTTTTCTCATTCCATTGGGAAGTGTTCGAGACTCGTTCGGAGTCTCACTTTTGGCTGGGCCGTGGCGATACAGCCTCCTCGACGTTCGTCTCGAAAGACGCTAGAATTGTTCTTCGTCGCTATGCAATCGCTCGGAGATAATACGCAATAAGGACTTTGTCTTATACTCGGCGAATCTCGAGTCCCCAAGTCCGTATCTCAGACAAATTGCTTTCACCTTGGGGACTCCGCTGTCGCATTAGCGATTATCCCGGACGAGAAAAGACCCTTTTATACCGTCTCGGACTCGGTGAAATTTTTCGATATGCGTCGAGACATCAGAATCGAGACAGAGCCACTGCGCGGCGATAGAATGGGCCGCGGCGCGCTACACCGACAAATCGAAACGACGTTATGCCTCGGAAATTCTCTCGTCTCTGACGACTGGTACGTCCTTCGCTTTGGCTGCACCATTCCCCTCCGTGTATAGGATATAGATATATGTATATCCACTACCTCGACGGTGGAAGAGCAAGTACACCAAAGTCGCGAGAGAAAATCGAATGTATATGCTACACGTAGTGTACTGTGCTATATACGCGCAGGTGTTCCACATAGATAGCCCCCGCTATTGGCATAAAGCCAATAAAGCCACCTACGGCCGCATCCCCGAGTATCGATCTCTCTCGAAACACCCCCCCACCCCTTTTCTCACTCCCCCCTCGACCCCCTCTGTACTCCATCTTTTCATTGAATTTTTCTTCGTCGCTACTCAGATCTGAATCTGTTCTCCGTTCGTGATTCTACGGTTTGTCTTGCCCCCCCCCCCCCCCCCCCCGCTTCAACTATGCCAATTTCACGAAATCTCGACATGTTTCGATTTTTTTTTTTTCAAATAAAAAAAAAACGATACATCGGACCCAATGTAGAGGATCCAATAATTAAATGGACTGAAAATTGAGAAAAATTTTTCTTCTACCCGCGAAAAAAAATTGTATCGACAATACATATATGGTATATAAAATATATTCTGCTCGAAAAATGGTATACAATTTTATCGATATTTTTTTGCAAGTATATGACCAAATGTGCAACAATTTACGGTTAATATATTTTTCATACAAAAGCGTCGCATTTAATATAGTTTTCAGTATAATCTTTTTATTTGCTTTCCAAGCAGCGCCTGTATCGCTTTGCAACTTTCTATGTAACTTATTTAAACAAATTTAGCTGAAAAAAAAAAACCGGATCATTTCGACCGTTTTTTCGCGATGTCGTATGCGGGAATCTTCGTGGCTTTCGAATATAACCCAAAGTTGTCTATGCGGGGGTTGAACATCACCGGAACGCGTATACCGGAAGTAGATAGAGGCTTTCGCGAATTCCAATGGGCGAGCTAGTGGAATTCCAGACACGGGGGGTGGGGGGGGTGAAAGTTCGGTCGGCATTGCCAGAGAGGCAGACAGAGAGAAGTGCGGGTGAACTCTCGCCGCGTCGGTGGAAGGGGAAATGTTAGATAAGCAGATATAAATTATTGGGAACGAGACGGCTTCTCTCGATGCGATGGGGCGCAAGTGAGAAGGCGAGGAAGGTGGAAAACCACGCGCCGAAAGGATCTTCCGCGAGAAGTAACGGGGCCATTCTTCTACCGGCGAGAGAGGTACCACTCTCTCTCGTTTTCCTGTCTAACGGGTTTCGTTTTCCCTACGATATTCGGCAGTCTTATCGAACTTCCCGCCGGTGATTTATCGTCATCGATCAATAGATCTACCGTCAGAGGAGAAATGAAAGAAAAAAAGTGATGCAGAGACTGATTACCGACGAAATAGAGTAGACGCGGGAAAAAAGTATGGCATTTTCGACTATCGTTTACAATATCAATCCACGAAACAAGTATATATATCAACAATATCCGGATGGCCTTCGTGCAATCCCCTACCATGAAGAAATGAAACGAAACCAGACTCCGTTCGGTTATTTCGCTAAATAAACTTTTGACGACTTCGTCAAAAAGTGGTCGAGTGAGCCTGTCGGGATAGGGTTAGTCGCGAAAGTATGGTGGAATTAGCTAATCGATACCGAGGAAAAAGTCGCCGAAAGATTGCCAACAGAAGTGGCAAGAGTCACGACATTTCGTGACACGCTCTTCCACCGATAGAGGTCCACTCTATAAGTAACTTTAATTTCTCTCGCGATATTCGCGAGAGCCCGGTGGGGTGGTTTCCGGTACAAGCGGCGTTCGGCCGACTGTAGTGTAGCGGAGTCGAACAAGAAAAAGAAAAAGAAGAACGTATATCTATAGAAAAAAAAAGAAGTAAAAAGCTGCAGTGGCAGGTTAGTCGCGAGCGTCTCGTCGGCGCCGTAATACCTGCCTCGGACATATACCAAGAGTTCGAAGTGCCGGCCAAATAACGCGAGTAGAAGGGTCGTCTGCTGGGATTAGAGGAGTTCGGTTCGTCTGGCACTGAAGCTCGGAGATGGCTGAACGAAAAAAGAGCGCCGAAAAAAAACAGAATAAAGCAAAGAAGAGAAGAGTATCTCGATTCATCGTGCGAGCGATGCCGTTTGGCTGCGCTAGAGTCGAAGACTTCGCCGATGGACGAAGCCGACGAGAAAACTGTGAGCGTGAGAGGAAACTCATAGATAGCAACGAGAGTCGGAACTAAAAGACGAAGAGGGATGCACCCTCGAGAACCGATAGAAACCGAAAGAAGGAGATGCGAAGAAAAAAAAGAAGAGGAAGGAGAAGACGAGAACGCGATGCTAGGAGGAAGTGGTGTAAGGGTGGTTAGCTCGTAAGACGCTATTCTAGGGGGGGAGGTGAAAGACCGCACGGACCTTGAGCGAGGCGCGGGGCTTCCAAGGAATTCGGAAAGGATCGACTTACTAGCCTCAGGGCGGTCGTTGAGTTCGAGAAAACACTGATCTCGCCAATCTCTTTCGGCTCATCCTTATCCGCATTATTGTTATTATTATTATTATTTTCTTCTCTCCACGCCCCTATTCCGTCTCATTTTCGCGCTTTCTCTTGAACCGAAAATGTACGGATTCCTCCAGATCGTACCTCACGGGCGCATCGATAAATTTTCGTTTTGTGCAAAATCGATTGCTACACTGAGAAATCTAGTTTATTACTGAGGGGATCAGGAAGGTTTGCAGTATCGAAAGAATCGAGAAAAAAGTTTTTCGCATATAGGATCATGCCTCGAAATCATTTTGCCATTAAGTGTAGCAAAAAATTCGCAACATTCGGGACGGAAGAGCGGAAAGTGTTGAGCGTCGCACGCCGAAACGCAGTTTTTAAACAGTTTTCGCGCGATATCTCGAAAAATGCAAAATGATTTCTCTTTTGCTTTTTTTCATAACAACTAACACGAATTTCTCATGCTTTGACCAGTTTCTTGCGAGCTGTTTCGTGCATCTTTTTGTAATCAATTATTTTTTAAGTTCAGTGGTTCTTCCATGGTTTCTACCGAAATTTCCGATCGGTCTCCCGTAATAGCAGCAGTAAGCAGAAAGTGCATGCTCGGTAAAACCGGCTACTACGAAAATAATCATATTAATATTTATGATGCATTTTTCTACACGGTAATGTTGACCTATACGAGAACAAAGATGCACGCTTGTTGTAGCCTTGTTATAGAAAATCCAAAGTGGGCGAATTTTCGGTCGAACAAATCTTCCTGATCCTCTCAATCATGGTTAATTTTACCATTGATCGACCGATGGAAAGAATTTTTTTTTAATTTTAATACGGCCCGAAGCTCCCAGATTATTATTTTTTTTTAAATCATCGAATACGTCCCGAAAATCTCCGATTAATAAGTGGAAAAAAAAATCGTTGTACACGTGCCGAAGCTCGCTGATTATATCTTCGACGGCTCATCTCCGAATCCGTTATAAGGCAATTTCGAGATTGTCGAGAGCTATGTACAATTTCTGCGGGTTCTCTCGTCGGTGGTTGGAAGGTCGGAGGTGAGTGAGGGTATATAATTACTCTAACAACTGCACATTCTCGCTAAGCAACGCGTCACTGTGCATGCACTAATTGGAATAATGCAGCGCCAGGTGTAGAACAGCCCGCCGGTGGGTATATACACGAGGAGAGAAAGCGGTGAGAGAAAATCGAGCGATGGCGAAGGGCCGGAGGAGAACGAGAACGAAATTATCGATTTACGGTAGTGAGTCGGTTGAAACCGTGCTTTAACGTCCGAACTAGCCCCCTCCCTCTCCCTATTCTGTTCGGCCCGATTCTGCAGACAGAAATAACGTTTTGTCCCTCTTTTACCACGTTCCGCGGCCTCTCTCAAGCTTTTCCCTATAAACCTGTAATTACTTTATTAAATACTCATTTGCAAGAGGGAATCCCAGTCGGGAGTTTCCTCCCCGGTGAGCGAGGTTCAATTCCTACCCCTCGGCTCTACGGTTGTGAATTTCGTCCCCCCCCCCCCCCCCCCCCCCCCCTCTCCGTACATCGAAATTCGCGAATCCAACAACACTCCGTGAAAGCGACCACGGCGAGTGCACCGCAGAGAGTCTGCCGAAAGCACTCGTGAAACTAGAAGGGTTTGTCGCCCCGACCTCAAATACCCCGTGAGAGCGAACCATTCAACATAACAACTCGGCTTCAAATCCGGAATTGTATGACGACGAAATCCATTGACATCCGACCATAGTTGTGCGTCATCTGCATATTATTTAAATCAACATTCTCGAATCGTCAATCGTGTATGGTATCGCAACGACGAATTACGAATTTTCGATGAGATTAGGGGAATTTTACGGATCTCGATAAATTTACATTTTCGATAACTATTTCTATTATTCATTGCGATCGATCGAGTTGTTATATGGAAATGATCGCGACACGGTCGCGACATCATTACCGTCGATGACGATATTCATGACTTGTTTGACGGTAACAAAAAAAAACAGGGGGAGTCTGTCGTGCGATGAATTGGATGAAATCTAATCCTCGAATCATCGTCATATTGTCGAAATCAATAATCGAGGCTCGTCAACGCTATCGTATTGCATTAATGAATTTCGACGATGTGATTGAAGAATTTTATAATTTACACAAAGGCAGATTTCACAGAAGATTCAACGCTACCGTTGCGTCTAAATTCGACATTCCGAGCAAATTCCAAATATTTTTCTGTGAAATAGAAATTTGAAATAAATAAATTGACTGCACTCCAACTTTGTTATGTAAAAATTATCGAAATATGAGATTTATCTGTCGGTAGAACGAAAAAAATTCATTCGTTCGGTCGGATCGCAAAAAGTACTTAAAATAAATAAATGCTAATCATTCATTTCATAATTTTCGGAATTACGACGACTGTGATTTGTCAGAACTTCCCATTGAAATAAAATCTTCATCCTCGGAAAAAATGGCAATCAAACCGATTTCCAAGATCGAACGCTTTCCCGATCCGATTATCATTTCTCGAAACTGATCGAAGTATCATTTCTTGTTCGAGAAAAATTGTATATATGTATATGATCGACCTTGATGAAGAATAAGGTATCCTTTCTCTGAATAACAATGAGACTATGAATAACAATTCGTTTTTCCCTTCCCGATGAGGGAGAGGAATTTCGAATTTTCAGCATCGACGAATGGATTCGAAGAAAATCGCGAGAGCCAATCCAATCCAAGTCCGAGCTTATTGAGACACGTGCGGGACATAAATCCGCGGTAGGGGGATGACATTTGCGCGTGCACCAGAGAGCATTAACCTCCGGAGTACTTTTCTTCGCCGTTGCCTCGGTCATTCTTTGAGGAAAAGCTCAGCCCCAACCGCAGTCCAGAGTCGTCACTCCCGTTGCGTGGTAAACGAAATCTACGAGGACGAGGCAAAGGAAATCGGTTCGTCACGCGATTGCGAACGAGAGCAGAACCGGCGATACTTCGAGGAAAAAGTCGAACTCTAATTTCAGGAGTGCATCACGATAGTCTCTTCGAAAAGCCCCGACGAAGTCAATGCGCACGAGGGGGAGGAGGATTAGGGAGTCTGGCAATGTCGTGAATTTAGAGCGAACTCACGGGAAAGTCGCGAAAACTTTGGTGAAACTTCGTATGATATAGTTCGAGATAGTTTTTCGTTCAATGTCCGAAAGAGGGGTATCGAAGGCGAAAATCGAAGGCTCTGACCCCACATCGTTTTAGATATTAAGCTAGTACTGGAGACCCAGTCGATCCGAATGTGAGATTCAAAGAGAATTTCGAACGCTTCTCAATGGGATGAGAATCTGAGAAAAATTAGGCAGTTGGAAGGTGCTGAAAACACTGATTTTTTTATAATAATGATGGAACGAAAATGCAATTCTGAATAATTGGACAAAATACCTTTCCTTAATTTATTGATAAAATTTTGATATTATCAGATATTATCAGATAAGAAATTCAATGTTTTTAGCATCTTCTACATGCTTGATTTTTTTTCGCTGAGTCACCTGAAACGTTCTGAGGCCCTTTCGTTCTGCAGTCGTCGATTAGTACTCGGATAGTTTAAAATGTCGAGCGACAGGTCATCGTATTTCTATATTCCTTGAGTTAGCCAATAGGAAGAAATAAATTGGAAAAATTCGAAGCAAAATTGAATTTAGCTATTCGGAGACATTTTCCGATATTCCCCGAAAATGTTCACCACGTTCGAACCAAAATTTAGAATTGTCAGAATCGTTAAGAGTATTGAGACAAAAAAAAACTTTTCAAAACGAACCATGATTCGATCACGGATAAAAAAAATAAGAGATAAAAATATGCATTATGATCAATTTACTATCTATAAGCGTTATGCGAGCTATTCTCGTCCGAAAATATTAATTTTCCAATGTTTCCAATGATAGAAGACGCTATGAAAATTATCGAATTTTCGTTCGGTTCATCGGCATTAGTATTTTTCGCCACGTTCCATTTCAGTCCAGGCAATAGATGTTCCGTAGAATATTATTAAACATATTACTAAGCATATCGTGATAAACCACGTAGAATAAATAAATTTTGCAAAAATCCATCGCCACAAATACCTCGGCCCAAGAACGATTCGCAAAAAAAAAAAATTTAATTATCAAACGCCCGCAAATAAAAGTCTATAGAATGAAAAAAAATTCTTCAAGTTTACGGAGACAAAAAAGCTTGCAATGAAATTAAATTTCAATGCGACGAATTAATTCTCGTATTACGGAGATTGGGGTGTATATGCTTTATCCTTGTTTTCTTCTTTTCTCGTTTGTGGAACATTAAAAGGCGAAACTCCACAAAACAATTTTCCATCTTTTTTTTTCTTCTCTTCTTTTCCTCGAGTGCAATGCTGACTTCCATTTACAGTACTACGCCTCGTACTGCTATAAAGGCACTGTACATATACTATATATACATATACATGTACATCTCGCTTTCTCTCACTTACCTTGACGCGCAGCAGGTGCTGTAAGCTCTGTGCCTTGCTGCTATTCAAGGGTGGATTATCCCCACCGAGACGTGCCACCGCAATTACGTTCTCCTTCGTCACGTTGTACAGGAAAAGGGTGCACACCGTCTGTGAATCGATCCAGAGATCAGCATTATTCTAACCTGCCCCCTCTCGTTCGCAGCAACGCAGGTTTTTTTGTAAAAAAGAAAAGAGACGAAAGAAAAAAAGAGAAAATCGGGGTAGGTACATAAGCAAGAGGAAGAAATGTGACGACAATTTAATTTCACTCTAATTACTCTCCAGCATGTAATTGAATATAACAACTCCGAGAGTAGTCGAGTTATTGGAGTACGAAAGCGAGAAAAGCTCGACTAACGACACTCAAATTATTTTCCTTATTATATTAATGAAATATCACGCAAAAAACATGTACCAGTGATAAAATTCACAAAAAAAAACCATTGTTTTTGTAGGAAAAACAAAGCAACAAGAACACATTGTTTCTTTGTTTTCGTGAAAAAATTTGCCTTCGAAATTTTTATGCCGGAACAGGATGGTGAAATGTCGAAAAAAGTGGTTTAGAGAAAAATGTGCGTGTGTTTATGGATGGCAGGATTTTGTTGGCATTCCAGTAACCGTTTTTTTTTTAACTTATAAGTTTTTAACCTACATGCATTTTTTTTCTATTTTTTTTTACCTGATTGTTGACCTCTTCCCGCATGAAACTGTCGAGCGAGTTGACCGCGTCCAGCACGGTGATATTGTTGTAAGGCCTGAGAAGGGTCTCGTCGGTCTCGCTATATCCGAGGAACATGAAGACTCCGTGCGGTATGCTGTACGCATCTGTGATTAATCGAAGAAAAAAAAAAAAAAAAAAAAAAAAAAAAAAAAAGTTTTTCGTCAGTTTTCTCTATAATTAGCGTTGGCAATTGCGAGACATTTTTCTCTCTCTTCGTTATTTTTGCATTAAGATAGCGCAGTTTTACGAGATACAAAAGTTTTTCCCCGTAATGACATTCCCGTATCTGCGGTACGTTCTACCGAAACGGGTTTTCTCGTTACGCTATTTATATAGGACAGACGTCAGTTTTCCCCCGACCGGTTTCCCGGTGCATGCGAAGAAACGAGTAACGAGAGACACAAAGCGGAGGAGAGAGAAACGGAACGCGCAAGACAGGGGTAACTTCGTATCGTTTTAACGAGCGCCGCGCGGTGGGTACGTCCGACTGGCCTCGTGTCTCTGTAAATCCATTTACATTGCTCGTACCCCATCTCGCCGATGGTAGTTTTAATGTACAACGATGTTAAGGGCTTTTATTGTATCGTAAAACTCATTGACGAGGGGTTGGCTTGTCCGTACTAGCCGGAGAAGAGCCCTAGAACGGCAGTGAAAAAGGTGCAGATAGCGGACGAACGCGGCGAGTAACAAGCATTGGCCGTTTAACGCCACATACGAGCAACTGGTACCCGATCAATGTGTCTTTTCGAGAACAAAAAATAAATGAATGAGATATATCTCAAAGCACTGTGTTTGTTTCAAATCGGGGTGATTAAAATAAATTTTTCTTTTCATAAATACCAGTTTTTTTAAAAGTTCTACGTACACAAAGAATTACATTTTAATTACCAGATGGTAGTTTGCTTTATAATTTAAAAAATCTATTTACACGGACCAGTCAGTTTTATTTCCTAGATTTTGTTTTTTTTTCATCACTCACAAAAACTAATAAATAAACGGACAAATAAATAAAAAAAAATATTCCAGATTCGGTATTCGCTTCGTCCCGAGCGGGATTAAAGCCATTCGATCGTTGGCCGGTTCGTACGTCGACTCGCATCACTGCCGCGCGAGAGTGCCAGCCGAGCATTTACAACGGCAGTATTTGACTGCGCGGCTCTCAAGTTGTTTCGCAGTTCAGAATGTACGCGTGGTTATAAACGCGAAGCTGGATGGAATGGCTTATTACTCACCCGGCGAGGGCCGCATGCATATGAATCGTCCGCTGTAGCACAGACAACGGCCACGAAAAGCTTGGTAAGCGGGCGCAGCATGGTTGTAAAACGCGAAGGCGGTCTTGCACGGTGATGACTCGACGCAGATAGTGTTGCAGACGAGAACCTCGCCCTCGCCGCACTGGCACAGCTCGGAACAGTCGGGCTCGCCGTCTTGGTAAAGCTGTACAAACGCGAAAAAAAAAAAAGAAAATTCATGTAGTCGAAGAAGAAAAGAACGAAAAAATGTATATCCATTTCCATTGTCTGCGAATGATGGTGGGAGAGACGAGAGGAAACAAGTGTTCATCGATATCGGAGAAAGAATGGAGAAAAAAAAAAGAATCTTCGATGTCGCGATGTATCCGAATGCGGAAGCAGAACGAGCGTTTCCCTTCGAACCCATGCAAATGGACGAGAGTAAAGAGTTTCTGCTGGCAACCGTTCTGTAAGCCGATTCGAGTATTTCTGAGAGCCACACGTACAGCCGTGTGAGAGCCCCGTGCCGTGGGGGCCAAACGGCAAAGTATGAACTATTTATACGTATAGATATATCTCCTTTGGGCCGTGAGTGTGGAGTAACAGTTCCAATGTAGCGGATTCCGGTAGGACGAGTACATTACACTATACAGACGGCATTATACTATAGAGAACGGTAAATAGAATTCTGAAAACTTGGTTTCCGCTTACCCTCTTGCCTTTGCCCTCGCGTATGTACTGGTGTGTTTGTCTCGCTCTTTGAACCACGCAGAAACCTGTTAAAGTTGAATAAAAAGAGAAAGAAGAAATTAGAATAAAATAAAATAAGAAAATGAAGCTGGAAGAACCGTGTGTACTTTTCGTCTTCCAAAGCTATTTGCCTAACTCCTTCGCTCTCTTTCATTCTCCTCGGATACGTTATTTCGTACATTTCCGCGGCAGTGCCGACTCGACCGAGAGCGACGAGGTCTATTTTCTTCTCTGTACTGCCAGTCTCTCGAGCATTCGAGCTTGAAACGATTGGTCGAAAAGCAACACCACCTCCCGAAGGTAAACCCTTGACGAGAAAGAAAAAAACGAAACCCGTCGAAACGTCGCAAGTATTCTACCTTTACTCCTCGGACCCTCGCGAGATCAAAGTGTTTGTTGTTGCTCCGGGGCTTATTCGTTCGTACGTTGCCCGAAACCCTTCGCGAAGAAATAGCGTTTGTTTTGCATAGACCGACGCGCTTGACTCTTTCGCGATATCGGATTCGAATAGTTTCGGTATTCGTTCGGGAAACTGTTCTCACACTGCGCGAAGAATTTCTGAGTCCAAGTGACGCTTCGTTGTTTGGTATTTTTTGCTTCCTCGAGAAGCTTCGTCATGGTAAAAAATTTCTTCTACCGAAATTCTCGTGTAAACTTCAGAATTTGAAAATTCGTCGAAAAAATCACATTCCGAGAAAAGCGCGCCAATTTTATATTACAACTCGAGGAGCATTTGAGATATCACGCAAAAATTTGTATCACACTTTCAAGAAACAAGTGTTCATTTTTGGTTCATTTTCAAGCAGAATCTATACAGTGGTTCAGTTTTTACGCCGTTTTATTTGCGCCAATTATATTCTAATGTAATATGGCAAGATCTTATTAATCAAATATATAATGGGAGAGAGCGAGGCAAAATGGCATACCGGGGCACACTGGTACGAAATGGTCAAATAAAGTCCCCCGTATGATAGAATTAGGGCAAAATGGGAGTAGATTTTTTTGCTATCCCATTTTGCCCTAATACCATTTTACCCTGGTCCCATTGTGCGGGAATACCATTTTGCTCCGGTATGCCATTTTACCCCGCTCTCCCCTAATATCATATGATTATACTGATCGTTTGAAGAAGCTGATTTTCGTACATTTCTGATATCTTTTTTTATGTCATACTTTATTTTCCGCATGCGAGATTTTCGATTTTCCGTTGATGGCAATGAAAGACAAAACTCAATTGTGTATCGATAATAAAAAAGCTTACGAGGCGGAGTCGTCGTCGTCGTGGTAGTGCTCGGTGTCGTGCTCGGTACCGGTGTGGTGGTGCTTTCGGTCGTGATGGCCGGTTGCGTGGTCGGGCTCTTCGTGACTTCCGGAATAATGTTGTCCTCGACAGCTTCGATGACCTCGAGAGTAGTGACGACGTAAGTCGTCGCGGTCGTCGTCGGCGAAGCGATCGGCGTTACCGTCGTAGTCTTCGGATGCTGATGGTGAAGATGATGATGCAACTTTTTTCTCGCGTGATAATCCTTTTGCGATTCGACTGAAAACAAAATTACAGAAAATTACTTCTGCTGCGATAACGAAGCTTCCGGACCACCAATCTTGATATTAAAAATCGTTCGGCAATTTATTTGTATATTCTTCCGAATAAAACAACACCTAACGTTCCTATATTATTAGTTTTCGATTAAAACGAAATTGAACTAAAAAAAAACTTCAAAAACTGTTAGTTTTATCGGACGAACGACTCCTATGATGTACACCGCGGCTTACTGAAGGGTCAATAGCAATTGCCTTCCTATCTGAAATGACTTATCTAAACGTCGATTCGTTCGTGCTGAAAAACGATACTCTTCTTCGCGAGCTTGCTTTACAACTTCGTAATCAATAAGAGTATTAAAGCTCGAGTGAATCCGCGCGTCTCTGCGTCCCTTTCTCGCATTCCCGTACTCTATTTTCCTCGTTACTTCATCTTCCACATTGTACGCTGTTCGCATCGCACGTATATCTGTAGCTCCGTGCTCCGTACATGTCTCGGTCTCTCGGCCCAACCCACGAGCGCGATTCTGGCGCTCGTCGTAATTGCGATTTTCCACGCGGTTCGCCGATCGACCGGCGGCACTTTCGTCGATGGAGAGAGAAAGAATTCGTCTCCGCCGCCGGTAAGCATCACCGGTAGTCCTATCGTTTCACTCGAATCCACACCGCTACTCCAAATTGCTACGTACGATACGTCAACCCTCTTTTTTATGCCCGTTTAGCTTTTATCTTCTTCGATTTCATCCTGATTTAAGAGATTTCGTCGTGTAAACGAGCGGAATTTTTTTTCCATTTTCAAAGTGAAAAATTTACAATTTTGGTTTTTTTTTCTCTCTTGTCGATCGAATTTCGAGTCTGCTGAAAATCATGCAATTCTTTTGTATCTTCAATATTTGCCGTTGAAATTGGATTGACAATTTTTACACATTTGTTTTGTTGACACTGATTTTTAAGTATTCGGCTTATTTTTTTTTCTACCGAATATGTGCCGAGGTCTGTCCCGAGGCTCAACGGCTTTCGGCATTAAAACAAAACAATTGCAGTTCAGTTCCTGACTCCGCAACTGTGTACACACGAGAGACTGTGCAAGAGACACGAGTAAAGCGTACTTCTCGTTCGGGTTTCCAAGGCCCCGGCCGTGCTTCGATAAACTCAGTCCTTCCCCGTCCGCTTCGGTAGGGGAGAGCGGGGCAAAACGGCATACCGGGGCAAAATGGTATTCGCGCACAATGGGACCAGCGCAGAATAGTATTGGGGCAAAATGGGACAGCAAAAAAATCTACTTCGATGGCACTTTCTCTTGTCCCATTTCGCTCCAATTCTATCATACGGGGGACTTTATTTGACCATTTCGTACCATTTTGCCCCGGTATGCCATTTTGCCCCGCTCTCCCGTGGTCTATTCGTCCCCTCGATCTCTTTCCTTGTTATACATTAATACAAACTCGAGTCCTCGCTCGACGACGAGTCATCTTACTCAGTCATCCCCAGAGACCGAGACATAAGACAACTTTGAGAGTCGAGTCCGCGTCGCTTCGACATGCATGCACTCCGAGGGATACGGCTTTGTATATTGCGATCACGATTTCGCGTTCGCGCGCGGCAAACTCACCGACGCAAGGATTGACCCAGAGCAAGCGCTGCCAACCGAGACAATCGTACAGCTGTGTGAAGTCCGTTCCTTTGCAAGCGCAGTTCGATCTCAGCTCGGTACCCAAAATTCCGAGCATCGATTGTCTACACTCCGAGGGCGGACCCGCACACTTCTTCGTCACGCTGTCCACCGCGCAACTCTGCTCGTAATGTTCCAATTTGTTTCTGAAAAAATTTCAAAAATCTTTATATATAAGATTTAATTCCTTTTATTTATTGAAAAAAAACTTTTTTAACGTGTCTTCTTTTTTTTCCGATATTTTATCGCAACGGGATCGAAATGTGGAAACGTTTAATCGGCGATCAGAAAAACAGTCCGTTGAGTGTATTTCGCATAATGAACAATTGAAATATCACACAATAATATATTTATATTTCAAATCGCGAAAAATTGTACCTGCAGCTCTTGTCTTCTCGACAAACCTCGGCGAGACTGTGGCACGTCGGCATCTCGGCGAGTTCGACTCTTTGAGCGCAAGCTGGATGCATCTTTTCTTGAGCTACGATGCACTCGTCCGCCTTGTTTTCAGTTTTTCTTGAAGAAACGAACAAAAAACAAGCGATAAATTCTAAAAGCAATTTGATTTTCTTCAATTATCGCAGTCGTCTGGTTTGGCACATGAGCGGCGTGCTCTTTGGAGTTTCATTCCAAAACGTATCATGCTCTCGCAGAGATATCGAATGCCGTGTGAATATTTTTCACGGTTTCATTCGTACAATCGGTTCTATCGTAATTTCGGAAAATATCTCCATCCCTCTTTCATGCGCTTTTTCGTTCGAACAATTGGCCGCCGCTGCGCCGCTCGACGATTCGTACCGTGAAGAGGATGAAAGCGGAAATTGAAACGCGGCAAATTATTGCGCGTTATTTTATCGAGCGAGTCAACTACCCTCCACTATTTTATTCAGTGTAAGAAAAAAGGTAACTCGACGATCTGCGTGAGGCGAGTCGAGGATGCAAATGGAGGAGAATTAAAAAAAAATGGATTAAAAGAAACACGACGTGAAAAGCGAGTAAAGAGAAGATAGAGTCTTGTTCCGCTCCCGCCGGGAAACCTGTACAAAGAGTTCCCGTTGTCGTGGATCTCGAACAAAGGGTGCACAGCAGCGGAGAAACGGCGAGGATGCAAGAGAGAGAGAGAGAGAGAGAGAGAGAGGGCGATCCGAGAAAATAAGTAAAGGCAGGATAGAAAACGGCGAGGAAGGAAGGAAGTCGGCGAAGTCAGGAAGAGTAGAGAGCGCCAGAGCGGAGAAGCGCTTGGAGGATTGGCCAACCTACCAGCTCGGGAGAGGAACTTCCGGGCATTGTATCGCGCGAACCAGTGCCACTTAAAAGTTAAAGCAGGTTCGTTAAAGAAGGCCCCGCTATACTCAAGTAAGAAAAAAAGAAAAAAATCCGCAACGGAAAACTAAAAAAAGAAAAACCTCGGTAAGCCAAGTACAAGTGAAGATAAGACAAAACGAACTGAGAAAAAAAAGTAGTCACGAATGACTCCGAGAAGCGTTTTGCGTTTATTTCCTCGCTTCCTGTTACAAGATAAATCGACGATTTCCGGTTTAACGCAACGTCCTCAAGGATCCGAGATACTTCCCACGGAGGTTCGGGTAAAATAGCTTCTCCACTTCCGTTTAATCGAATAATCGTCTTTTAATCCTCATGAAAATGAGATAAAGAGGATGGGAACTGGTACCGGGGAGAGAGCGAGAATTCTCGTGCTTCCGTATCCGGGGATTCGACTAATTGGGTACGTGTAAACCTCGCGAAAGCACCCGGTGTCACCTATCCCTTTCACGGATTCTCATCTTCGCGTTTTCTCCTCTCTCCGAGGCGTTCCCGTTCTGGACCGTAACGAATACTTGCGATCCGAAATTGGCGCCTCCGTTACGTGTCGCGAACACGTTTCCTTCTCCTTGAATCGGATTTTCGTCTCTCTTCCGCTCGCCCGTGGAAAATTACCCAGGAATTTCCGTGCGACCGGGCGGCTACGATGTCGCGGAAAACCCAACCGGAAATCATCCCCTTCACGGTCCGTCCCGAAGGAAGCGCACCCTCCGGGAGCGCGCGGATCGCGAGCGCGAATTAAGGGAGTGCGATTACTTACTTGCACAGGCAAAAGGCAATCTCCATGGAATGCTTGTGATTGGCCTTCTTGTAGAAATGTTGAAGGGCGTTCATGCACTCGTTCCTTGAGCAACTCGACACGTCGCAGTGATTAAGTACCGGTTGCAGCAGGCCGCGGCACTCCGTGTCGTTTCTGAATGAAAAAGAAGAAGACGGTCAAACGATCCTCGTTGAAATTCTCCATGGTGCGTACGCGGATGCGAGGCGACCATTAGCGCTGAGTGTTAATATTCAATGTTGAGCCCGATCGCAGTGAGAAAATCCGGAGAGGTTGCTTTCGAGCCTTGACGAGGCGAGGAATTCGAAATTAGAAACACGAGAATTAAAGCCCGCCATTGAGGCGCCGGAAATTCTAAATCGGATTACCGGAAAGCGCACCCCCCGAAGGCTGCTGCGAGAAGGCTGATTATCAAGGCTGATAATCATTTTGCAACCGGTACGCAAGGCCCGACTGGATTTCACCATCGCATTGCTGAATACGACAGATAACGAGCGCGTTCCGGACTTACTTGCACAGCGTGTAAGCGTGATGACAAGTGCTCGACAGTATGAGCTTCACCGGCTGATGAGGTATCGTTCTCTCGTACTCGGACATTGAGCCTTGCAGTATTCCCGAATTGTTCGAGTCTGTGGAATAAAAGAAAGGTTGAGCGCGAAACTTCCGGATGGAAACAATCTTTCACATTGCAGTATATTTATTTCGGTTAAAATTGTGAGCATTATCTTATTTAAAAAAATGAAGGACGAAGCGTTGCTGGCGTATTTCCACTCCTGTCCTTTGGTTTGTCGTCAGATCTTATTAATCGTCGGTATATTTTTTTAGAAGAATTTAATTCAGATGATTGATAATCCGTTCGTTTTTGAAGCCGAAGAACCGAACTGGTTTCGCTCGTCCTCTCCTTTTTTTTCATGCACTCGAAATAGTCAAGCAAACGAATATGTATTGGGCTCGCTGTCAGGCGGTTTCGATATTCTTGCGAAAACCGCGATTAGGGTGTATCTCACACGAAGGGTTGAGACGAGGGGGTGGGATTTCGGGAGTATCGAGGGATCAGGTGATCGGGAAGGCCGAGCGTGTTTCGACGAGGGTGAGTCGGAAGGCTCGTTTGTCTTAATAAACTGCGTCGAATCCACCCTCACTCGTCGTAGACTTATGGCCCAGTCATCCCTCGTCGGGACGGTCCTCTCCCGTGGGCGTCCAACGCCGCGCGAAACTCGCCGGGCTCATTTTTCTCGGCAAATCAGTGAAGGAGGAAGCATACGGGGAGAAAAGAGCGGCGAGAGAGAGGGCGGGGAAAAAAAGATACAGTCAAGTTCGGTGGGCGAGTCGGAAGGGATTGTCTCGATACACGAGTCCGATATTCACCGAGAGTTCGGCGAGCGGCTCGGTCATAACGCCAACGAGTGTCGGAGCGGAGTTCATCCGGGGGCCGGCCGAAGCGAGGAAAGAACGGAGAGGGTGTCGGACAGAGTGGCCGACGATCGTTCGTCATCCGGATGACAAGACCAAACCGACGAGATGGGAATAGAACGATTCTCTGTATCTCGCGGAACTTTTCT
Source organism: Ischnus inquisitorius (assembly GCA_963924025.1). Taxonomy (NCBI): domain Eukaryota; kingdom Metazoa; phylum Arthropoda; class Insecta; order Hymenoptera; family Ichneumonidae; genus Ischnus; species Ischnus inquisitorius. The sequence goes on along the minus strand of OZ001251.1, from coordinate 4,553,544 downwards.
TTTACTTCCTCCGTCCGTTTGCTTCCTATTTCTCTCCGTTCGTTTTTAACCTAGTTTTTTTTTTTTTTATTATCTTTTTTGTAACAAGCCACTGGGCTGGTGGGGTAGGGAATCAATCATGGGGTTGTCGTGAGTGGCATAATTCTAGTCTATCGCGACGAACATTTTGGACGTTTCGAAACGTTTTGTAAATCATCGGCCCCGGAAGCAATTTTTTTTTCACTTCCGGCGCGGATTTGTTACTTTACGTTGATCTGTGTTATGTCAAAATTGTTGCGATGACTTACTCCGATCGAATTATTGTTAACTATCGGCAAGGTGGACAGGTTTCGTGAAGCGGAACAACGAAGAGAAGATTCCGCATTCCGATCTGCGACGGTCTCGAGACGCGTCGAACGCGCGCGCCATCGAGGGATGAAAGATTCTCCGCGCCCTTCGCGGAGTCACCGAGAGAGTCGACGCGGATGCCGCGAGGGGGTTAAAAACAGATTTTAACTCGCGGCAACCCCTCCGACGAGTATCTCGGGGCTCTGTCACGAGCGATTTGTATTTTTTATTAAAATGCTCGCGAGAACCCCTCTCACGGAACATTTCACCTTCCTCGCGCTCGACGCTCTCGCGGGATGAGAAAAGAAGAGGGCGGAAAAATGAGGAAGAGAGTGAAATCGCTCAACCGTCGGGCGTGTTTCTCCTTTCCGCGAAAGGGATGACTTACTTATAACTTCGTATAAGATCGTCAACCAGTTAGGGTCGATAGCGGCACGGTCGTTAGAGGCTCACAAGAGCGAGTTAGTGAACGTATGTGGCGCCGCTTTATCTTCCTCCTTGCTTTTCCTTTGTCGCCAGTATCTTTCGCCCTTCTGTCGTTCCCCCACTTCGATAAGAACTCACTCCACCGAATTTTATGATGTAAACTATATGCTCGGCAGAAATTTCAGTAGGGTGAATCGAGAGGCTACACGAAGCTCGGCGTTTTCCTGTGCGCGCGTATGAAAGATTTTACCTTTAACCCTGCGCGCTTCGCATCGAAGTCGAGGGAACCGCTCGCGGATGAAGAGAAGAAAAGACGCGCGGTATGGGCGATTATGGCAGCCTCACACGATCCCCTGTATGTAGACTATATACATGTATATATATATTCCGATGACGAACACGCCTAGGTAGATTTTTCTGCACACTGACGACGATATAACTTATGGTGATTTCACTCGCACGCGTCGCGAAACGACTCGTCTCGCGTATGCGATATTGAAAAAAAAGGGGGGAAAATCTCGTGAAGAGCGCGATGAGAAGAAAAAAATTGCTCCGCGATTTTTCACGGCGAATCGAGCTTTTGTGACACAAGCTCGCGTGAGCGGAGATGGCTGAGTAATATTTAAATTAGCAAAGAAATCCTTTTTTTGAGGTCGTGGAAAATTCGGATAAGTTGATGATTTTGAAACGCACCAAGGTTATTTCATTAGATTTCATTCCATCAATTTTGAAACATTTTTTCGAGCTGCTATTCGCTTGGTCATTGATTGGAAAAGGTGACCTCTTTTTTTCTTCTTCGATTTAGACGAGCCTCATGAAAAAAATGTGTTGCACGGTAATCAATCTGAACGATCACCGGTGGTTTACTTCGCTGTTATTCAAAGCTGCATTATTCCAGAACGAACGACTCGACGAGACAAACGAGTTTTTCGGATCGTTGAGTATCGGCGGAAAAAAAAAATAAATAGAAAAAAAAAGCAGTTGATTTACGCGAATGAGAGATCCTGGCCGATCGCCAGGAAAGGACTGAAGGACTCGTCGCTCTCTCGCGCTCGCGTCACTCATTCCCGGAGTGTCATTCAATTAGAGTACTCAGTGCTCGTTCATCCCCCTCGACCTCTGTGTATACTATATTTGATCTGAGCAAACACGGGATGATTAATGATAGTGGAATATCGCGCGGCCATATCTACCAGATGAAGGGGAGGGCGGTGAATATGCACGAACGGGGTGAGCGACAGTGCTCGGTGGATTACATCTGGAAAATTTTATTGCCGGCTGGCTCGCGATGAAAAAAATAAAGAGAACACACACATTTCTCCGTACCCGTTACTCTATTTCTCTTGATCGAAGATTCGCAACGATTGCCTCCACGACGCGGCCCATTTTATTCGTTTTTTATTCCTTCAAGCCCGACAGGATAATACCGATGCTACGTCTATGGCTCTTCGGTAACGCAATATTTTTTTCAATCTTCTTTTTTTTTTTTTTTTTTTTTTTCGAATGAGCAGAATCATTGGTTTCCTCGCATTTTCTCGGTTATCTCTCGAGCGATTTGGTTATCGCGCTCGTTCGCCATTAAGGAACAATTAACTTTCATTTAAGGGGTGGAACGACAATGTAGCTCTGGAGCCGCGCTTGTTTTCTTCGCTTAATAACCCATGGCGCTCTTGCGAACGTACATGCGATAAGCCAGTTGCTAACGTCCGCTCCGAACGGTGCACAATGAGAGCTCGCCGAGCTTTGCAACTGCGAGGAAATTGTTGCACCGGCATCCCCGTTGCGATCTTCAATGCTGTTTTGTCTACTTTGACTCTCGCGCCCTTTGTTCTCATTCCTCGGGCGAATTCGACAGAGTGATTTTCAAATTTTACCCGATTTCCCACGTTTTCCATGTTCTCTTTGTTTTTCCGGTATGTTAATTGATCGATTAACCTTCTCCATGTTTGCTTCACGCATCGGGTCCGAGGGGTATGCGACCGTGGGACTTTGGGCGAAATTCAAAGCTATCAGTGCAGCGAAATCAATCGGTGAAAATCGATGCGTCAAGGAGGGTTAAGCGCTATTTCAAGCGAATAGCGAGATTCGAAGGTTTTCCGATGGAATAGAAGACTGAAAACAAATCACCCTTAATATTAAACTTGCATATTAATAATGCCAAAAAGTTATTAACAAATTCGTTTGAACAGGAATCGATCCATCAATCAGTTGATTAATTAAATAATAATTCATGAAGGTAATTTTTTTTTAGCGGAAGTTGAATCGTTGACGCGTTTCGCAATTAAGTTTCCACACAATATTCTCAACACATTAAAGTTTAAAACTATGAGAAAAAAATTGAAAAAAAAACGTCTACTCAGCTAACTGGTCGTAAAAAGATCGGTAAAAAATAAATAATTCGATACAGGAGATCGGCAGATAATAATGGGTATAATCTGTCTCTGTTCCGATAATCGTTGACTCCTTTTTTTCGTCTCGAACATCTATTTCATTAGTTAACCCCTCGGTTAGCGACAAATTTCATAATCGTTCTTAAACGAACCCGCCAAGCTCGCAAAGTGAGTATAATATAACGAGGATAAAAAACTCGGAGAGCGGAGATTTTCCCTGTGACTTGTGTAAAGGGTTGAAAAAAAAAGCTGTTCGCGGAAGTGCTTTTCCTACTTAACTGTTCCGCGTTCGTTTAACCGACTCATTATTTAACATGAATTCTCGTTGGAACGGGATTGCGGAATTCACCGACGGGGAATCTCGGCGATTTTATTCGATAAAGTGATGCACGGGACGTTGAAATTTACGACTGGCTCCTTCGAGGATTTCGCGACAGTTAAAATTGCGCCTGTCGAGGCTCTCGACTCGGCGGTGTTTATTATCGTTCTCTCCGATTCTCGTATATTATCGATATTAATCCTTCGCGAATCGGAGTAATCCACATTGATCATTTTATTCCTTTATTATAGATTTTTATAAAAAAAAAAAAAAGAACAATCGTCAAGCGCATTGTTAATAGGATAACGGGAGGATAAACGATTGATACTTTTTACGTGCGAACAGATCGATTGCGATTTGCCCGGAGCAGCGAAAGTTTCGAAAGGATTAGGATCTTTAGTTTTCGTCCGCGAACCGGTGCTCCCGAGCGTTATCGATCTGTCTCGAAGTAAAATTTTATCACCCTACGCAAAGTTTCGCGGGCTTGTTGAAACTTAAAGTTCTTCTATGATTTGGGTCATCCGGTGGCGAAGAGTGCGGAGAGAGCGTTCGCGATACGCCATCGGATACGTCGGCCTTCTCCGAGCGGGAAATGAGATTGCTCTCTGTCTCGCGTCTGGCGTCGCGCAACCCCTTGAAATTAAATTAAACCTCCGGCGCGATAAATCATTCAGCGAAATCGTTGCTCGAGCCTCCGCCGACGATGGATATCTGCGAACGAGGGCAACGCTCGAACTTCTGCTCCTTCGTCGTCGTCGTCGTTGCGGAAACTTTCGGAAGTGAACGAGCTCGTCACTGTGGTTGCCGTTTCGATTTCTTCGCAGTCGCGTCTCGTTCGCGTGTATGCAAAACAACGACGGTGATCGAAGTTTTCGAAACTTCCGAAGACGCGGCTTCGAATTGCCAAAGGAATATCGGTCGATAGAGATCGTTGAAGAGACGAGGAATTATTCGCTGATTGTGATAGCAGCGATTGATGAGGCATCGTGGATGGCCATTTCGTCCCCGACTCTTGTAAACTATTTCGGTCATGCGCAGAATCGAATGAAATCGTATTAGGTAAATTTACCGTGTGGAGATTCAACGACGATCGAAAGGAAAGAGAGACGAGCGAAGCGCAAAAAAAAACCGTTTGAAAGAGAAATGGCGAGGGGAGTCGGCCGAAGATCGCGCTACAACGGACGGGCAAATCGAAAAATCGGCCTGACGTAATTTTGTACACGTAATTTCGTAGCTCTTTCCTTCCCCTCGGCGATTCTTGGCTTAACGATCGATCGAGGCGAATTACTCGCCCCCGTTGGGCCTCCCTATGTGCGCTTCTCCGATCTCCTGCCCGGCGATGAATAGACCACCCTCTCTTCCAGCGAAAACAAATCGAATTCGAAGTGCCGAGAGTGCATCACTCGAAACTATGGTCGGTACCCTGAGAATCTTATATACCAAACACATCGACGGAGAGTTCGAGAGCTGAAAAGTTCGTCGAGAGTTCGCAGTCTACGGGTAGTAGAACCGATTTGTTTTTCACCCGGGAAATCGTCTACTTAAACTACTGTTCTATAGCAATTCTGTGTTCTTACACGATCCTCCTTTGCAACTTCCGGCTTGGTCATCGGGCCAAAAAGACGGGATTTATGCGTTTCACTTGAGCTCTTGTGATTTTTACCGTTTTCGTTGTCGTGCGTGTTTGCGAAAACGGAATATCAAAAAAATGGATTGACCTGTTGCGTTCAATTTCCATTGTTTCAACAATTCAATTTTTTTGAATTGAACTTTCTGAATGGACCTTTGTGGCCTATTTTTTGTCTCAAAAATAATTATACGAAAAACATATCTTCAAAAAATGTTGAAACACCCGACAGTAAACGGAGTGTTATAAATGTTTTGGCAAGAAAGATTTAAATGAAAAATAGTTAACTCTCATTATGGCTGATGTTATATCGGACACGCGTCAGCAGTAGATATTGGTCGAGCATTGATGTTCGGTCGTCATTGACCACCATCGCACGTCGAGCCGATGCGATTAACAGCTCAGACGTAGTGGACACGCTCGTCAGTAGAGCAGGGGCGCGTTTGCCCATTCGGGCTAGTGGTAATGATCCGCGGATAGCTTGACGAGTAAGCAGTTACAGTGGTTACGCCATGGACAAGCGTCAGTAGGTCATTGATTCACGGAGTACCCCACATCCTCGTGTCAGTGGGTTTGATCCTGTGTCATGTGCAGTGAAGCGCTAAGATGGCTCAACGGGATCAGTTAATAGAGCCAATAGTTGACAATGTTTCGAAGAAAAATTGGTTCAATTCACTGGGTATATAGTGATAGAAATTTCCCTAATCGATTGGACAGTTAAGGAAATCTATTGATTATCACATTGTAATCAAACGGATCCGAAGCCTTATTTCTATCTTAACTCCCGAAACTTACCGTCCGCATCATCTCCGGTCTGATTCCTCCTGTGGTACGGCCGATGATGTATTCCCGGCAAGGGCAATTGCTTCAGCACATGAAGATCCTGATGATCCGCGTCGATCAACGGATTCTCAAGTTGAGACTCGATGACCTCGAAGCTCGTCGAGTTGTCCGGATGCGAAATGATTTTCACTGTAAATCGCGCCAGACAAAAAGTGTATTTGCTTGATGAACGAATATGAACGGGCAGCAGTGTGCGCGTGTAAAAGAGCAAAGTTCGAGTCAGCGCGAATGATGTAGGAGTTGCTGAAGGTTAACGCGACGTCTCTCACGCCTGAAAGGACGTCGAAGCGGCAAAGCTCTCCCCCCAACGCCCTTGTTCGTTCTCTCACTCGCGAGAGGATGATAATCTCTTTTCTTTCGTGGAAATGTTGGAGGTCTGCGAGTGATACAATACAGTCTACCGGGGCCCCTTTCTGTACGACGGTACAGTGGGTACGTGAAGAGGAAAGAAAGAAAGAAAGAAAGAAATGAAAAAAGAAAGATGGCGCGCGCAGCGTGAACAAGAGAACAGAAGAATGGTAGAAGAGATTGGTACAGAGCAATCCCTTCTTTGTCACCTCGGACCGTTGGTCCATCCGTGTTCTCTCGACTTCTTGAGAAAAGAAAGAATGAGAACCGGGAATAGACAAAAGGATAGTGTGATCTTGCGTGAGAGACGTCTCGCTACAGTGGTAGTAATAAACGATGGGTTGGTGTTACTACAATGCACCCCGTGTATATATACTCGGGGTCGTCGGGCTCTCGACAAGCTCGGCGCTTTTGTTGCTAACACAGATACGACAGAGAGTTGTAGATTACGCTCGGTAACATTTCGAACTCGGATCAACGCTTCGCAGACTCGACCAAGCGAAAAGGGAGACGACGAGAGCGTTCAGTCCATTTCTCGGTATGTCCTTTGAGAACCTGATACAGCGGTAAAGCGCAACGACGAACGCGTCGTCGAGGTTCCCCCAAGCTTCAGGAATTTCAAACTAACAGACAAGCTGATCAATTTATTATTAGTCACGACAGGTTTTAATCCTCATTTCTGATTCAACGAGAAGTAACCGATGGTTAGTTTCTCCGTTCGAATGACCTTTCAACAGAATCATAATCGTTCAAGAAAAATAAATAAAAGGTGCTCAAAGAATCTCAAGGTCCCCAAGAACCCTCAAGATCCTCGAGCCCTTGAACTTGGCCGATGAAAAAAAAAAATGAAATCCAATTCCCTCCCAGTCCCTTCCAAATCGCGCGCATAAGTACGAACCTTGATCGACGAACCCTTCGAAGGCCTCGCGTAGATCGAACAGGCGATCGACAGGCGACGAGTAACCATGCCTTGACGCGCCGTCCTCGAAATTTTCGTCGATCCGACCTATGACGACCCCGCGCTCGTAGTAGTAGGTGGGTCTCGGTGCATATGTCTTGGTGCCGATGCCTTGGTGCCATTGTGTCAGGGGTGGTTGTGCCAGAGGATCACGGTCGTCTAAATTTGTTGTGCTTGGTCGCGAAGGTGCGGGTGCTAGTGCCGGATGCTGTGCCGACGGTTGTTGCGCACCGGTATAATCGTAACGATGTTGCTGATGACGATCGCGATGACGATGATACGGTACGTTAGATTGCTGGTGATGGTTCTGGTGCTGTTCAATGTCATGCGAATTTTGACGAGGATAATGCGGCTGCAGGTGCTCGGTGCTCGAGGCATGATCATGCTTGGCTTGATTGGGATACGAAGAGGATGAAGAAGACGAAGAAGAAGAAGCAGAAGAAGAATGATCGGATGAAGAGGATGAGGATGACGACGACGAGGACGATGGCCGGCCGCCGGCGTCCTCGTGGCCGTAGGATGTTCCTAAGGCTATCCTACGTTCGTCCTGTCCCCGTCTATGCTGATCCTCGTAACCACCCATCGAATAAGTGCCACGATGATGATCTCCACCACGACCGTAATTCGTACGATCGAATCCACCAGGCTCGGCACGTTCCGCTTCGGGATCACCGTCACGCTCCGCATACGTGTCGTACGGAGCGAAAACGGGGTTCCTAGGACGACCCGTTCGAATGCCTGGCAATTCGGGCACCTCGTCCCTATCGTCCTCGATCGAAGGATGACGATTGTTAATGCTCATATCGTGATGACGATTCCCACCGTCAACGGCATCATCGTTATTATCGTAATACGTCGTGCGCGCCGTAGCCGCGACAGGAGGGAACAAAAAATAGGGATACATACTGGTCGGGGGCAACCAGATCTCTTGGAAGTTCTCCTGCTGGGGGTCGAACGGATATAGGGCCGAGTCCGTTCCCGATAGGTCTACGGACGCGGAGGAGGGCAGAAAGTCTGAAACACAGAAGCAGAGACGCGGGCGAACGGGTTGAGTGAGGCGAGTGAGTGAAATTCTGTGTATGTGGATGTTGATTTTTTTTCAAGTGTCCAAGTCACGTGCTCAATTCAGTTGTATATGACGGTGAGGGATTTTGCAAATGGATTTTTGGTGATATGTGGTGATTCTTGCGTTCTTTCTACCTCTCTATTTTTTTTTTCATCTTTCTCTCATAATCAATATTGCGGATTTGTCGAAGCCATGGTGGAGTTCAGTTTTGCCGACAGTGTCGACTCGCAGTTGCCACATCTGGAACATCATTTTACTAATCGCGATGCACAATCCATTTAAAAAATGCATTCATAAATTTGTTCATTTTCACCGCAATCTTGTCAATTACGTAGAAAAAAAATGAATTTGTAGTTATGTCAAAATGACTTTTCCGTGATGTTTGATTTCTTATCGAATAGATGATAATCCAAATGATCGTAAATCGAATTCTCATGCACCAATTGTGTAGCGACAAGTCGTTTTTCAAGACATGAACGATGCTTCAGCCGCGGTTTGCGAGTGGACTACTTTTGATAAGTTCAAACGGCAATTCTCGTTGAAAAGTTTCGTCGAATTTTGGGCAAAAAGCGGTGAGTTGCGTCGTAGAAGAGGAGGCAAAGGGCGAGAAAGAGTAAGAATATCCAGGAGGAACGGGAGCAGAGGGAGTCTGCTTTAAATTGGATTTTGATAAGAAACGACTTCTACGTTTCTGCATGCGGGAAGACAGAGATCGAGAGAGAGAGAGAGAAAGAGAGAAAAGGAAGAGCGGATGGGAGGTGAGAGTAGAAGGTTGAATTATGGCTGGGCCATTGCCGCTGTTTCCTATCACCGGATATACCGACCGAGCGGCGAAGGTAAGACCAGTAAAGGCAAGAGCAAAAGATAGAGGATGGAGGGTCTGGTTTTGAATATTTAATGCGACGCGCGAAACTCTCCACCGTCGGTTATTCGTATGTGCCTTGGCAAATTTCTGCGACGAGTCCCGAACGAAGGAGAAAATCTAACGTAAACGCTTTTGCCCAGTTAGAGAAAAGGAACTGCAGGACTCTGTCTTTTTTGTTCTATCGTGCCGGCGATATAAAATTATACAAGTATACTTTTTTTTCCACTTTCCCGCCGATTGTAACTCAGCCGAGAAGAGAGCCAAAGCCGCGTGCCGCGTTACAAAGTGTCCGTTAACTTCGACCCGACAAATTGCATCGTGGCCGGTCCTTCGACCGCCCACGGCAAACGCGCACCTACCGAGTTTCGAATCGAATTTATGAAGGCTCGCCGGGCAGCGACAAATTTGAATACCTTCGGTCGCGTCGGCGTTTGCAGTTTCGGATGTTGATTTATATATATACAAACACATGTGTATGTATACACATTGTACATTATACTTCTGTAGACGGTCTTTCGGTTCGTATATTTTCAGTGTGTGTATATCCAAGATTGAACCGACGGATTTGCGGCACGCGCACGGCTTTCATTCACCATAAGACGATAAATGTATTTGTTTACGACGATAGCGGAAGGTATAAACGCAAATCGCACCTCTTTATCTCGTTTCGATCGATACAAATCCGTTACCATCCGATCGCTCGCATGCCATTTAATAATAACATTCTATAAAAGTATGAAGCGAGGACAATTTTGATTATTATTTATTTACGATAAAAATGTGCGCACCTCCATTTTTTTTAAATAGAATTATCTTACGGATTAATACAGAACGGTGAACTTTGTACTATTCGATATTTATCGCGTTTACGAAAGATTGAAGCGTGGAAAAGAAAATTGACGCTTATAAAAATGACCGGATAAATGTCAGAGGGCTCGATCGACGTTTTTATCGCGGAGCAAGTCGGCAGAGAGACGAAGAGATTAGATAATTTTTCATTCAAAAATACATACTCCCAAAATACATTGAAGGTGAAGAATAAATTTGTACGCCAGAGCGATTCAAACAAAATTCCGATATCGTGGACGATCATTTTTCCCAAAATAACCCGAAGATTTCGATCATTTCCGCGAATTTTCGGATTACGGATCGCCGAATTGATAAGACGATTGTGCGTTGCAGTTTATATCGAACCGCCAAAGGTCTCGCGGATAAAATTCGTCCGCGAGGGATCTCGCAACATCGATAATCATTATTTTCGAACTGTCTTCCTTCCGCCTTGATCCGTGCGAATTCCCGGTCACGCCGGAATGCGGGAGCGAGAGAAACGTAAAAAATTCATTCGCGCATTACTCTATTAATGCCACTCAACTGTCGGGTGTGAGAAGACGCTAACGTATCGGCATATCAAGTATTTATTCGTGATCGATCGATCTCTTTTGCGGACGCGAGTAAAGAAGGGATCGGGACTTTGTAAGAAGGATCGCAGGCAGAGGAAGGATGTGGGGATAGCGAGAAACAAAAATAAAAGAACACAGAGAGATAGAGGGATCGCGTCAATGTGTACGTGTCCGTGTACGTAACATGTTTTGGGATGTAGAGTACACATCGAAGAAGGAGTAGAAAATAGTAGAAACAAGTCCGTACAAGGCTACCGGCGGCGAGACTCGTGAGAGGTAGCACACGATAATCCAGGCTTGAATAACTCACGTACTTTTTTTTTTTTTTTTTTTTTTTCTATCACTTGCCTAAACACATTTCGAACAATTGAGAGATAGAAAGACAGTGAGAGCGGAGTTAATAGACATACGAATATTGACATGCGAGAGATTTAAAATTTTGAGAACTAATCGCATGCCTCTACGTACTCTGCCCAGGTTTTAATCCCGGGAAAAATATGAAGAAATATACCGATGATAATGTATAATATATTTTTTTTATCTGTCTTTTTACAACCCTTTGAAGAATGTGCAGTCGGAAATAATGGTAATGATAAAAAAAATCGAAGATCGTAACGAAAATGAAAAAAAAATGCCCGAATGTATTAATATGCTGAATATTTATACTTATTTTTGTAACGATTCGAATTTAAAGGAAGCCGGCGGAGAATTTTTAAACTACCGCGCTCGAGAGACTGAAGGCTTTGCATGCAACTTTAAAGGCTGGAAATTGCATTTTTTATGCGATCAACATTAATTTTGAAGGACGCTTCAAAGGGTTAATTTATTCAATTTCTTCGGCAAATGACGTGGGCAGAGTAAACGAGGTAGGAATACGCGTTGCTGGGCGAGAATCTATTCGTTTTTACGGATTCTCGTTCAACAAAGCCGCCCCGTTAGTTTTTTTTTTTAATTAGGATACTACAGTGCTCGTGCATACGTGACGCGTTGCAATTCGCAATGCATTCGAAGGTAGTGCATCGGCGTCGTCCACGTTTAATGCGTAGAATTTTTTTTTTGTTATTCATTTATTTTTTCAAGCGCTTATGGTTAATTTTCAAAATGAATAAATAACTGTTTTTTTTTTCTTCTGCAAAAAAAATAATTTTATTTCTCCTCAAGAAGAACCGGTTGATCAACGTACGATATCGTTGTTCGGGGATATAGAGGAGGATTTTGCGGGCAACAACAATCCTCATTATGGCGGGACCTCTCGAAGTTCGAGCTTATGTCGAAATAAAGAACATCTCGTGTCCCGTCCGTATGTTCTTTCGAAACACCTCGACTTCATCCGGGGCGACGATAGATAAATCAATGCCAGCGTGACAAAAGCTAAATGTCAAAGAAAGTGAGAAACAAAAAAAAGAATGTTACATTCCTGACCATTAATTTACCCGCTAAATCAATCGGGCGGTTCCACCGTTTCCGATCGAAGTCTACACCAAAAATTTGATGATGCATAATTTTTTTCAAGCTCCTCGAAAGACTCCGTTGAGGAGCGAAGAATTTCAATGAAATGTAGAATTGTCGATGACCAAATGACTTAGTTGGCAACTTATTTTGAGAATTGAAGAAAAAAAGACAATAATTTTCTAAGCTCTGAAATCTCAGGTACTTTATTTTGACTCTCAGATTTCTTTTTACCAGCGAATCGCAACATTCGAGTTCCGCATTTTTTGTTTTTTTATCAAAGAAAAAAAGAAGCAGTTTTTAAAAATGGCTTTGAAGTCCCACCCCCCCTGAAATATCGGAATAATCAATAAACTTTTGTATCGAATTGATAACCGATCGTGTTCCTCTGGCTTCGGTGAGCCGCAAGAAGAGCTCCTCGATCGTCTTGAGCATCGAGGGGTCGTTATATCGATACAAAAACCACCCCTCGACTCGGTCAAACTACCGATAATGTACCGTATTTTCGAGGGCAAAGTTATCCACGAGCTCCTCGACGAAAGCGGCAGAAGCAGCAGAAGCAGCAGCATCTCCTCATTCATATTCATACTACCCATCTGCGCTCGATGATCGCAAGAACGAGGGGTCGAGAGGGGGGCGGCGGGGTTGAAGCTAAAAACTCTATAAAAACGAACGAGTGAGCCGAACAACGAACTCCCTGCGTCCGAACGCGCCACGGAATCAACATACTTTTTACATCCAGCACAATTTTCCAGACTCTCCTTGATAAGACGGATTACAAACGCTTTTACTTTTTTGAATAAAACCATTTTTTTATATTCCAATCAATTTTATCGAGTGCATAATTAAATATTCGTAAATCATGTGCAATAGTTAAAAAAAAGTTAATCATTAAATTTCAAGAAATGCTTTCGTGTATTGAATAATTGTTCCATCGAAAGAATAACAAAAAAAACTGTCCAACGCAACAAACAAACAAACTGTAATGAAAATAACGTTTGTTTCCGTATCTTTTTTATGCGAATCTAGCATGAGCCGTGTTCTTTCATAAATCGGCAATTGTATAATATCATTCTCTTCGTCCGTCCGCAAATTTCGAATTGGTTTCGAAATTCTGCGAAATATTATCTCGTTGCGACGCAACGATCGTCGGTAAAATTGACGCGACGATCGATGCGCGGAAATCAATAGGAAACATTATATTCGGGCTGTGCCACTGAATTAAACACGAAAATCATTTTCCCTATGCTTGATTTCGATGAAATTCGACGCGTGATTAATAATACGATATATTTCTGACCGTTTCGAAACGACGTGACGAACAATGCGATATCGTTTATATTGTACAGACGGATAATAATGCTAGAGGTATATAACACGAAAGCGAACGAGGCGGAGCTGTATCAGGCGATCAGCGAAAATTACGTTACCAAAGGCCACACGCAATAAAACGCATAATAAACATATATAATAATTATGTACTTGTATAATACATATACGATGACCATGACGATGATGATGATGATGATTTGTGATAATAGTAGTATTCATGGGATATGAATAACGAACATGTAACAAAAATCTTTTTGAAATACACTTCGAATCAAACACGTTTCAACGCAACGTAAACACTATTACGTTTCAATGCATTTACACAGGCACGTGTCGACTACGCATTGTTATGTTTCTTGTATATGGTATATATTCGAATATATGGTTTTCTTAAATATTTTGATCATTTATTGCACCTGCGTTAATTTTATTCGGCAAGCAGTACGATTGAGCGCCGTTCTATGAAATTGCATTCAAAGTTTGGAGGATCGGAAGCATCGTCGATAGCGAAGTATCCGGAAGATTCTCGTTTCTTTGTCGATTGTTAGCGTTCTTTCGCATTGTTTTAGTTTGAAGAGACTGAAACGGAAATGCCAGAACATTGAGGGAGCTTCAAGGGCTAAAGTTCGAGGAAATGTGACATTCGATGAGAGTTTCGAAACTATTTCGGAGGGACAGCATTTTTTGAAAATCAAGCATTTCGAAGGTGTTCGAAAGATTGATTTTGCGTATAATTTCAAAAAGGTCTTCAGGGAAGAAAAGGGAGTTAAATTGAATTTAGTGTTTCAAATTAATTCCGGTCGACTAATGCCAAAAGATCAAAAGCTCCGTTTCCGGGGAGGCTCTTTTTTCCCGTCGACACGGTTCTAATTGACTCAACGGTCCGACTAATCCGGGTCGCCGTGAAAAATAATCCCGCGGCGAAGGGAACAAGCGAACCGAATGATTTTTATCGTAAAATCTTGGAGCATTAACTAGGCAGTGAATCGGGCCAATTTATTTATCGAGCACACAATCGACGCCGGGGGCGGAGGAAGCCAAGCGTAAGGGAGAGGACGGCAGAATTTGAGAGGAAGGCATAGGATGTCGCGGGGAGAAGCCAAAGCTGCCCCTGTCAGCGGATAATTAAGAGAAAGGACGAAAGAGCCCTTTCACCCTCTCGAGGCTTGCATCGAAAAGTTAGCAAGATATTTTTTCCAACACGCTGAAGCAAATTTTTTCCGCAAAAAAAAAGGGCGCCCGAAAAAAGATGTTTAAATTATCATTACTTTTATTGGGTTCGCATAGACTATCAATTCCATTCGGACGCTACATTTCTGTACGAGAAAAAATTCGTAATCGACGATGCTTTCGACAGACTGCGGACAAAGTGTCAATGATGCGCGCGTTTCGAGATGTTTATGTGTCATTCATAAAGGAACTTCGATATAGCAATTGCGATTGAAGAAAAAAATGAATTGATCTAAAAAGAAAAGAAAGAAATTTGATAAAGAATTGAAATATTGTCTTATAAAAAAAATTTAAAAATTTCGACACACAATTTCAATGATATCTACGTATAAACATAATGACTTACGAAAGTTTCACAACATCGATATAGTCGTACCAACGTGCTGAGAATACTCTCTCGATGTATCGTCGATTCGGCATTCGTTGATTTATGTTATTATACTTGTGTTTATGTTCTCGTAATTGCAAATTCACCAACTCTCATAATGGTTTATTTTTGTACTTTGATGCGAAGAATGCAAATTTGCCGTTTTTTTTTTAAACACAGAAACTAAGTACTACTTTGTCTACATACTCACCGATGCAGGGATTGTGATTCACTGTCGAAAAGATTTTGTCGCAACGCTTCTTTATCTGATTCTTCGGACAAATGCAACCGAACATCGGCGAGAGTCGAAGCTGCGTCCACGAGTCATGGCAGGCGTCTCTGAAATCACGAAAAAAAAACAACTCCTTCAGAATACTATAAAAATTATGAAATGTTTTTTCTTTTTTCGCAACCGAAAAAATTGAGCACGAAGTGTTCGCTTCGTCAAAATTCTTTTAAAAAATTCGAAGTAGAAATAAAATTGGGCGGCGTAAAATGATTAAAGATGAGGAAAGTGAGAAAGTGAATTTTTTTTCACTTTCCGTGATTATTTCATTGCGCATTTTATTTCGTAAAATTTCGCAAGCGATCGAGTGAATTGGCAATTTATTCGATCAATGGCTTCGGCTGCGCCGACGTAAACAATGGGGATAAGAGTTTCGATTCTAATAACGATAATAAACCGACGGGAGGAGAATTCCATGAACGGAAGAAAGGAGAGACAGCGAGAGGGGGTGGATGGGGGGAAATCGAATAAAATAATATATCGAGGGGTTGAAATAGACGGCAATCGCGGGGAAGAGGACGAGGGACTCGGAGAAAGGCCATAGAGAACGAAGAGTTGGGAAGAGCCGGAGCATCAAGGGGTATAGATCGCACTCGGCCAATTGCAGTTCACTGATAAATTGGCGGTAACGGTTAGGCGGAGAAACGGGGGAGGGCGGTGAGACGGGTGGAGAAGGGTGGAAGAACGGTGAGCCGAGAGATGGGAGCGAGAAAAGTGCTCCAGTGGAAAAATCTCGAGCGAAAGGGCTGGGCGGCTGTCGAGAAGGTATACTATACTACTATAGCTATATACTATGGTGTGTACATGCCATATACTTATAGTATACATAATGTACACGGTATGTATCCCCGCTGAAACGACGAAAGCCGCTAGAGGAAAGTCTAGGGGCAATTTTTAGACGGCGAAAGCAGAGGTAAAGCTTATAAAAGCACGGATATTCATTACTCTCCGTGGCATAAATCAAATCTTATTGAATTTGCCGGGATTTCGGTACACCGAAGAGGCGAAGGAGAGAAGATCGGGCAATCGTGGTCAGTGCAGAGAAAATGCTGCTTTTTTTTCCGGCATTGAGAGTCCCGCTGAAAGAAAAGTTCTACCTCAATTCGTCCGAGGAGGATTATCTCGGGCGCGGGATAAAAGTGTTGAATATTCAGACGGGCATCGTTACCGATTTTTTAACACTGCTCGAAGTAATCCGAGAATTCTGGTTGCCGATGTTGTTAAAATAGAAAAGTCAATGGCCCGAAACGATCGAATATGGAAAAATGAATGCGAGAAAGACCGAAAGAACAATCGAAAGCTCACTGACGAGAAGCTACAGCGATATAAGACGAATTTCAATTGTCTGAAAAAGGTCAGAAAATCGAAATCTTGGAAGTCCGAAAAGTAAAAATCCGAAAAATAAAAAATTTGAAAGGCCGATTTGAAGATCCGAAAAGTAGGAATCCGAACACTTAAAAATCATTTTGATAACTTGTATAATTCGTTTCTCAAAAAAAAATTAATGTGTTGATCTTTTCTGCGGTACACGTTTCCGACTTATTTTTATTATTCAGCTTTATACGTCCGAGAGACGCTTCTCTAATGGTCTACATTGAACCGGTGATTCAATGTAACAAGAACAAGAACAGCTGGTTCTTTGAGTTTCCGGACGACTTTGTGCGCTCACGTTTTCTTGTTATCTTTCGTCTCTTTATCTTCAATGCCCGAGTGTTCTTGAAAGAGAATGTAAAAATGTAATCGTCCGGAGAGAGAAATACGAGATAAAAAAAATACGGAAAACAAGGAAATACGAGAACGTAATCTTGCCTTTTAACGGAGTCGCGCAATACGCATCGCTGATGTAACGTACGTCGTAAGATTATATGATCGTACACACGCGTCATCGGAAATAGTAGCACCTCGGGGGATGGTCATGACTGAAGATTGAAAAACCCGGAGTAAACTAGAAAGTGTTCGAGGCTCTCGCGCGAGATGAGGGATACACCTATTCTTCCGCGAACACACGCGGGAAAAGAACCGAGCGAGACGCCCGCAAATCCGCCCTCGGCGCGCGTCCGCCGGCGCGTTTCCGTTCTCGCAATTTCACCGAGTTCACAGAGCCCTCTCGTTCTACCGTGTGTTCAAACACAAGACTATTTTTTCGTTGTTTCGATACCACGTCTCACAGAGAATTCTCAATAAAAAAAAAAAAGTATTTTTGTACCGATTTTTTTTTGTATGCTTAACTAATTCTAAACTTTAAAAGTTGAAGGCTCCGAAAAAGGTACCTCATTAAAGTATTGTAAGGAAATAATTTGCAGCCGAGTAAAAATTCGTCCGTGCAATCGAAGAGAAAAAAAAAATCAATTCGTACGTTCTTCGCTACAATTTATGCAAAGTGAGAAAAAAAAATGGGCGTAAAAAAAAAAGGTTGTCGGGCGTTGTTAACGCCCTCGTACGTAGTCGTCCGGATTGAGCGACCGTGCCAAGTTTGCGCTGCGTGAAAAAAAAAGCGTGTCAACGTGCGCCGCCACTCGTGCGGCACAACGATAATTTTTCAAGCCAACTACGAGCGTTCGTACCTAACTTCGTACACGGCCTCTGAAGGATTCGGTGAACGTATAACTCGCGCTTACTTGGTACGCGCGCGGCGCTTTGAGGCGCGCGCGCGGGTGGCACACGTCGAGTACTCCAACGCGCGTAATGCTCTGTATCCACTGTTACAAGTGTCCCCACCACTACAATTTACTACGTACAACTTCGTCGACGCGAGCACACACGTCGCGTGGTTTCGCTCGAATAATCGTAGAACTGCGGGATGTGTTTACCTCGCAGTTGCTTCTATCTCTGCGCCTTTTTTTTCCTCTTTTAGCTTCATTCACGGTTTACCTTTCCGTTCTCTTGTCCGAAAACGTGTGTGCTTTACTCGCTGTAATTGTTACAATCTGTTCTCTCTTACGCGCAAAGTACAAAAGTTGTTCACTCGATCGTCCGGGGAAAAAAAAAACATTTACTACGAATATAGTCGGCGATTTTCATCAAAATTTTTCGCCTCCCACTTTCGCTTCGATTTTTCCTAGCGCACTCGTTAACGGAGAGCCTCGTTACCTCGTTTTTTTGTTGTCTTTTTTTATCGCTATTCTCACGCGTAGCGCGAGCAACGAATTATAATCGCCTCGAAAGTTAACGAAAATAATTAGTCATTTAAACGACGGCTCGGAATGGGCGGCACCAAAAATTGTCGATTTCGCTCGGTGAGCTCGAAATCAAGCAAACTTTTCCCTCGGTCGTATATAATTTCAGTTTTTCTTTTTTTTCATAGCGTGTAATTAAAGCTCGGCCACTGGGAGTGTGCGAAATGGCTATAAATAGGTAGGCCGTCCCAGCGGCCCGATCGATTGAAATTAATGCGACGCCAGATCGTAACCTGCGCACACTCGTTAAAATATCTAAAGGAAAATGTTTCTAAACTATAAATCAAGAATATATTAAAAAAATAAAATAAAACACGTTCAGATAGGGAGTTTATAAAATTTTGAGACCCCCAATTACGATTTTGCATTTTGCGCATTAAACGAGTTTGCGTTCACTTATTTTCCTCTCCATCCGTCTACTGTGAATTCTTGTCGATGCAATCGTATTACACACTTGGCTTCGCATTGCTCGTTCGCTTCGCTCCGTTGCGTGCTGGAAATGCGTCTCGAGAATATCGATCTCGAGGGCTCGACGAATAAACAAGTTACAATTTTCCATGAAAATCTTCCGCGTCGCAGTTATTACGGCGAACTTTTTATTTTATTGGGACGCAATTTATTCCGAAGTGTTCATTCTGAATTAAAGTATTCTGAGAAATACCTATTTTTCATTCGTTATCGCACTTATACATCTTTGGAAATATGTTACGCAGAAATATGGATTCGAACTGGATGTGCAAGAAACCATTCATTCGTCGGTAAATGAATGATTTCGGTAAATGGTCGGTAAAAGAATCCGAGGACCTTTGAGCTCTCCAGTGTACTCAGGCCCGCCAGTTCCCAGGACTGGACTCTCGTATACGATGGGCACAGCGAGAATGGTGCGTTTCTTCAATATTATAGAGAGACAACTACAACTATAATTTACATTAATTCTCCGCATCGTTATAAAAATATATAACGCCGAGCGAAGGATATTCATGAAGTTTTAAAAAGTTTTGGACGGCACGGGATGAGAGACGGGAGTTAAAAGGCTTATGATTACTGGGGCAAGTGTCCGTCGGTCCGAATGGAAGCTGTGCGCATTACGGAGACAGGAAGGTAAACCGCGAAAGAGAGACGGGGCGAGAATATATATCAGAAAAAAAACGAACCGACGAGCGTGAAGCAGCTTTCGTACACTTTCGGTAAGGAGGCCTCGTTTGTCAAATTGATTGTCCTACTTTTTGTCGATTCCGTTATTCGCCGTGAACTTATACAGTTATGCTAATGGGAGAACAAAAAAAGGAAGATGCCCCAGTAATGCCACTCGAATGCGTTTCCCCGAGCGAAGCGGGCGGGAAAAAATATATAAATACATTTTTTTTCAGGAAACATGACAAATTGCAGCACAAAAAGGGGGACTCGTGTAATCTTATTATTCCTCATTCTCCACTCGAAGTTTTAACGACTGTGCCATTAAATTTATTCGTTCTCGAACGATCGTCCCGATGTAGCGAGGGAATTTATTAAAGTAAACGAGATCAGAATGGTAAAATCATTTACTCGTTTCGAAGCAAACTATCCGATTCATCGTTTAAAAAAAATTTCAATAAAAAAATGTCCGACTCAAAAAACGCGAGCAAAAGCAGAAATTGCATTGAAAAACTAGAAAAACATCGAAGTAGACAGAAAGCAATGTGTCGATCTGTCTTGCTGAAGAAATTTCGGCACTCGTCAAATTCAGCTAAATTCTTCAGCGTTACGCGTCGTCGGTCTGAAACAACGTGGGATGCCTCCATCGCTAAATACGCAGTCTGAGAGTGTCATCGCCGTGTGCGCTTCGGGAGGACAATTATTCGGCGGAGAAGCGCGAGGGGCGTCGTAATACGCGTCGGCACGCGCGCACGAGGGTAGAAAGGACTGATAGGGTTGTTCTTCGGAAGTCACGGAGTGCGTTACACCCCTTGGCGCGAGTGTTACGCAAGCACAGCGGCGGCGTACGCGAGTGCATACATGCATAACTAATACTGTATCTCTGGTACTCCGTTATCTCGCGAGTAATGCGTTCCGCGTACTCGAGACATCGCCGGGCGTGAAAGGGACGAGGGCGACACCGACGAGGGGTTGTGCCCCCGTTCTTTTCTCGTCGCAATCCCAGCGACGCCGTGTTTGATCTTCGACGACTAACGCCGAAGCCGTTCTGTCGTTAACAGACAACTACAAATGAAACACGAGCGATCGTTGTGAGAAAAAAAACGCTCATTATCTTCGAATATCATTCGTGATAAATTATGCAAATTTTGATTTCAAGTTTTCGATAGACGTCGAGTCGAAACATTTCGTCGAATCCAATGAACCCGATAATTAACGACGATTATCGGCTTCCGATTGTTGCGCGATCGTATTCGCAAACAATATAATTTCATGAAATGCCGTCACGCTATCGATGATTCGGTATTTATCGATGGTTTTTCATAAATAAATTTATTGTTAGTTATTTTCGGAAATAAAAGAATTTATTGGAAGAAAAATGATGAATCGCAGTCTTGCGGACTCGTTGAGGCTGAAATAGAAAAAAAATGTTTGCCTTCTTTTTGTCATGTTCTCATATTGCAACATGGACGTGAAAAAATAGCGTATGGCACTCGGGAAGAACTCTATTCTTCCGTCTCGTGGCATAATATACGATAGCAAGTTATTCATATATACTCTCGATTTTTTATAAATGTTTACGTTCTTTCATTTAGTTACTTCGCCCGAAAAAGCTCGTCTAATTTCTCACACGATTCGTCTAATCTTGTATGTAGCCTCTACGAATCCGTAATACTCCCAAGACCCGTGTACGGGGTTACCGGTGTTATAGTTTCCGACTTCATCTGCTTGCTAATTAGGCGTCGTGTGTGGGTGCGCGGAGGGTATCGTATACTTACGGCTCTTCGAGAGTCACGGCATGCGTTACACCCCCCTTTATGTATGAGCATGCAAGGCGTTACGTATAGCCCCGACAGATGTACCACGTAATGTTACGTACTATGCATATCTTTGCGCTCGGGGTTTACGAACGTACCGCGAAGACGAGAGCCTCGTATGTACTCTCGTAGCGTATTGCTATCATTATCTCCTTCTGTCCTTCGAACATTAAGGAGAACATGCGAACATCGCGGGTATCCCGCAGCACTTGGCTCTCTCGGTTTCCGTTCCTTCCGAGGCTGTACAGCGTGGCTATTGCCACCGGCGTACGTTTAGACCGCCAACGAGAGCCAACGACGACGAGGCAGACGACGAAGGGAACGTTTCTTCTGCCAGTTACCAGAGTCAGCCTCTGCTCGTACCGTTGATGCCGGTGCACCGTGGATGCTCTTCGGAGTTGATGCGCTACAGGCAACGGATCCACGGGGCATACCATAAATATATGATGCAGGGTAGAGGCTGCACGTTCTCGTCCTCGTATACTCGGCTGACATCGGACGTTGAAGTGGGAATGGGCGAGCTTGCCTTATGAATTTTAATAAGGGCCTATCGTCGCGTGATAGGTGCGAGGGCCGTCTCGACCGTCTGACAAGCACCAGTTCCACTCTCGCATCCTTACCATCCCCGGCCGCGTCTAACGCGCGTATACGTATCTTTGCTGTAAAATTGTAAGCACTGCGTTTCACAACATCGAGGAGCACACACCTGCGAAGGGCTTGGGATTCTTGACAAATGTGCATACCATTTGGATCAACGATTGCGTTGTCCTTCCGTTTAATGCTGCGGTTGCTGATCCAATGCGCAATTATCGTCATCGAAGAATGTGTAAATCAATTTTGTTCGCAAAATCGATACAACGAATTTTCGTGAAATAAATGATGTTGTTTTGACGAAAACAATCATTTATAGATTAATAGACGTTGAATGGTTGAAAATTGAATTATCATTCGATTGATGTTGAGAAACTACGATTTTTTTCCATTTGAGACATGATTCATCGATTCGCGCTGGCTGATACAATTTTTTTTTTCTTCTTTTATCGAGGATAGGTAGAGTGGAACGAAAACATGGTACGTTTTCACGCGCATTTCTTTAATAATATATTACGCGGAAGAACGGGTGTGGAAACACAATTCCATTCGCCCTTCGGGCCGTGCTATCACTATACTATTATACTGCCGACTACACACGCAGCCTATATGCGGAAAGGGCCAGTTATATTTTATGTAACCGCGTTTGCTTCGCATCTCTTCGCGCTTCGCCGATAGCCCCAGCACGGGTCTGCAATCTTCGTACGATCGATAGGGGGAGGAGAGGTGCGTTCGCGATGAACGACGAAGAAACTGGGGTTCCTCGAAGGAACCTCCTGACGAGGTTCCTTCGGGCCTCTTCCTTTCTCACTCGCTCTATATATATCCGCGTGTAGATTATGGAGAAAAAAAATGTGCGGATAGCATATTCTTACAAATTCGAGGGTTGCCCGCGCTTTATCCTCCCTCCATCCGCATTTTTTTTTTCTTTTCCAACAATCTAACCGACTAGCCCAACGATACTAGAGGATAAGGGATCTCGAAATTTGATCAAGAAGACTCTCGAATCGAGTTACGGTTCTGTCGAGGGGTGAGCAACAATCTTTTTTTTTTTCTCCCCAAAGTTGCCTCTCAAATTTCGAGATATTCAATACCCAGGCTCACGAATTTCAAACTGGAAAATGCAATTGCTGAAAATCAATTTATAAATCGATTTTCCACGGTACATTATGTTTTCCCATAGTTAGACTGTGAGATTATTGATTTTTCTTCAACTTCAGTGATTTTTGAAGGAGAGAAAAGAAAACGTCTGGAAGATGCTGCTCGAGTATAATTTTTCGTGCCTCGACTTATTAGCGCTTATCTCAAACTGTGATAAACTTGCTCCGATCCACTTATGAGACCGGACGTTTCTGCGCGAGAACGAAATTAATTCTCGTTCGCGTCCCGTCTTTTTGGTCTTGTTCGTCATACCTCGCGTACGTAGCGCGACGAGGACGTCTGAGCTCCGAGGATGCTCGGAAGGCCTTCGGGCCTCGAAGAATCTGGAGAATTTTGTCTCGTAATCCGCGTCGGGGTGAATAATCGCCGGTCTGATATCATCGTCGCCTTCTTCCTCCTCTTCTCTCGCGAGAGAAATGCCCTTTTCTCTTCGCCTTCGTGGCAAACATATATTTTCTCATACCTGTAGTTTACTTTTTTTTTTCGTAAGACCTATCATTTTCACGCGAGGGCTTCTTCTTCGCTTCCCTTCCGAGAGGTATGAAAGAAATAGCTTCGCTTATGAGGAAAAATTAGAAAATTCGCGGTCTCGCCCGTAAATCGAGTTGAATAATCGCGACTTCGTCGGGTCGTCGACGATAAAGAGACGGCACTCGTTGTCCGAAGAAGCCGAGATGATCATGACAAGAGGCTCAAAATTATTGGCAATATACAAGAAAAAAAATGGTTCAAAGCATTCCAACGTTTTAACGTTCTCACGCGAGCGATAAGTCTCGCCCCGTTTTCTTATTCTTATTTTCCCTTAAATTGTGCATCGCGGGGCTTCACCTCTTTCGCACGTTTTCCTCCGGGAAGCAATAACCGTGCGACTAGAAACACGTTCATCGCCAACGACTCTGTACGAGCTTCCTTCGAGGAATATGAGCCGGTTGATCGTAAAAATTCCTTTCGAATCCTCGAGGGTGTTGTACGGCGCTTCGAGGTAGCTTGACGAAGGCAGAGGAAAAAAAGAAAATACGTTCCGTGAATCTATCGATTGTGATAAATCGAGAGTTCGATGCTTTACGGTGCTGCGAAACGACGCGTCGGGGTCTTGGAATTTCACTAAAAATTCTCGGAGCACATGGTCGATTATTTTTATCGCTTCTTTTCTAATAGAGTATTAGTTCGGGTTGCTTGTAATGGCGGTCAATCAAAGTTCGATGTAAATTCAATGTCTCATTCAAGGAGAGTCCATTTCTACGGTACAAGCCAAAAGTATTCTACATGCGTCGACTTTGGTGACATTCGGACTTTATAGCATCGCATTGTCCAGACTCTGTCGCTGAGCTTGCGACTTTCTTTCTCTCGCTGTGAGACGGCATCGTAGCAGGTGTTACTCGTACGGACGTCTACCCGTTGGCCGATGTCAACGTACGACCAGCACGGTCCGTATTTTCCTTTCATCGTTTACACCGACAAATTTATGCCTTTCGCGAAACGTGATGGAAAAAAACTCCGATAAAATTCCAACAACTTGAGAATTTCTTCTTCGACGGTGGAAAGAAAAAAAATCTATAATCGATATCATATTTTTCTATTCCATCTTGGAGTAAGAAAAAGAAAACTGAGTAAACCTTCCTGAGAAATGTTCGTTCCGTGCAATCGGAAAAAAAAATGCTCTGGGATGCTACTCCGACGGATGTTCGCAATATTTTCCATCGCATATCATCGCTGTTCGAGCTGTTTGATGCTCGAAAACTTCGTTCCATTTTCCCATTAGTGATTTTCGTACGTGGAAGTTGAAATATTCGATGCCTTAATGATCTACCTCGCGGCTTGCCGGATCCATATTTTCAGACAAGTATACAACGAAACGCCCCACTATTTTCCACTTACCGTTTCATCTTGCCGATAAATTTAATTCCCGATAAGTGCCCTAATTTTCGTGTTATTAACATCTTTTTGAAATAAACGTGATTACCTTTGTTCTTGCACTGCGGATGGCGGGTGGCCCGGCTATATGACCAGTCGAAATATCGTTTGAACGAAATATCCTATATACGCAGTAACGTTCGCACACAAACATTACTTGTCCGGTGGTGCAGTGATGGGGTTAGTCGTCACGTGGTATATCGGCGGGTGGGATGAGTTTTGCTGGATACACACGGAGCGAGAACCCAGAGAGAATAGAGGGTGGGAGAGAGAGCGTGGTTGCATCGTTGCTCTTCTCTCTAGGTCGCGGCACACAGGCAGAAGCCAGAGAGATAGAGCTCTCTCTCCCGGACTTGAAGCGTTCTCTCCTTTTCCCTCCCGCCGTCTGTATACGTATACATGGCTGCTTCAACCGCATTGCAGAATTACCCGGCCAGGTTCCTGCCCGGAGAGCATAAAACAACCGCTGCCGAGGATGGTCAGAGAGGGTTGCCGCGGGAGGGAGAGTCAGCGGGTGGCCAAAGGGGTGTTTCGGGAGCGATAGAGAAAGAGACGGATAACGAGAGAGGAAGCGAGAAAGAGCCACCCGACGAGGGACTACCCCACACTATATACGTAACTATCCTGACCAGCAGCAAGCTCTGAGCCGAATTTATGATGCGCTTATACCGAAATAGAAATGGCTGCGAGAGCTCGAACCCACCACCGGAAGTGGCTTCGTTCGAGCCGGATACCCGACCGGACGTTAGAAATTCTCCTTCCATTCATCCCTACTCTTTTCGCGTCTACCTAGGCGATTTCGTCTCTCAGACCACTGTCCAACTTCGAGGGTCTCCATGAAACCTCCGAAGAGGTTTTGTCCACATTGTAAAATACGAGTACAGGATCCATATGCTCGACCCCCAAGATTTACTCAAGCATCTAATATATGTACGAACGCAGTAGGCTAGGACAGGAGCTTTTTACGAATATCGTATACATCCAGCAGCCCAGTTACTCAAGTACTCGACTAATCGATTCTCTCTTCATTACGCGCAACGGGTTACCTTCGGACTTACTGTACGCTGAAGATTCAAAACGGGCTTGAGAAGGTTCCGGCAGACCATACCTTCAAAGTTCCTGATAAGACGTCAGCCAACCGGACGTCAAATTCTGTTCGAGTGTCCGAGTTACGTGAGAGATCACACGTAAGTGATGTATAGCTCCCGTTTTCCCAACGTAATGCCACGGACAGAAAACGTATTTTCGCGCGAAAGGTCAAAACTTTGCCAAACATCGGCGTATCCGGGCCCTTTTTCGATCCGCTCCATAGAAGCCACCGTCCAGCGGAGGAAGAAATTTCTTTTTATTCGTGAAAAAAAAAATCGATAGTCTACACCAAATGTGTGTGATATAGGATGGACGAAAGGCCATACAACAAGTGCCAGCAGTACGTGCGACAGTCACTTGCTCGTCTCTTCTCACGGATCCATCCTCGAAAACGGCTGATCGGCAAAGCTCACGGGTCGCGCGACTCGCGATCGCAGTGGCTTCATAAAATTTCGAATTGATGAGTTTTTTCACACCTCGAGAAAACGTGTTAACTGGCAAGACGAGGGAGGGAAAGCTACTGGGCAAGAACGAGAGAGCAGTTCGATGACTTCGTGCTCCAACTCGATTCGTTGGTTTCGCGAAAAAAACGGTGCTTCGGGGGGGTGAGAAAACATTCGAGGTCCGCAGTGAATCGGTACTGCGCCATCGCACGGTAGAAACTTGTGCACAGCGTTGTTGCCTTCTCTGTTTCTGTCACGACGTTTCGACCAACAAGCCGGGTCCGGTCAGTGAGTCACAAACAACACAGAGAAGACAGAAAGTGAGATGACTATATAGATACGGAAAATAAAGTTTCCGTGGGAATGGCCGAAAGAGCGTGGGAACGAAACGAGATCTATAACGTATATAACAACGGAGGTAGAAGCTATAGATAAAGGAGAGAAGGAAACCGGAGAGCGAGTGGTCGAAACAGGCCCATCAACGCCAGAGGCGTATCGCTGCGGCGAGTCGTTAAACGCTGAAGTTGGGTCGGAGACACCTTTCCTAGCAGGTCATTCGCTAACTCTCCTCTCTCATCTCTCTCTCTCTCCCTCTCTGTCTCGCTCGCTCTTGTTATTCGTGAAAATCGCGATATACGTCCGGTACAAGCGCTATTGTCTTCTTCGCCGGTTCTCACTGTCTCTCGCAATGTTTTCCGCATTTATCCGTCTCTTACACTGTCAAAAGCCGCTGGAATTCGCATCCCTCGGCTGTTCTATCTTGCTCTCGTTAACCGAAGACTCCCCCCCCTCTCTAGGTAGTGGTTTGGGGGGCGGGGGGCACGTCGTTAAATCCCTGCGCAGTTCCGGGACAGCGCGCGACCTTGTTTACTCGAGAGACGAAGACGAGCGACACAGGAATGGAAAGACACAGAGATTTTCTACCAAGTTCGCGGCGTGTCCGATCACACAAATTCGATTATGCCAGAGAACCGGTGAGAGACGGCGAGATGCGCGAGGTCGCAACGGTGCAGAAGTTTAATCTCCTGTGAGAACTCGTTGCTCGGACCAATAATCGAATTTGCGAAGAAAACGACTCTTCCAATGTTGCCTCGAGGTTGAAGCTTATAACTCATAACTTAAGAGACGCGACACTCCTTTAACCGTGTTATCAACTTTGCTTAGAATGCGTTCACTCAAATGACGAATTGATAACAACATGATGAGAATAAGTATTAATAACTTTGTGATTATTTATTAATTCCACGATTTGTGAATTTTTAAACTTCTGTAAATGAATTTTTTATCTTTATTTATAAATATAATTTCTAAGTCAGTCGGACAAATGGTGAAAGTACTTTGTTAATGACAATAAACTCAGTTGACGTTATTCAATAAAATTAAATTAGTGCGCGCGATGGCACTCGACTTTTTCGAAATTGGACGACCACGTAAACAGTTGGAGTTACCGTTTTGCCTCCCGCATAAAACACGAACGATAAAAATATACATAAAATGCGTAGGCTCTCGCGGCAACCGGTGAATGTGGGGTAAGACGAAACAATACCACCGCAGCGATCTCATATTCCCGAGGGGTTTTCCTTTTCCACTTCCGGCGTCTTCTATCCACCGTCTACTCAAGTTCCATTATCTCATTCTCTTTCGCTATCCGCACTCGTACGCCCCGCTTTTCTTGATATATCTCTGTCTAGTCTCTCGAGCGAAGTATCACTGTGAAAAAAAAAAAAGAAAAAATCCCGCGAGCAAGTTGAAGGTGCGCATAGCAAATGTAGGTACGGGGCTTGCGGATCCTGCCGAGCAGAGAGAAGCCAAATTCAACCACGGAATCTCGTTTTTCTTCCCGTGCTTGTTCGCTCCTCTGGTTATAGATGAAACGAGTCTACCTGAGCTGTCTGCGAAACGTTTGAATTCGATTCAACGATATATCTTTCCGCATGCATGCGATTCCCGCCGAGCATCGATATCTTGACCGGAGACTCGTAAAAACGATGCGCAGTAGAAAAAAACGTGAAAAAGGCTTCATTTATTTTTGTTCCTATATCCGAGTCTCGCCATTGAATCTCTTCGAAGAGGAAAAAAAAACTCTTTGGTCTAACCACATTTAGCTCCTTTCACCGAATCGTTGTAAAACCAACGCTATATGAGGGCCGTTCTACGCCCATTCTCTCATTTGTTCGTCGAAAATAACGTCCGAGCGTTGGATTTTCTCTTCGCGGTAGGATTCCGGTATCGTTCACCGCATGCACCTGCCTCTGTGGCCAAATTACTTTTACGAAGTCAACAAGAGCGACGACGAACTCCCGACACCGACTACCACCACGATTGGATGAGGTGCTTTTGGTACTATATAGCCTTGATGACCGAAGCTATTGCGTGGATCCCAACAACGACGGTTTTCCACCAGCAGATCGCCAGCGCTTTCTCTCACTGGTTATCTCCCGCAGTGTTTCGTTCTATCTCTCTGGCTTTTCGGTAGGAGCCCGAAGAGATGGTGGAAGCTCGTCCGGTGCAGCGTGTCGGTGAATATACATGTATACCGTAACATGCTGGCGCACCAGGCTCTCTGACCCAATTAATCGAGGTGAGCACCGGGCAGGCGTACCACTCGCCGTAACCCCCTCCTTGCAACACATCGCGGCACCCGTATATACATTCCCCACCTCTCGAAAGCGAAAGGACCCAAAGAGATGGATGGAGATAGCGCGACGAGGATGAAAATTCGTGGAAGAGCAAGAGGCGAAAATGCCCCGCGCGAAATTCGAGAACTGCTCGAGGAAAAATTAGCGCCGATTCAACGTGAGCTTTTGCCTCGAGTAAGTGGAGACTCATAGAGGCGGAAAACAAGGTCTAATTTGGACCTTGCGCGAGGTCAAAGTTGAATTTTCCTAATAAGCCAGTGAATGCTTTCCTCAGAATATGACGCTACAAAAAAAAAGCACAGAATTTCGACATCAAACGTCTGGAAACGAGTTAAAGCGATGAAGTTCATAGGTTGCTTCGACTTTGTGCAGGGCACTTGAATCTTGCAATTACAGTCACCGGTTGACTGATAATCCCGGCGCAAAATTCACACGCACAACCAACGTAGGCAACATTTTGGTTACCATAAAAGAATAGCCGTGTCAAACTTCTGTGAACTTGTTCAGACGATTTCAATTCTTAGCTCGTTTGACATGTTACAGAAGGTGCAAAGGGCAACGAGAGCGAAACACAAAAGTAAATGCGCATTTTGCAAAAAACTTGCGAGTGAAAAGTGGTTAATCGTCGGAGAATTGAAGACAATTGTACGGAGTAGAAAAAGCGGGAATAAACGTTTCAAAAAGCATTCGCTAACTGCATCAAAGACCATTCATAGTCTCCACAATTATATTCAACCTTCTTTCACTTTTTGAAGAAATACATTTCAACGCTTTGATTGTAGTTAGGTTTTCAATTAAAAAAAAGATTTTCGCTACACACAAATTTCTACTTTAAGTTATGACCTCTTGTGAACTTGCGAAATTTTTTGTTCTCTAGCTTCTGGTAAATTGGGAGGCATAAAGTTCTTACGATGAATCCTTCAACCCAGACGGTTCATCGCTCCGCGAAATATCTCCGTCAGTTAGGAACGTACAATAGTCAACAAATTCGTCAAACTTCGTAACTAAACATCGCCGGGAGTGAGATATACGCGTATGTATAGAAATGCCGGAGGCATCGACGAATGAATCGATTCGGAGAATGAGAATTGAGGCAGAGCGGCAGCGAGTTCGGTATGGCTTGTAACCATTGGCGAAGGGTAGAGACGAGATGGGGTTGGTTCGGGAGGGTGAGGTTTGGGAGGAGATGAAACGTACGTAAACGACGATTTCGCGTACGTGCTATCGGGAATTCTGCAGTGCAGCTGCTTGGGGCACGTGGCCGTGCGCGATGATGCTATATCTGGGGGTCGCGGAGCTTTCGCCAGTGGAGTTCTGGGAGGCGGATAGCTGGGCGGCGTGTGGGGAAATGCGAGAGGAGGACGAGACTGGGGTTTGCGAACATGGGAAACGCAGATAACTCGAAGCGACTGGTAGTGCGAGTGCCTGGTGCTATACCGTACACGCTGCTGCTGCTGCTGCTGGTTAGGCCGAAACGGTAGCAGGTAGCAGGACGTTCGGAGCGAATAGCCGCTGACGTCTGCACGAGGAAACCGTATGGGTACCCGATCTCTCTTCCTCTCCATATATGCGGTATACATACATATATACACATATATGCGAACGTGCAGATATGTTGGAAATACTAGGTACCAGTGCTACCATCTACCTCCTATGCTACCACTACTAAAAGCACGCAACGCCCAATGCTCCTCTCGATTACCTATCCTTTGGCTAACCCTCGCGCTATCAACTAACGGCTAGCCAGCCTTCATCGTCGCACAACCGCTTTCCAATGCCGTTTTGGTATTCGAGCCATCGAGATCCTATTAACCCATTAACGTGATGTTAACTCGGTGAGCTTAAGCTACCGGCATGAAGGCCAAAGACGTGTCGTGCGCTATTAGACACTTCTTGACATATTACCGTAGGGATTGGATTAGCAATGCCAATTGACCATTAAACATTAATTGATATCGGAAACGAATAGTCGTGTTTGTTGTTAAAATCTTTTATTAATGCTGGATGTGGTGAACGATATTGACGTTAAGAGTGAGATGGATTCTTTCCAATGCTTCAATGTTAATAGGAGCTGACGCGAGTGTTTTCAGGGGTTCTAAACGCGAATAACGACCTATCTGTCTTTTAAACTTTGATAAATACTCAATTCGGTTTACAAATTCACTCGGTAAAATCGATCGCGTATAAACGGACTACCCGGCCTTTGCGGCACTTTTACACAATGTTTATTATTCAAACGCTCGTTTGCCTCGTCACTTTATCGTTTATCCGGAACTTTAGTCTTCAATTTAATTTGCATCACGACGCCAGCGATGCGGCTTTATAATTCATGGACGCAGTGGATCGTATCTGGCGCAAACAATCGCGGGAAATGTCTTCGTAGGGAGTGAGAATCCGCTTAGAGAAATGCTCGCGCGGATCCGCCTGAACAATATTTTGCTCTCGAATAAAATACTTGGGGGCACGATCGATCGCGCGAATGCATTTGCGCAGCAATCGGGTCAGCCGGCATTCCAATGCTCGCGGAATTCGGTCGTGTTGGACGCATGAACGTCATCGCGTTCCACTCCCATACGTAATTATATAGCGTGCGTTCGCTTTAACGCTGTACAGTACAGTGAACGCGGGAGCATCCTGCGAGCGATTCGGTTACGCAACGCCACCATTTCCTGTCGTCACTTCCGCGCGGCCAGTTCGTGCGAATTTCCAACTCCGCCCCTCCCCGACGATGCTCCGCTGTCCGTCTCGTACGCCCTTCGCACCCCATCCGCAAAACTGGGTTCATACCCTCGAACCATCTCTCCCCCCCGCCTCATACCGACGCGCCAGCTGTTTCAACCGGTCGACGAATGCGTGACGAATTTCCAGACACTTCACCTCTCGTAATTAACGTTTTGTAGTTCAACTGCGGATGCTCCGTTGTTTTCACGAATTAATTGAATTTTCGCTTTGGAGGAAACAGCTGAAACTCACGTGACGCTATCGCGAGGATTTCGGGACAATAATTAAATTTTAAATGATGTATTAATACGGATCGGTTATCATTAAGTTCATCTTTTGGATTGCGGAGCGCGACCGTTTTTTTTAGTCCCTCGTATGATTTATTTTTCCTCTACTGTAATACAAGATTTTCGTTTTCTTTATATAACCATAACGAGAATGAGGTAACTTTGTTTTCCAATGACTTCTCAAAATACGGATTGCCGCAACTTTTCATATTATATATTCACATTTCACTTACTCGGCATTTCGCTGAGAAATGTTTTCTTTTTATCCGCCTCAGTCAACAACTCATAATATCTATTAAATTCCATAACTCATTTTTCTTTTCAGATAGACCGTTTTGTCTGGTTAGTATCCACCGACGAATATCAGAAAAAAAAAATTCCAACGGCTATAGTTTAAATAAAATATTTGAATGATTTTTTGTAACGCTAGCAAAGTATCTCCGTGCGAGGATAAAAAAATATTCTGTTCCTTCCATAATTGACGAGAGAAAGAATTCGAACTGCGACTCTTATTTCGAGCCGCCAGGTTGTTGTGGCTCATTAATATTCCGCTCCGGAGCTAAAGAAATTAATTGTTTCAAGAGGTTTGCGATTTGTAAATATTCCGAGGGGTAGAAGGAATCGAGATCCTTTGATGTCGATGAACAATTTATCCTCTTAGCCTGATTGTTTTCTCATTTTCGTTCTCCGGGAGATCCAAATACATTACTGAAGTTAAAAATCGTTTTGAATACCGTCACCGGCTCGTTTTCCTCCCTCGCCGCGCCAAAGTGTCCGAATATTTTTCATTCGACTTTACTGTCGCCGCAGTGGAATTTAGGTCTGTTTGAATACCTTTTGGCTTATGAGAGTCTGTTGGTGCGCGGTCTGAAGAGTCGCGCGGAGAGACGGAGCGGCGAGATAGAGAGCCGCGGGGGTTCGTGCGAGGGACTTTCGCAGTGGAGCCATTACCGGAGAGAGATAAATTCGGGGGAGGGTGGAAAACGGCCCGGGTTTCACCCGCGGCGAACCGTTTTCCCGGCAATTCTTGAAGTACACACACTTCTGGCTCGCTCGCGACCGTACCAACGACGACGACGACACGCTGGAACGTAGAGAGAGTTATCTTCGGGGAAGGCGAGGTTTCGCGAGACCTCACGCGGATTCATCACGACGAAGAAACTTACGAAAGTTTTCCACGGACACGACAAGTTTCCAGCGCTTCCTCTTCCGGCGACAAAGATTCGTCGTTACGCGAGCCGCCCCTCGCCCCCTCGCTTTTCGTGCTCTCGTGACTCTCGCGCCTCGACATCGTGATTCCTGATTCGCAATTTTCATTCGCTCGAAACGAAATTTCCTCGAGATAATTAATCATGAAGGGTGTGATCCCGCGGTTACTCAGTGGTTAATTATTCATAGGGTAATCGAAAATTAACGATTGTCTTGTCGACTTCATTCGCTGTGCCTCAGGAACGACCGTATCGAAAATTGAAGCTGACCAGATTCTTTGAAATTTCTTTGGGTATCGTTTTATCGATAATGTTAATTTTAAAAAATTCAATTCTACAATTATCGATTATCTTTCAATGCAAAAGAATTGAAGTTCCACGCAGATTTGAATAAATTAACGAATCGACTTTCGCTAAAAAAAAAAAATTCGGTTAGCCAGTGAAACGTCGAATAAATTATTTTGAACAATTTTTTTAGCAACTTTATGGAATTAATATCACAGAAAAATTATGTTCTTGGCGTCCAATCATACCCAACACGTTGGTTTCTTAATCGTTGATTTTTTCAGACTTCTATAGCTTCGGGAGATCTTTAAAATTCTTTCTGGATCACGCTTTCGGCGGGGAATGTAATGACACACTCTCCTAACTGTGTCTTTCACAAACTTTAGTTATTAAGATGGAGTAACGACGCAAATCCAAGTTTGTCGGGAAAAAAAAAAATAAAAAGAAAAACTAATGAGTTGATGCTTCTTCTAGTCGTTATTAGCATTCCGATCTTTCGCGATAGAAGGCTCGTCGCCTCCCCTCCGAAGAAAATAATGCAACTTGAACCGTGGACGAGTGAAACTTGACTTATCAGGAACTTATAACGCAGAAGAGCGCTATAGGAAGTATGAGGCTCTTAATCAAACGAAGCGCCCAAAGGGCAGCATTCATTCGCAAGTATAAAAAGAAAGAGAGGAGAAGGAAAAAAATGGGAGAAATATTAAAACGGCAAAACTAATTTCAAGTCGAGAGATCATCGTTCGCTCTTCTCCGTCAACTTCTTAGCCTTCGTCTCGGTGGCCCTCGTAATTACGCTTCGGGGTTAATTTCTTAAAAAATTCATTAGACTCCGCCCGAGCGGCGATTCGCTTCGTCGATTAGAATAGGCTACTTCATCTGCGTCGAGCTCTTCATTCCCGTCTCGAACCCTTTCAATTACAATCTCATGCCTCGCTTTATACTTTGTAATCTCGTTGCAACGTGTTTTCGATTCTTTACTCTTCTCTTTCGGCGATGCGATGGCAGAATCGAGCAACGGTGCCAAAATGTGACACCATTCGGTTATAAAGCGCGGCGAGAAGAGCGACGTGAGATTTGCCCTGGCGAAGAAACGAGGGAAGCGTCGCATCGAATTACTCCGAGGCGATGAGAGCCGACGCGTAGATGATGTATATGCGCGCCACGCTATACACCGGATTAAAGGGGATTAAAAAGAGAAGAAACTCAAAAGGCGAAGCAGCGTCGCAAGTGAGAGAGGGAAAAAAGAAGGCTACGATCGGTGGCGGAAGCGTTGAGGATCTTATATTCAAAAAAAAGAACGACAACCTTTTTCCGTTTTCTCTTCTCCTTTCGCGAAGATCCAATTTTCACAGGGTATATAAATTGAACGGAACAAGTGGGAAAATATTTTTTTAGTCGAATACACTCGTGATACTCTGAATGTTGAAAAAAACTATTGCGAACGAAATTTTTTAGTCTCCGCGCCGAAAGACTCAAAAATCTTAATCAACAATTTTTTTCCTTCGTCGCCGTCGAGTTACTGAAGATGTTTCTTCTTTCGTAACAAATTGT
The DNA here is from genome assembly GCA_963924025.1 of Ischnus inquisitorius. Taxonomy (NCBI): domain Eukaryota; kingdom Metazoa; phylum Arthropoda; class Insecta; order Hymenoptera; family Ichneumonidae; genus Ischnus; species Ischnus inquisitorius. The sequence continues at coordinate 4,518,292 of OZ001251.1, read as the reverse complement.
CGTAACAAACGAAATTGGGGTTCCTTGGTCGTCGGCTTCGATAATTGTTCTCAATTATTCAATAAGTGAGGTCAATGTAGAGGGCCCGCTTGGAGAAACATTTGCACGTTACACGATCAGCCTTGGCAGAGAGCCCCGGGCTCTGTATACCGGGCGAGATTGGGGGTGAGGTGTGGGATCGTTGTACGATTCACTACCCCTATACGTGCTCTGTTGCTCTACCACCAGCGGTGCTATTGCAGGGGACACAACAGGGTTACGAGAATTGGAGTTCGAAGCTGGATGCTGGATGCAGGAAGCAACAGAGCACGCGGTCACTCGAGTTATATCCCTGGCACGAGCCGCGGCGAAATAGGATAAATATTTATTTATCGTTCACGGGTGTTACATATATATGTCTGTATATGTATGATTGTGTGTGTCTGTGTGTTATATATATAAAAATATATATATAGTTTGTTCGCGTGTGTGCGTGATGCAGCCAGGCTTTGGTACGTTCTCTCACGAGGTCCATTGTCAGGGTCGGACATTAACGAATGGTTTTCCGGTGAACGCACAACGGTACCGTGTATATCCACTGCATCAGCGGCGATTCCAGCGACCGCCTTCTCACGGCTACCGAAACTCGAACAAAACGTACGTTCAATTTTTCCTCTCAGCTATTTGCTCCATCCGAGCGTTTCGATCATTCTTCGATCACCGACTTGGGAACCTTGCGAACATTCCACAGCTGGCGGGCTTTGTTACTCTTTTTCACCTCCGTCCGATTAATCGACTCTTTTTATTTCATTATCAGTATTAATCAGAGATGTTTGTTAGTTATAACGAAAATTCAGCTTTAAAGGCTAAGTTCAGTGTGTAGAAAGTCATTTTTTTCTGCCAGCCTAGGAAAGTCGATGCATGCGCAATATTCGTCACTTTTTAGGCACTAGGGCGTAAAAGGCGATAGGCAATTTGGAACTCGCGTGAGCTGCCGTACGAGCCACAGACGAGTTTCTTCATATTCGTGCAGAATGGTCTATTTTGTGTGCCCTTGTCATACAAATGGCCATTTTAATTCGAGAGAATTGAAAAGGATCGACCCACCTTCGCCTGCGTATCCACGAGGCTCGGATCCTACGGTGATAACGACGAGAATGAATTTCAGCAGGTCTAGCCAATGTCTCCATCGCACTGTTCCACTGCCGTCCATTAACGTGGAAAAACAATAATGTCGAAACCCAATCAGAATGAACCCAAACACCAAACGGGATAAAAAAACAAAAAATCGAGTGGTCCGATAAATGAATGAAAAAAGTGACGAAACAAAAAGCTAGATTTTGTATCATAGAAAATACAGTGATTCTCTATAACGACCGGTGTCATCAGCGTCCAGACGTAAGCACGGTGTGCAAACATTGCCCGTCGCTATGTCCGTCCGTTTCGAGAATCCGATGAGCTTTCCGCACGAGGTAACAAATTTCTCTCGCTTGGATTCCATAGCATAGTGGCACAGACTGGAACATTCGCGATGCGAAGGTCTCTCGGCCGTTATCGTTGAAACGCGCGTGCAGTTCAGTTCAGTTGCAGCACGCGGTCGTTCTCTCCTATCGCGTCCGTTGGCCGTTCACGAGTGAGCGTTACGTTTCGCAGCAGTCTGACCGTTTTCCCTTGTCGGTTTGCCGCGCATTCTCTCGTTCCCCATCAAGCACTGTCCGGAAGCTCTTTGGGCTCTCTCCCCTACGACCTCCTCCTCCCTCCATCCACCCCCGTCCCATCCAGCTCTGTGCTTTAATACACGAATACACGAGCAGGTACACGCATTGGGTGTATACCGAGATACAGACATATTATTCAGCCTCGCGGGAGGAGCCGGGAGGTACTCTGAGCAAGAACGAGTGTGCTGTACGCAACGTACGTGTTCGCCCCGTCGTCGAGATGCATTCATAAGCGATTAGGCGCAAAATCGGACGGCGAGCATGCACCCGAGGAAATTAGATCGCAAAGCGCCAGTTTGGACTCCCCGAGTTGCGTACCGAGTGCGTGGCGCCGATAACGTTTCGCCGCACGGCGAAACACGCATTGGCATACGTTGATTTCATAGAATTGCAAAGCTCGAACGCTCAAGGGCACTCGATTTTATTCATCATCGTCAATTAATGTCCGAGAGAAATTCTTTGAGGATAGTGCATCGATTAGGGGTGATCGAAAGTATTTGTGACTTTTTTATTGGTCTCACAAAAACGTTATGCGGATAGATGATTTTTTTTTAATTCAAGTAGTTTTTCGACGTTGCCCCACGGGCGCAAAAAAAAATACTAGAAATCCCGTAGCGCATAGCTCTGGTCGCCCCCCTGAGATCCGAATGCGCGTGAACGACGGAGGTGTCGGGCTCGTTTTCTCGCGTTTCCCCCAACGCGAGTACAGGGTCAGTTTCACTATTTTCGCTCACGCCACCTACGGATATATGTGTATAACCGTGGCGCATATATTCATGACTGTAACCCTAGAAATATTCATGCATGCGAGCACACACATGCGTTAAATGTCGCTACAACCATTCGCATACTCGCACGTTACAGCCCACGGGCAGTTTTGCGTCGAACGTGCGCCGTTACAGGTTACTGTTACAGGCACAGAAAGGACGTTTTTGTGCACTAATTTCAAAAAACATTATGTGATTCCCAAACTTGTAACACAAAGTACTATTCTTTATAGATAAAAAAAAAATTTCAGTACGCATCGAACGCAAAGTGGTTCGATTATTATATTTATGTTTAATCGAAACACGTTCGTAACGTCCAAAAGAAAAAAAAAATAGAGCCTCGGGTTTAAGAAATGAGATTTCTTTTGCATGCGAAAAAGCAATGGACGACTCGGCACGGAATCCCCTGTACATGCAGCGGCCCATTAATCCGAATGGTCGTGTCGATGCGTGCGTGCGAGCTGTAAACGGGTTGCATATACGTACGCATAGTCATCATTGCCGTTGCGTCGGGTTACTTGATTACTCTTGCTACCCCCGTGGGTATAGCGTGCATGTACAGTTATTACGATCATATACAGTCGCAAAATGGGCAACGGAATCCGCATCATAGCCCCGCTAAGATTGCGTTCGCGCGCTCGCGGCAAAACGATCGAATTGCAACATGACCTATTGTTGTCATTTTATTTGCGTCGCGATTGTTAGACGATGGTCATTTCACGGAGTCAAGTCTAGCGCTACAAGCAAATCGAGTTAACAAAAAAAAAATTACGCAAAAAAACGATCGAAGGAATTGAACCTGAGGGAGGCGCATGATTCATCGATTCTTTGAGAAATGAATATCTTCAGCAATTCAGAAATCTTTCATTTTTTATTTAAAAAAATTTAATTATCATTTTTGTTCTTGATTCGGCATCTCTACGAAATTTCTGAAATATTTTTTTTCTTCGTCCGACGTATTTTTTTAAATATTATTTTTTATCGCGACATCAGGTGTTGGCGCTTGAAATAACGACATGCTTGGTTCTCAGGCCCGAGGTTACCGGCAAAGCGTTGAAAATTGTCAAAGAGATTATATTTCTGGACGTCGGCTCTATTCTCGCACTAGATCTGAGAACCTTTTGACCCTTCTCGGTCGTCCTCGCAGGGGTCCCAACGGCGCACCTCGACGTTTTCACATATAAAGGACATACGGGAACAGAGTTATGTCCATGCGCGGACGGTTTTATGCATACAAAGCTCGAAGACACTCGCCGAATGTAGACGAGATGAGTTACAGTGTAATACTGCGGCGCTACAATAATTCATCGTCTCCTCTCTATTCACGGTGCGCGAGTTCTGTAAAGCTTCAATCTTCTTCTCAAGATTGCTTGATACGGAGAGTCAAACGAAGACGAGACGGGCTTAATGGCGAAGGTCGAGACGGACATGCATGTCCACGGTCGGAGAAATAAACCGGGCTAACGTAACTCGCGGGGCAATGAGGGTCATCTTAACAACACGGAGACTCGGAGCTTATCTCAAAGTTAACACTGTTTCGTACTCTTATCTTCGCGAAACCATGAAAAACTGTGATAACATTTATAATTTATTTATGTAATTATTTAACGACAACACGAACGATTTTTAGTTTTCTATCCTATGCAAGGGGAGTGCGAATTTTCACCGAGTGAAGTTTGATTGCCGAGCGCGAAGCGAGGTCAGAGACTCTCCCGAGGTAAAAACGCACTCCCTCCCGAGTGCGTTATGTTTTTTCTCGACTACGCTAAAATTGACCATATTTTTATACCTGCAACGGCACAACGGCCAGTCAGCTACTTTTCTTCCCTAGGGAAGAAAAGCCGAATCATCTGGCAAACAAATTCTTTGTTTTCTAACGAAAGTTTACTTGTTCATTCTTCCATACACCCATGAATTTGATTAATGTTATTAGATTTCGAAATCTGATCTCATTGGGAAGTATTCGCAATTCACTTGAAATCTGAGCTGCACCTCAAGCTGAGACTGTAACGATACACCTTCCTTGATACTTCAAGAGAACCGTTTAATTCCTTTCGAAAATTTCGCCGATTTCTCATTTCGCTGAGCCGTTTTATTCGATCGATTAAAAAAAATCTCTGAAATCTTTGGCCGATGAAATTTTTGTTCGGGAAATAAAGGAAGTGCCGCGGACCACGGTCGCGTTTCAACCCCGAGATGTTCTTATTCCGCTTCGCTTTTTCTCTACGGGCTTTTCTCGGGCACCCTCGCGTCATCAAATTCTTCTCATACAGTCACTCTTACACAACGTTAGAAGAGCATCAAGTTGCAAGCTAACGCAACGCATAAAATCGCTAGCAAGAGATAAAAAAAAGCGTCTTGTGTTGGTGGCGCGTGTCAAACGAATAATCATAAACGAGGTGCTCTCATAAAAATGTATTTTTCTTCCTTTACATATGCGCAAACCCGCCTGTAACATACGGTCGTGGTAAAGAGAGCGAAATTATGCAAATAGACAGAGCCAAAGATTAAACGACGAGGGTGTCGCGCGTCGTTTCGCTTTAAGGTGGGGTTCTCGTTTCAATTTCGCTCTCGAAAGAGTTCGCGCGTACCGGAATTGTCGATGAGGCCGTGGCACACGTGAAAAGTTTCGACGCGGTCGCGGAAAGCTTGGAAAAAAGAAAAAGGAAGGACGAAGTTATCGTGCCGAGTGCGAGAAACCCTCGGCGACTCAATTAATCTACCCCTTTTCACTTCCTTAATTGTCCGATAGAGAAAAAACTACGGTGAAAGATTGGAACAAAAGGAAGAAGACCGGAGTGAGGAGAAATATCGAGCGAGCCTCGTCTCGCCCTCTCGGAGATGATTCTTAATTCGGCGCGCAATTATATCGACACAAGAGCAATAGTGAAGTGCAAGAAAAGAAAAAAAAAAAAAATGATCCAGATAGATGAGAACACTGACGAACCCAGAGTCTCGAATCTGGGGCGACTTCCCCTATGTATATAGGCCAGAGGGAGGTAAAAACTCTTCGCAGTCGTTGGAGGAGGCGTGTTCGAAAATCCGCGACGAAGAAAATTCACTGCGGAGCAATGCCGACGAAGGAGTCGAGAGAACGGACGAAGAAAAAAAACGGAGCCGAAATGAAAAAAAAAATGAAAATAAAATAAAAAGGAACGGCATTGTAGGAAAACCCGGGGCCGCTTGTGGAAAAACTTTGTCCCTCGTTACGGGAAGAGCTGGGCGGATTCTCTCGTGACAAACTTTGCTCTCGGAACGATTCCCGCTGTCTGTGCTCGCTCAACGGTCTTCCATGCCTATCTATCGCGATATTTCTGTATTAGTTACTCGTTCCTCGTTATTAATTACTACCGGCTCGGCGAACCCGTGCGGTACGCGATTTGCCATCGTAGCTCAATTAAAAATCAAACTGGCGAGACGTACGAAGATTTCGATGAGTATCATTGAAAGAAACAAACATTTGTTGGAGCAGCCCGGAATTGAGGTAGTCACCATTGTCAACTCTCGTATCTGCAGCTTCGGCACAAACACGAGGACAGGACGTGCCGTTCTGATATTCGTTCATGGATGGTATATATTCAAGCTGCGACCTTTCGCGCTAGCCTTGAAAGAGCTCTTAAGGAATAAGAAAAAAAAAGACGAAGTAACGCGAAGGTTTGACGACACGAGACGCCAGACACGATCGCCTCTGGAACCCACCTATGTATAGCTCGAATAACAGGCCTAAAGGTTATCGGTTCAAGCGGAATGGCGACATTCGTGGGTCACGCTACTCCACACCACGTTCACACATCTTGGCCGGCACGTGTCTCGACACGTGGTTGAATTCCACTTTTGCTACAACCAAACTGAGGGCTAGTACGGAGGTGTGTAACCATCGCGCCTATATAGCAGCTTCATAGTTCAGGCCGGAGTAGGCCGACCCCTGACATATCTCGAGGACGAAATCGATCGGTCACCCTGTTTGTGAACTTTTATTCTCCTTCCTCCGGACGCAAAACTAATCTCATCCGCGAAATCGATGATTGACTTTCACGAACCTGGGGCGCAGGGGTTCTGAGACGAATCGAGGAAAACGACGAATGTTTGATCGCCTTGAAGATTCATGGCTTATCTATAAAGAATGAGGACGCTTTTTTTAACGACGTGGTCACGGCAGTAGGACGGTAATAACGATTTGGTCCGATAGTACGATGGAAAAAAGCCGTGGCATATCGGGAGACAGTATTTAGCAGACGGTGCTAGTGATAACGTACGTAGAATAGTACGGGATACAATTTTGCTGTATTCCGATTGAGGGTCAAAGTTCATTCTCAATGAAAAGGTTGCCGGGCATTACGAGATACGGGTTGAAATGTTGTATAGAACCGAGTTTGATCAGAAATAATGTTGCGATGAACCTTTGCTCTCTCATTATTTTCTATCATTTAAGGTACTTCCTTTATGAGAAAGCCAATATATCTGTGAATGTGCAAGATTCTACTTTACAACCTTTTTCTTCATAGAAACTGCAACGAATTGCTAGCAACGCGAATTATCCGTAACAGGTGTTTCGTTAACCTCGCCGCGACGTTGATTCAATCGTAAATGCCTATTAATTAGAATCGTTTAGCTTCAGCTCTGTCGCATTTTCGCGTTAATTCTAACAAACGCATTATAATGCCGCAAAGTTCGTTTCTTCGCGTCGCATAACGCACCTATTGAACGAGGCAGAGGAGCGGTGTGCCGAACAAGTGCGACGGGTGCACAAAGGCCGAAGAGGCGGGGTTTGCACCTGATGCAAGCGGGTAAATTGAATTTCTTGGAAACACGCGACCCCTTCCGGCGACCAACGCGTCGAGCTCGCGGAGGGGGGGTTCAGTCGAGCGCCAAAGCTCGTCCCGGTACACACAAAGTATACCACATCGCTGCATAAGTATAGCATAGAAGTAGAAGAGAGAGTTACGGTTTATCGAAACAACGCGAAACTGCCGCCTCGCTCTCGCTTTCTCTCCCGTCTTCATATCGCGAAAGCAGTCCGCGCGTGCACGCATCGCCTACGGGCTCGAGTTATACGAGTTACGAGTTTCACCGTCCTCGTTTTCGTCGTCCTTTTCCTTCTTCGCTTTTGCACGGTGCGGCCTACCGTTGCGGCTTTACGGTTCTTCTCCCCCTCGGCAAATCCGTGGAACTGAAGGATTTTCTTCTTTCCATCATTCCCTTTCCAACCTCCCCCATTCTCTATAACTTTCTTACCTGTTCTTCTTTTTTGCGAGCAGAAAAGTTATGCGAGGAAATATGACTTTTTATCGTTGCAAGCTAGTTGCGGAGGGCAAAAGTCATACAGACGCAGTTACCCGATGTAACAATACTCGTGGACCAGTCGTCCCGCAGCTACTTCACCCCTACCCAATTTTACTGTACCAGTTACATGTATACTTAGGGGTGAAAGACCTGCACGAGAGTTCGAGCTGACGAGCCTTGGTTCGTCCTCATGGAAATTGCGTTATGTAATATTCAGACTCGACCCACTGGGATTGCGTCGGGGTGCGTTGATGCGCGCGCAACGTTAACCCCTTTTCCTAATTCCCCCGACCCCCCGTGTGGACTCTGCTCGTTCCATCTCTTTCTCATCCCACACTGTCCTCCCGTCCCTCCGAGCTTCTCAACGAGCCATCGGTTAACGCGCTTCCGGTTGCGCGAAACGTGCGCTACGATTAGCGACGCGTTATTCGAATAACGGGAGGATAATTAGTGCGGTTCGCGGGGCACGGGGACCGGACGGGTTATCGGAACGACCGCAGGACAATGTATTTTCAACGAGAATGGAACGTCGGGGACATGTGGCACGTGGCGAGCGTCAACTTCGACGAGATACATCTTCGTCGGGGAACGGAATCATTGGTATTTACGATTTACAGCGGCGAATTTCATTCCATGCATTCGCGTTATTATCAGAGTTTTTCCTTCTTCGCAAACCTTTGTTTTCGCGAAAAGACTTTTTGTCGAGTGACTCAAACTTACCTATTCTTTTTCGAATAGGCTGCTTTGTCCAATTTCTATTTTTTGATTTAAGTTGATCTTCATTCGTGCGAATGATTGGTTAAAAAATTGCGACACCAAAGCGTCATAAATTTGACGAATATGTAGAAACAATGAGGATTCCATGTTGAACCTTGAAATTCCCTCGTAATCGGCGATGGTCGTACGTTATGACGGTAATACGTCGAGAGGGACACGCGAGCACAATCGATCACGACGAGACCGAACCGCACGCACACAAAACCACGTAGACGAACACGAAGAACACGCATACAGCTACGTACGGAAGAGAGCGATGCGTAGTCCGTGCCGCAAATTGACGTCGATCGTCCGGTGCCGAAGACAAATTCGTGCACGGCGTCGGGTTCGTTAGGCGGCCCCTGTTACCGACGCTGAATAAAGCTACCGGCGCGACCGGCCCCCTGCAGCTTCGGGATCATCGACACAGTTCGTCACTGGCTTTCTATTACTCCGTTGTAATTATTATACTCATCTCGAGCGCGCAAAAAAACGCGAAAAAACGTCAGTTAAAAAAATATCTATTCGAAAAAAAAATAAACAAAAAAAGAACATTCTCGTTAGCACTTTATCAACGTCACGACAGACCTTCGCATTTTTTGGATGACGGGTTTTTCATTTTTTTTTCTTCTATTTACAACGAAATAAAATCGATGGCGCGAAAAAATGTCGACGAAAATTTCAAAGACACGCTATTCAGTCCCATCCATTATGAACTGCCGCGCGCAATGCTCACAACTCGTGTACCCACAGTCGATTGACGAAAACCAATTTATCTTCGAATACGATCGTGCGAGCGTCGAAAAAAAAACTGATTAAAACGGCTAATTTCGACTGATAGAAGAGAAAAGTAATCGATAAATCCAGGCACGCGATATACGAGCGTATCGAAGCCCGAAAACATGAAAATTTGCTACGCAACTGTGTAAATAGTCTAAATGCACTGTAAGAGAGAACAGTATAATGAAATATTAACGTCAAGAATGAAGTTTCAATTCTCGTTTCTTTTGATCGTTGAAAAACGTCAGCCGGATGTCGAGACAAGATTAAATCGAAATGCCGTATCGGTACGCGAGACGCACGAGCATCAACCATTTCCTATCTCGCCTTTGGCTCGCTGTTTCTTTCTATCACCGACTAGTTCGGGTTCCAGATTGTTTTTTGCTTTTGTCCGTTCTCGCCTTTCCGTCCTTCCCGAATCCACCCTCGTCATCCCACTCCCTCGATCTACTTGTCGATATCCACCCCCTTTGATACGGTCAGAGCTTGCGTCGTTTGTTTTTTTCGCTCGCTTCGTCATATCTCTTGGCGACGAGAAAGGAGCGGCAAGGATGGGAAAAGCTATGGATTAGAGGGAAATACGACTAGGTCCTTCGCGAGTTTGCAAACAACGTCTGCACCGTGTATTCTCGAAAATGTCGACGTTTCGACAAAATCGGATCTAGTTTTCTCGGCCCATGGGAACAATACTTCATTCTTTCCCGGCACGCAATGTATTCGCTCTGTTATTCCCTTCGCGAAACGATTCCTTTCCATCGCGTTTTCATTCGGCTCTGCAGTTGTGTCGAAGAATCGGAGTTTCTCAGCGTTGTCATCGTGTATCGTCGAATCGGAAGAGTAGAAGTCAAAGAAGTCGAAAATAAAAGACGCGTATGCGAACGCTTTTGGCATATTCGATCTCTCAACGTTCTTTACTTCGGCGTATTCTGCATTTTTCAGGAATCTCCGAGCCGCGACTTGTTTATCCGCGTAATAATATAAAGAAACCTTGTTTCCCGGGCCGTGTGTTCCTCGCGAAAAGAGAATCAAACGGCTCGTTCGAGTCGGATTTTGCTTGATTGCAGAGAAGAAAGGAGCGCGGAGGAGAGAAAAACGAACGAGAGCTAACTGAATTTAAGATGGGATTTGTGTGCTCCTTGATCATCGTGCCCCTCGCGGTCTCTTTGACTCCGCAGTCCCATGAAGGCCCTCGAAATCGCGTCATCGTCGTCGTTGCGGCAGCTGCACGCTTCGATGCTCGCTCCGCAGCTTGCGCCATTTCGCGCATTCTCGTCAGCAATTTGTTTACAAAAGTGCGCGTCGAGTCGACCGGGCGAAAGGGGGACTGTTTGCAGTAGTCTCTCGGCGCTTCGAAGCCCTATGAAGAATTGCCGGTAGAGGCAACGCAAAATCTTTTTCCGCATGCCCCGCCCTTCGCTCCCTTCGAGAGGAAGACAAATACACATGGTCCATGGGCTCGACGAGTCGCGAGAAGAAAGTCGAAAGAAACGCACACGGCAGTCTAACGTGAGAGAATAACAATCTCGCTGGAGAGGAGGAAAAAGAAAAGAAGCAGAAAAGATTTACGAATGTGAAAGAACCGAAAGAGGCAAAACCTCGTGCCAGCGGCAAGAGAAAAAATAAAGTACAACGAAGAAAAGAATAGAAATGGAGGAAGTAAAACGACAACCGTTCGAGAAACGAAGTTGGCCATTTCGCGAGGTTCAACTACCGCGAGAGGGCGGAGGAAATGGAAGTAGTCTTGGTAGTACATAAAAATGGCAATACGAGTGGTAGTCGTAGTAGTATTCCTGTACTCTTTGTCCCGTCGTTCCGCTGTCTGGTTGCCAAAGCAGGCAGGCGGATGAACCGTTTATGTTGGGTACTATGTCGTCTCTCTCGTCTCTCTCGTCGGCGACATAGGCCGTGACGCTTCAACGTCGAAGAAAAATGTAGTAAAAATAATGTACACGGCAGTTGCTGACGCTCGTTTCTGTGAGCGATGAAGGACAGAGGGTTACAACCTGTCGGTGCAAGGTTGAGTAACTGGCAATGAACCATCCAACTCTTCGCAGTGACAACTATCGGATTTTTTATGAAGGGCTTTTCACAATTTCTTCAAACTGACTACGTTTCGTACGAATCTAAGGAAAGGTCGAAAAATTGGATATGTCCGATTAGTGACGGGCAAGAGAAGAATGGACGAAGTTTGGGACGCCCCGTTCGACCGCGTGTTGATCCCGCAAGGGTTAAACTCGCACCCTGTTGCATGCCGAATGACCGAGAGCCGCATGGCCCGGGTATATCCAGCTCGGTGGTCAACGGCTTATTCGCCGTGTCGCACACACTCCACTCGGACATTATACGTTCAAAATTGTGCTGGGAGGCACCGACAGCAATGGCACACCAACGGTAGTTGTACGCTGAGCTCACCAAGAGACTCGGCATAATCCTCGAGGGAGAATATATATCTAGAATCCCCCTTTGTCGGTGATTCGTTCCGGCAAATTTACCGTTTAATCCGCGCAGGACTTTGGAGACTGTGTGTAATAATTGATTGTTGTGCCGACCTTGCGGTCCAGACACACCAGCGAATTTCAGACACTAAATTCATCGTATCCAATGTGAACGATGTGTCGTATGAAAAAAAAATATATATGCAACATGATGATGGTAGCGATGATGTGTAACACTGTATAATTGTATTCATTTGATAATTTAAAAAATGTATCTATTCTATCGTTATCGAAAACAAAATGTTATATCACGGTAAAGAAAAGAACAGATTTCGTCAAGAAGAATTTTTTTCATTTTTCTTGTTTCGATAGACTCGAAATTTAACGAAAGTACGAAATATCGCTGTTTGCCCGGACAATGCCGTAAACTAAATTTAACAAGGTAAAGGAAACTAACACGATTCTCATAATTCCATGCAGGGTTGATTCGGTACGCGGGCGTTTTATATGGATAGGTTACGTATATGTAGGGTGGCACAGACTCGCTACATTTGGAGGTGTACGCGCTTGCTGAATTGTGTATGATGCGGCACGCGCGAAAGTTATCGCGGTGACGCGGCCTGTAAAGCGACGTCTGAAATTTCCAACCCTCCGCCCGTCGCGGCCTGGTCTAGCGGAACTCCCACGGCATAATATATACAACGGGTTAGCGCGAGTGAGAATTGCATGGCCCGTTGGTTACCACGGTTTTCACGATACACCTACATACCATTGTATATAACTTGGAAAATTAAAGCTGACGCGTTAACCATTCGTCCCCGCGGAAAATTGCATGCCCTTGTTTTTACCACTTGGCACTCTTATTTTTCTCGGTCGTGTTCCACGCTTTTTGCACCGAACGACCGGCACGGAATGAACCGAACGAAACGGGAACGCAATAGATGAAATTGCACAAATTGGTTTTGAACTCATTGAATTCCGGGTGAGACATGCAATTGTGCGCTTTTGCATTTCACGGGGGTTATTACATTGCGGAGCACTGTAAGCCGCGTTGAACGCACTGTCCAAACAAAAACGATTCCATCAATGTAATTTATTTTTAATCAACTCGCGAATAGAGTAGAAATCATTTCTTTGCGCCGCTCTAGTGCAAAGTCATCAATGCCATTGTTGACAGCGCAATTTTCAGAATTAAATGAATATTGACGAATATTTTCTGCCCTAAGAAAGACTCTCGGATCGATATGCCTTATAAACAATGGCCAACGATTAACCACTATTTGTCCATTAGCTCGGATAGCACTGACGTATTCCGGCGTAACGTAATATGCGTCATCTCATCTGGCGGCAGGATCGTGTCATCGGATATGAGAATTAGGGTAATGGAGATCAACGAGATTACAGTGGAGGGTAGTGCATAATATACTACGATCCACAAGCGTACTTTGCTTCACTGGCAAGTGCCTCTATGTGAGTGATCAAAGGATCGTACTATGTACTCACCGCCGTAGATAGTTCTACGGGAGACCACCCTTGTCTCCATTGTTTGAAGTCGAATGAGCGCATCGAACGTACGTCTGGCGATAGGTATGCGATTCCTATGCCGCAAAGTAACATACACGTTTCTCCGCACACATCGCCAACAAGGTCTTCACTGAACTAGCCGAATGGAATCCAGCATCATAGCAACAGCATTTACAGACTATTCTACCAGTTCGCCCTGTCAAAGTCCATAACACGGGATATCTGATAGGAGCAGAGAGAATGTATTCCTCGAAGCCCGATTCATTAGTTCGTGGCAAACGTATCTCACCGATAGTTCGTTCCATCCAACGCATAAATACCAACGACTAAACCACCGATGGCGTATATAGGATGGTTGGCGCAATCAACCATTCTTCTGTACTCCTGCTCTCACTAACATATCAGTTGTACAACAGCAAACCCACCAAACCTGCATTGGATATTCCATTTTCTCTATGAAAGGGTAAAATATTGTAGGAAATGTAATTGCTTTGAGTTGCATCGGTTTTCCTTCATCCTGGGCTATCGTTGGTCGTCGTATCCAAGCGATCCTTTCCGTTATTGGCCTTCCTTGCATTGTAGCTGCTTCAAACGCACACTCGTAGTTTTGGAAAGTTCCGTTTTGAATGGATATACTGTACAATTATTTGCACACAATTAGATTTTAGTTTCGAGTAGAGAATCTTCATGAGGACAATTCTTTGTTTCCGGGTATTTTAGATAAACTCAATCGTCAGGTTCAGCTCGAGGTTCGTCTTGTGACGTATGTCGATTGCCCAGTTTACTGGCGCAATGGGATTATGTCTTAAAACCGCAACTACCTTTGCTTGGCTGCCTTCGACACGAGTTCACAACTGTTAATACACTCTGCTACGGTATTATTGCAGTGGACATCGTGTCGAACAAGGAAACCGATACGCTAACACGTATTCCCGTGTTATCCGCGCACACAACTTTAAACTTCAGCAATTCGATTCCAGAGATATACACGCCCATGGTGAAATCCAGTTGTGTAGTGGTAACGACAGGGTGCCAGTAGATTCCGTTGAAGGCGAACAGTCAGGAAATAAAGAAGAGCGAAAACGAAGAGAGAAGGTCGAGACATGCAAGAAGTGAAGTTTGTAAGTGTCGAGGGAGAAGAAAATAGTCGGAGAGTGTGAGTAAGGTTTTCTCAGGTATGAAAGGGGTGAAGGAGAAGTATTGTAGATTTAAGTCGTGTCTTATCGCGAGGGAGTCGTAGCCGCGGGCAGCAGTAGCTCGTCGTACTTCTATCGTCGACTGTGGACTCGAGAATTCTCGTTGGTTGTCGTTGCTGCTGTTAGCTCGACCGTAGTAGGTTGTAGATGCGGCTGGCTGGTTCGAGCCGAGGTTTGGAGATGGATAGAAGGAAAATAACTCAAGAGGGCGAATGGCAGAGGGAGAGCGTAAGCTTTAAAAACATGCAAGTCTGCACATGGCAAAACCGATTCTGCCTGGAATCGAACTCTCTCCCTTTGCCAAGCGACTCTCGCACCCTCGAAGCGTGTTCAAGGTGTCAGTGTGTAGTCGGGATTGGAATAGTATTAGTGGTAGCGGTGGTATGAGCAGTAACGGGACTGCCGTGGAGGGTTGCCTTATTCCCTGCCTTGTTTCCTGCCCGAATGCCCGCGTATGGCCGGCAGCAAGGCTGGTCCCGTCTCTGCTGGTACTGCAATGCAGTATCAGAGAGACGGTACCAACGTAGGCGAGCAACCCCCATACCAAGCGCCTGAATACCTATAGCATAAGGCAACCAGAACGCGCCAGAATCTCACGAACGGGAAGAGCTTCCACCGATGTTTCATACCGCGTGAGGGTTAGCGTTGCGATGGAGAGAACGGAAAAGAGTCGGAAAAGAGGAGACGGTTTGAGGATGAGAACGTGCGCTTCTGTTGAATGTGAGAGGAGGCGGTCTCGTTGAGTCACGAGGGAGTAAGAGGGGGGCTGAATCGGAGGCCGCAACTACTGATGCAGGGGCGTGCGAACGTGAGAAATGTGATTGGAAAGCAGAGAGAGTCAGATAGAGTTCGATGATGCGGAGGGCAAAATGGACAAAGTATTTACTTCCGATGAGCATATCAGGCAGTCTTTGTAGCGTCTGATGCATCATGCGAATTAACTCTCTCATCTTATAAGACGATCTTCATCGATGGATTACTTAAGCGGTAATAGAGACTTTTGAAATTGCTCGCAACTCAATCCTTACGCCAGAATATGGAGAACATGTCTGCAGTCGCGATATCCCGACGGTGAAAATAGTAAAACGATCGCGAAATCTAAAAGAGCGATACTGCAGGATCATCGGGTTCAGATACAGACCTAAAATTGAAAAAATCAACCAAATCTGCGGAGAACCGGTAATTCGTATAATAATCCGAAGTAATCACTTCGGAAATGTATGAAATGGGGCACGAATAAAATAATCTTCAGCCATTGAGGTGACCCACTTTATTTTTCATTTTCTGACCACTCAACGAATAAATCGTACCATTGAGAGCATCCAATTCCGACGATCTTTCACGAAGCCTTTCCTACTCGCTATCGGTCAAATGAAACTTTTTCCCATAAAATCCAGGTTTTTTACGACCAAAATCGTCTGCCCACTCGAAAAGTTAGCATGCAAATACATAAGCTTGCATAGCAACGATAGCAAGGCAAGTCTCATTAGTAGCCGGTCAGTAGTAAAAGTCCGCCTTGGTCAGACGCGGCAATAAGCTGTTGCTGTTTTTTTTAGATCTGTGCCGCAACTGACCATCCCTACGCCTAATTGCCTCGCGAATTCTGCGTACCTTTCCGTTAACGGTCATGTTCTCGTTCCTACTTTCGCCTCTCTCGCTTTACCCTCTGATTTGTAAAAAAAGAAAAGGCACGCCCAACTTCGAATGAACGAGCGGACCGGACGGCGTATAGGAGCCGCAGTCGAACGAGCGCGATTAAAGTCGATTGCATCGAAAACGAAGTCCTCGTTAGAGAGTGCCCAGTGGCCCCTCGGCGAAGCGGCTGGACATAAGAGATGGTACGAGGATCTGGTTTCCTACCTCCTCTTTTTCGCTTTGTACACGGGTGAATGTACCTCGCTACTCCCTCCAGATCCTCACCTACCATTGCGCCCGAAGCATACGTAGTAAAGTACCTCCTCGACTCTTTCGTAGTTTTCCAAAGTGTTAGAAAGAGCCTCTTCGTTGCTACGTCCGGGAGCGGGGGGAGTTAAAGGGGAACGTACCACCGCCGAGAGGCGCTACCGAAGCTCCCGCTGGCGCTCCGAGACTCTAGTCAGAGAGACAGGGACGAAGATGCGAATGGTTCGAGCGAACGAGAAAGTGAGACGAGCCGAATGCAAGACTAACACGAGAAAGACGGCGAAAGAAAAGTCGTTGGTAAGTGTAAACGAGCGAGATAGGATGATAATGGAAGTGTGAGCGCGAGTGCGAGAGAAATGAAAAGAGTGAACCGTAGGGAAGGGCGAAAGACGGTGACATATTTTCCAGAGGCGCGGGAGGCGTCGGCCCGTAGCAATTTTGCGACGCGTGTTTTTCCCAAGATTTATGTCGGGAACACGATGCCGGCCGCGTCGACGGGACACTGCGGCGCGCAACGTCGTTTAACAATTCCCTGCTCTCGCTATACTCGACCGACAACTCCCGCACCTCCTCCCCACTCGACCCCTCCTCTCTCATACGTGTCTCTCAGCCTTCAAGTCGCGTTATTAACGTGTTATTATTATTCTGCTTTCATCGCTCTTATTGGATCCCTTAAAATGCGACGGGGAAAATGAAACGGCGAGAATTTGGATAATATCTCTGTCGAAAATAAATTTTTGATAATCCGATAAACACCGAAAGAAGTTTCCTCTACAGCGGCTATGGAAAATGCTGAATTTGACGTTTCTCCTCAAACAAATATAACTTATTCATGTTGTTCAACGTATCGTGACGTTTACTGAGGTATCTAAACTACTCAATAAAATAATAACGAGAATTCGATTATAGGCACAAAAGTCGATGTACTACATTTTAATGAGATTGAGAAGAATAGTTAATGATTATTGATAACAAGAAATTATTTATAATTCAATTATGGAATAAGCGAATAAAAATGTATCGTATATTATCTTTCTGTAAGTCAATTTTTTGTATGTCTTAAAGCAGTCGTAATTTTTTTCGTAAAGGATCAGCTTGCACATCGTGACCATTTGATGGACAGCAAGTACTAATGCGTTCGTGAAATTTTCGTCGAATAAACATTGAAACAAAAGTTGAATAAATCTTGGAGACCGTGGAAATGAGTTATCAAGCGGTATCACCCCGCGTCGGCTCGTTTTCTCGTTGTATTCAATGTCGCGCCGGGCGGTTGCGCGGGGACAGTAAAAACTTGTTACGTGTATTACTTACAAATGCTTTAAACAACCCTTATTATGATCCTTGCGGTGTCTCGCCGGCGCCCCGACGTCGAATTAACTCGGTTGGAAGTCGAATAGCACCGCACTACACGGCGCAAGGGGAAGTGTACGAGGGAGTTGTGAGCCAACCGCAACCACTACCAACCCCGTTTCCCTTTCCCCATACATCCAGCACGTCGCTCCGTTGTTGCTGGCTGGTAGCTTCTTCTTCGCAACCCTCTTCCCGACACCGTTTGCACACGTTGCGCGTATAAACTCCTCCCCGCTGTATCCTGCATATCCACCTGCCCAACGGGCTACCGGCAACCCCTCACGTCCTTTTCGACGAGCACCACGCGCCGCGCGACCCACTCCAAAGCCCGTCGTCACTGGGTAATTGCGTGTTTATCTGCCCGGCTTAATTACGTGTCCGCTTGTCCAGGCCTCGGTGCTAAATTTCGCGCTTCGCTCCCTCCCATTTCTCTTCCCTCGCGCTCTCTCTCTCGCACTCTCTGTTTCTCCTTTTCCACTCAGTCTCATCAACCTCTGTTTCCTTTCGTGGAAAGGACGTTCAAGTTTGTGAATACACGAGAAAACGAGCGAACTTTCGCGTACCTTTCGCGCGCGGATCGGAGCTCTGGAATATCGACATTTTCAAAACGCGCAGTGCAGAAAATAGGATGGGCGGCTCGGGCGTGAAAAATAGAAGATCCTCGCCGCGCAAATGTATATTAGACATGAATCCCGTTATTATAGTTTTAAAAAAAGTGGTCCGATGTGGTATCGAAAGAAAGCTTTCGCTGCGTAAAGGTTCGAGGAGGACCCTTGCGTGGATTTTTTTTTCTTCGCGCATTGAGCCATCCGTTTTACGGATTTACTCTGTGCTCTTAGTCGAGGTGCCGGAGCGGTCGCTTAATTTGCAGGAACTCAAGATTTTTCTGTTATTTTTTTTTTTTTTCGAGCCTCTCACTAGCTACCCCGTCCGCCGGTTGAAGACCTGCTCTCCTTTCCGAGAGCCGTCTAGCAAACGTACTGCATACCTCACGCCGAGCTGGTGGGCGACAGCCCCGTCGAGAAGCAAGCCTTTCAAATGAACTTTAAAACGCTTGGCCCAATTTCTTGTGAATGAAGGAACCGCGTGAAAGCGAACGACCCGCTTTCCACTTTCTCTCTATGGCACTCCGCGGCGTTCTACGTTTTCTTCAACGTTGTAGCGCGAGATGTGCCAGTAGAGCCGTCACGCTGCAGTGAAGAACGAAGTGGAGGAAAGAAGAAGCTGAGAAAAATAAAGGACCTGATAGCTCGCGCGACCCTTCGGACCTCATGCATCTTGTAGTACACACCCGAAGAAGAAGTATGTGTCGCATTACGAGCAAGAAAAAAACAACACAAAAAAAAAGCGCGACGGAGACGAAGAGAATGCTAAAGCCATTGTAAAAATTGTAGAAAGTCGGAGATCTCTCTTACCGTCGGAGAAAAGAGTTAAATAGGAGAAAGAGAAATAAAGTTACGACACCATAGTACGCGTTCGCCCTACGTGAGTTCTCCGGCGAAGAGAACCCTCCCGAGAGCTCGAACCGACACAAAAATAAAATATAAATAACGCAATTTAAAACCTTCCTTTTTATCCGTTTTCTTTCGAGGAATTTTTTTGACTTTCCGCAACGCTACGAGAGAGGAAGTGCGCAAGAGTCAGACCTGAGTGCAGCTGAAAAGAGAGTCGAAGACGAGAGGAATGTTCGACACAAATTTGCCACGAATGAGAACCGTAAATCCAGTATTATTCGATAAGTAAGCCAGTTGTTTCGTTTTCTTTTTGTCAACTTCGTGTCTTCTTGAAAAACTTTTAACGAACCGTTAAACATAAAAATTTCATTCATTCCAATAATGTTTTTTCGTCCCTTTCGCGAGTTTACGGAACATTGTGTTGGTTATTGTTACTGGAACTTTAGAATTAAAAAAATCTACGTACAACTTGTTGAAGACCTGGTCTGGATTTAACGAGGTCTTGTTGATGCGGAAGAAACATTTAATCTCTACGATTCAAACGAAACGGCATCAAACAATTTTAGGAAAAAATGCACAAGAACTCTTCTTTTGTGCTTGTAAAGTGTGGCGAACGTGCGCAAAAAATAACTTGAGATCTAACGCAGCGGACGAAGCGTCCAAAAAAGTCACCAGCGCGTAGCAAAGTAACTACATGTAAGTATATTTCGCAATCCGTCAGCACTGTGTCCACTATTCCGAGGAAAAGAGTTCTGGACTTTGTCACGCGTTACCAGTCAGACGCACAGAGACGCCCGGCGGAAATTTTTTTTCACTGGACAGGTGAAAATATTTCAATTTTTCAGTAAATCGATTCGTCCGACTGTTACGATGTTCGAAAACGAGAAAGAGAAGAAAGATTCATGAAACAATTTGCGCAAAGGGCTTTTGTTGAATACAGAATCGGTTCGGCAACCGTTCGCTGCTCACTGGTCCGCGGAATTGGAAAAATCATTCGGCGCCCCCCCGATTGTTTAAAACGAAATTGAAATACTTCGCCGGAAGTTACGATAGTGAAAAATCTAAAACGTCACGGGTTCCGGGCATTGTTGCAAAATCCTATCGCACCTTCGACAGATCTCTATCCGACATTCCGCCGGGTTATCTCTCAATGACGAGATACGCCGAGAGGCGAGGCCGACGAGGAGAAGACGAAAGGAAGAAAAATGTAGTCGGTCATGCCGGAAAAGCCCACTGACTTGGCGGGATTTCCGGGTAAGCTCTGTGGACGAGACGCGGAGAGAGGAAAGGGACCGCGAGTGCGCGCTTTCCGATTTCCTGAGCTCGCGGTTCCACGGATATCCGGTTCTCCATCCGGCGATAGTACAACCGAGCGAAAATCGACGATCCTCTCGTTTCACAGTGGATCGTCTTGCGCGAACTCGTCGCCGACTCGCCGAATACGTTCGCGCGGACCCGAGCCAATAAAATCCCCAAGAACGAAAAATCTTCAATTTTACTCAGATATTACCGGGCACGAAGCACCGCGAAAAATGCGAATGAATCCGAATATATATTTTTTAAATGATTCTTCTCACGCAGTATTTCGCAAATAATACATTTTTTTTGAATTTGAAAAAGTTAAAAGAAAAAAAGGGAATTAAGTGAATAGGTGGAGCCCTTCTTCTCATTTCTTTTCATGTTTCTCGTTAAGTGAGCGAAGTCAGGGGAGAAAGGAAAATTGCTTAAAAGTGCCTGAGGGCCGACACGCCGAGTGGCACAGTCCGTGAAGCGGAAACGTAGCAAGTACAGTGGAAGAGTGAAGAGAAACTGTGAGAACGTTGTGCATCACGCCACCCACCCCCCGTCTACTTATTCTCGAGATTTACGACCCCGATTTTCGCTACGAAATAGAAATTTCAGCACTGCGCGCAAAGCCAGATATACGCTTTACGCTTTCCATATGTACGCGAATTTCTTCTTACCAAAGAGGCGCGAGGGAATAAATACGTAGAAAATATCATTATATAGGTAACACAGTGTAGCGTAGTCGAGTGAATTCACTGGAGGGTGAAAAGCACCCTCTTGACCCTGAACCGCGTTCATCGCCCTCGTAAAAAAGAAGGATCCACAAGCTTCTGGCATCGAGCTAACCCTTTGACCTTGAATATCTTTTTCTCTAGAACATCACCCATTAGCTTAAAATTTTTAATCCAATAATAAATTTTGCATTCAATTATTCTAATTCCGAGTAGCTTGGTAATGCGATAAACGAGTTGATTTAATTCAATGAAAAAATACATGTTTTTTTAATGAAAGTTTACGAGTTTGTCAAAATTAGAAAAATCGAAGTGCCAATAAAAAAAAATTTAGGCAAAGAATGTTAACATTTTTTAGGTCTCTTGAGAATCCATGAAAATAAAGCTGTTACGTCGTTGAACTCGGAGTATGATTAACAGCGATGAATTATCGAAGCACGAAAGTCAAAGGGTTTAAACGCATCTAACCGATGGGAGGGACGAGTCTCTTTCGTACCTACCCATTACGCCGTAATTGAGAATCGATAAACGATCCTCACACCGACGCCGTTCGCACGATCTTTCGGTGGGTAACGGCGAGAAAGCTCAGAGAAACCTATTTTATCTGGTTTCGTTAGATGCCTTCCTCGGCCTTTTCGCGTTACACGTTTCAACCCTCGCCGTTAGTTGCCAATTGTTTCACAGTGAAATTTTAATAAGTGGAGAAAGGCTCGCGTTAAGCTCTCGAGCCCAAGCCTCTCATACTTTATTGATACGTATTCTCCATCTTCGCCGGTTGCTCGCTCGAAATAACGCAAGTAAAACACCTGTTTCCTACGTTCGTTAGCGTACGTTCGCGTCGACTACGAGCTTGAATAATAACGAGAAAGTTTACAGTAGTTTACCGGAAGCTTTCCAATTACGTGGGCAATCGTATAAGACCGTAGATTATTTATGTTTAGAAAACCGTAGCAATACGAGCGAAGTGGCAATACAGGAATTTGAGATGATGCCCGAAGTGATTTCGCGAATGAGGCAAAAAACCAGACCAGTTTCGTTTGCTTCACTCTGAAGTCCAATTAGTTTTTTTTTTTCAAGTTACATAGATATAGTTTCGAAATTTTTATGTTTACCATTCGTCGAGTTTGTCATATAAAAAAAAATGGGTCATCTCTACCTTTTTTTAAAAATCATTATCAGTGAAACGAAACTTCAATAATGTAAGAAATTTGTTTTACTTTTTCATCTTCAAGACGCATCGGAAAGATTGAATAGCGCATAATACATATGGCTGGCTAGCAGTCGGAAGATCGATGGAGGCTCGATGGATACAGAGCTTCGGAGGTCTCGTGATTTTTCAATATTTTATATCGAAACGGCAGTGAAGTTTGTCATGCAGAAAATGAGACCTCGGAGAGTGGAAGTACGTCCGACGGGGTACTTTCCGAGTCAAATAGTCTTTTCAGCTTCAGGCAAAGATGGAGACGTAGTTTTATTTACTATCAATACTGCATTATCTGATTTCGCGATTATTTATGGCAACGTGTTCAAATTTTGCAAAAGAGCCAAAAAATTCAAAATATTTTATCATTTTTTCAAATTTATTTTGCAGGGTAATAAGTCACTTTTCGTTCACAGAAAGAATCATAAGTATTCCGGAGCGCGAAAGAGATCGTCGCTAATCGCTCGATTTCTTTCTCATTTTCTTCTTTTTTAAATTCTATTGGCAGCAACGCACCCGGAATGCTGAAAAGCCGGCGTCGCATCAAGAAAACTGCGGTATTCGCGGCGTATAGTATACGAAGATTTAGTGGACAAAAGTAAACGTTCCACCGTAGCCGGATGTATTCTCGTGGGTCATTAGTGTTCGCTCGAGCTAACGAAGTTGGAATAAAGGCTCACTCGCGCAAGCTTGGCGAAGGGTTTTCAACCTCTCGCTTCGAAACTACCCCGGGAGAGAAAGAGAAGATATCCGCGCCGCGAGAGCGTTGCTTCGCTCCACGACGAGAGGGCGAAACTCGAAACGCTGCATTATGCATATATAAAAGGAATATATAAATGAAAATAATCCCTGAGGTTTCGAGGGACTGAAATTCCGTCCGATTCTCACTGTAATGTATACTGTATTTTCTTCACCGCACCCTCGGCCCACAACATTTTTCGCACAAATTTACCTCACGCCATGTTTATATTTGGGCACAAAAAAACTTTGTTGCGTTAGAAGTAATTGGTCGAATACAAAAAAATCAGCCTCCATATTTCGGGGTTTTGGAGTAATTACATGATTATCGGTCCAGACGCAACATCCGATAATAAAACATTTCTTTAGCTTTAGAGCTAAATTAATTTAGTTTCGGTCAATGGATGGTCAAGATTTTCTTTTTCTTTTACCGATAATTGGAGTGGAAAGCATTAAATGAGGGTTTTCTCGAGACTTTCCAGGAATACTCCGAATGAAATTTTTAAAGTTTCCCAATGGTACATGGACGAGTTTGAGGAATATAAGGGGCAGAAGGGAAGTTATACAACGTAGAAGAAACGTCTGGTTTCGCGGATGAGGGTGTTCCCTCTCGAGTTCGGTGGAAACACGCTCTATTTCACTCGACGAGCTTTTCGGCCGTCGCCCCCAAACTGAGCCAGACTGACTGCATTATTGAAGCGTGTATAAGGGCGTAATCTTAAGTGGCGCGGTATGGAGCCACACGAATGATGCAGTCGAATGGCACGATTCCGAGACGGCGATAGAATTTTAAGAGGTCCGCGACGGAGCTATATAAAACGTAAGGGTAAAAATCTCTCCAAAAAAAACTGAAATAATTTATTTCCACTCAAAAGAATAGCGATTCAATGTCATTTAAAAGGAATAGTTTCGTTACCGAATGATTCGTTGGATATATTTTTTTTTTCAAGTAATTTGTTAATAACTTTTCGGCGCAATTAGTCTTCATGGGACTTTCTGTATGGTCGATTCTTTCAGTTTTTTGTTCGATTGGTGAATTTTTTTTCTTTCGCACAGAATTGTACTTCTATTGCCGAGGCAAGCTATTTAAAAAACTTGAAGTTTTCCGTCCTCGTTCTGTTCTTGATTACTTTAAAAAGTCAGCAACCTCCTTTTGTCTCATTTTGTTCTTTCTAATGGACGTTTTATTTCCAGCGCGATTAAAGATTCGAGAAAACCGATAGTGTGAGATTTTTATAAATTCATCGAACTTTCATCCTATCTGTTGCAATGCTCTTGTGAGAGACACACAAGCCGATAGAAAATAAAAAAATGTTGCTAATTATCCAACGTATGAATCGCAATTTCCTCATATCATTCCCGTCGCTTGTAGGGCAAACTTACATTAGATATACAAAGCTTCAAGCCGACAATGTCGCGAATAACTAATTTCATTAAAGAAAACAAATATCTCGAGTCTCGCATAACAGCCGGAAACTTTTGGGCTCCGTTATGTCGTATATCGCGGGTTTCCCTTCTCGTCGCAATGAATAATTGGGTCATATGCGATGTAAATTTAATTCACCGCAAGTTTCGACACAGCGAAGGTTGAAAATCTTTCGTTTTATTAGTTTCCCTTCTAAAAAAAAATCTACACGATGGTGTATGTTGAAAAACAAAAAAAAGTAAAAAGAAGATTTAAAAGAATAAGAAAATCGAATAAAGAGTGAAAGAAGAAAGAACTGCGAGGGTTGAAAATTGTATCAAAGTCACTGTGTCGTTTTATTCGAGTCAACGATTGATATTCCCAGCCAATTGCATTGTAATAATAGGAATAGTATCCAAAATACAGGATCGATTCGGGCTCGTAGCGAAAGGAGAGCTCTCGGAGCGATTGTGGTTAGCCGCGCGCCTTCAATCATGTTCTTCCATCTCCGCGTTTTCATCGTTCAACCCAAGGAATTCCAAAGATCCCAGACATCGCCACCGCCTATATTTTCTCGCAACCGAGGTGGGGCATCAGCTACGTGTACGCGTCTCCTATGTTTGCTCGAACGAAGCGCCGCTCTGGAAAGCGCGAGGATAGATCGCACGGAGGTTGCGGGGGCATAGTCGCCGAGATTAGCGAAATTGATATTAATTGGCGCAATGAGTGGTAGCAGCGTCAAGGTTTCTCTCCAGAAGCCAACTAACGGACCGACGTGGCGCGGGTCCTGGAGGAGTCGGGAAGGCTCTCGCAGGAGGTTGCCGGCGGTGTTGAAGGCTTCGAGGCATAACTACCCACTTACGTGTCGCCGTAAACTTTGGGCGTACCCGGGACACGACGTATTAACCACCCTCGCCCGGGTCAACGTCTCTTGCCTACCTCCTTATCTTCTACCGCCTCGATTATCGTCTCTCCTTACTCCTAAATTTGTTAAGATAAAACGAAAAAAAAGGTTCCTCTTAAATAGAGAAAAATCCACTAAAGCCACTCGCGAGAAATGTGAACGGTACGGAAGATAGAAATAATTATTTGGAAAATTACGGCGACTCGAGAAATGTAAATTAGAGCATTTGGTAACGTGTGAATTTAAAGTGAGATTCAGAAATAATTTCTCTCGGAAAGAACAGTTGTTTAACGTATCATTCGGTAAACAAGAGAAAATTAATCACTTTTCATCAAATTAAAAAAACTGGATTATCCGATGGTTCGTTGGACGATTTTTTCCCAATTAATTTGTTCGTTCGTTTGTTCAACGTCAGTTCCATTGTTCGAAATTCTCTCCAAATCGCACTATTGTCTGGGACTGTAAAGATACGTTCTCCTTAAAGCCTGATGTACTGTTTTTTCAGGGAAACTTGTTCGGGGCGTCGAACGAATGATTGTTTTCGGAGATCATTATTTTCAAAGTGTTCCGAAGCCATGGAAAGCGACGCACGCAGTGAAAGAAACAGAACACTGTTGTGCTTCAGTTTCAGGGCCATCTCGTTTGGGGGGCGTTTTTATTTGCCCTCAAACACTTTCCGCAGATTCGCTCGGTAACGAAACTCCTATTTCTCGGGTTGAAAGCAACATCTGTACGGTCGTGGCGCCTTATGTCGGTAGTACGAAAATTTTTACGAAGCTTAAACGTCTTTCCCGACGAACGGTTTGCCTTTCTTGCCGTGCCAGGCAAGAGGGATTCCCCGCTCTCGTTCTCGACGTAAAGAGCGAGCGAGAAAATTGATGAAAAAGAATGTTAGCCACGCGGGGGCAGTCGAAAGCGCGAACGTGCCCACGCGGAAAAGCCAATGACGGCGAAACTGCTTCTCCGCCACTGTTATACTGGCAATAGTGTTTATTCTTCGTTCTCGGCAACTGTCTGACGAAGACAAAAGGCCCTCTCGGCTACTGACGGCTTCGCGAGCAGTCGCACTTTTGCCGGTGGCGGGTTGTATATAACCCCACGCGGAAAACCGCGCGCGGCCTTTGCGGTCGATTCCACTGGTTTTTTTGTAGCGCGCGCGAGCGAAATACGTATGAAAAATAAAAGGAACATAGCTCATTCTCGCCTGCTTCGCGAATAGAGCGATCGCTCTCGATGGCCGAGGGTTCGAGAAACTAAAAATTGAATAAAAATTCCATAGCTTTTTTTTAAATCTTTTCTGAACAACTTTTGTATGAGACACTGAATAGTGCTATGGCATTGTTCTAACAATCCGAATTCGAATTTTCTCGTCAGCAAGGACACCTCAAAGATCGCGTCGTAGTGAACCGATAACCGTTCCGGAGATAACGCACTGGCGATCGTCGCGTAGCGTGCAATTTCGCGGATGTATAAGTAGCCCCCGACGGTTCGTCAATATTGTCGCTTCCATCGTACTATGTAATCGCTATGGAGCGTTAAAGCATCGTCGATAAAAAGTGCTCGAGACCCCGAATGAAAAAAAAATCAAGAATTTTCATCTTCTCGTCGCCGAAGCGTGATTAAAAAACATCACACTTTTTTCTCTATTTCTCCGACCAACAATTTCCCGTTCCGACTATGACCCTTTCTTCACCGTCGAAGCTTGATACCTGCCCACAGCTGCCCGTTGTCAGAATCATATCGTAAAACTGAACAAACTGAGCGTAATATTTTATCGTTACGAAAAAAAAACTTGCATGCATTCAGGCGAATACACGTATCGATTTGGCGAAAGAAAAGGTAACGGATGATCCAATCCTCTCGGGACCGTCTAGATTTTTTGTCGGATTTTCATGCCATTGAGAAGTATTTAAAATTCGCTCGGAATTTCACATTTAGCTAACTGTACTCTAATGGAACAGACTCCTCGTAAGTCGAACCTTAAGCGACGTGTATGCATCGATTTTCGGTACCACAGAGCGGGAAATCATTTAATTGGTCTATTTCTGCAGTAAAAGTATTTACTAATTCGTTACAAAGCTACTGCGGTCTCCGGAGCATTGATGCACTCACTGGTTCGTATAACGAGAATGTACGTCGGTCAAAAATGCAGAAGTTTCGACGATAAAAGGTCGTTTTATCAAATATCGATAAACCGTGAATTGTTAATGAATTATCTCGAAATAGGCATCGACAATGATAGATAAATAATGCGTGACTGGAACGTTACGGCATTGAGTGAAGTATTTACAGCTGCGTGCATTACTAGACGGATCAAACAGAAACCACAGTGTCAACATAGCTTCCAGCAAAACCGCTCGCACAGTTCACGGCTGACGATAATCGCCGCGCTGGGACTAAAATATGGTTATTAATTGCTCAGTTCAATGATTACACGGAGAGGCAGATCGACCAACAGAGCCCCATAATTTCTAATTAGCGCAAGGCGCGACACTTTTCACAGACACCGAACCACCCCGAATAATACTGATTATAAATTAAGTACGATATTTTTCGAACTCCCGACTGCTTGGACTCAACAACTTTTTTTTTACCATCCAATATTCTGCGGTATATTTATCCTGTTATTATTTCATTTGTGGTCATATTACCCTTATTCATATTCGTTCATCTCGAGCCGCAGGGCCCGTCGCCCGGTGGTTATTTAAATAGTAATGAAATGAGAGTTGTATCAACAAAAAATTGGAATTATGATATTTATTCGCGTGATTATATTTTTGAAAGATTTGTTCGTTATTAAAAACTTAATGTTTCCCGTTACAATGAGCGAAAAATTATTTGTTATATCGTTTTTCTGTTTATATTTTCTTTTTATTACGCTTCTTTATCAGTGAGGAGTTTGTCGCATATTGCTGAGAACTCACCTTGAAAATTTTCATAAAAACGTTCGCCAGGTTTGGCTGCGCAAGGAAATCGTTGAGTAGGTCACGGCCTCGAAATGAGAAAAGTGTTTCCGGTGAATTGAAGCAGAGTTCACGGCGCAAAGGAAAAAAAGAATGGAGGATGGAGCGAAGAGAAATTTCTCGTCGGATAACGAGGTCCGACGTTACCGGAAATGACTGGGTAGGGTAACGTTGGAACTCCGCTCGCTTCTCGTCGTTTCGCGCACCTTTCCCTCGTCGTCGACGAGGATGTATCCACTTCGACGATTTCTCAGTTGCCAAGGTGTACGTCTATCAGCACGATTTTCCATCCACTTCGAACTTCCACGGTCTTTCCTTAACAACTCCTTGTGCATGAGGCTCTTTTGTTCTTGCAGCGTCATCCATACTCGCTATACTTCGTTGAGCTTCTTGCCAACGTCGGAGGGGTGTAAAATCGGCTCTAAATTTTCCCCGGGGTGCCCTAAACGTATAAAATCGAGCTGCGGAGGCTCGCCTCTCGAACCACCGTCTCTACTCGAGGGTTCTCCGAACTCAGACAAAAGGATACTTTTGGCTCTGGATCAAAGTAATTCCTTGGGATGCTCCCCTCTTGCGTTTATATCTGACTCTATTCCCTCGATTCGACGATAAGTAGAAAGCGAGATAAAGATAGAAGAGAGAACCAAAAACTGCATCGAAGGATAGCAAATTCGTTCGACAACGTCGTTTACCCCTTGCAATTTCTCACCCTAGGCCAAGAAATATCGAGATACGAAAGGTGAATTGGGATCAATGCAATTTTGATATTTCAGTGTATAGTTTTTCTGCACAGTCGATCATTGGTTATCGTTGTTGAAAGAACGAAAGTAAACTGAACCCATACAGCGTGTTTTTGAGTGGCACTTCGAACTTCCTGTACGGTTGATCTTTTTCAAATTTTTATTCCATCGAGAAATACTCGAAATTCGTTTGCATTTCGCTGGAACTGTAGCGAAAATCCTCTTTAAAAAATCGAACTTCAAAGCAATTTACCGTTCACTTTGTGAATTAACGAAATTTTAGCTTTTGGTTCGGCGGGATTCTAATAGATTCGACACCATCCTGGAGTTAAACCGACGCGAGAAGTATCTCAAAGAAACTTCATCCCCCGACTGCGGGCTGGATACTATTCCGTTTCCGTGATTCTCAGACAGTTGATTAGCCCACCGACAGTCGCTCACGGTGAGATTTGACATAAACGCGCGCGATTCGCGCTGGCGGATTCTCGTACTCGGGTATCTACGGTTGACAGGATCGTGCCGGGGTCATTGTGTCTATTCGTTGACAATGGATCGCGGATGCTTACCATTCCACCGACCCCATTCCGATGTTCTCCGAGACCTGCAATTGTAACGAGACCGAGGTCCTCGCGATCGGCGGAGGGACTCCCCTCCCACAATGGAGACACACAGCCAGCGATATTCATAGACACAGACGAACATTGCTCGAGCTCATTGGTTTCTGGGCTCTATGTCGATTCCCACAATCGGTAATTGTCTTGTTGATAAGTCCACTACATTCGTCCCTAATTCGCTCTCGTGAAACAATGGCATCGATTCTCTGGCTATCACGAAAATCCCGGGATTGGAGACAGGTGTATTCTAAAATCAACCATTTCCGCTACATGCACTCGCCAACCGATCGAAGAAACCATACATTGGTCTGAAGTGCTATTTATTCAAGAGTTGGTACTCGAAGACTATTGATTTGAATTCCGAATGCATAATCCGAAAAATTCAAAATAGCGAATGGAATGTGAATAATCCAAAATTGAAACCAAAAAGGTTTTGAGAAATCGTCAAACAAGTAAGGACAATGTATGGCAATTCTGATGAAGTTTTCGAGTGTAAGACTTTGACTGAGTATTTTGCATTGAGAATACATCGGATTCAGTGAATCCGATACAGCCAGACAATGCCCGCTGATCCAGATAAGTCATCAGGCAACCCGATGTTAATTTCTGCTCGAGTATCAACCCAATCGGCGCGCCGAGCATAAATAAAACGACGCACTCGGTACTGATTAGCGCTTAATTGAATCGGTCGAACAGTCGCGACGAACAAAAATATAGAATTCGAAAAAAAAAGAAAAAACAACAACAACGTGACGAGCTTTTAATTAAATGATCGGCCTCAAAGAGATTTGGTTGTTACACTTTTCGTTGCTAGGAGAATTAATAGTTAATAACTGGGTGGCGGGTAGTCGTACAGCACGAAATAACGAGTAGGTCGACAGCAGACGCGGAGAAAGCTCTGGCATGCTCGAGGCAAACCGAATGGGGTGGTTAAATATTAACTCGCTTATAAATATAAAACAGGAAGCTCGCTCGCGTTGCAACCAGCGATTTTCCATGTGTGTGTGTGTGGCGCTGTATGCGCAAATGCTAGAGTGGATATGAACGAGCGGAAACCGGTTGTTCAAGTAGATGCTGCTGACGCAATTTTCACCCCCCGAAAAAGCCTCCACCTCCCAGTGTGGACACCCAAAGAACGAGACGAAAAGCAGAGATCAGTGCGGGCGGTGAATCAGAGATAGCAAAGAGAAGTCTTTGAATAACCTGATATTTTACTTCTTGCGTTGCTGCGAAACATCCCCGGGCTAATACGCGTCTGGTCAAAGAGAGAATTAAACGACGAAGCAACCTTCGGGGCTGACGGACGATGGATAAACCGGACCATTTTCCGTGGAATTCAACGTATCAAAGAACTCGCGAGCGGTGCATCTTTTTATTTTGTTTGCGCGTATACGCGGCGTCAGTATAAATTTTTTTCTGCCAAGGTTTCACCGGTTGAAATGATGTTGAAATGAAATGACCGGCGAACACGGTCAGAAGTGGTATTTTTAAAGGTTTACCTTCATGCCATTTTGCTCTAATGTGTTCATTAGCCCATAAGTTCACCCTAAACGAGGAGTGGACCGGAATCTCATGAAGACTAAACAGAATCGTGCAGCTTTCGAAGAATCGCGCATAGATTTGGCAATATTTTTTTCCCGAGTCAATGAGTCTCCGGTTCCGTTTTCCGCAGATTTTTTTTTACATATTCAATACCGATCACCGGTTTATAATAGTCTATGTACCAATTTTTAGCCCCGTGTATCAAAAATTGTGGGACGTGGAGCGCGCACAGACATTTACAAAAAAATGAAAAATCGTGCAAAAAAACCACCAGATTCTTCTTCAAAAATTGGATCCAGCAAAGCGTTCTGGTCCTTTAACGTGTGTTGTACATTTCAGCTCTGTTGTCAGCCATCAAAAATGAATATTTTACGGTATCACTAATAATGACTTCGATCTCGAAAATCTCGATTGTCCCGAAAATATAATTAATCAGAAACGTGCGATCGGATGAAAATATTCAAGAATTTCCCGTGTTTTCGTCCCCGACTAATCGCGGTATCTCGTCGTCGTTTCAGAGTAGCACAGATAATCGCTCGACGTTACTTTCGCGACCGTACCGAAGCTTAATGTCTCGGAAAAGCGTAAGGAATAGCGCGGAGCACGTTCGGGATTTTCCTTCCCGCGGACGATCGTCCTGGGACCATTCCGCGAAGCGTACGTCGTTCCCGGTACGTAAAATATCGGAAAACTTTTCCGCCGCGGTTGATTCGCTTTAGAATTCCCGAACGCCAGAATCCCGACCGCTTTATATTCGCGAGTGCCACACAAGCGTGCGCGCCAGTGCATATACACACTCGCGGATACGTTTTGGTACACGTATATTTCGCGAAAATTTTCTCGCGTCGAGAGGAGTCTCGAGTGCGGAATGGCCCGGCAACGAAATGTGGCGACGATAATTTATAATAGGTAAAATTGGTCGGTTTCGTTGTAATACCGTTTCCACTTGATTCTCGTTCCATTCGTTTCGACTTTTTTTTCTCTTCTCTTTTTTTTCGCCAAATTTTTCATTCTTCTCTCTGAGCGCGCATCGAACCACCAACTTTCCGTTTACCGTTGCGTTTCGATTCAATTATTATTTCACGTTTTGCAAAAATGTAATGCACAGACTCGAGTAACTATTTTCACTAGTTCTTGTGATGTCTCGGTATATCGAGCAGAAACTGCCCCTCGTTCGAGCGGCTCGAGAGCGAGAGCGCGCGGAAAGGGTGATTAAAGGAGCGAAGCTGTACGACGGAGAATCGACGCTGTGCCGATATTCGCGATTTTACGATCATGAGCGTATAATCGTTTGATCGGCCGTTAACGTTAACGTTCGACAAACTCGTATCGGGATCAGAGTACGCGCGCGGTCGAACGCGGGACCGAACGATTTCCATTCGGTAGAAAGCAATTACGATGCAGTTTGCGGACAGCCCGACGAGTGCCAATAGATGTGAAAGGAGAGAGGACTTATCCGTAGTTCATGCTATTCGCTATTCGTATCCCTTTGAACGTATCTTCGCAGTGCTTGAAAACAAATACCTAATTGATACAGAGATTTGAAAAATTCTAACTGAAAACGGAGTGTAACGAAGAAATCATATTGACAAATAACAACTATTTATTCATTTTTTCAGAGGCGCGCGAATTCTGTCTCCCATTGAACATCGAAATCTTCCGACCAAAATATGCGAATAATTAACCGTTCTTCCCTGCTTTTAACTCGGTTCTTCGTTAATGTAATTTCTTTATTACACTGCGAACTGACAAAATTCGAAAATAATCAATCCATATTGACATTGAACGATGCAAATGAGAATTTTTCTTCGTTATAAAATCCAGTCAATTTTTTCTTTCAGCAACTTTTTCTCTGGATTCTCACCGTAATGAACATACACGCAACTAACGTGCAGTATTTTAACGAATTGTTCGAAATTCGGTTGAAAATTTTAGTTCGAGTCTCGTATTCTTCATTTCCTCGTAGCTGACGATCATTATATCCCTTGAACGGGCTCTCTATCATTCGCTCTTTCCCTCTTCGCTCAACGCAACCCATACAGAACATCGTTGTCTGTGTATGGCTCGCCGGAGTTTCTCGTGGGATTTTCAAACGGGATATCTCTTCCTACCTCTCTGCGTTGCCGTGCGAACGTGAACGGGAGCTCGAATCCGCTAATCACCAGCGTATTGTGTTGCTCCCAAGGGTGAGAGTATAGCATAGTAACGATGCAGCAGGGGAAGAGTATAGTGGCGTTGCCGGGGCTGCTCGTTGATGCAAGATCGCAAGGGAACCGGAAGAATACCAAGGGCAAAAGGGACGAGATGAAGTTACATCGAACGTCCATGAGCAAGACAGATTAATGGAGTTGCGAGAGCTATAGCCCGAGTGAGGGAATGAAAAAGCAGATAGGATTGGTCGAAACCGTCGCCGGGAAAGCGCGATAAACGAGGGACGGAGAGAGAAAGAGCGAAATAGAGAAAGAGAGAGAGAGAGAGAGAAGAGAGAGCGAGAGAACAATTAGTGCAAATTCGTAGCAGTGCTGATGCAGTTTTCGCGTTTGCCCGATTGTTTCATCGGCGTGCATTTCCCCGACAAGAGAGGAACCGGCGAAGGGTGGCAGAAGCGGCTGCTGTAGCCAGTCGACAGCCTCGGCTAAGCCGAATTCACACCCGAAATTAGCGCCCTCTACTCGGAGAAACAGCGTGAGCCATCCACAGAGAAACGAGAGAGGAATTTCGGAAGTACAGCGCGGGGCATGCGGAGAAAGAGGAATTCGTTGAAGCTACTCGAACGGACAACAAACTATATTCCTGCAGCAATTCTCCGGCATACAGTCGCCGTTCCTCTATTGCTCCCGCCGCGTAATCCTCTCGACGAATGAGACTGGCCCGTGACAGAGAAAAAAAAAAGAAAAAAAAACACGAGGGAAAGCGAACAGACTGGAACACCCGGCGTGGCGATGCGAATTTTCGTTCGGATGTCGCTTTATCCGAATGCATTTCTCTCTCGTTTAACACGAAAGCGCGAATGTTTCTGATTTTTTTTTTTTTATTTCGAACGGCCTCGGATCGATTGGTAGCCGATAATATTCGCATGAGAGCATCGCGATTGGAATTAATATGAATATGAAAAAAAAAAAATCAAAATAATCTAACGACCATTATACGCAATAAAAATTCATGACCCGAAATGTATCGGAAAAATCGGAAGTATCGAAGGCTGCCGATGCATTCGTAGTTGCAGGTGAAAACTATGAATTCGTGTGGTACATTAATCAAGCCGAGTAGACATGAAAAAAAAGATGATGCAAATCATATTTGGGCATCGCTTCCACATTTTGTTTTTAATGTCGTTTACAAAGCTTTCTGTATGACGAAGCCAAATTGGAACTTTCTGAATGAGGTTGAAAACAAGATGAGTAATTGATGTGCTAATCGAATTTGCTCCATTTTTTTTTTGTTTTTTTTTTTCCACGCTGTTCGCGAGTCCGACACTCGCTTTGTTCGACGCTCAATCAATACTCTCGTAGGAGGATCCACGCTGAAAACCGGAAGAATTCGATTTTTCTTGTATACCATTTACAAACAGTGCCGGAGCGCCCGGAGCGCTCTGATGCTGCCAGTGTGCACGTTGAATCTACGATGAATCGCGACAGAATTATATCGTCCGAGAAGTTGGGGCCACGGTCGCGGGTATACACAGAGAC
Organism: Ischnus inquisitorius; assembly: GCA_963924025.1. NCBI lineage: Eukaryota > Metazoa > Arthropoda > Insecta > Hymenoptera > Ichneumonidae > Ischnus > Ischnus inquisitorius. Next base: position 4,483,334 of record OZ001251.1, on the reverse strand, counting down.
GGTGGCACTGTCTACTGACCCGACCGTAGCGCGTACTCGCCCTACTGATTCTCCAATAATGCTCGGAAAATTTCTGTTCGCCGTTCTCGACATGGAAAACCGGAGGCATTCATTAAAGCCTTGGAAATTTGTCTCGCCGATGTCCGCATGCCGACCACTCACAATTGTGCGACAAAACAGCTTTTTGTCCTCGAATTATTGCGAATTATCGCAATGATTCAATTCGCACAAAGTAGAAGAAGGGTAACCGAAACTACGCAGTTATTTTATGACTTAACTAAATTGATACCCGAGAAGTAGGTCGTATTTACGGAAATTATCGCATTTCATGTAAGCTTGAAAGAACGAAATTATAATTTTTTTATTTATCTTCCAAAATACTCTTGACTCCGTGAATTATTAGCGCAACGATTCAATTCGTACGAGCGTACCAAAACTGTGTAATTAATTGATAAATTGATTGAATCAATACTTGTGAGGTGCATCGAATGTATTGAATTGGCCGTATCTCATTAAAGTTTGGGGACAAAAATGATCAATCGCTTTTTTAATCGAGGTTTTTCATATTTAATTGCGTTTTAATTTCTATTAATTGAGCGATAATTATCACGGATTTTTTTTATGGCCCGAGAAAATAAGGAGCGAACGGAGCAGGGAGGCAGATCGTTATTCATACGGATGATGAGACTTCATAAGAATAGACAGATAGTTTGGCCGGCTTGTATGGCAATCTTAACTCACCCTCGAAGCAACAGAGCTCGGGGCTTCGCGAATGAGCAAAAGAGGAGAGAACGACGCAAGGGCGAGAACGAGAAGGGTCCGTCGATTGAGGGCGCGCGTACACGGAGACGAGTAAGTTGTTGAGGATCCTCAGCGATGCGTCTTTCGTCGTCCTAATGACGGAAAGAAACGAAATCCACCGCTCGAGGGAATACAATAATCTTCACGAGTCAATGCTCACGGTCCATTCACTATTTTACTCTCATTTTCGACCGAACCAAGCCTCCGCGCAGTCTTTCAATGGCGCGAACGAAAAGAATGCTTTCATACGAAAAAATCACAGCCACATTGACGAATAAAGTATTCATGAAAAATGATACTGGAGATAAAAAGAATTGTTTATCTTGTGACAGATAAATGTCACAGAAAACTCGCTGCATCCGAATTTTTTGTTAATTACTTTTTTCATCAATGTTTGTTAATTTTTTTAATCGATCATCCTGCATGAAATTTTTGCGAAAAAACAATTGGAGAGGCGAAACGGCGGCATTATCGCCGCGGATGCAGAATAAAACAACGTAACAGCTGTAACGAGCGCTCGCAGACGCGGACTTTCCGTTCCGAATTCAAAAAACATTCTCGTCCCTCGAGTAACGGCGGAAAATTCGGGAAATAACGAAAAAATAAATAAAATTGCACGTTCATATTTTACGAGAGAATCGCTGCAGAGTCAAAAATTCATACAAAAAGAGAATGCGAGAGCGGAAAAAGCGGGGATTTAGAGGTTTTTTTCCGTCGAAACAATAAAGGCGTGCGAATTGCGGTTAAATTAAATTTCGCGCGGGATGAGCACGCGAAAAACGAGACTTTTTTTTTTCGCTGCGGTGAGCAAACGAGGAGCATGATTGTCGCTTAGCGATATTTTTTGACAGTCGGGGGGACTGTAAGAGTTGGGAGACAGAACACGCGAACATACGGCGCGGGGCGGAAGGGTAGAAATTATTGCGACGCGCGCGCAACGCGCTCCGGCGGTCCCGCGAGCCTTCGCGCAATGAAACGGAATTTCTGGCTCACGGATTTCTGGATGGCGACCATCGCCGAAATACACTGTGCTTCGGCGACTCCACAACAATACTATTTTTGACTTAATTAAACAAGAAAACACAATTATGTGAATCAAATTTGTACATCGCTTCCTCATTTGGTTGGTTCTACATAGGATTTTCGGATATTTTCGAAAATTCCAAACGCGTTTTTACTGAAATCCCAATTTTCTATTTTCTTGCAACGAAACTCGTCGAAAAACAAAGAAGACAAAAATGAACAAATTCGACATCTGGGGCCAATAAAAAATGCATCCGAGATCACAGGCGTTCGGTAGAAATTTAAAAAAAGATGAAAACCACTTCATTTCAAGAGTAAGGTGGAATAAATATTGTTTGTTGGAAGTCGTGTGAAAAAAGATTCATAAATGTATTTAAATCTCGAGAGCAATTGAGTAATCACTGGTAATAAGTGCAGATGCAGCGCGAATCGAAGAGTGAGGATATCGTTGAGTGAGTTCGCATTTCGTTGATCCAATTTCATTTATCTGCAAGAATACGCGTTGAGGCGAGAGAACTAAAGAGATGAGGATGAAAAAACTGGAGCGGGAATTCCTTGAATGCGCGAGGGGAGTATTTACCGTCGGGAATTTTTTTCCTAACGATCGAGTGAATCACGACGAGAAAAATAGTAGGTTCGCATTACAAGCCTGTATCGAGATAGCGAAGAATCGAGAAGAAAAAGAGAGGAAGAGAGAAAAGCCGGTGACGCGTCACCCGCTAACGGCCTTCGGGAACGGAGAGACGTTGAGAGGCAACGGTAAATTGTGATATAATGGATCTCTCTCGCCGATGTTCTCCTGAGGGTGAGAGACGGAGGAAGTCTGATGCGATCGTTCTCGATATTGCGAATATATAAAATATAATCTACACCGTTATATCATGCTATAAGGCCATAACGGATACTCTCGCAATAACAACGTACCGTCGACGGTATAATGACGGAGAATATAAAAATTCCATCGAACTCTATTATATCAATATCCATATATATAAGTATATATAAATGGGGAACGCGGATGAAATATCTGCTGATGAAGTATAAGCGATCCAGTTCCGCAATGAAATATATTTGATAAGAAAAAGCACATCATCTGTAGAATAGAAATTAATTCAGCTTAATTCGTGATATCACATTACTGAAATAAAAAGTTGAGGTGCAACCCGGCAAACTGACTTTTTTTTTTCGTTATGAACATGTGTATGAATTTTTTCAGAATTTTGTGTAATACTTCGAAAGCTGCGGGATAGACAAAAAGTTTCATTTATAATACTGTGATTGCATTATTATTATTAATGAAGTAATATTTCGTTAAAAACATTTTTGAAAATCTATGATAGAGTTCAGACAAAAGTAATTTTTTTTTAACTGTGCAGTTTTTTTGGTACATAAGCTATTTATTTGTACTATTATTATCTTCAATAACATTTCATTAAACTGTATCGTCCGACAATACAAAATGGATTTTCACTCGGAGCCAAATGGGGCCGTACCGTGTGTTTTCGTATAAAGGAACGGATTTGACTGGAGCTTGGGTGAGCTTTAGCTTCCGTAGCAGGGTAACTGAGAGCCGGAAATAAAACGTCCTATGTTCCGCTTTGGAGGTACGTTGTACGGGAAACCTTCATCGGCCGGAGCATCAAAGTTTGTCGACCCGTTGTTTCGCTACTTTGGCGTGTACTACACTGGAAACGCGGGAATGGATATCGGAGCTCGGAGCTATTTTCGATACGCTCGAAATGCTCGGTACGTTCGCGCGTATCTACTTCTGTTCGGCTGAGTCACTTGCCGGAGAAACGCGAAACTAAAGTTGAATGAAAAACGGAGCATGCGGATGAAAGCGAAAAGATCACCGAGGTCTGAAATAAACGTTTCACGGCTCCGTAGCAAGCTTATAACGTTTTGAACTTGTCGTTACCGAATATTTTTTTCTATCGGTTGTAACAAAAATAGAAAGTCAATTTCCGTTTGGGGACAACGACTTCCGAAAGTTGAACAAAAAGAAAAATAGTCATTTTGCCGAAAACCGTGAAATGAGCTTTTCTTAACTAAAAATTGGAAACTAGAAAACTAATGACCATAGCAATGACAATGAATAAGGGAGCAGCCTCCGATTATTCGAATCAATAAAATGATTCAGTAACTGCTGCGGTATTACGCGGTCGTCGACGTTCGCGAATTATGTAATGACGAACCATCCCCGACCCGTTGTCCTCGACCGGTCGGCGGAAGAGCGAAGAGAGGACGTGGAAGATATTTCGCGAAGAGGAAAAGAGTCTCGAAGGACCGTCGAGCAGGGGCACAAAAGGGCAGTGCGCATTTTGCCGGACAAGAATGGCACCGTAACTCCGACATCCGAGGCGAAGGCAAAGTGTAAGAAATGAAAGAGGGCGAAACGAGAGTGGGGAAAGCCTGAGTGCGAAACTCGAACGAGTCCTCCTCGCTTCTGACTTCGAAATTTCTTTTCGGAGTCCAGCGCAGTTCGGACGACGGGAACGGGATTCTTGTTCAGCAGTGTGGGGGGCGCCTTCGCCTTCGGTTTCTCCACCCTCTTACTTTTTTATCTCCTCGAGCAACACAGTATCCTCACTCGGGACAGTGGGAAACCTCTCCCCGGCGTGTTTGGCCTCTCTGTACACACTACGACTACAATAACGCACAAACTCCGCGGCGGAATTTTTCGTGAAACGCGCGCGACGCGCGGACACCGGAATATTTGTAAGAGAAGTGACGAGAAATTGGATAAAAATATTTATATACGTGTACGTAAGACGTCGAAACTCACCGACTCTCCATCTTGCACTTTCCGTCTCTGACTCGGCAACTTGTCTTGAAGTCCTCGAAGCGCGCGAGGCACAATTTGTCCCGCTGGCATACGGTTACGGCGTGATTGCACGTCAGCAGGGCTTCGCCTGGATATGTATCCTTATCTGTGAATAGAAAAATATGAAATGCGTTTTACTCGACCCTCAAATGGAGATATATTTATCACCGAAGAGCCTTTTTCAATTCTATCAGAAGAAATCGATCTATTTGGGTCGGTCGAAATTAAAAATATACAATATAAAATACAATGTTGATAACAAAATACAATAAATTTGTTCAATCTACGAGAATCCAAGATTTTTCTTTATTTCGTAAGCGAGAATATCTCTCGGTCGATGTCCGAGAGCGATGAAAGCGAAGCGTGAAATCTAACAGGAATGCACTTTCGAAAACGCGAATAAATTAACTCATCTTCATCCTCGGAGTCGAATGGAAATGAAGACTTCCGCCGTTTCGTTGTCATCATTATCATTCCTCGAACAATAACTCCAACGAATCCTCCGTGAAATTGAACCGACCGTGGGCAATTTGCGGAACGAGCCTCTCGTCGAAGTGAAATCGAACGGAATGACGGGGTAGAGCGGCAGAATAAATGGCGAGGAAGAGTGAGATATCGAATTATCTATGAGACAGAGATGCGGCTGAGCAGCAGCAGCAGCAGCAAGCATTAAGAATAAGAGAGATGAAGGCAGACGCACCAAGGAGATTCAAACGAATCGGGGGTAGGCAGCTATACGGGCCGGAGTTTATTTTATTCATTTCAATGAGTACAAAGCTCGGAGTCATGAGGAGAAGAGGAGGAGGAAGGCGAACGCTTTGCAAGTAAGCGGAGCGGTGGTGGTGAAGTGACGGTGAGTAGAGCTACGAATGAATGGAGACGGCATCGGTAGTATCCGAAAATCGTTTGAAAACGTTCAAAAGGCTCGACGACCCGACGGAGCTGAACCCCCCCGAGGGGGCCGATCGAGGGCGAACAATGCCGGACGCGGCGAAACTTCAGACGCGGATGGGAAAAAGAGCAAGACATAACTATCAGAGAAGGAAGATGTGAACGCTATGATGCAGACACTTGTGTCTCCACAAAGACAGTTTCATTGTTTTTTTCTTCTCCTTTTTTTATCGCCACTCCGCTTCGCGGAGTCAGCAATTTCTGGTCTCCGGGGGTGCATACCTTCTCCGAGAATAGCGAAGAATAATTTTGATTGGCGAGAAGAAAAATAAACCGGGCGGTCGAAATGAATACCGGAAAATAAATCATCGCCGGTTTCGACGAATTCCAATGAAAAGAAAGAGGAACAAGCGGCTCCGTTTTTTTTATTTCGCCACAGCGGATTATAATTTCTTTATAGTTCATTGACTAGACAGATACGAGAATCCGATCGGAATAATTCAATGTTTATGGAAATAGCGTGAGAACGGCTGCAGCGGCGGCCCCGGAAACCCCCAACCATCGCGATACACTCCAGCTTGGAATACAATTGTGGAATAATCCATATTTTATATCTGACTACTGGGGAAAACGAGAGATTGAAAAAAAAAGCGGAAACGAAGAGAAAGATAGCTGGGAGACTGCGGTAATTACTGGCGTCGGATCGTTTGTCGATTCTTCCGTGCGGTCTCGCCGTCAGCATCGGAATGTTTTGATAATGGTAATGAACGAAAAGTAAAAAAGAATACTAATTGAAATTGAATTGATTATATATCATATAAGATATTCTAATAAAATAAATCTGCATAATTATGAAAAGTGGAATTAACGAAATGTATATACTTTTAACAAATCTTAACAGCTCTGCGCACACTCGCGTGTCATCGTGCTCCGAATTCTACAATACATTATAGACACTGCATTTTTCCGCTCAATTCTCAGGCTAGACTTTGTTCTTATTGTGAACATTTCCTATTTTTTTAAGATACCTTCGCATAAAAAACAGCCGCTCGACGGGTGCAGCTGCAGTGTGAAATCTCACCCCAGATTAACTCAGCGATGCGCTAAGAAGAGTTGTCTCGGAAATTTTCGTTGGAAAAGTTCGTGCAAAAGTGCGGGACGTAACAATGCTGCGAATGCATCGGAAAGTTGTGAGTCTATCATGTAAGCTGTTTTGTGGGTACGAAATGAACGAGTATGGAACGCTGAAGCAAGGTTCGTAGCGTCCAATAAATTGTAAAGCCGAATTATGCATAGAGCACGTAGAAGCGAAAGCTCCAAGGGTGGTCGTAGCTGAAATAGGGATGCTCGATATAGACCTTTGGCGATGCGGTGAAGAGACGTAAGCGAAGCAGGTTCGCGGTTGTGGCTCGAGAGTCTCAACTCTTTGAGATATGGAGAAGCGAGTAACGACGGGCTTTGGACAGATAGCGAAGGAGAAGCGGGGAAGCGCGGCGAGAGGAGGCGAGCGCGGACGCGCCGGTCTACTCGAGCCGCCGCAGAGGACTGGACCCTCGTGACGTATTCATTTATTAATGCGAACCACGATGCGGTATGACCACCGGCTGTTTCCAGTTTCCACGAGTGTTCCGGGTCCACCCTCTCACGTCCGGTCGAGCGGGTGGGCTCAGCGACTGTTTATGTACAACGAACACGGTATATGGCGAGTGGAGAGGGTGAGGCGCCGTCTATTAGTTATTAATTAAACAACGTTAAACGCAACCAATTTATCGGCCGTTGAATTTAGCAACGAGAAACGAGAATCGGAAAGGGAGAAAAAGGACGCGGCAATATCGTGAGGGAGATGAGAAAACGTATTTACGAACTCGAATGAGCCTTTTTATCCCGTTTCATCCCCTTTTCAATTTTCCACTGAATCGAACGAATTGCGTCGCGCTTTAATAGAATTAATGTATTTTACGACTATTATTATCACGATAAGTAATTTCGTTTACTCATAATGGCCACACTGGTATCACGAATATTCAAACGCTGCATGCTTCTACGATCCCGCCAATACATCGGGTGCATCGAATCTTTCAAATTTGTCCATCGGCCCTCTAAACCCGTGAAACCCGCGATATCTTCCTGAGGTCTCTTTGACCGAGTATTTCAAGTCTGGGTGATCCCGACCGCATCGGCATTCAGATGCAGATTATTGCGAAACACGGAAAGCGTAAAAGAGCGGGAAGATCCTCGTTGCCGTTGTGCGGTCAAGGGCTGGGTCGAGTGACCCACAAAGAGACACACACACCAATCGTCAGTATGGTCCCTTGATCATGATGAACCCGTCGAACGGAGTAAAACACCAGTTTGACCGATATGAATCGACCTGGATTCGAGGGACGCGGGAGATTACAGGGGATGCGAATCGTCCAATGGTTAAACGAAGAGCGAAGATGACGAGGCATAGGTGGTGGGAATGGCACAGTGATAGCAGCAGAGGGTCCGTTCGCGGTTTCTGGTAATCCGTGATGGGATTCGACGAACGAACCGGCGCTGCTGCCTCCTCTCGCATTCTCACCGCGTTGTACCGAAACGTTGAAACTGCCGGGTTACTCACGGTTATACCCCCGTTACGAAACGAGACCAGGTTTCGTTTCAACGATTCCACACGGTTTTGATACCACACTCGATTCGCTTGATTCATTATATGTATAGTTCGAAACTCGTATCGTCGGTCTTTATTGAAAAGCAGATTAAAGGCTTCCGAAACGTTGGTGGCCTGGACCGGAAAGGGTGGTCGAGGGGAGAAAGCGAGACATTTCTGACCGGTGTATAACGCGATTAGGATCGCGGGGCAATGTTAAATTTATGCACGGATCGCGAATGAGAGCTTCCAACGTCACGTATTTCGTACACGATGTACGAGCGATATGCGTTCATGCCCGATGCATCATAAAATATTTCACGCGGTACCTGGGAGATGAAGTATATACATTTTTTTTATTTCATGGCCATACCAAAAATGTGTTTATTCACTGCGGCTCGTTCATTCGCTTTTGTATTCGTATCGAGTTATCGTTACTTCGATTATAAGGAACGAAACGTTGGAAACATTTCAACGGTTTATTGATATTAAACGAACAAAAAATAGATTTTTGGTCTTGATCCATTTTATTCCTCTCCCATTCGTTCTAAGTGGTATATTTCCGCACTGACAGTACCCCCTAAACACCTTTTTGGAGTAATTTTTCGGGACTTAGATTTTTTGGCCGATTGTCGAAACCGAAACTCCGAGAAAAAGTTTCGAAAAGGACTAAATCCTAGTCCATAGTATAAAGTATGTGAAGTATAAAAATACAATAAAGAAATTATTGGCATAGTAGGAACCATTTGTTGTAATCTCTAACTTCGTCTGAGATTTTACTTTTTTTTTTGCAAAGCAAACATTTCCCATTTTCATTTTACGACATTTTTACATTTTCAGTTTTCCTCGCAGATTTGACGCGCAAAGTTTTTCACATGCAACTCTCACGTTAACTCTTTCGAAAAATTAGTTGCGAACAAGTGACTTCACCCGAGACAAAGAAGTTGAAGAATTATGGTATCTATCGCTATTGCAACGTCGGAATGCTTCGCGAAATCGTTAAAAGTTTTTTTTCATAATCGACAACGAAAGTCGAAAGTGTGATCCTTACCTTTCTTGAGCACGTAAACGCACGGATGGTCAAAGAGAAAGTTCTGGAAGCTATTACATTCCGGATCGACGTGTGGTTCCTTGCAGAGACACGTAGGCCGGAAGAAAGGGAACGCTTGTAGTGTGCGCAGTGCGGCTTGACACTTCGCCACGGTCACCGTCGAGCAGGCCACTGAAACATACATTGGCAAGACGTTCTTTGAAAATTGCTCTTTTAATGAAAAAATGTATAACGTATACGATTAAATAAAATAATCTGAAATTACCGAATAATGGATGCTACAGAAAGCGCGTATGGGCTTTCAATGAATTTTTCCTCACTAATAAATTTTTATTTTACACAAATTTCAATATTTGATTAACAATTCATTATTCAAATGTCGATCGAGGCAGTCCTATTTATCCGGCGAAAAATAGGTGATTTTCTGGATAAAAAAAAAAAAAGTTGACGTTGAATTTTTTTCAATCTCTCAGGGTTTATTTATTAGACATTTATACTGTACGATTAATAGGATGGTCCCGGTAATTGGATTTATATCAAACCCGACAAATTTCACGAATTTCGCGCTATAAATGTATTTTTTTGTTTTTTTCAAAATGTCCGAATTGCAAGAAAAATACGCTTGTTAGGAATAAATTGATGAACCCGTAACCTGTGGCGAACGTCGGTTCAAACCTTCACGTGGAAGAAATATAAAATGGCTTAACGTTATTAAATATTTCACAGCCAGCAGTTCTATATCAATTTTTTAGAGAGCTGCGGATTAATTTTCCAACTCTGACCGGACATTACGGTGGAAGGTGAAAGAGCCGGATAGATGGATAGATGGAGAGTGAGAGAAAGGGGAGAGCCGCCCCAGATGACCGGCTGCTGCCTGGCTCGCTGATCTCGAAGATATCCAAGCAGACTGTCGAGCTGCCCGTCTGGTCCTACTACAGATGGATACGGTATAACTACCCTCGGCACCCGAGCACGCCAGCAGCCGGCATAACTTTTCGTGAGCTCCGGAACCAAGTGGGGCGCAGGGAAGAGGTTGAACGGGCGGCCGGGAAGGGAGGGGGGAGTCTCTATCTTAAATTAAACATTAACTTCTACTTGAAAGATTTTTACTTTTCACTTTGTACTAGTCGCGCGGGGCCTGGTCGTTCTATCCAACAACGTTTCTTCGTTCTTCTCTATCATCATAGGTTCTTTCGCTCTATATCTACTTCGCCTTCTCGTCTTCCCTCGTTCTTCCGCATCTTCGCCTCCAGAAACGATCCTGCGCTCACTCGCCCCTTCAATGTTCAATTTTTCCTGTTATTTATTATCATTACTGTTTTTTACTTCTTTTCATTCTTGATTCGTGAAAAATCGATTTCCCGACCTTATCTTCTCGCCGGGGCCTGCAAAATCAAATCGCGGAACGCAACAGCAGGTGCGACGCCGTTCAGTGGGTTGACCAGCATCGGCACCAGAAAGGATTAAAAAAAGGCGGTGGTTGGAATTTCGATTTCAAAATAGTAATGTTCTCTACCTATTTTCCTGTCTTGTTATAACGTCAGTCATTTGAAGCATTTGGAAGGATCCGAACAAAGAGTGAGTCCCCGAATTTAAAAAAAGGGCGGAAAAAGGGTGAATCCGAATTGAATCCGGCGATGTCAATCGTGGAGGGCAGAGAACAGAGAGAATGCAAGAAGGGTGTGCGCGATTGACGCTAGCGAAGTCCTCTTACCGGAAGTCAACCCTCGATTGACCGAGCATCCGCCAATGCTCCGGACCGCATTCATCGCACTGGATACGACTCCGCAGCTGTCCGATTTTATCTCGCTCTCTTTTCAGGCCTGTTTTTCTGCACTCCGTCTCGCTCGGTTGATCGATCTATCGGCGGCGTTGTAGGTCGTATGACCGTTGAGAGACTCTCCATCGTCGATGGAAAACTAACCCAACTAAGCCAACTCTGTCGAATAACTTTGCGCGGTCGCACGGGTCACGGCGAGGTGACCGCAATCGTTCAACACGCTTTTCGGTACTAACTTGATGATCGAATATCTATCCGTGCAGACTGACAACCCATCGTTTGCTTTTGCCCGTATCCCGCTAAAGGTTTTTGTCGGCGAACCATTGATACTAGCATTTTTTTTTAAGAGTTACTTTTTAGCCCAAATGTTAAAAATTGTATATATTTTTTTCCAGTTCGGATCTTCAGATCGCACGAGATCTTTAAACTGGGGAGCGATCAACCGGAATATCCAAAATCTTCAAAACGATGGTCCCGGCGTCTAAAAACTATGAAGACGTTAACCGGAACACCGAAAACTACAAAGAAATTCACTGAAACGTCGAAAACTATCGCAAAAATAACTAGGACACGAAGAACTATGGCCCTCTCGCTTCGCTCGGCCGCAAAACTCACACTAGTTGTGATCGTCGACTTTCGACCCGTGTTGCACATTATACCATTACTGTCTCAAAAATACTATTTCAAACCTTCCATGTTTGTGGAGGTTGATATAAAAGAATTAATTTCTATTATTCCAGCTGATGTTTGTAAAAGAGCTTTTTTCTGCAAAGTTCTTTTCTTAATTGCAATTTACAGAAAGGGAAACGTTTCATTACGAGCGACTCGAGCAAGGCGGCATTCACGAAAATCAAGCATTGGTTTGCCTTGCAATATAAAATAAACACAAAACTGTTAAGTGACTCGAGCTAACAAAAATCGGTATTAATAACGGAGAAAGGTTTTTCGGCCGGGCAAAGCGACGGCTATGTTTTATTTATCTCGAAATGACTCGAGGGTAGGAGATTAAAGATAATGTTAATTCTAGCGGCAAAGAAAAAAGAAAAATTAACAACTTCATCAAGGATAAAAGCAACACAGTAGTGAACTGAAGAACGAGGAAGATTTCAAATAACGCAGCCATTGAGAAGAGGACCGAATTAAGCGTCGCAAAACCATCTCAATTTCGACTAAAAGTAGGTTAAATCTTTTAAAAAAATACGCCTATATACGTGATTTCTCATTTATCCGATCTTTAACTCTTTGGATTGTTATACGAATCACGTAATGGTATCTTTTAAAATCGCGTGTAATAGCCAAAGCGATTATTGTCGAAGCTTTCAACCCTCCCGATCTCCTTCGGTAACATACAAATAAGGAAGGGTGGAATTTCAAGTAAAAACAAATGAACCAACGCTGATGAGAGTCATTGGAACAAGATAGCTGGCACTTTCCTTGGGTATTCCCGCGTCAAATAAGTTTCACCCTACCTCGCAAGCCGATGCGGTCGACATGGGGTTGGTCTGTTGATCTTGAAGATTAGACGCGGTCGAGTCGCTCAGGCGAAGAAGGGTGAACGTCGAAGCTAGCATATTACTACACCGCTCCAAAGAGAACTTTGTTTCCGACCGCCTCTTGTCTTTCTCATCTCCCTCGTCCGCCTCTCTCCGTAGTCACGATCGTCCCCACACCTTCACTCTCTCCATCGCTCTCTCACGCTTAAGTAGCCCTCAATAATCCTCGTGCCTTGACTCCTCCGAAGCGTCGAATAGCCCGAAATTCTCTTCGAACCCGCCTGCTAAACTTCGATCCAACGAATTTCTTATGTAAATACCGCCGCGATTTGAACGTCTGTTCAAAGAGTTGTTCGTTTTTTTTTCTGTTTTCATCATTCCAAACTCTGCCGGTGACTTTATGTGGTCCAATCGATGCCGATGACACGTAGTAATTATTGATATTCTTCTCTGAATTTTTAGTCGATCAACTCTCACACATTCGCTCACTTTAAAACCTTGAGCTATCTGATGCATATTTCATAATTCAAATAAAGATGATACTTTAAAAATACGCATCTCGCACTACGGATTGCCGCATACATTTATTATGAATGGAATTATCAATTTGCCGGAAATAGGCAAAAAGATAGGATGCGATGAGAAGCTGTATGCTGTGCGGGGATGGAAAAGGAGGATTATTAGGCGATAAAAATTCGCAGAACAACGACAGACGTTCCTTGATGAGTTTTATTTGAATAAATCGGAAAGAAAAAATGAAGAATAATGAACGAAAGAGGAGTTCTGAAAGAGGAAGACGGTCATGAAGAAATTGAGACTCGTGGTTGACGCGGACTTCGTTCGCAGAAGGATAAACGAGAAAAAGTGGAAGCGAAAGAGTGAGAAGAACAAAAAAGCTTTTTCCCTGCGCTTTGGCACCCTATTCTCGCGCCTTCGCCGTCGAGCGATGAGAGCCGAGCCACTAGACGAAGCGTCGCTTCTCTTTCATCCGAGGACGAGAGGCCGGTTATATCAGACCTGACGGGACGGGCGTGAAAATAATCCGAACGACTCTCTTCCATTAGCATAAGTCCTTTGTCTCGTTATCACACGCTGCCGGTGCAGAACGGCCATATCGGGTGATAAGCGAACTGGAGCTGAACGTAGGAGAAACACAGAAAAAAGCGAGTAGGAGATAAACACCTCGATCCAAAAGGGAAGTGAAGCGAAAGGTAAATGAGTGAAGGATCAGAGAGACGAGCGGAAGATCAAGGGATTGACTTGGAAAAAGAAGTTCTCATCAAACTGATTGAAGAAACGGCGGGCTAAACTTGAGTAAGGCGTTCGCTTCAAACGTTTCAGAAAGGTGATCGATCGTTACCTCTGTCACCAATTTCAATGGACGCTAATGCAGTCTGCATTTACCGATGGATGAATAACGGTGCTGTTTGAATAATCATTTGTTGGATGTCGGACAGGGAACCCGTAACTGTTGATCAATCTTGCGGTCGATAGAAAACCACCATAATCTGGAAGTTAGTAGACTTCTGAATTTTTCGACCGGTACAAGTTACGCAAGCGTCGCCTTGGCAGAGATTCGAATGGATCCGGCCAGTGAATCTATACGCATATAAAATCATGACGCCGTGGTTGACCGACCAGGACAGCCTCAAATTGGCCGGAGATGTGGGAATTCAACGTCCCTGGCAATCGTGCGGTGAGCATCTCTACATTCAGTAGCTACAACGTTCACGCAAGGATGGCGCCAATGTCAACAGGACGTTCTCTCGTTCTACGACAAACGAGAGAGCTTTCATGTCATGTACGGACGGCCTGGCAGCAGCTGCTGGTGGTCCTTCGGTCTGGCCAGTAAAGCAATACACGACTCTCTCCGTCCTCAGTTACGTCCCACGTATCGTTTAACGGACAGGCATTACGCCACAGTATATCGCGGAATATGCGGAATCCTCACGACTAATTGTCAACCTCGCATAATCTTTTTTCTCTAAACGGTGAATTCTAAAAGGCTTTTTCTGACCTAGGGTAGTTAGTAACTGGTTTGGTTTCTTATTACCCTATGGAGCATCGACCTCGTCTCTGCCGTCGCAATTTATTGTCTCGTTTTGCAAGTGCGATTGTTGGCTTCAACATTCAGCAAAGATCTAGCCGGCTCTTCGGCGCGTCACTATCATCCCGGTTGCTTCTCATTTCCAGGTAACCATTGCGGGGTCGGTAAAGACAGCTGTAGTGATGTTCCCTCGAGAACGCAAACTTCGCAGCAGTCCCCGTAATACAGTGACTCTCTCGGTCTGCCACACACACCCGGTGTTCCGTTACTCAGACGACTAACTCAGGTATTTTCCAGGTTTATAGAACGTCACTGCTGGCGATAGTTCGTGGCTGGTTTCTACCAACAGTCTACTGACCTGAACGCGAAATGAGATGGCGATGTTGGCTAGCTATATTGTTCCTCCACTTTGTGACACTTGGGAAGTGTCGCTAACGAGGCGATCGATTGTTTGTAACACCCGAGATCTTTGGCTGAAGTCCGGAAACAGTTGATATATGACATCAGGCAACGAGATGGCGACAAATTGCATCGAAAATGTATGGATCTCAAGCGCTAGAGCATACATGCTGGTTTAGGTGATTGTGATCAATTTCGTTTGCAGGAAATGCAGACAAACATTTGTTGTGATGATAGCGATTTTTGAACCGATTAAGAGTTTTGATAAACGTGTTACTTCGATTGAATTTTTTCGATCACACGTATTCGAATACATTTATATGTCGATGCATGTTAAAGCGCCCACGACGAAATTGCAGAGATACAATGTTTCAAAATTACGGGAGAATGTGTTATTGGACAATGACGATAAAAACAATGAAAATAAGCAGAAGCCTTCGGATATCAAAGCTATTTGTCTAACGACCTTCGTATCTCTCGGAAGAGGAGAGCAAAAGCTGTGGTATCTCGTACGAGATTGCCATGCGATAAGAGAGTCGTTGATACGACGCCCGATGGGGGACATCTCCGTTGTGCTGTTCGCGCTAACGCTTTCCCTATCTCTTTCTGTATCCCCCCGCGTCCCATTCGGTGCTTTTCGCGTGAGCGACATTTTCAAGAAAAAGACAGCGGTGGAAGGCAAAAAAACGAGAAGAAAGGACGAAAAAGAAAGTAACGCGAAAGAGATACAAAAATCTTAAAGGCACAGATGCAGAGGATTGTCCGCAGCCGTTGCGGGTTCTTCGGGCTCTCGGTGGGCGAAGAGGCCGCTACGGACTTCAGCCTCCGGTATCGCTTACAGTAACTACCACCGTCGGAATACCCCTCTCGGAGGAATTCCAGCCACTGGAATTTAAGCCAGTCGTTTCCGTCACGTGCGGAAAGAGAAAGAGCCAAATAAGAAAATATCTGTATACGTACAACCCAAAATCGCTTTCCAACGGTCGGCATACGATTTTCTAACTGGGCCACAGAAATGACAATTTGTAACCAGAGCCCTTTACATTTTCCCCGAAGGGCACCAATTTGTATAGCAATACAATCGATACGCGGGAGAGTACGGAGGAACTCGACATGTTGACATCGTAAAAATTGGATCCTTTTGTCGTTTTCGTCATCGATAACTATATTTAGCTTAGTTGAGCCCGGTTCTCGGTGTAGACGAGGAAGGCTTTATTATTCATCGATGTACCGAAGCATGGAAGAGAAATAGAGTAGGGGGGAGAAAAAATGCGACACAATAACGACAACGGAACCGGCAAGTACAATGGCAAAAGCTCGCGGGGTGTCCTACGTATGAAGTATATACGGTACGCGTTCTGCGAAAGGTGCAGCTTCCTCGTGGTCTACTACTCGTACCACAACAAGCCTCTATTGTGTAACGGCATGCGTGACGCTTTGGCTCAACAAGGCACAGTGTACCTTCGGACAATGGAGGCGCATCGTGCCCTTATCGGTTTTATTTCCGTCTCTTCTATGTTGCCTGTAGCCCCCGCTCCTCTCCTTCCACACCCAAGTCCTCTTCATTCCGAACTCTATCGCGTACTCCTCTCGCGGGCTCGCTTATTAATGGGAAAGAAAGTGAGCCGCAGGGGTCGATACGTCGCATGGGGCCAACGCTCTCCTCGAAACTCCAGTAGGTATACTGGTATACGACAGAACATTTTTTAAAGTACTTGTCGCCGAGACGTTGTCCTCGACTCATCCGCTACTAATTCCTCCTCGCGACAGCATTTCGATCCAGTGACCATACTTTTTTTTGCAAACAGTTTAACAATCGGAGATTACCAAATTATATTCGCATCATTTTCATATAGATTTTTTCCTGCATTCAAAACCGTGTAAAATCTTGAAGACTGAAACGATTTCAACAAAGATTTTTTTTCATTGTTCGCGCAAGTGATGTGTTTGCTTCTATTTCTCTATGCAATCTGAAAAAATGTGCCAAAAAAAATTACTGCAAGGACTCTCTGATAGCAGAAACAGACACCGCATCATCCAACATCAAAAACCCCTTAAGCAATTCCAGTAGCCTTTGCCTATACATCAAACGCTATAATTGAGCATCGTCGTAATCTGCCATCGGTTATTTCGCTCAACGTTTCAGTTACAGATATATATTATATATAGAAGACAAACCGTGGCGGCCAGATACTATATCCATATACTACCAGTTCAATTGCGATTGTTCCGAGTGAACATGGAGAATTGGAAACCCGAACGATGATCGTGCAAGCGAGAACCATCAGAGCAATGGTGAGGGAAGCCGTCGAGCGAGCCGCGGATATGCTAATGCAGCCCAATAAGCTTCGACGAGTGTTCCTCCACACCGCCCCCTCGTCTCGCCCTCATATACTGTAAGCATATACAACGTTCCGACGAGGGAGTGAGAGCATATCGCTTCATTTTCCCGGATAAACGTCCAGCCGGATTGATTACCAACACGGAGTTACCGGTCACGGCTCACGGGGCTGAGTTTCCAAGCCCAAACCACGTTTAATCTGTCAGTAACGTCGGGCCAATAGCATCGGCGCCGGAAACCCCGAATGGATCGAACGCGAGAGCGACGGGGTAGGGGGCGGATGAAGGGGGCGAACAGCGGGGGCTTGGAAGTTTGCTGAATGGAAGTGGCGGTAACCACTGTACAATGCACCAACGATGATGACAATAGCGATAGGACCCGTTGCCCCGGTTGTAAGAGAGCTGCCAACTGGGAGGGTAACCAACCATTTCTATACGAATCGAGTTGGCGTACGCGGCAAACAACACCGCTGATTCTCCATTAGACCGCTTTCATCCACACAGCCGAACAAAATAATGAACACATTTTACATTCCCCCGTCGAAAATAAAACAAGAGATCGTTCTCGAACAATGACTGCATGCCTGTTCGCCGAGGGATGTTTTTTTTCTATTATTTTTGATAAATTCAATTAAGCAACTTTCATGCCAAGGGTTCGCGGGTTGCGGGCGAAAAAACTTCGCCGAAAAGTGCGGACACGATAAGGGGAGCAAAAAAAATTGATAATGGCAAAAATGAAAGGAGCTTGAAAGCGCACAAGGCAACGCGCTGTCACGAACTGACGAATGGTACCGGTAGATTTTTTTCGGCATTCATCCCCGAACTATATCTTCTCGCCGTACCCATCGGCGACCGAACTCGTCTGCGCGGCCGCTCTAACAATTCTGGCTTGTCCTTGCTGCAGACTTTTATTTAAGCGCGGAAAATAAAAATAGCGAGAACGGAGAAAGCGTATGGTAGCGAGAGAAAATCTGTGGAATGCCGCGTAAAGAGACGAGAGAATGGGCTTCACACGGCGAACACGGAAGAGATGGAAGCATCGAAGAGGGGCAAGAGGAAGGTACACCCCGTGTATATGCAAAGCGTAGCTGCTTGCGTATTCGGCATCCGCGATGCTAATCGAGTATGGCCAGCTGTCGGTCAACCCCAGTGGTTGCCTTGCGGGGTACGGGGCCTGGGCGCGGTCGAGGAACAACTCTGTCTTTTCGTTTCTGCGTAACTTTTTTTTTTGTTTTTCTTTTTTTTCCTATGGTTTTTTCCCCGCCGGGAGTTTTCTTCGGACTAACTTTGCCCATCGAGCTCGAAGGTTCGCGAGCTACTGGCCCCTCGTACTCCATTTCCTTCAAATTTTCTCTTTTTTTTTTTTGGCCTCACTACTTGTTCTTCTTCAAACCACGCGGAGAGTATTACGGCGAAGGTACGAGCGGCAATTCCGGTGGACGTCGCTTTGGAGCTTAAACGCTCGGTCTACTCTCGTTTCACTTGACTCTCTCGTAACCGCTGAGCTCTCGCGTATTTCAGAGGCGAAAAACTTTGAGACACGTGCCATCTCGGCTTCGGCTTATGTACGCGCGACGTCTGTCTACAAATCTGTTACTTTGTCCAAACTCCAATTGTATTCTATCTTCTCCAATGCGGGTTCAATTTGAGCCATTTGAAGTTTAACTCGTTCGCTAGGTTTACGCTAAGCCTCAAATTTACTCGGCATCAGCTCGAAATTGTAGACAATTTATCAGCATTGTCGCTAATGAATTTCGAATTGTTTGATTTTAGAGTTGCTGTACTCAATCTGTTTGAATCGTTGCTTGTTTTTTTCCCGGCCTACAGTCCCAAATTCGAGGTACCTAAAGAGTTGAATATCACTCCAAGAGCACCTTGTAAAATGAACCTGAAGCGCCAATCCTCGAGGGTTTTGTGGATCATTTTTGTTCTTCCCTTCGCAGCATCGTCTTTAAGGAATGATTATCCGATAAGAAATTCTCCCGAGCTAGAATACGCAACGGTTTTTTTTTGTTGAGTCCAGCAATGAGAAGAGGTGCTGCTGCAACACAGAAGACAGATTCCGCTCGTAGGCGGACAGCATCCGGGAGAAAGTATATCGCTACTCGAGCGAATTCTCGAGGGGTGCAGGCGGGACTCTTTTCTTTTCCACGATCCCGACTCTAACTCTCCATTTCGTTTCACGCAGCCGTGCTCTCTCGAGGACGAAGGTGAAAGAGAGAGAGATAGAGAGAGAGGTCTTCTCGGTGAGTCGACGAAGCGTTTAATGGGATTCATGCAAAAAAAAAAATAAGAGCGCGAGAATTCCGACTGAACGAAACGCTTCGAGTCACGCGAAGTGTACGGAAATTGAATATCGCGCGCGTCTTCACCATCGACGTTCGTTCACGCGTCCTTTGACGACGGATTAGTTGATTAGAACGTAATGCACTCCGTTTCCGAGTAGAAAAAATAAAATCTTCGAAGAAAGTCTGCGCGAGGTCGGGGAAAAAAAAATAGAATTATTGACTTGTCTCGCCCGGTGTACAAAGTTGTAAAATCATTGGAAAACTTCGATCGTTCCAAACGATATTAATTACAGTTTATATTGGTGCCGTTGATAACCACTTGTTGGCTCAGCGGAAGTTCTTCCATAGATTGTCATGTATATACTGTGCAAGGGAGGGAGGACGCGTCACACAATCATTAATTAGAACACATGGTCCATAATACAGCGATTTCCCACGCCTCTCTGAATATTGAATTAAATTGTTAATTAGCGTTGAATGTTCCGCAATTAAAATCGAAAAGACCGAGAAAAGCTTTGGACACTCGTTTCTCCGCGATACTCGCGAAATTGGTCGCATGTCGTCGCGGTTCGACGGTTTATATTATAATACTGTTACGTGCAAGGGAGAGGGAATTTCTCGCTCCTGCTTGCCGTATACAAATCTCCGCGTGAAACGCAGAGTTTATTTTTATGTGGGTGCTTTGCTCCGTCCCAAAACGGGCCCGGTTTCTCGTTACCTGTAAGGGGTCAAAAGGTCTAGCAATAATGATAATGGAAGCAATTTTAGTTGAACAAAAGTGCAAGAATATATTCAATGAACTATTGAAATAGTTGAAGTTACAAAAATCAAGATAAGAAATATGAGTCGGAAGCTGATATACATGGAGTCGTTCATGCATTCACACACATACACAAACATACTTACAGTCGTTGGTCTCCCGGCGGGGTTCTTAGCTTTTACTACACACTACCAATATACTTTCCTAACACTACAAGATTCGGTAAACACTATTGTCTCTACAGAGTCTTTGCAATAATAATAATGTCCTTATCACTAACTCGAGGGATTTACTACACGGCGGAACGCACTCGTGGAATTGCCGCGCACTTTATTAATTCCAAAGGGGCGGATTACACACAAGATTTTATACGACCTATGTGTCACGCATTCGAGGAGACCTCTAGACGATCTATCTTTGATCCTTGCTGTCTAGAGACTAACTTCTTCTCGATCTTGCGAGGATCTTCATGATCGTCGAAAGGGCGAGAGAGGAGACAGTCTCGCAGAATCAGCGTTTGCGATTCTGCAGTTTTGAGGTACGAAGTCCACGCCACGCGCAGGGATTTTGTGATCGCTGAACGTGCCGGAAACTTCATACCTCGCGGATCTTTGCAAATTTAAGAATAATAACGAAAAGTATATCAAGGGATACAATTCTGCAGTGCATCGCATAAGCGCAGCTGCGGTGTGAAATAGCACCCCAGATGAGCTCAGCGATGCGCTGTTGCTAAGAAGAGTTACGTCTCGCTTCGTTTCGGGAATTTTCCATCAGGAAATTCGCGAAAAGAATACGGGACGTAACACCCCTCCCCCCTTATTTTAGTCGACGTCCTCGTCGACTCTGAACTAAGTACTTACATTCGGCTCTGCACTCGTACACACTCTATTTCCACTCTTGCACTCGCACATGCACTCATATACTCCATTCTTACTCCTTCCTTACTCAATCATCGCACAACACTTTTCGTTCAGTCACTGTATGCGACGTAAGCGGGTCGAGCAGAACGGCGTCCTCTCCCAAGTCTTCGTTGGATGAAACGCAGATACGGAGAAGCGCCACGGGGAGCCGGCATTGCCGGATCCTCGGTGTCTTCTACGACGGCCGTGTCTGTGTCCTCTTCGGCGACGATCGTGTCCACGTCCTCTGCTGCGTTGGTTACCTCAATGACCTCTTGTTGGCCATTGGTCGACGGCTCGGTTGCAACGATTGCCGTCGGATCCTCCTCGATCAGTTCCAATGGCGGGTGTTGGTCACTCGCGACGTCGGGTACATCATCTGGTACTCCCACGTTGGTTGTAACGCTGCCTTCTTCGGATGCGACAGCGATTTCAACAGGATCCTGAGCCAAAGGGTGCAGAGGATCGAATTCGGTTAGGGAGCAAGATTCGACAATTTGCTCCGTTGCCGAATCAACCTCTCCCGTCTCCTCCTTCTCGTCACAATCAAGCTCGAGGTCGAGCAAGTCACTGCAGGCCTCGCGTGGCGGAGTAATGAGTGGCGTTGTCTGGGGCTCGTCCTCCTTTGCTAAATTGCCCAGCAAGTCGCCCATGCTTATTGTGTCTTGCCAACGGATGAAGGACACTTGCTGTCCTGGAGCGATCCCGATTTTTTTTGTTTGTGTGCTAGCATTGCACGTAGTGCGCGGAAGCTTTGCCTGCCGAGCTCCTGTGTTCCGGGGGCGGAGAGTCGATGGGCCCGCCGCCGCCGGAGCTTTTGGCGTTGATGCAGCATACGATGGGTTTTGCGTGCGATTTGTCGTTGGTTGTGTTACCCATGGCGATCGGGATGCGGCAGGAACGAGCTGCGAACTCGTTGCTGCGACATCCCTGGTCGTTGATGTTGACGCTTGGGATCGCGCGGCAACGAGTCGAGCGCTTGCGAAAGAGCTGGCGGCTGGTGACGAGACCTGTGGCGGGCGGGGGATACCGGATGGCCCCGCGCCCGCATCATTGTTCGTCGTCGGACCTGGTTGTTGAGCGGCTCTCTTTATTTCTTTCAGCCGCTCTTCAAACGCTGCCAAGCATCGGCCGATGTGGCTCGCGTACTCGCCGCACATCACCCGCACTTGGCACAACTTGCAGCACGTTTCCTCGTAACGATTCCTAGTGAAGGGTATCGTGCGTTCCGCGCAGACCCCGACATCCGGGCACCGGTGCACCCCGCGTTTGCACACAGCGCAGTAACCCTTGAGGGTCCACTCGAATACCGCGCGGTTTATCCCGTTAGAATCGGACATTGTTTTGGGTCACTTTTTATTCCGAATCACTCACGATCAACACGAACACGAGTGGATAGCTTTAAGTTAATGCGGCTTGGTTCGAAAAGGCGCACTCGACACTTCCGGAAAAAGATTGAAAATTGTTTTATTTTTCCTCTTTTTTTTTTTTCCAGTCACGAAACGAGGCAACGGCGATCACTGTGTAATCCTTGATTATATGTCACACTTTTGGTCACTCAGTGCGTCTTAGAGTCCTTTACGCGCTCGAGATGCGAACTCGGTGAAGGTTCCGAAATTAATGAGAAGATGCAGTCATCTTAGAGCTCGCTGTAAAGTTGACGACAATGGAAGTCAATGTGGTTCCGGAGTAGGGCATGTGTTTAGTCTCGATGCTCGGCGTCGAGAAACGGTAACTCTACCCTTAGATTGGGCCCCTTATCTTCTAGGCGCTCGTGCCTCGGACGCTGCAGCGTTCGTTGGCGGCCATGCTACACGAACTCACAGCTCCGTCTTAGTTGGAAATATTTATTTTTCCTTCTACGCGCAGTTGAAGTACCATGCTGGCTGTTGTTCTGTGTCCCACGTTGACTTGAAATCCTTGGTGGTGTGTACGTTATTAGTTTCGGGGGTTCTTTGAACTCACGAAACGTTGAACTATACGAAGAACTTCACGCACAAATATTCACACTTGCATTCTTCCATTCCAGCATTCTTTCACGCACCCCTAATCTTCTTTGGGATCCTAATTTATTTATTGTTTATTTTAATTTTGGTTTGTTTTCGCTACATGTTATTTCGTACTATAAGATTCTACGATCTAAACGCTATTGTAAAATTTCCTTCATACAACATATTCCCGAGTTCCTATGTTCGCCTTTTCGTTTTCCTATTTTTTTATTGTAATTTTCTAATTTTTCTTCTCTTCCCTGTTCCTCAATCTCTCAGCAATTATACGCTGGTCTGTCCTATACATGAGGACACATATGCACTCAGATGAGGGGGGGTTTAGTTGGCGAGTATCGGTCTTCCCCAAACGCGGTAAGGCACGTACGCCGCGCGAACCACGGTCGGCCACCTCCGAATTTTAATTCAACGAATTATTCTCGAAACGACTTAATGCAGCTTAGTATGATTAATTAATTGAAGTCGATTCATCTCTTTTTATTTTTCTTTGAAATCGGGAATTACCCAAAAAAAATGTTTCTAATGCAATTTCAAATTTTTGTCGTATTGCAAATTCCTGTATTTTGTTTTTAGACATATTTTTAAAAATTATTTAAATAATTTGAATAAATTCTCCAATCCTTAATTTTAGTTTTCCACTTTCTGTCATTTTCATTCCTTTGGAAATTATAAATTACCAGAACAAAAATTATCAAGAAGAAAATAAGAATTTATGTTGAGAGATTTGTCAATGTAAGGCCAACCAGCTGGATAGTCTCCGTCTCTTTCTGCCGCACGGCCCCTCACGCCTCGCGCTGTCTCACTCTACGGTGACACACCACTCGGCATTCGAGTTCCTATCGCTCGTTCACGCTACCATATGGAGCTCAATATCCCTTTTTCTCTTTTATATGTCCTCTCTCACAGTTCGAAATTTTGCTTCATCAATCGAAGAATTTGGGGAAATGTAAATAATAACAATAATAATTATTATTATTATCATCATCATTATTATTATTTTTTTTTTTTTTTTTTTTTTTTTTTTTTTGTTTTTTTTTTTTTTTTTTTTTTTTTTTTTTTTTTTTTTTTTTTTTTTTTTGTAAAAAGAAATTATTTGGAAAGCCCGAGTAAACACATTCAGGATAAATTTTGGAATATATTAAATTATTCGCTTTTTGTTGACGAATTATTGTTGACTGCAGGTGAAACGGTTACCTGTTTCGTTCTTCTCGCAATGAAAATTTCTCCGCGAACTCGAAAGCTTCATCCAAATTTTTCGGTTCGCGCATCTCGACCATCTCGCTAATTCGCGTAGGGAGAGCATCGATAAAGCCGCGAAACGCAATCCTACAGAGCGGGTCCTTATCCTCCGACGGAGGTTCGGTGTTGTTCTCAGATTTCCACGCGCTACGACTACTCGCGATAAGTATTCGCACGCGATCGTAGAACTGACCTACGCTCTCGTCGGATTTCATACGGAGCCGAGAAATTTGTCCAGAATAGTATTGAAAGTCTTTTCCGCGCGTTAATCTTTTTCTCAAAATCGAAATCAAATCTTCTACGTTATTTATTGTACGGCCATGAATACAATTGCGCGCATCGCTGTTTAATTTTGAAATAACCGCGGCAGCAAATTCGGTTTTCTTGCCTTCGGGAACGAATGTAGCCGCGTTACGGATGTCTTGAATGAAATCATTTAAAGGAATATTTCGTCCATCGAACTGTGGGATAAGGTCCTTATGGCCTCTGAGCGATAGGCTCTCAACCATATGAGAGAGAGTGACAGAGAGATCAGCCTCTGTCGCCGCGCTACTCGACGTGCCTTGGGGCATGGTGATAAGCCGGAGAGGAAATCGGATACTCGCTGGACTACTGCAGTAAATTAATATTATACTTCGATATATAGATTTATTAATTAATAACTCCAAGGACGATAAAATTAACTGTCTCTGAATGGAGTTTAAGAAATCCGAGTTCACAATAAAATGAATAATTTTGATTGCAGATTTATTTAGCTTTAAACTTAAAATTTTGTGAACTCGTGATTTGTTTCCTTGTTTACTGTGTTATTTGATTTTATTAGACGGGATTTCCTCGGCTTTATTATAATTTGATTAAAAAAACTTTTTTGAATCTTAATTTCAAAATATAGGTTTGACAATTCCGTCAAACACCATGGGGAGATCACTAACAACGTGAAATAATTTTGAAGAATTTTCCAAATGAATTATTATAGTTCCCAGTGATCGAAAAGGGATCCCGGAGGCACTCGCAATGATCGCAGCGTTCTCCCAGTTTAAAGTCTCCCCGGGTGCGAGCGAAGCCGATTTTACCAAGTTTGCTTCTATTCCGTTATCCACGAAGAAGGATGCAAATCCATCTGCAAACTTTGAATTTTGCAGTACCAAGATTCGGTCTAGTAGAGACCGTCCCTGGTCCAGTAATTTTGCAGGCATTAATGCCGAAAAAATGAATATGGTTTATTTTTATTTATTTTTGTTTTTATTATAAACACACAGCAGGCATACCCTAAGATTTTTCCTGGAATTTTTTTATAAGGCGTATATGGATTGCCAATCCTTGTTGGTTTGACCACACACGCGACTAAGAACTACGGTTGACCAACAGTGAATTCGCGTTCATAAGAGGTACCTTGTAGGCGCCGCTAATGCGCAGTGCTTCCGTACTGGAAAAGCAACCCGTACTAACCGATTTTTCCGCGAAGATTCTACGCAATCTACGACTATAAGGGATCATTCACTCGCTACCGGAAGGTTCATACAATACACTCATTCACCAGTCTATTGTACAATAAAATTCTCCGTAAATTTAGAATGTAATTTTCAAAAGTTTTTCCGAATTACGATCGACTCCTTTTTTTTTTCAATAAATAAAAATTTTGTTTCGAGTTTGAATTGATTATTACAGAATTTTGATTTTAGTGTTTCAGATTTACCTCTAATTATTAAGAAGAAATTAATTTTGTATGACTGATTTGATTTTACTGACTATTTTTAACGGTTAAAAATTTAGAAATATTGATTTTAACAATTACGGGAATTGACAATAATTTCGGTAATTGAGAAAAACGCAAAGCAGCATCCCACCGCTGCCACCAATTTGTTACGTGCAAGGGAGAGGGAATTTCTCGCTCCTGCTTGCCGTATACAAATCTCCGCGTGAAACGCAGAGTTTATTTTTATGTGGGTGCTTTGCTCCGTCCCAAAACGGGCCCGGTTTCTCGTTACCTGTAAGGGGTCAAAAGGTCTAGCAATAATGATAATGGAAGCAATTTTAGTTGAACAAAAGTGCAAGAATATATTCAATGAACTATTGAAATAGTTGAAGTTACAAAAATCAAGATAAGAAATATGAGTCGGAAGCTGATATACATGGAGTCGTTCATGCATTCACACACATACACAAACATACTTACAGTCGTTGGTCTCCCGGCGGGGTTCTTAGCTTTTACTACACACTACCAATATACTTTCCTAACACTACAAGATTCGGTAAACACTATTGTCTCTACAGAGTCTTTGCAATAATAATAATGTCCTTATCACTAACTCGAGGGATTTACTACACGGCGGAACGCACTCGTGGAATTGCCGCGCACTTTATTAATTCCAAAGGGGCGGATTACACACAAGATTTTATACGACCTATGTGTCACGCATTCGAGGAGACCTCTAGACGATCTATCTTTGATCCTTGCTGTCTAGAGACTAACTTCTTCTCGATCTTGCGAGGATCTTCATGATCGTCGAAAGGGCGAGAGAGGAGACAGTCTCGCAGAATCAGCGTTTGCGATTCTGCAGTTTTGAGGTACGAAGTCCACGCCACGCGCAGGGATTTTGTGATCGCTGAACGTGCCGGAAACTTCATACCTCGCGGATCTTTGCAAATTTAAGAATAATAACGAAAAGTATATCAAGGGATACAATTCTGCAGTGCATCGCATAAGCGCAGCTGCGGTGTGAAATAGCACCCCAGATGAGCTCAGCGATGCGCTGTTGCTAAGAAGAGTTACGTCTCGCTTCGTTTCGGGAATTTTCCATCAGGAAATTCGCGAAAAGAATACGGGACGTAACAATACAATTCATAACTCGATTCGACCGAGAATATCGACGTACACGAGCGAACATGACGTCGAAGCACTATTTCAACAGCTCCAACAGTTGAGATTAATCTTTTCCTTCCTCGTTGTGAGCGACGAACGTTCTAATAAAAATTCATCGGATGAGAAATAATTGATTTCAACGTCGTATTATCGACGACGCGGAATGATATCTTGAACAATATATTTTTTCAAGGGCATTAAGGTAGTCCTGGGTCGACAGTTCGACGAAGTGAGATTTTTGGAAATCGATTTTTTTGTTGAAAATTCTCAGTATTCAGCCTAATTATTGAAAATTTCGTTTTCATTTGAACATTTTCTGCAAGAAACGAATTTTTGAATAATTCGACAAAGGGCTTAAAAAAATTACTCGTGTTCGAAAAAATATTCAAATTATTTTTCGTAACTCGTGCATGAATCGCGGCACTTTCCATGGCAGTCTTGCGAGGCGCAAGTGGCCAATAGCATGCCAGTCGCGAATCCGTGGTGAAATGATAAAGTCGCGCATGCGCAGTTCGTATTTTGTTCACTTTCGGCCCTTGGGAGTTTACTTTCGACGTTTTCGCCCCTAGAGTCATAACCTCACTTTTCAGTGTTCGTCTCGCGCGACTGCCATTCCAAGTGCCGCAGATTCATGCACTCGTTACGAAAAATATGATGTGCAACGAGGGTCGAATTGGCGATTGCGACTCGTGTGATTGCAGCCCTCGCTTCGCTCGGGCAGCAAACCTCACACTCGTCGCAATCGCCAACTTTCGACCCTTGTTGCACAATATACTATTCAAACACGTCTTGGAAACGCTGTTGATTTTTTTGCGAACCTTTTACTGAACACCACGTTCGAGTGTACACCGATGCGGGTTCGTTACGAAAGGTCCTTCAAATAGTAAGTCGCAATTAGCATTAACGCGCATTATTCACAATCTCAGGGAGAAAGTGGTAGGTTAAATAGCGTCATCCGTAACACTATATGCTACATGCCGTAATATACATTATAGATACAACGCGAAGAAAAATAGAGAAAACCTCCCAGTGGGAACAACGACGAGCGGATTAGACGCATGATCATCCGGCGATAAATCAGAATTAATTTAAGCGCCGTGGAAAATCCTTCTCGGTGTGATAGCGGCGTGTAGCATGTAATATCTATAGGTTATTCTCGGTCGGTGGGGTTGGCTGCGGTCGGGAAACTCCCCTCCTGCTGAGTTTTACTCGACCGCGAAACGCCCTCGTCCATCCTTACTATAGTATTATAGAAGAAGTTTATAGACGAACGGACGTTGGAAGAGAGAAAGATTCATAAATCCAAATAAAGGTTAGAGCTCGCAGAAAAAAAGGCTATGCGCTGGGCCATGAGCGAAGGTGTGCGCCTCTCTTTTTCCGGTCTATAGGAGTTGTTCGGTGAATTTCTTCTTTTTTATCCGGCATTCCGTCGTTGCCTCGATCTCACTCAGTAGTATATTCTTCTTTTGTGCGGACGCTCGATAGGATTTTGTCGCTACGAAATTCGCACCTCGTTTTAGGGTGTACACAAACGAAAAGCAGAAGGCCCGAAGTATCGTGATTGATAGACCTATTTGTCGTTCGGTTTGCGAAATGCGAACGAAAGACGACCGGAAATGTGAGAGTATCGAGAGCAGCAAGGAAAGGATCGTGGATCTAACGAAGATACGGAAGTGTCGAGGAAAAACGAGAGATAAAACCAATCTTGGATGAAAGCGGCGTTGTCCATTGTTTTCTAGAAGTCTTTCATCTTGTTGAGCGGATAATTCGTTGCTTAATTCGCCAGATGAGTAGTTCGAACCTTTCGAAGGTGAGAACTACGCAGGATTTCAACAATTTTGGTTGGCACGTGCTGGAATCAAAAGGCGCGATTTTCTTCGCCCGAAAAACGCATATGAAACGGAAGAACTATAAAACCTCCGCAAGGTCTCCTACTCGAAATTAATGGCTAGCATTTGAGCTCGGATAAATGAAACCTCAAGTTTAACGCGCTTCTGTTTCGGACGCGCGCGTTGTCCAGATTCCCGGTCTTATTTTTTATTTTGCTCTATTTCGTTTTTTCTTTCTTCGTTCTTCAAACTAACAGAGAAAACGACCGAGCGAGCACGGTGAATTCGAAGAGCCGCGTGGCTCGGCTCGTTCGCTCGGATTTACCTCCTGTCCCATGCCAAGAGGACAATGCTGAAAGATTTAAGGGAGGACCCGAGGGGGGGGGGGGGGGGGGGGGGGGGGGGTGAGAGGAGAGCAACAGCAAATGACCGTACGAAACGACCGGAACGCCCGGCTGACTCGATCCTCTCTACACGGACCACTGACGCGTGTCACACTCCGCAGTAGCAACAAACTATTTCTCTTTCTCCGGAGTCTGCGAAAAAAAAGAAAAAAAAGTGGAACTAAAATCGTTGGTATCCTTTTCGAGCTTCCACTGTCCGCTCGGACGTTCCATTTCGGGGAGGGATATTCCGACCGCGTTTATTCAACGGAAACAATATAATCACCCGCGATAGGTTTTGCGGATCTCTGATTTGAAAAACAGATAAAAATCACTACAGTATCGACACACGGGCGAAGTAACGGCATCCGCAGACGACGCGGTAAACAACAAGACCAGAAGATATGACAAACGCAGACGGCATCAATTACTTTTTTATCGTGCTTCGCGCCTCGTGCAGAAATTTATGCCAAATAGCGGAAATAACTTGGAGAGGCGCGTTCATTGACGAGTCATCTGATCATATAAACTTGGCTCTTCGTCGGCCGGAAGTTGGACAGACGAAACATGTCGGATATCGAAGACAGACAAAAATTCGCACTCAGCGGTGGGAATAAACGCTAGAGTCATATTAACACAAATTATAAATTGTAATTTATTTGATTGTTATTTTGTAATTATTATTACAAATTTCCCATCCCAACGACACGGCCAATTTTGGAATTTGTTTTTTCGTTGCTGCTCCATAGCAACCGTATGAGAAATTACACTGTCACAAAAAACACGTCCAGGCGTCTCGTCGGTGTTTCGGCATGAAAAAAATGCGAAGCGACGATTTCTCTTTTTTATATTTATTTTTTTATAGGCCGGGACATTTTAATAAGAGAAGCTCGGCTCGACCATCGCATAGCGTCGGAAGGCTGCAGCGTTATTACTTCAAATACCCGTATAATACTCAGAGCGGCCGGACCGCGAGATATTCCTAGATGGATTTTCAAAATGGGTCGAGCTTCTCCTCGTCTTCTATGCTATACACACGAGTATAGGGGAGAACGGGGCAAAACGGCATAGCGGGGCATAATGGTATTCACGCTCAATGGGACCAGGGCAGAATGGTATTGGGGCAAAATGGGACAGCGAAAAAATCTACTTCGATGGGACTTTCTCTTGTCCCATTTTGCCCTAATTCTATCATACGGGGGACTTTATTTGACCATTTCGTACCATTTTGCCCCGCTCTCCCCTACGTATATTCTTCGGGTGAAGCATAGAAGAGGGCCGCGAGAGGCCCTCGTTCCTTCCTAACATGCTCGTACTTCTCTCTGCGCAGTGGAATATTCATGTTTGTACGGAGCTTAGATTCCACGAACGAAGCCTCGATATAGAAACCATCAATTTTCAATCGATGGCCTGGGCTTCGATTGCCCCACAGGTAACCGGGGATGTTCCGAACTCACCATCACAATGAACAAATATTAGAATGGTTAAAACTGTCTCGACTCTCATTGAACACGAAATTAAAGGGCCGCGTATCTCTGGAAAGACGGAAAAATCGATTTTTTTTTAATCAAATGTTTTATTTTCCACGAGAAAAAGAATAAAATTCATCATTGACGCCTATAAAATTGAATTAGTTTTGTGAAATGAATAAAATTACATTCCCAGATTTCAATCAGTCGACATTTTATGGAAGAAAGTGTCTAAAAAATTATTTGCGATCATGAAGGTCTCAAAATAGTAAACTTTCGACAGTCATAGCGCTCTTCTTTTTGTGGTATTTCTGAATCGCTTATTACGGGTAAAAATATATATGTATGACAAATCGGTTCTTTGCCTTCCATAATTGACAAGACATGAAAAACCGTACTTCGACTCATTTTTCCCATTTGAAAAACTATATATTTCACAAAAAAAAATATGCACCTTTTTATTCCTTAATTATCGATGTAACGAATTTCTGCTCCACAATGTTCCACGAAAATTCGGCGGGCCAGACTCGATGTTACAATAATGATGTAACTTTTTCTCTATCGTCTACACAAAATCCGATCGATATCTCTCGAATTTTCGACAAAATCATGTTCCCGAATACGTTCGTAATGTGGTGAAAAATTGTCGTAGACGGTTTCGCGCAAAATCCAATTTCCTTTATGAATTTCGTTCGTTTCGTTCTGTATTCGCGCGCAATTGAACGTTTCGAAACATGGTGTTGTCTAAAAATTAGTGCGGTGTGAAGGAATGAGAAGAAAGTAATAATACGCATTGATGAACTTATTCAGCGTGAAAATACGTCGATGCGCATAATTGTCGCAGTATCGCGGATGCGAGTTTAGCGCATACGCCTATGTGTGTATGTATATCTGTCTCTCTGGTCGTTCGCGGGTATTATGTCAAAGAGAAAAGCTCAACGATCCGGATGGAGCAATGTGGAAGTGGCAGCGAGAGGAAAGCGCGCCACAGAATATACTTCCGGTTGACCTGCGGCAGACTGTGGCGCCGAAAAAAAAAAAAATTCAGATCGTTATACGGAGGCTGAGGTTGTTCGGGAACGGGTCGGAAACTCATGTTGGCGAGATCGATATTCGCGCGATAACTGCATACCTTCTCTATCTGTCCTGCTGCGTCGGGTTTTTTCCTCAACGATTCGCCTCGGCAACGCAAAACGGCCTGGCGTTGCAACGTATTAGATTGCGCGAATGAACCCTCGTGATGTCTAATATAACGCCCGATAAACGTCATCGTCGGCAACGGGGACACTGGACGTCATGCACGGAAAAAAGGAAACCACGAAATTTGATCCCGTTAACCATCGTTTATTGCGTTGGGGGACTTTATTGCAGCCCTTACGGAGACGGCACTGCAAATATTACATTTTTCGCTACACCTCTGGACCACATTGTAATAATTGCGTATGTAGAACCCAAATGTTACATTGTGGCCATTTCATTAACAGATGGTTCATATACTATAAATATCATCATCGTGTGACATTATTTATTTTTAACGAAATGCTCAAACACTCTGACGCACTAGACCTTGCTTGTGGTAGCGATTATATTGGGATTCCCTTGCAACAAGGACCTTGTTGCCCTAAAATCCAGTGAATACACCCACATTATTATATTCTTTTAATTTCTGAGTTCCACTGCTCTCAAAAACGAATGTTAAAGTCTTGGCACTTTCGTGTGACCGTCCGATAAGATAGCTCGCGACAAGTGAAAATTAATTTCAATGTCCGTGGGGTGCTCCGGTAAATATGTATGAGAAAGAGAAGCTTCGTCAGGAGAAAAAGAAAAGAAAATTATAAAGGGTCCGAGCACCGAAGTCCCGAGGCAGAAAGTTTCTCCCTTGTGAACGAGGCTCCGAGCAAAACCGTTGGCTTTTTTTTTCTTCCCCTTTATGTCTCTTTTCGAACGAAAAATGGCGAGTAGAATCGGAGGTACACGAGCTGCCGTTCCGCCGCTGCTGAAGGCATGCACGTACGAGCCGTAAGATTGTCGGGGGAAGTAGAAATTCGGGGCTTCGTCTGCGGTCTGCAGGAGCGAGTTGGCCAAACGGGCCTACCTCGAATTTCCCGTAGGAATATATAGAATTCTCAGCATTCCCGCGGCCAAACTCGCCCTCTCTTCGGATTCTACGCCGCGCTCGCCAATTCTCGGAGGCAAAAGTGCAACCCTGCCTCGGACCCGAGGATCGAACCGGCGAGTTCGAATTGAGTGAGACCGGAAATAACATGTGTATCGCATAAATTACTATCTCATAACTCGAAACCGCACCGGCGATTCGATGAAAAATTTTCTAATTTTGAAAAAATCTACAATATGAAATTGTCGGTTAACTTATTAAAAGATCGTACGACCTGACGTTCTCGTAAAACCGATAATTTTTTATGCCGTCAATCACCGTTATAGGTATTGATACGAGATTGAAATAATTTACATGATTCGCGAACGGCGATATCGGCACTCGTCTTTTTTTTCCGTTTCACTCGTCTTCTGCAGAGAAAAGCCGTCAAACCGTTGCTTGACGCGATTCGATGAACCAATTACAACGAATTGCTTACCAAGCGAGCCTGTAAAATGAGACTATTGCCGTTGTCGAGGTCAATAGCTGGAATAAGAAGTGCAAGTAGAAAAAGCCAATATCGTAGTTAAAATTTTTGGCAGGTCAAAAGAAACGAAAAAATAATGTAACTTTTCCGTAAAAATAGACCGAATACGAAGACAATACGGAGACGGAGAAAAATGGAAGCGACGATTTTTTTTCTTTCCCAATATTACTGTAAAGCAAGTTAAAAGGCATGGAGACCTCGCGTTGCAAAGTCGAGTAAAATTTAGAAGTGAATTTAGTATATTTCGGCCGGTAGTATTGAATCTAAAAGAATAAAAGAAAAAAATAAAAAGGTCGAATGAAACGAAAGGTACAAACGAGAGACTCTCCGGGGTTTGGCGAAAAGTCGGCGAGAGAGTTTGAGCGAACCTCGTGGCGGCAACAAAGTTTCGTAACTCAATTTATTAATACACTCAATCATCAGTCCTGCAGAATTCCGAGAAGTGGCTCGCGAAGCTTTTTTTTCATACACGCTACTTTTTTATACACTCGTCCGGCTAGTTTTTCCTACCCGCTTGCTTATGCATGAAAAAAAAAATGTAATTCGGATGATGGAAATAACATTCAACGTGAAATGGCATAATTTTAAGAAATTAATAGTCGATCGTAGACTAAGATCATTTTCCATATGTACAAAATCTATAATAATGATTTAATAACGAAATGTACAATATCAATATGTATTGAAAAGTAAAATTTCCGATATGTTAATCCAAAATAAAAGATCTAAAAAAAGCAAAGATCGCTTATATCATATTTTTAATGTCACTATTTTTATAAAATACAAACTATATCTGACGAGGGAAATACAGTAGAAATTTGATTACGAACAGATTGCGAAAAATGAGAATTTTTCGCTTGTCACGTTAACATTTTCGGAGTAAGAAAGTTAACAAAAATAAACTACAATGCTCGGCTTATTTTCAGGTGTTACTAAAAATAGTGTTTTCTAAATTCGTCAACTCACCCAATTCCGGGCCGCAGACCCGCGGTATAATTTGTAGAATCGCGCTGCAGGATGCATCCTCGAAGCAGAGTTGTCTGGCGTACAGACAATTGAGAATCGCAACGGGAGTCTTGATATTAGAGCCTGCAACAATGAATAATTATTTAAAAATGATTGACAAAGTAAGAAAAAAATATTTAATTCGATTAACTCGCTGAATAAAGAACGCAGATAAATATTTGGAATTGTTGCGACTGCGTCGAGCGAGCAGCCGTATTGTCGCTAAATGCGCATAAAAAAATTAAGTCAGTGGACGACAATCGAGGAATTTCTCCTATTTGTGGATGGCGAATGGAGCGCCGCAAAGACCGCGCAAACATGATTCAGTGAAACGAAGAAAGTTGAAGAAGAAATAGGGATAGGGGCGAATGAGACTCCGACGTGATTTAAGACTCGTCGGTGATAAACCATTCGTTTTATTAACGTTAGAAAAGTTGGCCCCGCGAATAAATTATGCGAGTCATCCGGAGAGAGAAGCACGAGTAAATAATTGTTATTACTTTATAACACGTAAAGGAGATATGTGAAGATTAACGAGCGATAATAATCTTCTCGTGAAAGATTTTCATTTTTCATTAATCACTCTTTTCATTCAATTCTATTTTATTCTTTCTTTTCGTTTTATCGTCAATCGGAAATACGTTGACGGTAAGGGAAATGAATACAATGATCGATGCTGCTCCGCATTGTGCCGCATCGAAAATCGTTGCGAGGACCCTTTGAGACAAAAGAGATGGAGGAATTGGAACGGAAGGGTTACGGGCTCGTGGGAGAAGCGGGAGAGGAGAGAAGATAGTGGATGCCGCCGATTTTTACGAACCACTCGCCTAACGGATGTCGATAAAAGAAACTCCACCACCCGTAATTAATTACGAAGCGTACGCTGTCGGCGCAACGGGCTATAAACTGCAGTGCGGTGCACGAAAGATGGGCGAAGTGCGCTCTCGTAGGTACCCGATACGTTGTTGAAGACAGAATATCAGCTACGGGATGTAACGAAAAAAAAAAAAGAATCAAGATTGCTGAACGCGTTTTACTGTTTTGCATAATTATTTTTGCTTACTCATAAAGGAAGCTTCGTTCTAAACTAATTGTAATATAAAATTTCTTTACTAATAATGATGTTCAGCGAATGAATTTGC
The DNA here is from genome assembly GCA_963924025.1 of Ischnus inquisitorius. Classification (NCBI taxonomy): domain Eukaryota; kingdom Metazoa; phylum Arthropoda; class Insecta; order Hymenoptera; family Ichneumonidae; genus Ischnus; species Ischnus inquisitorius. Next base: position 4,447,531 of record OZ001251.1, on the reverse strand, counting down.
AATTGCCCACATGTGACGAGTCTTTATCGGTTCATGAAAAAAAATTGGCAGGTCATATGTTTGATTCTATTATTCAAACGGAGTGTGAAGCGTTACAAGGTTGAATGGCTCGATTAATTCGGTCTCCCTTGCGAGTATAGCAAGTTTCCGCAAGCTCACAGTTTGCACTGGTTCAGTGCACTGGCTCAGTGCAAACTGCGAGGTTGCGAAAGCTCAGCCCCGTGGGATCCGTGATCCAGAATTCCCTCGTACCGATTCACATGATCTTACGACGGTGTACTGCGAAATAAAATATCGGCTTGATCGACTAGATGATTTTTTCACGCGAGACTCGCGATAAAGATACGCTTGATCTTCCGTAATGTATGATATCAATTAATTTATCTTTCACAAATTACGACAATCGTTTGAATTATTCACGATACACTATTGTATCATTTTGAGTGTAAAAAAAATCGTTAAATGAGCAATTACCTCCGTTCAATTTATCGGAAAAAAAAAAGCCCGGTGACTACAAGCAAAAATGGATCGCATCTTCGTAACCCGATATGACGGAAAGTACAATTCCTGTCGATACGTCGTTTGCGGATTATCTCAAGGGAGATGATAGGAAAAAAAAATAGTTCGAGAAGTGTTCCATTCTTACGTTGCCACTGTACACCAGTCGCTTTTTATCTCTCCTATTGAGCTCGCCGATTGGGAATGGATTGAATAGGAATCGTGAACTCGATTTCCCGATAATTCGCGGCGGAAGATGAGTTTCAGGAGGGCAGCGATCGACAGAAGACGGAAAGACAGAGGATCGGTTGCGATTTCCGGGGAGCTTATCGTATCCGAAAGAGCCGAAAGTAACGGATGATGGAGGGGCGAAGTGGTAAGGCGAGGGGAGTGAACACACTTATTGACTTCGAGAATCCTTCCTCTTGCTCCGTTCTTTCAGCTTCGGCCGATTGGTATTTATAGACGACATCGCCAATCATCTAATATCGATTTCGAGACTATTTCAAAGACGTATCTACTGTCGATCCTGACTTCGTTATATCAGAATTCGGCAGCAGGTACTTCGACTTCGGAACAACGATGGCTTCTTCAGTTTTCAAAAATTTTCTACTCATGTCTCACGCGGAGCGAGATGTGGAATTAGACCCGATACGTCAAAAGTCACCCAAGAGTGTTTTGCACAAGAACGATGGAGGAAGAACTTTTTTTCCATATTCCGTTTCTTCTTTATCGCGATCTTCATGCGGATCTTTCTACATCGCCTCTTCTTTGACTCTCCACAGACGTTCTTTAGCCTACAATTTTTACAGGCTCAACATATCCGTGTAGCATCCGAACGAATATATTTCTTCCATCACACTGATATCAGTTTTTGTTTGTAGTCAACAACCCGAAATATATAAAAATTCGTTCGCTTTTTTCCTACCTGACTTGGCGATCGAAGGGATTCATCGTGGATTTTAGGCGCGCGGAGGACAAAGAAAACTTTTTGCTTTCGGCAATCGGCAATGTCAAGCTCAATTTACACCGGTTATTACTTGAAGGGAAGTGAAAGTAATTCGCGATCGCTCTCTATCTATCGATCTATTCGGCGAAAGAGGACCAATCCATTTGAGAAATTCTTCTTTTTTCGTTCGCCCGTCTCGGATATATATTTAATTATAGACTTCGCCCGTATACCTCAGCATCGCGAGAGAGAAGTGCCGAGGGTCGAAATGGCACTCGGATATAATTAGGAACGAGAAAAGTTGCTGCCAAGCTGCCCAACACGAGCGAGGGTCTGTGCCGCATCCAACAGAACCGTCCCTTAACGCATCTAACTCTCTTCCATCGTCCCTTTCGGCTGCCTTTCGCCTCAGTTAGGTGTCTCCCGCTTCTCTACTCTGTCTTATTAAATATAGGTCCAGATCAGCAATTGGTACTTCCGCGCTGGACAGCCCGTTACTTCTGTACAAGTTACAGCAACAGCTCGCAGCTTTTCATTTGAACTAACGAAATCTCTGTATCACGGTCAGAATCACTCGATACTTCGCCCCTTCACCGTGCCCACCACAATAACAAATTTAAATTCAATAAATTTCAGTTACGTTATGTCAATCGCCACAAGTCAGACATTTTTTTATCTGTCGACTTGTTTTTGTAAGAAAATCTATCTCGGGGCCTACAATAACGCGTAAACATTTTTTCACGGAGTTATTAAAAAAACATCGAAAACTGCCCATACATCGTAGGATTTCACCCCGTTGCAATGTTCGACGTGTCAACGTCCCGTGTTCAAACACACCTCTTTCTCTACTCCGCGAAATGTCATTCTTTTCACAGTGCGTTCGGAGCTTTCAGCGGATTCGTGAAAAACGCAGATGGAAGCGGATGATGGGGATGGGGGGGAAACACGTTTTCGTGATAAACTGTTTCGAGCTGCGTGAGTACAAAAACAGCGAGTGATGTTGAGTACCGTTGCAACGTCCGACACTAACCCGCTTGGATGTCGTTTCCCCGGATAAGTGGGCTTTCCCGAATCGTTCATTCTCCGTGTCTATATCCGTATCGCGTTTCATTTAGTTGGGTAAAAACTCAAACGTCCCATTTACACACATGGGCACGGGCTTACAGTATATATATCAAGAGAAGCGTGCACGATTTTCGTGCTCGACACAAATCGTGCAAATGGTCGTCAGCGTGTAACCCGTATTAGGTATCCCGTTACCAGCGGACGGACGAGACGCGAAAACGTTTTCGAGTTATAATAGCATTACTACAACTGGCAACCAGAGAGAGAGAGAGAGTGCCTCGTGAGCTCGAGATATGGAATGGCAACACACGAAGTTCCAATGTGGCCATATAACCCGGGACGAATCGATCGACACCAGAATATATCCGTGCCCATCCCTCTCCGTTGGAACAATGATTTTCAATTATCGGTTCATCTCGCCGAATGCATTCCTGTGAGCCGACAAAGTGCAGAATATAACGTGAGGGCACCAGAGGAAACCGGGATCTCGTCCCCGTTCGTGTAACCTGTCATCGCGGATCATGAGTTGTTATCGTTGCGGGAAAGGGCCGGTGGTGGAGGCGTCGATGCCAATACCCTCCTCCCCTCCCCTTCCTCCTGTCCCTGTCAACCGATCTGTATACGTTCACGGATGGACTCTCCGTGTGTCCGTACGACTATGTCGCTCGACATTGAATAGCCGAACAATCGGTAACAGGGACGCGGTAGACGAGTACCAAACCCCACATTTCTCAGCAAGCGTTGTGCCAATGACGAGCAAACATATTCGAAAATGTTAAATACCCGATCTGCTTCGCGGACTCCATAATTGTTCGATTTCATTCGATCCAGAGATGACAAATGTCTGTGTCAAAATCAAAACGGTCGACATCTGATTTCGAACAAAAAATTATTCATTTTCATTTTGACCGACGCGACCGCCAAACAGTGTGAGCCAATACTGAAAACACAACAAACATAACGACACGGCCAACGATTGAGATTGTTTTTTCTTTTCCAATAATTGGCGCAGTCAATGAATTAACGAGACAACATGAAGAATCTATCGACGTAATTATTTTCGTGACAATTTCCACACATTTTTCCATAATGGTGATCGCATTGTTAGCGAATTTGGAAACTGATGGACGAAATGGACTTAACAGTGTCTAATAATACAGTTAGTACTTGTCAGCTAGATCATGAGATGTTGGGCGTCCCGCTCGTATCATCGTAACCGCGTTATTACTACCCTGCAGCGAATTTCCGAGGGTGAATCTCTCTATGCATATATGTGTAGATACATATACATATATATGTACGTGCTCAGCAACTGTCACGAGACGGACGACGTATTACAACGGTTAACGAGATCGGCGCCGAGCTTCGTCGTGTACGTCGCGATACGACCAGGAGGAAGAGACTCATGATCTTCGCTGGCAAGACAGTATGTGCCGCTTCCGAGAGAACTTAGCAGCGCCGTCATGATAAAATAACGGAGTACCTTCGCTTATCCGTCCATCAAATATGGTGAACCGGATAGGCCTTCTATCATAGAACGAAAATGTTCACAATTTCAGCGAAAGACAATTTGATAACCGGACTATAATAATTCATTATGTCGATGCGAGTGGGAAATCATCACGAGGAATCATCGTTTGACCGACACAATGTAAAATAATACATCGAAACCGCGAGGCTCAGTGAGAGATTCGGCGAATACAGTTCCGACGAGTGAAATGGGATCGACATGGATATCTTGAGAGGCCACTGGTCGAGAAAAGCTCTCGGCTCACTCCGGTCCTCTGCGCTCCGGTCTGCCGATCCACTCAGTCCCTTTTCACCTCGTTCGTTTTCCTACCCTCGAAAATTCAAATGCAAGACCGTTTCAATGGATATCTCTCTGTATGGCTCGCGATTCCTCGCGGAGAGGCCGGGCAGAGGCTCGATATCCCAGCAGTATTTGAAAAATACATGAAAACATCGCCCAGGGAAATCAAACAAAACAAAAAAAGAAGAAAAAAATAATGGATCGCGCCAGGCTGCGCCGATGCAGAGGCGGACCCGGCGCAACTTTCTCGCTTCATTTCTGTAGGCTCTCGGCATACTTTTTATCTTCCGTTCCGCTGACTTGTTTTTTTATTTTTAATTCCTCTATTTTTTGGTCTCAGTTTTTGTCATCCCATAAATAATCATTACGGAATATCATCCGTCTCTCCGAAACTCATCCGGTATAACGGACGTCGATATTATAATAGAAACGAGGTCAAAGTACACGGTTGCAACGGGGATATCTCATCTCGTTTCTGTATTATTGCCCTCGGGCGCGCGATCGATAGTCACAGTCTCTGGCCCGTTGTAAATATAAAAATTCGATTCCCTATTCGGGTCATCAAACATTTTTCAATATTCCCGCTCGCGAGTGAGAAAGACAGAGAGAGAGAGAGAGAGAGAGAGAGAGAGAGAGAGCGCAGGTGCGCGAACTCTTGAGCTTCCGATTGAATCGATCTCTGACCGACGGAATTCAATTACGCAGTACGCAGTGGCTGTGATCCCTCGCCCTCTCACTCATTTTCTCTCTCCCTCTCGGTTTCAACCGCGCCTTTCCATATCCGCTGTTCATGGGATATATACCGTATCTCTGCATCTCTTTCACTCGTTCGATTAACTTCGAACTTTGCCGTCGGCCCAATGGATACGCGGGTGATCATGTGGGGGGGGGGGGGGGGGGGCTATACATACGCGCGGCCGTCCGTTGCGTGAAACTCCACAGTCGTGGAAAACGAGCGAATCCGAACGCATAACGTCGAGTTTCATCGTTAAAATAAAATTGGAACTGATTTAGGAGTTAATTGAAAATTCGATGACCATACCTCGTGATTATGTTTATTATTTATTTTTTTTATGTTCTCGATACGAAAAAAAGGAGATTTCGAATTTCAGCAATTATCGGAGTTAGTAAACCGAAAATATATTATAAAATAATTTGTTTTCGAGTTATTTCGATAACGCGCCACCCTCGCCCGTCACAAACCGGACAGAACCGGAAAAAGTGAGGTCGAAGGTGAATGAAAAAAATGAGTACGTAAAATACGAAGGTATCGGAAGAATCGTCGTCGGAGATTGCCACGGTATCGAGAGGGAAGAGTCCGAAAGGAAGATCATTCAGAGTCGAAAGCTTGGACGGGAATAATCCGAAGATTCGCGTTTCAGTCGAGTTTCGTGAACGAGGACGCGATAACCGAATGTGGTGCTTTTCACCTCGGCTTCTCGAGGCTCATCCGGGCTTTCACTCTTAACCAACATCGGGTCGACGTCGGCCAGAGAGGCTGCTCGTGCGCCGGAGTTAAGAATCTCGCGAACACGCGGAAGCTGCCCAGCCGTCACGTACTCGTGTGTTTTCCCTTTCTTTCAACCCTCCCGCCGTCATCGTCGCCTTCGAACTCTTTGTCACAAACGCTCGCACACATGCACAATCCACCCTTTATCTCACCCTTCGTACGCTCTTGGCCCTTCTCCCCTTATTCTTTTCTATCTCGCTTCTGGCAAAGCCTCGTTCACCCTGGCCAATCACGCCACGGATAAGAATCGCATCGTACACACGCGACATCACGCAGGAGCATAGTTGGCAGCTAGTGCCGCGAACGGGAGACTTTAATTGCGAGGCACGGGTCGATTTGTCGCCAGCGCGCCTCGAGAAAACTCTCGTGCACGCACCCTCAACCCCTGCGAGACACCGACGAGAACTTTTCGCTCTCACTCTCTCTGTCCTACCTCGGATAGGTCGGTCGGTTTCACTTTTTTTCTTTTACACAGCGCTGACTTCCTTACTTACTACAACTGCGAGCACGCGTTTCCCTTTTCTACATTCTATACGTTATTTCACTTTTTGCTTTTTCATCCTTTTTTCACCTTCTTATTTTCTGTTTTTTTTTTTTTTTTCTTTTCTCCACATCGTTCTTTTCTTCGGCGCGATGCTTTATTTTTCGTGCAGCGAGAGCTTCGACTTTTCGAGAACGCTGCGAAAGTCACGACAAAGCCATAACCGGGACCTATATATGCGTTTCCTTGGACTCGACGCCTGTATCCACCCTTCCGCGCTCGTGGTATACTTACGACACTTCCTCGCGTGGCGGACTCCGACGACGGCGGTTTTTTTTTCTTTTCTTCATTTTTTTTTTTTCGTTGTACGTATTCAAGCTTGCGAGCGATATCGTATTACCTCAAGAACTTCGACTCTATCGCCGGCGGTGAACGCACACGATAAAAGACACGAGAGGTTCCGACGGAGCGAAGCTTTTCGACGACGAGAGCGGGCTTCCCGTTTCAGAAACTCAAGCCGATGCTTGCTGCATTATTAATCGCCTCGCGCCGTTGGATAAATTTAGATTGAAATTAGATAAATGTAGTCTAAATTTGGATAATCCGCGTTTGGAACGCTTCGAAGTAGAATTAAAGTCGGTTCAAATCGGTATTGTCGGGTCACGGAATTCCATCGGGATTTCGCGCAAAGACGAACTCTCGCATGAAGATCGAGCGATAAGATTTTTTTTTTCGTTGCCGCAACATTTTGTATATGGAGTACATGAATTATAATCCTTTTTGTTGGGTCGTCCGATAATTCATAATCTTGTATTTAATGTAATAAAATAATAATTCCAGATATAATATATTTTTATCGTACACAGATTATATACCCGGGGGTGAAAAAGTTCTGCATCTTGTATATATCCCGGTCTAGACTTAATTTTTTTTTTCAACTCACACACACGCCGTACAATCGAAACTAATAAATAATAAATGGAGAAACTCTTGGAAAAACTTCGGAAATGTCGAATGTGGGTAGCGAGTCCTTCAAGTTTCTATTAGCCTCGCTTGACCAACGGACGATAATATCCCGTCCAGAAGGCAATAATCCCCCGCTGGCCACAGCGACGACGGTAGCAGCAGCAGTGGAAGGCACCCGGCAGTTTGCCGTTTACCGGAGTTTACCCATCCCTCGGGCCAGTGACGAGACTACGGTAGCTCAAGGCTCTGATCATAAAAATTCTCTTTATATCCGCTCGGTCTCGGCGCGTATAGATATACGAACGACACGAGTTCCTCGACCCTCACCTATACCGAGAGAATCATTTCTCCCTTGTCCTTCCATCTGCCGCTGAGAGTTTGCCCTCTTACGCACGTCTTCTCTTTTATCTCGGGCTCTCTTTGGTCACGCACGTACGCCAGTCAGATTCCGAGTGCGTCGGTTATGCCGCAAGGCTCATGCATACACTTTGTCTGACCACATACGGAATTCATCACTGCGTCTGGGCTTCAATCAGTTAACTATGAAAAATCGACGAAAAAAATTCCTTCGACTCTTGAGACTTCATCGATTAATTTCGAGTCACCGAATTCGGCTCGAATTCGAGGATTCGATGTTCGATGGCGGTCGGAGAAAGGAAGAGCACGAAAGTACTCTGATCTAGTTGGTAACGGAGCTGGAAAAGCGAGTAGGAAGAAATTCAGTGATACACTGAAGAATGGCCAAATGATAGACTTTCCAAATTTTTGTCCATTATATTCATCGGAAATAATCCGTACTGAATTATTTCGTATTTTGTACTTAACTCTCCGCAGCCTCTAGAATTTTATCACTTTTTTCAATAAGCAGCTAGACTACTGAATCGCTTATTAGCGCGGTTCGCTTATCCCGCTACGCCTCGAGACGTTCACAGAACCAGTCCATACGCTCTATCCTCTATTCAGCTATTTAACGATGGTTTCACCTTAACGTTGCGTAATTCGAAAGAGAGACAGACCGAGCTCTGCCTGCAGATGTTATATATGTACATGAAGCAGTAGCGAGAACTTTCCTGTAGCGAATAGTCCCTAAAACTTGTCCGTGGGATGCTTGCGAGCTCGCTTTATCCATTCCCACGCTCTGCGCTTAGCCATTCCCCACTAAAGTTTCGAGAAAGGGAGAGACGTTCCACGGCTTCCTCATAACGTACGATACATATCTATACGTATAAGTATAAAATCTACGAACTCCGTGACGAAATCGGAGCCACTGGATTCCCTTCAACGGCTACACAATACCAAATGTTTCGCCTCTTGTAAACGACAGTAGTCCGAACTTTGCTTCAACGAAACAACTGACTTAATAAAGTTTGTCTATCAGCATATGCACAAATCGCGCTGATGATACGATTGACTCTTTGACGGGACTGAGAGAATCTTCGATTATCGTTTCTCATCTCATAGAAGCAAGTAAAAAAAAAACCCCATAGGCCATCAATTTTACCGCAGGATCAGCGAAATAAAAAAAACCAAATATCGACAATCTTTTACGTTAAATTTTTGTGACAAATATACTAATAATTAATTATACCCGACATCGAAATTGATGAAATGAATAATCAAACACATTATTGGGATTAACGTTGAAAGTTGTCATCACAGGCACATTATTTAGTTTGGAAAAATAGTTAATCATATTTCAGAAAAAGAATCGAACTGTGAGCTAAATATTTCAAGATCATAGCGATAATTTCAATAATGAACGAATAATAATCACGAAAATTAGAGCAATAAACGTGAGTTACGAATGTTCGGCAGAATTTAAATATCTTGCCATTTCGTCATTGATTATTTTGCACCTCTCGTTTTTTTATTAGCATTTTAAAGTTTTATTCTGATTGGCCGCGTCGGATTCACCGAAATTAGTCCAATCATTCCACCACTGGCTTTACTCAAATAACGATCGCGGCGATAAAGTCACACTTTGTAACACGCCAATAGCGATTGCCTTGTGCCCATTTTTTTTTCATTGTTTTCATTATCTTGTCTCACAATCCATTTATCCAACAATTTGATTATTTTTTGTTCTTGGCTATAATTAATAAATAGAATATTGTAGATAATTTTGTTTATGATTCCATTGCTGTTTTTTATAATATAATTTATTCGCCCGATTCCTTCTCCCTTCGAGAATTTTTATAATGGACGAAATTGTTTTCACTTTTGTATTCGCCGGTGAAATTAATCGATCTATTAAATAAAAGTAGTAAATAAAAAAAAGCATTGTCTCCAGAAATGAAATAGCTCGAAGACGATCGGTTTCGTATGTTCTATCTCTCGAGCGATAAAGCAATCGCGGTTGAACACAAGAAAAGAAATGAGATTGCATGAATGCAGAGAGAAGAAAAAAAAAACTGTCGCAAGTGTCGAAGCAGTTCGCCAATTTCATTTCCACCAAATTGGTCGCTCGGCGTAGCGACAAATTGAGAACAAGAGCTTTTTTGTTGTTAATAGAAGACGTTGGGCGAAGGAGTAAGAGAGCGAGCGACGGAGAGACGAAAGGAGACCGAAAAAAAAAAACAGAGGCGAGAGCGAAGAGAGCTTGAACGGTTTGTCGACACGCGCTATCGGCCTGCTTCCTCTCCAAGTAGAACGGATCGAGCAGCTGTCAGACTCGTCGACTCTGGGATTCTGTTTCCACCGTAGTCGGTGGCTCGTTTGCTCTCATTTGTTCTCTGGCCAATCTTAGTCTCGAATCTCCAACCCCCGCCCGCGCTCGGTCGATTGATGAAACGTCTGAGCGTGCGGCCACGACGATGTGCGGCGACGATTTTTTATCATCGACGAAGGAACGACGAGGCGAGGCCGGTTGAACGTGAAATTCGTCCGACGGAGAGGAAGATAGCGGTATGGGAATGACGAATATAAAAGGGTGAAGGGAAAGCGCCGATAGGACGCGAGACAGGAGGACAAGCCCATGGAGTGTGTAGACACCGACGATCAATCTTGTCCTTTTCGTGTTCGAAATTATCGAGGGCCTCGGATAATGGCGGAAGGGGGAGGTGATGGAGAACAGTAGACCGGAAGTGGAAGACAGGAAGAAAAAGCAAAGAAAAGAAAAAAGAAGAGTCGTGCTCAAAGCCGCGCGACAATCCGACGATTTTTCTTCGACCATTTATAAGATGAAGAAATTGGAAATTCGCTTCGGTATGCCAGTCTTCTTTTTTTCGTTTCATTTCTTTTTCTCTCCGTTAACGATGACGGCACACGGTGGATAGCACACTGAATAAGAAAAAAAAAACATCCAAAATAAAAAAGAACGACGACCTAACCACGTGTCTCTTCTGTCTCGTCAATCTTCCACGCACGATCGAGGGATGAAGTGGTAGACGGGACCTTCCTAGCGTATTCTATCCTCGTCAGGGATGGTTCATGTGGTTTTGGGGATAATATATATTAACTGAGAAATGGACCTTCCAAGCATAAATAAAAACAACTATTTTTTCTAAGTCATAAATTACGGTTCAGGGAGTCCCTGAAGAGAAATTTTCGAAAAACGTTCCGTATTCACCAACAACAAAGATTTATTTTCGTATAGTAATAATCATCGCCGTTGATTTTTCAAAATATATTAATAAAATTCTTTCGAAATGAATTGTAAAAAACTGAACAATAAAAAGGAACTTATGTGAAATTAACATGTAAATTCATAACCATTCAACAGGATTCTCATTGCGGCACTGTGGATTGAAATTGAGGCAAGGTAGCTGATTGTCTTGTCAATGAAATTTCACCCGAAGCTGATGCGGTAATTAGCAACGAGACAAGTGTCGGACGGGGCACCTGTAAACTCCGAGGTATGCTCTTTCTCGTCGATGTACTCGGTCGGCCATCTCATTATTCTACCGAATCGGGCTTTCTGCACGATCATTAAACTTTTCCGCTGACCATCTGCTATATTACGTGGTTTTTTCTCAGCAACGGAATACTGCGTCAGCGTTAAAAAATCTTTCATAGGTTATTTTTTTTCTCATTATTAGTCTCGTTGGACTGGCGCGCGGGTACGAAGGTCGTATCTTACTGATCCCTGTGCGGGACATCGAGAGCAAGACGGGCAGGAAAAGAAAGAGGGTAGTAATAGAGATCCGGGGACTTCAGTGAAAGACATGTGTGTCTCCTCGGTAGAGATCGGAGCTTTCGATACTCTTGCTGCCCCTTTTTTTCTAATTTTTTTTTACTCTCTCTCAATACCAGACGAGTATAAGAGAATTGGAACAAAGACCGCGGTAGAGAGCAGTGGGAGCCTTACGGACGTTCTGTGTCGTATCACCTGACAGTTGAACATCCGTAGGAGCGTCGGGAGCGCGTCGCGGAGATGTAGACGTCGAACCGCGAAGTGAGAGACGAGAAGACGACGCAACACCAACGTACACATGTACACACGTGTATATAAGTGGTAGAGTTTCATCGATGTGTTCATGGTAGATCTCGAGCTGCTTTCGCCGAGTCTCGCGAACCCACCCAATCAATCTTTTCTCGCTTCGACGGACGATATCGACCCTCAGCCATCTCGTATCCTGTATGTAGCCTACACAGTGTCTTTTTCTTTCGTATCCTATCGGCTTATCTTCTCGCGGCTTCCCATCCTACGAGTCCGTCGCACTTTTTTCCGACCTCAATTTCCGCGCGAAGATATGCCGTTGCGGTGTGTCGCCATATGTAAGGGAGACCTGGGTGAGTCGCAAGCACTGTGTAAGAAAAATCGAAAATTCCGCACAGTACGGCACTGGACGGAACGAGAATTTCTAATGCAGTAAATAATTTCGTAGGTGACTATACTCACTGCGTGGAACTTTTTCACACCCGTGTTTAGACTTCTTCCGGGTCTCCACTATGATTGAGTACACGGCCGATTTTTATTGCTTCTTAATTCAATAGTTATTCCGGTGTGCATGCAATTGTGATGTCACCTTTTAAAAACGTCTGCATCCAAACTGCTTAACAAATGATCAATCGAATCTACAAACTGTTGGTTCAAACTTAGTAGCGCACTGGAGAAATTGGAATTTGAGTGTAATCGGTCTTTAAAAGGAACCGCAGTTTATCGCGCTCCTCAGAAATGTCGCAAATTTGATATTTACCAATAGCCAAGCAGTTGAATAAATATTCATTTGAAGTTATAAACCGTTGTTATACGGAACAGGATCGTTAAGATTAGTTCAGCTTAGTGTAATGCTCGTGGAATTGAAATTGAAATCTCGCGTGGCCTAAAAAATTCATGGTTTATCGGATCTCCCGGGAAATTATTGGAATTCGTGTTAAATATAGCAGCTATTAATGAAGATGCAAATAGAATTATTGAGCTTTCATTGCGCTAATTGTTGATATTCGTACGAATCATTACTTAAAATCCGATCAATCTGTTTAATTGATATATTATTATCTTGCAACGTTTCGAACCCGTTATTAATATTTCATTGCATATATGACTTTGGGACAATGCTCTATTATTACTCTGCTTCTTGATTAATCGAAATTGAAGTATCCGAATGTAGTTTCAGCAGAACCCTTTTTGCAAATTGGATTTACCGTTTGGCAAAAAAGAAATATTTTTACGAACACTTCATTCAGAGAGACCACAACGATTGAGGCACCAACCAGGGGACGCCTCAGCGGTCACCCATCCAAGTATTGATCGCAAGCACGTTTGATTGACTTGGGCGATCGTCGAAGCTGACCACCGCGCATCCAGCGCTCTCAGTTGTGATAGAATATATTAACGTAGGTTTATTATGCGTATTCTGCGAATTGCAGTAAAGAAACCTTTTTTTTCGAACAGATTTTTGTCGCTAATCAATGAGCTCACATTGTACGGCGAAAATTGAGCCCACGCGGGAGAATTTCAGAGGTCACTTAGCAACAGTACAAAGTGAGAAACGTTGCACAGTGTAATACAGTCGTGTCGGCGAGGGTGGACAAAGTTTTGACGTCTCCTTCTCTCTCCGTCCCAACTACAGTCGTTGAGTTGGGAGACGCAAGCACGTAAGGGTAATTCGGTGTGACGGTGGAGAACGAGCCCTGTCGCGAAACTATCTTTCTCGGAAGCACTGCACACCAGCAGAGACATTTAAAATATACTTCTTCGGTTATGGGTGTGTATTTATGTACATACAGGGTGACCCAGGATACCTGTATCACCCGGGATTTTCGAGTGTGGTATTTTCGCCCGAGTCGATTGCCGTTTGAAAAAAAATTCTACCGGCAATGGTGTTTAATTGCGAGGCAATTGAAGTTCAGCCAATCAGAGAGCTCCGATAGAACATGTCACTTGGCACGGGAGAATATGTTCAGCGATATAGTGTGTGCGTAACAAACGAAAACGGTTGGCAAAAAAAATCGAATCGCGGCACGCTTCGAACGACTCGCGGTTTCACTGCGATCGATAAAACACAACTTTGGATATAATACGATAGAAATATCAGAAAAACGTATTCCAAAATTTAAATGATGTTACGACTGCATTTGTGCTTTATCTTTTATGGCCCCGATTATCAATGAACAGGTAACGAAGCAGGTAAGTACTTGATTCAAAACAGTAGTCGATTATGATGATTCACAGCCCGCGTAAAAGTTCTTGGAACCCAGCTCGTCCTCTCCGTAGTTTTGAGCGTCCAGGTCGATATCTTCGTAGCTTCGGGAGTCCAGGTTGATCTCTTCATAGTTTTAAGTGTCCACGGCAATCTCGTCGTAGTTCCGGGAGTCCGAGTCGATCTCTTCGTAGTTTAAAGGGTGTCCGGGTCGATCTCTTCGTAGTTTTAAACGTCCAGGTCGATCTCTTGGTAGTTTTAAACGTCCAGGTCGATCTCGTCGTAGTTTTAAACGTCCAGGTCGATCTCTTGGTAGTTTTAAACGTCCAGGTCGATCTCGTCGTAGTTTTAAACCTCCAGGTCGATCTCTTCGTAGTTTTATTTTTCCACGACGATCTCGTCGTATTTCCGAGAGTTCGGGTCGATCTCATCGTAGTTTTGAGGGTCCAGGTCGATTTCCTCGTAGCTACGGGAGTCCAGCTTGATCTCTTCGTAGTTTTAATTTTCCACGACAATCTCGTCGTATTTCCGAGAGTCCGGGTCGATCGTTTCGTAGATCCGCGGCAGTCCGGATCGATCTGTTCGCATTCTGCGATTTTCGGCTGACCTCTTCGTGATTTGTATTGCCGAAACGACCGAGATATCGAGCCAGCCTCTTAAAATTAAGTAAGTTGAGAACACGGTTGACGAGAAGGTGAATGCGAGTAATATCATTTCCAGCCGCGAGAAAATACGAGCTTCAGCTAGGGGATCAATTAATTACTGTCACTCACCTTTTCGTCAACTTGTTCTCAACTTATGCTCAACTTCTTTTCAACTTGATCTTATTTTTCTGAGACCCTTTTCCATCGTTGTGTCACACTCGACCGATCAAGAAATCGAATCGCTATTTACTCGCGAATATCGCGAGTCTTCTACGTCGGAGGATAACGAGATTTCGGCCTCGATCGCGGTCTGAATCGTTCGAGGTCGCTAGATCGAAACTACTGACAAATCTCGGTTTACTCCGATGCAGAGGACTCGCGATATTCGCGAGTGAATAGCGATTCGACTTCTTGAACGATCGAGGGTGATACATCGATGGAAAAGGGTCTGATAATGATGTTGCTGACACCCTCGAGTCATCGCAAATCACGGTAGAGAAAAGTAAGATTAAGTTGAGCATAAGTTGAGAACAAGTTGACGAAAAGGTGAATGCCAGTAATTGAATTACCTTCCGGCTGAAACTCGCGTTTTCTCGCGGGTCAAAATTAAATTACTCGCATTCACCTTCTCGTCAACTTATTCTCAATTTATTCTCTACTTATGCTCAACTTATACTCAATTTACTCTCTCCTTTGCGTATAACAACTTGCAATGCCTCGAAGACCAATTGAACTATCGAATCGCGACGTATCCGTAAATATCGCGAGTTCTTCAAATCGAAGAAAAAACGAGATTCTTCAATAGTTACGGGTCCGATAACGCTCTCAGCTGAGGAAATTCGTGAGGCCTTAACTACTGAAGAATCTCGTTTTTTTTTTCATCAATTCGAAAAACGTGCGATATTCACGGACGCATCGCGATTCGATGGTTTAATTGCCTGGGTGTGCTATAGCGATGAAAAATGTTTTCAAAAGAAAGTTGCTTGAATGCCGGAGGCATTGCAAATTTTTTACGCAAAGGAGAGATTAAGTTGAGCACAAGTTGAGCATAAGTGGAGAATAAGTTGAGAATAAGTCGACAAAAAGGAGAGTACGTGTAATTTCATTTTCGCGGTGTCGTTCTAATGCGCCGTTGTAAAAACTTGTGAGACCAGAAAATCAAACAGGAACGAACTTCTCAACGGCTTTGGGTCTCACGAGCTCCCTTGACTACACAGTATTTTGACAATGACAATTCACGTGTACCCGGAGAAGTCGCAGCACCGTGAAAAAGAAATTATGCGTAATCTCCTTTTCGTCAACTTATTCTCAACTTATTCTCCACTTATGCTCAACTTATACTCAACTTAATCTCTCCTTTGCGTACAACAATTTGCAATGTCACCAGAATGCAAGCAACTTTCTTTTGAAACAATTTTTCATCGCCATAGCACGCCCACTCAATTAAACTTTCGAATCGCGATGTATCCGCGAATATCGCGAGTTCTTCAAATCAAAGAAAAAACGAAATTCTTCAATAGTTACGGGCCCGATAACGCTCTCAGTTGAGAAAATTCGCAAGCCCGTAACTACTGAGGAATCTCGTTTTTTTTTTCATCGATTCGAAAAACGTGCGATATTCACGGATGCATCGCGGTTCGATAGTTTAATTGAATGGGCGTGCTATAGCGATGAAAAATTGTTTCGAAAGAAAGTTGCTTATATCCTGGAGCCATTGCAAATTGTTGTACGCAAAGGAGAGATTGAGTTGAGCATAAGTTGAGCATAAGTTGAGCATAAGTGGAGAATAAGTTAAGTAAAGGAGAGTACTTATAATTCCATTTTTGCGGTGCTGCGGCTTCTCCGGGTACACGTGAATTGTCATTGTCAAAATACTGTGTAGTCAAGGGAGCTCGTGAGACCCAAAGCCGTTGAGAAGTTCGTTCCTGTTTGATTTTCTGGTCTCACAAGTTTTTACAACGGCGCATTAGAACGACACCGCGAAAACGAAATTACACGTACTCTCCTTTTTGTCAACTTATTCTCAACTTATTCTCAACTTATTCTCTACTTATGCTCGACTTTCACTCAATTTAATCTCTCCTTTGCGTACGATTCGCGATGCCTCGAGGATGCAAGCGACGTTCTTGTTGAACTCTTTTTCATCATTACATTACGTCCAGGAAATTAAACTATCAGATCACGATGCATCCGTGAATATCGCACGACTTTCGAATCGATGAAAAAAAAACGAGATTCTTCAGTAGTTACGATCTCGCAAATTTTCTCAACTGATAGCGTTATCGGGCCCGTAACTATTGAAGAATCTCGTTTTTTCTTTGATTTGAAGAACTCGCGATATTCGCGGATACATCGCGATTCGAAAGTTTAATTGAATGGGCGTGCTATAGCGATGAAAAATTGTTTCAAAAGAAAGTTGCTTGCATTCTGGTGGCATTGCAAATTGTTGTACGCAAAGGAGAGATTAAGTTGAGTATAAGTTGAGCATAAGTGGAGAATAAGTTGAGAATAAGTTGACGAAAAGGAGATTACGCATAATTTATTTTTCGCAGTGCTGCGGCTTCTCCGGGTACACGTGAATTGTCATTTTCAAAATACTGTGTAGTCAAGGGAGCTCGTGAGACCCAAGGCCGTTGAGAAGTTCGTTCCTGTTTGATTTTCTGGTCTCACGAGTTTTTACACCGGCGCATTAGAACGACAGTGACAATTCACGTGTACCCGGAGAAGCCGCAGCACTGCAAAAATGGAATTATAAGTGCTCTCCTTTACTTAACTTATTCTCCACTTATGCTCAACTTATGCTCAACTTATGCTCAACTCAATCTCTCCTTTGCGTACAACAGTTTGCAATGGCTCCAGGATGTAAGCAACTTTCTTTCGAAACAATTTTTCATCGCTATAGCACGCCCATTCAATTAAACTATCGAATCGCGATGCATCCGTGAATATCGCACGTTTTTCGAATCGATGAAAAAAAAACGAGATTCCTCAGTAGTTACGGTCTTGCGAATTTTCTCAACTGAGAGCGTTATCGGGCCTGTAACTATTGAAGAATTTCGTTTTTTCTTTGATTTGAAGAACTCGCGATATTCGCGGATACATCGCGATTCGAAAGTTTAATTGAGTGGGCGTGCTATAGCGATGAAAAATTGTTTCAAAAGAAAGTTGCCTGCATTCTGGTGGCATTGCAAATTGTTTTACGCAAAGGAGAGATTAAGTTGAGTATAAGTTGAGCATAAGTGGAGAATAAGTTGACGAAGAGGAGAGTACGTGGAATTTCGTTTTCGCGGTGCTGCGGCTTCTCGGGGTACACGTGAATTGTCACTGTCGTTCTAATGCGCCGTTGTAAAAACTCGTAAGACAGGAAATCAAACAGGAACGATCTTCTCAACGGCCTTCTGTCTCACGAGCTCCCTAGACTACACAGTATTTCGACAATGACAATTCACGTGTATCCGGAGAAACCGCAGCACCGCGAAAACGAAAATACACGTACTCTCATTTTCGTCAACTTATTCTCAACTTATGGACAATTTCTTCTCAACTTAATCTCTCGTTTGCCTACAACGATTCGCGATAACTCGCGGGTATCAGCAACATTATTCTGAGATCCTTTTTCATCATGATAGCACAGCAGGCTGATTTAAATATCGAATCGCTATTGACTTGTGAATATCGCGAGTCCTCTGCATCGGAAGAAAGCGAGATTTGTCAGTAGTTTCGATCTGGCGACCTTGAACAACTCGGACCGAGATCGAGACCGAAACTACTAAAAAATCTCATTATCCTCCGATGTAGAAGACGCGCGATATTCGCGAGTAAATAGCGATTCGATTTCTTGATCGGCTGAGTGATACAACGGTGAAAAAGGGTCTAAGAATGGTGTTGCTGCCACACTCGAGGCATCGCGAATCATCGTAAAGAAAAATAAGATTAAGTTGAGAAGAAGTTGAGCATAAGTAGAGAGTAAGTTGAGAATAAGTTGAGGAGAAGATAAAGTCGAGTAATTTCGTTTCAAGCCGCGAGGAAGTGCGAGTTTCAGCTGGGGGATAATTCAATTACCCACCTTTTCGTCAACTTGTTCTCAACTTATGCTCAACTTGTTCTCAACTTATGCTAAACTTCTTCTCAACTTATTCTTAACTTTCTCTACGACGATTCGCGATGACTCGAGTGTGGCAGCAACACCATTGTTAGACCCTTTTTCACCGTTGTACCACACTCAGCCGATCAAGAAATCGAATCGCTATTTACTCGCGAATATCGCGCGTCTTCTACATCGGAGGATAATGAGATTTTTTAGTAGTTTCGGTCTCGATCTCGGTCTAAGTTGTTCAAGGTCGCCAGATAGAAACTATTGACAAATCTCGCTTTCTTCCGCTGTAGAGGACTCGCGATATTCACAACTCAATAGCGATTCGATATTTTAATCGGCCTGGTGTGCTATCATGATGAAAAAGGATCTCAGAATAATGTTGCTGATACCCGCGAGTCATCGCGAATCGTTGTAGGCAAACGAGAGATTAAGTTGAGAAGAAATTGTGCATAAGTTGAGAACAAGTTGACAAAAAGGTGAGTGCCAGTAATTAAATTATCTCCTGGCTTATGCTCGCATTTTCTCGCAGCGTCAAACAAAATTACTCGCGTTTACCTTCTCGTCAACTTATTCTCAACTTATTCTCCACTTATGCTCAACTTATACTCAATTTCATCTCTCCTTCCCGTACGACAATCAGCGATGCATCGAAGATGCAAGCGACGTTCTTGTTAAACTCTTTTTCATCGCTATAGCACGCCCTGGCAATTTAACTATCGAATCGCGATGTATCCGCGGATATCGCGAGTTCTTCAAATCGAAGAAAAATCGAGATTCTTCAATAGTTATGGGCCCGATAACGCTCTCAGTTGAGGAAATTCGCGAGGCCGTAACTACTGAAGAATCTCGTTTTTTTTTTCATCGATTCAAAAAACGTACGATATGCTCGGATCCATTGCGATTCGATCGTATAATCGCCGGGACGTACTGTTACGATGAAAAAGAGTTTAACAAGCACGTCGCATGCATTCTCGAGGCATCGTTGATTGTTATACGCAAAGGAGAGAGTAAATTGAGTATAAGTTGAGCATAAGTGGAGAATAAGTTGAGAATAAGTTGACGAGAAGGTGAATTTGGATAATTTCATTTTGACCCGCGAGAAAACGCGAGTTTCAGCCGGAAGATAATTCAATTACTGGCATTCACCTTATCGTCAACTTGTTCTCAACTTATGCTCAACTTGTTCTCAACTTATGCTCAACTTGTTCTCAACTTATACTAAACTTGTTCTCAACTCATGCTCAACTTAATCTTATTTTTCTCTACGACGATTCGCGATGCCTCGAGGGTATCAGCAATATTATTCTGAGACCCTTTTTCATCGTTGCATCACACTCGCCCGATCAAGAAATCGCATCGCTATTTACTCGCGAATATCGCGACTCTTCTACATCGGAGGATAACGAGATTTTTCAGTAGTTTCGGCCTCGATCGCGGTCTGAATCGTTCGAGGTCGCTAGACCGAAACCACTGACAAATCTCGATTTACTCCCATGCAGAGGACTCGCGATATTCGCGAGTAAATAGCGTTTCGATTTCTTGGACGATCGAGTGTGATACATCGATGGAAAAGGGTCCGAGAATGATGTTGCTGACACCCTCGAGTCATCGCGAATCACCGTAGAGAAAAGTAAGATTAAGTTGAGCATAAGTTGAGAAAAAGTTGACGAAAAGGTGAATGCCATTAATTGAATTATCATCCGGTTGAAACCCGCGTTTTCTCGCGGGTCAAAATTAAATTACTCGCATTCACCTTCTCGTCAACTTATTCTCAACTTATTCTCTACTTATGCTCAACTTATACTCAATTTATTCTCTCCTTTGCGTATAACAATTTGCAATGCCTCGAGGATGCAAGCGACGTGCTTTTGAAACAATTTTTCATCGCTATAGCACGCCCAGGCAATTAAACTATCGAATCACGATGTATCCGCGAATATCGCGAATTCTTCAATAGTTACGGGCCTGATATCGCTCTCAGTTGAGGAAATTCGCAAGACCGTAACTACTGAAGAATCTCGTTTTTTTTTTTCATCGATTCGAAAAACGTGCGACATTCACGGATGCATCGCGATTCGATAGTTTACCTGCCTGGACGTAATGTAACGATGAAAAAGAGTTTAACAAGAACGTCGCTTGCACCCTTAAGGCATCGCTGGTTGTTGTACGCAAAGGAGAGATTAAATTGAGTATAAGTCGAGCATAAGTAGAGGATAAGTTAAGAATAAGTTGACGAAAAGGAGAGTACGTGTATTTTCGTCTCAGAAAACGCTGAGCAGGCGTTAAACGCAGAAAAATATCAAACGATATTGAAGTTTTTGTGCAATACCGTCAGGAGGACCTAAACCCCGTTATCAAGACATTCGTTTAGTTTATTCAAGATCCGTTTGTTACGCATAGTTTAACCCGCAACCCCAGTTTCATAAAAGCTTAATGAACATTCTGGTCGCCGAAGTAAAAATCGAAATTTTTAGTAATATGTACATTTTTTTCACCCATAATTAATACGTTTTTTATTGTATCAATGACGACTTAATTTTTACACGTAAATAAAAGTAGCGTATATCTTTAATCAAGCTGTGGAAATGTTTCATAGTTATTGACCATCGCTCGCATCATGCATACGGGTAAATTCGCGTGAATCGTGATCATTTTAATGTGTTGGCTCATACGATTTTTTAAAAATATATCATTCTCAAAATTATTTTCTCAGAGAGGGTGGTTCCAGCCGCCATTTATAGGATAGGTAGAGACAATCTGGAAATTGAAATATACCACGCACTGTACCCTCATAATATAAGGCCGAAAACGTAAACGGCTATCAGTGATGGTTTTTGAGTTACACGTTTTTCAAAGATGGATGAGTTTGGACGTCAGCTGACCTACAATGTCTTGTAATTTTTTTTAACCTATTGACGACTCCGATTTCATTCGGCAATAAGTATACTTTCTCGGAAAAAAAACAATACATTTTTTGCAATTAAAAAAAATGTATTTTTTATTTTTGAGGAAGTATTCACAAGTATTTTCAACAGCAGAGTAGATCGACATTAACGATTGTCATGAACCCCAAAGAATCCCAGCCCCGCGAGAACGAAATTACTCGCATTCTCACCCCGTAGAATCTTCTATTTTTTCGCAGCGTGATTCCGACTTTTCTGATCCACATTGATTTGAAAATAAATACTTTTTTTTATAAATATCGGCAGGTCTTTATTTTAAACAGAGTAACAATGAATAGGTCAAGGAAGTAGTGAAAGATATAATGGGAAAACAAGAAAAAAAACGAAGAAGCAACAGAATGAGGATGAGTGAAGAATGAAGACCAAGATGAAAAATAAGACCGAGTAGAAGAAGAATAAAGACCAAGATGAAAAATAAGACCGAGTAGAAGAAGAATAAAGAAGATTCTATAATAAATGTTCAAAATGGCCGCCGTCGACACGGATGCAGAGTTCAGCCCTTAGCAGGAGACTCCTCTTGGACGCAAGAAGCATTTCCGGCGTGATCATTTCGACGGCAATTCGAACTCTCTCTTCCAGTTCCTCGATCGTTGCGGGAGGAGTGCGGTAAACGATTTCTTTCAGGTTCCCCCACACGAAAAAATCGAGAGGGTTTAGGTCGGGCGATCTTGCTGGCCAAGGGATGGGCCCTCCTCGTCCAATCCAACGGCCTGGATAGCGCTGGTCAAGAAGCTCTCGGACTTCTAACGTTATGTGCGGCGGGGCTCCGTCGTGCTGGAACCAATCGTTCGCGTTCGGCTCACGGCCAAGCAACGGGGGCATATCGTGCGTCAAAAAATCGCAATACGTTTCGCCATTCAAACGGGGCGGCAATTCGAATGGGCCGATCTGTACATTGAAATAAAAAATGCATCGAAGATGATGAGTACATTGTGATTTTTACGTAAAAGTGCATTGCCTTTACATAAAAAACGCATATTTCAAACATTACATAAAATACTGAAAAAATTCATACGTATTCAGAAAAAGTTACGAATTATTTTCATAACAAAAAAAAATGAATTGCCGGGCAATTTGTTGCACAAGTTTGTGTTCCAGCAATTTTTCAATACCATTTGGGAATTATTATTATGCACAAAAAATCTTTTGACCACCATCCAAATGCTTGATTTTTTGCAGATTTTTATCCGATCGTGAAGGGTTTGGAATTCTCTCTTATTCCACTCTCAAACTTAGGCGACGTCAATCATAGTAAAAAGACTACTTTAATTTTGCATAACCCTTAAACGATCTCGCTATTTTTATATTTACCAAACGATCTCCGAGTACTCCGGCCCAAAGGTTGACGGAGAAGCGATTCTGAAATGCCTTTTCGACGAGCGCATGCGGATTTTCGGATGCCCAAACGTGGAAATTATGTTGGTTAAACGTGCCATCGCGGGCAAACGTTGATTCATCCGTAAAGAGGACGCGATCGACGAAAGTCGGATCCAACTCGTGTTGATCCAGTATGAACTGGCAGAAATCAATACGCGCTGGATAATCCTGCGGCATCAACGATTGCACGCGCGTGTAATGATATGCGTGCTTTTTTTCGTCCTTCATTATTCGTTGTATCGAGCTTCGAGATACATCGACCAGCCTTTCGACGTCGCGGATGCTTCTTGTCGGGTCTTCTTCGAAAGCTTCGAGAACCGCTTCTTCGTTCTCCGGAGTTCTCGTCGTCCGCGGAGCACCGGCGCCATTATTTTTGCGATTGACAACCAATTGGTTGTTTCGAGCACGATTCAGTAATCGCAATATAACATTGCCTGCTGGACATCGGTTGCCGCGACCACGATCCCACTCGGTAAATGCTCGCGCTGCCGCGTTAGCGTTGCGATTGCACTCCCCGTAGAAAATAATCATTTCCACATATTCGGCAGCGGTATACTCCATTATCACGATACGTTTATTAAAAAAATCGGTGGCACGTTAACGCGGTCTCGATGTCAAGTTAAGGACTGATTGAGAATGGTGAAAATTAACAAGAGGCTTACGAAAAAATATCGAGTCATTTATTGCGCGAGCGGAAGTATTAGGTGGCTGTGTTATTATGCTAGGGAATTGATAATAGTAATAGTTACAATGATTATGAGCTCTCAATATCCGTGACAATATTGAGTCCATAGTTTCATCGTCGTAACGGCATGTAACGAAAGAAAAACTATAAAAACAACATCTCTCGCGACCCTCGAAACATCGTGAATCGTTGTACGCAATGGCGATATTAAGTTGAGGATAATATGAGCATAAGTGGATAATACGGTGATAATAAATTGACTAAATGGAGAGTACGTGTAAATTAGTTTTCGCGGTGCTGCGGTTTCTCCGGGTACACGTGAATTGTCATTGTCGATATACTGTGTACTGTAATGCAGGGCCGTTCATGAGATCGAAGGCCGTTGAGAAGATCGTTCCTGTCTGATCCCCTGGTCTCACGAGTTTTTACAACGGCACAGTAGAACGACAGTGCCAATTCACGTCTACCCGGAGAAGCCGCAGCACTGCGAAAACCTAATTACACGTACTCTCCTTTTTGTCAACTTATTCTCAACTTATTCTCAACTTATTCTCCACTTATGCTCAACTTATACTCAACTTAATCTCTCCTTTGCGCACAACAATTTGCAATGGCTCCAGGATGCAAACAACTTTCTTTTGAAACAATTTTTCATCGCTATAGCACGCCCAGGCAATTAAACTATCGAATCACGATGTATCCGCGAATATCGCGAATTCTTCAATAGTTACGGGCCTGATATCGCTCTCAGTTGAGAAAATTCCCGACACCGTAACTACTGAAGAATCTCGTTTTTTTTTCATCGATTCGAAAAACGTGCGATATCAACGGATGCATCGCGATTCGATAGTTTACCTGCCTGGACGTAATGTAACGATGAAGAAGAGTTTAACAAGAACGTCGCTTGCATCTTCCAGGCATCGCTGATTTTTGCACGCAAAGGAGAGATTAAATTGAGTACAAGTCGAGGATAAGTAGAGAATAAGTTGAGAATAAGTTGACGAGAAGGTGAATGCGAGTAATTAGTTTTGACCTGCGAGAAAACGCGAGTTTCAACCGGAAGATAATTCAATTACTGGCATTCACCTACAAGTTGACGAAAAGGTGAGTGCCAGTAATTAAATTATTTCCCAGCTTATGCTCCCATTTTCTTGCTGCTTGAAACGAAATTACTCGCCTTCACCTTCTCGTCAACTTGTTCTCAACTTACTCTCTACTTATGCTCAACTTTCTCTCAACCTAATCTCTCGTTTGCCTGCAACGATTCGCGATGATTCGAGGGTATCATCATTCAGAAAAATGAACGAATCACTTTCATAAAAAATAGTTGATATGTCAAGAAATTTGTTCAGTAGTTTTTTTAATCAATTTGTTAATAGCATTTTGGAGCCGTTATTATGCAAAATGAATCTTTTCAATAACTTTCATATGCATAATTTTTTTAAAGATTTTCATACCATTGAGGAGTGTTTGCAATTCTCTCTTAATTGTCGCAAACGTATGCGAACTGAACACTGTGTGCAAGGACTACCTAAAATTGAATTTCATTGCTATAATACGCCGGGACAATTAAATGATCGAATCCCGACGTATACGCGACCATCGCAAGTTTTCTAAATGGGGAAAGAATACAATTTATCGTCAGTTTCAAACGTGGTCTCAACGTACGCACACGTCGTTACTGTGTTTGCTGATATGTCAGCTCGCGATACCGAAACTACTAAAGAGTCTCGTTGTTTTCTCGACTCAGATAATCCGCGATACCCGCGGGATAAATCGGGATTCAACCGTGTTATCAGCCAATAATCTCGAATCATTACACGTGAAAAAAATCAGAATAACTTGAGTTCCGCGAAAACGAGCTCGAACTCTTTTTTTCGATATCTATTCGACTCATTCTTAACTCAATCTCTTCTCTCGACAGCGAGTAGCGATGATTTTAATGTGTAAGCGACGTCCTTTCTCTGTCCTAAATTTCGTCCATCACCATAGTCCGCGAAGTAGATTACACGCTGTACTAATAGAAATTGACGAATTCATAACTGGAAATGTTTTTCCATTAGAATCCTCTCAGTAAAAAAAAGTTATTTTTGTCGATATACTCTGCACAGCATTTAGTCGATATTTATAAATTTTATCAGCACCCCGATTAATGACATGAGCACCTTTTATTTTCTGTTACATAAATTTCGTCGTTATAATATTTCGTCGTTAATGCAGTAAATATTAAATGAATTATACACAACAAAAAATGAACAAATAATTTATAATTTTGAAAAAAATGGCGATGTTATTGCTGATCCGATTTTAGCTCCTCCTGACGGTATTACATAGAAACTTCAATATTGTTTGATATTGTAAAGCGTCCAACGATGGCTCAGCGTTTTCCGAGACGTATACTAAAACGCAAATACAACGATAAGATATTAGACACAGTGAAGAAAGTGCATCGTTACCATCTCTGCCAAAATTGAAATTCGAAAAGAATTTCCAAAATTTCCCGATGGGACAGAACTCTGAAAAAAAAACATCACAAAAGGTATTGATCCGTTTATTCCTTTGAACACAACATCTGAAATGTTTTCATATATTCGAAAAAATTAACGGATCAATTCTTCGGACAAATTCTTATCCCATGGGGAGTATTTGAAAATCGTTTGGTATTGCTCCGGTGTTTCTACAACTTAATTTGGATTCATTTATCACTTTTATTTTACGCCGTGCGTGAAAACGCGTTGCTCGCACTCGTGAAATAAAAGTTTGTACGATACTCGTGCGAGAAACTATTTCTTAACGAGTGAGATTGCAACACTCGTCTTCGGCTCGTGCTACAAACTCAGACTCATCAAAAAAAGTTTCATCGCACTCGTATCGTAATGTACTATTACCGATCACAACCGAAAACAATAATATTTATGTCAAATTCCTTACGTTCGACAACGTCGTATACGCGTTTTGGAATTCGTTCGTAGATTCCGCGACCGGTTGGCGACATTCGTTTTAAATTGTTGGCGCCGATTATCGCTCGCATTAACCAGCACGCCAACTTGTTCGATTTTTTTGCGTATAACGCCGTAAAACGCTCCAGATCCGACGTTTTCACAAAAATTCCGGAGTCCGCAACGATTTCGGTCTAAGATAAGGGCATGAAACATACTCAATCAATTGTAGACTTGTTGTGTTAAGGTAGTCCTTGCCCATGGTGTTCATTCCGTATAAGTGCTACAGAAATGAAAGAGAAGAGAAGCAAACACTTCTCGGTGATATCAAAATCGGAAATAATGCATGCATATCACAAGTACTAACAAGATTAATTCTACATAATAAAAATTCCAAAATGTTATTAACAAATTTATGGAAAAAAAAATTGTTTTACAAAGTTTTCGGCCATCAAACTTTTTATTTATAGAAATATTTTGTTCCGTTATCTGCATGCTCATGCATTTTTTCAGATTTCTTAATTGACTGACATTTTTTCATATGGAAAAAAATGTCAAGAAAATCATAAAATTCGAAGTAAATTTAAAAATCTGAAAAATATCATAAGTATTCAGAACAAAGAACAAATAATTGTCATTAAAAAAAAGTTGAGTTGCCGGGAAATATGATGAAGATTTTTTTATCATCAATTTCTTAATAACATTTTGGAATTATTATTGTGCAAAATTAATCTATTCGGTGTCTTTAACATGCATGATTTTTTTCAATTTTTTATATCATCGCGAAGTGTTTGCAATTATCTCTCAATTTTCGCAATCTTACGTAATGAACGTCATACACAAGGAGTGTACCTTAAGGAGATATATGAATTGTGAAGCCTAAGAGCAGTCAAACCTTGCCAATACCCGGCAACAATGACGAGGGGAGAATTCCATCTACTGGCTGGGCATCATCGGCTCGTTCCTATTTAACGTATCAAATTAAAAGCGGTGAATAAAAGTCAAAATTAACTGTTGAGAACAATACTAGACGATGATTACATGAGTCTGCAGTCTTCCTCTTTTCCGTTGCGACGCCAATTTTTTTTTCGCTTCGACTAACGCCTTCTCCAGTCGTTTTATCTCGATCTGAGTCGCTGCAGCCAAAGTAGGATGTTAGTTAGGATGTACGAGGAGTATAGTTCCGACGAACGTGTGTTAACGTGAATTGCAGAAAAAATTCCAAATCCTTCTCGATTGAATGAAAATAATTAAAAAATCAAGTATGTAAAAGGTGCTGAAAAGGTTGTTTTCGCAAATTAATAATAATGAAATGTTATTACCTAATTAATGGAAAAAAAATTCTTTCAAGAAATCGGTCGTCAACTTACTTTTCTTTTAGATGAAAATAATTTGCTCGTTTTTCAAAATACGTATGAACTGTGTGGAAATTTGATCTAATTGCATACAATTGCTTTTTTTCTACGCAATAAACGAATAAAAAAGCAATTGTAAATACATAGATAAAATTATGAAAAATCCATATGACTTAGAACAATAAACAAATTATTTCCATCTACAAAAAAGTTACGTTGACGAGTGATTCGGTAAACTATTTTTTTCCATTAATTTGGGAAACACATTTTATGATTATTATTAAACAAAATTAATATTTGGAGCACCTCTATATGCTTGATTTTTTTTATACACTATTATCCCATTAGAAAGTATTCAATAATTGCTCTGAAAGTTATGTTAACGATCACACGAGTCGTGTCACAATTGGCGGAACTGCGATCCTCGTGCGCCCTTAAGGAAGGGTGGGGGGAAGGGGGGACAGAAACCTTGTTCATCATCATCATCGCTACTCGCGGTATCGTCATTCTCGACGGCATCGTCGTGAGGAACTTCGCGCTCGCCATTGGGATCCGCATTGTCCGGGAAACCATTGCAAGGAGGGGATGCATTGCTGCTGCGGCAGGGGGATCGAGGACAATTCGAGATCGTTGGTTCATCGGGAAAACCGTAACACGGTGGCGATGAACTGCGATCGAGAGGTCGCCGCTTGGCCGGCCGAATGATCTCGGTGAGCATTTCGTCGACGTTCGCAGTCTCGAGGAATTTTTTGTTCGCTAAAAAATATATCGAAAAAGACCCCAAAATAAGAATTACTTATCGTTAAAGAAATATCATTATACATTTATGTCAAGAAAAGTACTCAGAGAGCAACCGACGTTGAAATAATAATTGAATTGAAGTTGATAGTATTTTACGATACTAGTGTGATAAGACTTTTTCTGACGAGTGTGAGTTTGCAGGACGAGCCGAAGGCGAGTGTTGCAATCACACCAGTCAGAGAAACGTTTATCGCACGAGTATCGTACGAAATTTAATTTTACGACGTGCGAAAATGGGGATATGCACACGCAAAGCGTGCGTAAAACCGCATTTTACGCACGGAGTGAAATAAAAAGATTTCTATACATTCTTTGATTGTATATTCCCTCTATTTTTAGTAATAAAATTGAATTAACATAGTAAAAAATTACAAAGCAATGACTCACTGCTCGTGCGAAGTATGGTTACCGGATGAAATTTCTTGTCACGGTAAGCCAAAACGTTATCGTCATCGTCATGTCGAATATCTCGTTTCCCTACTACACTAGTTTGACCAGTCTCATCCCACAGAACCAAAAAATACATGATAAAAATGTTTTGCAATATACGAGCGATCAATTCTCGGCAAACCGTAGCTACAAAGAGCAGAAATGTCACTTGCTCCGCTGAGCTATACCGCTCTGAACGTAGCAATCCACGGCTAACAGACTTTCTCGTTTTTTGTTTTTCTCAGCCGGTGAGCATTTAAATATTGCAAACTTGTAAAGGATGAAGAAAATTGGCATAATAAAAATTGTAACAGAGAATTTCGAAAACACATAAATAGCCGTAATCGATTTATTATTTCCCTTAGGAAATATGTCCTTCACACCCTAGAATCATCACTTATCATTGTAGGTGTAGGAGAGCTCTGTTTGAAAAAAATAAATAATCTTCTTTTTGAATAAATTCATAATAAGTTGACGAAAAAGTGAGTGCGAGAAATTTAATTTTCTCGTGGCTTAGGTTTCTTTGAGTACTCGCAATTCATCGATACTAATGTACTGTTAAGCCGGAAGTGCCCGTAAAACAGAAAGTGGAGGGGAATACAATTTTCTCTCTGGTCCTGTTCCCACGAACTCCCTCGACCGAACAGTATGTCGGCATCGACGATTCCCATCTACCCGGAGAAGCCTAAGTCGCGAGAGAGTCAAATTACTCTCAATCACCTTCTCGTCAACTTGTTCTCAATTTACTCTCTACTTATGCTCAACTTTTTCTCAACGTAATCTCTCGATTGCCTACAATGATTCGCGATGACTCAAGCGTGTCAGCAACAGCATTTTGAGACGCTTTTTCAACGTGCTAATACACCGACGCGATAAAGATATTGAATCGCTATTTACTTGTGTCTATCGCGAGTCCTCTACATCGAAGAAACGCGAGATATTTCAGTAGTTCCAGCTTCGATTTCAATCTGAATTGTTCGGGGTCGCCAGACCGAATCTACTGACAAATCTCATTTTTCTTCGATGTAGAGGACTCGCGAAATTCACGAGTAAATAACGATGCGATATTTTAATCACCCTGATGTGCTACCATTATAAAAAATGGACTGAATGGTGTTACTGATACCCTCGAATTATCGCGAATCGTTGCAGGCAAACGAGAGATTAGGTTGAGAGAAAGTTGAGCATAAGTAGAGAGTAAGTTGAGAACAAGTTGACGAGAAGGTGGAGGCGAGTAATTTCATTTCAAGCGGGAAGAAAATGGGAGCATAAGGTAGGAGATACTTTAATTACTGGCACTCACCTTTTCGTCAACTTGTTCTCAACTCATGCTCAACTTGTTCTCAACTCATGCTCAACTTCTTCTCAACTTAATCTCTCGTTTGCCTACAACGATTCTCGATGATTTGAGGGTATCAGCAACATCATTCTGAGATCCTTTTTCATCATGATAGCACACCAGGGCGATTAAAATGTCAAATCGATATTTACTCGTGCATATCGCGAGTAGTCTGCATCGGAGGAAAACGAGATTTGTCAGTAGTTTCGGTCTGGCGAGCTCGAACGTCTCAGACCGCGATCGAGGCCGAAACTACTGAAAAATCTCGTTATCCTCCGATGTAGAAGGCTCGCTATATTCGCGCGTAAATAGCGATTCGATTTCTTGATCGGGCGAGTGTGATGTAATTATGCAGAAGGGTCTCATAATAATGTTGCTGACACCCTCGAGGCATCGCGAGTCGTCGTAGAGAAAAATAAGATTAAGTTGAGAACAAGTTGAACATGAGTTGAAAACAAGTTGAGTATAAGTTGAGAACAAGTTGACGAAAAGGTGGGTGCCGGTGATTGAATTATCTCTCGGCTGAAACTCGCACTTCCTCGCGTCTTGAAACGAAATTATTCTCTTTCACCTTCTCGTCAACTTGTTCTCAACTTACTCTCTACTTATGCTCAACTTTTTCTCAACTTAATCTCTCGATAGCCTACAACGATTTGCGATGACTCAAGGGTGTCAGTCACATCATTCTTAGACGCTTTTTTAACGTGCTTGTTCACCGAGGCGATCGATATTGAATCGCTTTTAACCTGCGTCTATCGCGAGTCCTCTACATCGAAGTGACGCGAGATGATCTTATTTTCCTCCAACGTAGAGGATTAGCGATATTTACGAGTAAATAACGATGCGATATTTTTATTACCCTGATGTGTCACCTTCATAAAAAATGGGTTCTGAATGGTGATGGTGATACCCTCGAATCATCACGAATCGTTGTTGGCTAACGAGAGATGAAGTTGAGAATAGGTTGAGCATAAGTAGAGAACAAATTGACGAAAAAGTGAGTGCCAATAATTGATTTATACCCTGGCTGAATCTCGCTGAAATATCACTCGCATTCACCTTCTCGTCACCGTGTTCTCAACGTACTTAATTTTAAGAGGGTGACTCGATATCTCCGTCGTTTCGGCAATTTAGATCACGAAGATCGATCTGGACATCCGGATCTACGAAGAGATTGTCGTGGACACTTAAAAAT
This sequence comes from Ischnus inquisitorius, assembly GCA_963924025.1. NCBI lineage: Eukaryota > Metazoa > Arthropoda > Insecta > Hymenoptera > Ichneumonidae > Ischnus > Ischnus inquisitorius. The sequence continues at coordinate 4,415,845 of OZ001251.1, read as the reverse complement.
ATGAAGCGATCAAGCTGGACTCCCGAAGCTACGAAGATATCGACCTGGACGCTCAAAACTACGAAGAGATCAAGTTGGACTCCCGAAGCTACGAGGATATCGACCCGGACGCTCAAAACTACGGAGAGATCGACCCGGACTCCCAGAACTACGACGAGATTGTCGTAGACACTTAAAACTATGAAGGGATCAAGCTGGACTCCCGAACCTACGAAAATATCGACCTGGACGCTCAAAACTACGAGGATATCGACCCGGACACTCAAAACTACGAAGAGGACGAGTTAGATTCCTAGAACATATACGCGGGCTGTGAATCATCAAGCCCCTGCCCCCCTGCGCCCCCCTGCGCCCCTGCTGCCCTGGTTACCTGCGTCGTTACCTGTTGATTGATAATAGGGGCTAGAAAAGATTAAGCACAAATGGAGTCATAACATCATTTAAATTTCGAAATACTTTTTTCTGATATTTCTTTCGAATTATATCCAAAGTTGTGTTTTATCGATCGCAGTGAAACCGCGAGTCGTTCGAAGCGTGCCGCGATTCGATTTTTTTTGCCAACCGTTTTCGTTTGTTACGCACACACTATATCGCTGAACATATTCTCCCGTGCCAAGTGACATGTTCTATCGGAGCTCTCTGATTGGCTGAACTTCAATTGCCTCGCAATTAAACACCATTGCCGGTAGAATTTTTTTTCAAACGGCAATCGACTCGGGCGAAAATACCACACTCGAAAATCCCGGGTGATACAGGTATCCTGGGTCACCCTGTATATAGGCAATATTACGAGAAACGTGAAAATAACATAATCGATATCCCTCGACAAACACTAGATGGCAAAAACAATATTAATCAATTTGCACATAACAGATTCACTGGAATTCAAAGAATTTTTTCAATTATCGGTAACGATTTTTGCCCAATTTCAGTTAGAGGCGTTCCCATCTTATTATGTTAGTTCCTAATGTTATTGTCTTCTGTTGCCCGAACGATTTGTGGCTGCACTTTTGTTAATCCTATCGAGTAGGCGAAACTAACGAGTGCAAGTAATTTTTTTCAAATAACGTATAATATGAAACACGTCGAATCTTTGGCTTTATGGTTTTTTCTTTTTGTTTAAACGACTTTATGATAATCTACTAAAATTTGAACCTGTTTCGACTTATTGCCCTGGTTTTCTGTCGAATCATTGCGAAACCCCAATGTTTTTTGAAGATCTCACTGAGAAATTTTGTCTTAACGCAATAATGTCTGGTTTCGCGATTTTGGAGCAACGATTTGACTCCTCAAGGAATAATCGGAGTTTTATTAATTGTATCGAGCAGATAAACGAGAAAAAAAAAGCGTCAACCAGCCTGTCTCTTCATCCTTGTAACCGAGGAATTATCGCTCAGTCGCTTCGCCCAAACTCCCTACTCGGCTCTCTCGCTTTCTCTCTCTCTTTCCGGGCCGCATCCCCGTTTATTGTTGTCGTTCTCAACGAATAATAGCCTTTCATAACCGCTTATGAGAACCATTTCCTTAATTACTTTCGAAGCGAGAGAAGCTGGTGCCCGGTGAATTGGTAGTAGTGGCGTTGGGTGTCGCTCGGTGCCCTGTCGCTTCTGTGCAAAAGCTCTCGAGAGCGACGAAATTCATTTAAGCGAAGCCAAGATAGTCGTCTCTCGTCCCGATGGCGCACTTCGCAAATAATATAAAACCGAGAATGTGAGAGAGCGCGAGACAATGCTCTCTCGCTGTAGCGAGATAAACGGGGAAAATACGAAACCTCTTTTATCCTCCTTTCTCGCTTCTTCCGTCTCCTTTCGTATCTTCTTTTGATGCATCAAAGCAATTATAAATCGTACCAATAACGAAGCGTCGAGACTCGAATTATACTCGCCCGCAAAGCTCTCGCAATAATTATTTTTCATTCGAATTAAACGCAAATGAGGCAGATTCCGAGTATCTAAAATCACAAGGATTATGGAAATTCCGTATTATTGGGCGCGATGCTTTGTCGAAAACGTGTGATTTACGCTTGAAGCTTTTTACAGTTTTTACAATGTTTTTTGATTCTTTTGTTTTTGTTTCTTCAATATATTTTTTACATTTTGTGTTGACTACCGGATAACGGAGATTCAAAAAAATTGAATTCAATGGCAAATTTGCGTTTCACATGTAGACGACACGCAGCAAGCTTCACTGTCATAAAAAAAATTCTGCCAAGAGCTGTTGTGTCTGCGCCAGTAATTGGTTTGCACGCACAGGGGTAGACAGGTTCGAAAAATCACTTTTTTGCGATACTCTTGGATAGAAAAAAAAAACTATCAGAGCCGCGGCAATTGATGAAAAAAAAAGATAAATATATTTTGTCTCTTTCCATGCTTCGTAAGGGAGGTGAAAATGTCCTGTGCGCGGATTGATAAACTTATTCCGCGTTACCGGTACGAAATTTCGCTTGAAATCGATATTTTGTTCATTTTTTATATATCGTAATCTGAAATCCCGAATTAAAGCTATATTCGCTTCGTACCGATTTTGTGTACACGATATCGAAAAAAAAGAAAGTTTCATCGCGTCAGAGAGGCCAAACGTGATTTATCGAATATCGAATATGCATCACTAAAATCCTGTGAAACTCGGAGTTCGGAATTCCGTAGTCGGCGTACAGAGATGAAGAACAAAAAAAATCGCGAGCTCAGAGAAGAGATACAGAGAACGGAGGACGATGGATAAAAACGGGGTGAAAAATCAAAGGCTGGGTGTACTGTTTTCGAATAGAAAGGGAAACGCGTAAGCTGCGAGCTTTGCGAGCGTCGGACACCTCAACGAGAGCATCAATCCAGGACGCGAGCACTCTCACGCCCCAGGACAACGTTATCGCACGGTGTATCGTTCGCATTCCCCGATTTAAAGGCTCGCTAAACTCACGCTGCACACAACGCTATTTTTTTTCCTTTTTTTTTTTACGCAGCGCAGAATGAGCTCGTGGCATTCTTTATTTCAGTCGAAATATTCTGCGCAACGGCACCGTCAACGCACCTAAACGCGACGACGAGGCGACAGTGACAAAAAAAGCGAATAAAAGTACAAGAACTGCGAAATCGAGTCTCGATACAGCTTTTTTTTTACGACCTCAAATTTCCTTTTTTTTTTTCGCATCATCTACATTGTGGCCGGTGGAAAGTGATATGCGAAGCGTCGAATGCGCGACTCGTAACTCAATACCTATTTCATTTTTTTACTATACCATTTCCCGTTAGGTGGAAAAATGGATCCAACTGCCTTTCGGAATCAAATATTTTTTGTTTATATCGAACCATTATTTTCCGCAGAAATAAAGTGTTCGACGAAAGATCAAATCTTCGCATCGCATCTCTCGGCAGAGATGAAAATTCGCGTTTTCGCTCATTTTTTTCGGCTTTGATAAAAATCGAAATCGCTTCGTATTTTCACGGTGCGAATTTCGGCATTCTCTTTCGTTGCTTCGTATCGACCCGTCATTCGCAGATTCCAAAATACCCATTTTTGCAAAGTTTTCTCGCGACTTGACGATTAATTATAACTTTCACATTTATCGGCAACGGCGAACTAATCAAGTTTTTAATAAAAGTGCGGTTTGTATAACGTCGGATATTGAAATATACCGAAACAGTGAGATACTTGCATACGAGCGCGAACAAACGCATAAAATTACTTTTGACATGAAACACAAATTTTCTCGCTTTTTTGTTTTTTTGCACACCCCCATCTAAACTTTGCTATCTGCGGTGGAAATAATTATGAATATACGAATAGAATTTACGGGAAAGCTTTCGCGTTACTGGGTGTGTGGGAGAGATACGCTACCAGCATCGCGAGACTCGGAGTTTAGAACAGAAGGGCAGATAAACACGGAAACCCTTCCGAGTAATCCATCTCTCTAGTTTGATGTTCCAAACATATTTGGCTTCATCATATTTCGCTCGGAAATTAACTTGAATCAAATGATGTATATAATTAATTACAAAATATTAAGTTATAAATAGAAGGAAAAAAATGGATTGAATCTAGATAAAATTTCAAAGGCGTTCGTAATTTAGTTGATCATCATTATTATGCTGGAAATATTTATGTTACTTAGTTCAGATGGAGCATGTTTGATTCTACGTCAAAAGTGTAATAAATTTGAAATAAAAGAAATTCCTTCGATACAAACATTTTCAAACGCGTGCTTTTTCCAACCCCCGAAAGTTTCTGTGCCCTCTGAAAATGCGCATACTCCCGTCAACCGTCTTTCAATCGTCTCCGAGTTACCCCGAGGTACAAAAGTTGATGGCGAAGTTGGAGGAGAAAAAAAATCCCATCCCGGGAAACGACGCCGAATCTGCCGGTGCGGGACGTACGTGCTTCGGGACGTAGAGCGTATATGGAGTACAGAGGCGAGCGAAGGAATCGAAAAAGAAGAGAACAGGCGCATATAGAAAGTTGCGACGATATGCGGATAGATGAGACGAGAGATGAAACGACGAAGGAGCAGGTAAAAAGGACGATAGGTACAAATACGAATTTTCGCCGAAGAGACAGGGAGTCTGCATGGAGTCTCGCGTTGCAGAAGAATGCAGAAAGATGAGAAGAATGGAGGAGAAGGATGTTGAGGAAGCGCACAGAGTAAAAAACGAAAAAGAAGAGGCGGGGGGGGGGTGGCAGCGGAACAGCGGCAGAGAGAGTTCGGAGTCAGGAGTTCGGTACGAGCCCAAATCTAGGGGAAAATTTTATCGTATATTCAAGACGTGTTTCGACTTACAAGTGCTCAACGTTAGAGACCGGTTCGGGACCGATCCGACTCCGGTGTGTAGCCGCGCACGAATACTACGATGGCACCTCGCCGTTGCGACTGTAGTGGTAATAGTCGGTACACGGAGGACGAGACGAGAGCGACGGCAGAGAAGTGGCTCGCGATGCTTCGCTCCAGGGTGAAATAGTTTGAGAGAGAGAGTGCCCATCGGGGTGTACGAGAATCGTCCCGGGTTTTATCGTTGGGAGGCAGGCAACCAAAAGAGAATAAGAGAACGGAGCGAGAGAGAGAGAGAAATAGAGAAGTAGAAACCGGAACGGCACGCAGCCAAATTCACGAATTCCCGTTGGTTTCTCTACATTTCGTTGAAACGAGCGCCACGTGATCTCACTTTCAATAATCCCAATACCGATAATTCCAATCACACACCGTCCTACGATCCTGTCGATAATCGTCACCTTCCCGACCTGACGATCCACCCCAAGGATTCTCCGCGTATTCCGAATATTCTGCGTAGCGCGCATTAACGAATTAACGATTACGCATGTGTGATTTGATTGGAAGCAATTGATCGCGATAAACGGCTCACGGAGACCCTACATAATGCGCAAATATGACGTGTAAATCAGCTCGTACATGAAGTACACGTAAAGGAAAAACATATTAAACAAACGAAGCATTACACGGCATAATCTGGCGCGAGTCAAGTACGTGAAGAAACGATTTCTGAGAGGGTTGCATAGGGCACGAAGAGGGTTGACGAGGATTTCGGTGTACCGGCGAGTGAGCTCCGGAAATCCGTGATATTCCTGGCTAGATGCCTGGAAGCTCATGAGACGAGCTTGAGCCCTCTTCGACGCGTAGGTATTCCGAGACGTGTGTGTGCGAGAGATCCGCGCACACGGTACAGCGGCGAGGTTGGTACGGAGGGATGCTGCCTTGTATAGCGCCGCGACGCCCTGTCGGTTCCGCTTTAATCCCCCGGCGGCTTACGGAGGCTAACTAGAGCACCAAAGGGCAGATGAGACGGGCAATGAGATGAGAGAGGAGTGGGGAGGCTTCGAGAAGAGAAATGTAGATGCCTGAGCTTGAATATACAGAAACAAGGAAACGGGTACAGACCATGGAGAACGAGGGCACGAACAAGCGATGAGTGAGAAACGGGAAATACGTGAATTCCAAACGGCACGAAACAGCCAATAAATGGTTTTCATTGATTTTCAATTTAATCCTCTGAAAGCTCTCGGAACGCTGTTATTCCTCGCTCAGGTCTCTGATTTAACCCTTTTGAACACAGTGGCATATCAATGCTTCCGTAAAACAACGGAGGACAAATTGAAATGGTAAAAAGAAGAAAAAAAAAGAAATCGCTATAATTGGAATAGCTCCGAGGCGCAAAGTAAAGAATAAATAAATAAATATATCTGTCCTTTCGGTTCGAATTGCTGTAGCATTTGAAGGGACTCGCGAGTGGCCAAATTTCCATACCACTCGCGTTAGAATCAATGTTTAAATTTGCAAAAAGGATTCTCGTTGCACGAATTTTTCCCTCACTTTTTTTCCGTGCCGTTTTTCTTTTTCGTTACTTGAGATTGTTCGTTAGTAGCCAGGTCGGTGTTGTTGAAGAGACGCTTCAGCGACATTTGGCACTGTTGACTCGATTCGGATGTTTTTGTTTTTGCAGAACGTATGCGAAGGTTCAAGCCAAGAAATACCTTCGACGGATTGCATTTTCGGTCGATCGGGTAGCGTCGAACAATTTGCCTCTCCCCCGCGGTCATTGAGCCGAGAATCGGTGAGTGTAGTTTAGCGTGCCAAACTATAATATATAATGATAGAGAGATATACAGGTACTGTATAGAGAGCCGTGAATTACCACGGGAGCTTTCGAAGCTTTACGATAGTCGAAGCAACGTCGTGCGGATGCTGCGCTCGACGGTAGCCGGGTATTTTACGAGCCACCCTCCCGGCGACGTTGCGGAGCTTGCATCTCGTCGTATATGCACTCGGTGCTCTCCCGGTGGGAAACTAAAGCCGGCACGAGAGACAGACATATCGAAAGAGGAGGCAACAGAGGAGGAGAGAGAGACTTTCGTCCCGTTGTGCATCGCCGGTACGCTCAAGCTTGAGACCAGGCAAAACGAGCTCCGCGCGTTTCAACGCTCACCACGTGCTCCTTTCCGACGCTGACCCTCGCGCGACCTACTTTATTTCCGTACTGGTCAAGAGACCAGAACAAACTGTACACACAATTTTCTCCTTTTCTTTTATTTTTTCATTTTTTTCTTCCTCTTCCGAACCCGCACGGTGGATATACAAAAGATGCACAGCGCGACTCTTACAACTCTGTCGCTCGAGTGTGTCCGCGCAGTCTAAGGGACGGTCGAGGCTACTCGACGCACCGTACGGTAGTTTACTCCCTCCTCAACCTAGCTTAAGTTGAGAAGCGCTTAACCCCCAAGACCCCTAACCCCAACCTTTTTCTCTTTCCCAACCCTCTCCCCCTTAAGAATTTTTTATTCTTCACGATTGTTTCGCGTTCTCCAAGATTGGACCTACGTAACCTTCCGAGCCTCGGGATATTTTATTGTTTCACGAGAATCGGTACTGGAACACGATTTAAATCGCTCGCCGAGGCTCTGTACTTTTGGGACGTTCAATGGTTCAATGAAAAAATCTACCATTTTTGTTCTCAAACCCATATCATACCAAATCCCAGATATTCAAATGACAATTTGAACAATTCGGTGTTGATTAATGCGTCTCGGCTTAATATTGACTCATAGATCGTATCGATCGTTCGCGGTGATTTGCAGACGCGCCGCTGATCCCGCAAGATTTTTTATGATCGGAATCATAACGGCCCGATGATGACAACGAACGATTATAATAGCGCCGAATTCGTCGAATTTAGTTCCATCGAAACGAGAGAACAAACACACCAGTTGTGGGGTTGGTTCGTTGGCACGAAGGGTTTCGAATGTACAGGCGGCGGTGCGCCCTTTTACAACCGGTATACTTTAGCGGCAGCTCGTTATGCCAGTGGCGAACACCGAGAGGGTAGATAAACCGATGTGTGTCCACTCGACCAGCCAAGTCAAACAGAGATAGAGTGGCCCAAGCGAGACCAGAAACGCGAAACGAGAAATAGCGAGTTGAAAGGAGAGAGGTATCGCGCGCGCTCGGGCTTTGGTGAGAAAACGAATTATGCATACGCGTAGGCATATAGCGTATACAACGAGACCGGAAGTACAACAGTATATACCGACTCGCGGGGGCCGTGCAACGGGTACCCGAACTACGTGTAATCCGTGCGCAGTACGCTCGGGCAAACTGACTCTGCCGACCACGCAATCTACCTTTTCATATCGTCAACGCTCGTCGCGGAGCGCGCAGTAATTTATTTAACGATCAGATATATACATGTATATATGTACTATGCACGTAACGCACACTCCACTACAACCGAACATGCGGTAGAACGTGCGGTGTGAGCGATGAAGAAAAAAAAAGATATTCGAGGGACCATGTTGCAGCGAGTTCTTATTTACTCGTCACCGTAGAACCGTAGAAGAACTGTAGGTCCCAATAACTTGTCGATTAAACTTGAAAAACAATTGATTAGAAGAAAGGAAAGTCTTCCGAAAAATATAACGATAAGAATAATGTTTATTTTAAGAACAATTAAAAATGACAACGTACTTTTGGTGTATTTTTTTTTTACACTGATGTAAGCATGAGCCTGTACGGAACATTAGTTTCGAGATAAAGTTGATGTACTGCTGGTCGCAGTTGGAAATTCTCTAGAGGATGAATACTTGGGAGAACTCGAGGAAAACTTGGCGAACAACTATAGTCGCCGTTTGCCATATACTGTATGTACACGGTAACTGTTACGCGAAGGCGAATTAATCGAAGGCTCTTCCCCCGGTTTCGACGGTAATATTTGAGAAGTTAGTACGCTCTATCGATCATCACGGAGTTCCGCGGATTTCCCATATACCGTCCCGCAGAACGATAGAGCGAGGAGGACGCGGCGTGCAAGACGACGTAATCGAAGGGCGATTCCAATTTTCTGGCTGCCTTGGTACTCGACACCCCGTATCGTCGATTTCCCACCTTACAGACTCCGTTTCTCGTCATCGCTTCTTCGACATATTACCCCGGCTCTCGATATAACCGATAATTATGCAAAAGTTTACCCGACTGATCTTCCTTAAACCTCAACTCTACTCCTGCAGCAGTGGATTTTCCAGCAACAGGACGGACGAAGAAAATTTTGCAATTTCCCTCCAACACGGAAGGCGAAAATCGTTAATTTTTGTCTGTTTCTCGTTGCACTCCGAATCTCATTATTACAAGGTTATTAAATTGCGTGCGCAGAACGTACACATTGCTTACAATTCAACTCATGATTTTTACCAATTTTCAACTTCATCCAACCATCAATCATCCATCAACTTCATTTACATTCCATCGCGTTTTTTCGTGAGCTCTGAACGCAAAGTTATTCTTCGAATGTCTCTTCAAAATAGCAATTTTTTTTGTTTCACATTTTTTTCAAAAGTTTCCATTAGAGGAAAGTGATTGGAAATTTGTTGCCTTAGGGCGTCTCGCAGTTAATTGAAAAAACCTTCAACTGTACGAGTCCTCTCTATTATAATATACTTTCCCATTACAATTCAAGGGTCAGAATGGAAAACTCGAATAGTTCTATATTTCACAACTTTCTAAACCCGATTCGCGCAGCTGTGTGCTCTCGCGATACTCGACGGCGCGGGGAAGTGGGCTTATCGCTCATTTTTCACGAGCTCCGAGGGCAGCGCCCAAACGAAACGCCCATCGCCCCGCGCCAACTTTAACCGGACCAGCAAACCACCCACCGATTTTTCAGCGGCCCATAAAACTCAAATTTCTCGGCCTGTCGACCAGCACCGCCAGCTATCCCGTTTCCCATACGTCCCCGCTGCGGTACCAGCTCGGTTTCTGGATTCTCCGCGCCGGGGAATTCTCTTTCCAAAGTCAGAACGTTCCCTTTGGAATGGGAGGCGTCGCCGTTCGGATGCGAATCGCCGTTGCCGCACAAACTTTTTTCGCTCTACCCCATTTTTATCCTTCCCACATATCTGCGCGCAAAATTTTCCATTCAATTTTCTCCTTTTCATTCTTCTTTTCGTTTATTCATAATCGCGGTTTTTTATTTCGTCATACTGGAGTATTTCACACTATAATTCGTTGAAAACGTTTTAGATTCGAGGATGTTTTGTTTGGAAAAACTTACATTTTCGGAGTGACTTACTTTTCGTATAGATTTTTTTTTTCAGTGGAGGGTTTTTAAACTTTTGTAGAATTTTTTCATTCCTTCTCCGAGTAATGTATGCATATAGTTAGTTATGTTGGTGTATTATTAAGGCAAATTCATGGTAGAGTAGCCCGAGGCGACGAGGCGCGACTAGGCGACCTGGCACTCGGTCGATCGCTTCGACAGTGGAAAATTCATGCATAACTTTCACGGTGATTCACTTCAGCGAATTAAACTTACCCCGCCTCCCCGCCGGCCTCTCGATGACGCAGTGAGCGCCCAAGAAAGTAAAGGTACCGAGTGCAATTCTTATCGTTGGGGTCGTTGTTTGAAGAGAGGGTGGAAGAGGATTTCTCGACGATAAATGCCAAAGAGCCAATTCTAGAACGACCGACGGCGCTTATTGTCACTTTGATTGTGAGAATTATGAACTCTTAACGGAATATCAAATGCAAATAACCACGAGAAGTAATTTGCGTGGAAGAGTGATCTTCAATAAATACTTGATAAAACAAATTGCAATGAATAAACGCGAAAAAAAAATCGCTATTCACAGCTTTGACATTAACGCGAGCAGTATATGCATTCACCTTACGCGTATGAATGACATTCAAAAGCTTCCGCGCTCTCATAAAACGTCCATTTATCCGCAATATTGCTTACCCATTCATCGAAGCCAATAAACCCGGATACGCTTTACACGATGTTCAAATATCGGAGGAATAATAATAGAAATTTTCATTCACATTGATCGATCGAGAAATCGGCAAATATTGTATTGAGAGACCACATCTACCTGGGTAGATTAGAAAACTGAGAAAGTCTACTACAGAATTGTCAAAATACAACATGACTGTGAAGTGACAGCTTATCGAGGGCCTACAGCTCGCAGCTCGGGCAGCGGCCAATCGGGCAACATATAAAGCGACAACAATACGTATATCGAAAATGCTAGATATTTGAGCCACGGATTTTTTGAAGAGGCAAAATCCGAAACCATCCTGTGTATCCTAGTGGCGTATTGAATAATATGTCTATATGCATATATATTGCGAGCATCCGATGTTTTTAGAGGGCCCGTGGTAGGGGAGAGCGGGGCAGAACAGCATACCGGGGCAAAATGCTATTCACGCACAATGAGACCAGGGCAGAGCGGTATTAGGGCAAAATGGGACAGCAAAAAAATCTTCTTCGATGGGACTTTCTCTTCTCCCATTTTGCCCGAATTCTATCATACGGGGAACTTTAATTGACCATTCGTACCATTTTGCCCCGGTATGCCATTCTGCCCCGCTCTCCCCTATATTTAAATGGCTGCTGTCTACCGAAGCGCCGTTTCTAGATACCCATTCAGAATTTTTTTTCACTCTAGAGGTCCCCTGTGCTCCCGGTGCGTTTGTATCGTAGTCACACACCAATATTAGCCGTAGCTACATGTTATTCGTATATAAATTTTTTTCATATCAATACACATATAGATATATATATATATATTCATGGGAAAAAAAACGTGCGCGTGCAGCGTGCACGGATATCGCGCGGTCGATGACAACCAGTTTCAATAACAGCCCCGTTAATCAAATCCACACTTTCCGGGAGGTTCGCTGGAAAGGCTCAGGGGGATGAGGGGCGGTATATGGGGTAAACGTGAACGAGTAGGCGGAGAAAGCCCGAGAGTGGATATGACGTCCGGTCCGGGAATTTTTCGCTTCCTGGCAGAGAGAGGCCACTCTTCGGGAGAAGAGAGAGCCGGCTCTGCTGCAGGAGTCACCGAAACCCCCCATTTCTCCATTCTCGTTTGCCAACTAGTCCACAGTTTTTCACATCTTTTTATTCGTTTTATCAGTTTTCATTCGGCGTTCATTTACCGATAGCCTCACGTGATCGTCGCCGCCCGGCGCGTCCGTTCGGCTTCCTCATTCTAACCGTCATTCACTTCCAACGACTATTTTCTAAAGCTCTCCTGTGAACGCTTGACTGAAAGACCCGCTGTCCGGAACATTATATTCTGTTGTCGGTGAAATGTAGGAAAAAATCACCGTATCAAAGTGCTTGATTGGCCATTGAATTTCTTTGTGAAAACAAAGTTTCGTCTACGAGTGATCCCCTCTTAAGGACAGTTCGGCGTGACATTTCCAGCCACAAATGAGATTCGGAGACAATTTCGAAGACACTTTGATGCGAAAAATAAGGCATCGAGAACAATGATTTCGCTGAATGATAATAAAAAGTTGTCAACGGATTAGTTTAGAAAATATACATTTCACCTATCATCCAGTCATTTTTTTAAGCACAAGTTCATTCCATAAGAAGCACACCTTTTGCTGGGACTTTACCGATAAACCTGTTTCAATTGCTTCGAATGTAGTTTGGATAGTTAAAAAAACGTGTCGAATAAGATCAAAGCAGATTCTCGTTGATGACAAACTCAAAGAAATGATTTAAATCCATTAGTATCGTTGCGGGCGAGCAATTGTTTTTTTCCTCCAATAGATAATCACTTGCCGGAAGTTCTATAGACGAGATGCTGAAGGGTCCTTGCGTGAATGAGACAAATTGAGTAATGCGATAGATCGTTGCCGAGCTATCCTTCGTATATCCTCGAAGCATCGGGGGTATTATACACCGTGGTATAGAGACGCGGATCCTCCGAGTTCACCTTAATCGCTTGATCGATGAACCTCATCGTCATGATATACAATACGAGTGCAACCATACTGTAGCATAGTCCTCCGGTACACGTGAGAGATACGCGTCGACATAATAGGAAACATCTCGAACAACGCTCGTGGATGTGGATAGCGCACGTTTGATCGGCTCCCGATGCTTTCTCTGGCAGCAATTAAGCGAAATTCCGCTAATCCTCTGTCTCGTAAATCCGAGTAACGGAAGAAGAGCAGCTGCAACTTACGAAGGAGATGAAAGCCGATCGGGTGGAGGGTTGAAGAAAGAGCGCGGATCATTCCTCTTTCTCTCCTTCGCTTCTCGTTGATGCTCTCGTATCGAATTCTACTGGCTCGAGAAACTTGCGAAGTATAGAGGATGTGAAAGGTGTGCAGTAACACACGATACTGCTAAGAGTGTATACCCGATCGCTCGGTAAGTCCGATACGATAGGAAAGCAAGAAGGGTAGAAAGCTCGACCTCGCCTTCCTCCCTTCGCCGGCTGAGACATCCCCCTGGAGAAAGAGGAGAACCCCAATGGGGATTCGTCGATGCCTGCATACTCGTAAAAGCTGCACGCGCGTGCATCCACGATGAAACTCCCGCTCGTTCCCACCGGGCGAGCACGTATTGCTCCGAATCTGGCCGAGAGTTCTTCTCCTTTACCTGCCGATCTTCTTTCCCCTCTTTTATACGCTTCTTACGATCCTCCACCTTCTCGTATTACGAAGGGAACAGTCGAAGAGCGAATTCGAACGGAATTGAAGTCGAGTGTCTCGCACCGTTCTTTTTACAACTTCGGGGCTTTTTTTATTCATGAAGCAACGAGATTGATCTAACGCGAGACTTCGACCCGCGACAAACCGGTGACACGAAATTGCAAACATGGTTTTACAATATTGATTTGTTTTACTCAAGTGCTTGCCACTTGCCGTCCTGACGGGCCAATGATGCGTTCAACTCTTTTTACGTTTCATTGCCGTTGAAAAAAATCCTCACATATGTAATCTTTGAACTTGGCTCGTGTCGGTATAACTCTTTTTCCGTATAATAAATAAAAAAAACCTTTTCAAGTACTCGGCGTAATATTTATTATTTCGGAAAGAAAGTTTCTATTCTTACTTTTTACGGCATCGATAGGAAAAACTGACGGAATGTCGGTCACTGAGCATTTCTTACACTTTACCGGAATAGTGACTTATTCGTAGACCTTAATTACCTTCTATCTAATAAATAATCGGTAATTAATTCGAATTAAAAGTAATCTGTAATTAATTCGGATTAAAGGTAATCTGTAATTAATTCTTTGCTATCACGGCCAGTAAAACTATAAAAATGCCCACTGGCCGATATTGATACTTACACAACGATCGTTCGATTTATTGACAAAATATTCAATAGTGTCTTGCGAACGATTAAAATAATATGTCGGTCGTTTGACCCCGCGAGGAATGCGCAATGAGTGAATTTAGTTGAAGCAATTATTCGCCGGGTCAATTAAAGCCGAGTTAATTTATATGAGAATAGGAGAAGTCAGATAAACGTTGAGAGAAGAGAACGGTGGAAGGAATTCTGTAGTAATACGAATTCCCGGTGTGCAATAAGCAGCACGTCGGTTAACGCGTGATACGAGTTAAGGGTAAGTTAAAGCGTTGCGAGGGGTTGTTTTTGTGGCTTGACTGGCATAGAGATACAGACCTCGTCTGTGTGAGTGCGCGTGTGTGCGCGCGTGATCATTGTCGGCGGCACTTCTATGTTGTGGCAAACGAATCGAGCATTCACAGACGAACTTTTCACACGAGTTCTATACCAATGTCGAAAGACATTCTGATAACAATTTCTTGGCAGTGTTTCGACGATAAGACTTCACATTTTTTGTAGATGAATGTATTCTTCTCTCTTGAGAATAATTGACATTTCAAATACGAATTTCAACGTGCATGTGTTATAAAAAATAACTTCGTTTCTAAAAAAAAATCGTAAAAGAGCTCCGGTTCAGTTGCGACAAATCGGAATGATAATTACACGGTTTTCAGGAGGTTACAGCAATTACAACGATATCCCATCGTGAATCTCGGCTTGACAACCGATCGATTGGATGATTAGTTCTTAACGAAGACAGGACAGTTAGTAGGGGAATCATAAACCAGCCAGTGACGACGGGGCAAGGCGAGGGGAGGGAGGCTTCGCGTACGGGGACGGTTACTTGATAGGATATTAACGAAGCGATTTGCAGAGACCCGCTGCCAGGTGGAAATTAGGAAATTACCTGACGAGACTTTGTTGCCGGGGAGTCGACGGGCCGCGGGCCCCGTCCTCGCGAGTCACCCCCCAAACCCTGGGCTGTCTGACTCTGATTTCACTTCCCATACATTCACTGTCTGGAAAACGTAACGAACCATTTGCAGTCCGAACTACAGCGCGGCTCTGTAACGAGCTTTTCGCGACAAATTCTCATTTGATTGGATAGCCGAAAAAAGAAAATAGTGCGCGGCGAAAATTCCACGGAGCGACAGACTGGATATCAAATCCCTGAAAAGTTACCGTGAAAAACAAAAACTCTTGACCTTTTTTTACGTGCGTTATTGGGAGTTCAAAAAAATTCGCAAAAAAATTGGACGGTGCACATTGGTATGTCGACTAGAAAATTTGACAATTCCTTCCAGTCCAAAAAGCACGTGGACACGTTTGTTATAGTAAAAAAATGTAAAGTATTGAATTTGCTTGTTTTAGCAATTTCAGGCAAAACTGTTTTTTAACATTTTTTTTACATGTTAATAAATCTGAACCTGGAAACCTTGAATCCTCGAAATTGATGGACAATCGAGAGGAAAATGAAAAAAGGGATAAATACGTATCGTTCGATTCGTCCGTTTTTATCCGCGACGGTTACGTAGGTATCAACGGGGTGCGAAGATTTTGCGGATAGATACGCGCTCGCGACGCACGGGAATTTACAACGCTCGCAGTACAGCGAGAACGAGCGACGTGGGGGCGAACGAGCGCTGCTGGTCTCCGAGAGATATTAATGCCGACAAAGGGTACGCGAACTGGAGGGTTTCAAATGAATTATCGTCGAGTTATATAGGTATACGGGGGAGATAGGGGACTGGCAATAATCAGCGACGAAGGTCGGATAGACGGGGTAGCCCACACGAAACTGGGCTAATGTGGGCCATTTACGAAATTTGCATCACAAAGTCGAGACGAAGAGGCGAGAAGGACGTGTAACTGGAGTCTCGCGCGTTCTCTCGGATACTATGTGTTTCTGTGTTATACCGACTACTCGTTTGCTTTCCCCGCGTCGTATTCCGACACTTCGAAATCGGCTACGTTCGCACTATCGTGTTACGAAATAACCCGCCACACCGAGCTCGCGAGTCTGCTCCCTCGCCCTCCCCTCCCATAGGATATCGTGTAGTTCGCAACTTTTATTCACTACTGTATAACGTAATACGGTGTAGCTGGATATAAGCACAGTAGGGGTGAAGTACCTGCTGCAACCCCCCCGGTCGATTCTCGACCACCCGAGCACCTTTTCGCGGCCGCCACGCAATTCGCGTATCAATCAAGTCGCTCACCGCGCTCTCTATGAACTGCGAGCCACGAAACTGTAGCGAAAAAGACCGGGGCTAGTTGACCCATTTTTGTTATCCAGCATTCGTCTGGATTTCGCATCGAGGAAGCAATTTTTGTCGAATCGAGAGTACAACATTTTAAAAAATTAAAGCCCGGCAACTGAGATATTCTCTGCTTCTTCGAGAAGCTCCGTTTTCGTGAGAAAGGTTGTCCGAATTTTTTTATAACCATATTTTCAGGAAGAGAGGTGGTTTATTATGAATCGATGATCGACATTGAATTTGGGGGCAAAACCCGCAGTCCTTCATCATTCCCGTTTCAATGAGCGTGAAGCCTTGATCGCCGCAAGTTGCTGTCCAGACTCTTCCGATTCAATTAGATCTTGAAAAATGTATTTCTAACAAACTGGAGAAGTTTAGCGAAGTTCAAGGCGCGTTTGACAATTGTTTTCCATCGCGAAATCGCGTAAGCCGGGTATGTGCGTGTGTGAAATGTAAATGCTCGTACGTTAATTACAGATGGTTGCAAAATGTATGAATGCAATTTTACATAATTACATCCATCCATCGGACACATTCGCACTATCTTGGCACTCGTGTCAGTCCCATCAACCGAAAGTACCTCTCGTATAACTCTCACCGCTCTGAATTTCATATATAGTTTTATTATAACTATCCTCGTGTACATACGGTATATACGTATGTATACATGTAGATGTAATTGGTATACGTAACCCATATACTATGTGTAACTTGGTTCGAGACTCGAAAAGAGTAAAAATGTTTATGTTTTCGAGAAGCTCGTCGGTTTACACATCATTACGTAGGTGCTCGCCTAGCGAGCGTTCGTAGCTCACTTCGGTAATGACCTAATGGGCCGCGTCCCAAGTAATTTACCTCTAATAGCCGTCACACGACAAACTTCGATCGGAGAGCAACGTTATACCGTGCATATCTATATCTACATATATACAGTGTGTCTTTACCTCCTATGCACGAACTAATATCTATATGCCATTCATGTTGAAATAATAATTCGACGACGTCGTCGTCGTCGTATTAGTCTTCGGATGGGGCTGTACAGAGGGCAGGGCGAAGAGGGCGGCGGGACTTTGGGGGAAAGTTTTCGTAGCCGCAAAGGCGAAGATGATGACGAACTTATCGTGGACTCGAGTGTTTCGTGACCTCCTTGAAAATTTACTAATTATCGTCGTTCCGGCAATATGTGGCGAAAACTATACGCAAGTTCGAAATTGGAATTGAGGAATGGAATACAATTATCGAAGAAATATAACGCGGTACTGTCTTAATTGGCAATCGATATGACATAGATCTATGAGCCCGTTAGTGTCGTTAGTTTCGATCAATTTCCGCACGGTTATTATTAAGAATTTTCGCAGCCGAACGAGTGACCGAGATTCATAAACATTTTTCTAATACTCGTGTATATGATGTGCCACACAGTAATATAAAGTGATTGCGTGATAATCTTTCGCGTCGTGAACATTTTACAGCGTCTTAATTCCTTCGTTACAGGTCGTCCAACACTTCGTGGATTTTATACACAGAAAAAAAACTGCTATAATAAATATATATATATATATGATATGATTTTTTTACTTACCACGACAGAGAGCCATATAATAGTCTACCCGGTTCCATAGGAGAGAAATAACGTATTGCGTGCGAGTGTGATATTTATCGAGGTCGTGAGCGGGGTGCTCGCGGCTTATAGTGGCAATTTTCGCGTCTTAATGATGCACGTTTCCCCTCTTGCCCTTATGCCGGGTAGGCGGGGGATCGCGGCCACGACTCGTAGAACCCGAGGCGCAAACGAGCGGCCGAGAGCCGCGCTCTCCTACCCAACGCTGATGTTTTCGAACCGATCTGGCGAACATTGCCGCACACCGACACTTAAACCACAGAAATCGTTAATGATTAACGTCAGATAAAGCTTAGTCCTAGGCGACTTTGTTCGCGTTTCAAAATGCTGTCGTATTTACGGGATTCACGTGGGGGCAGCACGAGTACGGAATTGCCGACAAACGAAATGCTCAA
Source organism: Ischnus inquisitorius (assembly GCA_963924025.1). Classification (NCBI taxonomy): domain Eukaryota; kingdom Metazoa; phylum Arthropoda; class Insecta; order Hymenoptera; family Ichneumonidae; genus Ischnus; species Ischnus inquisitorius. Next base: position 4,397,481 of record OZ001251.1, on the reverse strand, counting down.
CGACACAGAAGGCTGCCCGAACTCGCGCAAAACAGCCACACATACGTGGGCAGAGCAACACCATCGATGCGTGACGTTATCGCGAGATTAATCGCGAGGAGCGAGTGGAAGAAAAAAAAAGAACGGCTCGGGGACGATGGGGTCGAGTCCGGCGACTATCGTCGCATATTACGACTGCGATAGGTACGAACACTCGCCAAGAGGATTAATGGCTCGACTCGAGTTGATCAACGGATTAGACTCTCGAGATTCGTACACGCCGATACGGTAATGCGAAACGAAACGTTATCCAGCACTGTTCGAGCTTTTTTCCGACAATATATATGTTGAACACTGTTTTTTACTTATCGAGTTGGAACGGGTTATTTTTAATCAGAATCAAGCGATTTATTTATATTTGTATTGTAACAACTCTATTATTCTAATCAGTGGGTCGGAGTCTACGAGTGTAAGAAATGTTATAAGCCGTTCGATTATCGTTTGATAGTTCAGGCAATTTTAGGGTGGAAAATGGTGTCGAGCATTTGGGAAAAATTCGAATGCTAATGCCAACGGCGATGGATTCTTTTTTTCTCAGAAATTGTCACTTGAACTACAGTAGAATTCATCGTAAATATGGAGGTAAAAGAAAACGAATAAAAAAAGTATAAAATTCAAAATTATACAATTATGTACAAAATTGTATCCATTTCTGAGAGCTTTTGAGTACGGAATAGATTAATACAAAGTTATCGAGCTTTCATTCACGCATCGAATTACGCGTTTTTCTAGACAAAATAAAAATGAGAAACTAGCAATTTTTCATCTCCGTAACGCGAAGACACTGTTTAATTTAAATATCTGCAGTTGTAAAGTATAAGTTGACCGCCGTCGAGAATTTTCGTGAATCTCGTTAAGCGCGGATCCCGTATCACGTAGGAGAAACGAGACTAAAATGATAGACCGTTAGTGTAACAAACTCGAGGGAGTATAACGATCGTCAGTCGCGCTCACGGAACTTCCGGTGAAATCGAGCGTGGTCCTGCGTTACGAGAGGATATCCAATGGTTGAGGAGGAGCAGATATACGTATACCAAGCAGGAGTGGTATTCCCCCCTCGTCATTCCTCTCAAAACCGTGGTCTCGAGGGTTTCAGAGGAGTTTTGCGAGTCTCTACACAGCCCCGAATAAGTCCCATTGGTCTCGTCAGAGCTGCGAAAGAGCTCGCACGTTAGACCTCGAAGTTACTATCCTTTTGGATATACTCTTCGCCAACTTCTCGCTGTGTGTACGTGCTCACGAGGGATTGCCGGCAACGGCAAAGAAAATCAGTAGTCAAACACTCCGAAAAAAAAGGAAGAAGAAAAAAATCAAATTGCGTGAGGTTACTTTTTCCAGCGAAAAGAGGAACTTTGATAAAACAATTTTCATGTTGATTCCTCGAGCTACGTAGTTATCAAAAAATCACTCATTTTTTTAATTTTTTTCACATTCTTCTTACTTTACAAAGCTTTCGCTATACGAAAGCCAAAGTTGGCTAAGGAACGTTCTCACGGGAAAGTTAACAGAGTTTTAAAAAACGGTGAAGCGTTGTGCAAATCGAATTTGCATTATTTTCTTAATTCGTAGTTTCGATGTCCTGCAATTTTTTTCCCAATTCCCAATCACCGACCGATCCGTGATTCCGGAAAGCCGTAAAAACGACACAAAGGAACTAAAGCGAGCAAGAACTTCGGAAGCGGGGAAGTCTCCGTTGATGCGAGACTGATCTAGAGTCGAAGGAATTTCCGGGGGAATCCCAGAGTCGCCATATCCGAATCGTCTTGGCGAAACGGATACGACTCGAGGGAAACGAAGAGACGTCGGACTAGAGAAAAGCTGAGCGGGCCCCGTGTCCCACGAAAGGTGCGGTGACGAGCGACGCGTGAAAACGAGAGGAGTGAACGACGAGCCGGTGGTTTGGGACAACGAGAAGGAATTTAGTTCGCAACGACAGAGACAGCGAGATAGGGAGAGAGAGAGAGAGTTCCGTAGAGCGGGTAAAGAAGCGAAGGGGAGCTGAGTCGAAACGATCCCGAAGGATTAACGAGGAACGAGATTCCAGGGGTTACCGGGGACGGCTTATACGACCAGTCCGTCACGGCAAGGAGCGAGAGAAAACCACCGAAGCAAGGGAGCATGCTGTAAGAAGGGTGGCCGAATAGAGACAACGGTACGGAAAGGAGGATAGAGGAATCAGACGTTCCTCAACCTCAAAACGCAGACGGAGCAAGGAGTCGAGGACGCACGAACGGAGAATCCTTATACATAGTTATCTCGTGGCGAGTCCACGATGAATTTGTCACGTGAAACACAATCGTCCTCGTCTTCGTAGTCGTCATCTTCTCTCCCCTCGGTCTCTTTTGCCCGATTCGAGTATTCCCACGAGTGCATCCTCGCGAAGCTACGAATTCCTCGGTGTATTTGCGTAACCCATTCCGTCGCTTAATACAGTCCCGCAACCCGAGAGTATAGCACGTGTACCGCAACGAGATCGCGGCTAATCGCGAGGCGGATAAAGCACGCAAACAGTCGGTGGTTCATGGGAATGAATAGCAATTCGCTGAAATGCTCAAAAATAAATACCGCCGAGAAATGTTACGTATACATATCTTTCGCTTCGAAAGCTAAGCGTACGTTTCCTATTCGAACTGTTAACTCGATTCGCGAAGACGACAATTCATTCGACCAACCAAAAACATAATCATTAAATCACTGTACACGATTCGACGAAGAAATGTAGGAATATCAAAGTGGGGCAGTTTTCCAACTGCCTTGACGAAGGAAATTCGCGATTTTGTTGTCTCCGCGTTGGTTCGGTGTTACGCGGTAACGCGAACCCCCTCGGAGTTCAAAGTTTTCGTGCAGAGAAGACGGAAATGTTTCCGTCGCGCTGAGAGAAACGCTGTCGTTCAAGCGCCTCGGGAATGAGATTACAGTTAGTCGAGCCATGACAGATTCAAGACACAAGTGCGAAGAAGCAGCGGGACGAAGTAGAAGAACGCGATGACAGTGGCAAGGGAAAGATGCGAGCCCACAAGAGGCTTCCCGGACGGTCTGCCGTTTTGTGACGGAAGCGGATGGAAAATACCGGTTACCCTCAAGGGATGAACGTCCAGTCTCTTTACCCACTACCTCCGCAACTCTGCACAGCAACTTCACGACTGCAAATGGTAACTTAAAAAAAAGTGATGAAGCGAAGTTGTTGAAAGAGAATCTCACAAGATCCAAATGAGCCTTCAGGTCCAAAGAAAGACCCTCGGGAATCGTCAGGGCTCGGTCTAATGGTCGTTGGCGTTTTTGTGTCGAAATGCAAATTCAAAACGGATACTTTTCATGGTCGAAACTGTAATTTCGAGATCTCTTTTCACTGTCCATAATTTTGACAAAACAAAAGACAAGCAAAAACTATCGTTTACGAGGATTTTCAAGAAATAGGCGTTTGTCTTAGGCGACGGAATTAGTTCGTAACGAAATAAGACGTTTCCTCCTTAAACTATCATTTCAGTTGTCATTTCGACTCTGATGCTTGGTCTATCATTAGTTTGTACTCGGAAGCTTGAGAAAATCGGCTTTCCGTCTCTGGCGGTTTCGATCCACTTTTCGTCGCGCTCCATGCACGTACCTGCCGCGCGTAATAATATCGAACTGCAGCGAGTTCGCGTTTCGGTACCCGTCGCGTTAGCGGACTTTTGTATCGGATTTCGATTGCGATTGTGTTTCTTCGTTCTAGCGAGAGAGCCGACCGAGTATAATACGCTCGGCAGCAACCTCACCAGCGAGCAAAATCACTGGGGAACGTGGTGTAGTCAGCAAGGTACACCGTTGGAGTGGAATCGACCTAGCCGCGCTATTGAATCTACATTCGATAAGGGACCAAAACAGCGAAACAACCAACGCGGAGTGAGGAAAAGGCACGAGGGCAGGGGAGGGGGGGGGGGGGGGGGGAGGGGCAGGAAACAGGTAACAATTGTAACGGAGATCCGGAGACAAGGGCATTTGGGTCACCGACGCAAACGGATAGACGGAACGAACGAAAAGTTATATGGAAACGGAGAGGTAACGTCGGATATAGTGAGCGCCAGTAACTGCGTTACTTCGCGACGGGAGAGAGACATTGTTCGATTATTGAAGACCGCAGAAACTCGATTACGTCGACATCGTGTCTTTCGCTATTCGCGCTCGGTCAATGGAAAATTATCGGAAGAAGGTCTCCGATAAACATAAAGAGACTAGGGCTGGAGTATATCTGGAAACCTGTCGCTTTCGCTACACTTGAGATGTATCTATTTGCGGGGAAATTCACGACTAAGAGGACAATGAATGAAACGCGCTATCAATGAATCAACGCTAAATTTGTTTATTACACTTTTTTCTCGGTCGGGAGTTGAAAAGATGAGAACGCATGAAAAAGTAATAGAGAACCTCACGTTTGTCAATAATAGCCATAAAAGCGTTCGAAGAAATTGAAGCCATTTTTCCATAAATTTCGTTTGTTTGCGAACTAAGCAAGAAAAAGCAAAGTGGAGAAGGGGACATTTATGACGATGCAAAAGATCCGGGTATAACCGTCCGGGATAACAAAAACAGGTGATAGCGAAAAGTATTAAGCTGCCAGACGATGGACAATTATTATTGTCGATATTTGAATATATGGGTAAAAAAAAATCGATCGACATCTCGGCGTTCAGGAGAGAACCGCTCGAACGATTGATTGCCTGCGATCCATTACGAACCTCCAACGTTCAACGTCCGGTTCCATCCTGGACGAATCTATATCAACCGTACTACAACGAGCTTCATATATATATATATATATATATATATTTTTTTTTTTATGCCGTTTTTCAATTCATTTTTCTCTCACTTCATTAGTCCGGGTCACCGGCACGATGTTTCCCTGTTCGTTCGACTGTCCGAACACACTCGACCAGCCTCCACGACATTTCCACTGCCTCTTCCTCTCTCGCCATTTAATCTTCAATTCTCATAAAAGCCACCAATGATTAATTACAATAAGCGGACGGCAAACAAAAACGAAAAAAAGAGAATACGAACTCTGGGTCGACAGTGAACAAACTACTCTAAATAATTGCATCCGATATTAAAATACCTAAAAAAAAAAAGTCCCCGATCCTCGGGGACTTTTTGTACCGAAATGATTTCTCATATTCTCTAATATATATTTAAACGGTTTCATTCGACTCTCGCGGATCGTGAAAGCCAAGTTAACGACCTGCGCGGGCCAATTTGAAATTTAAAGTACAGGGTTGAAACTTGAGGGACAGTGTGGCAACGGTGCGGCTCTCGAGTTTTCCGGAACTACGGAATGGAGAAAGAGGCGTCGCGGCGCTTTCATCACCGGCGGGCACGGGAAAACAAAGTTTCGCCGACCGGCGGGGCAAAGAAAAGAAAAAAATGAAAGATAAAAAAAAAAGATATGGAATGCCGAGTGAGGGAGAAAGGCCGCAGGAGTTTTCGCAGAGACGGAAATCCCGTCGGATGCTCGAAGGTAAGAGGGAGCAGAGGGGGGGAAAAAGAAAGAAACGAGTGGCACGCGACGAACGAGAACTCTACCCGGCATCCATTAGCAAAAGGGTCGAGAGAGGGTTTTCGGACAAGGAAGAAAGAGGCGAAAGGAGAGAAGATGAGAGTCCGAAAGTCCGATACGTATAGAGAGATACGAGAGCAAGAAAGGGATAGACCAACGTTCGACGCTCTCGTTGTCTTGTGAAGTTACTCAAGCGACTCCGCTGTAGCGAAGCGAGGCCTTCCGAGCTCGCCCAGCTTTAAAGCGATAGAGTCAGTGGCCCGCAAACTATTCGAATAAAGAATGCAACGAGCTTCCGGCGTCGAGCTCGGGGGATGGGGGGAGAGCTTGGCACGAAATAAAATAGCCATGACAAAGTTTTACCTACGGGATACCCGTACAGCTGTTAATATATTTATGCTACACGAAAGTACCGAAGAGAGAAGAGATGAGAGTATCGAGTTACGCGCTTAAGAAAGTGGAGCAATGAACGAAGATAAGACAAAAGCCGGACTGGGGAATTAATAAAGATGAGCTTTAAATAGAGTGAAGATAGCTTTTGGGATTATTTTCCGGTATAACGATTTTCGTAAGCGCACGGATACTGCGAAAGAGTGCCATTTGCCAAACGAGGAAATTCAGCTCGTTCCTTATTCGTAAATGTTGGAGATCCATGCGGCAGTTGTCAAAGTTTTTTGGTGTGCAAAATTAATGTATCCCAAATCATTCAACAAGACGTCGAGATACAAAATTTTGTACCATTACTAAGTGTAACCACGATTTTCACGCGAAAATTCAATTGTCAGAAAACAATAAAGGATTTATATGAGATAGTGTTGAAACTTGATTCCAACATTGATATCATCGTTAATTATGAACACGCCGAAATTTGACAACAGTGTCTTGGCGAGCGTCAATAACTTACAAGATATATTATTCAAACATTTTTTTTCCCCCAATTGCACGAAATCGTAACGTGTAATATTGATCCGAATATAACGCTCGATAAGCTCCGTTTGATTATTAAAACGATGACATTACTAGCTGACTTTTAGTTCCCTCAAATCTTAATGAGTGATGATAAAAAAAGAATTGTAAATATTTCCTCAAACCGGTTCTGCAATATCAGAAACTACGGACACGAAAAGAAGACTGTTCTACAAATATGATAGCCGATTCTGAAAAGATGTTTCGGGATGAGGACGTTTAAAGTCTATCGATCATCCGCGTTCGAAAAGGAAATTCGCACACAATATTCCTGGAATATCAAACTTCGAGGATATGAAAAAAAAAATTTACTCGGTTATCTGGTCTTAATCCTAAGCTTTGTCGAATCGGCATGTTTCATGCGGAACATCTGTCTTAGAGCCGTCTTCACCGTTGTTTACAGTAGCGTTAACAAGTTTTTCCTCACATGCCCGCCCAACAGCCGGAAGTCAAGTGTTTCACGACTCGGATAGAGAACTTCTCTCAGAGAACTTCGTTCATGTGCAAGTCTCCGCGGAGTCAGGTGAAGAATAAGCATCCGACCGAGTGAGAGAAGTGCCAGACTTCCCAACAGCTTTCCGGAAGTGATTAACGCTCGCTGCCTCTCTCCTCTCCCCTTGACGGATTTACGCGTGGGAAGAGTTTGAAGTGGTGTGCTACCCTTGCGAGCGCAGCGCCAAAGCATCACCGAACGCGAATGCTCAAGTGACTTCGGAGTAAGGGGGTTGCCGTTTCGTTATTATTTCAACCGCAACAAACTAATTAGCATGTACCGAATCTCCGAATGGTCGTACGCTATGCAAGCGACGATGCGATATGAATTAATTACGAGCAACTGGATTTCTCTCATGGTTATTAATCCTAAAATCAGCACCGACCAAGAATGGCACATGCCAGCGGGCGTGAGAAATGCGCAGTATTGCGGCCCGCGATTCTGTTCCATTTGCGCCTGTTGTCGCAGCGTTGATCGACCAAAGGCTTCTTGACTTCGCGACCATCAAGCGAGGCCCGTTGGCCTTCGGAGAAGCTTTCGCAACTCTCGACATTCGGCATTTCTCTTGCGTGCCTAATATATTGCGTTGTTATACAAGACAGGGAAACTTCAGAGCCCGCTTAGTTTGCCGGAGGCGGTGAAGTCTCCTGGGCCAAAAGCATAGTAAATGCATCCCTCGTCTAGCCGCGGCTGCGTCCCATTTCACCATCGGCGAACGGGATGTGTTGTTCTCTAAAATCACTGGGCTCTTCCAACTCGATTTGCGCTTGCATTTTCCCCTCCCGTCTCTCGAAATTCAAGATCATTTCGGCAATGGTAAAGATGAACGAGCAAACTCGCGAGAAAAATTGAATAAACGAGCGCGGAATAAGTGAAAACGAATTATGGTGATAGGCTTTGCGATTTGACTCCGAGTGTAAGAAAAATAAAGTAGATAAAAGGGTCAAAATAAACAACGAAGAGGACAGCGGAGGCGAAAGAATTGACGTAGATCCGCCAAAGCGAATTGCAGAAGAGACGGAGAGAAATGGAGAGACGATACGGAACGGCTCGGAAGGAGAGCGGGGACAAGCAAACTGTCGAGTAATCAAATGCAGGAGAAAGCTGATGTCGCTGAACTGCCACCAAAATATTTGACTTTCTAATCGGGGCAGATTTCCGCTGGACGGAGCTCGCAGAGAATCGCTCATCTGCACGCGGATCGTTGTTCTGTGTGTGATGCCTTGTCGCGGGGCAACGTCGACGGGAGTTGGAGCGACGAATCCATTAATCATTGCGACGGTACTTTATGCCCCGATCGAGACTATCGATCGTTCGACGGTTAAACGTCCGTACTAACGGACTTCTTGACGTGTCGCTCGACAGAGAATGTACAAGATATTCAACTATTGGAAAAATTCATTTGGAGGATTTGTTCTTTCAGTATATGTACAATATTTTCAAGCAATACCGTAACATTTTTTAGTGGGTCGCTTCAAATTTTTTCAACTTTTTTATTATTCGGCGAGCCGAAAAAATTATCTGGCACGCTTCGTCACAGAATGATTTACGAGCAACGAGTGACAAAGTGATGCGCGGATTCATTGGCAACGTGCGTTTTACTCACAAAGATGAATGACGGCCCTTCGGAGTTGCGCGGAAGTTCAATTCCTACGATAGATTTGCTTACCTGAAATCAGCAATAAATAGTCAAAATTAATTTCATCCGAAGCACAGTGATAACATTAATCTTTTGGGTAAACAAAAATTGTACCCAAATTCTAAAGATTATTTTGTCGAAAAAAAAATGGCAATATTTGGATCATAATTCAGCAACCCTTTTTATTTCTAACTCTTCTGCGAACAATCATTAAACTCTACCTGCAAAGACCTACAGTATAAAAAAATACCAGAGAAATATGGCCGAAAGTTGATGCAAATTTCTGTCTGTCGGATCGCCTGTGTTATAGCATGGACGACGAGCTTGCAACTTTGCTCGATTCTTTGCCAGATCAAGAAAGCTCGGCTGTTTGAAAATCACTCGTCGGCGATTCAAGTGGGTTTGCCGCCCTCGGTGCATCCTCTCGATGTCGAAAGAGAGCCCGTGCACCGATGAATCAAAGCAGGCGAAAGACAATGGGGGTTAAGAGGAAGCATGGAAAATGAAAAAAAAAAAAACATGAAGAGAGAAAGGGTTAGAACAGTACAAGGGAGACCGAGCACCCGGAGGATAGCGCGCCCAGACACTGGATCGAGTGTACGTGCAACGACGTGGGATGAAGCTTCAAGAAGAAGAAGACGGCGGGAGACGATGAAGGTTTCGTTGCCGAGAGGTCGAAAGGGCTCACGTAAGACTCGAGTGTCCCAGGGGAAGGGTCGAACTACCAAGGGCGCACTAGAGACAAAGTCCGGCCCGTAGTTTCGTTCCCCGGCTGGTTACTCCAAGCGTTCGTGCTGCTGCAGTCTAGCTCGTATCTATGTATGCCTGTGCTGTTCCCGGTTCTGCAATACCCCGAAAGTAAGCTTTTTTTTTCCTCGATGTCACCATTCCTTTTTTTTTTCTCGTTGACACTCACGATTCTGAATCACACATGGCCGTTGTCGAATTCGTTTTTTTTATCTCTGAACCCTCTAATACTCAGTGCCGAGATCTCTTTTGCATGATGGACGATTATTCTTATCCAAGATTTCTTAGAGGAATTCTTCGAGCCCAATGTTTTTAGGCCGACTGTCGGAAACAAAACTTCGAGAAAAAGTTTTGAAAACGACCACTTTTTTTTATTAATAATTTAATTATTAATATATTAAGATTAGAAATATGGATATGAGTGTACTTATAAAAGACTGAGAATAATTTAGTATTGCAAATGGAGGTAAGAGCAAATTAGTTAATAATCCTTGCAGCGGTGGTGAAGAATTTTCCTAATACAGAAGGAAAAAACACGAGTGCGCGTAGGGAGCGAGCTCTGCTGGACCCTAGTAATCTACTTTCAAACGAGGCTTGCGATTGAGCTCATTCTTTCAAGATTTCGGACTATGTAACCGTCGGTCTTGAGGAAGTCGAGCAGATTTCTGCTTTGTTTTATCGACAAATGCTCGTATTTTACTATCCAATAACATCAAATGCCATGTGTGAATCGTTGATAACGTTGTTCTATACTGTAATTTTCTTGAACCGCAACGATTTCGTCCGCGTGTGTGGCGCATACTTCGAATCACTTACATCGGCAGGTTAGTCGAGTTAGACTAAAGTTGTACGATCAAACCGATCACGATCTCGGCATGAATATTCTCTAGTACACGATAATCCTGCAGACTAGTTCAGCTCGATGTGCGCTAAACCAAGTTTCTGTCTCTCTTTCTCACTTCGGCGCTTCCGGTTTCTGTTCCGTCGACTCACTCTCGCGCTAGCGTACCACAAACTTTCCCAAAGTGGCTTCGCCCTTAACGTGCTACCGAGGATCCTCAACCCACGGCCTTCCTTTCCTCACACCACGAGACCGAATCGCGCCGCGTTGAAACGACGTTGGTGGTGTGCGGGGAGAAAAGAGAGGGTATGGCGATGCACGGAGCCCCGCAGCGCTCACTCGCGTTATCCCGTACGCTAACTCAACCTGCAACTGGAAGGGCCCGAACCAACTCCGATCTCCTCCCTCGTTTCACCCTTCAGCCCTCCGCAAGCTCGCCGAGCGCACTCGTCGAGTACACTCGGCGGTCGTTATCGTTGACCGATAACGGCTACGGTAACCGTGTCGTCGATACCGCTACTCCGGGAGCTTGCGGGACACCGATATACCGCGCGGTGGAACGGGAGAGCCTAAATATCGCAGAAGCTTTCGGCGAAGTAGGGAAGCTTGGCTTATGCAGTCACCTTCGAGGAGTCTATAGTGCTCTCGGAATAACGGCCAACGCGAGTACCGAGCAAAGATGATGAGATGAAGATGAGCCACTTCGTTGAGAGTATACAAGATGACGCAGAACTGGAGGCAAATGGGTTCTCGAATCAGCGCCATTTCGAAACAAGAATGATCTTTTTGAAAAGTATTTGAAATGGATTCTTTGCCAGGCACTGCAAGAGATGAGTCATTGATTTTTTCCCTGATGCGATTTTTTCCAATTATCAAGAATATTCATTGGAAACACCAGTAATACTCTCGAACGAGGCTGCGTACACGGTAACGAAATTCTCAAGGTTTCCTTCGAGAAATGATAAATACCGGACGGATCGCGTACCATGAATCATTTAAATATTGCGGGTCATCCGTTTTCAACGTCCCGCTCGAGACCGGGAATAACTTGGTCCGGATACGTCAGCGAACCGAGACGAATTCTCGGGGATGCGGAGACAGTTGGTTGAAGCATAGCGGTAGGAAGGCGGGGGTGGTTCAAAATGTGCAAAAGAGGCGGAAAGTGTGTACACGCCCTGTACGAATACATAAGAACGAGAGGTAGATGAAAGAGGTAAAGGCGTGTGTGATACGGGATAGCAAGGGAATAGCGTGTGGTGCAGCATAGTTGGTATTCACCGAGGCGAACTCGAGACTGAGCTCGAGTATCCATCAAGGTGGCTTCGAACGAGAGGGGTTGGGTGATGTGTATGTGTGGGATGGCTTGCGCCCCGGATCTGGCAGGTACCCGCGTGCGATCGGTAGAGAGGGAGGAAGACGGATGCGACGTGCGCTCGGGCGGTGAGCCGCGAACTGACAAACCTGCTGCAGCTTCCCTTCACTCTGTCTGCCTCTCTCTCCCCCGCTCTCTCTCTCAATGTCTCTCATCCTCCGTACCAGTCTCGCGACTTTCCTATATCCTGTTACGTACCGACCGAATCCTCGCTTCAAGTTTGCCATTGAGCCAGGCGAGAGAGTCGACCCCTTCCAACAGTCAACTACCATAGCAGCCTGACGATGTTAAATAGATTCTTGAAACTCAATAATCCGCGGTAAAATCGAGCCTCGATATACACGATTCGGAGCAACAACCCGAATATCGAGGAGTTTCCTCGTTTACGGATATCGAAATACGGGTTTCGTCACGCATTTATACACCCAAAAAACAGTGTTCTTGAAACAAAAAATAAAATGCTTGAAACAAGAATAACGATATTCTTGACTCGTGTTACGACTGATTAAAGAATATATATACTTGTAATAAGCATATCTGATGGATCAATTCAAACATCAGGTACCTTGATCCAAGAATATTTTATTCTTAGAGCAATTATGGTTGCAGCAAGCATAAATGCTTCGAACACCTATTTATATTCTTGTCTCAAGCATATTAATTCTTGTAATGGCCACAAGCGTCGTGCCCGGCTCATGATTGGCGATCTCATTAAGATTCCCGAAGACGAGAAAATGTGGTATCTGTATCGAACAATACGCAAGATTGTTGACATCCTCGCGACTCGAACAGTTCATATTGATGAAAAGTATTTACTGTCGAATCTGGTTTCGGAACACCATAGATTGTACTCCATAGAGCTCTTCCCCAATGACAATCTTAAACCGAAACACCATCTAATACTACACTACGGCGCAGTCCTTGGAGACATAGGGCAGTTGTCACGTGTTTCGTTTCTTCGCTTCGAAGGAAAGCATAAGCCCTTTTAACAAGTTTCCCGAGTCAGTTGCAACAACAAAAATTTGTCGTTTATCCTCGCTGTTCGACACAAGTTGAAATTTTGTTACCGTTTGCTATGTGGCAACGGGTTAGAATTAAAAGTAGCTACTGGGCCCGGCGACTTGCTTCCTATAGATTCGAATCCCAGCTTCGCCGAGTTTTCCAGTACCTTACCCCCCGATCTCGATGAGATTCGATCACTGAACTGGGCAACAATATCAGGAACACGATATAAAAAAACATGGTGCCCATCGTATCGCTAAAGGACGAATTTCCGGTTTTCGGAAATATTAAAGCGATTATCGTAGACAATGAAACGAATGAGATTTCGTTTTTATTAACACAGTACGATAGTATTAGTTTCAACGAACACTATCATGGGTATGAAGTTATCGACGTAAAAAAATGGATATTTATTAAATATGAACAGCTGGTTTCGCACGTGCCAACGCATATCCGGGCAGGCTTCGAAGGCCAAACTTGCATAACGTTCCGTTATCAATTATAATAATACAATCTACGTAGTTGTAATGATCGCTTATAAAGAAAACAAGACTGATGGGCAATAAACAATCTTGATAATTTTGATTCTTCGTGTATTGAAGTTATTTTCCATCTTTACATCGATGCAGATATATATTGCAATTACATCGACAACTGAAATGTACCTTTATTCTAAATTCAAGCATCAATATTCTTGAATTTACACAGATGCTTCAATTAAGACTATTTTATTCTTGATTGAAGCATGTATATTCTTGGCGCTATTTTAAGAATAAATGTAGATTGAAACGAGCATATTAGCATTGCTTCAAGCATACTTTTTTAAGGGTGTATTTTTATTAATCACGTTTGCTTCGTCAATACCGTTCGTTATCGCGGAGATCGAAGTTCAAGCGGCATTCAGCACAGACTAGGAAATATAAACGCACTCCGGAGAACGAAGAATTGTCATGCGCAACTTTTGATAATGGTAATAAAAGGAAATGCAATATTCCTTTGAATGTCGTTGCAATCGTCAAAGTAATGTGATAGCTCCCACATTCCCAAAGTAGTGTGAGATGTGTGGCCTTTCTGGTCTTCACAATGAAAAAAAAGAACAAATGTATGAAACCGTTCTGTCAATAATGGGTGGCTAAGTGACACGCGTCGATGCTCTCTATATTAACGTTTATTTCCACCTCTATACATTGACGCGACTCTGCCAGATAATACGACCGGAATATACTCTAACGGAGGCCACACCGAAGCTTTTCACTGCTACATCGAATGCTCGGATAGAGGAGGTGAGGCGGGTTTGATGCGGCGTCGTGATCTCGAGACTGGAGAGAAGATTCGCCTTAACGCCGACGCACGCTCGATTGAATTCCGACTTAATCCCATTAGAGAATCGATCTTAAACGAGTACCAGGGATGCTGCGTCTTGTAGCGTTTCCCCGTGCGGAACATAGAGACAAACAGACACAGACATACACACACACACACACACCCACGGAGAAAAACAAGGACAAAAGACAAAGCACGCGAAGGGAGCCAATAGCGAATAGAACTACAGAGGAAGACGCAGAGGATTGTTGGAACGTCGCGGCAGAGCTGAGCTTCAATAGCACGCGATTCGCTTAGTGCCTCGAGGTTCTATATCCCTTCTGGAGTCTATTCGTCTCTTACTCCCGTTCTCTCTTTCTCTTTCTCTCCGTGCTTTAGAGGCCAATTTTCCAGTCGCTGCGTACATTCGCGCATATAATCCGCGCGAATCCTCCTCCTCGCCTTCGGACTCTCATCTCTTTCGCTCCCATCTTCGGTCCGTTCGTTTGTTCGTCGTGCTGGCTCTCTATATCTTCACGTGTATACACATCTCCACTGTTTCGATTCTCGAATTCGAATGGTGTAGTTCGGTGCTTCAGGTCGTATCCACAACTCCAGAATACACCGCTATCCTACGATCTTTGGATGTTGTCTTACCGGGCGTGTGTCAAGGATGTAACGACCTTCTCAACATTTCCGTATCTGGAAACCTCGAACGTCGAGTATATATCCTGCTCTGTGGTGTCTCGCAACCACGACCACTTTCAGTTCTGGCGTCGCGTCAACATGTCGGACGGGTTGGAAGGAGCATCATCGAGATACCGACGAAATACGTATACAATCGTCGAAGTTACGTGTATAACTTAGGAACGGTAATGGTACGGCAAAGCGAAGCAGACCACGTTACTTGGCACGTCGCTGTGGAGAGCACCCGACGCCGGGGGATTCTGTTTCTCGTTGTTAATCCACGCCACCAACGGGGGACAAAACATTAACGAAGAAAGCGCTCGCGCGGCGCTATTCGTCTTTTCTGCATATTTCAGCTCTGTAATCAGTCTGTTCTACACGAATCTACGAGAAAAGGCTTTTTTTTATTACGCAAAATCAATATCTTCAACACCTTCCATATGCCTAATTTTTTACAGATTTTTACCCCATTGAGAAGTGTTTTAAATCCTTTCCGAATCTCACCGTTTGCCGAAGTGTACCGCTTGTACTACCTCATTGTGAGTATTCCCGTTGAAAGCAAATGCATTTTCCGATTACTTTTATGGTGAAAAAATCTTTCTGCAGTAACATTGAAATATTGACGGTCCATTAATAACGCCAGGTTGAACAATTTCCACGGATTTTCGAAAATGTTATCGGATAATCAAGCGTTTGAATGTGTAGATATGGATGCGCAGATGCGCTCCTACCAATTCGCACGTACCGTGACGTTGTAATCTTCTGTTCACGAAAAACTGATTCAGTATTAACAGTTATGGATTTCAAACCGTTTTGACGGATTACTTTATACTCGGTGAAGTGGAAAAATGCACCCAATATGCACGCATTGCTTTCGGGAATTTCTCATTGTTTTTATTCGACGATTAAAAAATCGGTAAAATAAATACGAGCAATATATGGTTTGCTCTGTAGTCCAACGAGCATTTCGCGGCATTTTGGACGGTATTAATAATTTCAGTTAGCTTTTAAACGTAATTTAGGATCCTGTAAATAATAGAAGTTGAGCGCGATTGTAATAAACGAGTCGATCATGACTAATCATTCCGCTCTAATGATACCGATCGAAAGCGTGCGGCACAAAGCGACAAGCTCATCACGCCGTTCGAGCTTCGTCATTACCCCGATGGTGAATTCAATTGTTGCACAATGGTAGAAGTCACCGGAGCCCCTCCCGCCGTTCGGATTAGAGGCGACAAATTAGGCGCTTCGCAGAACTCCCGACGGTAGCGAAGACCGGGGTGAGTAACAGAACCCTTTTCCTTTTTTTTCGCAGGGGAATGAAACAGAAAAAAAAGCGCCGGCGCTCACTCCGGGGCGAAATGGGGGATGGGGGCGAAGAAAAAAAGGAAACCGATAGAAGTGAAGAAAAGAAGCAATGGGAAAAAAAAGGAAAAGGGGGCAATCGCGAATTACCGAACCGACCGGGTGGATAAAACGTCGCCTATATCTCGAATGCGCAAGAGTTTCGAGCCATTAAAGCTCCTTCGAACTCGTTCTCGTTTTTCGCTATCCCCGCCACCCCCGCGGATCCCCGCGGCTCGGATCTTCCTTCTCTCGCGTGTCCTTCTCACTCGTCGCGCACCTCTTACCCCCCTCCGTTCGTAGACTCCCATTGTCCAACCCTTCTCGAGTACGACCCGTTTCCTCTGACCGATTATTTCCCATTGTGCAAAAATACACTCGAACGAACGAGTGCTCGAGAAGCCGGAAAGAGTGTACGAGAGGACATAAAGAAGAAAGAAGCAGAGATGGAGAAGAGACTCTTTGGGCCCGGGGCGGGGAATCGGCATTCGACTCTGGCGTGTCGAATGCCGAGTGTAACGCAAACTCGAGGAGATAAAGCTCTTCCGAATCGATGCCGTGGAATAGCCGCATTGTTTTCTTTTTCAATTGCTCGTAACGATAACCCGAGCAAATGCCAATGCCAATATATATAGGCGACGTAGATGCGACGGTAGCTCTTGGCAGTTTGGCGAACGATTCGCTTTCGCGGTATTGATGCGAGTTCGATTCGAACAGAAACTCACGATATTGTGCAGCGCTACTATTTTTCTTCGTCGTTATTACGATTTTTTTTCTTCCAACTTCGCTTCATCTTATTCTTCGACGAGAAATTGTCTGCGGTTCGCTTCGTTTTTCTTTCTTCCTTTTTCTCTTTTTTTACGCCACAATGGAAGAAATCATAAACGGAGGAGCGATCAAAAAATCAAGTTCCCCACGATGTTGTAAATGAGAGAAGGAAACAAAGTGTCTACTCGAGAAGGGAACGATCTTGGTGGTAATTCGACTTTTGTACAAAACTGGAACTAAGTCATTTGAGATCTGTAACAGCTATCGCATTGACGACCATTTTTTCTGAATGTCAATACTTGATGTTTTAAAATGTTTTGCCCAGGTTCACATACGTATCAAAATAGTATATTAGTGAGGATGAAATCACTATTACGCGATTTCCTTGATCCTCGAATCGTACTCAAATGATTGACGTAACCTCACTAACAATCATAATAAACAGATGCCCAAAATCGAAATCTTCCACCGTTGTATGCAGCCCGAATTTCACAGAGGTTAATGAACCCAAGGCACAGCGGGGAGTCTCGTTATTCGTCAAAGCTTATCCGTAGCATCGCCGCGGTACTGAAACGTTTATACGTCAGTAGGATTGACAGGTTGGTTAACGTTCTCCTTTGCTTTGTTCTACTTCATCACACACACACACACGCACACTACATATATATTTTATTAGATGCTCTATAGCTATGAGCATTATAA
Source organism: Ischnus inquisitorius (assembly GCA_963924025.1). Classification (NCBI taxonomy): domain Eukaryota; kingdom Metazoa; phylum Arthropoda; class Insecta; order Hymenoptera; family Ichneumonidae; genus Ischnus; species Ischnus inquisitorius. The sequence continues at coordinate 4,380,049 of OZ001251.1, read as the reverse complement.
TCAAAACATTGCACGAGCACAAAGCGGCATCTTTAGTCGCTGAAGCGCCAATACCAAAGCCATGGACGTACGAGAGAGCGTCGAGGAATGCCTCGTTGCGCGATGACTTTGTCAGGTAAATTGTTAATTAATGCAGTAATTAATTTTGCGGCACCTCTGACGTTAATTTCGAAGAGGCAAAGGATCGACTCGGGTTGCTTTCCTCCTCAGACGGAGGGGATTGCGAGCCAACAGCCTCGACATCTCAACCGGTCGTCGAGCCTCGATCTCTCGAAAACAAGTGTGCGTCAGAGGCTTTCGGCGCTACCGCTGCGGTCTCCGCGCTCCACCACCTTGGCTTTTCTATATACACTCGAATATTCTACGAAAGTTAATATAGGCAAAGGGGAGCGGGGCAAAGTTTACGTGTATGCGTCATGATCCAAGAACCCCTTTTTCCGCCTCACCCGTTCGTCAGGCTGGTTGGGTTGTTAACGATGCTTGAAAATATTTCTCTCGGGTCACAGGCAACCTGGCCGAGCCGCCGAGTCGAACCACGGACTAGCCTCGTGATACACGACGGTTAATTAAAGCAAAAAGGAAAAAAAAACACCAACAACATAGCCCGAGAGTCGGGAGCGCAGGCTACGCAAACTTCTCGGACTCCATGAAAATTGTACCCGTTATCGCGTGTGTCGAGTTCATGAATGACGATGAGAGGTACGAAAATACGAAAAAACATAATATAATATTGTGGAGCAGATAAAAGTGAATTTTGTTTGATACAAGTCAATGTAACAGAAAAAAAACGATAGACACGTATTAATACAACTAATGGAAAATTTCTTTTCGAATTTCTTTAGCACACACATTTTTTATTCGGGAGTTTTTTTTATTCTTGGGGAAAGAAAATCATTTTGTATTTTTCAAAAACCCTTTTTTTTCGAAAGACGTAGCCCACCGTGCAATTTTCGTTTATTCTCATAAACATAATGAACAAAGAAATTACTCATCGTTGTGAAACTGCCGTATCTTTGCCCTAGCAGGCAGTTGGGAGTTTCAAATGAAGAAGAGTAGAAATGAACTGAAATTTTTGGCAAAATTAAAACGAAGACGGATCGAGTGTAACAGAATAGCTGGAACTTTTGTTTAGCATCCAAATGGAAGAGATTCACTGCCGGCGCGGTTTACAACGTAGTTCCAGGACGAGGCATCGAGGTCAGCCGCTAGAACTGATAGGTGAAACGAAACGGGAGCTCCGCACTGCGTGCACGACTAATTAAGGATCTTGTTTCCTGGTAGTACGTACGTAAGACGTGTACGTGTAATAAATAAAAATAAAAGAAAAAGTTAGTGCGGAAGTCGAGAGTGGAAAAGTAGTCTCTTTCGTATTTGGATTCGTGTTACCGGCGAGCACGAAGAAGGCGTACACCTACTTAACCGTGGCATTAATACCCGCATTGTGGTTCTCGTTAAACCTGGACACGTGTTGAGGTTGCACGTGTTGCTATACCAGGCTCATTGTGAAGGATAATTTTTGTTTCACATACCATTTACAAGATACCAATTTACTGTTTCATGTTTTAACCGCAGCGCTCCGTTTCGAACCTTTGGTTCCGGATAAATCTCTTCGTTTTCAATTTCGTCCTACTGTTTTTCAAATTTTTATCATCCTCTCTCATTCCGGACGGATTTTTCACCCGCATGTTTTCTACGGAAGTTCTTTTTATTTTGAGAATCATCGATGATAAGACCGGAGAATATGGAACATTTGTAAAAAAAATGACTGTTATTATTTATCATTGATTCTATTTTTTGTTTTATATCGTAGAATTATTGTTTTTGTTATTGAGGTTTTAGTTTTATTTCCATCGTTCTAGCCATAGTCTGTCATTGTATGCAACTGCGTGAAATGAGTAGCTCATACCTTCAATTGAAACGGTGTAAGTCCTATAAACGTGCATGAGTATAGTCGTTGACGGACGTCTGACCCAAACAGGCTTACATCACTTAACCGTTGAGTTACTACATTATTCGTGTTTGCTTTGAAGTTTCAAGAGCTATCCGCGATCTCGTTGACCGTACAATTACGCTCCGCCTTGTCGTCGTACAGCGATCTTACTATACATTTGTAATATCAACGGTGTCAGGTAAAGTAGAGAAGTCCACTCGATACCGCGGCATTTTCCATGACCTTAACTTCGAATACCTATTGCTTTTGTTTTTCTTTCAAGATCTTTTTTTTTTCTCTCCTGGTATGTAATATCTTATAACTCAACCGCGTATAATCATCTAATGACACCCTAGAGAAATATAACCGAGTATGATGCAAGCCTTGGCAATCCCTGCGGTCGCACTTGGCCCACATACCGAAAGCTCATAGCACACCGTAGCTACAAGTATAGTGAAGCCCGTCGTATAAATATCAAAGTATCTACACAAGTTGCAATTTTTCTACGAAACTTTGCATAGACTACGTAACCCGTGTTCTATACACTTCACTGCGGGATTCGTTGATTCTACCCCATTATGGAACGAGGGGATGCCCTTTCGACGAATGCAAAGCCCGTTCACTCACTCCTTCTTCGCTCTCTATCGCAGTCCGTAGCGTGGCTTTTGGCAGATCGCCTAAGAGCGATAAAATAATCGCTTACGGCTGCGAGACACGGGGGCCACACGGAATCCGTTGGGCGTCGTCGTCGACACAGGGTTTCACCCTCCGGTTTTCAACCCTGCAGCCCTCACGACCGCATCAAGCCCGCCTCATCCTCCTCTCGCCCTCTTCATCATCTGTTTCTCCCCTCCTTCTTACTTCCGTGAGTCTTCTCCCACCTCACCCCCCCTTGCTTCTCATTCCACGACCACGATTTTTTTAGCCTTATGACTCTCGTGCACGTACCCACTGACGAGATGGACGAATCTCGTGGGCTCGAGATGAAAGATTGATAGACCGCCGTGACGGGGATATAAATAAAGAGAAAGGTCGAGACGAAAAATCAAGGCAAAGGAAGACAAAGGTACGACGGAGTAACTAGAGACAGTCACCGCGGTGAATTAACGTTCGTGCCGGTTATTTATCGACTTTAAGGAGCCTCGGTCTGCTTTGATGCCAGCGGAACAGACTTTATTTATCGCGAATAGAGCTGACGAGGCGAATCATCAGAAAACAGACTATACCGCGCGAGCTACGTTAAAGGCGCACTTCCAATATATAGGACCGAAAGGCTGCACAAGAGGAAGGGAAGCGGATATTCTAAGTCTCTCGAAAGGAGGAAATCCCTACGGCATCAATCCCTCAGTCCCTCTAAGGGCGACTTCGAATTTGCCCCCACCCTCTTCTTGATTCTTGCGCATGGCGGCGAGATCTTTTCGTGATATAACAAGATGTCATATATACATCATATTATTGCTGTATTCTTATATATATCTTACGGTTGAAAACGTTTTACGATCCATAAGCGCTAACACGTTGTATCGAGTACGCGAGAGTTTCTTTTTCTCCGCGGCTCTGCCCTCTTATGCCCCCATCATATCGTGACGACCCTCCTATAACCGTGCGCCACTTTGTCATCATTTCAGAACCGGGAGAAATAGGCTCGTCGTCGATTGGGTATTTCTTATCGATTCTCTCTAAGGCTATCTCACCGGCCAGGGTGTCTCCGGCATCGGAACCCTTCTCGTGCGACACTAACTACCGCGCTTGTGTTTGTGACTCGGATCGAGTGTGCGAGCTTTTCCTCGAACGTAATTCTTCGCACGGACGTGCGAGCTTCAAAAGATATCACACGGAAAGCAGTATGAGGGAGCGCGGAGAGGAGGGGAACACGTAGAATTAACCGAAACGAAAAGGCTTCGATCGTCGATGGTCGAGGAAGCTTCGGGCGATTGGAAGAGCCAACAGGACATTAAGGATGTTCAGATTTTTCTTTTCCTTTTTTTTTATCACGATGATTCATTCGAACTGCTATTCTTTTTTGGTTAAAAAACAATGGGCTAATGTTATTAAAATTCAAATCCACCTCTAAAAAGTTGGTTGCGATGTTTATCTCGAATTATATTGAAAGTTCGAGTTTCATTGGCAATGCGAGATTTGTTTTGTTGCTGCTTTATCTGTGCCGGGATTGGTCGAGGTTTGACGTAGGAAGTTTCAGTATAAAAAAAGCTGTAAACGGCATTTGAACCATCAATTATAATTTTATGAATAACTTTGCAGGTCAAAAAGGGACGAAAATCCAGCAGATTTGAGAAAACGTTTTCAACGAGAACAAGATTCGTCGAGGCTTCAACGGCAATGATTCGATCGGCCAATGTCACTCGTGTGTATCAACTATATCGCGAAGGTTGAAGGGAGACTACGGTTACAGTTCGATAAACAGCGAGGAGTATCACCTTGTACCGATACCGCACTGTGGTGCAATGACGTCAGGCCTCCGGGCTTCGATTCAGGTCGGCTGTTCGACGTCTCCGTGTGCTTACCATATAAATTTATATGACGATACACCGGGTTATATACCACATTGTTGCTATCAATAGATACTTCACGGCTGGGAATTAATAAGAGTTTTCGTATTTCGCGGTCCCTACGGAAAGTCACAGAGATAGACGACTCGAAACGAGGTCAGCCTCGTTGATAACACCATTTTAACTCCTCGTCATTGTATCTCATCATTTCTTCACCTCAATTTATCCGCAGAACGCAATGTTTTCTTTTTTCTTTGCTTCACTCAATTCACTGGAAAAAGACAATGTCACGCGAGATTTATACGTCAAGCTTGTTCAAAAAGTTTGCGTGGAACATTTTATCTCGAAATAATATCGAATCGCGAAATTTCATATCCAAAGTATTTTCGCCGATTTATTCATGCCCGTGATTGGTCGAGGTCCGACAGGAGTTTACGGGTACTCGCAGTCGATATATATTATCGATGTTACTCGATTGCAAAGAAACGCCGCATTCGACTTTCGGGGTTTTGAAATTATTTTTCGACGGAATAAAAAAACGAATTGTACTCGCTGTACATTCGCGCGAAGGACGCCGATAAAATGGTAATAATAATCGACGAGCAACGAGCATCCAATGTTACAACGTTAAAAGCTCGAACGTATTTCATTAATTGCCCATACAGCTCGCCACCTGCATGACCGAATGAATTTTGTACTCCAACAATTACATCTCCGTCCGATAAAAACCAATCAACTTCCCATTCGAATTATATTTTTCATTGAAACATTCGTAGGGGTCGTTTCATTTATTTAATTCCTTTTTTCGGTTTTATTTACACGCTCGTTCTGGGAAATAAATTCGCGAGGAACGCGAATTTCAATTAAAATATAGCATTTGTCTGGCAAAATCGATCGATCGCGAATCATGCGACTCGTCTACATTGGTTACAAAGAGCCCGGGTAAGGAGCGACGAGGAGAAGAGAGAGAGCGCGAGAGAGGAAGACAGGAAAACCGGAAGAGACCGGGTCAATTGAGCGACCGAAGTAAACGCTCGCTCCGGCTACTGTCCATGTCTCGGGCAATTAGTGGCTCGCCGTTACGAGCTTGAATTAACGAGCTACCTTCAACCGTACGTACGTACCTACGTACGAGAATGTCTGACCTACAACTTGCAAGGCGCTCGGTAAGCTAGACTATACGTACCGTACTACAGTTTACAGCGTCGTGAGTCTCGGGGCAACGGTAGATTTAAAAAGAAAAAAAAAAAAAAATACTGTACGATCAAAGTTTTTACGCGTATTTCTTTTTTCACACATGAAAAAATCAGTGAGTAAATTTTCAATTTATTTTCACTTTATATGCCGTTGTCGCTTTGTTCGTTTGCCCATTGTCGGACGTGGAGTTGGAAACTATTCACGAAAATTACAGCGTGCCGAAAACAGAACAGAATGGTTTCCGGCCATTACCGATGTCATTGTAATGTCCATGCGAAAATACATCGAACCATGTGAACCGAATTTTTTTTTTTGGCAATTTCGAAGTGACGCAAAATATTACTCAAACCTTCAAACATGATCGTATCTTTTAAATAGGACAATTCTCTATTTGAAAATAGAGAAAAAACACTTAGTTTTTTCGAAGCCGATCAGAAAAATCAAGTATTGACACTCGTCGTTCCAGAACCGTTCTCACTGAGAAAAGAAAGTTTGGCGGTATTGAATAATCGATAATTGTTTAAAGTATTATTATTTAATCTCGTTATAATTTTTTAATTGTTTTAACACCGACTTGTCATTGCTAAAATCCGATTTAGTCGATGGAAACCTTTTTATCTCAATACGATTCGGCTTTGTCCGCTTCACTTCCTCTTTGAGAGAAGAACTTTAGAATGTATTTTTTACAACTCTGCTGTAATCTCCGTTGCATTGCACATCTACGGTTCTCAGCGTGACGCAATATAACCGGGATCATTGCGATAAATCAGAAAACCTCTCGCACGCCAAGAGGGCAAGCTATGAACATTTTTCATCGACGAAAGAAAAATCCAACGTCTGTTCACCTCCGCCTTCGGGGAAACAGCAGCAGCGTGCTCTCTAATACCGGTGCTTCTGTTCGCCGGAGGTGCGCACACCCATGTAGCCTCTCTGTACACAGTGGAGAAGCAACCGTGACGGCCAGTGAGCTTCGAGCCACTCGCGTCGAGCCAAGAAAAAGAAAGCAAGAACGAGAGAGCGCGAGAGAGGAAGCTTTGTAGAGTACGAGGTAAGAATGGTCTGAGAGAGGAACAAGAAGAAGAAGACGATGGGAGATGAAGATGAAGACAAAAATAGAGAAGTTTCGTTCCAGTAGTACTCATTAGCCACGGCGCGTACATTGTACGGAAGACCCCCCAAGAATCCACGAGTAAACATATCCGCGTTGTCGCTTTTAAGGAGCGTGTATCGCTACATTCCCCAACAAAAGTGAGCTTCTTAAAGAATTTCGAAGACTCCCCGATGGGATAAAAATCGAAAAAAAATTGAATCAATACAAGCCTCTAAGAACATTGATTTTGGATAATAACAATCACGCAACCTTATAAAGAAATTTGTTAAAGCGAAAATAGTTCAACGCATCATCCGGCAACCTAAATCTTTTTCCAGCGGAAGTTGATTCGTTAAATTTTCTGAATGCACATGTTACATACATAATGCGCCAGACACATTTCTGTATGGTTGATTTTAAAAAAAATTTTTTAAATGTAAATGCAATTGAAGGGGGAGACTGAACGAGCACCATCATTCAGCAGCGCCCGCTCTTTATGATTTCAACGGGTACGAAGCAAAACGCTTGTTAGCGGCTAGTTTCTATAAACGGTACAATCGTGCACGGGGGCACCAGTGACGATGCCGAGAATTTCGAAAAGCCCGAGGGCTGTTGGACGCCGGGCTCGAATTTTCCGTTCCGGAAGACGGGGGAAAACAACCAAGTGAGTATGTCGAAACTGCAGTTTCCCCGAGCGTAAAGTTCACCTGCCATAAATTTTATTCGTGAGCGAGAGCCGAAAGGGCTTTCCCTTGTTGGATTATTGTAACGTAATCGTGAGAACCATGTCAGTCAGTGCCGCTCATATCGTTACGCTAAATATTCAACGCGGTAATAAAATATTTGTGGCACAAACAGCCCGGAGGTATTGATGAAATTTCGAACGCATGCGAAGTCAACGGTGCGCAATAAATTTAATAAAATGAATAAATAAGAACCCGTAGAAATCCAGAATGTCAATGATTTTCGACAGAAGGCCGATAAAATATTTCTATTTTTCCGTCACAAGGTATTTCGGCGAAGCGTATAAATAAATTATTGGCATCGAGAATATTGCGATCAATTCGGAGAATGCCATTCGAGTAACCGCGAGAGCAACCGTGAAAATCTACAAGAAACGTCGACGGAGCATCTGGTCTTTGTATAAATCAATGTCATCGCTCGTTCGTCGGAGGGGGATTATGAATATTCATGCACATGATAATCTTCCTCGGCGGGAGGAGGATCATTCGGGCTTCGGGCACAAAGAAGAGCGCGCAAATTGTTATCACTTCATCATTTGCGCATAATGAGATAGAGGAAAAAAATAAAAAATTGAGGACGCGCATTCAGTGCGACGAGACACCGTTGACCTTCTTTTGAAATGATTGCAGAAAATTGTAGGTCAAACGGACCAAATTTCTATCAAACTTGACATTTATAGAAATCTCACTATCGGCAAGTCAGGGAAACAGTCACATTACAGTATTCTGCTGTATTGAAATCCTATTTTATTTTGCCACTATTTTCATCTTGATTTCGAACTTCATTTGATTTAAATTATTTTTCTTTCTTTTTAATGAATGTGCCTTCGTATTAACGGACATCAACTGAGTCAAAAATGCAAACAATCATTGAACAATTTATACATATTTCCCTGATAAATAACATATTTTTATCATGAATAGGATTCATTATAAAAGAGCTAGTTCCATGAATTGATAAAAAAAATTCCGATGAACACTGCGAAATTACAATAAAGATAGGATTTTTTCGTGCAAAAGTAGCTTTCCATATTACGAAGCAAACAAGTGGAAACGAAAATAATAGAACTTTATGACCGAAAAATGTGCATGACGGTTGTGAGTAGTTCGAGCAAGAAGCATCTCTTTGTTCTGTATGATGTAACTATTGTATATTCAAACGTTTCAATGCTATTATCCGAGAATTTCCGAACGTCACGAACGTCAAACGCATACAGTGGGATATGAATATACCAGTGCATCATGAATACATATAGTTACAGAGACGGTTGAGCTTGTGCACGTCTTCCACGACGCGATACTGCTCTCTACCCTCTGTGAGGGAATTGCTCCGGAATTCGATACAACGGCATACGCAATAGGCGCTAGCTCGAATTCCTGTCGCACGATCGATCACATGTGTATTATAGGGATATCATAGCAGAAACCAATCAACTACGGCTCGATATAATTCGGGCAGCACATGCCTGTTGTTTATGTTATTTAAGAGAAAATTACACGATGTCGTTTGACGAAAGGATTAAAAAATTTAACCCAAAACGTCGTGAATTCCATAACGAGATTAAAATGTAGCGATTTCATTTCTCTATTGAAAAAGGCAATGACCGCTCTCCCAATGAATTCTTCGTTCTTCCAACTCCCAGCTTTTATGAATAAAATAAATTCAAAGCCCTGCGTTGAAACGTTGAAAGCAGAAGAAAGACGAAGGGTCTATGAAGAAGAGTATATGACACCATATCAATATCTGCAGAAGACGATTCTCATCCCAGCAGTCATGAGACGCTTTTTTCAACCATCGGCCGATAGAGTGGTTCTTGCAAAAGAAGCAGAGCGAAGTGGCCACTGCGAGCCAGCGAGGAGTAGAGGTACCAGGACCGTTGAAAGAAGAGCATTCTTTGCCGCAGCTGTGAAAAACTGAACGATCGACCCGACATCGTTGGGCAAAAAAGAGGGAGAGCGAGTGTGAAAAAAAAAGAGTAAAAGGGAAGTACGGGAGAGGGGGACAATGAAGCCCCGGATAGAGTGAGGCGGCCAGTGACCAGGGCGGTTCGATCGACTCTGTCGTTATGCCGCACGATTTGTTCCTCGGACGGCGCGAGGCTCGCCGAGCCCCCGGTGTGGAAGCTTCGCACTCTCTCGTGCCACTTCCACCTGTTGCACCGTAACTATTCGAACAATGAACCGAGGCAACCGCGATAATTATAATGGCGATCCCGAGCACATTGCACCCATTGTTTTTTATTCGTTGCAAAACTCAACAGAAATGCGGCAACTGTTCGAACTGTTGTTCGATACTCGGTTATGTTCTAATTTCTTTTTTCTCTTCTAAACCTTAGCCAAAAAACGGCTTCCATTGGACACTGAAGGTACGCAGAGTGTTTAACGAATCGAGGAGAAAAATAGTCTGGATGATGAAGAAAAAGCAATTTTTACGTCAGAATCTCTTTTTCTTTTCCAATAATTCTTTAATGCTTAATTGGGGAAGAACCCACCTATGTCGTTTCTGTTATGTTCTGTCTGAACGAGGACTGTTAAACGAAGTAATATTCTTCCTAAATAATAATGAATAATGACAGAAAAAATAAAAAAATTCTTAGCCACGGTCGTCTCATTTCTACATCGATATAGAGGTAAATGTACAAGTTACATGTGCGCACACAGAAATCGCGAAAGTAATCGCTTTCGGAGGACGATTTTCGGAGCAAATAACTCGTGAAACGACGCAATCACTCGGTGCAAAGGACCGTGAAGATACGTTTATGTTTTTGTCCCGTCTAGTTGAACAATGCGAACGACTCGACGTATACATTACTTGACTCTCTTCCGGTCGGTAATTGGAAGATGCAATTAATCGTCGAAGTTTGAGAAAATCCTTCTCACTAGACGATCGCATGGTCTGAACATTCAACGGTTGTTACTACTCCGAGTTCGCTAATGCCTGTTATCGTGTGTAATTCCCCACTGTACGCATTTAACAAGAGAGTTTCGAATTTAACAAGAGTCTTGGACGCGTTCCAATGAAGAATATTGCTACCCGGTTTCGATTACCAGCGATGCGAAGGGATCATGAGAGAAAACGTCGAAAGGTTCATTCACGAGTCGATTCTCAACGATATATCGTGTTCTCTCTCCATTTTGTCATTCTCACGTCAGCCGCAATTTCTCGAGTGCTGGTTTGACTACATCACGATTACTCGAGAATGATAGATGCGCGAGTGAAGATTCCTTCGAGACTCGTGTGTGCGATGCGGCTATACGATTTTATTCAGTACCCAGTACGTTGCAAGGTTTACATGCGAAATCTCACGTTTCCCGACATCAGACAAGCATCGCTACGGCTCGGGCCAGGCGCAACCTTGTCCCGCGTTCACTCCTCGATCGAGAGAAACTCGAGAACGAATCGCCGATTGCCTTGTATTTTTCTGATGGGGCTTTCCGCATTTCTCTTGACTTACCCACGGCACAGCGATGCCGCGCCGGATGTAAGAAGAAATTCGATTTTGCAGATTTATAGATATGCAAGCAACCACCTCGACCGTATCTTTTGCACACGCGGCGATGGGGGAGACGAGTGAATAAACTGAGGCTGGAAACTATCTGTTTTTGTATCGAGTTCACGCACTTCCCGTTTCGTTTTCTTCTGTCGCTTTGAAAGACAGAAGACAGCGATTTGCCAATAAAAACACAATTTCTACAAATTTTAAAATTTGTGAAACTTACATAAAAATGGATGGAATCGAGCTGAATAATATCTCTATGATTGCAAGACTCGAAAAAATGTTTGATTCTCCTCTGGGTCGAGGTTCATTGTGATCGGTCCAGGCCAGGAACGTTAAACTTCTGGTCTTTCCTATACGGGATATAGAAGGTGTGGAGTAAGAGAAGCGTCTGAACCAGCGACGTGCCGTTCGACAAGAAGAGGTGGCAAATACATGCTACCACGATGCCGACGAGTATGCCATGTTATAGAGTTCGCAGCTCCAGCATCGAAGTAACGGCGCAAACCGCAACAACTTTAGAGTCTCTTAGGGACCCGCTAGGATCGTTTATTACCCGGTCGAGGCTTGGCTCGCGCGTTCATTGCCTGCCAGTCGTGTATGCATACCCTAACCTACCATTTATGCCGCGTTTTCCCAGTGTAACTTGTAAATTCCACCAGGTAGTGAGACCCTATACCTCTCCTCCTTTCGTCCGCCAAGCTAGTTCGCATTCTGCCATCCCATCGACGTGTAATACGTGTGGCTCGAGTAACAGTTCCAAGAGTACATCTTATATCGTTCGCTTCACACGGCACAATGTGTATTTGGGGAAGCGCAAGGGTTGAGTAAAGCGAGAATTATGGCCGAACGGCTTAGCCGATTCGGACCATAAGACTGTGGTACGAAATATCTTTCCTTTTGTCATACGCATTACTACCCATCGCACGAAATTGTTCAATCGCGCAACATCGCATCCACAGCGAAGATACAACGTCCGCATTTTATTTCCATGTTTTTATTATTTTTCCTTCGACTTCTCGGGTCTATTTCTACTCGAATAAGAATCGCAAGACGTTTATATACACACGTGACACATCGTAAGGTACATGCGAAACATCATAAAGCTATCGGCCGTATTTTATATTTCTATTTGCTCATCGATAATACCCGATGGATTCGCGAGCCCCGCCAGCGAGGAGCTTCGGTGCTTGTTTTATCGCCGTTTTATGTATCCATTTGGACGACTACGATGATCCGTTTGTGCAATTCGACAGAGTAGTCAATTTTTTTTCTAAACCGTTTGAAGAACGAACAAACGTTAAAAAAAGTCACTCAATGACTGGCATGCAGTATGTAACGACGAATGGAATGACCTTTGGCTCGCCGTTGTCTGTATAAATTTGTAACGATTCTTTCTTACGAAAAATCTGATCGAAAAAATGCATTTCCATAGTTTATTCATACAATCATCAGGTTCATCGACTGCACGAATAAAAAAAAGTTGTCTAACGAAATTTAATTATTTTCCATCGACAATCCGAGAATATATTAATAATGATCAGTCTCCGAGCAGACTAACGGCAGATCCACGACGTATGAGGCCATTAGCTCGTGGAACAAGGGTAGAATGACATATGTCGGTGATCAATAATAGTTGAAAGTCAGGTCATTCGGGAACGCATCGAGGAGAGATATTGGTCAAGTTATCCGAGATGCAGGCATTGACACGTAACTATACACGTTACAGCGTTCGCGCAGCTGTAGATACATCGACGAATATAGTACTCGCATGAGGAGCGTATATTGGGCATGTATAGATCTATACATGTCCTCTCTACTGTGCGATGTACACAGGCACTGTGTCCACGACGTTCGCGCAACAAGGGGACGAATCGGCGAGACGAGGTACCACCCAACACACCAATACAGTGTCCAAACTTCATCGCTGCATGTCATATATATACATATATACACAATATATATATATATATATATGAGATGGATAGATCATACGGATCGAAGTCGATTCGCTCGCGCGTACGTCCATCGATATTGCATACCATCGAGCCGGCCATCTGTTCATGCAAATGCTTGCAAATGCCCGTCAGCCATTTCGCTACCTCGTCGCTCGGTAAGCGGCGTTAATTACCTAGAAACCCCCGACCCTCCGGCAGAATTTTCCGAATCGCGTATAAAATTGTATGATATCGTTTGTACACTATAATATTATTCAGTGAGGACTTTATGTGTGCGGTGCGGATATACGTAGGGCGGCGAAGAATGTGCGAACGAATATGAAAGCTCGGGTATGTGTGCAATCGCCACTTCGGTTGACCCAGTCGACGAGTTCACTCGATCGGGATTCACTCGCGCGATTCAACGTGCGGAATGTAATTTAAAAAAAATTGTCGCCGTATGATGAAGCACGGTTTTTTTGGCATCGCAATGGTACGATTTGATTGATCCCAGAATTGGACGGTGAGAACAATGAGCACGGTTAATACTTTTTTACGAAAAAAAAAAGAACACGAAAAACATGTCTGGTTTTTTTTTCATCCAACGATGCAGACTACAGATACTGGAACGGAATAATATGTATCATTGGGGCGAAATGCTTTGAATGAAAATTCGTAAATGAAAAACACAAGTTTTTGTTCGGTTTACAAAAATCAAAAACGCCCGACTGAGAGAGAAGTGTAATAGAAAATCGTATCGCGATTCCTTCATCACTGAGTATAGAAATCGTCTGACTATAATATTCAAGCGAAATGTTCTAGCGTTTTCGACAACATATCGGCCAAAGAGATCCCTCATCTCCGTGAAACGTATACCTCTCGTGTCGATCTTGTTCCAGGTGGGCAGTCGCGAGTAAAGAACACGTATCCGTGTTGTGTGTCCGATAGGCTCGTGATAAAACTTTCGCGAGTGTTTCGGATCTAAGACGACAGAGTTTCGGAAGCGCGGATAGAGTTCCGGAAGCCTCGACACAGTCGAAATGTTCTTGACACAGTGCGTTTGTTTCGTCTATCTTTAGTAGCTAGGCTTCTTGTTTCCCGGTAACCGAAGAACCCTTCCGAAATTTTCGTATCTCTTACGGTGGCGCCCGACACCGGAAATTCTGTTTCGAAACTCGACACTCGTTTTCTGCGAGAGTATTTTTTTTTTTCCTTCTCGCCTTGCAAAACAGTATCGCCGTAGCGGAGGCTCGTGAAAAGAGCGTCGGGCGCCCCGACGCCGGGTCATCCGGAGAAAAGTGTCGACAACCCCCGACGACCGACTTTCCTTTACGGGCTATACGTCACTTCTGGCTGTGAGTGAATTTCCTCCATCTGCTCTTTGCATCCCCTCGTTCTTGTCGACACGAGAAATCCCGCCGCGCGTTCAACTGTTGTATACACGCGGAACTTTCCGTTCTACGCCAAGCCCGAGACGGGAGGCGTAAACGTCCGTGACGATAAGCGAAACAAGGGAGAATAAAGAGGTATAGAGAATACGACGCTAGAGGCACAAAATGAGGAAGTCTTGCCTGCGAAGAGAAGGTAAAAAAAAAACCCGTCATGCTATCTCTCGTGCGACCTTGATCGTATCGATAGAGCTTCTAAGCTCGTCCACAAACACCTAAGTCTCTCCATCACATGCCCAACCGAGCTTTCGTGTCTCTATATTTAGCCTCGACGGTTTATCATTTTAATAAAGACTCTCGATAGCGCCGACAGCCAAAATCACCTTTCGTGCTATGTATAACCGCGTACGTGAAAAGTCCAATGAATTATTTCACTTGCGAAGAATAGAAAAAAGAGAGAAAAGAAAGAAACACCGTGAAATAGAAGTTGAAGTAGAGTAAGCCGGATGTGGCTAGACGTAAGGTGAATAATTGACGAGGATAGTCTAGTATCTATCGATTATCGAGGCGTCTCGACACGCCCGTTTCGTACTGTAGTATTATAGCCTCGGCGGTTGCCGCACGTCCCCGGAGCGAGAGCCCTTCCCGTTCTACTCCGGCATCGACCTATCGATACTCGTTACTATATCGTTCGGGGATACATGCGAGAACCTCCTAGCATCTTACTACAAGGTTACACCGGCGCTCGTGTGTCTGAACTTCGTAGATTTTTCACGAGTATCGATTCACCGCGGGAATCGACGACCGAATCAAGCAGTTTCTCTCCGAACCCGCTCCCGCGCTGCGTTCAATCTTCCTTGCGGGCTCGCGCACCAGCTTCGAACCACCGCGTTGCACACTGGTAGGTGCGCGGCTTCCTCTATTCGACGTTGGAGCTACATGCATATACATGGGACCACATTCAAGCACAAACGCTCGCTTCTACGTCGAACACTTCGAATTCGATCGGACCAACGCATTTCCCCGCGAAAGTTATCCCTCTTTTTTTTATTCTCTCGTTTCTTGCCTCTCCGAGTTGCAGTCGAGACGAACGTGTCGAAGTTCTCGGCGTACTGCAATCGCGATGCGTACGAAATCTTAAGCTACCCAATTTTTGTGCGAGCGATCCTGTTGTTATGATCGATTGACTCGAGATGCGCAAATGCGTATTCGTCGACAATAGATTGTTGCATTTAACTTGAACACAGCCTTGAGATCGAACTTAAACTCAAAAATATTTCATTTTCAAGATAAATCTCTGTAGAAGAATGACTAGAACAATAATTTCGGGAGTTGACGCGCTTTAGATATAAGACATAAATACGTGGGGTCATATAAGAGCGTTTTTTCAAACCTCCGGTGAAACATATGCCCATTAAATGAGTATGGGTAGCGAGGTGTCGGAGGAATGCGCGAAGTGTGAGAGAAGAAGACAGTCGGCGGTATTGGAGCCGAATGTAGAATGTTCGGGGTCATCGATGTCTCCCGTTCCTCGTATAGCACGCAGTAGTACACTCCTCGATCGTATTACCTCCACAGATAGCATTACCGATACTTACGCGAGATTTCACACATACACCGACAAACTCGCTCAAATGGCAAGTATGGCTCGGTTCAGCTTGCAGACAGTCACACAGCTTACATCAAGACGAGAGCAGTGTGCAATCCCATCGAAAGCTGCTACTCTCACTCCTCCTCGCTACTTTTCCCTCATTCTTTCTCCCTTTTTCTCTGACGATCGAACGAGGCAATAAAGTCGATAGAAGAAGCTCGCGCGTAAGTTCGGATGGCCGGACGGAGCGAATGCTTCTTGGAAAAAAAAAAGAAATGAGTGAAGAAAAAAACGAATGAACGAGTGAGGGGGTAGTACGAAAAACCGATAGAAGAGATGAGGAAAAAGAAAGTTAAGAAAAAAAAAATGCAAGATAAAAAAACGGAATCCCGAACTTATGTGTAGCAAAAGAGAGAGAGAGAGAGAACGAGCGAGCAACGAGAAAAATCTCGGGACGCCACATATCGTGAAACCACTCGCGTGGCTTCTCTCTCTCGCCCTCACGGCGACGTCGTAAAGGTCGATGGGGCATAAAGTCGCGGAAACTGGGCTTTAGAAAATAATAATAATATATAATACCGATTCCCGAATAACGAACCTTCAGTATCGGAGAATCGAAGTGCGAGTAATGAAGAACGGAGAGTATTCGAAATATGTCGACGCCAGTTTGGCCTCGTTTCTTTTTTTCCCCACAACACGCGGATACACCGAAAACTTTCGCGACTATCATGGTTTTAATTGGTTGATTGAGCAAAAATACAATCTCCATCTATTCTGATTTTTTTTTTTTTTTTAAACAGTCTATTTTTTTTTATGAAAATTATAAATGTTGAAATAAAATTAAACCGTTTAAAATATATATTAAACTATTTGAATTTGCATTTCAATCTCCGAAAATTGAACATCTCGACGTCTCTGGTTTCAATATTTGACCTTTCAAGTTTAATTATAATTAAAAAATACTCCATCATCCGCGACCCTTCGGTTGCAGTGGAAAGTCCCAAATTTTTATTTACCCGTTGCCAAACTTCATTCGTCAATGTTCACCCTCTACGGTAGACGCGCGAAAAACACCCCTTCGTTCGTCTCTCAAAGATTCCCGTCGCTTCCTTCATTCGCAGTCCCGCGAACGATTTCTCGGGATTTATGGATTCTTCAATTTTTTTTCCATTCTCCGTCAAGGATTGAGATTGTCGAAATTTCTAATTGAGATTCATGGAACATACTGCGGATCCCAAAAAGCCGCATAATAATGCTATCGATCTCGTGGTGCTATTTCGCTATTTCAACGCCAGTGCGCGCGTTAGTCAAACGTATATTCATAGTACAGTTATCAGACGGTTTTCTTCTATGTTCGAAAGATCGACTACCCTACATCATTTCGCTCTGATACACACGTATCCGTGTATATTTGTGTTGTAAACGTGTTGGAGCTATTCTCTACCGATTATTATGCTTGCTATCCAACCAAGTTTCGAGAGTTGCCTTACGAGGCTAGAGTGAGGAGCCTATATCATACTTTCTCCTTGACTCTTAGCCCTCCCTGTCGTCCCCTCTCGTTCCCTGATATATATACCCGGTACGTCGAACAGTGAAAATATACGTGCCAAAAGATAAAAGCGAACTTAACTCATCAAAAGTTTTCTGAGACTATCTCTCTCTGTCTCTCCGTCTCTTTCTCTCTTTCTCTTACATCGTAGAGTTCTCAAACATCTCTTTCTCGCGTGTGATTGGTATTTGGCGTTTGCCTGACGAATGTATACTAACCCACTTCCCCCTCCCCGCCGCTTCGATTCTCGAAAGCCGCAGTCAGAATCAGACGATTCGAGTGTAGCACTGAGAGATGGGGTATATCTCGCTGAGCTCGCCTCTCCGGTGGTCTTAGCTCTTATATGAAACTTTTGCTGATTCTACGATCTCAAAAGCTCAAGAGTGCCAAGTTCTGACGTGCCCCCCCTCGCAGCCTTATACTTTCTTTTCATTACATAAAATCTCAACTCTGACCTTTACACGCATCTGTGATCTCCTTTCGTGTCGCTGCGGAGTAACACGCGCGTGAAGACTGATAATAAAAACCGTCAATAGGGATGGAGAAAAACCATACTTTTTTTCTCGCACTCATCGGTAGAGTAGCGAAAGATCTTGGAGAAGATGTTAAAACGATATTTGAAAATGAACTTCGAGATACTGCTCGGTTGGAATCTTATGAAAGGAAAAAGATACCATCACATTCTTTTGAATTGTTAAAAAAATTCTTGTTAGCAGATCACAATAAAAAATGTTGTCCCCTTTTTTGTAGCATTAAGAATCAGACAACATCGAACGAAAACTTCGAAATTTTATATCAACACTATATTTGGTATGCCGAAGACTGTAAGTTTCACAGCATTCCGAACTGTCCACGAAAAATGATTGTGCAACCGAACGAAAAACTAACATGGAAAGTCAGACAGACGGAGACCTATTTTTTTTCTAGCTATTACAATACTTCCTCTCTTTGCATACAGTCTTTATAATTGGAAAGAAAAAATCCTCTGAATTTCGCTCTTATCCGGTCTCGTACATGGTTCCTTTTTGTTTTCTCGTAGATTTCGATGCCAAAGTCCAAGTTCGGAACCGGGAATCCGATCCGTATCGTATTTCGCCGTGAGTATCTAAAGCCTCATCGACGACAACACGTTCGCGAAACAAGAAGCCCCGATCTCCCTTTCCGGCTTGAATCCGATGTAACCGAGAGTCAGTTGGCATATATCTGCCCACCTTGAGTCGGCGGCGAGAGCTTTGCCGGGTTGCTTTCCCACGACAAGACCGTGAGCATCGCAGAGTACGGTTGAAAGTTTTAACGAGGGAAGGGTGTGTGTCGTGCTTTCCTTGAACGAGATAGAGACTCCCGCTCTGTTCTTCATGAGAGACACAGTACGAATTTGTCCTATCCAGAAGAAAAGCGCGATGCCACTGCATTGCCGTTGCGACACACAGAGTCGAATAATGTCTCGTTGCGGGGAAGCGGGCGTTGAAATGTATAAACAGCAACAACGCCAAGTACTTTACAGTTGCGACGTGAGAGCGGCGCATAACACAGCGGAGAAAGCGAGAAGCGCCCGTGGGTGTTACACGTTAAAGCGCGGAGTGCGACGAATAGCGAACAGTGGATGCAACGGTGAGAGAATAGAGAGAGAGAGAGAAGTCGGAGATACGACAACAAATCGCGAGGGCGGTTTCAACGCGGGTGAGATCTGTGAAAGAGAGAGGAGACGACGAAGACGAGGGATGAGAATGAAGAGTACTCGGCATTACTCGTCCCGGTGGCGCTAATCCAGCCGTTATTCCGTCGGAAGACTGAAAAGGGGAATGAAGCCACAGCGGTAGTTAGGGTTTGGGATTTGGGTAAGAGGAAACTCGGAACTCCCTTAACCCCTGATGCTCGAACCGCCGCGTAACCAGAGAAAACCCACCTTCGAATCTCTCTCCCTCTCTCTGTCCCTCTGTCCTTCCCGATTTTCTCAGCGAAGAATCTTCACTACGCTGTCTCTCGGCAGCCGCCCTTATCGGTCTCTCGTTATGTACCCAAAGCCCAGGAAAATCTCCATCCTGCCCCCCTTTCCTATGCAAATATATTTTTCACTAAGACAGAGGACTCGAAATCTCGGCTAACCCCGTACACGCGGGGAGCGGCAATGGTTGTATACGCCGGTTCCAAATTAAAAAGCGTCCTAGTTCGATGCTTTCGAAAATTTTAATCGAAACTCACGCGCGGTCTCATCTCGCGTCAAGTGGATTGAAAGTTTCGCGGAGGGGAACCGATCAATCAAAGTTTCTAAAAAAATCTTCACTTCTTCAATATTATTACGCGATTATCGCGAACAGGTGGGCCTCGCCGGTTTCCTCTGCGAGTTCGAGATAGCGTCGAGAACCTATTAATACTGTCGATAAAAAAATTATGTGTGTATTAAAAAAAAACGTGAGAGGAAAGAAAAGATTGAAAGAAGGTGGTTGCGCCTCACTATAGGTCGATAGTTAATTAACGCTACGCTTCATCTTCCTAGTCCTCT
Organism: Ischnus inquisitorius; assembly: GCA_963924025.1. Classification (NCBI taxonomy): domain Eukaryota; kingdom Metazoa; phylum Arthropoda; class Insecta; order Hymenoptera; family Ichneumonidae; genus Ischnus; species Ischnus inquisitorius. The sequence goes on along the minus strand of OZ001251.1, from coordinate 4,360,114 downwards.
CTCTTTATCTTTTTATTCTTTACACTAGCGGTTTTTATAACCATGGTAAATCTGTTGCTCGATCGATTGAACCGGTGGTTCAGCGCTCGTCACCGTCGCCACCGCTGTCGGTGGTTGCAGCAGCCTGAAAAACTAATTTTCTTCGGCTGACCCTTCTCTCTGCCTCGAACCCTCCTCCCTTCGCCTATCCCCGAGTTTGCGTAACTATGTCGAACTTTTGCGGGATCGCTAGCCAGGCAGCCGGCAATGCCGGGTGGACCTATGAAATATGCACCGTGTTCACGGGGAGACGGATCCTCTCGCTGGTCGACCAAGCGGCACAGCACCGAGGGCGAGCGGCACCGAGTCCGCTGCTAATTAGCGCGGAAAACAGACGGAGAAGTAAAGCCCACTGTCGGACGGCCTGGACGCGGCTGGAGTCCTCTTTTGCCAAAATTACCTAACCACTCTTCTTCGTATCGACGCTACAGCATTATTCATCGGTTCCCCCATCGGAAATCTCCTAACTCCTTGTGCAAGCGGGGCTTCCCCGACTCGCCGACGTGCCAATCGATAGACAAACTATTCGCCGGACATACCTTTCGATTGCAGCCTTTTAACGCGGAACTTCCCCTCAATGGCGAGCGAAAATTTGATTTCATTCTTTTTTTGCAATGAATTGCAAAAGAAGGATATCCCGAGGATAAATTTATGTCATGCCCCATGATACCCTATCAAGCCCTCTTAAGATATAGACGAGGGTGCCAGATCTGCAAGCCTGATGCAGGCCTGACGGTGGTGATGAGGCGCAAGTAAGGAAGCCTGAAGTAATGACCGTGATACTCGATGAAGCAAGCCTGATGTAGCCGCGATAAAGTCTTGATATGGCATAAGTCTTCAACATTGCAACTCAATGTTATTTTTAAAGATTCCGCCGCGTTGACTGAATGAAAAAAGACCAAGAAGAGGGTCGTTAATAATAGGAAAGAATCATTGATTCTACAGATTCACTGATGCTTGTCTACGTCACAGTGCATTGTGGATAATTTAGATCGAATGAAAGTACGAGGTACAACATTTCTGAGCTTTCCCAGTTTCCCCAGTGGCAACGATGTACGTCGTATGTCACGGAATAAACTGCGAGCTACACTTGTCCATGCGGCGTACACCGCTGGTCGTAACTCTGGAAGGAAGCGCGGAAAAATAAACATCCCAGTTGACGGACGGAAGGAAGAAAAGAAGAAAAGAATTACATCGCAGCGGCAACATCAGGTTTACCACTTGTACTCGAAGGTTCCACCTTGTATTCCTCTCCGTCGCCCTTTTTTTTTCATCTCCGCGTCTTCTCGACGCTACTTTCTCCGTAATTTTCCTCTCTTTCTCGTTCGACTATCCCGAAGCTCGCAGACCATAGCTGTTCGTACTTCCAGCCAGTATTTCGTTTCTATACGCGCCCTTTCCTCTCTTTTCAGCTCCGCTCACTAACCCACGGGATTCAGTTCCACCCTCAAGGCCCCTCGGTGTTCGCAGAGAAACGAACTGGGCGTAGAGAATGTACCGGTGTGTTACTCTCGCTTCGCGTAAACGTGCGCGAAGCGAAAAGTGCAGCCTCAATGGATCCTCAAAACACCAACGGTCTCGTAAATCGTCGTCTCAAACGAAGATTGCCACTGGACAAGCTCCGCCCGAGATAAAACGAAGAAAAGTCTCGCGAAGAGAATTTCCCGCAATTATTGACCGTGGAAAAAAATATATTTTTCACTTCGTTGTATATTCGAGAATGCTGTAACGGATGTTTTTCAAGTGAACGAGTAAATTTTAATTCTTCGTGGAATCTTCGTTGATCGGGTTGCCATTGAGGCGAAATAAAAAATCGAAAAGACTCGGCTAGGAAGCCATGGCAAAACTTGTAGAAGCACGGAATCCTACCGATGAATCGTTAAAAGTTCCTCGATATTTGCTTCGAGGAACTTTCGTCCACGGGCCTTGGCTCGACAACCGTGGGACATACCGCATATGGATAAAAAAAAATGTCCTCTGACAAATCACATTATGGTACAATTGATCATTCGAACTCCAACAGATGTTTCGGATGTTCTTTTTTATTCCAAAAAACACGTTCCTGGGTTCGATAAATATCTCAGATTTTTATGATTCGGTTGCACCGTAAATAAATACGGAAATTACTCGTCGAGTGTTTTTTTTTTTCGTGGGTTACTCGATAGGAAGTTATTCGTGTACATATAATTCGGTTACATGATATAAAAGCCCAAATCGTAGCCGTGCGTTATTGATATTCGGGAAAGAAAAAAAAATCGACTCGTAAAAACGAAGGAGAAAAAATGCTAACGAACTGTTGGTAGCACGAAGGTGCGTGAATCAGGGATAGTCGAGAGACGCACGCGATAAATAACGAGAAAGCGAGCACGCTATCAGTCCGATGGTTCGTATATACATTTGATAGCTAATAATACGTCGCCGAAGTCTCGAAAGATTTCGAGAAATCGTCAGACGACACGACAAGTCGTCGTCGTCGTCGTCGTATCGCTCGACGGTTGCGTCGTCGGATTGGTCGGAAAGAATGATAAATGGGACGACTTCTTATGGCGAGAAGGCAGAAATAACGTGGCCTTAAGACGCAATGAAAGGTGGCCCGAAAAAAAAAAATCGTAATGCGAGAAATTAAGAGGCGAGTGCAGAGGAACGGAAATAAACCGAAAGTTTGATAAATATTGGAGAGAAAAAAAAAAAGATTATATCTATAAAAAGAAAGAGAGATGATAAAATGAAGTTAGTTCAATCGAGCAGATAAAATCCTATTTGTACAACAATGGAGGAAAATCGAAGCTATTCGATCGCATTTATCATGACAAATTGTGATGTAAATATCGAACTATTATGGTATCGATTCGTCGAATGATTCGGGGATTTATCAATTCGCGGTTCAATGATTCTCAAACCCCGTCGATTTACGAGTATCGAGCATTATAAATTCTTTTCCTACAGATCGAAGATCGAAGAAAATTGTTCGCCTACAGAAAAATGCCTTATAAAAATCTTTACGAAATAAAATAAATCCAAACGACGGACATTTTTTTTAAACTTTCTATTATAGATACGAAGGACAAAGAAAAAAAATACGGTTTGAGCGAAAAGTCATGTTTTGTCAAGGTCGACTAGATTCTGAAAGGTATCGTCAGTTGAGTTTCTTTTTTTTGTGTGGCGTTTCCGGAGAGCTATAGAGCTATCGTGAACGATTCACTATGGGAAGTTATAACGGAAGAAATTCAATGGGAACACTGACGCTTCACGAAGCTCGGACTATCGACGTCAGCCGCGAAGCTAATTCGATCGGGTGACCCGCCGGAGCAACTTTACTACTTCGTATAGTCTCGATCGATGGCCTGGAGCCGTGAGAGAATTAATTTCATTCGCGGCTATATCCCTTCGCAACCGTTAATACAAACGACAGAGAGTATTAAAGTTTTCCCGCCCGGAATCTGGTGCCGAGGAAAATTTAATGGACGCTGGAGAGAAAGAAGAGGATGAGAAACACAGTATCGTTATAGTGAGCATACATGTATATAACTCGATATACTCGATAGTATATTCTATATATATGTAGATACATGTATATGATTTCCATATATGAAGGCAGAATCCCGCGGCCCGCCTTGCCGAGGTTAATCAAGAAAGAAGTCTCACCGTGCTCTAACCTTGACGAGTATAAAAGTCTCTCGACTCCGTACGCGTCGGCTCGCAGTAGGTATGCAATAAGTGTAGTCGAACAGTGTCTAGAGCCTTCGAACATTGAGCCAACAAACGTTATCCTCAAAGTGAATCGTCTGTGAATCTTGTTAGTTAATTTCTTTATTCACGTGCGGTTACACGTGTACAGCATGGCTATAGAATCATGGAGTACGTTTATTTCGATGTGCGACATCGCTGCTTGGACGGTCTTTATTGATTTCTATTACGGTCGAATTAAGTCACAATTTCAATCGTCGAACCGAAAACGAGTAAAGTTAACTAAAGAGACGGTTATTATCAGCTGCAAATGAATCATTGTAATGAAGAATTCAAATGTTCCTATATTTTCGCGCGAGACGAAAGCGAGTATTGCAATCCCACGAACAGAAAAAAAGATTTTTGGTACTAGAGTTTATTGGACAAGGTGTAAAAATGGGATTTGAGGCGAGCGTGCGTACATTTAGTGTACCCGTTACCGCATAAGAACTTTCAATTCATTTCAATCGTGTAAAAATAACCCAGAGATGAATTATTTCGATTTTGGGAATGCCTAACAAAAGGATCAAGAAATTGTGTGTCTATCATCGTGCATTGGGGATATACAACGAGGCATCGAAAGCTCGCGTGCCGTCGTGACTCGACCGACTCCGGGCATTAAAGTCTCGACGTTGGTCGACTCGAGCTGTGTAACGGTGTGCACACATATATAAATAGGTACACGTAGATGTGTAATACAGCGATGGTACAGCGGCATTTCCAGCAGAAGGTCCTTAATAGCGTCGAATTAACGACGAATTAACGAATCCCCGAGGATACGCGTTTATCCTCCGAAATAGACACAATATACGACACTCCCCCAAGCAATCTTACACCGTTATCGAATTATCATTCGCTTCTTACGTGATAGACAAAATATAAATCCTCGAGGTCCGCGTCACTGCGCGCGTTATCATGGAAATTCAGCTGAACAAACCAACGAGCGCCTCCACCCCTCGCGAATTTCCCTTTGGAGGCAACTTAAAAAGTCCACCAATCCGTCGCTGAGTGTCCGAAATGAGAAAAAATGAAAGAGCTGCCAGTCCAACAAAGACGAGCTCGTCCTTCAAAAAGTATCAACCCTTCCATACCTTAAAGCTTCGACACATTTGCTTCCACATTTAGTTCCTCTTACCGATGCCGCTAAGCAAGGAGATTGAGACACGCAGAAATCGATGCGCTTGTACGAGCGACCATCGTGTACCCTTGTTTTTAAGATTTCAGTAGAGCGCTAACATTTCACAGAGTAACATAACGCGTTTGTCCAGACACCGCGCAGTCTACGTACATTCGCAAGTCCATAGAATAAATCCTCCCACCCGAGGTAAAGTTAGAGTGACCGTTAAAACGTAAAGAGAAATGAAACTATATTCACATATATGTATTCATAGCAGATATACCGTGTGTATGATACGACGAGTCTAAACTCGGTTTAATTTCGTGTGACGGAAAGTTGCTCGGAGATAGCTCGGTCGAGTTACGGAGGGTCAAGGAATAGTTCACGGAAATGGAATCAACGGGAATAAGCGAGGGAAAAGGTGAACGGCGGAGGGCCGCGGGGGCGAGGATGATGCCCGCGAATTTCGTTCGCGTGCAAGCCGCGGCTCGGTCGGGCTCTTCGACTTTCAGTACATACTTGGAGGGTCTCTACTGCTAGGGAAGTGCAGTAGAGCGGCTCGTCCGCACGTCACAAGGCTTGCTAGTCGGCAGCGTGTAAACGGGTTGATGGCTGGACGTTTGCCAGGTCGCAAGGTGCTGTAAGCGACACACACCGACGGCAGAAAATCGTATAGTACAAAGTCACCGCCAACACTACTCAAAACAGCGCATTGTGTATTCTCGTTTAACCGTTTATGATTATATCTTAATTAACAATATGCTACAACATTAAAGTCAGATTCGACGAAACAGATATAGAATGAAATAATTTTCATTCTTTCATTTCAATATTTACTGATAAATACACAAAATGTATGGGATAGAATAAGAGTTTGAAATTTTAAGCACGTGAAAGCGAAAATATGCTTGCGCTCTTTTAATCGTTTAACAGAAATGAATTCGACGGATCAACGGGCCAATAAGAATGAAAAGAAGAAGAGTAATGCACCACTCGAGTGAAGCGAAAGCGATAAGCTACGTTGGCGGAATTGAAGCAAATGAAAAGAATGGAGAGAAATGGATTATCTTAACAGGCAATCCGACACCAAGGTCATGAAAGCAACGTGTCACGCGATATTACCGGCAAAAACGTATTCCGCATTCCTCGTAATCGCGCGAACCGTTTGAAGCCTATCAATGTCTATGCTTACGTTTCATTAAGTTATACACGGACAAGTTGTCGACGGCGAAGTTGACACGCGCGAAAGATACATTTTTTCAAGAGACGAACTATCAAAAAATGTCGTGATTTTTAAAGTGACAAATAATATAAGTTCCACATCTTCGTGTACCAACGGAGACCGCCCTTACAAATTATTATTACAGAAAATAAAAAAAAAGTTCTACCCATTAGCCGATTATTTCGGCCAACATAACCGAAGATAAATCTCTGAATAGGAGCTCTGTTGGAGGTTCTCTGCAATCCTCCTCTCCATTCGCGACTGTTGTTCGACGACACAGAGGATTGCGCGAGTGAGTGCTCTGAATGCGACAGCTTAGCCGCATCAGTAACGAGCTTTGTCTCCTGCGAGACTTCGACTCTATATATGTACATCCGACCAATTATTTGCTCGTCAAACCCTCCGGTCCGTCGGCCAGTCCATCGGTGGGTATGTGAAACGAGCGAGGATCCGTCGTCGCTCCAAACGATCCTTGACGATTTTCGGCGATACCCAGTTGTTAACAAGCCCTCAAAGTTCCGCGTTTGTCTGTTGTTTGAGTTGAACCTGAAGTGAGCTCGGCGAACGAGAGCTCAACGAATTCTCGAAATTCACCTTTCCCGTAAAGTTACAACGATCGTTTTGTTTTTCGTATAAACAACGCGTACCATTGTTTGGCCTTCGCATTGGTCGCGTTAGAATTACATTGTGATCGGTTCACAAAAAATTCTGATCTATTTCAGGGGTCAAATCCCTATCTATCTAAACTGGCGTATCTAACTTACCTAATAGGGGAGAGCGGGGCAAAACGGTATTCACGCACAATGGGACCAGGGCAGCATGGTATTGGGGCAAAATGGGACAGCAAAAAAATCTACTTCGATTGGACTCTCTCTTGTCCCATTTTACACTAATTCTATCATAGGGGGGACTTTATTTGACCATTTCGTACCATTTTGCCCCGGTATGCCATTTTGCCCCGCTCTCCCCTACGCTAATCTGATATTACAACATTTTTATGATTACCTTGAATATTGCTTATAATAATCGTACGTACTTTGTTTTGGCCAGTGCCACTCTGTAAAACTATACTTTACTTCGCAGCACTGTAATGTTTATCAAATCACTGGAATGGTCGATGTTCCGTATAAACGAGTATTTTCGATCGATGTGTTAAACTCGCAAGAACCACAACAATTATCGAAGAAACGTGGGAAAACTAACACAACATTGAAAGAGGATTTGCGGTACGAGTGGCATGACAGCGTTTGTTACTCAATATTACTACTTCGATGCCAGACCAATAATAGCGACGTGATGGACATATTCCGCCTGGGAGTTTATGTCCCATCGAATTTATCCGACGTTGCCCAACGTGCGGTATTTACAAATTCGCCGTTCCGGACATGTTAAATCGTTCATGTGAGTTACGGATAATTCTCGCAATGTCGTAATTGATGATATTACGCCGATATTATACGTATCACACAATAATGAAAATACAAAAAGAAAATTGATTACAGATGTTGAGGATTTGGATAATTGCGAATCGCGACGTGCTGTCCACGATTTTTTTCGTGCAGTGTCGTGAGCGAGATTTTTTCAATGAAACAAATTATAATGCAAATCGATTCCTTGTTGTTAACCGAATCATTTTCTTTCAGGTATCTTTTTTTACTCGGAGAGTTTTTTGGTGCTAAATAGAATCAATAACACGTCGAATTTGAGGCTAAACAAATAAAAAAAGAAATACGACAAGAACGTGCGACGAGCACGCAACGACGCGACGACGAAGAAGTGTAAGCGCTTCGTCGAGAGCGTTTTTTTTTGCACCTCCGAATCCCTCGCTCTTTTGACAAATCATCGAGTCAAAGTGGCGAGCATCGGTATTTGCCGGAATTATCGACACTGTGTGCGCGGCAGTCATCGGGCCGTAAAAATACGGAAAGAGACGCGATTCGCACACCGTGTCTCTGCCGACGCCGACGAGAGACGCAAAGCGGATTAAGCCAATAACGAGGAACGAGGGGGGGCTTATTAGTAGTAAAACAGGCTATCGAGAAAAATCTCGTGTCAGAGGACCCGTCTTTTTTAAATTTTATGTGTTATGTAACAAACGCGAGAGACACTCCCGTCGATTATGGCAGTAGCGCACGATTTCAAATTGCTGAAACACAACAAGGTAGTATTTGCGTTTAACCTATTCACACCTAAATTCTTCGTGAATGTGAATATGCAATTGAAAATTCGAACTTTTATCGATATGAATTCGGAATTTTTTATTTTATTTTAATCGCGCTTGAAAATCGAAAAAAAAGCCTGAACGAATTCAATACGCATATCCAGTTGATATCACGCTGGAATACGATTGAAGATTGGAATTTGAGTTGTATACGATTATGCTAACCTAGGGGAGAGCGGGGCAAAATGGCATACCGGAGCAATATGGTACGAAATGGTCAAATAGAGTCCCCCGTATGATAGAATTAGGGCAAAATGGGACAAGAGAAAGTCCCATCGAAGTAGATTTTTTTGCTGTCCCATTTTGCCCTAATCCCATTGTACGTGAATACCATTTTGCCTCGGTATGCCGTTTTGCCCCGCTCTCCCCTACTTTGATAAGCTTTAGTATTAAAAAATCAGTGTTACTACCGGATATAAAGAGCTGAAAAGAGTTCTAATTTGTGTTCATTTCGTATATTCAAAGCCCGGTGTTTTGACTGACTCTTTCCTTACAAGTTTACGTCAATTTTTACACATCTTTAACAACCACAGTCGCGCTCTCTCGCGGACTTGTAAATTAATGAAGGTTCTTGAGCGAGTTCGTCGAGATAATGGAGTGGCCCATAAACTAGAGTATGTAGCAGACCAAACGATATGTATATATGTATATATTCCGTGTAACTCATTGTGTACTATATATACCTATACGACGTATATAGAAAAAACAGTTACAGAAGCTGAACCCCTCGAAAATTCTCTCGTCCGGAAGCCGCGCCGGGAAAATAACAACAAAGTCATTATGTTAATTAAAGCAGATTGCACGTGAACTAAGAGGTGGAGTCGCTTCGATAACCGCGCGCCATGATCGATTCGTATCTATAATACAGGTTAAATACCGACCGGGTCTCTACAGCGCTACACTGTAATAGATTCGGAACATCTGGTCAATAGAATACATCTCGTCGTCGCACAGAATTAATGTTTCAACGAAATATACATACGTTGTAACACATAAGTCATTAAGCGGTGAAGGATTTTCATAATACACGCGACGGAAAAAACGCGAGCGCGCTGAGCCCTCATTAAATAAATTCGTGGAACCGACAAGAGAAAATCGCTGGGATTTGTCATCGCGCAGACGAAGATACTACAACAAAGAAGTTTGATTCTTCCACTTTGCTTTCCTCTCGGACCCCGAGTTTTTTTTTTTCTTTCCGTTCTCTTCTGTGAGACTCGCGCTCCGGCAACACCAGGAAACACTTTTTAGCCTGAGTTCTCTTTGCCTCTTTACCTCTCGCGCGATGTTTGACGAGGAAACTTTTGTCTTCGGCATTCATTGGCTCTCGCGGCAGTGGCTGCAACGCGGGCTGATATTGGTTTTCTTGGAACGTTATTTGCAGCTCGCGAAGTCACCCACACCGACGCCGACGCGCGAGCGTGACACCACTTTGAAATAAAAGTTCGACGTTCCACGGACAGCATCGAGCCTTTCCGTTGAATCTTAAGTCCGCCCGCACCGCAACCACCGGCGATAGCCTCAAACGATATCGAGCTTTCATTTTTTCACCGTCGACTATAATATTATTCATTCGAGACGAGAGGTATAAATTTCGCCACTGATAGATGAAAAACTTTATCCAAAAAACACGTTTTTCCGAAATAATGTTCTAATTGTAACGGAACGCATTTTTTTTATTTATGCTTAAAAATATGCATTGAGAAAAAATCTTTTAGAAAATAAATAATATTATTTCATAATTTAAATGAAAAATCGTTTACAACGATCGGATTGGGCGGGGAGGGAATAGAAGAGAAAAGGCGGGAAGAATTATCAGCGCGTGAATAATCCGTTACAATCTTCGGGGGAGGGGAAAAAGCGATTGGTGTACAAAACGGCGTTGGGAAAAAAAACCGCCTGAAAGCCTTCGTTCTCGAGTGTGTTTGCGCTTTACTCTCCGACGGTCTGGAGTTGAAAGTCGGTCAATATTAGTTAACTTATAGCGAGCAGCGGGGCGCGCGAAAGACGGAAGTGGGGGGAGATTTAAGGGATGAACCACTAATGGAGTACTCTATCGTTTACAAAGATCGAATTGGGCGTGGAAGGAATTGACGAGTAAAAGAAGAAAATATGTTTTTGAAAACGCACCCAAACAAAAATGGAATTTGCCAATATTTGTCGATGCATTAGATGCTAAAATGTAAAAATTTTGTATCTCGATAATTAAAGCACTGTACGGAGAAAAAGTCAATCGATACGATTATTTCTCACCGATCTTAATTTCTGGCTCGGACCGTAACGTAAAAATGAGTGTACCATAAAAAAATGTGCTTCATTTCGATTTTTTTATTAATTAAATCCACGATAACCACGCTCGAACGAAATCGAGCTCTTCCGCCGATGAAGCGCTATTCTCGTTATGTGACAAGATCGTTTGCTCGTTATTTCGATTGAAATACCTTAGAATTCGAGGGTGCGCGCAAGTTGTACGAGCATACAGTACTTCGAAACTGAGTTCCCGACACTCTTTCTTCGTCGTCGTATCGCCCGGTCGTTAAAAGTATAGCTTCGACCCAACTAGTTTTTTTACCATCCTCGTCCCGCACTCACAACATAAAAACTTTTGCACTTACGAGAAATCGCTCGATGCGCGGGCCACCGAGGGTTGGTCGAACTTAATACAAGTCTTGAAACAATAACTATATACCGCGAGCATATACGATTCGACGTATCTGCAAATCGCTCTCTCGACCGCCTGTATAATAAAGTTCTCGAGGCAACGATCTCGCAACCGCGAAACGCCGGTATTTTTTATTTTTATTTTTTTCTTCTTTCCATCGATCAATAATAAAACGCCAAGGTAACGCGCTCGCGGGGGAGGGAGTCGTGCCAAATCGATCGTCGGTAACGAGAGAGCCATCGAGCTTTCACGCCGATACGCCTATCATCCATACTTCGCGCCGCGAGACTCGAGTACAGTAGCAACCGTTTTGACTGCGGCACAACATAAATAGCATGTTTTGGTATTCGAGAATGAAACATTTGCGAAGATGAGGCAGAGAAGAAACGAGGCCGGGTTGGAACTAGGCGGAGATTGATACAGTCGTAAAAGCATCACGCTTTAAATTACAATAAGCCAATATGGAATATCGATGGAAAGAATAAATAACAGAAAACTCGAAGCCCACCCTCGCAGCTTACGCTGATCCAACGACACAACCGGGTCGCGTTGTATTCTAAGCGTTTTTCTTTTTGTTCTCGTCTTTTTTTTTACACGTTTTATCGGGCGCAGATGCTGCCTTTGGCTTGTGCACCGGTGCATCAACCTGCATCTTGCACGTACCTAATAACGCAATATCGCGCAGTCACGACCCGCTCAGATTTTTCACGCAACATACGATTTAGCTCAAAATCCTGTTATGGACTCGGCGCGATAAAAGATTCGAAGGAAAAAAATTCTATTCTGTCGAGCGAAAATTCATGTTTCGCAAATATCGGAGGCTCGAATTGTCCATTTCTTCGTATTCCGATTGAATACTCGCTCAAGGTCGGAGAAAAATTGCAATCTTCAATTGCGGACTTTTCATTTTCAGAGGAACACATCGGAACATGTTGGGCAATATCTTTTGGAAAGATAAAAAATAGAATAACCTGCGAACCATCAAAGAAACGACCCTTTCAGACTACGCAACGATTTTTTTACACTTTGTTGACTTTTATCTACAATATATATACCCCACACGTATGTAAGGGGATGAAAATATATTCAAACAGAATCTAAAGAGCGAAAAAAAGTACAAGGGCCAGCAAACAAAAATGTTGAGGACATTCCAGGATTTTTCCAAAAACCCCAGCTTCTCCAGAAATTTTAATGATCACGAAATGTGCCTCATATTTCCCGAGCTTGGCTGCTTCTCTTAATTCCCATTATACGTTTTCGAGTGCTCAGAATTCCTATTAATTCTGCGATAAAAATTGCTCCCGCAATATGCGACAGTGTGCACCGAAGTCGCCTAAGCGGATAATAAAAATAAGAGGAGAGAAAGAACAGAAAATAACGATGTTATTGCCTTCCATTCGACTGCGTTTACCATTGACGTATCGAAAACAGAAGGATGTCGAGGAATATGAGAATAGGGGGCCATGGAGCGAAGCAAGCGACGCACAGAAGCCTCTCGAGAGCTCGAGCCTCAGTGGAGGCACTTCGAAATTGTCCTAAAGCGACCTCGTTACCGAGAATCCATCGCGAAATAGGTCGAGCGGAAATCGTGACTCGGTAGTCGCTTAAAGCTCGGCTACCCGTCGGATTTAACGTGAAGCGGCGGAAGGCCAAGGGGGGGGGGGGGGGGGGGGGGGGGGCGATAGTTTAAACACAGAGAAACCCAGATGTCTGGATAGAGGAGTGAGATGAAAAGTGAAAGAACGACGGAAGTGGATAGACGAGACACAGAGTCGCGAGATTCGCTTGACTCGGGACATTTGAGTAGAAAAACCAAGGCTTCACCGCGGAAACTCATTTCCTCTCATTTTCCATTTTTTTTTCCACTCTTCATCCTTATCAACGTCTAAATTCGAAAAAAAAAAAGAAGAAACAGAAAAACGGAGTCAAAGATTCTTTTGTCGTAGTCGAGAGAGCCCATAGACACGTCGTACGCCTTCGGGAAATGTAGTCGCAGCGCGGCAGGGGCAACGGGATTGGGTTTCGAGGTAGAAGGTTAAAATTGCAAGAACGCAGAGGATGCATTCGTGCGCGAATTTTCTGTAGGATCGTTCAAGCTACAGTGTTTGAGAAGTAGCGCGACGAGGGATGAACAAAATTCTCTATAGCGCGGATAGAGGCTCGCCTACGTTATATCTCCGCGGTTTCTCTGCGCCATCATCATTCAACCTCTAAATGAGGCCACGCGCTTCACGGACTCTCGAGAATCGGCCTCGGCTCGGCTGTATAACTCGCTCCACAATTTTCGTCCCTCTCGCACACTCGATCGACGATTACTTTCAGGGTCGCTGCATTCGCAAAGAAGTTCCTTATTCCGCCGATGTATTCCCGTGTACACCTCCCCCCCCCCCCCCCCCCCCCCCCCCGTTGCCCGCTCTCTCGAGCTTTTCAACCCACCCCGCCCCCTCCCCCGACGACTAACTCTCGTTACGAACGCGGTGAGAAACAAAGGAAGATGATTCGTTGGAAAAACTTCAAAAACAGTGCTCGAGGCATACACCGATACCTCAATGTCGCATGTTCTAGATCCGTATCGATGTGTGCAACGAGTACGCGAAGCGAGTCAGGGGGCATAAATCGTCGACCCGAAAACATCTTTCGCCCAGGGGAGTAACGACAATTCTGGCTGTTTACAAAAGGCCCTCGAGTTGGAAAAAAAATGTGTAGGCATTTTTGTGCACTCGGGAATTATTTACTCACAGTTCCGTTCGATCGGTTGCATTTGTCATTGAGCGAATTTTCAAAGGATAATCCATCGATCGTCGCAGAATTCATTTTAACGCGACACGAATATGTATTTTTTTCCTCGGGAATTTGCCAACTCGCGCAATTTCGATTCCTCAAGAATCTGCGGATAATACGAATGTGACTTACCGCTTCTTCCGGTCGGTGTTGGCGCGGACGGTGCTCGGCTCGTTGGTTCCGGTATCGGATAAATCGGATCGCAGCATTCCCTCTCGGGAAATTCGCTGGCGTTTGCCGGCCGTTGGAAATTAGTCAGCAGTGCGGCGAACGTCAGCAAGGCCAAGCGTGCCAAGTTGTGATCTCCGACGCGTGACATGACTCGCACTTCTTCAGGGCTCTATCATCATACACTGATCGTCATAACCCCCGGACTTTTCTCGTTTCTTCGATTTCTCTTCAAACGCACAAAATACTAATCCCAGCCGATTAATCCGCGGGATCTTCACTTCCGGTTATGTCGCTCTGCCGATTATTTTCAGCCTCGATACTCTCGTCCGATCGATCTTCTCGTCTCGATCTCGCGCATCATTTCCACGATCGAGTCGTCGACTCTGCTCTCGTAAATGCAATTTTTACGCATCCTCATCCCCACCCTGTCACTCGTTGCCACGAATCTTCGTTTCTCCCGCGATGTATTTATTTTTTTATCTTCCAATTGTCAATTCTCATTCGGACCTGTTTTGACCTTTGTATTCATTCCGCGCTGGGGCTTCGTCTCGCATCTCATGTTTATACGTCGCAAACACAATTCCTGTGTGTAACTTGGGCGCGCACTCAGATACACACATATATATATGTATAGCGCGTTGGCAAAGTTTCTCGAAACGGACGCGAACGAGAGCGAGAGTTTTGTGAGTGCAGCCAAAGCGCACAGGTCGTTGATAGACTGAGCGAGCGACCGCCCGGCTAACCTCGTCGGGAAAGTGCGGTTGTGGCACTTGACAGGAACAGTTTCGATAGTCGATAAGCGAGAAGGATAGTTGTAAAGTCACTTTGCACAGTAGCTCGCGCTAGCATAGCTCGAATCTGTGGATCAAACGTCAAGCGTGATACGAGCGCTCGATTTTTCTTGCACACGTGTACGATCCCCGACGCGATGACATTCTACCGCGTGTATCGCGCGAGAAAAACGAATTTGCCTTCGGACGTCAAACGGCGCTTAAGCCCATTGACTCGTAAAAGGAAGGATGAAACGAAAAGCGAATTGGCGAGGGTAGAGGATTAACGAGAGTCGAAGAAAAAACAAATGTAAAACGGACGTTTCCGACGTTGAGGCTCCGACGAGCGGCGACTTTGCGAAGGAGCGATATAAAAGAAACGAGAAGAATAAGCTCGGTGTTGACTCGTACCAGTCTCGGTTCGTTCGCTCGTCGAACCGGGCCGCGAGAATCGCCAAAGGACGAGATATAGAAAGCGAGCACTTCGCTGGCTTGAGAGAGAAAATGAGGGAATAGAGTTCACTTCCGATTGACCCAGTCCCGCGAATAACCTTTTTTTTTACCTTCCGGCCACTTTTCCGATATCAACGTCGCGCACGAAAAAAAAAAAGAAAGGAAAAAAAAAAAACACTTATTGGACACTCGAGACACTGAACACTTGCACAAATCGAATCGAATCGTATTCGCGAATGAGAAACAAAAAGATACTGGCTCGAAAAACTCTGAAAAACTTGGTAATCCACTGGAATTCCTTATTAAGCGGGGTGGTGCGGGATGTTTTCGTCGCTGCGTTTTGGTTGGCGGTTAAATGCAGGTCACGTGGTCGTTTGCAACCGTTACTCACACGCAATCGACACTTCGGCAGTTGCCCCCCCCCCCCCCCCCCCCCCCCCCCCCCCTTTTCTCGTCAAATTTACTTCACGCACACACGAACGAGATTTAACGCGTCCATGAATACTTTATGACGGCGTCTCGTGTTTTTTTTACTTTTACTGTCTGTTTTTACGTTATTATTCTTCGTAATTAGTAGCACGGGGAAATTCCCTTTGGCGAGAGTATGCGGGAATTATGAAATTTTACCTGTCGCGACGGGCAGAGAATTGCACGTACGAGTGCGGCAAGGCAATGCGGCAAACGGGGTATAACACACACAGCGAACGGGCGCGCTTTACTCGTTACATCCGCAGCGCTCGTGTTTTTTTTGTCAATTCTTGGGCCGCGTTGTTTTTGGATTTTCGCGGAATTTCGAAAAGTTCTAATCCGCGGAGAAACTTTTCGCACATTCAGCTACGAGCGAGGTTACGTTTATTCCAAGACCGTATATGCACGTGCTTTGTTTTCGCGCTTCCGTGGTTTTCGTTTTCTTTTTTCGTTCCGTTTACCGACACATTAACGCTTTCCTCGTGTTTTCCCTCGATAGTTAATTCAGAGTTAACATTTTTCTCGCGTATACTTTCGATGACCGGTCGTAACCGAAGTATGAGGACTGTTAAACGAGTCGGTCTGTCGCGCGCGCGTGTCTCGCGGCGTCCGGACGCCTAATGACGCTCACGGATACTCCGCCAGCCCGACGTTGGGCGCCAGGAGAACTTGCGCTTCGTCCTCCCGCGCCGCTCTCTACCTTCGCCACTTCCACCTGCAGCCTATTCGCCTCCCACTGAAGGTAGGATTTTCGTTCCCCGTCGGTCGTCGGCGAGTTACGCCGTCAACCCCTCCCCCCTTTGCCCTAGTAGCGGCTGAGGCAACGAGACCTACCGAGTTGTCACGAGGAAGCCCGATTTCGCGAAACTACCAGTGAATTTTGCCCGGCAAACCGCCTGCCTTCGTCAACGTGAACGAGCCTCCTCTGTCGGCCGCTAACGCTCGCGGCGCGCGCGCGCGCACACACGACCTGAGCATGCTGCAAAATCCCCCTGCGCGTTTTCTCTCGCTCTCTCGTGTTCCTGACCTCGTTCCACAGTTTGTTGGGGGTCGGTGACAGGGCTGCCCCGAGGCCTCCGGCGGAGGCCCTGCGGGATGACGGACTGCACATTGCATCTCTACCATACCCTACCTCACTCTTCTCTATATATTGCTCTCGAGGCTTGTGTATACAGACATAATATATGTATGCACGCGCTGAGATATGTTATGGTGGCTCTCGGCTACCCGCTCTCGCGGTCCCCGAAGATTCATCCTGCGCTCGCGAAACCACGAGAATTATTGTTTCAACTAATGTGGTCATGGACGCTACTGTACTTGCGCGCACTGTGGGCTTTCGGACGGATAGGCCACGCGTAGATTTTTTTGCGGTAAGCATTGTTTTTCTTCTGTTTTTAGGTTAGTGCTCGTAATCGCGTAGTCGAGTTGAGCGATGTCTTCGATCTTCGAGGGTTTTAACGATCAGCCGAAAAAATATTTCGTGACTTATAGGTTATATTTCGTTTTTTCAATCTTGATCGAGGAATTTTATGCATTCTTGACATTGATAAAAAAGTTGTTTTTTTTTTACCCCGAACGTCGAGAGGTTAACATCAATTTTAAGTATCGCATGGAATATTCGTCTACTTTCTTGTAGACAAAGGTATGTTGCGGTGAAAAAAATCTTTGATTTTTTTTTCCTTTTTATTAGAGGATCCTTAGGAATAATATGTGAAAAACATTGGGTAAATAGGCTATAAATATCGTAGTTTAATTATCACTTGCAACTTTTTGACGTACATATAAAATAATGTTTAAAAAATTTAATTAAAAAATGTCACCTCGTCCCGTAAATGTATTCATCAAAATCTCCAATGAGACGAAATTATCGACACACTGCGAACATCCTCAAAAAAAAATCATGTTTTCAAGCTTTTATTATTTCAATCTCGTTTCTCATGAAATTCGATTTCGCTGGAAACCGTTCGATAAACAAAACACCGACGAATCCTTATTCACTCGATTCTCTCCCCCCCTTTTTGACCCGCTCGAGCCCGACATTCTCAAGCATCAACCCGCGGAGAATGCAACTTCTCTTCGTGATTTTTCCCCGTTGGCTTTTAGGATCTCGACACTTTCGCCGTCTTTTCCGCGGTAGCCCCCGTGTTGCACTGATAGAACAGCTATAAGTGTACTGTCGGTTGCATAGCTCACGCGAATCGCTCGATTCGCCCGAAGCTCGATTCTGTCCCGCAATATTCCCGACTATGCTTCTCGAGAACAAGGATATTTCATCGTGCCAATACGCGGATCGAGAGCGGTCTATATATAGAGAGAGAGAGAGCCAGATAGATATTTACGTATCTCTGTGCGCCTTTCGACATGTGTCTTTAGCGACTCGGGTATCTTTTCGCTCCCCTATGTATGCAAACCTTATCGATTTATGTCCGAATTCCTGGTCGTTGCGGGCGCTATATCGAAACTCCTTCCCTCCCGTTACCGGAGGCATTTCGAAAGTCACGATCCCTTCCATCCTTGAGCTTCGTCGTCTTTATACAATGTAGAAGTGGCTCGTGTCTGGGGTAGGGGGTCGCACCGGGTGGAGAGAGAGAGAGAGAGAGAGAGCGAGAGCTTGAAGTGACAGGCAGTACCTGCATAATGACTCGACTGCTGCAGCCGTTTCTGCTGCAGCGACCGCGCACGCTCGTCTGCACGCTGCTGCTTTCTCCACTCTTCCCTGCGTCTCGCCCTTAACTTCGGGCTCACCCCTCTTTCTTCCGCGGCTCCTATCAATGAGGAAATGCGGCGCGACCTGGTATAACAACCTAAGCCCCCTCTCGGGCTCCCCACCCGTTCGACTCGCTGCTCACCGTAGCTATGCAGTTACCGTGGACGCAAGACTGAAGCGGAATTTGAAGCATGAGCGAAACGAGCTTGAAGCACGAGTGATCCGAGCTCGAAGCGTACAATTAAAACGAGCTTGAAACAGCAGTGATCGCGAGCACGATGTCGGCTGTGTAGCGAGCCTGGGAAGAGCGCGAAGCGTGAAGAGCTCGAACGATACTCGGCGAGAAGCGGACATTTTCGGAAAATTATTCGCGAAACGAAAATCCTTAATCGCCCATTCTGTGGATGTTTCAAAACGAACCGAGTCGTATATTATAAAAATTCTATTTTCGATGAAAAATGACAATATTTCGAAAAACATGAATTCTTCGTGTCGACATTCTGCTTTTTTTTTACTGCTTTGAGACATTACGTTTTCAATGAAAAGTATGGGCTTATAACTACGACTTTTTTTGTACATTATAACGAGAAAGATAAAATTTAGAAGCGATATCGAATACTTTATTTCAATGTTTTTGTAATTTGTACCGAATTCTCCGAACCTTCAATATGAGGATAATGAAAATCGAATGCATATACGTATTTTCAAATAAAAAAAAATACATCAGTGAGAAGAACAAATAGAATCGAGATTACGGGCGTTAATTTGTACGAATTCATCCGCGAAATTAAATTAAATTCTGTGCGAGCGAATACTTTTCGGGAGTCAGTGCCGAGCGCCGGCGAGTGGTAGAAACACTCGCGATTCGAAAAGGCTCAACAAAATTCTCTGTCGCCGCGTTTGAAAGCGCTTGTTTTTTTTAGTAATTGTTTTCGTTGTTTATTTTGGAATCCGTTTTTGTTCAGCCGCGTTTGTGCGACAGACTTGTTAATTATCCACTTGGAAAAGTTATGTGCGACGAAACGATGAGAGCCGATGGGGGGGGGGGGGGGGGGGGGGGGTGGTGGCGCGCGTCAGAGGGCCGCAATCTCGACGCCAATTTTGCTAAATTAGTGATAGCGTTGCCGTGAGAAAAAGCAGTTTAACCCAATACAACCGAACCCGAATCCAAAATTTAACGTTCAATAATCCTTTTCACCTATTTACGCGATGGTACGTTTTGCACCAAACCGATAATCGCAGATTTTTAATAATCGAGCATCCAAACGCTGCCGTCGAAAGAAGAATAAATTTATGTTTGAAACGAAAAAAAAAAAAAAAACAATCAAACGCTCGTAATTTCCGAATTCGGTGAAACTCTTGTTGATCGCGGAAAAAGATAGCAACTGCCCTTCCTTATCCACACACGTATGCACAGACACCTGCAAACCTGCAAAGTTACAGTAGAAAAGTTTCACGATAGTCAGACCCACTTTGAATGGTAGCCGAAAACGGCCGGCGTCTGACCACCGCAGGCTTTCACTACTGCTTCCACCACATAGCGGAAGATACCGGAATGCTTTTACCAACTACCAACTACCAATTCAACGATACGCAACATTTGTACGCTTCACAGAGTCTCGAACCAAAATTCGTGCAATTGGGTCTGCGATTATAGATCACCTGTAAATAAAACAGTGGAAAAAGCTTGCATAAGTCAGACGCTTCATAGCGAGAGAAGCGCCGTCTGAACAGCGCCTGGTTCAACTACTGACACGCCTGACTCACGGGATAAGCCGCTCTTTTGTATCTGCGCGAAACGCATAAATCAAATGGTTTTTTTTTGCGTTCTAGTGAACAACGAACACCCATCTGCAGGATCTTGATTGATGTGTGCAAAGAAATGAAATATATGCATCGGTATCACATTGATTAATTCCAATGAAAACCGTTAAAAAATTCTGAATTATTATGTTACTACTTTTGAACCTTGGTTAACTGTACGCTATCGATCGTTGAACTTCAACCTACCTTCTTCCGGCACATGTGATTCGCTGCTCCTCGACTTGGTACTATCGTAACGCAGAAAGTACCGCGTTCTTTCTCTCGAAAGTATTCACCGTAACACAGGCTAATCGAGGGTAAGATAAGACTGGTTTTTTAAAAGAAAAGTAAACAAAATCATTGAAAAATAGTCATCAAGACGAAGGCCGATTTTGTATAGGAAATGAATTTATTGATCTGCCGTATAACGTAGACGGTGATTATCAAACGAAGATTCTACAGCACGGTACCACATACGCTTTGGGCCGGAATATATTGTTATTTTCTTGTTCCTTAATTCATATCAATGATTCTTACACGGAATATGAGAGCGATTATCGTCGCCCGGTAGTTTCATCTTTTTCCTCTTCAATTCTTTTTTCTTTTTCTTCACCGTCGCAGCACTGAACGTCGAGTGATCGACGTTTAATAAATTCAACTTCGTCCTCGTGTAAAACGATATTGCAGTCGAGCAGCGATGTTCATCGTCTTATTGTTATTATAATCAGTTTTTTTTATTTTCAAAATTTCACTCGTACCGCATCGAGTTCTTCCGTCAAGAAACCGCATTTTTTTTTCTCAAAGATATATATATATATTTTTTTAAGGACCGTTCACGATATCGCACGCGATCGTTTAAAATTCGAATCTTCGCCTCTATGGAGCTTGCGAGCGCGGATTTACGCAAACGCCTCGAATCAGTTCGAACTTCGACTACGGAACACAGCACGCGTATGTACATCGATATACATATACATACGGATTAAGGGGTAGAAACTCGTACGTTCATGCTTCTTTTATGTATATATATATTGACATATATATATATATATACACACACACATATGTATATATATGGTTCGTTCGTACTTATGACAATAATAGTTTTTTTTTTTTTTTTTCATGCAAAAACAAAAGTTGTATCACAGTGGGACAGCGTACATTTTTTTTCTTTTCCTTTCGTCTTTCAAACATCATATCATAATAATTGTGAATCGTTCAATAATATTCATCGCGCGCTTAACCCCTTCGTTGAAATTCGCACAATACCGCGCCGGTTCTTCCAATCGAAGGGTTCAGCGACGTCGATTTTGCATCTATCAAACTCTCTCGCATACCTCGCGTTCCCTCCTTTCCCTCGTCTTTGTCACTCCGGTATGCCCCAATCCTGCCCGTCCCATACAAATCTTTTCCTATCGATACCTGTCGCCGTCTCGTAAAACTCGATTAAATTTATCACGACCACGTAGTCCCGCAGCAATCGCGTCATTTTTATTCTTGGAACAAACGCTCCAATATATTAATTATATCGGCTTCGTCAATCAGCCAAATGGGTTATCTCATTTTGCTACGTACACATCGCGCAGCATACTATATCGCACGTACAACGCGCGTACAATTTTTTTTTTTTTTTTCATTTTTTTCCCCCTTTATTTCGTTTCGTCGTTGCTATATAGTTTTAAATTCTAGTAATGAGTCGCTCCGTCGCCTACTCAATTTAGGTTTACGTTTATATCTATATATGTTTTATATATATATCGATGGTTTAATGTCTAAAGGGCGTATCGAGTGTGTATAAGCATAGCCTATATGACCTTCCGGCGTTAGAACATCGATATATTTGTCGTCTCGGTGCGAAGTAAGAATTTATGCGCTTCTTATTCGCAAACTCGATAATCTTGTTCTTTTTCTTGTTCTCGTTATTGTTATCATTATGATTATTATTTATCAATATTATTATCATTAGACACTGGCGCTCGTCATTTCGATTTTTTTTTTCATGCTCCCGTCGAAACATTCGCTCATTTTGGTTTTTTTTTGTTGTTGTTCTATCCCTTTTTTTTCAATCATACACGTTTTTCTTTTTAACTCGTATTCTTTCGCACGAATAAAGCTTGGTTCACACGTTACTCGGTGGACGTTGTAACGTGCATCTTTATTTTGTTTTCTTGGACCGTTAAGTTTTTTTTTTTAACTCTTTTTTATATATTTTTTTTACCACATAGGCGCAATGAGCTCCCGACCATTATCGTCGGTCGTTTTTCGATTAAATTTCGCTCCCAGCCAGGATCGGTCGAGATTTTTTCAGTTCTTTTGTGTTTCGTTTATTTTTTCTTTCTTTAGTCTAACGGGAACAGTTGACAAAGCGTCGACACATACGAGGCTTCATGGCGGACCGATCCTCGTTGGGAAATATCGATTGATACGCACGGATAGGTATACTGATTATTACGTTTTATCGTTTAATGTTATTACCATTATTTATTAATCACCATTATTATTTTCTTCGAACAGTTTGATTATCAGTATTCATACTTGGTTTTTTTAATCGTTTTTTTTTGTTGTTCATTTTGCTGCAAGGCTCTTTTTTTCACAATAATTCTTACGCGCACGCTACAAAATCCGCGCTCCGCTTAGCGACGAGCCACTTATCCCCGATGAAACGCCAATAATTGAACGCGAATTGTCGAACCACTGACTAACGTTGCCTCTACATTTTTCTTTTCTGGTTCGTCGTAAAAAAAATTCGATGAGCTCAAAAGACCCACGATCAATGCGGTCTTAGTGGTGCGAGATACCTAATTTTTTTTGTCGGTGACAAATATACGCTACGTTTCGTAATATAGAGTTGAGCAGATCAGCGTAAAAAACTTACCCTAGTTTGCTGATTCATGGTCTTGAGAAATCTGTTCTTTTTATATCGCTTCTTATACCAGCTCGGGTCGAACTTCACCGATAAAAAAATGGCTTTTTTTTTAATAAGGAAAAAAAAAGGTTTGGCCGTCGAGAAAGAATAATCGTGAGGCGATTGGTCCTTACGAAATCGCAAACGGGAATAAGTCGCTCGTCTGTTTATCTCGCCAAACGTGCGATACCGGTCATTGCAATTTTTTGTTAAACGCATCATCGTATCGTTTCAACGTCATTTTTTAGTCTCCCGAACATTTAATCGTCCTCAAAATTCGACATCCTCGCACTCGCTTACTTCTCTTCTTTCTCCGTCCGCTCTCTCGAATTACTCCCGCAATTATCTCTCGCTTCGTCGCGTGGCTCATCGCCACTCGTTCCAACTTGTACAAAAGCTAAGGCAACGTTTTATTCGTTTTTTATTTAATACGTTTTTGTTTCATCGACAACCCACCGCTACGAATAGAAGGAAAAAGTCCGTTTTGCGGAAGGAACCGCCCGCGACAAGAAGGATATTGCACTTGTTGCATCAAACCCCGAAAGCAAATACATCGGACGACGCGACAATAACCAGTCGTCCTATTCGTGAAAATGTATAATTGATTTTCTGTTTTGTGTTTTTTTTTTCCTTTTTCTTTCAACTGTCCGTCGTGCAAAGAACTTCGTTGAAAAGGAAAAAAAGGGGTCGACTGTGACAAAGACGATCGACGGTGTTTGATATACAAAAATGCGCGCAGTACAATTTTGCCTCTCTACCGAGTCCCCGGGACTCGTCGGAGGCTTCGAATCCACGCACACGATATTCTCGTCCGACGAACAAACGTCTGATCCGCGTTCGACGAATCAAACGCTTATACAATTACAATTATTTACAATTTTGTTGAATATCCGCGCAGCGCGAAAGTTTATTAGAAAAAAAAAATGCGAGTAAAAAAATCTATGAAGCACACGTGTTACGAGGATTCGTTTCGACCTCGATTTCCGACATTCTGTCGGAGAGATATCCGTTCGGGTCGAAAGTTTATGGCAAGATTTTCTCTCCCCGCTCTACATCCGCTTTCAAGATTTCGATGACGCTGCCCAGTCGAATGTCGAATAAAATCGCAAAAACATTCACGCGATCTCTCGATAAGGTTGCATCGCTACATTCGCGGATGAAACCGAGATTCGGTGAGAATTTCGCGGACTACCCGATGGAATGAAAATCTGAAACGAAACTTGCGAAAACATATTTCGTCATTGCCGTCAAAGTTCGATTTGAAGATTTGTCAATTTTACCCGAAAATTCGACTGGACCGCGTCCGCGGTACTTCGTTATCCGTTTCGGGATGCTCGAGATCGGAGTCCTAAATTTTTGATCTGCGAGTGTCCTTGTAAAAAAAATTATCGCCTCTTCAGTCGAATTTTGGCATCGACGAGTGGAAATTAAGAAATGTAAAAAAAAAAGGGAGGAAATGCTCATCTCAGTCTCTACATACAGAATGGCGAGAAATCCGCGCGAACATCCGTAACGTCGTATCGCGATTTCTATCAATAATTAATAATATCGACCTTCGTTTTCTTTACTTTCGAGTTGTCCACGTGAAGCTCCCTAATTACGAATTCCTATATACACAACGCCTATGTTACACATATTATAAATAATGGTTAAGGTTTTTTTGAAAGTAAGTAAAAATATAGATATATGTAAATATATATAATATATATATATGTATATATATAGAATTTTTTTTGTTTGTTTTTGTTTCATATTTCTTTTTACAATTATTATTGAGTGTGTTAGGGTGTCGTGATGTTGGTGTCAATGTTGTTCGTCTTTCTTTTTTTTCTCCCTCATTTTCCTTTCACGTGTTTTGCGTTATTATGATAATGCACCTAACATTCTCTGTTTAATTCGCACAAGGGACGACGAAGCGACGCCGTCGATTCGAGGTCTTTCTCCGTTATCGCTTCTTGGCTCAAATGATTTTTGTTTTGTCCTAGTTACATCTTTTCTTTCTGCGTCGATTTACTCTAGGCTGAGATCAAACTTTATCATGAGGTGAATTAACGCCCGGAACTCGTGAGAATTGTCAGAACCAATTCTCACACGAAACAATATTGAGGCGAAACAAAATCTCGTTATCAGGTCGCGCTTTCGCGTTACGCCGCATGCACTTTTCTTTCTTCTTCTTTTTACATCTTCCTTGGTTGACATCATAAAAAATCTCTACACTCGTCGCACTCGACTCCCTTGCTTTTTTGTTGGTTGGTTTTTTTTTTTTTTTTTTTATCACATGAGCACCTCCGAGATGGCTCGCGCGAACGGGCCGTTAGAGTTCAAGGGCACTCGACTCGAACGCGCACTAATTTTAAAAACGTTTCACTCGCAGTCGCGCGCGTATGCACATATTGTTGCGCAATTTAAAAAAAACCCACAATCGTCACACGGCGACGACGGTCGGCTGTTCGGCCGATTCGCGTTCGCTCGAATCTAAACGACGAAATTCGTAGTTGCAAAACTGTCTCGAGAGACACTGTCAATTACGAAAAAAAAATGATATTAACGAAGCAACGAACACGATGAACGAGTATCGATAGCTTGCTCACGGCACTTGTACATAGAAAAAAACGAAGTATCTAATTCTACGTCATTCGCATGACAAGCGAGTGAATTATCCATTGAGTTGCTTGTTTCCATCGAATTTACACGATTTTCCCATCGCAATTCACGAAATTCTTCAAATTCTACGCGGCAAACGCTTCTATACGAAAACAGCGAAGTTTCTCGTCAATTAACCGTAAGCTTCATACGATTTGTGCGAATTTTCGTACAAGTGAATGTTCACAGTGAAGTTGGTTTCTCCATCGCGTAGACATTTCTTCGCGGGTTCTCGATTTACGAGAAAAAATCGCAATTTTTTTTTTCCCCCTTTTTTTTCATTAACAATCGATTTTCTCGGTGTTTTTTCCCCCGGTGTATCCGAGGTTGCAACGTTTAAAGATCGTTTAGTTACAATAATTATTATTCTTGTTGCGAAGTTTATTTCTCAGCTTCAATTTTTATGTACAAAATTCGTGTTTTCGGAACCAAAGATTGTTCTGGTAGTTTTCATTGTTTATTTTTGGAAAAGAATAAAAATATCGAGGCACGCCTACGAGACGAAAAATTGTTATTTCGAGCGTAATAACAGACGGGTCGAACGTATGTGCAAAATAATGATAAGTCACTCGCTTGTTATGCGTGTTTTCGGAGCTGCGATCTTCGCGTTGCGTTGAGCCATCGGTTTGTTTGTTCTTTTTTTTTTCATGATTTGTGTTACTTTTAAAATTTATATTACATTTCCAGACCTAGGCGAATACAGCAGCTTTCGTCATCCCGTTTGCGTCGATTCGCGCTTGGACGTCAAGCTTTTCTCTCTCGAAAAAAAGAAAGAAAAAAGTCTTTGCAACATCTCTCGATGTCGCACTCGCGTGCATCGTGAATATCTTCACATCTGGTAAGCCCATTCGTGCATTGAACTTTGTTCCGTTTCTCTGTGACTTTGGTAGGTTCGGCCGCGACGAAAAAAATGTATCCGCCCGACAACGACAAGCTCTGACCTACCGCGTTTTAATTCGAAAGCTTCGAACGATCGAAAGACAAATGAAGAGGAAACAAAGGAAAGTGAGAAAACATGATCATCAAAGGGGCGCAAAGAAAATTGCCGATGGACGAATAGATCCGATACACTTTTGCGGTTACTGACCGCTCTGTAAACGCAAAATTTCTCGGATCGCCGTCCAACCGGAAGGAGCAAACATTCGTGCGTGAATTATAAAAAAAATAGAAAAAAAAAATGTGTCGAGCTTCTCGTTGCCACGCGGCCTTTCGTCGAGCGCGCGAACCTTGAGATCCCTCGTCAAAAATCCTACGAGCCGTTTCGCGAGACAAACTTTTTTCCAGACAAAAAATTTTTCACGTTTCTTTTTTTCTTTCGGAGAGACTAAACCTGATTCCCACGACTGAATCATTTTTATCTTTCTTGTCATTCGTATATCACATTCTACAGACACTATATTTATAGCATTTAATAACAGCACAGAGGGTGTCCGCAAAAATTAATTGAACGCCCGTGTTTCGTCTAATCTTTCGTGGATCATAACCCGAGCGGCGTTTTGTAGAAAAAAAAATTGAACGATAAGAAGGAGAAAAAAGAACGGAAACGTTTACAGAAGTGAAGACATCGACGTTATTACAAACATGCTCATTCTTAAATTTTACAATCTTCGGCGAACGAACGAGAAAATCATCGACGGCCATATATATAATTTCTTTTTTTCATCGGTACGAGATCGCGATCTCTCCATCTCTTTAGTTTTCTCTCGATTACGAACATGGACGGCCGTCGCGATAATCATATGTGACACACACACACTCACGCGCGCACACCCGCGATACAATGTTTTTTCTTTCTCGCCACGTGCTTTGCGAGACACAAAGGCTCTTCGGCAGGAGCCCCCACCCAATTCACTTTTCGTCGCACAATAATTCGACCTTCATCCCAGATCCTCGGCGGCAAACCCGCCGCTCCATCTTCGCCCTCGACCTCACGCTCTACGCGAGATCGTCGCACACGCAAATATATATAGGTACATATGTATATAGTATATATTTATATATATATATGTATATGTTTGTTATATATAAAAAAATGGAAAAGCAAAAAGACAACGCTGATGGCGTAAGAGAAATGAAGAGAAAACGGAACAAGTACAGATTACAAGCGAGAAACAATTATACATACGTGTAAAAAAAAAAGTTGAAACACCATCGTTCGCCTTATCGATCCAAAATCACAGACAGTTATTATTATTTTTTTATACAACTCACTTTGCGTACTCGATCGAACGACTGGCACGGCATTTAAATCCTACGTACAAATAATCCTCGTGGGTTTTTTTTGTTGTTTGTTGGTTTTCTTTTCACGGTCGAGAAAAATTCGTTGTATCGATAATGGATATAACGAAGTGGTGACGATAAACAATGATTCGTTATGCTATAATGTTAATTCTTTTCTTCTTCTCGCTTTCTTTCATGCGCTCTTATTCATAGCATTCGCGAATGTGGGTAGTTTTCGTGCACTTCTAATGCACTTGACGATCACTCGGAAAGATGAAAAACTGACATTACTCTTTTCGTTTCGTGTGCTCGGCGCCTTTCCATCCAAAAATCATTGAATCGACGAATTTATTTTGAGGTCTTGGTTGATTTTTGTTTTCGTTTTTTTCATATCGCGATCACCGATGTTTCTTAATGTCACTGTTGACTATCGCTATTTCATTTTTTGTAGTTTTTTTACTTTCTTCACTCGCGTTCCGTCATCCTTCTTAAAACGGTTTGATGTCCGCGAAAAGCCGTCGACACCTCTGTCGTCTCCCAGACCGGTTATTCATCATTTGTATATATATTTTTTTTATCTTCGCATTGTTTAATTCGTTAACTTTAATCGGTGTTTCTCTAATATCTTCAAATGTCGACGCACAATACGATCTTCAACCGATCATGCGCGGATTGACCGCCCCTATTGGCAGAGTATTTTGATTTTGTCCCTGCAACTGCATTTGCTGCGCTTGAAGCTGTGCCAATGACGACGAAGTCGCGAAAGCCGGATACGTCAGCGTTGTTCTCAGACTCTCGTTGTGTTCCTCCAATGAATTTTGAGCGTAGTGAAGCACGAGATGCTTTAACGTCGCGTGAATATTGTATGGCTCGGCGAAACCGAAACCGCGCTCCGTCGCGTATATTATGCAATGGTTGACCATACCATTGCACCTGAAACATCCAAAACATGTCCATGAGAATTGTATGATTTTTCTTCCCCCAGAATATTTGCACGGCGCAATACCGATATATTTGCTGCAAAAAACGTAATTGAAAAATTCCACTTAACCCTTCGTTTTCTTTTTGAGTAGGTTCTAATTTCTTTTATAAATATTTTTGTCGACAATATATGACTTTTGTATTATTTCACTCACATTATAGAAAGAGCGTATTGACCGGTTCGAGAGCGCCTCACAAGGAAAGTACCGTCGGGATGGCCGTGTAGAATTCTATCGGCATCGGAGCGAGACCCTTCCAGAAAGAGCCACGTTTTCTCGTCCGAGTGAACTTCCAAATCGTATTCCTGAAGATCGTTTATCACGAGATCCCCAACAACCGGGTTTGGCACCGTATTGTTCAGCATAAGATTTATCTTCGTTTGATTCATGCCGTTTTTTCTCAACCATCTGCGAGTTCGGAGACCAGAAAAAACAAAGGACAATGAGACAACGAAACTGAGTTATGCGAAATGAAAATTTAACGAACACATATGCGTAAAAATCACATTGGATCGGTTAAGGATTTCCCGAGCCTCGCGTCGTCTGTGTGATTTAATTGTTCTTAAATCTATATACGTACATCAAGTGCTTGTCTCTCATACGAATGAGCTGTACCACTTCGGGCTTGAGTTTGTGCATCTCACGCTCGAGTGTTCTGTTGTAGGCGATTTGTTGTCGTAGACTGTCCTCGAGCTGTTCCCGACTATCTTGCAACGACTTCAATCGACTCTTCAGCAATTCGGCGTTATCGGTCAGACTGCGAAGAATAACGGCAATAAACAAATATAGAATTATGTAGTATGCATCTGTGCGCTTGTGTAGGCGCCCGTTATGTTACTTGTCCCTTATTTGTTAGCGTAAACCGAAGCGACGAGAGAGACACTGAGCGAAAGAGCAAGATAAGATAGCGAATGAAACTGCATGCGTTCGCTACTTCAATACGATATATTCATTGTCAAGAAAAATAATGATAATGAAACGATTGAAATTTATTCGCGAAGTTAAGTTTATCAAACTCACGTCGATATCTCGTGGGGTTGCGCCTCTTTCTGATATGACTCCTGTAGCTTCATCTGATCCTCGAACATCTTTATTGCCTCGGAAAACGCTTCGAGCGCTTGACGCTTCAATTGTACCTCGTAAGCCGTTCTGCCGTAGAGTTCCGAACAATCGTGAAACTGTCTGACCTTGTCCGACACGTCTTTGTCCAATTCGACATATTTCTTAACGACGTTCGCCGTATCGGTCGTACTCGCGATCTCGTCGTCCTGAGAAGTAAACGATGAAGGAATGAACATTATGAAAATTTGTAAAAAAATGCATTTTTCAATTTACACGCAATAGACATCGTACGATGAGAATATTTAATTGAAGCACAGTTTACCTGTTGAAAGCGCGAAACGGGATAGAGGAGCTTGATGTCGAGAGTAGCATTGTACTGTGCCAACGAACAATTACGATAGTGATCGACGAGCTCGATGACCGAGTGAAAATTGTACGGCTCCGAGAAACCATATTTGCCGTTTCTGTGACAGATCTTGATGAGCTTGTTCGAGCCACCCTTGCGCAACGTTAGTGTGTATTCGCCACCCTTGGAAGACGCGTTGCGAACGAGAAACGTGCCGTCCGGGGAGTCTATCATCATCTCGTTAACGTCGTCTCTCGTTATGTCGCCCCAGTACCATTCGGCTTCTTGGAGAGTTCTCGGTCTATTGAATTAAAAGAGATTCGTTTTAGTTTTAGCTGCTTTTTCTCTGCGAGCATTCACTTTGTTTATTCGAAAGCCGTTAAATTCGCAGCTAATAATTCCGTTTTGTCCGAAATATGACTGAAATCACTTTTTTCCTTTGTTTTAAAAACCAAATTGATTTTTCTTCTCGTGTACCTGAGAGGCTGATCTTTGTTGTTATCCGGATTAATTTGTCGATCGTTGGCCGTGGTGTCCTCGTCCAACGTGGGAAACGGATCGAGAACTGGAAACTGCGGCCTCGAAACTTTCCTCGGTGGCAATTGAGGAGCGCTCGCAAATTCCGGCAGTCTCTCTTTCCAATTACCATGAAGCAATAGCAGTTCCATTATGCGTATGTGTGCTTCCGTGTTGTACACCACTTGACTAAAATTAGTACAGGCATATATATATATATATAGGAAACGACCAAGTTTGGCAGAAATGGAAAGCTCTTAACGACTCCGCAAAATAATCGATATTTCGAGCAGAGGGTGCTCAAACCGCCGATTTGTTGTCAAAAGAAATAACGAGGAAAAAAAATAAAGAAAACTGTGAAGATGCGCACTTACATTATTCGCTCCCAGGGAGGCCTGAGGAATATGTGACACAATACTTGAATGAGAAGCGTCGGTGGTTCGGTGTAGTCTCTCGCGTGTTGCAATTGGCATATGCGACAAAAATGAGCCATCAAATAGTGCAAAGTGGACTTGTGATGTTCCGGCAGTTCGGCTACCAATTGGCCGAGTCTCGCCGCGCACTGTTCGTCGTTTCGCAAGCCTGTTTGAAACATTAAACAAGACACACGTTGAATGGTTATCCATTGACGGAGTTGTTGCAAGATACAACCATGCGAAAATCTTTTTTTAAGTGTAATTTGAAAGCGTTTCGAAAGTATTTGCAGAATAATTATTCCGCGAAGTCTTCGGAATTCTCTCCGAATCTCATTTTCAGATGAGACTGTAACGATACACCCTTCTCAACAGTGTGAACGTATTGATATACGTACTTGATGCTTCCAAGAACTTGTCATACCATTGGACAGGTATAACGGGATCGGGCAATTCTCGGAGAAACTTCTTCAAGACACTGGCGATGCATTGGGGACTATAAGAGCTCAGATCGGCGTTGCAGACGTCTGTGGAGAAAAAAACAGTCCAATAATAAATAATCATTGTAGAAACTTGTGATCGAACGTTATTGTTATTGAGAATAAGTCCAGTTCGACTCGTGGATCTCCGATTGCTCACCGTGATTGAGCTCTTGTCGCAGCTCGATCGTCTGCTCATTCGGTGGGCTATTGTGATAGACTGTGTAAAGATTCAGCGAGGTATCGATGTAAGCTCTCTCTTCCAATGCTCGAATGCAACGTTCGACGAGAATCGGTGCTTTCCGTGTGGCAGTGTCGAATTGCGAGCACAGAGCGAGGCCGAAAACTGCGGGTTCAAAACGGAAAAACATTGTTAACGTTCGGATACAGTGGAGAAATAAATATAAAAAATTGCGCTCGAGATCGCCGCGTCGAGAAACACTAAATGTTTTTTCTTGCTTTCGCTTTCGGCTCGATTTTTCGAGAGCATTTGGAGCGTTTTGCGGACAAATTTTGTCTCTGTCTCTATACAGTTCTGCGCGATCTTCGATTCTCTTAGCCCTTTGTCACGTTGGATGATGCATTAAAAAATTTAAAAAAGGCAACTACAGATGAAAAAAAATTAAATGGACAAACGGCAAAAATACTCGCGGCGGTGACGATTACCGTACTCGTTGCAGCGTTCAACAGAGTTATAATTTTCTCTCCTCTCGTTTTTATTCACAAACGTAAATTCTACTCACGTGCCACCCGATGATAAACACGTTTTTTTTTTCCACCAAGTTTTCCCGGTATGCGATACACGCGCTAATGATAGTACATAATAACAGTGCGAGATCCTCGAGAGACGACTTTATTACAAGCCACTAACGATACTAGAGTTTCGCGATGATTAAATAAACCTGTAATTGTTAATCGTCGTTGATCTCCTCGGCATTCATGCCTATTCATGTCCTATTATCCAGTAGTAAAAAAAAACATTGGTTAACCGTACAAACGAAATGGGCGAATCTGCAGATTAAAATCATTTCTTCATACGGAAACTAACCGAAGGTGAAAGCAACGAAATGGCGTATAAAACAAATATCATTTCGCGCGAACGATATTAACTACGACTCTTCTACCAGAGGAAAAGAAAAGAAGACGCTACGAAATGTTAGTCGTCGCGCAGTTTGAAAAAAGAAAACATTTTCACCGGAGCCGAAACAATGAAATAGCAGTTTAAAAAACATTTCTCGCGTTCGGCAATGAAAACCTCAGGATTCGCGCGGATTAAGAAGAAATGAAAAAAGATTCTACGAATGTTAGTCGTCGTAAACTCTTCGACCCCGGTATTTAATAATGGCATTCCGTCGTAGCTTGGATAGGTGCCGAATGAAACGAATATGAAAAAAAGGAAACGTGGCAAATGATCAGAGTTAATGAACAATAAAGAAAAAAGTGTTATGTCGTTGCTATGAGCTTACGCGAAGGCAAATGTCATAAAAATGTATGTGCATAATTTTTCCGAGTCGTCTTTGAGTACCCGCAGGTGTGCTGTTAAGAATTGTTGATAAAAAAGGCTCCCCTATACCCGGACAAACCGTGGATCGAACATTTAGAAGAGTTTCAAGTGTTCCTTTCTCAAACGATCGTGTACCGTGCGAATGTCTGAAAAAAAAACCAGTCTCTGTAAGAAAAAAAAAATTCGAGTGGATCCCAAAAGCGCTCGAACGAAGAAACGTAATTACGCAAGCTCGTCCGAAAAAAAAAAATCGTGAACAGATGGGACATCACGCCTATACCCACGGGCGCGGATCTCAAGTGTGTTTTCCGTGTCTCATATTTTCTCTATAAGGATTTTACGCCGACGTTGAATCTCGAATCCGGAGACGGACGAGAGAGGCGAGACGAGGGAAGGGAAGCGCGAGTGTGCGAAAGAGGAGTGCCCGGAGAGCCGCTGCGAGCTTTAAACACAACGAGTTCAATTGTTGGCAGTATGAATTACAACCACTCGTGCACTAAGCGGACAGATATATCTGCCGAGTTGAGTGGAATAAGACAAAAAAAGAACGAAAAAAAATAACGAAAAAAAAAACTGTAATTTCTATAGACGAGCACGCGCGAGCGCGCGACACCCACGGATCTCTTGCCGCGCCAGGGTCACAGCCACTCGACTGCGCCATCATACTCTCCGCGTGTTGAGAGAGACGAACGAGAGAGAGAGAGAGAGAGAGAGAGAGAACTCATGCCGAACCGATGAGACTGCAAAACTTTACGGACGATCGAGAGAGAACGACGGTGCGGGGGAAGGATGGAAAGAGAGAGAGGGAGAAAAATATAATTTACTGGCAACTCGGCGTTAGTGAATATATAGAATGTAGAATATATATTCTGCGACTGCTGCCGCTGCGGCATGAAGATCATTTCATACGTACGCCTGCATCGCTGACGCCGCCTTGTTATCCTGTCCGCGGTAAAGTAGGAACAGAGACAGAAATTGATGCTGAAGAGGCCAACGGCGAATCTCATGACTCACTGACACTTTGAATGGACAATGTAATATATGTACGAATATAATAAGATGATAATTGTGTCAGTCACCTTGGGGAACGGTCGTCATGCAGAATCATTGATTTCTTTTCTGTTCGATCGTCGTGACGGAGTCTCGAGGTGAAAAATAATGATTTTCGGCAGCGAAATTTTCGTGAGTTACAAGAAAATTGTGACGACAGATGAAATATTGAGTCCACCGTTCTCAAAGGTCGAGTTTCAAAGTTGTTTTAAACTCGAAGAAACGAGCATATTTTATTCGGCAAAAAATCGAGGAAAAAAAATGTCGAATAAATACGAAATTTCGGAATCAACGATGAGTCAGCGCTTCATAAATTTATCAATGGTTTATCATTTTGTTCGAATGGTATATTCGCATTGAGAAGATGGTAGAAAAAAAAGGACGCTATTTATCTGAATATTGTACGAAATCGAAGAGCTCGCGACGATTGCCCGTCCATAAGGTGCAAAAGTAAAGGTACAAAGGTAAGCGTAAAAGGTAATTGCGTTTTTTTAGACGGAATGAATTGTGACAGTTTAACGATCTCAGTTTTTCCAAATCGAGCTTCATTTCTCATGAATTCGCAAAGATGGCGACATTTTTTGCGAATATTTCGGTCGCCGTGGCGTTTTAATTGGTCGCCATGTCGAAAAAAAAATTCGTGGTCGTCAACGTCTCGTAATATCTATTGACTTGAATAACTCGTTTCGTTTTTTTTTCTTTTTTTCTTTAGACAGACCGTTTCGATCGAGGAGTGTCGACCGCCGAACGGCACGGAAAGAAAAATTTACCAGCGGCCATATCTCTTGTTTTATACATCACTGAATTTTTTTTTTCAAGACTTTTAAGCAAAAAAAATACGTTAATTTCCATAATATATGAGAAAAAAAATTCGAACTTCGCCTCTTTATATCGAGGCGCCAGTCAGATGTGGCCGCTTAACAAGGTAAGTTGGCAAGAACAGAAGTCTCTGTTTATCTCGACTAATTATTGCATAAAACCGTGAAAAATTTACGCGATCAGAAAAATTAGGTTGTTTCATCCTCGATACCGGTTTCTCAGCGCCATCGATAGATACAACAAATGAGGAAAGACCTCGCTTGGGGGCGGCAGAGTGTACGTCGTGACATCGCGGCGTTTTTCTTGACAATAGTTCGTAAATTGAATTACCAGCCGGTCTATAGTGGACTATGAATGAAGATGATGAACCGAGAGAAAGAGCGACAGAGAGAGGAAAGAGAGAGAGAGAGAGAGAGAGGGAGCGAACGAGGCTGCGGTAATAGCACGGCACGAACTCGAATGGACTCGACGTCGACCGGGGTCTGCACCGGGGTCTGGCGCCACTCGTGAAAATTAACGCGAATCCGCCTCGTCTCTTGCTACCTCCCGCTCTTTCTCTCCCTCTACCCGGTCGTGCACCAACGATGTGCAATGTTTGGCGAACCTGTTACGAGTATGCACTCCATCGCGATAACCATGGAATTCAAAGAGTGTGTTGGGCGAAGATACAAAGTGCAGAGAAGAGGGAAGACATACAAGACGGAGATAGAGGCCGAATTTCATCGTCCAAATTCTGCGTGGAACCTCGGGCAAAAACGATTTTACGAGGACTAGTTGTTAATCCGGTCTTAAAATTAAATATACTACCGTAGTGATATACAACTCGCCTTCGAGGATGGACCGCGAGAATATTCGGCGAAAATATGCGTTTTATACGGATGTGTGTGTGCGCGCGAGTCGCGTGTCGTCTCTGCGGTCGAGAGAACTATCTATACGCGCTTAAACGCTTGTATGCCGATATTATAGTTGGCTCCGACGTGTCAGCCGAGGATCACACTCGGTATTCGCGGTTAACCTCCGGAAAGTCGTAACTAACGACATTAGTTTCCCCCCCGATCTAATCTTACGGTAAAATGTTAAACCGCAAATTAGAGAGAGGCCGCGAGATCCTCGAAATATAACAAACTATTTTAGAGACACTTTGCGCTCGTGCTACCTTATCCAAACAAACGAACATTTTTTCCATGTATCGCAAAAATTAGCGAAGAGTGGCAAACCATTTGAGTTATTCGTTATCTCAGGGATAGGGCAGAATTACCAATTATTTGGACTTTGCAACAAATTAATCGTAGTAAATGTTGGCTGAATTCATTATTCCATTTTTCACTACAACAATAATTTCATTTAATCCCACGATCATTTGGATTGTTCAATCGGTCGTAAGGAATAAAACATCATGTCCTCGGGGTTTATTGCAAAGTGCAACGGATGCTAGAAACTTCAGTAATTATTACAATTTTTTTCCTCGTAGACGTTGATTACGTAAATGTAACGCCCGTTGAATTTAATGGGATTTGTGTTTTTTTTCTTGTTTTTTAGACAAAATTCATGACATACCGCGATAGAATGAGAGAAGCATCAGCCCCGTCGATGAGCAATTCGTAAGAGAATAATAATGCAATTGACGATTGGTCTTTCGCGTGCGAAACAAAAAATTATGCGACGTGTATGTAACGTACCTGACGTGAATCGATTGTGCCGGGTCTCCGGATCGGATGGGACACAGGCCGTGGGCAAACCTGTCGCCGAGCACGTTCTGTGGGCGACCAGACCGCAATCTGTGAGGAACAAAACCAAAGAATCGAGTCAGTCAGATATACATAGATAGCGATTATGAACGAACGAAAAAAGAGTAATGTAATGATAAAAAATAACGTTCGGGGCGAATTCCATCGATCGTGAGCTGAGCAATGATCATTCCAATTGCCGATGGCAATTAATCCCGACATTGTGATTATACGATGGGATAATAACGAAGTCGCCGTTAGTGTCTCCGTCCTCATCGGCGCTACGAGCAGATGAGATGACCGAGCAAATCTATATCGGCACTGATACTTGGGAAGTTAACCAAGAAACGGAGAGACTATTAGTCTCGTCGTTCAATACAAGATTCTCAAATTATAGTAGAGTTCAATAGAGTTTTTGCATTCATTCTCGTGACTTTACCGTCTTGCGATATAAATAAATCAATCAGCGGTAATTTTCGCTATTAACGGCGCGATGACGAAGTTTCTTGTAATCTTAGCATTACTATATTCAAATTATACATTGATCTTACGAAATGCGAATTTGCGAACGCAACTATGAAGAAAATTTCCATTTTTTTATCATATCGTCAAACTTGTATTTTTTGAGAATATTTTGTACAAATTGAATTTTCATAATTGTAAAATCGACAAAGTTGAACGACTTTCAAGCGGTCAATCGGCCGAGCGCGATCGACGTCCATCGACTTTTTTCTGTAATAATTGCAGAATTATACCACCTCGGTAATCATGAAATATTGCAGATGAGCTTACGGATTTTGTCTAAACTTTTTTTGCTTTTCCTGAAAAAAAAAAGTATCGTACATCTCTCGCAGGAGTTGCGGATAATCGCTAATAATCTGTAATCATTCGTGCGTACGCTCGTCGGATTCGAATGTGTAGAGAAGCGAACGACATTAGCGAAAAGCTAGATGGACCGTACCTTGACAGAGGAATCCTTGGTGCAAGAGGCCCCGGAGATATTTGTGGCACTTGTCGCATCTCTCCAAGACGCTGAAGCTGTGCGGCACGAGATTGTGCGAGTTAACGGCCGCGGAAGCTGTCCCCGACGCGTTGCACGACGAGGCAACAGCATTAACGCCGGCCGTGGAACCGCTCGTACCGCTTGCATTCGTGGTGTTGCCGCAATCGGTCGTCGTTGCGTTCGCAGCATCGTTTCTGGACAGTGCGCTACCTGCCACCGATTTGATATTCGTCGCATCGTTACTCGGCAACGACGGCGGCGACGAAGGCTGACAAAGTTCCTCGATGCAAACCAGTATATTCTTTTGATGAAACTCATCTTTTATTCCCATATTCTGTGAAAAAAAGAAAACAGAAACTAAATATTTTACTGCAGAAAGTAATCGCACGAAACGTACGGTACGATATAAATTCAATCCAATACGATATAAATTAACGATTTTAAGAATTTTTGTTAAAAATTCTTCTTTTCGATCAATGAAAAAAAAGCGTCAATCGAAATTATTGATGTCGAATTTATGCATTCGCTGAATGAACGTCATACGAGCCAAACTCTCCAAGCTATTCATGAGATATTTTAGTACAGCGGTGGAAAAAAAAGAATGTTGAAAACCGAAAATTGTTGTTCTTTTGTTTCTTTTCTCCGAAAGGCTTTGTCCACTTCGCCGAGTCTCTAAAAATGATTGACATTGCAGAGAATCAATCTCGGAATTAATTTTCGACCCGTAGATTCTCAGCCAATATTGAATTTTATTTATCAAAAACTGTCGGGTTTTTCGAGTGATTATTATATTTTTTCCTCCGTTAAGAAGATATCTAATAGTGTGCCTCGTTAGTGAAAAAAAATGTTACAATGTTTCCAATTATAGCGCGGATGAAGTTAATGACGATTGGTTGTAATTCGTAACGAATGGATATTTAATTGGTCAACGTATCTTTGTTATAAGTGTTTCTTCGAAAATTCCGGTAAATCCTCGACCATAGAGTTCCAAGATTGCGAGTCAAAGTCGAATTGCCGGATGCGTCGGTAAGAACGCCGAAAAAAAGGAAAGAATTTCGGGTCTTCCGTGCCGGACTGCGTTACGTGTATCGAAAAGACCAGTGGCAACGGCGAGTTCAAATCGAAAATCGAGCGAGAGAAAGATCTCGAAGAACAAACGAGGCCAGCTTATGGGGAGCGTGTGGGGAGCAAGAGAGTCCGGCTTGTCTTCACGCGCGTAGATTCTACAGAGGGAGGAAGACAAGCATACACGAACACCCGCGCATCGATAAACGCACACAGAAGAAGACATATATGCACGGAAAGGGGATAACAGGTAAGGACACGAGCCGCACGATTTACGAGTCGATTAGTATGGTAATCGAGATTTACGCCTTAAAACAGCCTTGGGATCTTGTGCATTTTAGTCTCGCGTTGGATTTCTTTCCTCGCTGCGAGTATTGGCCATTGATAGCGTTGCTTCCTTCGACTGAGAGTCGGACAACGTTGTCGCGGACGACAACGTCGAACGCGACAACGACAACTGTGCAGCAACCAGCGGCAAAAGTCATCGCGCTGCGAGATCGTCGATTGACCAACCGTGACTCTCTCTCCGGATTCCCCAATGGAGTTGGATATCCCTGTAGGAGGTTCGAGAACCACCGGGACGTGGATGAGGACCAGAGAGACGATGGGAGCACGGATTACAGGGATAACGGGATAACGAGAGGGAGCTGACTCGATTGTAAAACTGTGCCGGGGAAGCGAACTCCTCTTGGCTCGCGAGATATCTCCGGTTTATCGGATGATCTATTCAACAGCGTCTCGAGAATCGTCTTTATACCATGTTCTCAATGTGTATGTATATATATATATATATTTTTTTTTGTTTCTATAGATGTTTTGCTCTTCAGTTTCTACTTTACAATCGAACCATAGCGCGGGTAATTAGTACTATTATCAACATTTGCAGATAACAAAATATGCTGTTATA
Source organism: Ischnus inquisitorius (assembly GCA_963924025.1). Taxonomy (NCBI): domain Eukaryota; kingdom Metazoa; phylum Arthropoda; class Insecta; order Hymenoptera; family Ichneumonidae; genus Ischnus; species Ischnus inquisitorius. The sequence goes on along the minus strand of OZ001251.1, from coordinate 4,320,338 downwards.
ATAGTCCTTTTCAGTCTCAAAAACGCATCACCCACACACACATTCAACCTTAAGTGAAATATATTTTTCTCGAAAAGGTGGACTCGATTTTGAATGTGAAATTCTAAGAGCAATAGGACTGTAAAACTTATTACTACACGTACGGACGTGGATATACAGTTTCGAAAAACCCGAGAGATATAATATACGATCCCGTTCGTAAGCGAAAGGTTTGAGAAAGTAATTATTCAACTCACCATCAACTTCTCTCGATCCAAATTGAGCAGATCGCTGCCCTTGATATCTTTCGACTTGAATACGTCTGCATAGCGGTATAGATTTAAGGCCGACATCCATTCGACCACGTTCAGAGATGTCCACTCACTGACGGGCTGCAAAAAATTCGAGAGAATAAAGAATTAAATTCAATAATCGACACCGCCAACTGATTGCACTGCGTATTCCTAACGTACTCGGTAATACAACAAATGCACAAATACTCCAAAAACTATGCGCCACGGCTATTTATTTTTTTATATTTGTACGAAACGCTCGATGATTCGTGATCTTTTTTTTCTCACTTTGGCGCTGCATTATCGAATAGTGTTTTTATGGCGGAAAATTTGTTTCGACTCACTCGTATTAATCATTAGGCCAAGCTCACAATCTAACACGGAAAGAACACGCTGGATGCCATTCGGACGTTGTCCGATTCTCTCATTCGTTAATCACATCGAGGCTTCAGATAACAAACGTTCATTCACTCGTCCTAGTTCAAAACCCGTGAAACGTCCAGACTCATTTATATTTTCCTCCCGACGAAGTTGCAACGTTTTTAAAAATCACTATCCAATTATTGTATATTTTAAAAAATTCACCATCACGGATAATTCGATGTTCATCCACGAAGTTGGCGTTCGTGAAAAAGCGACAATTTTTTCTTTTTCTTTCTCACAGCAACAAATTCCGCAAGAATTCATTGAAAGTCTCGCGAGAAATGCGAAGTGGAAAAAAAACAGTGAAAGACGAGGGGAATAAATATACGAGAATGAGAACGAGAGACGAAGGATGAGAGAAGAATACGAGAGTTAAAAGAACGCAGGAACGACACGAGAATGAACCGAGAGAGCCGAAGATATTTTCGGCGATAAATGCTATTTTCGAGATGCGAATAAAAATTCCACAGAGAACGGGCGGTAAGCCGGTTAATCGAGCGCTTTGGTGTATAGATATTGTACAATGTACCGCGCAGTCCTACGCTACATAGTTCTTGGTAATTTCAACGTAGGCGCGCATATCGAGAGACTAGTTTGGGCATTGTTATTATGCAAAATGAGTGTTCCAAGAACCTTCGGTAATGTTGATGTTTCGGAGCTTCTTCCTTTATCGGGAATCCTTCGGAATTCTCGCCGAATCTCACGCGGGGCTGGGCACGATACAACTTCCTCGATAAACCCGCCTCGACGAATAATTCGACAAATTCGTATCGAATTTTCGTCGCGAACAATACGAGCTAATTTCAATTACTTTACTAATTTTTTTCATCAGCCGTCCGGATTTTCGACGCAATATCTCATTCGCAATATTCATACGACACCCTCTGGATCGAACGTTTAAGCGTTCCAAACGATAAAAGTTCTTCGAATGGTATAATTCTCTTTGCCTCCCCCTGCCCCTTTCCCTCCTTCTTGGCCGAGAGAAAGAGTATAAGAGAAAAAAGCTCGTATCGCGGAGTATGGTCTCGGGAGAGCGTTAAAGAGGTCGTAACCGTGAAGACCATATAGCGTGGTAAAAGCGCCCGCCTCTAGGCGATTATATGCACGCGGGTCCAGCCCAGCCGCCAGCGCTTGTACCGCCAACGATATATTACATTTACGATAATAATGCCGCTGGCGGGCTAACGCTCTTTAATCTACGTCCTTATGCGAATTTGGTGAATTGCCAGAAGCAACGAAGAGGAACGTCAAACGACGGGAGAAACGCGAGATAGAGAGGGACGAGGAGAAGCTTAGTACTACGGATGACTGATTGCACCGACAGTTTCTCCATCCTCGTTCTTTGCATCGTGGAAAACGCTTTCGAAATTAAAATACCCCGTGAAGCCGGCACCGCGGGACGAATTTTCCGTACGTACGAGAGAGAGAGAGAGCAGAGACGAAAAAAAAATAGAGCGCGCGCGCGCGTGTGCGGATTCGTCGTTGTCGACGTCGTCGTCGCTAACTACTTGGCAGCGCGGAAATAAAGAGATAAACGCGGGACGAAGAAAGATGTATCAATGATTCGACCCGGTGAACCAACGGCATGTGCCTCGCTTATCGGGCAATATTTTTCTTCTATATTATTATACCAAACATTCGTGCGCATCGAGCAGATTCTTTTTCCCTTTTCTCTTGTTCCTTTTCGCTAACCTCGTATCTTTGCATCTATTTTGTTTTTATCGAATATTTATAAACCCGTAATCGGGTTAATGATACTTCGGACGATACTTTGTTTTCTTCTTACTCTCGTGCGTCGAGTAGTCGAAGAAGAGGAAACAATCTTCCTGCTCGCGGCAACCTCGGAGACTCGCCACGACCGAGGCTACGATCTCGTCGTTGTGACGACACTTGTACGAATAGATAAAGCGACATCGTTGCCTCTTTCTCTCCTCGCTCTTGCCGCGCCTCGCCATCGATACTTCTTTCTCTCGTGCTCTCGAATGCTTCCATGAAAAATTTTTTTCTCCTCCCTACCCCGTTTGGTGCAGAGTGAAGCATTTTATTATCGAGTCCACAACAAAACCTCTACTATGGCTTGGGTTCTCCGATTCTTCTCCTCGGCTCTCTCCCCCTCTCTCTCTCTCGTATTTTTTTTTTTCTCGCTCTCGAGGTCTTGGGTTTCGCGCAAAGCGAAGCTCGAGATAAAGCGTTGCCCAGCATCCCGAAGCTGGTTCAGTTTCGTAACACTACGGAGTTATTACCGAGAAATATTAAATGCTATCGGGTATACAATTTTGTTGTTTTTTTTGTTTTTTTTTTTTTCATAAAATTGAGACCTTTGTTCGACACTGCACCGAGAGAGCTTGTATCGGAGTTCCGAGAGAATCGTCGTCGTTAGGCGAAATTAATCAAGTCAATGGGAGCGCTCGGGGCTTTCACGAAGTTACGCAAATGAGAGAAGAGCGAGGCTATGGGAAGAGTACGTAGAGGAAGCCTCGAGATCTCTGGATATTCGAGAGCGCGTCAAACCCCGTTATCCTTCGTTCACTCTGTCTTATTCATTCTAATTATAATTAGTTAATGGATCTCGCTACGAGTTTCCACCAGAGGAATCCCTTTAACGCGTCACTGACGCTGAATATATCGCGGGGCTTGTTTCCGAAAAGCCGCTTCGTTACTAATTCTCGGCAGTGAAGCGGCCGCGCGACGAACAACGATGAAGAATGACCATACGAACGATTCTCAGGAACTATTTTGCTATTAATAATCTTTGCAGACTGAAACTTTGAATATCTAGGAATTCACACTTTTGCGTTGGTGACTCTTTTTCGGAATTTCGTCGAAACTTGCATTTTACTTAACTCAAACTAGATAGATCGCCGAGAAAGAATATTAATTCGCATTCTTCTTTTTCGATACTCAAAGGCCGAGGTAAGCAATTTCTCGATACAAAGCTAGTTTCTCAATAATTCTCGAGTTGCGTTGAAACAAAAACTGCTAATCATCGAACGGATTGAAGAAACGGCCGCGCTCGCCATTTTTTCGGTACATTTCGCGCAATGGATTTATTCTCTGGTTTTCTAGATTGACGGACAGTGCGAGTGACCACCAGGAATCGTTAGTTACGATCTTGCCCGGAATCCGTCGGAGATGCACCGATCGCGTTCATGTAATACGCCAAAGGAAACTTCCGTCCGAGAGCCTTAGCGTGTGCGTTCTCGTTAAATCCTAGTCTGTATACGAAGTGCGTCGAGTGCCGTCGTCTAAAAATGAATTTCTTCCTTCCCTCAGTCTCCTGTGTCTCTAACCACTTTCGGTTCGATTCGCGGAGCGACCAACATACATCCGGTTCCTAAAAGAGCTTAAAACTCGAACTCGAGTCTTGCATGTTGAAAATATTGTTTCAATCCGTTTTTTTTTTACAATTTTTTTTTATCTGTGATTATATTAATAATCCGCGTTTGATTTCAAAAAAGCAACAAATTCGGTCAATTTTGTCGAAACGAAAATCAAATATGGATGTATTGAAGACCGCATCGAAAAACGCTCTTGCTATCACATGCGATACGTTCGAAACATCGCGAGAACGTGCCTCGTAAGCTCGCTTTTTAAAATTATAGTCTTATCCGAACGTCTTCGCAATTCTCCCCGAATCTGACTTTACCTGGAAACGTAACGTTACGCCGTCCTTTGAGTTTCCGACCTTATATCTCGCGTCTCTCTTTCATCGAGGAACAAACGGTGAGTCGTCGGGCGAGTCTCCCGTTTTGCTCGAATGTTACCCCAATGGTGCCCGCTAATCTTTTCGCGGCGACGCTGAGGAGAGGCCGTCGACGCGAAAATTTTCTCTGCGCAATAGAATTGCGAGCGTGCCCGACAATCGTCCAATATAAAGTATAACATTAATTATGCTTCGTGGCAAATATGTGTGTCTGTGTGTGTGTGTGTGTGTAACGAACTAATAGTATAGCCTATCTCTCCGGACGGAGATAAACTCGTTAGCGGACGGAGGTAGTGAGCGCGGGAGCCAAACAGACACACCAACAGCGTGGGGACATTAACGCAGCGACGACGTCGATAATCATGAATGTCCGAGCGCGAACGACAAACGTGTGTGTTATTTTAGTTGAAGCGCGATACGCAACGGCACGCGGTAATTCACGCACCCACCTAGGAACACCCGTCGCTGACGTTGCTCGACTAGTTTTCCCGCGCGAATAAAATTAACGGGATCGTAAAGTGAACGAGAGCGTCACTATTGAACCTTGATAATGTCGCAGATTGTGGAGCCTCGAAGTCAAGTTGCGGTGCGCGAAAGATAAGAAAATACCGCTAAAAAAAGAAATTAAAAAATGTATCCGACGGGAATAATAATTGGGGCGGATAGAATTGGTTAAAATTTTTTTAAAGAAATCTTGCGAGTTACTGCAGAAACGTGCATGGTCATTGGTGTGTAGTGAAAGGTTCGCTTATAGACACGAGAGATCAGACCGCACTCGACGAACACACCAATGAGCAGCCACGCGAGACCTTTCGCGTCGAGGCTCTTTCCCTAACCCAGGCGTTCGCAAAACGCCCTGTGATCTATATTTTATTTCGTCAATGAATATACTGCCCGGTACAACGCGTGACCACCATGAATTTTCGACGAAGCGCCCCGATTCGGTCGGTTTTCGTTTTGACTGACTCGAAGCTCGCTCGAGGTACGCTGCAGAGAGATAATGAAACGCGGGTTACGCTAAGTTCCAATTAGCAACGACTGATTGCACTGACGGAAAAATTCGTAAAAAAAATCTAAATATACATAAACATTTATATATTTGACCCACCGATCGCTACGTTAATTCTACGGCGCCCGGTGTAGCGCGAAAAAACAATTCACAACGCTTTGAATACGGTGACCGCGATGACCCGCCGAATGGCGAATACCGCCGGTTATTGCAACATTTACTTAATCTGCAGTAAAGAGCTATGAGTTGTATAATTTAACTTCGTGACCTCCGAGCGCGACTCTAGTAAACACATCAAGATTTCCTTGGCCGTTTGGCTTATACAAAAAAAAAATGAGAAAAATGATTTTCTTTTTCGTAGAAAAACAATGATCCTGAATTACCGCTTGTATCCAGTAGCGATGCCGCTGTACGTAAACTCTTTCGTGTGTCACCCTGCAGGATCAGCGGTTAGTTTTCTTTTTTATCAATAATTTTTCCGCGCATTCTTACTGATTTTCGATCAAGATCTATCGCTAGATCGGCGATCGGGATTACGATAACGGCAAACATTCGGGGCCGAGAGGGGCCTTCGTTGCTAAAGTGCAATTTTTTTAATCGACAATTTCACTCGATTGTATTGTCGCAATAGCTTGATACGACGCGATACTTAATGTAGGTTCAAGCGAAATACTCACCGGAGAGAACGAATACGTGATGTACAATAGAGGTACGATGAACGCAATATGAACGGACATACCAGTTTGATTACATTGAAAATATTTGTCACCGAGGAGACGCGCGCCGCCGACTCATATACATATAATACCGTCTAGATGTACAGACCTCGAGAGTCTGGCAAAACAGTTCAACGAACGAGCTTCTCTCTCTCAACTCTCTGTCTCTCTCTCTCTCTCTATCGCATACTTCGGTAACCCACACAGGGATGTTGAACATCCAATGCGAGGTCACCAAGGTAACTTTATCGAGACACATTCATTATAATCGGAACGCATACCAACAGTAATTATTACTGCACTCAAGCAGTTCGAAGATTATTCGTTAAAAGCTGGTTTATCGTCGGCCAAATTTCAATGAAAGACATATCGCCCGACGACTAACAGAGAAAATGATGTGAAAAAATAAAAAATGAATCATCGATCGAGCCCGAATACACGACGCTAATAGCGGTCAAATTTTTTCGCATACTATCCACAGGACAAATTTTTATTTTGCTAATAGTTTCCAATCATATATTTCCAATAATAATCGTGAATTTAAGGAAGTAAATGCAAAATTCGAGGACGGACGAAAAAATTTGAAGACATTCCGGACCTTTTCCAGGACTGGCAAAGTTACAGAATATTTCCAGGACTTTCAGTATTTTCAAAACCACTGACGTTATTGCATTTTAATAATAACACCGGTATAGAATTATAAAAGAGATCAAATGAATGCTCACCTTATCCTTGTCGTAGACCTGTCCAGGAAATGCGTGTCCCTTGTTGGCCCATTGGCACAGATGTTGTCCGTTGTACTCGGCGCATACGAGATGAAAGCAAGCGTGGCACTCTGTTGGACATAGAGATCCGCACATACAGCAACATAAACTTGGATGATAGGGAGTCGTTACGTCGAGGGTGCGTCGGTGTTGTAAAACGCCACCGGCGACGAGGGCTGGCCTGTCGATGGTCGTTGTTTTACTGGCATTTAATATCTCGAGGCCGTTTCTCGTCGCGGCAGCGGCAACGGCAGCCACAGCGTTGACCGCCGTAGACGCAATACCGTGCTGTGTCTTATTACAATTGGTATAGTTACGAGCAGTGATCTTGGTAGCAGTTTTCACTTTTACAATGGGAGCCGGCTCTTGTTCTACATCGGTAACACCCAAACGTCCGGAATTATCGAGAGACAAATTTTCAACAATGTTATTAGCAGTGTTCGTTAAAGTCGTTGTCGTCGACGACGACAAGTCGCTAAGAAAAGATATTTGTTTTTGTTCCTGATCGCTGTCGCACCAGCACATGTGCCGATGAAAAGACACGGGTCTGGCGCACGAAAAAGCTTCAGAATCGTTGACCTGACCGACGTCAATGTCCTTCTCCCTGATCTCCCTATCGCTACCGACGCGCGTATCACTTTCCAAACCGTTATTTGTCGACGAAAAGTGCAATTGTTGCAGACCAGTTAATTGAACGTTGTGCTGAAATATATTTTGGCTCGCAAGGGCGTTCAACACAATAGCGCTACCGGCGTCCAGAATCTTTCCCGTTACGAAACCCTGTTTTCCCGTCGGAATACCCGTCGCCGTCGACAGAGTCGAATTGTTCACGGTCGACGACGATGACAATCTCTGTGGCAATGTTGTCGCAATTTGGGTACCACCGTTTCTAACATTATCTTTGTGCACATTACTGTCGTTAATTATCAAAGATTGCACGGTTATACACTGAATCGCTTGATTTTCACAGATGTTCATCGTGGCCTGCTGCGAATAACCACCGTTGTTCGTCCCGACAACCGTCGACGAACTGACGGACTGTTGTTGTTGTTGTTGTCCCGAAGCTAGATCAACTGCGCTGCAATATGACTCGTTCGAGCTTTGATGCTGCTGCTGTCTACCCGCGGCGACACCATTCGCATATGCCCTCGGGCCAGGACGCGAACGGTTGTTGTTGTTGATACTATTGTTGTTGTTGTTATTGTTAAAATTATTAGCGTGTTCGGCGATCGCGGTGAGTATCGAACCACCGGAGATCGAATTGTTACTGGCGCCCATAGATACGGTGGTCGTCACTGTCGACGATGACGACTCACTGCTCCCGGCAACGATGCTCGCGTTCGACGTTGACGTTGGTATCGTTCCCGTTCCTATCGTCGGCGATATCCCGTTGTTGCTCGAACTACCAGCGCTGCTCGAACCCTTTCGTAGCATGTAATTGTCCGCGTCTATAGCCAGCATCCGCGACATTGCCGGTGAGGACTTACTGCCTGTTTTCGTTTCATGCTCCTCGTTCTTTGAGGAACGTTGCACTTGCTGCTGATGCTGTTGCTTCGACTCCTGAGACCTGATCAATGATCTAGAAGACTCGCTGCTTTCCTCCTCCGCGCTAACAACGGCGAATCCACGCTCCGAAGCTTCAATGTCGACGGGATTACGAATACTGGCGTAGTCCTGCTGGTGCCTCAACCTCCCGTACAATAGGACCGGCTGCGCTTGGCCAACTCCTGATGAATTCGCCGACTGCTTCATCACTAACAGATTCTTCGACACTTGTCATCAGATGAGTTTAATCTGCGGCTTTATCTAGCTTCTTACTTTCGGTGAAATTATGTTCGTAAGTAATTACTTTTTTTGCAAGAAATTTGCTTCGGTTGTTTTCGCTCAGTTACAGCGCTTAGGTGGTTTTAGGTCTTGCAACGATCGACACTGCGTTGGCTGGCTTCGAATAGGTCGCGTTCCTTGCTCATACTACCCACCACCTCAATTCTCATCTTTGATTCGAGTGCTTGCAACTCCAATGCCAAAGCTTCACTTGCGATAAGTGACTTGAGTACGTACAATGTTTCTGTACTCTCTTTATTGTTAAAGAAATTGTAAAGTTTTCGAATAATTTTGGTAATTTTTCTGCACGATACAAGTTTTTGATCGCAGTCTCAATAGGCAAAGGCTAAACTCTGTTCTATCGGCTGGAGTGCCCCTTCGTTTATCAACGGCGATCGTGAAAAAGTACAATTTTTTTTTCTCTATTGAGTCCTTGCGTAAATTGGTGTCGTTCTTTTTTTTCTCTCGTTCTTTTCTTTATCGTAGCTCACAGTCTTCCCACAAAAGCGGGCGACCTATGTAAACCGCGCGAGCCGGAGCCGAACGAAACCGGTTTTGAAAAGGCGGGTACGCACAATTCCTCTCTCGAAGCGACCGTGTAGTCTTCCACCCGTTGAGACTCGGGGGTTTATGCGGGGCACTTCTCCGTTGCTTTATCTTGCTCTTCGCCACACGAGAGAATCCGTGATTTTTTTTCAACACAAGAGTCAACAATGTTCTATTTCGCACTGTCTATCCGTGCCATTTTTTTTACACGATTCAAATATTCTCCGGTTCTCTAGTGACTTGTTTTTTCTTCGTTTTTTTTTTTTTCAATATAATCCCTCGGCCCGACCTTTGGCACTTGTTACGTAGTTAATGAAAGCGAGAAATCTTACAGTTCTATCGGTATCTCTTTCTCCTCTGTGCTCCCTTCTCGACAGTTTCTTCTTCGTCTTTATTTTAATTCTCTCGTCACACACGGTTCCCCTTTCGAGTTTATTCGTCAGCGGCTACAGCGAATACCGGACTCGCCTTAGTTTCGTAGTTTCGCCGCGGACGCCCGGCGCCTCCGACTTCTTGTAGCCTCGTGCTTCTCAAGGTCATCATTATCGTTATCCGTCGTGTATTCCCTCTCGCGCGCACCGCCTACAACACTAGCGACACGAGATCTTACGGGTGCCCGGCCTATAACAGCCGTTGCTCACCTCCACGCGTTATGTATACATATACAGGTGTATATATATACACATATATTTTATAAACTACGCGAATAACATTTTATTCCCAGTGCCCGAGAGAAAACTTAGGCACTCACAATCACGCACCGAACGACACACGCACGCCAAACGGCGCGCATCGCCTTCACACGATGATCACGAATCACCAAGGACAGAGAGGCATCAACGACACCGACCTCTCGAAGCACTTTTCTTTTTTTCTTCTGCCCGAAGTTTTTCGCCGCTCACGATAATTCGTTTATCGGCGAACTCACCGCGAATTTTACTCTTCTCCTTTCGACGAAATCACCCAAAAACCAAACTCGACACTTCACTTCGTATACGCGAAACTTTTTTCGATGCGAAAAACTATTTCTTTCTAGTTACTCTTTTTCCCCCCGGGGCGCGTAATCTTTTTGACTTTTCGATTTAAATGTGTTTCTCGGTATGCCTTTTTTCATGTTTCTTTTTCTGTATTCTCTTAATCAGTTTTCAGGCGAGGAGCGAGGAGATTCTTGATTCGATGTTCTTTTCCCCGATTAAACGACGAGAGTTCCCGTCAGTGATTTTTCGGAAGGTCGTTAACGTCGAAGATCATGGACAACATTTTCGCGCACACTTGGAAATCACTTTCTCCCTCGATGAAATTATCCTTCGTGATTATTTTTTTCTTCCTTTCTTGTTGGTGATACGATTTGGTCGCCGCTTCTCGGACTCGTCGCCGGGTAGATGTAATTTGTTCTCTTCGCTGGACGTCCTCCCGCAGTACCGTTACTCTCAACGAAATTCGCCGACAACCGATGATTAATTTATCGTGTACTTCTTTGTTTTGTTTTATTTATAAAATGCTCCTTCACCGTTGTTTGTAGATAGTGTCAATTATTTATTAACAATTTCGAGTTTCGCCGTTCGTACGTGTGAGAGGTTACCGATGTAGCCTCGTGTCGGAACGCCCTTTTCAATCGCGTAGAGACACCGGAGCGGACGACAGAGAACCGACCGACTTTTCCGTCCTCGTGTCGGCCAGCGGACTCCCTGAACGAGAAGAGAGGAGGATTCTCCGCGGAGTTTATCGGTCGGTGGATTTCACGTTGCCGGAGACCAGCAGCGCGCACGGCGACCGAAACCTTCACCACTAGAACGCCCGGTCGTTAAAACAGTTTATCTTTGTCTTTTTCCTTCTTTCTCTACTATTCGACGGTGTGGGCGAAGTTTTTTTGTGTATATATTTTTTTTTGCTTGCGCGCCCAATATCCTACGGATTTTTGTTATCTTCAAACAATGCCGGTTTTTCGTCTCGCGATTTACGCTCCGATTACGAATTTTTTTGATTCACGCGATTGAGACCTTGATCGGAGCATCGAAGTGAATAAAATTTCCTTGATTTTTTTTTGCATATTCCTCCGCGGCTTTACCAATTGGAATGTAAACCCTCGCTAGGCTCGACGATCCAACACTTCAGCGCACCCCGTGGTAACCCGGCTCGCGCACGCACACACTCGCACACACACAGAGCCTTTTCACTCCGATCTTTCTTATTGTTTTCTCGAGATTGCGGCTCGAAAAAAAGTGCTCAACGCGCGACCGTTTTACGTCGCAGAACAGTTCGTCGATGAGGAACGACAGAGCCCGTGAATATGCACACGAACGAAAAAGAGACACACGCCGGGGAATGAAGAATGGGGGAAACTTTTTCGACGGACGGAGACGGCGTGGCGAAGCACACGGGGGACACCTACACCTGACACCGGCAAATGTACACGCACCTTTCGACGGTTCGATCGTGCGACAAGGGGGAGAGCCGGATAGATGAAATTGCCTCTACTTCACTTCGAGATTTTCTTTCGCACACGCGGAATTGCCGGCTCTTATTGTTCGCCGGTTTTTCAACGTCTCGCCATCGAGTCCTCTTCCAACTTGATGGAAGTAAAACGAAAAACGCGAGTCAACCTTCGACTGTAGCTCGAGACGGCTGAGTTTTATACCGCACTTTGGAACAAAAATTCTTTCATAGGAGAGAGTGATTTTATATTCATTTTTCCTTTTGTTTATTTCCTTCGCGATCCTCGATTTCGACGGGATAGAGTTTCGTAAGCGTGACACGAACGGGAAACACGATTCCACGGAGTTTCGTATCCGTGGTCTCTTTCACCTCGGTGTTCCCGGCTCGTACGCCCGGCGGTGGTTCTCTCGCTGGCTCCGAGATTCGCTCGTTAGGCTTGTTTCGTTACAGCTCTCGCCGTGTTGGACTCTCCTCTTGGGCTTCCTCGCGAACTCGACTGCCTTGACTTTCACGCGAGAGTTTCAAACGTTACACACGACGAAACGGAGACGGATAGCACCGAGGGGGAACGCGAGTTGCGGCAAAGGAGTCCCGGCAATGAACAACCCACGGCTGACGGACTCGACGACGATGACTTCCTTTCCTCGTCGTCCGGGCCTTCGCGAGGACTAGCGTTTGGGGAACAAAAAAAAACCGCTAAACGGACCCTTCGAGAACGAGATATTCGCGAGATCGGTCGCAATCGACGATCACCACTGCCAGCAGCGTAATCAGTTATTTGTTTCGATGTTGAAATATCTCTTCGCACTTTGTTCGATGTTTAAAAAAAATATATTCTTCACTTAGTTCGAAGTCTTTGGAGTCACGGTATTCTTTCGAGGTTTGTTTTGTTTCAAAGATAATCCCAGTGTTAACTTTCGTGCAGATCTTCGACTCGTTCGCAACCGATCCGTTCTTTCTTCATGCGCTACCCGGCTTTCTTTTTGTGTCTTTCGATGCTTTCCGGGTCTCGGCTTTTTTTCGTTTGAACACTTTTTTTTTATCCGTCGATCCACCGAACTTTTCGACGTTGCGTTTTTCTCGTTGACTGTTTTTTTTCTGTTTCGTCAAACCCCCCTTTTTTTCGTTTCGTTCCCAACTCGACAGGAACGATGACGGACGATCTTGGCTCACCTCGGGACCGACGTCGCGGCCAGAAGTCCTACTGCTGCCGCAGAGTCAGGCGGCTCGGCTTACAGCTGACCGGCCGGTCCGCGGCGGGGTTCGGTCAATAGCCATAGCTCGTGTTCCGCGAGCAGCACCAGCGCACACACAAGCGGGACAAGCCCCTCTGTCTCTCTTTCGTCGTTCAACCCAATCGTCGGAAAATATCGGCTCGACTCGGTTATAGTCGTGGCCTTTGGGGGATCCAGGCTCGTGCACACCAAAGGCGACATTTCGACGCCCCGCTTTTCAACATTCGTCGGTGACGAATTCGCCGCAAAGCATAGACACGGTGTCCTTCTCAACATTCGGCGCACAGACACGTCGCGATATCGAAGAAAATCGAAATTAAAAAAGACCGATCTTCAGTAATTTTTCATTAATTCCTAATTTCACATTTTCTTCAACATTTATTTACCAAGCCTTTGATGATCTCCCGAAAAGAATTTTAAAAAAATCGTTTTTTTATATATCACATTTTGACAATTAGTCGACTTATTTTGTTATTTAGAAATATCGGTTATCCCACTGACGGGTCGGAACGTGGCAATCATTTTTTTGTTTCGACCGAATTTCGAAACTTTTAATCGCAGCTTTTCCATCAACGACTGAGTACATTTTCAAAAAAAAAAAAAAATGTTGACCGAATCTTGTAGTGGAAAACAGAACACGTTGTGTCATTTTTTGTGAGTTCTCTGCGTTTTTAACGAGAATTCACTGTTGTCTTTGTAATGACGAATTCGAACAGCTGATTTTGAAGCAAGGTCGTGAGATCCGATATAAAAAGTCCATTGTCGATGACAATGAATGTTGAAAATTAAATACGACGATGTACTAGCGGTCGGTGAGAAAAAACAAGAGATCGTCGTTAAACGAAGGGAAATCGGTATAAATCATCCGGTTACAGTTGAGCTATGCGAGATTCCAAAGATTCGTCTCCTTTTCTATACCCATTCGTTGTTTCGTTTCGCTTCTACAGGATTCGAATCTTGATTTCAACCTGCCCGACCACTTCGAGGAGGCTCCGACAACTCCCCTCGGGGGAGAGAAAAAAAAAGTCGGTAACTTCTCGTCGCGGAGCTTGATCTTCTTCATGATCTTCAATTTCTATGCCGTCCTTTTTCTCCCGAGCCTGCGCTCTCCTCTGTCTCCCGCGAACTTCATCGCTCTTCCATTTCGACGTCTTTGAAAATTATACGCCCGTATCGGACGCAGGGTCACGATTGTAACTACGGCGATTATTCACGCTCTGCAACATTGCCGTCTAAATCACGGACGGAAACGGCCGAAAGTTCGTTTTTTTCGAATAAGACAAATTGTCATTTGACCCTTTACCTACGAGTGAAAGTTCGTCACTTCATTTTTTCCTTTACCAACACTCTCATTTCCACCGAATACTTAGTTCTGTATTACAAAGCTGCATTGAAACCTGCTTCGGCAATTTTGCATTGCAGACCCTTCGTACACGTAGACGAAAGATTGATTTTCCACCGTAGATTTTCCACGGGAGTTTCCGCGTACTCCTCAATCCTCGGGTCTATGCGTGCGCATTTGTTACGGCTGATTTAGAACGAGAGTCCTTACAGGTTCACTGCAAGTTCTCTACCTGTTCGATCTCCTATCCGTACCGTGGAAAAAAACTTGACATTCGACAGTTCGCATTCGACAATTCATTCGGCAAGACCTAATGCACTAAGATCAAGGCGATCGAGTCCGCGATACAATTTCCCAGTCGTAGCCCTCGGAAAAATTATCGCGGCCCGAGAGTCTTCGAAGTCCGAAAGGATTTTGCCGGATTCTCCATTGTTTGCCCATCGCAAAAATCTTTAACGCTCCGAAAACGTTACTTGTTCGAAAGAATTTTCGCAAGATTTTTTTAGTCTCTCTCGTGTTCTTCGCTATCAACGGTTTAATTGATGGCTGCGCGCGAGCGCGCACATACGCGTATTATCGTCGTTGCAATATCGTCAAAGTTTTATCAACGGTCAAACTTCCGGTATACGAGGGAATGAGAGTGCACCGAGTGAGCTAAATGGAATTATCTCTATCTCCCGGTCGATGCATCTCGTTGAAGCCCTTCGCGTACTCGATGACACCCGAAAGGGCGAAAAGGAAGGTTGGGGAAAGGCGGGCCGAGGAAGAGAGGCGGTGGAAGTGAAAAGCTACTTTCCAAGGGGTCATGGCTATGCGAAGACTCGTGGAAAGGGAGCCCTCCTCCCCCAATCCCAACCCAGTCTTGGGGTGATCGAATCTTTGCATGTAGCGCAAGCGCTCTAACTAAAACGTTTTTATCAAGGTCACCGGACACTTAGTAAACTTCTTATCCTTTTGCTTTCGTGTTGAGGTAATTATTTTTCCGCAAGTAAAAAAAAACAACAAAATCGGCAATCAGTTTAAAAAAAATGATATACGCATTTTTGGCAAAATTTTTTTGCTATCTTCCGAGGGGGCGCGCGCCGAGTGAAGTTTTCAGCTACGTCCCTGGTCTCGGTCGAATCGCGTTCGGTTGTTTCCGGCCGTACGTGGCGCACTCGACCTCCTCGGCGAATGGGCACGGACGAAGTAGAGCCGACTAACGCCGCGAGGAGAACGCGCGATTCACCCACACAAGCTCGTCGCGCATACAACACCGCCGCAGAAATACGAACAAAGACGCACGTAAACGAAGAACAGCTCGGTCGGAATCTCGTATGTAGACGTGAAATATAGTGTATAGAATGTCACGAACACACGAGCGCACACCCTCACAATCGAAGATTCATGGGTGAACGGCGAAGCTCGCGCATGCGCTACGAATCGAAGCGAGAAATGAAACCGGACCGTTCTCTCTGTTCATCGCTCGTTCGATCGTTCTCGGTCGATCGTCAGCAGCTTCTTTGCACTTCGTTGTATCGAACCAACGGCGGACGATGGGAAGTGGCGAATCTAACACCACTGCGGCAAATCACGGTTTAAATATAAAAAAATATAAGCGTATCCCTTTAATTTCACCGTGCGATTTTGAGCCTTGCCATAACGCGTCCAAAATCTATGCTCATTCGATCGATTACTTAAAAATTAAAATTGGAATTTCTGGAATTGGCAATTCTTAATTTTTATAAATTGATGGATAATTCAAATTGAAGAGAAAAATGGATATATATGTCTTCGCGGTATATATAGCAATGGGAAAGCATTGTTCGCGTCAGTTGAATTTAGTCGAGACGTGATTCTCTCGAGAGTACCGCTAGCATTTAGATTTACGATATCGGAGTCTCTCGGCAGTAGAGTGTACCTTGACCCTCAGTCGATAGAGCACCGATAGAATCCAATTTAAAAAAAGTAAAAAAAGAAGCTTAGACACGAAACATCTAAACGCACGAAGCCTCCGCTGGATATATATATGCATTAAAAATGTATGAACACATACACATGAATATTTATCTATCTTTTTATTAACTATGTATGTAACTACGTAGTAATAGTATTGCAGTATAGATGGCTGGTACAGGCGAACGAGGAAACGAGAGCCGGGCGAGCTCGCACGTGCGCGACTTTCGACCAAATTTGAACTATTACGAAATCCTCTAGAGCCGCATGTACGCGCAGATAACGAATGAGAATAGATTAGGTTTGGCGGTGAAATTTTTCGACGGACTCGCGCGCAACGCTCGTCGCACTCTTGTTTCTCCTCTCCTATCTTATTTCACCCAAATTCATCCAACTTCATCGTTCAGCTTCTTCGCGTTACCGTCGTACCGCGCGTTGAACGAAATTTGATAAAAGCGTTTGCGCCACCCGAAGCCGCGCTCGGTCGAGTCGATCGCGGGCGAAGCTCTCGCACGCGGACAAATAGAGCAAACTATTTTTCAGTATTATTTTTTTATCGGCTCGATGGAAAAAAAATATACGAAAGCGTTTGATATTCGTTCATCAATCATCGAGAAGCGTTTGGCTCTTCGATGTTCATTCCGGAAGAAAAAAAAAATATGTCGAGCCAGGTTTCGAAGTTGAGTCTCAATCGCTCGTATTTTATAATCATTCGAGTTTTGCTTCCGCTCTCCTGCCCGTGAACAAATATTAATGGACATAAATCCTAATCGGCATTGCACGTTTGAGGCAAAAGCTGACCAAACAACGAGACGGGACTTACGTCTTTTTCTTTCCCGATGGCGATTCTATCCTGCGGTATAGACCAGGCCATTTCGTAAGAATGATTCCTGAAGATTTCCCATTGATATCCAGAAAAGCGACATCGTTATGAGATATTGTATGAACAAGCCTTGGTTCTTTGTGTGCCATCGAAAATCGACCTCGATTTTTACAAAAATTGGCGATCATCAACAACTCATAATATCTATTGACTCGAATAACTCGTCTAGTTTTTTTTTTTGTCTAAATAGATCGTGTCCTACGGCGGAGCCTCCACCGCCAAACACCGGAGAAAAAAAAGGCTTCAGCGCGGCTAAATTTTTTTTACATATTGGAATAATTTTTTTGGATGCTCGTCATATACGTACGCGCAAGCCGGCACGTGCAAAAAAATAAGTTTATTTTCACGCATAATTTATGCAACAAAAACCTGAACTCGGAATCGTTTCGAGGCGCCAGGTAGATGTGGCCCCTCAAAGTGGCAAAGCTCTCGTGCTTGTACACCTCTCCGCTTTTCGCGTCCGTCTACCGTGTGTCTATCGACTCTCGTGTCTTTATCTCTTGCAAAATTCGGCTCTCTCTCTCCGCGTTTCTCCTTCCTCGAAGCGAGCTTCTCCCGTTAGTCGCCACAGTTTATATCGACCCGGTGGGCTTTGTCGAGAGCGATCGTAAATTGCGAATTCCAACGACACCGAGGCACCTCCCCGGCTCCTCTCTCCTATCTCCTCGTCCGAAAGTGAGCGACGGAGATGGAAGGCTTGAGCAAGAGTTGAAGCGCTTTTGACGAGTGAAATGCCCCACCGAAATATATGATCCTCTCGCTCTCTCGCTCTCTCTCCCTCGCTCTCTCTCTGTCTCGATCACCAATGGCGATCCACATCATTACCCGTGACCTCCGCATACTATCGTGCTGGTTTCTGCTGCTGGATGTCCGCGGGACAAACGGGCTTCGCTACTTCTCTCTCGCTCGAGGTCCCGTGTCTCTGGACCATTGCCTCATCTCGCGAAAAGACTCCTCCGCCTCTCGATCTTCTTCATCTCCGGCTAGAGCGAATCGCGGAGGCGCGAAAATCCTCTCTTTCTCTCACTCCCGGCAGATCGGAGGCTAATTTCGACGGAGACGCCCGGCTCGTCTGACTGCCGAACTCGATACCGGAAAACGGTAATTCACCATAGATTTTACCTTCGCTCTTTCGCAGTGCATTCGCTCTTGGAGAGTCTATCTACGCGAGTCGATGAGATCGCAGTCTCGATCTATAAATCGCGCATACTCTACGCTGCGATGTTCTGTTTCTGAATTCATCACAGCCTTTATTTATCCGTGCTCACCGATATAGTCGACGTAAGGCGCGCTGATCTTTTTCAACTTTAGGATGGATCTTGAATTTTGGAATTTCCACGGTACGAAACAGAATGTGAAGAAAATTGGCTATTTTTAGGGTTTAGAATTGCGTTTTTTGCACGACTCTACGCAAAACTCGATAGAACGATTTTCATTCCTTCGCGTAGGCAATGTACCTTACATAACACTCGACGCGATAGACAGTCGCGCGATTTGATTACAATCAAAGATGGATTACGTTTTGTTCGAACTCTTTTTTTCTAAATTGCCGCTTCGTATATTTCTCTCTCCATTTTACTCAGTCACGTTTTGCCATGATGAATGTAACACGTGTAAGATGTTCTTTTCTTTGCGCTATAGTGCCGTTTCTAGACAGAATCGTGTGTCAATCGTCGTAAAGGTCGACCAATGTTTTTTTCTTCGTTTCGGCGTTGCAGGTCAAGTATAAAAGCGACCGGAGTGATTCATTTGATAGAATAATTCTCAGTGGAAAAAATCGTCGAGCCGTTAGAAATGATCGAAAACAAAAAACTAACCAAAGAAGCCAGATCTCGGACAAATGAAAGTCATAATTATATGCGTCTTTGAACAAAATTTTCTCGGTCATTTTCACTTTTTTTACAGAAAATTTCGATAATTTCTTGATTTCAAAACCGTGAGAGCGAAGAAACCGAGGAAATTGGTTAAAGTATCGAAGCTTGCGTTATCTAATTTTCATGTGCAGCTGCATCGCGGCTAACGACGCTTCGCGGTCCGTAGATAAATCTGGCTCTCTTTCACATTTTTGTGATGTTCGCGTCGAGGCGAAGCTCAGTTTTCGAACGAACCCCGCACCACAACGGCAACCGATACTCTCGAAGCCCTCCGCCGCTGCATCGCGCCGCCGTCGACGCCGCACCGCGGCTCCGATACGACCCGCGTTTATGCAGATATGAACCTTGCAAAATGCATGATTTACGGTCGAACACAAGGCGTCTATCTGTGTTTGCGGCACGTTTGTGTGTGCAAGCGTAGATGCTACCGAGCGCTCTTACCCCCGCCCGGATTTCACACAATGCCAGACGAGATTATTCGTGTTTGTTAAGTACGTGTACAGCGTCGAGCGCTTCACACGAGACGATCGACTGCCGGTTCCAACGCTTTTTTTTTAATTCGTGAAAAAAAAAAAAAAAAGAACACGTTAGCAATCGCACGTAATTCTTCCACGTGTAAGAGTGCCCGCGGGTCAAGATAAATCGTCGGAAAATGAATTGCATGTTTATCTCACCGAGAAGCGCACCGATTTCATTCGGTTTCGTCTTAATCGAGAGTAAAGGCTCAATTCGCATTGCAATTCCATAGCCCGCGCGATGATTTTATTTTCGAATTTTAATAATGCGGCATAGATGATGAAATAGGGAAGAAAATTAATTCTCGGCACTTCGCGACAATAAAAATGACCGCTGAGTAAACTGTTTTCATCAAAGACGAAAATGCCACGGACATTTTCTTTTTTCGTTTAGGTTAAATGGCAATGATGAAAAAAACTTGATATTTTACGACATCAAAAATTCCTAATGACTAAGATTTCGAAATGAATTTTTCATATTTTTCCAAAAAGTTATTTGGAAATATACATTTGATTGAGCCGGATTGGTGAATTTCGTCAACGAAAACGCGAAACGGGCGAGGCTCAGTGAGAACGTGAGTTAAGTCGGAATCGAGCGAGAATAGAGTAAGCGAATGTGTATTTCGAGCGCTGATATTATTGGTGGTACGCGCAAGAATGGCAATTAACCGCGAATTTTCGTGCGACGCTGTCTCGGTCGAGAGTATCACCGAATGCGATTCTCGAATGACCATTCGAATGATAATTCTGAAAAATCACATAGCGACATCGGGACAAGTACGGACATACTCGAACATACAGATAGCAAAAAAAAAAATAACTCGACGATCGAGTTTCTCGGGTTGTATGGCGTGCGAGGTGTTGGTTGAAAATGACGATGATGCTCGCGAGCTAATGGATTTTGACACCGGGGACATTTAAAAACTATGGTCATTTTTAGAATCAGTCATACTAAAGTAACGAATATTAGCGCACTCTCGTTGATAATTAAGGGTTTCGTAGTTGAATTCGGTAGTCGCTGGAACAGCGATAAATTAAATTAAGCTGAGAACGAATTTAATCGCATGTCAGTGATTCGACCGATAATTGTATTTCCAGAGCCAATGCAAAGCTTCAATGATATACATCCGGCTTTGGAGTACCACCGGAGGGGTTGATAATATGAATATTGAATTTCAGTCCGCGAGTGCGTCAAGGCGATTGCCCATTGGGCTCTCCTCGTTCGAGGCCAATCGCGATAATGATTCGGTCTCTCGATAGGGAAATTCTAGAATTCAAATCTCACGATACTTTCGCTCTAAATCGGATTTTTGGAGTGAATCCAAGAGGATTTTTTATCATCGAGCCCCGTTCGTGCGTCGCTTCTCGGATACTATCGTTTTTTTTTTTTTCTATCTCCATGCCGAGAGAGAGAATGAAAAAAAAAATGACTATATTTGTCGATGCGATATTACTCGAACGTTCGTGCTCGTACGCACGTACGCGCGTACCGAGAGTGACCTATGCGGAACCCCGCGTGCATCAGCCTCGGAGGAGTAGATGACCGGCAGCTCGGCTACTCTGGCTAGTCTCTCAGCCCCGAGAGCTTTCGATCTCTCGCGATTACTGGCAATGAGCCATACCGCGTTCGTGTGTTCTCCGCACAGTCGCCTCGCCGCAACGATATAACCGGGGCGCACCTCGGAACGCCAGATTGCACGAGCGCTATCATCTCCTATCTGTTGAGATCGGTAGCCTCGACCTTGAAAAAACGATCCGGCGAGGTGACAATCAA
The DNA here is from genome assembly GCA_963924025.1 of Ischnus inquisitorius. Taxonomy (NCBI): domain Eukaryota; kingdom Metazoa; phylum Arthropoda; class Insecta; order Hymenoptera; family Ichneumonidae; genus Ischnus; species Ischnus inquisitorius. Next base: position 4,299,087 of record OZ001251.1, on the reverse strand, counting down.
GGATAGAAAATTAACGCTTTGCCGACAGTGAATCGCGCGATTATTGTGATCGACCGCAATGCACCGCTCGAAGCATTACATTTGCTTCGAATACCGCATCTACCGTAACTTACGAAAAAAGAAGTTCGAAATCTTGATGATTTGTATAGAATTGAAAACTACAAACATTTTTCCTTTTCACTCAATGCGCAGCATAAAAAGTGAATGCGCTCGACTTGACAACTTGATGAACTTGACAGAGAAATATCATTTCTTCAAATTCGAAGTTAATTGCGAGTTTTTTTCGAAATTCCTGTTTAGAATGCATAAGTGTTCTTCGATAAACTATTGCAATGAGTAGAGTAATTTCCTATCGACGCCAAGCAGTCAGTATATCAGTTTGTGAGCATGAATAAATGCATGTTTAAAATTGCGCATAAAGCGATAAAAATGCTCGTAGCAACTAATGTAATGAAATGCAGAGTTATTATAGTGCTCTTCGACTTACGTAAAGCTACTTAGTTTCGCTATTCTATTTTTTCTCCTCCTCATGAAAAACGACCTATAACGACCGACGGTGATATGAATGTGGCGCGCACCGTGAAAAAAAGCTCTTTGATGAGTGCTATCTCGGCTTGAACTTCATTTTACAGTATGTGCACATTTGTGTGCCGAAAGAAAAAAAGGGAAATATGCATACCTGAATACATTCGATTTTTGCTAAACCTATAATCATAATTAATGATAATGGAGTCAAATTCCGCAAATGTCACAACGAGACAATTATGAGTCAGATGCGAATGAGTAAAACCGCAATGTTTTACAATTGCCGGAGTTTCGTGGACAGGAAAACAAATAAATGTTGTCAACTACATTGGCATTTTGCTTCCTATCTTCCTTTTATCACAGTTTACCCAGCTCTAACGTAGTGAAGTACGAATTTTAGCCCTGTCTTCGAAAATAAATACAACTAGGTCACAAATGTACGTAAAAAAGTGAATCAATGAAGGAATCGGAAGCTTCAACTGTGCGAACGGGCACGATGATAAAATGCGACTCGCGGTCATTAACAACGTTCGTTACGAGCGTTGGCTCCGTGCGCTGCGGTGTCCCGAAGAGAGGTCCGGAGCCGACGTTTGAAGGCGAGAGCGTAGAATCGAGAGGGCTAGAGTTCGAGCCTCGCGGGGGAGAGTCTGTCACTCGTTCGAGGTCGATGAATTTAATTCGGTCGATTAAGGCCAAAGGCTACGGACGATTCGCGCGAGCGATCGACTCGGCTCGACGTCGGCCACACACTCGCCAGACCCGCGTAAGCTCGACGTCAAAGTTCCGGCAACGGTGACGAACCGAGCGTACGAATTACCAACCGAAGAGCCCCCGCGGGTCGAACGCCGGTGGGACATAGATATACATCTCGACGCGTGTGTTTGTACAGCGCGAGGGAAAGAGGGAGAGAGAGGGAGAATAACGAAAGGAGAAACAAACGAGCAGCAGCAGCAACGGGTCTCGAACGCATTGGAATAGCCGAACGGAAGCTGACGCTCGTGCAATTAATCAACCTCGTTCCGATGCTCGTCGGAATGCCACGGTTCTGTCACAGGTGATGTCTGTCGGTTGCGTGCAACTTATACCCCGCGTCTGTATTTGTGAGTTTTACCTATCCACAAATGTCCAGTGACCTTTGAGGAAGAAGTACCTACGGGGAACGCGACGCGACACGTGTGGCACCTCGAGCGCCTCCTCGTAAGCGTAACCGAGCTACGCCTCGTTTGTAGTCACGGCAAATTTCTCACGCGCAATAATGATAAAACATTGTTATATTCGCGCTAACGATCGGACGATGATATACGCGCGAGAAAGAAGGAGAACGGGTGAGATCTTAACAATTACGAGCCAGCGGCTCCGATTTAATGAATGCCAATCAAAAATGGCATTCATCAGAGGCGCCGATACGGGGTATCTCTGATAATACGAAAATGGCAAACGATTCCGAAAATGTCCGGTTGACCGTCGATAGTATCCAACTACGTCCTAGCTAAGTGCTCCCGCATTATCCTGATAAACGCGATGCGAAACGTATAGTCGCTTCTTCGACTACGTAGACACACGCGTATCGCCAAAGCTATCTTTCTCTCTATCTCTGTGTCTCCGTGACGTTGTATCGCGGCTGTGCTTATGGCATCGTCAATTGCCGAAAAAAGACCAGCTCGCTAAGTCACCGTATCAAACGCCACCCGACAATGACACGATGCCGTCTTCCACCTGAAAAACGAAAGGGACGTTGCCCAAGACCGAAAATCGCGGCCGATAACTCACGGTCGGTGCAAGTCGATCAAAGACACTGCTAGACTCCATAAAAGTTAATCGTCCTAATGACGAAGTTCAATGACCGCAAACGTTTTTCAAGCGTTCGGGGCATCATTGCACATGTGCCTACGTCGCATAATTTTGAGAATTTATATTTCTAGTCAAATCGAGAAATAAATAAAAATGGCGAACAATTGATCCTCGATTTTACGCTACGGTCGTGCTCTGCGCAAAATCGAGCTTCCCTCGAAGCCCGAAAATTTTCAAAAAGATCAAAAATAACTGATGTTTTTCGATCTAAATACGATTTCGTTGTGGTTCGACGCAACGCGGCGTAATCCCGAAAAATTTGCCTGGAGCGAAATTTCGTCGTCGGGCGATAAAGAGAGAGAGAGAGAGCGTAAGCGAGAGAAAGAGAACCCACAGGGGGAGGGAGGCGGCGGCTTCGGGTTGTTATGCGCTCGATGGACGAGACTATCGATCCTCGGAGTCCACGAACACGCGTACGGTGGCTGAGTGTAGGAACGAAGTTGCGAGCGTCGAAACTTCGGTGCGAGGAATCGTGTGAGCGGAAATCGAATGGGTCCCGGGTTTCTCGCCTCGCCGCTGCATACGCCAACCGACCAATCTTGATGTCGCGCTGTTATCGATAGTTACGGGTAGATCCAAGTTCCGGAATATTGGATATGCGGAGAAACGAGCGAGAGAGAGGCCACGACCGCGGAGTCGGGGCGAGGATGAATCAGAGATCGACGTCCGATCGTCGTCGACGTTGTCTTCAAGGACAACCGACGCGAGACGAGAATTGTACGACAGTGAGATTCGAATACCGGAAGTGGAATAATTTCCTGCCGAAAATACGAAGAGCTTCGCGTAGCAGAAAATTCACGGGAGAATAATAAAAGGACGCATCGGAGATGCAGGAAGAGGGACCCGAAGGGGAAAAGATGGAAGTAAGAATAGGGAATAGAGGCCAGAGAGGCGAGAGCGAGAGAGAGAGAAACTGAGAGAGGGTATTCCGCGCGAACGGATCTTGGTGCCGAGCCGAGCGCGAGCTCTCCCCGGCTTCACGTAGCAACAAGAGGACTTTCGACCCTGTTCGATTGTTCCTCGGTACGTACGCCTCACTCCCTCGTTCCTCTCGGTACCTCGCTCCGCCCGGTCTTCGTCCGCTCCCTCCGAATACAGTTTTGCGCTTGCGCTGTATTATGCATGAATATATGTACATGGTCATATATATATATACATGCATACATATGTATACGCATGTATACAGATGAATATATAACAATCTCGCTCTCTTTTGACTCGTTGCATCTTTCTCGCGTTTCCTGTTCCAGGAAGATAGAGACGAAGAAAGATAGAGAGATAGCGAAAAGCGGCACGCGGAAAATGCCTTTGTATACGCAGACATTCCCCCACCTGACTCTATTATTTATACACCGGTATATACTCAGTGATATCTCCACACTGGCATTTGGTCGGGTGCGAAACATATTTGTGACCTTCATTGGTAACGCAGTGTTAAAAAAAATTATGCGAATTAGATCTGCGCATCGCTTCCTCATTTTGCCGCTTCGCTTACAAAGCTCCTCCATGAGATTCACTAAACTTACGTAGGCTTCCTCATCAAGAAATCTTCGTGATCGACGTTAAAAAAACATCAGCAAACGGCGTCCAATTCTAAAATGCATAATTTTTTTTTCTTTAACATTCATTTTTTCCTAAATTAAAAGAAGCACCCAATCGTCTGCAATTTAAACATCACGATCGACTACCTTCAGATTACAACTTATCTTTTTTTTTTGTGAGAAAAGCAATCGGTAAGATATCGATCGTTATGTGACCGGTTCTATTGTCCTGTAAGATTATACGACCGTTTCGTCTTTCGCGTGACATAATGAAACCGCCCGATTTCCCGTGTCTACGACGCGCGATTTTTCACCGCGAATTTTAACTTTCACGGCGGTGGTCTGAATTTTCTCTAAATTCCCGCGACAAAGATATATTTCTATTCTTGGATAATCGTATGCGCACTGCCGACTGAAACCGCGCGAGCGCACGAGAGGAGCCTCGATTTATCGCGACGATTGGTTCATATCTGAAAACGGTCTTGTTATCCGCGGGATTCCTTATCGTCGTAATAATCGAAGCCAGAGGCTTCCCCCGATAAGAAAAAAAAATATTAGTAATCTCGGGTCACCGAAGAGTCAGCGATGTCTCGAACGAACGAGGACGCAATTGCAGGGACGAGACAATGGAAACGACGAAGAAAGAGAAGTATGAAAAATAATAGTAATAATGAGAATTTTTAAAAAGAGATAACATTTATTGCTCTCTCGCTCTTGCGACGTACGTAAGAAGGAATTTTCTTGGAGACGAGCGCCGAGACTTGGGCGAAGTCGCGCGACGAGAGATTAACGACTTATCTGCCCCGAGGACGTTTCACTTCTTTTTTTTTGTTGCGCCCCACAAGACTTCACTTGGCTTTCTTCTTTCTTCATTTGCCTTCGTTTATCCGACGTTCGCTTGTTCAACCGCTTGTTTATCGCTATTGTACGTCTACCTTTCTTCCCAATTGAAATTTCGAACCGCCAGTGACGATCGAAGTCTCAAACGATGTCTCGAAACTCGCTAGAATTTTTCTAAGATTTTTCTCGCTGAGGTTTCTCGTGCAATCTCGAGGCCGCGGCAAGGGCCGAGATATAGGCAAATAACAATTCGATAGCAATTTGTCAAGAAAATGCAATCAAGAAAACGGGTTCAGGAATAGGTACAGTGGACATTTGAAACGCGAGTGGCAAAGAGCAAGGAATCTCGGTGCGTTGCAGCCCTTGATCGAACGGTAAAATGAAGCGCGAGGAATCTCGATCCGTGCGAAAAAACACGTTGATGGGGATGAGACAGAGACAAAGAAAAAAGAAAAATGTGTAGCCCGAAATCGTGTGTGCGCTTTTGCTCTTCTTTGAAACATCGAATCAATAGGAATCGGAGTTCTATACTTTGCTTTCTTCTTTATTTTCCCCTTCGTTTCTCTCGTTCAGTCCTCTATCCAGATATCTCAGTCTATTTTTCTTTCATCTAATTCTTCGCGCCACGTTCCATACATCGTACGACGTACGAACGGTGCGGAGCTACATTTGTAAATAAAGCTCCGTCGGATTTGAAGCATAAACGGAAGTTCGAAAAAAGAAAAATGGTGGCGAAACGATTTGAAAGGAAAAAAACATCTACGCTGGTTTGCCGAAAAACGGTAAACTTATCCGAACTCGAAGATAGTTCTTTCGTGCTACGTTAATCGTCGGGCTCCAAAGAGTGAGTTAAAATTCGAGCCACGACACTTCTTTAACGCACGACGGTGCGTTCTTTTCCACGGCAATTTTTTTTTTTTCCATCAGTAGATCCGCGGCCTCTTCCCGTTCTCGTGGAACCAGAAGGATGTGTTAGTTTCAACGATGGCCTTGGCCGGTAACGCAAAATCTGCCTCCCACGTGGACGAGAGAAGTCTCGCGAGGCGCTTTTACGTAAAGGTTAATGTGAATTCGTCGTGGCGCGACTGCGAACCCGCGACCGCGTCGCGTACACACGATAGACAAGAGTAAGACGAAGGAGGAAGAGAAATAAAACAAGACGATCCCAAAAGCGGAGGAGAGTGAAGTTTGGAGGAAGAAAAAAAAACATCGGAAAAGAAATCGAGAAATCGAAGAAGAAATAAACTCGCGCGAGCGAATGGAATGGCCGGTATAAACTCTGTGCCGCATAGTAAGTCGCGCCCCGGCCACTGCCGACTCGATGGGAGCCCTTCTCTTCGAAACGATTGATTTCGTATCACACACGTTACGATGAAAATAGAATGAACGTGGGCGTTACGGGTTCGCTCTCTGGCGTAAACTTAACCCGGCGCTGACTGTATAAACTACTATTTACTCGTATACAGTGCCTTCCCATTCGCTGCGGGTGTTACGATGCCGCGGGCGTGTTTATACGCGACTTTTTTCTGTCAGACTTATCTAACGCGAATCGACGTACCGCTATCATTGATGCTTGTAATTTTTCCTCGTTGCTCCGGAGCGACGGCATTTTTTTTGCTGCTGTTGTCGTTTTTCCGCTTTTACGATTTCATCGGCGAATATTTTGATCAATTTCGAACCGGTCGGATTTCATTTTTCGACGAAATATCGGAACGAAAGAAAGACGCATCGCGTTCCGCTGCGGGGGAGAAATTCGCGAGATAGTACATATGATCAAGTTTCATAACTGTTATTTTGCAACGGAGCAGTTTCGTGGAAAACGTGGAAAAAAAGCGCATACAGTGGCCCGCAATTTGTTTTTCCTTCGATTCGAAGAATCGCGAAAAAAACGTTCGAAACCACATATTTTTGTTTCTTTTTTTTTTGGCTCTATCGGTTTTAATAACAGCTTCGGTTCGCGTCTCGTGAGAAACATTGATATCGAGAATAAAAATGATTTTCGCGTTTATTTGCGGAGTGATCGAAATGTGACGCGAATAACTTCCGCCTTCGGGCATGGCGCGGCAGGCAGGTAAACGAATAAACCAATAACGCGAAGCTTCGATACTACGAGTTTTTTAATCCCAATCCCTTTTTCCGTTTTAATAATGTTTTTCGAGAGTATCAGTCTAAACGTGCCGTTTTTTCGTGCCTGCCAAAACTCTTTTTCGCAAAAAGTTACTACGTTCCGTTTTACTCGTCCAAAATCAGCGCAGAATTCACGATTCACAGTTACAAAAGATTATGAGGGGACACGATACACATTTGGAGCATCACTGCTAATAGCAATTCTCTCTCTGTGCAATCAACGAATAATCAATAGATTTTAACATTTTGAACGTGCATATTTGTCAACTCTACCAAACGTGTATTGAACAATATTAACGAAGTTCCGCACTTTCGCGTGTCACTTTCGCAGAATCGACAAAAACGATTTGAGAAGCGTTTCGCAAATCTCATTTGCAGAATTTCTCTTTTAAGGTCCAAGACACTGCTTGATTTATTTTCCGCACATAAAAATTATGTCTCGTATTTGGAAAGCGACATTTGAAAAAAAAAGTATCGATATAGAATATCCCGAAGGCATCTTGCACGGAATCCAATGGTAATTAGGGTGCGAATGATAGCGAAGTAAGATAAAGCGCGCGAATCCACATTCGTTCAAATATAAACGAGATTATTGTCGATAGTCTATTTTATCTGTCTGCCTTGTAATATCGCGTTTATGCCGAGTACTTCAATTTCTTATCGGCTATCGATTTCTATTTCGAACTCAAGTGTCTCGCTTCTCGTGTCTCTCTCGTCCCCGCTCGCTTCGTGCTTCGAAGGAACTCGAAAACTACATGACTCGGGCCGTAAGTTCTATCGGATCATTTCCACGCGGTCTGATACGCTAATCTGCCGGCTAAGCCATCAGCTGTCGGTTTGCTATATACGCGCGACTCGCATACCATCGCGTTGAGCGGCCGCCTTACACGCTGTACAATCTATACAAGCGTGATCATTTTTGTCGTTCCAATTCTAATTCGTACAACGGGCTCAATCGAACAAACACACTTTTTCTACTTATCTTTTCCTCGCATCAAAGAAACCATTCGTAGATTTCTAACATAAAAAAAACTGAGTCATCGATGATTACTAATTTCACAGAATTATTTTGTTCCCTTTCGCCCAATTTTATGCTTCTCCGCAACAAGCGAACCAAACACGGCAGAGTCGTTTGCGAATAAAAAGTAACCGAGCAATGAAAAAATTTCATTTCGTCCCATTCTCCCGTCGCTCCCCGGGCATCGGTTGATTATTGCGAACTCTATGTTTCCTGCGCGATTTCTTTCTTTTTTCAACTACCACCTATCTTGGCGATATACCGCTTTCGGCTTTATTCTATTTCGCACCGTAATCGATACCCGTATGCTTCGGCCTTTTATCTCTGCCCTGCGTTACACACGGCTTCGTTGTCAAGCTATTGTGGAAACAATCGAAACGTGTATAAAATAGAGAAACGAAAAAAAAAAAAGAAAAAACTTTGTACAATTGCGTAATGCACGGTCGTACGAGAGATGCCGAGACATCGGGAAGTGCCGGGCAGGGGAGGCGAGAGGGGGAAAATGCTCGCGTCGAATGTAGTCTACGCTCCGCGGGCATGCATATATCCATGCGTGCGAGTGTCCCTAACTCCGCGACAAGTGTGTTGTACGTGTGTGTCTTGTTCGCTCGCTTGGCTTTTCGAAATTGCTGCTACACTCGGCCGCGGAGTTGACTCGAGGCGTTCCTGGATATCGTACGATGACGATGGGGCCAAGGAGAGTCGGAAAGCAGAAAGGGGGCGGAGGGGCGGGGGGCCAGTGAGTGAGGTCGGCCGAACTTACACACGGACGGTGGCACATAACGCACACAGGCGGAGCAGTTGCAGCGACGTCGACGAGGGTGGTAGGGCCCGATGGTGATGGTGGATGTCGGAGTTGAAAGAAAACCGAGTGGCCGATCTAGCCGGTGCCGCGGCGGGTGCGCGAGGAAAGAGCGGCCCGAGAGCCGAGATGAGGAAGGAGCGAACGGGATAGCGCGGAGAGAAGGGAGAATAGAGGGTGGGAGGAAAAGAGGGCACACCACTCGAACTCCTTCGGCACTCGGCTCGGTGCGCGTGTTACTATGCTACGGTGGCGCGACTCCGCGAATTCGCGACGAAACAGTCGAGCCTCGACTATCGTCGGGCACGGAACGCAACCGCGGGGGAGGACGGGGACGACGTTTTTCCGTTTTTTTTTTTTTTTTTAAGCAAACCGAGGCATTTTTCACGTCGACTGAGAAATATGTATCGAACGCGATAACTGTTGAAGACATTTTGAAGGCTTCTCGTTTTTTTTTTTTTTTTTTAATACTACGCAGGACCGGAGATTAATATTCGCTCGAAGAAAATACTACGAGACAACAAGATGGATTAAAGAGGCTGAGCATTGAGCATCCTTTGTTCGAGATTATTTTCTGAATCTAGATCGAAGATCTCGGCTGTTGGAACAGTACAGAGATTCATGCTCGAGGAGAGAAAAAATTGTCTTATTCTCATTCGATCCTGTGTAATTGTAACTTATTCACTTCTAGCCCGTCACGCTTATATTCGTAATTTACAAAGATAGTATTTCTTCGCGAAATTATCGAAACAAATGTTCTTTCTAAAATATCCGAATACAAAAGTTAGAAGGTGCATTTATTTGGTATTAAAAATGAAGAATAGACCATTTGCTGGCTGCGATAAGAATGTTAGAAAATATCCAATTCTGATTCGTGTCAGAAGTTATTCCGTTATACAGAACATATTTCGTCGCTGCATCAACTCCAATAATCATAATGAAAATTATAATCTGCTCAAGTATTACGGAATTCGGGAGTAAAATCGACGTCGCGAGACGTCAGAATGAAAGAGTCGAGAGTGAGAGCCGCGCGGGACGAGGAAGAGCCGCGAGTTTTGGGACGTTCTCGAGGGTTTTGGCCGCGTGACAAACGCGCCGGATCGAAGGGAAGGGGTTTGAATTCAGAGTCTTAGAATATTTCCAATTGAGATGCTATATCGGACTCGATAGATTCGACCAATGCGCGTGAAACTCGACTTGTCGGCACTCGTGAAAAAGAACCAAAAAAAAGAATCTCCAAATGTTTCATTGTTCGAAACTCCCAAACTCGATTATTGTCCGTGAATTGTTCATCTCCGATGTACGAGGAATTCGAAAAATCGTATGCGCGTAAAGAGAAAGACCGATCGATAATCCCGCTCGTCGTTTCGATTCTCGCACGGCTACTGTCTCGCAGGAGTTTTTCATTCGTGACGTAGAACACGTCTCACGATATGCTCGCTCGTCCCTCCTAGAGAGCGCGAGGAAAAAAAAAGAAATTGCCAAGCATTGAGATTACTCGACATCTGGCACGAATGAGATACACGTGTCCGTGCGAGATACGAGCCACCGAGAGATCGTGAGAGAAAGAGAGACCGGTGGCGAGGGAAGTGCAGCGTGTTTCTCACCGAGAATTTCGTCGATAGACGAAGCCACAACGGAGAAACAAAGAACGTCCGAGATCGCGAGAATGTATCTGAATGCGCTCGAGAGCCGACGAGAAGGAATTTCCATGTGCGAAAATTCAACACCGAAAGTATCCTCGTGGCGTTGAAAATTCATTATCATCGTGAATTAGAAATATTTCTTTTTTCGTAGACACGGGGTAGCGCGGCCCAACGCAATCGCGGTTACGTAAAAACGCATCGAATCCGTGACGAATCTAAATAACGAATGTGACATAGGCGGGAGGATGGGTTTAGCGGTGAAAGAGTCGGAGTTGCGCAAGTCGCTTTTTCGCGAAGTTCGACCGACTCGCTTGAACTCGGAATACCTGAGTCTTATCGTTGTGCGCTCGCCGGTAAAATTCTTGGAACGCAATGATTATTGTTTTTTCTGCCAGTCGATAGAGACACTGTGGCGTATAACATCGTGTCTCGCGTTTGCTCGCAGTCTAGAATCGTCGCTAACGACAAGGACAATGATAATGCATTTGCAAACGGATTATTCAACACCGAAGAGACCCACAGACAATGGCCGGAGCTACCGAGATCACTGAACTCGCCACACTCGAACGATCGATCACGTGCGAATGTGTAGTGGTTCTTTTTTTTTTCTTGCTCATTTTTTCGTTTCTTCGCATTTTCGTCAATTGTTCGTAATCAATATGCCAATGCAATGTTACTCACCTTTGCATTCGACTCCGACTTTTCCGGTACCCCAAATATAGTCCTCACCTGCGAACGAAATGAATATTTGTGAGAAGTTTCTCGCGTGCTTTAAGTATTCGCAAATGAATTTTCAATTCTATCGGGTTCAACGCGATACACATCGCGTGACAAAAATCATGTTGGCATCTTTTGTAGGGGAGAGCGGGGCAAAACGGCATACGGGGGCAAAATGGTATTCACGCACAATGGGACCAGGGCAGAATGGTAGTGGGGCAAAATGGGACAGCAAAAAGATCTACTTCGATGGCACTTTCTCTTGTCCCATTTTGCCCCAATTCTATCATACGGGGGACTTTATTTGACCATTTCGTACCATTTTGCCCCGGTGTGCCATTTTGCCCCGCTCTCCCCTATGCTTTTCCACGAGAAAAAAATACCCCTTTCTATTCTTATTATCGATAGGAAATTCTCGATTTTCAAACTCTAAATTGCTGGAAATTATTCTCTAATTGCAATATATCGGAAATGCATTTTTTTTGTTTTACTTCTTAATGTTTATATGTATCCGTTTATAAAAGGTTGCTGACCATCGGAAACAGTTTCAGATTATAGACTATTATTGTGTGAAAGGGCTTGTCCCGTTAGTAAATAAGTAAAGAAAATCGGTGTACCGGCGTTCCTTTTACACTTACATTGCAAGCACAAAATCGGCGTGACGAAGTACACTTCTTGAAGGCTGTGACGATATTTGTCGGGCTCTGGACTCGCGGGTTTGGCTACATAAGCTGAAATTTTATGAAATAGCAATGAATGACAACGAAAATTCTTCGGTTACGTAGTCGCGTTTGGCGCGATCCCAGATTCCGGACCAATTCATAATGGATAATAAATCGATCTTTAGATTAGACCGTTTGAAAGTTTGAAAAAAAAATTAATCTGATCAATCGGATATTTAATTTCATCATTTTATGACTCCAAATTTCTTTATGCTCTATAATCTTTTTCAATTACTAGTAATGTCTAACTTGCGATACAGCAATTGCTGATAATGTAGCGAACGAATTGTTGGCGGAAAAAAGAACATAGAATTGGTTTCGTAAACTTGTTCACGCAAAGTCAGAGATCTCTCAGCGCGATTTTGACTTCGATGAATTAATCTTTCTACGAAAATTGTCATTACCGTATGGTCCATTGCTGAGGGTAACGTAGGATGACTCTTCTTCGATACGGGTGTCTAAATACGACGGTATGCTTCCTTTCAGCATTAGGACTACGTAGGGTGTGTACCCCTAACGTCTGGAAAAAACAAACAAGATACTTTCAGAATTGTCTCAGTAATTTTCGGGAAAAATCCGTTAAACCCAGATAAATAATTACAAAAGCAAAGGAAGTGTAAAAAACTGACTAACGTGACTTACCAGGTACAAGGCCTTCTGTGTTAACGCGTTATATAGCACTTCTTTATTATCGCTTTGTCCGCTATTTCGATAGTTTCTTTCGTCGAGAAAAAAAAAAAAAAACAAACGAAACTAAAATAGTCCGCTCGCCAGTATGGCAACGAGAGCAATTCGATGAAGTGGAAAAAAAAACAAAGAGACAGAAGTAATCGCGTCTCTACGAGAGTTTTCTACGAGTGTCTAGCGACCTTTGGCGAATCTTATCATATCGCTTGGAGCGCTTCTCAGTCTACGCGGAGTGCGAATGCGCCTGAATCTCTTGCGCATCTCTCGTCGACAGGCACAGCATCGTTTCAGCGTTGAAATTTTGATTGGCCTTATCCGAATCGTGATAATGTGCTTCAATGTCTCAGTGGCCTTCGGAATATCCTGAACATAATTCGACGCGTGGTCTCATAAACGATTCTTCACATTTATTGATTTCACGCTTCGTCCTTCGACTCGCAGCATCATTGAGCGTCGCGCTCGCAGTTTGTATTCTTCATTGTCGATATTTCCAATATATATATGTTTTTTTTTTCGTTTCGTAGAAATTTTCGATGTTTGCCAAATTTTACTCGCAATTCGGCAACGTTCTTGGACGAAAGCGCGATAGAGCCGTTGTGTCGTTACGTAGGAAGACTTCTAACAATTGCGCGACGAAGACATTGAATTTTTCCCATTCATTCTTTTTCTCTCCTTCATCAGAGTTTCTTGGGCCGCAATTCGCAGCATTCGGAAGCCTCGTCTTTTCCAAAGCTCTGCGCTTCCGTGTAGTTACTCTCGTCTTGGGCGTACATCACTCAAAGTTTTTCTTTCCGACGCCGTGACTCCTGGAACGGCTGTCCGCGTTCCACGTTCTGTATCTGTGAAAAAAAGAGATACATAATTTCCTTTTTATTGAACAGCAAGATGCAATTTTCATGTTTCTGCGGGGAGAAGCGGATTGCCCGGTCGTCGAGAGAACAAATCCGAGGTTATAAAGGGGCGAGCTGAGTTTTGTCTAATTCACTCTCTTGGCGGATGGAATTTTTTGTTGGCAAACGGATCGAAACGTCTTGATAAATCGACAAGGTGACCACGATTCAAGCGTATTATTTTCTCGCCGCAAAGAGAAAAATCTTCGCGTTCGTTCCAAAGCACCGAATAGGTTGTAATTCTCAACGTGAAATTTCGTTCGCGCGAGAAACTTCGAGTTTGCAGCGACTGTCGCGTTTATTTCGGTCATGAATTTTTGTCGCACGGCGTTAAAACGAATTATCGGGATTGGAACGAGGGCCTGCACGCCTCGGCAGGATCGCGAAATACATTAGGATATCCGGGCAACTTTGCCGTCACCCGGGCATTAGTTTTTCGTTTTGAAGATAAAAGAAAAAAAAAAACGTTTCTTACACCACGAAAATACTCGCGAATGCGGAACTACGGCGTAAAATACATTGGCAGGAACGCAAATGTCGCGCGTAAGCAGGCAAAACGAACGGGCGATTCCGCTTGAAGATTAAAAATACGAAACGGGAGAATGTAGAAAAAAAACTTGCTACTAGGCGAAAACCCTCACTGTTTATTGGAACGTCGAGCGAGCACACGGCTAACGCGTTTCAAAGGCACAGATTTTTTTTTACGGCTTCCGCGGTTCGAGCTTCTTTCGAGCGCGCGAGTCGATTGGTCGATGTTAATTAATTGATGTAAATTCGTTGACGATATATTGTTTAATCGCGATCTCGCACAACACGGCCCATTACGGTTCGACGCTTATCGGGATGGGTTAATCCACGGAAGGCACAGGAGCCACTGTGGACTGTGATGGGGGGTCGCTATAGGGGTCGCTATAAGGTGCCCGAATGACTTCGATGCCCTACTAGCGGATTGCTCTGAAACTAACGCCTCCTCTACAAATAGCATGTTTTGGCGCGAACTTCCAAATGCGACCGTCCGGGAATCGGCATTTTCGCGCGACAACGTTCTTCTGCAGCGTGGAACACCGAAAAAAGCCGCAAATGTACGGCAATCTCCGGGAAGAACGTCCCTTTTTTAGCAATAATACTAATTCACGCATTCTTTTTCTACAACCGCTCCCTGTTGCTTACCTCCCCTAGCGCGTCTCACACCACGTTTCGTGCCTCCGTGAACTCTCGCACGGCGGGAACATTCGAAATCGCGACATCGATATTGAATGTTCTCGCCGTGCGAGAGTTCGGGGAGGGACGAAACGTAGCGCGAGGGAAGTAAACAACAGGGAGCGGTTGTAGAAAAAGGACGCGTAAATTAGTATTAAGGGGTTAGTTTCAGAGTAATCCGCTGGTAGGGCATCGAAGTCATTCGGCCGCCGCATAGCGACCCACTGTGATCGGCCATTGCGAACGCGACGGAGCATTTTACGATCCCAACTTGGGCGACTGCGGCGGGCCAATCCGCTCGGACCTCGCGTTATTTCCGGTTTCGTTATTGGTCGAGAGATACAAAGTGGTAAAATCGTATTTAATCTATAACGAGAAATTGAATCGTGCGCGATTGTTCATTTTAACTACAAAATATCAATAGCCGTTTGAGATTTTTCATCGGTTCGTCCGCAAGTGTTGCGCTATATGTAATTTTCATAGATTCGAAAAAGTTGCAAATGTCCGGTCAAATAACCGAAACGACGGACGATACATTAATTATGATTATTGAACCTTCCTAGTACAAAGTTAGAAGGAGGTAAATGTCGAGAATTCTTAGAAAATAGTGCACACATACGAGAATAAGTTCCGGAGGTTCCTATGTAAGATTGTTCAAAATTCAATAGTTGCTGGCCACTTTGTTGCCGACGGAGGAGGGAAGGCCTATTTCCCTTCTGGCGACAGGACGTACTTCCCGTCTGAGGATAAGACGCGATTATCATCCATGGGCCGAATGTAATTTTCACCTGAGGGACGTAATTCCCCTCGCATGATTTATCCGAATTCCAGACTTTACTCATGAAATTCATAATAACCTCGGGGAGAGTCCCTAAAAGCGCTTCACGCGCTTAGGATTGTCGCGTATTGCAATTTTCTTTTCAATCATTCTGTTTTTATAAAAATGTAAACATCTACGAAATTCAAATTTTGCAATTTTTATCCATAATTTTTTTTGTTCACGTTTTTTAGACGGAAATGAAGAAAAACGAACATTCTGACATTCACTTCTATATTTCGCATTATCACCAGACTATACAAATTCACTACTAATACAAATTATCATTACATTTTAATTAATATACGGAGCGTTTTTATTTATCACGCCCTTTTTATGTTCTTTATAGTGATCAAAAACGGATAACGATCCGCTTGCACCTTTTTTTGTTTGTTTAATACAAGGGTCGCGGAAATCCGTAAATCTCACAAGGCACGTTACATTTTACTTTGTTACAATACATACAGTACATATATATATATATTTATGCATATATATATATATATATTACTATATAATATCAGTGAAATACCTTTGATTTTCATCTCTCAAAAAATTGGTGATGCGAATATAATTGAGATTAGAAAAAAACTGTACTTCGTTTGGACGGATTACATTCGTAAAGGCGGGCGAATCAGAGCGCGAAAAACCACACACTAAATCATTGATATATCACACCGACGTTTGTGTATCGTCTCGATTCTAAAATATATATATATATATATATGTATAAGATCCCTATTACATGCTAGTTCTATTAGAATCTAAGTTGAAATGTACAAACTGTTGCACGTAAGATCGCCGGGTTTATCAGTTTTCTCGATATCATTTTTGTTCCTCGCAACAAGATTCAAATCCATGGTTCGAAGAGAACGCGGAATTATAGTATCTCGTTATCGAAAGACGTTAATATATACAATTGCTTCTCGGGACAGTCGAAAACTCGTGTATCCTCACTTATTGAGCAAGCCGCCGTCGACAAATTCGTTTTAAAATTCTTCGAAGCGTAAAAAATTATGCGGCGCTTTTGGGAGGGGGCGTCGATACCAAAGTAACACGTTGAGTTCGCAAGATTTCGGCGATACGCGAAGAGGCACGTGATACACCATTCCGTATGTATAATTTTCACTCACGCGAAAAATTGCGATACTCGATCGAGGAGAACGTTACAAAGAAAATCTGTATCCATTCAATGTCGGTCTCAGCAAGTCGATCGTTGTACTCGAAAACTACCTAATAATACTCTTCAATCGTGAGCTAATTACAAATTGAATCGAAGAGAAACGTCCGGCCAATCGGATAGTTCCGAGATACGGTGATTCGACGATTTCTTCGCATTGAAAGAAATTTCATAGAATTTCATAGACAAACGCAAATGACCGTGGAGTATGAATTTCTCTTTTCCCCTCTGCTTTACAGCGAATCGAGCAACGAATCGAGAAGATCCAGTTGATTCTCGTCCCAGCCAACGGTCGCGATCAAGAGGCCCGTAAGATCGTCCTCGGTTAGACTGACTTGGACGGATTCGGGCACTTCCGGTAGGCTGTCCGGTATCGGTGGCGAGACGCTGCTCGGCGGCGTCTCGTACAGGGCCACTCTCGACTTTTTCGCCAACTCGTTGTTGTTGTTGTTGTTCTTACTGATGTTCGTAGCAGCGATCTTTCTCGTTGTACGACTGCGTCGGGAGGACGTGACTCGCCGTCGGGTCCGCGCGCCCTCCTCCAAACGTTCGAGATCCAATTTCCAAAAACCACCCTTGCCCGGCTCGTCCTTCGATCTTGGTAACTTGACGAAACACTTGTTCAACGAGAGATTGTGCCTTATCGAGTTCTGAAAAAAAAACAAAAAATTTACAATCGTCCAATCGTTCGCAGAAAAAAGATTATGTGAATTCATCGATTCTATTCGTGAATACCTGCCAGGCCGGATCGGCGTGTTTGTAGTACATGAAATTCTCTCTTATCCACGCGTATATGTTCGACAACGTGAGTTTGTTGCGATTAGCGCGCATCGCAAGGCAAATCAGTGTGGCGTACGAGAACGGTGGCTTAGCGTCTGGATTCGTTTGATATTTCTCCGCATTCTCCGCGAGATCTGCGCCGCGAGAAGAGAGAAAAGAAATGCGCATCATAAATAGAATGCCACTGAAGGTCAATATGATTTTTGAAATATCGTGACGAATGAACAATTGTGGATATTTCGTACCTAGTTCGGCTTTGACCAATGGTGACATTTTTTTCGGTGGTCGACGAGCCACGGGGGGTGGAGACGGCGAGCAGGGCGGCGTGGGAAGGCTGGTTGCGCTCGTTATGTCGAGGGACTGCAGCCACGAGAGGCTGGTAAGCTCGGCCTCGACGCCGAAATTCTCATCGCACTCCATGCTGCTTTGATTCTGCTCGATCACGCCGCTCGTCAAATATCCATGATCCTCATCAGGCGTTGCGCCGTCGTCCATTCTCTCGATTTTCACCATCGCTCATAACACGAACGCTGTTGACAAAAAAAGCAACGAAATTAAACGCTCGTATATTATTCTCGTTCCGTGAAAATCTCCAACTAAAAGCAAGTTAAACGTACGTTATAGGAACGAAACTGCGACGAAATCTTCAATTCAAGGGTAGATATCGAAAGCGCATATTAAAACTCAAGCAACGAGGATCTCAGCATCACTGAACGCGGTCGCGGCTCACCCCTGGCTATTCCGCAAACATCTTCGCACCGTTTCATTCCCTCGCGGAATGGGATTCAATGCATTTGCCGAAAATCGCGAACTTCCATGCCAGTTCGAGAATCATGCGACATTATCGATATTCTTGGATACGGAGCTACCGAACGATTCGTGAAAGTCGCAATTGCGTTCTTTCTGTCGTCGGGTCGTGGCGTATTTGCGTCGCCTTTGTTCGTCAACCGGCCCGAGAAACTGGAGAACTAGTACACGATTTCACATCCCCCAATGGTTGGCTTTTGGGGCGGATTTGTGGAATTTTGTTCGAATTCACGTGAGAAGAACAGTGGGCACGAGGAAGAAACTAGATCTCGCATGGGGCACGGAATGATCGAGAACTAGCCGGTGTCTCGATACCAGGAGCTGTCTTGAGGACGACTGGTCATAGGGGTGGCCGAGTAGACTCGACCCTGCCACGGGCTATACGTATGGATATTATGCTACGCTCCGGTGGCGCGCACGAGTCGTACTCCGCCATAAGCTATACCTATTGTACGCTATAGTGCCTTAATATATGTATACATATATACATATATATAGGATACGTAGAATACCAGGGCTCCGCGCGTGCGGCGACAGGTGCTCGGTTCCTTTGCAGGTGGACCATACCAGCCGGGCAGGCGACCGGTGGTCGACGACAACCCTCTCCCTCGGCCTTTCGTATCTTTTCTTTTTCTCTCTGTGCTCCCTTTTCTCGCCCTCGGTTTTCCTACCGACAAACCCTCGCTTTTGCCTGCCTACCTGGGACTATCACACGTGGATATGCACAGTCGAATGCTCACGCTTTTCCAAGCATTTCTCTCGCATTGGAGTCTCTACGTTGCTTTTCGTAGAACACCTCGCGTTCATACCACGCGCACAGCGCAGCGCTGTGTTATAAATTCCTGCTTGCATGAAATATCAGCCGACCCCAATCAGACTCCCCCCCAAATAAAAATGCAAGAAATGTCTTTAGAGTAATTTTTTGGGACTCAGATTTTTTGGCCGGTTGTCGAAACCGAAACTTTGAGAAATAGTTTCAAAAAGGAGCACTTTTTTTTCAAAAATTGAGATATCGATTTCATTTATACGCCAGTCGGTCCAAGTGGTATATTTCGCACTGGCAGTCCCTCCTATAAACCTTTCTAGAGTAATTTTTCGGGACTTAGATTTTTTGGCCGATTGTCGAAACCGAAACTTCGAGAAAAAGTTTAAAAAAGGACCACTTTTTTTTCAAAAAGTTGAAATATCGATTTTATTCCTTCGCCATTCGTTGTAAGTGGTATATTTCCGCACTGACAGTACCCCCTACAAACCTTTCTAGAGTCATTTTTCGAGACCTGATAATCGTTTCGGCGGGGGTGTAGAATTTCCCTGATACAGACGAAAAAACGCGAGCGCGCTGGACGCGCGACTCCTGCTGAATCCTAGCGCAATAATAAAATTGCTGAATATAGAGTGTTAATGTAGCTGTCGATGAAGTTATTGCGTTTCCTCTTCGATTTGTAAGTCAACAACCCAAAATAGTGAATTGACCTTTTGAACACTTCAGAGTATTGACGAATACGCTCTCGCGATGGAGTAAAATTACCCTTGAAACTATCTCGTCCATTAAATGGATTATCGTGCACTATAACCACGGGTTGTGTATGTTTTTCCATTCTGTTCCGTACGTCAATGGTATGTCTGTTCTATTCTTTCCCCATTCTTTTTTGCCTCATTACTTATTATTTGCTCTCTTCTTTTTCTTTTTTTTTTTTTCGTGACATTTGTGAACACGTTCGAGTGAAACCGTAGCATTGCGGCTCACATTCACTGTCCATACACGCGGCACGTATATCGTCGAAGTGGTTGTCGTACATTAAAGTTTGCGTGTTATTTCCAAGGATCGATCCTCCCCGATGAGACTCTCTTTGTTCAGCGTGCGAGCACTTTCTGTACCATTGTACATTAATACCGATCAGCGATTGATATTCCTAATGCGTCACTGGGTCAATCCATTAAGTATCACCGTTGCATTTATATACGAAGCTTACGAACTCGCCGCGATGAGTCACTTTGGGCTTTCGTGCTGTGAGTACGACTCGCGTAATATTTGCAAAACGCCACATTAACGCTAATTTAAACGCATTCCAGAAATAATTTTCGAACAGCGATAAATAACTGTCCGCGTTTCGCCATCTTTTTGTTTCTCGAAAATTACGGAACACGACACCGAACGTGTTTCAGTTCACTTCAATTCATTTGTTTTCAACGATTTTTTTTTTTTTTTTGGAGACGCATTAAACCCTCGGAGGTGAAACGATAATTATCAGGGTCACTCGAACAATCGGAATTTCACTTGGAAACTAGCGCAGAACTTTAGGTCGAAGTTTTTTTTCCTTTCTGAAAGTACTAAGAACGGAAGGAAGAAGGGAATAAATCAATATTGCATACGTAATGGACATTTCTTGAGTTTCCCGTACACGTGCTGGACACGTCAACCTGATGAAATTCGGGGGGCGGATTTTTTTTTTTTAATAAATAGTTTATCGGACAGCATCGATTTTCGAACGGACGTAGAGAAAGGGTTGTGAGTGTAAACTCCAAACGAACATGAAAAATTGGTTTTTCGATACCAAAGTGGGGAATACGTTGTTTATAACCGGATAATTTTCCGTATTGTTAAAACGGTCCATTTTGCCCCGACATTCTTGAACCGTGTTCATCTATAATCTCTTTTTTTTCAACGCGACGAATAAAGGAAATCTATTTGTACACGCTACCAACAGCGAGGGCTAAGCAATCATAGTTTGTCGATGTGACGAGAACACGTTGCATTGTCCAGGTGGTGCACCGGAACCCGCGCGAAACGGGCGCCCACCGAGACCGGAAGTGAGCGCGGGGCCCGCCAGCAGGCGGCTTGGCACGAGCTCGCCTCTCCTCTCCTCCTTTACGTGTTATACTTTTTCACTTCGTTATAATGACACTTGAGTCGCAACGATGAATAGCGCTCACGTGTTTCGAAACTACTCGGTAATACGGCGATATGGAAATGTTCTACTTATGCATCGCCGAACGGCCAGAATACACGTATAGAAATAGTAATTCTTCTGTAAACCGGGACTAATCGGAGCGAATGAGCCGTCGCGCATTGGCGAGAAAATACGACGATAATGTCTCGATTGATCCAATCGTGGCGAAAAAATTTCTATCGTTTTCCGAAGGACTGAACTATCCGCGTCTGACTAAAGATTCACATTTCGTGCGATCCATCTATAAAGAGAGTATCGATTCATTGAGGGTGCAAAATCATGCTTGCTTCATTCGATAATCGCTTCGCGAAGTACGATAATTATTCATAAGCAATTTCTCCCAATTAAGGGCAGTCCTTTCGCAGAGTCCGAGGCCACCTAAGATTGGGAAAGGACCCGAGAGAATTGCGAACGGTTTTTACAGCGCGAGGTCCCGCCAAAGATATAATCTCATGTCCGAACGGGCTTTTCAACCTCCATTGATCGAAGGCGAGCACACTCGGAGTCGCAGCGTCCATCTCTGATGAATATCCCGGTAGAGGGGCAAAACGCCCCGTCCATTTCGCCGAGGACATCGAATAGGATTCGAGATACTCCGCGACGCTTCTCTATCATTGGTCGTCTCCGCGGGGGCGAGAGATCCGTTCGAGGCTTCTCGTGTGACGATATATCGCGTATCACTCACCCGGGTCTCTCGGCGCGATAAGAGAGGACGAGCCAAACGCTGGACAGAGGAGGAGCGTCAAAAGGGATGACCAAGCGGAGGTTTTTTTTTTGGTTTCAACGCGTCCACCGGGGGAAGACTTTCCGGCACTGGACGTCGCGTGGGTGGTCCCAGTCGGCCATCTTTGCCTCGCAAAGCTTCTTCCTTTTTGCGCAACCCTCGTGAAAAAGAAAAAGAACAAACTAATCCTCTCCATTCGTCAATTAAATATCCAAGCAGGTACTATCGCTGAGATACGAAGACACGATTCTTCTTCGACGGAGGATTCTATTAAACCAGAAATTTCCTCAAGATATGGACCAATTCTGATAATATCACGGATGGAATCGATTCAATTCTATCCGAGATTCGAGCAGCAAAATTGGAAATCCCAACGCTGACCGATGCACAGAATATTCGCGCGAAAGAATATCGCATGACCTTTCCAAGGATTTATGGTTTTTCAATATTCCGGACAAACAACAGTTTTTTCGAATTGCAATTTCGAAACAAACTGCGGGCCAGAAACATACGTTTTCAAGTTTTCCAAAAAAAGTGTCCGTATCGCAACTTGCTAGAGATAGCCGAGCGTTTTCATCCCCCGACTCGACCGTACGAAACAATCGAAAAGTCAATGGCGAAAGTGGCAAAGGACTGAAAACGTATATGGAAAATAGGAGAATAGAAAGAACGGCCGGAATGGTCTATACGGTCCCCACGGTCGGCCGGCTCGTCCTTGTCGTCCAACCACGTCGAAGTGGAAGTATCTGCGAGGCCGATCAATAATCTCCTGGGAACATCCGTCCCCCCTTGGCGCGCCGGTCTTTCCGCGGTGCTGCTGCTGCTGCTGGTCGTTAGACCCCGGAGAACCCGAGAGAAAGCTCACACCGGGCAGCGCGTCAGAGTACCCAGCAGCAGTAGCACAGCAGCACCTGCCGCCCTTGCTGGTGGTCGGCCGGCAGGTTGTGACTCACTACCCATCAGCGTGGGCTTCGATATATACACATATAGTATATGTGTTATGTTATATTACACAGGGAGACTGCGATACCACCGAGCGCCGCACAGCCCGAGCTTGCACCCCCAATCAACGTTGTTACAGCCCTCAACGTCACGGTGGTTCTTTATAATAGACAGACGGATAAACACATGTGTATGACGATCAGGTGCCGCATGTGAACTCGCTGGGAACTCAATGAACGCGCGATCATTCGTGAAAATGAGAGTTTCTTTCAAGAATGAGAGTTTCGTCACGAACCATTTTTTCTCGGATTTCACTCATTTTACGCTATGTAAATTACGCGATGAAATAATAAAGTTGGGTGTAGAAACCCCTGGAGAATAGTTTGTGGTTTGACTCGAGTCAGTTTGTTACACGGAGAAAAAAGAATAGGAATCAGCAGACTAGTATAGCAATCGAGCTTCGAGCAAGATCTGCGAATTCTGCCTATACTCGTATATCATCAGCCCAGCTTGATGCCAATAATATCGGAGGAAGAATCCCAGATTCCGTTTTCGTCACACGATTGCTATAATAGTCTGGTGATTATTCGTATTTGTTTCTCGTAAGTTTGTGAATTGTGGGAGATAACAATCGTTACAGCCCCTCGAAAGGACGATTCGGGTGTCCGCGGTCGAATAATTATTCAAGACGCACGTATCGAATTCGAAGTCAAGCTTGAAGTTCGATTAGCCGGCGACGTTTTCTTCTCTATCCTTGAAAGTGTTCGAAGCGAAAAGGAAAAAAGAAACGTAAGTGGGACGATGTAGAGACGTCGTATAGGTTGTGCTCAAACGGCGATGCCGTCAAAGTGGCGTTATTCCTTGACGAACGGAAAATCCATGACAATAGGTCACACCCGAGGGATGATGTGGACGTATTCTAGTGGACGAAACGAAAGAGAGCTGATAATGCGCCGGGTGACCGGTGACGGATATAAACTCGGGTACGAGTATAGTTTCCGGGAGGGCGGTGGTTCGCATAAAATATTCAGAAGAATTGATCCGTACAACCGCAGCAGCAGCAACGCACACTGCACCATCAGCCTTCGGACAAGTCGGCAATCGAATGTATCGAAAAAATAGGCAACGAAAGAACCTGAAGCAATGAGAAAAAAAAATTAGTCCGCTACGAAACTGGCAATCGGGAATCAACAACGTCATTTTCGAACGTATTTTCCGTACCATCGATAACTTCATCTGTCCATGTGCGCCTGCACGAGACTCGAGAAACGAATTTTTTTTTCACCGTATTCGAACGATAAGATTTCGCTGTCGCAACAGTTGCGTGACAATGTGAAAGAGACAAATCGAGCGTATTTCTTTGAGGAGTGATTTTCAATGAGTATCGACTTACCTGAATGAAAACGAAGCTCTCAGCCACTCGCGAATAGACTCTCCAACCAGCCGTAGAAATTCCGGAATATCTTAGGACAGTCGTAGATCACTCGATCGCGTCTCTGAATGAAAAATCCGTAAAAACAATGTAGAAACGCGTTACCGACATGACGTGATTGATGTTTTTTTTGTTTTTTTCTTTTTCAATATTTCAAATTATGGCGAGAAACAGAGGCTTTCGGGGCCGATTGAATATTCGAGACTCGAGCACGTCCGTCACGAGCACCATCCCCTTGGCCACTGACTTTAACAATGCCGGCCATCTTCTCAATAGCCCTGGTCCCCCGGTACCGGCACCGTGGTGGTCGCAGCAGGTGCGCGCCAACGTACGCAGTACTTGCACGTATTCGTGAATACACACATGCATATATGTACTATTCGCATCGTCCGAGGACGGGCTACGCACGGCGTATTTCAACAATAAGTGCTTTTAGACACAAAAACTTTATAGTACTCGCTTCGAAGGGTTAATTCAATGCGGCATTGAATTGAAAAAAATGGGTCAACCAACTGCACTCTATAATTTGCAAAAAAAAAAGGGCTCGCACTGAAAAAAACAAAAAAACTTGTATAGAATGAAATAATGAAACGCGTAAAAATAAAAATTTGACGACTTCAGAGTTAGCACATTATATTTGATTCTGTAGTTCAGAGATGGTACTTTTTAGAAATTAGACCTGAATATTATTCATATATTATTCGTTTAGTCGCAGGAATTTTAGGTAGCTTTTTCCTAGTCCGATACCACCTAAGATCGAGAAAGGCCGAGAGAATTGCGAACACTTCCGGATGAGATGAAAACATGAAAAAGGAAATCATTTGATCGGTGCTGAAAGATTGAAACTGCATGACAATAATACCAAAACGTTATTGACAAATTAAGGGAATGACAAAAAAGTTAGGTTGTCGGATGAGTTGTTACTCAACTATTTCATTTTAGTAATTGTTCGATAAGATTTTGGAATTATTATCATGCAGAATCAATTTTTTCAGATTTGCACCCCTTCGAAAAATGTTCACAATTCTCCCTCATTCTTTTCTCGAATAGTCACGTGGCGTCGGACTACGGATATTTTTTATCAGCTTTTTTACGCTAAACTCGATGTAAACCCCGAACGATAAAGCCCCCTGGATGCATCGACTCTTCGAATGGCACCCGGACCCGCAGAATTTCGCGGCAGCGGTCACGGGCAGTCAAACCCGCGCTCGCGAAACGATAAGAGAAATTCTTATCGCTGAAATTTTCTGCACGCGTTCGCAGAACGTTCGTATACGCGATTAGAAAAAAAAAATACGGTTCGTCGACCGCAATCACGGGAGACGACACGCACTCTGCCATTCCAATCATCCCTGTGCAATCAATATTTGCGTATTCTGTTCTTTTTTTTTTATTATCTCTTACATTACAGTATTTCTTTTTTTTTTCACTTGATTTAACGTTGGTATAAGCTTGTTCCTAATAGAATCGCCAGAACGAGCAACTTGCTCTCTTCACTTTGTCCTGCTTCGGCGAGAAAACCGTTTTATTTAATTTTTTTCGTTTTTATTCATTATTCAAATTGTTATTATCGTTAGGAGATGATTTTTCACGCGTAGTTGCTTCGTTTGTGTGTGTTTTTTATTTTTTTTTAAATCGATTTATAAAACGTTAATTATCAGAGACGCACAAAAGTCGTTTTTTCCTGTGTTTTTAATAAGTGGAACGCGCGCGAGCGATGCTTCTGTGTCTGCGCGAGATAACCGATCGTATTTCGTATACGGTATAGATATTCTTCTTGTTTTGTCTCCATTCGGTACATCATATACCGTGTACTTATCGATTTTACAACGTGAACTACGAAAGATCGTTCTGGTGATAATATCTAATATTTCTATTCTGAAAGGGGTGGCTTTTTTTTTTCGAGTCACTTGGGAACGATCGAGGGTGGGACTGGCAAATTCGGGAAAAACTCTAAGTGTATTTCGGCGGTGCGAGGCTCCTTACGAGATCTCGATTGCGAAAGTATACTGTTTTACGCTAGGATTCGTTGAAAGGATCTCTATCTCACCGTTTGAGCCGCCGCGAAGTAGCATTTGTCGACCAAAAATTGTTATTTTCTTTTTTTTTACAACAAGTACCTCTCATTGCGAGTGCTCCATTTCCTCGTTCACTACAAGAGTGTCGGCGCCTTCGCGATGGAAAGAAAAAAAAAACCACGACGACGACACTCCTACTCGCTAAAACGCGTACGAGTATTTCTTTACTATTTAAGTTTATTCTTTCGTTTTTTTTCTCTCCTTATCGGATAAAATCTGACGACGACACGAGACACGAGGACGGGTGACAGCCACTTGACGCACGGGAAAGAGGCAACAAACGATTTGAAATATCTATTCCACGCTGCGCGAGCGTTTTATTATCATCTCTACGTAACATCGGCTCGAACGAGGAATGGGATTCTTTTTTCTTTTCTTATTCTTTTTTTTTTTTTTTTTTGGGAGTATCGCGATAACGAAGGAACGGACCCTCTTTCACTTTGTCTCATTCGTTCATTTCTTCTTTTTTATCTCTTTCATCAGTTTCTTTTTGCTTTAAGGCTGATTGGTGGTGAAAGGCGTTACCCCGTTTTGCTCCATATTGTCGAGAACTCCGCCGATGTAAGCGGCAACGTCTATCTGCGCCTCTTCCGATCTTCTTATGAACGGATGCTCGAGAAGCTTGTTGTACTTGGGACGCTGAGTCTCTTCTTTGATCAAACTGAAAATAACGGAAAGAAAAGAAAAAAGAATTAGCTCCCAAAGGAAAATCATACGTCGTTTGCTCGAGAGTTTTTTGGTAAAAAGTTATTCTTCTTTTTCTCACCAGGTATTAACAAAATTAACGAAATCCATCGTGAAAGTATTGCCATTCTCGTTTGGCGACAAACGAGGCGGCTCGCCCTGTACCACTTGGTAAAGCTGTTCGAAGACCGAATTCCACTTTGGATAGGGAAAATAACCCGTGGCGACTTCCATCAACGTTATACCCAGTGACCACACGTCGCTTCGCACGTCGTAGCCTCTCGCTCGTTGAGGATCTATTCGTTCGGGCTGAAATTTTGATAATTATCATTACTTTTTCATCATAGATCAATGCATCGAGTGTCGAGATACGACATCCAATGAAAGATCCGCACAAAAAACCTCGCAATTCGAAGGGTTAAAACAAGATCGAGAACCAGCAAAGTAATTCAGGGCAGTCGAGGACTTTTCTAGGGTAAGATTTCAAGGACATTTCCAGGATTTCCAGGATGTCCAGAACGACAGAATACCATGAGAGGATAATTCTTGACTCACCGCCATGTAGGGTCTGCATCCAGCGTCTCGAGTACGAGCGATCGAGTCGACCAATTGTCCCGATATGCCGAAATCGCATAATTTTATATTTCCCCGACGATCGAGCAATATATTGCTCGGCTTTACGTCCCGATGTATAATTCTCAATTCTTCCTTGAGGTAATTCAGAGCCTTTACGGTTGCTACGGTTATCTTGCCGAGTATACACTCCGGTATCCTTTTGTTCAATTTCTCGTAAATAAACTTATAAAACTTGTCTAGCGAGGTATCCATAAGCTCCATACAGATCCAACAGTCTCCCTGTCGAGAGTACACGATAACGATTCCGTTTGTGAATAAAATCGTTTTACGATCGACGACAAAAAAGTATTGTTTTCGGATGCATCGTCGACTCACCTCCTTAAATAAAGCTCCATAAAATTGCACAATGCACGGACACTCGTTTGATTTCATAACGACTTCCAAGTCCATCAATAATTGATTTTGCTCCCTCTCGTCTACGGTCGAGCGAATTCTCTGAAAGATTCGAATAACGATGATTCGAAGAAATTACTCTCCGGAGGAAATTCTAAAAAATTCCAAGGATACAAAAGTATTGCTCACCTTCACAGCCATGCAGGTATCGCTTACCCTATGAATCATCTTATTTACAGTACCAAAACCGCCTCTGCCGATTTCACCCTGATCCTGAAGATCCTCGCTCGTGAAATCGTAAACGCAATCGGGCGACAATTGTAGCTTACCCGTCGATTGCATTGACTGGCACATTCGTAATTTATCGCGCGCCTTGTCGGGAAACGGTCCCTGACGTTGGGTTATGGGTCGCGGTCTCGCTGGCAACTTCGGTAGAGGTAACGGTAGCGGCAGAGGCGCTACGGGCGCCGTCGACGGAGCGCAATTCGGACGCGACAATCTGCAAAGAAATATATTTGTGCATACGCAATTTTTCGTTTTATCGCGGAACGCAACGAACTTCGGACTTTACCGCTCCGACTACCTCGAGGGAATCGCGAGAGCGTTTTTTTACGTCGCTATGAGGCCGGAAAAAAGAAAAACATCAAACGCCGATTTCTACCCGTCAACTATCGAATTCGCGCTTTCGAGCGTAGTTTTCTTTCACCAAAATTTCAGATGAATTTCACCAAAACTTCAGATTAATTTCTATCATTGTGAGATCGGAGCAAAGCTAATCAGAAACAAATATTTTTTTCCCAATGCTGAACACGCAATAAATTCGTTTTTAGAATCGTCAATTTTGCAAATCAATAATTTACAAAATTACAAAAAAATAAAAAAAAAGAATGATTACTTTAAAAATAATTATACCAAGGGTTTTGTTTTTCAACACAATAATAATGATAATGAAATTAAAAAAATTAGCAAAAAAATTAGTCAACGTTTACCCTAAAGACGGGCGTGCCGATGCCCCGGTGGAATTGGAATACGTGGAATTAGTCGAATTAGCGGAATTAGACGAATTAGTGGAATTAGTTAACGGCGGTCTGTTGCTCTGTGTGGGAAAGCTGAGCTTGAGCTGCCGTCTTTTCTCGGCTGAAATAAAAAACAAAAACTTATTAGAAAATCAGTCGCTATTAATACAATGTTAATTATTTATTCGTTAAATGCGAAAAATGGGCAGCGATTTTCTTCTCCGAGCTACGCAAAATTTACCTGACATTTCCTGCTGTATGTCGTTGTTCGATCTGAAATCCATACGTTGAAAATTGAAGGAACGACCGGAACCTCCTGAAAATCAATGAGAAGAGTCTAAAACACGACAGGCTATTCCAAAAAGATTGTTGATCATCAACAAAAATCATTCTACGATCGTTTGAACTAAATTCGCCTCTCGAATCGGCGCGCAAAATGCGCTTACGAGCGCATCATTGCGACTGTAAATACGACAAATTTACGAAAGTCGTAAAAATTAAACGAGGCTTCCGACAATTTTGACAGAGCAACTGCAGAATCGTGACGAACTGGAAGGAAAGTGGAATTTTGGAGGGTTAGAATCGCGAAGATCGAAACTGTCGAGAGAGAGTGCCGAACGAATAACATTCGCGCTCGGTGGAATACCTTGATTCAATTGATTAGACGAATTTCCTTGGCTTTCTGCCATTTTGTGAATTCTGCAAATATCCTGCAGCAAGTTGTCGTTGTCGTACGGGGAAACAAAAAACCACTTGTCAAGGCGCTCCTCTTAGGAGACCTTACCGCAAGAGCTTATCAACCTGGCATATGCGTCGGACGAGGTATGCATCGCGTTTCTTTTTTTTTTTTTTATTATTTCTTCTTTTTTTTTATCTCTAGTTCACGCACTCGCACACGTTTATCTCTCGTCGTCGTCGAGTGTCCCGGCGGACAAGCTCGCAACACGGTTTAATTGATTGTACCGGACGAAAAAAGAAAATGATATATCAATATAATTTCTCTCGAACGATAATTGTCCGCCGATGTGCGCTTATCTCGCGCTCGACGTAAAAAAACTATTCGGCCTCTCGTACGCGATCATGAAAACTGTATACGATGAGTGAGTAGCCGATGGTCGACGACGTTCACGCCGATTGTTTTCGATAGTCGATGCGCGGCGGTTCGATGTATTTGGCGAGAAAAAAAAAAGACACAGTCAAGTTCGATAAAAATGGTGACCAACATCGGTGCCCTCGGAGGGCGATTATCGTTTATAATTAAAACTGTGACACCTGCCAGGTACTCCAATTATGTAATTACTCCTCAAATGATACTCGGCGAATTGAGAATTTAAAAAGCTCGTGAAAAGAACACCGTAAAATATGAAAACCCTCAAGCGGAGCATAACCTCCGCCGACTCGCCGTTCATTTCCAACGAGTCGTCATTGCGCTCTGTTTTTAAGTGAAAATAATTATTTTTTCGGCAGATTCGTAAATGCCGTCGCAAAGAGATCTTACAGTGTCTATCCGCCGACTTATATCAAGCCGATCTTCAAAAAGGATCAACAAGCCGCCTTGATCGAATCCGGCGAGGCTTTGAAAATTTCCCACACTCCTATATTGCCCGCTTGCAGCAACAACACGTCGTCGGAATTTCACGACGAGACCGTCAGGTACGTACGCCCCGGAACAACGGTATTTACTATTGCGATTTTCATAGATTTCATCGACCGCTCAGAGTCTTTATTATTCGTACATTCGTAGTAAATTCATCAACTACATAATGAGAAAAGGCAAAAAGAAATTGGCCAGACATCTGCTCGATGCAACATTTTTGAACATCAAACGTATTCAGCTGACGAGATACCACAAAGCCAACCCCGAGGAACGCGATGCGATTCTGTTGGATCCGGTTGAAATTTTGCACAAAGCTGTGCAACATTCTACTCCCGTTATGGAACTCGTGAAAATGAAGCGAGGAGGTGTCACTTATCAGGTAAAGTTTCCAAAAAAATATAAAAAATAAAAATGTATGAATAATTTACAAATTTGAGTTTTGTTCAAATTTTAATAGTTCAGATTGTATAACGTTTTTGTCGAGAATATAACAAGACGATGAAAATTCAAGGCTGTTTGTCTCTTCAAGGTACCGGTACCCATACTCTACAAGAGGCAGCGTTTTCTCGCAATGAATTGGTTGATAAGAACCGCCAAAGATAAGGACGGAAAAATTCATCTGGAGGAGACTCTAGCCAACGAACTGATAGACGCGGCCCACAATCAGGTTTCGTTTCTTCAAATTATCTTCGTATTCCCATTGAAGATTAAGTTTTATTGAAATCAATATCGAATCCGCAAATATCGTTTCAGGGACGCACAGTGAGGAAGAAGCAGGAACTGCACAAGCAGTGCGAGGCGAATCGTGCCTACGCTCACTACAGATGGTCGTAAATAAACTCATTACTCGATTGACGATGTCAAGTTTTTTTGTAAATAAATATGTTACACATCGAAAAAAAAAAAATGTACTACTCCCAATCTGCCTTTCCAAATATTCCTGTGAATATCTTCTTGTCCAATACTTTGGATGCTGTTAAATACATTTTATACGTTTGCCTAGAGTCCGCCAAGCGAACGCGATGATACCAAGGATTCAAAAAGAAACGAGTCGACACGTCGCTGAAGGCATGAATTTTATCTGTCGTCGTGTCCACGTCGACTCTCTCACCCCAGTAGCCGACGCACGATAGTTTCACGGTTTTTTCGTCGTCCTTCAGGTAAACGTAGCCGACCGTGTTGTTGAATAATACGCCGACGGCGTGAAGAAATATCGTTATGAAGCAGCCTGCGAACAATAAATAACGAATAAAGTGAATTTCGAGAAAATGACGATTATGGAGACTCACCTGTAAATACGAAAGATCCGACGGTAGTCGGCGTTATGTATCCGGCTTGCTGTACGAGATGCGTGAGCGGTATTCCCGCCGCGGTGAGCACGGTCGCTTGCTTCTTCACTTTGTTGAATCTACTCGCCGTTTTGATCTTATCGAAGTCGAAGATCAACGAGTATTCGGGAAATTGTTGCGATCTGACCGCTACATTGCGTTCCTGCGTTCTCTGAGACACGACGATCGAACGTGGTAATAATCTATTCCAAAAAACGCAAGGTCTCGAACGCGAGGCAAGCAGAGCCATGACAGCGCTGTTGGGATGAGCGAAATAACTCGCGACTCGTTTTTTCCGTCGATTAGTTTATATTGTTGTCAACAATTAATTAAACAAACATTATTATCCTTTCTTTTTGTTATTTATTCGACGTCGCGGCGACCGGTCTCGATCGAGGGGTTAAACTGAGTTGTAATTACGAAACCGAACCGTGGGTGGCGCGCGAGACTTTTTTTTAAAGCTCCCGTAACGCACGTGGTTTGAAAACCGCGTGAACTGCAGTGGCAACAATTAATACTTTCCAAAAATTGTCGTTTTTACTGATTATTCGATAGCGTTGCATTGCCTAATGGTGAATCAATTATGAGCGGACACAATCTGAAAGACTCGTGAGTACCGCGCTCGACGATCATGTATTCCGATTATTTGCATGCATTGTTGCTTGTGTCATTTTATTTCGAGGTTATATCGATCGGAGTCTCTACGTATACAAATTTCTCATTATTTTGCTTCAGATTTGCCGTCGAGTCGAAACACGGAGCGTTTTATACCGGAGGAAGTATAGAAGTGAGTTCGCAAAATTTCATTACGCTATTAAATCCTTCCTTTGCATAAATCGGTATGAACTAGCGACGATAACGCATTATCAATTTCACAGTGGAGCGCAGATGGCGATTATCTACTGTGCCAAAACGGTGGTGTAATAGCAGTTCTGTTGGTCAACAAAGGATTGGTAACCTGGCGATTGGGCGAGACGCAGGACGACCAGGAAGAAGATACGATAAATAGTTTCGCTCTCGGGCCGGATAATGTTCATGCGGTATCGCATCACAAGAGTGGCTTATTTAAGTTGTGGAACTGGCGAGGTAAATCTTTCCGTGGGAACATTTCAATGAAATCTCGATATTATGGATAGTAGTACAAAAAAAAAAAAAAATCTAATTTAACGAACCCTTAAAAAAAATGTTATGCCGCTAAAAACTACAAACTTTTCCATGAATTTTCAAACTTGTCGGAATGAACATCTGCGATAGTAGAATTTTATAGAAGCCTTTTTTTGTGCCATTTTATACACCAACATTGTCCATATGTTGTTTGATGCAGAGGGAAAGCTCGTGAAGCTCTGGAAATCCATTCACACTGGTCCAGTGGCTCGGATAGCCTTGTTCAACAACGGCGAATCGATGGCCTCGGGCGGCAGCGACGGCGGGGTGAGACTCTGGGATCTCAGTCATCAGGCCTGTACTCACAGCCTGAAAGGAACTCAAGGAGTCGTGAGTGTGTTGGCCGTTCACCCGAACGCGGCTAAGCAGCTCGTATTCGCGGCGGGAGACGACACGAAGATTCTCGCATGGGACACGAAAACGGGACAGACGAAATTGAAGCTCGCCGGTCATTTCAGCAAAATCACATCACTGGCTTTCCACGACGACGGTGTTCATCTGGTCAGGTGAGCAAAAACGCGAATAAAGTTAAAACTACGGAGAACACGCGCAAAAACGCTAATGCGATTTTCATTGATTTATTCAAACAGTTCGGGTCGCGACAAAGTACTGATACTCTGGGATATCGTTCGAGGGACGTCGATTCGTGTATTGCCGGTCTATGAAGTCATCGAGGGAGTATTCGTCTTGGGCAACGACGCCGCTTTGCCTGTGGCACTCAAGAACGATTCCGATGATATTTACGCGGCCAGTGCCGGAGAAAAGGGTAAAGAATACTCGGAAGCAAAAATAAAACGCTGCGCATCGCGAACTATCGTACCAGCGAATCTTCGACGATCGTTCTTCTGATTTATTCTTATTATTTTCAGGCGTTGTTAAAATTTGGGAGATGAAGAGCGGCCGAGAGGTTTACGCTCAGAGCAATTCGATAGTTCCGGCATCGAAAGAAGAAGGCGGTCTATCCGTTACTCAGTTGCTCTACAATGCCGAACAGAAGGATTTTGCTCTCGTGACTGCCGATCACAATATTATCATACATAGTATTGAGACGTTCGAATGTAAAAAACAGGTGAGCACCGTTTTTTAATCAATGGAACTTCGCTTTTTTTTAAAGAATATATATTGTTGACAATTTATAAATTCGTTTCGTTATCAGTTCGTAGGATATAGCGATGAAATTCTGGACATAGCGTATCTCGGTGAAGGGGACAGTCATTTGGCGGTCGCGACGAACAGTGCCGATATAAAATTATACCAATTGACGATAATGAGCTGTCAATTATTAACGGGACACACGGACCTAGTTTTGGCGCTCGCGACTTCGCCGGTTAATCGAAATTTGCTCGTATCGTCGGCAAAGGTAACTTTACTTCGATAATCGTGCGTCACTTTAAAATCTCGCAACTTCGCGATCAATACTGTACCGCAATCGAACAATTTTCTAGGACAACAGCGTGAGAGTTTGGCTGATGGATACGGAAACGATGCGAATGTCTTGCGTAGGTTGTGGCGTGAGACACACAGCCTCAGTGGGTTCGGTAGCGCTCTCACGAGCTACGACGAGTTTCTTCGCTTCCGTGAGTCAGGATTCGTGTCTCAAAATGTGGAGCTTGCCCGAAAAAATGAGCCCAACTGGTAAGTCGAAACGGACCTCACAAATTGAGGGTTTTCGTCTCTGGGAAAATAAGGCCGAAGAAATTAGAGCCGCGGAAAAAAATCACACCAATTTATTTTGCAATTTCAAAAATTTGACCTATGTCGCTCACACCCGACGGCACTAGCGCCTCAGGTGCGCGGAACAGAACAGCTGGCACGAGACTCTGGCGAAAAAACCCGCATTTACCAATTCCATGTTTCCGTGGGATCTTTTTCCCGAAGTCTTTTCTTTCACCTACCGAGGAGTTGATACCATTAAATTGCAGACACGGACATCGCTTTAAACGCCGAGCACACGGTGCTCGCTCATCAGAAGGATATAAACAGCGTGGCGGTATCGCCGAACGATAAATTGATAGCGACCGGCTCGCAGGATAAAACCGCAAAAATTTGGAGCACCGAGGGTTTGCAATTGTTGGGAGTATTTCGAGGTCATAGGCGTGGCGTCTGGTGCGTGAGGTTTTCGCCTATCGATCAAGTGTTGCTAACAACATCGGCCGATTGTACGATAAAGCTTTGGTCCCTAACGGAGCTTAATTGTTTGAAGGTAAAGAAATCTGTGTACCGTTGTTCGCAAAAAAGAAAAAAAATTCTCGTGCAAATCAATGTTAATCGCGTTGAACACAACAGACGCTGGAGGGCCACGAATCGTCGGTGCTGCGAGCCGAATTCCTATCGCGGGGAATGCAATTGATCACGACAAGCGGCGATGGTTTGCTGAAACTCTGGAGCGTCAAGACTTCCGAATGCATCGCCACGCTCGAAGAGCACGAGAGTCGAGTATGGGCGCTAGCAGGTTCGTTTGACTCTCTGTCGCGCGCCAATAAAATTATATCAACTGCTTGCACTCGGATTAGCCGTAAACGCGGTGTTATTCATTCGTTTCGATTTGATACACAGCGAACAAAGATGAGACGCACGTAATCAGCGGCGGTAGCGATTCTTTGCTCGTCGTTTGGCGCGACGTTACACAAGAGAATCACGTCAAAGCGGCCGCGGAGCGCGAGCAATTGGTCCTCGAGGAACAAAAATTGTCGAATCTCTTGAAATCGAACGAGTTGTCCGAGGCGCTGAGATTGGCACTGAAACTCGAGCGGCCCTATCAAGTCTTGAAGATCGTCGACGGTATAATAAAACAGGGCAAGAACAGTCTGACCGAGGCTATTCGGGAGTTGAAGCCAAATCGGAAGGAAGCTCTGCTGAGATGCGCGGTCACGTGGAACACGAACAGTCGCAACGCTCACGCTGCACAGGTAAAGAAAATCGAAGATTCTTGGAAGTAAATTTCCTCAAAACCGCAATTTCCTCTCGTATTAATTCTAATTAATGATTGTTATTAATCCAGCTCGTCATTAATTCGCTGCTGAACGACATCGGCAGCGAGGAATTGCAAACCGCCGGATTATCCTCGTCCCTCGAAGCCATGATACCGTACACCGAGAGGCACTTCAAGAGGCTCACGCGACTGCTGCAGGACCTTCATCTACTGAACTACACAGTCAGCCGTATAAAACCTCACACCGATCAGCCTATCATCGATCGATCTAACATATAATTGCATAGGCTCGTTGAAAGAAGAGAAAATGAATCAGACTTAGATATGCGAAAATAAATTATATACTTTTTCCAAAACAGCCGAGGCTCGCCGAGTGAGTTGAGCGGAATCGCGCGTATCTGTAACAATCGTCGAACCCTTCGAAGTGGCGGGTGCGCGAATCCGGAGGCACGTGAGCCGAGAGAGAAAAGAACGATGAAGCGCTCAACACAATCTTAATCTCTCGGCACATAATACACGTTCGCGGTGTATTCGCGCATCTCGAGTAACAAACGTTTTGTATGTACATATACAGACGGATACGTACATAAGAATTGTGTGTATAGGCGGGTTCGGCTTTGATGTGTGTTTAGCAACAGGCAGCATCAGAGACAGTGCGAGAGTAACCGCGCGAGTGGGAGCAAAAAAAAACGTTTGCTCGGGCGCGCCTGACTTTACCGCAAATTTGTCTGCTTGGCTGAGTGTCTCTCCGCGAGCCTGCCTTCGGCACCTTCGGGGGGGCTTTTCGAGTTTAATGATTCAGTTACGGTCGGTCGGTGCATTGGTTCACTATCGAGGGAGCCTAGGATGAATTTTAACGTGGCATCGGTGATTCTTACGTCGATTATCGCGATACTTTTCGGATTAACGCGCGTCGCATGGACCGCATCGAGTGTGTAAGTAAAAAAAAAAAAAGAAATGCGAAAAAAAAAAAATTATTTACTCACAATTTATCTCAGTTTTTCGCGAAATCAAGATAAACCCTTTCGTTTGTGCCGGAATTCTCGTTCACGAGACTCCGTCGTGTTTTCCTCCGAGGCGACGCGCGCGCTTTTTAATCATTTTAACATCCGAACTCTCGCGTTTCCGCGATGAACGGATACAATTTCAAACTCGTGTAACGTCTCGTTTTACTCGTGCACGCGAGAATAAGCGATTAGTCTCGCGCGTTTAACGAAGGTCTTGGCCTGTTATGATAGCTTCGGGGCAATTGATTCGCTCCATCGTAGATCGCGAATATCAATGAAAAACGATTTCGCAATCGAAAGAGATGACCGAATGACTCGGGTCCTTCGAGGAGATTCGTTCGGAATCCGTTGAATTTGAGAAAAAAAAATTTTCGAAATCTTTTTTCGGCGCAACGCGGAAAAGTTTAGTAGATTCTTGTAAACGTGGAATAAGAGCGAAAAAAAGGCATCGACGACCTCAGACACGATAATTCGTAGGGTATTGATTTACAGCTATTGTTCTCAGAGACGTTGAACGCTTGTAAATTGTGGTTGAGCAATTGCGAGTAACAAACCCGCGATAAATTAACGAAAACCGCAAAGGCGCGCGAGAGCGTCGAGGACGAAATAATCATTCACGGATTTAATGTTCGGTCATCCATGTACAGAGAGAACCAATGTCGGAACATTCGGTCCGCGGTCGGAAAAGTCTCAGCAATGAACAATTGGAGCATAGAACTTGGCGAATACTTCCGTAATTGTCGAGCGACGAGAGAAAAAGAATTCAAAGATACTCGAAAAAATTGTCTCCAAGGGCGATCATTAAGGGGATCTAGCGGAGGACGTTTAACGGTATCGATCGGCGGGATCGATGAACCGGAAAGTTTGATATCCCTTCGAGTCCAGCCTGCGATTTTGCGCGTGAAATGCGCGCTGCCTTGTAAGTTCTAATTGTATACTTTCTTTTCGCGAATGCTCAATCGCGCGACCGTGACTTTTAATCCGCGCCACTGTGACTGTTCCGTCGATCGAAGGAATCGGAGATGGGCCTCGTTATTTAATGTTTGGCTTTCGCTGTTTAACGAAAGCTTCGATGGCTTCATCAGTCGCCACCTGTACAAGCAACGTACGTCGGTATTCCCGTTCTTTTTTTTTTTTTTTTTCATTAATCACATCGCGGCGCTCGACTCGCGTGCAATAAGATTTGCCTTTTGGTTGTACTTTTTTCACAAAAATATAGTCTGTAACGGGCCAAACGTACAACGAGAGACTGCACTACTGTAAAGTAACGAGCTCGATAGAGACATCGACAACGCATCTTTCTCGGGCTATCAACGGTAGAATATTTGACACTATAAATTTGCTCCCGAGAGATAAAGCATCGAAAATTTATTAAGCACTGATAAAGCCGTCCGAGTGTACTCTTCCTCTACTCTCGGTTTACCTTCTATCGTGTTAGAAAAAAAAAAAAAAAAAAAAAAAAAAGCGACATAACTGCGTTCTGTTTAAAAGGGAAACGGCGCCGGATTCGCGACTCTTTCAGCATTTGCCGCTCCGTTCTCTTCGTTAGCAGCCTAGGATTTCTTTTTCTTCAAACATACGTATCTCGCTGAGAGTTCGGTACTCGATCTCGAGATTTTATTTTCTTTTCACCTGCGAATTCAGTCAATGAATCACTTGATCAAATACGAAATAATACAATCGTTCTTCATCGTGTGACTCACATTGCTGGGCTTCGAGGCGACTTTTAAGCTCGCTAACGGAAGTTGCACGGCCGCCCCGGCGGGGGCTAATCGTCAGCAAAGACAAACATCTTTTGTAAACTCTCGCGGAGTCGGAGCGCGCGTGACGTAGAATATTGTGTCGCCGCGATGATTGTTTATGCCGCGTTTAACGACGCACGGTTGCCCTTTAATCGTTCGCTTTTATCAATATTTCGCGTGCAATAAATTTGTGTATCCTCGTCACACATAATTTTTTCACCTTCTGTTTTGCCACGGCAAACACGCGGAACAATGGAAACTCCGCGTGATGCGACTAAAGATTTTTCTCTCACGAGTCCGGCAGAGATTTCTGCATTGTTGCGAAAAATTCCCTCCGAGCTTGGCGTTTTTTTTTTCGCATTGAGTCGCCTCGTTGAATTATCTTTCCAATAACACGGCCATGTGACAAACGAATTGTCGGCGTAAAAAAAAAAAGAAAAGGTAGATGCACTTATGTCATCGCGCTGCGTGATACGAGAAGCTACTCTGGCTGGCTGCTCTTCGGCGAATATTGCAACAATGACGACAATGAACTGTTGTTCGCGAGATGCAACAGCTGCTGAATAACAATTCGGCTCATATCGCCACCTCGGAAACGTAGCGAATGCTCCATAAGACTGTTCATTATCTTTCGCGGAGTAACGATCCGTTTAGTGGCTGAAGATAATAAGAATATCGTCGATCGAGTTAGGGGAGAGCGGGGCAAAACGGCATACCGGGGCAAAATGGTATTCACGCACAATGGGACCAGGGCAGAATGGTATTGGGGCAAAATGGGACGGCAAAAAAATCTATTACGATGGGACTTTCTCTTGTCCCATTTTGCCCCAATTCTATCATACGGGGGACTTTATTTGACCAGTTCGTACCATTTTGCCCCGGTGTGCCATTTTGCCCCGCTCTCCCCTACCGAGAAAAAGAATTTTATGAGCCGCGATTGATCGCTTCTATTTTTTTTTTTCCCTATTCCGCAGAGACGGAAGCTGTCCGGCTATAAACGTGGCAAATACCATGACCCAGACAGAGCTCTTGCAGGAGCTCACGCACGATTGTCGTTACGATAAATTGGTCAGACCTCCGGGGCAATTCAACGCGAGCGATCCCACCAACGTCGTTTCCAGAGCTTACATATACACGATCAAGTCGAACATGGCCAAAACATTGGTAAATTCGATGTGACCTTAATCCGCGATTACTCGAGGCCAGGTAACTAAGTAGACGATCGAAGAAGTCGATCGAGCAAAAAAAAATTACGATTCGGTTTTGTGCGTGAATTATTCACCTATTCAATTGACTGTACAACAAAGTACTCCAGAAAGAAAATCTACTCAGTTAGCCGGCCTTGAGAAGTGCGCAAAAGAATTTATTATACGGCGGAACTTAGTTTCATTATTTTTCTCAAGAAAAATTGTTTGCTCAAACATTGTGTTTTTTTTTTGTGAGTTATTAATACTGTTTTCTATAAAGCGCGTGCACATTATTGCAGCAATTCGACGTGCACATGATGCTCCAATTTCGTTATCTCGATCCGCGCCTCAAGTATTCCGACATAACGCCGAAGTATACGCAAATCTTTGGAGGTCAATCGGCCCACGATTTGATATGGACGCCGACGGTGTTCGTGGCGAACGAACGTAGTTCCGTGATAATGGGAAACGGAGTTAAGGATCTTTTGATATCGATCGACCCCTCGGGAATGGTCATATTAAATACAAGGTAGGGCGGCGCTTGATCGCGCCGATTCGAGCACATTTCTTCTCTCACGGTCTCATTAATTATTTTTCGTCCCGTAGACTCGAAGCCATTCTCAACTGCGGTCTTCATCTCGAGAAATTTCCCTTCGACGTGCAGGAGTGTCCACTGGTATTCGAAAGCTGTAGGACATTAATACATTTTGTTTTTTCGCGAAACACTGTCAAGCCTCGAATAATTGTCAAGCGAAAAAGTGAAGAAAAATGATGTACGATAAAAATTAATGATAAAATTTTGAACGCCTTCAGGGACTCACAACGTGCAAGAAATGAAGCTAGACTGGGACGAGGCGCCGATAGTCCTCGCGGACGAATTGCATCTCACCGAATATCGACTCGTCGAGAAATGGGTCAACTCGACCGAGGTCTCTTACACGGCGGCCCAACAACACTACGGACACTTCGGTAATTGTCGCGACGATGATTTAGGGGAGAGCGGGGCAGAATGGCATACCGGGGCAAAATGGTACTAAATGGTCAAATAAAGTCCCCCGTATGATAGAATTCGGGCAAAATGGGACAAGAGAATGTCCCATCGAAGTAGATTTTTTTGCTGTCCCATTTTGCCCTAATACCATTCTGCCCTGGTCCCATTGTGCGTGAATACCATTTTGCCCCGGTATGCCGTTTTGCCCCGCTCTCCCTTGTCTCGCAAGGGCTCTTGACGGTGGAAAACGAGAGTACCTTATTTGTGGAAAGAAACCTTTTTATATCATTCCTATGATTTCGTTACAGCGGGAAATTTTAGCTCCATCAGCATCACTTTCAAGCTGGCGCGAGAAATGGGTTTCTTCATGATGGATTATTACATACCGTCGATTCTAATCGTCGCTATATCGTGGGTCTCGTTCTGGCTTCACGTGGACGCGAGTCCACC
The DNA here is from genome assembly GCA_963924025.1 of Ischnus inquisitorius. Classification (NCBI taxonomy): domain Eukaryota; kingdom Metazoa; phylum Arthropoda; class Insecta; order Hymenoptera; family Ichneumonidae; genus Ischnus; species Ischnus inquisitorius. The sequence goes on along the minus strand of OZ001251.1, from coordinate 4,257,743 downwards.
GCGCATAGTTCTCGGTAAGAATAATCGAATCAAGCGAGACGCGCAATAGGAAAAAAAATGATGATAATGAAACGGAAAATAAGGAAATTGAAGCAAACGCGTAACTTTTCGCTATTGCTTCTCGCGCAATATTCTCGCGATTGACGAGACATTTTCGAGGATCGAAGATTGATTATTAAGAAACAAAAAAATGTGGAAAAAATTAGCGTTTCTCGCAGCGATTCGATAATTTGCAGATTAGCGAGAGCCTGGCTTCGGTTTTAGGAACAAACACGATACTGGCCTTCATGACACTCGCATCCAAAGTGGAAAACTCGTTGCCGAAGGTTTCGTACATCAAAGCGAGCGAGATATGGTTCTTGGGATGTACGATTTTTCTCTTCGCCGCGATGGTCGAGTTTGCCTTCGTCAACACGATCTATCGAAGAAAGTGAGTAGCGAGCTTCGCCCGAAGACCTTGAAATAAATATCAAAAGTACAAATAAAGGGTCGAATACAAAAATGATTACTGAAATAATCAAATATATTATTATCATCAATATTAACAATCAATCAACTAATTAATATTAAAGAAACTCGCGACGATATGCTTTCAGGAAGAACGTTCCGTTGAAGAAAGTTAACAGCAAATATATTCTGAAGTCAACGCTAACGCCGCGTCTAGCGAGAAAGCAATTTCACAAAAATACGACGGGCCTCGAGAGATCGCGCTCGTGGTCCTCGCTCGACAACGGCAGATCGAGCGAGCACGATTACACGTCCCAAAATTATCTCACGGTCCACGTAAGTATTATTTTTTTTCAAGGTCGCTCCTAATAAAAGTATATGAAAAAAAAGAAGAAATATAAATTTCATATGTCGAACGCCCGTCGCTGACTTCTCGACGCGGCCCGATATCGTTGCAGAGCTTTCCGAGCACCATCAACATACCGTCGGTGAGAATAGAGGACGACGAGAAGGAGAAGGATTACACGAACGGTAGCGTTATAACGATCGACACGAATTCGCCACCGCCGCCACCGAAGTCATTCGCGCGTCGTCCGACCCTCGCGAAGCTTCACAACTTCACGACGATGACGCCGCAGGAGATCGCTCAGTGGATCGACAAACGCAGCCGAATAGTGTTTCCCGCTGCTTTTCTCATATTTAATATTCTATACTGGTCCTTCATATGGATATGAAACGAAACAAAAAAGAACAAAAAAATAACATCGGAAGATCTTTTTTTTATAGTTGTAATAAAGCGTTTATAGTTACCTCTCGATGATTATTCGTCTCTGGAATCAAGAGAACATCTCCGGCAGTCGTTGCGTCCGATCCCGACGGTATTTTCCGATTCGAGAGAAATTACGGAGTCCTCCCTCGCTCTTTGGACCATCTATATTTTTTTTTCTTCATTTTTCAGTTGTAGTTTCACGCTCATCTGGAAAATCGGTCAATAACGATAAATCACAAATACACGAGAAACAACGCAATGCTTCGTAAAAGAATAATAATCGTGCTTGTTGAGCTACGAGAATCAAGAGAGGAGAGTCAGAGGCGACGGCCAACATTGGTGACTTCTATATAGAAGCTTCGCCGTTGGACTGCCGCGAATTATATTTATCTCGCGTGCGCCGAGCGCATTTTAGCTCGGCTGCGAGGCGATGCATAGATCGGAATCTCGAAAACTGTTGAACCATTCCTTCGCAAACGAGCCATTCCTTCCCCGTTTGTTAACGACAATTCCGAAAGAGCCGCACGAAGAATTGCTTCGTCCTTCTCGATTATCAAAAGCTGCGAGCTACTTATCGCCTTGTGTATACACCGTAAGAGCCTCGGTAGTCGCTTGAAAAATTGGAGAAAGTGACGAAGGTCGAATGGTCGAGGCCATAAAACCGGAAGTTTTTTTTTTTTTTTTTCTTTTGACGATTACAGTCAAGGAGGGTCCGAGTTTCGTGTTGCACGCAAAGTAACGTACTGAAATTCTCGGGTCACCATACCGTTTTTTCGAACAATCGTGAATTGTGTTAATACCCGTGTGTTTATGCAATTATTTATCGCGAGCTACATAAAAATAATAAATAAAGAATTCCATCCTCGTGTGTGCGAAACTCTCGCGGCAAGCGAATGAGTTACCAACATGAATATTACGAGCTTCGAGATAACGTCGAATTCCTGGCAAGCCGATTTATGGAGTTGAATAATTTGTGGACAATAAGAATCGCATGTGTGAGTTTTACATTGGCGATTATGCTCGTTGCGCTTCTCGTCGAAAATTTGTATATCCGATTCGACGAATTTTAAACGCTTTAATGGTAAGCGAAAATTTACCCTTTCACTGAATTGCAATTTTTTAGATATTTGCAGAAAAAAATAAATGGAAAAATAAACATTCGGTTTCGCGATACTTCGCTCGTTTGAACCTTCCTTTAGAATAACGAGCGTTCCAATTGTCGATTGATTTGATTTCTCGAAGCCGCGATAGTGGCCAAAAAGGAGGAAGGAATATTGTTTTCTGCTCCGCAACCGCTCGACAATGTTTTTTTTTTTTACTATGGGCGTCGAGAGTCCTCGTGCCTAGTTTGTAACAATTCATTGTATATTCCGCGTGATAAGAGAAAGCCCCAAGAGCATAAATATATATATGAGTATACAATGCGAACTGCACGGGTATCCGAGTGGCTCGCGATTATCTCACGACGTTCCACGTTTCTAATATCGATCGAACGAGCGATGGTCGTGGGGTCTCGTTTTGTTACTTCGAGGTTTCAACTTCGAGAGCCGAATTGATTATCCCATAGAGCGTATATCGATGCGCCGACGAGAAAGTGAAACAAAAAAAAAACAATCAAACACATAAAAATGTTGAACAATTGGCAAAGGACTGTTTTTACTAGCGCGTTAAACGGGTTTCGTTAGCGCGAATGCCGACCAGTGAATCATCACACTTATAGACTATTTAACGACTTTCTCACACTACGGGCGATAACAAACCCTCATGACAACACCCACACTTCATTAAATAATCAATTGGTATGCGCGCTTTTTTTACATTGTTGCTCTTCCACTGTACTTTCACGACCTCACAGTTTCGAGACTCTCGATCTGAAGAAAAAATGGATTTTGTTATAAAATCGATCATTTCGAAGTCTTCCAAACGTACGAGTATCCGCGGATATTTCATCTTTTCGATCGCTTTTACAATGTTTCAGCTTAATTTCGTGTAATTTGCGAAAACTACAGCGCGCTCGGACGGTTTTTTAATCATATTGGAAAATCAAAATTTTCATAACTTTAGGATCACCTCATCGACTACGACCGAATTCGGTACGCGAAACGTGCACACCGGACATTTTTCCGAATGTGATCTTTTTTTATGTTTTAGAACATTTCGAACGTTTCGCGAGTGCCTCGAAAAAACGGTAAAAGTATGTTCTAGAACCGATTTCTATTGTTACATCGAGTTATCGTACCGCGGATTATAATTTGCATATTTCATCGTCGAAATCGAGCGCGCAGTTCGAGAAACGTCGCTCAACGTCTCGTTCTATTTTTTTTTCTTTTCTTTGTCCCTTTCTTCTTTTCTCCTGTCTCAATGATCCGCCGAAGGTATGACCATCGTGTTTGTCCAGCGATGGAATGAGGAAAAAAAAATCGTAATCTACATGCACACTCGTAGCGTTCATTCGTGTGAGCAATTACTTTCGATGAATAGCGTGCCGCGTAGTCGCGGGACTCGCCGAGGCAAAGTACCTGTAGTTCTGTATATAGTCATGTATACGTATATATGTAGGCAGTCATGCACAGAAGTGTTTTGCTATATAGGCTATAGGGGTGAGATCGAAATTCACGTGACGCCGAGAGGGGGTTGCCGAGAGGCAGACGGAAAATGCCGCTGCCAGGCCAGGTGAATGTCTAAGCGCATTACGCGAGTTAGTCGACGAGCGTAATGCTCTCGGAACACATGATTTCACCTTTGCGCGAGTCTAATGCTAAAACGAACGATACGAATGCGAGGAATATACGAATCGCGTGCATCGAGCTTGCCTCGCTAACGTTGTCTCGCTGTACAAAAGAAAAATCTATTGTATCAACGAAAACGCTAATGTTAATGACAATGTAGAAGCCGCGGCCTATCTCGAGATCTCTCGGATTTTCGATATCGAAAACCACAGTCACGACCTGGCAATAACGAGGATGGCGCGAAGCGAAAAATGTTGTTGTTTTTTTTCGGTTTAAGAAAGAAGCAAAGTGAGTTTCGGCGTTCAGTGCGCGCGGGGAATGGAAACGGAGCCTCTGTGAAGTTGTTTCGCCGATTTTTTCAGTGCAAAGCTGTTCTGTGACATTGTGCGCTTTTTTTGAGTATATGTAACACTGTTTCTACTTGTTTGCATCGATTGTGCCGACGAAAAAATGACGCAGTACAGCAGCGGCGGCAGCGTGAGCGGCAGCAGCTCGAGCGGCAGCGGTGATCGGCGAGATTTCAAAGATCGCACTGGTCAGACGGTCGAAGAGAAGATGATGGTGAGCTTCCGAACCCTTCTCGATAACTCGCATTGTTGCTTCTCTGGAATTAAGGAAAAAAGGTGTTAGTTGGATATCGCTTTTTTTTTTTTTTATCACAACCCAACAAGTTTTATCTGTGGGAAAGTACTTTGATCATTTTTGACTACGACAAGAAGTTGTGCTTTGAAATCAGTTACTCTAATTGTTATTTTTCACCTTTTCGAATTTTCAAATTGCCGTGAAAACTGAAGGCGTTATGGGGTCAAATGATGGGCACACGGACATATATCACGAAATTTTTTAAATGCGATCTTCCGAAGTTTGGGAACATTTTGAACAGTTTTACATGAAAATTCCGAAGGAACAATTTTTCACCGAAACAAAGCTTCCAAGAAAGCAAAATTCACGAAATTTAGAATCAGTCTGTAGTCTCAGTATACGCCTATCGTACTAGAAAACAAAAAGAAACGAGCAAGCTGAATGATTTTTTGGTCTCTCGATTAGCTTCGCGATAATGTGAAAAAGAAAACCGTGCGGGAACAAAGGAATAAACAATCTTTTCACGAAGCGACCCTTTTATGCGTTCTTTTGCCGATCAATCTTGTGCTCTCGCAAACGCTCTACACTGTGACGAATAAATAAAATGGGAGAAACAAAGGAATCAAACAGTGTTTTCAACAAAGTTACAACTCAACCCATACCACGATCGATCAATCATACCGCCTTCGCGCATCATCGTACGAGCGTTCTCTACACTGTGCTGGAAATCCAGCGACGCGAATGAGTGACAAATGAATATATTCCTGATTAATTCAACGACGCGCCGGCTCTCACTTTCGCTGCGGTGCGATGCACCGAGTAAATCGCTCGCGTAACTACGTCTCGGTGGCCAACGACTGCGTCTCGCCTCGCGCGAGCGCGAAAGCTTCGTACGATTTACGTGGAAAAATCGTCGATACCTATAGTTTTGTGGAATACAATACATCGCGCGAGCGAGACTGAATAAAGGGTCAATCGATATCGGGTCATTGAGCTCCGTACATTTTTTTCACTATCGGGAAAAAAGGAAAAACCGCGAGTTTGTTGTTCGCGCATTAGCCGATGAGACACGCGTATCCCTCGTTCCAGGATAATGCTCACTTATGAAATCGATGAGTAACAATGCATATCGATCCATCAGATAACAGAAAAAAAAAATTTCCTTCAACGCAACCGAAGAGAGAAATCGATGAAAAAAAAAAAAAAAAAAAACTATAATTATGTGCCCTTACAGGTAGCCGTACGAATTCGTCCGTTGGGAAAAAACGAGGCCGGACCTCGATCTCTTCACGCGATTAATAACAAGGTACATCTGCCTTCGCCGCAGTTTTAACAAATTAGCAACAAATAAATATGTGGAATTAAAAAAAAAATGCTTTCCCAGATGGTGATGCTCGAGGATCTCGAGAACGACAAGCAAAAGCGTGGTATACCTCGTCAATATCTGTACGACGTTGTCTTCGGCGAAGACTCCACTCAGGTAGTAGAAAAGGCCCGAATGGGTCAGACGCGAATTGCCTCGTCCTCGATTGCCGTTATCGCTGTCTACGACTCCTTTTCATTGACCTCACAGGAAACCGTTTACGACTCCACTACGAAGTCTCTCGTGCAAGATGTACTCGGCGGCTACAACGCTACTGTATTTGCATATGGGGCAACCGGAGCCGGTAAGACCCACACGATGGTCGGTAGTTCGAGCTCGCCGGGTGTTATGGTTCGTGCTCTCAATGACGTTTTCCTCGAGGCGCATCGCTTGCCCGACAGCGTCGAGTTTGGGGTGAGTCGTGCTTTTCCCATCGAGGACGGTACACTTGGCTTCTGAAAAATGTTCAATTAAAATTCCATTGAATAGGGGAGAGCGGGGCAAAATGGTACGAAATGGTCAAATAAAGTCCCCCGTATGATAGAATAAGGGCAAAATGGGACAAGAGAAAGTCCCATCGAAGTAGATTTTTTTGCTATCCCATTTTGCCCCAATACCATTTTGCCCCGGTATGCCGTTTTGCCCCGGTCTCCCCTATGAAAAAATTAAACTAAAAAAAAAAAAAAGTGAACATTTAATACTACGAAGAAGTCATATCTACAAATAGCGAGCGTCAGCTCGATAAGCGTATCGATCAAAGTAGTTTTTTCGTTGCATTGACGAAACTAAAAACTTCCAGAAATGACGCATTTTTTCCTCGTATAATACGCCGGATAGTATTCACGAAACCAAAATATCAAGAATCTCACAAAACTCGCGGAAACTAAATCTACGTAGATGAAATTTCCTTTTTCTTCATAAATTGTGAATAAATAATAAATAAATGCCGTTCAGTCGACCGAGACATATTGTCAACGATTCTTCGAAGGTTTAATAAGGCAAATAACCAATCGTTTAACGTACGGCATGAAACACCCAAACATTATAGCGGAAACAAGTCCCTGCACATTCAAGTTCGCGTGCAACGCCAAGCGCAGCACGCATGCGATCCCGTACGTCTGATTAGCCTTTCAACTACACTCCTGCCGCAGTAGTCTATCCCTAGAATTAATCTGACGAGTGCGGTCAGCGCGAGAGAGGGCCGTCGCTGCTAGTGAAGGAGGTACAGTTTCGGCTGACCGGAATCAAAGCGTACCGCAACCACTGACCTTTACTACTTATCTCGCACTATCCGCGACCGGAAAGAGGCGCGCTCTCGAAACATCGCTACCTACATCCGGCGTTTAGATTTATGTCGAAGGCCCTAGCGTGCTTACAGATTATTTCTTACAACCGAGCGCTCGTTCGGATGACCGATGAATCGTGATTAGGGAACAAACTTATGTTTCCGTAGATAACGGACCTTTCTCGACTTGACCCAGATACTATTTTCGTGTGTTTCTTCATCATTGCCGCGATCGAAATGAATTAATAAATCAAAACGAATGCCGCTTTTTTTGTGCCAGGTGACAATGTCGTATATGGAAATATACAATGAGAATATTCGAGACCTGTTGAATCCGAGCTCCGGTTATTTGGAGTTGCGTGACGATTCCCGAGGTCGCAATGTACAGGTCACAGGCCTCACCGAGGTTTCCACCAGTTCCACCGAAGAGGTCGGTCAACCCGCAAACTTCTCTAGCTTTTGCAAAGCATTCGATCAATTAAAACTAAGCCATGTTAAGGGGATGAGTGCGCAGACTCAATCGGTAACACAACCTTCCTTATTTTTCACGAAGTGGTCCCTCTGACCGAAATCAAGTTACATTTTTGTAGTAATTAGATAGTCGTACGAGAGCCAAAATAGCTTTTCGACGTCGGAGCGATCGCTTCGAAGAAAATAGAGAAGGCGAATTGTTACCGTCGGAGTATTGCTCGTTGCCACATCGCCTTAAACGTTTTGCATAGTAAAGAAGAAGAAAAATCGCTATTCTATTGCTCAGGTGATGAAGCTTCTTCACAGAGGAAATACCGCTCGTACCGTCGAGCCGACGGCCGCAAACGAGACTTCGTCGAGGAGTCACGCACTTCTCAGTGTCATTGTTAGACAAACGATTCGGCCTTCGTCGAGCGACTTGAGGCATCGGGCGAGAATAAAACAGGGCAAACTTTTCATGATCGATCTGGCTGGCTCCGAGCGCGCTAAGCAAACTAAAGTGAATTTAATTACGTTCGTTCGCGCGCTAGACCCGACGCGCATCCAAGTTTCGTCTATAAAAGGCTTCGTGGAAATTCACTTTTGTGAACTGTGTATCTATAAATACGACTATTATACAAAGAAAACATAAAACTGCTATATTGATTTAGAAAACTATTTTCTTTCCAATTTCTTACAAATTATTCACTCGGATGAAAGATTGTTTTACAATAAATTTCTTCACGAGCCACGTGTGGATGAAAGTTGGATGCGTCGGGCAGCTTTTGAACGATAGAACGATCGTAAATCATTGACGAAAATAATTCCAGAATCAGGGCAAGCGTCTTCAAGAGGGTGCGCACATAAACAGATCGCTCCTTGCTCTCGGTAATTGCATAAACGCGTTGTCCGGCGGTGCCCGTTACGTTAATTATCGCGACTCGAAATTGACGAGATTGTTGAAAGACGCGCTGAGCGGAAACTGTCGTACGGTAATGATAGCTCACGTATCGCCGGCGCCGATACATCGGGACGAGAGCAAAAATACATTGATCTACGCCGACAGAGCCAACAGAATAACGAACAAGGTCGAGAGGAACATCGTCGATGTTACTTATCACGTTTCCCAGTATCGCGATATAATAAGCGACTTAAAGAACGAAATATCGAGACTGAGAATAAAAATGCGCGAACCCGAGAGGCCCGCCGTTGCCGAATCGGAAGCGAATCGAAGAGTTAACAGCGCGAAGAGCAAAACCAGCGATCTCAGATCCTTGAGAGAGAAGATCGTTTCGGCTTTCAAAGAACAAATGAGATTGCGGTATGTAGAAAAAAAAAACACAAAAAGGAGTACGACACGGAGTCGAAGAATTGAATAAAACTTTTTTTTCTAAAGGCGAAAACTCATGGAACTCGACAGTCATCTACTGGGACTGAACATCGCTGCCGAGCAGCAGCATTCGATAATATCTCATTGGGAATCGAGAAACAACAAATTGTACAAGGTCGCGAGGGAGCCCGGAACTACGCGACGTCCCGGCACGGATACTCAGTTCGAAGAGGCCGAGGACGACGGTAAGAACGTAAAGAACAATATAATTTGACTCGATTTGATCGATCGATTCGGCTTTATTCCGTAGATCTACTCGAAGATCCGGAAGAGGAAGACGTGGCCGTGCAACAGGCGTGGACCGAATTGGCGGAAATAAACAAAGAGCAGGAAAGATACGCGGAATTGCGAGCGGTCGCCGAGAGAGAATTGGAAAATTGCCGAAAACGAAGCGCTTCCTTAGAAGACGTGAGTGCCTCGGCGTAGTTCACAATCGAACGAATGCTTTGCTATCGTAAAAAAAAACATTTCTTGCGCTTCTCACAACAGGAATTACCCGCTCGAATAAATTCCGACGAGGAGCGCGAGCTCTTGACGCTGATGCTTCGCGTTCACGAGCTTGAGGCTGACAAGATGATGCTGCAGAGCGAGAGGCTGGTGAAGCAGCACGAGCTCAGACGACGCGAGCTTCTTCTGCTCCGTTACGATCGTCAGCGTCAGATCTCCGACGAGATAATAACGAGACAGCGAAGAATAATGGAAGGTTCGATGATCCTCGTCACTCGAGTTTCTTGCGTTTCTGAGAAATCTGTAAAAAAAAAGAAAACCACATAATCAATCATTTCAGATGGACGAATGGTGTTACCACCGGATTTGCAAGATTTGTACGCGATGTATCAGCAGGAAATACACGCGGCCGCTTACAACGACAGCAATCTCGGTGATCTTTCCGTTTCGTCGATGATATTTGGCAACAGGCTTCCACCGATATCGCGAGGAATGAATTTCGAGGTGATGAACGACGATACGAGAATACCGAGCAGGTAAATATAAATTTTCTACGACCCGTTGGCAGATCGAAACACCGATAATTTGTCAAGCGCGAATAAGGCGAAGGTAACACATTTCTCTCTCGTATATTCGTGGAAAACGAAACGCGTTCGTACAGTGAAAAAAAAATCGATCGAAACAGCGTCTTTTAGCGAAAACACAAACGCAGGCCGCGCGTACGAGCCAGGAGTTTTATCAACTTGGCAGGATCTTTCGAGGCTCTCCGCTGCTCCACGCTTCGTAACGACGATCGATTTTTTTCTTTACCACCGGTTCTCTTGTCTCTTGCGGACGCGCGCTTGTCGGGTTACAATCATTAGCTCACCTTGTCCGCGTTTCGCATACAATATATCGACGTTCAGACGGTGTGTTAAAGTTTTCGCAGGTGCACACAGGGTCATTCGCTTCATGACCATGACGAGATTATACACTTCTTTCCGCATTTAGCGCGAGGATATACCGATCGATAATTGAGTCGCCTTCGATGTTTCTTGTTTTTCTTTTCTTTCATTGTCATTGTGTTTAGACTCTGGCTATATAATTATCTTGTCTCTGTCGTCACGGAAATATAAAAAAAAACAGTTCAACCGATTCCGATTGGGACTCTCCGTTGCCACCGATTCAGGAACCTCCGGAAGTCGAAAGGGTAATGGGTCCGGTCGTTCATCCGTTAATTTCGCCCGAAGTATTGTTTCCACCTATATCGTCATCGGGACGAAAAAATCAGTCAGTATCGAATCTGCAGCGTTTTTTTTTTTTTGCCCATATATATTTCGCATCGATTTACCGTACCATTCATTTTTTTTTGCAGGGATAAACTTCGAAGAATCGCGAGCGACAACAGCATGGACTCTTCGTCGAGAATCCCCCGAACGTCGACTTCGCGACTGAACGATCTCAACAGATCCAATCGAAGGATGCCCAGCTGAGGTACATATCGACCAAGACGCGTTAATATTTGTAGAAATTTCATTCGAGCATTCGTTGATTGCAGCCCGGTGAAGTAGTTCTCGATAAATACGTGCCGATCTATTTTTTCCCGTGAACAGAATCATCATCGACGGAATCGGCCGTGGAAATGATTTCAGCATCGGAAGCGAGGACGACGAAGGGATTGTCGAATCCATCAGAAGTAAACGCTGGGCGAACGTCCTTGGGGCCCTCGATCTCTCGTCTGTCGGCGTCTTTGACGAGCAACGGAATCGATTTTTCGAGACTCGACCGGAACTTGCGTGCTGGCGGATTCCTGATGCCCGGTACTCGCCGCCGATCGTCCGAGGCTTACGGCCTCTTCGTCGGGAATAATCGATAGTCGAGCTGTTCCATTTTCGACAATCGTCGACTGACGATCCTGACTCATTCGTCGCTTCTCACGAGGCGTCCTGAAACTCGAGACATTCGCCGCCGTCCCCGCGGAATTCGAGGCTCTCCCGTCGGGAAGGTTGTCTCTCCATTTTTTTGCCTGGTACTGCGATTTTTCGGGGTCTCTCGAACTCGCGAATCCGTGAGTCGAAGTCGCCGCTTCCCTCGAGTCCAAATGCGGCTGTGAGCATTGTACAGAAACATTCCGCAGTGTTTCTTCATCGCTCAATTAAAGTTCTATTCTCAATTTTTGTTTTTTTTTACGGAATACAAACTCACTTCTGAGGTCTGCGACGATATATCGATTTTCGTCTTTCGCGGTATTCCGTGCGACTCCAAGAGCCGAGCCGTTGATTCGGCGAACTCGGAAGTTTCTTCCTCGGTTCTCGACTTGACAAACGAATTTTCGTCGTCGTCCGTCGACGAGGCCCGGACCTGGCTCGCGAAAGATGAATTATTCAACTTCCATTCGTTGAGACGATCGTCCCATCTACTCTTCCTGTCCCTCCAATAATCGAGCGTCTGACCGTATATCAAGTTCTCTCTGCAGAACAACCAACGACCGCATGCCTGATGAAAAACAATTCTTTATCGAGATATTCGTCGCGATAATATCGTTTTTAAAAATCATATACGTTGCGTTTCTTACCATTGCTTTGTCATCCGACGCACCGTGAATCTGCAATATCTCATCGCGCTTGAAATCCTCAATTTTCTGGGACAGCTCGCCGAGCAGATTATTCATGTACTTGGATATTATCTCGTGACAATCGGGAGTCATCGCCGTCGGGAATGTCACCGAAAGATACTCCAATAAACTGGCGCCGAAATTCTATAAAAGAAGAAAATTCGTCGGGTTATTAGCGATAGTTGTACGAAGCATGGAGAAGAAATATGAAATAAAAATATTTGATCCTCGAATATAATGACTTACGAACATATCCAATCTCGCGAGATTCATGTCCTTGTGCACCATCGCAATGTAGCCTATGATCTTGTCCAGCTGTTTCGGACTTTTGTGAAAATCGAGAAGAAGATATCCCATCGTTTCCATTATAACGGTGAACTTGGCGTGGGTGCGAGCATCGAAGTTCAACGGAAGCCGTGGCTCGGTCGTAAAGTATTTCGTGTACTGAGGATAAATCTCGCAGAAGCTGCGAACCGACGAAGCCTTTTTTTTTACACAAAGCACCGAAGTGATACGGAGCATGGCTCGTATGCTCGGCGGATGATTAAACGTATCCGCTGCACGACCTCGTCTATGCATCACGATTATGCGGCCTCTCTGACGCGCGATCTCCGATAGTGCAAACCCCAACGGGCTTTGTCTAAATATAGCGAGTGAGCTTTCGCACACACGGATGATCATGTTTCTCCGGTGAAAAAGTACCGTTAAGAAATTAACGTTGAAATTTGTGAAACAACATTCTCTCGACCCCGCGAAGATTAACCGAATATTAAAGCGGCATTACCCTGGAAAACATAGGTCATTTTTTACTAACCCTTTTTTTTTTACCAACCGACCTTCTCACCAGTCACGGTACACGGTACACAGCTGTGCTAAGTCGAAAGATACTACCTTTTTGTTAGTGAAAAAAATTATGAATGCGTACAAATGTACAATGAACAAACCCTGTGAGATTGAGACAAAAAAAGGTGCTACAACTTTCTAGGAAAAATAAGAATCGAATAAACAGTCAATTCTTAGGTACACTAATGGGAGTGCCACTTTAAATATAATATTAATATGAAAAAGAGTACCCTGTGAAAAAGACACTTCCGTGAAATTGGGGATTGTTCTCTACACCGACCCAAACTTGCTTAACGAGGGTTCGTTGATCCGCCGTTAATTTTATATATCCACCGGCTCTGCTGCTGGAAGTTCCCATGCTCAGCGACCTTGCGGCTGCGGTTAACGTTTCTATGCCGAGGCCAATTAATCTTTATCACGGACATTAGAGAGCGTTAGCACGCGAAACGCATTTTTTGCTGCTTTTTTTCCTCTCGATGCTAAACTTGACAAGGCCCGAATGAAGTTAGTCGTTAATACGGAATAGTTATTAATTTTATAATAAATAACACCAAACCTATCGTAGAGACGCTAATCATGAAGCTGTAGAAAAAATGATTAGTTCTGTTTTTTTTCATAAATATAGAAAATTCGTTTATAAAAAAAAAGGAGTTTCAATTTATTGCGATGAATAGTGTTTAACAAAAATATCGGAGAAACGCATTAATATATATGTATTTGTCGCATTGAAGCAACGTGGATATATATTTGGTTGGTGGTGGCTTCTCTCTCTTTTCACTCATCCGTCGCATGTATCGATTTTTTTTTATTTTAAAATACTAGCAAAATTAAAGAGAAATTCGCGCTTTCAAAATACGCTTTCACTAGTATTCGTAAATCACACTCGTTTCGAATGTACAGGGCTCTCACCTCGCACCGACATCGCTCGTATTCTTACAATCATAAAAGTGTCCGGCGCTCCGCGAGCGTTTCACACACCATATTTGTTTTTTTTTTAACTTCTAACGACATTGTATCGAAGAGAGCGATCTCTCCGAACGAGTCTTTCTTTTCTCTTTTCATTCCACGTTACTGTTCGAAGAATGAAACTTGCCTGAAACACACGATGACTCATCGATGTCGTATCGCCGACTGCGCTTCCCATCAAGATTATGTTTTTATTTCTTCCATTCTCAACGATGCCCTCCTTCGTTGCGTTCGTTCATTGATTAAAATCTCAAAAATTTTCCCGAAACTCCGGAAGCGATGAAATTTCGTTTATCTTTTCTCGTGCCGACGAAAGGATCCGCGCCGAAGCGACGAAAAATTAGGATAACGCCGCGGCGCTGCCCGGAGCGAAGATCTTCACGTGCCTGTCGTGAAGCTTGTAGAGATAGCTCGTCTTTTCGGCCCAATGATATTTTCGCCTTATCGTATCGACTCTCCAAGAGACTATCATTCGGCCGGAAATATCGTTCGCGTGTCCGGTACTCAACGGCTCGACCGTCACCATCAGATGGGCCATATTCTTCAAGCCTATGACGATCATGTCCGGCTGACAACTATCGGGATCGGCTTTGTAAGTGTGGGTCATTATGCACACCGACAATGTCGGCTCTACCTGCATCAGAGATCTGAGATATCTCACGTAGAACCAAACGTCTTTGAGGCTCAACCTCATGTCGAACAAGTGACTGAGATCGTCGACAATAACGACGACCGATTCCCGCGATTTCATGACCTCGTGACATTTGTTACGCAGACAAACGAACAATTGATGCACCAAATTCGCGTCGAGCTTCATTATATCGGGAAGATCGGTTTCCTCGCTCTTGCGACGTCGCGGCTTGTCGAGATCGACGTTCGCCGCGTCCACGGAATCGTGACCGAGATCCTCCACATTGTCGGCCATTATCTTCATCGGCTCGGTCACCACAACCTGACCCCTCTCCCGCAACACGTTGAGATTGTAGCCCAATTTCATGCCTACGTTGTGATAATGACCAAAGGTATTGTGAAACAAAACCAAACATATTCCGTGGCCTTTCTCCAATGCTCCGGATAGGACCGAATTCACCACAAAGTTGGCGTCGCTGCCGTGCTGTTCCTCGATGAGTATCATCTTTCCGCACATGTCTATCCTGTCTATGCCCAGGGCGCTGCACACGGAATCCGTCATCTTTGTGGTTTTATCTGAAAAACAAGTATAAAAATTACAGTGGAATTTTTTTTTTCATAAATTTCCTTTTTTTCATTCATTGCCTTTTTTACTGTTTTTTTAACACCGTTGAGAAAAATAATGAAAGTAAAAAATGGCAATGGAGCTCCAAAGGTTACTGGCTTTCGTCATCGTCAAAATCGATTTTGGCAGATAAAACTTGTCCGTTGGCCGTTATCGCGATGTTAAATGTATTTTTGACACGGATAAGATTCTTTGAGTTATTTTGCGGATGGACTACAAAAAAGGCCATTGGTATGCGTGTACTAGATTATAAAACTTTACATCAATAAATCGGATCCACATTTACTGTCCGGCACGGATCATCGCTGTGCAGGCGCTCAGTTTTTTCTATGCTACCGAGATGCCTTACCGTTACCAATGTTTGCTCGTGAGAATGCCATTCGGGGACTTTGGGTGTTCTAATTTTGTAAAACCGAGAAAGCTGCACAACTCGTATAAACATGCTGTTTCGTCGACTAACCTCAAATAGCTTTGGTTTAGTCCTAAAAATTCGTCGTATTGTTCTCACTGTCGTAGAACGTAGTATTCGCACAGCTTCGTACAGTCTACAATTGTTTATTAACGATTATCGTCACAATTAACTTACCTCTTCGACTTTTCGCGATGTATGCGAGTGTTTCCGCGATCAAAATACGCAAATATCTCGGGCGTTTTTCAAGCGCAATTAATTGTTTATCTCCGTCGCTCTCGGGTAAACTCTTTCGACTTCAATAACCGATTAATTAAAAATTATAATCGTTGATGCTGCGCCGAGGCTTTCGAGTGGCACGAACGATCGATTAAAAAAAATAAATAAAAGTGTCGTGAACCGTCGACGGTGCTCTCTCGTGCTCTCTCGCGCGCACACGGGGGCTCAGCCTTCGCGGATTTTGAAGTCAATTTAGCTCGAAGCGCAATGCCCGTGAGAGTTTGAAAGCTCCCTCACGTGCTCGATAATCAACGTGTGGCGCCGTCTTTTCATTAATCGGGGATATGCTCAGCGTACTCTCGGATATTGCTGTGCCGCGGGTTTCGATGTGGAAACAATGCCGAAGCTCTGATGAAAAGAAAAAAAAAAGGAAAAAAAAGAAATGTTCTCGAAAATTCACAAATCAATCGCGTTTATGAAGCACGATGAAAGAAACTGTCCAACCATCTATCATCGTTCGATCGATTAGAGTTGTTCGTCTCCGTTTTTAACAAATAACAGTGTTAAAACTTAAGCTCCTAGAAAATAATGCATTATCAGGAAGTCAAGAAGAAGAATAACTTCCCGCCCACGCTATCGACGAAGTGTAATCGATACTTTCTCCAAATACCATCGACATAAGTACGAAAGATCGGACAGGACTTTGACAAACGGGACGTCAAGGTAACACGTGGCTGTCAGCTGATGCGCGCGCTGTCTCGAGTCTTTTCCGTGAGCCGTCGGCTGCTCCGCCAGCTATCACGCGATATCAGTACGAGGCCAGCGGCTTGCTGGAGTTGACAGAAACGCGCGCTCTCCTCTCCGATACTCCCGTCTCACGTCGAACGGTGACGATACATTTTTTTCATATTAGCCAGATTATTGAAACTACTTTCTCACACAAATCGATAAAATATTCGTCGGTGCACACGCGTACAGCGACTCCCGCGAGCCCTCAACGAGAATATCTTCTCTTTCCGTAATAATCGAAACCGCGTTATCGATGATGATTACGCAAAAAAAACTGTAGACAGAGTCCACTCTCATGAATGAATTAATGACTTTTGCGGAAGTTATTGACCCAGTCTATGTCGTTTCTATCGTCTCGCGTCGATATTTTTATCGAACGATATCTCATAAAAAGTTTATTTCGTCATATATCATCGAATTTTAACGCGCAACAAATTTTTTTTAATCTCATCCCCTTAATGAGTGCTTTTTTTTGTGATTCAGGATATCAACGATGTCGCAACACTTTACGCAATGACACTGAACTTGCATAATTAATTTAAGAAAAAAACCAGGACTCCGCTAGAAGGAATCTCAAGGTACGATGACACTTTTTGTTTCTTCGTTCGACTCGACATAACAATTTTTTAATTCATAATATTTTATTCATAAACTTAGGCCAGGCCAGTTACAGTAGATTTTTGTAATTTACTCGGACACAGGCAGCTTTGGCTGCAAAAGTGAGAATTAGGAAAACATTTTTTAAAAAAGCAGGCAAAAAAATGGCATCGTCAGACAAGAAGCTTGCGAGATGGTACTTTGGCGGTGTAGCTTCCTCCGGGGCTGCCTGTGTGACTCATCCCTTAGATCTGCTAAAGGTATTACTCGGCTATTCCTCAATTTTTTTAACGCCTAGTTAAACACCCGAACATTGTCGTCGTTTATGAAAAAAATAATTTCTTTTTCAATTCTTAGAAGTAGATCGACGAACATGAAACTGCTATATTTGTCTTTTTTTTTTTTTTTCTATAATGCCTAGGGCATCCTTAAGATTGTAGAATCTCTCGAGAGAACTTCGGATTTAGTTCTACCGAAGGCTCGTCCGTTTTATAAATAGAAGTATCCAAATATTTGATTATCATGGCCATGGCTTTATATAACTCGCGCGTTACGTAACAGGATATCCGTAAGATATTTTCATTTTTTCTCTCACACTAGCTATGAGCTTTTCACGATTGTATCGTTACGAGATTAACATTTCGTTAATTTTTTTGTTTTTCTCTTTCGTTCTTTTCTCCCCGCCCCATCAAGAATTCCTTCTGTGACTAAAAACATTTTGCACTTACATGTGAATTGCGAGTGCACGAGCGAAATTTTTTTTCATATTCGCACGTTTACAATGCATCTATGAAACTGTTGATACTACACGCGGAGAGAAACACCCGCGCGGGCGCGCTCCGCGACGATGATCGATAAGCGTTGTTACGTTCTCAGGTCCAATTGCAAACGCAACAGGAGGGCAAAGTCTCAATCGCTAAGCTCACGTTGAATATTATTAAGAGACAGGGTATATCGGCTTTGTACAATGGACTCAGCGCTTCCTTGCTCCGGCAGGCGACTTATTCGACCATCAGATTCGGAGTTTACGAGGTATGAAGTGTTAAAAAAAAAAAAAAAAAAAAAATATCTGTAGAAGGAAGCAAGTTGTTTCGCGCCCTCGAGAATCTTCGATTTTCATTATTACGATCGATTCGTAGGTCGGTAAGCAAGCCTTCGAGAGCAGCGGTACTTCGATGCCGTTTTATCAAAAATTACTGCTCGCCGGATCGGCCGGTGCCGTTGGCGGCGTTTTCGGCACGCCCGGTGATCTGATAAACGTTCGAATGCAAAACGACGTTAAATTGAAGCCCGAACACAGGAGAAAGTAAGCCGCTAGTCTCATTGAACACGATTGCGAATTGCGAATTCTCTTATTCCATAATCATTCTCGTCCCAGTTACAAACACGCTATTGACGGTCTCATACGCGTGAGTCGCGAGGAGGGCGTTATGAAGCTCTTCAACGGATGCTCGACCGCAACGGGAAGAGCGGCTTTGATGACGATCGGACAATTGAGCTTTTACGATCAGATCAAACAGTATCTCTTGCAAACCGGAAAATTTGACGACAATCTCGTGACGCACTTTACCGCTAGCTTGACCGCTGTGAGTATAGTTTACTTTATTTTTGGAGCACGTTTCCCGTACCCGAATAGTTTTCGATAATAATAGATGTAATCGAAGGGAGCGATCGCAACGACTCTGACACAACCGCTGGACGTTCTGAAGACCCGGGCGATGAATGCGAAACCCGGCGAATTCAAGGTAAACACTCGCGAAACGATTTAACGACGATGACGCTAATTCATTTTTCTTATTGCAGAGCATGTGGAAACTCATTCTGTACACCGCCAAAATGGGTCCGTTGGGATTCTTCAAGGTATTACATTTCTTCTGAATAGTGAAAATTCGTTAATTATCAAAAAAAAAAAACTTACACGATAAAAAAAAAATTCCAGGGTTACGTTCCAGCGTTCGTTCGACTTGCGCCACACACGATTCTGACTTTCGTATTTCTCGAACAATTGCGTTCGCACTTTGGTTTCATACCCGAGCCAAAGTCATCGTGAAAATAGCGATATTACAAGGGGTAGCTAAGAATGGTCACGTCCGGCTGGAAACAGGTCCAAACGTTAAAGTTCAAACGTATAAGTAATGCCGTCTTCGATATATTGTGTAAATAGCTTTAAAAAAGAAAGAAAGAAAAAGGGAAAACGCAGAAACGCAAGCATTCCACAAAGATGTCTTCGTTATAGATAATTGTACAACTTTTCGCGACTGTCGGTCCCTACGAGCGACGAACAACGCCGGACAAGCTTTTAGTTGTGTTACAATATTGAGCTCAAATTACTTTTAAACCGATGAATTCGAAACGCGATGTTACACGCGAGAGAATTTCGGAGTATACATTCCACTACGTATATTTTTGTTATATATAATATAAATATATATAATATATATGCTGGCATATAGGTCTCGTTAGAAAATGCATGTATCGGCTCGAAGAATTCTACTCGACGCGCGAAATAAGCGTCCGATTGCCATTCCCGAGATACTAAAACCAAAGTACAAGTCACCGAATTGAAGCGAAGAAACTTAAAGAAAAGATGACAGAAATAGATTAAACAAGAAATATATATTGTAAATTATATTCTGAATATTATTTTTTCATTCGTGAATCAATGTGTTCCAAGCGCGACGCGATGCGATCATGACATTTATTTCGTTTAGCCGTCGGTCACGGTTTTACAATTAGAAAATATGTGCGTCTAAAAGTCGTTTATCGAGATACGCGACGATGTTCTTCGTGTACGATTCATTTTTATTGGATATGTGAGAAATATTAAATGTGTTAAAACATTCGCTGTCTCTACCGTACGATTATTTGTGGTTTCTTTTCCTTCTTCGCATTGTTCTTACGTTTTATCGTACTAGTGTTTAGAAAAATTATTTGAGCGAAATATCGCGCGAATTCCCGTCGCACGATTTATTTTCTCGTCACTTGAGCGGCAGCCACACGGATTTTGGGCGCGTGTACTTTGCGTACAATCGTTCGTCCAGGGAATCGTGAGAGTTCTCAGTGTCGATCCAATATACCGGACGCAAATCGACGTCGTCGGTGCGAAGAGCGCCAAAGTGATCGGTGCACGTTATCGCGACCGAGCGAAGTTTCGAGAGATTGATAACAGCCCCACCGATGTTGGAAAACGACAGAGAATTTATAACTCCCGCGGGAAAACCACAAGTGGCGAGCATATCGCAATATTTTTCGATTCCCGATGATTTAGGTGAGAGACCGCCGTTAGCGACGATCACAGAGTTACCGGCTACACAGGCGCATACCAGTCTTCGAAGTATCTGATTAGTATCGTCACTGGCAATAGCCACGATTCCTTTCGGCTCTCTGGTCGTTATAATTTCTACCTCTCCGTCCCGTATTCTCGACGAGGACGAACCGCAGAGCATCGGGCATTCGGACCAAACTCTTATCGATTGGGATAACTTCGAATCTCTGCAACAAAGAATAGATAACGCTGGTAATCGAAATAGCGCGATATGTATCGTCGATTTAGCTACAGTTACCTTACCCGCTTGACTGTATTCTATTGGCCAATGAGTAGAAACACCTTTGTCTCCGAGTGAGCGGCAGTGAACGCCATTTCATGAAGGCATTTTCCGCCGAGGCTACACATTTTTCTACGTCGTTCCTGAACAAATGCGATTAATCGATAACTGGATAAGGCACGAGTTTAATCGAAGAATTATCAAAACATACCAAGTCGCATTGGCCCATAACGTGCCGTCCTCCGCCTCCCAATACGTTTGGTCGGTCGGCTCTTTCCAGACACCGTCGTAAAAAAGCTCAACGGTTTCTTTTCCATCCACGCGCTTCTGTACATTCAATTCGGCATTTGTCGGATTTACGACCCGATGCTCGACGTCCGACCACGGCAACGAAACTCCCGGCCCGATTTCTCCGTACGAATTGATCCACACGAGAAACACGCGTTCCGCGGCATTTGCCATGTTCTTCGCCGCGACCACGTCTCCCGACCAGATCGCCGCGGCTTTGATGTGATTTTCTTTCGCAAGCTTTTGCAACACCTCGTCCCTGTTGCGAAAACCGTGCAGCATCGATTTTATCGACGACGTGTCGTTCTTGATTCTCATTTCGTCGATGAGCCTCACGAATTTATTTTTAATCGGCTCTTGTATCCAAATCTTCTTTAGGTACCAGAGGGGACGATCGAGATAATCGGTTTTTCCAACGCGCTCCGAAGTTAACGTGCCGATCGCCGAATCGAGATCGGCATCGGCCATCACTATCATTGCCGTATCTGGAACGTGTTACACCATAAAATATAACGATGTCCAGGATGATTTCGCTTTTACGTACCGATGCTGCTCTGACCGCCGAGAATTATCCGCGGACCCAAGCTGAAAATCAAGAGTCAATGTTTCATTAACAAGAAAATTACAGATCCCAGTAGTCAAGATTTGACATCGTTCTTCTTATTCAATAGAGAATTATAGGAACATGCTACTAATTTGTCGTCAATAGATATCGATAGTTCAAAGTTCTTTTATTGTTAGTTTGGACAATTATAGCATTTTTTTAGAATTTAGTAATTTTTTTTGTTTTTTTATTTTAGATTTTTTTTTTTTTTCTTGTTAATTTGGACAATTATAGAATTTTTTTTGTCAGTTCAATGACCATTCGTCCGCTCACCTCATGTGCTTCAGATACAATTGTATGTGGCTACTCTGTATTATAGTAGACAGCGTATAGCAAATGGACGACACCGCATTTTGAGGCCAAATTCCGCCGTCTGAAAGTACAATTTCTCAATGAAGATGCTCTCATCATTTTTTCCCCGTGGGAAAAAATGGTTAGTTCGCGCAGCTGCATTGTTTTCTCACCTATATTGACTTGACGCCACAATTTGTTCTCCGATATCAGCGTAGCGTAGTATCTCGAGAAACTTATCAAAAGATCAATGTCCTTGGCGGGAGTCTCGATGGCTATCGGTGCTCTCTT
The DNA here is from genome assembly GCA_963924025.1 of Ischnus inquisitorius. Classification (NCBI taxonomy): domain Eukaryota; kingdom Metazoa; phylum Arthropoda; class Insecta; order Hymenoptera; family Ichneumonidae; genus Ischnus; species Ischnus inquisitorius. Next base: position 4,235,591 of record OZ001251.1, on the reverse strand, counting down.
TGCGAATATGTTGTTCAGGGCGGCTCGGTCTTTCTCCACCATATCGGCGATTTCGAAGAGTCTGCAAAAAAAATTTTGGTCATGAGTTTGGGAAGCGTTTGGGTTTGAGTTTGGGGTTGAGTTTGGGAAGAAAAAAGAATTTTCTACTTTTTTGTCGTGTACCTTTTGGCAAGTTGATTGTCATCGTCGAAAGGAACGCTCTTGTCTTCGCGAATATCATGACGTTTCACCAAGTCGGCGATAGCCTAAATAAAGTGGGAAAAAAAATTAAAATAATGACGATTGTTGAAAAGTTGATACGCTATCGCTGTCACTGAGTTCGGCGCCCTGGAACGTCGGCCGTGACACTTAGTCCCACGATTGTTTTGTTTTTTTTTTGGGTAAAAAAGAAAATTTTGAACGGGAAGCAAAAAATGAAAATTGTTGTTGATACTAACCTGATCGATGCTTATGGCCGAAACTTCGTTGTATGCCATATTTTCGTATAATTCGCGAATCTCGTTGCCTCTCGTGTGCGGCATCGTTTCTTCTTCTTCTTATCAAATTCGACGTGGTCTATACGCAAGTGGAGACGAGCCCGCCGGGCCTCCGGACAAATCCGCGCCGGCCAATCAAACACGTGAATTCAAAACTTTCTATAGGTCTATCGATCCCATCGTACCAATAGGGGACGATCCACCAACGACGCTGCACCGAGTCTTGCGTATCGAAAATAGAGGACCGTGATTTTTTTATTTTTATGTAAGTAAAAAAAAATTCTAATAAGTAATTCTTAACGTTTCACGTCGACTTAAAAATTCAATTGAAAGTTCATGTTTATTTATTTTTATTAATCAGTAATGATCCATGAGATGATAAGGCAGTTCTCCTCTTTGTCGAAACAATTCGATATATCGAAGGCGCCGCCACCGTCGTCATCAATCGGTCGTATTCGGTAAAACTCTAAAATTCGCTTCTCACCCAACCTCCGGTGGGTGACTTGTGATTTCGAGTTACTGTCAAAACTTTTGTCGACATGGTGAGTAGTACTTGATTTACTTTAAGCGATTTTGATTATAAATTTTTGCGAGGCATCCGTCATCTTTTTGATTGTACATTTCCTGAGTCGGTACCTCGCGGTTTGAAGATTCAATGTTGCGATCGAGTAGTACCGTAAGCTAGGTTAGTTTTGTCAATGAAATTTTCGCGTTTTTGAGCCCCAAATGTCGTATAACTCGATTTATCGCGAAAGCATGTATGAAAATCCTGTCAGTACGCTATTTGGGTGCTGAGATCTTTCATACAAACAAATAAGATTTATTTACTTGGTTAACGGCGACCAACTCCTTTGTACGAAGATGAATAACAATTTGTACAATACTAATCGACGTTATTCTCATACATTTCGCTTGACAAAAGATAGCGCATAGCAATTTTAAACTCTCCCTTTTGTATATGCAATGCCGACCGACTGCCAACCGACTGCCGACTGCCGACTGCCTGCCGACTGTCCATCGAGAGATTTTTTGCATAAAGTTTTACCGAAAGAGAAATGTTTTATTTTTTATCGTCGCTGCAATCCCATTTTTACCATTGTAAAATTTTCTTATTAAATATCACAACTCGCACAGCCGAAATGAATTAATTTACTCTTCTGGAACTATAACACGCCATCTTCCAAGTTCTTTTATCTATGGCTTACACTGCGGAAACGTAGAAAAGAAACGAAAAGCTTGTAATATTGCAGCAACTTTTGATATACAATATTAATAATAATAATAATAAAAGACATCGCAAGGATTGGATTAAATGATTTCTATCAAAGGATAACGGATAAAAGTCAGACGTACTATCAGTATCAATAGTCTTATTCGTAACTAAATAATTATTGAAATAAATTAACGCTTCACAGGGTCAGAATCAATCGGGCGCGGGCGGAACAGGCGGCGACAAAAAAGACGACAAGGACAAGAAAAAGAAGTACGAGCCGCCGATTCCGACGAGGGTCGGCAAGAAGAAGCGTCGCACCAAGGGGCCGGACGTTGCTCTAAAGTTGCCTCAAGTTACGCCCCACACGAGATGCAGATTGAAGTTGCTCAAGCTCGAGAGAATAAAGGATTATCTTCTGATGGAAGAGGAATTCATAAGGAATCAGGAGAGATTGAAGCCGCAGGAGGAGAAGAACGAGGAGGAGAGGTCCAAGGTCGACGACCTCAGAGGAACGCCGATGTCCGTTGGGACGTTGGAGGAAATAATCGATGACAATCACGCGATCGTTTCGACCTCGGTGGGCTCGGAGCACTATGTCTCGATACTGTCGTTCGTCGACAAGGATCAACTGGAGCCCGGCTGTTCGGTGCTGCTGAATCACAAAGTTCACGCGGTTGTCGGTGTTCTAGGCGACGATACAGATCCCATGGTGACGGTTATGAAATTGGAAAAAGCGCCGCAGGAGACTTATGCCGACATCGGTGGTACGTATCGCCGTTCTCGTCGTTCGATTCGACGCCGTTTCGATGCTGATTAAAACAAACGCAATTCGCCAACAGGTCTCGATACGCAAATTCAGGAGATCAAAGAGTCCGTCGAGCTGCCGCTTACCCATCCCGAATATTACGAAGAAATGGGTATCAAGCCACCGAAGGGTGTGATCCTGTATGGTCCTCCCGGCACCGGAAAAACTCTCCTCGCGAAAGCCGTGGCGAATCAAACGTCTGCGACCTTCTTGCGCGTCGTCGGCTCCGAGCTTATACAGAAATATTTGGGTGACGGGCCGAAGCTCGTTCGCGAGTTGTTCCGTGTCGCGGAGGAACACGCGCCCTCCATTGTTTTCATCGACGAGATCGATGCCGTCGGTACGAAGCGTTACGACAGCAACAGCGGCGGTGAACGCGAAATTCAGCGAACCATGTTGGAACTTCTCAATCAACTCGACGGTGAGGCGACGAGCGGCGTCTTTGTTCCTTTCTTTTTTCGTATTAAGGCGATGCGGAATATCGCGGTCGGTACTGAAAACTGTAATGGTCTTTTTTCGACGAGATGGAATTCTACGGTTATTAAACGCGAATAGATTTGCACTACGGCACGGATGGACACAGTGGAATCCTATTTTCATTTGAGTTCAGCAGTTCGGCATCTCGCGAAAAAAAGCATTGCAGTTTTGATTACCGATCGAACTCGTAGCAGAGGCATCTGCCGCTTTCGCCTTAATCGTTCAACATTTAGTTTACAATGGCCCGAACCCTTTCAGGATTCGATAGTCGCGGCGACGTTAAGGTCGTCATGGCCACCAACAGAATCGAAACTCTCGATCCCGCTTTGATCCGACCGGGTCGTATCGATAGAAAAATTGAATTCCCATTGCCGGACGAAAAAACGAAGAGACGAATCTTCAGCATTCACACGAGCCGGATGACTCTGGCGCCCGACGTTAATCTCGCCGAACTCATAATGGCGAAAGACGATCTTTCCGGGGCCGATATCAAGGTGAGCAATCGATTTTCCGTTTCGAGTCGAAATTGTAACTGAAATCTTTATTTTTCTTCTCAGGCCATTTGCACCGAAGCGGGACTGATGGCGCTTCGCGAACGGCGAATGAAGGTCACCAGCGAGGATTTCAAAAAATCGAAAGAGAGCGTACTTTATCGCAAGAAGGAGGGTTCGCCCGAGGGATTGTATCTCTAAAACGATTCTCGCCAACGTTTTTTTTTTTTTTTTTCATCTCTATTACAAAAACGTTCTTAATGATAAATGTATTCATTCGAAGTTTACTACAGATTTCGTAAATTTATTTAAACAATTAAGAATAAATGAACTTCATAATTCACTTCTCGGTCTCACTGATCTCCGTGCCTCCGTGCTCTTTCATGAAAATTTCGAAGTATTCGTGGAGTGTTTTCAACGATTTTTCAACGTGTCTACGATGGTCGGCAAGTATTTTATCGGACGAAAGATTTGCAATATCGACGATTTCGCCGTTGCCACTCGATTCCACAGTACAAATCTGACAAGCACCCCGCCTTGTTTTATCGAGTATTTTCTCGATGTTATCGGGATGCTTGTAGTCCTTCGCTAATGCTCCAGCGAGACCTTTGTATTTGCCCAATTCAAAAGCCGCTCTGAAGCCCTCTTCGTAGCCTTTGTCAAAATCGTCTTGAAACACAGCCTGGCTCCCTTCCTCGATACCCTCTCGGTATCCACTCTAGAACAGAAGCCATTTGTTTTTATCTCTCTGGTATTTCTGTGTTGTCAATAAACGATGAGATCGATGATTACTTTGGTAGCGGCATCGATTACGCGATTCCAAGATTTTCCCCCAACTTCCAGAGAATCTTCCGAATCGTCGCTATCCATTCTCGTATCTCTCACTCGCGATCCGATCGAATCGTTCTATTTATCGATCTTGAATGAAACAAGACGGTTTCGTATGAAAATAATTACTCGCCATAATCGTTTGCCCAAGCGACTGTAAACAATGAAGGTCACGAATGTGCAGTTGTTGAAAAACATGTTGCGAGCGGTCGAGTCGCAATCTTTTTGAGTGCCCTAAAATGACTATATTGGATGCCTTCAACGCGGGTGGAAAATTGTCGGGCGGGCGGAAGAGTAACCGAGCGAACCGAACTCACTACTTTTTCTCTTTAGGATAGAAAAGTAGCTGACAAGTTTGTGAGCCTTTGTAAGCATTAAAAGTTGATCAAACTGAGCATAAACGGAGAAAAAAAATCGCGAATGCCACTCGGAGGGAAGTGCATTTTCACCTTGTATGAATTTTTGCCCTCTCTTCGATCGGGCATCGAACTTCAGACTCGGTGAAAATACGCACTTTCCTCCCTTGTGGCATAATATCCGGTTATTTTTTTCGTAATCCGTGAAACGAAAATATTTCACTTTTTCGTTTTTTTACGTGGCTCGAATAGACATAGAAATATTGACCGAAATAACAACACAGCAACAATAACAACAACAACAACAACGTTTCGTTACATTCGGGGCATAAAAGAGTCATAACCTCTCGAGATCAGCCAGCGGTGTTGTTGCAGTTTACTTTCTTTAAAGAAACAATCGTCGAGAGAATGGAAGCGAATGCCGAATCCGTAGACGATCCGGAAGCAAGCGGATCGAAGCAAGTCGATGAACTCGGTGCACTGGAACAAAGGTACCGATATATATATGCGTATTTAATTCCACACCGTCCTCCGCGTAAGGCGAACCGCGCGAACCAGACGGAAGGTTAGGATGACCGGTGAACGGGCCGAAAGATAAATGACAATGCATTTATTGCAGAATAATTACCCTAGCGAGAACAAAATCGAAGGGCATCTCCGACAAGGACATAGCGAGCGAAATACCGGATCTCGAACCGTCGGAGAAAGCTCAAATAATAAACAAACTCTTGTCACGAGGTTACATAGATTTGTTCAAACAAGGCGGATCGCTGCTCTATCGGCTCAAAGATCCTGCCAAAGCGAAGACTGCCAAAGGCGCGGATAACGAGGAAAAAATCGTTTACTCCATAATCGAGGATGCCGGCAACAAGGGAATATGGATGCGAGAGATTCGCTTCAAGTCCAATCTCATGCCGACGCAGCTCAACAAAATTCTCAAAAATTTGGAGACAAAGAAATTTATCAAAGCTGTCAAGTCGGTTGCGGCTAGCAAGAAGAAAGTTTACATGCTCTACAATCTGGAACCAGACAGGACCGTCACCGGCGGCGCTTGGTATCAGGACCAGGATTTCGAGGCAGAGTTCGTCGATGTTTTGAATCAACAGTGTTTCAGATTTTTAGATCAGAAACGCGAGGAGACCAAGGCTTGCAAGAGCGGTCCTATAGCGGCTAGAAATGTTACCTTCGCTTCCTCCAAAGAAGTCTGGAAGTTTATTTCCGATCTTGGGATCAGTAAGGTAAAGCATCATTCTTTTTTTTTTTTCAATTTTTCATTCCAATCTTCGTCTTCCGATTCATTATATTTTATTACACAGGTAAAACTCTCCGTAGAAGATCTCGAAATGATCTTAAATACTTTAGTTTACGATGGAAAAGTTGAAAGGATACTAGCGCCGGATGGAAATAATTTATACCGAGCTGTGCGACCTTTGTTGGATCCTCCCGGACTGATTAAAACTCCATGTGGCGTTTGTCCGGTAAGCCTTATTTCGTTGTCCGCCAAAGAAAATTTGTCTCAACAAATTTTACCTCTCTTTCAGGTACGAAAGAACTGTTGCGACGTCGGCGACGTCACGCCAATAAAGTGCCAGTATATTACAGAATGGCTGGACTTGTAACATTTCACGATATTCCTCCTTACCAATTAATTATTCTTATTAAAATGTATAAACTCGAAACGTCGTGTCGTCGATACGCAAAATGAATCGACCATTTTTTTTATTGAAATTTCATCGTCCTTGTTAACATTTACCTTGAATTTTAATGTAAAAAAATTTTCTTCGATTCGCCTACGACCTACACGGATCGAGAAAATTGTAACACCTTCCCGCTAAATAGTAGTTCGCAATTCGCCGCCACCCGTCGCTTCCCGCCAATTTATTTAACTCTCCGATTGGTCATTCGCTTATCTTCATTGGGACCAATCGAGCGCGAAGTAGCCGCCACAGAACCTTTTTTTTTATTTTTCAACAACCGATCGACGCTTTGAATAGAAGAGCGCGTATTATCCATGATATCCCTAAAGTAAACGTATAATCCTTCGTTCATCGATCGACCGCTCAAAGATATATCGTTATTGTAAATGTTAGAAATATTTATCCGAAAAAAATGACCCGAAAATCGAGTTGTCAAAGTTGGCATTGGAGAAGAAGACCGATCGAAACGAGAAGCACCAATGAGGAGGGCGCTATTGGTGGGGGTCGAATTATCCAGCGGCAAGAGGCAGGAGCGCGGTGGCGGCGGCAGATCGCGCGCGCCGCGAGTCAGCGAGTCTGCAAGCGGGCCAGGTGTGTGTACGCTTCACGCTGAGTACGAAAAGGTTGTTGGGGAAAAAAATCGCGCATTCTCACAAACTCGCGAGAGGTTCAACGTTGAACGGGCAGCGGGTCGTTTTGTCACACGATGACGATCCATTCGAAGTATTAAACTCGAGCGGATAATCGGTATATCGCTTGTTATTGCTCGGAGTGAGAAACGTGGGTGCACTTGTCCCCCGTCGCTGTACTGACCAACGATACCGTCTAGTGTCGAGTGGTTCCGTCCGCGCTTTCCCGGAAAGAACGTAGATTCTCCGTCGTGTCTCGCGATCTCTCGATTGATTTCTCGCCACGGGGGGAAAGTTCTTTGTCGAACGTCACGAGCATTCCGCGAGCGATGCCGTTCTTGAAGAAAAAGCCGTTTCAACGGCTTCACGTATCGTCCGATTACAAGGACGACGACGAAGTCTTCCACTGCGAGGTTACCAACGAGGTCTTCAAGGACTACAAGTAAGTTCGCATGACAGCCCTCGGCCGCTCGAGGGACGAAATATCGAGCGGTCCGAGTCACTTAACCCTTTTCGCGACCGTTCGTACATTCGATTAGACGAGGTTGCATTCTCAACGTTCGCAACATTCCCGGTAAAAAACCTTACCCAGCAAACGTCTACATCGCGGCGTTCCTTCGATCGCTGTTAGATATTTATTTCTTCTCGCGTCCGTCGAACGCAAAACGATGCATCCCACTTCACAGGCCGACTATCCACGCTTTCTCGTTCTCATTGACTAGCTCATTTTCACCGCTTGTTTTCTTCCGATTTTGTCTATTTCCTCTTTACAGCCAATTGCAGCAATGTATCATTTTGTTACTAACTCAAAAAGTGTTAAAAAATTTCTGTTCAAAGAAAAACTCGAATTGCTTTGTATACGATGAGCGGCGTCGAAACTAAAAATAAAAATCATTGTCTTTTCAGTGAGTTTTGCGAGAGAATCATATTATGCAACTCGACAATTTGGTCGTGCAGCATTACCGGCAAAACGAACATGACTTTCGAGGAGGCTTTGATGTGCGAAGAAAATGCTAAAAAGAGCCTCAAAGAATTCCCGATGGAGGTACGACTACAATTTTAGCTCTTGCAAAAGTTCGATAGATTCGTTCTGTTTAATAAAAATGTGAATTTATCAAATTACAGTTGAGAATTCCGATACTATACCTGGCTAACAGAACGGCGAGAACGTCGTTCAATGAGATGATCGAAGACGTGTATCAATTTGCGAGGGATCGTTACTTCGTAGGCGAAATGGTAGAGGCGAGCTTCACGGAGGATGCGTGGTGCGAGTGTCACGTTCTCCAAGTCATCGAACCCACCGAGTCGCAGATAAAGGCTCATAATAAAGAGGCCAACAGGTATTATTCGGCAAAGAATCCTTCCGCTTCGCAGTCAAATCTTTTTTGTTCGTCATTAAACCAACCAATCGTGTTGTTCCTTCTTTTTCGAGCAGAAGTCCGCAAGACAGACAGTATCATCCGCCGGCAAAGTTGTTCAGATACGAGGTAGAGCAGTTGGATTGCGGCGAATCGGATGTCAGTCAATTGATGATCGTCGAGGCTGGACAAGTGAGACGAAGAAAGCAACACTACAGCAGAGAACGCAATAAGATATTTTTGAGACTGCTGTGCGAACAAAGCGCCAACGGCACTTGGGTGGTTAAGGTAAAGCGAGCGGTGAAAAAAAAGGCTACGAAAAAAGAGATCGAGGAAAAAACCCAACGGAAGGAAAGGCGGATGCAGAAAAAGACCGCGGGAAAAAAGAAATTTATAGAGTAAAAATACTAAATATCCTAAAAATACAATTTCAGCCACATTGTACTTTGCCAGAGTACATTATTCTCACATTGCGGTGCCGCCAGACGCGAGCGGAGGAAGTTGCGACATTTAGAAAATGGTATTTTCGGGGAATCTTCCGTACACCAATTGTCTGACCTAAAAAACATTCTGCCGTACGCATGCTACGTGCTGCGAAACGAAGGGAACAAATGCATACGACCTTTTTTTCCATAGGTATTTCTTTCCGCGGATTTTTCGCGTCGGCCTTTTCTTATTATCCTAGATTCGAGAAAAGCGGCGCGAGGCGCGCGAGAAAACTCTATTCACGGGCGTGTTGCCTAATAAAAATTCCTTGATCTCAAGTTTCTCTATAATCGAGACTCGTTGGTTATTGCAGGAGAGCGTCCAACAAAAATACGGCATAGCTAAGGTGCGATTTGATACAATATTCGCGGGACCGTTGCCGGACTTTACTCCGCAACCGAAGAGGCTGGTCAAACACAAGCAAGAAACTTTGGACAAGTTTCTCACATCGGATCCGACGAAGCACAGACAATTCGAGAAACCGGATCCTCTTAGAAAGTTGAGCGAGGGTGGAATTGTCGTTAAAAAATTTCGCAAGCCAAGGTAAGATTCGGGGGGAAGAAAAAGAAGGGTATTTTATTTATTACTACTCGTGTGATCACGGATTTTTTCTTTTGCAAAAAATGAAAACATTATTTAAAAACGTTTGCACATCGTTGTATAGACTTATGTTTAACTCATAAAAATTTACTTAATATCGAATGCATAGTCACGGGATCTCACTGTATGCATATCCAAGTATTGTTCCAATATCATTGAAAGTGAGAGAAATATTTATGTCGCGTTTTGTAGAGTGAACGGGAAATTGAAAGAAGAATCCAAAGCGCGCGCTCTCGAGGAAAAAGCTAAGCGCAAAGAGGAGCGTATGGAAAGCCGGGAGCGTAAAAAGGAGGAGAAACTGAAACTCGCCGCGCTGGCTGCTTACGTTCGCGAATGGAACAAGCCGCGCGAAGATCTCGAGTGCGAGGACCTGCGTGCGTTACACGAAGCGATACCGATAAAGTGCGATATACCGAACGAGAGATTCGGCGATTTCGCAATGATACTCGAGTTTCTGCACTTCTTCGACGACGAGCTCGAAGTCTCGACGTACTTCCCGAGCGGCATAAATCTCGACTTATTGGAAAGAACAATGCTGACGAAGGAGAGCTCCGGTCCGTGGAGCGATCTTCTTCAGCTATTGCTCTCGAATATCTTCAAGTATCAGGCGGAAGAGGAAGACGAAATTCACGCGGCGGACGGGGTCGACGAGGTCAACATTGATCACGGAGTTTCCTCTATGGCGGAAGCCGTTAAACTCGCTACGATGGCCTCTTCCTGGTGTCAGACACAGCAGGGTTGTCAATTATCAAAAATAACTCTCGATCACGTCACCCTGAGTGAGATTCTTCGTCAACATCTTCTGAGTTCGGGTGGGCGGATAAGCGAGGCGGCTTCCAAATGGCGATACTCACAGCGCGGTAATATCATTTATCGATATACACGAATTACGAGCCATTTTGTATTTTACTACGGCACGTTGTGTCATTGCGTTTTGCAGGTGGTTACACGAATCACGACGATCCGGCTTTGCAGATGCGAATGAACGAGGCCCGTATACTTCGCACACTCGGACATCGTAGCGTGTGCGAGTTCGATCTCGGCGACAGGCTCAGCGTGGCGATATGTCTCATAAATCAATTGCTCACATTCGCATCGATACGCGACGTCATAGAGGAACGCCACGAGAAGATTCATCAGGCGAGACGAGAGCTCAAGTCCTTTCTGATAGCCGAACAGAAAAAGGAACGTGAGGAGAGGGAAAGAATGAAGGAACGCGAAAAGGACGGCAAGGTCGAGCCGGACTTGGAGCAAAAACCAAAAAAGATAACACGCGGTAATTGCGAAGAGGAAAAGAAACGGGAGGAGTACGAGAATAAACTTACGGAACTACGGCAAGCATCGAGAGACGATCAAATGATGCTCTATTTGGGGGCTGATCGGGCCCATCGTCGATACTGGCGATTCCTTTCTATACCAGGTGAGTCGAAATCGCGCAAATAAACTCCTCCGTCCTTTTCCGTAACGTCACGTTTCTTTCGAGCAGGTTTGTTCGTCGAGAATGACGAATGGTGGCCGGGCAATTGTCTGCGGGACGGCACCCCCTATCTGCCGGAACTTCAAGACGGCGACGCGGCGGCGTACGCGTACTTGAGAAATAAATTCGAGGACGAATTGAGCGACAAGGAGAACAACGTTAACAAGGAATCGAAATCACCGAAGAAAATTACGTTCGTCGATAAGAATGGTGTTAAATCACCGAGAAAGGAAACGAAGCATGATTCGACAGACGTCAGACGGAGCTTGATGTCCTGTACCGGCGACAAGGAGTGTCCGGTTCACTGGAAGAGAAACGGACCAAAATGGAGTTTTTACGGGAAAACCGAGGATCTCGAGGCTGTGATAAACGGCCTCAACAAGCGCGGAATACGCGAGGGTGAACTTAAGAATAATCTGATTCACGAAACCGATAGCCTGCGCGCCGTGATAGACAATTGTCCGAAGCACAAACTCAACCCGGAGTTGGTGAGTCTCCTTAACGTATTCTCAAATGCGTCGATCTTGGATAAGTACGATTATCATTTTTTTCTCTTCGTCAGTTTACCGCACCGCCGAAGGACACGTCGACAAAAGCTTCATCCAAGAAGAACAACAAGATCGAGAGCACAAATCTAAATTTCCCGGCAGATGTAGCTATCGACGACGCGATGGAAATGACGTTGCGCGATTCGATACTCGATCTCGAGGACAAGCTGAAAGTTGGCTTCCTAGGTTCATTGAAGGTAAAGGATCGCGATGCGTGGAGAGAGGCTATAACGAAAGGCGGATACGACAAGAGTTGCGACAAGCTGGTCTACGGTCCGAACGAGACAGAGGCGGAAGTACCGTCGCACACGACATTGGACAAGATAAAGAACGAATCGAAGAGCAGCAGGCCCGGCACACCGGACTCCGAGCTCGGTAGCGCCGGGGGCAAAGTTTATCGAGATCCCGGAAGATATTTGGGTCCACCGAGTGAGAACGAGCCGAGTCCGGATCCGAAGCAACAGACGAGTATACGACAAATGGCATGCGCCATTCTGCAATTATCCAGTGCCGTTGAGACGAAGTTTCTCAAGAAACCGGTAGGCGTCGATGACAAGGAGAAATTTTCGTTCGACGAGAGTCGCGAAAGATGGGAACAATCGCTTATGGCTTCGACCAGTTGGTCCCAGCTCTTTGTACATCTTAACACACTAGAGAACAAAGTTGCGTGGGGCAAGAGCGCGACAAATGCTCGATGCCGCATATGCAGGAGACGCAGAAACGCCGAAAATATGCTGCTCTGCGACGGATGCAACAAGGGTCATCATCTTCATTGTTTGAAGCCAAAATTAACCGTAAGTCATTTGAACAATACCGAGTAACCAACTGGTTTTTTCTACTGACAATTTCATTATCGTTACGCGAACAGACCATACCGGAAGGCGACTGGTTCTGCGTCGACTGCAAGCCTCGTGAAACGAAACCGAAAGAGAAGCTGAAGAAGCGCAAAAAATTCGAGGACGAGTCGGAGGAAGAAACTACATTGCTGACCAAAGAAACGAGGCACAATCGAGCGAAGCGCGTTCCCGATAGCGACGGCGGTGACGCGGAGAACGGCGATGACGAAGATGTTAACGACGACGATGACGAGGACAGAGATAGCGAAGAAGATACGTAAGTACACGAGACGATCCACAAGAAAAATTCGTACACGACCGATCAAATGTCGAATGAATCGTTACGAGAAAAAAAAATGTCTCGCAGATCAAAGGCCGAACCGCTTTGTACAGCCTGTGGAAGCAATGGACGATTGGTAGCTTGCGATTCGTGTCCGCAACACTTTCACATCGATTGCCTCGAGCCGCCTTTATCCAGAGTTCCCCGTGGAAAGTGGATCTGTGCTGATTGCAAAAATCCAAGGAAACACTCCAGCAGAATCGGTGGGCTCTTTATTTATTTGCTTTTTTTAAAATTTTTCCCGAAATAATATTCGGGCATTTTGCAAATGTTGGGAACACGGCGGTTTATTTTTTTCAATTCTTTTCATATGTCTGTAGTATTTTCTTCTAAATAATTTCTCACGCAAAGGGAATCTCCTTTACTGCCTTATTAATCGGCGATGCTTTCCTCCGTGAATGAACGACTTTCGTTAATTTACATATCGTCAGTTCTCGTTCCCGTTCCATCGCACAACGTCTTGATTTCAATTATTTTGTCACTCTTACAATTTTAATCTCGGACGTAGGGCGATAAAATGGATAAACGAAGAATTGATGATTTCAAGTAAACGATTGTCGCGTCTCGAGGGGCTTCGCTTCTGCTGACGGCGGAAAAGCCGTGCGAACGAAGCCGCGCGATCGGCATGACGAGTTATCGCGGGTAGATTACGCTTAATAAAGTGAGAAGACAGGACTTAGCTTTGGGTGTGTGTTCGATAGCTCGGGGGCGAGAAAAAGAGAGGGAAACGGAGAGGTTGTGCGCGGCTGCTGCACGCTCTCGCATCCACGGCTTCGTCAAGAGTCTTCTCACTACAGAATCGGCCGATTGGGACGGTCTGTATTATACCCCGTCCTTATTCAGTATCATCATTCAATCGTCGTTGTTGCACTCTTTTTCTTCATTCCGTTACGACGGCGACGCTACGATTTTTTTTCTTCTATTTTTTGCGCTGATACAATAAGAAGCCTGAAAACCCAAAGTTTCTCATTAAGGTAGTCCTTTCGCGAGTTCCACGTGAGTTCGTGAGAAGAATGAGAGAGGATTGCAACCATTTTTCGACTATATGAGAATCTAAGATACATAATAAATTCACACACATTCAGAAAAGCTAGCAAACTGTTTTCTTAACAGAAAGGAATTAAATTACCGTGTAATTAGCAGTTCAATTTTTCATTTCAGTAATTTATTAACAACATTTTGGAATCATTGTTGTGCAACACTAACAATTTCAGCACTTTTCACATGCATGATTTTTTTCCGGCTTTTGTGTCATCGAGAAGTGTTCGGAATTCTCTTGCATTTTTGCTCAATCTTAAGTGGCGTTAGACTCTACGAAAGGGCTTCTCCAAGTTGCACATTGTTTTAGCAAGCTTTGCACATAACACTGCGGTAAGTCTTCAGTCGAGCGCATGGTTTGTAATAAATTTTGCCAAAACGAATTCACAAAGCTTGTGCGAGATATTTCCATTGAGATTTAACGTTGAAAGAAAAAAACATTGAAAACGCAGTGGCACAACGCAATCGTGTTGACTATTGGCTTTGGAAATTCCACAACGTATTCTTGGATCATTTCTACTGCTTGACAGTGCACCTTATCCTCATTCGCTTATAACCATCTCTTCCCATCTGAGAGATAAAAAAAAGCACCGTTGGCTCTGAATGTCAACGTTATTGAAAACTTGTGCGGTTTCTAATGGCAGACAGTAGCGCATCCGAGGAAGCAGCCCCGCGTCAAACGAGACGCGCCGCGAAGAGAGCCGCGACGAGCGTCGAAGGAAAATCTACAACAGCATCGTTGAAAGAATTACTCGCCGACGTGATGCATCACAGAGACTCTTGGCCCTTCTTGTCGCCCGTAACGATCGACGAGGTGCCGGATTACTACGAGTACATAAAGAAACCGATGGATTTCGGAACGATAAAGCAGAAGCTCGAGGATGGCAAGTACGAGACCTCTCGACAATTGATCAACGATTGCCAGCTGGTCTTCGAAAATTGTCACACGTACAACAAGGAACACAGTTCCGTGTACAAGTGAGTACAGTCGACATGGAAACCCGACTTTCTTTATTTCTTTGGGTTCGGACGCCAGAGACAGTCGAGGCTTGTTACTAACCGTTTGTTCATTCTGTTTGTTCTTGTTTATGACAATTTAAATGTTTATGCTTAACATTCCGATATCGATTGTCTGTACGATATTATCTGTTATATGTTGTCCATTAACCGTTTTTGCTTGCTCGCCTCGACAATATCTCACGGCATTTTATTATGAATCGATCGACAATTTTCCGTTAATTTTCCTACATTCAATGAAAGAGAAAAATGTTGATTAGGATCTTCTAATTCGTTGGGCTATAGACCCAATTTCTTTAGAGATAAGACGCCAATTCCGAAATTTTTTCTGGATTGTTATGCTTGACTTGTTATTGATATCAATCGTATCGCATAGGTACTTTTCAATCGTTTTTAAGTTATTTTTATTACCTCCGCGGTAATGTGTCTTACAATTGTCCGAATCAGTTAATGTACATATGTGGTACTCCGAAGACTACTAACACTTTTTATTCATGACCTCCAGAAAAATGCTATGGGTTCGTTTAGGAGTGCTCAGTCACGATATTCATCCGACGCGAATGAAGAACGTTTATTAGATATCTCTTTGGCGTTTGGACGTAGTGTAACAAACTGTAATGTGGAATCATGATCTCTGCACCATATTTGAAACGGACTCACCGTTTATATTCCGCATTAGTTGTTGCTATAGTTTTCCAAAATTTGCAAAGTTATTCTTTTTTTTTTACTGGTTTTTCGTTCAGTAGTGGTCTTTTTAGAAGGACTGTTCTGTACTTTTCGATGTCGCTGAAGCGCGAATCGAACGGCGTGACTGGCACATACGTTCCCTCGGCTGTTAGCATCTGACAAATGAATGTCGCATGAACTTTTGATTAAATGTTAGAATCTTAGTTTCCGTGTTTCTAGTCTGTACGTTAACACTGTAGCTTCGTATTTACGGGGGCACAAGATAACGCGCCGGTCGTTTCGATGTCGATCAAGCTGGATGGTTTTGCGTCAACTCTCGAATAACCGTTTCATCCACCGACGATGCGATGTATGGAAAAAAAGAAAATACAAAAACGCATAATCTTTGGCCTCCGAACGCACGAAGTGTTCTCTCAGTGCCGAGAGTTCGGCTATGTCTTTGTAAAATTAGTTTTGTTCACAGAGCCGGCATGCGTTTATCGAAGTACTTTGAGAAGAAGTGCCAGTCGATGGGTCTCATCGTTGACGACGATACGGACGACGGGCCATCGAATGCAAAGAAGCCTCGAATCGCGGACAACGGTGTCGATGCCGAGGAGAGCGACGAGGACGAACGGAATGAACAGGAAGACATGGAACAGGACGAAGAAGAAGAAGACGATGAGGAGGAAGAGGAGGAGGAGGAGGATGAAGACGACGATGACAACGATTCCAATTACGAGAGTTAAAACACCGAATACGATAACGGACGAGCAAAAAAAAAATTACAAATCCGAAGTACCTTATAAATGTTCTGTATCAAAAATCGTGAGTTGTCAAACGTGCGCCGTCGTTAAAAAAACGTACAGCAAACCGATTATCCCCCCTCCGTTTGCACGGATCGCAAAAGTAATACGATCCGACAGATTTTCCTTTTCGATCGACGAAAAAAATATCCATCCCCCTAGAATCGTGTCGCGCTTTAGGGTCGGAGGACGTCGGAACTTAAGTTTTCTTTTTTTATCAGGCCGTTTTGAGATACGGTCGCGCGCAGTATTATTTGCCGGAGATTAAACGCGGAGACGATGGGTGTCGGATTCTTCGAAGAATTGAAGTTAAAAAACATGATCCGAGTTGAACCATACGACAGAATGATAATCCTGCGTACCGGAGCCAGTACAAGCGAGGACTCATTTTGTTTGAGTACCTATATCTATAATATCCTTTTTTTTCTTTAATCATAGATATCCATTAGTAAGGATTAATTTTTTCGTTCTTTCCAGGCGCGTATTTCTCTCATTCGACGAAGCACTTATTTATTATTTTTATTTTCATTGCGAAATCTTTCGAACGATGTATTTCCCATTGAATAATTGCACGAAATTGGACGTTATTAGCGCCAATAGGCGATGAAAAAGATCGATGAGCGACTCGGTGACGCTGACGCCCCGAATCCTTCGGAGTTGCAACTTTGTTGAGAAGGGCGATATTTTTCTTAATAAATTGTACCGTTCGAGTATCGGTCGGGGATTGTCGACGGAACGAAGGTACGTAGCTTTCTCTTCTTCTTTTTTATATGAGACATAATGAAAAAAGAAATCAGGAAGATCTCGAGCCGTTTAAAATTTAGGCTGGGCCTACGTAAAATCTGAGGTACAAAAAAAATGTTATTGTCCAATGAATTGTTCAGCGCAATCGAGATAGTCATTTGTAATGATGTATGTTTTATACAATTAATTTGGTAATAAAAACGCCTTCAAAACTGAATCGATTTTCCACCTTTGTTGATTTACACTTACGTTACGTTTTGTCTTATTTTTAGCTACGAGTCAAAAACGATAATGAGACATTGAGTTACATCAATTTACGTTTTATTAAT
The DNA here is from genome assembly GCA_963924025.1 of Ischnus inquisitorius. NCBI lineage: Eukaryota > Metazoa > Arthropoda > Insecta > Hymenoptera > Ichneumonidae > Ischnus > Ischnus inquisitorius. The sequence continues at coordinate 4,218,374 of OZ001251.1, read as the reverse complement.
TGCGATATCACATATGTGTTCGCCCTGGATTATCCGTAACATTTTATTTTGTTTAGATTTACAAATCGCTACGCGACACGCTCGGGTTTTAATTTAATGATCTTCTCCGGCGAATTGTTTCCTTCTGATCTCCGCCCACTTGGCTACATTGTCAGGATGGTTGACTGAAATGAAAAAGAGAGCGCCGATTAGAATTTCGCAGCGAAATCATTGCGTTCCATTCGAGGACCGACGACTTACCCGCCTTAGTGATCTTCCACATGATCGGAGCGGTGATAAGCATGCCGAGGAGGTAGTACTTGGCTACCCAGGCGTGTTTGTAATAATAAGCGTACGGAAAGTTCCATAGTTTGGCGGTCACCGTGTATGGATATTTCATTCTACGATCCTCCCCCGTCATGATTGCTGAAAATATATTCGTCAAAACAGATGAAATATTACAGAATTTTCGTGATACTCGTGCTCATGTAAGTGTGACTCGTCAATGTTTGTCGTTTGCACGATAATACGCGAAACTTCACTAACAATTATGCAGCGGCCAACGTTGCCGGAATATACTCGAAAATATGAAGAAAAAAATATGACCTTCCCCCCTTATATAAAAAATGAAACTCGGTCGAAATCATTTGTCTTTCGCATTAACGGCATTGTCTATCGTTGATATTGCTTACGACTTTGGCCTTGAAAGAATTAATTCAAAAGAAGGCCCCGTGCGCCTCTCTCTCGCTCCCCCGTGTGAACCGATCACGCTATCTCTCTTGCACTCGCTAAGGTTTCACGGTCTCTTGAATAATATGAGAACGATTGAGCGAGAAGAAATGTGACTAAATTCCGTCCAACAATTCGTTAATCGATGATAGTCTTTGATTCGATTTATCGACACTTGAGAAATAATCTTACGAAGGAAAGATGTGCCTAACTAGCTGCTGCACACGAAAGTATTAATGGAAGTGCTGATTAAGACAAAAAATTCACCTTTCCTCAAGTTTTTACCGAACAAAGTGTGATGGTGAAAATTTTCTGTCCTCGGTGTTCCAGACACTTTTTGACGGGTCGCGTTCGTAACAGTTGGGCTCACACGCGCAAGTTCTATTACATAATGTAATTACGGAACTCGCTCGCAGCGTGTCGAAGCGGTGGCCTTCCGAACGACGATTCGCCGGTGACAACGGAATGGTGTTGCGATGATCGCAGTAGCAATTGGTTCGTCGCCGTAATCGAACTTTTCGCTCGCCCAATTAGCGAAGCTGCGACCGAAAAGTTGCCAAAAAGTACTCAATATTGCCACGATAAGATAATAATAGAATTCCAATAATCAATGATATTCACGAGATCGTGAAACGAATTAAGTTGTCGAGGAAGTCGTTATCGAATCATATTTCGAAGTATCGGTAAAATAATCGACTCAATAATCGAATCGTCGTGTCGCGCGAAGTTGGCCGCGTGCGATTTGAAAAACAGTGTGTGGTGTTGTTCGATATTCGATTTTCAGTTGCTCGTTTTTCGCGGCACAACTGTCTTTGCCGCTCGAACATCGGCACGCGTTTGTTTCATTGTTTTTCGAACGAGAAGTAAATATTCCGGTGTTTTCGCAGATAGCAACAATGGTCGACGAGAAGAATAATTCGGAGATGCTGACGGATGCCGAGGCCGAGCTCTACGACAGGCAGATTCGTCTTTGGGGCCTCGATTCGCAAAAGCGGTAATCCACAACATTTTACTTTCTCGAGCTTAACCACAAAATTTACCGGCATCTGATTGTTGTTCGATATCCTTGAAAAAATATATCTATGTATAATTTTTCTCTTCAAGATTGCGCTCCGCGAGAATTCTGCTGATAGGCTTGAATGGATTCGGCGCCGAAGTTGCGAAAAATATCATTCTCGCCGGTGTCAAATCGGTGACTTTCCTCGATCACAGAAACGTCAGTACGGAGGATGCTTGCTCACAATTTCTGGCGAAAAAAAGCGACATTGGCACAAATGTAAGTCACACCTTTTTTTTCATCCGGCATTAATTTTTGTCATAAAAGGCGCCTATTTTTTGTGAAAAAAAAAAATATTTACATATATTTTTTTGCAAACCTTTCAGAGAGCTAAAGCGTCGCTGGAACGAGCGCAAAATTTGAATCCTATGGTAGAGGTGACCGCCGACGAGACGAACGTCGACGACAAAAGTGACGATTTTTATGGCAGTTATGACGTTGTGTGCGCCTCGGAATGTACCAAAACCCAACTCATAAGGATCAACGCCGCGTGCAGAAAGCATAATGTAAAATTCTTTGCTGGCGATGTTTGGGGAACGTTCGGTTACACATTCGCGGATCTGAACGTTCACGAGTTTGCAGAGTAAGAGATTGGTTTTTTTTTTTTTTTTTGTATGTGGACTCTTCGACAGATTTACCGTTAAATATAATTTTCGCACTTCCAGAGACATAGTTCAGACAAAGAAAAAATCGCTGCCTGAGGGAGCCGAGCCTGTGAATATCAAGGAAACTTTCGAGAGCACCGTTAATACCGTCAAGAGAACCGAAAAATTTGTTCCCTTCGAACAGATTTTGAACGTCAAAGCGTTGCCCAAGGAATCGGAAATATATTACATTATGCAGAGTAAGTTGCGCACTTTTGTTCTCTAATATAGATTTTTAAAAAATTGTATATCACGACGCAACGTTCACAAGGTCAAGGTCGTCACAAGGTAAGGAAAGAAATTTTTCAGTGTCACAGTGATGTAAAAACGTGCTTACCGTTCAAATGCTAAATTTTTCAACTCTCTTGGTTCGAAAAAATGGCCCAACAAAGACGTGTCTGTTCTGGTCGAAAGGTCCGATTGTTAATGAAAAGCAGTAAGGAAATTGTGAATAAAAAACACTTGCAATTGCTATAATAGCAAAATTCAAATTTATGCAGAAGAAAAAAAAGAATACACCGTGCGATGGTTTCATAGATTCAATGACTAAGACCATCATATCACGTAAGTCGAATATCTTTTTCAACAATTTTTCAGTTATGCTGAATTATCGTGAGAAACACGGAAGAGACCCGTTGCCGACCGATCGGGACGGCAAAGATCTGAGTGACGAAGCCGCTGCCTTTATTGACGAAAATAATCTTGGCAATAGTATAGATAATCTCGTGAAGTAAGTTTACATTTTTTAATTTATTCCACGCCTACAATAAATTAGGTTTAACTACTACATCTTTTTCTTCTGTTTTTTTTTTCCTTTAACAGAGGTGATCTTTACGCGCAAATAAGTCCGGTATGCGCGATCGTCGGCGGTGTGATGGGTCAAGAGATAATAAAAGCAGTTTCGCAGAAACAGGCGCCGCACAACAATCTCTTTCTGTTCAATCCGGAAACATTGTGCGGCAAGATACTTCGACTGGGCCAATAGAAACGATGTTTCACGCAATTTTCTTCAGTTCCATTGCATTATCTCTTCGCGCAAGGTATCCTCCGATGTGAGTTAAAATAAACAGTCATTCGCACTTTCGTACAAACGACGAGTTTTGAGTATCTCGCTTGCGTCGGTGAGTGTGTGTCGTTATCGTATACATATTTTTATTTTTTCGTACTTTATTGAGCCAGACGCGACGGTTATCGCTCCTAGGCTTGGAACACGCGAAATTCCAGTTATAGGTGCAAATATTCTTGCAAGTAGCACGCGAGAGTCACGACACATCCTTATCGGCTATCTCAGCCGAGCTAGACCAGACGTTCTGGGTTCTTCCAGTGATTCAACGAAAGAATTTATACTAACGTACATAATGTGCATACACAGCGAGCGAATTCAGAGCGCATGTATCCGTATACTCGTCAGATCGATGAGCCACGTTTCACCCGCGGAATGTTGGGCAAAATGTCGTGTCCGCGAGCTTCCACACAAATTTCCTTTAAATTCTCTTCATATGAAGAAAAAGTATTCTCAACCTTCCAAAACGTCGGAAAATTATATTTGGAAAAATGTCTCTTTACACGATGACTATTGCAAATTCTGGGTTCTCGTGCCGAAACTGTTCACCCACGCGGAGGCGATGTGGAAATTTGACCGCATAATTTATTTACTTCCTCTTATAACGAAGAAACTATCAATTAGTTAACTCAGAATCTTAGCAATTTTTCCGAGCCCACAATGAAACGAAAAGAAAAAGCGCGTCGTAGGGCATATGGTAGATTTCTTGCTCGGCCGCAACGCCGAGCTCCAGTTGCAAAAATTAGATACGTGAGAGAACTACTCACTGCTTTCGTTCTCTCGCGAAAAATGCCACCGCCCTCTGCGCTGCAATGGCCCATATCCGGTGGCGAAACGGGGTTGTATCGTCGGTTGTGTATTGTGCACTTTCTTTATTAAGTCTCCGAGCTTCTTGTCGACGCGAGATGCGTGCTTCTCGTCGCGGTAGCGACAAATGTATTGAAAAAAAAGCTCCACGAAAGTCTTTTATACTCTACACACAACTACACGAAATTATGATATTTCCGTGACATTGTACCGGCGCGCCCGATGCAACTGTCGAGGTTTTCCCGATGTTACGAGTCCGTGGAAACCAAAAGAGTCGAGAAGAAAGAATGAAAATATTTCATAGTTGATTTTTTACGGTTCGCCAGAGGAAACGATATTTTTCCTGTTCTACGAGCGTCTCGCCCGACCCGACGTTCTCGACGATTTCCACGCCAAGTGCATTAACAAAATAACACAATAAAATCCGGAGTGCTTCTCGGTGGGCAGTCGACTCGTTTTTCCCTTTTTACTTTCCCTCGTTTTCGCGTCGGGAGGAGCTCGGTTGACTTACTCGTAAAATACGATAGGGACCACCGAGGCTATAGCGTGTCGAGCGTGTGGACATTGCGAGAGCGGTACACGTCATCTAGATAACTACCGTACTGTCGAGACGTAGTAGCCACAGTTAGCGAGCGGACGATCGAGTGGTTTGACCTCCTCAAATATTTCGCAACCCCTTTCAACTCGAGCGGACGATACTTTGTCGGGTTATTGCTCGAACGGTAAAACTTCGACGAGAGTATCGCGAGATCGGTCAACATATCGAGGTACAGACAAACTACCGTTTATGCGCCATTCAATAAAAAAAAAAAGATTTTCGTCATTTCCTTGCGGGACGACTGAAAGCGATAAAGTGACGAATAAACTTGTTCGTTGCGTTAATCCCGAGCCTCGGGAAGGTCTTCCGTTCGTTGGGCGAGACTGGAAAAGATTTTTGACCTCGGTCTCGGTACGAGACAACGAGACAGTCGGCGGGGATTAACCAAGGGAGAAATCTTCCGAAGCCCATTTCCGTTTCTCGTTCTCGTCGCTGGGGCGGAATTAATTGCCCACGCTCTTCTGTGTCTTAATTGACAAAGCAACGAAACGTCTCTTAACATTCCCTCGCGAACGCATCCAACACACCGATGCATTATTATTGCGTTTTCGACGAGGAATCTCTCGTGGAAACGTTGAACTCTCGGCGAAGATTAGCGTTCGCGCGCGCGAGCGGGGCGACGGGGTGCGAAGTTGCAACGTAACGAGAAAGAGCTCGACTTGTTTCATCCACCCCGCCCACTTTACAGCACCGGACGTCGGGCCGTGTCCGCGTCGAGACCGGCTGTCGTGTTAAGGCTGAAATAATACCAACCCACCCAGCGTCGTTCGGCGTCTGCGAAAGTGATATTTGCATTCGGGCGCTTTTCCTTCCTCCCCCACGCGCTCGCAACCCTCTTGTATGTGCGAACCGCTTCGGGCGATTCAGCGAACTCAACGACCGCGACTCTGACTCCCGACGCGCCGAAAGACTTTCCAGCGAATGGCTTGTGCGTATTATCGCCGTTGTTGTTATTGTTATAAGACGGCAGTTCCTCCCCGGCGATAAACTCGAAAGGAAGATAGTGCAGGTCCGGGTACGGGAGGGAGAGACGGGAAGATTCGAGGAAATTTATCATCCGAGCAGGGATCACCTGGGTGGAGAAACTGCTCCGTCGAGGTAGTCTAAACTTTGTATTTACGAAATGCAAAATTACTCTTCAAAAAAAAAAAAAAACCTCTACCAAGCACAAAAATAAAAGAAATATGATTAACTTTAATGAATGTTAATCATCCAGAAATTGTATGATAACCGAAAAATAATATTCAAAAAATACTCGGTGCGTCCCTCGAATAAAAGTGACCGTTGCTTAATGCATAAAAGGAAGAACGTGCCAATTATTATTTTTCAAACGAAGCTTATACATGCGGGCCGAACTTCCGTCTACATTGTCGTGACGATAATTGTCCCCTCTCATTCTCTCGCTCGAATCGCAGTTCAATTTTTAACGCGAAAAAAGTTGCAGCGTGTCCGTTAATTTCACAGTTTCGATTGTTCGCGCGCTTGTGGAGAGACGGAAAAAAATGTATACACAAGAATAATTGACGGTTGTCATCTTTCGAAATGCAAACGAACGGTTAGAATTGAATTGGGTGGCGTGGCCGGGGCGATTGGTCAACGTAATGGAGAAGTACAACTCTCTTACAATCGTACGGACGAGAGGGCTGACGCCTTTGCAACATTGTCGCGACGTTATCCACGCGTAAGCTACAATGCTACAATGTCGAAACACCCCAATTTACTCGCAATTCACCCGAGGGCGACTTTCCACCACTCGGCGGTATTTTCACGCGATATTTTGACGAGACAAGTGCCGCGCGGCCAACTGGCAACTATAAAAAATTATACAAATCGCGCGACTCATTATCGGCAATTTTCAAGTCCGCGTGCTTCGTTCAAAAAGCCGTACTTCTCTTTTTTTCGAAACTTCGCTCTTCGTAAATTCATACCCAACTTCCATTCGAATGCAACGTTTCGCTCGAATAATTTCTGGGAAACGATTAGGTAATGTTATTGCGAGTTAAACCGACGAAACCAATTTATCTATTTCTATTTGTCTACTAGAACGGAGTCAAGACGGGCCTGAAGATCCTACGAATTAAACCGCGGTGCAGTCTTTGTCGGGACAATCGCAGGTTTTACCCTCTCTATTTCCTCGAGTATATATGTAGTATATATGTATGTGAGAGCGGTATTTGCCCGGAGGAAGTGTATCATAAGTTACCGAATTGTCGGAGACTTATCTTCGGGACGTAGACTTACGACGAACGGTTCGGACTGTATTTCATGCTTTTGTTCGATTTCGCCGAGCATTATTTCAATTCACGTCGGGGAAAATGCTCGCCGAATTTACGATTTACCATCTTTCACTCCCAGTTTATTGTCTCCTTTTTTCTACTTCTGTACACGATACGATATTACGAAAACATCGTTTTTTTTTTGCCATGCAGCTACGTTATTACATCCGGAAACGCGGCTATCGGATTCATTCGGCAACTTTTCCTTCTTCAATGCTCGGCAAGATTTGTCGCGATCTGGAAATCCATTAAAAATGTCTGAGGACACGATGATTCGATAAAATTTGACGAGAACTATTCGTTTCAATGTCACAAGAAAGTTTCATTACATATTTTACGGTAGAATATTTATTATTATAATTTACAAATTTCTCGACGACTCGTTAAATGCGCAATTTTCCGGGCTGCAGATTTATGGAGAAAAAAAATCTGAGCTCTCGTCGGACTCGCGGAATCTTCGTCGCCGAAGTCGGTGAACGGGAAAAAAAAAGAATCCGCGTGCGCACGAATTATTACGGGCGAGCAGCTGTGGGGGCGATATCGGAAGCTCCAAGAGTGGCACTTTAAAATATTTTTAGGTAATACAACGGTTGACTTATGGTTTTGGCAATTCCGTCGTCCCGGAAAGGGAGCCTCGCGTAGAGATTCGCAGCGAATGATATAACATACATACGAGCCGAGGGGTTGCTCTCGTCGACGCGGGCACGTCGACGCACTCGCTTATGGGAAGCGTCGTCGCGACGCTTCTCTCCCCGGATATTGTATTGTGTTTTCCTTTCGGTACAAATGATTTACAACGAGTGTTGTACCCCTTCGCGCCCGTTGGCCCCGAGCAACGGGTATGCGAGTTCGGTTGCCCGCGCTAGGAGTTACATAGCTGCTTATATGGCCCTGCAGCGCCTCGTTCTTCTTCCTTTCTCCTTCGCTGTTCTTTTTTTCTGTCCTTCGCCCTGTGACTCCGCGCGTTCCGCAAAAATACACGAGGCATTGCGCCGCACGTATATACACATATATAAATATATAGACGAAAGTATTACATATTTATGAGCTTCTGGTCTCGGCAAGAAGCAAATTTCAGGCAAATCTGAACTTGAAATAACGTTAGAGTTATTGGGATGTGAAAAAAAATGATTCGCGGAAAAGCTCAGCGCCGCGGTAGCGGAGCTTTTTTTTTACCCACCGGTAAGAGAAATCGAATTTCATATTCTTTTTCTATTCCTCTCGAGCGAGAGGGTAAAAAATTATTCCGAGGGAAATTGCCCCGCGGTCTTGAGGCCGCTGTGTCCTTATTATTTTTTACCGTTTTCTTCGTGCTCTCGATGCATTTTTTTATTTATGTCGTATGAAAAGATTTCTTAAATTCACGGTTGAATCGATCGTCGCGAAGAGCTAAGGCTTTTTCATGCCCCGTCGGATGATTTCGCAGCGACTCCGGGTTTGTGTTTTACATACAGGAAATACAACGTATGGAATAATACAAATATACGAGTCTGCTTGGCCTCGTTCGCGAGCTTATCTCGAGGCATGCCGGACTATCGCGGAATCCGCGCTTGCTTGCTTTTCTCGATGTAGAAATTTATTGATATTTTTTCATATTGGCGCCCGCGCGAACGAGAGATAGCGAGACAAGGGAGTTTCTGTATGAATTATCTACCGTCGGAAATCGCGTATATCGAGCTCTTCCCGAAGAGGCTATCGATAGATAGTTGTTCGTGGGTCGCCAATAATTGGTGCACCGGCGTCGCGAAATATCGATCGATCGGTTTTGTTTTCCTATCGATTGGAAAAACATGCACATAAATACCTCTATCTGTGTCTAATCTATTTTCCGAGAGCAAGCATTTTTCCAACAGACTTTTTCTTAATAATCAATTTCTAGTAATAATCATAAATATTAAATAATATTCATCGATTGATTATGCATAAATTTCGTTTTACTACGAACTTTGTGTTCCATACAATTTCTTTCGTATCATCGAGAAAGTGCGAAATTAATGGAGAGCTTATCGAGTATCCTTCGGGATTGTCGATGAATATACGGAAGCGGAAGTACCGGCGTGGCGATGGTTGAGAGACAGTAGTTTCCAGACGATGGAGTCACGGGCGTGAGTACGCGCGCGGGGGTGCGTACGAATACCAATAACAAGACTGGAATATCTGGCGTTGACACGTACGATGAGAGAACACAGAAGGACTGCCGGCTTTCGCTCGTGCACTTACCCGTACGTAACGCCGTGACTGCGAAACGACTTGCGCCAGAGCAATATAGGAGGGCCATTTGAATGGCAGCCTTTTGCCACGTACGTCGTCTCCATTCGAATTCAAATGAGCGAATTCTCCCGTACGTTTTCTTCGCCCATGAAAACGCTATAGTTTCGAATCATAAAAAGTATCAAAATAAAACCAAAACTTCTATTCGTGATTTATTATTCATTTACTATTTAAGAATTTTTTTTTTTCTCTCAGCGATCCGAATTCGAGCAATTTTTAGTAACACTTCGTTTTATGGTTTTCCAGTTTTCGAAATATGTATCGCAACGGAACGGCCGTATCGCCTGGTAGTTTTTGCCAAGCTTTTTAGTTTTTCCGATAATCCAAAACCACATTCAAACCCTCATGAGTATCTCCCGGAGATTTTAATAAATTACCAGACATTTTAATAAATCCCCTTTATCGAAATCTCGAAACGCTTCGGTATATTTCACGCGAATGAAGTTGTTCCAAGATAGAGACGACTGCAACGGTATTCTCGAGGTTTGTCTTTCGGTCGTCGAGAGATTCTCGATTCGCCGATTATTCAGCCGTAGTATCAATGCCCCCGGACGTGTGTCGTTCCATCGTCGCGCATCCGGTACACTGAATTATTTAGTTAATTTCCGGTGAAGCAAGACTCAACGTTCCTCGTCTCTGGCCACGCATCGACTTCCCACCCTCGTGCGAGCTTCCAGCGAACGCGGGATCTCGCCGCTGGGACGCGTCCTGGTGGTTATACATATACATGTACACGGACTCTATAGGATGGGTAACGGATCAGTCCTAAGTACGTACTTAGTAGACTCGAAGCACAGCCGGAGGCGGCTTAATCACGTAATTGCTCGAGAAATCCCGATTCCTCCAGTCACAGCCCCTCAACCTCTATCTCTTGGAAAACGCACTCTTGGAAGCGAGGAAGGGCCTCGAGTTGCCGAAATTCTCTCCCGGTAGCTTTCGTAGTCGAGCACTCCGACCGAGCACAAAGTGCGTACAAACGGCCCGAGGCTCGATATCTTCTTACTTATTCATCCGCGTTTCACCTTGGCAATTGGAAATTACGAGAGTTATGCGTTAGCGGAAACCGAGTAGATGTTACAAATTGCGATAGCGTTACGGGATTGCGTTGCTCGTAACGCTTCGGGAACGTCGCAGGAGGGAACAGTGGCTTTTGACTGGTTACCGCGGCGCGTTTAAGTCTCGTGTAAGTCTCGTATAAAAGCTCTCAACGCTCAAATCTCATTAAAGCTCGTTATAATACCATAATGGTATTAGACATACAAAAGAGCCGGGAAATCCTTTCGGCTCTCGTGGCACGCATCTCGCTGTTGAGTCATCTCGTGTCCTAATGGATGCCAAAAATTTATTGATCTTTACATCACTCGAATATACCGTAGAATTCTCCGTTTTATTCGTCATTCCGTATTTTTGCCTCGTATTTCTTAAATAAATAAGTCCAGTGAGAAAATTTCCGACTTCACAGAACCCACAACTTCTTCAAGATGGAGAAGCCGTCGTAATTTTTTTTTCTATAATAATTCAAATTCGTGACTGAAGAATGTAATCAGCATTTACTTGTTTTTTTCTTCATTGAAACAAATGCTCTTTTTCTGGTGTGGTTCTTTTAAAATTCAGCTCTAATGGTGACAATATAATTGCACTTGGCGTACGACTCAATATTGCGAAGGATGGGATTTACCATTCGATAAACATAATTTTCTGGATAATTTTTCGAAAATCGAATCCAAGTTATTTCCACTAGAGTTAATCTGTTGTCCCGGGGCCGTTCAGCTTTGATATTCAATGATTCCTCGAGAGAATCGGGGGGAAGAAAAAAATATAATATCTGTTCGGCACATTTCGATCCCTCGGGGTCATTTGCCGACCCCTCCTACGAGTGCTGCGCACCCGCGGTGTATAAAATATAACCGAATCAAATCGTAAAGCACGAGGGCCGAACATTGTCGTTCCGGTGGACGATACCGAAATCGGGGTTAAGCACTTCCGGGTTGCGCGGGGAGCCTCGCAGAGCGTCGGCGCTTCCTCGCAAGCGAAAACTTATCGACATATCTCACGCTAATATGTTTCCGTGCGAACGCTAATGGCGAGTATGTTCGACGCTTATGAATTCTTTTGCGGGATTCTCTCAGCTGTAATGACTGTCGGTCGTATCGGGTGGTCACGTGTGTCCGAGATCACCAGCGGGACTAATCGAAACGGATCCAGTTCCTATTGAGAATGAAACGCCGCACAGCTAGAAAATAATTTACTGGATGGTCCTGGATGGCCACACGTAAAAAATCAGAGATCAGCGCATGAGGGCGAGATGCTCATGAGAGTTTGACTGCGCCTGTGGTTTTGCATCATTAGAGACGGGTCAGGATCAATAGGAAGACGCGAACCAGTAGGTAGCGCGGAGCGCTTTCGCTTCCGCGAAACCGCCGGCGTTTGGCCATCTAGCGGCCAAACGGGAGGAACTCCCGTTCCGTTGCAATATTTCTACGAAACGGAAAAGGTAAGAAAGAGTTCGTTAGCAGAATCGACTCGTACAACATCTATTATCAGACGCAATCCGCGCGAAAAAAGGGATTCGCGAAAATATGTATTGTTTCTTCTTAAGCACGAAGGACGTTCGTAAGAATAATTTGGAGCGAGTCTCGGAGCCTCGAGACACCGGATTTATTCGGTGGCTTCGCGAAGCCTCGAAGGATTCGAATGGAGCTCGAGGGGAAGATCTCTCGCGCTTCGTGAGACAGAGAGAATTGTTGTGCCAACATTCCGCGAGCGCGTCTTACTTATAAACAGGTATTCGACGATAAGGTCGGTGCGTCCTTCCTGAAAGGATTATTGTGCCCGCAGACACTGGAACATCCTTTAAAGATGGATCTCGCGCCTCTGGCGTCTCCCTTCGCTTTTCAACTCCGCCGCTCGTCCTCTCTGTTTCCTCTCGGATCCGAGCCTGCCCCCGCGATCCATTAGAGTAATGAAGACAGCGATGAGGTGCCGTCGACTCCTCCGCAACCCTCCCGGCTCCTAATTCTCTCTCTTACCTATCTCACCGTGACGCAGCGCGCACAAACTCTAAACTCGAGAGGGCTTTTACTTCCACGAAATTTATCCAAAACCGTAACGTTAAAACTGCCTATCCGAGTAGACTCTCTCTCTCTCCGCGAGTCTAACTTGAAACAAAACTCCGGCATCCTCGCTTTTCGTGTTGCAAATATTGCGCGTCTGAGAAACGGATGTAGCGACGCTCGGGCGGCTCGGATCCTGAACAATAAATACCATTTCGCTCTCGCGTCGATCTCGCGTTTCCAAAACATTTCATTGGCCCGTATTATTATTTTTTTTCCCGTGAATTACGAACGGTAAGGATGCATTAACATCAGGTTTCTTCGTAAACATTTCGCATTATAATATCGTAGAACCAATGCCGAACGGTCTCTCGTTTGGTATCAGACAAAATCCATTAGGAAGGTTCGGATTTCTTTTTTTTTGTTTCCACATTGAATAGGAAAATTTCGCGTCAAAATATACCTTTAATTCACTTTACGGCGGCATGCGAGTGTAACGAATTCGAAGCATCTCGTTGAATTTTCATTTTTTTCATGACTTTCTTTAATTCCGATTTGCAATTCAATCGTATAAACGCGTAACCGCAAAGCCACCGCGCCCGTTAATCTCTCGAGTTTGTGCAGTGGGCACGAGTGAAATGTCAACCCGCAATCGATGCGACATTTATGGACGTATGGAATAAATAGTAACGCCGAACGGGAGTAATAGCCGCGTAGGTTAGAGCGTTGCACCGGGCGAGGAGGGTACTCTCGCGAGCGCCATATGTTGGGCGCGCGAGCGAGCGAGCGAGCGAGCGAATTGGCCTGTGATCCAATCGAGCGGGGTCGCGTGCCTTCACGAGAGCTTTCGTCGGTATAATTACGTGCTCGAAACTAATGAACGTCTAATATTCGGTAGCGATACGGAGAGACTCGAAGCGCCTCTGTAACCGGTATACAAAAAAAAAAAAAAAAAAAAAAAGAAAAAAAAAACTCCAAGCCTCGCGAAACTTATTGACTTGAACGTTTGTTGTTGCCTTTTCATGCATTATGTCGTCGGCGGAGTTTCGCTTTGATTGCCCGCAACCGGCATCAAAACAGTGGGCCCGCGAGCGAAACGAGCCTTTTGTCGTTGTCGGGAATTTAATTACCCTTGCATTTTTCCCGTAACGCACGCTCGCTCGTATGCGCGCGGGCGCGTACGCGCGCTTTAAAGAAAAATACATGACAAACCATTTTTCGAAACACCCCGCTCGTCGAGCGACAATGCCGAGCTTTCTCGATAAACGGATGTTTGATTTACTCCCGTCGAACGCGGGTGAAATACAGGTTCATAATTATTTGCAGGAAGAAGAAAAATTAAAGAATAAAATTCTCATCGAGGGCCATCGCTTTATCGTCGTAATTTTGACTGTTTCAAATCGCCCCGGGGACGTCTTGAATACGGAGAGCGTCACTTAACGATAAACCTTTTCGGTTCTCCCGAGCCTAATGTGTCCCGAAGCTTGAATTCAATCTTGACATAATATATTTCAATTAGTCTCGAATTATCCTCGCCATTGTGGAGAGCCCGGGGTTGTTTGCACTTTGCTAATCTTCCGCTACCGGTTCGAGATATTGACGAATAGACACAGACGGCAGGTATATCTATACATGCTAAACTCGGTTAAATCCGAGTCTGATGCATCTGCATATATGGCTGTATGTGTACGTACATCCATCAAGCGTGTACATGTAAGCGGTATGCCGGATGGGTAATGTACCTCAGTGTCAACATCGTTGAGCCGATTGGTAATCAGGATAGCGTGGTTAACGTTATACGACTCTCCTCTATCGTTCTGTAGACGCCTCTGTGCTATATGCATTCGCCCCGACGTGAAATTGCTGTATAGCTTCGGAATACGATAAACAGAACGAGAACTTGTGATTCTCTGCATAGCAGACGTGAACGGGGTAATCGAGGCACACGGGACTGGTTGAAACATGGTACGAGTCGAAACACTGGGTATTAAAAATCTAACGATGTTATCATTGTGATGTATTTAAATTCAACTCTAGGGGAGAGCGGGGCAAAATGGCATACTGGGGCAAAATGGTATGCCGTTTTGCCCCGCTCTCGCCGTACGCCTATTTCGGGGTCTCTCGCAAAGGGATGAGATTATTGCTGCCCCGACACAGCGTTACAATACATTTCGCGCGTATTACTCGAGAACATCGAGCGGGAAATCATCCATCGGAGACCCCGGTGTTTAATCAGAACTCCAAAGTTCCGCGTCCGGTTCCGCATTCTGAACGCGGTATGGCCATAATTGGCTTCGTGCACTTTCGCCGCTTCGGCCCAACATTTCACATATTTGCCGGGGCTCCTTTTATTTTTCTTCTTTTCGAGCGAAATAAGCGCGCGTAGGTCGATGGGAAAAGGAGAAGGAGAACACGAAGAGCGAGAAGCGAGAGACGAGGCGGAGGACGCGCAATGGAATTGGGGAAGGTAACAAGACGAGGCGGAGGCAGGAGCCAAAGCGGAAGAGGGATTGTATCGCCCTTCGGTAAAAAGAATGGAACGAAGAGGCAAGGGGTTGCAACCCGAGAGCCAGGGTAAACATGTCAAGCGCAGTACCGCCATTAATTAGGACCCTCCCGCGCGCGGCGCTCGGTTTATCGCGACTAAAGATTTTCTTCTCGTTCTCTCCCTCTCTCGTCTCCTCGTTTGCGTACCATCTGAAGTTCGAGCGCGTGCATGCGCCGCGAGTACAATGGACTTTAGCGAAATTTTGCAAATACGCCGTAATGCACACACGGACGACTGGGGCTGGTCTTACTCTCTCTCTCTCAATAACTCATGTTTGGTTTCCTCTCCGAGGAAATAACGGCTTGCACGATCCAGGGCTCTAAATCAGTTCGTCACATCGGATCATTTTCTTACCCAAATGATAGACGAGTGTCCAGGACGCTGGTAAAGAGAGACGGCTATAGGTGGGGAGGACTGCTCGAAGGGGTCTCGGAACGGGCGCTTGCGAGGGTGCGGGGTCAATACAGATAGCGAAACCCCGCGTAAAACCTTTCCGCGCGTTGGCGGATTCTCCGCGATATAGGTATTATTGGACGCGCGGAAGCCTTCGTCAAATTCAATGCCTCTCGGCATTGTCCGGCGTATTTTGAGCGTGCGATATTGCGGGGAGAGACTCGTGACTGTTGAAAGAAAAAAAAAAAAAAATACGATTTTCCAGAGTGAGAGGAATTCCAGCGAGGGTTACAGCGGGAGGAGGGTTAGGGAAAGCGCAGCGAGAGCAGTGGAATATGTGCGAGAATCGCCACGGGCCGTGAAGAACGATGGATCTCGCGCCCGTGGACAAGTCTTTCGAGTTATGAGGCATGGCGACGTCTAAGGATACGCTAAATTATGTGTCATTCGAAAAAAGTGGAGGAACTCCTCTCGAAATATTTCTCCTCCGCTACGCTCTTTGTTTTTTGTCACGGACGCCGCAATGTTGCTCGCCAAATTACTGATTTATTTCGTGGGAATACACGCGAATCAATGAATCTTTCCTGTATGATTAATCGATGCGATAAATAACAATTTTTTTTTATCATTCGAGAGCAGAAGAAATGACGATTGGGGATTAATGAGAGTAAACTAGCCTCAATCGGGGCCGATACAATCGGATGCGAATGCGACCGAGAGGAGGAGATCGCGACTAGGAGTCGGAGAAACGTCGTAGACAGGAAGGGCCGAGTTTTATAGCCGCTCCGAGAGAATTCGAAGCGAAGAAGAGGAGCGAGGAGATAAATAGAGAGAAAGGGCCCGAGCGTATCTCGAGAATCGTGTAACGAGACGCTCAAAAATATAGCGACCTCTCGCACCCCCTCGCGACGCCACGATTGTCGTGGGTCAGTCTACCGTGGCTTAACTGCGAGTGTCCATTTTTATTATTTCTCTCCGTCTCGCGCTTTCTCTTCCTTCTATCCCGTCCCCATTCTCTTCCTCGCCACGGTATTCTTTTTTTCTCTTTCTCATTTTATTTCCCGGCTCCCCCCACAGCTTCCTCGGATTTTTCTTCTCTCCCCCCCGGTCCCCGACGACCCCTGAAATTCTCGCACCGAAGAATCGCGCGATTCCGTCGACTGCCGGACGATGGGAGACGAAGGGGAATAGCCAGCGATAAATTTAAGACGGTTACTGCCTTTCGATGGTTTAATGCGGGGGAAAGGAATTGAGTGGCTGCGACAACGATCTCTTCTCGCAGTCGAGAAGAGGCCATGGGAATATTGGCAAAAGGAGAGAAAAGAAATATATATCGGGCGTCCCGGCAGCTTCTCGCGGAAGATATACGGGCTCGCGGAAGCGCGTGATTTCTCAATTGAAACAATTGCCGCCACGCTCGTCGAATACTCGCAATTGTCGATATTTCAACATTAACATTTGTCAATCTAATGTATTTGTGTCTCGACTCGGTTAATATATTTACGATATATACTGGCTTTTATTTTGTAGCCGGTGCAGTTAATGACGAAATTTATGAAGCAAACAATCATTTTCAGCACCTTTGACGAGGTCACTTCGGATAATTTTTCAGGGATGTTCGAGGAACTTAAGCAGTTATTTTTGTTTCGAATATCGATGGACTGGTTAACAACGATCATCGAACAAATTTGTCGAAGCGATGATAGCTCGTCGTTGTAGGTACGATTGTTCAGCCCTCACGGGTCCTCCGGTTAAAGTCACACAGGCTATGCGACAGAGCGTTCGGGATGCGTTTTCGGGTATTGTGCGAGCGCGGGGTCGAATGGAAGGGAGGAAGGAAGGAAGGCAGGGACGGTGGTTCGGATGCAATCGTTCCTGCTGGACTCTCGGATTCGCGCCATTCAGCATCCACGGATAAACGAGTGAAATGGTTCTGACGTGAAGTGGAACGGGGGCTGGATATAGCCCGGAGTGGAGAGAGGATGGGCACCACATTCACCGTACCATTCCATAATCCATTGTGTCCAGTGCCAATTAAACGGTGCTGCCATGCGTATGGTCGGGCACTAACCGGGCGTTCTCAGAGCGTTCGTGCGTTTAGATCGACGGATCGGAGGAGAGATCGGATAGAGCCGAATCGAGGAACGGGAGGTGGAGCGGCGAGCCACGAGCGAGAACCGAGCCACGCACGTAGCACGCACGTACGCGCATGCACCACATCGCCGATGTTCGTATCGGTACAACTGCTGATTGGGGAGCATCTGGACCATCGTCCTCTCGACAATTACCGGCACAGCTTCCGTCTATAACAATATATACTGTGCACCTTTCCTAACCCCGCGAAATACACGGAGACGAATGTTTCGCTCCGAAACTAATATCATTGTGTATAGAAAACGATGAAATGGATCAAGTCCTGAGCAAGATGAGGAATATGAGTTTCCTGAGCAGTTGGACGCTTCACTGAGTTGCCCGTTAAATTGAACGACGGCCCGACAAATGTTGTAACTTGCTGGAAAAAGCTTGGATCGAGAAATTGAAAGATCTATGCATAATTCGTCCAATACTCGACAATTATTATTTATCATTCGTGTACGAGAGCTCGAGGTGTAAAGTTACGAGAGTGCAGACTGTATGTGCAGCGAATTCCTATATACTATAGCATATAACTATGCGCCTCCGAGTACTCACTCGGAACGCCACCGTGCCGGACACATTGATGTACTATTCACGTGTTAACGTCTGTGGCCATCCGTTGCGGACGCACACTCACGGCGTTGGGTGTACGAGGTATTACGCGAGGCGGAGTAACGTCTATCGGGGGTACTCGCGTCTCACCGTGCGGTATAATCGGTAGATTATCGGCCCGTCCGGTAGGGAGCGAGAAATGCCCGATTGGGCTCTGCCACTTGATCCGATCGAACGATCGCCGCTCGCTCTCGACGATATTTCTCTTCCAATCGTTTCTCGCATTGGCTCTTCCGCTACGCATTCATTGTGCAAAAATTAATCGATAAGTTGTTGTGCGGTTTTTTTAATGCCGTTTTACGCTTCTTTGAATCGAGCAAAATATCGCACGGGTCGAGAAACGGCAAGGTGGAAATAACAAACGGCGGGACGTCTCGCGTACAACGGCGAGCCCACCGGGGACACGTGTTCAGCCACGTGTGTACTGACCCCTACGTTGCACTTTACTCATTTTTTTCTTTTTTTTTTTTTTCTTTCTTTATTCTCTTCCTTTTCATTGGTCTTCCACTATGCGCGCCCGCTTCGGTCGCTGGTACTGACTCATCGTGCTTTCGCTTGCCGCGGTTACGAATCCGTTATAGTTATACCGCTCCTCGCCTCGTCTTTTTCGCACACGCTACGGTACTTCCAAGCCTTCTCGCGAGAATATCTAGATCGCAGCGAAGGACAGAGATCGGAGAGGATTAGTAATAGCCCGGGGAACTCTCTCGGCTACCACCTCGATGTTGTTTTGCGCGGCTCAACGAGACCTCCGCATACTTTTATTATCATTACCAGTATCATTTCATTGCTCTAACCGGTTGGATGGATCGCAGAGGCCGAGCATTGCACCACCGCGAATTTTGCCCGTTTGAGAAGTTTTATCATATTGGCAATTTTTTTTATTTTCCCATCCCCTTGATTTTTTTTGGAATTAGGTATAGTCTCGTTCGATCCAATAGTTCTTGGGTTCGCTTGCGTAATTTACGATTTATGATTTACGCTTTCCATTTACGTAATCTTAATCTAATTTTTCTTCGATATCATGGCAATCAAAAAATTGTACTTATTACTTTGGCATAACCTTTCCTCTTTTTATTTTATCACGGTCTACCAAGTTCCGTTCCCAAGAGATTTTTTTCAAATTTACAAGATGGAAATAAAAATCTCAACGAAAAAAAAAGGGAATTTTTTTTTCTTTCACAAAATATATTTCTCATAAGAACGAAAAAAGTAATTTTATTTCTCTTTGCAATCGTCGACGCAAGATGAAAAAAGCAAGCGGGTTCCATCAATTGAAATCGAGCGGAATTTATATTTTCTCCCGTGCTCAAAGGTATGTCGTAACGTACGCGGAAATGCGGGTTGAAAGGAGTTGTGCAGCGAGTATCGGAGGTCAGTGCCGCGTACATGAAATGGTTAGTGAAGCGCGATGATGTTGGCCTCGGTCTTCGTCGGTACGGAGAGGAAAGGGAGAGGGGTCTCGTCGTATGGCGATTAGCGAGAAGGAGGCAGGCAGGCTATAGTAAACACGCAGCAGGCATGTGTGGCCGATGTGGTGTACAGTCAGGCCGGGGTCGATTGTCGGTTGCCGCGGTGTGCAAGAGCAGGACCGAATCGTGTCGACGAACTTCGGGAGGGGGGGCAAAAGGCTTCGGCAGAATCGCCGAGGAGCGCGCGGGTGCGGCAGAAGGGTAAACTCGTAGTACTACGCCTCGTACTACACGCACGTGCGTGTGTGAGCGGTTACAAACGAGAACGAGCGTTGCACTGCGAGCAACGTTGGCCAGGGCGCTTGCGCGCGCGACAATGTGCATCGGTCATCGATACCCTAACTCTATCGTGCGCTCTCGAGCTCCACGAATTTCGCTACTCGTGCGCATTGTCGACTTATAAATTCAAACGGCACTTTTCACTTCGGAATTTATTATCGAGCGTACAATGGAACGATTCGAAGTTTCATTATTGTAATTCTAATTTTATTTGACGGAGAAACTGCTTTGCACAATTTTTTTTTTTTTTTTACATTTGGTGCAATCGAAAACTCGAGGTACATTATTTAACTTTAAATGACCTTCAAATAAACTTTCTCGAAACTAAATTATATATTTACAAATTATATAAATTACAATTTTATAAATTATTTAAATTACAATTATATGAATTATATAAATTACAATTATATCGGTCTTATAAAAAAAAAATCACCTTTGTCCATTGTAACTCGAATGCACTTGTAAAAATTTTCGAGCGGACGATCCTAGTTCGACGAATGTTTGCGTCGATGGGGCACCATTCGGAGATACGAGAATGGGAGCCGAAAAAGAATTCGATAGCCGAGAGCCGAAGAGAATTCGCGTGGGTTACCCCGCGCGATCTATTCTGCTCGTGGGAGAGAGAAAAAAACGTTCACGGAGGAGCGAGAGACAAATGTGCATATGTATAAATGGCCGAGCAGATAAATGAGAGGACGTTTCTCTAACGCTACCAAAACGCACGAGCTATTAGCGATAATGCAACGCTACTGCAGGATGACTGATAAGTCCACTATCGAGCGAGGATGTTACTGCAGATTCGTGGGTGTTGGCTCGGTATAGAAACCTTGCGGATTTCGCCACGCGCATACATAACCCATGGAGACCGAGAAAAGCAAAACAATTTTTGTAAGTCGTATTTTTTGAATATTTCTGAGAGAAATATTTAAATAATGATGATAATAATAATATAATTTTTTTTTTTTCTAAATTTTCCTCAGACGTGCGAGAACAAAAAATTTCTTCGCGCATTGGAAAATTCGAAACAGAAAAGAAATTAATCAATTTAGAAGGAACAGCAAATCAAAACTTTAACAAGTAATTAAAATTAATAACGATATTATTAATTGTTATCGAACACAATATCAATTCTAAATTAATAATATTGTTTTATACAATTGACAATTAATTAGTGAATTAGTTAATAATAACAATAATATCAATTAAAATAATTCAAGTGAATAGTAAAGTAGAGTGTAAAAAGAGTTGTTGAAGAATCATCAGGAATTTAACGAAGCTCCGAGAGCGCGCCGACGGAGAGGGTAAATCGGGTTTGTTCTGTAATAACTGCGGGGTATTGTTGAGCTTATCAAGCGAGGCTAATTGGACGCAAACAGCTGGGCTGTCAATGCAACTCAGCTCCGTCTGTGAGTTCACCATCGCGCACCCGCTACTTTAACACTGATAATGTAATTGGCCTATCTGGAACACAAAAGCCCCTCACTGGCAATAGATATAATTTCACATCGTGCACTCCCCGCCTTACGAACGTTAAAAATTGAAATCGTTGTTGGAAAAAAAAAAGATCAAATAAAAGAGAAACAAAACAAACGGATACTTTATCAACGAGACTCGCATTTCGGCAAAACACGATAATTGAATGACATTCTACGAAACAGGTTTCGAACCGGACGAGCTCTGTACTATCATCTTTCTTTTTTTTTGTTGCTCGAGAGGCTCGCCAGTTCGATAAACACGAAGAATGAAACGTGACGCGTTTGGTAAATCGTACGGGTTCGAAACGAGCTTCCGTACGCACATTTGCGCTGTAATACACTGGCGAGGAGGTTGCGTCGAACGGAGTAAAAGTACGCGCGACGTGCGAGAAGAAACCAGAGACATAACAGACATTAGCGGATCGTTTCTTTTCTTCTTATTTTCTTCGGGCCAAGTGTTGTGCGACACTGAGTAAACGGAAGAAAGGGAGTCGCAGGCGTTTTAACATGTGTCAGCGCGGGTATTTACCATTCACCTTCGAATGTGTCGACCATTTAACATATGCAAAGTTGCCGGAAGCAATGTCGGACGTACTAATTATTTGTTTTTTCTTTACTCCTATGATGTTCGATACAGATTTAGTATTCACATTTTTTAAATTTTCAGGCGAAAATCCAAATGAAACAAATGAACTATTGCTAATCGGTGGTCAGTATGATTTTTTTTTATTAATTAGGAATAATTCACATTTTACTTCCATTTCACTTTGATACGAGTCGATTCCATCCTTAACCTTTTTTCATCCGCGTTTGCTTTGCCATATTCAAAATTAGATTGGGCCATCGTGCAAATCCAATCTGCATCACTTTCTTATCCGGCCAATGACCTTTACCGATCTCATCATCGAGCTCGACGCGCGACGGAGTTTATACGAAAATTTCGAACGCTTCCCCACGGGAGCGCATCAATATCTTTTCTCCGCGAAACTCTGGAGAGCGAGTAAAAAATGCTTCACTCTCGAGCGAAGTGGATCTCCGTCGAGGTGCGCGGGGAAAACTCGACCGGTGTCGAGTTTTATCGTCTTGGAACCTAGTTCCATCCAATCGGGAGTGCCGGAAGAGACGGTGCATATAAAATTCGCGTGTTCCTCTTCGCTTTGGGACAGCGAGATTAGCCGATAAAGCTCGAGTCTGGAGCTGTTTCACGAGACTCGAGCGACTCTGTGCCAGAAGGAAAATTGCCTAAGAATAGAATAGCGCTGATGGAGTAGACAGATAAATAAAAGAGAGCTTTCACGGAACCTCGCACATTGCTTTATCATTATTTCCGACTCTTCAGTTTCGACGCCTTTTCGAATTTTTTGAAAAATGTCCGGCGGCGCTCGAAATGCCACATTTTTCGAGGTATCGGGCTAAAATTTGGTACAAAGTCGAATTATTATAAACCAACGATCGGTATCGAATTTCCGGAATTTGTTAGACTGTGATAAAATAAAGAAAGAACGCAATACGCCAAAGTAATTAAGACCTCGATTCTAGATTGTTTCTGTTAATTTATTACTTTCGTACTTGACGACGATTTACTTTCTCCAATTGGTCGGATTCGGCTGGTAGACAATCAGTGGGTTAGGTCGGATAAAGAATCCTCAAGGCGAAGCTTGAGGCTGCAAGCAACTAATGCTATAATGCTAGCTATAGTAGGGGAGAGCGGGGCAGAACGGCATACCGGGGCAAAATGGTATTCACGCACAATGGGACCAGGGCAGAATGGTATTGGGGCAAAATGGGACAGCAAAAAAATCTACTTCGTTGGGACTTTCTCTTGTCCCATTTTGCCCTAATTCTATCATACGGGCGACTTTATTTGACCACTTAGTACCATTTTGCCCCGGTATGCCATTCTGCCCCGCTCTCCCCTACTCGGTTCCTCGTCGCCCTTCCTTCTTCTTGTTTTCTCTCGGCGTATTATACGTCTCGTGGGCCGTACGTTAAATGGCCATTGAGTCAATTACGCGGATAAAGTGACCATTGTGCGGTGCATCAACATTTTTCTAACCCCGTTTTATCCGTCGCTCGTGGAATAGTACGATACGTAGTACTCCCTTCCCGCTTCGCGAACCACTCGCGATGCCACGACGCGCTGTGACGGATAGTCCGGGCATAATGACGCGACGACGCGAAACCCAAGAACGACACTATTACACTTGTCGCGTCTTGCGACTCCGCGGTGTCGCCTATTCCTCATCCGTTCTCTATTTCTCGTTTGGCCGAGTTATCGCCTCGCTTTTGTCACTTTCGCGAGACAACCGTGTCGTCTCATAGCGAAGGCGAGAGTGCAGGAAAAAAAAGATCGATGACAAATCGAGACGCGTTCGCGGAGAGATGCGAAGATGTAATCGTTTAGAGACCACTCCCAATGATTATCGCGTTGAAAAACTTCATATAAAAATTATTTTTATACAACTATTTTATATTCTTATACATTGTTTTGTAACTCAAAAACGAACGCAATAATGTTTTTCGTGTAATTTTTTCCTTACAAACAACTCTTTTGTTCATCGGTTAATGCTGTGTTATCTGCGAAACAGAGTTACTTTTACATTACGATAAATCAGTCGTTAAAAAAAAAAAAAAAAAAAAAAAAAAAAATTAGATCATCGCAGTTTTTCATGGCAATCGAAAAACACGTTCCGAGTTTTACCATCGAACGTCGGATTTTCCGGAGGCCAATTCCGCGCGTATTAGAGTCGTGGTTGAAAATAAAAAAGGGAAGAAAAGCCCGCAAGGGGTTTGGACAACGGGGGTGTCCGAGCAGCGGCGCTGCGCCACGTGAATCTGTTCTCCAGCGGGATCCCACAACGCCCACCCAGCTAATACATGTTCCGGTAAACCACGTTTCACCCTCGTAATATATAATATCAGTGTACCGAACTTCGTAGAATCAACGGCTGCCGCCCCCGCCGCCCCTCCGACGCCGGAACCCCGCCATGTTTATACGCTACGTGCGCATAGAGCGAACCGCGCTCGCCGCGCTGTTTTCCCGCTCGGACTTTGGGAATACAACGCACGTATCGCGTCGTATACAGCGAGCGGTCCATTATATCGCGCAAGGTCTGAAAATAAATTACCACGATGCTCGGCCGCTCGACGGTTGTTGCTGTGTGACCCACCACCGGGTAATGGCTGGGTTAACACCGCCGCGCCGCCACGTGACCAACCAGAAGTTAACGATCAGTTTATTTCACTCGAGTATCTCATAGCCAGAGTGGATCACGAAAAAAACCATTTTGATGAACGGTCGAAAAAACCCCACCGGCCCCACTCCGACGGCTTTTATTCGATGATTAGTATACGATTTTTGATACGATTACACGCCTCCCGGATGTACGTACGCGTGCACTTAAATTATTATACTAAACAACCCCTTCGAATTCGATCGTGTCAATCTTTCGTTCACGCTTTCACGGACGCTCATCGATATAAATATGTGAAATAAAATATTTGAAGAAATAATATTTTTTTAATATACTAGAAAATAATATCATATTGTTTTAAAATAATATTT
Source organism: Ischnus inquisitorius (assembly GCA_963924025.1). NCBI lineage: Eukaryota > Metazoa > Arthropoda > Insecta > Hymenoptera > Ichneumonidae > Ischnus > Ischnus inquisitorius. The sequence continues at coordinate 4,193,414 of OZ001251.1, read as the reverse complement.
TTCATTCAATTTACTTTGAAGCTAATTCAAAACAGGTGGACTACGCTCAAAAAAAGAAATCTTTCTTCCAAACAATAACAATGATTAATACGATATATTATGTATTATTATCGTTATTATATTACTATATAAATAATAATATATTATTATAAAATATCAGATGTAATGTTCGTTTTCGTTCACCAGTACAGTTACTATTCTGAATTTATGAAAACATCGACGGATTTCGTTAGTTATCCGATGCTTTCATGTCTGTCGATGCAATCGACAAAGACGCCATAATATTTTTCAATTTCTTCATCCTATCGTTCCGTGTTTGGCAAAGTCGAACTATTTGACGATGGTCGTTCAAACAAGGTGAAATTGCGATTGGGGCGCGCGGAGAGCCGAGCGAGGGGTGGTCGGGGTTGCGAGCTCGCCGTCTGTTTACCTGGTTAAAGTTCGAAACGAGTGGATATAGAGCGGGAAAGGAGGAACAACGACGTCGAGCGGGCGGGAGAGCCGGGGCTCGCATTCCCGAGCAAGCTGTTGCTACCTCCGGGCCCGCTCGACACGCGAGAACGTTTCTCGCGTGTTCGGGGGTTTAACGCGCTCATCAGCTAAGTGCACTCGGCCCCCGGTATACGGGCTGCGGTTTGTACGAGTTCTCGATGCCTCGGATAACTCGCTCGCGACGATTTGTTTTTAGCAAATTAAGAGCGAAGCCAAGGTCCGAGGGATGCATTGTTATCCGAAAAAAAAAAAAAAAAACGCCACTGAGTACATTGCCGTATCTCCTCTCTTTTTTTTATCGCAGTCTACCCGGATCTCTTTGTCGGAATGTGCGCTCATCAGTTTTCTCAAGAAGCTATGTTCGGCCGACAAATCCGAAATTCGCGACGAATTCGCGGCTAGTTTAGCGACAAAAAACAATTTCTTGCATCGCATAACTGGACAAATTTAATTTTGGAAATATTGTTAACAGGATTTTTTTTTATATTCTTATTTATTTATTATTTCTTTTTTGAAGAGCAATTGGATTTCCTGAAAATTATTTTTTCTATTTGAATCTTTAAAAAAAACGAGATTTTTTCAAAGCGAACGAAACAATTGCACGAGGATCAAAATGAAAGATCCATCGAAACTCGAAGCATCGACGATGTTATCGCGTGCCTCGGTGCCCGCGGATGGGATAGGACAAGCTCGCGAGTCGGAAAGTCGTCGATCAGAGTCTGTCGGAGATAGAAAAGAGTAATACAGAAGCGTTAATAGAGTGTACGGGGGTTGGGGCTCGACGCGGCGGTGGAATGGAGGAATATAGGAGAAACGAAGCTACGTTGAAAGCGAAGCGAATGAAAGGGGGGGATGACTAATAAATTCTTAGGTAGAAGGACACGCGCAGGGGCCTAGCCTCCAGTTCCGACGTTCTCGTGGGCACGAAGCGGCGGTATCGTGCACGGTACGACGAGGCAGAGGGCTAATTTAATACACGGAAGATAGCCCGCAGGTATCTTCAACCCTCCGGTCTCGCGTTTCCTATATACGTGGAGGAAGGTGGGACAAGATAGAACAGGCGCGCAATTCAAATTTTTGAATAACATGTATCAATCCTGAAATTCATGAAATATTTTTAAAAATTCAATATTCATCGCCATTATTTGTACTGCGGAACGCTCCTCAAAAAACAAAAGATCAGGAACGACGTTTAAAGAGGATGTGGCAAATCTATTCTTTGGTTCGAAACTGCTCAAGTGTGTGTCGACAAAAGTCCCAGAATTTCCAGAGCGGTCCGTTTTGCCCTACTTGCTCTATGCTCTTTGCCAACATAGACCGCGGTATTAGCAATAGTGTCGCTTACCGTTACTTCGTTTCGTGCAGAATTGTGCAGTTGAGGCGGTAACGCTAGTAGCGGCAATACGCGCTAGCGACTAGTACGTGGGACACACAAATACCAACTATGGAGAGAGCCATTCGAGAGCGAACTCATCCCTAGTTCTGGTTCCTGGCTCATGACATCGGTACCTAATGCGAACCCGTTATCCCTGCAACCCTTATAACCCGCGTCGCCGACGTTCCCGCTAAGTGTTATATCCGATAGTGTCCCGCGTCGACATTAAACGAGTTACGTATACACGACCGTGAGGACACTGCGCGATGGCGAAAGGCTACGTCGGACGTGAACGTTAGAACGTTACGGTACGTTTCGGGTTGTATGCCTCGTCCTACGGAAATGATAAAATTGGTACATAGAGATGAACAATACATAACAGCGGCACCAAGTATATCGTTGTCGTCCCCCGTCGTCGTTGTTTGACTCGACGACGGGGGCCGTCGAGTTTCCCAAACTTCGGTTCTTCGTGTACTTCACTGATTCCTCGAAATATCACACATCTTTGCGAATGAAAGCATTCATACGAAGATGTATCGAGGATTCATAGATTCTTGATGGTTATACATAAATAACTAATGGCTACGAAGTTCGAGTAAAACTTCCATGATCGCGTGACTCCTGCGAACGTTCAATGATCAACTTCGGAAAACTTGTTAAACTGTCGCCAATCTGAAGTTGCGACTAACGTCGTCCCGCGCTCGGCGAACCCATTATTTCAACAAATTGATAGGTTAACGAAAGTAGTCATGCGCTTCACCGAGGATACTCTGTTATTACAGTCCTCGCGCATGCGAAGCGTAGAAAAACAATACATTGTAAGTGAACGTTTGTCAATTTTTTGCTCTTCGTATTTTTGCCAAAATAAAAATAGTTTTTTCGAAAAAAGGCGGTCGCATCGACACATTTTTTTCCAATATTATAAAATCATTTTTGTGAGGCCCGCTGATTAGCTTCTCGAATCATCGGGAAGATGCGTCCTTGCAGCTCTATCGGTACTTCATACTCGTACTGTCGTTTCGAAATCTCTCATGTATTCGGAAACAAGCGTCGCACAACCGTGCGAGTCTATAACATCTCGATATATCACGATTCGCAAAGCTCGAAGCGTTTCAACCCCGACAAATCCCCTTGACCGATCTCTCATGCTCTCTCCCTAAAGCCGAATCAAATTTACTTGATCAACGAGCGGCAATCGGGCACGTCGAGCGTGCACGGTTGCGCCAATCGCGCGTCGGTACACAATGTTATATGCCGGGGATGCGAGTGAGAGAAGGCACGGATCGAGCGATAGGCCTCACCGATAGCGAGATATTTGCGCGGAGTGTTGGTCGACGATACGCGAGCGAGTACGGGGTAGTCGAGGGGGGTCAAGGGGGGAGGGAACGCGCAAAAGCACGAGTAGGTATATCCTCTGTGCTCGTCCTCGAACCATCCAAACGTTCGTCCATCGCTCCGTTCGTACTAATCTGTGGTCCAGTCGTAAACCGTTTAATTCCGTTTCGTGATAAACCGCGGCTCTCTCGCCCGGAGAGGCCCCGTTTATAGCTCGAAAACCTCTCCCCATCATTCCGAATGTTGCGGATGGACCAGGCGCGGCGGCTGTATCCGCGGTACACGCCGTATACATACATACACGATGATTCCCCGTTGCGCGGACAAACATAATTAATAGATATGTATATATTATTTATTCGGTATAGCCGAGCGACGTTCGGCACGGGCGAGAGATAACGGCGTCCGGTGCGCTCTCGCCTATGCTAACCCCGCGGGGGCGCAAGGAGAAGCGGGACGGGGGAGGGTGGGAAGAGACAGTATTAACTCTATAGCCCCGCGGTTATCGGACGCGATGCGAGTCGACGGGAAGTACCTGAATTCCCCCTTTGCACTCTCGGCTGCATAAAACATATCTCACGAAACCGTGCACGGTACAGGAACAAAATTGCATCGGGATTATTTGCGTTGAAATATAAATGTCAGCTCGTCATTCTGCCGATACTTTCTTATCGATCGATCGAAATTTGATTATATATAATAATAATAATGTGTTTTAGTTCGTCGATCGACGAAAAAAAAGGTTCAGACTAGATTTCGGTTCGTGACTGAGATTAGCTTTGCGAAGCTTCGATTTTTCTCGCCTTTCGATCACATTTTCCACGCATTTGTCGATTAACTCGTGTAACGAGTATCGGGAGTCCCGAAATATCGGTAATTTCAATTATTCCGCGAATATTCACTTTGATCGAAATTTCGTTTGGGCGGTTCGTATAATTTTTGAATAAATTTGTCAATTGAAATAAGGATCAATATGTATTTGTCGATAGAGCTCTCCCTCGGCGAGCGTTCGATCGAGCGTCGGGGGGAAAAAAAAGTGATGGGAGAAACATTCCATCGTTCGGACAGCGAACGCTCGTTCGTCCAGAGTGTTGCTAGATAGCGAAACAGGGAAGTCAAAACGAGAGGAGAAATTCATGATTTACGCGCAATTTTACTGAGGGATACGGGATTTAATGTCGGCTTGGAGACCGTGGGCATCTATCAATTTAATTGGGCAATGTTAATTTCAGCGACGATGGCCTATAAACCGGGGGGGTATTGCTAACGAGACACAGCACGGGGTAGTTCGGATACGCGTTGAGATGCACACGTACACGTACGTGTCTCTTGCGCATGCATATGCGTGTCTCTCTCTTCGGAGTCTCGGCGCCCACTCCGACGACTCGGTTCTCTCCTCCACTCGAGCACGCATAGATGTGGCCGAGCACGTATTGCATATATATAGATATATATATATATATATATTGCACAGTCGAGTCAAGCTAGCCTCGGCTACTGGCTACTGTTAATCAGTTTAGAGTTTATGTCGACCATAAACTTCTCCGGGTACGAAACTGAACTCCCCTCCCCGCGCTATACTCTCGGTCTAGCTCTGCTATCATTAATAATACCCCCCTGGCGTTGATATCTCGAAAAGTCGCGTACAAGATACACCGAATCGCTCCACAGGTTTCGGTAGCTCGACGAGAGAGCGGATCTGTCTCTTCCCGGAATCCCCTCTCGTTTCTCGTAGCAACGACGAACGAACGACTGGGCGGATACGAAAAAAATTTATGTCGGAAATTTAGTGTTGAAAAAACAAAAATGTTCTACACTTTGACGTCTCAATTATTCGAAGGAGTAAATTACTCGTATTGCCGAATTTACGGAGAAATACATTTGTGTAATTGAGCGATAACAATCATTTCTTTCGGTACAAAATCTGTGAATTACCACTGAGTGTCGTTTGATACCATAATTTCGTTGATTTCAATTTCGAACCTAATTTTACTGACCTCATTTTTCGACCGCTTTGACGTATATATACATTTTCTCGTTTCCATAAAAATAGCATTTGAGCAGAAATAACTTTGAATCGTGCTCATTCATTACCGTGATTAATTGCTCGTTTCGCCGTTCATATTCGTTTTTCTTTCGATTCACTGCGAGTTTTGTGAAAAGCCTTCGGTGCGACATGCGTCGGAGGGTCGCGGTGGGGGAGTGGAGTGCCGCGCAACGTTTGAATATTTCGCGTAAGCGCCCCGGACGTTTAATCCCTCCGCGCTTTGATTAATCGAGCCAGCGCAGGACGAGGGTTGGCTCTCGGGTTTGCTCGCGCGCGGACGAGGCGACCGGTGAGTGGCATTTGCTGCCGGTGACAGAAATTGGCGAGATGCGAAAAAACAAAAAAATCGCTCGCGCTCGATGGCGAAGTGTTCTCGCGTGGTACACGACGACGAATGCCGGAGGGCTTTATCACGCTTTGGATGATACTACGTATGTTGGTACGATTCAAGCGCATCTGCGGTATTTCGAGGGGCGGCCGATGTTGCAGCGTTTCATTCCCCGGATGCGTACGGGCCCCGAGAGAGAGAGAGAAAGGCGGAGAGGAAGATCGAGTCGCGAAACTTTATATGGGATTAAATGCGAGTAACGTATTCGCGTATCGCACTTGCATCGCGTAACGGATTTTCGGTGTGTAGTACACATGGAGTAGCGTCCGTTACAGTGGAGTAGAGCGAGTCATATATCCGAGAGACGGGAGAGTGCTTTACAGCGGTGTAGAGAGAGCATAGCTGACTGATACATTTCTAGTTTTAACGATGATCCCGGCAATAACTCGGGGCTCAGCCAGTGGCGGCGGAAGCGCGTGAGTTGTGGCATCGCATTCGCTATCACCAATCATTGGGTTATGTCCCTGGTAATTAACTAATGTTCTTCTCCATGCAAATTACCTTTCAGCCCGATCGTGCGTCCCAACGTTTCGATTAACGCGGCCGCGGCTACTACGCCCCGGTATATTTAATGGCATATTAGCTTATACTCGATGCCTCGATCGCGTTGCATTAGCGAACGGTGAATAATTACTTGCCGCTCGAAATTCTTTCGAGAAAGGAATCGATCGCAAATTTCAAGTTCAATTATTTGGAGTTGATCGGAGAATGGGCGAAAATAAGAATAGCGTCCGAAAAAGAATTATTGTAGCAATGTAAAAAATGCTGAAAAGTGTCCAAGTTGGGATTTATTTTTCTCACCAGGTACGGTAGAAAGCGAATTGATTTGTTTTTCGCTTCCTTTTAGACTTCGAGTCTTCGAAGAAAATGATTTAAAAATATTACGAAAAAAAAGTCTTTCTTTTCTCGGCACAAAGTACCCATTGCCGCATTGAACGACCCATCGCCGAAAGTGTCGTTGACTCGACACTGCAGCGCGATGCAGACAGAAATGGCACGGACATCTGTGGGTGTCGAAGACCCGAACGGTCAATGTGACACCGCATAGTTATCGACCCTGTAATTTCACTCTTAATGCTTTCCTTCCACTTTTACGAAGCCCTCCGACACCTGCGCAAGGTTTCGTTATTTCTCTTTTTTTCGGATTGCACAATGGAGCAGTTAAAAAAATTTGCACGCGCGCCACTGGCGTGTTTCGCAACTCGTAATTTTTTCATCACATATTTTCGGCCCCGAATTCGCGGTATAAAATTGCGAAATTTCGCCGCATATTGTAATCTCCGTTTGCCGCGAAGAACCGTAGGAACGTTACGGCACGAGCCAAGCGTAAAGCCTGGTCCGTGAAACTTTTGACGCCACTTCCGCCTCTCGGGACTGACGTCTCGGCTCGGCGCTGACAGACTTCATCGCCAAATGTATATACTACAACCTGCCAACTCGCACTCTCTTTTTTGGCAATGCTTCCCAACCGAAGAAGTGATGTTTTTGGCCAAAGAAAAATCGTGATTTTAGTAATGCGTGATATGGAAATGGTGAAAAAATATCCGTTATCAAATCGTTAATTATTGAGCTAAAATTTACCGTGTAAATTCTCAATGTTCAGCTGTCTCGATGCAATGTGTTTAACAGCGAGCCACGTTACACGAGCTGTCCCTCGGTGTTCCACAATACCGAAAGCAAAGAGCCGTTTGCATTCCCCCAAAAGGCTTGCAATTTTGTCATTGCAGCATTGACACTGGCCTACGCAACGTTGACGATAAGATCGCGCGGCTATCGTTACGAGCGTCGTGTGTCGCATATGTTTATTTGCATACAATATTCCCGCCGGCCTCCAATCGCGATATAGGCGCGTGCAGCGTGCATTTCGTGGTGTACGTGGATGCGTATCCGTTCCGTGAGTACGTATGTAAACGGGTAATGCGCGACACTTTGCCGCGAGGGCAGGGCAACCCGTTATCCGGCAGGGTAAGCGACGCGTGCACGCACTGACCTCTGTCAACTGTAGTGACGTCGTCGTTGAACGTCGCGACGGTGGTCAACGTTGCGTATAGCCAATTGCGGGCATAATTCCATCCCGTAAACCAAAAGTGTCCGCGACAAGACAGAGACGGAAGGAGCACTCTCGGTAATTAGCTTGACTTTCAATTAGTTACGCCGAAGAATAAATTAACTCGTGCGGCTTAACGCGGAAACCGGAACGTCGATGCTCGGCATCGCTCGGCAGGGGTGCTCGCAGCGTAGCTGTTTATCGTCGACGCTACTCCGTGTCTCACTTCCGATCGTGCATCATTCGCGAATAAACCAACGAATTATTTATCCGAATGTAACGAACGGGTCTCGATCGACAGAAGGTTTCTCTTTGGAAAAGTTAAAGAAGTCGCCTTTGAAATTGTTTCAAACATTCTTTTTTTCCTCAATCTTTACATTATTTTTGACTTTTAGCAATTTTCCAACGGGGATACTCTGCAAAATTTTTGAACTGCTTCGAGTTACTATTTATTTTTGTGATCTTTCTTGCCGTACACAAATGTGAGACGGAGCATCGGCGGAGCGTTCGTTGTTCATCAATTGTAAGAGCGAATTGAGAGAGGTACTCGCGAGCATTTACGCTTAATCGAGAATCCAATCGTCGAGAAGATCGTGAAAAAGTTGCGCAATGGTGTCTGGAACGTTGGATGCACTTCCGGTCTCGCGAGGAAGAACTTCCCACCGCGGATGAGTACGAGAAATACAAGGGAAGGGAAATATAAGAGATTTCGGAGCTCGGAGCGACGGTCTGGCTGGCACCGTTGCCGCCGTTTCGTACTCTCATTCTTATTCTTCTTCCCACTCGCTCATTCTCTCGATCCTTCTCTCGCTTTTTCTTCGCTAGAATCGCGATTTCGCCGCATGAGGTATGTACAATAAAATTCTTACTACGGACTTTGAATCGAGATATTATTCAAAGTATTACGTTTCTCGCGATATCTTTCGCCTCGGGCCCGAGCTCGACGTCGCGAATGTTAGTAAAACACACCTCGGCACGATTTTTTCATTGTTTTTGACTCTCCTTTTATTTTTCGAAAAAAGTCGGCGCTCCGACGAGTGGAAGTGGCTTCGCGTACCTCGCGAACTTCGCCCCGTGGCCAATCGATCGGCGAACGAGCTCCCGAGGGCACGAATCGAGAGCCATCATCGTTTCTCGTACGCAATAATTTTCGCTATTCCCCGAAAAGCCAATACGATCGTCGGCCTCCCTCCGGCTAAAGAACTTGTTGACCCACGAACCGCGTTCACGATGTACATGAGAAAGCATTCGAGCAAATAATATAGGTAACGCAATAAAAAAAAAGAAAATTCTAAGTTGCCGCGTTCCGAGCTACCGAACTCTAACGTCGCAATTCGCGCGCGTTTGCCGTCGTAACCACAGCGCTTGAAGGCGATTTGTCGTCCAACGATACAGCGCGAAAGAAATTACAGGCTTCGGAGGCTCGTCAAACATGTAACAACGAACTCTCGGAACAGTATCGTGTTATATCGAACGCACAGCGGAGCAACGAGGGCCACCGAAGGTAAAGTGCGTTTACGCGCACGGAAATAAAAAAATTGCTGACTTTAATCCTTTCGATCTATAATGAAATTCGTTCTCGATTCCAGAAACTCTATTCCCGTTATAATAATAACGATGATCAGTTTTTTACATTCAAGAAATTTTACGGCCGAACTTTTTAAACCCCTCGCAATCATAAATTGTATCGTCGACGGAAAATAATTACTTTTTGATGTATCGACAGAACAATGGAAAGATTTCATCCAAAAACTGTAAAAAAATGTTAACAAGCGACGTCGTGTGCCAAAATCAACAACAATTTTTAATATCCTTGCCTCGGCATCAACCTCCGCATCTGTCCTTTTTTTCGATATATTCCCGAAGACCAATAACGTCCAGTCTTTCGCGTTATCCGTAGTGCGAAACTATACGTTTGCAATATCCTCGGACGTCGACGTTCGAAGAATAATTCAATAGCTCGCGAGAAGGCGGTGTGCATTACGTCACTTATGTTTGCCCCGACACAGTGGACTCGGCGTAGGTGAGAGTGGGGCAAAATGGTATACCGGGGCAGAATGGGACCGGGACACAGTGGGTAGGGGCAAAATGGGACAGCAAACCAAATCGACTTCGATGGTACTTTTCCTTGTCCCAGGGGACTCGATTTGACCGTTTCATACCATTCTGCCTTGGTATGCCGTTTTGCCCCACTCTCCCCTGTAACTTCTTCCGTATCCTTCGATGCATTGTTTTTTCATCACAAGCGCGAGTCTGCCTAAGTATATGTAATATCGAAGACGGGCGTGCGTGACGTGTATTTCCGTTTTATTTATTTTTTCGAAGGCGCGACTTTGACTACAGTGAAACGCACGATGGCGATAAGTGCGGGCGTCATGTGCGAGACGATATGTCGAACTTTTGCAGCTACACCTATGAATTTCTCTCGCGAGACTCCAGCCCTTCGATAGCGCGTGTCTGTTATGCCTCTCGCACGGGTAGTGACGTGGCATCGGGCTATATTATTTTTTTTCTTTCGTGTCTATCGCAAGGTGCACACCTCCATGGGTACGAAAAGAAAGGAAGACGAAGAAAAAATTATGTGGAAAAAAAGGCGGAATTCCGTGAATACCCGAGACTCCCAACCACCGGTCGTATCTCGCGTGCCGACTCAAAAAGCCAATTTTTTAAACATGAAATTATGCGGTGAAAAATCACAGTACTTGAAAAAATCGAACAGATCTAAGAAAAATTAATTTCCAATAAAAAATCGATCGAAATAAATTAAAAAATGTTTTATACATTACTAACGATTTGCATTTATAATGATGAAAAAAAGACGACGCAAAAACGGAGAAAAGCATTGAAAAACAAAGATCCGGGTAGAAGAACAGGGAGGAAATCTGTGAATGTCTCGACCGGCATGTATTACGCCATTTGAGTATTGTGCAAGAAAAAAAAAAAAAAAAAAATGGAAGTCAAACTTTTATGCGTTTTAATCAGACCTTGGGGCTCCCGGTATCATCGCTATCCTCGTTCTCGCCCGGTTTATCGTTCTTATTTCTCGTGTCGCGAGTTCATTTGCGCTAATGAAATCAGTGTTATCTCACGGAGACTTCGCGCTCCATCGTTCCGCGTCGTTGTAACGCGAATGAACTCGTATAGTTTTCCTTTTTTTTTTCTCCCATAGGAACGATACTGTGTATTATTTTATCATCATTCCGTTGTATGAAAACATTGCTCAAGGTAATATTCGCAGTTATCGCGATGCTCCCGCGTCGCTCTGTCTATAGTTCGATGTTGCGGATCGCGGCGATAACATAGCACAGTCTTGGCTATCCGGAGTCATATATTTGCCAGTGGCAAACGAGACAAAACGACGAAATTTCTCGATTCTCTCGCGAATATCCCCCCGATGCTCGTTCGCCTTTCGCAAAGCGCCTTTCTTCGAAGACTTTCCACGTTTTCTCGTCCCCTTTCTCTCGCCGTTCTTTCATTCGGCGTTTCCTTCGCCCTTTTCTTTCTCGTCCGTCCACGCCACGAGTATAGGTATAGGTATCTCCCGTAAGTGCGACGGGGGGGAAAGTAATTGGAGTCTGTTACATACCCGTGGCTATTCTTCCCTCGAACGAGTTTGCCGCTCCGGGTCCTCTCTCTGCCGACCCCGATTACGCGACGGACTTTTCTCAATTTTCTCTCTCTCTCTCTCGAGCGCCCCGTTTTTCTTTCATTCGCCGGCCGATAAATCTTGGCGTGTGTGACCCCGAGGAAAATAGCTTCGGTGCACGTCGCCCGTGCGACAGACCAGCAGCTTGGGATGCCTCGGGGATTCGGAACTACTCGCGTTCGCTCGTAGTCGGGCGAGAGAAGAAGCTTCAGCGAGCGCGAGACTATTCAGGAAATTCCAATTTTCAACTCTATACTCATTCGGGATCGGTAGTCGGCGAGTCATGGCGGAGAAATACAGTGTATTCATTCTTCCGGATTGGCCCGATTGATTAATTTCGACCGATCCCCGATAAATCTCTCGGTCAAATGAAGTTATTGCCGTGTCCTACTTTCGTTTCCTCGGGTCTCTCGCGATCAACATTTGTTCGATTGAACCTTTTTTTTTTCAAAAAATGAAAATTGAGTTTTCGCAAACTCCATCGAAAAGTGACTCGAACGATTATTTTCAACAACGCGTTCTTTTCGTAAGTCTCACGAAATATCCATTAATTCGTTGCATATAAACTATTTTATATTTACATAAATTATTTACATTAATTATAATAATAATATCAAAATAAAAATAAGATTATTATTATTATATAGTTATTATTAACAGTAATAATAATAATTATTAATTATGATGTTTAAAAAAGCACATGATTCTATTGTAAAAAAAAAAGTTGATGAATAACAACTATTCGATTTACTATACAGTTCTTTTCAACTCAGTCAATATATTTAAACAGAAATTAGAAAAAAAAAAATATATCAAACGATACTGGACATTGAATATGTTATGCGAAAAAGAAACGACTATCGTCCATTAATCTTGATAACGCTAATAATTCGATGAAAAAGATCGGTATCCGATATCTTCGAGATGGCAGCCCGCGATAGGAACGACAGAGGGTTCGAATATGCGCGCTCGTTATAAACGCGACAGAAGAGAGTCGAGTTAACGAGACGGGATATACCGGCGACGCATTATGATAGCGAGGATAGTGGCTCGCAAATGGGATATCCAACGAGGACGTTATTTTATCCATCGCCGTTGCCACTGCCGGCTATGCTTGGCGTGTATATACGTATACACGATTTTACCTTGTGTACCGTATACGTAACACGGGACAGCTAATCAGCCGGAGTAGCCGCTATACGAATGTTTTAACGGCCGAGTTTGATTTTACTTATTTTTCAACCCTCTCGCGCTGCCTCGGCGCGGATGGCGTGCCTTAGGGTATTAGTTTCGTAATGGCCCTCCTCGTATTCGCTTCCGAGGCCTGTGTATCGTAAAGAGCTCGAGTGACACCTACACACACGCGCGCGCCCACTCCTGAAACTTTCTCCGGCATATCGCGAGCGGGATTCTCGCCGGGGCCAATTATTCACCGTCGCATATTCGCCAACGCCGCGGAAATGAGATAGTCGCGTGGATCCGCGACGTTAGATGCTCACAGTGAATGCCACACGGTAAAGCGTTTCAAATTAAACGCAGGGGGCGATATTGTTTTAGGGAAACGATATTGGAGACACCTGCGTTCGAATTTCCACCAGGCATCTCGCCAATGGCTTCTTCGTGACGCTTCTGCGTATGAATAATATCTCGAAAGTGCCTACGCTCATTAGTTATTGTTAACACGAGGACTCTCGGTGTTGCTTTATTCTGAGCTATCATGGGGAGTCTAATTAAGTATCAGCTTCATCGGAATTTTGAACGCGTTCGACAATAAGCAGGTTCGCTTATTGTTTGAATTATATCGAAGCTGACCGATTTTTTTTTTTTCATACACGATATCGAAGAGCAAATCTTTTCCATTCGAATGATCAGAATCCCCGTGATCGGAACCGGCAGATATAATTCCAGGGTCTATAGAATCGATGGACAATGGCGATGCGAATCGGACGCTCGAGATCCACGCCCACCGGGAGCATCGACGATCTGTAGGCTGCAAAGCAAATACAGCATATACCACATACCTACACATATATATTGGTTCAGAGAGCGGATCTCGTCTCGTGGCTTCTCGCCCAAGCGGTTTTCTCACAATCGTCGAAATGAAAGGGCAAATAAGGGCGATTGTGGAAGCGCGAGCTCGACGAGATACCTACGAGGCAGTTAGGAACCCCGCGGTAATAATAGTGGACGCTTTATATACGTATATAAATCGTCGGCGGGAAAGTTTCGTACATGAACTTCTCTAGCTAGGGGTGGGATGTTTCCACCGCTTCTTCCCGGAATATCCTTTCCACTTTGTCTACTATTCAACCTGACGTTCGTTTTTGCGGTTCGCGCGCCCCATTGTCATTCAAGATGGTAACCCTTCGTAGCACGGAGCATCCTGGCCATTGTCGACGATCATCTACGGTACAATCTTACATTAGTAACGTGTACAAACCATGTATATTCTATACTCGATTCAATTCGCACCGGAAGTGCGTATTAAGCGCACGATTTTCTGATGGTTAGGGGTTTACAAATTTTGGCGCGATTGTCGTCCTTCGTCTCTTGGACACTTAATAAAGTGCATCAAGAAAAAAGCATCGAGTGAAAACATTCTTCGACTCTGAGTCTTCATAAGAACTGCTTTAATCATTCGCTTTTTGAGGACAATTTGCATTTTTGAGCCTCGGTAAAAATGTTCCATACTTGCGCTTTCCGGTTTTGATTGAACACAACAAGCGGATAAGAGAACCGCGGTTAATAATGTTATGGTGGAGTTAATAAAAGCAAAAAATAGGTCACGAGGGTCACGGGAAGTGACGATGATGACTGAAAAGAATCGCAACAATATCGTTGAAACTTGTGTTACTTCGTGATACGTCTTATAATCTACAATCGGAAGTGGTTTGTAATTAGGGGTTTGTATCTTCAACCCCTTTGCGAGACTTTTAGATTCGCTATTTCGCATTTCGGTTGGCGCACCGTTCGCGTTCCGTACAGGTGTATTCGTTTGGTACTCACCGAAGAAACAGGTTTCTTTTCGCTACGATAAATAAGCATGTGAGGCATAGAGATAAAAAGTTTTCACGCTACTTAAGCACCGAAAGGAAGCAACACAGAGACGACGACAACGAAAGGCGGGTTCGAGTGTGGACGGATGACGGGGTGCCATATGTCGTCGCCTTCGTTCCATCTTGACCCAATTCGTTCCGTCACGTTCGGTAAACTCGGTGAGCACCTAAGTTCCCCGGTGACCTGCTCCAAAAACCACTTGTTCCGATCGAAGCGTATTACACACCGGTGGTCGCTCTTTCTTTCGTCGCCACCCATTCAACCCCGTGCGAATGCCACGAGTTACTCGGCGATGGTGTTCTTGTAGTTTCAAGAAACGAGCGTTAAACCTACGACTTCCGCAACAAAGAGAATTGAGGGTGTTATTATGATTCACGGCAACAATGATGACACACTCGGTGCGTTACGCGAGAACGAGCGGCGAAAGTGGTGCACGAGAGTGCAGCTGACACGGGTTCCTCGCCGCGGCCTTCGAGGTCGACCGAACAAAGCCGGAGACCCGAATTGGCAATGACAATCCTTGCCGATCGAACTTGCGCGAAATCTACGTAAAATTCGCTATTGTACTTGTGTCGATCGAGTTGAATGCCTGATATCAGGGCAATTGTAAGATTTTATTGTATTAGAATTCACGAACCTAAGTCTTGCATCGACAGGACACCGTTCGCCACATGCATGGATTACCCAATCTCAATTCCACCGTTATTGTCTAGGGATGAGCATCTCGTAGTCATAAACGTAGGATAATGGGGATAGGCTCCATTAAGCTGAAATTTGAGCGATCGTCATGACATAGGAGCCGCTGATGCGTCGGCGGCGGATCGGCAGAGTGCCTTTAACCCCGTTGTTGTTTCTGCGTTGCAATATTGGCGAATCCGTAGCGAGAGCTCTCGTAGCTCCAGTTGGATCCGCTAGCTTGAACGGCAGCGAGCGTAGCCCGAGGCGGTGGCTTCGGCTTTCCACTGGTATCAGCAACAGCGTTTACCAGAAGCTCGAATGCTTCATACGTGGATGTACGTACGTCACGGACGGTCGTGCGGTCCCCTGGGTCTAACTATGCCTTTGACTTTGATGTTACCTATTGGGCGCGTCATGCGATCGCCCGTTATATAGCAGTTAATAGGTGAAGCCGAGATAGTCATAGAGAGATGTAGAGACGGAGCAGGAGAAATCGGGCGGTGGTAGCATTATCCCCATCTGGAGTGTGATGTGTAATAAACGAACCCTTCAGAACGTACGTACATGAACATAGCGGATGTCCGAAAAATTCCCTTAATGGAAGATTCGATTTTGCGGTTTTTGTTTTCCTTTAAAAGCCATGAACTTATCTGGGTTACCATAACTAGGTGTAGGTTCAAGTTTTCGACACCATTCCGCTTTCGTCAGCCAATCATCGTAGATTTTCTGCCGCCGTCTATCTCTCATATATCATACATACAGCGGTATACCCCACCTCATCTCTCACCCTTCCTTCGCTATCTCCCGACATCCGTAGTTTCTCTCTCCCGTTCACCCTCGTCTCATCCTCATCCCTTTGCCATCATCTAACTCGGGACGATCAAGGCTCAGGGACATATTCGGAGATCGACATATCGCAAAATGCAATTACCGTGCGGGATTACCTCTCTGCTGCGACACGGTTATGCATTGGCGTACCGCTTAGATCCGGTGCGCATAGCATCAGCAGGGGATGTCCCTGTCTGCCTATACGCCACGATCCCAATGCTGCGCGAACGGCCACTTCCAACGGATAAACGCGCTGCACGAATTCCACGATAGTCGGAAGATTGAAGCTCTCTGGTTTCGGCACCCGCTGACGCTTTGGGCACTCTGCACTCCTAGCGTATGCTGTATGCAGTCGCCAGCTTGACTGCCGTGTGGCCTCTCGTGGAATTTCCGAGTGATTGCCAGCTGCCCGACGAGCCACAGGCCTTCGGGCTCAACCTAATATGTCGTTCATTCCTCATAGAAGACAATGCCGATGGTTTCTGCTGGTTTTCCTAATTAATTCCGACTAATATAGTCAATAAAACGAAACTGCGGTCAAGATTGTAGCGATATATATATATCGTCATTTCTAATCGCAGCTGAGACAAAGAAAATCCAATTATCACAACCAAAAAAGCTAGGAGGAAGATACGACAATTCACGTTCCTTGCTTATATCCTGAAATACTAGCCAGTAACAGAATTTGCGGATTCTTCGCACAATAACCATCTCACATTCTGGGCTTTAACATCTAACGGAATAATCTCGTACTGTCTATTAACAAAAAATGGAAAAAAATTTGAACGAATTTCGAGGATTGAAGAAGATTGATTCGGCGGATCGGTTTACGGTATCGTATCAATCCCATTTGTCTCCCGTTTGCATCGACCCATTCCAACGGCGAATCACACGCTTGAGCGCTAGATATCCGTCTGTCGCCATGATGAGAGAAGTACGGATCCTCCGATCGGAAATTCTCCGCTCTCGCGATTAACGTTCGTCTTGGGAGTCACCAAGAGGGACGGAGCGCCGTTCTATCTGCTATATACCACCACGGCCCGTCGCTCTCGCGTCTTCGGCAGACTTGGATAATTCTGATTTAGAGTCAGCTCGGCTCCTGTGCGGCCCGAATCGAAGGCACCCACCGGCAACAGTGCAGCGCAGGACAGGGGAGGATCTCGAGGATGATCGTCCGAGAGCCTCCGTCGCGCGCGCTATCGAGATACCGCATGGACGACGATGTGATTTGTGGACGTCAATATGCAAGGAGGGGGGTTATGCGTGACGTATCTCACCGATCATAATTACATCCCGCTTCGTGGAAATCCCTACATCCTCACTATAGACATAGCGATTCTGTGGGTCTCTTGCGCGGCGGTAGATCCTCATACGGCAGCCTCCTGCTCGTCGGGCCCTTTGGCTCCTCCAACTGGGAGAGGACCACATCCGAATCTTCACCCTGTCTGCTTATGCCAGACTGTTCGCTTGCTAGCCTGCTTAATACTATCCCCCCTTGGCGGCCTTCCTCCGCAAGATCGTCCCCCTCATCACCCTTTCTCTGTCTCCCTTCGGATGTATCTCGCCGAGAGTCCTTATGATTTACCGTCTACATCTTTGACTAGCGAAACTGCCGCGGCTCAATTGTCGAATGATGCACAGACTAGTTCTGAGATTTGGACGTAGATATGAATGCTGAAAAATGTGCCCGAGTAATATTAGGATCTATTTATCCAATAATATATACTGTTTATTTGACTGAATTTTGTATTTCCGTCTTTTGTATTAGATTCGCTTCGAAGAATTTATGCGGCGTCATGGAAGTAACAAGGCAAAAAAAATTCTGTTGCTCCGGTCCGAACGTCGTCAATATCCTTCTCGACTCAATCCTTTTGTACTCGATCTTATTCCATCTCATGAGGTACCGTGAGGTACATGCGAGTTTTCACGCATGTCCGTGGCTCTTCTGCGCTCGTACTAAATCAAAGCGAGCGGCATAAAACCGTACCGTGGAATAAAGCGTGACTATATTAGTATAAATACGGTTATAATGTAGGCGAGGCCTGGAAAGGGGATAAACAGCTAGTAAATCAAAGCTTACCCCGCTCAACCCTCGGGAGCGTCGGACAACTATATACGTTTAACGTGTAGCGTGGAGCTCTAACTAGACGCATCGTCTACATGGGCGAAGGGTCAGACAGCTTCTCCGGGTCCTGGGATGGCCGGATTTTTGATAGGTTCGTTGGGACTCGTCGCACGAGCTTGGATACACGTGAGCTGACCGTTCCAACAGCCGGTGTTGCGCTTTACAACTCTCCAGCTAAACGGCGATTTGCTTCACATCCAGTGGGGTTGAGTAGCTTTGCAATTTATGTCCTGCTGTATTTTACATATGCACCCGGTACATAGGTTCCTCTAGTTTACTTCGCAAATATGTTTTCGAATTATTATCATTTTAAGACGTCGTGATTTTTCTTATCGGTATTTATGTTTATTTCTTATTTCTTGTTATTGCAAACGTTGCGGCTTTCGGACTTGCGGTAAAAGAGGAAATGTTCTATGAATCGAAAAAAAAACTTTGCTCGATGAAGCACGGAAAGCCGTAACGCATGTCGCGTGGAGCGACCGAGACTCTCGAAACTCGAAGCGTATGTCGATCGCTGCGCGCACCACCAGTGTCGAGTGCGCGAGTGATACGAAGTGGCGACACACCGGAAAGGGACGAAGTGGACCCGGAGTGAATCGGGGAAGCTAATCACGGTATCGTCGTAGTTCCGAGTTTGCCAGACCGACGGACAGAGACCGGGATCCAGTGTCTCTCGCGAAGAGCGGAATAACCGGGCGGTGGTTGCGGACAGGAACTCTCGGATCACCGAATTAATCCGCTATTAATTCAATCCTGTAGACCGTCGAGGCTGCCCGAGTGTGTAAACCTCTTCTCCAAACAAGTCGGCTAACGCGCGTTTTGCCACCGTCGGGACGTTAATAAATGACCAGCGGCCCAAGGTCGAAGGTCGAGTTCTCCATACCGAGAGAATTCAAACTACAGCAATATCCATCGAGCCCCAACAAGACCGCTCGCTGTCTCGAATCATCCTCATTTCGTTTTCCATAATATCGCTCATGTATGCATGCGCGGTGTGATTAATGCCGCGACAGGGGTCGAAATCATCGCGATTTATCAAATTAAGGGATGTCGGTGCGCAAGATAAAACTCGAACCTGCGGAAAAGACGGGAACCCTTTTCGTTTCATCCCTTTCGCCCCCCCTTCGCCTTGGATGAAACATATAGTTGAACTTTTTCGACCGTCCAGTGTGTACTCTTGGCTCCCCATGCTTTCGGAAATTTTTCGCATCATGACTAACGAGGTTTTCGGAACGGTGACGGCCCCGAGCGTTTTGAGAGATGATCCGGCACGTACGGCAAGAAGCTGTTTGACCGTTGTCCAGTTTGTTCATTGATCGGCCGAGAACGGGCACGCCTGAGAAAGAGGAATGGGGGACTCTTGAAAAATGACAGAAGCATGACTTATCTGTATCGTAGCGGACATAAAGCTGAAGAGAAATAAAGGATCGGTTGCAGAATTGTGTGACACCTCGAGGAGGCGTGATCCCGACGCGTTGTCTCGTCGGAGCCTGGAATCGCGCGAGAGAGTTCGTTGGGGGATGAAAAAAAAAGAAAAAAATGATCTCGACCGAAGAGTAGGACAAACGGGCGGCGCTCCGTTGATCCGTACCGACGTTTCGGAACTCACGCGGGGTCAAATGTCGTTGAACTGGACACTGACGACTTTTCTGAGCTCTCGACATGCGTGCACACACCTCTCGGCGGATAAAGAAACGAGGTCATCGTTGCCACGAATGCAACGGAACGAGAAGATCCGCAGAGCTGTATTAAAATTTGGATGCTGCAACGCGGGCCGAGACACATGTGGAAGGGAATGAGATAAAGAAGCGAGCGCTATGATCGCGTCGCGATAATCATTCGAGCTGTCTGCAATAAAAGGATCAGGTTTTGCTACCAGAATAATCAGTCGAGCATTTTGGCGTCTTTTTTTTCGACTTTTTTTTTTACTTTTGGACTGCGATGTATTATTTTAACGGTAGTGCTGAAATATGTGTGCAAGTAGTAGTGAAGGATGGAGGTTGCGTTTCGAGGTAAAGGAGATCGGTGAATGCCTTCGACGCCCTTACTCGCGGGGTCTGCACATCGTCGTTGGGAACCTACGGTGGATACCGCACAAGCCCATCTATGAGATCATTCGGATCAGAGGGTCGCGGTGTTTCAGGCTTGCCCGATGGAAATACGACCTTTCGCTATTAGGAGGGAGATGTTATTACGATAGATGGATGTGGGAAACGAAATGCCGCGGCGAGACGAGGAGGAGCACACCGCAAGGGGCTCTCGAAGCTTCTCTTCCGTGAGAGATGAGGGCGAGAGAGGGCAAACATATTCGCAAACACGCGAAATTCAAAAGGCACACTCGACTATCTGATGTCACTCGCGCGGGTCGCGCATAACGCAACGACAGGGAGAGCAGGGATGGGTCATATAAATATCTATATATACATATGTGGAGATACAGCCGAGCGAAAGCCACCATCCAACGCCGCCCAGAGCCCCGGAGGCCCTTTGACGACGTATGCAAATATAGATCGGCGATGATAAATTGCTCTTGTCAAGACAGCCGGCATTTCGCACGAGCCCATTGAAACCCGTTTTCCATAGAGCCGCGCACCTCGCACACTTGGTCTTCGCGTTTCGCGTCACCTTATTCCGTCGGGTCTCTCACGTTGTACGTGCAGATTCGCGGCGAATATAATTTAGTCGACGGTTGAGGATACTCTCTTGTACCACTCGATCTTGCCTGCGATCGTTTTCATTAATGCACGAAACTTCAAGCTCTGGAACGTTCAAAAAACGTTTTTCACTTGTTACTCAGAGGATTGTAATATCCTGTCTTTCACTTCAGTCACAAGGTAGAACAATTATTGCCATGCAGCTGCCCATTGAGCTACCAGATTTCATCCGACTCTCCCGTGCGATATTCTCGAGTTTGAACGTCAACGGATAGTCCACGGGATTTTCGAGGGTGTTCGCATCTCGTATGCGCTTTGTACGACCGGCTCGAGAGCTTCTTCGAAGCGACGTCGAATTATTAAGCGCGAGCGCCTGCGAGAAACCCTTTGGCATGGCCCGCGCGAAGGCGCTCCGCGTCTTCGAGGCGTGTTTCCCTTCGTCGTCGGTCGAGCCATTACCGTTATTAGTTCGTTACCGCGATAATTAGGCCCCTCCCGTGACACGGGTGTACGCGCGAGAAAGCGAGAGAGATTACAACTCTCGCGTGGCATCTTCGCCGCGAGCAATGGGGAACTGTAGCGCTAATTTTCTCCGTTATGTTTCGCGTTCCGTGTCGAAGTTTCCTGTCGCGATGTCACGCCGAATGCTCGGTTACGCGAAGTTGCCAACTGAAATATCGTCCCGACGATTCGTAACGCGAGATTCAACAATCTACGCCGAGGTATTCAGCGAAATTGGTGCAGAAATTGAGCTCAATTTGCGGAATGCAAGCTCGAACATCATTGGAACCAGATGGATCATAATTCTTTGATATCAGAGGATTCAATTGTGTCGGTGTAGATACACGTCGAAGATTGATTAATTGAAAAGCCTTTCGGCAGAATACTTAACGCTAAAGCGGCTCGTCGCAGTGTATCGACCGTCTCTCGCTTCCGGTAATGTGATTAGTCGCGCTCGGCGAACGACAATATTATGCCGAGGCTCGAATTTTCGGTACCTGTGCTCATCAACCTCTCGTATCGCGAAGGGAAACCCTCGACACGCATGAATGATCCATAATACATAGTATATTCAATGAAATGCCGAGTTGCGTTGCGTGTCATCGAGCCCTCGCGAGCTACCGAGCGAGGCTCTCGTCCATTACCGTTATTGGCTCGTTACTACCATTATTAACTCATTACCCGAGCGATTGCGCTAATATTCTCGTGCTACCGGAGCCAAGACGCCGCCACTCGTCCGGACTCAAAGCGAGAAGAAGCATCGCTGATGTCTTTGATGAGAACATTTTGCAACGTTAAATTCTTCACTGATACCGGGGCAACTCTCTGATGTAGATGCGTAATACGACATTTGTCACTAGCGTGTTTAATCATTTTTATTTTCATCAAAATTTGTTTACAAGGCAAAAAATGCTCGACTGTAAAAATTCCGAAAACCACATTTTTTCGAAAAAATTGAGATATCAAATTTTTTTCTCCACCATTCTAAGTGGTATATTTCTGCACCGATAGAAATCTAGGTGGCAGTCGCGAGAGAAGAGGCTTTCAAGATAATCATTTCGAAAACCGATGATTCAATATCGAAAAAAAAGAAAATTACTCTAAAATTTGAAGAGACATCGGTTTGAATTCTGTGTACAATTTTCCCCTTTTGTTATTCTTTTTTTGACTGGGAATAAATTCGTTTGGTTATTCGGCGAGTCCGTCGTCGAACGACGCAGGAGGGTCTCTCTCGTAAAAGTATTTTAGATGCTCGGGAGCGCGTACCGTGTCGCAGACACCGCTACTAGATGCCGGACCAGTTTCAGTTAAGTTTCCGTCTCGCGCTGCGATGCAAACGAGAGGCGAGAGACCCCCCGCGAGCTCGGTAATGAGACGATTTAGCTACGCGGAATCGACGATAAAACTGTCACTCGAGAAGAGAATAAGAGCAGCGAAAGACACGGAGAAACGGCGAGCCGAATGTGCGAGACTCAACGGGGTTGTTTCTGTATGCGTGTGTGTGTGTGTGTCTGTACGACTATAATGCGCGCGATGCCTCATCTTGTCTTCAAACAACTGGTGAAAGGACTTTCGAGACCCGACAATCAGAGTTGTGCCGAAGATACGACGGGTCATTTTCACATCGTTTCAACGGTCGGGTGTATCAATCCAGGAGGCGTGAACATTGTCGGTCCTCAAACACACAAAAGCCTTCTTTCAAATAGTGCAATTTATATCTCGTCATACACAACAAAGACCTACCAAGGTTCTTCCATCCAGCTTTGCGTCGCCTTGAACTCCTCTCCTTTTAATATCTCCAACGCGGATGGTTCATATAAACAGATAGTTCAGCTGGGACGGTCAATTTCACCGAAATATCCAGAAAAACATCTCCAAGCCTCGATAGTCGAAAGAGGTGTGATTCAATGTTTATAAATGCTAAAGCTATCATTTGCATGTCGATTGAATATTCTCGTTGATGCCGAACGCGACAGCACCTTCGCGCGGGGCGCATTGAACTCTGGCAAGCCTGGGTTGAATTTCGCAATGGCATAGTGCCCCTCTGAGCTCTTTTTTCCTTTCCCCCATTCCCACAATCGCGCTGGCAACGTCCACTTCGCATATTTCCGCACATGACGCCTTTCGGCGAGCGAGAGGGAGAGCGCGCCTTTGCGATGGGGAGGTTGCAAAGCCCATACAGAAGGAGTGCATTCAACCCATGATCTCACACCACGCCGCTGGTTTCATACGTGCGCAATATGCGGAGGATTGCGCGTTACCGGGGTGCGCACTTTAGCTTCGCTTCTGACGTTTCTACGCTCTTGCAGAAAGCGCGCAGGGACAGGACGTTGACCTGACCTGGTGAAACACATATGGGAATCCTGCGAGTGATGCTTACATCAACGGCTATACGTGTATGTATGTATATATCAGTTGTGTGCGTTTTACCCTTTCTCTCTGGAACACAGCATACATACAGTTTGAGGAGCAAAAAAGACGAAAAATCGTGACAGACCGATGTAAAAAGAAAGACGAACAAGTTGAAGGCGAATGGACGAAGCGATTCGCGGGGAGATTTTTGCATAGGGGATGGCACATCGAGCTCGCTCTCGCTGCGACGCGTTGATACCGAGGCGAGTGCAAAGAATCCGTACGCACGACACTATAAAGGAGATGAAGAGTTTGAAGTGCGGCACAAGAAGGCGATGGCGGCCGTTCGCAATAGGGAGAGAAACAAGGGGAATAATGGTACGGCGAGTGTACGGTAACGGGTGATGAAAGAGTTGAGACATTTTGTAACGCTAAACGCAAAGACACTCTTCGATATTTCCTTGTACCTCCCTTTTTCTTTCTATTCTCAATCTCCGCATTTGAGCGTACGGGGATTCTATTTTACATCGCAACGACAACGAGAGATTGAGAAGTGCGATCACAGATTCTCATGGTGCGCAGCACTTAAAATGTTACCTCTATCCGATCTCTTTGCCGGTAAATTGTCACTGCATAGCAACTCAATTATCGTTTTGCATCTACCGACGAATAAATAATAAACATTAACCGTCGATTACTCAATGGCAAATAAAAGATCGGGTTGATTGAAGAACAATTTCATGCTCAGAAACGCGACATCCGAGAAATACCTTCTGAGTGGGCAGAATCCATGGCAACTTTGTTTCTGGGTATTCGGTAATAAATTCCCGATCCGAGACACGCAATGGAAAGCTTTGGATGAAGTTGCATCGGGCCCTCGAAGCGTGGAATGCGAGTGCGAAGGTACATAAGGCTATGTGAGAATCCCGTAGTTCTCGGATTACGAAGGCGCGGCGCGTCAGGGCGTGACGTTGAAAGCACAGGCATCCCCGGGGCGATACAAGCGCGCACCCGCGGTATTTGAGTGCGTTGATCCGGTCAATGCCGAGCGATGGTATGAATACGCTAAGTGCAGTCTTAGTCAACGCACGGAGAGCCGATGGGCCAGAGGGAAACGGTGAAGAGAGCACGGAGAGAGGAACGCGGGGAATAGACAGAAGGGCGCGCAGAAAGGGCAGGGAGCGTTAGGCATCGAGGTGGAGAAAAGTGCAAGGCATAGGGTGAAGCAATGACGATGATGATGACGGTCGTGGAGGTTGGGTAATGCGACAATTAAGTCGGAGGAACGGTTACCAGCCTATGCTGGTATGTCTACTACGCACCTATGTCGTATTCTACTGTACGCGATGTGCGTGCATTATGAATGTATGCGCGCTCCAACTATGCACCATAGAAGCTCGATGCGCCACCAGCGTATACACGTTCGTTACTCACGTGTACAGACTCTTCGACAACACCTCCGATCAAAAGTCTCCAGGGAGACAACGAAGTTTAACGCACTTCGTATGAGGTAACTGCGTTTTTAGTCTTTGCCGAATCAAGCTGCCTGCGCTGCGAAATGTATTTCGGATGATGCGAATTATTGTACAAGATCATCTTTAGAACCAGTTTCAATTTTGAAGGAGTTTCAAGTTGTTCGTTATGCTTGAAAGAAATTTCTGAAATCCAGCTTTCCTCCATCGACCCACCTTTCCGATGAGCATCTAAAACGCATCCACGCGATAGCCGTTTGCACGGAGTCTGTTGTTCGTCTTCTTCCGTAGAATGCAAAGCTGCATGCGCTGTATGATCATTACCACCAGTCACAGCAACTGGTATTACAACTAAGTACTGCTGTGACTTGAATTTCAATCCTCGAAGGGGTCGAGGCTCGTCGTTGGAAGAGCTGAAGATTGCGAGGGGTCGATGACCCCGCTACGCCGTACGGAGGGAAGAGCTAAAGGGCATCGGTTGTTCTACTCACAATTAGTACTGGGCTCGCTGACGACGAGAGTTCGCAGGCGAGTTCGCCATATGAGCTTTACGACGCTAATTGAGATGTCATTCAGACCTCAAGGATCCTCTCTATTTATCTCGCTGCTTGTAGAAATTTTCCATTTACTTATGCTACCTTCTCGATGGACACTTAGTACTTGCGAATGCGAGTATCCGACTATGCGTCGATTCGCCGTCTATAAAATCCATGCGAGGGATGCGTCGCGAAAGTCCAACAGAATGATACCTCACCGAGCGTAGAATTTACCCGTTGGAAAGGGCGAAAGGATTAACAACCGGATAATGAAGTCGGTGTTTCATGCTCTGTGAAATTGCGACCACTCGACTATCCAACCCTTTCACCTCCCACCCTCGACCGGGGATTTTCTCTCCAACGGACTACACGAGGCTCTCGGCCTCCACCATTTGATTTTGGCGCTGATTGCGGAAAAGACGACCGAGCAGCGTGCAAATTCCCATACTCCAACGTCCCGCATGTCGGGCGACGCGGGACAAAAACCTGCTTTCCCAACGGTCGAAATTCGTCCGAATTTCGCGAAATCCCGCAATCCACAGAGTTGGCAGACGTCGGTTAGCGTATGGATAGGACAGAGACAGAGGATGGGTTATGCATCCCCCTATCCGATATTCCGTTGTCGACTGTACAGAATCGACCGAATTCGACTTCGATTGTCTCGTCATCCTGCCAGCAGCCCACCTGCATAGCGGGATCTGCGAGCATTTCAAGTTCCGATAGCGATATCTCACCGATTGCGAAGTGAACGAATTGTCGGCCCGAGAAATTGAATCAATTCAACATTTCTTTCAAAGGCACATTTCTCAAAGATTCGATTCCTTGAAATTGAAAAGAAAAAACGGAGTATCCAATAACGATTTTTGAGTAAGTCGACAGGTCAGATTTCGGAAGTGACCAAGTACCGCGTTCAAGCGAGTGAAACTCGACCGAAACGATCCGAACATGTTTCTCCAAAGCGCGCGATGCCTCGCTCGGCCTACGCGCAAGCGACATCCGACTTGATGCTTCGAAAGAGACGGAGGGGGCCGATGGTGCGGAATACCATCTATCCACCGTTGTGGCAATATAGCCGTCGAGTATCGTGCGTTATAACGCTGTTAACACCCGTGATCGCTTTCAATCCACGTAGTTCATCATCCCATATTGGTGAGAGCGATACCGGCCGAACGTAACGTTCCATGACACGCGCGCACGCACGTCACACATATGCATTTTCCGCACTGGAAGTATGCGATACCGCGTTGAGCGTATTACCCTCGTTGAACGTCCGTATTCACGAAGCTCGATATTGGTCCGCGGATCTGCATATATATACTATATTCATGATATCGTCCGGCGGCCCCAACTTGTGTAGCGCTCGGTTGCATATACCGGGATGCATCTCGACAAGCGGGAAGAGCCGCATAGCCGCATGCATGTGTGAGTATTATTACGGTACGCCGTAGGATAGCGGAGAGCTGAATGCATGCCCAACGTTGATCGTGCGCGCGTTTGCCGGCGGAGAGATCATCGCAGTTCGCGCCGTGGAATCATCGGCCCGGAGTGCAGTCATCATCGTTAACGATTCGCCCCACCCTCGGACTGCGAAAAGTCTGTAACCCACCGTTGCCGAGGGTTCGGAGGCTTTCCGGGGAACGAACGGGCGACCGCGAGGACGAGGCAGCCACTCGTGATTGCGTGTCACCCTTCTCATCGGCAAACGCGCGAGAATACTCTCAGCTGCGGATCTACACGCCGATTCACAAGAGAATGTATGTAAATACAGGAGTCGGCCGTAGTATTCGTTTTCGATCACCTCAGGTCCGAATAATGTCGAATATAAAAACCCATTCAGCAGATGAGTCATTGAATTTATCTGAAACCTTGCGAAAAATCAATACGCGATTGAGGGATAAGTGATCTAAAGAGAATAATGAAACGAAGAAGTAACGTGAAAAATGTTGAAGATTATTTCTGCACAAGATTGAGATGCGGTCGTCATCTCTGCGTAATGATCACGTTCAATCCCCGATTCGCTCGTTGATTTTGGTAGAATTTGGTACGATAGAATCGGCTGTTTGCGCGAGGCCGGATCTCATCAAAAATAAATCGAGCCGTCGATGTGTATCGCGCTTGTGGCAGACACGGCGCGAAATTAGATCGCGGCCACTCGGCGCTCCGGGCTCTTTCGAGCATCCGCGAGCGAGCCGAATCCGACCGACGCACTTCCGCGCGCTTCGAATCGATACGCGCAGATATATATTTCCATTTCGAACGCGTCGCAACGACGTTCGTGCCCGTGTGTTTAATCGTCATCGCCAATAGTCGCTGTAACGTTTATCTATGTAAATTACACACGTTATCCTCCCTCGTCGTTCCGTTCGCGGGGTCTGATTTGCCCGCTCGCAGTCGCAACGGATTGACGGGTTTATTACACTTCGCACGTATCCAAATTGTGTGCCTGTAACATCACTCGCGCCCACGGAAACGGAATGTCCATCGAGCCAGCGCGGGGGGAACCACCGCGACGAGTAAATAATGATTAATGAAGCCCAACGAATTAATGGACATCGAACGCAAACGCGGCGACAGAGAAAATGATCAAACCCAACGCGCTCACGAGCATTTACCGTACAAATTTACATCGGTCGAGTTACACACCGCGCAATGACGCGTTGTATTCACACCATCGCGATTTCCCATCCGCTACAGTGCCGCGCAACGATTGTTACACGCGCGAGAGTCCTCCAATTTATATTTTGGTCTGTCGACGATAGATAATTATTTTCGTTCGATGGCGAATGTATTTTCAGACACTCTGCCTTGTTCGGGTGTTTGTAAAACATTTTAACGACGTTGTGGCGTTAATTACAGTTTTTTGAGCGTCAATTAAACTAAAACGCTCTTTCGCGCGAGATTTTCTCGTCAAAGGCCGAACATAAAGAAAACTTTTTTTTTGTTTATTTGCTCGACTGTCCGTCGGAGCACGGGCAATCGCCGGCGTTCTTCTACCGTTTCGAAATTCGGTTTTTTCCTTCGCATTCGCGAAACAACGAGGCACCGCCGTGTTCCGGCGAAACAATACGAAAACATTTTTTTTCAATAACGTCGCGCGTTTCCCGTTTACAACGCTTTTACACGCGATAACTGAGTTACAGAAGCGACAAAGTTATCGCCCGCGGGCGATGCGTGCACAAGCTCGATGGACGATCCGGTGTAAAGCTCGAACAAAATATGTCCGTCGCACGCCTCTCGTCCAGAATTACTTTTGGATCCGGTTACAAGCAAATTTCGTTTCGGCTCGCGCGCGAGAACTCGCACAATCCTGGCTCTCGTTGGCTTCAATCGAAATACGTGACAACGCCACTGGACGCGACTGGCATGTTTTCTCCCGATCGTCGCGTATACGACGCTTTTAACGAATTTACACTCTCGACAACGAGTGTTTTTTTTTAATTGACAATAAAAAAAATTCACAAACATACGAACGGGGCGATATTTGTTCGACGGAATTAAGTCGAAAAAGCCCGAAGTCTTGTTTCCTTTATGGACGGCTACTTTCGAAAAAGTTACTATTATTATTATTATTATTATTATTATTATTATTATTACTATTATTTAAAAAGCTAAACAATTATTTTTCTCTTTCAAATACCCTATAATGTATAATTCGCACGGACGCAAGAATTATTTCGGTATTTATCTCAATGCTAAATTTTTAATTGTCGAAATTGACAATCATTTTTTTAACGCAATTTTCACGAACGAGCCACACCTTCCGATTGAACGGTGCAAGCGATTGAACATTGCGAAGAAAGAAATTCACGAATGCCATTCGAGCAACTGAATATGAATTTCATCGTATCGTTCATTACAATGAAATTTGATGATACCGAGCGTTGACGATATGAATTGTAATAATACCGTGGGCACTCACCCCTCGCGTGCACACGGTTACATCGTTAAAGTCTCTCTGGAAAAGGCGCGCTCGTGCCGTCGAGAGCGTTTCCATTTTGGCTCGTTTAATCGATTCGACAATATTAATCGCGGGCAATCAATATCGCCAAACGAGTGAGCTTGTATTCCGGCTATTGATGCGAGCAACTCGACTGATGGTCGTTTCGTCCATTCAGTGCGCCAATTTTTACATTTTTGTTCCTAAAAAAAAAAAAAAAAAAAACGAACAAACAAACAATATACGTGAAATCGTGGGTCTCGAAGTGGAGCCTCGTTTTGTCATCCACCCCGGACTATGCGCTTTCATCTCCGTCTCTCTCTCTCTCTCTGTAGCGTGCGATGCGAATGAATCGGTAATAAAAGCCCGCGAGCGCACCAGGGCGTTCGCTCGACGTTGATATCGCGAAATTGCATCGTCCGATTCTCCGCCCGATCCGCTCCGAATTCTCGCGGCTCTCGGATCTCCTATATCTATACACGGGGAATCATCGCTCTGTGCAAACCCGATGGGTCCGGTGCGCGCAACCGGTATCGGGGAGGTTCGAAACTGAAACGCGCCTCGATGACGAATGATGACGCATCGCCGTGTCGCTTTTGACTTTCTATATTATATGGGAACGCCCGAATAGCGCTCGTTGCGCGACATCGATTTGTTTGTCGCGGATAAAGCCTCGATTATTATTGCCGAAGCCCCGCGTCGATATTCCGCCATGAAAGATATTAATTAACGAGACTCCGGCTTCTCTCTTCGTCCCCGTGTCTTCTTCTCTGTTTTCGCCGCATTGTTCTTTTTCTTTTTATGATTTATATGATTTTTGAAGTATCGCAACACTCTGAACGCGTTTTTACTGAAACCTCGATTTTCTTTCATTAACAGAGTTCTCTATATGACGAAGCGAGAACATAAAGAAATTCCACGCCCGCTCGAATGCGTGTAAACAATTGAAAAAAAAAAAAACTCGACGAGTCGCCACTGGATTTGTGTGTCGTACAGTCCCCGTTGTTGAGCTTTCGCCCTGTTTTTATTGCGAATTAAGGATATAAAATTCAGCGAGCGAGAAAAAAAAACGGGGGCCTGGCAGTAAATGTGGAGATAGGCTATTGTCGAGGCGCGCGAGAGATTCCCGGTGCATAAAACTCGTTGCCACTCGGTGGTTCGAGCGTTCATTGTGAGGCGAAGGCGCGCGCGCGCGCGCGCGCTCGGCTCTTGCAACCCCTTTGCGAGAACCGCGAAGTTTACCGTTTGGTGCCACATTCTCGTTCCCTCGATGGTCCGTTCTCGCTCGGGCTCTTCGTCTCGACCCCTTTGGGACGCGCGTTGACGGTCAGTTCGGTAACGAAGGTTCGGGGCGCGAGGTGGCTTCCTGCGTGTTCGCGTACGCGGCAATAATAGGACGATATCGATGTTTAGTGCGAGTATATTATCGTATCGTGGATCGTGTTTGACCACGCCCGGTCGGGACGAGCAGCGTCCAATGCGAATGCGATATACAGGTATATGGGGCATGTTCTCCAGCGGGATTACCAACCGCACTCCAAAACCCGATGCAATATATGTAACTGTATGTGTTACGCAACGTTTCGGCATAAGAGCGCATCCGATGCGTGACTCTGAACTCGCGATATTGCATATCACTGGCGGCGAAGCGCCCAATATCGAAACTCGCCGATCGATCGTTAAGATACCGGAAGTGACGTCGTTTCGAAGATAATCCCGAAGCTGTCCGAGTGGACTCTCGATTCGACGATTCGGCGATAACGATGCACGGACAACCAAGAATAATTTCGTATCAAATACAACTTCTGTTCTTCCTTCATGACGGAGGAAATTTCGCTTTCGTGACAATTTTTTTTTTAAGGTTTCACCAAAGATTTCTTCAAAATTCAGTCGAGCTTGATAATAATAATCATTATATTATCAAATTATTACTATTATTATTTTTATTATTAAATTCACATCGAATATTTTCATTTACGATTTTGCATTAATTCATATGGTTACGTTTGTATGGCCACTAAAATTATGATAATGATAACTATAATAATTTTAGAAGGAATTATCGAGGTCTTCGATTGATAACTCAATGTTTATTTTTTAACGAAGAATTTGTAAATTTTTCATGGGAATTTATGCCGATTTATCGTATTAGTTGAGTATTCCTGCGAGCCCCGTCGGATCGCAAATCCTTCGCGACAGCGTAGATGATTTTATGCGACAATCCAACGACAGTAGGACACAACGATCGTTGACCGAACGAACGGTCTATCTCTCGTCCGTATTTCTCCTGCGAGCATCGGTGCATCAACGATTACGTGGTACACACGCGTACAGAAACGTGTCGAGAGTTTTCCTCAAACGTTATGTATGCGCGCGTACCGGCGTGATACGAAATTTCCGTCGTCTCTCCTCTCTCTTTACGAGCAATATCTAATGGATTGTGCGTTTCGGTACGGGCCACGTTAAATTTGACGTTCACGATTATTGCCGTTGCTAGTCAACCGATACGGTGTGCGCTCGACTCGCCGGTAGTCAAGTTATCCGCGTGCCCTGTTAATTCCCGAGGGTTGATGTCGACGTTGTCGCTGCTTCTGGTCCTCTCGAACGTGCCCTTCCCGCCCCGCAGGCACGAACAGAATGTAACCAACGGAGAAAAAGAGAAGCGCCACGGTAGACAACGTTAATTTTATAATCCCACAGCAGCCAACGGACACGGAGAGTGGATGAACAAGAGTGAGGTAGCGAAAAAAAAAACAGATCCAAGTTACGACTCGACGACGCCGGAGCGTCGTTCCCTCGGTCGCATTTTCAAGCCAGATGCCTGTGCAAATTACCCTTTCCCTCGGGCACATAACGCCGAAAGGGTTGTCGTCTCGTCCGCTCGCTTCCCGCACAATTTCGCGCCCACTCTTCTTCCTCCCTTCCCATCTTCTCCTTTTCGAGCTTTTTTTTTGTTATATTTTTCTTCTAACCCTTTTCCACCTCAATCCAGCTCGGTTTGTCCGTCCTTCTCAACGTCGCCGTCGCGGTAACGCGAAACCGCGAAAATGAACGTTCCATAAACAAGCTTTCGGGCGCTTTTACACCTAGAACTGTAAAGTTAACAAAGTCATGTTTTACGAAGCGTGCTTTAGCGCGCGACCGTTATATTCTTGAAGCTTGCGAAACGATGGGAAGTCTCGGGCGCGTAGTTTCGCACATCAGAGAGAATCATCGGTGGAGGCGGGAGGCCGGAGAAATTCTCGCGCGCTCGCGATGCAGCAACGAAAACGCGTCCGAGATCGTAAAATTCAACGCGGCGAAAATAGAGAGCAACGGAGTTCGCGACGGCGCTCGGTGAATTCATTTAACAGTTTTGAATTTATTTAACAGCGGTCAGCGCGCGAGTTATTGCGGGGACTGATGATTATTCAACGGGCGCGGGAGACACTCGGCTCAAGCTTCGTCGGCGAACTTCGAGTTTGAATTGTTTCAAACAACGCTTTCATGAATGATTTAAACCGAGTATAGAATAGGCAGGTGGCATCGGTTGCGAAGTCGATTGTGAGGAAGGCGAGAGCGCAACAATTATTGCGACTCAACAATGATGGAATATGGAAGACATGTTTTATTTAGCGGATGCAATGAAGATAAATCAGGTTGACGAGAGAATTCGCGGTAGATCCGGCAACCGCTCTCGGTCGGGACGGTTCGCGGTCTCTCGTTGGCAGGGACGAGAAGAAGATCTATGTGCATACAATCAGAGCGACGCTGCGATGCTTTCGCTATGAGACAACAGGGGATCCCGCACAATTGTGCATGAGAATGAAATTACGATGGGTTAATGCCTCGATCAACGAGAGCGGAAGAGGATCACGCACGTCTCGGGGCTCTCGAGGAGATTTCTTCGTTCTATAGACAACCGTTCCGCGTAGACCGAAACAACGGCGCACGGGGCGAAGGCTCGATACATCCTCGTGCAAAATTCAACAAGCTTCGGGGCCTCCATAGAGGTAGACGAAAAGAGAACTCGGAAAAAACGAAGATTGTGATCGAAATTTTTTTTTTTTTGTATGGTAAAAAACGAGAAAACTCATATATTTCATACAGACATATTCACAACGGGAAGACACGCACGAAAAGCTCTCTGCTGTGAATCATTCCCGGAAAAGAAAAAGAGAGAAAAATCGACGATTGCTACAGACGCATGTATTATTCGTGCGAGGCGAATACTAATTATTCGAGTGACGACAAAAGCCACGAGTGGGGACCAAAGAAAAAAAAAAAAAAATGGAAATCTCGGTTTCCCATCGTTTCCGCCCGAGTCTCTCCGCACCCGACGCGCGTTGGCCCCGGAGATTCTCTCTCGAGTAGGGAAAGGGCTCGCGCATCTCGCGAGCGAGAAGGAATGATTGCGCAGCGACAAGAAGATGAGTCGGAGGAGTGGGTTATTATTGCCTGATAGAAAAGGCAACGTGTCTCACTCTATGAGACTCGCGAGACAATGGAAAACGACGTAGATCCTCTCGCATCGTCGATGACGACGACACCGCGATGCCCAACGTAAGGGGGCGAGAATCCGCGACAAAAGGACATCTAGGCAGTACGTAACTAATAACTCGGTGGGGTAATCATCGAAGGTATACATGTATGGACTTCCGCGCGCATCTTCCTCTTTTTTTCTTGTTCCCCACTTATTTTGCCCCGTCCAATGAACGTCTGAGCCCAGCGAAGATCATCGCTGGTACAGTCATTGGCCCATGAAGAAAATGAAACCGGTGGACGATAAGCGACTGAGTATCGGAAAAAAAGATTGTATGATAATAATAATAACGCCAAAAAATCAAAAAATTAATAACCGTTTTCACGGTGACCTCCATTGTTATTTTTGACAAAAATATATTCCAATCGAGTATTCCGCTCTTCGTTCTCTGTGAGCATCGATCGTGCTTTCTCGCAGTCGACAGGGTTGCACCTTGCCTGTGAGGGTTTTTTACAATCGGTCACGAGCAGGTACGCCAATGACTGTACTTTTGCGCAATTCGCACACCGACCGGTGTACATGAAGAATGTACGATGTGTTGCTTCGCTGTTGGCAAGCGATATGGATCCCTTATCGCGAAGATCGCATCATTATGCGTCTCGGCTTTTCTCGATCCCCTGTTTTTCGATTTCCTTGTTTCTTCCACATTTTCTTCCTTCTTCACTTCTGGCTCTCGCACTTTCACTTCAAGTCTCTTGAATCATCCGGATACGCAATTTTTCCATCTCGCTCCGTTCCATTCGTTCAGCCATCGGCCACCTTTGCTCGCACCTTTCTTTCCCCCTCTGCGCTCTCTCGCTGCGCCAAGGATGACGCCGTGATTTTAATTACACGGGATGAAAGTGCGTGAGCCTATATCCCCCTGGTGCGCCAGGTACAGCGAGCGTATGCACGCTCGTTGTGTGCAACCAACGAGGGAACGAAAGGAGTGAAAAAAAGGATGGAAAGCTCGACGCGTATGCGTGCATCGCGAAACGCGCTGCTTTTCCCTTCGCTGCTGCCGCTGATTCTCGGCTTTTTGCATACTCATGTACACGCGTATAAAATATAGCGCTCCGTCAGCTCCGGCAGGGAGAAAAAGCTTCATTCTGTCTCGCTTCGTTTGTTCCATATACGAAACTGGTATCGTGCACACAACAGCCATGAGGCGCTTCCTGGTTCTTTTCACCCTTCGGCGCAGCGTGGCGTTCACATACAAGGTGGAACGCACCCGCTTGCTGAGCAACGAATTCCAATTAATGGTAGTTTTAGTAACAAAAAGTCGCAATGGTAAACATTTTTATTCTTTTCACAAGTATGGAAAAAAATTCATTTGAAAAATTGAACAATAACGTTGATGCATTTGTAATTCCACAGCGATAAATAGTTTTGAAACTAGCAACTAGGATAATTATCAGCCTCAAGCTGAATTCGATTTTTTTCCTGCTCACTTGAAAAAGTTGGACAAAGATTTCTGTTCTCTTTTTTTTTCTTCCAAGTCAGCGTGTATGTCAGGACGCACACCCGTTGTGGATTGCTCGCACAGAAGCCGGTTTCGCAATGCACAGACGTGCGTTTTGTTCTTCCCTCTTATCCGGTCTCCCCGTGCCTCTTCCGCCGCGGCGAACACTTACACTCAACTCCGGTGACTCTTCGCTTCCTTCTTATGGGGGTTAGCCGGGTAGGAGGTCTCTGGATTACGAGGTTCGACCCTTTACTTTCCAAGCTTTGTGCCGTTCGCGCGTACCTTCTTATATACCACAATTTTACCCGTGCGTGCGTATCTGTTCCGACAAGTTATAACTATCGTAAGTGGCGCACGAGTACTGGAAAGAGCCATTAACGCAGCTCTCAATGGAGCTGGAACGGAGTTTTTTTCCTATATACCCACTAACCACGCTTGTAATCGAACGAGAAGTTGTGAAACTTCTTTGCTTCTCGGTTCTTATTCTCCTTCGTGGCTTTTTCCTTTATCCTAACTTCCATCGCTTGCTCCACATCTCCGCTTGCAATCTCCAGAGTGCATTGACCCTTTTCTCTATTCAGCCGGGTTTACAAAGCGTCGCAATCGTCGCACGAAGTACCTCTTTATTCATTTTTCATGAAAAAAAAAGACGAGTTCAATATTTTCGTGAATATTGCAGTGGTACGAAATAAAGTTCAATGGAGAGCCACTGTCGAAAATAAAATGTACGTTGTTTAACAAGCAATGTTTGGAGTAATCCTACTTATCAAACCAGCGAGATAATGCTCATTTTATACCTATCTACGTGCCACATGTCGTAGCATCGCGTTGTTTTTTTCACCAATTTGGCTACTGTTGAGTAGTTAAGTAGCTTAAGCAGATAGAGATTTACGTTTGAACCCCAAAATTGTTTAGAATTTCTTTCGAACCGATCACGCCGTAATGCTCGCACGATCAATGTGAACTTCAAGTAACGCTACCATATTTTTTGCCGTGTAGACGACTGCTTAGTGATTCACCAAGATATTCTTGACTTGCTTCGCACGAAACTTAGGAAATCGAAATTTCTACATCAATCCGGGCTGTTCGTTTACGGAAATCCTGAATGTCCTGAACGTATGCAGGTTCCCGAAGTATTCAGTCGGATGAGTCTTTGAACGTTCGCCTTTAAAGTTCGTAGGACATTGTCCCGTTGGATGGCAAAGGGGCTTTGGCACCACTGGCACAGATGCACAAATGCATATGCAATCTCGAAAGAACCGGTACCTGCTTGAGTTCTCGGTCTCCAACACCCTCTCGCGTATCTTACCCGTATAATTATAATATCTCGTGCATGCGTAGCGTGGCAATAGGAGTGGGATGCACGTTGCTAGCGTGCGTGTAAATCCGACACAGGGAGTCACATGTGTGTACAGCAACAGCAGCAGCGGCAGTAGCGGTAGGAGTAGCATCGGGAGGATGAGGAGTGATGGGGTAGGTAACACGCAAATAAATATGCCATGAAGGTATATAATGGAAGGGGGTGAGTAGTTGGGTATGCGTACCAAGAGGGATGCAGGCACACGGTGCAACAATAGGCCTTGCCACAGGTTCCCATGGCAACCCCATCAATCCAGCTTGGCAACAGCTTGAGATCTTAAAGGAGAGAGAGGAGTCGCCTCTCGCCTGCGCCACCCTGAAATGCATTCATGCTATATAGCTGATGGTGCACAGGCCCGTCGTGCATTCACGCACTCTCGGGGGGTGCGTAGAGCGCTCTGTAGGTTCATCGCTCTCGACGAGTGCCTGTGTGGAATGTAGGTGAAGTATTTCGCATGTAAACCACTGAGAAACTTAAGGTCGTATCCTGCACCACTCAGTGGACAAGAGAACACAGCCTACGCCGTTCTGCTTCTTGACTGTCGATATCCCGAGGGTGTTAAGGAAAAAACGCTGAAAATATTCATGCAGGTATAGGCGGAGTCGATGGAGAGTTTCTCGTGAATTTGTGTGAGTTGAAACACGCGGTTGGATTTCTGGTTGCTGTGCGGCGGGTGTGTTGGAACTTTGATGTAATTGAAATACGGTCATAGAGGGCGATTCAAGATAAACATCACAGGATATCTTGGTCAATGTTTACAACCATCATTGCTCAAATTACCCTCATGATTTCATTGTTTACTGGTCGTTTTTTTGGTAATAATTAATAACGGCTACGGAAGACCATTTTCCCGCAGAAGGTCAAACAGTGAAAAACATATTGCGACAGAGTTTATATTAATTGTGAATCCTTCTGTATATATTTATTATAGGTCGATCCAGGATTTTCCTTGAGGCTTTCGACTCGAACCCTTCCTGCCCAAGAGGTCTCTTAGCCCCATGCCGACAGGGTTGCGAATTGTAATTAAGGATCGTTCACAAGGTGACGAAGAAATTACAGAAGCGTCACCCTTGCACGGAAAGGGCTGAAATTGTTATTAAAATGAGCGAAGCGCGGCAGTTGACGCTGTGGTCGTTTGGCATTGTGACTTCACTCCTTACCTTATTAACAGCTTGCTTACCGTTATTCTATACGTCAGGAACTTAATTAGTTTCCTATATATTCAAATCCATCAATTTTAAGGTGCTAGCGTTGCAGCTAATTTGCGAAATTTGTTCTGGCGTCAATTTCTTCACAGTACGAAGGAAACAATTTTCTCTGTTTGCGCGCGAGGCAGATCTTTTTCCTTTTATGCGTTTTTCAATTCTCTTCCCTCTTCACCTCCTTTCCGGGGGATGAGGCTTTCTCGAGGCTCGGCAGTTGAGTGATTCACTCGTCGTTGCAATTATGTATTTATTGCGTGAATTTTCAAGCTCGTTGCTCTCCGCGTTGTTCCATCAGCGACGTCGGATTTCGTTGCGGAATGGCCAAACGCGGCGGATGCGTTCGCACATCAGATTATGGGCGCCGACGGGCCGCAACTCCCGACGGAAACAAAGAAAGGAAGAAAGTTCGCGGACGAAGGATAAAGCTGCGCTCTAATTGCACGGAATTATTCAGGCACTCCGGCCGTGTGTCATCGCTCGCCACTTTTCGTGGATTACCGCCAAAAGGCTCTTGTTGACTTTCTCGATGGGAATAATTAAAATAGCCACTTAGGCGTGAAGAAACAAAAATTCCATTGTACTCACCACTTCAACGATCCGGGCTAAATGTTAGAATACGTTTTAGCTTCGAGCCAATCGACGTATTTCCAACAACGTGACTCTTTTGCCGGAGCATTTGATTCTTATGACTTTCTCATTGTGATGAAAAAAAAATCAAGTACCCATTAGGGCCTTCGGCGTTGAATAATGGATCTTGGGAACAAAGCTCGTCCGGCAAACAATGGATACCACCGTGTCCTCCCCGAACGCCTGTGGTATCTCCCGGTTACACCTCTGTGCTGTGTACTACAAGTGTCATAGGAGCCCAAATGATCGATCGGGCTATAGCTGTGGTCCCGAAAACTAATTACCGTCACGTCGAAACACATAGGCTCAATGCAGCCCAAACGCGAGTAAATGCAGCCCCGCCACGTTCTTCATACAGTCCCTTATTGTGCCATAGCGTATTTCCCGATATCTACCGTAGCCATATGTCGTCGACGATCGACCGTGGATCAATTGCCGCGTTTTCCTATGGACGAAACGCTCGCGAACGTCCTTCTCTGTCCGAGAATCTTCGCAACCCATGAGCCTTCCATCATTCACCTATGTTGTGCGGCTGAGCCAAGGGGGTTCCGGAGTTCCGGAGCACCAAATGGTTCCGGAGTGAAGGATGGATCGGCAAAGAGGACACGGACAGAGCTCGATCTCCCCATTGCGTTATTTGACGACTAAAACACGCACCAATGGCGACTTGGAAATTGGCAGAATGTATTGGACGTGCATTGCGCTCAACGTCCCGCTCGATGCATCGGGCATTGATTAATGGGCACGCCTGTTGCAGCGCGCTTACAATGCAATTTGCTTTGCGTATCCGCGAAACGAGAGCCAATAGCGTTCAACGCCATATCTCTACTGTGTGCACCGTGTGCATACTATTCATACCGGTAAGTCTACACGGCATAGACCCCACGGTCGGGCTACAGTTGTGTGCTTGTGTACGATGATCCGATGGACGGACAGCAGCGGCAGGGTAGATTTCGAGAGGAGAAGAGGGACTCTCTCGCTCTCTCCTGTATTTGCAGGAAGTGACAAAGCCGCGGCAAGAGTGACACTGTGACGCGAAGCCCGCGACAACTAATTAATCATTCGGGAAACGTTGGTGGGGTGTATATCCGGAGTATTCAACTTTGCGCACACAACGAGAAGCTGCCTCGTTCCGGGGGGAAAGGACTCATTGAATGCCAAAGCATGCACGCGACAACACGCCGGTGTTCAATGCAATATATTCGGAGTGTTTCTATGCTTGTACCATGTTTTGGAAATGACCCCAGCATTTTGGGTACGATTGACTCTTGCATTATGCTCGTTGGAACATGTGATAATTATCGTTTCTTGCGGCTTGAAACCATTGTCATGCAGCTTCGGTGACGACATTCAATGATATCGGAATCGAATTGTTGTCGCGTCGAGTGGTTGGGATTCGACAGCGGCGACAGTACGACAAAATTATTTATAGATTCAAATAAATCATCTCCAATTTAGGGTTATAATAATCTATAAATATTCCGGTGTGTAGCCATGTAGTGGCGATGGAAGGAAGTCGAGGGTCGATCGTTTGAGAGAACTAGAAAAGAGCCTCGCTGAATAAATAAAGCGATCGATAATCGAATTTGATAGAGTAGGATTAAGAGCGATGTCGTGATGTCGTCCGCAATTTCGTTTAACTATTGAACTCGATAGTTTATCCCCGGGGATGGATGAGGTAACCCACACACACTCGCGCACACACGAAATGGAAACTTTTGACCCCTCTCAATGGAGGCCCAACGCTATAGGAATGCAGCCTCGAGTACTTGACTTGAAAGATGTGCTCCATCGACTCGAGCACTTTATTTCTCCAGTCTCGTCTTGTTTGTTTTTTTTTAATCCTCGAACAGTTTTCAACCCTCGTCTCTTTCCGTTCGTTCTCAAACGTCTGAGTTCATTTTTTTTTTTTTCTTTTCGTTTTTTTTTCTTCCCGAGTTCGGCCTTGCTCGTTACATTTTCCGGGCTCGGCGCGAGAGGAAGAGAACAGCGAAGCCGAAACTTCCACTCGACAATTACCGGTCGCCCGTAGATGCGATTAATTTGCATAACACACGAGTCGCGCGCCTTCCTCTCTCGACTGGAGCCATTTACATTTTATTTTAATCGTGGTAATCGATCGGATCGCCTCATAGAATTAAACACGCGCAGAGAAGCATCCGCTCTGTGTAGGGGGGGACCGTTGAAGAGCGACGAAGTCGGCGCGAGTGGGCTCGATAGCATCCTTCGCTTCCGGTATTCAAACTATGTGCGTCTAAGCGTGCTTTAAATAAAAATAGAGTGTCGTCGGAACCGCTCGAATAGATGCATTAGCGAATGGGAAAACTGCACCGAGTTACTTTTAACTAGTCGACGAAAGTCGTTCGAAAAAGAACCTGTGTGCAATTCTACATTCTTTCCACGACTACTTCGCAACGTGCATTCTCTTTCAATCGATTACATTTCGAGAAAACGCCTTTTAATTTGCATCGAAAGATATTCGAAATTAGCTCGGGTTTTCACTGTCAGCTGAGATTGCAGCGATGTCCTTAAAAAAGGAATTATCCTTGCATGGGTTGGGATTGCAATAATTGATAAATTGCTGAACCCTGGGATCGGTGCGAATCGGAAGTGAATCCAAATTATGATTTTGAGCGCTGGTTAAATCGTTCCTGAAAGTCGATTGCCCAGTCAAATAAGTTGTAATCCGGATAAGGCAGTTAGCGTGCTTGACCATTCGGAACCGCAGGGTGTGCGTCGTCGTCGATATTCCGATAATTCAAGGCGCTGGCACATCGGTAGCTCGTCCCGTTCGCGTAATACTATATACAGTTCCATGTATGTATATGGATTTACGCACGTTTACGTATGTATGTACATATATGTATAGACCGGTATGGGAGGCTTCGCCGCCGTGACCGGGTGTGCCTCTAATGGCGCGAGGTGTAAGGGCTCCCGTTCGATTCCCGTGGGATATCTCGGTCCTTCGGTTCCACGGGCAATGCATCACTCTGTCCGCAGTCCCGTAACTCACCGCACGTACTCCCATACCACCTCCGTTGACCCATACACGTGTGACCGGCGGAGCCACACACGCGGAACCGCAGAGAGGACACGTACCTAAACATACGAGCGTGAGGCGGACATACGGACGGACCGACGGGAGTGCGTAAACCGTGCGCTAGATACACTCCTCGACACGCATGAAGCTGCCACGAGATATCGCCCCGATCCCCCCCGAAAGAATCTTCAAATGCAAAAGCGATTCTCGCCATAAAGAATCGATGTATCCGGAATAGCGCGTGCTCGTGTAGTTCTAATGAAACACTTTTATTAAAATCTCGATACGTTTCGGTACATATGTTGAAACGTATAGCGATTTATCGCAGTAAGCGACGAATGTTGCGCGAGACGTGACAGGGGTTGACCGCCGTTGATATGGGAGTGGCGGAACGACGGTGGTTGTAGAGCATATTCCCGCCGACGTGTCGATGGAAAGTGCCGCAGGCCGAGGATACACATGACCCATGGTCAATGTCTCGCGCGTCGTCCGTCGCGTCTAATCTAACCCTTCCGGACAAGATAGTCCATGCTTTGGATTGCTCGGGTCCAATGAAGTGAGCCGACAGGGTAGCGCTCTTGAGCTTCATTATAGCGCTTCCATTCGATAGACAGAGGGGGCTCGCGCCAACCGAGTGGCCACTGGTAGCGCGAGGGCTCACGGGCGTTAATACATTACACTCGAGCGTGCAGTGCGCGTTACACGAGCCGAAAGAATTTCCGGTAACTCGCTCACGAACACGATCCGTCACGCCGGGACTTTATCGTGATTAATTATCCCGCTCGTTTGGCGCTTGGATCGCGATCGCATAGATATATATGTATATACGCGTATGCGTCTGCACGCCCTTGTCGCGAGCCCTTCGGGGGATTGAACTGGCCTTCTATTCGGGCATTCGACGGTTATGCGATCACTCCAGCGAATGTTTGCATTCATATAAGGAAATCGATTGGTAACGAAAGATAACGATTTCAACGATCGCGCCTATCATTCGAAAAATAGGGATCATTAACGTCGGGACGATATATTCGGGTGAATACTTCGATCGACCAACCCCGGCCTCCCCTGCAGAAATAGTTTCCCTTGAAACTCGTTGAGCAAAAATCGGTTAAATTGTCGGGCGTGAAAATCACCACCGAAGGTGTTAAAAGCCGGTTGCGACAGAGTCTCGGATCTTATCGCGCGCAAAACGAAGCGGGCGCAAAGTAACTTTGCCGAATCCCCGATGCATCGAAGCGAATCGAATCGATTGTATTCCGAGGGTTTCTTTCGTAACGCGACGCGATGAATGGGCGAACGGAATCCCCAAAGTTTGTTACGTGGAAGCGAGGAGAAACGAGAAGGATAATCACCAGACGGGGTTGCCCGAAGAAACGCCGCGGGAATTCCCCCCCGTCATCGTGGCAACTTCTTTAAATTGAAATGATAACTCGTAGCCCACAATATAGTTCGCGCGCAGGCACGCTCACGGTCGCTCGTCCGGTATTACGACTATTATACGCTCGGCTTCCGTACACCGTGCGCGTAAAATGTTGGCAATCCAAAGTGGCCAACAGAGCGAAAAGATTCCGAAATAACGATAACGCCCGCATAGCGTCATCTGCGACGAGGCGTCGGTACACACGACGGTGATGAGTTCTCTCTCACTTGGGGCCGCGGTATACTTCGCGCGAACTAACGATATGACCGCATCGCGCACGCATGTTAAACGCCCCGGAGTGCCCGAGCGTCACGCTGCGCGTGTGAGATACGGATTTCGAGATAAATCGAGAAACTCTCACGCGGTGCCCGAGGCACGTGCACATATGCGACTCTTCCATCGGCAATACCGGCGGGTGATTCTGCCCAAAGATACGAGAAGAAAACATTTCGCGTGTGTAAAAAATCGGAGAATCTTTTTTCTTTCCTACTCGCTATTCGTCAAAGCAGTAGACACTCGACGAAATTTATTAATGTCGCGATAACCGCACCCGGTTAACGCATAATATTTGGGTGGATGCGACCCGAGCGACGTATCTAACTGGAAATCGCGCACGAGAGCAAAAACTGACCTGAGCCAATGACTGGAATTAATTTGCTTGCTTTTTTTTGCTTGATCTTAGAAGAAGCTTTGTTTCGATGAAAAAAAACAAAAAATTGACACGATCGATAAATCCGTGGGATGGAATTTCGAGATCGATTTCATAGATGTAAATAAGAAAAACTTTTTTTTTTTGTGGTTTAAGATAATATTTTGTTGCGTGACTGATTTAATTATAATTTACTACAGTTTGTACTAATTTCAACGAATATTAGTATCAATGCTAGTATTTTAATTTTTCCCTTAGTTATTCTCATCATAATAAAAATAAAATTTAACGACAAAATCAACCTTTTATCTGGAGAGGAGTTTGACCCGGAAATAGGACGGATCTGGCGTTTGAATTTCAAAATTCCTTCGTCTTGTTATTCCCGATTTCTCATTTGCCAAAGCCCCCTGTTTGGGTACTTCGCCGGGAAGGGACGAACGATCGATATATTCGCGGTTTGGAGCGATACACAATGTTTGGATAATTGGGCACGCTGTATTATCGGAAGATGAGGGTGCAAATATTGAGAATCGGAGAGACGGATTACGGAACGCGCGCGCTCGTGTCGGGGACCGTTAGGCGGCCAGCTGAAGCAACACGAGGCCTCTCCGCAATCCCAAAGAGACTCTTCTCGATCATAGATATATTCTGTACGCGCGCATAAAAAAATCCCTTCGTATTATCAATTTGCAATCATTCGAGATTGAATTCCACTGGGAATCACCGATATCTGTCTGTGGTACAAATAGAAGAGAGTTCGCGCGAAAGGGTTGCTTCTTTTTTTATTGACGAAAATAGGTCACCGCAAGCCGTCGGGGCAAAAAGTTCTTTGTATCCGATGAATGGTACCCAAATTGTAATATTATTCCATTTAATTGAATAATTTTTTTTTTTTTTTTTTCAATAGCCCACTATTCACAAAAACGGGGAACGCTCGGTAAAGCAAATTGGCCGGCGACAATATGCCAATGATTATTTACCGGCGTTTATGCGCGTAGACAACTCGTGCGCGCTGTTATAAGTCGCAGTTATAACGCGCCCTCTCGAGTGGGTATATTATAGTGCACAACTATTACGAGCGCAAAGGCGAACGACGTTAGAATCGGGGCATTAGTCACACACCATTTTACCACCAGGCGTGACGTGCACGCTCTTTTG
The DNA here is from genome assembly GCA_963924025.1 of Ischnus inquisitorius. NCBI lineage: Eukaryota > Metazoa > Arthropoda > Insecta > Hymenoptera > Ichneumonidae > Ischnus > Ischnus inquisitorius. The sequence goes on along the minus strand of OZ001251.1, from coordinate 4,148,519 downwards.
TGATCGTTAATTCGAGTCCCTCGTCCACGGGGCAACAGTTCAAGGGGAATGGGAGGCGGGTGAGAATACACCTCCCCTCTCTCGCGTGTCATACGCGAGAGACCCCTTCGAGGCCTTTCTCTTTCCCGCGCATTTTAAAATCCATCATGGCCGACCGGCTCACCGGTCACGTGGCGATATAGGGGTGCTCTGTACTTTGTAATGCATTCATCGTCACATTCCCTTTTTCTCTCCTGCTCACTTTTTCTCCTTTCTGTCTCTTCTGCTCATCAACTTTTTTTCCTTCGATTTTTACTCGAATAAAAAAATTTCGACACAATTTCTTTGTTCAATGTATTTTTTTGAAATTTTTTACAATTCAACGTTATAAATTTGTCTTTTTATCGAAATTCGATAATTAAAAACTACTGTCGAAATAATCATAATGATAATAATAATAAGGGAGTAGAGTATCGCGTGGTTAGATAGCTCGAGGGCACGTCGTTCGACATGAAAGTAACATCCCTCACCGTCGGCATTCACCGAAGCGCGACTAATGAGATTCATTTTATTTTACAGTTAACCCTCTGCCGTTTGCCCCTTGACGCGAGCGTCACGTATATTTCGTTGCCTCTCTCGATTCACTCCAACCCTGACTTTCAATTTCTCGTCTAGCTTGATGTCTTCCGATGTATAAATTCGATGACTCGAACGATAATAAGGGTCTATTATGAAGATTTTTTTGTTGAGCAAAAAAAGGAGTGGTCTTGCTTGAGATCATTTGTCGATACACTCGTTTTTTTCTGCAGTGTTGTGAAAAAAATGTTCTTATGTATCTTCGCCCTTACATTTTCTTTTTGCGCGGACTCCAATAGAATTTTATCCAAATTTCCGCGCATCGAAACACGAGTGATCCCGATTTGTCGTGTCGTTATATCATTCAAAATGTTTAATGTGTCCGGGTCAATGCGAGTCCGTTGGGGTTCGCGACTGGCGCGACGAGAACAAGAAATGAAATCGATCCGACCGTAAAATGTCGCGTGCAAAAATATATGTTGTCGAGAGTCGCGGGTCGCGCACACTGATTGAACATCCGTTTCCGTCCGGGGAAAAGCCTCGAACTCGTATTATTCAGTTCTCATTGTAAAATTCAACCCCAAGCACGACGAAAAGCAAAACATAATATTTATTGCCGACTTCCGTTCAATTAGGGGTTGACGGCTCTTCCAGAGGGGTTGGCCGCGTTCTTTGCCCCCTCTCGCTGTATCGTACACAGTGTTCTCTAGTTCCTCGCTTTTCGCACGAATCGCTCTTTGCCCATTGCGAAGCTGCAGAACCGTTCGAGACTTTCGGATAACGTGGCGTTACGGCATCGCTCGGGAAACGACTTCTGAGAGCAGCGACGGTGGACGAAATTGAAGATTTTGTTTTCTATTATTTCTATTGCTAACAAGATCCGGACACACACACACACACACGAATTTGCTGATTAGTTGCCCGTCTAAAATGCATATTGCGCAAGTATTGAGGACGCTTTGCAAGGTTGGGGCTTCGTGTCAAGCGCTAATCGGGTACCCGATTTTATCCAGACATTTCGCAGAAATAAGGTTTCTCACTGTTTGCGCGAGCCAAAGCAAATGTTGCACCTTTGATCGCGAGACGCACCAAAGATCTTTGTATCGCAATGCGCAACAGTTGAATTACGAATATCGTTGAATTGTCGCTAATGTTATTACGCAAGATTTCGGCTACGATAAAAATCTTGCTTTTACTCACAGTTGTAATCAAACGGCTTACAGCGAAATGTTGACAATTCTGATGGAATAATACAATGTTTTCAAATTATCATTATGAAAAATATTGAAATATAGTAAAAAAGATATTGTTAAGTTGAAAAAAAAAAAAAAAAAAAAAAATAGTTAACAATAAATAGTTAATAGTTAATAGTTTAATAGTTTAAAAATAGTCAGAAAATACTTTTTTTTTTCTCTAAAATCCAAAATCTCCATTATCGGCTCCGAAAGGCCATGGTTCGGCATTTGAATGTACCGTTTGACATCGACTCAACAGATAACAACAAATAATAATTTTATATGCCGTATAAAAACCTAAATAAAAAATTGCGTCTTCGAAAGTCGATAGCGAGGTGAAGTATTACTCGTCGACGTGTAGAGTGCAACTCAGGTCCCATGGTGTAATGGTTAGCACTCTGGACTTTGAATCCAGCGATCCGAGTTCAAATCTCGGTGGGACCTTGAAACAATTTTTTTTTTTTCATCAAAATTCCCTCAACAATTTACAAACGCTTCAATTCTATTTTGTTTATCAATCCAATTAATCCGAATGCAGAACCTTCGCGTCTATTCGCTCTTGTTTCTACCGATTTCACAAGTCCGGGCGAGATACCGAGTAAACGCTTTTGCATCGAGTCCGTTCGCTACAAGATTTCAGTGATATTACTGTTACACGCTTTGTAATGTAATTACGCTTTCATTATTCACGTAACAGGACTCGTTTTCCTTTTTTTTTTTTTTTTTTCAAAGGCTCCCCTACGTCTGTCAGGCTCGTCGGTTGTAATACCGTGCCCGTCCACAGTTCCGTCTTATCTCTCGTTTCAACTAGCCGAGCGATTGGACGTGCACTCGTCGCAAGTCTGACAGCTCTTATCTTCGATCGGGAACCGCTCGACCCAACCGAGACTTTTATTGCTCGCGATTCGTCGGCTCTATACTATACGCGTATAGCTTCGCAACGGGTTTCACCGTTGCTCTTTTGTCCACGTTATTATCTTTATTTGTTTTTTTTTGTTCTCCTTTCTTTGTACGATACATTGCGGTTTCGCGGTAAAACTATTAGCCCGGTTGGTAACATACGATACGCGAATGTGATAGCCGTCCGGAAATTCGCAATTGCGAAACTAATTTCATTGAGCGCGAAACATGAGACTCAACCGGCTACAACCAATCGCAGCACAAATGATTTCGTTTCCGAACTTCGACATATTTCGGCACCACTCGCGACTACTTTTTTAGAAGAGGATTTCTTCGATACGAGCTCCGCCAGCTCGAACCTTCCGTCATTTCCCCGACTGGCTGATACTCATTGAGACATGAAATTAAGGCAATCAACGAACCTTCGTTAGTTCGCACTATCGCAGCATTGGCGCGGAGCGGAATGGAACTTTCCCTGAGAAAACGAGCGTTACCGCTCGACGAACGACGCCGACATTCACCTCAGATCGTTACCGGAAGTTCATCAAGATGTGACAACGCCACCGTGAAACTGCTCGCGCTCTCTCGTCGTAACCTCCCTCTTTCCATTTACCCCAAAGCCCTCAGAGCCCCCCCCCCCCCGGGGGTTGTCGTAAAATACTTTCTCAATTTAAATTTGAGTCGATTCAACAGCACGCGCTAAGGTTTAACTTGACTTCGGGTTTTCGACGCGACGGTGACGTCTAGCTGGTGCACACTTAACGAGCGGAACCCCCGTAACTCAGCTTAGATGGGGGGACCGGGGGTGTCCTCTTAATCCCCGCGCGCCCTCGCCGAACTATAAAATATCGCACGAAATGGGAGGAGCGGACATTCCAGTTTCGATCTCACGAAGATTCATAGAGTCAGATAGAAGCTTCTCGTGGTCGTATCATCCTCCGGAGTAGAAGAGCATCTATATATGTATATGACTGACTGCGACACGTTAGATCAAGAGGTTTAGGTGTTACGTATATGGGTGCGAGCTGTAGCATGGGGAATATAATGGCGAAGAGAAGAGTTCGCCGAATAGATCGTTCTGATTTTCAAGGAGCGTTGTTTATAACCCGTTATATCCGATCGAGACGCTCGCGTCGAGGAAATCAACCGAGGTTATAGTCGAACAGGATGTACACAGTGGAAATAAATTATTCAATCACACTTCGTTCGAAGAATTCGATCAGCTTCACCCTCGCAGCACCGATGACTTCTTGGTCATTGAATCACACAGCCCAACAGAATCGCTAAAAATCTGAATGTCTGCGTAGACTTCTATCATTTCAATACCGATAATTGGTTTATAGTAGTTCAACATCGTGCCAAATTCGTACCTAATATATCAAAAGAATGTGGCAACTGGAACGCATCCTGACATGTTTAAAAAATTCAAAATGCCGCAAAAACCGAAAGAAGCGCCGAAGGTTGCGAATTACTTTTGCACATGGCTTTCTTGCTTCGTTTTCAACATCGCTAAAAACGAAATTAGGAAGCGATGCCTAAATGCAATTAGTACAATTGTTCGATCGCTCAATTTTCTTCCAGATATGAAACAGGAATAAAATTCAGTATGGATTCGTTGAAATGTTTCGAAAAATAAAAAAATTCACAGACAACCGATTTCGTTCCTTTCGCCGTGATGATAAAACTCCGTTCGACTTCCCGCATTCGAGTTTAAAGTTCGAAGTGGTTACCGTCGATGAGATTTCGATAGCGTCGATATACATGCGCGTATAACTCCGAAAGTTTCAACTCGTTTGGTCATAAAGCGACGCTCATACTATCGGTCCTTATCCTCGTTGAGAAGATAATGCTCCGTACCCGGTTTCCTTCGTGCTTTCGCGTATTTCCGACAAATTTCAAGGCGCAAAGGTGCACCCCCCCGACTCGGAGGTTATCAAAGTTACGCGCGATTGGTTATAGCAAACATTTTATCGAGTTTAATTTTAAGAGTGAACGCCTTTGGCATTAAATCCCTTAACAGCTTCCGCGGCAATAAATAATATTATGCACACGACCTGCTCTCCACGGGAAAAGAAAAGCTATCTTACTCGAAGCCCCCGCGCACCCGCCTTCCCGCTTCCCTGTATAATAGTACACAGCAACGAAAAGACTCGCGGGAGAGCCGCGGGGCAATTAAATAAAATGTGATACCGAGTTATGACTGAGAATCTTTATAGTTTATGACCAACGGCGTATTCCTTAAATCCAGACATAAAGCGAAACCCCCTCGATTCACCCTTATATCCTGGCTACAACGTTTTATTTATCTCATACATTTTTATACTCGATTGTTCGACGCAAACGCGAATTTGTATTTATCTCAATTATTTCAAACTCGCAGAATCAGTTATGTATTTTTGCAATTTTTTTTTACCGGTAGATCATCGATCAAAAAAATTGTAAATTAAATTTGCAAAGTTTCCTCTACGAGGAAGCAAAATAATTATCAAATTCGTGAGTTCGAAATTTTTTAAAGTTGAACGAATTATATCGAGTTGTATCGGAGCGGGCGACAGCGGCATAAAATTTCGGCAAGAGACACAAAATTTGCGTCACAATACATTTACTATATCGAGGGGGGGTGGAAGCGTCTTGAGCCAATTTTCTCGTTGCTCGTAAAAGTCCGATGGTATAAGATTTACGCGCGTCACGGCAATTATAACGTGTTTTATAACAAAACGGAGACACCCAAACGGTTTACCTACAACCCCTATCTGGGTGTCCTCGGATGTGGGACGAGAGCTTCGCAAGCCAGGAGCCACGACGACGCGGGTGCACAATCCCCCACCGTTGAACTTGCATCGTAAAAACGTTATTAGACTGGCTGATGCGTCTCGCGATCTCTCTCCTCGCCACTTACACGCGGAGATTCCCGTCTCGTCGGGTGCGGCCTCGCCGAGGCGTTTAAATAAGAACTGGATTTTTTTTATTTATTTTTACGTCCTTCGAGCATGAGTGTTTGAAGTGTTGGCGTAAAAAAAAAAGTAAATCAGCCCCTGACATTTTTCTTACGCGAGCTTATCCGCATTGTGCCGTTTTGTATCGACGAGCATTTTTTTTTTCGACCCTACGAAGCGTATTACAACGTTTTCCTTAACTGCCTGTAAAAATTGTTTGCCTACCAAATTTTAGAGAGTTTTATATGTGTGCGTTGGCGCGCAGGGGTAGCCTTTTACTACGGCTTTTTTATACGCATTCTCGTATATAAGTTTTCTCGACTAAACGGAAGCAATGCCCGCGTGGCCCGCAGGCCGATATTCTCATCTCTCGGTTGGAAAAAAAAAATCTTCGACTGTACGAAAGAGTACGTAGCCGGGAACGGCAATTTCGAGCTAGCTGAACGTAAAATGATTTGTGTGCAATTTAATTCTCTTTTATTCCATCAGAATTGCTCCGTTCTTTTTCTCCCTCTCTCTCTCTCTCTCATTCGGTTCTGCGCTTTGCTTTCGTCGCTATAACTCCATGCGCTTTAATATTCGTGATTTAAAAAAGCATTTCTCTCGTCATTTAATTGCGAACTTTATTTCGAGCAATAACTCGAATATTCGCGGGGTGCAATTTTACCGAGTTAATTTTCGGGATAAAGAGGGTCTATAATTACGGAGAAGTGGAGTCGTCGGACAACTTTTGTCTCGGCGCGGCTCGAGCGACGCCGGTTATGGACGGGAGTTATGCAAAAATTTCACCCCGTTGTCTTTACGACGTTCACCTTATCCTTCACCTTCTTATTCGTCCCTTCTCCGTTACAGCCGAGTCCCTCGAGTCTTCGGTTACGGCTATAAGTTTATCGTTTTATGTAAACTGCATCGAGGGATTGGGCGTGGGTGCGACGCTGCGCGGAATGACGATATTTTGTCGGAGATCGGTGCCGAGGATCCTCGCTCGTTTTAATGGTGATTGGCGAACGCCGCGGCTGTGATACGAGATTTCTAACGTATACGTGTACATCCACCTTTGGGCTTTCCCTCGATTCCATCGAGCTCACAACTGACACGCAATTCTCTGCTTCGGTGGGTCTCACTGTCGTAAAGTAAGTTCACGTTGCTTGTCCCCATACTGTGGACTATAATGTACGATCTACGATATGTGCGCGCCGACCTAATACAATCCGAACGGAATACCATTATCACACACGACAGAAAATACGATCGAATCAACAATAATTTCATTATAGGCCCCGAGCCTCAAAAAACAATAGCAAATTTAAAAAAAATTATTGTACAATTAAAAAAAAAAGTTATAACAGTGAAAAATAGTATCGGAAATCAATTTTTATTACTTATATTACGTATTTATAAAAGCTAAGAAAAATCTTGATTTTTTGCAGAATAACTGTCCTGTTTCCCGTATCCCTTGAAAATAATTCTTATTTTTGTAATGCATCACAAAAAGAGCATTAATGAGGTTGAAAAAATATGTTGTTACATCACGCACTTTCGGGATCTCTTTACGGATTTTCACGCGGCTCCTCGACCGAACCGAGAAAGGAGCTCCGCTGCACACTCGCGGAGAGGAAACGGAAGACTGAGGAAAAATTTCTCATCATGATGTGTGGGTGGGGGAAATTTCGACGGAGACTCGAAAATCGAAGAACTGTTTAAAATTCTTCGAGACCCACCCCGCCGAAACCATTGAAATAGTTCTGTCATCGCTCGACAAGATCGAGAAAAATCAACAGCATCCACCCGCTCGAGTTGCTCGAGCATTCCAAGGGCCCTTATCCGAAAGCGAGAAACCACGGCTCGATCATGAACACCTAGCGCGTGGCAGTAACGCAAAGAAAGAAAGGCACCAATACTATCAAGGAATGCCGGCTCATGTACGAAGCCAGCCGTCAACCAAGGGATGCGACTGTTGCTAAGGCTCGGCGCGCTTGTGTCCGCCGGAGCCCACCAATCCTACGAGGCGTCGAGGCTCATATATACGAGTGCTCGATGACTTCACGCCAAGAAGATCGACACCCCGAGAGACGATACGGACGCTTTGGGTCAACCATAGGCATCAGGCCCAGTGATGCAGAAAAACTTCTGACTTCCTCCGACGAGTGCATCACCTCCTGGACAACCCTTACAGCCCCGAAAAACGTCCGTTTAAAGAGATTCCCGATCGCTCGCGAATTTATTAATTGCCGTAGAATTACGTATGTACGAAAATATTGGGTCAGGTCATCTTTTAATATTATTTTTCATTATATTTTTTTATATTTTTCCGCGTAATTTCCCATTTACGATTTATAGCCAAAAATGCCCGGTACCTGCGAACTACCTGGGTATTATCCGAGAACCCTTCTGGTCTTTTCCCGTCATAAAAATTAAAATTTGAAAAATCGAATCACAAGGCATATTGTTCAGTTAAAATTTATTTTCGTATTACTCATAGACTAAACATCTAGCCAAAAGATCTCACGCCTCGGAAGATTCGATTTCTTTTAAACATTGAATTCCAAGAAGTCATTGAGCAGTTAGGATAAACAGGAGATGATAACAATTTTTAGCGTTCAAAAAAAATATCGCATTGCACAGGAAATGTTCGCCCAAACTGGCTCGGAGAGTCTCTTCTAAACATTTGAGTTGGAATAAATAAAGTCAAGTGGTCTCCGGGTCGAAACAGAGAGAGATCGTATTGCGTCGCCTCTTCCCGAGCAGTTTCCGCGAGGTTAGGCTCAAAACGAGGCACCCGCGATTCGTAGCTGCTTCGATAACGAGTAAATTCATGAAGTTGATTGACCGAGATAAGGCGGCTCCTCACGTAAATTCACGATTCGCGACGTAACAATGTGATAATGGACGGATTAAAAGTTGAACATTTTCGACGTTGGGACGAGTTCTCGAAGTATTGTAATGTTGAATCTAACGCGAAACTCCCACAAGCCTTCGATAGCTCAGTTGGTAGAGCGGTGGACTGTAGTTGGCCGATACGAAAATAGACATCCATAGGTCGCTGGTTCAAATCCGGCTCGAAGGATCGAATTTTTTTTTTCTTCAAATGAGCATTGATATAAACTCTTCAAATTTGTTAATTAACGCTGTTTACCATCCGACTCGATGATTCTGTTGTAGAAACACAAAAAAAAAGAAGTGGGCTTGAATTGGGTAGAGCGGCACGCGAGAAAAAAAGCAGGTCTCACCGAGATTTGAACTCGGATCGCTGGATTCAGAGTCCAGAGTGCTAACCATTACACCATGAAACCGTACCTGTGTTTCCGGCGATGCGACAGGAACCGTAAACGTTCATTCGACCCCTCCGTAATCGCGCGCATACTCTGTCTGTATATCGGAACGTCGTTACGGACGACACGAATTCCAATTACAAACACCTGTAATACGAAATTACATCGAACACCCGTTTGAATTTCGATTGTCAATCTGAATCGTGTCGCCTGCAGCGTTTGACGAGAAAACAGATAGTGGAAAACCGATATCGTCGAGGGAATGGTCCTCCGCTGTGTTATCGTCCGCGCAGAGAGTGCCCGATTCTAGTTGATTGTTGTTTCCATTTGATTAAAAAGAAAAACGCTCGAACGAAATGCTTTTTTGGCCGTATCAGCACTAAAGTGCAAATAACGGTACTCGGCGATTCTAGTGGGAGAAAACGAACTTTGGGATAAAGTCCGTTCTCGTCGAGTTAACAAAAGTCTGCTTGCGCTGCACACGCGATCTTATCCATATTTTTCAAGAACATGCATAAATTTCGACTCCAGTTTCTCATCGCCGAAAATGTCGAGAAAGGACCCCGAAATACACAAATATCGCATAACAAGACTTATCGCTTTCGCAGAAAACGTAGATTGATTAATTAACCGAAAAGAGTACTCGCGGCACGTTTATGTATGAACGACAGTACGCTGTATCCAAATACGCACAATGGACATTATACACATATCTGTTTGTCAATGTATAGAACGGGGAGAGATCAAGATGTGTTTCGATTGAGATCTCTCCCGAGAGACAACCCCAAGGGGTGTAGACGATGCAGTCACGGTGTCCAAGTAATTAATCAGGAGCGTGTATGTACTACGTATACTATTCGGATATACAACAGTAGGTCCAGTGCATCCTGAGTCCCGGGGCCCAACATTGTTCCTGTATATACATATATATAGTATATATACATACATATATATGCTGTACACTATTATTGTATAGCATTGAACTGTTCCGTACCGCACACAAGCGGCGACGGTCACTCTCGTGGAAACCACTCAAATTAATTTCAAGTCAGACAAGCATATTCTTCGATGTGACGGGCATCTCTCCTCGCGACATACTGACATCCAATCAGGCTCGGAATAAAACAGTAGCCAATGGGGGCCAAAAATGTGTAGCAGCACCAGAGAGGAGAAGAGCAATATTCGCGTGCTGGCCGCTAACCCCAGATAAACGCCGACCCCTCTCGGCCGCTATTTCATGCATTTCCGTAACAACATCCTACGCGTTACAATGCTCCTCTTCTTACGGTTGGTTAATTCTTGACTGACAGCGGAGTCGAAGAGAGGCGAACAAAAAAAAAAAAGAAAACGCAACCGAGAGGGTGCGGCAGAGAGTCGGAGACTCCGCTGCACCCCCGCGTGCTGGAAACTCATGCAGCCGGTAGAAACGAGAGAACCCCATCGAATTTGAGTTCGCGAACTCGTACGAAAGAGAAAACACCAGCGTGTCGCGTTACGCACCGTAGGTGCAGTCTGTGTCAAACTACGTGACAAGTTCGCGGGAGGGGGCGGGGGCGAAGAGAGAGAGACGAACAAGTGGCATTGTTAAATCGTTTTAGATTCGATCAGCGAGGGATGAATCAGAGAGATTTGTCACACTCGAACGATTCAATCGTCGAGCCAAGAGCCACCGCTCTCGCGTCTCTCATTGCACATCGCTTTTATTTTCCGGTTTCTCATCGCTGGTACTTCGCTTCCAATGGACATATTCGCCGTTTCTTTAATCTCGAATCTTCGCTTTTTTCTTTTCGATCCTAAAGAAGTTGCAAATAGGGCCGATTTTGTAGAACCAAATTGACACTCACGATGATACTCAAAAGTTGTTCGAACTTAAATTGAAAGCTTATTTTAGTTCAAGTAGAGTTTTACGTTTGGAATACGTTTAGGTGCTCGCGATACACTGAGAGAAAAATACATGGATAAAGCATCGATACTCGGTTGTTCCAGTAAATCCGGTTTTTCTAATGTGTTTTTTTCGTGATTATTCGATATTGGTTAGCGAATACGGATATCGCAGAGTCGCGACGGTGTCGGAAACGACCGTCGTTTGCGCGAAATTTTCCAGCGCGAATGCGCCAAGCCCCGGAAAGGATTTTATCTTTTCTCGTTCTTATATTATCCGATCCTCCTCTCGGTAAACAATCGTGGCTCGGGTCGGGCAAAAGTTTTAAGCTGCATTCGCGAGCCAAAAGTTCTCCCTCCGCGGAGGAGAGAAGAATCGGGCGAGCGAGGAACGAAGATCGTGTACATATGAAAGCGCGTAAGCTCGTCGAGCAACGTGTACCGCCGATTAGATCTTTATGGTTTTATAACAGCGCGGGCGAACGCAGAGAGAACGGGGATTTTATCTTTGCGCAAACCTCCCCCTGCCCCGTGAACGCAAAAAGAGACGAAGGTAAAAACGACGAGGAAGACGGGAATTCAAGCGAGACTCGTGTGTTTGCGGCTAAAATCGAGTTTCGAGCACGTATAGTTTGCCCACGCCCGCGAGTGCGTGTTCACAGAACCGACGACGACCCCCCTTCGGGTCGGTTATTTTCCCTTTTGCGAAACGAAATTCGTTTCGCTTCTCTAGGGTTAATCGGGAAAAATACGGTATCCCAAAGCAGGGGGGCGGAGACGAGCTGGTGAATTTGTGTACATTTGTTTCATGCCTCGCGGACTATTATCGAATCATCGGAATCGCGACTTCTTCGGCTCCCAAGTTCCGCTCTTCGTCCGCACCCTTTCTCGATTATTCTATTCCGTCGGGGCAATAATAGAAGCATTTTTACAATTGTATCGATTTCAGAGAAAAAAACATGTTAATCAAACTTGCGCATCGTTTACACAGTTTCGCTTTAACATCGTTAACAAAGCACCGAAAATTATTAATCAACAGCGCCTTTTGTGTGATTGGTGCAGCGAAATGAAACCGGATGAAAATAGTTTTTGGCACAAGCAACTGCAACTCTCCGATTGTTCTGCGATAATTAATGGCGAGATGATGACTTTAATATAACGTACTATTTTTGGATTTTTTTTTAATACCTTTTTTTCAGAACTCTAAGTCTTTTCGTCGTCCAGGTGGGTCCAATGGGATTATCAGGACCAAGAGTTTCTTGGCATAATGAGATCTCGAGTCCCTTCTCTTTTCTATCGTACAATATATATATATATATTTATGAACCGAGTCGAACTGTGGTACAGAAGTACACTCGTCTCATCGCGAGAAGCCGCGCATTGACATCGAGGAACGAATTAATGAGATAAGGGACGCGAATTCGCAATGGTTTGGGGTTAACCCGAGGCTCCGAATCCAAAGACCTCCTCTCGCTGCCTCCGTAACGAGCTTTACGTTTTTTATTCCTCTTCCTCTTTCTCTTCTTCTGCTCGCCCTACTTCGTCGGCATCGCCGGTTTCCTTCTCTTTTTTTTCTTCGTTCCTTCAATATTCTTCACCGAGTCAGCGAGTCACCGACACGCTGCCCAAAGCTTCTCTCCGGGGGATAGCGCCGCGGAGATACAAGGAAGAAGGGGGATGCAAAAGGAACATCATGCACGGTCCCAAAGTCTGCAGCGAAGGCGTGTACCGCCTCACTCCTTCGCCGCCGCGAGGCACCGTTCGCCGACGCTGCAAGGGACTTAATTATCTAATTAATTAACCTCAATCAGAACGATGAGTAATTTCTCGCTCCGGTGGCGCCTTTGGCTCGCTCGCGCGCTCGGTAGAGACTTTCTTGTCACACTGACTCCGGGAGGGAAGGTTGAATTACGCTTGGCTTAACGGCAAATCGATTACGTACCGATGCCAAGGCCCGTATACGACGCGATATATATAAGTATGTACCTACAACCGTTCTATAACTATATAAGGCGCCCCCTCGTCCTCTGGCTGCCTCCGCTTCGCTTTCCCCGCTTTCCTTTCTCCTTCGCGATCTATATACATACATATATATTTCTCGTTCCAGCAGCTCTCTTGTCTCCTCGCCGCTACATTTCGTTGTGCGGGCATCGCAACGAAACTCTACCCATTATCCTTCTTCGCCTCCTTCGATCACTCTTCGATGCACCCTTATCGCTTATCTTTTCTTTTGAAGGAGTCTCGCTCGCGCGAACATCGGTAAATTACCAAGTTTCGAGCGCCATGCCACTTGTCGTGTATTCTAACCGAATTGAATTTTGACCTTCCCGCCGATGTGAGAAAAAAAATGACAAATGAGCCGAAATTTCATACTTATCTTTGGAGGCTATTCACGAATTTTTAAGGTCGTCGAAAAACAAGATAAATAAACCACCGTAATAGAATTCGAATAATATACACATATATTTTATGGCGCTTAAATATTTTTATACATTATTATTATTTTTTTTGGATACCGAATGTTGAAAAAATTAACATGTCGAAGAAATGTTATGACGATTGATTTTGGTAAAATTAGTGTTTTTTTTTCTATTGCCGACAATAATGAAGTGCAGAGCGTAGAGATTAGAAATTATCCTACTTCTCTGAAATGCCCTATGTCCTATATTGTTTTCGTTTTTTTCTTGAAAAATTCGAAGCAAACATCGCAAAAGTTACAGCAATTCTCTTATACTCGAATTTTCCCATTAACTTCAGAAGGAAACCTTGCAAAGTGATGATGCGGCGAACTATTTTTTTTGTATCTTTTTTTTTCTACAACGCACCTGCCGGTGAATAATAACACACGTGGAGATATTTCCATGTCGAACTGTGTCCACAACGCCACGCACCGTCTAAAACGTTTTTGCGCTTGATTTCCGTGTTTCTTCCCGTTCCGTCGCGACAATAACTTTATGTATTTTGTCGATACTCCCGGTGTCTCGAGTGTCGCTAATGCCGTACGAATTCGGCCAGGGGGGGCATTCGGGGACGAAAGTTTTGCCGGAGAGCGTCGGAGCGTGTCGCGAGAGTTCTCCTAATCCTCATTATCAAACGGCGTTGTCTAGCAGGCGCAGGCCGCTCGCGTACCCTCCTACTCGCGTTATTAACATTTTTTTTCCTTTCTATTTTTCTTCCGCTTCCATCTTCAACAAAAACACTCGACTGAGAATCGAGGCCGGGGCGTGTTTCAATTCGAATGTGTAACTGACGTTTTTGACGCTTCGAGTGGTTGCCCGAGTGGGAGAACGGGAATGGAATGACAAGTTTGGAGAATGAGGGTGGATATTGGCCGAAGAGCGTGGAGGGTTCGCCACTGCTTTGCATAAACATCTCGAGAGAGCAATCCTAGTCGTGCTTTTGGTTCTCTTTTGTAATTCCACGGCGGCGAATGAGAACGATTATCGAAAATCAATTTGCAGGAACATGTGAAACAAAACATTAATTCAAGACCAACGAGTCTCTTTCATTTGTTGAGCATTATTTGCAATAAATTTTCGAGTTTTACTTTTCATAGTTCACTTTTTCTTCGATTCTGAACGCGATTCAATGGAATAGGATAGCGAAACATATTCGTCATGTATTGTAAACATTAAAGGCTCAAAACCATAAAGCTCTTTAACTACATTTCTGCTATGTAGTTATAACTTGAATATGCTAGATTTCTTTTTCTCAATGACACAAATTAAGGAATCCAATTGAGAAGTAAAAAAATCAATCCTTCTTTTCTTATTTTCGTGCGCAATTTGCATCACTATCAGTCGCAGATCTCGAGTGCCATTGCCTATGTTTTCGCAGTAGATTACAGTTGTTTGCGCAGAGTAAATGTATACCTCATTCCAGGCGGACCGTGCAATTTATACATCCTCGTGCGTAAATGCAGCGGGGTGAACGGCGCGCGCGTAAGAGCTGCCCTCTCGGCGACTACCGCTCCAAATCGCGAAAGTTTCGAGCTCGGTTTAACCCTGGCCCGGGGTGTGTTTGTCTAACTTCGTATTTAGTTAGTCAACTCTGCCCGCGAGGCGTCATGGGAAATGACAAGTGATGCGACGAAGACGAGAGGCATAAATGCGATAGCCCCATAACCCGATGCTCACAGCAACCCACGTGACTCCTCTGCATCCACATGCCTATATATCTGTCCATCTGTCTCTACGGATTCTCTCGCGGTCTCCTTCCACCGTCTCTGTTATAGCCTATTATCGATCTAACGGAAAGCCCTTTCATGTGCTAATCTCTGTTTATTCGATCGAATGCTAATAGCAATGATAGAGGTGCCGCTCGTGTGCCTCCCCAATCGCCGAAGGGTGCGACTGCCGTTTCTCAACCCTCCATGGCTTCGATCCCTTGCCCTTTCTATGCCTTGTAATAAAATTATTGCGGCTACGATTAGCAACCTGGACTCATCTCCTAAACGCGTCATTAAATTAAATCAAATTGCAACCGAAGAAAAATTCTTTAAATAGAATCGCAGCGGGGAATCTTCGAAGTTACCCAACAATTTTTACGGTACCTTCGCAGCTCAATTTTGATAACCCCGCGACACTAGTCGACTGACTGTTGGATGGTCTCTCGTTAAATTATAAAGTTTCTCTACTGAGCGAAACTTCGTATCGGTGGACTCTGCTCGGGAGGCTTCCAACTTGAAAATCGCTTCGAGAGACGAGGATAACCCGCGATACGTGAGGTACATTTTTTTCTTCAAATCGCATCTTTTACAAGGGTTGCGCTTGGAGACTCTTTCGGAAGGATCGTTTTAGTCTGTCGCGAGAAAACGTTGGCGAATCGGGCGTCGATTATCCTGTACTCGGGGTTTCGAGAATTTTTCTTAATGATTATTCTTAAAGAACAAAATGTTACGCGATGTTTAACTTTAGTTTTAGCGAGCGTGTTGACGATTTATTGCCGACTCTCGAAGGGCGAATAGCGCAGACGAATTCCTACGACCTTCTGCCAGATAATCAGCGCAGACAAAGCGACGGTTCGCCGTTGCGATGGGCATTTTTCGCGTGAGTAAAATTGGCTCGGGGCCACGTCGAAAATCTTTCGCGATCGAGATTTTTCTCAGGATCATATGGCCGTATGTGAAATCTTTGCGAACGAAACAAACGCAACGCCGGCGAGTTTTCATCGAGAGAGCGGAGGAATGAGCCAAGCCCGTAAGCTTCGTCGTTAAGCACCGTCGAACGACGAAGCAAGGAACGGAATGTTGTAAAGGATTCTCGACGCTGGGTAGACAAACCATAAACGTCTGCCAGCCGATTTGGCAACGGACGAAGAAGACATTAAGACTACGGCGCTGCACTATCTCTTCTTTCCGCCTTCGTCTTCGCTTGGCCCGAGGATTGATACTCGATAATAAAGGAAGAAACAAAGAAATTCGCCGAGAGGGACTCAACGAGCCGTGAGTGTCGGTGGGAACGACCTATGCTTCCGATTCCAATTGAGACTGCGATTGCCATCTCGACTATCTTCCGTCTCGGCAACGAAAAACGCTTATTCACATGGACCCGTTGATTTCTTATTTATCTACCATCCAATGATTGCAATTTTGTCGTTCTCAACCGGCTCAACTCCCCTTGCGATATCCCTAAATTAAACCCGAAAAATCATTAATTCGCTTGAAATCCAGTTCAATCCCAGTTCCAGTTAGAAGTACTTGGATTCAAAGTACCAGTAATACAAAAAATACAAGCAGCTAAAATATGCAACAAATTCATTTTATTCAATTGATGGTGCTATTGGACGATGATTTTTCTTTGTTAGGCCAACGAATCAATTGATCGAATGGTACTGAAGGCCAAAGTCACGATTCATTTTTCTCCGCCGAAAGGTATATGAAAAAAGTCGCAAGACTTTCATTTGTCGGAAGCTTCTCGCCGCCCAGCGTGAGGTTGGAAATTTTTCGTGACATCCTCCCGTCGTTGTTGGGTTAACCGTGAAAAAACCGCATTTCGGCGATAATCGAGAGAATGCAAACGCCGCGATTGAGCGTTGGATCGCGCTGATGGAGCATCGTCCTCGTCACCATGTTCGGTCAAAAGCGTAGCCTCTTCGCGCAACTATGCCGAATCTATCCGATATTCAAACACGTTGACATTTACGAACGTCAGGTTGTGATAAGAAAAATTTATCGACGCGCGACGAATTCTTGGTCGAAATTTCTTATCTATTTTTCAACATTTACGTTCGTTCTTCGACAGTCGTTCATACGAGAATATGTTCTGGACAACGTGTTTGTGTGTATCTTCATGTATTTCTTGTTCTACGTTGCGCTCTGGTACGCCAACAAGGTAAATCGACTTTCTCGCTCTCGCTACCATTTATATTCGGAAAAAAAGATTGCATCTTACTTTTATCGATTAAACGATTCAACCACTGGCCAGGCTATCAAACGGATCGAGAAAGCGAATCAGGAATTGATGTCTACCGTTATAAGCAATAGAGCGGTAAGTGGATCGTGTGTACAAAGTCGATTTTGCATCTGAACGTCACGTGATTTAATTGCTCGACGTCGAACCGCTAGAAACTCGACGATGTAATCGCGCTGAAGGACAAGCGAGCCGAGTACGAGGACGTGGTCGTCAAGGCGGTGAGTTGAATTCATTCGATCTATGAAATGTGAAAAATATTGTTGAGCGACTTTGATTTGTCCGCATTGATTCAGAAAGGGGCGCAGAAAGTTACGGCGAAGCATCTGGACAACGAAGTAAAGTTCTATCGAATTATCAACGAGATCTCTCGAACCTTCGACGCACAGTGAGAGTCGACACAAAATAAAGTTGAAATATAGAATTTGAAAAAAATTGTGAAGATTGAAATTGAACTCCAAGACAAAGACAATGTGCTTCGAAGGTTCAAGGTTCAATGTTCGCCAGCTCGACGAGACTTTCGAAAATCAATTGCATACTTTCCGATCTAGATGAAGAGGCTGAGCACAGAGCTGCTGGTTGCGGCGCACAAGATGGCAGAGCTGGAAAAGATTCTCGGCAAAGTAAAGAAAAATCGAACGATTACGAAGCATGGCGAACGAAGGATGAAATATATGGATCAATTGGTAGTCATTAAATCTTAGATGCTTTGCAGTGTAAATTCTGGGAAAAATCGCGAGAGCGCGGACAAGATGTGTTCGGAAGAAGGGAAGGCGACGGACCCGAGAGAGCAGAGATTGTCGCGAACTCGCTCGAGAACGTCAAGGTAATCCCACATTTTCAGGAAATAAAAATCGATACAGACCCGGTCAAAAGTGAGATTTAAAAAAAAATCTAATATTTCCAATAATGAATAATGATTACAAATATCTGTTAATTTTTCCCGATTTGTATCCAATCGGGAAGACTTCGAAAACCTTTCTGAATCTCACCTTTTGGCCGGGAACATATCGACACGCCCTGCCTTGATTAAAAAAATTGACGACTATTCGAAAGATCCTTGAACCGTCGTTTCCGCCAACATTGCCACCGGAGCCGCCGCCGCGAAAGTACGGTATCTTTGTCAAGCGACCGCCCGGTAATCGTCCATCACCGACTCCCGGTAATCCACCGTCGACAATCGGATTCAAGTAATCGAGCATCCGCCGACACGTCGTCGAACGAATCGCGCAAGATCGGCGCTACCCGAGCGATTTCGCGGCATCGCTGTCCTTGCGAAGGCGACAAAGGGCGAAATCATTGCGTGAAAAAGGGCTTGACGAAAACTCCATCGATGTCGAGAAAAGTTTCGTCCACTAGTGTGACCAAATAAATCATTTCCAATAATTCAAACTCATCTAATAATCGACCGTCGCGATTTCAACGCGTTCCTATCGAACCGGCCGATCGTCATGGGAAACTTGATCTTAAGCTAAAATTGCAATAAGCTCGTCACTATTCATTCGTCGCATACTTTGCTAGTTTGAATACAACGCGAACCTTGACCCAGCGACACGCGAACGATGAAAAAAAAAATAATGGAACCATCACGATCGTTTAGCGACGACCGGTTAACCTTTCTGGGATGAGCTTGCATTCTACTTTTCCGCCGCATGCAAATGCAAGCTACATTGATATTATCGGAGCGCGGGAATAATTGGATTTTTCATAAGTCCGACCTTTGTTCGTTCGACGAACGTTACGTTGAATCGAAGCTATATTATTACTCGTAGAGATTTGCGAATGAAAAAGTACAAAACTTTCCATTACGATTCGAATAATTGAATACGTCGACAATAAAAACATGTATTCTTTTATTATGTAAAATTGCGGGTTGAAATCGTGAATTTTTTTTCAACCTATCTCGCTTTTTTCTCTTCGTTCGATTATTATTCATAGAACAAAATACGAGAACTTTTTCGAAGATGATGACGATCTACCAGCAAGACCATTAATAAATCTGTCGTTAAATGTAAATTGCAAATGACGTTCCGGTGTTGTTTCGCTCGAATTTGATGGCTCCAGTAACCCGCGACATTACAGAATACGATGGCAATTACAAAAACAAAAAAAAAATTCTCCACGACGTCACGTGTATTATAAAAATAACACGTATCATCGGATCTGATGCGTGTCTTAATGATTCTTTAATCGCGGATCAGTGACATAGCCGGTGGCTTAGACGGAAACTTCTGGACGAGGCATAATGAACGCCGAGAGTTTAGCGACGGGCGTCGTGTCAACAAGCCGGTGTAACGTCAACGCCGACCAAACATTCGTTCGGCATGACTAAAGTGAATAATCGACTCCGAGCTATTAGCCGCCGAATACTTAATCTCTATGGTCAAATTCGTTTTTTTTAGCCCGGTATTCGTCTTTCCGCTTGGCTATAACTCGGAGAACTTCATTGTTCGCCGATTCGGATCTTGTTTTTCACCGTCTCCCTTCGATAACCATGCCTCATTGACCTTGTACCGATATACCGGTCTCTCCGGACTCTCGAGGCAAACTGGCTTTTTACGAGAGACTTTTTGTTACCGATTTTACGATTAAAAGCCCGCGGTACGCGAGCCTTGACGCGAAGTTACGTCTGAATCGAACATTCGGGAATCGATCGATCATCGATGTAAGACATTTTTCGTACATCTTTCTCGCTGTAGCGTTCGATTCGATTCGGCTGAAATATTCTATTCCATTCTATTCTACATGCATCTGCGTACACAAAGTACCGAATAAGTCCACTCGAAGTACTGGGAAGCTCTGAAAGTGACTATTTATCCATGTTCCACATGTCCTCGGTCCAACGGAGCGGGATGCACTTTCACCTTTCTCCCGTGCAATCTCCGTGTTTGCGTAACCGGAAGATAATTAATATTTTCACGATGCGGAGTTACGAACGAACGAGCGATGAGTATCGTGCGTTACGTGTCGGTTCCTCACGTTGGGCACGCCCGAAGCGCGTATTGACTGTTATGAATCAAAAGCTCTTGTCCCGAAGTATCCCATAAACGCGATTCTCGAGTCCTCTCGATTCTTAACTACCGGCACACGCGGACAGAGCGGTCCCATCCACCTTTATACAGTGTAACTCTCACGTTACTCCCCCTTCGCGGTAGCAAAAGCCAGACACGAGGTAGTAGTCGCGGCTCGACGGAGTCCGACTAACTTTCACTGACTACCGGGCCCGCTCGTAGCCGCGAACGTCGCCGCGGCCGTTTCGAATCATTCGCAGTCATTCCGCGGCTTGCACACGAGTACACACCACTTGGACCAGCGGATAACGAATCTTCGAGTTTTTTTTTTCCGTACTCATCAGCTTCCGGTCACCACGAAAAAAGAGCAAACTTTTTTGTATCTCGGGATTGTTACGAAACGAAAAAAAAAAAACGTTCGCGAGGTGACAAAAGAGATTCTGTACGAAGTGCGCGCTCGCAAGAGGAATACCTCGAAAATTGAAAGGCTTACGCGCGCGCATTGTCAATGCCAGACCGATGGCAATTAGTGCACGCGGTGCGTTACTACTGAGCGGGAAATCTCACTACTTGCGAATAAACTGACCGGTAACGCTCGATCGGCGCGCGTTCTTCGAGTTCTCTTGCGATAAGAGAACCGCGATAGAAGTGGGAGCTGTTTCGAGGCGAACTGGAGTGCTCGAGTTTGCAGTCCGTTCCGAATACGAGAGTTACCCGGAACGTTCTCCGTATCGGTCGGTGCAATTCGATGAAACAATCATTTTTCATATCGTGGAAAATCGAATTGCAAATATAATCTTTGAACGAACAAACGAATCTGTATATCTCTTGTGTGTCGTTGAGAAGCGAAGGTAGAAATATTGTGACACGATGGTCGTGGACACGGGGACGGTGCGTCTCGTGATATTCCTCGGAATGTTTCTCGTATTCGCGGGCGATTACAGCACCCTCGTAGCTACGATATTCGGCGGTGGTCACGGGAATTCATCGGGTCCGAAGAACCAAACGCTTCGCGCCCCGGAAGGTCCACCGAGAAGCGGATCCGATAGCTCCGACAATGGAGACTTCGCGATGGACGAGAAGACGGAAGTGGAAAACGGTAAGGGCGGGCACGTTAGGGGGGTTGAGACCCGCAACGGGACTTGACGTGACAACGGACAGACCGGTAAGAAGGAATAAACTAAAGATATCAAAAACAAAGAGCCTGAAATGGGCAGGCACAGATTTCTTGATTATCGACAGGCTGACCGGAACAAGTACGGAACTATCAACTAGACTATGTTACCGAAAATCGCAACGAGGTATTTGGGTCCAAAAAATCCAACGGAATAAAAAAATTAACAATTAATTATAACAATTATTATCGATAATTCATTACTTTGCTATCGTAACAAAGACTCTTAATGAGTAAAGAAAATATCGGAAAAAACAAAATTGGTTTGCATTATTATTGCAGATGCGACGAGAAGAGCAAAGATGATGGCAACGATAAAAAATGCTTGTCTTCCTAAGCTAATATGCGAGCTCACGTCCTCGCCGTATCAGGAGCAGCTCAGCGAGATGGAAAAGTCTTTGCTGAATCTTATAAGGTATGACATGG
Source organism: Ischnus inquisitorius (assembly GCA_963924025.1). Classification (NCBI taxonomy): domain Eukaryota; kingdom Metazoa; phylum Arthropoda; class Insecta; order Hymenoptera; family Ichneumonidae; genus Ischnus; species Ischnus inquisitorius. The sequence continues at coordinate 4,126,719 of OZ001251.1, read as the reverse complement.
AAACAAAATTATTTTACATTCGAGGAATTTGCTTTCTTCGACTCGTCACTGTGTCGACGAGCGGCCAATGCACCGCGGCTCGATAATACCGGCAATTGGAGGTGGTTACCGCATTGGGAAACTGGCTCGAACTCAGCCAGCCGGCTCTCACTTTCACCGTATAGCTTTGAGGGAATTATCGGTGGGTGTTGAAGTGGCTCTTGGGAACAGCTCAGGGTACAATGGACCGTCCCCACCTCCGTCCTCTCTGATCCAATTTCTGCGATAATCCGCAAAATCAAGCACGTGCTACATAACCCGACAGTGGACCGTCTTTGGTATTTCTCAGCTCGAACGTATCTCGATAATTGATACCGATGAGCCCTCGTCTTAATGCACCGGGAGATCGCGAGCGCATCAACTAAACGGTCAAGTTGAGTTCATAAATATTCTCGAATAGGTGAAACCCAAGAATCTCGAAAACGATCGCTCGGCCATCAAAAATTTTCCATTCACGATCAATAAACATCGTCGTATTTCAATCGACTTTCCATTTGCCTCGAAAGTTCGATCTGTATCTTCACTTTTTACGTTTTTTTTTTCACTTCATCGCTATACATTTTGTGAATCTCAGTGTTTTTGTTTGTCGTAATCGCAAATTTGATTATTCATCGATAACACCCGAGAATTCGATGCTTACTCGTAATCTGCAATGCAAAATAACATCGAGCAACTTGTCTGAAGTTTTTTTCTCTACCTTCAAAAAAATTCGAGGTTCGTTTGGCCTCGCGGACAAAAATTGAGTAATCCTTACCGTCTTAAAAAAAAAAAGATCTCGCACTCGCACGGTGGAAAGTGAAAGGTCAAACGCGAAGTTAATTGATGTAACTTTATTTTTGTTCGTTCACCTTCGGCAAAGAGACGAACCGGTTCGTCCTGCATGCTTTCGTCGATTTCGCGACGAGCATTCACCCGCAACGAATTTCTCTCGTCGCTTACAATGTGTCGAACAAAAGGCGATTCGGAAATAAATCTTAACGATCGATCAATCATTCGACTGTAGTTATGCGTTTTGTAGGTTGATCTCCATTGTGATTCGATTGAACCGAACATAAATTTATATTAGAAAAAGCAAAAACTTGTTTCGTCGGCCCAAAAAAAGAATTGCATTCGAGAACTTTCAACGAGAAACGGTCGATTCCGTGGCTCTCTGCGTTCTCGCATGCAGAGTTTGTTACCGTCGCGCTCGCGGTAGCCGCGAACTTTCACGACTTTCGTTCGACCGCTAGTCATCCGTTGATGCTTCGTATTCCGTAATATGCATACGCGTTAGTTGAAACCTCGCACTTGTGGCGCATACGCGACGGGAAGAGCAGCGCGCCCAGCTGAACGTAGGGGAGAGCGGGGCAAAACGGCATACGGGGGCAAAATGGTATTCACGCACAATCGGACCAGGGCAGAATGGTGTTGCGGCAAAATGGGACAGCAAAAAAATCTATTACGATGGGACTTTCTCTTGTCCCATTTTGCCCCAATTCAATCATACGGGGGACTTTATTTGACCATTTCGTACCATTTTGCCCCGGTGTGCCATTTTGCCCCGCTCTCCCCTATAAGCGACAGTCGTGAAAATGGTGCGTACGAGCGGAGATCGCGGTGGGTTTGGGTCGGGAGGGGTGCCGTGCGTTATCGCGAATGGACCGGGCTCGAAATCGTCGCGGATGCATCGTTTGCGGAAATCGAGACCGCGTAGCGGGAAAGCGGCGAGTGTGCAGTATTCGCGCGTACCGATATAACGAAGAGGGCTCTCACAACTCTCGGCGCGGTTAACGAAAATTCGATAAACCCCCGTTGGCCGAACGATTCGAGCGCGGAGAGAGCCTCGTCGACTTTACCAATTTTTGGAGCTGATATCGAAAGCCGAATTAACGATGCGCGCGCATTATTCACGATGACACGGACCCGCACGAACTGCGGAGCTTCACTATCGGCAAAAAAGCTTAAAAAAATGTGTTCGAAGAACCAACAGTTATACCGAGAAAGAAATATTTTTGATTAACCATTGGCTCGATTTACCCAGCCTTTCGGATGAATTTTCAATTATAAATGTTGTATTTATAATCTCTTAATAATGTTAAAATTAATTTACAATCGTGATAATGGACAAAGAAAAAAATTTACGTCGATGAAATTTGTTTGGTGAGATCTACCGCCGATTTGCGCGATTGTCATTGTCATTTTGGCGAGAATTGGCCGATGAAAATGGACAAAAACCGCCGAGTACGGAGCGAGACATTTTGCTTCTTGTGCCTTTTCCTTTTGAACTTTCAAAAGCAATAATCGTTAACTTTCATGCCAGGCAATCGGATTCGAAGAAATTATTACTATCAGCTGATTAACGTGTCATCGGCGTTAACGAAATAAAATAGGATATAATTATGAATGATTTCGGTAAACCAGCCGGTATTTTTATTTTTTATTTTTTTATCAAGCGAACTCGATCGTGAAAGTAGACGTAGCTCGGGGCTAGTATTGCGTAAACGACTCGCTGCCGAAAAGATCCGGCCGTCTTGCGGTTCCTATTACGTGTTTTCATCTCGTTGGCTTTTTCGTAACTTCCGAGCTCGCACGCACGCACATTACCACGAAGATCGAAGACTCGCGCCGAGCCGCGCGGGGCACTTTCCTTTTCGTGGATGTTATTCAATAGCTCACTACTTTCTCCGCGAAACGTAAACAAGTTACAAGCGTCCTCGGAATACCGTTGTGTTACAGCTCGGTCGGCAATAAAACTGTACATCGAAACGTACGAATTAGCTTTTCGCGCGCCTTGACGCGCATTTTTACGCGTAAGATGGAGAAAAAAATTTAATTCATGTAAAAACATTTATTGAAAGTGAAGATATTTTATAATCTTGGTCACGATTTTTTCGATACTCGATCGAATTTGCGTCATTGAGTTAAACCAATGAAAAAAAAACCAAAGGCTCTTTTTTCGTACTTCCTGTTTTTTCTCGACCCCGATCTCTGGCAGCAATAACGTCGAAATATTCTTCGTACACGAAAGAACGGAGCAACGAAAAACATTGCGGACTCCTGAAAAACTCGCTTACCGAGCCACAATAACGTCACGGTCCGCTTAGCGCGCCGAAAAGATCCGCGCAAGCTTTATATTTACTTTTATGCGAGCGTAAACGCAAACGCGAAAACCGTAACGCGCTTTTATCGTATTATACCGAATATAGAAGCGCGCGACTCTATAGTTTGTACCCCGGCGTACTACCGATCGCAAAAGTGCTCCGCGGATTGTCGATTTTATTGGTCAGAATCGCATCGAGTTAAAGCGATCAAGATGGAGAATCTAAAAAGTCGTTTTCGTTTATTCGTTATCCACTTGCGTGCGTACACACAGCACGAAGCTATTATACGAGTGAAGTATTATTCGACCCCCGAGGCTCTCCGACCTGAGCCCCGGAACTGGCGGCTCTCGATCGTAAAGGATTCTCCTCTCCCCCGAGTCGTAAGCGGAGCAGAAGAGCCAACATTCATTCGCGTACTCTGCGATCGAAATGGAAACCGATCGCGCGAGAATTCTCGATCTTATCCGACGCCTATAACGGTACAAGCGCTTCAGTTTCTTAACGTGAATCCTCTTCACAAGAACCAAGGATAAAATCGCGCAAAATTATTCGCGAAAGAGAGCGAATCTGGTTTCTCGGGATCTGTTTCAGGATCACCTGAATACGTAACTTCGGCAATTCACGAACGAACGAACCCGTTTTTAACGCAGGAATCATAAAGGTTAAATATGAAGGCCTTGAATCTAGTTTTTTCCAAATTTTTGAGAGCTGCTAAAAAAATTCACGCTCACGTATTTCCGAGTTTTTTCGTGCTAAACACGGCCGCAGTTAAAAGTCAAGCGAGACATTAATAATACTTGTCGGCCATTTAACTAATAATATTTTTTTAATTTCTCGTATACACAAACTTTGATGCGTTTAAAATACCGGGTCCAAATGTTAATTTCGGTCGGATTACTAAAATTAAGAAAGGTAAACGACTGTCCAGCGGTCCGACTTATTCAGCTGTCCTCAACACGATAATGCTGTGACAAATGATTTTTCGAGTTGAATTAGACATCGTAGCTGTAAGTTAGAATCGTGTATCGCAAGGAATGCCGAATGGGCTGCGGAGCTTGAGAGATTGGTAAGACAAGGCGTGCTTGTTGACGAACGAGTTGTGCCGGCCACACGATCGACTTGGAAAGTAAAAGTCTCAAGCCGACTCGCCTTGTACCTGTTCTCGGGGTTCGCACAGCGTTCACATCGCGATTGGCCGCCGCAATATAACGTACGGTATCGAGCATTGCATTTGCCGCGTGTTACGCCAACTTCCAAGTCTCAAGGACATTTGCAAATTAACCGCGAGATTTCTTCGTGCACTCGAGAATCGTGCGATCGATCGATCGATGTCGATATTCACCTGCCCAACATGTAATTCCACCTTTCAATCAAACTCTAATCGAACGAGCCACGACGCAGTGAAAACATTTTACTCGTTTTATTCGTGTATTTGTTTGTCTATTCATTAATTTTCCATTCAATTAAAGGGACACGAGTCTTACGACGATGGCAGAAGTTGCGTCGCGATATCATTTCGCCGCTCACATGGGTCAACTCATCGCCGGCGTCGAGGGACAAGGATGCCACAACTTTTATCCAACGTGCCCTTTGCCTCGATCGAGCGTCCTCAACATGATGAAGAAGATAAGACTTCGATAGAATCCATCGAAACGAAAACGCGCGAGAATCTTCCTCGCGAGGATTGTTCAAGATTTTCTCCTTTATTCGCATGAATCAGCCTTTTCGGAGACAGAAAAAAGTCAATTCTTTTTCGAGAAAAAAAAGGCACGAAATGCAAAAAAAAACGCATTGCATTAGCGAAATAAAATAATCGTGTATACGACACGACTGGGTTGGGATACGACGAAGCTCGAGTGTCCCTCCAGATCCGCCGACCGATTTTGTCGAACAATCCACTTTGTAAATATCTCGTCGTCACCAATTGTAAATATATGCATCTTTAATAACTAGAATGTACGTCGCGTAGTTGGAACAACCGCCGGGAACCGAATGGGCTCTCGGAAAATTTAATCGAGTATAATCATTAATGATAAAAGCTGCAACGCTAGTCCGACACGTTGAATATGAAAATATCGCCTGTTGAAATTGACGTTCGTTAGTTGCTCGGTATAAACGAGATTCGTGTAAAAGTAATAACCTTTTACGGAGCACGCGCGGGGCTCGTTCGGCTATCTGGTAAATTCTCAAACGAATTGCGCGCGTTTAATCAAGTTTCAAGCCCCCCATTGTCACGAAAAATCAACGAAACGAACTACTTTTTTTTTTGTTTTCTTGTACATTCATCGACATGTCGTAAATAAATATGAATTCGAACGAATTGTATGTTACTCGATACCGTCGTTTTTTAACGTCAATCAGCGAAGAGAGTTTAAAAACGATATCCGCAGTAGTAAGAAAATATAAAAGAAATGATGAAATATTGGACATGCCCGGAGGGAAAATATTATTTTCCACAGTTTTAAATAATTTTGAGAAATCGATGATTTTGGTTGGAAAAGTCTGTGAGACAAAGGTTACATCTTATACATTTTTTCTATATATCGTCGGCCTTGCATATTAACAAATTTGCAATAATAGTTTTACTTTATTTATTATAGATTTATTAGGCGAAATATAAAATAAAGTTCTAAAAAAATCGTATACGAGAGTGAAAAAGGAGAATGTATTTTTACGGAGTGTGTGTAGTCGCTGCCGGACTAAAAGTGAATTATTGTTTTTTTCTCAAGATAATTTGTCGATAACTTTTCGGAAAAGTTGATTTTTTTCGGGATTTTATTACGTCGGGGAATGATTTTCAAATCACACTTTCGGTAAGAAACGTAGCAATGCATCCTCCCGATGGACCTAATCCTATTGGACGGATATGGAAAATGTTGAACAAATATTCTTACATTGGGACGAGTCGACCAGGGAAGTTCAAAAAAATCTATTGGCTCGACTCGTTACGGTAATAGCCAAGAGAGCGTCGTCAAATTATGATTGCTGCTTGGCCGCAATGACAATTGTCCGCGGAAGCGCGTGCCTCGAGTCTATTAGTAGTTACGAGCGTTACGACCATCGGTCCGCGCCCTCACGCTGAGCTCTTACGAATCTCGACTGTCGTCACGTCAGCCCGAAACTACGACTGGCCGTCGCCGATTCGCTCGATTCTCAAGTGGCAAAAGCTACTCCGCACTCGCCGCGAGACTCCAATTTTCTGTGAAAGAGAGCGAGTCTCTCCTATCAACGCTTTATAGTTTATACGAGAGAAGAAAATTGCTGTACACTTCGCCCGAAATACACACCGAGTCGTCCCTCGTAATTGAGAAAGTTTGATGTACAAGCTACGAAAAGAGTTTTGTCACGAAGCTTCTCCGCCCCAACGAGACTCGCCGGAACGAAGCCCCACTCGGAAGAGCTTGGAGCTAACCACGAGGATGGAATGAAAAAATGCACGATTGTAAAATGGTTCGAAAGTAAAAGCCCCGACGATCGATGAGCACGAACGATTGCGGGATCGTCCGCGCACTAAAGTGTAAGTGAAACGTAAGAAACTTCTTGCGACAGCGCTCGGTATGACTCGTCGGTAACGATAAACCGAACCATCGGTTATTCATCCTGTGACCCAATCGATCGCGTGAATTGTTTTCCAATACGTAGACGCGCGAGTGTAATTTCGATGGCATAAAAATGTCTAACAGTCCGATTCAATGATTTTGGATACGCGATCGGTTTCGTTCGTAATTGGATACGATCTATGATGAGTTTGATGATTTTCTCGGTATAAAAGGGAAGACGAGGAGTTGGTCTTTGAACACAACGATTAATGGAACCAATTGTCCCGGAGATTGAACTTTAACTAGCGGCCTCGGGCGAAAGTCCGCGACCTTACGCCTCTCTTTTGCCGGCGCCTTTTGTGTCGTTGAGGGCACCGTTTGCCTACGTGTCATCGGTACGCGTGTCTCTTTCCTTGCGCCTCCGAAGTGTCGCAACGAAAGAAACCGACAACACCCAGACATCCAACAACATTCATTCGGTCGGCTCTCGCGAAGCGAAGAGGCACGAATGCCCAAGGTATTGCCCAGGCGTGATTCTCTTCGGCGAGTGGGGAACCGCGCGCGGGTCCCGGTACTTTCTCTACTCCCGGATCGGCCAACGTGCTTCGTACCACCAACCAAGCCGGACCCGAACCGAAGTCAACCATTCGACAACCAGTTTTTATCAAAGAAGCAACGGCCAAAGCGCGCGCACGCTTGTGAGAGCTTCGTAAACGAATTGTGGGGTGGACGATTTATCCGGTGCCGAAACGTCGTGAAGTACGTACTTTTTGTTACACGTTAAAACAAACCAACGTTACGTTCCCTTCGACGATTTTTTGAAAAAAACAAAATCGCAATAACAAGGAACGAATCGGTGAAAACTGTTTGTGATGCGCGGTTTAATTGTCGACTGCGGTTCACTGCAAATGTGCTCAATTGGTTTCATACGCCGGACTTTCGAGATGTGACTTTTTTTCACATATATTGGAATTTCAACAATTAAAGACGGGTTCGATGCTGGTCAGACTTTCAGCGTTTGCAATTCGGATCGAGACAAAATCAATCTTTGGGAAATGTTTCAAACTATTGCGGTTCGATAAAAAATTGAACGGACATATTTATCGTCCGTTTCGTCGATAAAAGTTCATGAATTTTTTCAGAAACAAATATTTAACGAATAAATTGATCCGACTGGCCGAGAGACAGGATGCGATTGTCGAGAGTTTGCGCGCTATGGGTGTCCTGTCTCCTGGCAGTGGGGCACGTTACGTCGGCGCCGAGTCCACAGGAGCCCGCTTTCGAACTTCCGGTGCAACTGGTCGGTTTTCCGGTCATAATAGCCGCCGTCCGGATAACCAATTTCATAAAGAAGCTCGCCTACTCGCTGAGCCCGCGTGAGTAACAGTTTATTCGTTGTTTCATTTCCTTCCACTGTTCCGTGTTAATCCTAACGAAACACATCACCATTCGTATAATCAATGTAACACGGCGGCGCTGTACGCGAGTATACGCGATGGTCTAGATTCTATTATAATAACGCGAATGGTATATTCGCCGCCGGGAATACCCGACTGTGCGTACACGCGAGGCGCCTTGTGACAGTTGCCAGCTATTGGCCTCGACGCGGCGAACACGCGAGTTCCGAAGCACGTAAGGCGAAAGCGAAAGTGTTTCGGCCGCTACGCTATTCGAGATACGTGCGCCTCGTTCGCTCCGGCTTGCCGATCAAACTACCCGGAACGATTCAACCACTTTATTACAACGCGCGATTATCGGAGACGGAAGTCGGAGGCTTTACTGGCCGGAGCCAGCAAAAGATAAAAAGAGGGCATTAGACTTAATACACGAAATTTTTTTTTTCTCAATTTCTTTTCAATTTAGAATCGATTGTTTATCTTTGGAAAAATCCGTACGATAGAAGAAGATTGATTAAACGTTTTGCATATACAAATTAATTATTAGTAACTCGCACGCTTAGCTTAGCACGATACTCTCAATCTTGCAATTAAATGCAAAAAATTATTAAAAATAATATAATAGTAATTAATCCAAGTATTAAGAATAATAATTATCAATTTTTTTTTACCATATCGAATCTGAAGTTTATTCGTTTGAAATATTACGCCGTTTCAGAAACGTACACGAACCGAGTAAGACGAGCGGTTGGCTGGGCAAATGAGGACGCAGAGACGTTGGACATCGCTCAGGCGGAAAAAAGATTGATCGCCGAATTTGGCGAGAATGTGTGCATCTACGAGAGGATATGCGTCAAAAACGCGGGGGCGACACTGCGCAGGGGTGGAAGACCCGCCGTTCTCGATTGGGACGTCATATTCAGGTAATTCGCGCGTTTTCTCGTGCAATTAGGCTCGTTCGGGAGATGCGAAGTACGTTCAATATTAAAATAAATAAAATAATAATAATAAATCCCACCGTTTAAAAAAAAAAAGGATCTGATTTTCAAATAATCGCCAGTAATCCGTATAACTCTCGCAATCATTAACGAGCCTTCGAAAATGAATGACAAATAAAAAACAAATATATTTGAGCCCTTCATCCGTTTTTTTCGAGATAGAAAAAGTCAGCAAAAAATAGCAGATGAAACAAAAGTGTCGCCAAACCGGCATTACATTGAAGTCTCCTTAAGAGCAATAGAGTAGCCGCGCTTGCCTCGCCTTTTTCGATCAACGATACTGTTTACCGTCTTTCAGCGAGTACAAGGCATCGCCGAATCGAATGAAGGAGAACTATTTGCTGAGCGTTTTTCTGGGCGACATCGTCGGTAGTCCCAGGCTGTGTCATCAATTGGCGAAGCGGGGACGTGCTTGCGCCGACGCCGCGCTCGTCGGTTGAAAGCGGATTCTTCCGATTCCAACGAAATGCTCACAACGAAACTCGTGCTATTTGTTTTGTTCATAGTCAATTGTTTGTACATACGTTGTTTTTAATTAATTCTCGTTCTCGCGACGTTCAACGATTAAGTTTATACCGAACCAATAAAGTATACTTTGAAACACGAAGTCGAGGGAAATAAATTATTCGGCTTACAAGCCGGAAGTGTCGAGCAACATCGTGAAAAATCGCAGTTATCGTTTTTTTTTTTTTTTTTTTTCTTCAAAAGTATTTTCAATACCGCGCGAGCGGCGCGGAGTTTGACCCGGGAGAAATGTAGGTCCCCGTCGAAGAGAGAGTGGACCGACGACGATGACGCTATTGCCATCCCACGCCTATCTGCCCGGGTATTTACTGTCTTAAACAGGCCCGCGAACCAACAGTCTCCGACTGTCTTTCGCGTAGTTCACTCGACGCGCTAAAATATAAATACACGCTCCCGGAATCGACGGTTTTCTTCGATAATTTCCTTCCAGGAAACATCTTTTTTTTTCCAATTACTCCGACAAGTCTCGATTGAAAAAAAAGTATCGAATCGATCAACAATCGCAATTGTTTAGCGCTGTTCGCCGAATAATTGCATTGTTTCGGAATCGACCCAACGAGCTTTGCCTCATCGGGAAATTTTCACGATCGCTCGCTATCGGACCGCCTGGCGGAGGAATAAACAGCCGCGCCAAAGGAAAAAAATTGGAGAACCGAACGAAACCCCGTTATTCACGATCGGACGCGGAAAGGATGAAGTGAAGAAAGCTGTATCGTGAAAAAGGGGGGAAAAAAAGAAGAAAATCATGAAAAATCTTTCGCAAATCGAGAAGATTGATCGTTTCGAAAAACGGAAGTACCAAAGAACGAAAATGCGCGCGGATCTTCCCAGTCGGGAAATTTGTGCTCTAGTGTCGCTTTTATTTATTGGAACTCGAGTCGTCGCTGCTGTGACCAATTCCCAAGATTATCATGGATCGATGTTCGAAATTGGAAGTCGACACTGCGATTTTTCGAGCTCCGAGAGAATGTACAACATAACGGATTTGTTGCTGTGAGTTTAGTGAGAAAAACATCAACTAAATGAATAACAGATTCATCAATTAATACATCGATTTCCAAGTGAACCATTAATTTGTCATTCGATTCTAAAAAAAACATATTGCACAATTTGTTCGTGGAAATCGATACGTTTTTCTGCAGATGCATGCACGAGTTGGCTTCCTCCGTCGTGATAAATTCAAGAAGAGTTCGATCATCCGAAGAAGGCGGCTTCCCGCTTACGAACTCCCGCAGAGGCCAACCTTACGCCGCCTATCAATCGCAGCATTATCAATATCCGTTGCGGTCCGTCAATGACTATCCGAGCTATTACGACAAAAGACCCAATCCCGTGAGTAATTTTATTCAATCACGCTTTCGTCGCGCCATCGATAAATTAAAGATCCGGTTATTTCATTTTTGTTGTTGACCAATTGAATTGATTGGCGGGCGTCGTTGTCATGAATAAGATAAATTTTATTTTATTATCATTATTTTTTTTTATTTTTTTTTTGTCAGGGTTCGCCGAATTTCCAGGGAGGCCAATCGGGATACTACGATTCCAGATATCCATACGCGTCCGATCAACCCTTCAATTCTCCCGGAGGACTTGGCGCGGGTCTTTTCGACGCTCTAACGTCGATCTCACAGTACGACGACCTGAAGTGCGTTTCAAGACTACTGTGCGAAGCTGCTACTGGCGTTATACCCGGTAATTCCGGCTACAAGCAAAATTACGGTGACTTTGGCGGTAATTCTTTGATAAGGTACGGCTTATAAATCAAAATGGGGCGAATCTCAATGGAATTCGGTATAAAATAAGTCATTTATAACGAAATTGTTTGTTTGAAAAAATTTTGTTCGAGTTTAGATTATTGACCGCTCTCGATATTGGCGAATCGTCGCCGCTATTGGCATTTGGAAAATCCGCCCTCACCGGATACACAAGCAGAGGTAACCCCAGTGTCTGTTACCGGGAATATCCGAGATGTCCGAGGAACAACGCCGATCTAGTGAATTATTTGAACAATCATAACGGTGGCTTCTTTCGTTTCTTCGGCAACGTTCGCGGCCCGACTTCGCCGGTGAATTATTATCGCGGAATACCTCAAGGGGAGCCGGCGCCGCCGCCTGGGCTCTCCGGACCGGAAGCCGATCGCACCGGTACCGGTGAACTCAAATTCGACAATTTGCCACCTCTGCTCAGGCGAGACTTTTCCAAGAGTTTCTTTCCCGAGAGAAGAGAGCTCAACGACACAAACAAGGTCACATTTCCGCAGGAACCTCTACAAGGTGAACAGTCGTTGAACCGCGTCTCGAAATCGTTGATTGGCTATCAGGAAAACGTGAACGAGTATCAGAATCCTGCGTTCTTTCCTCAGGTACGGTTCGTTTTGGCAAACAATTTTTATCCGTATTTCTCGAAGGACCAATGTGAATTTATTGGCAAAATTATGATCGATCGACCGCTTGTATTTATCTTTGTTGATATCGATCCGAATACATTTGCCTCTTTCCTAGGACAGAAAGGAACAAGAATCGAACAAGGTATACGCTCCGACACCGGGCCTCCAATTTCCCCAGGATCAGAATTTGGCTCGTACGTCGCGAACGACCGGTACGCCGAAAGCGAGGCTCTACCTCCCCGACGATCCTACGAACGAGACGATTTCGACATTCACGTTTCCGGACGGTCAGAAGGTCCAGATAAACGTCGGTTTCTCGAAGCTCTTCTCTGAAGGCTACAAGAAGGCGTTGAGGCGAAGTTTCGCCAACGATCACAGTCCCCAACCCGTGAATTTCGAAGGGTTCAGCATGGTAAATCTTGCCGAGTTGTATCCATACGACAGATCCAGGCTGGATCTTCAAGTGGTTCATCCCTGCGACATGGTTTGTCACGACGCGAAAGCCACACCGGTGCAGTTCAATCAGATTCTTCTCCATTCCGGAAGTCTGAGCACTCTTATGGCGCCCGATCAACCGATTCTCGATCTCTCCGTGCCCGTGTCGTGCGAAGTCATCTGCATCGATCGTCGGGGCGAGAGGCGAAGACTTTCGACTACGCTGAATCAGGTCCTCAGAACCGGTTCCGAACGTGGCTATCAGCAGGACGGGATGGGCCTTCAAGGTTCAAAGTTTCAACTTTTTAAGACCTGAGGCACGAGCCTGTCATCATTTCAATGATGCTTTCATTGATTCTTTCTTTCATTATGTCATTCACACAATAGCACATAAGCGACACCACATCTTTTCTTCCTACACCTTCGACTCGTAAGGATTTCTAGAACCTCCAAGTGTAATGGGATTATGTATGTTACAGTGTAAAAAAAAATCTGCACGTTTCTTCGACATTCTTATGGAGAAAAATGGTAACAATAAAGCAGCTATGAAAAAATATTTGGCGTCATGCGTAATTCCATTACCTTCATCCACAATCTGTTTCCTCGATCGAATTATGAAATAGAGATTAGTAGAGAAGAGATAAAAATGATTTCAGCTAATTCGGAGAATCGAGATTATCGTTCGTTGGATCGTAGTGAGAATTCGAGGAGGTCAGAAAATGGTGAGAACGAATCACGGAAACGATCTACCGGACAATTTGCGAGTGGTGAAAATATTTATCGTTCGCGAAGGTTCAACGACGAAATCGAACTGAGACGATACAAGTACGGCGCTAACAATTTCGCTGGCATCTTCCCTGGTAAGGCAATTTGATCACGTCTTACTAGTTGGGTCGGTGAAAAAAAAAAAAATTACCATCGTCAGATCGTAGTACGAACGCTCAATTGTCGAGGAAACCGCGCGTGCCGAAGATTCGAGAGACGGGAGAAACCGAGCACAATGCGAACGGTGTGAACGCCAATGACAGAGCAGCATCTATGCCACAGGGTTCGATAATGCTTGGCGGTGGTCCCGTATGAAATTTATCCTCTCATTTAATTTTGTTTTTAGATCGTTGAATGCGTTATGATGTTTCCCAAATATCGTTATGGTTCTTGCCAGATGCCATTTTTCGGAGGAGCGATGCCGTTCATGGGTTTAGCCGAAATCCCTCAAGGCTCTCCGGCTTTTATTCCTCAAGGACCACCGTTACCTCTGGGTCTGGCGATGCAGTCCATGCAATCTTTGCCGTTGCAACCGGAAGCTGGCATCCTGCAGCCGATGGGGATGATGCCAATGTTTCCCGGCATGTTACCAATGATGGATCCCTTCTTCGCCGGAATAGCGGGAATCGCTCCGGTGACACCACCTGCAACGATAGTCTGTTATCCTCCAACCTGCCCGGACGCTCCACGATCGCCAACGAGAGTTCTCATGATGTGCGGTGGTATTCTGTACTTCATACCATCCGGACTGTTTGTGCCTCTGCCAATTTGTGCCATTTCGTTGGAGACCGGTGAAGGCGGCAATCGAGGTTCCTCGTCCAACTCGACTTCTCAAGGCGATCATGGAGGACAATCGGATCGACCGGGCTACGTAGCGCAGCCGGACGCTTTTGGCACCATTCCTAGTGCCACGATGCATCCATTTCGGCAACCAGGTCAGTTTTCAACTTTGATCTCGATGCAACAGCCTAACATCTCAAACGGGAACGTCCCACAAGAATTCCCCAGTAACCTGTTATCCTGATTCGATACAACTTTATCGATTGCCACTGCCATTGAATTCAAGAGGGTGAGGATTATCCCCAACAGTCCTGTCTGGAGAACGAATCGTGGAATCTCGACATCAACGAGTGCGTTCCAATAAAATACGACAAGGACATCGAGACGGACTACACGCATTTGCCCGGCTCCCCTTGGTCGGGAGTCACGCGGAAGCCCTTGAGAACTCACAGGTTCAAGAAGAGAAAAAAACTCGTCATCATCACTGACAAAGGAAACATCACGTACATAAAAGCCATTTAGTTGTTCGTCTTTTTCCTTCTTATAATTCGATGTAACATCTTTTGTGGCATTAATACATTCGTGACCGGCGAAGAATATCTGATGCGGTCTTTTCTTTTTTTTTTTCGTTAGAACTCGAGACTCGCCATTGCGATTTGGCGTGGCAAGCGTAACAGGCTCGATAGCCCGCGTTTATGTATCAGAGGGCTAATTGTCTTGCCGCTGTCAGTTGCACACACACACCACTTGTCCCTGTCCATGCCAAGCACCCCTCCGGGCCTCTCTCTCTCTCTCACGTTTCCTCGCTGTATTTGGGCGAAGCCTCAATGGAGGCGCAAAGCACGGCTCTCGTCACCGCGGAATAGAGACAAGGGATATAACTATACTCCCCTTTTGCGACCAAAGTCTACACCCTAAATTATACGCCAGAGAGGAGAAAATAATTACATGCTGCCTTTCACCTATCGACATAGCTCTACCGCACACTCAACGGTCTCTCTTTCACTCGAGGCTTGATACTTGTTTGAACAATGTCGTACTACATGTCAATGTCGAGACGCTAATGCCTATGTATGAAACGGTGGCAAAGTATACCCGTGTTTCGATGAAGAGACTCTTCGATGCGTTCAACACATCGAGCGGATAACTCGCATCGGTCATGGTTACTAATAATTATCTTTATTCATACAAATTTCCGTCCAATGTCAGATGCAACAGCCGGTGAAGTATGACAAGGTGTTTCGCGGCGAAAAGGTTAACTCTACGAGTATTACAAAATGTGACAAACTAAGAGGATTCTGTTTCGAAACCGTACTTGAACTAAGATCCAATTTTCTTGCGCTCATCGTTTCATGCATTTTTTCAAGTACGTCTCCAAAGTTTTGAAAAGTTTTCTGATCAGTACGAGATTATTATTATTATAAAGAGCATTTGTCTCCATAAATTTCTTCTTGTCAGCCGATGAACGAAGCGGTAATGATTTCATCGCAATTTTTGTCGAATGGACGAAAACTTTTATGGCCGGAATGAGGGGGTACGTCGGAGTACCAACAACCGCGATGAGGACGAATGCGTAATATGGTATAATCTTATTCCATTAGCCACGGTTAATATTTTCAACGGTGCAACATCAAAGCGGGATCGCGTGTCATTGTATCGTTCGAGATAATTCCTCGTTATTAGACCGACGAGAGCGTCAACAGCGAGAGAAATATGAGTATATGGATAATGGGGAGCAAGTGCGATAGCGAGTAGCGACGCTGAGGAAACGAGAAGGGTGGGATGGGTTGCCTCAAACGTCGGCTTACCACACCCCAAGTGCCGAAACAAATCCGACGGAATTGGAAGCGATGCAAAGGAGCCTTAACGCTGTGTAGTTACGCTTCGCTATAGAGATATATACATGTAGATATAGACCAACGGGGGGAACACAGACGATGCGCTCCTGCGGTGTTATGTGGGCCTCGCGAACACCCTGACAAAGGACCTCCACCGGGACCCGAATGACTGTGGCGACTAATCCGCCGTGACAAAAAAAAAACGAGGACAAAAAAAACAGTGTCTCTCGGCAGGTGAACGAACTCTCAGCGAACACCGCGTCTGGACACTCAATTTTTAACAGGTGGTGCGACAAAGAAGCGTAGAGATACGACACGGAAGAGTGTAGAATAGAAGAGACACAAGCAGATAATAAAGGAAAAGATGGAGGGAGAGCGCCTCATTCATGGTGGGAAAGCTCTCCCGGTGCGATCTACAGGGATTGAATGAAATTTGGAAGTTCCGAACGAGGGTCGCCGCGGCGTCTACGTACATCCCCTCGGGGATTACTTAAACAAAAATTAATCCGTGAAATAGAATGAATAAAATTTTCATCGGCGGAAGAGGAGCGGCTGATTGAAAACTTATCTCCACTGACTTCACGATTGGTCGAATTGATTTTTGCATAATCTTATCATCGGCGAGAATACTAGACGATAGACCCAACGAAAGGCATGATACATTGAGATCGTTGCTGAGATACACGTTGATACCATATGCCAAGATTTACTTTGGCGAAAATTCATGATGGAAAATGGGAGGCGATTTTTTCATTCTAAATAGAATTTTTTTACGGCTGCGACCGACAGGACAATTCGATAGACATAAAAATTCATTCGCACCCCTCGAAGGAGCGGATGGAAAATTGTCCGATCGGGAACAGCTAAAAGGAGGGGAATAGAAATTTCTTTTCAATATTATGGCGCTGGACCGGTCAGTGGATGATCGATAAGTGGCTCAAGCAACTTAACAAAAGGATCCTCTGTCTCCTCTTTTTTATATATATATATTTTTTTTTTCGTTATCTCATTTCCTCGATGCTCTTCGACGCGTACGCGTCGCGGCAAGGGAAAAAGAAAGGAACAGCCACTGGGAAAAGACTGGACGACAGAGAAGAAAGAGGAAACCGGCAATGCGAGTGACCGCTTTTTTCGTATCGTTCATAAATAAAGCATTAAGGCCCGAAGGTATACGGGACGTTGGCGAAATGGAAGTGAACATAGTGCGAGAGATCGAGTGCCGTGCCACAACCGCGCCGTCAGTCAGCCATGCTGATTGCTGCATTGATGACACGTGGCGCGGATCAATTCCCCGATAGAGCAGAGAGAGGCGCCACGTGTCGCTATTTTCGCATCATCGACGCGACGAGGGATTCTCTCTTTCGTTTCTTCTTTTTTTTCTTCAACTACCACCGAACACTCTCGATTGTCAATCGGTACAACAAACCGCGGGTAAAGCCGATGAATTTGAGACTAAAACCAAACACGCGACCGGCTCAGCGTTATACATCCGAAGCGGGGAGACCACGTAAGAAAAAATTTGAACCTCGGTCGCACAACGAGATCACAGCGAGACGGATAAAACGCTCGAATGGATGAATCGACGCCGGGAAGTTTTTTGCAAAGTTGACGTTTAGACAATTTTCGCAACGCGTGGATGAGAATTTGATCGATCCGATGACTCTGAACCGACTCCAGTTTGATCGGCACCGTCTCTTTCGTACCCTCACATTTATCATTTCCAGTAAGTTCGTTTTACTAAATTGAATTCCCAGTTAACAATTTAAACACAACTTGCATCCTCGACACTCGTGTCGCTTTATAGCTAAAAAAAATGGTTTATTCTACGCGCTCCTGAATAAACTTCTCCGCTACGTTAATTCGACGTGAATAATGAGATTTGCGTAAGAACCGAGAGAGCATGGATAATCTCTCGCTCGCTTCGCGCACCCGTTTCACTTTGAATAATACAGATACATAGTAAAAGTAAATTATCAGCTGCCCCTCTCGTTGCCCTAAACGAATTGTTAACTACGCTAAAGCTACGAAAGCTACGGCAAAGTGTTGCAGACGCTCATCTCTGCTGAAATGTTTCTGTTCGCTCGCTAGCTCGCGAACATAATTACCAACGAAACCGGTGAAGCTCCTTGCGCGAATGAAAACAGTCGCCGTCTTAAGCCTCACTTGGAACGGAGTATAAACGACAAATTACAAGAGAGGGCACGCGCATCGAGAGAGATGTTCGACACTCTTGGAATAATTGTGCTAAAGGCATGCGATTCCAGACGGGAAAAATAGGACTCCAATATTTGCTGGTAAATATCACAATGCTACGAATTAAAGTGCTGCTTTATTACGGATTCGCACGAACAATGTGGGCGTTATACTTGAACTGCGTGAGGTGATTATAAAAAAGCGTTAGAAAATTGATTGAGAATTTATTTGCTAAAATTAAAGGTTTCTTCTTTCTGCTTAGCAATGTTTCTCACGAAGGATGCAATTTGTTCGTGGAATTTTTACATGAAAGGCACTCGAGAGGAAGGGTTGGTCACAAACTCCTGTATAGATAAACCATGAGATTTATGGAACTATACGCAAGTGCTGTAAGCAGCGTAGCATAGTTTCACGGTAGGTCCGTAACAAGTAAGCAACGGAAGACGCTGCGGAGGCTGTGAGAGAAATGGTTTTCGCCGGTAATTTTCATAAGGCATAAAAGCGTTCGCGAGGCGAGTTTTAGGCCTTCCGAGTCGATATTAGAGGCTCGTTCCGCTCGCGTAGGCGCACGATTGTCCTCATCGTGTTGAACTTGCTCTCGGTCCGTGGAGGATCCCGAGTCTTGTCTACCGGCGTTCCATCTATACATATACATTCTCGGACATTTCCCAAGAAACCATCGGGTTTCTGTATGGACACCATCGTTCGTGGCCATACCTCAGGAAGCCCTCGAGAGAGCCCCCGACGTCTAGTATCGTCGATAGCTCACGTATAAAATTCGTCGAACGATCGCTAAAACCGAGAAAAAAAATCATGTTGCGGCTCGCGGACCAACCGCGGCAGACTCGAGAAATGTTTACGATCGCGATACTCCATATCCCTTGGTGGCTGTGCCCGGCGGATATAAGAGAAACGGAGCGGCCGACGGATCTTTCGCACGCTTGGATATTCCAAATCTTTGCATATAATAGCCGCGTCGTGGAGTTCTCTCGAAGAGTCTCGAACGCGGAATCGTTTCGGGCCGGGGGATGATAAAAGTTCATAAAAGCTTTCGGAACGAATGAAAGGGCTCGTAGGTGGCGAACGACGAAAAGACGATTACTCGAGAGGACGTTCGCACGGTCTTGAAACTCAAAAATATTCCGAATGTCTGCATAATATTTTGTTTATTATAGAGGATGAGGCGCGTGAGAAATGGACGGAAAACAAAACAACAGACGGATTCGATTTATTCGTGAAGCGACACGAGCAAACAATTTACGGTGTCTTTTTGGAAGAAATGAGATGAAATGGAAGTGAACTCATAAAAATAAGAAGGAGAAGGAAGAAGTGTCTGTAAATTATATCGAAACGAAATCCTGATTTCGATTCGGAAGCGAAACGACCGAGGATGTTTGAACATTCAATTTTCGTCGGCACACACAGATGTCTTCGACAATTTTTTACTCCTTCCATACTCGCCGATCCTTTTATCCGTACTATTGAATATTCGTAATACGGCATGAATCATAAACCAGACGTTGTCATATATGTGATTATATGGTGTCAGTGGCGTATACACAGGATTGCCCCCGCACTTTGCTCACGGTGAGGTATTATTAAGCCGACAATACAACGGTGCGTCGAAGGGGGAGATCGAACGCACAGCGCGGAGAGAGCACCGATATACAAACGGACCGGTGGGCTCTCTGCGGCTAGCCCATGGGGTCGAAATTCGACTCCCATGCATCATAATAGAGACGCGTGCAAGCTTCGGTCTGCCATTTAAGCATCCTGTAATTATATGCCTCTCTTGTACCAGAGCCTATATCTCTCTCCATTTTTTTTTTCACTCCCTCTCTCGATACCATACCCATCGAACTTCGCTTTCACCCGTAACGCCCTTTCGGCCCACCCTTCGAAACTTCTGGTGAGTTCGACCCTCTCCACCTCCGGCCCACCCTTCGCCCGCATCGTTTTAATTATATTTCCCCATTACTCGTGCGACTTTTCGCGGTTATACGCCATTTATTTCGACTTCAATGAAATCCCAAATAAAACGCGATTATAATGATTCCTACAATGACGAGAAAATATCAATATTGATAACAGAAATAATTCGGTCTACTCGTTTACATTATTGTTATCATTTAATTTTCCATAGTGGAATGTTTCTGCGGAAGCGCGACTTGGCTCGCTTGTATTTCAACCTCACGTTATTGTGGCGATTACGAAATGATCGATAATTATTGTCGGTGAAATTAAATATCGTCCGGTGCGCGCCTCGCGTTCGCTTTCATTTGTTACGGAAGCGTACGAGGCAATCCGGTCTGTGTACGAGAGAAGGTTTAAGGAGTGGGGGAAAAGAAAAGGGGGGGGCATAACTTGTACGGCCACGACTTAACCGAGACCCGTAAGTTATACTTACGTATCGGATTAGCGCCCCCTTTCGTATGCCGTACCCGGCCAAGCAATTATCCGTTCGCGAGTTAGAATCTACGTGTTAGCGCTATAACCGGAGCGCACGTGCGCGCGCTCTCCCCGGGCAGTGCAGTTTTAAATCTCACAAAAGGTACGCGGTGACATTGTTATATATCGTGTATGTCGAATCATTCGATTCGATTCGTTAGGTACGCGAGGCAGATCTACGGGCTCAGTTTTGATATCTTAAATATTGATCTGCGATTACGTTGATCACATCGATGCAAGGTATCTGAGTAAAAGAGAGTCCTTTGCAGTCGCGGAGAAATTTCGCAAATACTCGGATATCGCACACCGTAAACGTGACGTAATTAGCCCGCGGGTCTCTTTATAGCAACCCCGGCTTCGCAAACATCGCCGAACGTTATCCTGGCGACGACGATTCCATATCGATCATTGATATCGAGGCATACGTACCCACGACTGCCGCTTGTGGACGTAGGTGGCGCGGGCGTAAACACATCTTGCAGCGATTATTAGCTCGGTAATACATTGCTGTTCGACTGTTTGATTGTTCGCTCGCGCGACCGCGCTACCGAAACATCGAAGCCCCCGAATGCGGACATTCATACGCGGTAATCATTATAAATATTCGATCGGATTTCCAAGTTCATAAATAAAACTTTTTTTTTTCAACAATTTATATACAAAACATCCCTATAATTTTTAACGATGGAGCCCAGAATAAAACTATTTTCTAAAATTGACATTCCTATAACATTTTCAGACAAAACGTTTTTCTATTTTTGGATTCTTTTGTCGTCAAGAAAAAATGAAACTATTCTTGCATTTCTTGGTACGATAATTATTTAACATGAAAAAATATATATCGTAATAATAATGATAATGATAATACCTATGATTATGTTATTTATTTTTTCGCGAGAAATAATAATTCAAAACATGTATTAAACTGTGAAAGTTTTTAAAACTATTTACCATCAGATTCATATTATTATAATTAACAATCGAATAGTATAGATATTCCACTTCACAAGCATCGCAGTGAATCAATTAATCTTAGCTCATAGAATAATAGTAAGAGGGCGATTGCGCGGCAGCACAATCGTCGCGGCAATTAATATCACTCGAGTCCCGATCGAGAACGAGAACGGCGAGAGGGAGGGGGGATTTTGGAGCGAGAGTAGACATTGGCGTGTCGCATATATAAATTCAGCGCTCGAATAATTTCGTTCATAACTCAACCCTTTGCCTCGTAACTCATGCAGCGTTCAGCGGGCAGCGCGTTGTTCCGGCGAGTGACTTGCGCTATGCTAACGAGATACGCGAACGAAGCGCCCGGCAAACGAGACAGAGAGCTCCAACAAACAGAGCAACGCAATGGAGACGGAGAGAGAGAGAGAGAGAGAGAGAGTAACGATGGTAAAAGTGAGTCCGAGCCCGATGCAAATTCGGGGCGTGAACGGTTCTTCACGGGGAACGAGGAAACAAACGACTGTTCGTCGTGCGTGCGAAGGTGTGAAATTTCGCACGGGCCCCTCCAATCCGATTCGCAGAATCCTTTTCCCCGTTTTGTTTTTTTGGCCAACCTCGCGCAAGACAGTTTGTATGTCGCGCGTGGAAGAGAACCCAGCGATGAGCGGATATTTCATTGGACAGTTATTAATCGACGAGAGAAACGCTCGCAAAGTGCATGCGCACCGAGCGTATTTTAATCGACTTTTGCGTTTCCTATCGTTGTCATTTAGTAATTCATCGTGTTCGCGTAGCCGTTAAGCGAGGGATATGATTAATTATCCGGAAAACGAGAGAGATGATGGACTATACGTCTTATGCTCACCGCCGTCACTTGCGATGCGCCAAGTCAAGATATAACGAACCGCGAATGATTGTGCGAGTGATTACCACTCGTCTTGGGTAAATATCGATTATACGACGGTGCTGACCGTATTACCAGTAAAATGGGTAACGATCGATCGGCCTGGATACCCGTATCTGCTGTTGACTCTCTCACCCGCGGCTTGACATTAATTTTTTACTGTCTCGAGGCGTTTTTGACACGCTTTATCGATAGAAATTCGTCTTGCTTTGGGACGCCATTTATATAAAGCCGAAAATAATAATCAAAATTCGATGTCTGATCAACGATTATGACGAGAGAAAACGAATAAATTAATTATTATTATCATTATTAATACTGTAGTTGCAGTTGTCGTTGTTGCCGCTGTTGCCGCGGTCGTTGTTGTTGTTCACTCTTTTACTCGTGTTTTTTAATCAGCATCGATTATTAAAATTGCACCGACAAATGTAATAACCATTCGTCGATTCGCTTATCTAAACTCGGTGATGAAATATCTTCCAATCTCGACAAGGGACTCGATAACTCTGTCTCGCAAATAGTCTCCGCGAATTCCCATGAAAAAATGTCCCAATAGTAGCGGAACAAGAAAGAAGAAAATTTGATCATTTGTGATTTTCTTTTCTTCTTTCGATGCATCCAGTAGCGACGGAGATAACGACTCCGAGATACGCAATAACATCGACCTAAATAAAGTCGCATTATGTGGATGCGAAACGGATCCCGTCGCAACTGACGACGATGATTCACTTTTGCAAGCGTGGAAGAGAAATCAACGAGAAATAACCACGTCGCGACTTATTCAACACACCTTACGGAAGTGTGTTCGCGAGCGCGCGCGGTTCTATCCGCATCGATAACACACCGAGACGTCTGTTGTTTCGCTCTCGCGCGCTCGCTCTCTCTCTCTCTCTCACTCTTTATGCGATCTGTTTTCCTTTTTTTCTTTCTTTTTGATTCACGATAACGACAAAAAAAAAAAACCGAAGAGCAAACGATTCCGCGACAGTTCGAGCCGTCGACGCCGCGGTGAGACTGCGAGGTTTGTATGCTCAAGCCAGCGAACGAACGGACGCGCAAGAACTGGACGATCGAGCTTCGCCCGCCGATATATCGCCCGGCCGCTGAGTGCGACGAAGATGCTTCATCGATCAGCTTTTTATATTTCTTGAGCTTCTTTTGGTGAATCTCTCAAATTTGGTAATCTTATTTTTTAGCTAAATTTTGTGGTGTCATCTAGCGTACGAAAACGGTACTACATAGTGATTTCGAGACATGAGATAGAATGAGCGAGATGGACGAAAGAAAACGCTACTGAAAAAGAGACCGCGCGCGCGTATCGGTAGACTGCGTGTCGCCGCTTCATTGCTCCTTTTTTTTGCTCGCACTCTCGCTATCAAGCCGCGTTGAGCATCGCAGTCCGATAATGTGATTCATTGGAATAGCGTACCGCGGCAGCGTGTAAACATCGGACCACGCTTCGCGTCGTAGCGTGTACACATCGGATCAGGCTTCGCGTCGTTCGCGTGCCGGACACCTGAGGCGAATTCTGGGGTACCGGAGTGTCGTCGACGTTCGTCCTTTGGGCCCGGCGCGATTGTGTCGGCCGAACGAACTTGCCCCTTAGTTGCGTTGTCGTCGCGAATGCGCGAATATTTCTGGAATGAAAAATCGCGTCTCGCGTGAATTGAGAGGTGTAGTTGAACGATACTGCGACACATCGCGCTGCGAGAGTTCATTCTGACGACACACACGAGAGTCCCAAACAGCCGAGATTTGCGCGCATGCGCGACTATTTTATTCCTCACGAAAGTCGGATGGGTAACGTTAAATCCAGCCGTATTTTGTCATCAAAGTTCTCGCGTAAGAATGTGCGAGTGTGACGAACGCGGAGGGGTTAACGAGAGCAAAACGTGAATAAAATTAAACGTGTGCACGCAACGAGAACGCGATTGAGTAACGCGATCTCTTTCTTTGATTATTTTACTTTACTGAATCATAGAGATTAATTGCAACGTCGATTGTCACGCACGAACCTATTTTATTCGTTTCATTCGCAAGTTTGATCAAACGCTCCGTGCCGTATCGAGCTTCTCCGATTCGAGTCAGACGTATCCACGTCTCGGACACGTGCCTCTGCATCTCGGCGTAAAGCAAGAAAATGAAGAAAAAAAGTAACAACAGAAACTGTTTTGTTCGATAAAATTTATCATTAATCCAACTATGTTTTCTGTTTTTTTTTCTTTCTCTTATTTATCGATCGAAACATCTTTGTTCAATGACTGTCGTTCGATTTAAATGTTATTAATTTTTTTTTCGTTGATACAAAAATTAATAATAATCGTGAGAATAATATCCGTTAATTGGTGACTTCGATCGAGAACAATGGAACGAGAATCAAGGGACGATTATTGCACAGAAAGCGTATTATATAGATTCACCGCCTACATTTTAATCCTAACAGGCTCAAACAGGCACGCGCGGGTAGGGGAGAGCGGGGCAAAATGGTACAAAATGGTCAAATAAAGTCCCCCGTATCATAGAATTGGGGCAAAATGGGACAAGAGAAAGTCCCATCGTAATAGATTTTTTTGCTCTCCCATTTTGCCCCAATACCATTCTGCCCTGGTCCCATTGTGCGTGTATACCATTTTGCCCCGGTATGCCGTTTTGCCCCGCTCTCCCCTGTTTCGTTTCTTCTTTCTCACAAATACCCTCTTTCAGGCGGCACACAGGCTTGCTCATTATTATTTTTCATATGGAAGCATCGCGTCGGTTCGAGCCTCGCGCAATAGCCGGATTATTCGTTAATATTTCACGGACGAGTTGAGTTTCGCCGATAACGGGCAAACCGCATAGTGCGCGGCGGAGGACACGCGTTCTTCGTCGCGCTTCCGTTCGCACGACCGGCAAGTTGCGACCCTTTTACGTCTGCGCTATAAACCATTGTTCTTTTGGACGCGCGCGCGCTAAATCGGCTGGATCGAGCCGGTGAATTAACCCTTTAGAGAATCACTCGTTCAACGCGAGTCTTATAATGCCAAGCTATGGATATATATATATGTGTGTGTGTGTGTTTGTATGTGTGAGTATGTAGGGGACAAGGTTATATATTCGACGCCTACTCAATGGAAACTCTCGCGAGCAAGGAGACCTTTGAGGTGTACCAAAGAACTTTTCTAATTATTATGGAACCGCCACGACGAAGGGCTTCCATTATACGCTGAAGAGAATAATCGCACCGAAGTAACAAAATTTTTTTTCGAGCACCCTCGCACTTTTCGCGACGCTCGGCACCTTATTCCTTCTTCTTCGCGCATCCGGCGATAAGAGTTATCGAGATAATGAGAATCCTTCTATTCACAATAAAAGAGAAGAATTTTTCTTTATTACGTATCAACCGCGGATATTACGTATCTGTAATATTATTTATAATTATTTTTCTTCGCCATGAAATAATTCGATACACGATTTGTATATTTCCCGGCCTGGCCAGTGTTCGGCATCGTTCTCTCTTACATTACGGGTTTCTTTCGATTTCGAAAGTTACACGAACCCAAATCGAAACGCATCAAAGCCCCGGGGGTTACGGGAGTTTCGCCGATGTCGGTGGGATTAAAACGAGGAGAGCGAGTCACGCCCGAAGGATTAAAGCCTACCGCGAATGTATGCAAATAGAAATGTAATCTGGTGTCAGCGGCCCGAGCAATAATGTCAATCAAACGCGCTGGTGGCCGGAAAACCAACAATGGGGAATTGGCGAACGTCCTCTACGTGTTTCGACCTCCCTCCGCTGGATGCACCGCGCCGGCCGGTGTTATGCCGTTCGTCCCCGCAGCGAATATGCAGTATGTAAATGTTGTCATATCAATGGAGATCTGCATATGGATGCAACGGGAGATACGAGAGGAGAACGCGAAACCGTCGACGAGAGTCGAACGGTGACACGCGAATGCGCGACTCGCTCTCGCGACATGCGGAAGTTAGCTTTCGCGTTTTTCCCGTTGCCCGTACAGTAGAACCCCGAATAATCGCACGGTAAGGATCGCCCGTGCGTCTGTCGAGTTCTTTTTTTTATCGACTCCCTGCATCGCAAAAAAATTCAACGATGACGAACGAGAACCGAAGACTTTTTGAAGAATGTGAAAGTCATGTTTCATTTGCGCAACATTTGGATACAAACGAAGTATCTCGAGCGACCCGACTCATCGGGGTTCTACTGTACAGCCGCCTCCGCCTCCGCTTCTCGCTCAATGGACGACGCCGTGCTGCGCGCTTTCATTATAACAACAACGATTTCATACGAAAGTCGGATATTCGTTGGATCGCTGCCGGTCGAGCCAGAAGCTTCCAGCGGCTCATGCTGATTTTCGGTACACCAGCTGCGATGAAAAGTCACGAAACGCTGTTTCGTGTCGCGGTGCCGGAACCGGGATCATTGAAACATTTTCTCTGTAGGCCGTAAGCGCAGCTTCGTATGCGTACATTGCGAATAAAGAATGAAGCTATTCCCAAACGAATATATTTGTTTTTCGAATTTCTGACGAAATCGTTACATGATTTTTTTAGACTATAACTAGAATTAAAGTAATCCGTATAAAAGTGATTCGGATTATATTATCGGTTTTGTTTTTAACGAAGTTTAAAAATGTGCCAATACCATTCGCAACATTTTTCGTTGAATGGGAATTAGTGAAAATATTGAAAATATTCAAAGTTGCAATGCCGGAGCTCGCGCGATAATTATGGTTCTAATAGAGCTTCGGACGAGTCGATCGCGCTGAGACATTGATCTTCTCGGTTAGCGAGTAGGCAAACGCCGAATATAATAGTTACACCTGATGGCCATGAGCAGCCAAGTACGAAGCGATATCTCTAATCCGCAATCAGAACCCGTGCACCTTGCGGTTAATGAGCACCGGGCCAACCCTTCCTCGGCGTCGAGGGCCGCATACTATGTAGGACAATCCGTAGTTGGTGAGGGGTTGATTGGTTCGCGGTCGCATCCCCCCGTTAATGAGCTACCCAGATGGCACGTCTCACGATATTCACCGATGTCGTCGTCTCCCGCTTCGCCCACCTCCGATACTCCATCACGTCGAAGTGACTCTAAACATTAGCCACGATGACAATACGATCGGAACAATCCCATTGGCTGATTAACGCGACGATTTCCAGTACTTGACCCGAGATCGCGAGTAATCGTCACCGGCGAATCAATTACTTTGGAAATGATACACGAATTCCGTCTCCCGAATATAAAATATATTGCATATATAACAAATGTATAAATAAGTTGAATAAAAAATTATGAATTTCCACTTGACCATAGGTGGACATGAAAATAAATTCAAACATACAAATGAAAAACAAATAATCATTTTCGCAAAAATTTCATACAATATTGATATTGTTTAACTTTCTTTTCGCGACTTTGATGAACCTTTTGTGGATCGCGTCAAGGAATGGGGGCCCAGGTAATAAAATATACAAGACACTTATACAGCGTTCGGCGTGTTCACATTTATTCGTAAAGGAAAAGAAAAAATTCAATTATTACAGTAATAAATCGCGATGATCCTAGCCATCGGTCGCTTTAATCGACA
Organism: Ischnus inquisitorius; assembly: GCA_963924025.1. Lineage (NCBI taxonomy): Eukaryota > Metazoa > Arthropoda > Insecta > Hymenoptera > Ichneumonidae > Ischnus > Ischnus inquisitorius. The sequence goes on along the minus strand of OZ001251.1, from coordinate 4,098,859 downwards.
TAATAACTGTACGAGATATTCATAACTATATAAAAGTGAAAAAATCTGTACAATGAAAGACATGCGGGTAGCGGAGAGATGCCTCTGTCCGTTAATCTTTGTAAATCTCGCAAATCGCATTGGGGGATTTTTTAAAAATCTTTTCGATTCTTCGTTCCTTGACTATATCAATAAAACACCGCTCTGCGGATGAGGCTCGTCTTCACACATGCACATGTGTGGGTCACTAATATATTGCAGCCTCGCGCTTAGCACCCGAGCGATTTCGAAAACGCACATCGACGAGGACAGTAGACGCGAGACGATCATTATTTATATATTTTTTTTCGTCCTTCTTTTATTACATATATAATATATAAAAATCGATCTATCGAATGAAAAAAAAAAAAAAATTATACGCACGATTATTATTCGTTACAACTACGTAATAAAAAAAAATCATATATAATGTACTAGTGATAACACAAATTCGTTTTATGTATAAAAAAAATGCATCGTCATCGTCTTGTATTCAATAAAATTAATAACATGAGAAAATTGTCATAAAATAATATATCAAAGTAGCAATAACGTATGGTCTGTAAGTTGACTTAAATAACACAGCATCGTATGATTAGGTTTTTGCGGTTTCGCGCTACGACGCTCTGCCATTTTTATCCCAAGAAGGATAACGCGGCCGATCATCGTCGCGTTTCACATTTTGTCTATGTTTTTTTCTTTCTCTCCTTGCTTCTTTGTATTCACCGTTGTTTCGTCTGAATTTTATCAATCGAATCGACCACCGGATCAAGCAGAGCGCAGCCACACGACAACCGAACTCCCGTATTAGAACGTGACTCCGCGATGAAGGAATGAAAGATAAGAAGAATAGAGTTGCAACAAAGAAAAATCGCTACCACTCAGATTCTATTTGGAAATCGTGAGAAAGAAAGTAGTGAGTATACGATAATTTTTATCAATACAATTTTCTCATGAAACGTCCGGTTCATTTTTTTTTTTTTTTTTTCATAATAAATGTCTTTACTTTTCACAATATTCAATAGTTTAGGCCAACGCTGGGCGATGACCGATCGATCAAGGATCGATCTTCCGACGTGCGAAATTAAGTTGAAAAATAGATTCTACATTAGCCAGGGGAGGTAGCCATTGAAAAAAACAAAGGGGAGGCATGAAATATCGCAAGGAAAACCTTACGGTACAAAAATACGGGGGATCGTCAAAATTGCGCGTAAGACGCGGCAAGGAATTTTTCAACAAATCCTCGTACAAATATATCACGTGACCGTCGTTGTCGAAATCCATTGAGGGAGGGCGAGGGAGATAAAGATAAAGAAGAAGCTACTAATCCGTGGTGTGAAGGCTCGTCTTGTTTACCGCGCTCGAACAGCTCGCAAATATCGTTATCTCCTTCATTCATATTTGGTCACTTCTTTGGATTGGTCTGCTGGACGAAAAGAAATTTCGTTTCGTTAGAAATATTCATCTCTTCTCCATCCTCACCGGTCTCCTCTATACATATATACGACTCTTAATATCATTTGCTTTTTCGTTATGTTTTTCCTTTAATTTCATTTATCATTTTTTTTTTGGTTCTTTTGAAAAGTTTGAATACAAAAAAGTCGCGTTTGGACAGATTAGTTAAAAAAAAAAATCTGCGACTCTGCGGTTCCAAATCCCGACTTTATCACAATGCATGCTGCGAGCTTTGGCGAAGTCGACGATTTTTTTGTCCTCTTCACACGACGAATTCTCGAAGGGAAAGGATCGAATTGACTCTTCGATCTTTTGAAAAAAAAAAAATTGATAGAGACAAAACGACGGTCTATGGTCCACGGCGGCGTTTTTGGCTGCGCGGAACGCTCCACCGCGCCTCTTCCAGTGACAATATACATATCTTTTTCGATTGACAAAGGCAAAGAAAAATCGAGCTCGAAGCGGCAGTAATCGAAGGAGCAGATAGACGAAGGAAAAATCGAGCGTTCAATTGGAGATGGAAGAAATATATGTTTGCATCAAAAAACGATCTCTTCTATGGCGTACTGCAATAATTTATTACTGGTAGAAGGTGAAAAAAAAAAATATTAATAATAATAATTTTTTTAAATCTTACAAAACAGATATATATATATAAATATCTCACTTCGGACAATGTTTGTGGTTCGCAAGCTGGTCTCTATGGTTTTTGTTTTGCCGATACAATGATATTGGTGCAAAAAAAAATAACGCCTCTCCATAAACAATCGGAGCCATGTATCTTGCGTGCGCGCGGAATTCACAATGAAGAAAAAGGAGCCAAAGACGGAAGATAAAGGGCAAATGATAATAGAGATCGTGAATGCCTCGGTACGGAAAGAAAAAAATATATATATAAAAAATGGCTTAGAAAGTATTCGATCGAAGGATAAAAAAAATCTCAATGCTTGGTCCGGTAAAGACTAGTTGATTACCGCTTTAGTGCCGGAGTTCAATCTGTCCCCTTATCCTTATGCGACAGTACGATAATAATTCATAGTTGTAATGGTTTTAATGAGACAATAATAATTCATAAGCCCAATAATAATAATAATAATAATAATTGTAATAATAATAATAATAATGATAATGACAATAAACTAGCTATAATACATAATCAACGCAATATCGACAAATATACTTTATGTGAGGTGGTCGGAGAGTTCCCGATGACTTCTGGATTTGACGCGGCTCAAGTGTGATTATTTGAGATTTTTCGAGAATAACTGGACAGGTAGAAAGAAAAAATGAATTGCGAAATTTCGAAGACCAACGAAATTTTTATTGTTACTCATCGATCGAATATCGCTTGGCCGATATTATGCTAAACATCCAAAGTCATCGGTTTTTTTTCTTCAAAATTCAAACTCTTCCTCGCTATGGATGCCTCCAGGAGATCAGTTGAAATATGTCCGTGTGGTTTATTTTTATTCTTTATCGTGATTTAAACGTATATCGGTTTTACACTTACAAAAAAAAAAAAAATTCTCGTGTGACGAAGAATTGTTAAGCACGACGATAAATGCGCAAATGTTTGCGTGAATGTGTGTGTATGTTTTTTTTTTTTTTCGTGTAAATGTGTACTTACAAATGCTTTCTTTTATAGCGGGAGCGTCGGGCGTTTCGGTTTTTTGTTTCACGGGGAGTGTGCGCTGCTCTCGCTCGGCAGGGACGGGGATTACAATATTCATAATATATATGATTAAACGTTTTGTTTGTTTTTCTTTTTTTTTTTTTTCTTCTATAATTAGAATATTTATTAATAATTACGAGATCACAGTGACGCTTTGACGCGCGGGGATCTCGGGTGGGCGGGCTGTAAGTCCGACACTCGAAACCTTCGCGAAATTCTCGAGACACAGTTTTTATTCCTTTTAATCATCGTTAAATCACATAGAAATTTTCGAAATTCAAAAATTTTATCATCAGAACGTTCGTGTCGAGTTCCGCTCAGTTACGAACGAGACACAAAGTGGCACAGCCTGCCCCCCACGATCCACATAGTCACAGTTACAGCTTATGTTCCACCTTTTATTTAGTTAAATTTTTCTCCACTTTTTTCCTTTCTCTTCTCGTTTTACAAAACGACGACAGTCCTCCGTTAACCTCGTCATCGACGCCATCGTCTCGATCGACCCACGACGACGAGGCGAAGAAAAAAAACTGGGCTTTTCCAAAAAATAAAAATAAAAATCAAAATAATTTGTCATACTTTCACTGACTCGTCGTTTGTTTCTCTCATTTCGCCTTGAATTACTTTCGAGCAAGACAGATTGACGGTATATCACGAAAACCGTTTTTTCTTTTTCTTTTCAATATACACAGACGTATATTATTTATATATATATATATATATATATATTGTGTGCGCGCGCGTCTTCCAATATGATTACATATATATTTTGTTTTTTATCAATGTTTATTCGGTAATTATTACGTTTCTCAATATGGCTGACTACTAGCTAAAAAAAGAAATGTTGCTACAATCGCTTAAAGGGTTCCTACAGCTGTTTCGCAATTCAAAAACAAACGAAAAGCATTGTTGTCCAAAGAAGAAGAAAAAAATCATTCGGTTTCAACGTCTTCTTTGTTTCGTTGCGTTAAACGCATATTTGGAGCTGGGCGGAAGGTGAGGAGAGGGAACGGTTTCTCTGACAAAAGCGGATATTTACATGCGTTTTTGGATTACAAAGAATTCGATCGAACGAAAGATCGAACTTTTTTTCTGTTTTTTTTTTTTTCATTGTTCAGAATTTATTCATTCGTCAATGTTTTTTTTCTTTTACTCATTATCTACTCGCAGAATGCTCTCATCTTCTCCTTTGGTGCGAGAAAACATTGGGACAAATTACTGACTGTGATGCAGCACGGGTGAGAATAGATCACGTTTGATCGATCGACGGGAGAAATCGGACGCGGTTCGTCGAGGGCGTTCGACCGCGAAAAACCCTCGAGGAACCGGGTGAGAAGATAATTCGCAAAAGAAAAAAAACCAATGGAGCTGCAGACACGAAGAGTTTACAGAGAGCGGACAGTGGGAGAAAAGTTATCCTCGAGTTTTTTTATGACTCTTTCCGTTATAGAACACACGAGTGCGCTGGTTTTTACTTTTTCTCGAGTGGGGATTTTTTTTTACACGAGGTTCTTCATTCTTCGACTTCAAATTCCACGAAGTTCGTTGCTTCTCGATGAGAAAAAATACCGATGTCATTATATTATCTAAATAAATACTATTTATTCTCTTTACATACTGGAAATACTTATTACAAACGATTTACGATTTACTTATGGCCGATGCGTTCGGGAGTTGTCTCAAAACGATTTAATTCTTTTGCCACGGACTAAAGAGAGAGAAAAAACAAAATACTTCGGTCTAAAAACGAAAAAGAGAATTTTAAACACATTCTTAAGGGCGCCGTAAACTATATTTTGGATGTCAAGAAAGTTTGAAGTGACACGATCGAAATGGTTGAGAGAAGAAGGAAAGAAAGAAGTAGGAGGGAAAAAACTAGAATCGTAACGAGTATCCGTGAGAGAGGAGACGGAAGAGACTGAAGAAATTGTCGGACAGAACGGAGATAAGAGAAAAATAGAGGCGAGGGAGAGACAGGGGAGACGCGCCTTTTCCAAAGTTTCTACGCGTGGACGAGGGCGTCACTAAGAGCTAAGCTACCGGAGATCATTTGAAAACTGTCCACAGGCCTCGCAGCTAGCCAATCAAGATGCTGCGTACCTCGGTATATTTATATATCAATTATCTACTTTAATTATTTATTTTATTAAAAAAAAAAAAAAAAAAAAAAGAACAAACGAACAAACAAAAAAACGTCGTTCTACTACGGACGCGCGTTCATAATTGGTTTTTTTTTGTCATTTACTACTTTAAAAGTTTTACCGTTTCCTATATAGATACACGTTACTTCCTGCCTCCTCGCTGCCACCTGTTCGCTTTTATACTTGGTTTTTTTCATTATTTATCATTTTATTATTATTAACTTTTTTTTTTTTGGAATTCGGAATCGTGACTCTCGCGCGGTTTCTCACGTTTCTACAGACGTTTGCCCGGCGGATCTTCATTCTATGTTTCTAGCGAAGAGCATAACTCGCGATTCTTTTTTTAATCGGCGACAAATTTCGCATCGAAGTTACCTTCTCGGAAGTTTTGGTTTGTTTCTCCATTACAATTTTTTTCCTTCCGACGCTTCGATCGAACTTTGCGGCAAGATCGGCCGGCCAAACGGTAAAGAGAGCTTCTCTTGTCCTTCCTCTATCACACCTTAATAAACACGTTTTGTTTCTACCTTACGCTTATTCCTCTTTGTTTATCCGTAATGAGATCATCGTTTGATTATTCGGTTAAGTCCTCTTTGGATCTCGTCCTTAACTCCCCCCCCCCCCCCCCCCCCCCCCCCCCCCCGCTCGAACCTCCCATTTCCCTCTGTACTCAATTATTTTTTTTTACAAGTTATCATATAATCTCGTCGTCGATACTTATCGTTATTATTATTATTATTTATTTTTTTCAATTGCTCTTCTTCGAGTCAAAAAAGAAAAACACACAACTGTCGATGCTCGGCCGCACGAGAACATCAAAAAAAGCTTCGATGTTGCATCGATAGATACGCCAAAAAGAAAAACGTAAAAAAGAGAACATGATCGATAATGAGCGAATCGCAAATCAAAGCTTCAAACTCGACCGATTCGCAATGTCTTACAGAATTGTTCATCGTTACTACTCGAATCGCGAGAGCGCATGAGAAAATCAATTTTCGCAAAGAAACAAAGAAATATACAAGTTCCGAGCGAGAAGTTCAAGCGTGAGGATGAATCTTCTCGAAAAATATTGGCAATACATTTTTTTTTTGTTATTGCGACTCTGATCGTCTGACCTGTTTGTCGATCGAAGTTTCGCGCGTCTTCGTTATATTTTTTTCTTCTCTTCGCTCTACTCTTGGTCTTCGTCTCGCTTCGTTATCTCGATCGATGAAGTTCGTGGTCCATTTGTCTGCATCGGCTGCCGCGTCAACGGGAATGCGAGAATCCTCACGGTCCCCAACGGCAACCCCCGTCGACGTCGATCGAGCGTTGAACGAAACATCGGCCGCTAAATCAACGTCTGACGGTGTTTCAATAATCATGTTTTCGGCAGTTTCGTCACGGGTCGCAAGCGTCGAAGGGACGCTTGCTTCGCCGGGTCAGCCTCTATCGCAGGCGTGATACCAATCGCCAACCGAGATAGAGAGCGACCGTCGTCCAGAGGGTCTCGCGCAACGGTGCCGGAATGAGCAACGAGAGAATACTGTCCGTTGACGACGGTGCGCTCGGAGTTGTGGCGCCCGGGAAGCTGGCGCCGATCAACGGAAGCCTCGATTTCTCGATCTCGGCGTCCTGGAACACAAATACATTGTTTTTCTTTTAACTCCACTTCTGGGAATTTCTTTCTAAATGTCGTTTCACCGATCGAAGGTCAATAAAAAACAGAGGAAAACAGGGGAGCCGTTTTGTACGGTTCAAAAAAATATTTTAAATAAAAAAACAATACTAATTCAAGAGACTGTTTTTTTTTAACTAATTTTTTAATAACTCGGTGGTTGTTGTGTAACATGAATCGCCTCACAATCGCCTGTACGGCTTTTTTCTTTCAGTGTCACCGAGAACAATCGTTAAAGAAAGATCCGATTTGTCGGGTCCGCGGGATCGAATGATTGAGACGAAAAATCCCTCGCCGCCCGAGCAATTAATAGCGAGAGCGAGAAAGCGTTATTAAAAGCCAGTGGGAGATTCTTTGTTCGCGGGAGGGTGAGAAAGTGTCCTGACGACATTGTTCCCGGGGCCGCTCGTGGGCGACTTCCGATTGCCGTTTCGTCTTAATTCGTGAGGCGCGCGCGCGGGCGCGGGCCTCGCGTGCTGTGATAATAAACGCGGAAAAGTCCAATCTTCGGTTGGCGCTTTTATGACCGCGAGTAATACAGAGAGAGGTTTCATCTCTCGACGGCGCCCCCGCTTCCGCGGCGAGAAAGAAGAACGGCCGATGATGGCGCGTTCGGGCAGTTCTTCATTTCTCGCTCGACGGCTGTCCTCTTCCTTTCGCCAATCCCACTCGCCCGTTCCACTGGCAAACACTCGGTCCGGTCACACCGTGCTAACGGTCGACGAGGGAAGAGATTATCGGGCGTGCAAGAATCGAGGGAGTTATCGCGCGGGTGTCGGAGAAAGAAGAGAGAAAAAAAAAAATACACGTCACATTAAGAGAGAATTATGGCGGATAGTCGGATAGGCACTGTTCGCTGTGTCAATTAATTGTCTCGGTTTCCAAGGGCCGAGAAACCATTCTTCCGAGATATACGCGACAACCGCAACACATTTACTTTCTCCGCTACATTTTCCTCCTCGCTTCCCACACCTCAGTTACCACCCTTATAAATATAAATCTCTCGGGCAGAGACCACGATTCGTTGATATCTATCTGTTTATCAATAATGGAGCATATCGCCGAGGGCAAGAGGCTCGGCGAGCCCCAAAGGTACAGAAGTTTCCGTACTCTCGCATTTTATTATCCGATGAAGTTGAACGATATCGAATTGACGTTAGTCGGGAGCTTTGTAGACTGATGAGAAAATCGAAAAATTACCAATGAATAGAGTATTAAAAAATTACACTATCGACTTTCTCGTATGATTTCTTCGGCTTTTTCGCAGCTTTCGTCTTTTGTCTATCTTCCTCGTCGGGAATAAAACGCGGTGCATTCGAAAGAAAGTTTCGCCGATGTATAGTCGATTTTCTTGAAACCTCGTGTAAATTCGTTCGAACAGCAGTCGAGTGCGACGAGATTTTTAAGTTCTCGTTGATTGCTCGACGATTGTACGAAGCTTAAATCGCGGTACGGGGCGAGCCGCAGGAGCGAACGAAAGAAAGGATTGAGATGTATGACGGAAAAGAGAGAGGGGAAAAATGCGATCGCTGAACATAATTGGAGATAATTTTCTCGGGCAGTGGCCTCACGAGGCTCGTGCCACACCGGTGCTATGCTCACTTAACTTTCACGTTGTTCAAAGGGGTCTCCGCTGTAACACAAGCTGTGTATATACGCGCTCCCCTTACCCGTCGCCACTTTGCCGTTACATGCTCGCTTGACTCTCCGGGTATAAATGGAAATTTGAGCTAAACGGAAACGAATTCGCCTTATTCCGAACGCGCAATGGCCAAAAGTAAAACGAAAAATTGCAAGAAACGCTCCCGCTGCAGCGACGATTCAATCTTTTTTTTGTTTACTTTATCGTCCAAGTAGAAACCTCGAAATTACGCCAATGAGAATACCATGAAAAAAAAACAACGGAAAAGAAGAAAGAAAAAAAAACGAACGTTTCATTTCAACCGTAAAATGTAAGTTCCGTGCGGAGCTGAGGTGAGTCAACGAGAATGACGAGATTACCATTACCATTATTGCTATTGGTTCAAAGACAAATTGCTGACCGGATTTACCACCGTTGGTATATGTGTGTCAGTCGCTGGATTTTCAGCATAAGACAATCGATCGCTACGGCTTTATTAAACTCGGCCAACGATGAATAATTCGGGTCAAATGCATCGCGTGCGCTTCTCCGATCGATTATTACACCGTCGTCGAACCGTTCCTTCAGTCATTGATACCGTTAGAGAAACGCAACAGTGTTAAACTCCGATAAAACATCTGTAAGAAAGGGGGAAAGAGTTTTTTACCGATACCGTAGCAGATAATTATATTTTCAACGATTTTTCAACGACATCTCAATGGAACGTATCACGAAATAATGAAATATAATAGCGGCAAAGGCATCAAATTATTGAAGATTAGCGAAAAAGAAAAAAACCAGCTCTGGAATAAATCCGCGGAGGAGAAGACAACATCTCAATTTCGCGTCGCGTTTACTTTCCTTTCTCGTTTGTCTACCCTTCGCCAATTACTGGCACTTAACCGCTAATAATTAGAGGAGTCGCGAGCGGCGAAGGTATCGAATCTCCCAAAGAGGATCACGTCGAAAGCTCGAAAGGAGAAAAAGAAAAGAGACCCGGAGAGAGTAAGAGATAATATGCGAGAAGGGAAGCGACGGAGACTCGAGATTCTCTGACCCTTTGGCAAACAAGAGGGAAAGCCAAAGATGCTCGGGCGGCCCTTCGCGTCGAGTAGAACCGAGAAGGGTGGTAGAACCAGAAGAAGAAACCGAAAGGAAAGCTCGCTCGTAGCGACGAGCGAGGAGACGAGAGGGTCGTAAGACGAGATTCGCTCGAGGGTTGTCTGTCCGACTGTTATATAACTCCCCTATATAAATATACTATAAGCATCCGAACACGGCGCATCGGAGAGCGAGAGAAGCCAGTTGGATAAACTCGAACACGAGTACGAGACAATTTCGCACTCTTCGCTCGTGTCTCTGTAGATTCTTTTCCCGACAAGCTCGACGGAGCCGGCTCGTTTTCATGCTTTTGTCCCGCATCGCGATAAGTCGATACATATTTGATCGTGGAAACGCGGAAATTGCAAGTGTTCGAGCGGCTGGATTGGGGCGTGAACGTTAAGCATCGAAAGATCAGGCGAGGGAGATCGACGGAATTATCGCAGGACTTTGTACGGCATCCGTGGCGCAAATATCGTTGGGATACTGCTCTATGTACGAATGTACCTACATCTCGATCGTCGTGAGTCTCGACTCGTCGAGACTACCGATATTTATTACACCCGTGGGGTAGGACTCGAGTCTCGCCGAGGAAGTGGGGCTGATAACTAAATTCGCGTTTATGGCCATCGTGCTCTCCGCCAGCCGGCAGGCATTTTTCCCTCGACTCTGTATCACCGACTAGCGAGTGTGCGACCGCGATGGGGCTCGGCGACTCGATGAAATACGGTCGCGTTTCTCTCCGCGAGAATGCAAGGAAACCACGAAAATTCGAAAAACGAATGATGTTAATCATTCTTCGAGGAGAGCCGCTATCGTTGGTCCGTTAATCTTATCACTGCTATGAACGACGATCGAGATAAGAAAAATGGAGATTGAATCACCGGATACGGTAAATTGGGTTTTTTTCTTCGAGGTTTGGAGAGATTCGCCGCATTCGAATTTGTCGATTAATTTCTTTCATTTTCAACAAAGTTCTCGCGGTTTCGAATGATAATATTCATTGGACGCTCGACGGACGGTGAGTGAGAAATAAAAGAAAGAGAAATTGCGTGACGAGAGTTGGAAAGTAAGTTTTCGTATGGAATTAGCGATAATGTCGAGGGGAAGTGTCCAGACCCTAATTATGAAGCGCGTCCAATGTTCGCCGTTCGGACCCGTGTCAACGGACCTCCAAGTAATATAGCGCGCAGAGCGAACATTTTCATAAAGGTTAATACGAGCCACCGTATAGAAATCTCTATGTGTGCGATTATGTGCGTATAAACTTTTGTACTTTAAACTTCGTATCGTGAAAATCTATATGGAACGTAGTCGCGAGAGAGGAAGGAGAATAGCCGCGAATGCTCGGTGAGTGCCGAGTTTCCGTACGTGGCACTAAAAGTTCTGCAAAGTTAGTTAATGCCGCGAAGCGAGACGATACTCTCGGTGTCCTGGGATACGTTTATAAACAGTCGCGGGTCGTCAGTGGTTTGCGCGGGGAGGCACGGCGAAGAGACTCGTCGACGACTTTCAGCGCCAGAGTCGCGACGCTCGTTTGCGGCGAGGGAATCCGAATTATAAATTACAGCGTTCGTTACCGCGATACATATTATCATTCGCGCAGACGGCCCAAAGTGTGGCGCGAATTACACTCTTCGTAATTCCAATCCGACAACGGTTTATTCTGGCTTGTATTTTCAGCGAAATGGAAACCGGACGATACAAATCATTTTATGGGCGCGCGTGTATTCCAGTTTGAATTTCTTTTTTTTTTGACAAATATTTCGAAAAAAGAAAATGGTCCATTACCTTTCGACTTGACGGAATGTGATTTTTGAAAAGTCTTCGATAGATAGAAATCAATGAAAATCTTACCTTGGTCTTTGAAGCGTGAAAATCGTCAGCGATGTTTCTCAGATTGGCCCCGACGCTCGCCCACTCTCTCTCGCTGATCGACGGTCCCAAATGTCCGCAGGACGATCCCCGAACGTTTGTGTTTTCGATTCTGCCCTTTTCCAGCGCCGAACCCTCGGACGTGAGCCTTCGCCTTCGTGGTCGGGGCCTCGGACTCGGTACCGGCGGGCTGAACTCCGGGAATTGAAAAGCCGCGTCGCGCGTCGGGCTGCTGGGCGCCGACACGGTGACCTGCGGCGCCGCCGGTGGCAATTGCTCGACGGCCGATAGCACGAGATCGGGAAGCGGAAGTCTCGAGAGATCCGAGTCCACGAGTACAACCGGATGTTCACGATTCGACGGTATGTCACCCGGTCGGCGTGGCAAGCGATCTGAAGACAAATAATCAAAACATGAAAAAACCCATTAGTAAGTTGCAACATTTTCGCACGATTGATCGAAAAGTTGATTAATTATTATCGTGAAATATCGTCGAAAATTACAATACTCGTCACAGGCTTCAGTAGTAATCGCGAGAGCTCGAAGACACGGTTCTTGGGAGGTGAGGCTTTTCGCAGGTGAGGCGGGACAAACCGGGGAAGGATTTTTCGCCGGACTATGCGCGGGAGATGACGAGGCCGGGGGTGAAAAGATAGCGTGTCGGACGAGTGATTCCAGGAGAGGCCACGGAAGTTTTATACACTCGTAAAGCTCAACGTTGCATATGGTGCACTCTTGTATACGTTGGTTTATCGAGTCTAGACGGCCAAGACAACGAGAGAAGCCGCGCGTAACGCAAACGAGAAGGAAATTAACGTCGCGTAGGGTTTATTATTCATTCTCTTCTTCATTGTGGCACTAAGAGGCCGCGTCTCGGCGACTCTAGTTGGACATTAGCGAGAGCTCCGGCGCAACGCGCATCGAGCGTCATTTGACCCCGGCGGATTTTCATATGCCTCACGGGGACGGGGATTGCGCGAGCTATCACCGCGGGAGAATTTTTCTTCGGTCAAGAGAGAAAAAAAAGATATTTATCAAATTTACGTAATTTTCCGCATCGTGTTTATGCTTATTGGTATAATCCGCTGAATTAAGCGTGACAAAAGCGTGATTTTACGCTCTCACGGCACCGACTATTGTTCACTTTCTTTCTCTCTCTCCCTGCGGCTTTTTTTTTTTTTCCAGTATTTATCTTTATTTTCCTCCTACTCTTTATTGTAATGTGCGCGCGCTATTGCTCGCGGTTGTAGCATCATCCTTGACATTTAGCGTTCGGCTCGGCAAGAGAGCGAGCCCGTGCACTCTCGCGCCAGCGTGCGCGCGTCAAGCTCTTTCACTTGTGCAATAGCACACACGCCGCTGCATCGTCACCAATATGCAACCGATAAACCGTCTCGTGTCTCACGTATATCTACATGTTTATGCAGAAAAACCTTTTTTTTTTTTCTTTTTTTCTTCATCTTACAGCACCGTTATAATCCTACCTCGGTATACGAGATGCACGGCTTTTCACCAGCGATTTTGCAATCGTCCGACGGGTTTTCTCGGCTACCTTTCCCTTTCGACTCTTTCTCCATCTTTAGTTTTGCGGCCGTTCTCACGAGACTAGCGTCTCCGCACGCAAATAAGCTTATTATGGACAACGAAAAAATGAACTATCGAGACGACCGAAAAGTAGACTTGACCCAAAATTCGACCGAATAATCTGAAAGCGAATTTGACAACCCAACTCGATTCCATATCGCATTTTTTTTCAAGAGAAATAAAAAAATATGCAACTTCGGATCGATAACGCGCCGTGAATTTTTTGTCTTATCGATGCAATAATCTGTAAGAACAATCGATTAACGCAAAATGTTAGTCCGAGCCGCAAGGAGCGTGTGTCGTTGAAGTTAAGTCGTTAAAAATCCCGAAAATGTGAAAAATCGGTTGAAAAATTCATTCATGGTACTCGAAAAGGTTCGGCCTTGGCGGAGCGGAAAAGAGAGACTTATGGTTCATAAACAATAACGTTGGATTTTAATTATTGTAGCGACAGCAGTGAGGAACACGCATAACATAGGCAGACGAGGCGCGAGAACGGTTATACATAATATCCAATAAGCAACGTATGACTCGCTTGTACGTGAGTCACACATCGTCCGACAAATCGCTACGACGGCAGGCCATCCAATGCACTTCTATCATTGTATCCGTGTTCGCGTGAGCTTGTGAGCGTCGCGCAGTACTGAACTTTCTCGCGCGACTCCAGAGAGAGCCTAGGCTTCGGGCGAACGCAGGCCAAGCGCCAACACACGAGCGACCCAACGCACACGGGCTCTGTGCACAAAGAACCACTCTCTCAAGGCCATCGTAACGCGAGGCGCGCGCGCGCGCCCGCCGCTCGGTGCGCTCTCGCGCATACATCGTCACGGAGTTGTACGTTTTTGTGCGAGATGTGAGCCAAACGCGAGAGCCCGACGATACAAATACGCACATGTGTAACCCGTTTCGTTCAATGTTTCATGAACGCTTTTCTTTTTCAGCCTCGCGCTCGTGTATCTTTCAATTCGATTGATACGCACCGTAGATGACGTCGAGGCTATGCACTCGCGCGCACGCAACCAGCATTTATCTGTTTTTATCATTTTTTCTTCCAGTAATCGTTAATTACGGACTAAACAGCGCGACTGAGTCAAACCTACATCGCAGCACGCCGAAACGTTACTCGCACTTTTTTCACTGTAGTTATTTACCGACACTCGCTAAAATATCACGAATAATTTGTAGTGTGTACGTACGAACGAGAATCGAGACAACGGAATGGTGCTTGTGTGAGAATTTTTTTTCGTTTTTTTTCTTTAATCGGAGTTTCACGTTCGCGTAATTTTTTTTTCGGAACAATGGGGACAATAGACGCAAGAGTCGGGCATGTGTGCGAAAGATTGCATCGTTCGTGCCTGTTGGAACAGTGCCGTGACTTCGCGAGCACTCGGATCCGTGGCGCAGATAGGTCGAACTCGCTCCACGGCAAAGCGCCATTCACGACTCAATAACGTCTTTTCAAATTGCCTTCGATGTCACCGATATGAAATATCAATTTTGCGAAAGCGCGAGATCATCGACGCGGAAAATCGTTGCGGTTGGTCGGAATAGTTGCGCGAAACAAAAGGATTTTGGTCTATTATCGTACGGAGTTGTCACCTTTGCGGTCGAGCTCTCGCGCAATCGTCGTTGCGTATTTGTCTCGGTGCTTCGTTTTTTTGTAATTCAGTTTTTCATTTCGGCAAATATTCATAGCACAAGCGTAACGAGCCGAGTGGTTGAGCGACACGATGTTCCCGTCACGGTGCTCCCCGCGCTCCGCGCCGTCACGAAGATATTTCACACGCGTCGTTCACGCTCTCAAAAAAAAACGCGAGCGAGCGATCGCCGTGCGAGATTGCATCGTCGAGACAACGGGATAAGTAAATAAAGCACGGACACCCGAGAGCTCGACGAAAAATCCGGAAGGGTGTCCCCGCAAACACCGCGCGAGATAGCGATCGCACGAATTTCACGAGCCGTTGGAGAACGCGCGTGCCCCCACGCGACAAAGTGCTTTGTTCTCGGTTAAACACATCGGCGTAACGAATGTCGCGCGAATTGCGTCATAAAAATAGTAGGACAGAATGAAAAACATGTCCACGAGTGCATGAAGAATAAAGCGTGAAAAACAAACAAACACTTTTTTCTATACGATTATATTAATTGAAATGGAATGTCAATTAATAAATGAAATTTGTCGTTGAATAATCGTGTGCGCATCGCTACATGTTGTGTAGTTATAATCTGATACGAGGGCTCTACGAAGAGGAAGGTGAACGCGTGCCGATGATCCGCAGGAAATACGATGCGGAGAACGTGACGAGCCCCGCCAGGGCCCCCGAACCGCGAGAGCTTCTTTCCACACGTATAACTATCGTCGCGCGTTACCGATGTGAAAAAGAGAGGGAGAGCTCTGCTAGCCGCAAGATCGCGAATCGTGACCGCACGCGAAACACGCGCGCCAACATCCCGCATACACACCGATGTGCTCAACGCGGAGATGATAATTTCTTCACGAAACGCGTTACCCGAGAACTTCGACCGCTTTTCTTCTGTTTCTCGTACGAGCGAGGGTGGCGCGAACACACTTGTTTTCTACAAATAGAGGAAAGGATGAACGCGAAACTGACGCAACAAGCATCGCGTATCTCTCTGAGGTGTAATTCTGTATCGGTTCTGCTTGTTTTTTCACTTTATGGTATCACGTACGATATTTATCTTTCTTTCATTAAACATGGAATAAATTCAACACAATTGTTTCTTTTCGTTATATTATCTACTCCTAATCCATTTTCATCGACAATTCTATCGACGCAATTAAAATTATATTATAATAATGTTATTATAACGACAAAAAATTGTGGGAGAATGGTTTTTTATTTTCGTTCTCAAGACACCGACGCCTCGGCTGACGGCTGTCCGCGTTATCGTAATTGAAATTTCATGGTGTACACGCTAAAAGCGTGCATCAACGTTGAACGCGTACGAGCGAGTATAGCAGGTGGTAGCATCGGTAGCTCGAATTAAACGGGTTTTCAGTGCGAAAGAGTCGATCGTGGGCGAGAGAAGTCTAGACCGTCGTCGTGCGCGGTGCATCGACGTTGTCGGTGCACTCTCGCTCGCTTCTCTCGACTCTTCTATACCACTTTACTTTCGAACGACTCTCGCTCTCGGTCCGCGAACGCGCGCGCGCGCGCCCGCTCGTTCGCCCGGTTTGTACTCGCTATCTCGACGTTCGTGCCATTCTACCTACTACCACTATACTACCGCGGCGACGGATCGCGCGACTCTCCACCGAGAGCCGCGCTGCAGGGTCACGGCCGGACATCGTCTGCCAGTTTACTCGCGGCGGTGCACCCACGCTGCATCTGTAACGGGGACGCACCAACGTTTTTACATTTACTATTCGCAACCCCTTTTACACGTCAATAAAACTTCATTTTATGCCGCAGCAATGAACGATGTACTCGAACCACTTTTGTCGAGCGGGGATTTCCATGCAACTCGCAGCTTCGAACGAACGATGGTATACTTTGGTTCGATATATCGAGCAGATAAAAATTCATGGAACGCCACTATTTGCAATGTCATTCTTTGTCTTGCTCTCGAAGATATTTGTTTTTGCTTTATCCGTCTAGTTTTTTTTTGCGAACTTCCGGTTTTGTTGAGTGCTTTTGGTTTACTAATTTGTCACATTCGACTCGTTTTATCGGTTTACAATATTTGGCTAGGATATAATTTAAAAAAAAAAGTTGATTAACGAAACAAGATCTTTGTATCGATTTTGCATGCTTTATTTCTTTAATTTCGGTAAATTGAATCGTTTATGAATCGAATAAGGATTTATGTCACAAGTCACTTCATAAATCGTCTATATTTGGCGATGAACGGCGAATGCCGACGGAAATTCCGCGATCAGGTAGACACCGTCGCGCATTCGCCGAAATATCTCATCGCTGAGTCACGACGAGTGTATCCATTTCTTTTCTCATCGACTCTCGACCGCCTCCAGCAATTTCGGTTGCTCAATATTTCTCAATCTTGCGATAGCGTCGTTAACATTCCTTTTATCTTTTCACGGTCAGAAAATCATCGATCGTCTTTTACGCGATACTGTCGATTCTCAACGTACGAATTCGATGCACCGGTTGCGTCAAATTGCTTTCGCGATTGCGTCACTTTTTGAGACATTTTTTTCGTTTTTCTCTACAATTTTGTGCCCGACGGAATCGAATATTTTGTTGCTCGATAATGGCTTTGTGGGAGGTGAGTAACGAAACGATAACAATCGAAATCCCCGTTGGTATTATTGCCCAGTAATACCGCGAGATCGTAGAGTAAAAAAAAAAGAATAATACACGATCCAAGCTTCGTAACGTCACAACGCAGAACTGTCATATTTTCGCACAAGTACACGCGTGTCAACGTGGCTCTCGGTTACGAATTCGTGGTTATTACGTAGCACAGACAACGCGCGTCGTTGGCAAAAATATTTTGACCCCCGCGTCTCGCTGTTTGACCGCGGCACCGAGCCCGAGGTCGTCGACCCGGACACGGAAACCGATGAAAAATCGAGATAAAAAATGTGTTGTTCGAACTAACAGCTTCTGGATAGTCCGGAGAACTTTGACGTCACGATTTTATGTTTTCACCGACTTTGACGGTGCATCGTCGATACGCGAGTTTCGGGACTTTAACACTCGTCGAAGTTCGAAAAAAAAAAAAAACAGAAGGGACCTTCCCGATCCGGCACAAAAGCGACTTAGAAAACTCTCGGAATACCGATTTGATCTCGAATCGAATGCGATGCGTTCGGAGCTCGCGAAAACTCGAAAATTGCAAAGAATATCGAGAATTGAGGAAAGGAAAAGAATCGTCGAGTTGGCTATTTTTTCGCGCGTGAAACCCAAAACTTCACTGACAACAACCACATTGCAACTCGACGACAAAAGTGCACCGCGAATGAATATTCAATCGAATCGCCGACTCGTGCGTCTGCTATTGAGCGACGAATATAAGAAGATAAGTTGTCGTTTTTTACTCACGATTGCGCGAAGGATGCTGAGAGCTACGATGCCGAAGGACCTGTTGCAGCGCCGCGTAAAGATCGAGCATAAGCTGTTGGAGCTGTTGTTCCTGTGCCTCTGCCTCGTCCTCGGAAGGAAGGGCGAACGGTCTAGCCATTGTTAATCTTCTTAATATTCTTCTTCCTCGATTAAAATCAGTCTCTGCCTCTCGAACAAAACCAAACAACAAAACAAGAAAAAAAAAACCACCACAAATCGAAGAAACAACAAAATTCGTGTCGAAACGTCCAATTCGATTCTTCCTCGATTGCGTTTAAAAAAAAAACCAAATTCGTCGCACCGAACGAAGTCTTTGTGCGGCGAGAATACGAAAAAAAATTCACCGACGAATCGTCCCGCGAGGTCACAGGGTCACGAGAAACAATGAGCCAAGATTTCACGAAGTTTTACAAAGTTCACTTCCTATTTGGGAAAAACAATTTTTTCGTTTGTTCCGTTATTTTTATGATTTTTCAGTCGCGCGAATGTGTAAGACGCGCACTTCGTTGCCGAGTGAGTCAAGAGCCGAGCGAGCGTCGACTCAAGCGATTGTCATGTTCTGTCAAAGACGAGAACACGCGCGAGTTCCCGCGATGATAGCACGTGGCCCCCCCTGAGCACACGGTTAGCGCGGTGGTAGCGGCGTCGGAAGCACCTCGACGATCTTTCGACGGAAGACTTTTTTTAATTTTTTTATTTATCTACTCGAGTGTCTTCGATCGATTTTTCCGCCGGTAAGTTCCTCCGCTGGGTTAGCAGAGACGTCGTCTAAATCGCCTGTAGGGTGGATCTTCGAATGGATCAATTTCCATAGGTCTTGATTGTCGGGGCTCGGCAAGTGATTTATTTGTTTCTTCTCCACTCGACCGTGCAAACTACCCGCGAATGATTTGTAACGATCGCGTCTTTCGCGCGAGTGTTGAAACAAAAAAAAGGGACGAATAGTTCTCGAGATTGTATTATTTATTTATTTTTTTCTTCCGATGAAAAGTTCGTTATCGATATCGCACTTCGATTCTCGATGCACTCGATGAACTCGTCGATAGAGAATGATCGACAATGCCGATAATCGAGGACTCGCGTTTCGATGAGATTGAAACAACAAAAAAACTCGCTTCGACTCGCGTAGCACAGTAGTCGCGGAAGTTCGTGGCGCACGTGCGTCGACTTCCGGTCAACGCATGCGAGATCGTTGGCTGGAGTTTTTCGTTCTTTCTTTTTAACGTTTTCCCGGAGCAGAAGACACTGATGAGCAATCGTCGAACCGCCCGTTCTTCCTCCGCAAACAATGACAAAGTCCACTGACGCGGATTGTTGTCCGATGCGAATCGCCGTAGCGAAGGAAATAGGTTGAAAAATGAAAGAAAAACGACAAACAAAACTTTACTGACAACTCCGGCGATGCGGTGTGCCGAATCGTCCGAAGTGAGATGAATATTCTGTCGTTATTTCTCGGTAATGCGCTTATGCGTTTGCGTGTGTCTGTTGCGCGTAGAAGTTAACGCACGATACTTGTATCTCGACTGAGCTTGAGCGAACGAAAAACACGTCTATTCTCCTCGAGGTCCGTTGTGGTAATGCACTCGGGGGAACGTTGCTCTCCTGGCTCAACCCGAGTATACGGAGAGAGCACACTCTCGCTGGCTCGGCAGTGCCGTTTTTCCCCCTCCCCCACCCCGCGCCGCCCACAGAACACGCGCGCACACGATTCTCGAGAGCGTGGTGGGGCCGGTAGTGGCTGCGCGCGCAAGCCGCGCGCACTGCGAGGCACGGACCTGACAGCGAGCGACGAAGTAGTGGGAAGCGCGAGCCCAGCGGTGGGGATCGTGTGTGCGCGTTCGAGCTTTGGTATAGCAGCTTCTATTTTCTCTACGTACGTGTGTGTGCGCGTATTTGTATTTTGTATGTTTTGCGTGCCTGATGGTCGAAGAAAACGCTTTTGGCCTGCTGTTACCGCTGCCGTCGAGGGACTACCTGTTAGGTGTCGCGGGACTCGATCGCGAGATACGAGTAAATTCAATCAAACCCCTTTATCGATTCTTTAATGCAGAAAAGGTGACGAAATTACGAGATTCCGTATTCGTCTCTTCATTTCGGACGACTAGTCGTAAATAACGCATAAATTATTCAATGCAGGGCTGAAGAACTCCGGTCGATGGCCCATTGGGATTGTCCACGCCAAAAAAAGGTACGCCAAAGAATGTTCATCGACCAAATATTTTTAAACCAATGCCAATGTACTACTACTACTACTACTATTCAATGGACATTTATTTGTGACGGTACTCGAAACTGTTCGTCGTTTTCGCAGTCACTTGCGAAGAAAACAAAGTTTTGTGCCACCTGTTTGCAAACATTGTCTCACTCCAGGGTGAAAAATAGAGCCCTCGAAGAAAGGTAAAACACGTGTTCACGGCAGATGAACCTTCTTCTTGGGCGAATCTTGGGCGGGTCTTTCAGAAAATCATGCGCTTTACAGCTTCTCGTGCCCCTCGAGCGTAGCGACGACACAACGGTTGCCCCGACTGCCCGGCGAGAAAAAAAAGGCGCCAAATCGCATGTTTATTCCGGCCCCTCAATCCCACGTCTATGCGTTCCACGGCTTACTATTTTCAACATTTCAATCTCTGCGACTCTATACAACATTCGTTCCTGCCCCCCCCCCCCCCCCCCCCCCCCCCCCCTCCCCCCTTTCCGCGTTCCCGTTTGACGAGATTACGACGTTGCACGAGATGTTTATATTCCGAAATACATAGAACTGATTTATCCTCCCGTTTCCGTTGCTCTCGTCCGCGCGCTCATACGATCAGTTTTTTATTTCTCTTCTATCGCGCTTTTTTGTTGCATCTCTATTTTTATTCTCTTTAAAAAAAAAATTTCTTCTTATTATTATCTTGATATATACCGAGAAAGGTGCCTACAGACATCGAGCGACAGAGTCGAAACGCCGTGATGTGTTCAATATGTGTGCAAGCGTGACGGTGAATTTTCTTATGCTACGGCATCGGGCCTGTAGTATGCACATCGAGCTCTCTCGGGGACTCCGTGAAAGATAGAAAGGGACGAGGAGGGAGCGAGAGGGCGTTGCACACCACGCGAGATACGCTCGCCACTTACCACCACCACCGGTCTGACAACTCGAGCGTAACTGCGTAGTTTGTACGCCGAACTCTGGCGGGCATCGGGTGACGCGGGGGTAGCTTGGGCAGCGGTATGAACTCGCGCGACTGGACTGCCCGCTTGCCAGCCTCACTATACGTATAATTCCTCGAAGGCTCTGCGGGCCTCTCGCGGAGTTACTACCGTGTTACGGAACCAGCTGCCCGCGACTTACTCCATCGTCGTCTTTGCCAGCCCCATCTCTCCTCGCCAATCCTCGCTATTTCCACACTTTTCATTTCTGTAAACACACATTTTTCAAATCTCCGCGATAAAAGAAAAATCGTATTCAGAATTTTTCGCTGAAAATTCTGTACAGTAATGCTGCGAGTAGTAAAAAAAATTACGAGAATTGTTCGATCGATATTTTTCGTTTTTTAATCATTCTTTCGATATTCTAGCTGAGGAAAAAAAACGCCCCCGTTCCCCTCAGATTCAATAATTCACTTTAGTGTACCCGTTAATGGAAAAATCTCGCAATTTCTGAAAAAGTTCTGAAAAAATTCGAACATTGTAGCTAACAAGCTATAGTTTATGCGCGTTCATTGATAGGAAGTTATCGTATAGAACTACCGGTTTCGAGCAGTTCGAGACGGAGTACTACGTCTCGGTATATCGTCTCCGGTTTCCCTTAGTTGTCTATAGTTTAGTGGTAATGTCATCTGTCTGTAACGTCATCCCTCGTGCTGCCTACGCGCGGTATACGCGATGCTTTCCCGGCCTCTCGATGCTCGCGAGCGTTTCACCTGCCACCCCTCGGTCCATAACCCGATACCCAGTGACGAGATTCTCCGATGGGGAGCATCCAATGAACCTCTCTGGAGCATTCGCCTCCTGTGTGCTTCTGCTCTCCCGACACTAACAATCTTTGGATCATCAATCCGGATCGCGGCGCACTTGATTCACGGCGATTAACGCTATAGCGGCCGCGTGGCCACTTCGGTGCGTCGCGATATCGCAGATCGGATTATCCGGCGATCGACATTACCGAGTTTTGTCAGCTCGGAGGAACTGAAATTGCAATTTTCCGCGTATATGTATTTTTTGCTTAAGAGAAAATTGAAACAATTTCTTTATATTTATTATTAGCAATTCATTTTATTACGAAATATCGATTTTTTTATATATACGATATACATTAAGTATTTAAATAATCGCAAATCGGTATTGAGCAAAAAGTAACGCTCACGAAGACGAAAAATACATGAGTGATGTGTTCGCGCACAAGCGACATGTTATGCTACTTATGGCCCCTTCGAGCGCTTCCTTTCGTCTTATCGCATCCGCGGTTACAAGGATTAAGACGTGTAGTATGAGATAAGAAGGAAAAATCTACGTTGAGCCACCGTGTAAATGAAACGATACCGGCGGATGACGGGCGAGAGGCGCAGCAAAGGGAGGCTCTCTCTCTCTCTCTCTCTCTCTCTCGGCATGAGTATATTATTAGTTTCGGAGTACTTAGAGCATGCCACGGTATAGTTGAGATAGCACGCGTGAGAGCGTTGTTCGTACTGTAGTAGTCCAGGCTCTACCTCTCGGCTCACTTAGCACGGCGCAATGCACTCTCCCTGCTTCGAATCTCCATTTTTTTCCTAGCCGTCTCTGACAACGCATATACATCTGTATAAACGCGCGCGGTTATCGATAGCACGAACTATTTACGAACGACGAATGCAGAATTGCAATAAGAAGCGAATCCAGCTCGCTTCGCTCATCAAGCATCGTTTCGCCGTTGAACCGACACAAAGTACGAAAAATAATGTTCGACCCGTTGTCGACGCAGTTTGGAGTAAAGAAAAAAAAATAGGTGAAAAAATGGTTAAACGTTTATCGCGTCTCCGGATCGTCCGAGGTAACAATGAACACGATAAAAAGTTCGATAAGAGAAATCATTGTGGAACGGAAGGAACGACGCGCAACGCCTTCGGTGGAACGAAATTGCAACGGACTTTTTGCACGCCGAAACTTTGCGCGAACTTCGGCACTTTGATCACGACGATATTCGCCGAACGGGCGACGGAAGCACGAAATTTTAGTTGATATTGCATTTCGATCTTCGCACAGAGCCCAATGACCCACTTTGCATTAAACCGCGAAAGCTCCGATCGTCACAGCTATTGTCGGGTAACGAGGACGCGCGGTGGCTCGACGCGCATTCGGACGAAGGAATCGTAGAATGTAAATAGCGCGTATGGTAACGGCGTGTCATCCTTCCGCTTCTGGCGAGCGCGTACCTTCGATAACAGCTTTATTGTGTGATTCATGCGTTATCGCAATATTTTGCCACGCGGGACGCTGCTTTATATACGGAAAGTTTTGTTATCGTTCAGCTACGTCCGGTATTATATCTCTTCGTTTGATATTCGATGATTTTCAACGAATCATCCGGGAAGTCTTTTCGTTCGACGCCAACAGTGCCAGAGGTGAAAAAGCATTCGGGAGAAATTGTAAAAAACGTTCTAAACATCGAGGTTCCATGGTGTAATGGTTAGCACCCTGGACTCTGAATCCAGCGATCCGAGTTCAAATCTCGGTGGGACCTTAACTTTTTTTTCGTTTCGTCCACCGCGCTATCGGCATCGATGCGAGTATCGGAATATGCAACAAGGCGCGAAGGTCTCGAGAAGTTCTGGAGTTCTCGATCTTGAACGATCTCGAAACTTGTGTGGGGCGCACGTGCGTGATTCGGGCCGCGAGATATAGGCGACGAGGAGAAAGGAGAAGCAGAGGGAGTAACACGAGAAGACGAGAGGAAGATTCGAAACCGGTAATTCCGTACGCGAGGACCACTAACTTTATATTTAGAACGACCACCGCTGACGCGTGGGCGCGCGCACGATGGTCAGCGGACCGCGAATTCGATGCAACGCTCCGCGGCCCCGTTAAAACTCACATTCATCGGCAGAATGATTTTTTTCAACTACGATTCATTATTCATTATTAATGAAATTTTCTATCTTTCGACAAGCGCGCAAAATTGTTCCACGTAGTTGGATTTAAATTCTTATTATAATTATCAAATGAATTTCTCTGGTTTCCGAAGTCCACTGGAAAAAAAATCAGTTATTGCAATTAGACAAATTTAAGGAAATTCAATTCAATGCCCAGCATGTAGGAAAATCATGCGCGTTAGATTTGCAAATCGGTTTCTCATTTTGTTTTTACCTCTTACGGATCCTATTTTTCGTTTTCTTGCCGCAAAGCTGCACCGTTTCAAGGTCGAATCATTCGAGTCGCCCTTGCCCAGCGATATGATTTATTTTCAACCATCAGCGCGTCGACGAAATGAATAACGACTCGGAAACCGGTAATTAACGCAATCAAGGTCGTCGCCTCGCTCCTCTTCGTCCTTGGCGCAAGTCCCGGATAACCGACTCTAAGCGGGTCAATAATGGAAAAACAATGAAAGGAAAACTGCGGGTCGATTTACTCTTTATTAAACCTATTTTGCGCCTCGCTTATTTTTATCGTCACGACCGCAACACCGATCGCGAACGTTCGAGCCCGTTATTTCCTGCACACCGATTGCGTCTTTCGTACGTAAATTCTTCCTGAATGTTTCGTAATCGACACAAATAGTACATCAATTTGATAGTCCAATAAAACAAATTTAAGAAAATTTCTCGATTTGTTTTCCGCTTTTTTTATTTCTATATAATTTAATTCGCTAAAGAAAATGTAACTTCGCGAAACATGACGTGTTATATCAATTCGATTAATGTTATCATTCGAGCGTGAAAACGTTGCACTCCCGGTGGAAAAAGTGCGTAAAATTGTCGACAAGACAAAGAGGATGTGGCGCAGACTGAAGATCGTCCTTCCGAGCATTTTTTTTTTAACGGGTATCTTCTATGAGCTGCTCGTACGATTTTTGCGGTCCAAATTCTTGCGGTTCCGGTTAGCGCCTGTAATACGCAGCACTCAAATATCAATAGCAAGCCGTCCGCCACAACGAGGAGATAACGTCACAATATGTAACGAGAAATCGTTATCTCACTCCCGAGAACTTTCTTCCCTTCCTCTTCGACCGCATGAAAGGTTCATCGCCATCGCGGTTTGAACTTATAGCACTGAGGTGTATGAAAATCAACGCGTTTTTCTAATTACCAGAATATCATCGTTCTTCGTCGTATATACTTGGAAAAAATTTACATGATTTTCGTAACTTCGCTCATATAATTAGATTCAGCTTCGAAAAAGGAGTCCAAGTTTAGATCTTTTCTTCTCGCAAAGAACGGAAGATCTGACTTTTTGGAGCTTTCTCGTAAATATATTCCGAGCATTAAAAAAAATGCCAAGAGTCGAAGACAATGAATAAATGAAAATTCGACGCAACAGCGGCCCGAGCAGAATTCGTTCGAGTGCAAAGCCCCGCCACGTCGATCGAGTCGGAGTAAACGAGCCGCGCAAGAAGGAGGCGCGTTGTTGGCGTAGGTAATGTCCACAGCCTTGATCCGGCCGTCGACCGGCTGACAAAACGTTGCGCCTCGCTCGCTCCGATGTTACGTGCGAATTAATAAACGCCCTGGCTATGACTAAGCTCCCCGAAGAGAGCAACTTTGCCCATCTCGTCGGACCGCTGCGAGCAGGTACTACTGTTTTCTCCCCTTCGCGATAGCACAACAGTAAATAGCTTTTTTTCCCCTTAACAAAAATTTCTTGAATGTCTGCGAATTTCACAAACTCACACAATTAAAAAAAAAATTTGTTCGATCCGTTTCTGCGAACAAAAGAAGTTGTGCTTACGAATGATTCGTTGAGCAATTTTTAATCGTCTTGTTAAATACTTTTTGGCCTTATTGTCATGCAAAATTGATCTACTCGACTTTCTGTATGGTAAATTTTTTTCATATTTTCTATCTCACTGGGAAGTATTCGAAAGATACACCTTACGTGTAATTCGAAAGTATGGGAAAAAAAAAGATTACTCAGTTATCTGCCCATCCCAAACAATGGAGCGTTTGGCTATTTGTAGCCGTGTAATTGAGTCGCACGTTTGCGCAAATCGCACGCGCGGTTTGATACGGCTGCCAAAGGGTGTTGCGATGGAAAATCGTTGACGCGGACACAACGGTGGAGTAATACGTTTGCGAGCACGGGGATTCGTACCAATGGCCGTATCGTCGTCTCGGCATCACGCCATGCCCGGCGTCCAATCGAAAACTGGTCTCTCCTCTTCGCCACACTTCGCCATTGGTCCATTCCCAAGACCATGACTCACATTTGGTATCTCTCCCGAACGATAACGTGGCTTTGTCAGATTTTTCACTCTATTCTCTCTATTTCTTCCTTCGGCTCGCGCGATCTCGCACTTGTCGTGATCCGTTTTCTATTTATTTCGGCGCTCCGCACCTACCGTAAAATAAACGCGAAGAAAAATTAATCTTCGCTTCGGAAATCGTACCATTCTAATTTTTTATTTACCGTTTGATGCGTTTGGAACGAACGTTATCAGCGATGGAATGCAGCTTCTTATCGCCGAGTCGCAGATGCAACGATTCGCGCGGTGCATTGTTTCTTTCCCGGGTCCGCTTGCATCGTACTCGGGGTACTCGGATATATCTGTTGTTGTTCCGTATCGACGACTATTGACTCATCGAGACGAAATGTCGATGATTTCCGCGAAATGGATCAGGTTAGTCAGAAACGAGATGAATCACGTTCCTCTCGTTTTTTTCTGAATTTTTTTGTCCCCCCTTTTCATTTGAGAGAGAACAGGTTTGTGCACCTAGAGAAGGTACCCGGTTAGTTGCAAGCGCTAAGCGGTTCGCCTGCGGTAACACACTCGGGTTGTAGCCAGACTCGAGCCGAAAGAGTTAACGCGAACGAGGCTTATAGTATCCAGAGGGAATGAACCCGATGAGTCATTCGACGACGAGAGAAACGAATTAAGTAAGGAAGAAGTCATCCCCGGACTCTTACCGCACATTCGTCTGTTTGCATTAATCCACGTAATATTTTCAGAGCCGTTTCTCAGCCAACGCGAAATTACTGTTCAAATTTGAATTCGAAAATACAAAAATAGCCTATTTATATAAAAAGAGGATGTAAAAAAAAATATTACTACGTAGATTGATTAGATTTTAATGAATTTTCTGAAAATACCAAAAACGAGAATGGGCTTCTCATCGGTGAGTAATTTTGAAAAAGAATAATCTTCGTTCGATCGTAGAAAATATTTTTGAGAAAGTGGAACCGTGGAAGGAAAGTCTGACCTCGGATTTATAGTCGCACGAGTGTCGCTTATGAATCACGTTGCATTAGCGCGAACGCTCGCTGGCCATCGTATCATTTTTCCCAATCTTTCCATCTGCCGCATTCGAAGCCTTCGCGAAGGCTGCATTTACGCCACTTCGTTTCATTATCAATTATCAAATTATAAATCTCTCTCGGGACGAGGCATGGAAACGAGATCTCGAGTAGTCGCTTCCTTCGCTCTTGCTTGCGGAAAAAATCTCGGTTTTGCACGAATGCGGAGCGTTTCCGGCCGACGCAGAGGCGTTGAAACCGGAAACTTTGGTACTACCGTTCTTTTTTTTTGTATCTGCACGGTTTTCTTGTCTCGCACTATTCGGACCGGAAAAGAGGCTGGAACATGGAATACGAGTCGAGCAACGATTTGTGTTTGCACAGAATGAAGAAGAAAGAGAAGTCAATGACGAAAAACAATTTTATCGATTTGCGAGAAAACTTTTTTGAACACGCGAATACTCGGTAAAACGCGTCGAGAACAATACTAAACTCTGATCTCTGAAAGCGCGCGATCTAACGAAGCGTCGATGAATTTATAGATCGTGAACGATTTAATGGACGCACATACGCGGGAGCGCGGGCGATAATTACAGCCGGGAATTATCCAACCGCAACCGTCGAGGAATCGCGCGTCGAGCGGAGAACGCTCGTGCGATTTCGTTCGTCGCCTACGTGAATGCAACTTGTTGGTATACAGAGTAATGAAACAACGCGCAACTGGCGCGTGCTTCGAGGGCGCGCAGCGTAGCCTCAAGACCGCGGTTCTGTTTACACATGCAGAAACATTCTCGAAGTCGTTTTACAGTAGGTACGCTGTCGCGCGAGGCACGAGTTTATTATTTCATCGACAAATGTAGAAACGATAGTGTTATTTTGTCTTGTTTTTTTTTTTTTTTTTTTTTCTTTCCGTTGCTTCGCTGTATTAACGCGACGACGAGAGGACAGGCGTGTGCCGGCTAGAACGATTACGCTCTGTTTATTCAGGGCTCCTACACTCGCGCGTAAGTTCGTCGAAGATTCGTCACTGTAAGATCCGTGCCTATGCACATGACTCAGGAATCCACCGGACGCACAGACGGCGGCTCGAAACATGCTCAACAATGTTCTTCTTTTTTGTACTCGACAGTACCGTTCTTTTTTTCTACAGGTGGTACATTGATAACTGTAATCCATGATACCGAAATTTGCGAAAGATGTAATTCAATTGTTGTCCTTTTTTCTTCTCTTTTCGGCCGTCACTCTGTGTAAACCATTCGTTGCAAACGCCCCGGTAAAGGGATCGACAAAAAAACAAGTAATCGAGGAGAACATTGCTGGGGGTAATTTTCCCCGCCTACTTTGAAAAAGAAAGCCAGTCGAAGGAAGAAATCCTGGCGAATACTTTTCAGAGGACTCTTGAAAAGTTTTGACTTTTATTTATGGCCCTTCCAGTCGCGAGCCTACCCTCATAATCGTTCATTTATTTTTTTCTATTATACAGAATCGTTCCTCTTCACTACGAAAATCCCGGAAAAAGCATATTCGAATATATTCAATGAACGACTAAGCCCGTGTGAATTGGGAATCCGAAATACATGTTTTGTAGACACTTTTTTTCGATGGTTCTACAAAGTTATGACAATTATTCGAAAAATGATAACAATAATAATAATCCAGAGGGAAGACGACGATATTTTCATAACGAATATTCTCCCCTTTTTTTCCGAAAGCGAGCGGGGACTGTCGCTTGCCTGTTAAAACAGGAATCAGGTTCGAAGCGAGTTGTCGACAGACCCTCGCGCGAAACCTGACCTACGGCTGTGTGTACGTGCCCCGGACGATATGAGGATTGCGTGACATCGTGGGGGATGGACGGGAGTCTTCCTTTCGATTCGACAAACGTTTTTTTCGTAAAGAAGCGTAAAAGGCGCGCGAATCTTTTGTCCTTTTTTATTTTCTTCATTTCCTTCGAATGTGGTGGGCACAATCGTGCAAGATGGCCAATGAGGGTACTTCCACAATCTGTGAGTTTTTTCATGGCTACCCACAAACTCGCGGACCGTCCAGCAAACTCGGCTTAGCTGTTGAGATGCACCTGCGAGATTGAACAGGTCGCAGCAGGTCCCAACCGAGTTCGACCCTCCCCGAACTACCTGTTGTTTTCTTCAGCGTCGTTCTAATATACTCGGCATTTTTTTGAACAGGTTATCTAACTACCGCCGCAAATCCCTCGTGGATAACCGGATTTTTACCTCCTTCGTCGAATCCGATTTTATCTTCGCGAGTGTTATTCGTGGAAACTTACCAAAAGTTTTTGATAACCATGCGTTTCGATGATTCTAGCCGAAACTATATTTTATTTATTAACATGTGCTCGAAAAAAATTGATTGATTCCCTTCGAAAAATATATATTTGCGTGAAAGTTTAAGGTCGACATTTCGACACGAATGAGAAACGAAGCTCTGTTTGTACAATCTCTGCCTTGGCAGCTCGTTTGCCTCACTTCGAGACGGCGACGGCGTCGGAAAAGGAGAGAAAATTCATCTGCTCTCTTCGCCATCGTTGCGACGTGAAAGAAGGTTCTGAGAGACAGGGAGAGAGAATCGTTCGAACATTGAGAGGAGGCGCGGAGTGACGAGGAGAGAAGAGAATGGGGGTCGTCGGGGCCCGACCACATCTGGCCCGGGTCTCTCTTTTGGTGATTTTTCGAAAAGAGCTGCAGCCGGGAGCGCGTCTTCGCACAGCAACACGCACACACGTGCGTGAAAGCGGGCATAATAAAGGGCATCTGCACGGGAACGCGGTGAGGGTGAATGGGAGGGTGAGAGAGGGGAACGAGGACTACGAGCCGGTAGAACTGGTCCCTCGTGTGATGCCCAGCTCTCGGGATCGTCGACGGAGATGTCCCTATGGGCAATGATGCGAGAGCGAGTAAAAAGGAGTCGCCGGGTCTTCGGACGGCTTCCTGGAATTCGTCGTGATTTTCTCAGAGTTTCGGTCCTCTTACCACGAAATCTCGACGCTCGGATTCACCGGCGGGGCGCTCTAACCGGCGTTCGAGACTCAGGTGAGTTAGGGACCGGACTCGCTTCGCCGACTGTGTCCTCTCGTCGACTGCGTGTTTTTTTCTTTCGCCAAAAATCTCACCCTTTCCGAAACACTTAAAATCTTGGCGTTGTAATTGTTGTCGCGATCGAATACATCGCATTCGGTGAACCGGATTATGTTCGTGACCAAATTTTCGTTCCGAAATATGGGAATATAAATGAATAAATTTATTGCTTCCGATCGGAATCATCGTTTTATCCGTTGATATTATCGAGTCGACGGATTTCTTTCGATAGTCTGCCGTTTCCGTCGAATGAAGCGCGATAAGAAAAAACAAAGTTGACGATACTCGAGAGTGCATTATAGAATCAGGCCAACTCGAGGAACAGCCGTTAGCGTGGGAGGGTAGTCTGAATTTGGGTAATTACAGTTATTTTACGATGGGAGCCATCGCTCTCATCGCAGAAACGAGGCATTTTTTTCGCCGCTTCGAATGGCGAATTTTAATAAAGCCTCCGGTTCGCAATAGTCTGCGCAACCCCTTCCCTACCTCCCCTCGCGTCTGCGCATCCTCCCGAACGTAAAAACCTCGAGAAAGATCGAGAGAGCAGTGGAGAATCGGTTAGGGTGAAAGACGAGGAAGGAAGCCCAACGGTGTTGCCTCATGGGAAATCGCCCCGAGCGGTCAACGTGCGCGTAATCGGTGGGCGGACTCGACGCGATTATGCCGAACCAAAAATAATGATAAATCGGTTCCGAGACTCGTTTTCGCACCGAAAGAAAAGAAAATCAACGCGGTTTTTCAAATAAGAAAACACACAACGGAAATATGTTTATCCGATTTTTGTATGAGTGTTGCTGCGGACGTTTGGATGAGCATTCTTTGATATTTAATGGCTCGTTTGATCCATTAAAGACTTCTTTATTAAATATTTTTTTACATACAAAAAAAAATCAAATTGAGAAATCTGCGACTTCATTGGTCGTTGCAAGATATCGAATCGGAAGTTTACACACATATCGATCGAAACTCTTCAAAAGTCGCGGGCGGATAAGTGTTTTCGATATACGGTAGATGTTTCTCTCGACTCACGTGGAAGTGTTCACGGGCACAAATTGTAGGTTCGCCACGAACTACTGGTCGTCATTCTTTTAAAAAAATAATGATAATCATACTAACGCCATCGTCAACATTCTCGTGGGGAAAGATCAATTTTTTCTTGTATCGTTTCCGCTCCTCGCGTATTCGCGAGCGATTAATGGCGAGTCGATACCAATTTCTTTGGTTCCCGTTTTTCTCTATTTTTGAAAAGAGAGAAAACAGCATTCTCGCGAAGCTACCGCTAGGAATGAAAACAAAAGAAAGGGGGGGAAGGGGGATTTGGGACGGGGAACTAATCCGGGACAGCGTCGTTTGTACGCGTGAGAATTGTAAATAGAGCGTCTTGACCGTCTGCTCAGAGTACTAAAAACAGTGCATCGTTAATGTGTCTTATCTCGTAAATCTGTCATGCTGTCACCGGGGTTATAAATAACTTTTTCCGCAGGTACAATCGTTGATAGTGATGCAACTATTTTCTTTTCGGCTTAGGAGCATTATCTGTATCTGAATGATGGAAATGGAAATGAGGCGGATTTTGGCGATAGAGCTGACAAGTTTCGCACGAGCGCGTGAGCCGTGTATCAGCCGCGAAATCTAGTCGAGAGTGTCTGTGATCGAGACGAGTGGAATTCGGAGTGAATACGTGAGAACCGCGCGGGCGACGAGCGACCAAAAGCATAGAATACATCTTGTAACCGCCGAGACGCTCCCGGGTTCGGAAAAGCCGAGACTGACCCGGTGGTCGAGGAATCCGCGTCGATGACGAGAGAGTAGGCCGAGCCCTGCTATGATTGTCCGCGCACGACTCGAACTCGATAGTGACTCGAGAGATTGCATTGTATGTGTGTGAGAGTGAGACCGCGTGATTGCGTGAAACGGAGTTGATTTCTTTCTATTCTTTCAATCCGAGTCGACATGAGTTATTCCTCTCCTGTCGAAGTGATCGATAGTAAGTTACGCACGCCGACCCATCCCTACGCTAGTCGGAGAGGGACGAGGACATTACCCTTGGTAATTGGGGCCGAAATGATTACCTGGCGCCCTTAGAAAGGTCAAGTACGGAAGACATCGCACGGGCGTCATCATATTTTGGGAGAGCGGCTCGAGCCAAATTTTTCCGAAATTTAATTGGCACGAGCCCGTTACAAACGTTACCCGCAGGTCGACAATCTTTCGAATATCAATTAAACCCGGTTCGATGTGTTAATTTACGAAACGTTGACAATTCATTCATTTTTTTTGTATAATGGTAACAATGATTAATAACAATAATAATGGGTCGATCACAATAATCCTACGGGAAATGGATCGCTTCTTTATTTATTCTTTTTCGGGAAGTTGCGAGATGTTTTTCTTGTCAGTTGCAGGATTTATTCATTACACTTTTCTCTCTCGGTGTGTCTATGACTTTTATTTCATCATTTTTTTCTTCTTTTTTTCTCTGGGTGACAAAATTGAATTCCTCGAATTGCACACGTCGGCTGCGATGCGCGCAGTTTTTTTCTCAACCATATAATTTTCGGTCAATACGAGTTGAAAGTTGGCTAAAAAAGAGCGAAGCTAGGTCGAAGACCCCCGATATTCGGTGCAATTCCGTTGTGTCACCTGCCCGTCCTCGGCGGACCATGTCGACGCGGAGATGCGTCATCTCGCGAACGGTGCAACGTCCGTTTGCGCGGAGCCGGATCGACGAACTTACCGAGCGGATTCCGTAAGTCGAGGATGCGAGCGGCGAGCTTGCTTTCGCCGAACGTCAGGCTGAACTAGAATCGTGCCGCACAACAGTTGGGCGCGATTTATACGCGTAGGAACCACAATGGCTGAAAAGCCGGAATACCGAGAGCGAGACAAAGAGGTTGCTGCTGCACGAACGATTTCTGAATCACTTCTCGTGCCAGCAACGGAGCGTGAACTTGCACGGCTACTCCTGCGTGGAAATTATTAACTGACGCACATTCGAATCTCTTCGTGCTCTTCGACAGCATACCTCGCATTGCGGAGACGACGATTCACAAGCTCATTTCCCGATCCGATTCCAAAGAGTCCGAACAAGTGGCCGACCCTTTGGGCGCGATGAATTCGCATATCGAGGTGTTATCCAATTTTTTTCTGAGCTTCGCTAATATTTCAAAATGTTGCAAAAAAGGTATCTTAAAATTGATCGACTGACAAACAGTAGACAATACTCGTTTGTTTGAGCAGTTCGTCGGAACTCGAATTTTTCTTCGGCAACGGTAAAATGACGGTGTCCCGAGCGGAAAAAAAAAAGTTAGCCGAGGTAAAACGAGTAGTGAAGTGGAATGTAAAGAGAACAAAAAAAAAGTGTGTATAGGTAACCCCGATGATGACTAAGAGATACACACATGCACGTGGAGAAGGAAGAAGAAGGGATAACACTTGCATATATGCGCATAAAATATAAATGCGTGTAAGCGCGATGGCGAAGAGGGGTGACTTCGTAAGGGGCGGCGACCGATCTCAACAACGGTGGGGCAACGGTAACAACCACCGAGCCGGCGGTGGCTCCCGCATGACTCATCACCTCGGACGTTCGTTGGGAGGCCACCTGAGCCCGGAACACTCGTCCCTCCGACAGGCCCAGGGCGCCTTCGCATTTTATACAATCGCATGCGTAACTATGCGCATAGCTGTGCGGGAGCGTATTCATCGTTCGGGCAGGTTGTATACCGTCTGCGTGTATCTTCTCGTAGGAGGCCAGACTAGCTAACCTCGTTAGATATAA
The DNA here is from genome assembly GCA_963924025.1 of Ischnus inquisitorius. Taxonomy (NCBI): domain Eukaryota; kingdom Metazoa; phylum Arthropoda; class Insecta; order Hymenoptera; family Ichneumonidae; genus Ischnus; species Ischnus inquisitorius. The sequence goes on along the minus strand of OZ001251.1, from coordinate 4,064,403 downwards.
CTGGCGTGTAGCTCGCACTGACTCGCTAATCGTTCGGTTTACACAGTGTCCCCGCGGAGAGAGCTTTCAGCGTCAACTTGTAAACAAAATTATTTCGAACATACTTCGATGATACTTGTTTTTTTATCCGTAAATTTCGTCAGGAATATTGCTAATTAATTCTTCAACATATGATATATATTGTCGATTCTTTGCCATTTCATCGCATACCCTGACCGGTTTTTACGGGCTTTCGCGTCGATTTGAACGGAGTCGATTGCAGAAATTGAACGACACACTTTTTACAATGGAACGACATTCACTGGAGCGTTCGGATTCGCAGTCATTCAACAATGTCACTCGATCCTCCGATGTGGATGCCGCAGTAGCGTCGAAAATATCGCGGGGAAACAAATGAAATGCATTTCCCCGAGCGACTACTTCATGCTGCGACACATACTATAGGTAGCATAGCGCGAGTCTCGCACTATTAATATCGATATGACAGATTGACTAATGATCCGCGAGACTCGGCTACGCGGCTTTGACATTACGAGATTAAAATCCTGCACAAAAAGGGGCCCCGAACCACCCTTCCGGCCTCTCGCATTCGGGATTCGAAGGTTTCGATCGTCGCCGCGACCGAAAGAACTCACGATTATAGGAACGACGCGTCATTTGTTTCCGTTACGAACGAATGGAAAAACGAAATGAAAACGAGGAGCGATGGAGAAGAGCGTGCAAGAAAATGGAACACGTGGCTCTGCCCCAAGAAGAGAAAGTATCTGCGTATCGAAGACGAAAAACGTACGCCGTGAAATGCAATCGTTGCGCGACTCTGTCGCGTTTCCAGTTGCCGAATCCTGACATAGCGAACAACCGGGAGTGCAACGACTCAACGAGTGATTTACAATAAAAAAAGCTCCGACCAACGTGAAACATTCGTTTCACGAAAAGTCCTCGAGCGACGAATGCGCCAACGGAATTTATAATTCCTCCATTATCTCGCTCGAGTAGGAAAGCGCGCTTCCTCCTCATTTGCTCTTCACGTCGATGTTTCCGCCACGGCCTACAATCTAATTAGCAAACTTGTCCGTCCTCGAGAGAATCGCAAAAAAAATCGCAATTCTCCGTTTCGTGGCCATTGAAGTTTGCGATTTTTTCATCTGCCTCGTTGTATTTTCCGTCGACAGCTGACAAATCCGTGTTTGATATCCCGATAGCAGGTCCGTCTTTCCGCGGTCGAAGACGAGGGGTGAAAAAAAAATCTAACGTAGGCACCGACCAGAAGAGGGGTGACTCGTGCACTGTGAATTATTACCCATAGGACGGATAATTTAGTTTTATTATTGTCGGGTTTCGATGTCCCTGTCCCTCGACTCGTCGCGAGCCACGCGTTTAAACGAAAAATGACGGAACCAGACAAGCAAAAAAAAAAAAAAGTAACGCAACTTATCTTCTCACTCGACCGGGCGAACGTCCCCGAGGCTCGATTATCACTCCGACCCCGAAAAAGGAGGGGGTCTCGACGGTCGCACTGTTACACCACCGGGTGGGCCACCCGTGCACGGTTTGACCATTTTTTTCATCCATCGTTAAACACCGCACCATCGGCGTCATTACACGCTTACCCGCTGGCTTCGCTAACTCCACCGTACGAAAAAAGCTGCAACAAACTGGCGTGGCTATCATGAAAAAAAAAAAAAAAAATCTACAAAACAAAGCGGTAAAAAAAAATGTTTCGACTCTGGCGACTTGTGTTGCGGAACGAGGGGTAGCTTCACGCGAGTGTATTAAGCTATTTACTTGACGATCGTGAATATTTGCTTTTTTTTTTTTATCTCTGACCCTCCAAATCTACGATGGAATAAATAAACGTCGGGTATCGCGTGCCTAATATCAAAAGGCCGTATCTCGGCCGTTTCAGTGCCGAGTTTGGGGCTCCTTTTTCTTTCGGTCAGCGAAGCAGCGATCGCTGTCGGCATTATCGGGCAAACGACAAAGACATCAGGGCGTCATTATTATCGAATCAAACGAGCAGTTTGAATGTTTTATTTTTTCTTTTCACCCCTTTTGGAGAATATTTTATGAACTGTCTTCCATACACTTGGTATCGGGATGTGTCGCGATAACTCAACTGCCGGTAGGTCTGCGACAGTGTATCGGTGCATTTATTTATTCATGCTGATTTCGTATACCGATGGAATTTTTATCGAAACGTTCGGGGGATTCTGACCGGGCAGCTTGATGGTTTTTTTTCCTCGTTTTTTTCGCCTCCCCTCGCAGAGGAAAGTGGACAATTTCCCGGGTACCATACGCAGCTGGAATTCCGCGAGTGCACAACTTGCAGTCCGAACTTTCGAGGGGGGCGCAGGGAGAGGGGTTCATGTGAATTTTTAATCTATCCGGGATCATGCATAGGGAGCAGCTACGCCGAAAGAGTTGCACGGAGAACGCAGTTCGCGAAATTGAAGAGCAATGCAGGCCGCTCGGCTGCAACCGCGCTGCAGTTGCAGTTGCATGTGTCGCTGCCGTCACCGCGACGAGTCGCGTGAATAATCGAATAGCTACCGTACACACGACCGCAATATTCGCGAAGATAAAACATGATGGAAAAAAACAATTTTTCTTTTTTTTTTCCACAAACGTTATTTTATTTTGGAAAAATGATTTGATCAAGTTTAAATGCTCTCATTTTTCATACACTATTCGTGTTTAGTATTCGGTGTTTAATGGAAATTAAAAACAGCGAGTAATTGGCATTTTTTACAAAAAAAAAAAAGTGGTAAAGGTACTCGGGATGGGGGCGTTGGGGTTCGCCGCTCGCGTTACTGAAAAAAAAAAAAAAAATAAAAAAAAAACAAGAAAAGAGAGAAGTTAAAGAGAATCGCGTCCAAATTATCGTGCATCAGTCGACACGGCGCACGGCGCTGGGGGCACTCGCCCCTCTTTTCCCCCGTCACTCTCGTTTTTAACTCTTTCATTCTTTCTACGCGCGCTGCACCTCGTGGGAATCAACGAGGGCTCATCCGCTCTTTGTTTTCCCCAGATATCGCGCGCGCGCGCGAGCCTACTCTCCGGTTGGCGGCAATTAAAATTAGTTCTGATAATTATCCCGCGTACGAATGCGGCGAGCGACGATCCGCGCTTGTTAACGGCCGCATATATGTGTACCAAGAGAAAAAGCGGCTAAGAGCCTCGCGTGTGTTGGCGCGGTCTAAAAAATTGTCAAAAAAATGAAAAAAGTACAAAACGCTGATGCGCCGCGGCTGATGGCACTCCTATGCAAATTCGGAGCCCTCGTCACATTTTACTTCCTTCTCATCGAGTCTTTTTTTCATTTTTCACGAGCGAATTCGGCGACGAACTCTTTTTTTCTTTTAATTACACACCGCCTTATGAAGCATTTTTAACGCGCCTGGCGTGCGAGTACGTTGATTTAGATCGCTATTTAGATTGTAGGAAACGACGAAGCGTGTATATGCAACCGTGCACGGTTTTTTTCCTCTTCTTCCTACCCCTACTCACTTCGTATTCACCCGAAGAGATATTGCCTCTGAACTTCCGGCCCTAATTATTTGATTGTTTGCCTAACCGACTATTTGCGGAAATATATTAATAGCGGCTTTGTCGTTAATACAAATTTACTGCGAAAATTAATTTGTCGTATGGGTAATGCCATGCGGTTGTTCGTTGATAATAGAATGCTGTAACAGTCGAGTAGGATTCACACGAAGATTTTTGTTTTTCGGAGAGAGAAAACGAAGCGCGCTCTATGCCCCGTTGAACTACCGCGCGACAAAATCAATTTCCCACCTGTTCCAGATTCCACAGATCCACAGCGGACGAATCGCAACGCCGTGCGTTCCGTTAGAAGGAAAAGAAAAAACTCGGTAAGATAATGTGGCAAGATGCGAAACGACGTCTCTCGTGCTCGAGCGAAACTCGAATGTAATGTGCAATATCGCATAATAACGTTGCCGAGGCGCTTTACGATAGTGCATCCCTTCATCCTTGTTCTCGATGCGGTTCACGAGTCGTTGACGTGGTACCACTCACGGTTCAAATCCAAAGTGACTCGGGGACGGTATACGCCAGTGTAATAACGCGCGCGAGGGATTACGGAAGCGAAGAGCAAGCTGGACCGAAACTGTAATCCAGAAAGGGATAGATACGGAGAGACGAAGTTGCAGCGTGGAGGGATAGTCCGGTGGCTGGTGCAGAGTAGCAGGGAAAATTGCCGGTGGGGCAGCGTCCCTTTGGGTCCAGGATCTACGCGCCACCGTACAACGCTCGACAACGATATACCTACTCGTGGAGAATACACGGCTTGGCCACTCGCTACGGGCTTCGCTCGAGGATAACACGGCGCTTCGGACTCTCTGTTTGTTAAACAGGGGCTCAAGTACCGGCCACAAACGAGAGCGTGATTGCGGTCACGTGGCACCTCGCGTTACTCAAACGGAAAGTAAAGCGGTGGACGGTTCGGGGCTCGCGACGATCGCACTAGCTTTTACTCCCGCATTATCATACGGGCTATATATGCGACTACCACGAAAATAAACTATGTTTATACACACGCATGTATCCACCCACACGCGCCAATCGAACGACAGAATGATACCGCGCTTCTCTGTGCGTTAAGCGCACCGCACGGGGATAGTTTCTCTGAATGCCCGCTGATTGTAATCATCGGGTGTAAGTAATTCGCGCTTCGTCGTCCCTGTGTCACGAACACGCGGATCCTTCGTCCCTGTCATCGCACGCATACGCGCAACGGGCGTTCACGGATTTCACGAGCGACGACTGAGCGGTTCGGGCATCGACAGCCGACGACGAATGATCGCGACTGATTCGAACGATTGAAAAATCGATTTTTACATCGTAGAAAAAGTAATTATTCGTCCGAAAGCAACCCGCAGTCGAGAATGACTTTTCGCGTTCTTGCTTCACCGAAAAGTGAACGAATTTCTTGGTCTTTGATTACCGGAGATTCAAACTTTGCGGTGTCGTTGATTACTCTAGAAGACGCATTTGCCGCGAAACGCTTAGACGGATGTCGTAGCCCGAGCTCGAATGCTTTGAGCGAGTATGTTAAGTGGGCTTCCACGAAAATTTAATGTCAATTAGTTCCTCGAGTTTGAAATTATTTTAGTGGATGTTTCTAATTCGTTCGGAATAGCGCGGGTAGTCGGTTGCCGAAAGCTTTCGAAAGCTTTGGAAATGTTGTTTCGGCTCGGAATCGCTGCTCGCGTTGGGGAAAAGCTCTCAGCGTTGGAGACATCGGGGCGAAGCTTTCGCGCAGGTAACATCGTCGCGCACGTTGGTGCGCCCGTGTGCGTATACAAATTGTACATATATATGGGCGGCTTAATGCATACAGTTGCGTCATAGTGTGGAAACATAGTAGCGATATGCCGCATACTCTTTGACGAAAGGCCCCGCGCAAATTGAACGGGTACGGTACAGTATGCTCGGGAGAGGCCAAATTGAGGAATTGAATATTCATACGAGAGGCGCGGGAATCGTGATGTTTCGAGAGCGAGAGGAAGATGTATGCATATATGTATGTGTAGCGAGCGGACCCCTCGCGAGCAGATCCCGTACAAAGGTGAATTCAATTACGCACGATTGCCCGGCTCTCGGAGCAGTTAGGCCAATTTTACGCTTATTGGTACGTAAATACGTTCGCGCGCCAACCCGCTACACGAAACATACAACAGATTTGCTGATGACGAGAGAGACCCATCGAAGAATGACGCGAGGGGCGTCGACACATGACGCGGGACAATTAAATCCCTTGAATTACCCAAATCGGAAATGTAGTAAATGTAGAATTGTAGGATTTTTCTCGTGACAATGATTACAAAAAATATTCAATGTCGGAAACAAAGTTTTGACGCTAAGGTTTTTTTTCGTCTGTTGTAAGCTCGCTCGTTGGAGGTCTCTCGAAAAAGAAAGAACTGCCGAGTGCGCACATGCTCTATCGGCGGGGCTATTATCTCGTAATCTCCGTAAGAGTATAAACAGCCTCGGGATTACCCGGACGGACCTTCCGTATTAATCTCCGTTCATAGTTAAACGAACGCGATAGCCGCAAGCCGTTCGAGAGACTGTGGGGTACGCGCCTCCCTACCGTAGCTATCCATACACGCGGTAACTCACACGGGTAGCCCAAATTTCGGGATTATTTAGAAGGTTTTCGCGCACCGTTGAACGCACTCAATGGAAACTCCGACAGTATGTTCGTCTCCCATTTCGGGCGCTAATAACTCATCGGATTTACGAGACGAAGGTTACGGCGACGGTGCGTTACCTATGCGCGAATTCGAATCCCTCGAACTCGTCGATCTCGGCCGAAGGCTCATGAAGCATCGGGGAGGCTCGACACGCATCGACGATCACAGGTGCGACGAGACTCTCGTTTCGAGCACGTACGATTCGGCACCGTAAACTCGCGCGTATTTATACCCACGAGAGAGTTATTCGAGACTCTATTGCCCGGTATGAATCCCAGGTAAACACACGCTTCCTTTATCGCGCCCCGATGATAAATTCTTTCGAATTCGCTCCTCGAGATCCTCGCCCCATCGTTCTCTCGTAAAATCGTCAAATTTCATCCATTGACTCGGATGAATGAGAAACTTTTATTTGAAATCAAGCGTTAATGGGCGATCGTAAAAAGCGAAAATGGTGCTGAAAAATCGTATACAAGACCCAACCGTCGTTATAAATCGAGCCTCGTCGATCTTCGGCGGAATATCTCTCGTTTCGAGCGATCAATCGATGGCAAATGAAAACGTTCGATCGAATCTTCGCGAGCCTATCGCTTAACGTCCGAAGTGCGTTGATTCTCATCGCTAACGGATACTTCGGAGTTGAGGGACGGGACTGGCGCGGGACGAAATGGGATTTAATTTTCTCTTAATGAAATCGAACGACGAACGGTTCGGTGTCCCCGAGAGCAAATGCCGCGAATTCTTTTCTTCGGCGATGTCGTCCATGCTTCGAGTCACATTATGGTAGTAGACGAGGCGGGAAGGGCGAATTGCGAAGAGCAGCAGGATAGTGTTTTGTTTTGTCCACGGGTCAGAGGTGGACATGATGATGACAGTATGAAACATAAAAGAGAGAGTCCTCTCTCTCGCAACGTTTCTCCATTCGCGCTTTCCTCTCTTTCTCCGACGCTTTTCCTACGGTCTATCCCGAGGGAGTTACGGGACATAAAATTCCGCATCCTCCCTCCGTCGGGTGCTCGCACGCACGACGGCGTCGAGATGTCGGCAACTCACTCGATGCTTTTCTCTATACTCGTATACCACCCGATCGTCTTTCTCTTTCTAACAAGCGAGCCGCGTATCCTCCGCACATCGAGAGGTTCGTTCCGGCGACGGTGGGTCGGGACGTCCTGACGGTTCCCCCCTCGACCTTTTACCGTACTCTTTTACTTCCATTTTGCAATGCGACTTCAGTCTCGATTCTTGCTTATAACAAAAAAGGACCCCGGGAAAATATATAACACATTGTTTTGAATGATTATAAATGCATCCGTAGCTGCTCAACTTTTTCGAAAAATACAATCGAAACTTTCGTAGCCTGAAAAATCTAGTTCGAATAGTATCATTTTTTTCAAATCGTCAGCTACTTCTTCTATCCCAATTCTTTCATTTGAAGAATACTGTACTTAAAAATCTTCATTACCGCAGATATTTTCTTTATTTTAACATTTAGCCCGATTTTTTTCAAAATTACTAGAATATGCTTTTGAACACGCTGCAGAAAAGCCAATCGATTCATTGTAGATTCAATGCTCGGGCTATTTTTGATAGAATGCGACGTGTCGTTGCTCCGTTAAGTAGGCCAATGCGGCATCGACGATGTGGCTCCTCTGCCCCACCCCCCCTTTTTTCGTCGTAATCGAGTCGAGAGTTATTTGTCGAGAATGAGTCATCCCCGATGTCTGTGTACCGTCCAGACTCCGCGGTGTGGAAGGTTTAGCGCAGGCGTACTTCTAAAATCACGAGCGGGAACGGCGCGTCGGTGGCGGTCGACAACGGCGGGGGTTACGTGTAGCATCGTCGGACTCTTGTTTGCAACGGGAACGAGGTGACTCACCTCGGTGGATTTGCTCGCGGGGCTCTCTTCCGACTGGCGGCTCTTGTGCCCTGGGCATCGCAGGTGAACGCGGCTAACTAACCGCGTGTAGCCTTTGCATTGGTGACTCGTGACTTTTTACTCATTAGCGAGATTCTGAGCCATTCGACACTTTCACCGAAGGTCCACCCGTTCAATGGCCACGTCGCTATGAATCTCTCACAGACGAACAATCAATGTTCAACTCGTTAAGAAGAAACATCGAATTCAATTTCTGCCGTCAGCATGAAAATATATTTATGCATTTTCTTACTACAAAATATTTTTACATGCATTCATATTTTCTTGTAAAATTTGATTGTCACCATTTTTTTAAAAATATTCTCGTTTGGCTCTCGTTCCGTTACCTCTTGAAAAAAATCAAAATTGCTTATCGTATCGAAGGTGCCCCGGACGAGAGTTGAAAGGGCAGAAAAAAGGAATAATTGCCGTGCCGAATAAATGTCAATTCGGGTGAAACACGGAGATGTAACAACTACACCTGCTGTCCACAATAGAGCCTTATGACACGATAAACAAAGTCATTATTAAGGTAAAACGGAGTCGAGCATACGGTGGACAAAAGCTGCGTTTAGTCGGCCGAGTCTTTCGTGGCGAGCGAAAAAGTGTAAAAAAAATCAGAGTGGATTATGAAGGGTTCGTCATAAGCGCACGTTGCCGCTTGTCGTGCCCGTCAGGTACGCACGCCCCTCGATAATCGTCGGACGTGCTCCAAAAACTTCCATCCCCGTTAACTCCCGAGTCTATCAGCCGCTCCCTACCGCTATTATATTCGTAGTACATATTATAATGGGCATTAGTGAAATACGGGTTCGTTGACTCGTTACAGTATTTACGAGCTTCGCCGGTGTTCAAACGTGTAATATTAACGGCTGTATTCTAAATCAGCGCAAGTCACACGAGAGAGCACTCGATGCGTTTAAACTTTGATTGAATCCGCGGAGCTACTCTGTATACACTCTGCAACCGATAAATCGCGAGATAAGATAAAGAAAAAAAATCTGTGCGTGGGAGGATGTGCTCGTTTGCAAGGTGCTTATCCTCCTTTTTTCTTCTATAAATATACTCTTTGTTGGACTTTGTTTTTCCATTACTCACACGAGGAAGCGTTGCATATGGAATTTTTTGTATAGGACAACATTATTTATTCGAGAGAGCCAAATAAAATAAATTTGGAAATAAAATTTGCGAAAAATAAATAGCCAAATAGAACTTCGGAAGAGTGAGCGCAAAAAACAGCGTGGTATCGATTTATTTAATGGGTCTACTTTCACGGATAAATTAAATTAGATATCGTTTTTTTTTTTTATATTTTTTTTTAATCACTTGATAATGATATCGTTTATATAGCTCGCCGATAAGACCACATGGGGTCCGTTGCGATGTAGCGTTATTGACGTCATCGCAACACGGTAGCGCATCGCAGACATCACGCGATGGCCACCTGTGCGAGCGCGCGGACAAATTTTAATTTTCGAAGGGCTCGAAAAAAAAAAAAAAAAACATGAGAAAGCCGATTCTTTCTCGCAGATAACGCGTTTCTCGGGTGCATCGACGATTTCCATTAGCATAGATCGATCACAGATTTCGGCCTGGCGATAACGGGACTCGAAATTGACGCCCTTCCTTCCTGCTATGTATATTAAACTAGCCAGCGGTCGAACCGCGGTAACGCGGGCTTGGACGGACACACGTGGTTAGATGCGTATAATGCGCACGCCGACGAACGACCCCAGCAGGTTTTATAATTCGATCCACGTGGCGTTTCGTCTGTCCGGTGCGAACCAGAGGTAGAAAGTTTGTTTTTGAAATCTTATTTTTAGATTTTTTTTTCATGCACAAAATTTAACATAAAAAATGTTATTAACAATTTCTTCGAAAATGTACCCAAAAACTGGATTGGTAATAATTGGAAAGTGTAAGATCTTCTTCTAGTTCGTTGTTGAAAACTTTGGAATCGTCTCGAAATCCTTCCAGTCGAACCATTTGCACCTGCGAGCGAAATATCGCTGAGCCAATTTGTTCGGTATCGACGTAGGCGTACCGCTATCCGGCGATACTCGCTCCTACATAACCGATTCCCTGCGGGATCCGGTGTAACCTGTTAATTTTCGTCAAGTACCGAGATCATCGATTGACGCTCACTTCGCGAAAAACCTGTTGTAAGCGCGGGCTCCGCGGTTGTAGCGTGCGCATAATAACCACCAGCAGCGCGTTGCCGTGTAGGAACCTTCAATTTCGCCATCATAAAGACATAGGCGGTAGTGTAAAGATGTCGGTAACGGTATCAGGCCTAGATATTCACGGGCTTCATTAAACGCGGGATTTATCGCAATTTTCGAGATTAAATTTGTGCAGTATGATTTGAGATCCCTAAAAGGAGATGCTCGATCTCGCGATTCGGAATGGTAAACATTTTAATGATGAAGCTCTTTGAGTGAAATTCCTTTTAATGTTGTATTCATTGAGAAAAACTAGTTGATCGATCAATATTCATTCCCTCGTTTGGAAATCCCCATAATAAAAAATTGCCTCGATCAAAATAACGATGAATCCGCTCAATGGATAGCCCCCGCGTTTGACTCGAGGTGAAACAGTAATTATCGAAATTTTCCGAAGTAAATGACGGTACAATCATTGATCCGATGATGCCAGGTTCGGTGGCAGTGGAGGAGTCGATCGATTTTTTTGGTCCGAGGGTCCTTCGAGCCGAACTGACCGATCGTTCCTGGGGGTCAGCACGCGCGTAACAATAAATCCACATAAACGTCGCGAACTCGAGCGCATTAATGTAAATTCATGCAAGGCCGGGTTCCTAATCGGCTTCCTTGTACACCTGCAACGCCATATGGTGCGTTTTTTTTCATTTTTTTTCCTTTCGATCGACTACTGCATCCTAAGTATTGTATATCCTATCGAGTTATATTAGAGGTGCGCAGGGAGGGTCGGTGTATGGACAGTGTGATATTTATATACGCGCTAGTGTCGAGTATATAAAATATAATAGCTCAAAGCACGGGGGAGGGGACCGGGAGAGCCCTGCCAACACGAAATAGGTGAACCTTCTCTTCCCTTCCTGTACCGGCTAAAATTTCGACCCCTCGACCCCTATTCTTCGGCGACCCCATTTACCGCACAGTTCGCCACTCCGACAGGACGGATTACGGACTATTATCGTTCCCAAAGTCGAACCTAGGGCTGTTTTCTGCCGGATCATTTCTATATCATATGCCACCTCCGATCGCAACAATCTATCGAGGCATATGCCCGATACTTACATAACTCGATGTCCGTGCACGTGCAACTTTGCTCCGACTCACCACTTTCCCCTATTTTCCATATTTTCTATTTCGAACGATAAATTAGAAAAAAAAAATCTCACTCGTTCTTCGAGATAATAGCGACCCGTCGAGAAAAGATGAATTCGATGCGCCACAGCCCCAGAAGCGAGGCCGAGAGCGTTGAGCGAAACGGGAGCACTCTCGCGGTTCATCGGATGCCGGAGTTCCATTGGAAAAATGGGCTTGGAGTCGAAGCTGTAAAATGATAATGCTTCGTCCCGGATGGACTGGACGTTTTCTCGCGAGATTATATACACGATTTTCTTAGCTCTCCGACGATCGTTACGATAAAAGTAGTGTCGATGATCACGACTATGACGAGAAGAATCGGAGGAACATTCGGCGCGGTCGAGACCACGAGAGATTCTCGAGAGACGAGGCGAAGTATGAAATACAAAGGTAAAGTTTTTTTTTTCGGTCCAAGATTCGTAAGTCACCGTGGCGAAAGAGTAAGTGGGCGAAGATCCGAATACTCTATATACTGTATTTATAGTATACAGAGGCATTCTATGCCGCTCTACGCATTGGAGAGTATGCACAGAAGCAGAAGCGCAGAAGCAGTAGCAGCGGGAGGTGCGGATCCTGTTTTACGCCTGGTGGATCGGTCGATTACCTTGCGGCGCGTCCTGTCTTTCAGATGTTTTTTTATTTATTTTTTTTTTTTCATCGGGCCCTCCCTTATAGCCCCCTCTTTCTCGGCGTCGCGGATCGCGCGATCTTCTCCGACGCAACGCGCACCGGAGAGAGGACCGGCGAAGACGATGTTAAGCGATGCAGACTCGAACGCCCCGACGCCAAACGGGCCCTGCCCTCGTCCGCTTCGTCTTGCTCAACTCCTCGCCGGCTCCTTCGACTTCTTGAGAAACGTCTATCGTTGTGAAAACCGGATTCGCGGGGAGCAATAAAATTTGTACAAAAATAGACAATTCAGAGTCGCCATTTGAATGCGAGTCGTAAAACAACAACAAGAAATAATAATAATGTCGATTTTTCTATCTCCGCCACAGGAGTCGGTTATCGAAACGCGATCCGAAGTAAGTTCGTCTCGAAGAAACGTAGTCGTTTCCTTCCAACGAAAAAATAACGAAACGTGTACAATTGTACAATGAAATAAACCCTTCGAGTTGTAGACAAATCGTTCGACAATGTTCTCGAAAAGAAACAAAAGTTCAAAAATTACACAAGATCGGTAACTATCTCGTGACAAAGTACATATGAGAATGTACTATTATTATAATGATTATCACTATTGATATATTGTAGTCTATATATATTCTCTATTTCAGTACCGACTTTCTTTCCAATGAAGCGTTCGCAAGTTTTCACAATGTTCGTCTTTTTTTCTTTGCGCCATGCTGTATCACTCGTGCTAAAAAAAATCATTGCCCGTACGCAACACCGTGCGGGGTTTTCTTCGTAAAAATAAAAGCTTGCAATGAAAACTAACGTTCATTACTAATCCCCCCTCAGTGGTTTTCGTGCACTTCCCGCCGTGAATTACCGACGAGATTTGCCCACTCGTAAACGCGAATTATCTGCTTCGCAACATCCACCGTATTCATATCCCCGTAGTTTTTCTCCGTTAATTCCCGTAATACTATTCGCGAGGGATAATATTTCTCCGTCTCCGGTGAGACTGCAACATCGAACGGGGCCGGGTGGAGGGCAATTTTATTTCGTATACGCGATAGCGATGCGGTAGCGACGAGTGCGGAGATCAACGCTACCGACGGTAGCGAGTCGCGTTACTTTCACGATACATTCGTAAAGTTCTCGACTGGGGAACCCACACTGTTGAGTATAGCCGTTCCCACCGAGAGACATCTCGGTGGCCTCGAAAAATATTGTGCTCTATACGCGCGTATCTCCCTCCGTGCGTGCGATACACTGAGCGCAGAATTGTCAGGGTCTCAATAAAATGAACGGTCGGAAACTCTTATATAGGTCGTCCACGGCGGCCGTGTCCTCGCTGCGGTGGCGATCCAATGCCGACGTCTCGCACTCGCTGCCAATAAGTTTGGACACTCGGCACGCCTAGCCGTTGAAACACCCCCCGCGCACACGCGAGAATTTAGCGAAAACGAAATTACATTCCGTTCTACTCGTCCGGTAATGCCAGCAACGAAGCTGGATCTCTCGCTGGAAGAATGCGCTTCCAACGAGCGGATTCTCCAGCGGAGACGTACAACAGTCGGACAACGGCGAAGGAGCAATTAGCTCTGACAATTATCCTCGAGCCGTATCCACCGCGAGTCAGCTTGTTGATAAATAATTCTTCCTTCAATGAGAGGATTATTTACGATTTAATTAAGAGAAAACGGAAGCCGGACGACCGTACGAACGAGACTTTTGTTTGTCCAGGAAATTGAATTTCTTCTTTTCCATAGAAGGATGAAACACAGAAAAAAAAAGATTGACAACTGCAGTGGTGCATTTTTTACTAAAAATTCGTGCAATCGACTTCAAGTTCGTTTTAATGGATGGAATTGTTTGTTTCATTATCGGCAAGCGCCGAATTGGTCGATTCGACCGATTTTTCGTGCCGGCGTAGCGATTCTTTTTTTTCTTTCGTTTTCAACGGGGCATGAGATTTCTCGAAGGCTACGCCAATGGCGCGTAGCGCGGTAGTCGGTCCCCATCCCACACCTGCGAGAGCTGGATAGCCCTCTCTGCCTCTCATTATCCCAACCTGATCTTTCGGAAGATATACCCGGACTTTCGTTATTTACCAGAGGGGGTCAACGATCAGAATTTCTAAAGAAGGGCGGGGGGCGGCCACTCGAAAACATCTACCCCCTTGTCGCGTCTTCCTCCCCCCTCTTCCCGCTCTCACCCCCACTCGATTCTCCCCCTTCGCATCTTCTACCGCGAGATGCATCGCGACGCGTAGTTTCCATCCGACAGGCGGACGATCGTAGAATGACACATTTATCACGGTCCGAAACTCGTACGTCCCCGTGGTAACGCTATTTTCTCGACTTGCGTACGTCACGTGCGTTTTATATGGGAAAAACGAGCGGACGCACGGGCGACTACACTTTGGTCCGATGAAAAGTAACAACATGAGGGTCCACTGTTGTGTCTTTGGGTCTTCCATGAGGATTATCGACGATCTTTGTTGAATTAACCCCGCACCAAAGTCACTCGTGGAACAGCGTCTTTTTCGCGAAAAAATTAGTGTTCGACATATTCGAAGTTTTGCTGTTTTACTCGAAACATAGATTGACTTATGGATAACGCGAAAAAAAATATGAATCCAAATCGTATATGAATAATCTTCCGAATATATTTTTTGCAAGGAACATTACATCGCGAAAACACTGTGAAATACAAATGCAAAATAAACCGAGAACGAAAATCCTTCGAATTGGCGCGAGTTCTTGGGTTCGGATTTCGTCAGAATTGATTTACAGACAGTGACGTGTGGAAGGACGGAAAGAAAATAATAATAATAAATAAAAGTGATTCTCAAGCTTCTCGGAGTTTATTGTTTCGGTCGAGATAAAACGATCTACGCAGGCAAGATATATGCCGAGTATGGGGAGGGGGCGACGAACACGAACAATAAGAAGAAGATTCGAAGAAGGGGAGTAGGCAGAGAGAAGAGGAGAACGGGATTGTAAGCTCTCTCCGCTGACTTACGACAACGACGAGACTCGGCCTTCTCTCGCCACAGCTTGGAGTGCTCGAACTCCGTAGTATAGCCGTGTGCCCACATGTGCGATAATAAACTGTTGCGCCCGGCGGCGTAACACGCTGTGTAACCCGGCGTGACACGAGAGCTCTCCGGCACAGCAAACTACCACTGCTACCGGACTGACTTTTACTCCCCTCGAAGCTTCGAAGGCGTGCCAGGCTTACGGAATGAAGAAAGCAAGAAGCAAAATGAACAATAACGAAAAAAATAATCAGCCAAATCAACATGACGTACGGTATGCTCGGTGTATATTCCTCGGTGGAAATACACAAACGCGTCGAAATTAAATCCAGAAATCGTTTCCGTCGATCGAAAACGAAACGCAAAAACGAACCACTCGCAATGACGAGGCAAACAACGTAATAACAATAATATCAAAAATTAACGACGGTGACCAACTTGTGAAACGAAAATACGCGAAGAATCTCCATGCGCCGAGTCATTATTTGCAATCGTCGACACGAGTCAGGGTGGAAAATCATTGGGGGGAAATTGATTGATTATTGACATACAATATTTTGGCAAATTTTACGAGGGCACCAACACCGGCACCGCAATACGCAATGTGGATTGATGCGCTGCGCGCGCCATGAGTATACTCGTCAGTGCCGGACGCGCGCGTTTGCACAACGAAAATCGCTGGCTCGCCATCATCATCATCATCATCATCACCATCATCTACCATCGGTAGTTTCATCAGTGTTGGAAGCATGTTATATCCAACTCCGAACCAACTCTCGCGGTGTACCGTACCGAAAGCGCCGCGATGACGGCCGGTCATGACTTTGATTCGCAAACACGGACCTCAATTACACGGTCTATCCGTACGGTAGCTGACCGTGCATTAGCTGCACCAACAATGCATTATTCAGTGCATACACACACTCCCTTCCCACTTCTATATTTCGCTAAGTCTATATGCATATTATATCTATGCGCACGCATAGAGTATGTAGACTGACGTGTTTGACCGTTTCGTAATGTGATTGCAGCGAGACATTATTACCGGGTACAAGCTCGAATCCTGCTATTGTTCGATTGTGGGTTAATGGCTCAAGAAATTCGAATTTCGTCGATACAAGAAACAATTGCGCTCGCTCAGCGGCTACGTTTTCGGCCAAACATAATGAAGTGGATTTCGTCCTTCGATCGTTGTAGAAAAATTATTCTACTTTTTTTTTGTAACAAGATGCCGTTATTGTTTCCCATCGGGATGCATCAGGATGCATCAGTAAGCAACGAAGTCGTCGATCTTCGACGTTCTTGTATACAGCACGGTCCGTCCGGTGTATCCACGAATCTGGCACACTACCGTAGAGCGATTGAATCCGAGCCGGTCGAGTACCTCGATCGATCGCTCCTCGATAATTAACTCGATGACTGGGCGCAAATCTCCGCCACAAACGGATGAGAAGCCAGGCGTAATACGCCTCTAGGATTAGGTATATGATCCACGTAGGTAAAAAAGGAATCGTACGACATCGCGTACAGGGAGAGACGATCGTGATGACGATGAGGCGGAGTCGGAACGTTGTTCTCGAGCTTCCGGCGAGTAGAGACCCTTCGAGACCTCGGTGGCGTCTAATTAACGTGAAAATTGCAAAAATCAAGATCGTCATGATTAGACTTTGACAATAAAAAGATCTATAGCAAAAAAGTTCATCAACATTTTTTTGCTATTTTCGCTGCAACGTTGCTTTTTCATTTTTTCTTTCACGTCGACTCGCCATTTGAACGCGCCTTTCAATTCTCGTTCCCATCCTCCGAAGAGAGAGGTTGAAAAAAAAAAGAATATCGGTCGCGAGTATCGATCAACGCGCACGTACGAAACATTTTGCACGTATGGTTTTCGTGCCGCGATTCAATGATGTGGCCGTGTCGCGCACACCCATCGTGTGTACACATTACCCGATGCAACGGCAGACGAAACCGCGTCGCGCCTTACTCGGGCCTGCCATATTACTTACTATTCCCGTGCGAGCTTCCGTGTACATGATTCGTTTGATATCGATGCCTCGAGCACCGTCGGTTCTCATCACTTCGGCCGCACAACATCTATCTATAGCAAAACGTACTTACTTATTGTAATGCAGTTATCTACCGTGTTCGCCCGTTCACGCGCGGATGTCCTGGCTCGCTGCAGTGTCGTTAACCGATCGCACGATAAATTATAAAGATACTGCGTGTTACTTCGCAAATTGTTCACGTCGATTGTCTGTTACACCGTATCCGCGGGCTTCGCTACTGGCGCGCTACTTCAAAGTTCATTGATACGAAAGAAGAAGAGCATGTGCAAAAAAAAAGTGAATATCCGCTCAATTTTTCAATTTGACAATTTTCCTGCCGAATTTTTCGCAATACATATTTTGCACGAGATAATAACAATAGATGCGAAAAACAATTTGCGAACTTGTTTTTTCTCTCGTAATTTGTCTCGAATAAGTAAACAACAAAAAAGCGCCGTGTTTGCTCAACTCCGAATGTGTTACTCCGTTCGTTTCATAATAAAGATGAAAAAAAAAAGAGTTTTCTCGATATTTGCATTCGTCAACGTGCGTATATCGCGCAGTTGTCCGGTCGGAGCCGAGCGCGAGAGGGTTGCGTTGGGGAGTTGCAAAAAAAAAAGTATAAAAAAGTCGCACTGAAAATTCAACGAGTATAATTAATAACGAGGATTCCGTGCGCGTCGGAAGTTTGACGCGCGTCTAATATTGATACGCTAGTTGATTTATTGTCCGGTGGTATATAATACGTTGCGCGCGCGCTCTTCGACTCTCGATGCCGGCGCGATCCGTCGACTCTCGTGTCGAACGCGAGGGTAGTCAGGCATCTCGAAGGTAAACGAGACATTGCAACGAGGGTGGAAGAAACGAGAGCACATTATTTTTATATTTAATTTTCATTACGCGTATGCGGAACGGCTCGGCGCTTCGCGAAGAGTCATCGGCCACGGCCGGCGGTCTCGTTCGCCCGGCGGCATTAAATTAGTAAAGTTAATCAGCGTGAATGATCTGTTTGCTCGCGGTGGTTCCTCGTCGCGCCCTCGGGGCATGCCGCGTTTCCCTCTCGCTGTCCGTACATCTCGCGTTCGTCCGATGATGGAAAATATGCATTCTCGAGCGTATGTACTCGTACATAGATAGATATCTACCTGCCTATATATCTCCATATACACACCTCGTAGGCGTACGCGTTATGAAAAGGTAAATGTGTTTGCGATATAGCCCCGGTCCCCGTGACGTATTCGGGCTCGAAATTGTTTAGATGCGTTTTCGATGTCGAACGGAACGAACACAGGAGACGGGCACTCGTCCGATAATGAAAATATCCCGGTGAACGAACGCGCGAAATATTTCGACGCGGAACATTTCACCGACTATTCGCGGATCAAATTATCAACTCATTCTGTGTAATTATTCAGGCCAATACTTCGCAAACGGAATAGGCGAAATTGATAACGAGACGAATACGAGATGAACGCGAGGATTTTGACGATGGTGCAATTATGAAAGTAGATCGTTGGACGAATAAAAATGTATTTTGTTTTTTTTTTCAGTCGATACGTCGAACGAATTGTATTCGCAGATAGAAAAATAGAAAGACAATTGAAAAAGGCTTTCGAATTGCGTTTTTAACATCGTTTGCAAAACAACGAGCGAAATATAAATATGCAAACACACTAATGAAGACTCGGGTACGAACTTACCAGAGAATTTGGAAGAAACGTTGCTCAAAGTAATTCTTTTATAATGTAAGAACTTATACGAATAGGTATACATATATACATCGATGGGTCATTATTCCCGCTGCTGAACTCAACGGTTATTTAAATGCTGCAATAATAATAAAGCGAGTCACTGAAAGTCGATGATTATTGTTTTTTTTTTTTTTCGTTGTACGGCGATTTGCCGGGACTGGACTGGTAGAAGAATGAGGTCGAACGAATCTATACAACTATTAGAGATCATGCATAGATGGCTCCGAACTAAAAGGGTCATCGAAACGACAAAGTCTTCTCGCGGTAAGTTACGACGCGAACCTCGGGTGGTACTGTGGGTCGAGATAAATTACACGTAAAACGAAAAACGTTCCACGACGCGCTACTAACGACAATTTGTCCGAGACCGCGCTCTGGTTAGAAATACTTTTTTTTTTTACATCACGTCGCAGCTCGGCGTTGTCTCGGTGTAGCCGAGAGTCGTCCGTTGTTGCTGGTGCATCGTAAAGTTAAGTAGTACCCTCAAAGCCGCTCCGGTACATTGTCGGCTTGCGCCGCATGCTCCGCGGCAGCGCCGAGAGATCCGAAAGCGCCGAGTTCGAACTCGGGCAAACACGAACAGGGTATGAACGTATATAGTTTCGTCCACTCCCTCGACATCGTTCCCGATCGTTGACCATAGATAGATTAAACTGTTCCGATAAAAAATACACGCGGCGCCTGTTCCCGTCTTTGTCGCAAAATTTTTTTGGGTTTGCGCGATCGCCCTCGAGATGGATGAATCTCGTGCCGCATCGCGATCTTTACAGTATTGAGATCGCGTACGCGCGCCTCCGAGCAATGAGAAGCACCAGGGGGATGCGTGAGAGTATTCCAGGCAATTACCTATCCGTGGATAGGTAGGAGGGATTTCACGCTGATACAGGGAAATCCCTTGCGGAAAGACACAATTTCGTCGATCGGAAGGGTATCGAGAATTTCTCTTGCGATTTCGCCGTGTCGAGATACGCGTAGATTCCGGCTCGTCACCAATACGCGAAATAAGCTCGGTGAACGCCGACGAGCTGTAGCGCTATCGCGCGGGTACGGCGGAGCTTTATTGGTTTAATTTAAATAACGGCCGAGAGTCGAGCGCGAAGGGAGTCCGCGACTCGATTGACGGTGGAAGGTCCGAGGAGAGGGGGAGGGTTACGGGGGTGAGTTTGGGAGATAGCGACACTCGCCGCTCTACTCGACAGTGTTATAGCGTTATCTCGAATCTTGTCGAACCGCGTTCCCCGCGCCTATGCCACGAAGATTTTCGTGCGCGAACGAGACAAGAGACGCGAGGCGATACCGCGAGGACCGCACCGATGACTGAAGGATTTACGGGCTTTTATTACCAGGCGCTTACACATTTATCTCGAATAGCATGCACAAGTTTCCCTCGCGTATTTCTTCTTCTCTCGCTGCTCGAACCTTCGGTGTCGTTGCAAAGTAAGAATTCAACTTACGCTCAGGACTCGATGCCGTACTGCCACTTTGGAGAAAAACAACGGGAGGATCGAGAGATAAAGTACACTACGATACGTGCGCGATGGGATTCCGACCCGTCGCTCTCGGATCGCGCTCCAAACTCACGCTCGTTGGAAAAAAGTTTCTCGCGCGAGTATCGTACGAAACTTTATTTCACGATGTCGGCACTTTTCGCACGGAGTAGTATAAAAGAATAAAGGATCGAGAAAGTACATGCATTTGTATATACATATATATATCGTTTTATTATCAATAGGCACGAAGGTTATCGCGTTGAGTCCGTATAAAGCGCCAATTTTTTCGATCCGAACTGTTCTCTTCATCGAGAGTTAGATCGGCAAAGTAATATCTTTTTGCGCAATAAAGTACAAGCTGTATTACTCGATTACTGCAATCTACTGGAAGTAACACTTTTAATTCTTTTTAACAATGCCGAGTTTTTGCAAGAAGACATTTTTTTTTAAATATGAAATTTCCAAACGATAATGCAGTTCAATGAAAAGCTATTGTCGTACGTAACGAATTGAAGTACTTTTAGAAATATAGAAGTTCGATAAGACTTGACTGTCGCGAAAAAAGAATCGTTTCGAAGAGGAACGAAAATTTCCGAAATATAATAAAATGAACAAGCGACTTATGATTGTAAGGAAAATCGCTTACGCGATAATGCTGTATTCGCGACTAAACTGAAAACGCGACAAGACAGAAGTGTCATCAACAGGAAAACTTAAAGCCACCGCACATGCCGTTGAACGCACGGTGCGGTCTACTCTTTTTGTTCTTCTTCTGTTTATCAACTACAGCCATCTGACGACGGCATGTGCATCGGGGTGTGATTCTCGATGACGCGCTTCGCATCGACTCACGATTATAATTGTATTTCATTTACTCTTCTCCGCGACCATTCGGCGTATATTGACGATATAGGTGGAGTCTAATGTCACGCTTTGACGAGAAAAGAAAAAAAAACCGGGCGTAGAAGCGAAGGGTCAAGTTTGTTGGTTTTGTCCAAATGTCAACAATAGCAACTGCTGTTGTCGCGCTGCTTTGAGTTTCGCAAAATACGCTTTCGAACGAAAGTGCGACAGGGCGTTTTCGGAGGACAGACTGGCTCGAACGTTCGATCGAACGAGTTTTAACATCGATTTCCATATAAAAAAAAGGGCATTACATTCTAGAATCGTCGCACATTTTATGCCTTTCGCGAATCGTATCCGTTCGCTATGGCCGAAAAACACCAGAGACAACAATAAATTGTACAGCATATGCGAATGAAACGTCATACGGCGTCTACCGCTACGTCGGACACGCACTCGTCAACAACTCTATCAATTAACTTCGATATGAGCCGGGAATCGATCCTACCTTTCTAATCTAACGCGTCACTGTTGGAGTTGCGATAGATCACGCGACATATTGGCCCCCTTCAACCCTTCCGATGACTCGTCCCGTAATCGTTTCACGTCGGACGATCGAATTTGGGGAAGACTCGATGAATTCGATTCTCGCTCGATCGAATGCGGTCACAAAGGCGAATGTACCGTATGGCATGTGGCACGAGGGGTTAACGCGTAATTAGAAATATTTTTCGGGGGTTATTCCGTGAACGTGTTGGCTGTTTGCTTGGATCAATGGAATAATAACGCAAAGGGTTGATTTTTCGTGGTACAGGTCAATCGTGAGTACGCTCACTTTTCGGGGAAATAATTTTTTTTTCAATTCAAACGTCCATTCGAAGGCTATTTACCAGAGAAATCGTGAACTGAAAAAACCGGTATATAGATCTAGCTATGAGACCGAAATACCTTCAACAGGCTGCAGATCTCGAAGATGTGCGAATCGAAAGAAACAGAAAAGAATAAGATAAACTCCTCGGTCACCACCGAAGCGAAAGCTCGCAATAGGCACCGCGCCCTGTTCAAGTGAGAGCGAGAATTCTCAGGATTAGTCGCAAGTTACGCGCAGACTCGAGTCTCCGTAGTTCAGTCCAGAGAGGAGGAAGGTTTATCCAGGTGCGATCTCGAGTACCGAGTGGACGAACCCTAATTAACTCGCTGTGCCCACGCCAGAATCATTGAAGCTCCGCGTCGACCGGGTAAATCCGACTCCATTTCTCCATTCGGACCACAGTCGAAGTAAAGGAACGTACAAACGCAATTCAATTATTATCAAGTAAGAAGGACGAGAAACAAAACAGACTACGTGGACAAATGAAACCAGAGATATTGACGAAAGGTATATTAGAAAAAGACGAAGAAACATGAAAAGAAAAAAAGGCAAAACACGTAAACCGAGCAAGAAGAAACAAGAAGATAATGCGTGCGTCGCGAGGGCCAATGGTCGTAGGATGACACGGTGAGGTAGGATGACTTCACCTTGGCCACTGCTTGCGGATAATTGTCTGGAATTAGAGTGTCGCTACTACTGTTGCCGGTGAGTACTACTACTTTGGCGACTCTCGGGCTCTCGGTGATCTCTATACTCACGCAGCGGTGTAACTGCACGAGGACTATGCATATCCATAGTCCAAGCTCATAACATTCATTACGCGAAGCGACGCGGGGTAGCGCACGCGGGAAGGGGCGCTTTGTACTCGAGGAGACTCTCCCTGCGCGCGGAACTCACGTACTACCTACTTACGTGCGTTTTCCAGAGATACGATTTTACGCGTACGATCCTCCAGACCGTATTACACGTGTACTCTACGGTGAACGCGCGGATGCGGCAACGAACCCCTCTGGATAGAGGAGAATCGTTGAACACGCACGCAAACACACCAGCCGAGGCGATACAAATCGTCCGTGATCCAACCTATCGTGTTACGATCGCTGTCCTGTAACGAGATCATCCCGGTGACACAGGCCGCGTACACGCGTAGCGGATCGCCGTGAACCTTCTGCGATATGCTGATGCTCACATGGCTCTGTTTTCACCCGCAATTTCAGTGCACTTTCAATTGTAAATATTGAGAGACTTTCGAGCTCGATATTGTCCAAAATTGCAATCGTACCAAATCCGGCCACGCATGGGCGACAGACTTTTGTAAATTTAATCCAGAATTCTCGACAATTTTGAGAGTTTTCATACAAAAACTTCGAACATCACCAAACAAGAGCAAAAAAGCGGAAACTCTTCATCGCGCAAGCAAATCCGTCTGTCAAATATAACAGACAATACCTTCCTGAGGCAATTCTTCATCTAATGATAGGCCAGGAAGATAGGACTCCCCGGGGAACGCACCAAGCTCCACCGAAAGAATCGAACCTCTGACCCGAGCGCGCGACGCTGCGGAACGCGTCGCCGACGCCGAGTCTATGTGCCGGTACACGCGAGAGTGCAACAACTTGTCGTATCTCGGTATATCACGTCGTTTTCTCTCTTTCGCTCCCTCGACGTTCTCGCATTCTCATTTTATAGGAGCAATCGAAGCGTGACCCTTTCGCGGTCGAGACGGCGCAGAGCCCGGGGCTTCGTCGTCGACGACGGTGATGGCGCGTTCCGCGTGTGTTCCCCTTGCACGGAGAAACACAGAGAGACCAGCAGCAGCAGCGGCAGTAGTTTTCGCTTGGCGCGCGTATGTGTTCTCCGACCGTGACCACGAAGCGTGGCAGTCGTGCGTGTGTCACTCGCTCGCGCGGTGACTCCTGGCCCTCGCGGATCACTCCTACTCCGCCCAGAACGTGCACGCGTGTCCCAACTCCCTCCTCGCTTCTTGGATCACCCTCATTTTTCTCTCTCCTCTCCCTCTCTCTCTACGACTCCAGCGCAAACCCGGAGAGCGGAGAAGAATAGAAGAGCCTGTTTCAGCGACTCCAGCGCCCTCCCTGCGTATCCAATCCAGCTGAAACTCGAGCAACGACCCGCGACTTTACGTAGTTTGCAACCAACGTTGTACTTATTCTATATTCAAGAAAATTAATATGGAATTCTTTTTGAATTCCTGTAGAAAAACACTACTCGGAGGTGATATGACGATTCTTCGAGAACAAAGGTTTCTCTTTTCGGACTCGAGAATACAGAGACAAGTACTCGTATTTGTTGATTCTGACCCTGCCTAGGAAAAAAGTTAATGCGAAATCCATCAATTGTATTTATTATTTATTCGTATTTTTCTTTTTATTAAGATGAGACATTAGCAATCGTTGAAATTACTAAATCACTTCCGATTCTTTTTATCCAGTAGTATTCCTGAAAATCCAAAGTAACAAGAACACGCATAGCGAAGCGTTGAAGAAAACGATTTTTTCCTCTTCGTCACTTTCCATCTCCTTGCCCGTGTGCGTCCCATATTCGTTCTTTTTCGCTACAATTGTTACTCCGCGCCTTCCGGAACTGACGCTGGGATGCGACGTTGAGGGACCATACTTCGGGGTTAGCCGCAATTATATACCAAGCGACCGCGCAGGAGGACCGGACTATATGAGTATCATCGTGCCCCTATCTTTCCATTGTCCGCTATACGCGCCACGCTGATCCATGATTCAATTGCTGCGCGCTATCGCGTGTTGCGTGTTCATTGCTGTGTTCCCGAGGCACCGGAACTCGGTGCAAGTTCATAGTCTCGGCGGCAATCTTACGCGTTAACGCATACGACCGAGATGCATTAAAGCACTCGCGCGTCCGAGTATGTATTTATGCGCGTGCCAGTAGCGAAAGAATACATAAAGTCCGGATTGCATCGTCGTCGTTGCTGTACGTCTTCGCCGCAAATAAGGTGCACCACGTGCCTCCGTGCGGCTCGCTACGACGATGCCCCTCGACTTCCTTCGCGCGCATACTCGCACTTCGCCACCGACTACGAGCTGCAAGGTGCACTTTAGTACCAACTAACGCGCGAGCTTGTGAGGATACGCGGGTTCTATGGAAAGGTGGATTGGAATTATGCTGGCTCTCTAGGCGCTATGACGAGGCGCACGCAAACACGTGCGAGCTTCCTGCCGGCATATCCAAACAGGAGTGAAGAATTGTGGAAAAAAAAAGGAATCGCAAAAATTTTTATTAACGCTCTCTTGGCGCGGGGGTCCAATTCGATGGACGCTCATGACGTGATTGGTCGAGGTTCGACTGCGCGGGCCCGTAACCTGCCAGTGTTGTAAATGTCTTCTTGCATGACATATCTTGCTCTCCCAATTGGACTCCCCCTAGTACCCTATATAAACCCTAGTATATTAATCGAATAGGTTCTCGGACAAGATGAGTGGTGTGAAAAAAAAAGAAACGGTTCAACCTCAAGCTCGTGTTTGGAGCTGAAAAAGAAAACCGTACGGTATGAAACGAATCGAGGAACGACATTGATTCCGATCGACGGTTAACTCGAGCCCCGCGATTTTTGCAGTCACGTAACTCGTTTGCCGAAGAAAACAGCACAACGAGATCGATCTTATCAGAGATACGGGTAGAACGCGCATCTAGTATAGAACAAGATATTACGACGGGAGGAGAGTAGATAAAACGAGGGACAGACAAGGAGAAGAGGAAGAAATGACGACGGGCATTATTAGTAAGAAGACGCGGAAGGATGAAAAGGATCGAAGCTAGTTCGAGGAAGGGAGACGCGCGGGACGAAGGAGAAAAGGAAGAGTAGATCGAGGAACGAGCTCCGATAAAGGCGGCGCGACTCGTCCATGACATCGCGATTACTTTCGCACACCTGTGTTATTTTCGCTCTTGCGGACTTCCGTCGAGATCGCGCATGCGCGAGGCGAGCGAGCCTCAATGATAGGAAGAGTAATCTCTGCGTCTTCGCGGATTGTCTCCTGTGAGGCCACGCTTAAATTGCCGCTCGTCACTTGCGGGGCTCATCTTGTCCCGACGGCATAAAGTACGAAAGATGACGCGGGGCACGCGACCGATTTCCTGTTTTCGATAGTTTAACATTTTTCCTACATCTCGAACGGCGACTGGAACGCCTCGAGCCGCGATCGCATCGGCGGACAACGATACAGCGGCCAATAGACCGAACGAACGAAGATTGAACATTAATTATTTATTATTAATTTAACTCTACATTTACAGTTTACAAAGTTTTTCGACGAAGCAAAGTTTAGCTTTCCATTTAGCGAAAAATGGTTTTGGTATTTATGATTCTTCGTTGGGTCATAGCGCGTCGAGCGAAATGAGGAGAGAATAGTAGCCGAGCCGTGTGTGCGCGCGGGCGCGCGCGCGAGCGAAAGGAGACAGAGAAGCCGCGCGGCGCATGCCACAAGTGTGCTGAGCGCGAGGGGCCCGTTACAACGTGGCTCCTATTGAGTTACAACGTGGCTGCAGTACCTACTCGTTGAGCTCTCATCTCCTCTCTCGCGGTTTAGTGTTACCTCTCGTTACCTCTCGCGCGACGTGTATTTTACTCTACGCATACAGCATAAATCTGTATAGATATAACGATACCCGGCGAGTGGCGGCCAGAGGGAAGCCCTATATCCTTTTCCACAATGGGGGGGCTCGCCAGGATTCTTATCCCGCAGTTATGGCTCACTCGTACGTGAACGAGAACCGAGTTTCAATACCCCCAGTGAGAAACACGAGGAGCGCAAGAGTCTCCTTGCCCTCATCTTCGTCGCTTCTTTGAGACGAGATATTGATAAAATACATATAACCGAGTATCCGAGTATCGAGGTTCGCGCGTGCTTCGCGCGACAAGCTCGGCGCCATTGCGATATGCGGATCGCCGGCGACGCTCTTTTGTCCCGATCCTCGGACCCGCTTGAGCGTGCGTCGTTATCATAATCGATCGAGTAGTGCTTTTTTTTTGACACAAACGTTTTTCAATAGATATAAAACTTCCTCAGGCGAGAATCTAGAAACAGTATTTGTTAACATTATCAATACCTATATATATATATATAAAAAAAATGTCGCCCCGGTCGGCGTCGTCGTTGCCGCCGTGTATACGACGGTAGCTTAGACATATGCTTGTAAATATTGAGAGATATCTCAATCGGTGTTTTGGATAGTCGTGCGCGCGCGAGCCCTACGACACCCTAGTTATTACATAAATGTTATTTTTTTTCCATAACGTCGTCCGAACGAAAAATAAAAAGCGACGAAAGCTCTTTTGAAATGAATACGACCTTGTCGTGCTTGAATTAAGTTCAATAAAAAAAAAGAGAAAGATAAAGAAAGCAACTGTCGTAACTCTATCAATAAAGTGTAACAAGTGTTATTCAACTTGGCGCGGCGATGCGATCTTACGAGGCGATTCTCCGACGAGTCGAGCTAGAGTGGCTCGAGTTAGCAGCTGCCGTTGCGCGCACCAGTGAGAAATTGTCGCGGCAGACAGCGAGGCGCGCACGCGGTATCAAACTCAACGAACTCAATACGTTACAATAACTCGATAAGTAGATAATAACCCGTGTAATATAATAAGAGAAGGATGAAAGACGGTGCGCAACCGCAGTTTGAGGCGCGGTTAAAGGGTTCTGTTTGTTCGAAGCTGTTGAAGAAGCGTCGAGATGAGCGAGAGCCAGCACGCGCCAACGTTCCCTCGAGTACCTTATCCGTCGCGCATCCGATATAATTATATTCTATTACCGACGACAACGACGACTCCAACTACGTGCGAGTGCACGCTTCGGATAGTCTTGACATTTGAGTTCGTAATTTTAGACTCGCTCCGCTGAACATTCGATCGGTGAATCAACAAAAATTCTTATCTTATTTTTCTTCTTCCAATGCCAAGATATAGTGAAAATAAATGATGTTGTACGTAATCGATGTTCAAGTATAATACGTTGCCCAATTTTTTTTTTTTCACGAAAAATTCCTGAAAATTAGAAATTTCAGTTGGTGGAAAAAGTTCGTTTTTCGGAATCTGCGCGAGGTAGACGTAGTCCGTTAACGTAACAATTTTACTTCTCGAATGCACAAACGCGGAGGAAAACAGTTTATTCTAACCGTAGTTGAAAGAGTGTAAAAAAGCATAGCGACTCGATCCGTGTAAAGATTCAGAGCAATTCTCGCATCAAAAGGAGCATCGGCATCATAAGCAAGGAAATGCGTTACACCTCGGGGCAAGATTCTCTTCACCGCGTGCTGATGTTGATGCTTCTGGTTGCTCATTTCGTTCCGGGTTCTCCCGATCGGCGAGTCGTTCCCCGTTGATGCGTGGCCAGAGTAACCCCGCGGTGCTTGTTGGTTTACAGTACGAGAGAGAGAGACACAAAATTGAGTTTGTGGCTCCGACTACCCTCGAGCGCTACCGTACATCGCCTTCGAATCGACTCGAGACGAGAAAAAGGAAGAAAAAAGAAAAAAAAGATAGTCGTGCGATGGCAAACGAAGAGAAAGAGATCGGGCGAGCGAAGAGAACAAAACGAGTCGGGAGTTATCGTAGAACAGAAACGAAGAAGCGCAGAGTTGGAGAAGGTAAAAGGCAAAAAATACGGAAACGAATAGGAGATCAAGCGTTTCGCGGTGCTCGGTGAGTGAGTAACGGAGATGGAAGCGAACGACGAGGAGAGGACGAAGAGAATATGTTTGCGAGGTAAAAGCGAGAGAGTGCAATTACCCACCGGCAATGGAAAACAAACTAAAAGGTGGAAGCCCCAAAGAGGTGGATAGTCGAGTTCGAGGATAGCGAGGAGCAAAGCAGCGAGAGGAGAGGAGAACCCGAGCAAAAAATGAATAAATAAAGATAAAAGAAAAACAAGAAGACGAAGAAAAAGGGCGCCCCGTGAAAGAGATAGAAAGACCGCACTGTGGCAACTTCGTGTACAGCTTCGTACGGGCGCTTTGGCTCTATACATTAGATAAAATAAGAGAAACTCTTATTACCGCGCTTGTGCCCGAGTGAGACGAAAGCCTCGAGAGACACGGAGCTAAAACGAGTACGAGGCTCGAACTTAAAACGAAGATGAGGAGGAAGCGAGTCTATGACGAAACGCAACGTATTCGAGCGAGAGAGATATACAAGGAGATTTTGAAAAATAAATACAAAAAAAGGCAACAGCCTACGAAGTATAAAAGATATAGAACGAGAAGAAGAAGCTAAGCGAGTCAAGTCGGCCGGAAGGAGAAGCCGAGTCCCGCAATCGAGCCGGAGTGAGCGCGACGGAGAACGAGAGGAAAAAGTGAAAAAAAAAAAGGAGAAAGAGGTGCTCGTTGAACCCGAGTCGGAGAGAGCAAGGAGAGACGAGACAGTAACAGCGAGAAGGTAGGACGAAACGGAGAGAGGGAGATGCAGAGATTACCATATAATGGTGCCTGGAGGGCGCATAAGCTGCGCCACAACGCAATTTCTTCGTCCCTTTTCAACGAACAGTGGAAAACGGTACTTTCTCGCTCGTCCACTGCCTTCTACTTCTACTTATACGCTTTTTTCTTTTCATTTCTTCGTTTCTTTCCTCCCTCTCTCCGCTCGGCCGTTCTTTCCATCTTTCTTGACTCCCTCATCTCTCGCGCCTCGTCTCCGACCCGTGGTGTGTTCCTTCGGTTTCTGTCTCTTCCCTCTATATATATATATAGACCCTCGCTCTTGCTCCTCCTCGAGCCATCAAACGTATCTACGACTCTCGGACAAATTTTCTTTCTCTCTCGGTGACTTTTATCATCATCCTCTCTCGTGAACTTGTTGCGAGTCCTGACGTTTGCGAGCATTCACCGGGCACGCACGAGCGCGCGTTGCAACGCCCGAGTCTTGTCAAGAGTTCCACGGCAAAACGTAATCCATCTACTTACGCTCGTTGCATGCGAGAAAAGATATCATTTTCCACAACTCTCTCGTGTATATACTATACCGTGCACGTGCACGCTGCCTTCTATTGCACACAGCGAGACGAGGATTTAATATGTCTGTATAACTCGGATGTCGAGTTGTTGCGGATCGCGCGCGAATCCTCTCATCAACGTTATAAACGTTGGATCTTTATAGTTGTTCGAGATCGGGGCGTCGTGTCGATTATCCTAAATGCACTTAAGAGAGAGAGAGAGAAAGACGGAACAGCGCGCGACAAGCACGCGCCACGCCAGCTTAACGATACGGATCATTGTGCAACCTCGTTTTTTGTTTTCCAGCTGCGGAGCATCATTGATGATCAGTTTCTTTTATCGAGCGAAAAACACTACCGTTTTCGTCGAGTAAGAAAGAAATTAGTCCGTATTGTTGTGCAGAAAATCTCAGCTTAAGAAGTGAAACTTTGCGAATTTTCGAAATACGGCACGAAAGAGCGAAATTGCGTGAATTTTACCCTGATTTCTTTCGTCCTCTGGGGCACCGTTCGCGACCTGTTCGTTGCGGGGATTAGAGTCTCAACGGCGCGATGTACACTGGCTACCGAGTTACGAAGCCTCCGTCCCACCTCCCTCCGTCCCTTATTCTATTCGTCCCTCTCTTTCTCTCGTTCCCTCAAAGAATCATCGTTCTCGGCGTGCGCCTCCTCTGCAGCATCACCGCTTGTCCGAAGACACTTTCTTCCTCTCTCTCTCTTTCTCTCCTCCAGCATTTTGACGTCAGCCCTCTCCGCGCGCGGTAGCCAAGGAGAGAGAGCACGTGACTCGTGTATTTACGAACTCGTCCCATGTGCTGCGCGGCCTCGGCTCTACAGTCGTTCGGGCTACTCCGAGCCGGTTAACCCGCGCACGCCCGACCATCGAGCCAGCGCATGGAAAAAAAAGGAACAAAAAAAAAAGAACAGTCGTAAAAAAGAAAAAAAAAACAAAGACTAAAGAGAATATAAGTTAGTATTGGAGTAGAACGCTCGTACGCACTGCGACGTGCTACATCAGAACGGAGCGAGCGAGGCTTCGATTTACCGCAGTAGAACGTCCATGCCCAGAGCGATAAATGAGTGTTGGTGGAGAAGAAGGAGGATCCAACACTCGCGCGATACGCATTCACTTACGCACGGAACCACCGCATACGTGCGCGATGCAACGAGAGAAGCCACGGAGGCAATGAACTTCACCTCGCCATCCACCACGATGCGATGCACAGCTTTTATGTGTGTATAATGGCCCGTGTTTGTGCCCTCTCTCTCTCTCTCTCTCTCTCTGCTTTTTCAATTTTTTTTTTTTTTTTTTTTTTTCTTTTTCATACGTCGTAACGTCTCTCGCACTCTGTCCTCTCCTCGTTCGCGTAGATATAGACTGCAACGGGGGACACTTGTGTATATGACCGCATGCATTATGCGCGTTTCAATACGACCGACGTATCGTGCTCGCGACGTGTCGCGTCTTCGCGAGCCCGAGTCCGCGTACCAATCGTTTACACTACCTATAGCCCTTAATCAGCAATATATGTCCCAACTGTGTAACGCCAAGATCGACCGAAGGAACCGAACGCATTGTTTCGCATCTCGCATTCGCGTGTTTTACACTTTGTATTCCTTTTTTTTTTTTTCTTAAGCCATTTAACCTTTGCGAGGTTTGGCTCGTTTAACCTCAGTCGAATGCCAAGAAGAGCCACTGCGGTTCTCAAACTTTTTTTCGCCTTGTTTTGTTCCTCTTCGTTTGCCTCGTATTTCCTACTTCGCATGGATCTTCTTTTTTCTTCGTCCTCGATCACTTCGCTAGGTCAGGATTCGGCTCGATACGAGTCTCTCGCATCTCGAATTCGTCGACGTTGTCTCCTGGACCGCTCGACTGATCCACAACGGATCTTGAGTAACGAAAAAAAAATTGTCTTCGCTCTCGAAGTTTTATATAAAAGCTATTTTTTTTCTTTCAATAATCTCGCGTAATTCGAGAATGTGAACGAAAATAATGTGTTTGTGAGGTGGATAATTTGTGAAAACAATGCATAATCATAGTTGAATCTATCTTAACGCGATATCGATTGGAATGGAAAAGTTCCATGAAAATTGATCGCCCGTGAGGATGCGAGACGGGCAGCTGGTCCGCAGCTTATCGGAGCCACGGATTTTCTAATTAAATAATCGAGCGTCATTGAACGTTGGCTCGGTAACTCGCTTCTCTTTCTGAACTATCGCGAGGGCAATGCTTTTTTTTTCTACGTTGTTCTTTTTGTTCGTATTCTAGTTCTTCTTCCTCCTCTTCTTCATCATCTTCTTCTTATGGTTCTTACAGTCGACGTTTGCTCTTCTCGACTTTGAACGAGAGACGATGGGGGCCCGTGGCCACTGCGAGAGTCCGACCATCTGACAAATGATAAATGATTCTCGCCGTGTGTCACGCGGAAGAAACGCCTCGCTCTCTTTCTCCCTTGTATTTCGTCTATCGCCACGACACGACTAAACGGCTGCTGTGTCAATTTTTCGTAGATCCAAACGGACTCGATTAACGAGTCTCTGCGCTGCTTTCGAGTTCATTTTATGTTTTTGTGAGTAGTCGACAACCACCGTTCGGTCGGTAGGTCGGTATTCTAACGAAATTACAAGTAGGAAAGGCAGCACGGGAAAGTTGATAAATTCTATTTCAATTGTCAACACAAGTTGTCTCGACGATCTCGAAGAAAAGAAAAAAATCATCCGTATTGAACGAGAAAAATTGCAAAAATATGGAATGACCATTCATCGAATGTGTGAAAAAAAAACACGAAATATCACGGAAAAAATGAAAAACGAAACGTAAAATAATTTCTACCGGATATAATTGATCCGCAGATTCCGAGGGTTAAATATCAGATAGAAACCGGAAACTGCCGTACCGCGCACACGAATCGAGACCCGAGTATTCCGAGTAATCGTTCGATTACCGTGAACCTACTAACGACGTGCCGTTGATTGGCAAGTGCAGCCTATATATATATCTATATCTCTATCGCCGATACGCATACGCC
Organism: Ischnus inquisitorius; assembly: GCA_963924025.1. Classification (NCBI taxonomy): domain Eukaryota; kingdom Metazoa; phylum Arthropoda; class Insecta; order Hymenoptera; family Ichneumonidae; genus Ischnus; species Ischnus inquisitorius. Next base: position 4,031,266 of record OZ001251.1, on the reverse strand, counting down.
GTTAACACACGTGGCCATCCATTAAATATCTTTCACCGTTCGGAGAGGGTGTTCGATCGAATGCGGTTTCGAAGCTTCGCGCCGATTGCGATTTATTTATTGCTCTATTCCTTCCAATAATCCAACGGAGTGTGTTTCTATGTCCAAGTAAGATTCTCGTTCTCGTCCAAGATATATAATATCGATCCTAACGATATATTACCGTGCCCGATCTACGGGCGTAGCGCGCGTACACAACCGCGCGCAGTTCTCTTCCAGTTCCTATGCAATTTTCTTAAGACCAGCCACTTATTCTCATTTACGTTCACGTTTACATCATCGAGGTAGTAAAGTGTTACCGCTGGGCACAGGTGCGCCCTGGTTTTTCTATTTTTTGTTGTCGTTCCTTTTTTTTTTCGTTCTTTATTATTATATTCTTTTACTTTTCTTTTTTTCTCCATCTACTCCTCTTCTTCCCTCCTCTGCATCGGCTTCGACTCGAGCCTTGGACTACGCGAATCCGTCGTCGGTACGCTCGTTCGTACGGCGTGGGTCTTTTTGCTCTCGGTCTTGGTGTACCTAACGAGTCACGGTCTGTCATTATCCGTTCTCAGGAAACTCCAGTGCAGGCTCGGTATTCTCTTCGGGCACTGCATTGGACAGAAATCTCTCTATTGACGCTGCGTTCGGAAAACTTGCCACGAGAGCGCGATCGACCCGATAGTTGATAATTCACAATGATCGCGCATTGCGGAGTCGATGATAAGAGAGCGATTGAATTACAGTGGATTGGATGAAGAAATGTGACTTAGATCGCGAGGGACTTCCGAAGAATAACGATAAAGAATTTGTTATTCATAGTTGTACAGACTGGAAAAAAATTATTAATGGAAACAATTTCTATTTAAAAGTATTAATACATGAAAAATTAGAAAATGGAAAAAAAGACGCGCAACTAATAGCCCCGAGTTCTAGAATTGTGTACGTAAAATTATGTTATTTTTTCCTTTTTTGATTCGAGAGAATTAAACTATTTCTCATCCGATTGCCGGAAACTCGGCAAAGACGCCGGTAGCTCGGGTCGTAACGTTTTGCTGCTACAGCATACGGAGATATCCATCTCCGCGGTGAATCTCAAGACGCGTAACTCGCGGGCCATAAATATCCTGCGAGATTACTCGCGTCCCCCGCGCGCGCTCTCGCGAGTACGCGAGGCACGGGATTTTTACTCGCGACGCGCAAGCCGCAGCTGACCGCTGCGCCCACGCGACGAGCGTTACCCGACGACGGTAGGTGCACCACGCGCGGGCAATTCTCGTCGGCAATTGGTCGAGAAGTTACGTCAGGTAGAGTACGGTAGACCGAAGAGCCTGACGAAGTGGAGATAGGCCCTGCACACGTGACTCCGATGCGGACTCTCCGTTCCTCTCCCTCTGCTCGTTCAAGGTTGCGAGGTTCGCCAAGGGCAGTCGGCAAAACTCTCCGATGAGACAAGCACCTGAAAAAAAAATTCACTTTGTTGTAATTTTGCATTTAAAAAAATTGTCCAACGAATCATCTCACTTTTAGTAGCGGAAGTTTGTTCGTTGAATTTTTCAAGTACATGAAAATTTTACCATATGATTGACCATAGTTTCGATAAATTTCGTACGAAAAAACATTTTTCAACGATCTTTCTTTTTTCCACAAAGCGAACAACGAGAGAAAGGACAAATTAGACGGAATCCGAAATTGAATTCGTTGAAAAGAAAAAGGGGGTGGAGGTTGAATAATGAAAATATATCGCGTGTCTGGAAGCGAAAGGATCTAACGTAGTTCCGTGAGCACAGAGGGGACCGCATGGTATTCTCCGTAAGCATGGAAAAGCCCTTTTGGCTCGAGTCACGCGATATATTTCTTTCCTTATTCTCTATGAAGCTGGATGGATCTCGATGGAGGTCCGGGAGAGCCAGGGACGACTACGACGTCGACGACGAGGGTGTTGCAGTTGGTGTCTTCGTACTCTTCTCGGAGGCTCTCTTCGCTGTTGGTTCGGCTCGACTCGGCTGGTGTTGCTCTCGGGAGCCACCGCCGCGTGGGCAACCGGTTTGACGGGTTGTGTTCCCCAGTTGCACTCGGTCGTCGCATCTCCAATCCCAATGTGTACATGTATTCTTCGTTGCGAGCGTCGAGGAGCAACGTACAAACGTCCGCCCGTAAAGACGTGGAAACACACGAGATCTATACGCGAGTAGGTGAGAACTCCTCGCGTCCGTGTGGGTACGGAGCGAGCGCACGAAACTTCAAATCGTAAAGTGGGAGATCCATCGCTGAGTTGTTGGAAAGCGTCGTGCGAGTTTCACCAACACGAGAGCGGCACAAGGGCGAAGGGAAGGGAGCGAGAGATAAAGAAGAAGAAGGAGAAGAAGAAGCCCAAGAGGGAAGACCGCTACGTATAATACACTCGAGATACCGGTCTAAATATAGCGTCGGATTTACATACGAGTCCTAAAGACCAGACCGTGGATTAATGTGTGCCCAACGGAGATGGGAGAAATTAAACGAAGAAAGTACGATTATGATGGACAAATGTTGCGAATAAATATATGGGAAAAAATAATGCCAATTAGAATTTCGCATTTCTTTATTATTTTGTTTTCACCGTCGTTTGCAAAGCGCCTCTATGAGCCTCGATCGTCGGAAATATTTAAAAACGCTCCGAAGGATTCGCACCAAATTAAATTTCAAACCACATTCGACAATAGTTTCGTTACAGTCCAAATTGGAGTTCGATGTCTCCGAAGCCGCCGTCGCTGGACTACCAACAAGAATCTGGTCACACACGCGCGCGTACTTAATGAAATTTTGCCTAAATCCATATTCTCACCGTTGAGAACGATTTTGAATGCCTCGACATGAGAATGTTGAAAGCACAAAAAAAGACTCCGAGACATTTGTAACGTTAACGCGAGAATAATTTTGATCGTCGAGAGCTGGAACAGCTCTCGTCCTTGATCACCCCGTCCCTTCACTTTTTATTCTTCTCGACCGATACTGCATCACACCGCTCGAGAGAGCTCTAGCGTGTCCTCGCGTGGTTATACTTTATAGGACTCAAAGATGCGCGGAATAAAGACTGATGTGCGCGTACCCGAGTAACTTTTGTATGCGCGAGACGCGAATACGCGAGAGCGTGCGACAAAAAAAAAAGGGTTGGGCCGGGAGGAACTCTCGCGGTGCCATTGTGAGGACGAATCTTTTGTTGACCACCGAGAGGGCTCTTCTTGAGTGAGAAATAAAAATATGTATTTATATACATATGTTCGAGCGGAGATTAAAAAATTGTCGCGTTATAAATAACAACCGGTTATGATGAACTGGCGCTGTTTTTTTCTTTCTTCGACTAACGGCAACTGGATTATCAAGAATATTGACTCTCCTGTATGTCGATGACCATGAAACATGTGCAACCGTGTCGGACTCTCTTACCGTTCTCTAAACGATCCATGAAATGCGCTCCCGAAGGTGCGTTTAACTATCGACTTTGCTGATGAGTGAAGGTGCCTTCAACCTTCGCTCAATATACTCTTCTACATTTGCGCAACGACGCTTTATTTACAATCGGCTAGGCTCATTGAATTTTTATTATCACAGGCGTCCCAGGGTTTCTCGCGTAAAAAAATGTATCGCTCGAAGATAGAGTCAAATTTTGAGAACGGCGTATTCGCAGAAGACGCAAGCTTCGCTGTTTCGTCATTTTTCATCGAAATAATTGCGATGCTTAGCTAATATTTTTTCTCTGTTTTTGGACAACAACCGAGACTGGTTGATTAAAAAAATTAGCCGAAGGTCATTTTTTGTGAAGGGTTTTGTCAAGACGGAATGGCAATAAGATGAAAAAATGTTTCCGAATTATGCAAGTAATTGGAAGATATTCGAAAGAAATGGAATACGATCGTGAACATAAGAGAGGTCAGGAGCTACTTATGGTCCAAAAATACGAGAGAGGAATATACATAACGGGCGAGTATAGCCAAGCCTCTCTCGTGAGTCGAAAACAAATGGCTGACCTGACAGGCTTGAGCTCGCGCGCGAGTAAGAGATGCTGTCGGAGAAGAGATAAGAGACAAAGAGGGGGGGGGGGGGGGGAGGGACAGAGAAGTCCGAAGCTACGAGAGGCAGAGAAACGAACGCCGGAGGGGAGGACTCGTCTTGAAAACTAATTATCAACGCATCAAATATAACTTAGTTCGAGCTACTGTATTCTCGCTGCGTCGGTGTACCGGAGGAACCCGATTTCTCGGCTCGCCATTACTGCAGTCGCGAACGGCACCTTTATTATTCCTTGCTCACTCGCGCCTTCTTTTTTCCGTTTTTTTTACATTTTTTTTTCACCACTCGTCTCGTCCCATTCGAGATCTCTTCACGAAAAAAGAACTCGTTTGGCCAGTTTTAATTGGCCGATGCACCCCGGCGATGATTCGGCGTGTCGTTCCTTCGCGATATGATAGCAGGGCGAGACGGAGTAAAAAACATAATACAGATTGATGGTAAACCAATCGATACGTTAAATCGAAGAGGCAACATTTCTTGCTGTCGACTTCGTAGGAAAAAAAAAGATCGAATGTATACAGTTGACAGAAAAACACAATCCATATATAAAATACGTAAATACACACAAACATAAATAAATGAATACAATGAAACAAAGGTTTAAAAAGAGAACGCGACCATTTTGTTTTATATTCAATTCGATTAACCGAAAAAACATTAACTCGTGCCCGATACTTCGTTGAAGCGAAACTCGGTTTTATTGCCCCGAGACGAGTGTCGTGCGTACGCACGATCTCGCTATCCGGGAGACATCCTGTATATCCTCCGAATCTCCGTATATCTCTCTTCCGCATAAAACCCTTTTTCCTACGTTCCATATATTATGCCAACCTCTATACGGTTAAACCGCGTGTATCCAGTGCTTCTATAACTGCGGTAAATTCGTGGCTACGTCGAATATTCGGCTTTTCATCCATTGGGCGACGGGGGTGCGGTTTTGAGGATGGCTCGCCGAGCTAGCCGACGATTTCCAGCGGTAGTAAAAACCTCTCGCGAATAATTTAGCTCTCTGTAGGGTAATATAGGGCCGGGCTATTCACATAGCCGCTTTATACAGAGATAAAGCGAGAGAGTCGCGTTCTCCACTGTATACGGCGAAGATGGGCAGACGGAAAGATGGAGTGAGTTTTCGTTCTTCCGTACGTCCGTCTCCCTTTTACTCTCGCAACGAGAATCGCTCCCCGCAAAGTGCATCCCTCGTTTCTATGCGCGTATTCGCGGGGATGGGACACGATCGTCCACGGTACCCCCGAAGTCGAGTAACCCAACGGCCCGACCACACCCGCGTACAGGGCTATATTGCGCTCTGTGAAAAGGAAACTGGTAGCTAACCCCGTGGATAAATGCTAACTGGTGTAGATCCCGGACGGTACGCTGGACCATTGCCAGTGTCGACGACGCTCATAAATCCGAGAACGTCGCGACTCGCTAGTTAACGCCGGCTAACACTTCTCTCCGTGCTTGTTTCCACTTTCTAGCGCTGACTCCAACCCCGACGCGTTCCCCTCCACTTTCCGAATTACCATAGCCAATAAGAATAACAATCACAATTCGACAAAATTCGAACGATGCATTAGGTGCAATAAAATGGCTTAATCGCTTCATCGTTTGCGCGTTTCGTCCGGATCTTTCTGCGCACGCGCCCGCGCGCTAGAGTGTCTTTCATCCTACCTTTTGAGTTTTTTGATTTTTCGCTCCCTTTTCGAATAAACGCCGAAAGGGAGTTAGAGAAGTGGATGTGTGCCGTTGGTCGGGATGAGGGATAATGCGAAGTTTGCACGGAGTGTGGAAGTACAACGACCTGTTGAACTCACGTGCAAACGCGGGGCAAACACTCACGGTGACGGGCTCGAGAGACTCTGACTTTTACGCGAACGCACCGCCCCATGTAACGGGTTACACATTTGCATTCGGGATGAAAATTGCGAAGATGCGAATTAAAATTATTATCGAATAAATGCAAAGTTTCCAGCATTTTCCTTCAACGATCCTAACTCGTTTTTTTTTAGGGCTTAATTTGTGTACTTTTCATCAATAATTTTTCGTGTTCCTATTCAAATGTCGTCGCGTCTTAAAGTTTCTCGGATTCTCGTTTGCGTTCGGTGATTATAACGAGAGGCGATGGAACGAGCGAAGAAAGGTGGTGGGGTCCGAAAGAGTTGCACGTGCGTTACAAAATGCAGCGGCAAGCGAGCCGCGCGCATTAACGAAAGAATAACAGGGCACAGGGGCATCCAGAGTTGAAGCCTGCAGAGATTACGCGTGTCGCGCGAGAGTGCCATACGGCAATGATTGCCGCGCCGGTCCTGTCCGAAATAGAATCAGTGGAATAAGAAGAGCGAAGAAAAAAAGAAAAAAAAAAAAACGAAAAACTGTAACTGTGCTACCGCTGTGCCGCAGCGAGAACCCCAAAGAAATCAAGATTGAGCGAAACAGAAGCGGGGCGGGAAGAAAAGGGGAACCCCCTCGTTTCTTTGGCGTCAACTGTAAACCAACTTTTTGCGCCATCGCGGTAAGATTCTATTTGAGGAGGCGGAAAGTAGCGAGTAGGGAGAGAGAGTCGACAGCGAGGCTTTCGTTGTCGCGTCACGACGGACCTAAACGGCCGAGTGTGTATACGAGGCGAATGTGTTTGCATGCAGTTAGTAGGGGCTGTATGCTTGTTCCAAAAATTACGCCGGTCGTTGCACCATGTCGGGCCAAAAACCATTGGCAATCCTCGTACTTCGGCTTAAAACTTCGGCGGTACATATCCAGAATATCCCCGAATAACCGACCATCAATTATTGCGAATGAACAATTGAAAAAAAATTATTCTAATTATCAACAATACAATATAATTTCTCGCTTAAATTACTTCAGAGAAATTGTGAAATTTCTTTTTCCCAGCACGAAAAAAATATCATACGTTTTCTTTTTTCTCTCGCTTGGATCAAGAGATATCGTAATTTTTTCGACTCACCGATGCACACTATAGAAAAAAAAACAAAACAAAACCAAAAATGAGTCAACTTGCTCTGGCAACGATTGCGCGACCTTCAAACATACGCGCAGCCGTTTATTAGCACCTCGACCCTGCGTCTCGAGTTGCCCGTACACTTATATGTACCGGGGCTCGCTGCTTATTGCATTTGTATATATATCGGAGTGCACATAGGTGCGTTGTACTCACCTTCGCGTCGAGCGCGAGCGATTACGAACAAGGGGGCAATGCAACGCAACGCTCGACGTTGCAAGTTGAAACGTTTCGTCAGGCGAAGGTCGTCACCTCGGCCTTGCGCCCGCGGCAAATGGTTTGTGACCACCTTGAAGCGCGTATTACAATGCCTACGTGGCTAAGTATGTGTACCTGCATGCGCGGCGCATTATCGCGGAACAAACGTTCGGTAACACACGCAATGCCTTTGAAAAATCCAACAATTAAATGTTCATTGTATTTAGATTCTTCGATGATGTATAAGTTGGTAGACAAAGATAATTCAAGCGACAATTTCCGAATCAAATTGATAAAATAAAATAGTATCATATTTTCGTTATCCTATCGATAATGTTTATTTTTATAAAAAACGATTTTAAGTGCAACGAATAGTAAAAAAAAAATGTTTACTTTTACGCAAAAAACTTTGATTACCCGGTTTGTCCATCGAAAATGTATCCACAATCAGATATTGCACGCGATACGATTACAAAATGACCCGAACAAAAATGAGAATATTGATGGCAACGACTATTTTTTTTTTTTGGGATACGCACACGCGATCCTTTCCGGATTCGTGGTTAATCCCGCACCCGCATCTGGGATAACGGACATACATAGTAAAGCTTGCTATTGACGAAATGAAAGAAAAAAAAAATGCGCGGCAGTTTTGATTAGGCTCGGTATCATCGGTCTGATCTAAATGGACTCGACATGCGCGCATATAAACTACAACTGACACACCGCGACGTACGATCTTGTCTAACGATAAAAAGACAAACCGGTACCACCTGTCGCGCCGGAAGGTAATCATGCCCGGGCTCGCACCGTAGATTCGATCTAACCCAGAGCGATTTAATACCAATTATTATTGCCCCCTCCCCCGTGCGAGTTTCAGGGAACCTTGCGGAACGCACAAATTGCAACAAATTCGTTACCACGACCCCCCAACGAGCCGCGGGTATCTCACCATCTCATCGAGGAATCGTTACACTCGAGCTTCTCAAACGTTCTATTCTTCTTTTTCGCTCATCCATATTTCATTAGAAGCTAAAATCATCTTAGTGTCGTTTTTAACATTGACAAACGAATTGTTATACAAGTTTCTCAAGGAATTTAAATTTTCATCGTTGTTCGCACGACAAAAAATAGAATCAATGAATCTTCTACCAATTTTCTTCTCCGCTGCTCCGTATTGCGTTCTTTTCCAATTATTGTGCATTTTCTGCGATAAGAAATATAGTCGTGGTCATATTTTATGCGTCATATTTTATGCGGTGCCGATAATTGAATTTACATCGTTGAAAGTTCGCCAATCGGGGTACGGAGCTCGTCTGGCACTGCTGGTATTGCTGTATATCGCGTGGTCCGTTTATTATTAATATTAGCAGCGGTGAATCATATAGCGAGCGTTACAATTGCAGTGGAAAGGGGAAGAAGAGCAGAATATCGCGACTGTAACAATGAGAGACAATGACACGAGGGCGAAAAAAAAATGGAGGTATCAAACGCAAAGAGTCGGTGGTAAGTGGCGCGGTGAGCGAGTGACCGTTTAATTGCGGTCGTCCCGTTGGGTTAATTAGCCACTGCCTTCTGCGGAAGATATTGCAGGCAGTTGGTACGCGTACCAACTAACACTGCCGTGTGCTTCTGCCGCGTTGAACGAGAATTTCACGGTGATACCCCACGGTAGGGGCGTGCATCGAGTGTCGATTGAATAACGCAAACGCCTTATGCCGCAGCATTTCTCGGGGTTCGTTATTTCATTCGTCCGCGAGTATCGGCCTACGTGGGCGTTTTCACGTATCGAGTAGAACCTGAACTACTCGTTAAACAATGCTTCTTTCCTTCAGTTTCAATTTTTTCCTTTGTCATGAGTAATTATCAAATTATTAAATCGTTTTTCGTGAAATTTTCGATACGTGCACAAAAGCAAATGAATTTTTCAAATTCTTTCGAAGATACCCCAAAAGCGCGCGAACGTAACCTTAGGTTGAAGGCGGTATCAGCGTTCACTCGCATTTTTATACATCTGGTAGATACAGTTATACAAGGCAGGCAGTCTCCGTGGCACGAGTCGGCTTATAAACCCGGTGCGGTTTTCTTTTCGCTTAGAGGGCCCGAGAGTTCTTCGGTGTATTCTCGAAGGTGGGAGGTCGTGCTGGACAGAGCGCACAACTTGCCAACTTGCCACTGAACTACCGCAACGAGAGGCGAAGGAGCGGAGGGAGGGACACGACGGAGGGAGGGAATACGCGCTGGCTATTCTCTCTTTTTCCTCCTGCTGCACCACACTTCGCTATATACGTTTGAGTTGGTTGACCCGAAGCGAGAGAGAGAAACGGATCCGTGCCGCCTTTCCTCAACGTGCATATACGCTATAACTATACTAACCATCAGCTTCTCAGTTCTGAACAGCCGATCGTCGTTACACTCCCGCGAGGAATCGCACTTGCGATCCCTCCGGATCTCGCAATTTCGTATAGGAATTTTTCCCCAAACGTTGTCTTCTTCTTTTTACTTTCTTCATTTTTTCGTACACCATTTTTTTTTCGTCAGCAACGCTCAGCCGTTCGCAGGGTGAAATAGCGCGTGGTCAAATTTTCAACGGGGGTGCTGACATGACAATTTCGTTGGTCCGCTCGAGAAATTTGAGCTCGCACGAGAAGTCCGAATTGAAATAACAGAAGCGCGTCGCTATCCGAGAAAATTGCTCCGGTAGCTATCCTTGGAGTTTGCCGAGGCGGGTATGGCTGTAGAAACGAAGCTTCGAACTTGTATTACGCGGTAGCGGATCGAAATGATTCGGAAAAAAGACGGCGAATGAGAAGAAGAAGCTGAAGAAGACAATCGCGAGTAGCGAGGAAGCGAAGATGAAGAGGATCGTACGAGAGCGAGAAAGGATGAGAGGTATATTTGTGCAAAAGAAGAAATAAATAAACATAGTCGAAAAAACGAGTGTAAAAGAGAAACACCGGCGAAGAGGGGCGAAGAAGATCGTACGCCTGTGGCGTGATGTTCGGCCCATCGAGGATTACTGCCTCTCCGAGTGCCCGGACTATAAGCCTAAGAGAGAAGAAGAAGGTATAGTAAGAAAAAAAAACACACAAAGTAACGAAGAGAACGAATCGGCGAGAGTGAGAAGAGGCGAGAAGGAGGCGGATCGGAAAGGAAGATAAAGGAAGCGAGATGAGGAGGGAGATAGAAAAGGAAGAAAGCGAAGCATCACGTCGTCAATCATGGTCCAGTTGCTCCTACGTACTCTCTCGGCTGTGCGGTGCACGTTGTATAGTATACTATACACACGCTACAACCTTCGCGTCCGAGAACGGATAAACGAACAGAGACGGTGCACGGTGGCTGGCAAGTACGTAGTACACATGCCACCGTATTTTCACTCAGAATGTTCAATCGCATCCCCCAACGTTCTTTTTTCCAATCGGAGATTCAAATTCCAATTGAATTCATGATTAAAAAAAAAACACAAACCAATGTATTAGCTGTCAATTAAATAGCCACAATGTAAAATTTATGATCGGCGCACGAATTACAATGCGGTTCGAAGATCTAAACAAAAATGTAATATTTGCAATGCCGTCCCCGGAAGGGCTCGAACGCAATCAACTATGGATAATAGTCCAAATTTCACGGTCCGATTTTCTCCATAAATCATTGTAATAATAACTGTAACGACTACTTATGATATACATATCTGTAATTAGATTGACAAGACCGTGTGCGCATTTCTACGTAGCAGGGCACTCTCAAAGTGGTTCTTTCCTCGAGTGTAATGAAAATCGAAACAAGAGTCACGTCCGGAGTCCGCGCAGTCGAAGGATGCCGGAAAGGAAATAAAGGTAAAAGAATGAGGCGAGCAGTGCCGCGGGGGTGTCGTTGACCCCGCGACGACGATATTGTGTACCACTTCAATCTCAAGTCCGTGGCGTTGTGTGGCGGGGTTGGTAAAAAAAAATGAAAAAAATAAAAAAACGAAGTGAGCAAGAGAGAAGCGAAGATGGAATATGAACGCCGACGACAAGTCGGCTCGACAAGGAATAAGGACGCCCTCAGCCACACTCAGCCATGGGTCCTTGGCCATGGATCATTAACCGTGAGCGGAGAAGTCGCGAATCTGTCGGCGGCTTGCCGCGCTGGAGACTTTTCGCCTCCTTTCTTACCAATGCCGGAGAGACTTCCGAAATCTCGGGGAATATATAAGCGAGCGGAGCGGCGAGGGCGAAGTTATAATACATCGAGACGAATATCACGAGATCTTTTCTTCGCAACGTCTGACCCTCGCGATTTCACGTCCCTCGAAGTAAAGAGGTAGGAAGGAGAGGGGCACGGTGAACGCGAGACGACGATACACTTCGGTCGATTCGAGAGGACGGTGGCAAGCTCAAAACCGAGGGCGAGAAAACCGCTCGAGAACGAGAGAATTACCGGCGTCTCGGTGATATAACACGGCTCGATGAACCACCCTCGCCGACTCCTTCGTACTACCGCCAGACGAGCGGATCAAGAGGAGAGGAGAAACCAGCGACGAAATCCCACCAATTTGTCGTGGACTTCCAAGGCCTATCGATTTCGAATGCGTTTCAGTCGATGGAGTGGAAATATAAGACCGAAAGGAGACGGTTTAGAACGAAAATTAAAACAAAAAAAAGAACGAACAAAGTGCCACGAGTTGTCGCATTGTCATTTCTTAGGACCCCAGTCAAGTGTCAATTCAGCTTAGATCATTGATTCGATTTTCAATTGATCGGTTTCGTTCGCTTCTATTGTTTCTGCGGAAAAAAGAGAAATTCATCCAATTGCATCGAACCCGGCAATGGTAAAAGAATAATGAAGCATCGTATATCGAGCGAACAATCGATCCTTCGGCGCTTCGATTCTTTTTCACCGACTGCGATGCTTTCACGAAAATACGACCGAAATTCGCGAAAGATCTCAGTTTAGATGGTTTGAAAAAATAGAATGATATTTGATTAAAGTAGACTCCGGATTACGGATTTTAAAGATTTTAGAAGAAACGATTTTTCCAAGTACTCTCAAAAACGTCCAATTTTGAGATGTTAATAAGTAAAACTCAATGAAAAAAACAAAATAATAATTCAATGGAATCGGCAAATGTTTTCATTTTTGTATTTTCATTACGATTTCTTTCTCGATCTGGATTATCGTTTTCGATATACATATATCGGGTCATTTATCGATCTCACAATGAGAGGCGAAGGGCTCGGGTACGAAATTGTTTTTCTCTCGAATAAGAATCGTCCGAGAGGTTGAAACTATAACGAGAAGAATTTTGCGTTATGGAACAATGCCCCTTGGGTCGAGCGCGAAAGCGCATACGTATCGTGCAAAAGCCCGTGTATAAAGTAAGCTCCCGCCGAAGCAAAGCGAGAAGGGCCTGCCCTTCGGTTATGGTAAACGTGCCGTTTCGACGAGGGGGTAAGTTGAGATATTGCCCGTGGACTCGGGTTACACAAAACACGTTGGAAGGAAGACGGAGAGCGCGAGAGCTCGGTAATTAGCTCGAGATGCTGGCCAAGGTACAAAGAGGCATATATACGCGTACCTATACACGTTTCACCTGTACCTACACCATTCGATCGATGTATATCTATATTAAGCCGGCAGTCTGGCTCGTTGCGGGTTTCCTTGAGGTGCTTCGAAATGCGCCGTCTCGTAGCTTCGCCGTTGGTTAAATGGTATCGGAGTCGCGGTAAAGGGTCGAAGCCAGTCGTTGGATTCGAACGACGAGAAACGAGACGCAGCGAGACCGAATACGGAGAATCATATTGTATTTGCGAGTGGCAACGAGTCGGACGATAGTCGTTCCCTCGCCGCAAGATGCTACCGACGAAACTACACGCGGACGCTTCGGTGCTCAATGGTTCCAGGCGATACCGCGGCGTTCGCGTATTGTGCATGCGTTCGTCGGGTCCACCAACGAGTCGGTAATAAAGTAGCGAAGTAAAACAGAAGCTTCGAAGTTCAGCGGCGTATTATCTATACCTCTTACTCGTGTACCGTTGCCCGAACGTTTCCACCGTTAATAGAAGAACCAAGAGCGAACGCGAGAGACGAGAGTTGTATCGATAATTACGAATTGCCAAACGACGAAAAAAAGCTCTCGGAACGTCGAGCGCGGATGGACGCCGTGTTCTTCTTTTATTTCTCGCGAGTTCCAGCGTCTTGAAATAATCCGTTGGTTAGAAGTTATCCAAACGCGAGTTCTCAGGATCGTCAGCTGTATTTATTAAAAAAATATAAAATTATGTCTACAAAAATGGAAAAGTAATATTTTTACAAATACAAAGCAAGGAATAGCTTGTCGATGTTAGTCGGAGGAAGGAAGTTTGTTGAAAAACTCTTTACATCTTTCATCGTCCGAGCAATGGTATCGGCTCTACTTCTCTCTCGAGAAGTTGCAGAAACTGATAACGAGAGAAAGAAAGCCCGCGGCGCGAATACCGGCGTTTTATGTTTTTTTTTTCTTGTTTTTTTTTCCGCTAGACGTTAACAACAAACGCGTACAGCTGCGAGGTCCGTTGATGGCGTGGAAGCTGTAATGCAGCGTCGAGCGTGCACTCGGGAGAGACGGAGAGAGTGTGGCGCTCCGGGTTAGTATACGCCCGGCGATACACGCCCGTACATCGCTTTACGGAGTTTCTTTTGGGGTCGTTGGGCGCGTATAGTATACCCGTTGCAACGGTACGGCGAGTGGAACTTGTTGCATGCGCGGCTGGACCAAGGTTCGCTAAGCCGTCTCTCTCGCTGGAGAATAGCCATGCGGAGAGAGCAAACAGAGAGTCGCTGTGAGAAAGAGACGGAGAGGAAAAAAAAAAACGAGAGCCGGTAATGCACGCTTGCTCGATCACGAAGTCACCTTGAACCCCGAGACGGGTCCACGGACCCGGTGGAGAAGCACACTGCGTGCTGGAAACAGAATCCTTTCCTGTATCTCCTCTTCTCCTGTACGGATAAAACCTCTTACTACGATGCCCCGAACCCTCGCTCTGCGCTATATCTGTACGTTTTTCTTCAACTTTTTTTATCTCTACCCTCGACGTCCCGACACTACATCGATATTTTTTCCAAAAATGAGTAAATCATTTTTGTCACATCGCGAAATTGTCTTTAAGATTTTTTTATTTCATCCGCTGCAGACTCGTTGATGCAGTCGGGATAGCAATGAAACGGGATGCAAAGAATGTTCGCGAACATTCGCAAAAAGAGGAAACATTCCTTTCTGCATCGGTAATAAAAGCATCATCCGAAGAGAAAAACAGACCCAGTACTTTTCGGACTCACCCGGAGTTAATTGAAATTCGTTTTTGGACGACATTTCCGTCAAGTTGTACTTTTTTCTTTCGAACAGCGCAGTTCTCGTGGACACCGCAATATTACGAATCGTCCGATACTCGCGGAAAAACATTTCGGATCCACGAGAAGAAACGTACGAATGGAAGGAAAAAAATCCTCCCCCCCGATGAATAAAGCAGTGACACAAGTGTACAACATTGCCGCATTACGGTGGCCGGTCTCGCATTGTCACAGATTGCGGAGAACCAGTCCGAGCCCTCGCACTCGCATGGACACACCAGAGAGTCAACGGCAGAGGGTTCTTTGCAGCCGTATATGAAATCGGGAGCGTGTATTATGTAACGTACAATTTACTCCGAGGATCACACTGCGAAGCCTGCTATCGCCGTACGAGAGAAAAAACTATACTTAACTCCGAAGGCTTCGCGAAGTTGGCAGACCGATGCGCGTTTGCGCCGCCGGAACTTGCGTACAGTGTACCGAGAACGAATTCTTCGTTTTCGCCTCAAAAGAAGAAGAAAAAAACAACAACGAAGTGGAGCTAGGGGACCATGAAATACGCTTTCATGAATTTACCACACACGCATACGCGAATACGCTGGCCCGGATCGGGGGTTACGATGGCGTCACGATGTCGAGGTCTCAAAAAAAAAAACGTAGAAATGACCATGAACGCACTCGAACTATCGCGCGTGAACTGACCCTCGGTACCCCCAATATTTTATCTCACGCCAAGAGAAGAGAAATTGAACCGCAAGTGTTCTTATTCGCAAGTGTATTATTTCGCGTGTGAAACACGCACAGCGTTTGTTATAGGTTCGGGTACGTCCAGGGATTTCGACGAATAATGCAGCGGCAGTGGCTATTTGCCCGGTCTGGCGGTCAATTTCATGCCCTCGTACGTAACCGATATTACGTCGGTAATACCGATAGTTATGCACGATTCGTTTATCAAGTCTGTTTGATGCTCAAACGTAGCAAACGAAACTCGGAGTCGCAGTCACGATTGTTCAGGGTCGTATCTTCTTCTTCCGATCGAAAAGAATTAATCAAAAAAGGGACATTTGACAAAAGATATTTTTCCAGTTCGCAAAATGATTTTATTTAATCCAGAAATAATTTCAGAATGAAAATTGATTATTTATCATTGTTCTCAATTATTGAAACAACAATAATTATTATTCACTTAAGCGACTTGAATTATTATTCTTTTTTTTCTTCGAATTAGCAGCTCTTCGGTAGTCGACGGAGTGATTCGAAATTTCGCAATCTATTCGTCAAGTCCAGCGTCAAGATTTTTATTTTCTATGCATCATTGCCAAATCTGTCGCATCGAGTCTAATAGTTGCGCGATTTTGCTCCGTCAATCGAATACGTTATGCGCATGCATCGCCGCGTGGCTTGGACAGATTATAATAAAGATTGCTCTTAATGATTGCACGATAGGCCGGCCGCTATATTATTCACAAGTGCTACGCCTCTCGGTAGCCGTAATAAAATGTCTACACAAGTATGGTATTCATAGTCGAACGAGCTACGGAGCGGCGAGTGAGAGTCGTGACGCGAGCGAGGGAGGGAGAGAGAGAGGAAGGAGTTCGTAGGTGCGTACTTCTTACCCGTCGGACGAAGGCGCGCATCGTAATCGTATGCACGCGCGTGTACCGTTACTTCGGGGTTCGCGCGCGAAGGCAACACGGGCAAGAAGTGTGAAAGGGGATACACACACACGCACACTTTAAGGGCATTCGCATAGTATCAAAAGCGTTAGAAGCGTGTCGTAGTGGAGCTTCAAACTCAGCTTCACCATCGGCCGGTTCTCTCGTCCGAACAACGAGCAACGACGAGAGACAGGCAATAGAGGCTCACGGACGAGGCCTGCAAGCATAGATTCACCGAGCGGCAATCGAGCTGCGAACGGCAAAACTGCAACGCATCGTCGAGCTAAGAGAGTCGTCGCCTGGGACCGGCAACGAACCATCAAGCATTGTGGGACGTATCCTTGGACCTTTCGAGCCCGGGGGTTCCCCGACGCGCATTCGGACAGTGTCTATTCTCTTCGACGTTGTCCCTCGTGCGCCTTTTACGGCGCACCTATCTGCTCTTTATTATACCACACTCGAACCTTTCGTACGGGAAAAGAAAAACAAAACATTTCCCCAAGTGCGTATCATAATTACAAGCATTTTTCGTAAGTTTTCATCTAAAGTCATTAATAAAGTTTGAAAAAAGAACATACTTTCGTGCGCATCAATCGAGTTTGCTTTGCGTTTTGTAAATTTGTTTTTTCGAGTATGCAACATTTTTCGTTCGCATGAACAATCGAGCGCGCGGTAGAAGTTCTCGTTGGCGCGAGAGGCTCCCGCGCGCCCGATAGAAAGCCCTCGAAGAGATTGGACGATGATAGCGAGGAGAACTAGCTTGTGCGCCTTCGCGAGATCTCTTCGTGAGAGTACGAACGGAGAAGGAGTGCAAGAGAGTAGCGAGAATCGAGGGAAAGAGGAACGCAAGAGCAAAGCGGGGATACGAGGGGACGATGTGGCGTCATGCTGTCGGGTACACCGGTTTCGTCTTGCCTCCCTTCCTCCTTCGTCTCGTGCCCGATGCACACTTGCACTCACGAGAGTCGCTATATAGCAGCACAACACACACGCGCACGCATAGAGTACACGCGGGCATGTGTAGAAAACACGATCGTGCTCGTAGTAGTACTACGTGCACGCGCTTCAAGATAATAGAAGACGGATCGAAGCTAGAAAAGTGAAAAAAAAAAAAAAAAAGAAGAACAAGGCTTTAACTGGCTACTCTGGAACGGAGCGAAATATAACTATACATATGTTTATTTTAACTATACGCATCGCGCACTGAGGTACGAGACTAAAATGAGCCGGGAGAGTACCGTCCCGAGCGGCGAAAGATATACAGACGGAGAGTACAGTGAGATAAAACTTGCTACAAATCGCGAGAATGACCGAGTGCGCCAAGGTAGGGGAAGAAGCGAGGGTCGAGAACTCGGGCAAAGAGGGAAGAGAATAAAGGGGGATACGGAGAGGACATAATGCCAGAGACGTGCGCGTACCACGGGCGCAAGAGGATCTATGCGTGCGTGTCGAATAATTGTACGTAATTGTAGGGTAGAATAATTAGCGATCCCAACAATAAGGCCTCTTCTTGCCGGTACGTACGTACGCGCGCGCGCTTGTTGTATAGTTGCAACTTGCAGCGATGCTCGAGGGCGACTTCTCTCTGTTCGATGCGCATTGCACTTACCGTTCGACCGTGGACGCTGCGCGCACGCATGAAAACCTAGTACGCACGAGACTCAAATAGTATTGGTATTCCGTACAGTAGAGTCCGTCGTAAGTTGGTCGCTTATTTCGCTGGTTTAACCGCGAACATATCTCGATCTCGAGTTTCACTATTCCTTTTTTTTGCCCCGAATGTTACGTTAGCTTTCGGATTTGGCTTTTTCCATCGAATAATCAATCGCTTTGCATCAAAATAGTCCGAGATAATAAAAACGGAAAAAGTTCGATGAATTTTTTTTTCGTAACGAGATACGAAATCAACGAACATTAGTTCGAGAATCAGCGATAACGCATCATTTTCAAAGGGTAAATGAGATTCAGCATAGGACGACGTTGACTGTACGTAGTATAATATTACGTTGTTCTACCGCTGCGACTCCTGTTCGTTGTGATACTACGTACATGGACTTAATATTATATATATATATATACTATGTAGATATATATACATCCGCATGTATATTACTCGGGTTCGTACGACGATCGGTAGGGTTAGGGCGGTTTTCCGGAGTAGAGAGAGCAAACGGTTTCTGCTATTATTTCGCTGTTGTAACATCCACACTGGGCTCCGGTTGTATTGGTTAGCACTTGCTCCCGTGTTGCTCGCTCGCCACTACCGGCGGACTTGTAGTACTCTCATCCCGTGGCCCCGGGGGCGGACGAAGGTACCCGCGAACGAGAGTCTCTCACCCCCCTTCGAACCCCTTCCCTCGGCCGCCGGTTCTCCGACCGGTGGATCAGTCCGGACGACGTCGACGAGGCGCGGCACGGTAGCCCAGAGGCAACACCGCGAGACGATCTCACTGGGGATGCTGCCGGTTCCTCCTACCGTTGCTAATAACACGCTACGGCTATTCTATCCAACGCTCCTGCTTCTGCTTCGTATCTGTCTCGATGCTGCTGCCGGTGCTCGTAGCTGCCGGTACTACTGCGGTTCGGCTATCGCAATACGAGACCCAACGCCCGATGCGGATTAACTCCCGATCCTCTCGCACGGTAGCCCCCGGGCGTTGCGCGGCAAGAAGATCTGGATGAGGATGAAGAAAATAAAAAGCGAAGCAACGCACTGTCGGGTTAAGAAAAACATTAATTGCGACCTATTTCAGTGGAAACATCGATGCCGCGGTAGAAGCCAAGACGAAGTCGCATCTTCCGGTATAGTGTATTATTTTCATCGCTTTTATTTTGCTAGAGTTCAATCGGGAAGAATAGAGCATCGAGGAGCATCCAATTGATAAGGACGAGATAAACATTCGGATGTAAAATACATTTTCTAGAAGTCGTCCGAACAATCGATTGGATTTTCGAATAACCGTGCGCATGGCTTGTGGTTATAAAATATCGATATCACTTTCGGCGATGCCAGCACGCCCAATTGGGATACATTTTTTTTGAGCCAATCGCGCATACTTTTGTAGCGCGGCCGGATAATTCGAAAAGTGTAGCGCTCGAGAGGTCATAGCCCGTTTGGTTATCGGTCGTATGTCGTCGCGCGCTCCGAAGCAAAGCAGAGAGATCGTGCACCTCCGAGAACGCTATTTACATTATCCGCGCGTGACTAATCTACCGCCCGAGATCCTGTATTGACAAATCGAGAGTCGCGACCTTTTTTTTAATCTTATATATTTCTTCGATCTCCGCAAAGCCAAAGGGGAACAGGGCCGGTTCTTTCCGCGTGACAGCTATGTTCGAAGCTCTCTGTGTGCAACCAATGACTGCCACGGCCAACTACTGCCGAGTACTAGCGCTCGGATTGTCGCTTTCCGCCGTCGAGGAGTCGACACGGGGACGCGTCACTCGGAGTGCAGGTGCAACCGGTCGATCATCTAATTACAAGCCTCAACCGCCCCTTTTGAGACGTTACTATACAAGATTTACGTTCTCTTCAACACCGATTATCCATCACTTTTCAATCATTCCTTATTATCCAACTGCCGTTGCGTTCGTTTCGTACCGCGTTGCACTTCGTATTTGTAACGCACGTTCGATAACAGATATATTTTATTGCCTTATCCACTACTCTCGGCAATTTCCTGATCGAACGAGAACTTTTTCTCAAGGTTTTCTAGCACATTTTTTTTCGTGTATCAAAAGTAATGCGAGCAACGAATAAACAGACGAACAAGCAAATAATCCATTCGTGTTCGTTCGTTTGGTCGCCTCCGAACGAATATTTCAGAGTTTTACACGCGACGATAATTTACGTTTGCGATTCGAGATATAAACTATGCCAGAGGTGCAACGACTTCGCGAAACTTCGAGCGAAAAACTTTTCTCGCGACTCAGTGTTCGGCGCTCTCGCGGCAGAGATACAAATTGCCCGATATCGCAATCTCCGACAATATTCGTCGACGCGAACCGCTCCGAATTCTCGTCTCGGCAAAAGAAGAATTGTATATGTTCCAAGTTTATTTCACTCTACTGAGCTTCCTTATCGTTTCGCTCCACTCCCCGACATTGGACGCAGCCGCATCGCGAAAAACTTTACAACCAAAAGTTCCACCCAGATACCTAATGCTCTCCTATTTTCTTTTCGTCTCGTTCCCCAGAGTCTGCTGTTTATCTTTTGCCTCGCGACCGTTCGTGTCGTTGAATCCGCACGGTCGACTCCGCGCTCGAATGATAGGGAGAAAAAAAAGATTCATGGAATAATAGACCGATAATCGCGGTTCATACGGCGTTCGATGGAGAAATTTCTAGAATAAATTTATTTCCCCACGTCCGGCAGATACATCCATGGGGCAGCCATCGCGGTGGATACATCGATCAATTTCCTTGTGTTAATCGATTCCGGTCCTACGTCGGAGGATTCAGCGCTGAGGATGGTTCAGTGAGCCTCGAGCAGCAGCAACAGCGGCAAAGGAGGTTCCTGCTCGATGGCGCGCGGTGCAGCGAACGCTCGGGGAGTGCAAGGAAAAAGGAGAAGGAGGAGGAACGAGGTACGGCGCACGGCGTCGTTCCGCAGAACGTCAAGGACCTCGGGACAATAAGACCACTCTCTGGTCGCGGTGGCCCGATCGGATCTGCTGTTGCTGTTGCTGCTACTACCCGCCGGGGACCTGCCAACCTCTGCTTCGTGTATATGCATGTATACGCGTTCAACTTACACGGCATATGATATATACGTGTATTTGTGTGTGTACATATGTAGGTCTATGGCCATATGTATTTATGTGTAAAATATATAGTCCATTACAGTCCGACTGGTCGGAGTCGCAGGAACCGGTAGCGCGCGCATGAAATACGACGAATTCGTTCCAAAGCTTCTAAAGTGTGTCGTTGCCCGCGCTCTGGTTTATTATCGTAACCTTATCTGAACCAACCCTCGGCGAAAAGCTACGGCTTCGAGCTAACTGTGACATCAATGCTTTCGCGAAACTTAATGGGAATCTATGTGCCTATAACACTCCAGACGCCTTTGTTGACCATCAACGCAGCGGCAGCTTGAGGGCGTGTATGATATCGTTTCGGAAGAGATTCGAATTGATTAAAAAATTCTCCAGAGTTGCGGTAATATACTTTTGCACAATTTGAACCATGTTTCCATAGGGCGTATCGCAACATCACAGTGGCCGAGCGAACATTCGGGGAAGATGAAAATATTGCTCGTTGTTGGAAGAATCGTAGGTCTCGGAACGCCGAGGATCTTTCGCAGAGCGCAAGAGAGTTGCTTTGCCGATGGGGCATCACAGAGAGTAACGCGGGAGTGCGGGCGAGTTTGAAATGCGCGGAGCGAGTGGGAGACGATATTGCTCGAAGGGAAAATGGAGGGGCGAAGAGCGATAGTAAGACTACTGCGCGTTTTAGCTGTGCCCGTAGTAATCGACTCTCGTTGTGCGCCGGTGTGTACAGTAAACTACAGTGGCAAAGAGCATAAGAGAACGGAAAGTCAAGCGAGCCAACAGTCCTGCCACCACCGCTCACGATCGGCTCACCCGAAGACAAGTTACCCCGCAATAAAAACACCGAGAAAATTATAGCGCCTCGGGACATTACTGAACTCGCGGGCCCGCGCCACAGGCCAGTAGCGAAAGAACTACTCGGCTTTTCTACGGCTCACGACCACGGTAAAGCCACTACTGTGTTGCGACTGTACCACTACCGCTTCGGGACCGCGTCCCTTGTCTTAGCCGTTCGAACGATGAAGAGTCGAAGGAGAATTTGAAGAGTTGTAGGGTTAGACACTACTCGACCGGGGAAAAGAGAACGAATACATATATATATATATATATATGTTTGTCGTAGGGTGTTTATCGGGACATTTTTAAGGGGGTATTTTTTAATGCTAGAATCCATTGCGGAGAAAGCCCCGAACAGAATTCTAATGGGATCTGATTTCTATATTGCTTCTACAGAGCGATATCATTGAAATAATGCGTAACGGTAGTTAACGGGACTTTCGATTAAATGGTATTTATCAAGACTTTTTTTGTATTGGTTGTTATGAGGTCATCAAAAAGCAGAGCGACATCTATTCCGCCGCGACTGCTCTGGAAGCAAAATTATCTTTCTTGGTGCATAAGAAATACTGTCGAGATGCATGCGGTTCAAAAAAACGTATCATTGTTTGATGTTTCACACGAAATATTAAGAGTCGTCAACCAATCTTAGATTGTTCGACAAAAATTCGATTGAATGGTATTTATCAAGACATTTTTTACATTGGTAGTTGTCAGGACATATGAATATTGTGCATCAGTCCTTTTCGAAGTGAGTCGGCATCAAGGGAAAATTAATTTTTTGATGCATACGCAACACTGTCGAGGAACATAGAAAAACACATGAACCACTACAGAGTAGAAATGGGCCGCGATGTTCTATGTTTCGAGAGTATTCGTACGGATCTTAACGATACTCGTTGAAGGCTATCGAAGGGTTTAGTGGAGATTTAGTTTCTAACGTGTTTTCAAACAATACATGTACCTTTTAATTGTCATAAACGTATTCGCAGGACTGTCCTCGTAAGCACCATGTGTCCTGACAACATACAATACCTTACCATACAAAATCATTAAAAGACCTGATAAATGCCACACGGGCAAATAGAAAAATCGCAACATGAAGATAAAAAATCCAAATATGCATTAGTTTAAATTTGATTATTGCATTGCGTTATTTCCACCCAATAGACATAACGTGGGGATTATCCTTAAAAGAAAGAAACGTCCCTCTCTCATTTCAAGATTTTCGATTATTGCACAACGCTTGCACGTTAGCATATCGAATGCTGACCTTATCAAATAACTGAAAATGAGAAAAAATTACGAAGGCGCCCGACTTGCTTTTGCATATAATTGTAACGTTGTCTTTTTTATGGTAATGAAACAATTCAACGTTAAAATTCAAATTGAAACGTATTTTGATTTATTCCAATCTGCGAGTCGCGGCCCATCTATTTTGCCGTTGGGCACTTGTCAGGTCTTTTTTAGAGACGTATTGGATGTTGTCGGGACACTTAATCGATTCTTTACTAAATTTCAAAAGCATCTTATCAGGACGGTCCCAATAAGCACCATGTGTCCCGTCAACATCCTATACATCTCTAAAAAAGACCTGACAAGTGTCCAACGGCAAAATAGATAAACGGGAAACTTGCAGATACGAACGCATCAAAATATGTATCAATTTGAATTTAAACCTTGAACTGTTTCATTACCACAAAAAAAGACAACTTTGTCATTATTAGCAGAAGAATTAAGTCTCCCTCTAAGTTTTTTCGATTTTTCGGTTATTACAATGTTTACGCTATAACGTTATTCTCAACGTACTTTGACCAGTATCAGCACACGGCATGCTAACCTATAATCGAACAAATAATTTTTTACGTGCAGATTCGTTTGGAGGAGAATTTTTACGATTTAATAAATCGAGAGCATTTTTTTTTGTGGAGCTTCGTCATGCTAAGCTCATCGACGTCAAATATTTCTTCAAAGTTTGACGATCGCCATGAATGGCGAAAAAATTGTCGCCTAAATCACTTCCCTTTGAAAAGGTGTTCCGCCACATTCAAAAGATAATAGAAAACTTTTAAGAAGCCAAATCGCAACGTGTTGTCACGCTTTCATTTTTCAACAACGTTAATCGATGCTTTCCCAAATTTCTAAAAAATCTTGTCAGGACAGTCCCCGTAAGCACCATGTGTCCCGACAACGTCCAAAACGTCTCTAAAAAAGACCTGACAAGTGCCGTATAAGGAAATAAGTAAATCGTAGGTTCAATGTATATCTGATTACTGCTGGCGAAACAAAGAAACGATTTATTTTCTGGAGATCTGTATTGAATGAGAATTTTTTATCGGTTTCCCGAAAGAAACCGAAAGAAAGTGCTTAATATGAAGACATGAGGGTCAAGTTAAAAAATGATGAACCACTGATACTGAAATAAATGTATCAAGCCATTGAACAGCACTCTCCCGGGAAGACGCATTAAGAAATTCAGCATCGCTCTTGCAGATAAAAAGACCTGAGCCTAATTTTTCGTTTGAAGCATATAACATGCGAAAGAAATCAGGAATCGAGTCCTAATAGCACCAATTTAAGAGAGTACCCAAATCGACGTCAAATATTTCTTCAAAGTTTGACGATCGCCATGAATGGCGAAAAAATTGTCGCCTAAATCACTTCCCTTTGAAAAGGTGTTCCGCCACATTCATAAAGATAATAGAAAACTTTTAAGAAGCCAAATCGCAACGTGTTGTCACGCTTTCATTTTTCAACAACGTTAATCGATGCTTTCCCAAATTTCAAAAAAATCTTGTCAGGACAGTCCCCGTAAGCACCATGTGTCCCGACAACGTCCAAAACGTCTCTAAAAAAGACCTGACAAGTGCCGTATAAGGAAATAAGTAAATCGTAGGTTCAATGTATATCTGATTACTGCTGGCGAAACAAAGAAACGATTTATTTTCTGGAGATCTGTATTGAATGAGAATTTTTTATCGGTTTCCCGAAAGAAACCGAAAGAAAGTGCTTAATATGAAGACATGAGGGTCAAGTTAAAAAATGATGAACCACTGATACTGAAATAAATGTATCAAGCCATTGAACAGCACTCTCCCGGGAAGACGCATTAAGAAATTCAGCATCGCTCTTGCAGATAAAAAGACCTGAGCCTAATTTTTCGTTTGAAGCATATAACATGCGAAAGAAATCAGGAATCGAGTCCTAATAGCACCAATTTAAGAGAGTACCCAAATCGACGTCAAATATTTCTTCAAAGTTTGACGATCGCCATGAATGGCGAAAAAATTGTCGCCTAAATCACTTCCCTTTGAAAAGGTGTTCCGCCACATTCATAAAGATAATAGAAAACTTTTAAGAAGCCAAATCGCAACGTGTTGTCACGCTTTCATTTTTCAACAACGTTAATCGATGCTTTCCCAAATTTCAAAAAAATCTTGTCAGGACAGTCCCCGTAAGCACCATGTGTCCCGACAACGTCCAAAACGTCTCTAAAAAAGACCTGACAAGTGCCGTATAAGGAAATAAGTAAATCGTAGGTTCAATGTATATCTGATTACTGCTGGCGAAACAAAGAAACGATTTATTTTCTGGAGATCTGTATTGAATGAGAATTTTTTATCGGTTTCCCGAAAGAAACCGAAAGAAAGTGCTTAATATGAAGACATGAGGGTCAAGTTAAAGAATGATGAACCACTGATACTGAAATAAATGTATCAAGCCATTGAACAGCACTCTCCCGGGAAGACGCATTAAGAAATTCAGCATCGCTCTTGCAGATAAATAGACCTGAGCCTAATTTTTCGTTTGAAGCATATAACATGCGAAAGAAATCAGGAATCGAGTCCTAATAGCACCAATTTAAGAGAGTACCCAAATCCAAATCGATAACACCCAAAGCGGATACAGGAGGCCTGAGAAGTCTATACATAGCATGATATTACGAATAGAATGGACCCCCTTCAAGTGCAACATTTTTCATGTCAGGCAGAAAAAAGTAGAATTTTTCTCGAAAGGTTGACGATTGTCCTTTCGATTACTATAAACACTGCAAGATGTTGTCCAACTAATACAGTTTAAAACGATGATGTGCAAAATGCAATTATTTCATAAAAAATTCCTCAATAGCCAGATATCTGAATACAGCGGCTCTGTAATATGTCGAGAACAGTGGCCTTGGTTTTTCCAACATTCAGAACGATCTTGTTTGGACGGTCCTCGTAAGCACCATGTGTCCTGACAACATACGATATATAACTAAAAAAGACCTGACAAGTGCCGAACGGCGAAATACATGAATCGTAAATCGTAGATTGGAATTGGACGAATCAACATAAATTAAGTTTGGATTCGAGCTTTGAACTGTTGCCTTACCATAAAAAAGACAACTTCGCAATGATATGCAGAAGCAAGTCCTTTTGTCGTTTCATTTTAGTCCTTTCTCGTTTTTAAATAACGACTAGAATTATTATAAGATTAGATGTGATTTTAAAAAATGTCCTGATAAATACCAAGCTTGTATAAAGTATATTATTCATATGTACAGCACTTTTTTATAAGATGTGCGTGTCAGGACTGTCCTGGCAAACATCGAAAGTTCGCATAACTCAGTTTGTATAAATAAAGATCTTTGTGGGGCCTGTCCCCATATCATACATAAATAATAAAAAATTGTCAGGACAGTCCTACTAAACACCATGTGTCCCGATAAAATACAGTACATTACTCAAATAGTCCTGAGAAATACCCTATCGCATACATATATATATATACACACATGAATTCACAGAGAGGAAAGAGGTAGGAATGAATAAAGGACGAGACAAAGTCGTTGGTTTGAAAAAAGACCGCGACGCTTCGCCGAATCGGTTGAATCACGTCGAGAGGAGAATGGTTGGAGAATATACGAGATACAGAGAAGAAACCGAAAGATATATCGGGGTCTAGGTTCCGATAATTTGTTCATCAGCGAACGAAGAACTGGATATGTTTCCATGGCGAGACAACCGCACTGGAAAAAAAGCGCATCGAACAGACAAACATGATGATTGGTCCATCCAGCCATTGCCACCATCCGTCTTTGCAATTGACGAGGACTATGCGTGACATGAAATAATAGAACAAGAGGAAAACAATGGAAACTGAAAGTGTTTCGTAAAAAAATATCGTTTCGACATGGCCATTTTAAAAATTGCAACGTTCGGTAACTTGGTTGGCTCGGGAACTGGAAAAAAGCGCCGTTAATTCGAAAGCAAACGAAGCCACGAGCCGTGAAACAATCTTCGGGACTTGTCGCAAATTATCGCGACAGATGAATGGGAGAAGAGCGAAGAAGCGAGACGGATAGAAGACGAGAGACGTACAAACGGAATAACGTTTAACTATCGTTCCGTGTTACTCGAAGAAAATTGCGCCAAGGGTCTCGGCGATGATTTCTACATTGCCTTGGAGACCAGATGCTGTCGTTCGCAGCACCGAGATATATCCGAATTGCGACTGGTCTGGAAGACGTTCGGAATCGATTTTGTGGACGGCGGAACACCTCATCTAAGACCAATTGAAATTCGCTGTTAATGGGAGAAGACGGCGAGAGAGCCCAAGAAGCTTCCCCGGTTTCTCTGCTCGCCGCTAAGCTGAGGGAAGATCAAATGAATCTCTCGGAAACTTGCCACTTGCGAGCAAGAAGACCGAGGCCCTTTCATCTTCCATCGAGATCTGGGCATAACGACGTTGCAGTCAAACGGAGACATCGAGCCTCGGGCGACGCCGAAAAATTTCAAGAAACCAATCGGCTCCATTTACTTTTCTTCACGCAAAAGAGATTTCTCTTCCACGCGCGACGTTACATTTTTTGCGCACGACAACGACACAAAAGGTTGAAATAAAATGGACCATGTCTTCGCGAACGGCCCGATGAGCCGGTTCTCCGATACAAACTTTTGTTTCGTCTCATCCTTAACCCTCTTTTATTCCGCCTCTGCGTATCCATCGTTTCGGGTCGTTCCTTCGCTCAGTCCCCCTCATATTTTTCTTCTCGTTTTCGTGTATCGCTACGTCGCCGAGGGGGAAAGTCTCCATGTGTACATTTATACCTCTCCCGTTGTCGTCGTTCGCTTCCGCTTAATTTCTCCTTTTCCTTCTGTTTTATTTTTTAATTTTTTTCGTCGTCTCCTCGCCGACTTGTGCGCGCTCGCACACCTCCGAAATTTAAGTGGCCTCGACGCCGATGTAGGCGCGCGTAAGAATCCTCAGGAATACGTAGTCTTCGGGTGTTCGTGCAGGCTCGAAGCTTAATCAGATTTTTATGTCTTTCGGGCTGTTGGCCATCCGGACCTTGGGGCGAGAGTCACTCGTTTTCATGATTTCTATCTTTCGGTTTCCTTGCCACCTCGTTCCAGGTAAGGAAACTAATTTTATATCCGAATAATGATGGCGTTGGAATATCCTCTCTCGCTGCCAT
The DNA here is from genome assembly GCA_963924025.1 of Ischnus inquisitorius. Taxonomy (NCBI): domain Eukaryota; kingdom Metazoa; phylum Arthropoda; class Insecta; order Hymenoptera; family Ichneumonidae; genus Ischnus; species Ischnus inquisitorius. The sequence continues at coordinate 4,002,943 of OZ001251.1, read as the reverse complement.
TGGATGGAGTTGGTTTTTTCGTTTTTTACGTCTCTTCTCCGTCGAAAATGAAGAACTGGCGATCCTGCCCCCATGATGGGCCGAACTTTAACGGCAATTACGATGTTGACTTACCCTTTTGACCTCCGAAATAGGATAGATTTACCGGCCACTGTATTCTTTGTAAATATACGCAAATAGTCGGAAAGAAATATGTAGAATTAGTGCGCGATGAAGAACTGACTATTTTAGAGAAAGCCGCGCGACCGAGACTGAAATTTGTCTTACCAAAATCGTGTAGAATTGAATTGTGCCGAATCGGATCGGTTAAATAGAAACTGTGGAGTGCAATTATGGGAAAAAATATTCACCGTGGAATCTCCGATTGCCGCGAATCAAAATAGTTGGAATGACATCGGCCGAGCTGCGGGGTTTGCCAATCTTCAGGGTGGAGAAGCCGATGAAGATAATGACGAAGCGTCCGCGGGGAGGCGAGGCGGGGAGAGGAGCGGTGAAAGAGACAGCTCGTCGATCTCTTCCAGGTCGCGAACAAAATGATCTGCAGCGGCGATAGAGACAACGGCAGTAACAACAGCGGCTTGTAAAGAGCTCGGCAATGAGATCATTGCCTGGAATAAACGAGGTAATAATTTTATGCCGCGCACTATCGCGTTGTTGGCAGCACCCTCGCCCTACTCGGTAGGCTAGGAAAATCTATAGAGCCTCGGCATGCCTCGAGCCAAGCTGGCATACATGGTTAGGTACTAGAAGTCTCGAAGTCGCGGACTCGCCGTTGCTGCCGTTTGTACGATGTGTTGCGCAACGATTTATTTTCCGCTTGCCGACACGTATACGTGTGTATGACATGTATATACCTAGTACGTGTAGGGACCGCTTCTACGTTGGTTGAACTGTAGTACAACTGGCCTTGAGTGAGATAGGCATTACCCGATGGCATAATGCACCGGAGGAGAGCGATCTGCGCTCGCAGTGAAAACAGCTGCGTATTCTTCGCAAGAGACCGTGCCGTATATGCCATAAGATACCTTCTACCTTCCACCTATCTGCATCTTCATCGTTTCTCGCTCCACTACCCTTTCTCATCCTTCTTTTGCTCGTACATCTCTTCTTCTTCTTCTTCTGCTCGCTTCACTTCTTGCTCGTTCGGTCTTTTCTTTTCTGCGTCGAGCACGCGCGTGCCCGCTACTGCACAGCACACGCGTCGCTGCCGGTTGCCACGATGGCTCCCGTTATCATTGATGACCGCAGCAGCTTGAATTATCCTCTCGGACACCACGAATCCATTGAAAATAACTTTGGAGACGTACATTTGGAGCGTCACATTTTCAATGAATCGTGAAATTCGGAGACCTTTTGATCGTATAGAAATCTGACAAAAATCAACCCTCCGCCTAACCCTTGCCTCGGGCAGGCTATTTGAATTGTAAACGAGTAATAATTAAAATTAAAAAACGACATACGGAGACTCGAAAACATTCTAACAAATTCGTCCAAGAAGAACATTAGACTCTACCAATGCCTTCGGGAGGTTGAAAACATTACTGCAGCAGTGTATTTAATTATTTTTTTTTGCCGAAACAAATATTTTCTATTTGAATTCACTGACTCAATTTAATTCTCTTGCGATTGGATAATCTCGAGCTGGAATCGGTGATTACCGCGGCAAATTTATGTGCCCTACTTGTGACGTGTATACACGCGATGTTTCGCCCCGTGAGAGTAAACCGTGCTCGACGGTACGAGAGCGACGGAGAGAGCTTCGACGATTCGGCAACATCGCTCCCTGCTCGCGCGGTACTGTTTGTTCAGGGCTACGGAGTATACCCAACAGAAATTACTCTGCTTGCACCGCTAATTAGACACACAGCGGTGTCACTCGAGTGTGTTCAACGCGTTAGACTCGTGGCAAACGCATCCGGTATTGCTGTTACATCGGCCCACGACCCGTACTCCGCCGCGCTATTCACACAGGAAATTCGCGAATCCTGTTGGTTGCATCGACCGTTTGCGTTCGACTAATCCAATAAACTCGCACGAACGACGCTTGTCCAGAGTCGTTATTGCGTTACGGAACTAAAAGCGCCGCGTGACTCGAGTAGGAACAGCGTCGCATCATTCATAGCCGCGATGTAAGATTGCAATTGTTTCGACGATGAGGGAAAAGCGCCGATACCGATCGACCTTGAAAAGTATCTCGCAACCGAGAGACACCTGCGTTCGCCTTCGCGGCGTTAAAAAAAATACTATCTTTCCACTTCCGTGAGAAAAACCGCGAGGAGTGACATACTCATCGGCGAAGAATCGCCATTCGACCATCACTCGTAACCGTGCGAATCGCAAGGGTTCGATACAGGATCGGAAGATCCTGCGTCTCTCGAGTCCACGATTTCTAAGATTCGCAATATCGCTTTCCTCTAAAGGACACACAATTCACACTACATCCGAAGCAGCCCGGCGATTACATGCGGTTTCACTGTAACCGTTTTTTTTTCCAACGATGTTTTACTCAACTTCGACGCGCATCCGTGTGACTGCTCGGAGGATAGTGAAAGAAAGGAAATGATAGCGCCTTATCGGAGCTTGGAATACTCCAAGTTCCGATCGAAACGTTCAACGCTTCGGTGAAAGATAGCGATATTCATTACTTTCATTTAAAAAAAAGTTGGGTTGCCGGAAAAATCGTTATAACATTTTGAAATTGTTATTATGCAAAATTAATCTCTTCAGTGCCTTTAATATGCATGATTTTTTTTCATAGTTCTATACCATCGAGAATGTTAGCTCGATTTTCTCTCGATGTTCGCAAACTTATGCGTATCATGCGCAAGGACTATCTTAAGACGGGTTCCGGGCTTTCTCGAGTTTCGTATCGTCGCCTCTTCTCCGCGAGCTCCCTCGTGCCTCGTAAGATAGCCCGGTGACTATCTCTCTCTCTCTGCGGTGATTTATTTTCACTGGGTGGTACCCGCCGAAACACGTGTTGCGATCTTCTTATCCTTCCATTGGAAAGCACCATTTGGGAGCTGCCTCCCTCGTTGAAGCGAGAGGCGAGAAGAGACGAATTGATGCTTACGTTACAAAGCTTCCAGTATTACGGGTAACAGCGGACGGAAAAGAAAAAGAAAAAAAAAAAAAAGGATCCATGGATCATACATGCATGCTAACGTCATCGTTGCAGCAAGCAAACGGCCCGAGGGCACAAGGCAGCGGCACCAACGAGCAAGCATCACGTTCAATATGTATTGTTTCAAGAAGAAGAAGAAGAAGAAAAAAAAGACCAAGACGACGAAGAAGCCGAAGCAGCCGCGTGAAAGGCGCAGCAAGTCCACGGTATAATACGGCTACTTAGCGATCCGTCACGCGGTGACAAGGATCTTCGCATTATCCCATCAAGGATGTCATTTGAATAGAGATGAAAGAAAAAAAAAAGCAATGTGTCCCGACATATTTCAATTCCTCGTGAGGTTATCAAGGGACGCGTGGGTATTAATTAGTTCACATATGAACCACGTTTCGCGATAATCGATGCCGACCGAATCGGTCAATGAAATTTTTTTTTCTCAGCCAAAAACTGTATGAAAAAATGGTCGAGAGTGAAAAAGGATGTATTCACAATGTAGACAGAAGAACAGAAAAATCGGCATTGGTTTCCGAAGTGAGGAAAGAAAAAGAACGTTGCATAAGTAACGGTGGTGATCGTACTACGTATTTATCTCGCTATCGGAAATAGTATCGCGTTATTATCGAGTGAATTATAATGTCCCGGTAAACAAAGAGCCAAGAACCCCGATGGCCGTGCGTCTCGTGTCTCGCGATAACGGTATATTCATACAGGCGCGCTGGATATCGCGCTTGCATGCAACGTACTGTGAGTATGTAACCGTTGATAGAGCAATTAGTTTATAGCAAGTGACGCGTCGGTACCTTGAATGGTTCGTCACGATCGTGCACGTTGAATTATTCGATAGAGCAATTATTGGAGTCGCGTTGCGCGGCAATAATTATCGAAGCCACGGTCCAGGCAGCGGCGATAGTGCTCGCAAGATAAATAAAAGAGCGGAAAAAAAGTGGAAAATTAAAAAAAAACACCGTCGATATTAGAAACGAGTAAAGTGCCGGAGTACGTCATCGTTCGCGCGCGGGTATGAAGTCGTGACGCGTTTGATCGGCGGAATCTCTCGAGCTCGTCGAGATCGCGAAGTGCACGCGAAGAAGAAAAACATATCTTCGATAACCAACGAGCGAGACGTCCGATGGAAGAATAATATAATCATTGAATAGCGAAAGTGCCGATCCGCGGTGCGTTCGAGGAATCGACGATGATCCAAACTTGGCCTTGCCTCCCTCTCTCGAGGGCTCGGCCGTCGGAATTGTACCGAGATCGTACCACGGGACTGAGAAATCCTGCGGAGTACACTGAAATCGGATCGCGAAGTTCATCGGGATCTGGACATTGAATGCCGACTCTGATAAAAAAAGTTGTCAACAATTTCCGTATTAAGTATCTAATCGGCATTAGAATATTTAGTGCGAATCAATCAAAAGTGATAATTTTATCTTATTCGACGTAAAATGACATGATCGATGAGCACGTTTTTTTATTAATGAATAATATAATAATTAATAATACTTTCAGGGGTTATGCATTTATTTACTTGATATACAGTAAAAAAAATCTTGATAAAGTTTTTTTTCTCGCCAGTGAAATTCCGATCGTCAAATTACGACTTCTGGTAGCGAATGTTAACGAGACTGTGCGCAATTTCAATGAGCGATTGTAACGACGATATTCATGCCCAGACCAACTGTCGTCATCGTCCGTCTCGTTCTCTCCTCTGCGCCGTGTTGTGTTTTTCTTAGTTTTCCCTCTTACTCCGTTCGCTTGCTGCAACCTCCTCGACGATATAGCAGTACACACAACGTGTATACACAATGCAAACAACTCCGACCGTGACACCTTAACCTTACACAACGGTTGATTACCCGCGAGCGAGCGAACGAACGAGCAACCGATCGGACGGATCATTAGCCATTCGCGTGTCATTAGACTTCATTGTGCATCGTCGGATCGTTGATGACTCTACTCGAATGCCGATTTGCATAATAACCGACGATTATTTATCTGGAGTATGCGATACGTCGATCGCAAGCCTCGCAGTTATGACCATTTTTTTTCTCTTTTATCAATCCGTCACTTTTTTTTCCCTCCAACTGGGGACTGCGTTCTGTCGAAAAAAGAGTTATCGCGGCTCGATTGCAATTTCGTCATTGTCCCATCTTCGGCGGGATTGATGCGTTGATTATTGAGCAAGATCGTGATGTATCGACTCGGGATGAAGAAAACCTGTACCAATGAGAGTCGAAGAAACGGTATCCTTCCATCAGGATATTTCTTTTTCTATCTTCGATATTGCGGAAGGGATAGATGCATTTGACAAATATACATTCAGATTTTTAATATACGACAAAAAGTTCATTGTATCATCGACGAGCATGTTTATGGGCATCGGATCCATTTTTTTCGCTCATAACACATCGCTGTCTTTTGATCAAAATCGAATAGCAAAGTGATTTTCTTCTCCGCCGTAAGAGGGGTTAAATATAGACGATTTGTAGCTTGTTTCAATTTATTCAGGCGATGCAAGGTCGGACGTGCGTTCATTAATGCGGAAGAGTGATAATGAGATTGAAGAAAAAAAACAGGACAACAAAAAAAAAACGAAGTCCCTTCTTACTATTCACAAGGGAAGAATGGTCGGTGACAGTGAGATCTTGTTGCAGTACGTATATCCGCGTGTCGGGAATAGCTTTGAATACGTTTGAATGAATTTGCTGGATTTTCTGCCTGTTGGCGATGCAAACTCTCGGAGAGTCCGGCGGGGATATGGTCCAATGGACGCGGTAGACGGAGGCTCAACGTGTACCAGCAGCGGCAGCAACGACGGTAGCGAAGGCACCAGCGAGATTCACAGGGTCCATCTGGAAGCGGGCCAGAGCTTCTCGATTCCGGATGTAAATCTCATTCAAAGCATGAGCGTACTATGTTATTCTCGGTGAATTCGTCTCGTGATTGCATCGCGCCGGAGGTAAGACGATCGCCGGATTCTAAGGTCGAACGGAGAAAAATAAAGTTGGCCAAGATGTTTCGCGAACAGACGGAAAAATCACCCTGATCGAATAACGATAAGGCCTCGGGTAGAGAATTGCCTTGATTTTCTCAATTGGATTGGGAGAAAAAACGAAATACCGGACACGGACAAAAGTCGATTTCAATGTTCTGGTAAATGTTACGAGGCGAAGTAAACTTCTACAGGATCAGCATTGTGAGGATGAGCCATCTTTTTGAGTTACTTTGTTTGACAAAAAATGACGATAGTCCATTTTTTATCATTACAACGGAAGCTCATCCGTAACTTAAGTTTTTTTTTGTTCGAAGGTAAAAAAAAAGAACCTTTGTGAGGACGCCTGTTAATTCGTGTACATTTGTATACAGCGTAACATTAAATTGTCGTCTCGAGGATTAAAAAAAAATGGGACCGTGAAAAATCGTAAACTCATCATCCGCTTGTACGTTGACTTTGGCATGGTATCGATATACGGAGGCCCATGAAGGATCTTGGTTATAGATAGGATCGATTTAAAATGCGCCGGAGGAGTCGAAGGATCGAGAGAGGTCCCTAACCCCTCTAGGGTTGAGGCACAAATAAAGTATTAAAGAACGGTTGCCCGGAGTTTCCTTTCTCTCTTTCTTGCGTTCTCGCAACTCGCCCGCCGCACAAGGGACTCGGTCGCATTCGCTCTCGCTCTCGTTGAGGCTCGATGGGGGTTTGGGTAGTTTAAAAACATCTTCGGATGGGGTCTCGTGTGGGCAGAGAGAGAGAGAGAGAGAGAGACAGAGACGGACCGAGTCAGTACGTTCAGGTTAGTCAACAGGTGGCTAACCTGCCAGGGGGATTCAAACCTACACAAACAATACGTCCAATGCACAAATACGAATCTCTTCTGGGTTGCCTCTCTCTCTCCCCCCCTCCTCTTCCTCTATCTTTTTTTTCCCCCTTCTCGAATATAACTTAGAAAGTCGGGGGTGAAGGCTCCTATATCTCAACTCACACAGTGATAAAGCAGAGCAAGGAAGAGCAGAACGTTACACCGCGGCACTATGCAGTTACGAAGTTTTAACACACAGATTTGTACGAATACATCGATAGCAGTAAGAAGCAGACACAGCGGAGGCGAATGAGAGTCTCTCGAGCCAAAGAGGCAGGCAAAGCGAGGAGCACCGTCCGAACGCGAACACGTTTACAGCACGGGAGGGGACCCTGGACCGTTCGAGACTGCACGTGTTCCTAACGTACCCAAACCCCCCCTTTCCCTTCCCACTCTTTTCATCGTCAAAAGGTTCTCAAGCACGAACAAAACGGCAATTCTCGAATCTACTACATGATCCGATAAACAGAAAAAAATCTTCAATATCGCGACAACTTTTTTCATCCTTGAACCAATTTACATTATAGAATTTACGAAAAAAAGAAAACAAAACGTAATATTCAATTGTCTAATTTATCAACTGGATTTCCAATTTTTTTAATGCAGTTTCTTTATCAACAAAAAAATTTACTCGAAAATGTGTTTTGACTGTAACGTGCAATTTCAAAGGGCCCCAAAACGCGGGTGAAAATGTAAATAACTCAATAGAAATAGAAATTTTGAACGTTAGGAAAAATTTCAAAATTTTGACAATTATCACGAATTATTTCGTTTTTCGTCAACAAGAATTGCGGTTTTTTTTTTAATGGAATTTTAGGTTTAGAATCAATTTCAAGACACGATATTTACGATTGTTCAGTTATTCATGGAAGATATATCTAAACACAAATTTTACAATAGTTACTACTGATTATTTTAATTACACGATCGTTAGATTCGACAGGACATAGGGAAAGGCCTGCGCTTAGTCAGGACGATATGATGATATCGGTGATGGGAGCCACTGCGGTCCTCGCCGCGGGGCACCGTTCGTGACTCATCAGGCCCCTCGATTCCCTCTTGTACGGGAGCAGGGCCCGAAAAGGAACAAAACAGTGAAATCAAGGGAGCTAGCGTACACACGGAGAGCAAAAGCAAGCCAAAGAGGCAGTGTCTGATCGATTTACGTCCCACACGCACTTTCGGGGGAACGTTTTAACAACGGAAAACGTTGCTGCTGCTGCTCTCCGTCTACGATGGTTCCTCTGTCCGTCCCACTTCGTATGCGGACGCAACAATATCGATCACGGTTAATTCTCTCTCCTACGAACATTTGGGATATTCTACATTGTAAAAGAATTTGTTACAAGCTCAATGTATCGCTACTGAAAGTTCAAATACATAAATCGGTACAATGAACTCAGCGACCAATCATAATGGAAAATTAATCAACAGTGTAAAACAACGTGTCGATACTTTGCTTGTAATTATTTAATTTAATCTTCTAGCAAACTTCGTACTCGACAAAAGCCTCATTTGGTATTTGTCCGGATTTTTTTCAACCTTAGACGGAAATTTCGAATTTATTTAGTTCCTTATCTCCACCTCTTTATTCCTTTCTTCTGCTCTTCCGTTGTATATTTGCCCTCTCGGCTTACAGACTTCTCGCAGGCCGCTCGGATGCAGGCTCGAACTCCGAGTCCCTGCCGTCGACATTAACCCTTTCAAGGTTAGTATAACTGTGCATCTCTTTTCTGTCTCCATTCTCTTTCTCTCGTGGCTATTTCACCAAGAGCAAGCGGACGGAACTCTCGATTCTTCGCCACTCCAGAAGAGAGCGGTCAAGGTCGGGAACGAATGGGTAACAAATGTGCTGGGAAACGATTACAATAGCATCGATCAGCCGAGCCTAAGAGTGCGCCTGTAGGATCTTCTTTGACTGGATTTTTATTTGAAAACATCTTCGGCGAGCCTTACGGAAAATTGCGTAAAAAACATGCAATGTCCTAAACAGGCGTTATGGCCCTTCTGAAAATTACGTCGAAAATTTTGGGGGGTCTTTGAAAAAGGGCCCTTCAAAAAATTGAGTCAAAAGAGCATCTTCGACAAACCCCCATGATCAATTCCGAAAAGACCACCGAAAAAAAGAAGTTATCGGGCTACGAATTAGTGGAAATTTTGATACCGAATACGATTTTACTTTGCGGTTCCAGGACAATGAAAAATTGAGAGAATAAAATATTCGATACTCCGAGGACCGCGGATGGTGTCAACAGAAATCGAGGTCTTTTCGATACCTCGGTTAGTCAGTCCGCGTTCGATGACCCAGGAACGATTCAAAATTGATATTTTCAAGCCCCATCCAAAATAGCCGATCGTGGTTGAGCGTTCTTTTCAATCGTCGACATGCACGCACACACGCAATCTTTGTACGAGCGAAGATTTGAATAAAAAGGCTAGAGAAAGAAGGCCCCAGAGGGAAGAGGAACATAGAGAGGTCGAAGGGGGCTCGATCTTACAAAAAGTGAATCTCACAAAAAGATCGATCAGCCTCGCATCGTCCCTTTCGTTTCTCCGTCACTCCCCGAGTCTCCGATCACGGAGTAGGCATCGAAGAGCGAGGCTCCTGTTTCTCGACGGCGATACCGATGACGATCCCTGCATCCGACCACGACCCGTGGGACTCAACGACACAGCCTCGTATGTACGTACACAACTACCATAGTTAGACTCAGTTTGACCCACGGGTTCCCCTTCGTCGGGGTCGCGGCTACGGTATCGAATTCCCATGCACGTGCATTCGAGCAGTGTCATCACCTCAAACTTTTCTCGTACAATGCCTCCGTCACGTGTGTAACGCGCGTATATATCCTACCCGGGATAAAAATATTATATATATGCGTGTATGGCAGACCGGGGCCAGTTGCAACAGAGTGCGTGTCGAATCGCGCGGTGCAAAAAAAAAATCAAGATGCAACGTCGTAAGCTAAAGAGAAAGAATGAAAAATTGAATAAAATTGTTGTAAATCAAATAATTATATACATTCAATAATGAATTATATTGCACATTGTTTTTATTTGATTTTCAACGTCGTTCACTGAGCTTCTTCATGAAAGAGTCCAAGAACCAATGTTGGTTCGATTATAAATGAGGCCATGTGGAAATCTAATTGGCATAATTTTGTCAGTTCGCACTCTAATTCAACAGCATGCCGTGATTAACGACGGAAACTCTCGTTTTTTTAATCACGTGTGTTTGCCCTTGCCCCGGTCTTCTCCGCAGTGATTACGTGCCGTAAACCAGCGTTTTTGCTCGGCCCTTCGTTCTTGCCGACGTTAATACATTGTATTTTAATAACGTCACCAATACTAAGGCACTCCGCCGCGAATGGAGTAGCTGTGGGTCTCTTCTCGAACCACCCCCGTGAGCCTCGCACCGATTTTTTTGACGAACACGTTGGGGGAGAATTGTACGTTATACATCTTATACCTGTATATATATATATATATATGCACACCCCATAGACGAATTGTCCTAGTATTGAGTCAAAGCTATAAGGGTACCGCCGACGGTCCCCCTTAGAAAGTGCCGTGCACCTGTGAGATTCCCATACACCGTCCGGACCGTGGATCTCCCCCTGCCCCATCCGTCCACCCTCTCGCCTTGATCTTACCCCTCGCCATGCAGGATAAAGCTTCGATCCCCGAAGGCATGGGCAGAGAGATCACGTGTATAAGGGGAGAGACGAGATGGTCGTATGAATAAGCGAAAGAAAGAAGCATAGAACGAGAGGAAATGAGAAAAAAAATCTAGATGTAACCGTTTCTACGAGGCGAGGAGAACCAGTTGAGAACTTGGTAACACACTTGTCCCACAGGCACGGCAGGATCTCCAGTGGCCATGCGTACTCTCGGTTCTGTATGGTTATACAATGCGAATCGCGGGGTACACCTGCGAACTCCGCACGGAGAAAAAGCCAGGCGTATCTTTTGATATGCAGATACCTCGGTTACGTTACAGCCCTTTCCCTGGGCAAGGGTGAGACGATATCCTATTTCTGAAATTCATCGTAAAAAAATGTATATTTTTTCATCCGATTGACATCATTTGTTCATTCGAAAAACCCCGTTCGTTCATGGATCAAAAAATTGTTTTGCTTCGGTAGAATAATAGAAAAAATTCGCTTTAAATTTCTTCAAAGTTTTCGAGGAATGAATTAATTGGGGGTAAAATTTGAAAAAAAATGTATACAAAAATCGGACGACCGTTTCGCTCTATCGATACGCTATCGGCGCAGGTGGCGGAAGATGGGTCGCGCGTTATCGGGCGCGCACGCTGCTCGAGCGAGTGGCAACAAAAGAAAGTCGAGAGTAGACCGTGAATAGGAAACGAAGGAGGAGAGATGCCACAACCGTGAGTTGGGAGAGTGACTCAGGTGGTGTAACCTCGGGACTGTGTGTATAATTATGTCACTAGTCACCGGTTACTCCGGCGCAGTCCGGGGAACGGTATCCGCGGGGCAAGAGAAGCGGGCGTGGAGGAGACGTCGGCGGCCGACGCGGGAGAACGGAGAGGACCGGGTTACGTCGAGAACGAACGTGGCGCAACGAAGAAACGGAATACAAACGAGAAGGAGAAAGAGGGAGCGGGTGAGAAGAGCAAGAGTCGAAGAGAAGATGGGGCTCGGAGGGGGGGATCTTCTCTCGCTCCGCAAATACAGTGAATCACACCGGGTCCCGTGCTGTTCAAACTGTTCAAGAGAGCCTCGACGGGGCCTCGAGTCTTTCGTAATCCAACACCGTTCGACACACGGCACGTTGCTTCGCGCGATTCACCAAGGGGTAAGGAAAAGAAATGAACGGAAGAGAGAAAAAAGAAAAAAGAATATGGGAATGAGAGACAGAGGAAAAAGGGAGGGTGGCAAAGGGGAGAAGATAATGAGAGGGTCGAAGAACGTGGCTTCGAGACGAAATGAAGAAGGTAAAGAGGCTTCTTTGCCGCGACAAGAGGGTGCGTTCGCCGAATCGGCTTGACGCGGAAAAGTATTTTATATTGAGGCAATAATCTTCGTATCTTCGATCATTAATTGGTGGCAATTATACGAGCTTACCACCGTAATGGATTTCAAAAAAGTACAATAAAATCGTATGACCCGGTGAGTCGAACATTTTATGAAAATTAGCCAACACCTGTGCGTGTAATATTTTGCGTAAAATGGCAGGGGCGAAACGAGAGCGGTGACAACGTTATTACGTTGTTCGTGCGTGGAGCGAGAGATTCGTCACTGTATAAGAGTAGTTTTACTTTCCGGCGAAGGCTTCAAAGTAGAGATTGTCGAGAGCCAACGGCGAATGAGACCCTTGCTCGCCGGTATCCATCTCGAAGCTCTTTCGACCCTAATCCTCATACTCGATGCTCGAGCACACTGTCTCACGAGAATTCCCCTCTTCCCCCTTTCTCCGTTTTCGATTCTGTATTCGGAGCTCTCGGAATTAGAGGTAAATGTAGCTCTGACGACGTTCGAAGAATATCTAATGGTCGGAATAGGCTGAAAACCGGGCCCGAACAACGTTGCAGGTCTTTAACGAAGAATTAAATTGTCCATGAGATTATTTTTTATCGCAAACATTCTATGTGTAAAAAAAAATGTATTCGAAAAATAGTTATCATATTTGGGAAATTTTTGTTTGCGATACATCTAAAGTCGACGGGGTACTGTCGCATGCGAACGCGCCTTTTCGGCCCGAGCAAACCGTTGTCTCGGAGTCCATTCGCCCGTTACGTATTCTCGACCGCTCGATGTGTTATTATCGAGCCACTTCAAATGTAGGTCAACGGCATAATGTCGCTGTCGGGATACGAGATGAGAGCGACTGCGCGACCGTGCGTTGCCCGACGCAACTCGGCGTTTCGTTTTTCTATAGGAGAACGCGAGGATCTCTTCGCACATCGGATGAATGACCGCACTCGTGGAACGTGGGATACGTGCATAGGAAGTTAAACGGGTTCGATACCGAGTCTTCGAGGCTCAATGCCGAGGGACACGCGGCGAATCCAGCTCGATCGTAAGATTCGAGCCGCGATACGCGCGAGGAGCGACGAGAGCGAGAATGACTAGACTCCCGTCGATGATGCGCGAATCCGGATCGAAAACGCTTCGGGAGCTCAATCGACGAGAGACGCGTCGAGATACAGAGCGCACGTGCAAAACTCCTTTCAGCGCTCTTCGCGCGCTTTTTCCTTTTGCGACAAAAGCAATTACCGTCGACAAATTTGTTCGTTCATTATCACAATCGTGACGGTTAATCGTCCTGCAAAAAATGTCCGCGGACGACACCGGATTCCGGTTGAAGGGATAGAAATATATTGTCAATGGTTCCATTTTCACCTTTTCGCTACGATTGGTTTCGCTGCAATTAATACAGAGAAAGAGAGCATTGAATCGCACGATATAACCTTTTCAAGGCTTTTGCTAACAATCCAAAACGAGAGATGCGCGTAACTAACGAGAATCCATCCGCCTGCGATGACACCCCGATCGAATCTTGCGGTTTGCTCATCGTCCGCGCAGGCAAAAAAATGTATTCTATCGATTACCGATCGATTCGAATGATTTGGTCTTCGATATCCGTCTCGCCTTGTCTCGCATTCGTCGTCACGATCGGCCGGATACCGAGACGGAAACCGAACAGTTACGAGTGTCGGAATATACAGAAACGAGAGCCACGACTCTTTGGGCGCATTGGCGCTGATGCATAGTCGTACCTCTATAGGTATATATGACTATTTTATGCTAGTTGGTTCGGTGAGTCATACACTAGGGAACCGGAGACAATAATACCGCCCTTCATCACAGCGCGCTACCGGGAAACGGCGAAGCCGGTCGTTGCACAGGGTCTGGTATCCGTCAGTGAGACCGTATGGGTTTCCACAGGAGTGTGAGAATTATTTCCGCTTGTGTGTAGAAAATAGATCATATGGCTCGCACACATTGGCACGTAGGTACCAGTTACGCGAACGGGGCGATCCCTATGGCAGTGCGGCGCATACCTGTTGAGCTCATCCGTGAGTGTACACCGCGCGTAATCGGCGATACTCCAACGTAGTTGTGTCGACTTCACTCTACGCGCTACCTCTGTGGTCTACGCACACCGGCTCTCCGATGATTCATGTCAAACAAAAGGCCGAACATTGTGCGCGACTCCGGGTCGAACACGTGTATGTCGTACAGGAATTTCAGATACGCCGCCCTTCGTCACCGCGGCGTACGTTGCGCGAGTATTTACACACACCTTACGCGCGTCACTTCGAATTCACGAGGAACACGGATCGTGCCTAAAAAAGGAATCTCATTGAATCGCAGTGAGACCGAAAAAACAAAAAGGGTTACTCAAGATAGAACTACACTTGAACTTCACTCGAAAAACGATTTCTGCAAAAATTGCAAAAATCACTTTTTGCAGAATAACCCACTTGTGGGGCAATGGTTTTTCTTTCGTAAGTTGTAGCTATTTCTATTATCTTTCCGATAGCTCCGCTCCCACACTCGAAGAACCAATAACGAATACGTGGTTGATTGAATTCGCGAAGGAAACTCACGAATAGATTAAGATTTAACCACTTGAATAGTTAAGCAAATGTTGTATCGCGGATAAATCGATTGTCCCGTGAGTATGTTGACCTTGGTTCTCTTCAGCATCGTGAGGACGGGCAATTACAATGAATATTTCGTTCCTACCATAAAAAAAAAATAAATGTTGGTAATTAATCCGAACGGTGTGCTACCATCGCTGCCCTGGGTCGCCCGTCGCGTACCTACGGTGAATCCCGACGAGTCCCTGTAGTTGCCCAGTGGCTAATAATGATTGGATTTCACGCTTCTTAAACGACCATCCGTAGAGTTTGCGCCACGCTCTCTCTCTCTCTGTCTCTCTCTCGCTCTCTTTCTCTCGATGGCCCCCCTCGCGATTATTATGCTTCCATGCTCGGATGCGATTACGCAGCCGTTAACATCGCGTTCCAACTGGCAGTACGAATAAACCAGTGGAGTAAAGCGTGGAACGAAGAGAAAAAAAAAGCAACAACGAAACAAAACAAAACACAAAAACCTGTCTTCCGCAAAACGACTCCTCGTCGAGAACAGGAAGGGGGAAGAGAACGGGAGGGGGGAGAGAAAAATCGAAGCAACCGCAACGTACGTGATTCCTTTTTTCTCCTGGAGTCCGTACGTACGAGCGAAAACTTTACGCCCCGACGTTGGCAATAATTTTCATTTCAGGGTGTAGAGCAAGCGTGAGGCTGTTTTCAGAAGAGCTCGACTATCAGCGGATGGGACGGAGAGAGAAGGGAGGCCACGGAAAAAAAAGAAAAGAAAAAAAAGTCGAGAGAAGCTCGGAAGAAAAAGAGGAGGAGGCCACGGAAGAGTGAGACTGAGAGAGTCGAAACAAAATTTTTACGACTTATTTGCACGCGATCCCAACGTCGTCGAGAGGTAGTGCACCGCGATTGGGTATGGCGTATTCACCGAGTCGAGGGTCGGGTCCCTCGCCACCGCAACGGCGGAGAGTCAACTTCCCTAGGCACAATTTTACCCGAGTTTTCAATTCCAAAGGACCGGCCAGCAGGGAGAATAAAGGGAATGAAAGAGAGAGACGAAGGCGGTGTACATAAATGTCGTCAATAATTGGCCGCTCGGTCGCATCTTTCCAGGGCCCGTGTCCTTTGGAGTTTATATATAGATATATAAATATATAGTACACATAGAGAGAAGAGAGCCACCGGAGAGATAGTGGACCGGGGCGTTTCATTACGAGTAATTGCCGTCGAGTCTGACGCCGTTGCGGTCGCTGGTCCCCTGCTCGTACAGGTATCCCGGGTTATATGTACAGTATCATTTTCATAATGACGCCTCTCTTCGTTTCTCTTCACTCGATCGGCGAACAGAGCCCGAGCTATAGACCAAACGAAACGAAAGAGGAACGAAAAAAAGAAGAAAAAAGGTGCCCAAGTGGAGAGAAGAAACGATAAGATAAAAAAAAGAAATAAACGGTGGAGGTATCATCCGAACGGTTCCTTGTGCGTCGTAGGAACCGAGCGAAGGCTCGCGGACGAAAGAGACGAGAAGAAGGTTGAGGGCCCTACCGAGCCAGTTTTCACTGATGTTGCGTGCTCGTAGCCGTGCCGGCAGTCTCGGCGTCGTCGAACGTAGGAACCGACGCACACGATCGTCAAGGGCGAACCCGAGCGTCGTCGGTATAAGCAACTAGCACTCCAAGAACCCGTGTGGATGTGCAGGTAAATGCAGCGCAAGAAACGGTTGTGCGCGGGCGATGGTATGAAAAAAAAGAGGGAAAAAAAAACTACAAAACACAATCAACCACTTCGGTGTGACCCACTTCAGCGGATGATACGGGAAGGAACGAGGGGAAGAAGCTATGGTACAGAGAAGGACCAGTTGGAGGAACACAAACGTCACGCACTCCATTGGGCTACCGTATTCCTCGTTACCTGTTTTTTTTTTTCTTTTTTTTTTTTTTTTTCGGTGTGCGTTCGGGACAACCGAGACACCCGAACGGGGCAACTTCATAGACTCGCAGAGAAGGCCGTCTACGGAGCTAGGTGCATCCAAGGAGAAAAAAAAAGAGCGAGAAGAGAGAAATTTTCTATTGAAGACTGACTTGCAAGCCGTGCACAATGGCACCTCCGCGCTTGTTCGACGCGTTCATGCTCACCGGTGGCATCATCTCGGCAAAAGGGTCGTCACCCTTACTCTTCGCTTGCCCAGAGAACTTTACAAATGCTCTACCTACTTCATAGTTCGGAAAAAAAGGGGCACTAGACTCGTTATCTTTTTCTGGCGTTTTTTTTACGATTTTTCCTATGCCCCCTATATTATTCAAACTCGACGCTGATGCACTCGAGAATTGTGGTAAATTTTCGACACGGTGATCTTGTGTATAAAAAAATATTTGTGATAATTGTCGTATCGACTCGAAACTCTCCGTTTCGTTCGGATCTCCGGAATAAAAACAATAACGGATACTTGTCCTTTGGTATTTAATATTTTGAACTTGTCTAATGGTCGAATAATGGATTTTTGAGAACTGCGATGGCTATTTGGGTATTTTTTTCATGATTCTTCAATTCTATCCAATTCCGTCCGGGACGCATCAGCGACCATTGTTCACTGTTTTCTGATACAATAAAAATGTTGGCAAAAATCCCAAAGTTACGTTGGATCCATTTCAATACGATTCTCATTAGGCTGTTTACCATGCCGAGAAAAGGGATAGATTACGATAGATGCGATTGGATATAAATCATATACTATTCCGGGTGCAAGAACCCGGTTTATCCGTTTCATTGGAGATCCGTGGCCGTACGTGCACACGGTGAAACGCACACGCGCTCAATTCCCAATAGCCCGAAGCGACCGAAGATATCAGCTGAGTCGGGTTGGTCGTCCGCGAGACCTTGCTCTTCGTCTCTATCTCTGAAAGTTCGAAGCCACCTCGGCCAGCAGTACTCCGACGGGGCCGTACGGGGCCTCAGGGTTTCTACGCTACTGCGAGAGAGATCGGAGAGCTGCTCAGCTGCACTTTGAGTTGCCTCCAACCTCCTCCCTCGCGCGCGCCTTCCTGTTTTACCTTTTTTTTTTTCTCTCTCTCTCTCTCGTTGCCTCTCTCGCTTTCTCGTTCGTTTCGTTTCGTATATCTGGACTCTCCGCGGCCAAGTTCGTTTTTTTTCCCCCATTTTTCTTCATCGTGCCATTCTCTCTTGTGCATTTTCTCGCTTTATGCTCGAGCTCTCGGTTGGCTCGGACTTACTCGACGATCGTCCAACTGCTCCCTGCCTTCTTCTCGCTTATCCCACTTCGTCTCTCCTTCGCTTCCAAGTGCTGGATATTCTTTCTCTTTTCCTCTCCCGTTCCTCGACTATCGGGGACCCTGCCCGCGGGGGCCCTACGGCTATCAGCCACTCGTGTTTACATCGTGGAAGTTCCACCGCGGAGTGGGGAAAATCGACTGTGCGCCCGAAAAGGGGAAAGGCGCGGAGAGGAAAAATCTACTTCGGGGGCCCCCCTTGGACAAAACACGAGAAGCAAACCTCGAGACGCGCGGGACATTTTCGTCTGTCCGTGTATAGACTCGAACAAAAACCGCGCTAATGTCGACTAATGCCTGTGGCGACCGTAAACGAAAAATCTTTTACAAGTCACGATGGAAGACTCCTTCCAGTCCTAGGCATTGACGCTTTTTAATGCTCGGATGCGAGAGGACACGGGGAGATTTGTCAAAACAAAACGGGCTCTTTCGTCGAGTCACGTTTCGTAGGCGGAGCGAAAAAAAAGGAGAACAGAAGAGAAGACGAAGAAGAAGAGGGTCCGCGAAGGGTGCGAGGATCAAGACTCTACGCGGATAGTCCACACCAGCTGGGCAAAGTGGCGAGTCTTCGAAGAAATAAATTAGAAAAAAAAGAAAAAACGATGAGCCCGCCATTGCCTTCCCTCGCTCGTCTCCGACTCCCCTGGACGGCCGAGGAAGGATCAAAATACAAAGTAATTACGACCCAGGAGATTTCTGACACCGCAGAGAGGATCGGGGAACGAATCGAGACGGGAAGGAGAGCGCTACTTGTATACCGTGAGCGCTCCACTATTCTGGATTACTCGTTATCCTTGAGAAGTTCTCCCGGTGTTGAGATAAAGATCGGAGGCAGGAGAAGACACCGATCAAGATACCAATACGGACAGGATTCGCTCGTTGCCTTTGGCTTTTTTCATCTTTCCCTATCGCTGCTATCCAATTCAATTAATTTTTTCAAATCCCGTCTCTGTCTTCTCTACTCCTATCGATACATTGAGAATTAATGATTATTTCGGAGAACTAACTGACATTTTGGAGAACTCATTGTTCGATGATATAACCTAATTTTCTTCAAAAAGTTGCCATCTCAATTGATGATTAGTTAGGGCAACTAAGCGTCTAGTCCTTGGAGAATTAATAGTTATTACACTACATTGTTTTCGAACAGTCATTCTGAATAAGTATTAGTTGCCTGATCGGCTTTTGCGTTACTTGTTTGTCATCTACCTACTAAACTAATTATTAGTCGTGGCAAATAATTTTCGGTCATATAGCCGAAAGGTATATTTTTTAGGGTACGAAGGGAAAACGAATGAAATGAACGGATGATAGCTTAGTAATGATCCAAACCCGCACGATGACGATTCTTCTGACGGCGCAGATGCAGTGGCATCTTCCTAGCGTACGGAAAGAATAAATCTCGAATCTTTTACGAAGTTGCAAACTCGTGATAAATGAATGATGTCCATCCTCGACAGCAAAGACGTGGTCGTGGCTACCGCAGGCGGTTGCGTCTTTGAATAGAATAGGATCTCTAATATCGTGCGAGTGAACGATTAATCTTGATGGCCGGTAAAACGAGCGAAAGATGAAGAGGAAGATGCCCATCGACGCCCATCCAGTTACACGAACGTCTCATTCTCGACGATGTTCAAGGGTATTGGACAAACGATCGGAAGACAAAAATTTATCGATTCCGATCGATATATTTTTTTTTTTCTATCGAATCAACCAAAACTCTCGGAATTAACCGACCGAACATTTCAAATCGGAGTACCTTTTTCCGAGAATAAAACGACCCACGGCATTGAGCACGATGCACGAAACTGCATGTAAAAATCACAACGCGAGCGGTTCAAGGAACTCGATTGACTCACCGATAGGGTTTTTGCCCCATTTCGCGCCACTCGAAGTATATAAAGTGTAATAATGCGCCCGGACCGGCCGACCGCAGGTCCAAGAGAAAAAGTGCATATAAAAGAAGAATAATAGTCTCGACGCAGCGGCGAGACGGTAAGGACAGCAGAACCAACAAACGCTTCTCGCCGTTTGCGCGAGCGAGCGAATCTGGAGAAACACCTGACAAAGCTAATGGTAATAACCTTCTAGCGGCAACATTCGTTGTTTCTCATCTCGGCGTCGCTGTGGATTAACGAGTTATTAAAAAAAAAAGGGAAAAGAAACAAATAAAAAATGGCAAAGATCGAAGCACCGGAATCGGATATGGACGGGTGGCGCGACTGTCCGTGGCAAGAGCGACATCTGTGAGAGTTCAAAACCACAGACCTATAGATGTCTTTTGGCCTCTCGGAAACTCCGTTCTTTTCGTCGCGCGATTGGTTCTCGAATAAAAACGCGAAACCCACGGTCGAAATGAGTGGGGTTTCAGCTTCCGCAGAGAAACAGGACTTTGGCTTCTCAAGCTCCGGTCCGACCATCCGCAGGACCCACGGCGAACGCTTCCCAACTGAGAAAAGAATCGTTTGGAAGAGAACGAACGGGACACTATGCAGTTACGTAAAGATTTTTAAAAACAGTTGCATATTATCCACGCGGTTAGGGGTGGTTAGATTTTTTTTCCTCCCGGCACATAAAATATAAAAAATAAGATTTTTAAAACCTTTCTTTCAACCCGTTAGAGAATGATGAAAGATGGACAAAAAGAATCGAGAAATGTGATTTTTTAAATTGTAAGTTACAAAAAAAATTGGATTCTCGTCGAATATCGCCGTGATGAAGCTTGAATGTCTACTCTCCTAATGCGATAGTTCATGACGATCGCGAGTTCCAATAAAGACGCAACCCGTCTTTCCGTTACACCGTTTATCTCACGCGTGTCACGTCCACTCAGGATTTACGGACGCGTATACAATAGCAATCGTACATCGAAAATCCATCTCGAACGCACGATACGTGCACAAAAGCGGAATACATAGTTTCTATTTTGATCTTCGTCGTTCCTCGTGTATCGGCGTATCCTCGGGCAGTGGATTGTCACGCGTCGCGCTCAAAACGCACACGTGCAGCCGGTGTACGCGATGGACCAAATGGAACCGGTGCTGGTCAGAGCCCACGAGCAGCCGTAGAGAAGGAACGCGAACGCACGGAGGGAAACGAGCCGAGACACGGAGAGCAACAGCCATACGGAGAACGGAGAAGCGAGAAACGAGAAAGCGGAGAGCCGATAAGAGGGAAAGGATAGGATAAGAGAGTGCAGATAGAGGAAAAGAGAAGTCGGAGCAACAAAACCGCCTCCAACCGGTCACCAACGCCTTTTCCTCGTCGTATCTCGAGTACAGAACCGAGCTCGACACGGACGAACCACCAGCGCAGGATGAAACAGGCGAAAAGAGAGACGCGAAGCGGTTTTTTCTCTCTCTCTCTCCCTCTCCATCTCTCGCCACTCTCCCTTTCTCGAAACAGCACACACGCGAGAAAACGACAGCGGAAACCACGTTCACACGGAGAAGATTCGCGAGAAACGTTCAAGCCCCTTGAGGTGTATATACAAAACTGGTCTTGCAGTTGTGCACACACGTGCGTCCGGGCGCGATTTTACGTTGACGCCCGTCGCTGGAACCGACAGAGATGGACAATTTATTCTGCCGGGGCTCGCGAAATGAGAAAAAATTTAAGCTCCTCTCATCGATCATACATGACAAATGGTCTTTTTTATTTTTCGAAAAATTCGAAATTTTTTTTTGTAGAAGTGCCGAGTAACGTATGAAAAATTACGAGAAATTCATGCAAACACAAAACTCCCGACTCAATTCGGAAAACAAAATGGAAAATTCATTCGTTCGCGTGCCACAATTTTTTGGCATAGACATTGATAATTCCGACCGACTGTCGTGTGTCGAAGACAAAAATTTGTATCTTTTAACTTTTTCTTCAAAAAATACTGAGATATTGAAAAAGAGAAAAGAATTGAAAAGCAGTAGAAAAGATAAGACTCTTCATCGGGACGCGTCTCTGGGTAGCCGAGTCGGGCGAGGCGGGGGAGGAGCGAGAAGGAGACATCGAGTCTCAGAGAGTGACAACAGAGTTGTGCAGTGGCCACTGGCAGCGAGTGGAAACAGAAGGAAATAAACGAGTAAAATCGAGAGAGAAATATACAGTATATACACGCAGAGTCCGAGTATAGTCGAACGAGGACGGCGAAGGAGTGTAACGAAAAGAGAAACAAGAAGAAGAAAAGATCTTGGGTCTCTCCCCTGACGGGCTCTCCGCGAGCTCGAGAACGCGCGCGCGCGCGCGTGGCGGTTCGGAGCGATGCAGTTTGCTGGAAGAAAGAGAGACGCGAGAGACGAAGAAATACTCGGATGGAGCGGAGCGAAGGAGCGAGTAAGACGGCAAACAAGGTAAAGAGCAAGTGAGAAAAAGCGTAAAGCATATAGAGTGAGCTGCACGTTTCACGCACACGCGTGCCCAAACCGGTTTAACCACCTCATCGCGAACAATCTCCTCGCGTTACTCTTTTTTTTCTCTTTCTTTCCTCCTCCCCTCCCTCGGCAACCCGTTTTCCCCTCTGGCTTCGCCGGTCCGGCCGTCGATGAACCGATCGACCGTCTCGCTCTTTCTTCAAAGCTTCCATCCGTCCTCGTCGTTCGTTCTGCTCCGGGTGAGACACTCTCTTTGTTCACGAGAGGCAATCAGCGACTGCCGTGCTCCCCACCGATAACGGGGCCCTACTTCTCTCTGTCGTAATTCAACGAGCCTCTCCGTCCACCTCGCTGTCCATGATTTTTCGTTGTTTGTATGCAATATTTCGCTGTACGCGTCGATAATTCACGAGGGCTACGTAGCGTTTAGCGTACGCAACGAAACCAACACCCGCATAATGGATCAAATAATGTTGGGTTTCTTTTTTTTTTTTTTTTTTTTTTCTCAAGCGCACGTGTAAGAATCGAGCGATGGGATTCGCGAGAGGGCAAATTTGGAAGATACGTTTCTTTCTGCTCCGATTCGTTTCGGAGCTAATCTCGAGTCACCGTGCCGCTCATTATCTCGCTGATCATCGTCGACGCGGAGATATTTACGCGGTGCTGCCGATGCGCTTTGCTGTGCACTGCGCGCGCTGTATTTCGTACGTATACACATATACGTGGCACTTGAGAATCGGCGGATCATAGCGAAGACGAAATAGATGTAACTATTTCTAGCGATGAGTTACTAACGAGAAGGGCCGTTTACGCATCGGGGAAGGCAAATCGGGTCGCGTTGAAAGTTTATAATAGGCAGAATTAATCATGTTTCACAATCTCGCATGCGCGTTAGCTCGGCGCTAGTTTCTGCGCCGTGCACGCTGCGTCGCCGGCGTCAATTCGCGATATTATTCGTCGCTCGTCTCGTCTCGTAAGGATTATGTATTTGCCGCTTCCTCCTCGTTAAGTTACACAAAGCGCGACGAGACAAATATCGAACGGCTCACGTTTGCGGTGCCAGAAACCAGGCAAATGCGGCGGGGTCTCGCGACGCTCAAACAATCGTTCACGAATGACAAACAAATAGTGCGACTTTGGACTCGCAATTTGAATGAAATTTTCGAATGCGATCGAAAGTTCTCATGACTATAAAAATCGTTTGGGTCGAGTCGTACGGCTGAGAGGACCAATCCGATAATGACCGATAATGTGACCAATCGACCGAAGCGTCGTTCCCTCGGTAATGCGGCCATTGTCTGAGATTCGAGAGCCGACTCTCGCATGCCACGAAAGCTCAGTATCGCCGCGGGCTACGATAATATCGATAACGTAAAGTTTGCAATTAATTATTCGCCATTTCGCGAGTGCACAACGTAGTCGCTCACGGGGCCCGTGTATACACGGTGATTTCGTACCGCGAGGCTAGAGACGATCTCCGACTCGTTAATCGCGAAATCGGCTAGGAATTGAGAGTCTACGCGTACATACACCGGGTACAGTTGTGAGTCGTTTTTCCATACGCTCGCTGTTCCATCGGAGGGGTCCCGCGGTAGTGTGGCGTTGGCCCATAGGTTCCACGGTAAGTACCTATGTACGCCTATATCGTCTCGGAGTACTCGCTCATTGCTCCTATCGCGCCTATATTCTATACTGTTTACACTATAACGCCCGGTGGTACGGACCCCGAGAATTTCGTAATAATTCCCGTGCTCGCTCATGCGTGAGACGACCTGAATCTTTGTGCGCATACAGAAAAGCCCTCGGGGAACACACCTCTCTTTTGCACACTCCACCCCACCGATTATTATTAGGTAATGGAACACACGTATGCTCGAAACGTGTACACACAACGGGGCTCGAAGCCACTTCGCGACTTATCAATCTTGACGCTAGATACGCGCTCTTTCGCTCGCCCGTTCGCCGCCCCTCGTTCGTTCCGCGTTCGCAACGATTATTCGGACCGTTGCCCACACCTACGAACCTGTCCCGCCATTTTAATGCGAAGACCGAGCGAAAATATCTTGGCATCGGAACGGACACACGCTGAGAGGAATTCATTTACTTTGCATCCACGCGCAGACTCCGAGCGCCGCATTGATATGTCGTGAAAGTTGCTGGGAATCGAGCGTTTACCATTATTATCATCGTTATCGCGCTTTTATTCTTTCCCGTTATAATAGAACTCGCGCGAAATTATGCAGTCCACATTCGATTGGGGGAGCGGCTGTTTGCCTTTTTTCAACCGCTATCTTTATGCGTGAAACGAAAAAAAAATTATCAAAGTAACAATAATAACGACAATTTTTATTCGATGTCATTCAATACAATCGATGTATTCGATTGTTTATCAGAAACGTTGTTTTTTGGCCGAGTTCAATAACGATTTATACTTTAAAATTTAAGAAAATTTTTATTTCATATTGCAAGCTATTCATTTTTGTTATTCCATTTCATTATTGTGCCTGTTTTCGAGTTTTTTTTTCAACGTGATATAAAAAACGTTTAAAAATTCTTGAAAAAACAATTTCATTTATTTTGTAAATTAAGGAAAAGCGGCGTAGAAAATCACAGTCCTTTTAGAATAGCACGATTTTTTTTTTCTCTTTGAATCATCAACTCCCCATAAATTTTGACGACCGTGCACGAAAATTTCGGCCTATCCGGATAATTGGCAAAGCCGGGAATGCTACCGGGTTTACGCGGTCTCGTGTGCGCCACGCCGTTTGTAGTGACCTAGAAACGTTGAGCTTGTGTCGAATGCAACGTATGCACGATCCAGTAGATCTAAAGTAGAGAGAGAGAGCGCGAAAGAGGGTGGAGGAGAATCAGAGAGGCGGCGCGTTACAGTGTTGCACTACTTTCGCCGTTTCTCGGTGGAACTCGACATCAATGCCATCGTATCTCTCGTCGTTGATCCCGGCTCGCGGTCCACTCGCGCGACTGGCTCGCGCCCGCGCGATTCCACCTCCCGTTTCTCGTGGCGCGCATTGCGCTGGCATCCCCGTAGACTCCATATCGTATGCAAGAGTTTATTCTCGATCCGAAGTGGACTACGCCATCACTCGACGAAACTGATCGTGCGTTAAACTCGCTCGTTTGCTACCGGCAGAACGCGACGGCGCGCGCAATATGTATTGCGAATTAAAATGAAAGCGCCATATTAATTCTTTGGGGGCACGTAAAAAAATGTCTAAATGTCTAAACAAAGATTTTTTCTATTTTTTTTTTAATAGCAACATTAGACATTGTTCCTTGAAGAGAGAAAGATACGTTTTTTCTGTATTCCAGAATTTTTTTACACCAAGTGCGGGACTATCAGCATCGGACACTCGATATCAGATTCGCGACCCACGCAACGACATTCGGCCTGGCGCGTTGCCCCATAAAGTGCAATACACCGGCAGCACCGTCCGGAGACAAGCCGTCACTAGGATGCGTAGGAAGCGAAAGGAAAATGGAATCTACAGATATATAGATATGTTATCTCAGCAATTCGCGCATAGTCCAACTCGCGTGTCTCGCTCAACTCACCGCAGGTTGAAGGAACTCGATACGAGTGTGCAAACTAATAGACACCAAGCGTCGCGGTTTCGATTATTATTCCGACTACGATACGGACGTCCGAAAGAATTTGTCTCCAAAGATTTTTCATCGACAAGCTGAAATCCAATTTTTTTTTGCATGTGTTATAAAAAAATAAAGGATTTGAATGGGTTCGAGCTTGCCGCACCGTCGCGAGGTAATTTAATTGAGCGAAAGGAAGAAATCCGCGTATACGGATAAAAATCAATGCGTGACACGCTTACAGGAAAGAAAATGCACGTTACCGATGATACGCATATGCCAAGAGTTACGGATCCTTGCGTCAGCGAGAATATCAACATTGACGAGTTGTAAAACCGCTCTCGGCATACGACGTTTTTTTCCCCTTAATTTCATTATTATCATCGCTATGCAAATATCGCACGAACGATCGCCTATTTATTATAAACCAGTAGTATTATACCGTTACGAACGCGATTCATTGAACTGCGGTAATAATAATCGAGCTCTACTCATTCAAAGCGCGCATGACGTCGCGACATATTCATTACTCGGCCAACAACTCAGCTCGCCGGACAATAAATTAACATACGAGTTTATTTCGCGTGGGCGAACTCTCCCGAGCGATAGATATGCTTGAATGGAAAAATTTCTTCCGCCCGATCGACTACGAAGATCTACGGGAGAAAAAATATGAAATTTCCCTGAAACGTCACAATTTTCCGGAATAAATGCATTATCTCACAATAATGCATCATAATATTCCTAATACTATCGTGGCATTATTATAGTGTTGATAGAGGAGAGAGGGGCAAAATGGGACAAGAGAAAGTCCCATCGAAGTAGATTTTTTTGCTATCCCATTTTGCCCCAATACCATTCTGTCCTGGTCCCATTGTGCGTGAATACCATTTTGCCCCGCTCTCCCCTACTTCGTCGAGAAGGCGCTGTTTTTTGAAATTTCATTGTAACATTATTTTGACTGTTATATTATTATCATCAAAACGGTTCATCGTTTTATCGTTTAAATTACGTTGAAAAAAAGGGTAATTCGCGACGACAAAGCGAGAAGGATTTTCATGATTAAAATGAGGAAAGATAGTGCGGAGAAAAGATTGTGGTGCGTTCGTGTCGATACGGTTCTCCGGTTGGGAGTTGTTCACGCGGAGGTTAATGTATTATAGCAGTCCGGACGTTAGTGGACTGCTATTATACGAGACGTTGGTGTTCGTGAGGGTGGCGATGGAGGGGATTCCGATGCAGGTGCTGGCCTTGGGCCGCCTAACACCAAGACCACAATCTCTCTCTCCGTGCCTTACCCAGCGGCAGCGGACAACGGCGTATAGTAAAACCTGCAGTCGCAGCATGCGCGGCATCGCTACGACACATACAAACGAGTGTGCGACACACCGAACTATCGGAGTATCTACGAACGTATGGAACTCGTACATACGCATTTGGGTATTTGTGTGTATGACTTACCGGACGGTACACCGAAGCGTCTACCCGCGAATCTACGCTACGCGACGATCGACTCGCGAGCGGCATTGAACCGCGCAACCGATACGCCAATGCGAACCTTTGTTTAGGAGGCATTCCCGGTATTATTGGGAGATACATACCCGTTTTTCTCGAGACGTTTAGTCACATTGTCGTAGACATACGTTTTATTTGCCGATCCGAAATTTCGATTTTTTCTTCCTCACGGTGCAAGCTGTGTTTTCATCAAAAACCTTTTCTCTCGAGATTTCAGCGATAAGGCGTTCGAAACTTTTTCAAAAAATCGAAAAAAAAAATGAGAATTTATTTGCATATCTTTTTTCCATCAGTTTTTCTTGTGTCTTTCGAGGTTGTGTCGGAACGCGTCGATCATCACGATTCTTCGATCGATGCCTATTTCGTGGATTAAATTGATTTTGCCACTTCAAACGCTAATTTTACTCTGTGTCGAAATAATCACAAATGTGTCAAACCAAGACTGAATTTTGTAAAAGCCGCGTGTATGCGACGTCCGCGATGCTCGAGTCATTTGTACAGCTCCAGCGGGCGAGAGGAGGGGGAGAACGCGATGGGTCAAAGATCGAATGATTAACGTTCGAGTTTACCCAACGGGGACGCGCGGGTGTGTCGAGTCTCCCGTACGAACCGAGAACTCGATGATATCCAGGTGGCGATAAAAGGTAACGGGCCGCTCCCGTGAACGACGACTATTACCACATTTGATTCCAGATTCTATTTCGAGTAGGATCTATCGAGACGCGTGTCCCGCGAGAAACGGCTCGTCGAGACTCGATTAACGTATCCGTGTTTGCCGGCTACGTAAATTTCATTCGACAAAACACTGTCCCCGTCGGTCACCCGATAGTCGGTCCGCGGTGTGAGGCTGAAAATATTGAAAAAGAAGCAAAACATGTTTTTTCACGTCTTCCCACTTTATTTTTCATTTAATTTTCTCAACAATGTCGAAAAATCATTTTTTTTTTCAATCTCGAACGTAGAGCTTTACTTCGGAGGGCTTCGGGTTCGGTAGTTTTTCGGAGAGTTTGCATTTGGATCCCGCGTCGGTATATATTGCACTCGCGAGTCCTTTCCTACGAACGTTAGAGATTCTCATGCCGAGAGACTCGCTGGCACTCTCGTGTATCTTGCGGTATAATATGCGCATAAATACAGTGACACACGAGATAGGGAGGACACATGTACGGCCGGGCGAGTGTGTTCGCGGCGCACGGACGCATCCATGCATGATACTCGTACGTACCGAGCGAGATATACAGCTTGTAGTTAGATTATAAAATACGCGTGTGTACACGCGCGCGTACCACATAGACCAGCGTCTAGGGATGGCGTCAGCGAGACTGGCGCGGATTTATCCTGCGCTTAACGGCCGCTCGGCGAGGCCAACCTATTAGCGTTATTGTATATTGTTATTATAACGCGCGAGCGCTAGAGACGCGCTTTTATGCAAAGCAGGTAGACACCGTCGTTACACACGATTCTCGCGCATCGCCAACGAAAAATCGCAACGAAGAAGACAATAAACGCGAGATTGGAATTCGAAATAAGCGAGAAACAATTGAACGAGCTGATTTGCGCGTTTCGAATATACATATATATATACAAATGTATCTACTCAACAGTTCACGATCGCGTTATGAAGCTCAAAAAGTGGAGCATGAAAATCGTTCTCGATACATAATTCGTGAATTTGAATATCTCGTTAAAATATTCATCGGGCGGCAATAAAGTTTCATGAATAAATGAAAGGAAATGTGGACGAACGAGTTTTTTGCAATAAGCGACGAAGAAGCGAGGATGGATCGAGGACACGTATAATTTTAGTGAATTTTTCGCAAAAGGAGAAAATAAAAGGAGTTTCGCGGTTGTGAGAGAGCGTCGAGCGTCTCGAGTGGGGGCATCGAGCGAGGAGCGTGACGTCAGCGGTGACCACGTGTCGCGCGTAGTACTACGACAAGCATGATATCCAGTTCTCCGCGCTCTGTGGCAATACACCGAGCTACACGATCGCGTATGCATATTACTCTTATTCAGCGAATATTGCCCTTTCTTAAGGAACTCAACCATCGCTCATTCGGAAAAAACACCATCTTTATGGTCTCAAAAATTAAAAATATTATCTAAAGACCGTGTAAAAATTAACGGGGCTATCGCAAAATTCGCAGCAACTTTTCGACTCTCGGGCCGACTTTCGACAGCCTACCGAAAAAAAAAAAAATATGCTCGGACAATTTCTTAAGGTTTAACCCAAGCATTTTACAACATGGCGCTCGATGTCATGTGATTATTTGCTTGAAATAGGTTTAAAACAACGAATCGAAAGAAAATTCGTTGGTGATCCGAATTTTTCTAGCTCGGAAAAAAAATGAATGCAACGTTATTTCCCTTGTCCCTTAGAAATTCTGATAAATTCTCCCGTCCCTCCCGTCGTTGGCGCAATCCCAACGAATTACAACCGTCTACAAAACGCACGACAAAGACCTTTGGACTGCACGCGACGTAACGACGCAACGTGCGCGCGTGCGTGCGAGTTCCTATCTGCTCCGATACGTCGTACAGCCGCACGAATGAGTCTCGCGGTCTACACGGGCAAACGCGAGATTCTCGTGACGATTCCCCGTCTCGGGCCGTTGCAGTGAATTTTTCGTGACGTCATTCGTGAGCACGTGTACTGGTAGCGCGAGCGAGAAGCGGTGGCTCTGGCTCGTTAGGAGCGAAGGAGAGAACAAGCGAAGAGTACACGCTGAGCGGAGAGTTCTGCACAGTTTGGCCCGAGGGATCAAGGACGATTTTACTCGCTCGGAGAACCCGACGAGAAGAGGATATATCTTTGCGCTCGTCGTACTCGGCGAGGGAGCCGCCGAGCCTGCTCGCGACGCGGACAAGCCCCGAGATAATCGGAGTCGAAAAACTATCGTTGAAAAGGGAAGAATCGAGGAGAAGAGAGAATGAAACCACTGGCAATCGGTAGCAGCGATACCGGTGACCGGCGAACCAACACGGATACACATAGAAAGCGAAGCGAGAGAGAAAGAGCGGTCGTTGGTGCGGGTGGCAGCGACGAGGATCTCGCTACTCGCTGCGGGGACACACGGGAAGTGCCAGGGGGATAGTTCTCCGATAGAGACGAGAGGAGACGAAGACAGTCGGGAACTGCTGTACGGCCTGATAATGCCCCGCTGCACCGACGAGCCAACTATACGGAGCGACGCGTAGTCGTCGGTGGAAGATCCACATGGGGATCCGGCAGTGAAGTTATAATGCAATTCGCGTCGTCCACCGGCAACGTTCCCGGCGAAGAGGGGAGAACCTCTGCTCTCTACGCCCCTCTACTGGCAAAAGTTCTTCTTTTTCTTTCCGCATCTCTCTTCTCGCATTGGCCTTCCTCTTCTTCGATTCTCTCCCTCTCTCTCTCTCCGCTTGGATGTGTATTACCTTTTTTTGTCTTTATTTCCCTCTGCGTTTATCATTTTCTCTCTCGTTCTCCTTTCAACTCGGGAGTGGGATACTCCGTCTCGCTTAACCCGTTTGCCTCTCCTCGAACTGTCTTCGTCTTGTCCAAGACCATTGGCGGAGTTCGGTCTCGCTCGCTCGTGCACTATCGAGAGGCGCGCACGCGAGGAGAGCCTCGAGAAAACGTGTCCCGGCCTGCACGACCAGGTACACTCGATACAAATAGTTTCGATCATAACATTGGCGTCAAAACGTGGAACGAATACGGTTTATCTACCTGCGCGAAGACTTTACGTTTTTCCCTGTACGATACACGGAGAATATAGAAAATCGATGGGTGTGTTGCCCAGCGATACCTGTCGAGCCATCGGAGTCACTCCAGGTGCATAATAAGGACCTCGAATACACTTATTTTTTGAATTTAGAGATATGATTTCAGTATTTGCGCATTTATATACCATCAATTCTATTTAACGGGTTTTTCTATCGATATGATTTATCGAGTAATAATGTCATATGTGATATTATTATTTTCTGTATATTAAAAAATATCATATATAATATACGATATCAGGAGACGCGGTAGCGTCTCGACGGCAAGGACCATAATATATAATATATATAATGTTATATATAAAAAAAAACTAATTTTAGAAAATAATATGAATATATTTTTATTTATCAATATAATTAATATTTTTTCTCATTGAGAAATAAAAATCTTGTAAAAAATCCATTTCGACTGACTAATATTGTCGATATCTTTCGCGAAAAAAAATTGCAAACAAATGCATTGCATTGGGGGTTTTTTTCCGTTTGATTTATGATGACCAGCGTGAATCTGCGTGATATCAAGCCCTAGGAAAAGAAGCGCGCGCGCGTCCACTCGTCGATTCGTGTGCGTACAGCGAATCGCGCGGCGACGATGATTCTCTTTCTTTTTTTCTTTTTTACTCGTTAATTTCGACGAAGGGATAAAGAGAGGAGGTTGGGTAAAACGTGTCCCAGCTTGCGCGCGTCTCACGACGGGTACAGTCTCGGTGAAGATTCCGCGGACAACAACATCGCGGCGCGCGCGTGCAGATCGCAGAGAGTAGAAATATAAACGGCACGGAAGGTTGCGAGAACCGTGTGGGCGGCACACCTGGGCAGGTTCATGCAGGTCAAAAGACACCATCGTCAATTTTGAAACGTAAATTTCGTGTTCTTTTTTTTTTTTTCTTCATCCAATAAATCCAATCGCAAATTGACACAGATCGGAATACAGTACAAGAAAAATCTTGCCAATAATCATATTTCGAGATGAATTTGAAATTATTAACAGAAATTGCAATCCGAACCGTCGAATTGCGTGGCAAGAGGAGTTCCACCTCCCGCGAGAACGTTGTGTCCATTCGTGTTCCAGACCGAGCCGAGCGGGCCTTAATGACCGTGCATCGAGGCCCACTCGTACAAAAAAGCGCCTCGATGCTCTTGGGTGATTTCGAGAAAACGAGCTGCCGTGGAAGGGAAGGGGGGTCCGTTATAATCGACCGCATCAACGACAACCTCCAAACACACATCTACGACACCGTGTTCTTCGCGTGTATTTCGCATTAGTCCGAACTATAAAAATCATTCGTTATGCTCGAGAACGAATGACGGAGAGGATGATTGCACTGACCTCGGGTACTTCACGCTGCTGCACCTCAGACCCCTCGACTCATCACGAGACTCCCTTTTTTTTGTTGTTGTATCTAATCGTCCATCACAAACAGTTACTACCCTACTAGGTGTCTCGACCGATGAAAAATTATTTCAATGAAAATGATATCGTTGGTTGAGGTTTCCTCAATCAAGGTCAACCTTGCGATCAGCCTATACTTTTTTCCTTTTTTCTTTCGTTTTCAGGGAAAGAAAGTTTATTTCGCCAGTAAAACTGACCTCGCCCAAGACTCTTATCTCGACGATTGCAGTATCCACAGTTCCAAAGTGTTCTTTCTTTAGTGTCTATTCTTCTGTCGGTCTCTCATCTTTCCGATGAACGAACGGAAGCTATTCTTGTCGTCGCGACCGAAGGACTTTACCCCGAGCTCTTCCTCTCTCGAATTCGCGTATCTTTTTTCTGTCCCCCTGCTACCGAACAGAAGCGAGTAACTGTATCAACTGCAATTGCCAAAGAGACTGGCCCAAAGAGAAAGGGGAAACGGATACGATGACGCTAACGTCGAGACCGGCGAATGACTCCGCGTTATCCGACACTCGAATGAAACGAGAGTTTTCCGACAATTCCGACATCACTGTCGATTTCAATGTATCCGGCGATCGGACGAGCGTACGAGCGATCGAGAAAGAAGTCTCGAGGAAAAATCCAAGGACGCGGAGAGAAGAATCTCGAACAAAAGGCATTAAGAAAAAAAAATTGTTCTCGTCACCGACACACATTTCACGAGTGCGATTTTCCCCTCACTTTTCCCGACCTTCGGATCGCGCGAACAACGACGAGAGTACGAGTCATTTTATACGTCGATGGATGTCGAGAAAAAATCCCGTTGTATTTTTAAACATGTTTTTTCATCGCTCACGAAGAGACGGGATTGTCCGAGCGACTTGCACTAGATCGTATCTCTCGTCGATCACGCCTAGACCGCGTCTCTCGCGAGCTCAAGCGGTCTTGTACATATAGACACTGCATGCCAGGACATATATAGATCTATGTGCACATTCGTATATCTGTGCCAGCCAGTTATATTGTAAATTTTCACGAAAATATACGAGGCATCCGAGTTTATTTCCGGAAATGAAAATTTTCGAGTCGGCCATCTTCTATCGAGCGATCGATCGATTCCTCGATTGTCGTTGCGTCGTACGCCATTGAGAGGGAATCTAAATGGCACAATTCTTCATTATTCATTTCTAATAACAATTTTCTTGTTTCTTTTAGCTACACAGTTACAATACGTGCACATACTTGATTTTGTTTACTTTTCAGCACTAAACAACAACGCGTCTACAGTTCTGATATATCTGAATCCTTCAACCTGATTCTTTGGCGCGCCATTCGAGCATTTTCAAAGTCCGCTAACTGGCGAAAAATGCATTATTTCCGGTGGACGATACAGATACGTTGAAAGGGTTGAATGCTTGTCCGAGAAGGAAATTAATGTGTCAACGACTCTCCTTATCCGCGGGCCGGCACGAGGCCAACGACCACTATCCAAGCGGCGCTTCCTCCTCGCTACGCCAATAGAAACAAATCGCTTTCGAGTGAAATCAAAAGGAAGAATAGCGAAGGAATAAAGGAGTATAATGAAAGAAGCAACGAGATAAAGACAGAACGAGGAGGAAGAATACAGTTCCAGCAAAGAAACCATACTTGCGCCCGAGGTTATCAAAAGAACCGTACCAGTGTCGTTTGGAAGCTTTTGGCTTCGTTGGTGTTACTTCGCCTCGTTCCTAACGATCGTCGACCCGGAGTTCTCTCGTTGCTCGACAACTTCTCGGACAGTCTGGCGAGACGAGTCTCCACGAATGAAACTCTCTTAGCGATTGAAAATTTTACCCCGTTTTGTGTCTAGCGCGAGTCGCTTGTCCTAGGACCGAGGGCATTCGCTCGGTTCAGGACCTACCGGAACATTTTCGTCGTTGTCCTTTTCTCCGACTCGCTTCGTTTCTCTTCACGAATCACAATACTCCCTCCGGTACGGTAAATGGATATAGGCACCATACGACGGGACTTTCGTGTTTGCTATACAGGCTTGGCCTTCCACTGCGTGGCTTTCGCGGTTACTCCTGTTTCGTACAATGCCGGTTTAACCAATACACGCGCGTATCCCGTATATCGAACGCGCCACGGCGTTGGATACAACGAAAAGCCCGAGTGCATGGACTTTGGGATTACCAAGTCAAATACGTGTGTACGACGCCGAGTGAGACGACCTGGAAAAATGCACGAACGGCGATGCGCCACGCGGAGTCAAGGAACTCCGCGCCTTCGTCGTCTCGCGTCTTCTCGATGCGACGAGCTCGCAGGATAAAATGATCTCTTCGCGAAACGGAACGAGAAAAACCTCGAATCTTGCGAGAAAAGCAAAGACATCGTTCGCGAGTGCGAAAGTCTCCTTTGCCGGCACCTCGAGAACGGGTGAAGCTTTGGGGGGGGGGGGGGGAAAAAAAGAACGACAACGGGAGTGAATTTATTTCGGAAGATATCAGCGCGAGTCTGAAGCAGCTCGAGCTTTCGGGGAAGGGGGGCATATGAATTCAAATGGGTTTGCCGACCCGATTTTCATCTTTCGCATTTCGTTTGTATGGAAGCGAGGATTCGATATCGCTCGGGTGTACGCAACGACAATTGGTTCCAGGCGCGGAAACAGACACGGCAAGTCCTTCCGAGTGTCGCGACGCGAGTTTCGCGAAGACTTTGGTAGAGAAAGTATATTATGGAAAAATATATAAGTGGAATAAGTAGATGGGAGCGTTTCGAGAAGGCAAGAGAGGACGAAATGTTGTATACAACGCGCCGGATACGGATCGAGACATACGGGAGAAAAAATACGCTTGAAATTTGACAATTCGCTCAGTCGTACTGTTCGATCGGCGGGTGCCACAGTGCGGACGTGCCGCGGAGAGCACGCTCTTCTGGTCGATTGGCGAGCGCAAGAGAGCCCATACGGCGGAGAACAAGAGGTCTACGGTAGTACATGCAACAATATAGCCGTAGTAAACTGGTAGTAGTAATGCGCGTAGCGTACCGTGGATAGATACTATGGGTAGAGGCTGAAAAGATAATGGTAACCGCGATCGGGTGCGCGGATAGCAGAGCCATTGGCTCTGAGCCGGGGAGACGGACAACAACCGGTAAGTTGTAAAGCCGTCGTAACTCTCCCGGGGGATAAAAATTCTGGCACACGTTCACCCGGCCGGTGGGGCTGGAGGGGCCGCCTCGCTGCGCGCTCATACAAAGATATATTTGTATCTCTACGTATACGCGATCAACACTTCTATCCGCTTTATGATAGATATTCCGCGCATGAATCCCGCACAAGTGTTGTTGCATTTCGGTTACAAGTGGGAGGCGTACACTGGCGCGCGAGCCAGGAGCACCGCGGCTTATTGCTTATAAACATTTCTCGTCTTGCGACACACCACCCTGAGTCCGTTGCTGTTGGCGATCGGCGGACAGCGCTCGGATGCATACAAGTCTATTGAACGATCATACACGCCGAAGCCCGTTCCTAAGAGTTTCAATAGCTTTGCCGATGCTTTGCGTTCGGTACGAGACTCCACGCTCCCTTGGCCTTAATTAACATCTTACACGTGTTGCGGATAACAACTATCGTAGCTCACGGGGGCACGTTGGTCGATTTATTTTTCGCGCGATAACACGATTATACTTTGCAAGCTCCGATACGAAAAAAAAAAACTTAAAATTGATCATTTCATTGCAATAACTTTGTTCCTGTTATTGAAAATTTACATGTAATCGGTGCGTTGAAAAAGTTTTTTTTCTTCAAGTACATTCTTTTTTTGTACTATAAACATAAATAGAATAAAAAACATTGAACCATGAATTGCGTCGCACGGATAACCGATAACGAGAGAAAAGCTGTACGGTTAATCGCGAGGGAAAAAAATATTCGAGTGTGATGCAAAGTTTGGTTATCGATTCTCCATAAGAGATTCGTCAAAACGCCCACTGACACTTTGCTCATCAAGGTAACTCGAGCGCTTCGTTCTTTCACTTTATCTCTCGACGAGGGAATACGCGATCGCGCGACGATTAGCAACAACGTCCAGGGTGATTAGTCCCCGTTCGCCAGGCGAGGACGCGTTGGGCAACGAAGCGTATTATGAGCCCGCCTCGTTTCGTCCAGCACCGACGCAAACTGCATTTGTTTCTGCATAGCTTCAGGCACTTCTGATCGGGCGTCGGTAGAGCAACGTTAACGGGGCTAGGCAAGGCAGAAAATACTATTATAATTCACGACACTATGGACGCGGACTCGGACGATCCTTCGACTCTATACGCGAGCTTCTGCTACCTTCGGCGGTGCAAACGATCGAACGCGCTTGCCTCTCGTTCGATAGTTAAATAATATAATCAATGTAATGAGCGTCGATTGGTTGTGGATCGAACATTGTCCGTTGTGGCATTGACTCGAATTATGCCGAGCATTCTATCCGATGTACACGGCATTTCGCCAGATCCCCAAGCGTATCGTACCCGTATCAGTGTCGCGCGGTTGAAATGTTAATTAAATCAAATAAACACTCGTGCCCATGCTGACTTATCTGCATAGCGGATTTTCTTGTTTCCGTTAGATACTCCAGCGCGCACGATAATGAATCGAACGTTGACTCGTACGAGTCATATAAGGAGATGCGTATTATCTATCTGGGATTACGCGCAATCCCTTCGGAATCGATCGAGAAGTATATAAATAAATGTGAAATTTGAATAATCATTAGTTATTGTTTTATAAACAAATAATTTATTAAATATTAGTAGAATTTTTTTTTTTTTTTTTTTTCATTGGTATATTATACAGGTATGCAAAAAAAATTTAGTTTATGAAAAACAGCACGGTGACGGATTGAAAATGCACAGAAAAAAAAGCGGAATCGTGTATCGTATTATGTTTACTGTAGTAGGCAACGTTTCCCGAGCGCGAAAGATTTGAAGACGATTAATATCGCACAAATGTTGCGATGACTCGTGAGAAGCGGAAATGAGAGAGGCGCGTGCGCGTCCATGAACGTTTTGCCTCGGAACGTTAAAAAATCATTATCTATGTTGAACGTATCGCGAGTGCATGTTAACGTAGGTATAGGATGCATTAGAAAAAAAAAAAAAAAAATCGCGAGGCCGTGATCGTCGGGTTACGTGCTCCGCGGAATGGAACAATGGCCTCGTGGGTAAAATTAACATTTTTACAAGCAGAAAACCGGCGAAACGATTATATCCGAGGCGCAAGCTGGCCGAGCCTGGCTCAACGACCAACAGGGCGTTACGCCGTGGCAATAGTCGGCACTGTGTATTCGCATAAATTTCATTGTTCTTAGAGTACGCGGGCTCGTATAACAGCGAGATTCTCTAATGGTTTTCATACGCGAGAGGTGGCAACTGCACGCCATATAGTAACCTTGGCCCGAATATTATTTTCCAAATCGCGTCTATAAGATCGATAGATGATTCTCTTTTGAATGCGTCGGCACGCTGCTTGGAACGAAAAACTACACGGTCCCTTTTCCGATTTTTTTTTTTTCAACGTCCGGGATCCAACCGCGAAGAGAATTCTCCGAGAGCTGTGGAGAAAAAAAAAATGCTCGAGTCGAAAAATATAATTACCATCCCGAGACAATCGTTCCGCGATCGTTTATCGATTTTCATCAACTCTGTCTGCTCTTTCGTCATTGCACCGAAAGCCATTCTCTATATTGTGATTCCGAGTGTCCGGCTAATACCGCGGTGATAGTTTCAACGATTTCAAGACACGGAAGCAATAATTTTTCATGCAATAGCGAAACCGATGAGGGTTTCGACATTTTCCAAACGTGGCTCGAGCCAAATGAGTTACGTTGAACGTTCGTTTGATCCACTGCGGCTTCCATACAGGAAGATACCGCAAACTCTTCGATGTG
The DNA here is from genome assembly GCA_963924025.1 of Ischnus inquisitorius. Lineage (NCBI taxonomy): Eukaryota > Metazoa > Arthropoda > Insecta > Hymenoptera > Ichneumonidae > Ischnus > Ischnus inquisitorius. Next base: position 3,964,550 of record OZ001251.1, on the reverse strand, counting down.
CAGATAGATCTACCGCTTCGATTCGCATCGAGAGTGAAACCGAGTCCAAGAGAATGCAGAAGTGTGATGTTGCATATCGCACAATTGAACTGAAATCCTCGTGCCGCGAATCACGCAAAAGAACCTTTGGATCGGTGTTCGGTAAAGATGGCAAAATCCGTCCAAAAATGAACCTGCCGAGTTTCCGGTCTGGTTGTTAAAGGGCGTGAAAAAAATCCGCCCATCGATATTCTTATGTTTACAATCGAAAAGGTAGACCGAAATGAATCATTCGTCTCTCGGTGCATCGCGGAGCCACAATCACAATGAAAAAGGATAAAAACCGCGAAAACAAAAAAACATGGACGCCCGCCGACCGAGCATCGCCAGAGGTGAACCGAACGAGATCCGCGGCAATTAGTTTTACGATAGAGAACATTGGCGTCGCGGAGAGAGCGATACCGGTCGGTCTCGCGGGTGCGCGCGTCGCGCATAAAAATCTTGCGCCAAGAGAGCCTCGACACCTTAGTACTTCTCGCGTACGCGAGCGTCGTAAGAAACGTGCAAGTCCAAAAGTTAAAGTTGGCGAAACAAAGACCGCTCGTGCGAGCAAGCGAGACGGGGAGGTTGAAACGTAATTTCGCGCATGAGTACAGTTATCGTCCAGTCGCTACTTCATTGTGCGCAATATTTTTCATATGCTATTCACTGCAACACGAGCGGCCAATAATCGTATCCCCTCATTACGAATAATAGTTCGAGTCGTTTTGAGAATTAACGTACACCTCGCGCGCTTATGTACGCGCTCCTCGCTACGCGAGCGCAACTATAAACGTATCTTTCGTGCGCTGTAATTGCAACTGTCTATGAGCCTGCAACGCTGTCTAGAATCGAAGTCGGGCAATATTTAGCTCAGGGCTAGTAGGCGAAAGTCTCGGAGCCGACGAGATCGTCCGGTCTCGTCGTCGTTTCGCGCTAAGGGCTGATCTCGGCACGGCCCGTTACTTGCATTTTACTTTATGTTACGCTATAATAATGTTGCGCTACAGTGATATGCCGCGCGTCCGTCGTTAGCCGAAGCTGTCGACCGAGAGTCTCCGTCGACAGTCTCCGTTTAGCGATCGGGAGAGCTCTCGCACTATACCATATATACAAACAGAAGTGAAACAAGCGTGTACAGCACCTACGACAGAGCCGCGACAGGCTGCGCAGTTTTCCACGGATTTTCAGCTTTCCCGACGTCCTCGAGAAGCTGCGCCTCGCTGATCGATCCAGGTTAAGGTAAACGCTCCTATTCGTGGCAGGGCGCCTATTAGTGGCAGGTCTACGACTTTATTCCGTATAACAACGTATGTAGACACTCCACCGATACTTTTTAAAAACAAAAATTTTCCTTGTTATTTCTTTTGTCTTATACAGTAGTCTATAAGTTTTTAATTATCGGCGTGAAGGATACAGATAACTTTTTCATTCGAGTCTTCGCTTTCAGTGTGCGAAGAAGCAGGCCGTTAACAGGTTGGTTAAGGGCTCTGTAATTTTCTAAATAATCGTATTTTACCGAATCATTTATTAGCCGCATAAAAATTTCGGCATTACATTCACGCAAACCTCAAACATGATATTAACGGTTTAAAAATATTTTGGGTTATTATTTATCCGAAATATCTGATGGCCCGGATTAGGAACCCAAGAAATGTCTATTGCTCCTATTAGTGGCCGGCGAGTAGCCATTGGGAGTATAGGTTAAAAAATAGTGTCGTGCATTTTATGAACAGCGGATAAAATCAAATTGTGGACTTAAAATGATTCATCGAGAAGTCAATGCGTGCTTCAAACTTCGTTTGAATAAATAATAATTGTTGTGTACTAAATAATAATGGTTATAAGTAGTAATTTTTTGTTTGTTAGTGAAGACTTATGCTGCGGAAGCTTTCGAACTGTCGAAAAGTTTGATATTTTTGTAATGAAGTATACTGGCACACCGCAGCCCAATTTTTTGTAATTCAGGCTTAATCAGCCTGCGATGATGGCTATCGCAGTGGCCAGAATTACATTTCTTTAAAATTTAGTATGACGACACTCTATAATGTAATTTTTTTATGACTGCGTAACAAGCCTCCGATATAAGATTTTACAGTGTCGATATGTAAAATTCTTTGAAATTAAGCATATCGATACTCTGTAGTGTAATTTTTTTTAACATAAGTTTAGAAGATCTGGCTATCGCAGTGTTGAGAAGCCAATTTTTTTCAATCAAGCATATTAACACTCCGAAGTCCAAGTTTCTTTTAATATAAGCTTAATAAGTCTGCAATAGTGGCTATCACAGTGCCGACAAATGGATTCATTTAAAATTTCAGATCGAAACGGGTTTTATTGAATGTTTTTAATTTAAATTTTACAGCGAACAATGGGCGAATTTTGAAACGAACAAAATGGAAAAACAAAAATATTTAAAGAAAATCGAACATAAAAAAATGTATTTATTACACTTTTATTTCGATTAAGTACTTAAGTACCACGACAGAACCGAGATATGCTAAGTACCTATCTATAAACTCTCTGACTTGACTCACGGTGGCCACTAATAGGTACAATAAGCGCGGCCAGTAATGGGTGCAAGTCAGATGCTGTCGGTGCCACTAATAGGTACAACGTACGGCCACTAACATGTGCAAGCGAGTGCTGTGGGTGCCACTAATAGGAGCAACGCCAAATATTTATTCTTTTAATTATATCTTTTACAGGGAAATAGATAAATTGTTACATTGGGAGGGTTTTGGTTAGCTAAAAATGTCCTCTTCCTGATAGAATCCATTTCAAGTACCAAATACGCATATTTATGTGAATATCTTCATTGTTCTGTGACGTCGTCCTTAAGCGGCCACTAATAGGAGCGTTTACCTTACCCAGCAGCGGGAGCAGCCGCACGCTTCTCGAAGGTCTGCCACCCCACCAACGACGCTTCGAGTTCGCACACTCGATCGACGATCTATTGCACTTTACGCGCTCGCCTCCGACGAAAGACGCGCGACATTTTGACCTCATAGATCCTTCAAAATGTCTCACTTCCTTCGACGAAATGTCAATAATTCGTCGAAATAATCGAATCGTTAATTGTCGCGGTTCATGAAAACTTCGGGAAAACAAAAATATAATTGTGGAGATTATAGTGCAGATTATAGTGGAATATAGTATAGCGGAACAGATTATAGTGCTAAGCAAGTTATCAGAAAAAAAGAAATAGGAAGAAAGGCATACGACTACAACGGAATAAATTGCTTTAATGGGTTGCCGATAAATATAAGAAAAAACTGGGAGAAACGCAATTTTAAAAGACTGATGTGCTCACGTAAAACAGAATTATTCAAAATACAAATAGGTTGTAATTGGAGATTCCTGACTCTAATATGGATCATCTTATATTTTTAAATAGAAAATTTGAGTACAAAACTAAGCGATAATTAATAGGAAGTTTTAAGCTGTGACTAGGATAGGGAACCATAGAGAATTATATTATTTATTATGACTAGTAATAGAATGTTTAACAGTGACTAGGGTAGAGAAACAGAGAGAGCTATATTATTTACATCGACTATTCATAGAAAGTTTTAAAAAATTGAGTAGTGTAGGGAACCAGAGAAATTTATATTATTTATTTGACAATTATGTACTATTTTAAGGCGAAATGACTATTATTTGCTATTTTAGTGTTTGATGATATGAAAGACTTTTAAAGGACAGCATAATGTTTTAAATCTGTATGAAGGCGTTATAAAATAGATCATAATTTAGGATAATTATTAATTTTTAAGTTAGTAGTAGTTAGTAGTTTTAGGGATAATGATCGTGAGCAAGTTCTACAGAGCTTATGCGATCTGCGATGGTGCTGAGGAAGGAAGGTATAGAAATGGGTTGGAAACTGTAAATAGAATGAAAAGAAAGAGCTGTCAATTAACAATGTGAAAAAGCTGTAAACCTTAGTGCAAGAGCATCCAATAAATTATTATTATATTATTATTATAGATCAAAAAGATGTCTGCTTCTCGGCTTCGGAACTTCAATGAAAATTCCGAACCTTCTGTTCCTAAACGAAACGATCTTTTTTTTTCATATTTCTTGTATTCAAATGCGAATCACGCGTCTTCATACTCTGTTTTTCCGTAGTCCAAAGTTTCAATGCGAAATTGTGAAAACATTGAGAATACACATTCGAACGTTATGCTATGTATATATGGCCCGTGTGGTAAAATCCTCATATGTTGATAAACGCGGATAGTAAGCGGCCGCGAGGGAGAGACCGTTCGAGCATGCCGATTCTCCCGCACACAGAGAAAAGGGCACGTAACAAACCAATTTTCGAGATAATATAGTGAAATATAATGGGCAACAGTGCGGAACATATATATGTTCAATCGGTGCTTGCATTTCGCGAAATTTCGTAACGCTATTTCTTCTCTAACTTCCATTATGTATACCTTCTGGCTTCGCCGCTCGGCTACCCGTTTCTTGCTTCGTTTCCCGTTCTTTTTATTCTTTTTTTTCGCTCTATCTCGCGAGCTCCCTCGAGGTTCTCTCACTCCGTACACTTGCACGCTCGCAATGTCCGATCCACGTTCCACTATTCCCGTCTCGTTACGAGGCTGAGAGTGACCGCGTTGCGGCGGTCCGTTGTCTCGTATTCGCTCGCGGCACACGCGCGCAAGCGAAAGGATCGTCAGCGTAGTATGCAAAACGCATCCTCCGCGCGTTCATTCTTCTTCGCTCGTTCTGCGACGGAGAATTCGTTGGGGAAACATTGTTCACGAACGATGCGCTTCGCATTTGCACGCGAGTCTTCGCGTAAGCGAATCTTTCGATCGTCGCGCGATCGATATTTTTTTTCTAACTATTCGACTGAATTTTTTATTGAATCGGTAGAAAAAATCGTGTGAAAAAATCATTCGAGAAAGAGTGCCATTGAAAATGATGGTATTTAAAAAATTTGAACGTCAACAATACTCTCGAAAGATGTAACCACGGAAGTGGTAGACCGATCGCAAGTTAATTTACACTAGGTAAGATAATGCTATTTGGGCTGTCCATTCGAGCCTGTCGTTATCCTCATCTCCTTACGCTGGAATTACCTTGATTCTCTCGGTACTAGCCTAATCAATTCTATCGATCGGCGACGCTCACAGAGGACTCGAACTATTCAGGCACCCAATGGCAATGCGCCAAGACACCTGAGACTACCCGGTCGGAGGTAGGGCCGATCGTCAAATTTGAAGGGTGAGAGAGGACGGGGTAGGGGAGAGGAGACAAGAGACTGGATCGAGACAGGAGCTAAATAGGTCGTGTGTATGATAATGCTCCCATTATTGCGAATGGCATCCTCGTAGGGTCCCGGAATTTTGGGGGAGGGTTGTTCGAGCGACCCCGTGAGATTTCGCGCCGCCACCTGAGCCTTTGTTGAGGACTTAATTAATTAAGGTTCCGAGCTCCCGGAACGATTCATTTCACTGTGGGGTCGAAAGGGTAACCGGGGTAGGAGATTCCCTTCGAACTTTTCGCAGCTGATGGTCTCGGCTTGTAGCCATTGAGACAATCATCACTCTTTTTTTCTACAATCTTTCTTTCCTCGAGGGAAAAAAAATACGGAATCCTTGCGACGCATTGAATAATCAGCAGCCTTGTAAAAAATGTAAAATCAGACGGCCCGTTACAATGTTAACCGCATCGATCGAAGGCGATCTGGCACGGTCGATCCTTTGTGGGTTATTTATACGCAAGGAAAAAAAAATCAACGATAAGGATTAATTTGTATAAAAAAAAGAAGCTTGCGTTCTTGACATTTTTTTCCATGAGCCAAAGACCATTTCGAACAATTACATGGATTTTGATGTTTCATCGCATATAAAAAAAAAAAAATGAAAATTCGCAGAAGAAACAGAAAAAGGAATGTGTGCATTTCGGTAGCTAAGATTACATGCTTTACGAGCTTTCCGAAACTCTTATGCAGCATGAAAAAAAAATCCACCGGACGATGTCACCTGTTAACAAAGTTATCAATGACTGTATTCATAAGAAAAAATACACAGATCCAAGCTCTCTTCACAAAATCTTGAAACGCCCGAAGTTTTCTCACAGTGCACGCATTTATTCGGTGAGACGATCGCGAATCGCCTGCCAAGATCGAGAGCGAACGATGTACTCGTCGCGCATGACTTCCTCATTTTCTGTTCGTGAACACTCACGACTTAATTACTTGATCTTGTATGAATGTCGATAGTTCCAGAATAGCGCCTCGGGGAGAGCTTCGGGAACTTCTCAGAGCGGCACATCGGTTACGCTATCGATTGGCCTACTCGTCCGTGGCTATCGGTTGCGCGAACGTTGATTTATGAGTTTTTAAAGTGGCTCGAAGTGGCACTCGTTTAGTCTCCGATCGTGCGCCTCATACATCTCCTCGACTGTGTACAGCATGATTCACAATGAATCGGAAACCTGTTTAGTTTTTATTTCTTCGGCTTGCATTGAAAAAAATTAGTCTTCAGAACAAGATCTGTTTTTTCGAATAAAGATCAGGTCACTCGATCGTTTGACTTTTCTAATGCGGTCGTTATTATTAGATTGATAATGTTGAAAAATCCTAATCTCAGTTTTCATAATAAAATTGTATCATTTTTCTTCTTACAATTATTATTATTGCAGGCATTCAAGAGCCGTATCACAATAATTTGTCTTGTTGCATTTGCAAGTTTCATGAACCAAACTCCGTGTCGATTTCGGCACCCGTGAATCGCGCGGTTATATTTTTTTATGCGAATAGAATAAATAAAAACAAATGCAGATTCTATGCTTATTGTGGATGACGCTGTATCCGAAGGCCTGGACCCGTTATCGCGGATGTTGCGGACACCGATGGGACCTTCTTGCTCATCGAGTTTTCTCGCTCTCTTGGCTAGTGTGATTCTCGAATGTATCGAACTCTCGGCTTCGATTCATGAGTTCACTCGAGTGTTCGCTCGTCGTATAAACAGAGGGAGAGCCCTCCGAGACCGCCGATAACTCTCTCTCTCTCGCGACTCGATTCCACTTCTGCGTATCGTTCACACATTTATAGCTCTAATGAATAATTCTCTATCGCGCTACTCGAATAATTAATTATCCGTCGTATCGATTCGATAATAAAGGAATCGCTTATCCGTGATGAATCATTTTTTATTCATCACCGTCGACGCCGATCAAGGCCATCGTGCCGTGCACGCCACGAGAGCTACCTAACAGATGTATTATGCAGATACATTTGCAGATAATACTTTATGCAGGCATAAAACGCTCCGCGATACAGCAGGATTTATTCGCTGTTACGGAAACTCCTTCGGGCGAAAAAAAAAAATATGTATAATTTTTATTTTCTTCGCTATTATATTTCGAAGCGGTAAAATTGTGAATAAATAAATGTTGAAGTGAAAAATATTAATTGAGGGTTGTTTGTACGATGGGAGCGGTGTACCGAGGACAATCGAGACACGCGCTCGAGGTTGAGAGTCTATTTTTTTTCTTCACAATTTTTTTGTTTGTTTATTATTTATTGTTGCCGAGATATATATAGTATGTGTTTTTCCTCCATCGCAATCGTCTGTCGTGGTCCATTACCGTCACGGTCGTTCATCGAGACGAGTTATAAATAACTGGGTAACGGATCATATTCTCACGATAGGTCGAGATATTTTTCTGCGGCTCGAGCGAGATGTACTCGATGGAAAAGCGAATCTACGGGGCGAGCAGAATTTTTTTTCCCCCGTCGCGTGTCCCTTTCCCTCCACACGAAGTGCGAGTGACGTCGAGCGCCAAGAGTAGTCGCGACAATGTTTAAAGATTCAGTGACGTTGGTGGTGGCTTTATCGTGTTGTAAGACACGCAACTCGACACGACGGATGATGCACGCTCGAACGAGCGGCTGGAACGTGTACCGAATTACGCGGGGAAACGTTAACGAGCCATTATCGTCCGCGACGACGACCGTCTTGTCGAAGTTTCGTGGCCGAGGACACATTTCATATGTAAATAAAAGTTTCAAGTTGTTTTAGAAAATAATACATTGTTCTTCTTTTAGCATTCTCCGATCGTTTCTAATTTAAATTGTAGACACACCGATTAATTTCGATGACAAAAACGAAAACTAAAAAATGTTGAATAATAATTTGAAAAAACGTAATATTGAGTATAAATTTTGTCCACGCTGTAAGACGCAAGTAAGTGCATCATTATGATTGTTATTATTAACATCACAATTTTAGTCCGCGTTAATAAAATATAAAGATTTCTTTTATTTATTCTTCATACGATGTATTAAAAAAATCGCGACGGATTTACGCGTATAGCTTGCGTCTTCGATTGTTTTGATTAGGTACGGCTTTTCGAGTGATTTAACGCGAGCGTTAACCAAAATGATTCGACTTATTCTAATTATTTCGTACGACCAAATAAATGGCCATTAACCAGCTTTCCCATTGCGGTCTTTGTTTGCGAGACGCTCTTGAATAATACCGTTTCTATTCGAGACTCCCATAGAGTTTTACGATCTCGCCGAGAGTGATCTAATTCGAGGGAGGGTCATACGGGACGTAGAAATTTAGACGAATCTCGAAAGCCCTGTTTCACCCTACACAGTCCGGCACCTCGTTCGACGGTCCATTGCGCTTTCACTCTCGGCGAGGCTTCCATCGTCGGCGGAGTGTTCGAATCGACTCTGTACGTATATATATATATAGTACACGTAGGGACATGCCCGTAGGTTTACGAGTCAAGAGAGAATTAGGTACGTAGCCGTATACCTCGTCATCGTCAGCGTCGTTGTTCTCGTACCAAAATCACTGGCGTCGCGATAATAAAATAATCTGGGTCTTTCGAGTCATTAGGCCCGGCCCTTGTTACTTAGCGGAGCCCACTTAACGTCCGCAACGCGCTCTTTCCTCCCACGCGTTTCTTCGGCCCCTCGGCTATTGTCGCTGTTCGCAGTAGCGCGGTGTACAAATACTCTCGAAAATAAACAACGCTCTCACGAAAAAACGACGGAGACTTGTAAAATACATCTATACGACATCATAGTATACAACGTATCGACAATAGTACGACAATAATGAGATTAATATTAACAAATATATATTTTCCAAAAAATATAGTGTATCACATATTTATTATATAAAAATAAAAAAAATAATAAAAGTAAAATAAAAAAAACAATAATAATAAAAATAATAATAATAATAATGATAATAATAATAATAATAATAAATAATTTTTAAAATATGTGTTTTCATTATAAAAGGATCGAGTCCTATTGTATTATTATCAACATACTAATTCCATAAAAACGCCGAGTTTTCGAGATGCATGAAAAAAAAAAAAGAAAAATCGGCATCGGCGGAATGAAGATTCTCGGGATAGTTTCGATCCGTCGAGACTAGTCGGGCAAAGATGGTCCAACGCGGATACAACGTGCGCATATACGAATCCGTGGTCTCGGTGAGGCCTGGTGGATCAAAGGGTTCGCGAGTAGTTTCGTGCCATCGGACGAACGGTAGCAATGGAAGCCCCGGTAGATGGTAGTCAGCCGGCAGCATAGCCAGCAGGTTACGACGATGGCGCAACCCACTTCGCCATACACCATAGAACAGTAATGTCGCATGGCGTATACCCCGTTAAGTGGATCCAATCAACCCGGTGGCAGTGTTGGAGCAGCGGCGAGCACGACGAGAGAGACGGCGAGAGCGAGGTTGACGGTAAGCAGGGACGAGACGGCGGGGATAAAGGGGGGCGAACGTGGAAGCAGCCGCGCCGTATGCAACAGTACATATGAATCGCAGGGAGAAGGAGAAACGAGGAGAGAGAAAGGCAATCCCCGGAGAAGCTGAATCCGATGTAGAGGACCAGGGGGGACACGCCGGAGAGGGAGAAACAGAGCGAGATGACACAGTTATTGTGTTACGCGCATCCCGCACCGACGGCAGCATCAACGATAGTGCAATGTAACGCCCTGGGCGATGGTCCCGACGAGTCTCTTCGTCCCTCGCTATGTAGCTCGAGCAGTCGCTCGTCGTTCCCTGATAAACCCCTTTGTCACGCAACGTTGATTTTCACGAATCGCAAATGCCCGACGCATTTCGCCTGTGCCCGGTATCATAATATACGCGCGGATAGGATTTGTACCGACGACAAGACTCGCGCAGTGCCACGTTCCACGGGAAATTGGCGCGTCCGGAGACGGAAATTAAATTCTTCACTCCGGAAAGATTCGGCGGAATACGCGAATAACGAAAAATTCTCGTCGTTGCTGAAAGCTCGTTGAAGCTAATTACCGATTACACCTCGGGGTTAAGTCGAGTGCAAGTAGCAACAAAAAACAAACAAAAAAACAGCATACAGTAGTAACTCGATGCAATAACAACTCTGAAAACGGCGGCTGCAGAAATGTCGTAATTCATCCTCTCTCGGTTACTAACGAGTGAAAGTATAATCGCGAACCCTCCGCGCCTGCGAGTCTCTTCGTACCCACGCGAGATCAACGCGAAGCGTGTGGGGCCTCGCTCGCGGTTCAACGGAACTGATATGCAACACCGCTTCTCCTTAACTGCTGTAATGTGCATATTCGAAAAAAAAAAAAAACGAAAGAGAAAAAAAGAGTCGCCAAATGAGACACCGAGAACAGTCTTGCATATCGAAAAAAGGCCTTTCGAATCGTTAGTTTGTCATTTCTGAAAAAAATAAGACAAAACCCGATCGACTGAAGAAATAAATAGCTACTGGCTGGGGGCTCGCGTTTTGCAACGCGATACGCCTCATTGTTCTTCAAAACGTTTAAACCCGAGAGAACGAGCGAATTTTCCCGCTCGCTTTGTCAGATTGCCGAGGAGTACGCGCGATTTCCTTGGATAATAATCGACCGAGACAGCGGAGGGCTCTCTCGAGTTTGTTTCGCTGTTAAACTTCTCCCGTGCATCGTGCCTGTTTCTGCGCAGCACATATAACTGCCATGCGTTTTATTCCCTTGTCCGTGAGCGAGTAGTACACGGCGTTCGAGCATCATTGACGTTGGACGTTATCGCGGATACATCTGCGCCTATCCTATAAACCACGGTGACTCTAATGGTTTTATAATATCGCGGAAGATAAGATCCCTGCATCGCGATTCGCGATAAACCACCACGCGGAGGTCCTGAGAGTCCTCTGTGCATTACCGTTGTCGGGTTCGACTGTGCCGGAGCTGAGATATTGTTCAAAGCGGGAAACAATTATTCGACAGGCGCGATCCTGTCTTGAAGGTTTTTCTCCAAAGACACTGCAGGTCGAATGAGGAAAATGCAATGAGCGAGCACGGTGGTCAAACGGAAGATTGTCTCCGAGCGATCAAGATTAAAGAAAAAAAAAAAAACAATGATACGAGAAATGTCGCGGTTCTGATTGAACGATTTGAACAGGATGTAGTTTGCCTAAGATGTGTTATTGTATTCTTTTTAGAGCAATTTTGTGTGTTTTTTTTTGCTTTGCAAAGCTCGATCGCATAAAGTCGACCGAGGCAATTGCCTTTTCTCGTAGGTATCAGTTCCGCGAACGCGTTTCACACTGTGATGTACAAAGATTCGTACGCTGTCATCAATTGAAACTCCTTGAAAATCACGAGCTCTTGCGTTCTTTCACCGATCACCGATGTATCCCTTCGCGTATTCCTTTCGGTCGTTCGTTCACTGTACGACCTTTGTCACTCGATCGAAGCGCGATACGCTACTTCATTAACGATAGTCTGTGAAATTGTTGCGATCTTTTTCTCTTTTGCACTTTTTTGTTCTACATTCCGAAGCTTGATTGTACAAAAGCGACCGAGACGGAGGCATTGCCACTTTCCAATGAACCGCCTGTAAAAGGGTACTTCACAGTGAGCCGTATTTTTCCATTGTCCAGCTTTGAACCTCCTCGAAAGAGCATTTTGCAACTGAAGACAACGTGCGCCGTGTATCAGTAGCTTTTGGCATTTTTTGTTGTACAATGTTGGCGCAATACACGTTTCAACCTACGAATTGCCTTCATCCATCCATGCCTGATCCATCGTCAAAGAGGCAATGCAAGTCGGTATTTGGTGGATTCGGTCGCTATCGGCTTTCGATTACAGTTGGTATTTCAATTTCTCTCAATTTCAGCGAACAGGGATTAACCGATGGTAGTTTGTTTTTTTCGCCGCTCCGCAAGATATGACGCTACAAAGGATGTGATATTGTATGATATACTTTTACGCTGGATCGCGTATCGAATGACAGAGCAGATAGATCACGTCAGCGTCAGGGATGAGTGGGCGAGTACCGGGATTGACGGGTGATTTGTTACAACAACAATTAAGTTTTTTTCATCACGAAAAACTTTCTTTTTAGTTGAGAATTAAAACAAAAACAGAGTCGATGGGTCTGGCGTTGCTCGTACATGGTTGTTTTTCTATAGTCAACGTATATATATATATATCATCGATAAGCGCGCGATAACGAAGCGCGTTGACCACGCGCCGAGTTTACGAACTCCGAATTTCGGAGCGTCGTAATTTTCGGTAGTGGCCCCCCCGCGATACCAGCTCGTTCAACTGTACGGACTACGGCGGTTTGGAATGGTCTCCCGGAGCGATAGATCCCGAAGTCAAAAGTGCCTACTAATCCTAATGGTTTCGACTTCCGACACTCGGGACCAAGATAAAATAGTGGGAAAAAAAAGAAATATTGTCGGGTCGAAGCAGTTTACGTGGAATTTAAAGCTAATAGGAATTGAAAGGAATGCGTAAACAGTAGGTGTTTTTTTTTCCGTACAGTTATTCCTTGCGTTCTTTCATTTCGTTTCGAACGCTTCACGGCCATGAGTTCGCGCATTGCGGGGTTCCGAAAGCTCGGAGACGCAGATCTCGTCGTCGATTCTTTCAATCAGGATCGAATAATCTACGAACGCTTCCGCGAAGGGTAATCAGGCTTATGGCCAGGATTATAGCCCGATCGAATTAACCCCGCTTTCGTCGAGGCTCGTAAACTCTTACTAAAGTCAAGAACTCCGAGTGCCGGGGGTCGCTCGGACTCCTCCTGTACCGTGTACGTTGCATTATACCGTACCTCCCGAAAAAGCGAGCCGGTAACGGGTCGTTACGTCGTTCGCTTGTCCCGCAAACGAGTTTCCGGTATAGCATTATCGCAGGGAACTCGTTGCTCACTCTGCGCGGTCTTTCCGCGTGATTCCTCAAAGCGCGAGGAAAATTGCCCCTTCGATGAGGACTTTCCACGATCGAATACAGTGTGCGCGTAATAATTCGAAGTGATTCCGATTGAATTTAATCGCGATGGCGCGAATAATAAAATAGCAGTCGGTATATGAAAGAAAAAAGGAAACGAAAGTAACAATAACGACGATGAAAGTACGATATCCTCGACGAATATTCATTCCTCGAATACAATCGAGAAGTTTCCCTTTCGGATCCACTCGGATAATGCATTCGACGCATGAATTATGAGATTCATACCGCTGCAATAGAGGCAATTTCATAGTGAGAAAAAGTTATAATTTTCTACCTTCATCTTAATGAGAGGAAAAATTATGAACAATCGCGGAATTGGCATCGAATGAATGCGAATTGTTTTTCCAACTCAAAATTGTCAGACAAATTATTCGAGATAAATCAACACCAACGATTCTTCACATAATATTTTTCTATTATTATATTGTTATTGTATCTTATATTATGACTATATGCTTGTATAACATTTTATTTATATTTTCATTGTATTGTATGAAATTGATTATTTCAATTGTATTAATTTCAAAAAATTGATTTCAGCTCAATAGATTGCATCGATTGATAACCTTCATTCCCGTCGGTTCGGCGCCTCGTGAAATAAAATTATGTACGATACTCGAAAAGCTTTTTCTCAGCTCGTGGCATTGCGACACTTGCCTTGCTGCAGATTCGCACTCGTATCGTAACGTACTGTTTTGAATGTCGATATCATTTCGAAGCCCCGAGACGAAGCTGAAACGGTAAAAATGGTCGACTGTGTACCCGAGGAAAAGCGCAAGTGCGTCGTCCGTCAAAGGCTTAATCTTCGTACTCGCTGAACAAATGTTGCAAGGAATCGCCGCGGTGCCATAGCACGCATTCGACGCACTTCAATATCTACATACAGATATATTTTAAGAGTGTAAATACCAAAAGCGGCGGGGATGTGGCGGCAGAGCGCCGATTATACGATACAACATCGCACCGCGTTACGGCGTATGCCGATTTCGAGTTAACAGTACGCGAGGTATACGGTATCACGCTTTTGCACGAGCCGCGAGAATATAATAGTCGAATGCGTGGATATTACGCGGGTCCATTACACCGCGTATGTTTATCTACTTAATTCTTACGTATGCCGGAGCACTCCTACCATCCGAACCCGTCGAGAAGGAGAGAAAGCTGCTTTTCCATACACACAAGACCGATTCCTCTCTCGTCATACTTCAACGTCCTATTGCTTCTCTGCGTACACGATATCCTCCACAGTGTGATACGCAGTTACCGTACCGGAGGCCGTGCAGTGATCTCCGTACAACGTTTGCCATATAATAACACACGCCTACCCGCGAGCTACCGCGCGCGGCAAATATAATATATTAACTGCAAGAACGCGTATACCGGGCTTTCGCAGGTGCTGACCTACGCTCAACGATTCAACGCGCTAATGTTGTTTGAGAAAAAAAAAAAAAGCAATGTTCATAGCCGCGGAATCTACGACAGTGTGCGAAACGAAATAAACTTTACACACGCGATAGCCCATTCACCGATAACCGGGGGTTTCCATCGTCGAATGGCTTCTGTAGACGCGCGTGTGGAGCTGCTAATCATTTTTCTCATACGGCAAAAGCGGTACTCCGCGAACTGCACTGTCAATCCGGCGATATTATTTTCGTTTCTTTTATTAACTCTCTCGCGCTCGGATTACTTTCACTTTTACCGGTGTGCATCCCTTCCCCGGGCTTCGTGGGGTAAAACACGCTCAGCCGCGACACACACGAATTTCTCATTCGATTATTTTCCTCTCTGTTTACACTGTTTATCCGCATCGACGGGGCTCGAATGAACTTTAATTCTCACCTGGACGCGGAACCGCGTCCGGTCGGGTAACACGCGCACGCGTGCGCATCGTAAATCAATCGAGAATCTTTATGGTCGGGATAAGAAAAAAGAAGGGCGAAGGTGCGGATTACGCGATGTATCTTGCGGGCCGAACTTTTTTTCGTTATCGGTAATACGATTAGTTCGGTATCGCGAACGCGCGAGTTATGTCGCCGTTATTGGAGTTTGGTAGGACCCAATAAACGAGTGGGAAAATAAAGAATAGGAGACGATTCATCGCGGGGTGGACGACTTTTTTTTCAATCGTTTCCACGAATCATTGCGTTTCCCCGTCGTTTCCCCGTCGAAAAATCGGTAATGCTGCGTGCAATACTCGAATGTATTTCAGATGGAAGATAAAGAGAAGGGATTTTCTATAGACTATTGTTTTTGTCATTGAACGAGCAATAAAAGACGATTGTTCCAATATAAATTTTAAATAATTTAATGATAACATTGTTAACTTACGTTTAAAGTTATTGTAAATATTAACTCGTCAATTAAATTTCATTTCGTTGCTCCAAATTCATACGTTAGTTTACTATGCCGCATAACAGTTGAGCGTACGAGTTTTGTAATGTATTCCACTTCGACGACGTTCCCGAGAGGCAAACTCGAGTCATTGATCGGAGAAAACGCGGGAAACCTCTTGCCAGAGCCGGTTGGTTCGCGGCCAGCGCCCCCTCGCAAAACGCGAGAAAAAGAAGGAGGTATCGCTCGCGCGCGTTCCGCAACTCGGAATGAAGAATTAACTCCCGGTGGACCTATATGGCGAACGCAAGTTTTTACAAGCGGCAATCGTCGGGTCTCGCGCCAACAGGATCGCCGGCGGACACAGAGAGACACACAAAGTCGAATCGATGAATGAAAAGGATATCGGGTAGAGTTACCAGTCGGCAACACATGTGTGTATTGTGCGCCGGCTCGTCACGGACGGGCGTGCAGCGCCGTGTGTGGGACGTCGTCCCACTGAGACACATTCGCGAGTTTCCACTTGAGGCTCGACTCTTTTTCCTTTGCACCGTTACTTTTTTTTTTCTTTTTTTTTTCTCTCCTCACACATCTCACAACTCTCGCGCGACACGCGAGCGTATGTCTCCATTTGCGATTACGGGCGTTACCTCGCGCGTTTAGGGCACACTCGTCGCGAGAGCTAATGCAAATTGTAAGCGTCAAAGACGAGACGAGGCTTCCTCATCCGGGACGACCACGCCGACGACCTATCGTCGCGTGGGTTACAACTTATAAAGTAGCCGCGTGTATAACAAGTATTGCCTTGGCCAATGCTTCCCTCGCATTGTTTACCATATCCCGACGTGCCTGTATCTCACATTTCTCATTTATTTATACCCAAGTGTACGCGGAAAATATAAAGGTTCTTTGATCTTTACACGCGATGAGAAAGGCGATGTCGCCAACGCAATTGTTCGCGAAGCTCATAACGCGACGATGTATCATTAACATGATAGAGCACGAGCTACGTAATTCGACAAAGTAATGCAATTAAATGGATTCATGTTTCACCGATGCGCGTACTCAGTCCCGAATGTTACGATTGTTTTTTTCTTTGATGTCTTTTTATAGAAATTGAACCGAATTCAATAGAAATCAAGAATAGTAGAATGGTCAATTACTCGTTGAATTCGGAATTTATAAAACTATAAGCTACAAGAATCTATTTTTTTTTAATTGCATAATCAATAAGATAGTAAATTCGATTCCATCTTGTCGTAAATAAGAGGAATCTGCTATTGGAATTATTGCCGGTACTCTTTATTTGTTTTGCGTAAGTGAATAATTTGTTTAGTTAGAAGTGAATGAAACAGCATGACAAAACTACGTATTCTTTTTTTCTGAACCAGTCTGAATTTCGAGAAATGCACAATCAAACTGGACCAAAAACGCGTACAGTAGAACCTCGATTATCCGAACCTCGATCATCCGAACCCTCAATTATCCGAACGGTGACTTTGTTTATCCGAACGCTCAATTATCCGAACGTTGGCGCCAAAGATACATTGTTGCTCGCTGTTACCGCCGTGAGCAACAATGTATCTTTGCGAGAACCGCGCGTGTTGAAATTTTTTGTCTTCTTCTTTATTACTTCGAGCGCTAGTCAGTCCGCTTGTGGAGATTACTCGCGCAATTTTAATATATTTTTGTGCATTCAATACATTCGAATTTTTCCGGTCTTTAAAGTTTATTGAACGTTAATATATATGTCGAATTTTAATAGATATCTATTGTTTTTATCTGAAAAGATGTTGTTTCTGATCCCGTCCCCAAATAAAAAAAACCACGTCTTGATTATCCGAACTAGTCTCGGTCCCAATTGGTTCGGATAATCGAGGTTCTACTGTATTTATTGACTTCGGTGAGAATAAAGACACTGTCTCTTGGCCGGAAGTTTGGACATTCTTCGCGCTCCTCAATCAGTCCCGGTCGACAATGTAAGAGAAGAGAAAGATCGTAACGAATGCTGGTCAAACAATTATCTTAGAAAGATTTGCGTTTCCTCAGTGGCGTAGGTTATAGGGTCACCGGGTCGACTTGGGTGGTCAGTTCCAAGCAGAAGCATCAACGCCGCGTTATACATTCGGCCGACAGACTTAACGTAGTATAGAGAGACCGGATGAATATATCGTTTTCTTCGTGTCCAACGGGAGGCGCGTTCCCTCGCGTTTGTCCGAAAAATCGCCGCTGTCCGGGTTCGCCCATCAAAGCCGATAATCCACGGGGCCGTAGCGGTCGACGAATGGCTTTCGCAACGGCGCGAGCCGTAAAAATCACGAGAAAAAGGAAGGGGATCTCGGTTGTCACGGGGTCTCTCGCTTTCTGCGGCATCCTCTCCCATCCTCCGCTCGGTGTTCCCCTCTTTATTTCGACCGCCCTGATCGGTAACGTCTATCCCGCAACTTTGTGCCACTTTATGCAACTCGGTAACGCTCTAAGTACGCTTAAGGGCTTTTAAAACGAATATACGACCACCGCGCGGTCATAGAATCTTACTGTACACCGGTGACTACGCCTGGACAAACCGTCGAAGGGACGATGATCCGAAGGAGAGGCGGAGGCCTGTTAAATTTCTTAGGAGCCGTGACCGTCGGGAGCATTGTAGGCAAAATACGCTTCTCCTCCGGGTACGTCGTAATCTCGACGAAACGACGAAGACGGGACTCTCAAACGAAGCGCGAAGAGTCTACGGTTTATTCTTCGCGTCTGTATTTTTTTTTTCGACCGATTCCGCCTTGCTCTTCTCTCGCTGCTTCGGACGGTAACAATGTCAGAACTGAGAGTCACAAGAGAGACGGCGTCGTCTCGCTTAAGAAAAAAAAAAAAAAATGGTACCAGATCGTTATTCCATGAACTTCAATATAATTTTCTCTCGATGGTATTCGATTTACAGCCCTCTTGACGAGCAACACAAAGTTACGAGCACTTGGCACTTACGCGCCGCGCGTTTCCAGTTCGTCTCGTCTATGTCATTTGTATTTTTTATTATATATTTATATGTCTCCTTCGATTTATTTTTTTGTGTTGCGCGTCGTGCGTCTGGAGTTTACGAGGGTATACTCCGGACATTAAAACGACGTGAGAAGTGCCCTGCCGAAGAACGAGTCAATAAGCTGTTACAATGTAACGATACTGCGAACGTAGGAGGGTACGTGACATCCTGGTAGCTAATAGGCCCGGTTCGGATGACTAATCTCCGCTCTTCGCTCTCTTTGGGATTGAATTCCAGCGATAGAAAGATACCCCAAACATCGACAGTGCTTGTCGAAGTGAATTTCGTTCAACTAACGGGTGTACTCGAGAACGACAGAAAAATGACTGAATGAAATTTTGTATATTGAGACAAATGTCTTTTTCTAACAATTGCCGCGATAACTAAAAAATGTGACAAGCTGCGTGCATTGGATTATTTATTGATCAAAAAAAAAAACTGTATCATTCTCCGGCATTCGATATGGGTGAAATTTCGTCGGAAGTCTCTCCCTTGGAATATCCCGCGTCGATGAAACGAAAAAAACTGAGAATCGTTATTTGTTCGACGGTTATGCAAAAACTGTCATCATTATGACGGATGTACCGTGACAAAACTGCGGTCGGACTTGCGCACTTTTCATCGGATTTTTTCGCCCAAGTCCGTGTCGCATCACCGCAAATGATTGGCTTTGAAAAAACAAAATGAGAAGAAAACCCGACTATTACGGGGGAGGGGGGGGGGGGGGGGGGGGGGGCATTGGGAAGGAGATGGAAGGTGAAAAAAAATTTGAACGTCACTAAAGAGCGTGGCACCCTAAGACAAGCATTGTCATGCATATGCGTGGCGCGTAGCACACGTTCCGTACAGCGGATACAATGAGAGCTAACTAAGCATTATGCAATGCGTCACGGGGCGAGGACCGAGAAGCCGCGACGTACCCCCTATCATCCCGGTGAGCGATACGTTTCTGATTTTTTTTTTCTTCTTCTTCTCTCTATCCATTATTTTGTTCTCTCCTCGGTTCGAACTCGCGCGCGCGAGGGGACCCGCAATACCGATCGTTCAGGAATTCGTTATCCGTTTCTCGGATCTCAATGTCAATCCTTTACACGTCGTTTTTTTGTTACGCGTCGAGGACGATTCACAAAATGTATACATACAATTATTAACTTTCTATCAGTTCGGCTAATGATCATTGCCTGTTTGCTCTAGAGATTTCCACGAGTTTAGTTATCGAGTTATTGTCTATCTTGATCGACGACCCACCGTTCATCACATTGAGGCACCTTATCGCAGACATTTTACCTCCCCAAAACCGTCACGACAGCTTTCATTCCATTCGAATAAATTTGATTGAGCGAAGAAAAAATAGTTTCCGTCGGTCGACGATAGAATCTTGCATATACAACGCGAATCGCGAACGGAAGTGCCAACACGTCGATTAACCACGCGGAAACTCTTGCACGTGCATGGAATACCTGTTATTAACATTTCTTTCTTTTCTTGAAATACTATTCATTGAATTTATTAAACGAGTCGCCCGTTCGGAGAGCTCTAGATTTTCTCACGGTCTCGCGACTTGCCCCGTTGACAAGTCCTATCGTCGCCAGCCGACTCTCGCTTTCCGCTCGGAATGATGCGGAAAATAAGTAGAATCATGCGTCTTTAACCGGTACATCGTGCGGCTCGTACCCTTTGCGCAAAGGACACAAACACGCGCGCGCGCGCCCACACCGACAGCACCTACCTGCGGCTCAAGCAATTTTAATGACAGAGTCCGAGAATCCAAAACCACCCTTCGATATATATACGGCAGGTTGTGTACCGTGTACCGTACCGTCGAGCGAGCGGAAAACAATGAGACCGCCGAAGCGCGTTGCGAAGGAAGACGAAGAAACGCGCGGAAGGCAAAAAGGAGAAGAGGAATAGCAGTATGAGGAGCCGAGACGAGAATGCGTCGCAGTCCGACAGGAGAGAACACAATAGGTTTCCCGCACTTGTTGGACACATGGCGCGGTTTCTTCCGCCTCTGGATCTCCGCGTACTCTATCCTGCCGCGCTACGCAACGACCGCTAGTACAGGAGGCAACGCTTGTACCATATAGGCGGTCAATTCGATAGGAAATTGCGTTTCTCATACCAGCTCGTGGCGACTCTCTCCGCGCGCACGTACCTACTTCTCCTAACCGATGCGCCATGCCGTAGAGTCAACGCGAAAGAACTTGCCATTTCAACGTGACGACTCCACGGATCTACAATTATTACAATTACCGATAACGTCCTGCTGTTTGTCCGTTAATCGTTACGTGACTCCTTCGTCGTCGTTACTCCGCGTGGAAGCACTCGACGATTCTGCTCGTGCTTACACACGGGCGTCTTTGTATTTCCGAGCGAGGTTCGCTCGTGGATCTCTCCCGTAAACACAGTCACTGAATCGAAAGACGGTCTCTTCCGAATGCCGTATGAAGCGCGCGATTGTTACAATCGAGAACTCATGGAGGAAATGAAAATTACAGCGGGGAAGTTCCAATACGAGGGATGTCGTTTGGGATTTTCTTTTTCGTTACGTTCGTACCTCGAGGTAAGTCAAGGAGGCTGTATCGTTGAATGCCCAGGTAAAAGTGAGATTTGGAAGGAATTTCGCAAGAAAAAGTGGTCAACGAGTATTGGGTTCGTACCGTGCTTTTTTGTTTCGAAGTTGCTGAAAGGTTTCGTGATTCAGTTTTCACCGAAATATCGCTCAATTTCGAGCGATGGTCCAACGCCTTACGGCCCCACGAGCTTTCCACATTGAATAAAGGTGTCGCGTTCCTTCCGAAAGGAAACAGCGGAATATATTTTTCAAAAAAAAAATCAGCCGATCTCTCTACCTCGACACGGTGGCACCGTCCTCGTCAGTTTAGCAGGCTATAGATCGATTTTTTCCGCTGGTACAATTAGTTCGATTTCGGGACGAATTTCGGAGTTCCGCGGCTTTCGGCAAAGCTCGTCTAATAGAGACGCCGCGACGAATCTTTGGCATTCGACCGAGAATGAAGGTCAACGAGATGCGAGTCGGGGTGCCAATGAGAGACAGTAAAGAAAAAGTAAGATCGCAATCTTTGAAGCTCCAAGGTGGGCGCCGACGAAATTCACCGCGAACCGTGACGGAAGAATGTTCGAAAAGGTTCGAGAAAAAAAAATATTGAGACACGCGCACGACTCACCGTGCGGCTCAATATTTCCAAAACTTTGCTCTGACCCGTGACGAATTCGCTCACCGGATCTGTCTTTCCCCTTGAATAGAGGTAGGCGAGAGGATAGACGAAAACACACCGAGAGTACAACCACCGGTTGGTTGACCTGCTCTTGCTCCACTGACTTGTAACTTACCCAAATTCCCACCCCCTCGAATGGCTGGTACGTCTTTGTCTCGCGTTTATCCCGGCGAACCTTTGTCAGGCGTGAGAGACAAAGTTACGCTCTCTCGCTACGAACTCTTTGTCGGCTGACTTATGCCGGCCATACGTCACCACCATTGTATCACACCGGCGCGTAGTGATCTCTCTTTCTCCGTGGTGAAACGACGGATAAACCGAAAGATGAAACGAATAAGCGACATAGATAAAATAGAAGATACGGTCAAACAGAATTTTCTCGCTCGCCTCTTAACGATTCGTTCTTCATCCTCGGCAACGGGACGCGAACACTTGTCCCAATATTAATGGAGCTTCTTCAATCCGTGAACATTTACGTGAAAAACTTTTTTTTATAACTCGAATTTCATAATATACACATATTTATATATAAAAAGCGTGATTTCTGTAATAATATTGCGTCAAATGGTAATAATGGTTTTTTGAGAAACATATGGGGTTCAGTTAATTGAATTGTAATATTCGCAGTGTGCGTACGCGAAACTTACAACGCGGTTCGTGCAGCCTTGTCGTTGTCCGAGGAATCAATTTTTTTTTCTTCCTAGTTTTTTCCCTCTCGCTTGTTGTAATTTGATTGTCGACGGGGGCATCTGGATGTCATTTCTGTCGCGCAGGTCGAAGAGGGGTCACGCCCGATCGAGGTTCCGAGTTTTCTATGTGGCTTCTTATTGTTACAAATGACACAGAGGGGCAGTCGCTTCTGTGACTCGGCTCGCTTGGCTCTTCGAATCTCGTCGCGCACAGGACGATGAGGCAACAAGAAAGCCTCTCGATATCCCTTTTCCCGCTTTTTTTTTCTTCTATTCTCACTTGCCGCTTCGCTATATGTTCTCGACTCTATCGGTCCTTCTTGTACCTCTCCGGACAAATGCATCCCGTTTGGCTTTCGACATTGAGATATCGCCCAGTTGGAACTCGTAAAAGCTCTCTGTTCCGGCTAAACTTTGCGTTGGCTTTTAGTCGCTACCCCGTTGTCTTCTGCGTCAGCGAGATTCAACGGGATTAAAACTCCCTCGCGGTCCTTTATCTATAGTTCGTAGTTTCGTTTTCCTGTGCGCTGCACAGTTGAAAAATTGAATGAGACTCGTCGACGTGCCGGGCGGCCTCGTTCACGACCCCATTGGATTCCGTACGAAGACGAATTGTTCTATCGACCGACAACACTCGTCTGGGTACGGAAAAAAATCACCGACGCCAAGGAATTTTCAACATTCCCATATAACCACAAAAGATGTTCGAGGGGGTTTGATTTTTCGTCGAGCCACGAAAAGTGCAGTAGACACGAGTTGAAGCTTTCTTTCGCGGTTCAATGTGCTTAAATTTATCCCTTCGTCGGAATTTCTCGCCGGTAGGCACGAGGCGCCGTTGCGCTTATCGCGGGCACATTTCATTGGATTTTACACGCTCCGAGACTTTAAGACAGCTGTTCCCATTGACCGTCATTGGTTAGAGAAACCACACCTCCCGTCCTTTCTTTCCGCGTATGCTCATTCGCTCTTCTCGATTTACCGCTTCTCGGAGTTTGCATCAATTGATGAAACTCACGGTGGCCGATGGGATCGTATTACTAATTAGCGATTCACTAGCGCTATGAACCGTACGCATCTGCGTCATCGAGTTCCATCGTTCGCGATTATTAAAAAATCGTGTTACCGAGGCGCTCTTCGCGATCGAATTGCCGAGCCTCTTTCTCTGATAATTTAGTTGACATTATGAATCATTTATTGTGAAAATGCACAGTAAACATTACGGTAAAAAAATACCATAAAACAGGGTAAATAGATATAAGGACCGGAAATTGTCGAGTAACCTGATTAATCATAGTTATAATGGTCTCAGAAAAAAAACAAAAACTGCGAGAAAAGATTCAGCGAAAATAGAAAGAAGAATCATTGTTGCCGAGGTGACGGTAGCGGCATTCCGGTATAAGATATAACCCCGATACCAAAGAGACTCCCTCCCGTACCGGATCCCCCATGAAAATTTACGTTCGTTGCCGAATCGCCGCGGCACTTTTAAATCTCCTCAGGGTCTATCCGCATCGGTCGTATCTTAACCGTGTCTGTTCCGTCTCTTTCTGCGGTATATGCCATTGGCTACCGGTATACGTGCACGAGGAGCCTCGTGCAGTCTCTCACGCTGATGGTGAAGGAGCCACACACCGCACATTGCCATCCACCCCTCGTTCCCCCTTACGGGCGAGTATTCATTTTTATTAACCGACGTTTCTCCCGTAATAAAATCCCGCGCAATCTTCATAGAATCTTTGTGAAACACGCCAGTGTGTTCTCTCATAGTGGGAGAGCGAAAGCGAAGCGGAGAGAGAGTGTCGAGAGTTTGAACGGCGAAGGCTTCTTCATCTCCCCCATGCATAGCTCGTTTACTCCGCTCCTCTGGGTCGTGTGGCTGGTGATCGTGCGATGCTTCGAACACCCGTCGACATCATCTATACGGAACGCGCATACATATACTTTCATAGATCTGGACATACACATTGCCCTCTCATGGATGACTAAAGTTGACGCATACGTGAAACATCGTGTGTGGATGCGGACAGGACAGCGAGAGAAAAAACTATACGAGGAAGACAGAGCGAAGACATTGGGAGTGTGAGTCGGTTTGGATATAAAACCTGATGGCCGATAACAACCACCAGCGCCCCAACCGAGAAGGCAGAAGCATCGCACCGTTGTATACCCCGCTACTGTATCCCCCCGTTGCCAATCCTGGACACAAAAGCTGTGAGTGGTTCCCGTTTTATTGGAACCATACACGGATATGGATAGGGGCCGATATGTACGTATATAGACCTTTAGTATATGTACGAACGCTTAAGTATATACGCGACGACGCTATACCTGGATGTTCCGAATGTATAAAGCCAAGAGTATGAGAGAGGATAAACAGACCAAGAGACACGATAGAGTGGAAGACATTCTGACGAAGAAGAAGAAGCTCTTCGGGCCGGATGTGGAGTGGGTTTTCCGCTGATGGCCCGACAATATGCGATCTTTCGTCGTCTCTATCCCGGCGTTTCCCTCTTTGTTGACTTCGATTTTTTTTTCGCCTGCGCGACTCTACGGTCTCTCCCTGAATGAATTTATACTATCAACCCATGGCACTCTTGTGATTCGCACGTAGTCGAGGATACGAGAGCTCGCGTGGCAAAATCAACGGATCGCAGGGCCTTATCTCGATGGGATCTCATTGGCGTGATAATACGCGAACGGATATCGGCGATCGAGAGATCGATATGGTAATCCAGTTGAAAGTTTTTGCCTCACGGGAGCGGAAATTTCGTAAACGATTGATAACGGTGCGTTACAGTGTTGAGTTTCTTGCGGAGGCATCCTTCGATGATGGTGTCCATGGTTGGAAGAATAACCTGTTATGGGCACTATGATAGTTGTATTGTCTATCCAGTAGATATTTCTCTTATCTTCCCACAAGCATTTTCAATAATGGAGTTCGGATATCGGCGTAAGTGGGGTGAGAAACAGAAGCGCATGAATTGGAAGTGTATCAGGCGGGAGATGAAGAACCATGAAGCTCTTGATATTTATGCGCTATAAAAGTCCGCGGTACATCGAGAGAAGGGAGAACGCTGGAGTCAAGGGTGACGACCGGACATCGCTTCTCAAGGGGAAGCTGACCGAAACGTAAACCGTCCATTATTCTATATCTATGTGCATAGTCTTCTGGTAGCTTTCCAACGTTTCGACGGCTCTCCCACCCTTGTCAACGCGATTCCGATCTGTCGATGAGCTATTTTCTTCTTTCTTTTTCCGTCGCCGGCATTTAGAAGGGACGAAGTGACCGATTTACGTACAATGGACGCGCGAATTCGACGGCGGGACTTCCCGATCCCCTCGAAGGCTCAAACAGATCAAAGAAGTCCCGAGCTAGGACACTCGTATCGAGAGATCCGCGTGAGATCAAAGAATTTTTTTTTTAATCCTTAAGCCGAAAAGTGCGAACCGGCGGCTTCACGGCGATTAAATGATGCAGCAATGAAATATCATTTTTATAATAATATAATGAAATAGTCGGATACCGATAAACACAAATATTTTGTAACAAGATTTTCTATCGACTCATCTTTCAACTATCGGGTGTATACATTTTTTTATTGTGATCGGCCATCGAAAGTCCGAGGTATGGAATTTCTTTCACAGACGTGAAATGCATCTTGCCGGAAGACGCGCGTTATTCGGACGAGGGTGATCGCCAAAATGAACTCTTTGACGAAAAATACTAACGACGGAGACTTCAGTCCGAAACATGACGTTAGTTGGGCGTTTTTATTTCCGATCGGTCGCAACGTCGGATAAAATTCCTGTGGGCTTTGCTACCAATCTCGATAAAAACTCAGTCGCTCTCTCTGGAGACTCTCAAGCAAAAAGCCCGGAAAACAAAAATAGAGGCCGAAATATCCAAACCAAAAAAAAAAACGAAGAGAAATAAAATTCGAAGAACCTCGGAAAGTGAGTTTGCTTACCGCGTAGGTGAATATTTGCGGATACACTTCAAAGATAAATCTCTCCAAAGTAACTCAAAGATTCGGCTCTGTGTTTCTTCTTTTCTGAGGGTAAAATTGATAACAAACAAGTCTAAGATCGCGCGCAAGTAGACGAAGAGAGAAATATTTTTTTCCTATACATGCGAATCTTTACTCTTGTATTCTTGTGACTCGGTCTCTTTCTCGACTTTATTTCTTTGCACTCGGCCGAGGAAGAGAATGAGAAAAATAGAGCCAGAAAAAGAGAAATATAGGAAAAGCGATGTGATGAAAAGTACAGTGGCGTTCGAGAGTCGGAGAGTGGAGTCGCGTAGAGGGATCTCCGAAGAGCAATAGAGAGAAGGCTCGAGCAACGGGAGATGAGGACGGGGGAGACGAAGAGGTCGAGTGGCGCGGCCAAGCTGAAAGGTAAAGATTTAAATGCCCTGTTGGCAAAAAGCATTTAGCTATTCCCCGTGGCAAACGACCATGGCGAAACTGCTACGAACATATTTTAAACAGATTCCCCCTTCCTCTCCGAGTGTATTTATGTGCTGTGCACGGGCGACCCTGTGTTGGGGATCGCGTGCGCTTATACCCCCCCTCTCAATATGTTCTTCGCGTATCACTCGTGCACTTACACCCCCAACATTTGATAACACATGCACGATACGCGAAATCTTCGAAGCTACGGGAATGGAAATAAATTCGTGCATATTCACCCCCATTGATGTATCTCCGCACAGTCGAGTGAAAAGAACATGAAGAAAAAAAGGGAACCGATACTTTACTACTCCGCAGGATAGTACCAGTGTTATATGGCATCGATAGCAGTCGCGAGAGGACGCATTTTCTTTTTCGGCAGCTTAGAATTTAAAAGGTTTAGAGCGATTTCCCTGGAGAGGGTGCGGCATAGCCGACCGCACTCGATATCGGTTCGCTCACGAAACTCTCGCTTTTTCTTTACGCGGAGTGAGAGAGGGGGGAAAAAAAACTCGAGACGCCAGTACAAAGCGGAAATAGAGAAGGAACGAAAAGAGTCGGAGGACGAAGCTTTTCCCTGCTTTCAAGCCGTTCGCCAATTCGCAACCCCCCTTGTCCTCCTGACTTATTGCCAACTTTGCGTTGCATACCCGCAGTAGACGCGGTTCTCGCGTTATTGCGAGCTTTCTCTCCCGCCCCTGTCGACTCTCATACATACTTTGCGGGAGAGAAAATTTTTGCGGTTCTCTTATCCTCCTCGCCGGTAGAAGCCAACGACAACCAACGGGAACGACCTACGGGTTTTCACGAGGCAAACTATCGTTACTGCCGCGGCGACGGGCGACGTGAAAAATGACACGTGAAAAGTGAGCGAGCTGAAAATTTAATAACACCACACCGCGGGATACTTTCACGGGGGAGATCTTGGTTTTCGTATGTATGACCGCAGAAAGTATGAGTCTACTTCCATGCCGCCTGGCTGGGTTATAGGTATTTTTGACGTTGCTATATGACACGGAGTCCGCCCGAACGCTATGAAGCTTTTCTCTCTTCTTTTTTGTTACGCGCAACATATTTTTCTCGCTAAACGGGAGTATAAACAAGAGAAATCTACATCGCATTCAATTCAATTATCCACATGGGAATGTCTTTGCGCAAACGTATTTTTCCCATTTTGTCATCCGATTCGAAGTATGCGAAAAAAACCAAAATATTGTGATCGCAAGAAAAAACAATGACACCTTTATAAACTAGCTAATTTTTTTAACATCACGAAATGAAAAAAAATGCTCAATTTTGTCTTGATATTCGTCGCTCATTCCACGAACTTCCATTGCTCGAATAGTTTTGTTCGATGCAAAAGTTTCTAATAAAAGCGATCTTCCAAACGCGTCCGTGCATATCAGTTTTTTCGACGTAAAATGGTCAACAAAAGTGGAAAACAGACAAATTTATAAATAACTATAGTACGGAAAGGGACTTGCGAATGAGCGACGTCGCCCCTTTCCGAGCGCGTGCCATACATACAATTATTCCATCCCAAATGCACGAAGAGACACTTCTTGCGTTCGCGCGCACAAATCGCGCAGATCGCGTTCGTACACGTGTCACAAAAAAAGTATTGCACGTCACGTTGACTACGAAAAAAAAGCTACATTCCTCCCAATCGAATTGCTAATTTCCTCGAAATTTTCGTGAACATCATACCGAATAATGATGTGTATGAAAAAAAATACAAGATAAAATAAAATGAACAGGCTTCGAGTTTTGAGATTGGAGGGTAGGTTAAGAGTTCCCATGAAGTAATTCTTTTCTCGTGCTCTCGTCGAGGGATGTGACGAACGTACCGAAAGAATAAAAGTTTATGAATGCGAGGATAGGTGGGACAAGTCCTTGAAGTGGGATGTAAGCTGAAGAGTTGAGCGAGGAAAGGTAACGGAGTGAGCGACGACGCCATCGACGGGGGTGAGAGAAGAAGCGCAAAGAACGTTAAGGCCCGTCTGTTCGTCTCTAAAGAAGAAAAAAATAATAATAATAAAAAACGAGCGAAGACCTCGCCGTCGTTCTTTCTAATGGAATTAATGTGCTCCTTATAACCCGCCCGGAGCGCAAGATTTGCTTTTCATCCCGGGGAATATGTGATCAGGGTATTAGTGCCTCTGTATTATTAAGA
Organism: Ischnus inquisitorius; assembly: GCA_963924025.1. Taxonomy (NCBI): domain Eukaryota; kingdom Metazoa; phylum Arthropoda; class Insecta; order Hymenoptera; family Ichneumonidae; genus Ischnus; species Ischnus inquisitorius. Next base: position 3,935,348 of record OZ001251.1, on the reverse strand, counting down.
GATGGAAAACTTTCAACCGGTGGCTACGGGGCGTGTAGTGGGGGGCGACTGAACGAAGGGGCGTGGGAGATAAAGAAGAGTGCAGAAAAGAAGTAGAAGAAAAAAAAATGAGAGTCCTCCTCGCGGGCAAAGGAGACGTTTTTCCCCGATTTCAATGCGTGCCTGATTTAAAATTCATCAGCCTCTTTAAGGGCTTATTTTTCTGCTCGCGCTCCGGGGTATTTATTTATTTTTTTTCTACGAGCATACTTCCCATCTTCCATTCTCGTTCCTCGTCTCTTTCACTCTTTATCATTTTCGAGAAGGTACACGCTCGTGTAATCCTCTGTGTTCGCATCGCCAAAAGTATCTCTATCCCTTTTGTCGGAAGGAAAAAGAAAACGATTCACCGGTGAAGGATTTTTAATTTCGCTCGAATAACCAACGAGTTCTTCCTTTTCTTTGCATTTTTCGCTCGTACGGCTCCGCAACACGTATTCGAGATATTAATTGAAATCGATTAAAATTCTCTCCGAAAAAAATAGTAAAATTTTCAGTAAATAAATTATTCACCCGGCAAATGAATCGCGGCAGAGCGAGGAAAATAGAAGTAACGAGAGGGCACGACTGGAGGGTGAGAGGATGCTTATGATCGTCGGAAAAGGCGCGCAATTTTTTCCGTGTCCTTGCGAGCAAAGGAATTGAACGAGTAGCGTACAGATTGCATTAAGTGATATCCCTGAGAAATTACAATACGCTACATTTGACTTGGAATTTATAATATCCAACGGTATCCAACGGCAGGAACGTCGATTGGCGATACCACTGTAGTAGAGCATTGGCACCCTGGGACCTATATTGTATACGAGTCGACTCGCTAATGCGCCCTTCGCTCTCGGTCGACCCTCTGGCACTTGCGTTGCGCTCTTAACAATAAGGGTCGCACCGCGCTCCTTGCTTTTTTTTTTTTTCCTTTTCAAACTCCACCCTGCTCTACACTTGTACCGTAACAATCGTCCCGGACACTTTTTACTCCGAGAGTGTATCCATATTTTTTTTCACGGTACTTTGCCACCGTCACTGAAAGAGATACGATAACAGTCGAGTCATTTCGCGACTGTATTTACCGCTTCTGTAAGTTCTGTTCGCATGACGATTCAAGAAAATTTCGACATTTCTCATCGGTCCCTTGAACAAAAGGCTGGACATAAAAATTTATCCAAATTCAGGTATCGCATGAATCTCCGTGGACGCATTTATTATTTCGTTATTACGATCCAACCACAATCGTATTCCAAACGTCGCTGAAAATATGACAATGCACGACCGGTTTTCGCGTTTATAATGTTATTCAAATGAGTCACTGAGTGCATCACCGTCGAAAATTCGATGACGGTTCACCGTTCGCAATTTTCGTCGCCGCGTCGTCTCGCGCGTTTCGAATATATCCCACGGCCATTGCAGAGAATATAAATCAGCGAGGATAATCGATGGAAACTAGAAAATGATCGGCGATCGTGAGTGGATGATGTTGTGCTTATCCGTGGAAAGCGCGATGCTCGGGTACGGAAGGGGTCGCAAGCGAGTTGGAGAGAATATAATGACACGGGTTTTCGATCCATTCGTTATTATCATCGTCCGTTGAACGCACCGAAGCTCATACATTAATAAAAGGGACGACTATAGTCATACGAGGCATACATTATCCATCTCGATATACGCGTCCTATAATGCCCCGTTTCCAACAATTTTCATCGTTAGTACGGCGTTATGTAGAATTGCATAATTATGACACGGTGACATGGTGGAAGCTTCCATAGGCAGAGTAGACCTGCCCGGTGGCATCATCCGCGCAATGACCGGAGCCAACTAGGTTGGAGCCTGTGCAACAGAGGACAGAAGGGGGGGGGGGGGCAGATAGAGATAGCAGATCCTTTAGTCCCGTGTGGCCTGCTCGTGTAGGCCCCGACTCTCTCTCTCTCTCCTTTTCGTCCGTTCGCTCTGCTCCGTACGAACGACATGCATCCACATCAAGATCCGATGCTGCGGGGTCGTGTTGAGTAACGGAGACTGAGCGATATCGAGTCGCGTCGAGAACGTCGAGATTATACGGCAATGCTAGAATAGCGCGCAAGAGAAGTAGATATAGCTGAGGTAGGCGGTGTTGAATCGACGTTATTCGAAATATTAGCAGAACCCCAACACACCACCACCAGGACACAATGTATGCCCTATTACCGTGATTAGCATACGCTGACAGGAGCATCCAACCCCCTTACCCGATGTTCCATCTATCCCACTGTGGCGAACAGTTTCCCCACTACGACATAGCCCCATATTCTATATACGTTTGCCACCCTCCTCATTCACCCAGCGTTCACTCACGTTAACCCACCGGCATCACCGGCTGCAGCCGGTTGCTCACGGGTATCATCTATGCATCCACCTTCACCTTCGTCTGTATGTGCTCTATCCATAACAAGCGTCTATCCATGTGCGTCTATACATATCGAAGCGGCATGCACATTCAAAAGCGTTTTGGCTGTATGCTAGTCAACCCAACACCCTCTTCCTCCCCCTGCAACAGAGTTAACATATTGCGACAAGCTATCCTAAACATGATGCCAACATGAGGAGCAGGTCCAGAACTACGACGTGTGCTAGATGCCCCGGGACAATCCGCTAGTTCGGCTAATACGCACATCTCATTTGGCCTCTGATGCGCCCCGATGCTGATTCCGTTCCCGCTGTCGTTGCAGTGTTCAAAGGATACGCGACGGTGGTCCTCGGAATATGTGTAGTATATATCGGGTTCAATACATACCAGAGATCGTTGGAGTGTTGCACAGATCCAAATGGGAACTGTGTGGGTCGCGAGCCTAGGGGAGGATTACCGTAGCCAGCCGACCACCCTCCGCTGGCGTTATTATACTCGGGATGGATACATATATACATATACATATATGTATATGGAGAATAATTATCACGTGCACTCGGCGAGCAATTTCTCACTCGGTCCCGCAAACCATCGAGGAAAACAGTTTCGCACTGCCGCTCCGTATATACTCCATCTCGTTTTCGTCGTGAATGACTGCTGCTATTCACATTCGCAATACATGAAGACCCTGCGATGCGCGAAGATCCTACCGAGACCGACGGTCATTTGTTTTCAAATGTCAACCCCTTCCGTTCGATTACGTTGAGTAAGGTACACCCGGGAATGTCGAGGGCGGTCGTTTTTTTCGTTTGTTCGCGAAATACTGTGCTCGCGAAGGCTTCGGTGGACACATTTCGAGGGTGCATTCACGCCGGTAAATGTCAAGCCTGTTTGATAATTACGTATAGGGTATGGACGCAATTAGAGGGGAGATTTAAAAGGTGCGGAGGGTGGCATTTTTGTTTCACAGCGATGCATGTGTTCATATAACAGGCCTACTTAGAGAGAGAATCTTTGCTTACGCGCGTAAGTTAACTACCCTAAACGTTAATGTAAATGCCCGTAAGAGCCATTCTTCCTTTCGCATGACAATAACAAGACGTTATATGCCTGCGATTGGTTTACGATGACGCGGCGTGAAATTACCGGCAATGTCTGCAGTGGTCGGTAGGTGAATTCGAGACGAGTAAATTTGCATTCAGGACGGATAAACCCCGAAGGATCCGGTCGAAATAGTCGGTGGCAGAGGAACGACATTGTACCCGCCCTCCATCGGCCTAAGTGCAAGGATAGCGGCAAACGTCGTTACGGGGTTGACGGACTCATTACGAGTGGTTTGCATATAGACGCGGGTTTGTTGCCTTTGCTCGCTTGGTAGATCTCTCTCACTCTCATAGACGTTCCGCTGGGAAGACCGAAGCGGCCGTGAGAGCCACGACCGGCCAGACACTGACCGACTACTAGTCGAGCAATATGGATTTGGGGGGTTGCAGACACAATGGTACCGCTAATGCACAACCGCCCTGCATACAACGCTCGGTCAGCCTTCCGGCAAACTATCTATACAAACACCATTGAATATTGGTCGGTAGCTCCACGCCTCATCCCTTTCTCACTCTGTCTCTGTATGTGGTCTCGGAGTGGACTCCGGCTTATCTATGCTTAATGGCGATATTGAATCGCCAAATTCGAAGAAGCGTTTCATACGATTATTTGATCGTGAAATCACGAATTAACGACCATCGTATGTTCCATCGTCGATTTCATTCTGGTTTCGATTTAGGAATTTTGTCAGCATTCCTTGCGTAAGAAGAAGAGATCGACAGATCTCCCGAGAGTAAAAATGGCCGATGGAAAAGGTGGTGGCTGAGATCGTTGGAGCCATTTTGGGCGTGTCTCGAAACGGTGGGGACTCACACTTCGGAAAGTGATGAATATTGCTGGCACTTGGCCCATTCGCTTGAAGCCGCGACGGAAGGCAGACGCACCAGATGTGTATTGGTCCGATATGTAACAGTAACTCATTCTTGTGACTTCGGTCTTCTAGCATTTACGTTTGCCAAGCGTATCCTCATGAGGAAAATAATAGAGTATGTTGATCTTAGTAGGGCAGAATGTTCCGCAGTATTTTCGTTAATTCAATTGTCGTTCTAATTGAATGCACTCAACGTCTGCGATGGATGGCTTTGCGGTATCTGTACAAAATACAGTCTATCGTGAAACCACGACGGGACTTTGTAACCCAGGTATATCTATATTCGTCGAGATATCGATGCTGCGCGACATTCGGGTCAAACATAGCGAGCCGGCAACGCAGTATCAGCACGGCCCATTGCCCGCGAATCTGGCCAATTTCCTAGTGCGTCCTGATCTGATCGTCACTTTACGACGCATGTTACTCTCGCGCTCTCCAGCCGGGCACCATCCAAATACCACAGAGCCAGCAACGTCGTGCCATAGTCCGAACGTTCGGTTAGTCCCAACAGTGCTTGACACGTTGGGTCTTCGACATGATACCCCTGCAAGCCTCTCTCTCTCTCTCTCTCTCGATCTCGCTGCTAGGCTTGTCTGCAAACCGCCCATCAAGCCAGCACGATCGTTCTCTCCACCTACCACCGTGTTGCTACGCCCGGTAGACCAGATAACGTAGTGGCTTTCCCGCTCCACCGATGTCGAGAACGAGGGAATCCGCCCGTACAATAATCCGTAGGATATCGTTCGAGTAATCGTTGACGGGAAGGGCTAGCCTACTTGTGTACCCGATCTTGAAGCTGCTCTCAACTTGATAGCCGAGAATATCGAGCGCATTTGAGACTGATCTAAATGTGGGCTGAAAATCAGAAGTTTTTTTTTTTTTTGCGTCTGCTCTTCAGTCTACCATTGAAAGAATCTCAATGCAAGTAGTTAACTGTTATATCGTCTACGATTCTTTTTAAACGGGCATAAGTATCGTTCTATTTTTTTATAATCTTCGAAACATCGACGTATGACAATTTCACGGTGATAAAATTAAAAAATATTAAATGGAAGGATCGAGCAATGAAAATGTCGAAATATCCATTTACTTCCTTCTCGTTCAGATTTCATGGAAAACATTGAAATTGCTATTTTACAAAAGAGTGTCGAAGCAAACGAGAAGCGTTTCCCACGAGACTAAGACCAAACAGAGAAAAGACATTGAACGTCTGGGCAACGGGTTGCGCGGTGGCGTTTATGAAATACGTGTTCAGCCTGGATATTCGTATAGTTGGCGCACAGACGTTCCGTAGGTACGATAAAGGCTGTATATATGCGAAACGGATAGAGTGCGCCGACGACAACGACGAAGAGCCATTGCTATTCCACTCGCGACAACGTCCATTGTCACATTGTGCTTGCTAATACGCTAAAAGCCTATCTATGTTTGAGATCTCGCGGCGAACGGGGAATATCGCCGGCATTGTTGCTATCCTCGCGGAATTCAAGTCTCCGTAACGAGGTTACACCCCCACTAGTCGCGTTCACTCTCTATACCCGAAGAGCGAGACGACAATCGTCGCTTAATTATGCCATCTCGTTGCGCTTCGCGGTAATTGAAGTGTTGCGTCGACATCCAAATGCATCCACTGAATCCGGATATATCGCAATTTTCGAACTAATCGAAGTTTTCCCACGCTTTTCGGATTCGATTACGAAACAAAGATGTTCGAAGTAATGAAACTCGACTGACGCAAATAAAGGATAAATTGCTTTGCAGCAAAATAGGGTAGGTGTTTTTTATACCGTTGCGCTTTGTGAAATAAGGAAGACAGTTTCATGAGAAATGAATAATTGATGATTTATTAAGGTATTTATTAAGGGTTCTGTTTCACTCGCTATTCTCTTGCGGTTTCGTTATAATTCTTTCGTGAGCCTGAGTTGTTACATATAATACGATCGCAGTAGCCGTTCGATAACAATATTTATTTTCGTGAAGAAAGTGCTAAAGGCAGTTTGCGCGTCGGGTTATTTTATCCGGGGTCGAAGATCGCGTGCCGGGTCGAACCGCAACCTGGCCCAAATTCTCCCCTTAATAGAAGTAACGACCTGGCAGTTCGGCCAATCTATTATTACATGCGAGCGATAATAAAGAGCGCACATGATCCGATATCACGCTCACGAGACTGAATTCTGTACGGTCTGTATAACGCGCGTGTTTTCCGCGAGCGAGATAAAATTTGATGCGTGTAAGAGAACGGAGGTGCGGGGTCTCCGGGCAAAAGGATCGGTTCATTATTGACGGATTTTTTTTTTTAGCAAAACCTGGAAAAGGGCGATTTGAGCCGCGACAAGGGAAGATAAATATATATGTATAAAAAAAAGCAGGAAAACACAACGGTGCAAAGCCCCTGCGGTACTCAGCGCGAGCGGGTACTCACGGATGAACGAACGCCTGACGAGCGAGCGCGCAAATTCTTTTAACGACGAGCAAAGTTCCGGAAAAAGTAAACTCCAGCTTTCTCCCTACGATAATTCTCTTTCGCTCGTCTATCCGCGGCAATCGCAACATACGCGATTATCGCAGGAGTTTCTTTGATACCCGCCTCAATCTCGCTTTTTTTATTACTTACACCCATTCCTTTTTTCTATCTCGCTCGACCGAAAAAAAAAACATAATTGGATCGTTTTTTTGATCATCTTGCAACAGATGGTCCGCATTCGATAAATAATTATGACGGATAAAGAGGCCAGGAGTACAGTCAAAGTAAATCATTAACCCTACAAAAAAAGCAGTCGGCGATGAACAGAAGTTTGGGTGAAACCATTTAATTTGCTTCAAATATTAGTATGCGATTTTTTCTTCTTTGTAATACTTTTTTGCATTCATTTCATACTGTACCCTCCCTCGTTTATTCCATCATTCTCGAACGGTCAAAAAACACAACCGAGATGTTTTTCAGGGGAAACAAAAAATGTAATAAAAATAAAAAAAATTAAATGGAGTAAGAAAAACTAGTAAATGAAGAATAGGATTACGAGTCGATTTACTTGATTCGCTTTAAATATGAGAATCGAAAATTTTTATTATCCGTCTATAAGAAATTCTGTTGGTCCTTCGAGAAGTTCCGTTTCTCGAGTTATCGGTTTCTTTAACCTTCGCGATAGTGCGCAGTAAAAGGCAAGTAGTAATTTGCGGGGTGAGAAGAAGACTGGATATGATGCGCGGAGTGCGAAAGAGAATGGAAGCATTGCGGAGGGGCAAAAAGAAGTCGTAACTGCCACATCGCGAAAGGTTTTTAGGACCTATCACCCCCGAGTACGATTGCCGTCGAGTATCGTCGTCGACATATCCGCGCGGATATCACTGCGGCTTTATCATGAACAATACTACGAGATAAAGCAGCTCGAACTGTGAGCAATAAATTCGTACGGGCTCCCGAGATATTTCATAAGGGAGGAATCCATCAATAACGGAGTTGGACGATACCGAGAGAAAGTGAGTGATTCGTACGTGTGCGTTCTGCGGACGGTACACAGCATTTTTTTTTTTTTCACGAATCCCTCGTACATACGGCGCGTACGTAGTATCGTGTAAGAGACATGCGTGTACGGTTTCTACGGTAAGATATGTGTGTATTCGGGTGATTCTCGGGCCCCGAGAACGAACGAACGAACGAGCGAGGGTTCTCCTCACCCACCAGAAGCAATAAATAATGCGATAAAACACGAGTTTGTCAGGCTATCACGAGGGAGGTGAATTTCTCTTCTACCCAGGAACTCCCTATGAAACATGCCCACCTTCCAGAGGAAAAAAACACCCGAAAATGTTCGGTTTCAGCGAATAAATTGAATGAATTTCTTGAAAAAAAAAAAAAATCAACTCCCGTAACGCCGCTTCTTAAAAATCCCAATCGTTAACGAGATCATAATTTTCGTTTGATTGCACTTTTCGAACTTGAAAAATATATCAAAGAAGCGAGCGAAGTGAGTTTGCAACAATGGAGCGAATCCTGTTTCATAACTCATGATTATTAATAAAAACGCGCTTTGAGAACGATACAAAATGATTCTTGCATCGAATAAGCTCCGATAAAGTGATTGAATTCGAAGTAATCCGAACGAATAACTCAACTGCGGGTGACCAAAGAAATAACGCAGAATAGTATCTGATAGGCCAAAAATATTGAGAATCAATGCATTGCATAGAAAAATGAATTCGAGAGTGAATAAAAAAAATGGAAACGCAATTCCGCAAAACTATGGCAACATCAACGATTCGATCGTGCAGAATAAACCGCGCAACTTGCCGTTTGGGGTGCAGAGAAGCACGTTCATAAAATCATCGAAGCAAAACCGTTTTATTTCTGGAGTCTTCGAATCGATTCTGTCATTTTCTTCCCCTCTCGACTACACTCCCGGTGCTATATCCATATATCTACGTAGTATGGACATTACCGAGAAAGCATATCTTCGCCACGAGTTTATTAGCACTAAGCCGAGAAAGTGCCGGTTGCCAATCACGAATTGTCCCGTCAATAATCGGAATTGTAAACGTTGGCAACTGCCGGCGCTTTTCAACGCTCTCCGGGTTATTCGTCTGTTCGTCCGTTTACACGCATTAACTCGTGCGCGGTATATCGTACATGCGAAATAATACGGTGCAGTTGCGTCGCGACAGTGTCGACCCGAGAGACGAGGAGGGTTCCAAGCGGTAAGTCGGAATGGCGCTTTTCGATCGTTCGGTACGAGCGAACATCCGGTCGTGCGTTATCTTAACAGCTAAACGTTAATAATAACGTTGTGGAAGTTTAGCGATTCGACAATACGCAGAATTATTACCGGGCAATGTATGAGATACGATTTTCTCCACTTACGAGGGGTTAACCTACACGCATATACTGTACTGTACAGTGATCAACAAATATATACGTCATAGCGGTACTCGCAGGAGGTAGGGAATGCGCGCATTTGTTTATGACCGTGACACGCGCGCATATAACTCGCTCCGCAGCTCGTGTCGTATAAGTGCGTTTATCGTCGTCGCATAAAAATGCGGTGCGTTAACTATTGTCGCGGTCCGTCAAGCACGCGTGTGCGAGACTTCTTTCCGTTCCTCGGCGCTGGGCTTCCGGACGAAATGATGCACCGACATCAATCGTCGTGACTCGAAATTTACAAATGTCGCTCTCCGGATCGCTTTTCATAAGTGCCCAGTTCAACATTAAAATTGAATGAAATCTTTTACATCGTATAGAAAAAAAACGAAACTAAGAAATTGTTGCACTCCATTGCAATGTTTTATTTTAATAATTCAATTCTTTCGCAATTTTTTATTTTATTTTCAATCGACGAGAAAGTCGACGCGCTACACGAGTCGAATAAAAACGTCCCAGCTTGCCTTCGATATTGCGTTATTCGCTTCCCTCGCGTCACTCATTTTTATTCGCTACGTTATTTTCATTTTTGCCCCTACATGCGCGTAAAGGAACAAACGCATCGCTCAGTGCATCATGCAACGGGTATCTATCTGTACAGCGTCGGAATCGAAAATCAGAGAAGAATCCTTCTGTGAAAAGGACAGAAGCCGTGGGTTTTTTACGATTTTTAGCTTTCGCCGATTTAACGGCAGAGGCTTTAACGACCCGGGGTTTCGCCGACATATCGGGGCGGCGTAGTCGTCCCGCGTTTCTCTGTCTTTCTCGTTTCATCCCTCGTCTCCCGGGTTTGCTCCTCGCGGCGCACGAGAAGCTGGCCGAACGCCGGGCGTATTTATCGAGTTACATCTAATCATCGTAACGTCTCTTGTCCGACGAGGACACGGAGGCGGAGAAGACCGGCCTGGTGAGCACGCCAGTGAGCAACGAGCGCGGGGGATTGTAAAAGTTTAATATCTACCGGTTTACGATTTCGTATGACACATCGACGGTTGGTACGCGTCGAATGTCGCGCACGGTACAACCCGCTTCCCATTTCTAGGCAGTGTACGGCGAACTATAACGCATATACGCATACGCGCCGTCAAGTAGCGAGAGGGTAGAGCGAAACAAGCATGAGCATCAATGCCCGAATAACGCCCGGATATGTGTGTGGCGAGTTATAGTTTTGCAACGAAAGACAGAGATAGAGAGAAGACGATATATATTATATTTGTCTATGTACACATATGTGTACAATATGCATGGAGACACGCGGCACGGTTATCCCATCGGGGATATCCTGGCCATGCACGGATGTACGTGCCGAACTGACCAGCGGCCACCGCCGCGTAACGCCTCGACCACGAACGATCCTCTCGACTTTCACGTATTCAGGATATATGTACTGTATTGTATTATGTCCGAAGGTATGTTTTGTTGCCGGTAACCAACAGCACCGCATCGTTTATTCGAGATCGCGTAAACGCGAGTAATCATCGATGTTAAGTAGAAGTACGTGGGACACAGAACTGTAGTTCGATAACGAAAAATCCTCCGTTGTGCCGCTCTCGTCTCGACACCGTCAAAATCGAACAATACAAAATCGTGACATTTTTTTTACGCTATTACTGTTTGCAGAGAGCTTTTCGGGGTTTTCTGTGCTGCTTCTAAATTTTTTCTTTTAAACTGAAAAATATACTTTACGTCCGATCGATTTTGACGCAAAATATAAGGTATCGGGTTTTAAAGTGCATTGAGAGCTTTAAAAATGTTCATCCTTTTTTTTTTCTCTTTTCGAATGTTTCTGGAAAACTTAATTTTCATATGATTTTTATTTTTTGAGTAAAAATTCAATCTCGACCCGTGTTCAAATATTTCCGATTCTTCCCCCGTCGAAAAAATCGCATTCGCAACTGCTGTACAAAGATTTGTTGACGAATTTTCTTCTTGTCATTCCCAGCTGCGAAGGATGAATAGATAAATCAATTTAGTGTTTCATCATATTTCTTTCAAACTGTGCGCTATGCCCGCTATCCAACATAATAACAATCTACGGAAAGCCATGATCCGAGAACACGAAAGCTCGGTCCGATACGGACGCGATAGACTTTCTACCTTGCGGCGCTCGATTTCGCTGAGGGGTTGGAAATCATGACTCGTCGTGTTCGATGGTCGTACCGAGAGTAACTACGAGCGTGTCGACACACATAACGAATATATGTATATACATACGCATATTCAACAATAGCCATCGCACAGTTTGCCGACTTCGATACAACAAACGATTTAGTGCGCATCTACCGCCGGATACAGTGTACCGCACCAGGGCTTGGATTTAGTTTTCGAGTTTATGACGTCGACGAGGCTTCCCGGGTTAACCGGCCGCGTAAACGCGGGTCATCTCTCCTCTCCTCCGCCTTCTCGAACCGCTTCCACTGCCGACCGGTTATATTCTATTAAGCGATAAATATTAAAGCTAGATACATACCGCGCAAAGCCCGCAGGCTACTGTCGACCGACGGAAGAGCCGTACACGAGGCGAAGCACACGGATAACTTATCGCGAGAACGGCCAAAGAGGGTGGGAGGTTACATGCGCCCCGACGTTAGGATCGGGCCGGGTAAGCGGGTTGTACGAGAGGTCGACAGGGGAATCGGATCGAGTCGGGGACTCGAGGGAGCGTCAGCGTCGGATTTCAACCCTTTCGATTTCGGCGAGCTCCGGGACCGTCTCTCGAATAACTTCTCATCCGACCGAAACGGTTGCCATTTTAATTGGTGGATATAATTAGATGGAATTAGAATTATCGGGACAGCGACGCGAGCGAATGATTCTTCCAAAGAATCGCCAATTTAATTGCCTTCGAAGATTAAAGTGTCACTTACAGAATCTAACATATATTTCGTTTTGACGAGTCACAATGAGGAAACAAATAGACAACGCAGGGGCCTATTGAAACGCAAATAAAAAGGAATAAACAATATTTGACGACATTGTTCTATTAATTAATAAACAATCTAACCGTGAATGATGACTATTTCGTAAATAAGTAATTCGTCATTCATTGACGTTTGCGGTTTACTTGAATTATTATCAATTATTTTTAATAATTATTTTTATTGAATTTTCAATGTAGCTGAGCATCGATTCACCTCGTTACATTTCTCTTTCGATTGCCGCACGCGTCGGACGAACGAAAAATGAATGTCGGCGAATAGATAATGAAGAGAAACAAACAGGAAACAGTGGACGTGATCTCCGGTGAGGGTCTCTGAGGGCAAAAGGTGCAAGATTACCTACACCCTTATCGTTAGCCTTCCACGGTATACTCGATCGGCCGGGGAATACGGATAAAAATAGAACGACGAGGTATACGAGAAGAAGGAAAAAGACCCTCGAGTCGAGCTTCCCGAGACTTTGGTTATTTGTCCCATGTCGTGTCGTTCGATTGCTCTACTCGTTTTTTTCCTTCCCTTCGAGCTACACACGTTGAGTCTCTCTCGGACAGTTTAGGCGTACACGCGGAGGGCCCCTTCGTATACGCCCTACAACGATCCCCATTGACCCAATTTCCCATCGAATTGACCCTAAATAAATGATCAGGCGAACATTAAATGAATCAAGACATTTATTTGGTCACGAAAAAGAAAAAAAAAATAAACAGAAAAAAATGGGATTTCCGAGTCGTTAGTCTTGCCGGAGTTTGCTCGATACACAACTATCCTCTATTATCGCACACTACGTTATAGGTGCTGTTATTATTATGCGCTCGGGACGACAATGGTGTATATTATCCATTGTATATTATTAGTATATCAGTTACGCCACGTGTGACACGCGACTGTTCTCGTACCCAAGCGTTTACCTTTTTTTTTTTTCGACGTTTCGACACTTCCGGAAACGATTTTTCAAGAAACTTCGACAGGTAAAATGCGCACAGACTTGGGAAACGAAAATATGAAGGGAAATGAAACATTGGACAAAGGGGGCAAAGCGCGTCATTATTGTAACGAAAGAAAGATTGATTTATATTTTCGTAATCGGCAAAATAATATTGTTATTATTATCAATATTAATGTTGTAATCAATATCATTAACATTGTCGCTTCCTCGGAGAAGATTTTTTTTTTCAAGCAAATTAAAAAAGAGTTATGCGAGTCTAATTTTAAAGCTTCAAAATCCTTTGGCTAAGCTGCGAAATGTCTACGAGGATACTTATTCGCAATCGAACAAATTGCGAAAGATCGAACGATGGGGTCGTGTGAAACGCGAACATTTCTCACGACGTCGAAACCGCGCGAACGTCGTTCCGCGTTTCATTCTTCTTTAAAATTGCTTTTCAAAACTGTCCGGAGGAGCGAAAAAAAATTCGTATCCCAACTCTCGCGTTACGGAGACTATTCGTCGTTGGTTCACCGCGTTACGAGAAAAGACGCAGTGGCAAAAGAGAAAAGCTTCGTCGTACGGAGGAGAGGGAGTCGAGGCGAGCGAAGAGGAAAGCAAAGATTCCATCCGGTGTATACCCGGCAAAGTGATACGACTCGTTTTGCATTCGAATGCTTCTTCGGTTGTTCGGTATGTAAGCATCAGCGTGCTTCCCGCGAGCCCGCAGCAACGAATGCTTCGCGTTCCCGTCATGGTAAACGAAAGAGAGGGGTGTAGCGTTGGGGACGTAAAAAAAAATAGAGCAAAGAGAGGGAAAATTGGTCGAGACGATTTGCGCCCTCGGTATTGGGATCGTCATTAGACCCTACCAACGATGGATTTACATGCGCTATGCATACACATATATGTATAGCAAATCTGCGCTCCGAAGAATAAGAGGCAGAAGGATAATAGCCGCAGTGAGGAAACGCGCCACGTTCGTTCTTCGACTTTCCGCTTGCGCGGAATCGCCCGATTTTAGCATATTCAGAAGCGAGCCCCGTTCGGCGATTCGCGCTTCACAACTTCGTCGTTGTACGATCGCATTCGAAAAATAGACTCGTAAAATCGCTCTGTACAATTGCAGCGTTGTCGCGGGGGATGGAAGAAAAAAGAAAAACTGAAGAACGATGAAGACCTTGGCTCGAAAGATCGAGCGAGCGAAAGAACGAGTGAGAAACACAATATTGCCGATTGCGGTGCAATCTCACGCTTACTCGCTACGTTCACGACGAACCATTTCGAAGATTATGTTTCCTAAAGCTCGATCAATCTCGATTTATTGAAAATTTCGCCATCGCTCCATTATTTTCTAGTTTTCTCCGAGTGTAAACTTCAGTTCACGACTGCAAATTCAAGGGTGCAATCGTCGAGTGCCGAGGCCGCGCGGCGCGTCCTCTCTCACGATTGTCTCGTCCTGTGCACTTTTTTTCTTCTTCTTTTTCGTTCCGCTCGCTGGAATTCTCGTTTCCCCGGACAACCGAGTAGGATGTTGACCCAGTGAAAGTACCCTTTGCCTCTTTGGAAAGGCGAAGAGAGGCGCATATCGTCCCTTCGTTTATTATTTACATCCTCTCCGCGAGTTCGAGGGAGAACTTCGCGATGAAACTCCGGTTCGCGTGCCCGGTGTGCATACCTCGTACTGTACACGCGAAACGACGTCCCTTTCTCGACGGAAAGGGTGAGAGTGGCGGAAAGAAGAAAAAAACGAGCCAAGAGTGAAGAGTGGTAAAGGGGTTGCACAGTTCCGCAGCTACTGCCGCTGCGTTGATGCACTCGGTGAACTCTCACGTGCTCACTTGCTTCATTTTTTTTTCTTTTTTTTTTTCCAAGCACCTCGAACCCCCTTCTCGTAGCAAGTGGGCCAGTGGGCTACCGAACGCCGCCGAGAGGCTGCACTTTACCTTCCTCTACTTTCCTTCTCACAATATTTTTATGAATCTCCAACTTCTCGCAAAGTAAAGAAAAAAAAAGGTTGATCATTGGTTTTTTTGTTTTGGACGAATCGCCCTTCCCGCGCCGATTCTACTTGGATATGCATCTATTTAATTAATAGTTGCGGAATCTTTCGGTACGCGGCAGCGATCATTAATCGCACGGTTGTGAACTTTGCGCGCCTTGTTAATTGAAATTTATCCTTTATGTATCCGTCGAAAAGTTTTCCACTCGAATGAATAGCTTCAAGGCCGTAACTTTCGGAAAAGCATATTTCCCGATGGATAAAAGCCCGCGAGGCGCAAACGCACCGAAGTAACTTATGCGCTTCGCGAGAGCTCCGCGGCGAACTAAGTTGGACTAATTTAAATATCAGTTAGGGATGGGGGTTTGGTTTATAGGATACACGGGGTGGGGGCCTGCCGCGCCGAGGCTTGTAAATCTATCAGCTGTGCGGATATAAATTTATGGGTGAAGCCACGCACGGTGAACGGTTGTTTTATTTAGCAGCCTCTCCTCCGGCTTCCCGCTCTCGTCTCACCTACTCCCGGTCTGTGTCATACGCTATTGCGAACGAGCAAGACACACGCGCGAGGATACACCGGGAGGTTTCTTACTGTGAGCTAACGCGTGTATATATATATATGTATATATACACGCGGGAGGCTTCATGAATAAAATATCACCGCTAATGCCCGGAGGCTGGGCGACGCGTTTTTCACTGTTGCCCAAAGGATCGCGAGACTTCGTCGCACCCACAGCGCCGGGGGGCGGGTCCCGCGAGGAAAGCGAGAATGCGGCAGAAAAAAAATGAGCGATTGCAATGCTGCATTTGGAAAACCGGCTCGTAAATAACGATAGGGTGAGAAAATACTTTGCCACGGATCTCTCTTGCTCTCCCCTCTCACTCGCAAAAACGGCCATGCGCGTATTTTGTCTCGAAAAGACATTTATTTTCATTGCAATCAACAATCGACGATTGTTGCAATTTTTGCGATCGTTCATTGATAAGTGAGTTCTTTCATCGTACACCATATTTACACCACTAATTTCTTTCATTTCCGATCATTTCAAATGAGTTTCTCAATCTTCATAAAAAGACAAGCCGAAAGAGTAATCTTATTGAAAGCGATAATCGTCAATATTGGCAAGTTCCAAACAGTTTTAGCCTCGTAATACCCGGCTCGTTATACGTGAAATGTATATAAAACTGATTCTATCGGCTCGCCAACTCCCGTTAACGATTCTCATTCTAATATTCGACCATTTTGGAAACGACTTTGCGCGCCGGATCAACGTACACTTTGAATTTCAGCGATGTCTCGCCTTTTTTTTCCACAAACGCCGAGCACATCTTTACCGTATTTCCGCGGTAAATGGCGAGGATCGTGGAAAACTCGTTAAAAAAATAGCTACCGTAACGACGCGTTGCGAGAGAGTTCGTAAAAAAAAAGGGAAGAAAAAAAAGCGAGAGACCGAAGGAAAGTTTGAATCCACACAGGGACGGGGGTCCGAGGGGCGAGGTTAGTAATAGGGATGGGCGGGCATGTTCGTAGCTGCGGCTCGTTTAAAAATGCCAAAGAGCAAAGTACCGCGAGAGTGGGTACGAGTATTAAGGATGAAGGAGGGGGGGGAGTGGGAACGGGAGGTAGGGAGCATTCGACTCATTCGAGTAACAGAGAAACTATAAGACTCAAAAAGAATAAAGTGCCGTAACGGTACACACAGCGAGAGCAAGAGAAATGCTAAATTCCGTGGCCTCCAACGAAACGAGAGAGCCGAAGATCCGGCAGCAAAAATCTGCATTTTATTATTTCTGGCCGGGTAGTTAAGTGAACCGTCCAAAAGCTCAACTCCTTCCCCCAGCATTCTCCTTCTCGCTCTTGTGTGCTATTTCGTGCATGGGGCTTGCCCCTTTTTTTTCCTCGAGAAATCGCGCAGTCGAGTTTTCTCGAATCGCGCTCGGCTTTTAAGCCCGCGTGTCCAGGAAGTGGAGTGGCCAGACCGGATACGAGCGCCATTTGCATTTCGTGGTTGCGAAGGAGCTGTTCCTCTATCGAAGCTGTGTTCCGACGACGTTCTCGCTTGTTCCCTTTCATTTTGCCCTCTTGTCCCTCCCTCGCAGCCCCCAACTATCTTTCTCCGCTCTTCTCTCAAGAGCGTACTCTTTGAGAGAAAGAGCTCGAGGTAGAGAAAGGAGGCAAGGGATCCATTCGCGAAACGGAATGAAAGCAGAGTCCTTGCCGGGCGAGTATGGACCGACGTCGCGGCTTTCCTCTCCGAGGTCGAGACTCGAGCTTATGTCACGAATAAACTTTGCCCTCCGAGTGTCATTCGACGATTCTTCGGGAGGAGATGGAGAAAAAAACGAAAGACAGACGCGGATGTCGCGTACAGCGTGTAGGAGCTCGGCTATGAGGGTGAGGAATGAACGGAAGTGGGGAAGAAGAACGAAAGCGATGCAAGACGTTTTTATTTCTTTCGGAGGCTCTCCAGGACGAGCTTCCATACCACGGCGAAAGTTTGCTCGTATAAGTTCCTTCGTCGGTTTTCTTTATCTTTATACCGACGATGGAAGTGCAGCGAGGAAGGTGACGGAACGCGAGCTCTGGCCGCGCAAGCTAATTTCCTTTTCGCATTCGATTTTTCACGGCGAGCGTTAACGCTACCCTCGATCTTCATGCGGCATCGGTAGTATCGCGTCGTCACTCGCTCGCCGCAATAATTTAATGCCGAAATGGCCGAGTGGATGCGTACGTTTTACGGACTTTTCTCTCGTGACCGTATAATATTTATTTCACATCCTCCTGTCCCTTCCTTACCCTCGCCGGGTTGCCAGCAGCGGCTTTATCACTTACGCTCTCGAGGCTCGTCAATGCGGTACTTGTCGCAGACGCTTTCGAATCTTAACAGATAAATTCTCTCGTTGTCTATACACTGATGGAACTTGCGTATTTCACGGCCCCAAAAACTTCCACTTATCAGCGAATGACCGAATTGGGTTACTACCAATTTTTCGAAAATTCATTTTGTTTTTGCTTTCGGAGGATGGTTTTTTTCTTATACGTCTATGATAATATGTTTAAATGCACACTTCAAACAGAAAAAAATCGATTTCTTTCCACGAAAGGATATTTATCAGCGAAATTTCGATCATTGTTTTCATTCCATTAAATTTCATCATTTCAACGTCAGCCTGGATATCGAGAGCATTCGTCGTTTCGCGGACTTACCCCTGAAATTCAAGCGATATCCTCATCGTGCATTTTATGTCGCCTCGACTAAGCTCATTTTATTTTATTTTTTCCTCTCCTCTCCTTCGGCGTTGGCGCAGCCCTCCCGCACATTGAAAGGAAATCTTGTTCCCGTCGAACGTTGAACGACGCGGCGCGTAAGCATCTGCTGTGAGTGACAGGCGTTTCGTTCCTTCTTTTTTTCTTCGATTCTCAATACGCGCGCTATATAACGGCCACAAGCATGTATTATACGTAAAGTAAAATAAATATAGTAAAAATATGCCGAATACACGCAAACAATTCGTGGCAGGAACTCGCCGGTTCGAAGGGTTGCTCTTCCTTCGTACGAAGGGTGAGACGGAGGTGCCTGCAACCCTCCACCGCCACCACCAGCACCACCGTCGTTGGTTCTCGGTTATTATTTCCCATTTTTATCGGTACGGATACGCGGTCGCGTATAACGTCCCATAAAATTTCTCTCTAGCTTCTTACCTCTTCCCCCAGCGTTGGTCTTTTATGCCCGTTGACTGAGTGCAATTTGCAAACTGGTGCAAACGAATTCCGTGACGCAATATCAAATAGACGGATTAAAGGGAAATAATGTCGTAAAAATTACAGATCCGACTCTCCGGAGGCAAATAAAAACTGATTGAAGCGAAGGCTATAATTGATGAAAAAAAAAGACATTCCACGATATGAGCACATACAATTATAATGTCCGATAGAAAATTGATTCGATAAATTATACGGAAATATTTATCGCACGAAAATCGGAAGTATTCCGAGCGAGGAAATAAAATATTGCCCCTCGCGACAACTTTTGAACCGGTGATAAATAAAATGAAATATAAAAAATATGAAAAAAGGGAAAAGTCTCCCAAGAGGTGCGGATAAAGAAACATAAAGCTCTTGGTGTGAAAGTACATTCGTATCTAGATGAGGCTCTCAAGGCGTGTTGTACAATCTCACTGGTACTCACATAGACAATCGCACATACAAACATACATAGGTACATGTATAAAGCTTCGAACGAGAGTCGTCCACTGCCAATGCAAGCATCTCTCGCAGGCCTGACTCAGCGTAAGAATAAAACGGATTGCCATCAAGGCGTTACAGCCAACATTAAATAAAGAAATATAGCCGGGCTTTAGTTGACTATGGCAGATCGGGCCTAAGCATTCGTGCGTTAGCACTAAACTATATTACAACCGCAAACTCGCGACGAACGATTTTCGCTCGGTGGATGGTCTCCCGCACGTACCCCCAAACGCGGTGAAGATTTTACGAAAGAGCTCGAACGTTACCTTCCGCTTGTTGTGTATACGTAGTTAGAGTCTAGCCGCACATGACGGATGGTCTTTACGAGCCTGTGATTTATTTTATCGCGACGCTTTTTTCTTTCCATTCGCGCCGTCACTTTCTTTCTTTAGCCACTGTTCTTTGGCTTTCGAAACAGTGAAACTAAGTGACTTCATATGCGTCCAACGTTAGAATGATCGTCAGACCGCAGAGAATCAACGCAGCGACGTCAATATAATATATAATGTATATTATAATATATAATGTACAATATGTATTATATTGATGAAAGAATCAGGTGCAAATATCACTCGCGCGAGAACTCCCTCGATATTTGCTTTCGGAAGTACGAGTAAAAAAAAGCCTCCCATAAATTACTCTCATTTCCATTCGTGCTTTTTTTTTTTTTTGAGAGACATCGCGGTAAGAAATTTTTGCGCAGCGCTTCTCGTTACAGAAATTGGTAGGCCACATCGGGACAATGAGCAACCTCTGGATCAAAAGTGCGAGCGAAAAAAAGAGAGAAAAATAACAACGACAAAAAAAAGAGTATCTATGCGTGAAGAAGCAGAGGAAAATCAACCGGCACGAGGGGAAATGCCGGTAACGCGGTGCAGTGCATCGAAGTGTAGAGAAAAATATGAGAGAGAAAGCTATCGCGGTATTTTCACGGCGCCAATGCGTCGGAAAGAGATTATTCTCCTCTTCGTTGTTGTCGCCGTCGTTGCGGCTCTACCGTTTGTATTATCCATATACTTATAGAATGACTCCGAAGAGTATTCCTGTATTTTCTCGTTTCGAAGAGAGAGCTTGCCAGCGAAACAGAACGGGAGATACGACACTCTGGACGACTCCTTTTCACCGGTGATGCGTATCCTTCGGTTTGCCTCGTTTTAATTTTCTTCGCGGCTTGATTTCACCCCTCCGTGAGAGCTACGGGTTCGACCCACGCGTCGATCTTCTTCTTCTTCTTCCTCGTCTTTTCCTTTCTATCCCTTGACGTTGCTCGGCGCGAAGCATTGCACACCCCTTGACAACCCCGTCCTTCTTCCGCGGGTATCATTCCCGTAAACGTGCCGTCTCCGTTTTTTCGACGAATCGCGCGGTGCTCTTCGGGGCTCAAGGAGTGTAAAGTCTCCCGGCACCCTCGGCTTAAAAAATTGATCCGATATCTCGGCGTGTTGGCCCCGCGAGCTCAATCCCGCAAGAACCGAAAGGGACAATACCGTCGGTGGGACGAAATATACGGGAAGGGCGAAGAGGGGAGGGACAGGGGGCAGGAGGAGGATGG
Source organism: Ischnus inquisitorius (assembly GCA_963924025.1). Classification (NCBI taxonomy): domain Eukaryota; kingdom Metazoa; phylum Arthropoda; class Insecta; order Hymenoptera; family Ichneumonidae; genus Ischnus; species Ischnus inquisitorius. The sequence continues at coordinate 3,914,372 of OZ001251.1, read as the reverse complement.
GTAAGACCGAGAACGGTAGAAGTGAGAAAGTATTCGAGAGCCGCGACATTGCTCGAGGAAAGAAGCGAGAATGGGTGAGAGATCTTGCTTCCTGCAGCAAGATGTCGAAGAAAAGAAGAAAAGAACGAAGCGAGAAGGTTGAAAGTGCGCGGAACGAAGAGAGAATGGGGCTGGGCGGGGTGTACAAGACGGAGAGAAGGTCGAAGGGATCTGCCGCAGTGATTATATCCGACAAGCCTCCCCAAACTTCTGAAGCGCCCTGGCAAGCAAGCAAGCCTTCGGTCACCCTTCCTCGGTGAGCTTTCTATCACACTCTCTTTTTTCTTTCTTTTTTACCTCTCTTTGCTCCTCGGCTCCTCACGATGAAACGTGGCAGCTTCAACGATCCCTTGGAAGGCGCAATGCCGAATAAAAATGTTTTAAACCATCCCTCCTTATCTGAGCACTTATATTTACCACGTTGAGATATCCTTTATTCTTCGTTGCTTCTATTTTTTTGCTCCTTCTTCTTCCTTGCGAGGCTTCGCCACTCTGAAGATATTGAAACGAAAGCTCGCACTTTCATTGGTCTTGAAAGAAGAATTTGTCTTTTTTTTCCAACAATGAGTTTGTAGTTCTAGCAAGAGTCTCGGTAAACCTTTGTCAAACTTCGTATGATGTTTTTTTCATATTAAAATGTACAAGGATGTGGAGCTTTTTTTTTAATGGATTAGACAGCACTTTTTGAATGAGGAACATTTTCTTTATCGCTGCGAAAGGGATTGGAAGAGATTACAAATTGCTTATGATAACGATCGAATTCAGTGGATATCGAAAAATAAATTGGTTCGAAACCTTTGCCGTCCGCAATCGAGAAATCGATGAAAGTCAGTACGAAAATGATGTTGAAAAAAAAATCACGAGTCAAAACAAACTGCAACAGCACATTTGTTCTCGAAGTCGAAATATGCGTAAAAAATGGAACTGGACTTGCATAAGTATCGAAGTTACGACTGTCTTAAAGGCCGAAGGATCTCTTAGCGTAAGAGGAGTGGAATCCCGTAGTTGTCGGGTCGGCAACCTTGCCTCGTTCTCATCGGAGATCCTAACCTAAGCCAACAAAGTAATATAATTCGCCTCTCGTTCGTTTTTCTTTTTCCATTCTTGTTTGAATTCTTTTCCTTTCTACTTTAACGGACTTTCGCAGCGCCTCGTTTGTCCCGCTATCTCTTTCATTCTCTTTTCCGTTTTGCTCGAGAGAGAATAGCCCGCCCCTCTCGCGAGCTCATAAGTTACGCTGGCGTAAAACCGCTTGTAAAACTGGCAGTCTCGGCTAGCCCCCTCTTTCACCGTCGCTTCGGCTCTTTCTCGCCAGACGAAACTTTTCGCGGTCTCTACTTCGGCGTTGTCTCGCCAGCTCGCACGCGTCAACGCCAATACGTCGACCTCTCGGCCCCCGGGGTCGTTCCCCGTGAAGCTCTCAAAAGAGACTAACTGCAAATGGTAAACGTTTCAAATAGAGCTCCGTTAATGCAGCGCCGTTGTAAGGTTATGTGACCTTTGCGACGAAGAATTCGCGATTGTTTCGGTAGTGCCGACCTCACTACTTCGGCGTCTCTTGAACGAGACTCGCTTCTCGCAATACAGTCCGAGCATCGGCGATGACGTTCCAACGATGCGGGAGATGTTGTTTGACCCTAATACACGATATTTGGGTCGAGTTAATTTTAAACGGGCGAGTAGAGAAGAATTTTCGCCTATATATATTTTCATTTGCCGATCATTAATTTCTATTATTATACTATTATACATTTCTACTATTGTGCACTCACGTTTTCAACGAATAAATGGATTTTTTTCGATCACTGCGATAAATCAATAATTTTTTCTTCCAGATGAAGGTCGAGTCAATTTTAGAAGGACTATGAAAAATTTCGTTATTTTTTTCTCCAATGATCGTCCTTATGTCGTTCTAATTAATATAAGTAGTTGCGCGGGTCTAGACGAATATTCGCAATCTTCGAAAAATACTCAAACAAGGACCGAAGCGTTTTGGCTATTTTAACAGGGAATAGAGCCGCGAAATTGCGCCGGAGTTCACTGGCGCCAGAGGCGCAAACAAACTTGGCCTTAACTTCTCCTTAGCGCCCTATTTCCATACGATTACAAACCATGGCGAAACCATTCGCGTTATAACGCCCGTGTCGCGCTGAATACTACTCGTGGGCGCGACACGGTGGCGCAAGTCGCGTTGTAACTCAGTCTGGCTTCTGAGAGCTCCGATTGTAGGGACTCGGGTGACTTTTGTGTTTCAATGCGGCTGCCCCCCCCCCCCCCCCCCCTGGCCTTCTCCCTTTTTCCACGAAGCAGACGACGCTGCGGGGGTGTTCCGAGATATCTAATACCCGGCATGCGATATAAACCGACGCTATTTTTGCATTTTTCCGCATAAAACGTAACGAAGCGTTCGCCTTTATGCGTACCCGCGACGATAACGGTAGATTCACCTGTTTCATTTGAAAAAGGCTTCTTTACTGTTCCGGAAAATACGCTTTTTAAAGAAAATATTGACTCCATTTTTCGTTTATTTTTGTATCTGATTTTTTTCCACTTTGTTCTCGATTTAGTGGTATATTCCGTCCCAAATATGCTGAATTATTTTCGTTTTCTTTTTGCTAAAATTCCGATCAGTTGGATGTACTCGAGCGGATGTTTCGATGGGGCGATAGACGGTATAAAAAGCGACGTCTGGAAGATTACAGAAGTATTCGTACGCGCGTTACGATGCCTTATTATATCAGAAGCGAGATACCGGCTAGTGGCGCGCTCGATGAAATGGTGCGGACATAAAAAGAAAAGCGTAATTACAATAGCGTCTGGGGGTTGCTATGAAACGAGCCCGGTGTTACGGAAAGCCAGAAGTGCCCCATGGGAAGCCCGAACGTTCGTAAGTATATCTGTATACATTCGGTGCTCGTAGACGAAGTATCGGAGGCTACAGGGGTGCCGGATTTCACGTCGAGCTTCTGCCCATCGGAGGGACGGAGGAGCCAGAAAACGAAGCGCCCAACATCCTAATAAGATGTATCGTTTAATTTAATAACCTATCGGAAAGAAATATCTCGTTTCCCTTCCGGTCGAGCGAAATTTCGCCGAGCGAGATTCAACCTTGTACAATGGATTATTATCTCTGGCCTATGCCCATCGAGGCAACGATATCCGGCGCTCGAGCTTCTCGAGATCTCGAGAACTGTACGAAGGCCAATTATTTCTCCTCCAGACGTTCCTCTCGTTTCGACAACGGTATCGGAAGTGCGAGCGGAAAGCGCTGATACGCGAAGGCCCGGCGCGGCACTCGACGCTCGCTTGGTGCCACGATTTTTGTATCGGCAAAAAAGTATCTCATCGATAACGATTGTAGAGAAAAAGAAATGCGAATTAGGAAAGGGTTGAAAAAAAGAATTATCTAGTCGACGCATCAGGATAAACGCGAATGTTTGGTACACGCGGCATAAAAAGGTGTTTCAAAATCCGTAGTACGTGCAACCTAAAACCGGTGTTTAGTTGTCTGAAGAGTCCAACGCGGCATTTTAAGAAGGGGTTAATTAAAATTCTCTAATTAACTCCGTGAAGTTTTAAATTAATTAAGGTCGCATTGTGTACACACGGAGTGCGTGACGAAGGTTCGCCGTAGTTGGGTGGTGAAAGCTCAATTAAAAAACAAATCTGAGGGGCACAGTGTCAAAGTGCGCGAGTGTCGCGGTAAGGATCGATGACGAAAAGGAGCGACTTTTAGCCGGACGAAAAGCAAAAAGAGTGTGACGACGGAACGACGAGATATAGAGATAGAGAGAGAGAGGGAGTTCTGTGAAATTATTTCACGCGGCCAAGAAGCAAGGAAGAGGCAACAAAAAAATTGTCGCGTTCCAACTGGCAGTCCAAGAGCGCGATAGATAGAATGTTATACAGAGAGGAGAGAGAGCAAGACGTTTGAGGTTTAACGAGCAGATTTGGAGTTTTCTTCGCGGTCTGGCGATAAGAGGAGGAGAGAACGAGAGAGCGAGCTTTCGCTCGGGTGCTGAAAACCTTTTTAATGCCAAAGTATAATCCTTGTAATTATCAAATCCCGGTGGGGTTTCCTCTATAGGACAAAATCCTTGAAAGGATTCTGACTCCTCATTACGAGACGAGAGAGCATCAAAAGGACCTCCCCGGCTCTCCCTTATTCCTTCGTTTCGCTTCCTACGGAACTCTGCTTTTTTTTCTCGCATTCTCGCGCCTACCGTTTTCACTTTCGCCGAGGTTTTCCTCTACTGTCTCCGTGAAACTTTGACAAAGAAATACAAAGAAATAAACGCAGGGATAGTCGAATGAGCGAAAACGTCGCACATAGAAACCGAAGTGAGCGATCGAAAAAAGTGAAAAAAAAAACTCGCGAAATCAATCGAGAAAATTAAGTTTCTCAGATTTTACCTTTTTTTCCTTCCTCGAGAAGCTTTGTTTTGGTGAAATTTTTTTTTCCAGATTTTCATGTAAACGTGTTCAGAATGTGCCAAAACCTCGAAGACACACATTTTCACATTACATTTCACATTTAGAAAAAGTGTCAGTCCGTATGTGTGTGCGTATGTGTGCGCGCGCATCATTTTACCTTATAACTTGAGGGCGCTTTTTATGCCATTACGCCAAAGGAATTAAACGATAAAAACCGTATTCACTCACGTATTTATTTCTCCTCGGCTACTGTCGCGGGAACGAATCTGTAACCAAAAAAGGAGTAATTATGATAACATATATTCTTTTCCGCTCAAAACGTTTTTAGATAAAAAAAAAACAATATCAAAAACTCTCGTAAATGTGATAATTTCGTTTGGCATAAACGCTGCGACAACGGGAGTCTATCGCGGAGCTGTTCTCGCGGTCGACGAAGAGCGTTAATTACCAAAGTTTACGAGCGTCTCACGAACGAGCTAAGGAAAGCCAAATTAGAATGCTAATTCTCGAATAGCGGATAGCCGCTCGTTCCGCAACGAACGCCCGTCGATCTCGAGACCTTAAGACTCCCGACGTTCTACGGTAGCAATCACGTAGCCGTTGCCCCGGTGATTTCGACATTTTTCTCCGATAAGCTGTCTCGACGTGCATATTAAATGGAACAAAATTAACCGATCATTTTTTTTTATGATTTACATTTTTGGATAAACGATGCCGGGGAGATTTGACGTCGGAAGATGTTCGCGACACGCTTCAATCGGGTCGTTACAGCTCGATGAATAAACGAAGAATCGTTGAAACGAGAGTATAAACACGGCGCAATAAATCGTCAAGGGTTGGCCCGTCTCGTGGGTCGGTACGGCGTTAGCGCGACGGTCGAGTAGATGAAGCGCGCGCTTAACCCTCGTCCTCGCGGCCATCTATTGTTTCTACCGTATATACACCCGCATATCCAGGACGATATATCTCTTCGACCCTTATTGCTCGGGGTAGTTTGTCATGTTAATTTCGGTCTCGCGAATACGCGCTTGCGGGGCGAGGTTGGGCGGCGGAGGGCTTTTAACGCACCGCCACCGTCCCGCGGCGTCACTCGTAGTTGTGCGGTACATAGTATACAATCGTTGTGCTTCCACTGGCGTCTTTCTCTCGCGTCCCTCGTCCCGGTTGGTGCTCTTTCGGTCTCGCGCGCACCATCGTCGACGCGCCCAACGACGACTACGAGATGCAAATCTGGCCGACGCCGATGAAAGGGTTAACTGAACTGCCGGCCATTAATATGCTAATAGTTTTCGAGTTTCGAGATTCTGGCTTATGAGAGTTATTATCGGCGCGTAATGACCCGCGAAGCGCCTTTTTCCGGAAGGGTTCATCTGCGGTTCTGTCCATAGCACCCCCTTTCTCTTTAGCGCGCGGACTTGTGAATTTTTTTTTTTTTCCGAACTTCGATATCGGTTCAACGTCTTCTCCAAAGTTTCTGCGTTGAAATAATTATTTTCACCATTTTTGCATGCATGAAAATTTAGTTTCGTTCACATTGGATGATAGTCGAATGGCTCGATACCGATTGTCATGGATCAAACGATCGAGGAATACGAAACGGAGATAAACGATGTTGATTGTAACTCTACACTGTAATTTACGAAAATATCTACGATTCGGCATTAAACGAGAGTCGATTTTAAGCTGTATCGTTAACGGGCCAGCGGGATGAGAATGGGTGGCGTGAAATGTTGAAGGGTTCGTTTTATCACCAGCCGCGACATCGAGCGACGTATATCACGCGCTTCTTGAAAACTCGTAAAACCAAATGAAATTCACCCGCTAATCCGACAGATGATTAAACTTTGGTTTTACTGCGGCAACCCGGTGGAGAATGCTATTATTCGAGACGAACTTATTCCAGTGGCTACCCCTCAAAAATTGTCTCTCCACCTCACAGGTTGAATAAACTGAACGGTTGTTTTCTTTGTCTATCTTTACCGCTGTTCTATTATCGCAGGAAAGGTCCGATGCTCGATCGATCAGGCTCCGCGAATGTCTTCAACGGATTTTACCGTTGACTAACCGCAGATTAGAGAGTCGAAGCGACGCCCTGTTTCGAGACGATTACGGATTAGCCGTGTCAAATTTTGAGCTGTGATTCGTCCCTCCTCGGAGTACTTTGTTACCGTGATAGAGAAACGTAAAGCATCGTAGATGCAGCGTAAAAGCGACGCGAGCTACGACGAAACTACAAGTTTGCCTATCTTACCGAGACAGCGTTTCGCAGCTAGTCGTCACTTTATGCCCGACGGCAATAAACCTCCCGCTCGGTGCCTCCCCGTCCTCGAATTAATTTCAATCGGCCTATGCGTATCTTCACCCCGAACGGAGGAGCGGTGTACGACATCGGTAAAATATCCTCGAGGTTCTCGCACGGGTGTACCGTACGTGTGTTATGTGTATGAACAAGAGTGGGCGTTAGTGCGGCTGTTTATCTCGTCGGTGGGTTTGCCTATACGCCGTATAGGAATAACGCCTCGGTCCAGAGGCCGGAGGGGGCGTCGAAAACATAAAACAATAATGGCAAAACATAAACGACAGAGCACTTAACACTTGGCACTTAAACAACTGGCAAATTGCTCCCTTGTCAACTCGCAACCGTTCGAGGTTGTCGGTTGAGGCGCGGAGAATGGAGACGGTACGGTGGAGGTAAAGGGTAGAGAAACGGGGACTTTAAGGGAGAATTTAGGTGCCGGAACTGACGTACGCGAAAGCAAGGCACCGTCGATGTCGCTCGCCTCTCATCGCTACGAGAGACCCGGAGACGGTTGTTACGCGGCTTTAACTTACGATGTACATTGGAGGTTAACGAGACACATTCGAGAGTCGCAAGCACCGCGGCGGCTTTGTATTTCCACCGGCGGACAAAGGTTTTTCGGCCCAAAGGTCAAAGGTTCGGAAGAACTCTATGCTCGCGAAGGCGAGTCAGCGTTGATCGATAGGAAAAGATTTCGGCCAAATTCCTAAAAACAACGATAGCACAATGTTCTTTTGATACACAAGACTATTATTATGCAAGAATAATAATTCATACTGGTTTTTATTATTATTTGCCATATGCAGAGGCGAGAACGCAGGCACAAAAAGAAATTGATTCGATTTTATAATTTAATTTAAAATATTGAAACTCGTTTTTTTTTTTTTTTCGAGGTAGCAGGTTGCACGTGGGTCCATTCGTTCGAAGATAATTCCTAATCTCTAATCTCGGTATGGAGTTGCAAGCAAACGGGACAACGAAATAGAGTGAAAAGATTATACGGGTAAATTTTTCAGCTAGTCTGATTTACGAGCGGGGGTGAATTTCCCGCTCAATGGAACTTCCTATCCGCGAAGGATAAGAGCTAGTAATATTAGTTGATCCCGTTTCGGCGAACAGCGAGAGACAGCAGGGGCTGCGCGGATTGGAAAATTCGTAAAATCCTGTGGGGTGATAAGCTTCACGAATGTCGCGCGAAAGCGCCGCAGCCGTGTATCACGGATCATTGGGGGGAAAAGAAATGATCATCTGACCGATAAATTTCTCGCTACTCATATAAGAGGTAATGAAAGTCAAATAGTGGTTGGCTTGTACCAGAAACGCAGAATGCACGACTGAAAAACGGCGGGGAGAGATCCGATTGTAGAATGGTATGCGAGCTCGGCATTGGGGGACTTGGGTACGGTAGGCATATGGTTCGTAGTTATGGGTTAAGAAAAAAAAATTCAACTGCATATTCGAATGGAAAAAAATGCTCGACACTACCAAACGAGAGTCGAATTTTGTGATAAATTCGGAAGGGAATTAAGTCAACAATATATCTGCAAATTTTTTTCGGATATATTTTTACAAATTTTGAAACAACCGACAATCATAATTCTGATAATAATAATTATATAGACTTTTTTTTCTATTTGCAATATGGTTAACTACACAGTGCCGATTGGACGTCTAGACTTCTGTATCGCCGGAGCGGGGATGAAAGATGGATCGAGTAGATTCTCGCGCCACCCTGCTTATTATTATCACCGCTAACCCAGAAGGAACCACCCGAACACTCGTGATGCAGGGAGACGAGGGGGACGAAGACGCTTTTTAATTCTACAATATCCCTATAAAATATTCGCTATAACGGTAAAAGTGTTGCGGAGAAAAGTACCGAGGGGACGACGAGGAAGCTCGCCTTGCTGCGGCTAAGCCGTGATTTGCGAGCGAGCGATATTGCCGTCAACCGCTCTGACGTGTGTAGTACCGTCGTACATAGATACGAACCCTCGTGTGTTCGGCCTTTTGAGCGAACGATAAATACCGTTCGCACTGTTCTTCTTTCCATCTCGCTCCAATCGTGACGCACTTTTTTTCTAAACATGACGCGCCTTAGGATCGTTTAGTAGAGAAAATTTAGACTAATTATGTCGTCGCAAGCTCAGACCAGCATAAAATCTCTCAGATTTTCTTGACTGTGGTGACATTCCTCCCTGGTGGAATTTGCATCGACAACAATGTTTCCTTCCGTCGCGCTCTCTGGCATTTAACACGAAATTGCTCGCCAAATATTTCACGGGTATTTGATTCTTTGCTTTTTCGACGATACGTGAAATAAAATAAAAAAAATATATATATGTATCATCGCGCGGAGAATTCGCAGAATTCATCGACTGTATGCAACTTTTTTCATTACGGGAATCCTGAAATTCCCTTTCGAGAGCTGAAAATCAACGCGGCTGCGTTTTCACCGCGAAAACTCGAGATTGTGTAATTGAGGGCGCGGGAACAAGAATTCTGTAAAATTTCGTGAAAAGTTTCGACAGGATTTCGTGGAGTTGATAATTAACTTTGGCGCGGTATGTCGTCATTTACGGGGCTGGGGGGAAGAGGTTTGCCATTCCCGGTGAAGTGAATTACTGGCCTTCCGGGCTCGAGGAAGCTTTTTTCCGTGTATAGAAACAACCGCGTCTCGTCTAAAACACTCTAAAAACGAAAGGGTTTGGCAACAGGAAAAAAAAACCTCACTGTTATTATCTAACGGAGCCGAGTCTGTTTTAAACTGAAAAAAAAAACCTTGAAAGATTTGGTCATAATTCCGTATGATTCCACCTCTGTGTTTTTTCTTTTCGCACCCCGGCATGTGTTTTACGCTATCTACGAGTGTATATCTATGCGACTGCTATGACTGCAAATCGTTTTCAATGCCAAGTTCCGGTGCGAATGTGGAAAGAGGAACGTCATTGACTCTTCCTTGGAACAGAAGCCGGTATAGACGGAACTCGCCGGAACAATCCTCGCCCCGATAAATGCACGAGATAAAAGGCTTGCGCGCACGGCAATTATCGCCCGACTGGCTTAACGCCAAGTCTTGTAGCGGCTTTCCGGAACTGTCGTTACGTGTCGCGAGAGCGTAAAGCTTCGGTTACGGCTTCTCCGTGCGCGGAAGGGCGCGATTTGTTTTTTCTCGGTGGTTAATTATTCATTTTTATTCGTAACGCGTGTTTGCGAAGCGCGACTGTTCCGTAAGTCTCGATCGCTCTGGCGCTCGTGACAATGTCGATTTTCATACGAATGACGAGAGGGAGAAGTAATTATGGGGGCAGTCACGGGAATGACAAATGTGCAACAAGCGTAATCGCAGCTACGGTCGAATCTCTGTTGCGAGCAAAGTAAGCGATTTTAATTAAGATATCATCGGATTTTTTTGTCAATCAAATACAGTCAACATTTTGACAAGATAATCGGTTCATTTATTTTTCTTCTTTTTAATGTATGCTTTGGTAAGAAGGTTCACTCGATATTAAATAAAATATTTTATAAGAAAAATTCGTTAAAAATAAATGAAATGCGCCCAATGCGAATTCAAAGTGTCATCGAAGCATCGAGAGATCTTTAACCTTCGGCGTGAGAATACAATTCTTATCGCGGTCGAGATTTGACCAGGACGCGTTATAACGCACGAATGCGATGTGTACATATTTTCACGTGATAAATAAGCTCGTTGTCGTTTTACCGCGGAGAGCTCAAGGATTATGCGCATAATGCACGAGCGCGCGTGCACACATAGGGCCGCGCCGCTATTAAAACTGCGGTTGTAAAACCGACCTTTTAGACTTTACGACCTTTTATGGAAACGCGTAAGTAACTTGCTGACGTTGGACGCTTCCGCGGTACAGTTCGCTGTCTGTTGGGAGCCCGGGCGCGTCGCTCTTACCGTTCCTGCTATATACGACGGTATATGGAATCATGATGAGCCACACGAGAAACTAACGTCCGGTCCGGCTCTTTATCTCACTTTTTACTCGAACTCGGGCGCCTGAGAGATTTCACTCGTAAAAAAGCATAAAAAGGGGAAAAAAATCATATAACGAGTAGAAAAAAAAGCATTGGGTAAAATTATGATGTACTCGAATTAAATAAACAAAAAGTAGTCGTCGACGTTGCAGAGTTGTCGCAATGTCATTTAGCCTTTTGACGATCGGAGCTACAACATTTTATCTGGAAATAATGAAACCGGACACTTCTACCTTCGGCCGTGGGTTTTCTTTCTGTATATCGTTCGCGCATACTCATAATTACTAATTAATTTAACGGCCGTATTAGCCATTTAGCGATTCTGGCGACTAATTCGATGAGACTCGGTACGAGGTTAAATCCTGATCTCGTCAGCGAAAAATCAGTTCTCGGATGAGACGAGCTCAACTGTGCATCAGAAGTTGAATCCACCGCGTCGGCTAACGGGGATGTCCCGAGGGTTTGCCGAGCCTGGAGAAGGATATATTAACGAGGGGGCTGGACGAAGAGAAAACCCCTCGGAGATCGGAGTCGGTGTGCCGCTTCGGCTGGGTCGACGCAACCGCGGCAACCGTCGTCGACGGGAGACACAATTAATCGCACTCCTTTAATAACCCCTCGGTCGCCCTCGCGACACGAATGCAGCATTTATTAACCGAACGAACGAGGATAGACCGAGAAAACGGATTGCGCGAACCGTAAGATTCCATCAGCATACATCTTCTCGTTAATCCCCGTCGCTGCACCGACTCCGTCCCGGGTACATATATAGTCGAAAGTTCTAACGTTCAACGCGAGCGAGATTTAGTCCCAAAGGAATAATAAGCAACGAGAGATGGGAATTACGAATTATCATTCCCATTAGCGCTCACTCTAATTTCAGCTTTGTAATATCGAAATAACGAACACAGGACAGAAATTGGAGATGGAAGAAAAAGCTCATAAAAGCAGTCGTGAGTGTTACAAAAAGATTTTTGACGAAAAAAATCCAAGTCCCGATAACGAAGTGACTATCTTCAATCCCACATAAAAGTGAGATTCCGTGCGAATTTATAGTATTTCTCGATGGAATAAAATGCAGAAAGTAGAATCAACCATAACGAAAGTCACATGAAGATGAATTGCGCACGCAAACAATGCCATATCGTTATAAAAAAATTACAAATAAAAAGGATAAAAACCCACGCAGTTCAGATGAAAAACTTCATCCGTAATGGAGAATGTTTAGAGGTAATCAAAAAAAAAAATTTTAAGAATCCAGAATTTATTTCGATCCATTACAAACCGCCCTGGGGTAACCTAAAGTATTTTGATCGCAGTCTATTTAACGACCACTTTAAAGTTTCAATCTCATATCTTCTCTCGACATTTCTTCTAAACTACATCCAACCTTTGTGTTACGATGAAAAAAAAGAATATATAAAATTACCGAGTAAATATCATATTCCCGATATCCGCCGACTCAACCAGCATCGTCGAAACAAAGTTTCCCTCTCTCCGTGCCGCGATTTGCTCAATCGTCGAAGCTATAATGATTCTAGCCTCGCCCAACGGTGAGAGATCTACAAGGAAAATCTGACTTGCATCAGTTGCATCGGGGCGTTATCGGCGGCGTGGCCGATACCGATGGTTACTTCGCATTATAATTACTCACGAAGGAAGAAAAAAAAAAACCGAGAGATACGCAGTTGTCGCGTCCCTGGCTTCACTCGCGCCGCTCGATCGAACGGACGGAGCTTCGCCTTTTCCATCGGTGAAAGAGAAGCCGAGCGAGAGAAATGAATGGCTTTTGCGACCGAGCAGAAGAGGGGAAAGGTTCGAGATTGCTGCACACGCTCACGCACAATCTGTCCTATCGGTGTACAACGCTCGAAGCGTTACGCCACTCGCGTCTCCGTTCCGTACGGTTAATAATTGTTCGAGCCTTTCGTCGCTATAGGTGGCGGAACACCTGTGCGCGTCCCACGTACGATGTAAATCGCATCGTATAACTATCTCTAATATGCCGGTAACGAAACGATGACGACGCGCGTCCGACGAGAAAACACGGGAGACATTAACGCAACGAGGCGTAATGGTGATTTAATTTCCCCGCAGCCGGCAGGCGAGAACCCAGCGTGACGGGGGCACCGATAACCCGAGATCGAAATCATTTCGCCGGTGTTTCACCCGTACTCGCTGCTTAATGTCCACTTGACACACACGAGCCCTTAACCATCGAGAATCAAGCGAACTGGGGCCAGGTGTTTCGATCTCATTCTCGGTTTTTTGGGGTACCTAAACCCGCAACCCCGAAATGTGCACGCATCGGGACAGGCGTATTATAGGACAGAGGGGTTCGATGTAATACGAGTCGAAGTTCCCTTTTAAAATGCGAGCCTGGAACGACACTTCGGGCACTGAAGTGCTCAAATCTAGGCGATAAGGTCGAAAGTGTCGCAGGGTTCCTGTCATCACTATTCGGGATTCGTATGCAGCAATCTCCTCGTGATCGCCCCAAAAAGATCATGAACTTTGCTCTCTAAGGTATTCAATTGCTCGGATAATAATTCATATCCTAATTTCTATTTCAGTGAAAATTATTATTTTTCTTCTCATAGTTTGATAAACGCATCAATTCCGAGTTTCGATAAATTGCGAAAATAAAGAATAACAGAATTCTGTTTCTGCAACGTTGAGTAAAGAAGTTGTAACTCAGTCGCTCGTCGACGGCTGTTTTTGGGCTGCGACTCGAAACGAATTTATGGGCAAGAGAGACGCGCTCGCTTCGCGTATGTGATATAAGACACGGAATCGGAGAAAAGTGCTCGTTGACTCGAGGAAAAATCGGATGCGTTCGTTCGTTTGGGGTTTCTTTTATCAGAATCATAAAGAGCGATAGAGATCGCGTTGGACGGAGGAAGGAAGAGGATCGCCGGAAGCTTTTATTCGGGGCAGACACAATAATCGGGCTCTCGGGTGTGGTGCTGTATCAAACTCTGTAACAGAACGGAGGACAATGGCAACAAAAACGTGACTTGTCATTTGGTAGGGAAGAAAAAGATGGAAAGGCGAGGGAAAAAAAAAAAAGAAGGTCGGAGGCTGAAGAGGCGGATTAAACAGAATTCCCGGAGTACCTATATATCTATTCGTATTATCCTACGGTATATCTATACGGATGGAGGAAAGAGTGAAGATTTTCGGGAGAGAAGTGATTATGAGTGATTCCCGGCAATATCGGCCCCTCCGATACGCGACAGGGGTCGGTGGACACTCGCGTTCGGCGAGAGAGACAATATCATCGGTTACGGAAGCGCGGCGAAACAGAGACGAGAAAATAGAAGGAGATTGAGACCGGTTGATGCCGCGGAGCCGGAGTGGCACGGCGAATGGGAGGGGCGAAATTCACTTCGCGAGGAAATTAAAAACAGTCGTTCGTAGAGCGACGGTAACGCTCTAGGTCCCTCGAATGGCTGGCATCGTTCATGTCAATATGGGCCATTGCCCGTATTACCATATTACGTTCTCCGACACTGTGAATGGCGGCGCAGGGTGGAAAAAGCGACGAGTTTCAAAAACTCGACTGCGAGAGTGCGCGAAAAGCCAAGCGACCGAACCGTCCCTCGTTCCATCCGTTCTCCTGTCGCGGGGTATCGCTTATAAATACCAGCAATTACCAGAGAAAAAGCGAGAGGGCTGTTTTACCTCGTCCGACGCCCGTGAAGCGAAAGGGCCAAAATGGAAGGAACGATTATACATACAGATATAATATTTTCCCAGCGCCGGGCGCGCTTCGAGGGGGCTCGCGGCTTCTGGAAAAACTCGAGAGGACACCGAGCGATCGCGTTATTTTTAACGCCCCTCCGCCATCCGAAAGCTTATCCCGCGCTTAGTTTTTATATTTGTTCATTTATGAATTTCCGTGACAGGTTCGCCTTGGACAGATGTCCTTGAATGCGCGCGCCCGACGTACCGCTGGGTTTCGTTCGATTAAAACGAAGATCAAAACAAATGTGCTCTCGGTGAATTTGAAAAGTTGGATGATTTTTGGTCAGTTTCAATAATTGAACACACATGCATACACGGCAATTCGATCAATTAATTAAATTCAAACTGGGGCACGGAGGAAGACAGAAACGATGGGAATATCTATAATTTCCTACCCTCAAAGCGTTTGAGCATGACCCGCCTGCCGCTCGCGCAATGGGTCTCGTCATTCGGCAACAAAATTACTCCGTACAGAAGACTCGTTAAATACTCGACGAAGTGAAAAAACGTCGTTATACAGAAGTACGCAGGGGTGGATGAAGGAGTTCGTGCAACAAGAACGCACAAGTTTCTCTCTAATGCCATTCGGGTTGAGGTGGTTCGGGGTGACCCCGAGCCAGAGAACACGAGTGTTTCCCATGGCCGACAAAGCTGTGCAGTGCCCACTTCTCTCTTCGTCTCGCTGTACGAAAGTGGGCCACCCTTCTCTGTATCGACGCGTGTATTTCGTTCGTATTTCGTTCCAATCAGGTATGAAAAGTTCCGCGCGTTCGTTTCTCTCGTTAACCGCTTGACATTCGAGCACACGGGCGTTTCACTCGATTCTTTCGATTCTTCTCTGCTACATTCTGAAGATCGAAGAGAGTACTCGGGCGCTGCGGCGAAACCAGGACAACTATTAGCCCGCTCTCTCCACCCCCGACGTTTGAACGATTGACGAGTGTCGGCGTCAACGTTAACCCCCTTCTCTCCCCTTTCCATTCGACTACAACACGAGTGACTCGACCGCGCTTAATATTTACTATTTCATTTCTTTCTATCTCTCTCTGGCCCTCGTGTGTGTGTGTGTGTGGTTGTGTGTGTGTGCACTCGAGTACGCGTATCGCGAGCGTACGCTCGAACGCCATCGTGCGTCAATATGCTTCGATCCGTCGAGGGTGCTAAGAGTACATTTCGTTCCTAGGGTAGAATCGAGTGATCCGGAGCTACCCGATGCCCCGGGGGTAGGAAAGGAGACAAAATGTATAGAGCACAGAAGGATATAGGCTAAGTGTAGCAAGGGTAGTTGCCGGTACATATTCACTGGCACTAACTTTTTTTTCTCTATCTCTCTCCGTCCTCGGTGTAAGGTCGAAGCTCCCCCTCGCGAACACGGAGAATTCAAAGTGGAGTTAATTGATCGGAAGTCTTGAGGCTGCACGTGCCATTCTTTTCATTGTAACGGTACCAACACGGAGCGGAAAAATTCGACGGTGCGCTTTGACGCTCGGTAGATCTAATAAATCGCGTAAATGTATATATATACTATAATACATGTATGTTGGTATAAATTGTACGTATTACTTCGTATATGGGGGGGGGGGGGGGGTATAGTTTTTTGCGCTCTAGCACTTCGGAAGGTCTTTTGGATCGTCGATGCATCGAGAATCAATAGCGAACGCGTACCAACCTGTGCGCGCTTCGCCGATTCGAGGAGGAAAAGGCTCGTGCCGATTCATCGCGGCTCTTGTCAACTGTAACGATCGTTTAGTGCGCGATCGTTAACAACTCTTTCAGTTTCTATTTTCTTTTCGAGAGATCCTTTGCATAAACATTTTTGCAAAAAAAAACCTGCAAACCAATCGAATCCAACAAGTATCAACTAGACCCAAGCCAATTCAATCTTCAACATTTTTTTTTTCAACTTCAAAGGTTTATCGGTAATTTTTGCCCCCAATTTCTAACAATATTTGAAGGCATGGTATAATTTATACTTATTGAAATGTCAACAGTGTCGAATAAAGAAAGTTCACGTTACATACAAATTCTAAATTTCAAATACGCTTTTTCGACGTTTCGTTATGAAAATGAAGAAAAAAAAAAAGTTTGAATTGACAAAAATGGCCAATCATTGCTAAAACGTTCGGATATTACAAACATTGACGAAAGGTTGAATTTAAGTTCTACAGCCGAGTAGTCGCGTCAGCCGCGTGACGAAATGTTCGTTACCGCAGCATGTTCCACGAAAAAAGGAACCGATAAATAAAATACATATCTTTTCGAATAATTCCCCAAATTTGCCAAGGCATTTGTATATTAACAATATCTCGAATGATTATAGGATCGATTTCTCGATGATTGACTCGATGAATATATTTACCAACACTGGCACAATGGGAGTCAACCGTTGAGGCGGGACTCGTGAACCTTTCATTACCCTGAATTCTATAGCGAAAACACACAGCCCCGCCACGTTCAATGGCAAACCTCCAATAACGACCCGCATTCGCTAAGCGTTACAAGCGGAAAAATGAGCGTCGATAAGTGCTCCGCAGTGTACGATAGCGGTGGATGAATTAGTTGCGTGCAAAGGCGCGTGCGTTCGTCCGTTCATCGTTCTCTCCGGATAGACACACGTCCGAGTTAATAACGGCATACGTTTCACACTGCGTGCACATCGGGCGAAGACAAGCGAATAGTCGGAGAGGCAAGTTGAACGATAACAAAAAAAGAATATTTCACACCGGGTGGGACTTCGGGAGGGAAAGTGGAGGAGTCAGAGCCAAACTTTTGTTGCTTTTTCTCCGCGGTGTCTCGTCTCGTTCGTAGCATGCATAACGCAGAAGCGAATGCATTCTCATTCCCCCGTTGTTATATTACGCGTAATAGTTTTCCCGTCTCGAAACACAATATCAAACGTTCGATTCGAGCTGTATGTACCGAAGCATAAATGAATCAGAAAATAACGGCGGGAGATTCTTCAACACGTGGCCGGTCGCGTGTTGGATAATTAGATATTCTTTAGGGGCTGTAGCTTCGGCATTAGGTGCCGCAAACACATAGAGCATGAGAGCTCGATGCTCTTCCATTGGATCAACTGTGAACGGGCGCGTCGACGCGCGTATGTATATTCGACCCTCAAAATTTTTTCACCACGCCGACGACCGACGCTCTCAAGCTCGACCATACTCCCTCCCCTCGATTTCACTCTTGCTTTTATTAATCGTCGATAGATATAACGGCGGGATAGCGTGCCGGTGGTTCGAGGCAACGCATTGTACAACACTGACGAGAGATTAACGAAGAGAGAAAAAAAAATAGAGGGTAAATAAAAGAGACTCGACTCACCGGGCGCGCGTTCAACCGGTTGATCGGGACTCCGAGAAGCGGAGTTCGGGACGCGTATTTATTTTTTCTCACACAGGAAACTAATCGCTCCGAGAGGACGGAAACGACGAGAGTTCTCACATCGCGTGTGGAAAATCGTGTGAATTCAATTTCCATTACGATCCTTCATTAGTCACTGTAGAGATTGGACAAACGAAATAAATATCGCTACAATATCGGAGGTTGAAATAAATGATAATAAAGAGCTCAGGAGACACGGTAATGAAAGTAGAAAAGTTCGTTCAACATTTGTATTTGAGAAAGTTTTTTATTCGTAATAAATTCATTTAATAAAGAATGCGTTTATTGAGGACACTTTTCGGTGGGACATTCAAAAGATCCAATCTTTCGACCGAAGCAAAGAAAGTATTGAATTTCCTTTTTTCGCGAAATTTTATAGGAAATTTAAGTTGAAAAACATTTGAATATGTAGACAACAAATATTTTGCCTCAAAGCCAACTATTGAATATTAATCGAATAAATATTTATTTATTTGTTTATAATTCTAAGAGATTTCATTCGAATAATTGATCGAGAGATTGAGAAAAAAAATTGTCCGCGAGTAGCGGAGGGTGAAATAATGAGGTACCTTTTTCGTTTCTCGCGAATGGTTAATAATTCATTCTAGTGTAATGACGCCTCGTCCGTTATACGCGTAAAACGGAAAATAAACGGTACGAGTTGGTCAGGAACGCACAGTGCAGGCAAATCGTTCGTCCACAGTGCATATTATAGTCCCAATGCGCTTTGCAACAGCCGTCCGAATCGCACAGTCGCGATTCCTCGCTCTAAAGGAGTACGCACCTATTCCTTTTTCCGCTTCCCGATTTTATCTCGAATCGTTGCAGCGAACGTTTACAAAGTACAACACACGGAATGGATTTTTACAGTGCATAATTAAAAGACGAATGCGAATACGTCGAAGGTGTATCATTATTTTGAGCGAAACTTTGTTATTATAGCGAGAAAGATCGGTATCGAAACGTGTTTCTTCTTTTTTCGCGGTCGTTAATGCACGCAGGAGGAATTTCCTTCAAACGTCGACACCCCTCGCGCAATCGATGCCCGAGCAAAAAAAATACACGGGTATACGATAAAGGGGCGCGTGGCAGTGCGTATAAAAACAAACGTATAATGCCAACATGATGATAGGATAGAATATAGCATTTAGCCCGGCTCATCGGTATAGCCGCGTGATCGTATTATCGTAGAGGCACGAAAAGCCCCGTCAATGCCGAATTACAAATACAAATTGTTATGCCGGTTTTCCGTGTCCCTTGTTTTTTTCATCGCACCGTGTTTGTTTTCTATGCGGCACGGGCGCCCTCTAGTCCCGGTGTCGGAGCTCTCGAGCTCTTGATAAAATAAATGCATGCACACGCGACTAAACACGTAAATAGATTTCCGACACCCATTACTCATCCGGTACTTCGTGCGACCCGATCGAGAGAGTCATGCAAACATGCCCGGGGAACGTCGTCGAACCTTGCGAATGATTATCATCGCGTGCGTGCACGTTGCGTTCGATACTCGTCATTATTCATTTCTGTGTTTTTCGTATCCCATGTACGAACGCCTAAGAATTCGATGAATTTATGCACTTCGTTCCAAAAAAATTTTTTATCGTACAACATTTTTTGCATCAATGATATTTTCGTCCTCTTGACCCAATAATTGGAAGGTAAAAAAATATTTAATCTTATGGATTCAATATTTCATCGAATCTATGTCACCCCGCATTTTTGTTAATTCAACCTATTTTTTTCTTCGGTGTACATTTTCGCTCGTTATAGCCTTTCGTACACCTTTTTAGAAAATAAATAACTCACTTCATTGAAGCCTAAAACAATGACTATACACTAGGGATGTGCACGAGCTCGCTCGAGCCTACTCGGAACATGCTTATGAAGCTCTATACTTGCTCGAGCTTTGTATCGAGTAACGGCGCTACATCGAGCTTCCCGAGCAGCTCGAGGTACTCGAACCGCTTCAGCCGCTCGAGCTACTCGAATTGCTCGAGTCATTTCAACGGCTCGGCCTACTCGAATTACATTTTTCACAATTTATGAGTTTGATAAATCAAACTAAAACTAAATTGAAATTCATATCCAAATTGTTTAAACAATTAAAATCCACGTTTAATTGATGAAAAAAATAATAATGAATGTCCAGATTGTTTAAACAATTGAAATCTACGTTAACTGTTTCAAAAAATAAAAACGTAAGGCAAAATTGTTTAAGCTATTAAAATTCATATTCGATTGTTAAAAAAAATAAAAATGTATGTTCAAATTGTTTAAACAATTAAAATTCAGTTCTATTTCTTTAAAAAAAAAAAATCATGCCTTAATCGTTTGAAAAAATAAGAATGCCCAAATTGTTTAAACAATTAAAATCCACGTTTAATTGTTCAAAAAAATAAAAATCAATGTCCAGATTGTTTAAACAATTGAAATCTACGTTAACTGTTCAAAAAAATAAAAACTCAACGCAAAATTGTTTAAGCTATTGAAATTCATGTTTGATTGTTTCAAAAAATTAAAATTTATATTCAAATTGTTTAAACAATTAAAATTCAGTTCTATTTGTTTGAAAAAATGAAAAATCATGCCCAAATGGTTTGGACAATTCAAATTCAGGTTCATTTATTTGAAAAAATAGGAATTCATGCCTAAATTGTTTAAACAATTAAAATTCACGTTTATTTGTTCAAAAAAATAAAAATTAATGTCCAGATTGTCTAAACAATTGAAATTAAACGATTTGGGCATAATCTTTTCTTAAACACAAAAACCTGAAGCTTTATTTTTTAAACAATTTGGACATCATTTTTATTTTTTTAACCAAATAAACCTAAATTTTACTGGTTTAAACGATTTGGGCATGAATTTTCATTTTTTTGAATAAATAAACATGAATTTCAATTGTTTAAACAATTTGAACATAAATTTTAATTTTCTTAAACAATTAAACATGAATTTTAATAGCTTAAACATATTTGTCTTGAGTTTTTATTTTTTTAAACAGTTAACGTAGATTTCAATTGTTTAAACAATCTGTAAATTCATTATTATTTTTTTCATCAATTAAACGTAGATTCCAATTGTTTAAACAATGTGGACATTTATTTTTATTCTTTTGAACAAATAGACCTGAATTTTAGTTGTTTAAACAATTTCGCCATGAGTCTTTATTTTTTTGACAATTAAACGCTCAATTTTACGTGATTAAAGGAATTGGACATGATTTCTTATTTTTTCAAACAATTAAACGTAGATTTTAATTGTTTAAACCATTTGGACACTAATTTTTATTTTTTTTAACAATTAAACGTGGATTTTGATTGATTAAACAATTTAGACCTTAATTTTTAATATTTTTTAACAAATAAACCTGAATTCTAATTATTTAAACAATTTGCATATGAATTTTAAATTAGTTTTAGTTGTATTTATCAAACTAATAAGTTGTGAATAACCTTTTACGAGTAAGGCGAGCTGTGTGAGCGGTTCGA
The DNA here is from genome assembly GCA_963924025.1 of Ischnus inquisitorius. Lineage (NCBI taxonomy): Eukaryota > Metazoa > Arthropoda > Insecta > Hymenoptera > Ichneumonidae > Ischnus > Ischnus inquisitorius. Next base: position 3,892,970 of record OZ001251.1, on the reverse strand, counting down.
GCGGCTCGAGTAGCTCGAACGACTCGAGCAGCACGAGTACCGAGTTTACATCGAGCTTACTCGACACGGCTCGAACACCGACGAGCCGAGTCGAACGCCGAGCCACTCGATCTATTCGAGCTTCTTGCACATCCCTACTATATACACTACCCTGTTTGAACTCTATATTTCAATATATTTAGACGAAATATGTGTGGTATTGTGTGGAATCTTCGTTAAGGCGATTCATAAATAAAAGAAACGCGCAGATACCGTATCTCCGCAAAAGTATAGGATGACGGGCGGAGGTTTTAACCGTATTGCCTGACGAAATCCAACCCTTCCGGCTTCGATCTCGTCCCACGTTACAACGGCGAGAAGCTCTCGCCCGGCCGGCCCTTCGAGTGATTAAAAACAATTACCGTTTCGACGCAGCCATCGTTCGGGTCGGGGCGAAGCAACTACCCCGGACGAGTAATGAGTACGGAACGGGGGAAGTTTAGGTGTGTATGCGTTCGATATAGTGCGAGCCGAGGACCATCAGGAAAGCGAGATGCACAGCGAGAGAAAGAGGGTTGATGGAAAAAAAAAAGAAAAAAGAAATGGCCGAGCATCTGAGCCCTGCGGGTTATGCGGTCGGATTCGAGGCTCTACCGTTGGTTTCGCCTCTGTCGTTGTGTATCGCAATTCTCCCCATTTCGTCGGCTCACCCCACTGTCATTTTCGCGAAACATTCGTATGAAAATATTCGTCGCGTGGAACGAGAGGGTTCGAGCTGTGCTCTCGGGTTGCCGGTAGTTTTCGGTTTTGAAGGGCGGTTTCGAAGGGGGGGTTGAGGAGGTTTCTCTCTCTCGTCGACTCGGTGGGTAACGCACAGCGTGCACGTCTATACGCTCACGGTATTACGCGCGACGATGGGGATTGTCCTCCGAATCGACCAGAGGCAACGGCAGCGTGTGTACTCGTGGCGCACGATCGCGCGATCCAAGCGAGACGAAAAAACCGAAACGGGAAAGGAGAAAGAGAGAATGACCAAACTGCCGGAGACTACGTGGCTGTCGCATTCTTCGACTTCTAAATCACGAAGTAACTGCGTTCGCTCGTCGCATGTATTCGGTGTGTACGCGCAAGAAGGAGAAAAGGCCAAAGGGGTTGAACGAACGCGCTTGGCTTAATGGGCTTGCCACCACAGCGAGTCGACTCTATCCGACTATTGCTCCTCCGCGCGGTAGGAGAAACCCGCCCCCTCACGCTTGAGCCTGTTGGAAACGGAAATGCCGACCTTCCGGATTCCTTCGAGTCACCAACGGTCATTATCCAGGCCCTCTCCATCCCACTAATTAACAATTAAACGGTAAAAGCCAGAGGGGCGAGAGAAGAGGCGAACTCGTAATCGGGAAAATTTAGTAAGGTTCTCATAGAATTTTTAAAGTTGCGCTTGTGAAACGAATCTATTATTCGGTTTATTTTTATCGTGGCTCCTTTCATTTGCATACGACGTTGAACACAAAATGCGGAAACGAAGTGTGGATCAAATTTGCATTTTTTTCTAATGATCCCAAATACGATCGAAAGAGCTATATTAATTCCATGAAAACGTATTGTTTTTCTATGAGAAAGCGAAACACGAAAATTGACATGTAATTATGGATGAGAAACATTTCTTCACGACGGAGCAGGCGATTTTTGGGTCCGTGATCTTTAATGTTTCAATATGATTTTTAATAGAGATACAATGTGCGATTGTGTCTCGGTAAACTCATTTCTTCGAAATAAACAACATTTTTAGGGCTATTATGTAATTCTGTGTGGATCTTTTAGATTTTACAATGTTCAAAAGATCGAATCTTATCCGAATTTCGCCACATAACTTTCGCAAATGAAGTGCCAACGTGCAATCTAACCGTACGACAGACTCAGCCGGTTCTCTCATTTCGGCAAGAAGGAATATTCACCACAATTGTAATTAAACAATTTGCCTACAGATGAACTTTTTAGCGCGAGGCATTGAGCGCTTTGTCGGCCGTGCGTGCGAACGCGCGCGCATCGGGAGTTACTCATCACTATGCATAACCGCATAGCTCTTATATTAAAGGCAGCGAGCGAGAGAGCGTTAAATGCTCGCGTGATTAAAAATGTTGTCGTCGAAATTCCAACAGCTTGGCCGCGGAATGTCCCTCCGGGCTTTGCCGAGGCATTCCTCGCTCTGTGAGGGCTCCGGAAAAAGAAACGTGGCGGGGTAAAAGAAAGGGTTGAACTTACGCTGTCCGCTTTAATTCGCACTCGATCAAACGGAGTTACGCGAATCCTGTTGGGTTATTCAATATTTTCTTATCAAAGGGTTAGATAGCGTCGAGTCGGCACTTCTTTCGACCTTTCGACAATTTTGCGACCGAATGAAATGTGACCGTTTAGTTATCGAGCATCGTGCAAAAAGGGTTAACGTCGCCCATTCGTTTCTTGCTTCTTTGTGCGACGAAAAGAATTATGCCTCTTAAAATCAAGTTCTCATTGGGTGTAATGCGTTATCGTTATCGACGCGAAATTTTTTCGACGTTGCCTACAAATGTATCGAAACAATTTAAAAAATGCGTTTTCGGCAGACAGCATTCGTTCCCGAGGGAATTCCTATGTTTTCCGTTTATACATATGTTTTTTTGCACATTTCCCCAAACTAGAGTATAGATGCTTCCTCGGGGAAATATACGAACCAAAGCATCGACTCCGCAGTGTATAATTGAAGAGAAAAAACACGGAATTGAATTTCGGGCTTGACACAACACTTCATATTCATGGTCAGCATGGATGAGAAACTCAAAATGAAGATTATGAAAAAATTATATCATCTTCAATTTATATTTTTTTACTGTACAATCTAATTTGTTTAACCCGAGATATACCACTTTTTTAGCGGCCTTTTGCGAACGCGGTAGTATCCGTAGCAGCGGTTTAATAGTGACTGTTTTCGAGGGCGACGACTCGTAAGGAAATATAGCTCTCGCATGAACGCGTCCAAAGTGGAATGAGAGCCAACGTTCGTAAAAAAGAAAACAAAAAAAAAACCCAACGGCCAACCTGTCGTCGCCGAGTTGGCGAAGAACAAGCGCGAGAAACGGCGACAATCCGGGCTTGGGCGAGGGGGTGGAATGAGAAAAACTCGTAGGTGTCACTGTCGGCTTTCTGCGCTATCTCAAACTTTATGAGAATTGTTTTTAACAGCGCGTAGGTATTGTCCCAACCCACACTCATTTAATGTATACCATGTCCTCAAGATGCTTTTTGCAAACAAGTCCGATTGCTTCAGAGGTTTATATAGTAAATAACATGTTAGTAACAACAAAAAAATACAAGTATTTCTATACACGCCACAAGGAAAAACAAGCCAGTTCATTTTTTTAGTGTAAGATAATATCAATAATAAACAATTTATTTCAGAACGGCAAATCTTCCGGAACGTACACAATATGAATGACGACGAAAAGAAAAAATCATCGAGCCGTGGGCAAAAGAACATACGAAAGTGAAATGATAAAATTGTATTTCGAGGTCGAAATGAACTTAAACATCGATATAACCGATAGTGCAAACTGCGCTTGTAACTCATATATTTGATCGGACAACAATGAGCGCCGACGATAATTCGATCCTCGGTATATCGACATTACGGTACGCGCTTGTAGAATGGAACGAATGCGAGGAGAGAGGAGGCAAAAAGAAAACGGGGAGAATGCGAAGAGATCGGTAGGCGTGTTTGGGGAAATAAAAGGGCCGCGTGGCGAGCGGACGTGGCGAGCGTCATGATCGAGCGTTAACGAGAGAATTGGAAGTGTTCCTCTCCTCTCTCGGTGCGCTGAAACACGCAGTGGTTATGCCTTATCGATTACCCATCAATCGAGCTTTGCTCAAACTTCGGCTCGTGTTTCGCGCATTCCCTTCGCCCCATCCCACTGCGCCTTCGAATCTCGTCGTCTTCCCGCTCTCTCGTTTACTCCCTCATTCTGCCCTATTCTGTCGTTCTCGCTGAACCTTATTCAAAGATCCAATATGTATGGCTCAGCTCCTAATTCCGGTAATTGGGAATTTTCCTCAATCTCTCGCTCTCGGTTTCTCAGTATGCCGCCAACTCTGTGAACGAGAACGAGATGAGATTTTCCATTGTGGGTATGTGTATGCGTATGCGCCTACGTCTCTCGATCGGGACCACAAACTCCGAAACGAAACGACCCTGCGTCTTATGTCATATATATTTCTGATAAAGAATTCTGATTTCCTTTTTTTATGTCTATTCCGAACATCAAAGGAACTTTGTTCAATGGACTCGAGATAAAATATTTCGCATATTACGCGTCTCGTCGGTCGTGAGATGAGGCCGAAGATCCCGCTTCCGTTGTGAAGCTCAGCCTCTTTTCCTCTTCCGTATTTATTTTTTTCGTCTTTTTCTGTTTCGGCAAAAGAAAATCGGAATAATATAAAGCTTGGGAACCCGAGAGACCACGCGGGATATCAGTTCATCGGACAGAAATCCCAACGTTTCGATGCTTTATTGGCGTAATCTAATTTTTTGCCGTCTTTTTTACTACCCTCGCATGATAATTAAATCAGAAGCAAAAAAAAACATTTGAAAAACCATAGGTAATCTTTATGACGATATTTTACTTAGTATACCATAGATATATTTTGGACATATTTGTCTTCCATGTGGAATGTCCATAGCTCTCATGTTTGGTTTTTTCTCCATCGTCTCTGTCTCAAGATTCGAAGATTCAAACCTGAAAATCACAATTCAACTGCGAAAGAACAATTTTTTTTTCGCCATAAATTTACCAGCTTCGTTCAATACCGCCTGAGTCAAGAATACGAGAGATTCGACGGACGTTTGGGATGTTGTCATATTTACTCAACAGCATTCCTCGGTTTTCTCTGGGCATACTTCAATTTATCAAAGATTGTTTCTCGTTACCGAATGGAACAGAAGAAAAAGGACAGACGACGGAGTTTGCCTCTGCGAGATCTGAGAGAATGGGTTATCATGCGATGTGCAGTTTGTTGACGATTTCCACGAGACCGGAGAGAGAAACGTTAGCATATAAACCGGAGTCGCTGTGAATATCGCAGTGAGGCGCGGTGGTTATGTGGAGTACGACTCGTCGGCCCTGGGGCTACGAGGAAGCTCGACATACGGACAAACGGAGCGAGCCAGAATGAGATAGATTTCCTTCCGGCAACGACATTCGTATTCGCAAACAGGAGATTAATTTCGCATGCAAATATTGCGCATGTGAGGGATACAGGAGGGTCGTCCTTCTCGCGACGACGGAACCAGTCGCGCTGAACCTTCGAGGCTGATGGATACGCATATACGGACAACCGTACTACGAGAACCTCCCCCAATATGCTTTTCTCCACGTATCGCAGACGCTCGGTCATGATTTTTTTATACATCGATGTCACGAGTATTCTTCATCGAACCCCACACTCTCGACGGCTTAACGTGTATAACATGACTTTCGCTATAATAAACGTATCGAGTTACCGAGCGCGTTATTGGATCACCCTTCTTTTCGGAAAGTATCGCGTTACAAATCAATGAGCCACCTTTTTTCTCTTTTCCTTTTAAATCTATCAAACATACTAACTTTCCTGATTTATCCATTGTATTCAAATATGCGAGAATCATCGCAGTGTCTCGACCGAAAATTACCGGACTCTCCAAAAAAATATTATGTGAATTTCTTCAACAATCGTATCCAAATATATAATAATATAATATATGATAAAATAGTATATGAAATAACGCTTGCATCATAATTCATTTCAATTATTCGCCTCGATAATCCAGTTACGTAACGAATATCGGCAGAATCGTGAGATCTCGTATACGCTCGATTGACTTTCATCATTCCGCATATTCGGTCCGCGTCGCGAAAGCATCCAGAGCTTATTATCGTTATTCCGTTCTTTTGTATACTCACGTTTGCTCGTGAGACAGCATAAAAAAGGGCCGTTATGGTCCGTCGATCATGAAAAAAAAAGCGAAAAACGAATACCATATCTTCCGGGTATAATCGATGATTGCTCGTTCCCTCGTGCGGCTTCCGCCTGACCCGCGTCACGTCTCGCATCCTCGGCTTTTTCGTTTGTGCACCCTGTACGCACTTTTTTTTCTCTTCTTCTCCCTCCACGCGCGCGATTCGCTCGAGCAAAGTGGCAAATACAATTTATCAGAAGAGCCAATGTCGGAGGTATACGAAAAACACTTGGATTGCTCAAACACACACACACGCTTGCACGAGAAGCGCATTGGTGCGTATCTGACTTGCAAAAGTGAGGGAAACTCGTCGACGCTACGAAAAAAAAGGCATTGGGTACAATATATTTTCCCGAAAGATGCAAATCATCGTACGTGTGTTCTCGTCGTCGTGCCACTCCTTGCCCCGAGCTTCGCTTCCGTACCACCGTGAAAAATACTAGCCGAGCGCGAGTGTGCGCTGTGTCTCGAATAAATTGAGAACGATGCGGGATGTAAATGACATTCAAATTTTGACGCGTGGCAAAATGACAAAAATATTACACGCATACAGCTCCGTGTAATAAAAAAGGAAAAAAAATTACCATACAACATAGTTACAAGTGTTTCGCGTTCAATTCACCCTTCTCGCGCGCGTCACGCACCGTAATTGGCTGATATTCAGATATAAAGCACCAGGGCGAAGAAGAATGAAGAAACTGTCGCGCTTGGAAAATTTCATTTTCGACGCAATTTCGGGATGACAACATATTTTTTCGTCATCGATTCGTCTTTCCTATGACGTTGAAATGGATCCGTGTGTAAAATGTATACATACAATTTTAGGAACCTTACTAATCGCTTTATTCGGCTGCATCGCAAGCAGTAGCTTGAGAGTTACACATCCACCTGGCGGCATTTGAAAGATTCGTTTTTTTGCTTCCTGCAAATGTCACATTCATATCTGCAAAACTGACAATAGTTATGACATTTTTTATGTAACAATTCAAACAAGCGAGACAAGTGTTTGTTGTTTGTGTGGATAACGGAAACTGAACTCTGATGAAGCTTCCATTGCAACGGAGACTCATATTTGTAATATTTTGGAATTGACAACCAAAAGTTGAGTTGAAAATCTTCGAAAAAAAAAAATCTCTCGGCTATTTTATGTATTTTTAAAAATTGTTTGTATCATTTTCTTATCGAGACTCGAAATATGAACGTGCGTTGAAAAAAGCAGTTTATTTCCTACCATAATTTGTGAAATTGTGAATTGTGAAACGAAATCTTCGTAACTACGATTATTCGTCCAGCAATCCGGCCGCGAAAATTCTGATTATAGTTTCCGAACGCACGCCTAAAGCCAGACATTTGCATCAATGTCCGAAGGGTCCGGTGTTTCGTAGAATTCGGCCAGAATCTATGGACAGTAGAGACGCGGACAGTGGGTGCATCGATGATAGATACAGAAGGAAGCCCGAGGCTGTCGAACTAGGCACGTTGCCTAGTTGCGTACATCAGTGAGGATTTCCTCAACAACCCGGTTAAGGCACGCGTCACAACACGAACAAAGGTGGGTGGCGTCGATTCCTGTGGACAACTCGAGTTACCCCGACGCCAGGAACATCCGTGCTAAACAGGCTTCTGTCAATGTCGGATCAACGAGCTTTTACTATCTCCCTACCGCTCCAAATGAGCATTGGTCAGTTTCTCATAGAGACCATGTCCGAGCCCACTCAAAGTTCTCTGTCTCGATTCACTCGTCGACAAATGGTCAGCATCAATACACAACGCTTCGGGCAGTGCGAATGCCATGATATAGAATCCGCGCTCAGGATTCATCCCCAAAAGGACCCCTTTTGCCGGCGCTTGTTTGCGGCGACCGTAATAGATCGCGATAAGCCAGTCACTCGGGGATGAACAATCGAAACAATTCTAAGTACCGTGAGACGAGTGACCGGTGCAAATGGTTTGACCAATGTCCACCGTCGAGTGCACGCTTCGCTGGATTCCTTTCTTGACTGGAACGTGCGATTGGCGGACTTTGACGAGCTTTAACGATTCTTAACGGTGATGCTTCGGTGAAAGCGTATAGGCGTTCCCAACTGCTAATCGAACCGTTAATCGTAATCGCGTTCAACATGGTCCTATTAGCAATCCGTGAAAGTCGGCCAAAAAGGTTTCGAGACATCGTCGCTCGAACGGTTTGCAAAACCAAGTGCGGCCGATTCACGGATTCCAAAGGCGCGGATAACTAACCAACATCAAAATCTACCGCACATAATATCGAGCGCGTGTGTTATTATTATCGTGCCGGTTCCCAGCAGAAAAATGCCATAAGGATACTTCGTGCAAGGCGAGACGAATTAAAGCGGCACGTGGTCGCTGTCGATCTTCATTTTCTCAATCCACGAACCCGCGTGGAACTCACGAAAGAGCTCACGGTTGGTTAAGGATGAGAATGGGATAGCGAAGAAGAGAAACGCAAGGGTGTGGTCAAAGGGCGAGGCTGGACTAGACCGAACCGAAGGGATAGAACGAGAGTGCGGAGCGTTGCGGAGAAAAAGGTTCCCAGCTGGTAACCCGAAACCGGAAGTAGCTCCTCGAGGTTTGGACTCGCAGGGATCATTACTGTCCAATAAAACGAACAAAGTGTATTCGTGAGATATTGGCAACGGCGAAGGTAGAATCGCTACGGATAAATAATACATGTTTTTTGAGGGACAAATGCGATGAGAGAAGAGGGTTGAAATTTTTGATTTTCGTCGATCCCGATACGCTTATTCTTCGTAAATTGAGCGAGGCTCGAAACGAGAACGGTATGCGGTAACGAAGTATGCCGGTAACCGGTGATCGGCCGACAGACACCGAGAGATCGTCGTGAGGGAACGAAAAAATGTGGACGTATGTGAAATCTTTTATGAGAATTCTGCGCACAGAGAAAAGGCCTACGAAAGAGAACGAAATGACTTAGGAAAGGCACATAGGAAGGAACAGACGCGTATCATACGAATATAACAATATACGACGACGAAGAGAACGCCGAGGGAACCGTATCGGCTTACCCCAATTTCACCCCAATCATTTTGAAACCGAAAACCAGAACCGTCTCGCGTCCTCCCTTGGTCTCTTTATACCGAGGCGCGTTGCGACGGATATTGATATATAAAAATCGAAAGAAGGCATTCGAGAGATAGAAGTATTCGGATGAGTAACAGACGAACGTGGAGGATGGATGGGGGTGATCCGGTCCATCCCCGAGGTACCGCGAGAGTGTCGTTTCGCGTGTCTCGTACGGATACCAACTGTCGATACGAGAGACGAGAGAGAGAGAGACAGAGAGAACCCGGACGCCATGAAGGTTGATAAATCGCTCGATGTCAGAATTTTCGTGAGACAATTTTTCACATCACCACGATGCTGCTCAAGAACAAGGGACAGAAACGAAACTGTCCGAGTGTGGGTAAGAATTTCATGCGCGGGACGCGCGATATGCGAAAATTCGCGATATTTTTCAACCAGTCGAATGGAGCGGCAACGAAAGAATTCCTTTGATTTTACTGTATCATGGGAATTATACGAATACCAGTGAGACACTGCGTATCTATTTTTCTTACGCGGAACATCGGAAGAGAGAAAAAGGATGATCAAGCATAATAACAAAATCTTGAATCGATAGATTTTACAGTGCCGATGGCCAAAAGATTCAATTGTACAAAGAAGAAGTCTTCGTCCGCGCTAGGGAATTATCGAGCTAGGGAATAAAAAAAGAGATTGAATGTCAAATAGACGAGAAATAGCGTACAATCACAGAAGCGCCGATAAACTTCAACGAAAAATCGTTGAAGTTTATCGGAAATCGAGGGATCGGGGCCCAAACGGCCCGCAGGGCTTTTCCCTTAACGCCGCGTTGACTCCCAGAGAAGTCGTAAGTGGGAATCGAAGTCTCTTTTTTTCCCCCCTCTCAACGACTCGACGCCAAATCGTTTATTTTACCTCGGGTAATATGAAATTCACAATCGACCTCGAATCAAAGAGAACGCCGAGGTTCCGGATTATTCGATCATGACACGGATATAATATCACGTTGCGGATAATGTACGTACGAAGAATGAAGTAGGCCCGCACCCCCGTTCGAAATCGTCATTACTCGTTAATGAGCTGTGGTTGCGCCGATCGCACCGAGGTTCGTCGTCGTAGTCACGCAAACCGTGAGAGGGGTGTGAGTATCGCTCGAAGAGCCAGAGTGTACGAACGACGGACGAGGAAGGAAGAAAGAGAGATGGGTCGTGGCCGAGGACCCTTCGATTCCCGGGGAACCCCATCGTGAGACCATCTCTGTTTCGAAACACCATAGACCATTGACGAACCCTCATACATACGCGAGCCTGCCGAACAGGGACACGTGACTGCTTTATAGAGAAAGCGAAGGGGGTCGCAAAAAGCCCTACGATCGCGCGCTCGTACACATACGCGTATCCCCTCATCGACCGTTTTACTTCTGACCCCGGTGTATTAACCGTCGAGCCGACAAGGGCGCGACGACAAAACTAAACCAGCTTCTCATCGACGAGAGACGTTATTGTGATGCGACCCGAGCATATTTATACTACCGAGTGTCTATTGTTTCACTTGATGCTACGCAACAAACGTCACGATGAAAGGCAGCCAGCACACCGCTCGACCGTGTCAGTTACAACCAGCTTTTTTTTTTATTTTGCCACTCGAGTTTTCTTTCCAGCGAGTGCGGGCACATTTTATTTTTTATTCCGACGCAACACGGGATGGGCAAGAAATTACTTTATAGTCGTATTGTCACGCGTATTTTGGGGTTTGGATTTTTTTACTAAAGACACATTTGTCTTTTCGTGTACCGTTCTCATTCCGATAAAAGTCCCAACGCTATCCCTCCACATACGCGTGCACTATTCTTCGAATGGGGGATGACTCGATATCATCGGTGACTACTGTGATTTGTCGCTAGAATTCGTTTGATCAAGTCAATGATAACAATAGATCCAAGACAGTTATTATTCTTTGGATACGAAAGCGAAGGTTGAATCTTCATGAGAGACGAATAAGTCTTGTCAGTGGGACAAATCGGCCTATCCATATTCCGCGCGGAGATACACAAAAATGTCCAATAACGTTGCGACTTGTCTTTACCGGAGACGTCGAGATACTTTTTTTTTTTTCCTCGCAATATCATCCGCTTCGTCTGCGACGAAAAATCCACTGATAGCTTGAGATAACTCTGGCATATCCGCCACGGCGAGATTGGCGTATATGTATACATCGTAGTTACAAGTACGCAATGGTACTGGTGACGCGAACAGAGTGGACAGCGACGGTATCAAGCCGTGGGGGATACGCCGAAGTTGGGTCCTCGCTGAAGGGTTGTGAGTCAGGGTGAGTTATGGGGGAACGTGGGTGCGCCACACCGCCGCACGATACGCGGCGGTGTACGTCTGGCTACCGAGGCCCCATCGCAGTAAAAACTTTTCGTCTCATTCCATCGTCGGCGAAGTATAAATAAAATAAAATACAGAAAACTATAATGGGACGTTGCCCGTAGATCTTGGCAAAGCTATCGATCGTTGCTCCGGTGCGCAATCCGCGCGATTGGCTGTAAATCTTGGACGCTCCGGAGTCGTTAGCTCTACAGACTCGATACTTGTACTCTCATTGTACTGTTTTTGTCGCGCAACTCGCACGTGGTTTTGATTTTATCAAGAGCCGAGTGATTTAGTCGCGTGAGAAGATTTTTAGTGATTAATAAAAATCATTCGCTCAGCTCGGAATTTTGTAATATAAAAATAAAGGGACAAGGTCTAAAATTGTTCCGTTCTTAATCTTCCAACGACTCAAATTGCACCGAATGACTTCAGAAATTGTTGAAACATTTATACCGTTTCGGTAGAATAAAAAATTTTGGGATACCTTAAATCGAATAAAGGAATTTGTCTCGAGTCAATATTTTCTAATCGAATAGCAGATGTTCGAGCGATGAAAAAAAAATGTTTCGTTCGGTCTCGAGATTTCGATCTCTTATCGTCATGTCGATTGCTCGTGAAATCCACGAAAATCAGAGTCGAGTCGCGTTCGTGCGGGTCGTTGGGCCGTGAATTCGTGGATAAGGTGCGCTCGAGTCGATCGGAAATCAGATTAATTATGTCATGGGTCGCAACCCCTGTGCAAGTCGCCAGTGACGCGAGGTTATGGTCTACACATTGAGTGTGACAAACAAAAAAAGAACATAACACGAAAACAGTATATTGTACAACAGCGAGTCTCAAAAGCCCGGAAACGTTAGAGCATTGAATGTTCACCCCCGCCGCAGTTCTGCGAAAGCATGAACGAGAACTCCGAGGAAGTATTTATTAGATTGGAATCTAAATGCCGCACACCGACGGCCCGAAAGCGTATTTCCTCTCGACGTAGGTGGTGGTTTCGGCGGTTCGAGAGAACGAGACCGAGAAAAGCCCAAGAGAGAGGCCTTTTTTCCCCCCCTCGATCGTTTTCTCACACACTCCGGGGTTGTGCCGACCCACTGTAGTTCTGTCGTGTGTCTCGTAGGAGGGTTCTGGAAATTAGTGGGCGCAACTTTATTAGCTCGTGTCACGAAATCTTTCGACCCCGTTGGACTCCAAGTTCATCCATCGTGCTAAGAATCACAAACTATCCTAATATGAGAATCCTTTTAATTTATCTATCGTGCATCATTCGTTAAATCGTATTCCTGGCTTCTCTATGAGAAAGGCAAAAGAGATACATTTTTAGCAACGGTAAAATTTGACAATGAAAGATAATGAAAACAGAAAATGTTATCCGGACCTTATCGATGCGTAGTGGCGTGGATTTTTTATATCAATCACTCCGTTTTGGGTTTCGATATCATAAACCGTCATTTCCCATCGTTAAAAGTTAGGATTCGATGATTTTGCCCGGTGGCCGAAGAGGACGCGCCAAGTCGACCGGAAACTCACTATAACAAACGTGTCCGACAACACAACTGTCGTTGACAAGTTAGCGGCAGTTTTGAAAAGATATTTCCACCAATATAACCGAGCCTCTGCCGCTCCATGCGCGTTTCTCCTTTTCGTTCTGCTCAATTTCACCGATTTTCATGGGTACTTTTATTTCTATATATATATTTTTTCTTTTTCGTTTCACCATTGTATCGGTTTATCGTTCTCGAGGCGTACGGCTTACCGAGACATCATTAGCGTTAGTGTCAAACATCGTCCATTGTTCGGATATTTATGACGCTTTACCTGTGATACCTTCTCTATTGCGCCCAACGCTTGGCGCAGGGATCCGGTGGTTGAACTTTTATAAGGGGTGTTAGTCGAGGGCTCGTCTACGAAACCCGTCGAGGCTCAACCTTCTTCAATGTTCCTTCGATTCATCTCCGTTATTATTATTTATCGCGTCACATGTATTTAATCGAAAACTCTTCGATTCTCTCCTCGTGGCAGCCTTCAACGCGCTGAGAGTCATTCGACACTTTACCTCCGGACTAGAGTATAAAACATCTTCGATCGATAAAAAAAAGAAAATAGCTCTTATACCTCACAAGATAAGTCTTTTATCGCTGTATGACTCGTTTGTCTCGATACCAAAGCCGTATATCAATTTTGGATCGGGAAACTTCAAGTGGGGATAAACACTTAGCGGGGTCCAAAAAAATGATCCTTTACATTTCATATTTTCTTAGAGTTTAATATGTTACAAACCCAATAGTTTTCCGGAAAAAAAAGCCCGCAAACTACCATTCTTTTTGCTCATTTCTATGTCTATATTTCTCTTTCGAAGAAACCTCGTGTGTTTGCTCGACGATTGAAAAACTCACTGGGGAAATGTGGGAAAAAAATGATGTCGACAGACCCGCGGCCGAGTGTCGATTAATCAAACGAGCCTGCGCTCTGCAGGCTTCTCGAGAGTGTACTTGACGTCTGCTACTTGCCAAAGCGAGACCAGGTGGCGCGGTGTGTATAGACACTCGCTCGACCGTGCGCGACAGTTATCATCGATACTCCAAACGAGAGACGATAGAGTGTACGCTGCTTTATGTAACGAACACGTTGAAAGTGTTCGCTCGAACCGTCGGATATAATATCCGTGGCGTGTGAACCTTCTGGTCGACGTACGGGGGCTCAAAGTTTATGGACAAATCTTCGATCCCGGAACGCACGCCTGCAAAGACATTCTCGAACGGTAACTGTTTGTACAAGGATCCCTCCTCCCTTCCCGGTATTTTTATCCGAATCGGAGAACGCGAGTGTGCGTCACGTAGATCGGAGCAGGGAGAAAAGAAAAATAAAAAGATCGGCATTTGCCCTTCTTCTTCTTCTTCATCTTCCGTCGCTTATGCGTCACTTGTCGCATATTAGTTTATCTATATCTCGACTGTGCGCCATCGTCCGTGACACAGAAAACCGTGGTGTAGATCCCTCCCGTATAGGCGATTGTACTTTGTGTATTTAGCGGCTGAAACGAAAGAGGCATTTGAAAAGAGGCTCATGCTTGCCTCTACTTTCCGGGACAAAGATTACGTTTTGGTGTATATCCAAACGCCAGGGTCTGTAGTTAGTTAGGGGTACCGGTTCGTTGAAGTTTCTCGCTCCGACGAACGTCAGGTGAAAAAAAAGAGAACAACTGTCCCGGAGGTAAACAATTAGATATCAATTCATGGCATTAGCTACGCTCGGTCGCAGTCTCGAACAATAAACCCCGTGATCTCGGCTCTGGGACTTTTTTTCTTTTTTTTTTCTTTGAGTGTATATTATTATAAAATTATCACCGAATGTATACATCATTCGAGCTGTGTCGGGCAATGCTGATTCATCTACAAAATTTTTTCTACTTCAACATTTTCTAGATTCTCTTCTTATTTTTTATACGAAAAAGAAAAATATAAAATAAAAGGAAATAACGATTGGATATCAATAAAATCAAAAATATCAGAAGTATCGGGAATAATATGAAAATCAAATTACGGAGTAATGTATAAATCATCCAGGGCCATTTGGCCCTGACGTCAATCTACCTACAGGATTTTTCCATTCCGACACATTTTTTACACCCTTCTCATTTTCATGAAAAGAGAAAGTGTGAGTATAGGGTGAAACAAAATGAAGCCTGGAAAAAGTATTTGAGACACGCGACCGAATAATAATGTCAACTCTTCGAGGGACTCGCCTGGCCTTCTCTTTTTCCAAACATTTTCATTTCGCTCTGCCCTCTCATCGACGATCTAATGAGGCCGAACGACTCGCGAGGGGATGCTATGACTATTTTTTTTCATGTATCTATTTTCGTTGTTTTTTTTTTCTCGTCCTTAGGTCGCCGAATCCTACCGGGATTTGGATGATATGCTTTTTCTTTCTGTAGTATCGGTGGGCTTTATATATCCACCGAATGAAAGGGAGATGAGCGAATCTATATGCTTTATGGTTTTATAATGCGAAAGGTTGACCAAGGGTCCGTCGAGTACGGGCGGCTACTAACACCGTCGAAACTACCGCAGTCGTCTATACACCGGCGCCTCGTCACTATACCCTTGTGTACTACGAATGGGACTATGGGCCAACACATGGCTCTTCGGGGTATTTTCAACCCTCCCCTTCATCAAAATAGGGCGACCGCTCGGGCCACTGTCCACCGCGAACTGGGTAATGAGCCGTCACGTCGGATCGTGGGGACATACTACCCAATAAAATCTATATCAGGATTTAGGGTCCCCGAATTTTTTCTCTTTCCCGGCAATGCTGATTTTTTTTTATATTCAGAGATTTTTTTTCGCCACCAGCCCACTGCGATACATCATTTCCGATTTTTTTCTTCTTTTTCTCGGGGTGGAAAAAGAAAGGGGGGAATCGAGAGAGTAATCGATCCGAGTGGATTTCACCGGCTCGGGTGCAGCTGACCAGATAATGCGCATACTGGTATTTACGATGTTCATTCGGTTTGTCTCGGATGCCGAAGGGACATTGGGATAGATAAATGAATTATGATAATATGTCTGACGATCGAGGGATATGTATGATATTTTATGCCACGGTGAGTTCTCGACATTGGCATTCATCGGCGTTTATATAGTTCAGTGCCGAGAGAGGAAGGTGACGACGATAGAGACGTTCGAGTGTGGATTAACCCTGAGCTTCGTCGGGCTCTCAGATTGATTGGATCTTTCGTGTAAACGCGACAAGGGTCAGTGTATCCAATGGCATTAAAGCGATAGCCGTTACCTACGTTACCGAAGCTGATCCGATAACCCCGGGAATTGTCGCAGAGAGATAATCAGACTGGCTAAACACGCTCGGAGGCGATTAAAGGGTATTTATAGATAACCAGTTATCAGACAGTCCGTGACCATTGACTCCTCGGGGACGGCAAAATGAAACATTAACCATCGGATAAAATGATGAGGCGATGAAGCTTGTGTTTGATCGGTCGATATATATCCAATTGAATCTATTGATTTATTGGGCTTTTTCAAACTATCGATTGAAATACATCATTGCAACATTTTTAAACGATCCAATCTTTTCTTTCTTGTTAAATCGTGATCAACCAATTTTTCAAAGTTAATGAATATACATAAATAAAAGGGTCCTGTTCACTTCTTTTAGGGTTTCACTACATTATTTAGGCAATGTTTTTTCGTCACTGAGAAAAAACATTGCATGGAAGATACTCTACTGGAAGAACATTAAGAAACGTGCCCTTTCACATTTTTTTTATGCTTTATTTGTAAGTATGTTTCATTTTTTTTTCCATCTGTACCAGCGGCTTAGTGTTTAGGAAGCGAGTAAGGGCATCAATCTCGAGTAACGGGTTGTATCGGCGCAACGTGGGAGATACTCTATTTCCGTATGCTCAGCGTTCAACGTTTTTCACGTTGCTACGGGTGCCTCGTTATATTTAGCAGAGCAGTTCTACGCCGTGCTATCGCGTCCTTCTGACTGCAGTAGCGCACTATGTGCCACTCGCGCTTCTCCAACTATTTATCTCGCGTATAGGTGACCCTTAACCGCGACTATTTTGAGTCGCGTGGGAAAGCCCTCCGTCAGGTGCCTCTATGGGATTATAAATACCTATCGAGAGAGCGACAACAGCATCCCCGTTTTCCGTGCTATCTAGCTTCGAGTCACGACTCTCTATGATCGAATGATTGCAACAAAAAGTTTTTCACTTCAAGAAACTTCGACATGTAATTTACATTCCTTACTGTCTCATCCATAAGATGTATGGAAAATAAGAGGCTCGCGAGTTTCAATCCGGCAGAATTTTACTGTGTCCAAATTTTCATACAAAATTCCATGTTTTTTTGCACAATCTATTGCCGTTTCGAATTCTGAAATTCATATTCGATAAAGGAAAAACAATCATTCGTTCAATCGTCCCATCAATTTGACTTTTAGGGATTCGACTTTCTGCTTATATAAAAAAGAAACTACAATTCTACTTGCTTACATTTGTTAGTCAACTATGCGAACAAAGTTGACTCGTAACCCGACAGCGGTTCGCTCGAAGTCCGAAGGTCACGGTGTTTGAAAGTCGGTCGTTTCAACAGGTGCTACGGAGTTGCGTCTGCTACTATAGTTTGCACGAGTATGCAGGTAGACGCGAATAAAGAAGTACGAGAGAACTTTCGAAATGGAGAACGAACCCTTCACAGTGCCGCGACAATGTTCGCCTCGTGCGTGAGTCATTTTACTTTCCCTGTGTCCTGGCTGAGCCCGCTGTGCGAAAAAGCTCCGCCCGTATATTTTAACCTTACGAGCACCAGTGAGACACCTTTTGTCACCGAGTAAAAGTACTCTTCGAGCACCGATCGTTCATTCGACCATTCACGGAATTCGAAATATTGCCCCAACTTTTGTGTGTTTCTTTTTCTTTTTTCAAGTTCTCTCGTTAGGTTTTCTTTTCAATGTCGATGAGTGTTTTGCCGCTGTGTAATTCATTGTTGGTCAACGCATATATGCCGGTCATTAGAACCATCTCGACAAGGCGCAGCACCAATTTGGCCATTCAATGGACTCCATATCTCTCGCCGTCGCATTGCTCAAAAACCATCGACGATGGTTTCCTGGCAAAACATGATGGTCATTATAAAAAAAAAAAGTCATTGCATAAGTTCGCAGAATATATTTGCGGGTCCGGAGTTTCATTTTTTTTTTCCCACATACTTGCTTGAAAAAGAATGTTCTCATGAGCGAAAAAAATGTTCCTTAAAAAAGAAATTACACCACTCGTGAAATCTTCGATATATGAACCTGGGAACGTTTTTTAACGCGAGTAGAAAACTATTACCAATGAAAAATTCTAAAACCGGGAAAACATCCATTTGCGGCCGAAAGAAACGCAGACAAATCGAAGGGTAGAGAATTCCGGGTACAAAAAAGAGCACCGTGTCAAAATTGATAAGAGGGAGAAAAAATGGGGCTCGGGTCAATCTGTTTCATCGCCGACGATGTCGAACAAAGTGGTGTACGCTGTGCGCGCATCAGCTTGAGAATCAAGGCCCTATTCTCTTCCATACTCGAGAAGATTAGACTGTCACAAGCTTTTCCACGTTTCGAAATAAGCCAGCGTAGTTGAAACGAAGGTAGGTGGAAGGTAGAAACGCGTACAATATATAGATAGAGTAGAAGTGGAGAAAAATAAGCGCCGGAGGGGGCATCGAGTGACCGTATCCACTCGAAACAAAAAATAATTCTGTCCCTACAGGAGGGACACGGTGGCGGTGGGTTTTCTGGTTGCGACACGGTGGGGTAAGCCCCTCGACAATGGGGAAGATATTTTCTCTAATGAACCAAGACGAGTGGTCCTCTCCAGTGCCAATTACACTTCGGCTCGCGTTCTTCTTCGTATCCTACTCATCCTATATATGTATGTCTATATATGTCTATTTCTCTTGCTCCGTCGTCCACTTGACTTCTGTCATTTCAAAGCCTGAAACGAAACGTCGCGCGGAGAGAATTGAAGTGCCCCCGGGTGAGGTCTTTCCGCGTGTCTTCTTATCTACCGCGATTGATCAAGGGCCTCGAGTTCATTCTTTCTCATTCTCTGCCACTCTTTCTTTCAATTTCTTTCTTCATTTTATTTTCTCTTTCACTAACCAGTAGAAGAATTCCATTCTGCCTCGGGCACTGACTTCGTAACCACGTGATTAAAAAAAAATAGAGCTGAGAATAAAGAGTTGGATGTTTGATTAAGAAAAATCGTTCAAATCTGCAGTCCGTTCGTGAAATATTGATATCACACGAGACACGGAATTTGGCCCTTGTACCAATGTAGCCAACCACACTTGACTTCAGGATTCATTTTTCTTTGGAAAAAAAGTGCACGAAGCCACGCGATACAATACATTTACATTTTTTTGCAAAATCGAAGTCATCGAAGCTCGAGTTTACTCTCAAATTTGGTCGTGCGAGTGCAAAAGGGCTTCGCGAAGCGAATTTCGAGGTTCATCTTCGTCACAATCCTGCTATGCGCGGAAACTCAGTTGCCGGTTAGCGAGCCCATCTGAAAGCTGCGCAACCTGCGGCAATATCGGTATACCATACCGCGGCAGCGCGTAGTGTTTCGTCGTCAACGAGGGCGCGGTCGTAGAATTGCATGACCATAGAGAAGCTTCCAGCATACAGAGAGCCAACGTTGCCGATGCATTGCTCTGAGAGAGAGTAGCGGCTTCGGTTCGTCTTAATTTAGCATAGATTACGCAGATCACAATAAACCAAGTTGATAGGGTCACTCCGAGCGGTAAGCCTTGATTAACGGATTTAATTATAGGATTGTGTGGACGACAGTGTGCGAATATGGTCCTGTCTGTGTCTGTGAGTCCACGTAGGAAAGGGTGAGCACGAAATGGTGAGAGTTGGCTCGGGCGAGGATATGCAGTGTGATGGTCATTACGAGAAGGGAGACCTCGGTAACCCGTATATTGGCGCGCTCGCCAAATATGTATATGTATGTATACAATACATACTAAACATATACAGTACCATGCAAAATCAATATCCAAATTGTTTTTTTTTTTTTTTTCGAATCCCATCGAAAAGAAAACCCAATCGCATTATAAAAACTAACATATGGGTTAGTTTAATTAACAATAGTAATAATAATGAACTTTTTTTAACAAGAGTGACGAATTGACAAAATTTCCATTCTAAAAATGAGTGAGGACTGATTTGGTTGAATAAAAGTAAGATCAATTAATAAATTACATTTGCAAAGTTTATGGTCATTACTGCTACTACTGCTACGTTTATTTGCTTACTCGCGCCTATGTAATTTCCATTCACCACGCTGTCCCGACGTCGGTAACCGTGTATTCCACGGCAATATTTTTTATGCAAAGCCACGAATAAAAAAAAAATATGCAGATGGATATTTATTGTGGATCACGCTGTAGATAAGTGGAAAAGGGAGCCGGTACGCACAGAGAGGCTCGAGTACATACCAACAACCCCATGGATTCTCGTGCGACGCAAACGGACTCGGGGTATTATAGCTACGGCTACGCGAGAGATTCTCAATGCTGGACTCTCTCTGCGTGTGTACGTCAATATAAACGTTGTAAACGGAGATTCTGACGATTCTGACATCGGATCGATGGAGTTTAAACTCCATCGTGCCATGAGCAGGGTTGAATAGAGCATGGAGGACATAGCGTACACGGATAAGCCTGCTCGCGTTCCTAAGGGAATAGGAATTTAAACTGAAGTCTGAATTTCAACTCTGCTGGTACGGGGTAACCCTTCGTCGCTGACCAGTAAGAGTTCATTAGTACTCGGAGAATTGGTGCGTATGCGGCTATTGAACCTTCGGACGTGAAGGCTCCCCGCTTTCCCATATGGAAAAAAAGTATATGCTCAAAATATATTGGAAATATATTTCATGTTTGTAAGCTTTTTATAATCTAAATTATGCACGTTATCTAGCGAACTGAAAATTTCGAATTTTTTCGATATGATTAAGTCAGTAATTAAAATAAACAGTTGGAAAGAATCGAAGTGGAGGCAAGGACGCGAAGAGAGGAAAAAAAAAATTGGAGTGAAAGAGAACCGAGGACAAATGGAAGGACGAGAGACGCGCGGAGCAGAGAGACGAAAAGGCTTTCACGCTGAGCCAAGTGACAAAAGTGATCGATCAAAGAGGAGACACCCGCTTATCCAAACTCAGTCACGGTACCGCGAGCGCGATACGTCCAGAACCATTAAGGACCTTCGAGCTTTCCCGAAACGTTGCCACAGCGTAGGATCATTTGTTACAATCGCGAAACCCGCTGGTGTGCGGACGTGAATGAGAGAGTGAGACTTGTGTATAGGCGACGCTCGCGTTCCGTCGCTTAATACCTCGCGTTTCACGGTTACCGCGAATGGATATCCCGCGAGGAATGTAAGCGTATTAACGTTCGTATTCTTTTTTTCCCAAACGACGAGCGCGGAGGGTTCCCTTTCCGTTACAACGGAGCAGAGCTTATAGATTTGTCATACGTGGCAATGGATAGTTTGACTCTGATTAATCCGAAGGGGAATGGGATTTGTTTAGCGAGGAATCGGAAGATTGGCCATTCGATGCGTGCGCGACGTATTAGTTGTAAATACAGTAGTCAAGTCTATCGTAATTGCTTTCGACGAATGGAAAGGAATCATTGATCACTCGAGGGAGTCGATGTTTCACGAAATAATATTATCATGTTGCAAAACGATAAAATGGAATGATCATCGTTTCGGGTCGTGCTAATAAAATTGTTCATTATCACTTGTATCATTGTATGTAAAAAAAAGAAAGTGAAAATCTGGGACAACTCGAAGTTTCGAAGTTTCAATTTAATAAATGGATCATCAAAATTACAGTCAACTTGATAGTCATGCGAATCGTGAATTATTGCTCATTGCTTTCTCCGGTAACTATGAATAATATGAATAAATACACGGAGAAGCGTGACTGCGTGGAGAAGTTTGGTTAGCAGTCGAGCAAATCCACTCGAGAGTACTTCCTACGGGTCTGTTCGTAAGCGCGGATACCGTGGAAGAGCGCGACACGCTCGAGGTATTCTCCCTCGAATTTCCCTCGTCCATGCGCGTCCCGATTCGACCGAATCACCCTCGAGATAGCGTCTCGCGAGTCTCGCGAAATCACGTCGGTAAATCTAACGTTATGCAAATTTTGCGGTCACTATCCGGTCCGATTTTGCATATGAATGCGCGAGAGACGTTCCTTGGCTCGTGCCTACTTCACGATTCTCACTATTCCATTACTGCCCCACTATACGAACTCAAGATGATGCTAATCGGAGGGCTCGCTCTATCCCGTCGCGCAGTGTCCGCGTGGCTCTATCTTATTTCGCAGAGGAGTGGAGAATTCGCCAAATCCGCGAGGATCATAGAGAACCATGGTTCGTTTAGTTTAGTGCTCGTAGGGCCAGAGGAGAGTTTCCGCCCGTCCGTACTTCGGCGACGGCTTCGCAGGCTTCCTCAAAGTTAAACGAAGGAGAACGGACCATCGATTCTCCAACGCAACCCCTTATCGGATGAATACTATCCCCAAATCCATGCGAATTGCTTCTGGTCAGCGAACAAAAACAGCGCAGGACTTCGTAGGGTTCAAAGTTCGATGACGTTATTCAATTTTTTTCTACCATGAAATACGTTCGCCACGACACAGTCCGATTGAAAAATTGATGCTATAAATTTGCTCGGTTAAGCATTGTCGAACAATCCTGATATTTTTATCCCGAGCCCAGCGCGTGATTTCGATGACTAGCATATAGGGAATAATTAGTCCTGAACAGGGTTGCACCTATTACCCCTAAATGCATTTAGTATCTCACTCCCCCACACCCATTCGCTTTGGTTGTCGAGACGCGGATAAAAGTTGCAAAACTACTGTCCCAGATGGTTTCGCTTTGATTCGCAAAGTAAATAGCGCGATCGCGACAATTTCAGTTCCAACATATACACCGTTTATGTACAGTATATACATGCATCTGTGTCGACGAATAGTTGTGCGGGCCAACGGTATTACCAGCGGCAACAGAAGAGCGACGGAGGGTTGCGCACCCTCTGATTAAAAATTCTCGCGTGGTTAAGCCTCCGATAATGATCTTCCCTAACCCCTTCGCCCTTCGTTCTATCGAGCCGACTCTCCTCCTCCCACTCTCTCTCTCTCTCTCCACTCTCGAATCTCTTTTAGGCTTTATACTGTTGTAGCTACGCTCAAAGATATGGTATATGCCATATTTATAGTATGATCTAAAAGGAATTGTGCGCGGTCGGTGAGCGTTCGCCAAAACTTTGGCTCGGAGGAAATTGCTCGAGGTCATCCAGCTTGCAAGAGTTAACGATCGTCCGTTTATACGTTTTGCAGCGCGTCGAGCGATTTTACGCTCCGTTCCATAAAAAAAAAAATTCCAAGCGAATAGACGATTGACTTCCCATTAATTTATTTATGTTTTTTCTCAACTCCGTATTTTATTTAATCAAAAGCCAAAAGAAAATTGATGCGATTAGATTGGATTAGATACAAACAACTGATTAGTTTGATTTGTCGCTGTTTGTTCATATCAATAATTACGAAGTATTTTTTAACTCAAGTTGTATTATCTTATTTGATGTGGCAATCTAATGAATTCCTTAGCAACTGATGCGAATCCTTCGGGTAAAGAACGATTGACCAATTTCACAGGTTTCCAGACCGCTAATTAATGAAACAGTGGATATTAATATCTGCGATTAAGCTCGAACGAAATACCAGCGGGGCGTAACGTCGAGTGGCAATCCGTCACACAATCGGACCGTGAACACAGTTCACGCCGTGTCCGTGCATACCTACGAAATTTGTAATAAACTTAACGACCCTCGGCAATGAAAAGTAACGTTTCAGTGAACATTTCGCTCGCAGGGCGATTGTCTCTCCCGTTTCGAAGGGCGGACGAGATGTTCAGACACCCGACAAATCAGAGTAATTGCCAGTGGAGTCCTGCGAGCAAAATTAATCAGTCTTTGCTTCCTCTCTGTCTTCGGATAGCGACGAATCGCACGAAAATTGATGTAAAAAAAACGAACAAAAATCGATAAACAACGTTTCCCCTACTCTCGCTCTTAGGCGGCAGCGAGGAAACCGAATCGGTATTCGAAATCTCTGATAATCCCTTTAGTTCAATCAGCTTGACGAATTTTGAACCGTGAAAAAAAAGTCAACGCACGCTCGAACGAACGATATACGTTTAAATCAAACGCAAAGTTTTTGTGCGATACCATCTCCGCATTGTTCACAGAGCATAATAAATATGTGTGTGCTTTTTTCACTCTCTAAACGCGTGACTAACGATCGTTGGGATGTTAAAACGAGAACTGGAACAAGTTGCCGCTGATAACATTTGCGGCAGTTCGGGTATTATAATTTCGCTAACGACGCTCGTGCGGTTAAAGGTCAGGAATTAAGGGACATGTAGACGGATATGTGCGTGCGTAGCAAGGTAGGAACCGCGTCGAATTCCAATGGCAATCGATCAAAGGGCAGCCCTCACTTTTATTCACGAACGGATGATGTAGCATCCCCAACTAATACCTACCTGTTCCTAAGCTCGTTCGAATCCCATTCACATTCAAATTCGTAGTTAACGAACAAGGTGGTTTCGTAATCTGGCAGCGCTATTTTCCTTCCCCTTTTCACCAGCCGAAGGTTAATTATTCAAGCTAAGGGGGTTGTAAGCAGACTGCGCCCTCATCCCCCTAAGCTCTGTTCTCGTCGCCACTGCTCCGCAGTCTCGCTGTACAACCAAGGGCGGTGCCGTTTACTGCTCGATCCTGATAGGCGTGCTGGCGGTCGTGAACACTGCTACTGACGATGCTGTAGTTTAAACTTACTTAAGCTAGCATACGAAAGAGCAAAGCCCCGAGAATCTTAAGCCCTCTTAACTCTCGGTTACTCGATGGCGCGTGATTAGAAACAGAAATATACTAAAGACCGTCTCATTATCGCAATTATGATTGAAATTACACTTCGATCAAGTTAAATGGTTCATTTGGTGCTTTATTTGCTTTGTTTTCTTGAAATCCCCTTTTTTCTGCGAGGGTTCAGCAAAAACGTGTTCAGTATCCGTGTTCAGAATGTCCCAAAATATCGGAACGTCACACATAGAAAAAAATGTTTGAATGTATGCGCCTGTGTTTGACACTTTCAGAAGCTTTAAACCCATGTTTAAAAAATTATGAAAAAAGTTAAAGTAGTGAAGATTCGACGTGGTTCAAGCTTTTTTTTTTTTGTTCCATTACTTTTGGTTACTATTTGCGATATCTCAAGTTTGGAATTTGGTAATGCCCGCCATTTCGTGGTGATGGCAGCGAAATAAACATTTTTATTGAGGATGGAACCACTAATCTTGAAATGAAATTTATTTCTAAAGCGTGTTTGATGAAATCGCATTGCCTCGGTAGTTTTTTTTCGCTGGCATTGAACGAAAGCGAAAATGGGGGGATGACGGGGGGAGTCGGAGGTCTACCAGACAAATTCTTAAGGAAGTACCGTCGGACGCGGAGCAAAATTAATTCCACGTCCGAGCGACTAATTTAAGACGTGGTATAGAATGAGAGTCGTTGTAGAAGTCTATCCGCTGGCCAGCTATAGGAGAATCCAAGAGAGGTTTTGGTAGCCGATCCTCGGCAGAGAATCGCAGGGTTGTTCGCGGATTGCCAAAGGAAACGAAGGTTGGAAGGAGGTTGTCGCCGGTGAAACGTAAGAGGACATTGTCGTTAACTTTTACGATGCCATTAACGGTGCGGGTCTTCCGCGATTCCGAAGTAACGTATAGGAGAACATGAGAATTTCTAGCCCCCGAAGAGACTGGACGTTCTGACGTCACCGGGATGCTGCCGTCCAGTGGTGAGAAAGGAAAAACGAATGGCAAGCGTGTTACGAAAGAAGGAGAAGCCAAGTGAAAAGAATTAGCTGGCGAGAGGACACCGACCGAAGTTGGTTCTCCTCTTTCCATTCAAAGCAAAGCTTCGCGAAGCTACGACAGCGTAGAAGAATACTATCGCACCCTCGCACAATCCCACGTTCTTTTTCGATCTGGAAACTTTTCGAGATCGTTGTCCTCTCACGCTGACCGATCCAATCGCGACTAACCCATGGTTATACGACTCTTCCACAATTTCCTATAAAATAGCGGAGCAAAAAGTCTTACGACTGGAACAACAATGCGTTGAAAAAAAGAAAAGAAATACGATTCGATAGATGAAAGTTCTTCGATGATAGGACACAAGAGCTTGATCGGTTGCGATGGATGATACAAGAACTTATAAGAAGCGAAGGGTCTTCTTTTCTAGAAATACAAACAAGCGTTATAGTCATTCAAGCATCGTAGAAAGCTTTAACACGGGTATGAAACAAAACATAACGAGCCACAGACGACATCCTTCGCGCCCTTTGTAATTTTCACCCTTTTTCCGTAAAAAAAAGTGAAACACTACCGACCTGTGGAACGAAAAACCAAAAACATTGTATACGAGTAACTTTGTTGAAGCATTTAACGCTGACGATGAGAGACAAAGAGCAAGAAAAGCGAAGCCGGCGTTTTGTGATTTGACACGCGTATCTAAAACATCGAGGGAAGCCGTGTGGGTCACGTGCCGGTTTCCTATTCGAGAGACGTCACTGTGTCGCTTGCCCGTCGACAGGTCACGTGACCGTGTAAAAGGGTTGAGATTTTCCGTAGAGCATAGGAACCCTCTCTCGGCAGTTGGTACTGCACATAGTCGATCGTGGTAACCGGGGCTACTTGACACGTTCTATATAGCTTTGAACTTTTTGTGCACGGCAAGAAGGGAGAAACCGTTGTTGTTCAAACACATTAACATTCGTCTTTTGGTGTTCCATCGTAAAGGCAGTTAATTTCCCAACAGTTTCGTTAAATTGGTCGCAAATTTAACAAATGTCGCTAATTATTGTTATGGACATTAAGAAAATCGTGTCAAATGACCCTGGGCTACCGTGTAGGGTCCGCTAGGGCTGGTATAATTTGTCGGGTACACAGACGACGGATCGAAGAGCTCCAAGTTTGGCTGATATTCCCGACGCGTCAGTCGTCAAGCCACCAACAGGCTTCCCTTTGGTTTCTTTGCGAGAGATGAGATATTAGTATCATTCGGGCATTGGAGGTCACGCCCCTGTGATCATAGAGCGAAGAAACTAGGGCCGCGTGATGTTTAATGACTTTTTGAAAGTAGAGAGTTCGGTATGTCCTGGGGATAAACCTACGAATGATTCGTCCAAGGTTCCCCTTTGCTTACGAATTAAAATTCGTCCCGGGTGAGTAACGACGATGAATGACTATATTAATTATCCACAGTGCGTGGCGGATTGGCACGAACGAGATCATGCGGCTCGCTGAAAGGCTTCATCGCATAGTGTGAATTTATCAATCAGATTTACATTGCTCGTTATATTTAGATTAAGGCGAGATGAACCACACTTAGAGTATCTCTCTGTCGCTTCGCGACGAGCGGCGATAGCGCGATCTCTCTCGCACTCAATAGGGTTGCACCTCACCTTAATTTGTGTGGAAGCGCTATTCTTACGTTAAATAATCGAGTTTCAGCTGGCCGGGTCATTGCAAAAAAAACTTCGCTAATCCATCAAGCTAATTGGTTCCACATGATGCCTCCAACTGTCAATAACCAATTGCAATGCCCTATTAACGGGTCGATGCTTCTATTAATAAGCTGGAATTTCATTGCTTCCGAAATCCGCGTTTGTCCATCGGATTGTGTCGAGATTTCTTATTGCTCCTCTGAGAATCAAATGTTCAACCGGATGTCAAGATACTTAAAATCAACCTCAACTATACGAAAAACTCGCAGCGCGGTAACCTTAGGTGGTTATACGAAATCCGGTAGCGTTTTACCACCACCATTTTAATGCCTTCGCTGCGTATCAGAGGAGACAGGGCAGTAATACACTAAAATCCCCAAGGCGAACGTCGGAGCTTAGAAAGAAACGAGTGATGGATGCCTGCGGTAATCCGCGCTAACTTCCTACGGGATTTGGCTTCCCGGTGTCTCGTAGTCGACCCGTCATGGAGAGAGGCTTGAGGCTTTCCGTTCTTCCCGCGAGTTTCCACACGGTATCTAGAAATCTCAGACCAGGAGCCACAATTCTCATCCCTCCTACGTTTCACCGGCTATTGGGAGTTCGCTCTAAAACCTCCGAAATCAAGTCGGGTCGCTGAGTCTCCGTTGCGGCATTTCGGTCGTGCTTCGGAGACGCGCCGTTCTAATTAACATCGTGTCGGTCGGCTTAAGGTTCGACGCCGAACCGCGCGTACTGCCTGTGCCGTCTTCCAAAAATCATTAGGATACAGCGACAAGGATACGACTAGGGTGATGCGGAGAAAGCTCGATGTGGCAGTATCCAGCGGCCCGAGTGTATAGGTGAAGCAAGTTGAGGGAGGAAAATTCGGGGACGGAAAAGAAAGGGAATCCCGCGGAGATTGAGAAAGACGGATAGACAGAAAGTTAGGAAAACGGAGGGATTTGACTCGTGGTACATAGGAAACACAAGAGGTCGATTTTAGAAATTTAGGGGCGAAAATACAGCTGTACTCTATTACGGGATAGACAAGGGTGGGATCTACCGATTTTCACTCGACGTGAAAGCATCAAACTGGAGGAAAGAGGGCTGGAGGAAGATTCAAATTTTCGCAAATCTTTCGGGTGAGAAAGGAGAAGGGACGTCGATGGTGCTCAAAGGGGCGGGGGGATGATAGTAACCCCTTCTGGGATTAGCGAGCCCCATGTGGTCGGACTCGCTGATGGCTCGTTACCGAACTACGAGTTCTGCGCGTCTACCGACAGATATTACTATTTATGGTAGCGTGCATTCGGCTGCCATAGCAATTCCCAAGCGAAACTCATCCGAGGATCAGCAGACACCCTGTCTCGCGGTCGGCTGGAATAGACGGGCGTGTCGAAACGTTCGTCGTATCTTTTATCCATGCCTGCCGATGGGACAAACTACCTCAAATATGTGCTTTTCAATATTTCGCCACGGAATCGGGGGTATGGAAGGTGTTTATATATTGAATAACATCTGCCGCCAACAGGGTAAGTGGTCAGTGACCACATATTCCTTCGGAGTGGTTTGAATTAATAGAAAAAAAATTTTCTATATCGCAAAAGTTTCGTGTTATGGCCAAAATGCTCATAAATCATTAGGATCAGGAGTGCAAATCGTCACGAGTACCGAGTATCGTTACTCGCACTGCCGAAAGATAAATGATTACAAGATCCCGAAATCTTAGCGACCTTAGCACGGCTTTCTGTTCGCGTCTGATTAATGAGGAAAGCACGCAACGGCACTCCTAATTATCGCAGTTCTTGGCAATTTCGTTTCCAAGAGGGATAGGTCCTATCCGAGAATAGCCGGAGAGCTCGAGGAGGCAAAGGCAGAGTGGGTAATAGTAAATATATACGACAAGATAGGGAAAGAGAGAGACTCGGTCGTTTCCTTAAACGGTGATCGTGCCCTCTTAAACGCGACCCTTGGTCACCTTAGGCCTTCGGATTGTAAGGGTCACTGTGCTGCCCTCGCGCTCAAGTTTGTAGAATCGACATCGTCTAAATGTATCGACCGCGTGCCTAAAGGATCCACGCTGGGGGTCGCTCGCAAACGCCGAAATAGATCGAGAGGTGCGACTCTCGATCCGATATGACAGGTGCGAAAGCGCGTAGCACCGCTCATCCCAGTCGTCCGAGACCTCGCTGCAAGGCACACGGGTTAAGCCACTCGCTCCGAATTCGGCTTCTAGTTAACGTATATCTCGACACAAAACCGATATTTACACCGTGCGCGCGTATAGCCTCCTCGCTCGGGCGACTACTCAGTGAGTGCCGTACAGACAGCCTGAAAGGTATGCGAATATCACCAACTACTTAATATATCGACTGAATGCCACCGGCCATATTCCGGATAATTCCATGCCTCATCTCGCTCTCTATCCGAAAGCACAGGACGGCTGGGCGTCAATATACGCTAAAAATAATAATACATCTGTCATCGGCGAGGATCGTCGGATGGCCGTCATCGTTCCTTCAGCATCGCTGCGAGAATGAGGACAAAATCTCACTCATCTCGGAGCGCAAAGAAATTCGCCCTCGTCCGATGACTACACTTTTTTTCATCACTTCACGGAGTCGATCACGTCCGGACGACGCAACGGCCGACGATACTCACCGCATCTCGCCGCTGAATTGATCAGATAAGTCGCCGCGTCGTGTCGCAGAATTACTATATATTGTCTTCCGGTGTGAGGACGTATCTCTAGTTGGAAGAACAAAAAATATAATCTTCCTCTATAAGCGTACAATTTTCTATAATAGAAAAGTAATTTATAAAATTGGGCGAGGGTTGCTCGCCACTTTTTGGTTTATATTGGTGTTTGTATTCGCGCTGGTATTCGCTATTCCGTTCGCTTTCGCGTTACTCCGCGGCAGTGCATAATTTTCATAATAATAACTTGTTTAATTGCGTTTATATAGGTATGGATGGATGGGTGATTTTCTATTGATAACTTCTGCTTTCGTATGTCTCGCATATAATTATTATATTGATTCGTAGACCGAGCGAGTCGCTCAATCGCTACGCGCCGCGTGAGCTCATGTTTTTTTTTCCTTTCTATTGTATCTTGGATTAATTCCCATGTCAAATATGTCGCGATAATCTAAAATCGTGTGTCTCACATTTATGTCTAGGTCGAAATCGCTCTCTGTCAAAACATAAGAATAATAAGAATAATAATAATAAGAGAGAAACTGACCGTCGAACAGATCGACAGAAAATTTATTACAATTGGCGCCCAACGTGGGGCAGAGGGTATGATAACGTCCTCGTCATAAATAGTGAAAAATATTTACTTTCGTATTGAATCGTAATATTGGAAATTCAAAGTCTCTCTATGCGGACTCGTTCAAGAGCAAAAGAAACGGTAGACTCGAGCGAGCAGAATAACGAGGTTCTCGAAAACGAAAATATAAATATGCCTAACACAAATAATTCTATAGGTACCGGAGTACCGACCAGCGGGGAATCGTTGGCCGAAACGCTGCGAATTGAACGAGAGCGGATTGCGAGACAGCGAAGCGACTGGGAGGCTTTGAGAGTGAGAATGGCCGACGAATTACGCGAAACGAGAGAGATGCAGGAACGGCAAGAAAGAGAATTGCGTCGTCTTCGAGAGGAGAACGAGCAACTGCGAAACAGCTCGACTTCAAGCGAAAACGGCAACACGCACGCGGGTATGTTGAATGGGATTGTCCGCGGAATCCAATCGATTAATTTGAATATTAAGGCCCCTCGATTTGGGAATGATTTGCTCGCGAATCCCAACGAATTCATGGAACAGGTAGAAAAATATTTTTCGGTAAAGAAAGTGCAAGAGGATAGTAAAATTTTGATTTTGGAAACACTCTTGGAGGGACGCGCTCGCGATTGGTTTAGAGCTCAGCCTCACGCGTATGAGAATTTTAATGCGTTTAAGGTCGCATTCCTTGAGGAATTTTATTCGGTGGCTACGCAGGTCAGAGTGAAAGCTCAGTGGTCTGCGCGAAGATATACATCCGCCGACCAAGCTATGCAAGCCTACTTTCTTCGTCAAGTTAGCGTCGCTCAGTACTTCACCCCAAGGCTTGATCAATATGAAATTAACTATACGGTAGTCCAGCAGCTTCCGATGCGCGCCCGTGACGTTCTGGTAACGATCGATTACGGGGATACGAATGCCGTAGCGAGAGCCTTGGCTCAGCTGGACGCGTCTTATGAGGAGAATAAAAATCGCGACGGCCGTCGAGGTTCGCCTAACAATAATGCTAATTACGCGAACGCCCCCAACCCGAGTGGGAGTAGCGGGGGATCGCGATATACAAGCAGTTCACCGAATAATAGCAGTAATAATAATGCTAGTAATCCGTCGCAGGTATCCGCGTATCGTGCGAGAGGGATAGATGTGAACGCCGCGCCGTGGTATCCGTGGCCCGATATGTCCGTACCCCCGCCCGGATTAAACTATTCGAGCGAAGGACCGTCCCCGAATTCGAGCGGTACAATGGACCCGTCGGAGTCTTTAAACTGATATGCGGTGCTATGATTCGCGGGTCCCATATGCGCCGATACCCTTTCGATTTGTTCGAGGACCTTGCGTCGTCAATCGCTCGGAAGCCCACGGGAGACGATTCGAAAAATTCGGGTAATGCGTCGTCGTGCCCCCATGCTATTATCTTCGTCTTAAACATTCCTGTCTCAACACTTCTCGATACCGGAAGCCAAGTGACGTGCATCTCGGAGAAATTTTACGCGTACTTGGGAAAGCTAAGCACACTCGAGGAATTACCGGTGGTAAATATCGTCGTTCTCACGGCGATCAAAGAAAAACCCACTCCGGTCAAGAAACAAGTCATGTTAAAGATGAGAATTGGTCATAATAAATTATCCGCGGTCTTTCTAGTTATTCCGCATTTATCCAGCAATGTGATTATGGGTAGCGACTGGATGCTGCGGGTAGGCGCTGTGATTGATTTCGCACATGAATGTGTGACAATAAATGGGGAGAAAATACCTACTGATCTGATCTCGTTCGGGAAACCGCCGTCGGAACGGTTGCGCGTGTCTGACTCTAACGATCTAACGTACATTCAAATACTAAGAGTAGCGGATGCTCAAATCGCGGTGTCCGACGCAAAAGAAAATATCGAGTTATCAGGCTCTGAGCAAAGCGATAGGGATAGGGGTACACCTCCGAGTAACGCGAGTTTAGCCGACCTAACGTTAGATGGGGGATACGAAGAACATACAAAAGAAAAAACCACGCCAGATTATACGGTCGTGAGCCAGGTAGATATTCGTACTAATATAATCGATGACACGTGTAATCATGCAGCTTTTGTAACTGTAGGTTCGGAGAACGCGTCTCGCGAACCCACGGGTCAAAGTTCGCACACAAGCAATCTCAATTTGGTCGAGTCAGTAGAGGACGACGTCCTCGACGACGCAGGTGAACTCTTCAATATACCGGACTCTCTCCAAAATCGAATTCAAAAAAAATGTTCACGGGATAAGTCAAATGTCACCTTGTCGACGCGCAAGCCGGCCACGGGAAGACTCGATGAGTTACAACCCGCGGAGAGCGATAAGGAGTGTGAAGACGAAACGAACCGCGGAATATCTCCAATCGCCGCTTTAGAGGCTCGGCATTCGTGTAATTTATACAAGAAAGGGGAGGACGAGAATTTTTCCCGTGACGTAAACGCGCTCGTGTCCAGCCTTACAGATCGTAGTATGGAACAGCGCGAAGAAATAAAAAAATTGTTGCTCAAATACCAGCAACTATTCTCATATAAAACGGAGGGCGCGGGAAAGTACGAGCATAGGATAAGGCTAAAGGATCCGAAAGTAATTGTGCGTCGGTCCTATCCGGTTCCCTTCGCGCTCAGAGAAGCCGTGGGTAAGGAAACTACCGAAATGCTGTCTACAGGGATTATAGAGAGGTCGGATAGCCAATTTTGCAATCCGCTTCGTATAGTCGAAAAAAAAAGACGGTCGAATCCGCATATGCCTAGACGCGCGATTCATCAATAACGCGATCGAATCGGATAACGAATCCCCGCCGATCATAGGGGAAATTTTACAAAAATATCACGGTACTCAGTTCATGTCCACCACGGATCTCGCTTATGGATACTGGCAAATTCCACTCGCGGTAGAGTCGCGGCCGTATACCGCTTTTTTGTACGGGTCGCAACTTTATCAATTTCGCCGAATTCCGTTCGGATTAAAGACCGCCGGCAGCGGATTCATTCGGGCATTAGACCTCGCGTTGGGTAACGAATTTGATTCTTTCCTCACGTGTTATATCGATGATTTACTCATAACGTCCAAGACATTCACCGATCATGTGAAACATATCGACTGCGTATTCGGGAAATTACAAGAACAAAACTTCACATTGAGATTAGATAAATCGTATCTATTCCGCAAGGAAGTTGACTTCCTAGGATTCGTGCTGTCGATCGACGGAATCAGACCCAAACCGGAAACACTCGAGATCATTCGACACTTCAACGAACCAAAAAATCGAAAGGAATTGCAACAAATCATTGGGGTCTTCACGTATTATCGGCAGTTCAGCGTTCGTCACGCGAATTTAATCGATCCATTCCGAAATTTGTTAAAAAGCAAAAATGCGTGGGTGTGGACCCCAGATCATAGTCGAGCATTCGTCGCATTGAAAAATACTTTTGCGGATTGCATCACGCTGCGTCACATTCTTCCGGGTGTCCCATTTAAATTACAAACCGATGCATCTGATAAAGGGATTAGTGGAATACTATACCAGACGGACACAAACGGGGAACAGCGAATAGTCTCACTAGTTAGCCGTTGTTTGAGTGGAGCCGAAGTTAACTATAATACGACCGAGAAGGAATTGCTGGCGATAGTGTATTCGATCGCGAAATGTCGTATATACCTCGCGCGGACAACTTTCTATGTAATAACGGATCATCATGCTCTCACGTTTTTGAACACAACGCCTTTCGCGACGGCGCGGTTAGTACGCTGGAGTCTATATTTGCAACAATACTCGATCATAGTTGAACATTGTAGCGGACGGGAAAATATCGTTGCGGACTTTTTCAGTCGCAATCCTGAAGGGAAGTTTGAGCCCGAGAGTAATCCGAATCAATTATCAATTGCTTTACTTACGAAGGACCTCGTTTTTACCACTGATAGGAAACAATTCGAGCCAAATATCATTTACAGACTGACGTGCAAGGATGACGAGTTTCCGATAGACATTCGTCGCGACCTAGAGAGAATCGGCGAATTACAACGAAAAGATCCACACATCGCGGAAATAATCACGCGAGTAGAGAAAGGCAACGCTGGGCCTCGGTACACTATCAGTAATAACTTGTTGTTTCACTCTACCATGGATTATTACGGCCAAAACATGGCAACATGCCACTGGCGTCTCGTCATTCCCGCGGCGTTACAGAAACGCATGATCGAATACGTACACGAAAAACTCGGACATCCCGGCGTGTCAAAAATGCTAGCGTATTTAAAAACGCATTATTGTTGGGATAGAATGAATACAGACACGAAAAAATACGTCGCGACGTGCGACCTGTGTCAACGGGTAAAGCATCTAAATTACTCAATGGAGGGCGAATTTAAGATGATCGTGGCGCAAAAGCCGTCGGAGCTAGTCACTGTCGATTTCTATGGCCCGTTGCCGCGTTCGGTGGGAGGGGTTGAGCATATTTTTGTGGTCCTCGACGCGCATTCGAAATACGTCAAACTCTATCCTATCAAAAGGGCTAATACGCGGACTATTTTGAAAAAAATTCTCGAGAAGTACGTCCCCACGGTGGGAAAGCCTAAAACAATCTTATCCGACAACGGGACGCAATTTACATCCCCGGTGTGGAAATCCCGTCTACAACAGGAGAATATAAGGACTATCTTCTCCTCGATCCGTCATCCTCAAAGTAATCCGACGGAGCGCGTGATGAGAGAATTAGGACGTTTATTTCGCACTCTGTGCTCCGACGCACACGCAAAATGGGCCCGGTTCATTCCGAGAATCGAATCGTTGTTTAACATTACCGTACATTCGAGCACCGGGTTTACCCCCTATGAATTGCACTTCGGCAAGCGCGTGGTCGATCGGATCGAGGAACTCGTGAAATATCCGCCGATTGTGGAGTTGACACATAAAGAAAAGATCGCGTTAGCTGAATCAAGAATGAGGATAAACTTCGAACACCGAAAGAAATACCAAAAGAGTGTTTCGAAAATTCCGCTCGAAGTAGGAGATCTCGTGCTACTACGGGTACCGTTTCAGTCTAAGGCTTGTGATCGCGTCACGGCAAAATTTTTTCATCTGTTCCATGGACCGTATCGAATCGGCAAGGTATTGGGTGATAACGCTTTCTTACTGGTCGACGAAAATGATCCAACTCGTGTAAAGAATGTCTACAATCGAACTAGCCTGAGGAAGTATCACAATCCCGTTTAACATTTCGAGTGTAATAATGCTATTCTTCCGTTCCAGCCGCGAGTATGCACGAATGGATATGTATGGGTATGATTATTTAGCTCGAGAATGTTGTCACGCGACGCGAACAATCTCGCCGCTAAATAAGGGGGATAAATGTAAGGGTCACTGTGCTGCCCTCGCGCTCAAGTTTGTAGAATCGACATCGTCTAAATGTATCGACCGCGTGCCTAAAGGATCCACGCTGGGGGTCGCTCGCAAACGCCGAAATAGATCGAGAGGTGCGACTCTCGATCCGATATGACAGGTGCGAAAGCGCGTAGCACCGCTCATCCCAGTCGTCCGAGACCTCGCTGCAAGGCACACGGGTTAAGCCACTCGCTCCGAATTCGGCTTCTAGTTAACGTATATCTCGACACAAAACCGATATTTACACCGTGCGCGCGTATAGCCTCCTCGCTCGGGCGACTACTCAGTGAGTGCCGTACAGACAGCCTGAAAGGTATGCGAATATCACCAACTACTTAATATATCGACTGAATGCCACCGGCCATATTCCGGATAATTCCATGCCTCATCTCGCTCTCTATCCGAAAGCACAGGACGGCTGGGCGTCAATATACGCTAAAAATAATAATACATCTGTCATCGGCGAGGATCGTCGGATGGCCGTCATCGTTCCTTCAGCATCGCTGCGAGAATGAGGACAAAATCTCACTCATCTCGGAGCGCAAAGAAATTCGCCCTCGTCCGATGACTACACTTTTTTTCATCACTTCACGGAGTCGATCACGTCCGGACGACGCAACGGCCGACGATACTCACCGCATCTCGCCGCTGAATTGATCAGATAAGTCGCCGCGTCGTGTCGCAGAATTACTATATATTGTCTTCCGGTGTGAGGACGTATCTCTAGTTGGAAGAACAAAAAATATAATCTTCCTCTATAAGCGTACAATTTTCTATAATAGAAAAGTAATTTATAAAATTGGGCGAGGGTTGCTCGCCACTTTTTGGTTTATATTGGTGTTTGTATTCGCGCTGGTATTCGCTATTCCGTTCGCTTTCGCGTTACTCCGCGGCAGTGCATAATTTTCATAATAATAACTTGTTTAATTGCGTTTATATAGGTATGGATGGATGGGTGATTTTCTATTGATAACTTCTGCTTTCGTATGTCTCGCATATAATTATTATATTGATTCGTAGACCGAGCGAGTCGCTCAATCGCTACGCGCCGCGTGAGCTCATGTTTTTTTTTCCTTTCTATTGTATCTTGGATTAATTCCCATGTCAAATATGTCGCGATAATCTAAAATCGTGTGTCTCACATTTATGTCTAGGTCGAAATCGCTCTCTGTCAAAACATAAGAATAATAAGAATAATAATAATAAGAGAGAAACTGACCGTCGAACAGATCGACAGAAAATTTATTACAGGATATAGCCCAGTGGATTCGGCACTTTCTCTTGGTCGCCCTCCTCTCGATCTCCCGGGACGTAACTGATGTCCGGCTTAAGTCAACGGGGCGCCCTGTCGCCTCGAACCTCCTCACACTATTCCCAACTTCATGCGGCCCCGGTAACAGTACACAAGGAATATGTAACAAGATATTTGTCACTTCATTGTTCGCCACAGAAATTCTGTGCGCGTTATGTCCAAGTTTTCCAACAGTGTCTAGCCCGAAGTTTAATGTTACGCAATTCCTGAACTATAATATGCAGACATAACTTGAGTCAGCAGAATTATGCGCCGGCAGAAACGTTCAGGGAAACAATTATTCTTGTAACCGTGAATTTTGGGAATTGCCGGATGTACGCAACGGGTATAGGATATACAAGCCAACAGTAGTATCTTCTTGAGCAGTTTGAACCGAATGGGCGCCATTTGGGCAAAGTTTAAACTGAATCGCGCAACAGAGACGGCGAGGCGGAGATGAAATTCGCAGCTTGGAGTTTGCACTTGTTTCTCTCGGATACGACTCTACCCTCTTAATTAGTTAGTCCGTCGAGACGACTACGACAAGCGTCAAGATGACCAGGGCGAAACTGGATATTATATCCGGCAACGAAAGATCTCGAAACTTGAACAATACGACGAGCGATGGAACGTTCGAACGAGACACTGGAGATCCGACGAAGTTATTTCAAGCATTTCACTGATCCTACATAGCTCAATTCATAACGCCATCGAGACATACGAGGCTACTAAAACTGTGAGATATTTGGATATTCCACTCGAGGGATATATTCCACGGTAAAGCAAGACAAACGCAATCACGAGTCCTAGACGGTGGAAGATAAATGAAAACCAAATACGTCTCCATTTTGGTTCACGGCAAGAAAGTACGCTATTGGAAAAGTAGATAAGGATTTAGTTAACGGTCGGCAATGGGAATAAATCTGGCGCTGAGAGTCCATAAATTTGTTTCAGACGTTGGATGCGAAAGTAATACAAGACAGTAGCATAACCAAATGATTCTCGATAACCCAAACCGGGTGCTAGATCGAGTCATCAACAAACTGGAAAGGGCCAAGTCGATTTTGGTTTACTACAATCGTGCGCCGTCTGGTCATGAAAATAATTACCGTTTCAACGTGTGGAGACGTTGTCGAGGGTCTTTTTCGCTCTACTCCCTTCGGGTCTGCCACGCGTTCCCATCTCCAGGACAGATCCCGTTAATTTTCTATATTTACGCGTCGAAGTGAACCAGTCGATCACCCCCTACGCTTCCATGCTTGATGACTGCAAGGCGGCGCGAGCGTAACGAGCGCCAACGAGAAAGAGCTATCTCTACGCCCACTATTTGTCTTCTCGTGTGGATTGGAGACAGCGTGTCCTGCGAGTCTGAACCTTGACGGCGTCTCTGCTGTTGCAGAGGGGTCGAGAGACGAATGTTCGGAATACGAAGTCACCGTCGAAGGAAAAACGTACCGTCGAAAACGGCGGCCTTTAACTGTGAATGTGGCTCGAAAGTTCGGAAATGCAAAGCGTCCCTGCGGGATGTCATCAGGGAAATTGGATGCTGCGGGTGTATACACGACCGCGATACAGCAAAAATATTTTCAAAACTTTGACGAATTCGGTATGGCGTTCGGCACATAAGCATCAATAATATTTTGCAAAATAAAAGAAACTGCGGTACCAACGATTTCAATAACAGAGTAAATCTTACCATCTCTTGATAAACGTTAATCAAATTTGTATCACTTTTACCTGGTATATTAGTATCGTTATAATAATTATTAACAGGAACTAGTGGACAAAAAAAAACTTTGAATGAAAAAAATCTTTTTCTTTTGCTGTACATTTATATTTAACAGAAAAATATCCAAGATTAATGAGGCTAAGAGGAGGAACTAAATTATATATCGTCGTAGCGAGAAGAATTTTCCGGCGAACCAATGAAATTAATTGAGTCTTATAATTAATCATCATTGTCAAGGAGCATCCCTTTGTTTCCCGGAATAAAGGATGAAGGGGTTAGGTTGTATAGAACGCAGAGTCATTCAAACGCAAGGAATTTCCTGTCTGTTTCGTTGCTTTTGGCTGCAACCGCCCGGTGATCGCTCACTTTGCGTCTCTGCGCTGCGGAGATTGCGATCTACCCTGAAATCGTCGAGTAGCTCGAGAGGTCCTGTTTCACCCCGATACAAACGGTATAATACGAATGTAGCCAAGGCGCATAGAAATTCGCAGTTGCGTAACTCGTCGACGTGCGCGGTTTTTCGGATAAAGCAGTGTGACGTATCGCCACTGACAGTTTTCCTCGTTGGTATTGTAGCCTCGCGAACTCTCACAATCCTATTCCAACCCTCCCACACGAATACTTTCCTTGCCGATTATTCATAACTCGGGCTATCGTTTTCATATCGAGACTGCACGTGATTTCCGCTGGGGATTGATATGAATTCGCGGGCTCCTCGCTATCTCTGCTCGACTCACTTTGCGCCGGCTGAAAAAAAAGCGAGACGATTGTCTTCGTGATATTTCTCCTTTTCTTCAATCCCATGGCACCCAACCGACTTCTGTACTATCAACCTCCGAAAATACAAATGGATCCGATTCATTCGTTAGGTTCGATAAGCAAGGGCAACGAAAACGAGACAATCGAGTACTTGCCGCTGGGTATTTTGTCGACGAAACAAATTAGCAAGAACGTTACAGGGGGGCATTATCACGACGGTCGGGGGATGCAGATAAAGGATGAGGACATTTATCTTTCGGCGAGCACAAACCGAGCGAGGAACAAATGGTTCAAGAGGCGAAAAGGCGAGTGCATTGGAAAATTATGAAAAAATTCGTGCCAATCACGTTGATTTCCTCTCTTACTTTTATCACAAACTATCAGGATCTATTTGGAAGAGACTACGTTTAACTTTTTTTTTGGCTTCACCACAAAGCTTTTGTATCGGTGATTTTTTTTTTTTTTTCAAGATTTTCGTGAAATCCTGTTCAGAACGTTGAGAAACGTGGAAAAATCACATTCACAAAATTTTTTTGGATATATGTGTGTGTATGTATTTCATATATATTTCAAGCTGAAATTTATACCAAAAATACAGGAGGGTCGAAACCCTTTTTTTGGCCAATTTTTTTACAAAAGCTATGCAGTTGTTCAGCTTAAATGCCATTTTGAATTTTTCAAAAACTGTAGCTGATAAATCGCGCATCATGATATTATTTTTTAGACGATATTTTCATTCAAGTCTCGAATTTATATTCTTGAATGAATGAAAAATGGTTCAAGTGACAAATGAATTTGATTACATAAAATGCGAATTTTATTTTCCATCGACGTCTGTATTATCTGGCCTTAACGGTTAGAGTTTCTTAGCTTATGAGGGTTCCGTCGGTTGAACGAGAATCCGTTTCGAATATATTTGCAAACAATTCGAGAGTTCGAGAGACGGGGATATGCCCACTTCCGTCTGCGCTACGACAAGACAGCCGCGTCGCAGACTTCGTACGAAGGATAATTTCCCACCAACAATGCGGTAATCGACGCGGAACGTAGCAAAGAGGCGCCACGGTATTCGGTATTCTCTTCTGGCACACACCAAGGCATATTCCAGCGTTCTCCTTCTCGAGATTCCGAACGACGAAACAGACGGGGAGAGCTCAGAGTTTAGAGCCACAGTCTCGGGTTGTTTCGCTGAGACACTCTCGTGAAACGGGCTCCTCTGCGAGCGTCTTTCACCGACCGCCCACCCCATCATGATAGAGTCGCTTCCGTGAACCGTTGAGATTCCCTGAGAGAAACTTCAGAAACTCCTCTCGTGTCAATTTCAGGAAAACGGATTGGCCAGACGCAGCTCTGGCGCCTTCCAAAAAAGATTTTATTTCATTACTCTTCGTGTTTTATTTTTTTCATCATTAAACACAATGGACATTTTACTCGGTATAAACTAAAAGAGAATCTTGAGAATGTTCACCAGTTTGGCTTGTCCTCCGCTGGATTTGAACGAACCGGACTATGATAGAGTCATCATAAAGATAGAACTTTGGAGTAAAGCCGTCCCAAGCTAATCTCTCGGACTTAATCCCGTGCATCGACGACGTATTATCATTATCTAACTCGTGAGAACGATTCCGAGGATCTTGGAGAAGGTAGGAGAGAGCAGGTCGGTCGGTTACCGGCGGAAAGTGTTTGAATTTCCGGAAGCGAGCGGACACG
The DNA here is from genome assembly GCA_963924025.1 of Ischnus inquisitorius. NCBI lineage: Eukaryota > Metazoa > Arthropoda > Insecta > Hymenoptera > Ichneumonidae > Ischnus > Ischnus inquisitorius. The sequence goes on along the minus strand of OZ001251.1, from coordinate 3,851,239 downwards.
ATACTCGTCGTTCCCCCTCCAACTCCCGGTAGAATTCAGCGAAGCTTCGGAAACTGCGTCCAAATTGCGAGTGTAGATTATCTCGGGGATTCTCGACGAGGCACACGAAAGCCTCTCGCGGGAGTACGTCGCCCGGTGAAAACGGTTCTCTCTCACTCCAAACGTGGGGGAGCGTAGTTAGTTCGCGTTTATGAGAATCAGCTACTTCCCATACCCGAGACACTGCCCGAGGTTTGTTGCAACCGTCGATTTGCTTAAGGAGTGTGGGACGCACAGACGGAAAGACGGGCCGTGCAACACAAACGGTATCGTCGTCGTCGTCGTTTCCTCCCGCAGGATCGTAAAACTTAACGCGCCAAAGATATTTTCCGAGTGTGAAATATTTCGCCAGTTCTAATCCAGCAATATCATAAAGAAAGGCCTGTGGCATGACGCGCAGCCTGTACAGAGGTCGTAACCAGGCATTAGGGATGTTTACAAAAGGCTCTTTCGCGTCGAAAGCTCTTCGGTCGTTGAATCGTTGCACGCGCATTTCGTCGTCCCTCAATGCGAAATGAAAATCCCTGGGACACGAGCGTTGTCGCTTTTGCATTTTGAGAACTCGCCACCTGCGACTCACCCTTTGTCTTATTATCAACAATCGTAAAATACTAAATTGAAAGTCCACCCGGGAGTGGTGGAATGGCGCATCTCTCGAAATATCCCGAGGGAACGGGGATTTCGGTGAACGACGAAAAAAGATATTCGAGCTGAATGCTACGATTTCAGCTCTAACCTGGGCTATAATACGTAAATTTATCGCAATTTCTTATATATTTTTTTTATTTTCCTGGCGCGCAAAGAAACTTAAAGTACATAAATGTGCGCGACACAACCACTCAACTATGTTCCATTTTAATACGTCGGCGACAAATGTATCTATGAACCAAGCTGATCTTACATTGAGAAGATTTACCCAGTGAGACGACGAAAAAAAAACGCATTCTTGGGATCCTTTTAGAAAAACGTAAATAAACATTTTTACAAAATTCGAAGGACACTCGGTAATTGTCATCATATTTTAAATCAAATTTCTACTCTCACCAATTCTGCGTTGAAGAGAGTACTCGAATTGAAAAACATTATAACCGAGAATAAACAGTAACTACTCGGTGGGAAAATGAACGATGCATCGCTGTTCGGGATTTAGAAGAATGGAAGCTTGCCAGCCAAATTCAATCTCGTAACGCAGGGACAAGACAAATGTTCTCTCCCGATGAGCTTTCTTCCTCGTCGGTTGAAGAGGGAAAAGAAGTCAATTAACCAAAAAATTAGGTCGCGTATAGATTCGTCGCAGTGAATGCGTAGAAAAAAATGAAAAGTAATTCGATTGTGACAGAAAGATAGTCATCCCTTTATCCTCTTCACCGTGGCGCGAGAAGGGTCGCCGTAGATAAGTGAGAGAAGATGCCAGTCATCCCTTGGTAATTAGTTAAGGGCGTAAGACGAGAGCGCGCGCGGCGTCTCCGCTCCTTTGCTCCGAAGTGAGACGATATCGGATTGAAGAAGCTTGCCAGCGCTACCGGGAATTCCAACCTCGTATCGTCCCCCGCAACGGACTCGTCGAGGGGTCAATCCGAGCGATACGTGAGCTCGGCCCGGAATCATCCTTCCAACGATTCGACCGACGATATCGGTCGGAGAAAAAGTTTCGCTACTCTCTTCTCGGATTTGATTGATTAGTCGCGTCTATGCGGACGAGCGGAAACTGGGATTGTGGCGAGGGACGGGGAGGGCTTCGGGAGAGCGGAGGATCGTGCGTAGATTCTTCCATAACGAAACTCACTGCTTGCGTCGAGCGCCCTTCCCGATGTATACGATAGTATTACCGTGTCACTCGGCTTCGTCTGGACCACCCTCGCGAATTCGCTGACCCATTCTACTCTCATACATATATTTATACCGAGCCGCATTATATTCGCACAATCTCATTATACCTATACCGCAACACGAGAATGTAAATGAAATTGCCTCGAAATGATCCTTTCCATACGTTGAAGATTGCTCATTGAAAGTATTGCATGCGAGAAGAAAAAGTTTATTCGTGTACCTATTTATTTGTCTCATCACCATGATTATCCCTGGTAATAGAATAATGTTTGCAGTTTATGGAATGTCGGGCTACAAACGTCTATACAAAAGGATTGTTCTTATCCAATGATCGGTACGAAATGTGCGGACAGTGACTTACAAACTGTATATGTGTAAATTTCGCGGTAGATTCGCGGTTGTATCATCGAATTACCTCTCTACATGGACACACATCGGAGCAGGAATGTTGCCGCGGAACGTGGATCCCTTCTATTCGTATAGATGGATAGAGTATAGCGTTCGACGTCGTCGAGCAACGATGGTATGGACTGTGTACACGGCTGCTGCGTATTGCCGCCGCTGTTTCTCGGGTTATACGCATTGAACTCTGGACAGCGGTCATCTGTCACTGTCAAGCACCCCCTTTCGTCGTCTCTGCCACGCTGGCACCCCTTTCCACTCCTCGCATCCCTTCGGAGTGGCTGCCCGAGCCAAACGTTGAAGGGAGGATCGAATCTCTCGTCCTCGTACCATTCCTAACAGCACGTGCCGATGTCTGTCTCCGGCAAAGTATACGCCTCACGTGGATGGACAACCATACGCGGATATTGCATAAACATCGAACAATGTCAACGAGAAACAATCATTTTTGTACGAATCATACGCAATTCTCTGATCTTCTTGGAACCGAAAGCGCCGATATGGAAATTACAGCTTCGACGATAAAAAAATTGAAAAAAAGTATACTATAATAACAATTTTATTCTTGCGACGAAAAGACTAATGTACAATTCTCTTTGGCCCTCGAGTTCTTAACGAAAGAATAACCATCAAAATAATGACGATGATTTGAGAAAAAACTGCAAAATTTAGCATTATGCGTGCAGGTAAACCCGTGTGTGTACCAGCGGGAAATGACATCGACGAGAAAAAAGAAGAAACGAGGAAATCGGAGGAAATCGTTTGAGGCGATTCGGATCGATAGAGCAATCCTCGGAATTGACGAGTTGCGGCAACACGAATTGTACATGCGATCGAGTTGCATAGACGGGTAACTTGGGTCACACGGCTCGTTCCTTCGACCCGCATGTGCTCACGATGATTAATAACCGGTCGTTCGCGTCGCATTACTCATCGATGGTTGCGCCTCCGACGGTCATTCGAGTTACAGACTTCCGCTCGGTGTGTTCGTAGCCACGATTTAATTCACGAGTCCGCGGTCGCCGCGTAGACGCGAGTCGAACGACACCGTTTAGCACTCGTGGTTTATTAAAGAGGCGGATACACGCGCACGCACGAGAGACCTAGCGGAGAACTCACGCCCCGTAAACCCGGGGAATGGGGCGAGAGGAAGTCCACAATGAAACTTTCGACTAAAACCTTTCTCGACGGTTGAAGAAGGATTTTTTGGAAGAGACGAGAGGGAGCATAAAGCCTCACGGGCATATCCACTCGGTACCCTGAGATGTACTATAATGCGCGAAGATTGATACCTGCCGAGCACTAAAGAATAATTTATGAAACACCCTTTATAACCTACTCCGTTAAATGGTCATCCGAGACGTCTCTCTTCGACGGTATTCGTGAGCATTCGACAAATATTTGGTGAGTCAACGATCCGCGTCTATGGGAACGAAGATTTGTATATACATATCTTCGATTTTTTTTTCTTTTATATATCACAAGGATAAGATCAATGTGCTGCTATTTCGATGGACGTATAATAGAAATTGAGCGATAGCAGTGACGGTACCCCTTTGACACGAGAATATGAGAGATTTTTTTCTATTTACCAACTTCACTTTGAATTGCTTTGATAGATATACGACCATGGAGAGATAATATTACCTCAATACGGTGCATCCATTTCTTTCTTTGTATCACCATCAAGAACATTTTCCACATTTCTTTTCGCAGGGAAAATTGTTAAAACTTTTTTTCTTCCAACACTTTTTTCCAAGGTCGGACAATATTTTCTACATACAAGTACGTCGTCGCTTCGAAGCTGCGAGACGTTTTTTATTGCGTCTCATTGGAACGCGATAGATTTTTTGTTTCCAGCGGCGCGTATGGTTCCGCGAAAGATTCGGAAGATTCCGTTGGTCGTTCGAATCGTCGCAACAATATTTTACAATCTAAGCGAAATTTACGAGCAACTCCCAAAAGGCGCGAACCGGCGCGTGTAAGAGAGCGAAATTCTCTTCAATCTTCCTCAATGTAGCGAGCCTATGAATATAAATACGAGAGCCGGGAGTGATTTATGCCGACCGAAAAAGAGGCAAGCGTCGCGCCTTCGTGGTCGGAACCGCGTAACAGGAGGCGAGCGCGTTGTGGAAGCAGCGGGAGGCGCGCGTCGGGAGGACGAGAAACGTTCCGGATAGTTTCGAACGCATACAATTCAATACCCCGACCGAGCCACCGAGAATATTTCGTTTTACGTCGCGGTCACTGTTTATGCCCCAGATTTTAGGAGCACCGCGAGACCACTCGACGAACACCTCCGGCTCTCAGCCCCGCTGCGCTCTCTCTTTCTTCCCTTCTGGCGTTTCGCCGATTTTTACGACTGCCAAAAAAAATCTCGTCCCACACTCTCGTCCTTCGCATCGGCATACTTCCCTTCTCACCGAACGCGCTCTTTTGCCAAAGGGTCATCGATCATTTTTATCTCGCCTCGAAAGTAAATCCCTACCGATGTTTTTCACAGTTTCAAAGTTTCTATTACAGAATTCAATTCTGAATTTTATTGAAGAATGCGATAATATTTGAAAAAAATGGTTTCGTTATTTGCAAATAAAAGTGAGAAAACCCGAAACGGTAGTTTGCTAACAAAACATAACAATACGAAAAGAATAACAATAATAATAATTATCGTGATTACCGTGAAAACTGTATTGAAAGTTTCTTCACAAAAAATCCTCCCCGAGACCGTTCAATCCCTCCCCCAGCTCCGTACTCCACTCGAGACATATAATGTCTCTATGTATCGGTTAAATCGCAACAGAGCCCCCGTGTGTACTTGACTCCGTAGTCTCCGATACATTCTGTAGGTGATATTGTGGTATGAGTAACGATCGAGCGAGGAAAAGTGAAAGATGCGTCGAACGAGAGACGCTCGGAAAAAGCTTGGGCAAACTCCTCCGCCGCCCCTCGATATCGTCATAGGGGCTCCGACAGGTTCTCGGATATCGGAGCGAAGGCCCGCGTAGAAATTTTCAGTTATGCCGATGTTCTCTTCGACGACAGAGCCCCAGAAATCCCGTATAGTCGCATCACCGTTGATGAGCTCGTACGGCATCGCTCGATGCTCCACTCGTTATTAAGTTTTGATCCTGCGAGCCTGGAGTAGAGTCCATTGTTCGCGGTGAAAAACCTGACGTACAGCGTGGGCGATAATCGATCGAGCCTCGAAGCTCCAAATAGTCGGGGCCCGCCTTTCTTTGATCGACAGGTAATGACAGTTTAAACCGTTCGTACGGCCAAACTCGCGTAGAGAACGTACTGTCGGATCGTGGCAAATCTCGTCGGTGCGATGGAACGCCAATAATTTCACAGGCCCATAGACGGATTCCCGCGTAATCCCTTCCGCACACAGTTATAAGCTCCGTGTATGCCAGCCGGTCTGCACTCGCCGCGATCCTTTATCTATGCGCCGCTCTCGTCTCTGGCACAAGCCCGACTGCCGAGAGACCAACGTAATGCATTTGATCCGTGTGCTAAAACACATTTGGATGCACCCGCGAATACTTTTAACTCGCGTTCCACTACAGTGCGGACAAACGTCCGGGAACCCTCGGCTCTTCATGCGCTTACGAAAAACAAAAAACCGCTTACCCGCCGCGAATCCTCCGGTGCGTCTCTATACTCGTAGCTTACTTCGATATTCCGTATGGTTTCCGTACCCGGTAAAATTTAATCCGGTCGAACAAGTTTTCGCTTTTGAAGACTCACGTATTGCCGATAAATAATGCCAAGCCGCGTCGAACAACGGAGTAATTTTGAAAAAAAAAAAAAGCAAATAGTATCCATCAAGACAACATAGTGTTTATCGAAAATCGCAACATTTCAATCTTCACCGCTATGAGTCTCGAGCATTTGATAAATGACGCGCAGGAGCTTATCTCACGGGGGTGTGAGTCCGCGCGATGTTATCAACCGTTCTATTATATTGTAACGAATTACGTAAGTTGACCTGTTTTGATTATTCCGCTGCTTCGGTATGCCCGAAATTGTCGGTATTGATGTTTCGTCGATTCTACTTCCCCCGATCGCCGCAAAAGCAAAAAACTTATATCCATAGTGGATTTTCATCTCGATAAACACATCCTCGTTGACTCCAAGCCGAGAGTCACCCTTGTCTCGTAGTTGTTACAAAATTGAGGCAAACATTCGGTTTCGTGAAATATTTCAATAACGCTTCCCCAACTCCAATTACGCGGTTACTAAAGTTACTTGCATACCATTCCAATTTGCGGGCCCTCGAAGTCGTGTATTCCTGTTTACCATTTTACAGAGAAAAAAAAATTACTAATTGCTCGTTTTCCACTTATTACGGTATACAATCTATCGGAAACGTTGCACAAGTGCCCACGTAATACCTGCCCGCGGGTACTTAGAACTCGCCGAAACAATCCTCGCGTGAAGAGGTTCGAACGTGTGCAAAGCCGCTTTACGGGAAAGCAAAACGTAATTGCGTTTAATACAATTTTCAGCACGGGAAAACCCGACCGTTAAATTGATTTCGAGGGCATACAATGCGTGCGATCCCATTAGGACTTCTAATTAAATGTATTCGCCAGACGAATACTTTCAAACATTGTTACGAAATGTTATTAAATAATTCATAGTGAAAATATTGATTGATGTCTATTTTCTTTGCCCCGATTTCTCGTGTATCACGTAACGAAGCAACGAATCTCGGCATGTACGGTGTTGCTTTCAGCTGAAAATCCCTGCACAGAGAGAAAGATACTCCGATGTTGCGAGCGAGACTAGTCGATTTGAGAAAAGTTAATCTTAATAAACGAGGGTAATCAACGAAGCGAGGTCTAGGAAGGACATTGCCGACGGCTCGACACGGGCACCGCAAATGTTCGGTCCATGCAAATGCGCGCCCCGAAATTCTCATCCCGTTCGACATACACACGGGCACACACACATGTATAGTAGCCAACAATACACGATAGCCGAGGAACTGGTCATCTCTCTCGTTTTGTCTCTGTACCTTCGACTCTCGTATCCCCAAGAATTTGCATACTACTCACTCGATTCCGAGGCCTTTTGTCCGACGTCGGGAATGTCCATCAACTTTTTGTTCGTACCAAAGCGGGTTCAGCCTCCGAGTAAATAGGCGAGAGCGAGTTAGAGGTATACGAATGGTTGTCGAGGGGGTGATTGGGGGAGGGGGGAGTTTAGGGGCTCAGATGAAACGAGAAAGAGAGAGGAACGAGTCAAATGACCAACGGGGCTTAAGGGTCGTGTCGAAACGGTAGCAGCCAAGTGCTCGCGCGACAACCGGGATAGAACGGGCCTTTTATTTGCTGATTGCGTTCGGATTGTTTCGTGATTTAGCATAAATGTTTGATTAGATTACACGTACGAGCCCCTGGGCTGTGTTCGAACTGCCTGGAATACGGCAGAGGGGCAACTGTCTCTCCGTGCTGTATATTCAACACTCTGTTTGTCCAAAGTATCGACGAGAATGGACGACGAAACGGACCGGCACTATCGTAATTATTTAACGAGCAAACTTTGCCCGGTCCACCACCGTCACCCCTCCTTGGCAACGTTATTTCGCCGGGGAAATCCTGTCGTTTTGAAATACGAACTCGTAATTATGACGGATTCGGATGAATGATCTGTCCCGAATCAAGAAAGACTTTCGCACGAGTAACGTATACGAATAAAACACAGACGATATTGAAAAAGAACTGTTCATAATTATATCCGATGTCGGAAGATCATTCATTCTGCGAATTATACGGAACGCAAGGAGGTAATTTTGACCTAACTTCGGTAGGATGCAGATCCCGCTATCATTGCGAGTAACTCGATGCACTGGTGAAGCTAGACCGCTACGTTACACGCAAATGCAATCCACATCGGATAAAACCAACAGTTTCATAGTTCCAGAGGAGCAAGTAGAGTAGATTCGGTTAGAGCCTCCGGCGGGGTCTACGGTGCGAGTCATCAGTTTAGACAATGGTATCCGCGTGTGCGTTTAAGGTAATCCCTCGTAAATAGGATCGCTCCTCTTCACTCTGCATTGTTTGTTCGTTCTACGCTTCCTCGGTATGTACGGGATACATTGTCCGAAAGCCAGGGTTGCTCGTCCTTAACGACCACGTTGCACGCTACCCGTGCAAGCACCATCGACCCCTGTACGGGCTTACAGTTTCAAGATGGCCTCGCATTAACACCTATTTAACTTGCTCCAGCCTGTCGGTTCGAAGGTCCTTCAAGAGCTTCTGGGTTCTACAGCTTTGTCGAGGAGTTCGGAACACCAACGGCATATTGTAACGTTGAATTCGAGATTTTAACGTCCAAGTCCGTGTCTTCGGGGATTCTATCTCGTTTCGTCTGGCCCTGATTTCCTTCCGAACCCATGTACTCCCGGCATTGTTTTGATCTCAACTCGTACATTCTAGATTTCCGATTAAACAATAGATAGATGTCTCAGCTCTGATACCCGAACTATACCTAAAATTTCACGAGAAAGAATACTTTATCCTTAGACATTGACTCAGTCATCTGCAGAATTCCGTTTCTTTTTTTGAAGACTTCGACACATTTTGATTTACAGATTCTCAAGGCCTGAAGAAACGAATCTGCGTTCAGAATGAAGCGAACTGTAAGAATATTGCCGAATGATTGTTTTTCTTTGAGAACATCGACAAACAAGAAAACGGCGGACAATCCTGTTCCAGCGGATCGACAACGGCAATACACTAAATCAGCATCGCTTTCGGCAATTACGATGCTGTCCAGTAAATCCAATGGAGCGACGTTGAAGGGTCCATCCGCGTTGTAGCCATGAACCCGCGCAGGACAGAGATAGGCCAAGGAGTAGGAGAGAGCAGAAACGTATCGAAACTGTCGCGGGTCTACGGGACGGTCAGTGCGTCCCTCGGGTGCGATAAGGTAAGGACAAATGACCGAAGGATCGAGAAGAACGATCCTACAAGAAGTATCTCGCGCTCGGGGCTTGCTCGGTTCGTTGGGCAGAAAAATAGTCCGCGCGAAAATCAGCCCTCTAAGTAAATTCGTATCAATCCCCGGAGACACGCGCCACCGGGGATGATCCGTCATACAAGATTACCGAGGTAAATGAAACAAATTCAAGCTGCGAAAACGGCAGAGAAACAGAGATTACCAAAGGATCGAGAGAATCGACTGGGAAGAGACGAAGACAAGAAAGTTTATATTAGAATAAAGAGATCAATCGAATTTTCTGTCGTGGCCAATTTTGTTGGTTCAGTCGAGTCATTCGTCGAGCTCTCGATCATTCACGGTCACCCGGCTCCAAAAACTCTGGCAGCATTTTTCTCAGAGAACTAAACTTTCGTCGCGGGTCACGAGGCTCGGAGACTCGTCGATTGCTCCTTTCACCATTTTCCCACATCGACCGCTGCATTTTTTATTCTCTGGTCAAACGCGCGGAAAGTCGGTCGGGGGAACGGGGAAGAAACGCAATTTTCGTGCAGACCGAGTTTTTTTTTTTTTTTTTTCTCTCGCAGACTCGGTCATCCAATTTTGGGGGAAAAGTTCACGCCGATTAGGTGAGTGCTGTGGCAATGGGCGGATATATACAAGCAGATGGAAGAAGGAGAAGAGAAAAAAAGAAACTTTTTCCACTCGGTCTGCTTGAAGGATTAGCTAGATTACCGGGTGTATTATAGCATTGGCCGGAAGAGAAGTGATGCAGACCGACGGGCGTCGTTCGATAGTCGATGATTCTGGATTCTTGGACTCTCACTCTATCGCACCGACCCTCTCGGCGCGCCGAGTGGATTGACGGTTAAGCGGGGAAGACGAAAAAGTTTCGTCGCATTATCTTGATAGAGCTTTATTGACCTTTCGCCGAGTCACGAAATCATTTTCTCGATCTCGTCGTCAGCGAAGAAATAAAAAAACCGAAACAAGACATAGACTTTGCGCATGAAAAAAAAAAGTAGGTATTCCAATCCATTGTTTGCATGTGAGCTTGGCATTTCGAAAATGAATTAGTTGCTGCTACGACAAATATCTCTCGGACAAGGATCATAAAGTAAATTCGTCGAAGTGGGTCGAGTATATATTCGACGCGGTCATAATTTATTTATATTATATGATTCGGCGAGCTCTCCGTATTTTGTGACAATCGTAAGATCGATCGGGTATTATGTAGCTTTTTCGACGATATACATTACGGCAGCGTGGATATAATTCGGTTGGCTTGTAGCAATCAGTCGTTCGATCGAGTGTACTATATGACACCAGTAGCTCTCGACTCCGTCGCCAATCGTATTGTTGTCCCTAGTATTGGCGTTTGTAATATCGCTGTATATTCGAAGCTTCTGGCTTTCTTCAAAATAAGCATTTGAATGGGTCAATCAATCACGCGGGTTCTCTTCCTTCTGGTGACGTCACTACAGTCATCCCCCATATTAGTGGGGTGTGAGATCGGCATTGGTGGTAGTAAGTCTTGCGGGGGTGGATGAGGAGGGATGGCTCGAGCCGACGACGCGACGCCCGGCGTCGGTAGGGCTCGCAGTAATTATATATTCTAAGGGTGTCTCGCCGATCAGTCAATGCTTCCGCTGCAGCGCGCACTCGACAATGGAGCCAGAGATAGAAAAAGCTTATCTGTCACTGGTTCTGCCTCTTCGTTACTTCCTATGGGGTTCGCTACGCAGGGTTTTCGGAGAGAAGGAGAGAGATGGAAAAAGGGACGGCGATTTTTAATTCACTGCAACCCTCGTACTCGGTTCCGCTTACTGGCAATGAAAAATTAAATAGGCAAGAGTATTGTGGTATCGAAGAGCGAAGGACTCTCGACGACCCGGCAAATAGTCGTTGTTATCTACTGCTCTTTTAACGAACAACAGAATTTAGACTATTAATCTTCATTCAACACGGATACGAGTATGAAGAAAAACGTCTATGATTAATCAGTGAATATCATCTATCGTTATTATATTTGGCCCTGTAACCAACGAGTTAGCCCTTACCGATGGAACTGAATATGTCGTTTGTGATTGGAACGCTATATAATTTTATATTTATTGTATATCGTCGATGAATTCAATTTATTGTCAAGTTAATTCAAAGGCGACTCCGCTTTTGGGTCCCTGCAAGGAAAGGTTTTTTTGTTTAGTTTTCGCTTAAAAGTCTCCCAAACTCACAATTAAAAGATACAGTTTTTATGAAAATAATTGAACACGATGTCCGAATCGATCGAGTGCCACAATTAATGCGTGCCAAGTTTCTTAAAGCGCCGAAAGCGACGAGGCGCGATGTCGCGTCGAAAGTGAGCGAGATCGGAGCCAAGTTTTCCAACAAACGCTTGATAATGGGTATTCAATGTTGACCGCCCTTTGAGTCGAGCACTAGTGATTTTACCTCCGCCTCGGAAAACAGATATCGAATAGGGTTGAAGCCGCGAGGGACAGAGAAGGGGAAAGCGCGAAGCATGCATGAACGAGTTGATTAAATTCAAACACCTCACAGCACGGATTCCTTCTGGTTGACTCGGTGACTCGGTTGCCCGTTTGCCAGAGCTTCAAATATGCTCATATCGGTTAGATCGCCACAGAGAACGAGAGAGAAATGCTCAAAGGAGAGGCGAGGACAGGGAGAGCAACGTGAAACAGCCTGAAACGGTTGTCACAGAGGGCAGCGAGGTTACGAGGAGGCACAAGCCCCGATAACACGCTCACAGTTGACAATGGTCACGCATAATAATGGCGAGTCGAGCGAACACGCTTCCGTACGTTTCCCTGTTTTGAGCCCTCAATTGCGGAACGTACACGTACCGCGGAGAAGGGAGCTTTCATTTATTTGACCGGGGGTCGAAGGCCGTCCAACGCCAACGATTATCCACTTTGAATGAAAAGAATTCGTACGAGAAGGAGGGGAAGGAAAAATGGGGAAAAAAGACAGCACAAACTGCAAACACAAGGGACAACACAAAACGAAACGGAAATTAACGGAGTCACTGTGCGTGATGCGCGATACTCGTACATAGTACATGTCGCGCAACGCCAATGGGATGCGTCTGGGGATTTCGATCGATTAATCGTCCAGCAGGTTTTTTTTTATTGTTGTTAAAGCAACCTGCAAGTGAGGCTTGTACTTTCCGAAGGGGTTGAATGAAATCTGGATTGAATAGGACCGTAGTTCGATTTAAATTGATGCGAATAAACTTACTTCTTTATTTCAAGAGGTTTAAAGATTTTTCATGAATTCCGGGACGAATCTGGGTATTTGCGTGTATTTTCGTTTTTTTTCATTAAAAAAGAAATTGTTATGCCTCCGGAAATAGTGGAGGGACGGCCGAACGGTAATTGAGGTCGCGGGAGGAGATCGGAAACTCGAAAAACCTCCGAGAGCGATTTCAACGAGACTCGTGACGTTCAGGGTGGGCCAATCTAAAACCTGTCAGACTTTGATCGATGCGCCTTGCGCGATTTTAATGCTAGTATCTCGCGTGAAATATACGAGTCAGAAGAAGTGAGAGGCATTGGCTGCAAGCTAAAACCAACCCTTGGGGTGTCGTGCCGTCACCCCCCGCCCCCTACCCTTCTCTCATCAAAGTCCAATCATCCCTTGAGAAATTTAGAACGATGTTGCGGCGTTATATGTAAACCCGTATGTGTGTAATATTTTTTTTTTCCTTTTAACACAGCGTCGAGTCAAACTCGTGATCCCTCGCTGTGTTTTATCTCGCTCAACGCTTGTCCACAGAGCCATAATCATAGGCATTCACGAGGCTATGATCTCCTCATTGTTGTCGTATCGGGATGATCGATTTAACGTTAAAATTTGATAAGAGATCGAACGAGTCGATTGAACGAGATTTCTCACGGTATTTTATAATTTTGCATAAACTTTGGGGATGCAGAAGAGTCGACCAAGCTCGGGCAATCCGAAATGAACAGTTTCGATCAATATATCAGTTAAAATGATACTCGTGACGCCCAGAATGACAAAATGACAAAAAAAACACGTTATAATGAAAATTTGGAGTACTTTTCATTCAATTTTTTTTTTTTCGGCTAAACTAAAATTTTCTTCACGAGGAAGTAAAACCACGTAAATCCAATCGACAGAGGCGAGTGTTTTGTTTTCGCAAAAGCTGAACATTTTCATTCGGAGAAAAGACACGATTATTCGATTTCCGTGGATTGTCCAGCGCGAAGGGTGGCTTCGCGTTACGTGAGAAAAATTCGTGAACGGGACGCCTAGGATAAGAGCAGCGACGGGAGTAACAGGGAAAATATTATGATAACCGAATCGACCAATCTGTCTCCAGAAGCGGAGTAGATTCGTTGTGTGTCGAATCATTGTTATCGGATATAGAATTTAGCTCTCGTAATGTTGCACCGGCGATATGGTGATAAAAAAAAATCCTCGAGCGCGAGAGAGCCACGAGTGCTATAATCCTAAGTGAATATCCGAATACCGACTGTTCGTCGTGAGGGCTGGAAATGTAACGGCGACATTCTAGCTCCGGGCTGTATAATGACGGTTTCATTCGTTCTGCAGGATTAACCGCGTGTCGAGTTTTTCGTACGAACGAAATTTCGTACAAAATTCACGAAAATGCGGGACACGAAGAGAGAGAGAGAGAGAGAGAGAGAGAACGAGAAAGCCGCAAAAGTGGACAAAACGAATATTTCGTGGAAAATAACGAGAGAAGCTCGACCGGGCTTGAGAGGAGCGGTCGGGTTCGACCGCGCCATGTCGAAACACTCATCACGTTTATTTCGACCAATCGATGCTTGAATAATTTGCTCGGGTTACAGATGCGCCAATTAATCACGTAGTAGCGCCACCCAGTGCCTCCACAACGATCCTCGTCGAATTTATTCGCGGTCTCGCGAGTGTATACCGCTGCTGTATACCGGGGGCTCAACGGTAAAATACACAAAATTGTTATTTCATAACCGGGCAAAACCATCGGTGAGCCGAACTACCCTCTGGCAATTTTGTTGCGTACACCCCGCCCCCCCACCAACGATCGATAATGTACCCAACGATAAATTAAACTGACGGAAGAAAAATAAATGAAGGAAAATAATTCATTGAAAATGTTAACGATGCAAATGCATATTGCACTCTATTAATAAAATTGCATTATTGCGACGGCATTAAAAAATCGAGTGAAAAAATGTTCCGTTCATTTTGTACGCTTTGTTTTGAAATAATCAAAATAAAGATATTTCATATCGACTCCCAATTTTCGCATCAATTGAGCTGGAACGAAGAGATAAAAAAATAAAGCACTCGGCAGAGTATTTGGAAGAACAATGAATCATCGAGATTACAGTGAGCAATTTAATATTTTCATAACTTTGCTCTTTGATGAAATAATTGAAAAGAAAAATTAATTGTATGGTTTACAAATTAAGATTAATTATATACTTTTTTTTTATCCATCATCTTACCGATCCATTTCTTCGAGTTGTTGCAGGGAAAGCGGAGGGAAAGAATGAAGAATGAAAAGAGAAGCTCGGAGATTCGATGGTGAAAATACCTGGCATGCTCGTAAAAGACGGCTCGACCGGTATATACGCGAGCGTAAAATTAGAAGAATGGTCGCCCAGTAAGGATCCGAGAGGATTGCCTCGCCGAGTCGTCGAAGGCAAGGCGCCGCTTGCTGCTCTCATTCCCTATGCGCGTACTATTTCATACTGTGGTCGCATCGTTGCTTCATATATTTCGAGTTCCGAATGAATTGTGAAGTGTCGAGACGATTCGAGAAAGCATTTAAGAGAATGCGAAGAAAAACGAGTGGATGGCACACATTTTTATCCACATTTTCTTGAGAAAGTGTAAAAAAATTTTTGCTTCAGACGGAATTCAAAAAAATGCATTACTATTAAGAAAAATAAATTAGAACAATTATTATCTATGGAAGTAATGAATTTCATCAACCAAACAATTTATCGTCCCTGTAACGAAAATAACGAATCGATGTGACGGTAAAAAATTGCGATAATTATCCTTGCTGCCCGTTGGCCGGGCCGGAAATTGCAGTAAATGGACGAAAATCAGGCGAGCGATAAAACTAGGCGTCGTAAGTTAATGACCGGCACTCTGCGCCCACTTACAGAGGGGATAAAAGTATCCGGGATCCGAAAGCAAGACGTTTGTGAGGGAAATGAAAAAAAAAAAAAGAAAACAGCCATCAAGACGGTGGCGGAAGTACCGAGCGTCACTCCTGTCATTTGTAACCTTACGCTAGAAGCATCCAGGCTCGTATTAATCGTGCCTTAATTAATGAAGCCAGGAGGGGACAATGAGCGCGCGTCACTAAGATTAATATCTAAACGTATACGCCTACATGTCCAATATCTCAGCATCCACTCGGACAAACGTTCCGACATTTCATCAATTATATATTTACGCATCGTTCGATGACGTAAAAAAACTCACCACTCTTCCGAGAGTCAAACAAAAATCGTAATATTTCATTTTGCGAAAGCGTCGGAATTTTTTTTTTTTTTTTTTCAAACTGGATAAGAAGTTACGAACGATACTTTGGCAGATTTATAAATTTAATTATTGAAAATAATAACGGGCAATGCGCGGATACGATAAATTCGCGTTAGAAGTTCGAGTAAATTGAAAATAGTATGTGCTTTTATGTCCAAAGATTTATTATCATTGTGTCCCTTGTTGCGTTGGGTACCGCGAATGGAATGCGCTGTGGGGCATACGCCGTGAAATCTCTCACACGATCGTACGAGAGAGCCGTCGACGCCAGGTATAACCCGGAGAGTTCATTAATTTATTCGAGCGTGGAAATGGCAATTAACTCGGACACCAGTGACAGGAGCAGGCTTGCCCGGCGGGCAGCACGAGGCAGAGGCAGAAGCGGCGACGGCATCGAGAGATATCCGGATCTATCGGCGCGTGTAGTAGGTACACAGCTGAGAGATCCCGGAATACACGCGACCACGACGCGGTTATGGGGAACAGCCCTTAGGGCCTTCGATGTCCACCCCGCCCCGAACCTTCTATTCGTTCCTCGATCGTTCGATATACAGTTCTGACCCATCCTTCGCATTATATCCTATATACACGGAAATCCATCGTAAAATACGACGAGAGAGAAACGATCGAGCGTGTCGCAGCTACGTTTGAAAATTACCGTCGAAGCTTCGTTCGTTGCTTCCGCACGACGAACCTTTCTTTCGGCGGTGAAGATAAATTTATCCGACAGGAATTGAAAGCGGCGGGAACGGGCGGAGAATAGGAACCTCGAGCTCTCTATCCTTGTGGATCGCAAAAATGCGCTTACATCTTCGATAATCGTACACCGCGTGCAAATACGTTTTTCTTTTCGAAAACAACGAAAGTCATAAATAATTAATTTTTCTAAATTTTACCAGTTGTAAATTGAATTATTTAAACTATAAAAGCCTTGTTCGAATAAAATTTCTTTCCAAGTATTCTTTTTTTTTTCCCTCAAAATAATAATGTCAAATATGTCGAGAAGAAAATAATACATTCTTTAAATTATAATATTAAAATTAATTCGAAGATAAATAATGTTATCGAGTAATGCGGGTGCTATGAATGATGTTCAATGTTGAATGGATGTTTACCAAAAAATGTCCCGGTCATGGATTCTTTCAGAAATTGATCTGGAGTTACCGAACAGGCTCAATTATGCGAGATCTATTGAACAAATAATCATGTAGTCAAACAGCGAATGTTTAATTCTAATCAAGCCCCAAGTGTCCGGGAGAATCGTAGCGGACGGAGAATTGGAGAGCGCTGATTACGAGACTGAAAAGATGGAATCGCGTTACGCGCGCAATCGTGGAGAAACCTCCCGATTTTCTCAACCCTCGGCAGTTTTCGGCGCATTAACAATGTTGTTAACAAGCTCGAAAATCTCCCTTGCCGAGCTCACGCGACATTGGCAATTCGGCGCAACGACGGAGCTCGCCGGATATTCTAAAGCCTAGAGCTTTTCAACTCCCGCATCTATGTATACAGTTTGCAGCTATGGCACAAAACAGTATCCAATGGGGCGGAGTGACGGCGATAGGGGAGGGGGTGGCAACGGTAGAGATAAGTGTGACGACCTGTCCAATGACTGTGCTTCGGCGCTGGGGAAAGGGGTGACGCAATCAACGTAAAACGTAACGTCGACGGTAACGGGGATTAGTTTATCTTCGTCGAGTCCGCGTTGCCTCACCGGGCGCTAGTGTGAGAGCCGCGCGGTTTCGTCCCTCCCGTTGGCGAAACTCTATATCCGCTCTAAAGTCGGATGGGCCAGCCGCGAAATCGCCTCGACACCGTTGCCGCTAATTACTAGCGAAGAAAAGCCTAGGCGTGTAACCTTCCGTGAATGCCTCGGGGCCGAGAATCAACGACAGGGAAGAACACGGACAGAGAAAATACTCGGTTTACCTGCGAACGGGATCGCTCGAACTATTTGCCCGGATCGTTTCACCGGGAAGACTCATCGAGCGACCCTCTTCATCCCGCAAAGAATCATATGAGAATAGTATTTGTGCATAAAGTATATTATTAATAATTTCATATTATAACAAATGATCAATAGTGATTTAATATATCGAATTGAGCATTTCGATCAAATTAAATATATAATTTGATACAGGTGTATTCGAGAATATATCGCACATGTTATAGATATATTTTAGGGTATATTTTTTTTCATCGTGTTCATTACAATGACCGTTTCCATACGAAAGGAGCAAGGGGCGAGGCTTTGATGTAATTATTGAGAGCGATTGCGTCGCAATCTGCTGTATTAATATCGCAATGTAAACGATTCTCGTTTCCGTCCGAGGAGTTTCATTTTGTTCATCGAAACGTTACAGAAGTCTCCAGACTGTATTCGTTACGGTCTCTAAGTAAGCCCGCATTTTCCTTTACATTACGCGCACAAATGTATGGAAATGAGGTAAAAAAAAGGCAAACCGTCGAATACGCGAGAGAAGAATAATCGAGACGCATATTGAACATCGGTTCTTGTGGATTTGCTCGGTTAGCTGTGCGATCGAGCGATCGTTTCGCGCATCGAGAAACGAAACGAGATAACGGACAGGCGATAATCTCTTTTCAGCATCGTCAGCGCGCGTGGAGAACACTGTCCGACGTGTCCCTTTGGCGCTGATATTATTTTTGTCGCTGGACCGAGGCGCATGTGACGCATTTGCGCGGACGAGTATATAAACGGGACACGGTCCAGGGATGACCGCGCGCAATGGATTTCATAAAGGGAGGGGGGCGGCTTACATGGGACGCGTAGTATAAATAATAGACGCGCGAAATCGCTTTTGTATTCATATTAAGCGAGCGATGCGATATTATACGCGGGTAGTTTTTGGGTTCAGAGTGGAAACGGAATAGAAGAGACGACGAATCGCGCGGTAATATTTTCATTCCTTTCGGGATTAATGGCTCGGACATATTTTATAGTGAGAGGGATATTGCGACTACTTCTCAGCTATATCGCGTTGTCTCTTTTCACTCGCCTGTGTCCGAGAGAGAATGACCTCGGTGAGCGTTGTATGCTTACGGAATATATCTACGCGACCGTACTGACCGCTGCCAGCCACTTTGATATATCGTCGGAAGTTTAAAAAGTATAATAAACCATGCGACCGGAGTTGTGTATGCATTATGATGCGCATATCTTTTTTCAAAGAGGAGAATAATATCGGAGATAGCTCGAATAATATACTCCGGAGAATAACCTATCATTTTTTCTTTTTTTTTTTCGGCCTTAAAGTATTTTTTTCCCTCTGGGACGTTTAAATCCTGAATTTCGACGTTTCGAACGCTGCGAGATGCACGTCCGAAACGCGTAGCGTCGAGCGTAGATCAAGAATGAAGAAAAACGGAGAGGAGGAGATTAAACGTTTGGCGGGCCGCTTATCGGCAATCGAATAACCCGATTGCGACCTATTGCCATGGGAATTGGCAATGTACTCCCCGATCGGCCGTACAACCTATTCGTCTTCGCGCACGAAAAATTCTTCGATGGACCGGCAAGATGATGTAATATTTGTTTGTCACAAAGAAAAAGGAAATCAAGTAATCATTCCGAGAGTCTAATATTAGCGTATTAGGATTCTGCAGTCCTCGACGGTGGCGCGCACGGTGCATCCGTGCCTGAAATTTTCTCTCTAAACGGCTCGGCAACGTTGGAAAAAAACAATTGTCTACTCAAATATATCGAGGACACTCGATACCGAAGTATGTATATTTATTTTTATTCCCTCTCGAGTTTGTAGAAAGCTCGAATCGCGTCGTTGTTCACCCTTGAGTTTACAAAAGACAAGCTATCGCAAACCCTGGAGGCTTTCTCGATATCCATCCTCTCGCTCTTTCGCGCGTCTTGTCCCCTCTGCCCCCAGTTAGACTCGAATAAAACTGATAATAAGAGGAAAATTCAGCCCTTCTTCCAAGCTATGGGCAATCCACCCGGGGCGCAAGATGCTACCGACAATAATCCCGTTGTAAACAGCTCGTAACAACATAATTGCTTGTTCGGAGTTAGCGCGGTGGTCGCGTCTGTCCCGAAAAAAAAAAAAAAAAAAGAAAGATGCAACGTTAAGGGGGTCGCGAGTGAAACCCTTCGAAGACGAAGAGAAGCGGAGAGCTCGAGCGCGTGGCGAAGGCACCAGTCGAACGCTCGTCGGTTAGTAGCCTCCGGCTTTTTTTTTGCTTTGCTTTCACTCGACGCTGGAGAAAAAAACGCCGGGGGTTCTTTTAAATTGGCGACTTTTCGGTCAACAATCGACCCTTCCGGAAGATCGGTTTGGCCACCGGTGCGTCCTCTCTATCTGCGTCTCTCTCTCACCGCGTCACGAGCGTACTACTCGCACCAGCGTGGATCGAACTAGGTCTGTTTCCCTCGAACTTACGGACTCGCAATGTCGAAGCCAAATCTACCACCGTCACACCCCCTATAGACACCCCCTACGGCTATGCTATAATGGTCACGGGAGCCGAAACGCCGCCCGGGCGTGCGACGAGGGTTACAACGCGGGTTCGAAAAAAAAAAAAAAGAAAATTGTAGCCACACACTTCGAATACAAGCACGTCACCGCGTTATCATCGGGCATGAAATCGAACTTTCCGGGAATCTTCAAAGGAGCCTTTCCGCACGTACTCGACTCAATACTGTCTCGCGTATACCGGAATTCTAGACTTCTCGAATTTCTCACCAGTATTTTTCCACTATAATAGCGCGCTTTGAGTTGGGAGAGCGCACGAGGATGTTTGAGTATCGAGATTTCTCTCGGAATTGGAAACCTTTCTTTGCACCGTTGTCCACAAGAATTTCTTTTGTCGATTCTATTCAATTCTTTTCTCCTTTTTTACACAAAAAGACAAAATTAGTAAGTCTAAGTATTTTAAACATCGAATTCGGGAGATTTTGTTGACATTCTCAAGTTCATTCTAAGTAGGAAAAATCAACGTATTACGTTTGGGTATTGAATTGGATAACTTCGCGTTTATACCGATAGATTAAATAAAATCGTGCGAAGCTGCATCTTGAGTAAAAAAAAATCAACGCCTTTCATTCGTCGACGGGAATTTCAGAGTTTAAAATTCAATGGTCAAATACCTTTTCGGCTTTGTCTGTCTCGTCCCTCGCGATTTCGATTGTCCACGCTTCTCGGCATGGCCCGGCCGGGTCTCTCGAAGGGTGGATCCATAAGGGTATGCAAGAATGAATGCTGGAAAAAAGACATGAAAAAAAAAACTTTGTATTTGCATGCAAATGCGCTCTCGGTACGGTGGGCGCAATCACTTTTGCGGTTCGCGGCAACGTAATTGAATGTGGCGTAAATAAATAAATAATGTCGCGCTCTCGCTCATCCCACTGCTTCTACTCCCGTATGAAAATAATATAACCGACGTTCTCACCGGGAGAGTCGGTGCCGAGTAGGACGAAACCCTTTCGCGCCACTCGCCAGTTACCAGCGCGCGCAAAGGTCGACACTTCGATTAACGCTTCCGTACAGCAACGCGGTGGCAAACATTCGTCGCGGCTCGAAATGCGCGAGTCCTTTGCACTTCGGGGTTCCGCGCGCTCGGCGAGGACGCGCGTTCGTTGTGTAGGACTTTGCGCGTGTATCGCATTTTCGCAGACGCAAAGCGTGCCGAAAGGATTCACCGCGCGCGTCCGCGGTAGCGAATTCTTTTTCTTCTTCACGGCAATTTTTTTTTTTTTTTTTTTTTTAACCAAGGATTAATTTGCGGTCTTCGGACACGGGGCCGAGAGTTGCGGCTTCTCACTACTACCGTTCGCCGCTACTGTACGCATCATCCTCTTATCTTCCCGCTGTTTCTATCTGCGAGCCGCGTATTCTCCGGACAACTTGAGCCATTTGGTACCACGCGCGAACGGCGCCGCCTCAATAAAACCCACCCACCGTGTGCGCGTAACCCCCTTGAGGAAATACCTCGATGATTATAATACTCTCCGCACGGACGTTTAACCGAACGTACTGTCGCGCACGACAAGGCGGCCTCTCTTGTTCCACACCGACATTCGAAAGACGAGAGAATTTCTCGTGGTTGCGCGGCTTCTTCGAAAATGCTTCGCGTACTTCATTAAACCATCCACGGGGAGTTCTCGGTAGTTCGTAATCCCCGCTCGCGAGACCGAATAATAAGAATATATAGCGGTGCGCAAGTTCGTTTTGCGAAAGAAATTCGTTCCTCGGACGAGTGAAAAAAAACGCATTTGCAATTTTGTATCTTTCTCGATTTTTTGTGTTTTTTTTTTCTTCGGTAATATTTTAGAGGTTTTCTTTTTTCACGGCACGCATCGATTTTTATTGGCCGCGAAGCCGAACAGCTTTAAACCTAGCCGGATTTGAACTCGGTAGGAGCGGAGAGGCGATCGTTGAAAAGATTCTCAACAGCTTTGACCGACGCGGGGGGTCGCGGGAGAGAAGGGGACGATTTTGCGATCGCCGGCTCGCCTGCAGTCGCTCGTACGGCTGCCGCCAGCGGCTTTGAGTAATTTATTGCCTTAAAAGTGTCGAGCCGCACTCTGCGTTTCGTCTGGTACGATGTCGCGACCGCGTGCTACAGGACGGAGGAGTCAAAGCCACGGATTCGCGACGCGCGACGCAAAAGTTGTACGGGCCGAGGAATGAGAAGTAAGATTTGCGATTGGCATGCTCGGTAAAAAGAGAAAAATATTTTTATCGACGAGACGTCAAATTTCATGAAATTTCGTCATCGAGAATTACGCGCGATTTCTTTTTTTTTTTTTTTCAAGTTGACGACTGTTACGTCTCAGAGGTTTACCGGCGAACGCATTGACTTGGACGATAGTCTCAGCGGTCACGCGCGCTCTCAACTTGACGACGTAATAAAGGAAATATAAAAATTTCGGGTTCGTCTCTCGAATAAGATCAAAAGATCCCGTTTTCGAGTTTAATAAATCGCGTTTATTCGTTGAACGTAAATAACGAATATTACAAATAAATCGCGATAGTTCGTGTGTGTGTGTGTGTGTGTGTGTTGATAAGTAAGAGACTCTAAATTATAATGCTAATTAAATATATCTTAATCGCGGAGGAAAGTACCCGCTCTAAAGTTGAGTCCGACCGATTAGTTTGAAATTTGGAATAAGACTGACGATTGAGTGATCGAAACTGGCCGTCGCGAGGCGGCCGAAATTGCTGATACAGCGTGGCACGCGCTGTTGCTAAGACGGAGGTGAATCCAGCATGAGGGAAACTCAAAATGCTGATTAGGCTGTGAGACAGAAAAGTTAGAGTTCCGAGAGAGATAAAAGAAATTATTCCGTTCCGAGTAAAGTCGCGAGCGGATATGGGTTTGCGAAATATGATATTCGACATCCGGTCGAACGAGTCGGGCTCTTTCCTTTGCGTGAGAATATTTTTATAGATTCCAATAAATCGTAATAAATGAAATTCAGGAAAGTGTATAGATTAAGGGGCAGGACGTAACACCTCCCCGCCTAAAAGATAGTCGAGGCAACCCAATGCTTCGGCTATGATGAAGGCAATACAGCGTAGTATGTCCTGACGTGTTCGTGTCTTATTTCGAGTAGTGTATAGTGTACTTAAACTAGCCCGTTAAAAGTGTTTCGGAGACTAACTCCTTCAAATACGACCTTATATATGCTCATTTGGGGTGGCTCGAATAGTTTGTGGGTTTGGGCTTTTCAGTCCTCCGTTGATCTGTTGCGTTGAAGGTTGTTTGATGTTCTTCTGTTGTTCTGGTATCCTGATTGATTCTGGTGATGATTTGTCGAGAATTTTGGCGGGGTGAAGCCTAATGGTGGTTATGGTCATGGTGAATGTTGACGGCTCGTAACTGTTGACGCAATCGCTTCTTGCGTTTGGCCTCGGATCTGCAACTATCGAAAGTTGACTGTAGCAAGGAGTTAACCAAAAATTGAATTTAGAAGTTGGAAATTTCAAAGGAAAGGATTCGTAATTTCAAAAAAAAAATTAAAGAAAAAGAGAATAATTGAAAATAGTAATGATTTATTTCGATTATACTTTACCTTGTGTTCCGGAGAAAACGGGTTGTTAGGAGGTTTTTACCTATTTGGGATAGTATAGTCCTGCACTTTGAACCTTACGGTATATTGACGTTTAATAGTTTGATGCGCAGCTTCCCTTAGAGATTTTGCTGAAACTGATCTTATTTTTTGATTAGAGACCAGCTGGTCTTGCGACCAGCACGATTTAGAGTTTATCTATAATCGATAAACTCACTGTAATTTAAGTATTTTATTGTTTTATGCGTAAAATCATGATGTGTTAAGAATATTTTTCAGTCTCGTAGTGAATTTTGTGACGAATGTATAGGAATTGAATGGGGTATGAGGTTGAAGTCTGTACTGAGTTTATCCGATCAGAAAGGCGTTATCCGTTTGCTTAGTTTTGGGTCAACATTTTTTTTTTTTTTTTTTTTATTTACCAGAATTTAACTGAACTGAATTTGTTCGTGAACCAATGCGTTTGGAGCCGGTAACGAGAGCCAGTAACCCTCCCCCCTTTCTTTTGGGCGCTTAACACGTGTAAGGGCTCAAAGAAAAAGGTTGATTAATCTCGTTAACCGTCGAATTCAGATAGTAGGTTACACATGCTTATATTTTTTTTTTTTTTTTGGTGCTCTGAGTTAGAATACTTCCCAGGAGCGGTTCATCGCTTTTTTGCGTTGTATCGTAAATCGCGGATAACTTTATTGAATGGTAAATGTTGGATAGTCATTCGAGCGAGCATGGAAAGGTATCGGTGGATCGACTATTTTTATGGAGTTGTAGGTGCGCATTCGGAGATTCTGTGTTCAAAGATCGCTATGGCATTGCTCGATATTTATTGTGTTAGTATTAATTTTTCGATCTTACGTTTGAGATAGAGAGAGAGAGAGAGAGAGAGAGAGAGAGAGAGAGAGAGAGAGAAACAGAAGTTATTGAAAAAGAATACCTATTCTGCGTTCACTCTATCCTATTCCTTTACGGATTACGTTTGCTCGCGGTATACGATACGATTTTACTGGTCCGATTGCTGAGAGTTTTTTCGGTTCGGCATAGGATGGTTCGTGCCAACACGTGGCCAGCCACGGTGGGTGGTTGCACATCGATACGATAGATCTTCGATCGATTGCCTCCCCGGTTATTGCATAGGGGATGACGTGCGCGTCCGAAATACCAATTGTTCGTTCGTAAGTCATCGCCTGCTTTCTTCCTATGGATGACGAATTAGATTTATCGTGGATTGCGTCTCCCGGTAGTGCGATAGGAAGCAGGTTCAAACATTTTGCATTGTCGTGTTTGAAGACTGTAGACTGGGAAAAATCAGCTTGTAATAGGATCTGATGAGCGTCGGAATCGAGTGACGCGACTTCCCTGTCTTGAATTCTGTGTATCGCCGATGCGTCCGTTTTTAATCGTATAGGGCGCTTGAGATGGTCAATCGTATCCGTGAAGAAGTGTTGACAGTACGAATTGTTTTTTTACGACTAACTCGTTCCTACTGTTGTTAGCAGCGATAGATATTTTGTCTATCGCCTCCCCAGTTGTTGCATAGGGGGCCAAGTGCACTTTCGCGAGATCGATTCCAGCACCGACTTTTGAAGCGCAGCTTTCGAATGTCCTTTTAACGAAGAATCGGCGAATGTGGTGTTGGTTTTCCCGAAAATTGTTGCGAACGTTGGTCGCAGCTATGGAAGCGCTGACTCGTGCATAGCTCTGATTAACGATTGGATCAGATGGCGATTCCTCGTGGTTTTGAGCTTCGTGTGTCAATGACACGCACGATTTTACTCGGCGAGGCCGTTTGCAATAATCAGCTGTGTCGGAGTGCGATCGTTGACGCCAAGAATTTTCGATGTCCAAATCTTTATCGATTATTGTGTCGTCGTTAAGCAGCGAATTGGTTGACGATGTCGGCTGAGGTGGTGGTTCCCCAACGTCGTCTAGCATCGACTTATCTAATTCTTTGCTGACGATTTGCTCAGATGATGCTGATGCCGATCCTTCTTTGGGAGTAATCGATTTTGCAATTGCCTCCCCGGTTAAGGGACGTGATTGTTTTGTTTGAACATCCTTTGACGATGTATTCGACTGCGGTTGTCTCGAGGCTTCTTCCATATACGGAGGTAAATAGACCGAAACATCGTTCGATAATTTCTTCGGCTGAGGAATTACGACGAGTTTGTCTCGTATTGGTAGTGGCACAGCTACAGGCGGAGCTCGCTGTTTCGTTTTCTCGGCAAATTTCAGCGAAGTGCAGTCCAGCTCGTACGATCGTAGAGCAGATGTTTCCGCGTGTAATTTTCTCGTTGCTTGTTCATCGAGATTGTAATGGTTGTCGTACGATCGTCGGCGTTTCTGCTGTACGTGCAACTTATTCTTGTTGTCGTTGTTGATGGATTCGGATGCCAAATTTTCTGATAATAATACAGCAATCCTGGATTCGGCGAGTTCAAGTATTTGGTATTTATGCGAAGCGGCATTTTCTTTCGAGAGCGGTGGACGACGAGGAATTGTTTTGAGTCCGTTTCGAGTCGGTTCTACGAATGGTAGATGTTTTTTTTCGTATGGATTGCTCTGACTCATCCTCTCTTCGTCCCACCGTGATCCGGTGATTGTGTTGCTCACAGCGGACTCATCGTGCCGATTTGAGATTTTATGTGTTGATAGCCCGTTTAGAAACTCCAGCGGAATTAGTTCGACCGACGGTACTTCTATTTCTACGGATTCTTTTGTGGTGTTAATAATATAGACGTATGCAATTCCATTTCGATTTTTGACAACAGCGTCTCCGTAATGCACGCCCTTTGTGATTGTCGTTAATGGGACGTAGCCCGCGGGAATCTCGTTAAGAACGCGAATACACATGGGTTTCCGGGTGTTGGCCGGCACCGTAACGATTTCAAGATAATTAAGAGGATAGGTTTCGCCGTACATGGCTATCCAACTTTCAAGGTATCGGGTTCCTACGAGGCCATCTTCCTGAATTGGAAAATTATCAATTACAACGTGGAAAGTTGCGTAAATTCCGTTGACGGACATCGCGACTGCTCCTAGAGAATACTCGCAGTCAGATGCGCCAGTATCGATCTTGCAAATTATATTGCGATTAATGTGTAAATTCGGCGGCACGTAGCTCTGTTTAATGATGTTAATTTCCGTAGAATAATTTATGGCGTACAGCGTTATGAATTTACGAATTTCCGAATTACTCAAGTCTACGAAGCTTTGTAGCCAAGGAAGACTACTGCTACTTTTGATACTAGCATGGATAATTTCGGTCTCATTGAAAGAAGCGCTTTTTGGAACTGACTCAACGTCGCGCTGTCGTGCTGAGTCTCGTGATAGTTTAAATACTCATAGTGACTACGGTCTGAATTGGCATCAAATTCGTCGTGTCGGGATTGAAATACGCTTTCGTGTCGAGTACGATAATTTGACGGCGAACGCGAATAGCTTCTATACTCAGGCTCGTCGCGCGAGTGGTATCGCTGTATGTGTTTGCGTTCGTCTTTTTCGTGACAGTACAGTCTCTCCAGGTCATCAAGAATCTCTTGTACGGAGTTATACATATCACGTTTCGGGTGGATTTGATCGTGTGCGTCGCCCGTCAGTTTGTCGAACAAGAAGTAGCGGAATTGGACGAAATCTCTAACGTCTAAAGTGGACATGGCGTACTGTACATCGGATATGAATTCTTCGATCGGTAGATTTTTCCCGTCGAAGCAAGGGATCGACGAAAGCACTGTCGTTAGCCAATCCTTGTTGCTGCGCATATTCATTCGCTGGAAGTTCGAAACCATCTCGAGATCGCTCTGAGGCGGTGGAGCGGGGCCGTGAGGGAAATTTATTCTCATGCTTTGTTGATCAGAATCGCCCGCTCCAAAACTTCCGTTGAAGTGAATCTGCGCGTTTTGTGACGAATTGTGGTGGGTATTGTCATTGTGCTTATTCCAACAGTCGTAATCTCGTCTGTTTGATTTTGATGTTCGATTATTGTAATAGTCTGTTTGATCCGACATGTTTGAGGTTTAATATTGGTCTAGTACGTCTAGACGAATAAAACGCTCATTTCGGATTTGGAAATAAAGAACGATTTAAAACAAATCATGAATAAATAGTGATAATCGCTACCAATAATTGTTAGTAGCGTCGAAACATCGAACAGTTTCAAACTTCAAATAATTGAATAATCGAAAAATTAGGAATTACGAAAATTAGAAATTTCAAATAGGTGGAAAAAATTAAGAATGTTGAAGATTGTAAATCTCGAATAATTAAAAATTTGCAAAATAGAATACTGTAAATCGCAAAGTTCAATTTTAAAGGACACAAAAATTCAAAAAATTAAATATTGATAATTTAAATATTCAAAAATTTAAGAATCGAAAAATTCGATGATTTTGGAAATTTCAATGCTAAAAATTCGAATATCCGAAAAAATTGAAAAATTTAATAACTTCGGGAAATTAAATGTTGAGAATTGAAATGATCGCAGAATTCGAACCTTGACGGATTCGACAATTTCAGAAAATCAAATAGCGAAAATTGAAATGTTCGAAAAAATTAAGAAATTGAAAAATTCAACAATTTCGGAAAATTAAATAATGATAGTTCAAATGCCCGAAAGACTCAAAAATGACAAAATTCGATAGTTCTGGAAAATTGAATCCTGAATTCAAATACTCGACAAATTCGAAACTTGAAGAATTCGACAATTTCGGAAAGTTGAATATTAAAAATTTAAATATTCGAAAAATTCAATAAGATAGAAATTTCAAAGTACCGAAACTGACGAATTAACTATTCAAAAAAACAGAAATCTCGGAATTTTGTTTAATTTGTAAGTGTTAAAATCGAAAAATTCGTGGGGGTGAACCACGTATGGCAGCGACCGAAACGATCGACGGATTTCAGGGAATTCGGAGCTAGGGGAAATGCGGGGTAATTCACTGTTCGAATTTTAAATATTCGGAAAATTCGCAAATCGCGAAAATTCGAAAATCGAAAAATAATTCGAAAAATCGAAAAATAATTCGAAAAATCGAAAAAGATTCGAAAATCGGAAAAAAAAAAGTTCAAAAATCGAAAAAGATTCGATAATCGAAAAAAAGTTCAGAAAATCGAAAAAGATTCGAAAATCGAAAAATAATTCGAAAATTGAAAAATACAAGAATTAAAATTTTTTTTTTTAAATGTCAAAATTCAGTGTACAAAAATCAAAAATTCAGAACTCAAAATTCGAAATCCGAAATTCAAAAACTCGAAGGATCCGGAAAATTGTATTCCGTAAATTCAAAAATCTTGTATCATAGACAGAATGTTACTGTTAATTAAAATCCAGAAGTTAAATGTCGTAGGGACCAGACGTCCAGACGTCCAGACGTCCAGACGTTCGAAAAATTCGAAAAATTCGAAACTTCAGAATTTTAAATTTAAAGGAATTTAAACGTTCAAACAATCCGAAGATTTGAAGATTTGATAATTGCAGAAAATTGCAATGTCGGAAGTTTAAACATTCAGAAATTAGAGAATTGCAAAATTCGATAATTTTGGAAAATTAAATTTTGAAATTTAAATATCCGAAAAATTCAAAAATTGAAAAATTCGGTAATTTTGGAAAATTAAATTCCGCGAATTTAACTGTTCAGAGATTCGCGAATCGAATAACTCGATAATTTCGGAAAATTAAATTCCGAAAATTCGAATGTTCGAAAAGTTCGAAACCTGTAAAATTCGACGGTTTCGAAACGTGAAATGAGTGACAACTCAAGTGTTCGAACGGCTCAAAAATCACAATATTCGACAACCCTTGAAATTTGACAGTTGAAAATCCCATGTTTTAAGAATCCGACGATTTCAGGGTGACAATAACGATAATTCCAGTGTTCGAATGATTCAAAATTTTCCGAGTTCGAAAGGTGATTAAACCGAACGTTGAAATTTCGAAAGCGCGACACTGCTCGAATGCTGCTGTTCGACACTCGAGGGATTTACTCGGCAATCTCGGGAAATTCAATAACTTTTAAATGCCGAAATTCAGAAGATCCGAATGTGGCGGATTTTCCCACGAATTTCGGCAACGAAAGAATAGCACTTGAGTGCAACAATCGTTACTTTGTCTCACTTTTTTTTGAACGCCGAAATTCAGAAGATCCGAATACCGGGGATTTTCCCACGAATTTCGGCGGCGGAAAAACGTGTCGCGAGTTTTCGAGTGCCGAAATTCAGAAAATCCGAATATTGGGGATTTTTCCGCGAATTTCGGCAGCGAAAAATGTCGCTCGAGTTCTTCGAATGCTGAAATTCAGAAAATCTGAACGTTGGGGATTTTCCCGCGAATTTCAGCAGCGAAAAATATTGCTTGAGTTTTTCGAGTGCCGAAATTCAGAAAATCTGAACGTCGGGGATTTTCCCGCGAATTTCGGCAGCGAAAAATATCGCTCGAGTTTTTCGAATGCTGAAATTCAGAAAATCTGAACGTTGGGGATTTTCCCGCGAATTTCAGCAGCGAAAAATATTGCTTGAGTTTTTCGAGTGCCGAAATCCAGAAAATCCGATTGTTGGGGAGTTTCCCACGAATTTCGGCAAATGAAAAAAAATATAATTTGGATTTTTCGGAAGCCGAAATTCAGAAAATCCGAATGCTGGGGATTTTCCCACGAATTTCGGCGGTGAAAAATATAATTTGGATTTTTCGGATGCCGAAATTCAGAAAATCCGAATGTTGGGGATTTTCCCACGAATTTCGGCGGTGAAAAATGTAATTTGGATTTTTCGGATGCCGAAATTCAGAAAATCCGAATGTTGGGGATTTTTCCACGAATTTCGGCAGCGGAAAAACAGCACTGAAAAATTTTCAAACGCCGAAATTCAGAAAATTCGAACACTGGGGATTCTCCCACGAATTTCGGCAATGGGAAAATTTCACTCGAAATTCTTTCTTCTATATGCCGAAATTCAGAAAATCCGGATACTGTGGATCTTCCCACGAATTTCGGCAACGTAGAAAACGATATTTATACAATAAATTTTCCGAAGATATTCGGTTGACGAGATGTTTCGTCGAACGATTGATAATCGTAGTTAAAGTAAATGGATGGTACTTACGCGAAAATCGGCAGGAGCAGCAGAATGATCGGACTAGACATCAGCATCTTTGTCGATATCCCTTTTGTCCGTTTATCGGTTCGATATAGGCACCGCTTCCTTCTGCCTTTCCGTGGGTATCGATTGGTTGTCTTCGATTTCCTTCCGATTTTATTTTCCTCACAGTTTGTTTTCCTCGATCTTCGATCAAGGTTGCAGTTTCTGTTCCGTATTGAGGTTGATGCAACTTACACGTCACTCACTCAGTCACTCACTTTCACACGCGAGCACTCGGAACTCGAGAGAAAAATCCCACTTCTGACACCAAATTTTTCTCTGTTACGTCTCAGAGGTTTACCGGCGAACGCATTGACTTGGACGATAGTCTCAGCGGTCACGCGCGCTCTCAACTTGACGACTTAATAAAGGAAATATAAAAATTTCGGGTTCGTCTCTCGAATAAGATCAAAAGATCCCGTTTTCGAGTTTAATAAATCGCGTTTATTCGTTGAACGTAAATAACGAATATTACAAATAAATCGCGATAGTTCGTGTGTGTGTGTGTGTGTGTGTGTGTGTGTGTTGATAAGTAAGAGACTCTAAATTATAATGCTAATTAAATATATCTTAATCGCGGAGGAAAGTACCCGCTCTAAAGTTGAGTCCGACCGATTAGTTTGAAATTTGGAATAAGACTGACGATCGAGTGATCGAAACTGGCCGTCGCGAGGCGGCCGAAATTGCTGATACAGCGTGGCACGCGCTGTTGCTAAGACGGAGGTGAATCCAGCATGAGGGAAACTCAAAATGCTGATTAGGCTGTGAGACAGAAAAGTTAGAGTTCCGAGAGAGATAAAAGAAATGATTCCGTTCCGAGTTAAGTCGCGAGCGGATATGGGTTTGCGAAATATGATATTCGACATCCGGTCGAACGAGTCGGGCTCTTTCCTTTGCGTGAGAATATTTTTATAGATTCCAATAAATCGTAATAAATGAAATTCAGGAAAGTGTATAGATTAAGGGGCAGGACGTAACAACGACCAATATTTGCTTTTGAATGAAATTCGTAGCTGCAAGCCCTATTGAGATTCGGAGCTACGTCGGAGATGAATTCACGAAGGCTCGGGCTGAGATTCCAGAGCATTCGAGGTTGAGACTCTCTCGTTGCGCGTGCGGTCGATTCTTTGACGTTTCGCCGAAGAGCGTCGATAAACCAGCGAAAATTATTGCCTCACTTCGCGGTCGAGGTCCCTGCGTGTATTATATAGAAAAGCTCGCCCGAGGCGTAACTGTTGCACAGTTATATAGTCCGGCCGAGTGAGAATTCTCCGCGAGGTATGCCCGGAGATAAACTTGCATATATATGTATGTACCAAACGTCGTCCACAATTTGTTACGTCGCGTAACAACGCTTTGACATCGACGACCTTACCAAGGCGACTCCGAAGACGTTCCCGAGGAATTCAATGCGCACGCACCCAACCGACTCGTCTTCTTCGCTCGATGAGATTGCCATGAGCATCTCGCCAGTCGTTGCGAGACCGCAAACTATCGGGAGTAAAGTAATAAGAAAAACGTATTCAATCTTTTTCGGTTTACGACGCGCGCGAGGGTACCGCACACGAGTTACCGTGCACCCGCGACGTTGGCATCGATCCTTTCGTCGTCGTAATACAGCCGAACGATAAAATTGCGAAGCATCGAATTACATTATGCACCGGTACGAAAATTATGACGAGACTCGACAGGGTTAATCGTCGTTACGACGCTCTATCGCAGCCATCCCCGAGTGCATTACGAATCAAAAATATCAGGGTCTAACCCCCAGAATGACCTACGCCAATTTGGGAATCTTCACACGTAATTTCGTCTTTTTCTTCCGTGTACAATCCAATCGTTCGTCGACATTCGACGTAAAAAATCGTTGCTCTTTTTTGTACAAAAACACTCGAGTGCAAGGAGCTCGATGTATCGGTTGGCCTTCGATGAAAAGGGAAACGAGCGAGGAATAAGACGAGAAAAAAGTTGGAGGCGTGAAGATTGATGCCTCGGTCATCCGGGCATCTTGTCGAGTC
Source organism: Ischnus inquisitorius (assembly GCA_963924025.1). NCBI lineage: Eukaryota > Metazoa > Arthropoda > Insecta > Hymenoptera > Ichneumonidae > Ischnus > Ischnus inquisitorius. The sequence goes on along the minus strand of OZ001251.1, from coordinate 3,818,284 downwards.
ACTGGACTTTAGGGTGGTTGAACGATCCCTCGTGACTCCCGGCGCGGACCAAGCCGGGTGTAAAATGGACTTAATTCGGCGTCTCACGAGGTGAGTGACGAGGGTCGAAACCGCGCCATCCGTTATATCCTGCCGGCGCATAAAGCTCACCCCACGAGCATCATCGCGACTATTATTGTTGAGCTTATCTGTCGATCGACCGTAGTATCTCGAGATCTCAATATACATAATGTCACGAAAATCGTTTCGACGCGGTTTATAAATATTTCAGAATTGTCGCTCGACTTTTGAATATTCGTTACAGTTCAAATTTTCAGAATCTTCTACATGTCAAAAAAGCTTTTAGTAAAATTCCCAACTTTTGAAAATTGATTTTGCAAAGTCAATTCGTCTTGCAAATTTTCATTTGGAAAGCAAAAAAGCAACGAGCAATCAAATGTGCATCTGCGCATTCATAATAATAATAATAATAATAATAATAATAATAATAATAATGGGCTATTACAACTGAAAAAAAAATGTTTTTTCGAACACAATTGTGGTGAAAAATCTGCACGATCGAATTCGAAATATTCGATATGTCTACGCGACATTACATCGCGGTATATATGCCCGAATCTACATGCGGAAGGTGCAGGGCGCAATGGCGTTAATAAACGGCATCTGTCACCGATGGCGGTGTCTGGCATTTCGCTGCATTTCGCATTTTATGTTTCACCACCTCCAAGCATCACGGCGACTGCTCGGTTTATGCTCCGGTTTATGTTTCACACCAAGCGCGCACGTTTGTACGTACGGTTCTATCTCCTAACCAACGTTTCGGCTACCACGCATGTGCATAATGTCCCTACGGGTTAAATTATTTCGTTTTTTTTTTCCATTCTCTCAATTCTATCTTTTTGTCATTCGTCCTTCTCATTCCGTGAGTAAATTGACTCGTTTTTGCCCCACTGTCGTTGCATACGTGCGAATATGTGTTTCTCGTTCGAGGAATTTTATAGGGTCGTGCGCCGTCCGCGAGTAAAAAAATGTATTTACGTGAAATGCATCGTGCATCTTTCACTGTCGGTGGTTTCCTTTTGACACAGAGAAAAAGGAGATAGACTTTCTAATTTGGCCTCAAAGTCGGTCAAACGTGCGCAGCCAAGCGTTGAACGTGTCATTTTTCAATAGCGAGTGTTTTTCTCATTCGCATTGACCGATCATCGCTCATCACTCGCGCTTCTTTCGAAGGTGATCGTTCGGTGGAAAAAAAAAAGATCTCCCACCCGCGATTTTTGTCACAGACCGTGAGTGATGTACGAGCCATGCGTGGCTGCGTCGGTGAATCGTAACGCACCGATATCGGAATCAATCGTTCAACCGCGAGATCAACGAAATTTTAACGTGTCGATGAGAAAAGTTTTCCGAGAAAATCCACTTTTCGATCGTTTCGAAAATATTTGATTTTTTTTGTCTGTTTTCCGAGAGCAAATATCGCATCGCTCAACGGTAAGCCGAATAAATATTTCTGGCGCTTTTTAGTTCTTGACATTTATACGAAGATAACTACGAGTCGTCTCGTAAAGAGCTCAAGGATAATTTGATTGAGATTCGAACGAATCTTGATCGAATTTCTGAGTCATGAATTGAAGATCGAAATAAATTATAGTTATATGTAACACTAGCGGAGCTGCGGGCTCGCGCGCTCGCGGCTCTCCGACAAAACCAACCTTGGCAAATCCAATATTGTTAACATAGGGGATATCAATCCCTCCTTGTCACCGACCCTCTAAGGGAGACTTTGAATATTTTGTGCTGAGTCCCCCTTGGGAACTTAGAAAATTTTTAGTTCCCCTCAATTACCAAGAATTCCTGCAAATATTTCGAATTCCGGAAATTCTCGGAACTTCCGATAATCCCGAAATTCCCGCTATTCCCGAAATTCCCGAACTTCCGAAAATCCCGAAATTCCCAAAATTCCCGAGATTCCCAAAATTCCCGAAATTCCGAATTCCGAAGATTCCGAAAATCCCGCTATTCCCAAAATCCCGAAATTCCCGGAACCCCCGAAAATCTCGAAAATCCTGAAATTCCTCATAATCTCGAAATTCTCGAAAATCCCGAAATTGCCGAAACTCCCGAAAATCCCGAAAATTCTCGGAACTCCCGAAATTCCCGGAACTTCCGAAATTCCCGCTATTCCCAAAATTCCCGAACTTCCGAAAATCCCAAAATTCCCGAGATCCCCAAAATTCCAGAAATTCCGAATTCCGAAAATCCCGAAATTTCCGAAAAATCCGAAATACCCGAAAATCCCAAAATTCCCGAACTCCCGAAAATCCCAAAATTCCCGGAACTCCCGAAAATCCCGCTATTCCCAAAATTCCCGAACTTCCGAAAATCCCGAAATTCCCGAAAATCCCAAAATTGCCGGAACTCCCGAAAATCCCGAAATTTCCGAAAATTCCGAAATACCCGAAAATCCCAAAATTCCCGGAACTCCCGAAAATTCCGCTATTCCCAAAATTCCCGAACTTCCGAAAATCCCGAAAATCCCAAAATTCCCGGAACTCCCGAAAATCCCAGAATTCCCGAAATTCCGAAAATCCCGAAATTTCCGAACATTCCGAAAATTCCGAAATACCCGAAAATCCCAAAATTCCCGGAACTCCCGAAAATCCCAGAATTCCCGAAATTCCGAAAATCCCGAAATTTCCGAACATTCCGAAAATTCCGAAATACCCGAAAATCCCAAAATTCCCGGAACTCCCGAAAATCCCAAAATTTCCGGAACTCCCGAAAATCCCAAAATTCCCGGAACTCCCGAAATTCCCGCTATTCCCAAAATCCCGAAATTCCCGGAACTCCCGAAAATCCTCATAATCCCGAAATTCTCGAAAATCCCGAAATTGCCGGAACTCCCGAAAATTCTCGGAATTCTCGAAAATCCCGAAATTCTTGAAAATCCCGGGAATTCCCCAGATTTTTCGGGAATTTACCGAGAATTTCCCGGGCGTGGAGGGAGGGAATGGCTTAGGGGCGAAGAGGGAAAGGGGAGGGGGAGGGGGAGGGGGACCATGGGACAAACACACAAACAAACAATTTTCCAAAATATATATAAGATATATATTCTGTAAGTACATAATATCTAATATATGATTATAATACAATTGGAAAATAATATTAAAACTTTTACTTTTTAATAACGAGGTAGTTTTTTACCGCGAGCTTGAATATTGAGTTTTATTCCGCGATGTACCGGAGAAAACTGATCCGCAAGCGATTGTTCCCGGTGAGTTTCTCACAAAAACTCGTTGGTTCATCATGAACGAGAAGCCACGAGGTTACACGACAGCTATGCATACGTCCACACACGAGTATACATATTACAGTTTTAATACAGAGGAAGAAGCTCGCAAATCGTCCTCGTAAAAAGTCCATGCTGCCCGCACTCGCATTTATTCGAGTTTTCGCCCTCTCCGGGCCCTATCTGCATCTGGTCACTTCGTTAACTAGGTTTCCCAGCGCTCTCGGTTGTTCGGTTTTTCATAGCGCTTTTTATCGATGTAATTTTGTAACTCTCTTCCCCTCCGCTCGTGGGCAACCCGTTCGAGCCTTCGATATTACATTCCGCTCGCGAAAAAGAGGTGCGTCGAGCAAAAAAAAACGCACACACACAACTCCCGGGTGTCGGACCAATCATACGACTCTCGACGACACGCGAGTATTGCTCGTTGAAACGATCGAGAGAACGAAGCGGAAAATGTATGATAAAAAAAAAATTTACAAGCGAAAAAGGAGAAATAAGAGCCATGCGTTTCGGATGATATAACGCATAGCGCTGTTGATAGCGAGTATTTAATAAATACGAGCAGCACCTGTGTCGCTCTCGCACGAATGTATTTCATGCTTTTGTCGAAACAATGCCGTCGAGTAAAAATATAAAACGAGGGCACGATGTAGCGAAGACACGCGAAACTCCGAGTCCGCGGTGCACACATTTCAATTAATTTTTCATGCACCAAATGCTATTCGCAAAATGATTTCATTGAGATGGAATTCATACGATCGTATATTGAAATCATTTGTTTCGTCGCAACGCGAATTGAATAGCCCCTCACCGATCGAGTGGAAATTTCAACGCGAGATTTACAAAGTAATCGTGTTTGTCGCGAGTCACGAACCGGGTGTGAAATCAATCCGACGAAGGATAGGGGCTCGCGGATTTAACGAGGGTTACCAGAGATCGAGAGACTCAACGCGGGACAACGTTGGTGAGTAACGAACGCTCTATTCGTGCGTCGCAACGCGGGTGGAGTCATCGAAGAAACTCGCGACGAGAGGCAACGGGAACGAACGTGACCGTGCATTCGATTCCGGGTTAACGCGTCGGTCGGAAAGACCGACTCCACCGGGGCTCTGTTGAGGGCTCCACCGGGAGATCGAATGCTCGGATCCAGCGCCAATGCCGAAACGTTACAAAGTTCCAGAGACCAGACGTCGCGGAACATCCCCGAAATTATAATCGATAAAAATGCAACTGCCTATAAACGATCATTGATGAATGAAATCTTTCTTTATCTTGTGTAGAATGCAAGTTAAACGATTCGCAGGTATGGGACAGTGAAAAAAATGATTCCCGGAACGATCGAAGCACCGAATGACAACTCGTTCTCGAATCACTCGTATATTTTCTTCGGCGTGTGAATCATCGAGGCGTTTCGACAATAAGGAAACGGCCTCGAGGCCGTCCGATCCTCCTTCTCACAGCCGGTTAAACTACGATATTTTCTCGTTCTCCTCGGTGCGTTAATCGCATCTCATCTCGTCTAGCAGGAAGAATATATATATCGCATGAGGCACACGACCCGCGTCCGTCAACGATCGTCACGCCAGCTTTACATACGTTTGAACCCCGACAATGCGGGGGTTAAACGATATTACGGAGGATCTTCGTCGACCTCGTATGTATCCTCCTTTCTTTCACTAGATTTTTTTATTTTTTCTTTCCATTTCATCCTTCTCATACTTCTTCGACGGGGAATTCACATCGGGTCGGGTTAAACCGACGATAAATCAGCGTAACGTTATTACGCCTCATAGAAACCATAGCCACTTCTGAATCCATTGAAAGGGACTCCCTTTCTCTCGCGGAGCCTGCGCGAGGTAGAAGAGGATCATTCGAGTTCATCACTCGTTACTTTGGTATATAAGTTGGAACCTCTCGACCCTTCGTATACGCGAGTTCCGAGATGCGCTCGAACCTCCATACGCATACGGTAATACATTCGACGGAGGCCAAGACGAAGAAAGGAAAGAGAGGCGCAGATCGCGCGGGGAGAGAAAAAGAAATCGAATGCGAAACGAAACGATTCTCGAGGTCGATGTCGCATGAGCTTGAGCGATGTCGCCAATCGGGTATCGGGCGATACCGATCATCAGCGTCGCAAACAAAACGAATGAAATAGATAATGGGCGAAATAAGAGTCGCGGATGTCCCGAAAGGTAACGTTTGAAATGAAATAATTTTTTCTGTAAAAAAAAATGCAAGTCAATTTTAAAAAATCCTTTCGTCCCGCTCGAGGGGAACGGGAAAACAAATTAGAAGACAACTGTTTAGACCGCGCGATCTCAACTATAACCACGAAGCCCGCCAGCATCGAGTTACCTCCGTTAATCATGCGTTTGGTTCTCAACGAATAATATCGGACGCGACATCGAGAGGGCAAAAGCAAGCATCCGCGGCCCATCAGCCTGCTCCCCTTTGTCGCCTCTCCCGCGGTTACAAGGTGAGTCAACCTGCGAGGAAGAATCGGGTGCCACGTGACAATGGATTGATTTAGTGGACTCGGGACTCTCACTCGTGTCCCTTACATTCGAGCGAGCCAGCGTCTCGGACTTGGCTCGTCTCTCCCTTCGTCACTCGCCTCGCGTACCATCCAATTGTATCTTGCTTGCTCTCGCCCTCTATCCCGATTCACACTCCACGCGCGCTCTCGCGCAGGTTCGCCCGCACGTGACGGCTGTCCCGAAATCGTCGGCTATAATACGAAACACATATCCAATCGCTGTTTAAGATCGTTCTCACGGTACATTTCGGCCAAACGCGAGACGATTAGACGAGATTCCAAAAACATTCATACGTACTCAAAAAAAATTAACAAACCATCTGCTACTGATTCTTTTTTGTGTATTAAAAAAAATGACCTTAAAAATATTTCGGTATTATTATCAAGCAAAACCAATCTTCCCAACACCTTTCGTATGACTGAGGTTCGCAGATTTTCATCCCGTCGAGGATGTTTGTTCGAATTCTCTTCGAGTCTCACGTTTGTCTCGACTGAACACCGAGTAGTGGCTCGAAAAATGTATATCGGTCGTCGACCACTGGTCGACAAATGGCCTACGAATCGTCTTCGAGCGAGCAAGTCACAGATCTGCCAATCATCGGTAACTGGACAAATCTGGACAACGCCCAACTGCCGACTGTCCGCAACTATGTATCCGTACATTTCGGTCTGTATCGTGTATCAACTGTGTAGTCTATAGGTTGACACGCGTACCTCTCCGGATACGACACGAGATCCACATGCGTGCGGATAATGCGCGTCTATATGGATTTAACCCTGTATTATAACCACAAGCCCACACGTACGAACGCGTGTAACGTGTTTGTAGTGCCAAGGGTGCGTATGCGCGAGCATACCCCACGACCATATAAACTTGTAGATTCTGGCTCTGTGCCCTCTGTGTGCTACCCTGTACATACGTATGCTGTTTGTATTATTGTACGATTGAGTGTATATGTAAGACCATGCCCGTGCGTGACTGTCGGTCCTTCGTGCGATCAAACGTGCGGACGCCTCGAGAGGATTCGCGCTGATCGACCGTGATAGACGGTACATAGGTCGGAGCAATTTTTTCTTTTTTTTTTTTAGATAATTCACAAATATTCGGCAAATGTCATTGAACAGGTGTCTCGAATAAAACGATGCTTCGTTTTTGCTAGTCGAAAGATGAAGTTTTCATGTAATTCTATTTTGCTGAATATCAAATTCGATGAGATGCGATGAGCTTTCAACGCATTCGCGATAATCGCGACGGGATTAACAACTTTTATAATCGGTATGACGTTGAGCGAAGTTTTGTCCCGATTGTCATTATGATTATTTTGAAATTACCACTCGGACGGACAGGAAGGCGTGGAAGAAGCGCAGCGACACAGATCGATGGGCTGTAAAGAAGAGCTTCTTCTTTTCTCCGCCTTTTTAAATAGCTACGATCATAAACTCTCTCCCGTTCGGCTCCTCTGCGTTCCCTCGCAATGCTATCTCCTAAATAAGGACGTCTCTCGGTTTATCTCCTACTATTATTTTGAGACTCGAGCCGTTGATTGTGCGTTTGTATGTATATACACTTTCGAGATGCCGTTATCCACACTGCACGACAGTTCTTTCTTTCTACGGACCTCCCGTTTAATCCTACCCCCCAAACGTGGTCACGCAGTCCGCTCGCGTACACTGGGGCTTTAATGGGCAACAATTAAAAGCCGCGACGAGGGAAACGCTTCGACGAAACTAATTTTCCGAGGAGACACTTTTTATTGGCTTATCGTCGGGGTAAAGTCTCGGTTATACGCGGAGATTTACCGGATTCGTCGACGATTTTTCGATTAAATTGCGGACGGTTCTTACGCAACGCGCACCATACGTTACCAATTAACTCATTATAATATGAATATTGGATATATTTGATGCATTTTTTTTATGAGGTTTTTTCTTACCGACTAAAATCGCAAGACGAAACGACATCTAGATATGAGGCATAATAACGACGAAGCAACGTGCTAGGCTGTACTTATCAACCTTGTTTGTATTCACTCCGATGGTCAGTGCCTCTCAAACCGTACGAAAGTAATGAACGTGCATTTTTTTTATCATCAGTTACAATTACGATGGAAGTTGCTTTAATCATCGTAATTTTTGGTTGATCATATCGCGATCGGATTACTCATCGGCATGGCATCGCGAGAACTCATTCGCTACGGCATTCACACGTATAATTAAAACGTAATGTCCCTCGTATTAGCATATTATCTTTCGAAATGCCCGGAGTAATAATGTACACACGAGTCCACGTACGGTTCATCGTTGCTCAGCGCTGATGATGACCACCGACGAAACACGAACGCGTGCCGGCAACCGAGGGAGGGAAACGCACTCGTTTTATCGGATCAAGACCAACGCGACGGGAACGGTCCACTCCGATCGCTTACCGTGAGTTTCATTGGGGAAAAAATGAAGCAGCTCAAACGCATTCATCGCAAAGTCAACAACAACCCAAAAAAATAGTAACAGATACTTCATAGTTATCCGGTATGGATGAAAGATTTAAAAATTTTTTAATTCGACAAGATCTCGCAGGCCTCAATTTCTTTTCTATTCGTTTTGATCGTGAAACAAACTTTCATGCCCCCCTTGTGTATGTGTACAGAAATTGAAGGAACAAATTTGGAATGTATTGACCCAAACGAAAAAATCTAGCATTGAGCGGGTTTTTAAATTTTCATTGAATTGTGAATAGATTCGATGTTGCCAAACATGTTTTATTTCGGAGATGCTAATTAATTTGCTTTTACTAAAGGTTCCTTAACCTTCTTACCGAAAGGGTGAACGAACAAACTGCAAAAGGAAGAATCCCAATACAAAAACGTATGAAAATTTGAATCTGATTCCGAGCATTTTCCGAGTCTCGTAATCATTACCGGCAACTCCAACTGAACAATGCGCATTTGTATTTACGAGTCGAGGCGTTTGCAGCGTCAACCTCCGAAAATTTCCGGGTCAATAGTCGATCACCATTGTCAGCGTGATTCCTCCTCTTGATTGTCGTTCCCCAAGAATATGTTTCTACCATAGCTCTCTAGACTAGGTGCGCCATAAACGAGAAAATTGAATTCTCGTGCCGGGGATGAGTCCTTCTGTCGAATAGCTCTAGACGTCAATTTGCCATACGTATGTATATACGAGGGTAAGAGTACGCAGGCCGTCGTCGTTCTCGTCTTCGCGCGCTCTACGACATCAGGATGGTTCGGTAGGCGCAAAATGAAATCGCAGGAATGTAACGAGTGGGCCATTTCCTGCTCGCCCAACAGCAGTCACTCGGCTGAGGACGAAGTAAAAGACGAAAAAAAGAAAAAGAAAGACGACTATAGTGAGTTTCCGCTGTTGGTATACGATGATCGTGCAGTACGTACGACATGCGCTGGCCGCGCGGAGAGAACGAAATTTGACGGGGAGAACCACCGTGGCAGTTCTTTCGTCTATAGCCAAGGGTAGGTTTTATCCAACCCCTGCGCCATTTTCCGTCGGGAGTATCGCACGGTGTTTTTCTTTCTCTCAATCGTTTTCCGTCTCAAGCTCACTCGTTTGTTCCGACACACCCTCGAATCGGTTAGAGACTCTTTCTCTCTCGCTTGGATAAACCATCAGTCACACCCTGCGACTTTTATTTCTCGCAATCATCCCCCGCGTGTCGACGAGCTCACACGCTTTCGACTGTGCTCCGTCCATCTCATTCTTCTCCGACGTTCTTCATGTATATGCACACATAGACATAGATACAGATAGAATTCATCGAACCGTTGGTTTGCTCGTCGTCTCGTCTATACGTATGCGAGTGGAGGGCGACAAAAGTACTATGAGAAAAGAAAGAGAGTCGCGATACGAGGTGGAACGTCTCTTCGTGTCAGCTCTCGGCGCTTCTTGCGACGGCGGCGGACCTTTATTGCGCGACGTAAACGACCGCGATCCGAGCTCTTCCTCGACGATATACATCCCGTGTCCTGCCCGACTGATTGAAAGAAAATCGTAGTTTCGGTTTGCCTGTCTACGGAGGACAGATGATCGGAGAGGGATGAATTGTACGATTTGTCGTAAGAAACTAAACAGGTTGATACACTAATTTACTTGAACGTCCAAGTAAAAAATGTGTGTATTTTTTTTCTTACTAATCCCTTCCTTTTGTGAAAACATCGACGGCGAGGCTTTCGTGCGAATGTTTTCAAAAAGCATTACCTATATCGTTGATTGTCGACTGGAAGATCGATTGGAAAACGTCACGGGTGTTCTCGTTTCGTATTCGGTCCAGACGAGAAATGAGGATCGACTCCCGTTTGGTCAATTCCACGCTGGATACCCGGACAGGGAGTTAGTCCACTCGAGCAATCTCACTATCATTTTTCTGAACGCACCATTTCCCCGCCTGCTTCCCCTTTCCTTTTCTCGTTCCTTTATTCTACCAAAATGATAGATGCAAGTGTCCGTCCTATTTTCGGTCACATTAGAATTTCAATAGGAGGGTCGGAGTCAAGGCGAAAAAGCGCCTAGCCGGGGACCGGCCAGAGTCCATCGAACGACTCTACCATGACCGGGTTGTTCGAAAGAAGAGTATCAGTGAGAAAAAAAATCGTATACGAACGAGGAAAAAGCATCTCGCTAAGAACCGACAAACTCATCTTGTAGCCTCGGCTATGCGCTCGTTTCCATCTCGTATTTCAAAACCTTGCCTCGGGGGAAGCAAGGGATAAAAAATTGAGCGATATCCTTCCGGACTGTTCCCCGTGGCCATTCACGACGACCCGAGACAAACTCTACCCATTTTTTTTTCTTTGTAGGAAAATGAGAGCCTTCTATATTCGGCAGAGCTCGTCCATTGATAGATCCCGCGCAATGTCGCGAATACCAAAGCCCCGCCATTCATTTCTCCCGGTATATCCAAATGTCTCTTAATCGATAGTCAACCAAATTAATCCCGGCCAAGAATCAACAATTAACTCTCCTCTTTCGTCGGTCGTTAATGAACTCGATGCGAATCGACGACCAACGGAGAAAATATTTCAACCTTCGGAAGCAGTTTCGACAAGGGGGATACGGTTAATTACTTTTTGTAATTGAAAAAAAACGCTGAAAAAAGAGGTTTCGGAGCGATTGTCATGAAATTTTTGTTTCGTAGGAAAGGAGTGGACATTTTTTTTTTTAAGGCTTTGCGCTTGTCCGTGCGCTATCGACGTAGGAGAATGCGACCCTTGGTACATTCAGGGGACTTTGGGCATTGATGGATTCCATACCGTTTCCCGGTGAATGAGGGGATTATGCGCGGCATAAATACGTAATTTTGTCGCGAATACCGAAGCCTGGTCCTTTCAACCGCCCTCTTATAAACATGTAGATATATATACTATATATATATATATATATATATAGAGAGAGAGAGAGAGAGAGAGAGAAAGAGAGAAAGAGAGCGAGAGAGATACAGTCCCATCGACATCCAAACGAATTACCCTCAGTCACGAATCAACAAAATCGCTCTCCTCCACCGTGCATATGAACGAGCTAAACGCGAAATGACGAACAACGGAACTAACAAACCTACACTCGCTTGGACCTCTGATAATGTTCCTCTGCTATAACCATTTTGACAAACGGGCAATAATTTTTAAAAAACCTACAATTTATACACATGTATAACACGTTTTGCATTTGGAACAAATATAATAAAAATTTTCCATCTCCAGTGCTCTCGTTATTTTTTTCTGTTTCTCATGAATTAAATAACATTCTCCATTTGCGCGTTATAACTAACCGTGTATAACACGTAGAGTAGAGCGCTCCTCGCGGAAAAGCTTGTATTTGCATTGACGAAGGGGAACAGACAGGGAAGGGGCGCGTCGACAGAGGGAGGTGAAACAAGAATGTACTCGAGAGTGCAGCGGAACAGAGCGCGATGCTCGGTATATCCGAGACATCGGAATTTCACTTCCGGTGGCGCATGACCACCTGGTAACCCATGACGATGACCATCGGAGCGTGACGATTTTGAGGCTCGGCGCGAGGGTAAACCGCCTGTGTCCTGCAACGCCAACGGGACGCCTCCTCAACTCCGCGTTAGGGTACCCGTTCGACGTATTCACTCCCCTCTGTATCTTTTTTTTCCGTACCCTCATACGCGCCGTCTCTCTTTCGCCATTCATTTTTATTAACCGCGCGTGGAACACGTGCTGCGATCATTAGGCGCCGGCATTATACGACAAGCCTAGACTTAATTACGTATCAGCGATGCGAAACGCGATCACGACCGTTCGACTCTTACATACTCGAGAGGAAATAGTGCCGCTCGGTCCTTTCCCCGAAGAGATTTTTTTGTGTTTAGATGATTTTTTGCAAAATGGAAGCATATCTAGTGAACAAGATACAGAAAATCTACAATATTGAAATATATTTGAAATCGAAAAAATATGAAGTAAAATGTTTGGAAGGGAAAACCCGCCGGAACACAAGATCGCGTTGTCTCGCGAGAGGTGCAATCGGAGTGCGTGCTCCATTTATAGGGGATTTTCTTCCCGCTGACACACGCGCGAGACTCAACGGTATACTCGACATATATCACGAGGCGGATTTATGTGCGGGCGACGTTATAGCCGCTTCCTTAAACTCGCACAGCAGCAAGAAAACGCACCGGATAGAGCTAGTCTCCGAGGGCCGTAAACTCGGGATAATTAAATTATGGAAATAAAAAAAAAAGAAAAGGAAAAACAGAAAATAGTAGGAAAAACAAGTAGGACGGAGCGAGGAGACGAGGAGAAACCGAAAGTACACCACGTTCGACGCGGGAAGAAAAATCGTAAAACCAATCCGACCGACAAATCTGTATAATGTTTCGTGATCTTTATCGCCTCATCCACATGCTTGGAGAAACGAAACGAATGCATATCCATCTACACGTGTTTACGTTACCAACACGACACATTCGCGAGTGGATATACAAATGAAGGATTTTATGCCCTTCGATGCACTCGCGTCATAAATGTCCATGGTTATTCGTTATTGTTATCGATATTGAGATATTCAGAAATATTCCACCCCGCTGTCGCGATGAAATTTGCGAATCTCCGAAAGTGCGAAGACGACTTAATTTCTGTGATAATGGTCGTTCGCGAATGGCGACTTCCATGGTGTTAATCTAGTTTCGAAAACACTATCGAGTGGCTCGTGGGAGTCGCGATAATTCGAGCTTACCGCTCGGAGATCAACGCCAGCGCAAATTCGCGTTTGCAGACAAGCATAAATATAGCCGCGATGGTTGGAATATATACCTGGAAATACTCCGGTGATTTTCCACCGAACTCCAACTCGTATCGCTTCAACGCAAGGCTTTCATGGATTCTAGCACCGCTCGGGCATTTCTCTGTTCTGTATTATTCCCGTGAATGTATGAGGGGCGTTAAAGCACGCCGGAATGGCGTCCCATGTATAACGCTCAACGCTATGTGTTTTCTACTCTGTAGTCGCCAATGTTCCTATCTTCCATCTTGCTCCTCTTTATTCCCCTTTGCGTCGCCTCCACTCTGGACAACTATCCTCTATCCGACAATCCGCGGGTGTACTATCTCGTTATTCGGAAAACGAGAAACAGCTATTATCCTCACGGATAATAGGGGAGAGCGGGGCAAAACGGCATACCGGGGCAAAATGGTATTCACGCACGATGGGACCAGGGCAAAATGGGACAGCAAAAAAATCTACTTCGATGGGACTTTCTCTTGTCCCATTTTGCCCCAATTCTATCATACGGGGGACTTTATTTGACCATTCCGTACCATTTTGCCCCGGTATGCCATTTTGCCCCGCTCACCCTTACACACGAGCATCAACAGATTCGTAAAGTATAACGCTAAAACTTGAGCGCGAAAAGCTTGTCATCTTTTTTACGCTTTAGAGACAAACAATATTTCACTTTGATCACTTTCTTTCAGTTCCGGCAACATTTCCGGCGGATTTCCCGATTTTTTGTCGGCAACTCCACAACTATGCACAATGATTACTTTCACCAAATGTCTTTGGTAAAAGACAAAATATCTCCGGTCCTGCAACCCGATCAAAACTAAATTACAATTTTTTACGCCACAAAATTCAACGAAAATGAGTCAATAACATATGAATTATAATTTGTAGAATATTTACAGTTGACCAAGAAAAACAAAAAGAAAACAGCATGTTGCTTCATTGAAACGAAAATAGCAAAAATGAAAAATAAATAATCGGTTTTATACTTTTATTCGGCGATTTTGCGATATCTTGTCTACGGATATTCGTACGATAACTATTCTGAAAAATATCCGAATGTGCATGCACTTGATACGTTTTCGGTACGTACGGTATGCACGAATACACGGTGCGGAAGTGTAGATGCGGCGCGTCGTAAACAACGTAGTGGAAGGGTTAAATCTTCCGCGTTAAATGGGACAGGGCAAACTTCCCCGGAAACTTGGGGAAAATTGTAACGTTTCATAGCCGTTCTCGCGTCTAGAGGCGCTATATGTGTATTAAGGAATCGCTGTACACGCAGTGCACTGCGATGCACCAATACTGTTATACTTATATGCACGTATGAGTAGTGAATCTGTGTACTGTGGACTAAACCCATCCGCCATTGTACTTCGAGATATCACGCACCATGTACCCAACACTCGCCGAGAAACGATCTATAGTATACTCACGACTAAAAGCATTTTACGACGGGATAAGAAGAACATTTCGACTAAATCCTGCGTGGAAATGAGAGTGGAAGGGAATAACGAGAAAGATAGGAATGAAAGTGAAATGAATCCGGAAGCATTTGCATTTTTAATAAGATACGCAACGCGTACGGGACTTTCGCATTTCTCTACGAGTTCTCTACGAATGGCTTTTGATGATTTATGAGAATAATGTTGAGTTTAACGCAATTCGCGCAATCATTTGAACAAACTCTTTCGGAAGTTGGCGCACCGCATGAGTGTTTGGAAGACAAATTCGAAAGATTCCGAAAATGCTGTACCGAAGCCCAAAGTTACAAGAGGATCATTAATCGTACAGGCACTGGAAACGTTACGATTGAGGTCGAAGTGACCATTAATATTATTTTCTTCTGTCGATTGAGCCTCCCACCCCTCGTTCTCTATCTCTCTCATTTGCCAATGAATCGAAACCCTTTTTTTCCCCGAACGTTCGCTATCGTAACAATATCTCTTACGCACGATCGACTCGTAATAATTGGCATCGCGATGCCTGGTCTCGCTTCTGCTCGATTCAGCGACCCTCTCTAGGTATATCCTTTTGCGTCTCTCTTCGACACACTGTAAAATCTCACCCTCGAGTCCCCGAAAAACTTTAAATTCATTTCGCGGGCTCGCTGGCCATTGTTCACGCATCTGTTGCGAGGTCTGTCTTCGGTCTACGCGAACACTATGTATCCGTGTAAAGGCGTAGGAATTATATAAATGGGGTTTTCCGCAGAGAGAGAGGCAGAAGGGTGCGGGGAAGCTCAATTTCATTATCAGTGTAATTTTAAAGTGGCTGTCAGATCTGTCTGTGCGACGCGGTAAAGGGTGAGACGAAGCGTTTTGACGCCTTTCTCGAATGACATCCCTCTGCGGCGGCGGCGGATTCATCGGTTCGAATCATCTACATGATAATAAAGTACAGATGCACGTCTTCGAGTTTCGTACGCGCACGCACACACACGAATACTCCGGGAATAATCACTTAAAGCGTTCGTTTTCCCTCCAATTTTATTTCATTTGTTTCACGATTGAACGAGTCCCAAACGAGATTGGACGAATTCGGGACAATAATTCGTGTAATACGAATTGAAAACCTTCGAAATTTGGCCCTCATGCGACACAGCCAGATTTCGCAGTTACGTCAATTGTGGCAAATGTTCACTCTATTTTGGCCGCTCTCCGTTCGCAATGGGAATTTAGCGTGGCCGATTTTACGCCCGGAGTCATTGAATCGTGTCGAATGATTACATTTTCGTAAAGCGATAATACCGCGCGTACCGTGTTGTAATCGATTAGCGGAGATATTTTGGCTTTACAAGAGGCGAACAATGCGGGTAATGGAATATGGTACGAAAAACAGTCGATGCCCTCCAATGGGGGGAATCAATTAGAGTAATGCCCGGAAGAGTTAAATGATTCCGGGCATACCGCGAAACCGTCGCGTTCGGCGTGTTATGTTGTAAATTAAAATCAATTCAAGTGCAACTTTCCCCGAAGGGGAATTAACGATGAAAATTCGTGTAATATTCACCTCGGTTTGGTTTCCATAGCCTCGCAATCCCCGCATTGAATCTGTAACGATGAAGAAGGTATTATGTATGACGAGATACACTTTTAACACGAGTTAACGGAATTAAAAAAAAAAAAATGTCTTTCCGTGTGTTTAAAAGTTTTATTCATGCATGCATGTCATATTATATGTATGAGCGAGTATACCATAAATGAATTTGGCAAAGACGATTCGGGATGTAGCTTGTTATTTTCACACTCGTCGATGTAGGATCGGCTCGGATCGCGGAGAAGAAGAAGAAGATAAGGCGGTAGGATCGTGCGAGCGAGAGGGAGACGAAAGCCGCGAGGAAAAAAAGAAATCCATTGAGAGAAGCCACCCCAAGCTCCGTTGACATAACAAGGGGTGCTCCGTCTTCTCTCGCTCGCCTATGACGACGCTTGATAAAAGTCGAAGCCAAAAGAGAGCCCTCTCGTCCGCGTAGCAATCTTCCTTTGAGGTTTTACGTCTGGTGGTTGCGCGATGGAGAGAAAAAAAAGGTCGTCGTCGAGGTAAGAAAACGCGGCATCGAAGTATCAAGGAAGCGAGGGCGTTGTCACCGGTGAATCGACACAAAAGTGACCATCGCCAGGGTAACCGATAGGAAAACGAAACGTCGTCCCCTCGCGCACTCGGACCGGCTTAACGCTCTCATCCCTTTCTATATTTTATCCCAAAGACGTTGGCGCTAAACCGCGCTGCAATAACATAAAGATAAAGGGAACGATGGAAAAAAAAACACAACGAAACGCACGGGAAATGTTTCGAAGGGTACGAGATGAGAAAAGGAATGAATCCGGAGCATCCGGGCGATTCGTCTAATGTCTAGACAATATTTGTCTTGACCGTGAAGGAAGAAGAAAATAATAAATGAAATTGGGTACTAAGGTCATAACGGGGTTATGAGCTGTAAGGTAGTTAAAGTTTTCAACTATAGGATATATACACCGCTGCTGCTCTTCGCCACTCACGGCTCTGCAACTTTTCCCTCTCGTCGCCTCTCGTTTCATTCTCTCCGTCTCTGTTTCGGGTCGTTCGTTTCTTGTTTCGCGCTAAATTTGTTCGATACCAACGAGCGCGATGCGGCTATATGTATGCCTATGTATACTCGCATGCAAGTTAGTATGGAGTGCTCGTAAATCCGAAATTCCAAACGAAATTGCCGTCGACACTCCATCATCGCGGGGGCATTCCTCCCCCTCTCGTTCGCCGATAGCGAATAATATAATAATCGTGAAATTATTATCGTCATCGCAGTCGTCCAATCATGATTGGGATTCATTATTCAGATTCATTGAGAATTTCATATTTTCAGAAATTCTTCAACGCGCCTCGTTATTATGATGATTGTAGTAAAGTTTACCTATAAATTACGGTGCGAAAGTTGAAGCGCGAGTAATTCGCTGATTAACAATTAAAGCGTTGAGAAAAGAAAAAAAGGATAATCAGATTTGAAATTTCATAATAATTGCAATCTAATGAGTTTCAGTACCGCGACAGATTATGAAATATCGCAAACGGAAACGATACGGATAATGTTCGGTAAATGTGAAATAAAAAAGTTTTCACTCGATAGAGAAATCGATGCCGCGAGAATCGGCGGGAGTGAAATTTTGTGAAAAATGCCCGATGGGTATCGAGTGCCGCTTCAAAAATAGCATCGAAAAAAAATGAGATTACGTCGTGCGACGTGAATTGGTTCAATCGTGAATCGTACGTCATGCGTTTTCCCTTCTCGATTCCGACGACTTGGCGTAATTCGACGTTGGATTAGATGAAACGGTGACACGATATAGGAGACCATCGATGCGCTGTAGTAAATCGGACACGACGGAGACAATCATTAGGGCGAAGCGTTCCCTTTGATCCCGTCACGATCGAGCGACGAGACGTCTCGCGGGAATGCTTTTCCAAATACACGCGCGCACTCGCAAACATGCATACATTGCCTCGACATATGTGTGGCAGGCGAGTTCAACGTGGAGAATCCGCCATTTATTTGGTCCATTGATATTGGTGGATCTTGGTCACGAATCTGCTGCCGCTGCTGCGTGTCGGGGGGAACTGCGGTAAGGGGCCCGCATTGTGTCAACAGCCCTCGAGAGAGAAACCGCGCGAGAGGAAGAAAGCTCCGAAGAGAAAAGGACTCGACGAGGGGAAAGAGGACATACCGAAGCAAGAATTTATCGCGTACCATGAGAGTGAAGTAGAATCCGCGAATTATGATAGGGGTTTGAAGAGAAAAGGAAGGGAAACATTCGGAGAAAATCGAGAGAGGATTCGCCTCGTGTTGTCATTAGTGGCTCACTGGGTACGGCCGCGGAAGAGACAACGAAGAAACGTGAGCCAGCAATGTTGAAGGAATCATATCCGCGAGCACGTTCCGGTATTTCTAACCGAGCAACGACATCGAGAAGTGGTTGTTCTCGGAAGTAGCTCGAATTCCCTCGCCTAACGTCGATGAGGGCAAACATCGGGAACGACCGGCGTAAAACTAATCACGAGAATATACCGTACACCGTCTTCGTGTGTAATTGCCGTAAAATTTGAGGCTTCCATTTGTCGAACGATAATTTCGACACACCGGCATTAAACACGATTTCGTTGAGTTTAAACGACGCGGTAGGCCGGTGTGTTTGTTGTTACAAAAGGTCGGGCGGGTGGAGGTTTATTGTTGCATCAAATGTCGAGTTGATGAAAGCAGAATGAGCGCGCGATCGATAATTTCAATCCCAGGAAAACAGAAGCGAAAGAGCATGGACGACGAGAGATAGATGTATAGGGATAGATAGATGCTTTTGTGTTATATGCCCGATATAGATATAGTTTGCGCGAAACGCTCGGTAACGAACAATTAATCTAACTGTCACGGGGAAGTTAATTTATACGGGCGATGGCGACCGTTCATCACCGCACGCGTTCGCGCTTTCCTGGCTGTTGCCCTATCTTCTTCGCGCGTGTATATGTATATATAACCTTTGGTAGGAACGCTCTCGACAACCGAAGGACACTCTATCTCGCGTCTCTGTGTGGATGTATGCCCGGTAGAACGCGCCGATTTCCTCACCCGTTAACCCGACCGACTCTCGAAGGCTTTATCGCGGGCAACCCCTTCAACGCCAACGACGAAGCGAAAACCCCGGGGGTTGTTCCACTCTCGTCTCTTCCAAGAGACGGCGAGGGAAGGGGTGCGCTTGCTTCGCTATCGCGTCTCGACGCCTTTTCACGCCACTACGAATTTCGGGGATGAGATTCTCAGCCCCTATCAACGACACGATACTTGCCGAGCCTCGATGCGCTATATCAACATCCATTCATCATTACCAACAATATTATCGTTCGTCATTCGGGTAAGAAGTTATAATTGCTTCGATAGGCGGGGAATAAATGTCTCGATTAAATATGGTTGATAACGTATTCCGTTTCGGCGCTGTTTCCAGTAAATAAAAAAGATTTCACTAACGTTAACAAGCGTAATTAGTACCTACGTGGAACTCTGAAAGATCGATTACTCTGTGCGGGGGAAAAAGTAGGAAAATTTCTCTATTTTATCATTTTTACATATTGCTATGACAACACTTGTACCGCTTGGGACGTAATTCCGCTTTAACGCGCTATCGTTTTTCATTCGCGTCTCGAATGATGTTTCGATGCTACCGTCGAAGACTTTCGGTTGGCGCATATGCTTCTCACACAAGCTACATGCGAACGTTGTCAACTTCCATGAACTTTTGGGTTTCGAGACGACAAAAATGAAGGAACATTTTTTCTTCGGACACGCTTCGCAACAATTTTTTCTAAAGCAGCGAATGTCGTCCTTGAAAAATGACGGCGTAAAATCACCGTACCAAGTGCAAACGAAAAAACGGAATGAGTCGTACATTTCATAAACAGGAGGTAACTCCTTCATGGAACGTTAACTTCGATCCTTACGATCCGGTTGACGTGAAATCCAGTGGATGGTATAACTACAACGGTTACTATCTTCTGCCGGTTGCCCAGTTCTCGTTACTTTTATTCCATTTGATTGATTCCGAGCGATAAAAGTAGCGTAAAACCCGATCGGAATCGCGTCCGGACGGATACCCGAGTGAAGTTAAAACTCGTACGGAGGGGGGAGTGACGGTAGTTTCGGCAGCGATAGTAGTAGTACGGTCGGCAGTCGGGATAAAGATTCGAAGATGCTGTCGCTGTTACATTGTCGAGAAAAGAGTCGACACGGACGACCCGAACTTCCGGTTAGCGTGCTTCTCGCTCGCTTTTCGAACGAAACGTATTTTCTCGTACAACTTTCAAGGTAGAATGGGAAGAACGTAAGGATAAGCTCGTAATTTTAACGGTCGCGTCTCTAGCATTCCGATAGGAGCTTAGCTCGATACGAAATTTCGTCGGAAATTTCTCTCTGTCCCCTATATTCCCGATTCTTGAATCGTTTTCTCTCTGTCATTCTTTTTCTCTCGTGCTCGGACTCCTCCGGCTGAGCTTCCCGCGAACGATAAAACTCTTCGCGTCCGGTACGCCTGCCACAATGGAACGTACCCAATGAAGATATTAACTGTCCCCTGAGCAAATATTTCTAATTGCCACGAGCGCGAACATAACTACCGCGCGAAGGCTCTGCCCCAGCCGCGCGCAGGAGGGGCGTATCCTGCTTTAATAAAAATCTTTATTGTTCGACGATACAAGGATGTTCGACGGGCGGTGCCGCGGCTTCGCGAGAACGAAGAGGATCACGCTGCGAGGTCGTAATCGCGTTAACGGGATTTCCCCTCCCCGCAAGTTCGACTAGAAGTTCGAACGTAACGCACGCGAGTCCCGCAGCTTTCGTTTACCGTATATAGACGTTTAGGGGACGCTTCATCACCGAGAAATTCCGATAACTCAATTAATTAATATCCGCGACGACGTGTACCTGAATTTTCCATTAGTACATTGATCGTGAAATTTTTATTAGCCACAATTCTCGAATGCGCCATCCGATGTGCCTATCGGAATGTTCAACTACCGGAGGAACCTGCGCAATGATTTCGGCCGATTCGGATACTATTGTATTCTATTTTATGAAAAAAAAGAATATATACAGTATACCTATATCTGTTTCTTTTTTCAAAGAGAAAATTCATTTTCACACATTTTTTACGAAATGAAGTTTGGATGCGTTAATAAATTGGTTTTCATTCGCTCACTCTCATTGCATTATTTTTAGATGTATTTCCATGTCAAATAATCATTCAACGAATTTAATGTTATCTATGTTTTTTGACCTCACGAAGCACACAATATTCGGTGAAAAGGAATCGTTGAACGCGTCTTCCGATAACATAACTTTTTTTTTAAAGCGGAAATCCATTGGTTTGGTCCTCGATATTCACTCTCGATTAACCGCAACGGTAGTATCGATGTCACCGAGTGACGCTACTCGGTTGAGAGGTATTATGAAATAATTATTACCGCCTATCCCTGACGTTAATGATCATAACGGTTAAGCATGCTGCACGCTAGTAATGGCTCGAGGCAAGATATATTAGAGAAGGAAAGGCTCCGTACGCCGAGACTCGTAAATAGTTCGGCGTTACTCATCGCCGTTCCGAGAGAGACATGGAAAAAGCGCGCGCGCTTGTACATCGCTCGGTTGCGAGCAAAGAGGAGAAAGAGTCCCGGTTTTCGTCCGTACGACCACGGACGGTCGAAGCATTCGCGTATCAGCACGACGGAACAGAAGTGTCAGCTGTAACTTTTATTGGTTATAAAGCTCGCGATATTATGCTGAGCCAGAGTAAATACGTTTATGCTTTTATACCCCGTCTCTCTCGGTATCATAGACCTTTTTGCGTCAGTGTCTTCCTTAAACTCGCAACACACAGCCGAATGCATATAGCATCGGGGACGCGAGACGCCCGAGCGAGGAGAAACGAAGGAGTCTTATCAATCTAATACATTTCATATTTTATGGGTCGACGAGGTCTCATTCTTTACGGCATATCTGGGCGGTAGCCCGGATGGGAGAGAAGCAAGGAAATGCCAACCTACCACCTTGCGCTTTACACTTAACCAGCCAGTGGCGGAGAAAACCAGAGAATTCGAAGAGGGATGGGCAACGAAGAAAAAAGAAATAACACGGAGGGTATTAGGTTGTATAAAAACCTCTCGGTGAATTGAATCACGCGATGGCTCGGGATCTTGCTCCCGACGCCGCTCGGGTGAATCAAAACGCGCCACATCCTCGACGTACCTCGCGTTTTTGCCAACCAATACCAATCGAACAGCTATGTTATTATTTCGATTTTTTTTTCGTTGTTCATTTTTATTCTTTCTCGAGAATAGTTTCTTTTGCAAGAAAATCGAGTTAATAAGACGTTACTGCTCGCTTCACCGAATGACATTGTATATAAAGGCGCGCCGGATATGCTCGTACCGTTGATACATCGAAGAAAATAAAACAGTTATAATAGCATGATCGACGAACGAGCAAAAAATACGAGTTCGGCTACTTTTGCAAACGGTAAGTAGTAGTATTTTCGCGACAAGAAATCTCAGGGCAAGAGGCCAATGTCGATTAACTGAACGATGAAAAATATTGAAAAAAAAAAAAAAACAATGAAAAATCATTGTTTTTTTTTCAACGGCGATGAATTTTTCTACAACCGAACATAATAGAAGGAAGAGCTTTGATATTGCACGAGGGCGAATATAGCCACAGGAATATATACCGTACAGCGACGCAACCGTCCGCTCGCCTCGCAAGTGCACACCTTTATCGTTAAATCGGATGTTCGACACACGGAATCTGGTTATACGCAGGGTGCGCGGTATTTCGAGCGATTCGGCCTCGGATTGATCCAAAGCACCGAATTCGTCTGGTCGTCTGGCCCGACGGTGCTACCGATCGAACCAGACGCCCAATAAATCGGATGACACGTCTCGTCGCTACGTACCATCGAACTATTGCCTCCAGGTGCTTCTACAGTTATGACGTAATAACCCGCAGAGCAAACGCCCGAGTACTAATTCACAGACGTGTGTGTGTGTACCCGCGCGTGTGCAACGCGCATTACCGTCTGTCTGCCTCGTTGGGCGCACTGTAGATGGTACACCGAACGTTTGTACAGAAGAAACATTCATTCATACAGCGAAAGCTCGGTATTCTCAAAATGGAAAAAAATGGAAAAAATGGTTTTATTATGATTTGGATTTTCAAAAAACCATAAAACAATGTCAATTGATTTCTAGTACAGTCGTTCTGTACGTATTCGATCGGTATAATGAAAAGAATTTCATTTAAACGTAGTCACCCGAATCGGTGCTTCTTTTATCCTTACTTTCCGACAAATGCATTTAAAAAAAAGTAACGCGTATGTTCTTCCATCGATTATAGAAGCTTAAATCGTAGTGGCTTGACCACCGTGACCCGCATTTCATCCGCAACGGCTGCTACTGCTATAACTATGTCTAGTATCGGCATTACTCGCGTCACGACCGTCACCGATATGGATCGTCATATTGGTCCGAGTTGCGTCGTGATAGGAGGATCGAAGTATTAGTTCAACCAGGCGCATATAACACCAGGGATAACGCCATTGAATACGGGACAAGTCTGGAACGCCCGTTGATGGTTCATCTCGACACACCTGACGCCTGTTAACGCTCGCTAGACGCGTCTAGGTACCTTCCCACACCTACGTGTAACTCACGTCGGCGTACTCCCCGGTCGGTGTACGTACAACCGAACGCAACATACACATTGGCCTGCCGGCCACGCTAATTGCCCGAACGCAGAGACAATGGCCCGTATGGATGTTACCCGGTGGGCGGTCTTCGTATTGGAGTCGACTCGATTCGGGGTTCAGCGTAGCGTACATTAACTCGATCGATTCCACGATTATGCATTATTAAGACCGTTCCAACTTCAAAAAAAAAAAACAGTATTTATCCAAACGCAGCACAGAAAATTCGATTCCATTTACTTTTCGACGCTCAAACGATGACACTCGTAGCCTATCTTTGAGTCACTGAATTTGCGTATTCATGAGAAAATCCAAACTTCTATCGGCAATATAGAATTATATAAAACGATTTGAAAGGCGGTTATTTCAACGCCACGTTTGTATAATTCAACTACTAGCTAATAAGCGCTTGTAATATATTGTGCCAACAAGAGGGATAAAACAAAGGTCAGGCGACTGGCAGTCTGGCGTCGCATTCACAAATGATACACTCGGACCAAAGTGTAAAGTGCCTCATTATTTTTCTTCATCTCCCGAGTACATAATGGATCTTACTGGACGCTGTGTCGACCGGTCAGTCGTACAACAACGGTAATGATAGCCATTGGTCAGTGACCAGCGTAACTCGTGCGCGACCGGTTCGTAGCTCGTAGTAATACGTAGTACGTATCGCGATCGATCGAACGCCTGGAGATCCGAGACTGTGCTCGCCAGCGTGGTTTCGTGACGAGAGAAGGGACTTTGGAAAAATCGCGTTGCAATAGTTCATCGATATGGCACAATCGTTTAGCCACATGCCGTTCGCAACGGACTTTTTAGATTTTTCATTAGTCTCTTTCGTTCTGTAGACAAAAAAATTTACCACAATATTCCGCAATCTCCTCGACTTTTCCTATTTCATGCTGACCAACCTCATGCGGATATGTACATTCGACGTAATACATCTTACATCAGTGTAGAGTTTTCCGACGAAAAAAAAACTAAAAAAAATAACGGGATGCACGCACAGCGTTCGCGGAGTCGCGATGCCGCGAGAATGGGCTGGAAAAGACCAGTAGAAAACTTGGTTATCAAGGCCACTGAACTTGCCACTCGAACCCCTCTCGTGCAAAAGTGCAAAAGGCCGAGAGAGCCTCGGCGAGTTGCGGTTTTTGTTGCGGTCTCTTAGATTTTATAACGTTCAGCCGACATGCCGGCGGCCGGCTAATGTATCGCCGTCTCTTTCATTCTCTTGTTGTTCTTATTAACACACGGGTAAAAGAGTGAATTTAACTCGCTACGACGAAGACATCGGCGAAATATCTTTATCGCACTCGCGCCCTTCTCCACTCTGACGTACAATCAGTTTTGAGCGTGTATGCGACTAATACTATGCGCGTTAGAAGTTGCGAATGATAATGATAGCTCGCATTTATTTTCCGGTGCGGTTCGCCACGGCACGAGCCAACACATGGAAACCGCGATCCTCATTTTCTTTCTACATGTGCCTAGAATTGCGTCGTTCATTGGCTTCACCGCCGGTTGTGAATTTCGTCATAGGAATTTCGAAGAAATTCACGTTTGAATCGGAATTAAATTAAATTCAAAGCGATCAAATGAAAACACATTTTTTAGCCCCCCTGCTCTATCGACACTCGACTGTCGCTAATCGCGAACAAAAAACGGTTGAAATATCTGAATTGGCGCTTGCTTTGTTGGTCAAATTCACTACTCATTTCCTTGCGACAACGATTATTTTGTGTAATTAATCGAATGTTCGTTTCGCCATTCGTAAGCACCAATTTAGTCGATCGATTCCTTTTCTCAGTACGGCCACTCTATAGTAATTTCAAAGTTTTCACCATAATCCTTTGAATGACCATTCGTTCAAAGATGTTTATCGAAGGGAATATCAAAAAAAAAAGAGTTTTTAACCCGGGGCGTCAATTAGCAAGAAATGAAAAAAAAAATCCACTCGTTTGAGAATACATAAAGAACGGGAATCTGGTCGATTTCACTAGGATTCGATATACACCCCGATGTATTGACAATCTACGAGCATCTTGCCTATATACGGTTGCATTGTGTACCCACTGCATACCTACTTGACAATTCTCGGTTTATCCCGGCAAGGTTTAAAGTTTTCAGATCCGCACGCACTGCGTTTCTCGTTTGGCGCATTAACGACTTGTACTTTGTACCTCGAAGCTTCCGCGTGTATTTGCAGCTCTGCCTTGTATAAAGCACGAGAGCGAACACACGAAACTGTTGAAAGGGAACGATAGGTTGAAGGGATGTATAAAAAAAAAGGGCAAGCGAGAGAGAAAGAAATTTTCCCGGCCGTCGCGGCTTCTGATACTTCTGTCCTTTCTGCCATACAAGAGGAACGATGGTTTTGTGCCGCGCATACTGTTCGTCGTGATTCCGTCGCTCCGTCCGCAGAGAGACGCACCGGCAAGCAAAACACAATGGGGCAGAAAACAAGGGAACGGCTCGAACATCAAAGTACCGGAAGTTATGGGGGATGGAGATCTCGGCGCATCCGGCGCAGACTGATAATCATCTGAACGAAATACTCTGTAATCGTTAATTACGAGCGCTGCGCTAGCGCGGCATTCTCATCTTTTTTCTTTTTAATTCTCTCTTATATATGGTTTTCGCTTTGACATGCGCAACTACTCTTTTTGGTACGCAATTCGCCTTTGCGCGCGGGGCCAGTGGAACTTTTCGAGTGGTTCTGTATCGTTGCCGCTGATACGGGGCGTTCTACAGCATGGGAAATCACGAGGAGAGGGGCCTGCCGCGGCATTTGCTTACCGACGTGCACTTTTGCCGCTAGAAGTGCCGTGGGTCCTCACGATGCGACGACCCGCGTCGGCCAGACACAACGAATCCAACGAGTTCCGGCCCATTAGTTCGCGAGACCCTCTCGCGATTATCACTCCCTTGTTTTTCACCGCCTATCCAACCATTCGATTATCATACGCAATTATTTTTTATTCGTCTCGAGGGATATTCAGCTTCATTTTATTGAATCCGTTGACTTCGACGAATCGCGAGGAGAGTCAATCGTGAAAAAAAAATCGACGAAGAATAACGCAGAAATCGGTCCTTCTAAGTTTTACAAAAGTGAGGACTTTCGTAAATTCGAGCTTGTGCGTAGCACAAAATCTAGAATATTTCCTAAAATGTTGCACTTTTTTTTCCTAATGAAATATAAAACAATAAACTCTTTAAATAACACAATAAGTGCATATACGAAGATTTTTTCAATGTCAACGTTCCGGATTTCGTCGCAAGTTCGTATTGTTAGCCTCGACGTCTCCACGAGCGCGCACCGATCGGCATACGCATTCTTTTTCTCTAATTTCATTGTCTATTCTTGACGTTTATCGACAAAAGAGAAATCTCGAAACGATTTTCCGAGTTGATTATTGCGACGAAAACGATTGTGGGAAGCACCGATCGACGAAACTTGACGAATCAGAATCATGATAAAAATATATCTAGAGGAAGCTCTTTTGTGGCTCGAGGGCGACAGTTCGGATGTGAAATATCCTCGCACCCCAGCGGTACATGGGCAAGGTCACGCTACATAGAATCCAAATTACCGGCGTCAACTTCAGCCTGAGAATAAAATACTTTCCACTATTTCTTTCTTGCCTACTGTCAAGACGCGACGCGCCAGATTCTTGCTCGTATTATACATAGAAATATTAATTCGCTCATCTATTCTCTTTTTTTCTGCGTATTTCTTCCCTCGTCGTGCCTTCGTCGGAGCGCACGCCGCGACAATTCGTTTCTCGCGCGCTTCATTTAACCCGCTTCTATCATCGAAGAGAGAGAGAGCCAACGGGGCTTCTCGAGCGAGCTGTCGGAAGAGGATCGAAAGAAAAGTTTTCAACCTCCCGTCGAGGCTGTTCACTGCATAGGGGAGACGGGGGTGGAAACGACCCCGCGGATGACGCTCGGTGAAATTTTGGTGGAATCTCTCGACGCCTCATTTGAGCCTGCTTCGCGCATAGAAGCGGTGGAAAGAAAAAAAAGGCGCACTTACGCGCGAGCGTGTGCACGCCGGGAAAACGACCGGGTTTCAGTCGTTTGAACGTGCGCCTGATGAATTTCCATCGTCCATAATGCCTGTCCTATCGGTAGCTCATTCTCGAATGAAAAATCGTTTCTTCCACTCGATTTTCACCGCTGTGAATTGACGAGTACGTCGATTCAAACGTGCAAAGTTAGATATCGTTTCTTGATTCTGAATTGTACATTCATTGTATTCGTATCTATATGGGTGATTTAGTTATACAATAAATAGTTATATGAATCATAAGAATTGTCGTTATTATTTTTATCTTATTAATATAAAAATGGTAAAAGAGAAAAATTTTACAAAACAAAATCCCACGTATACAAATGGAGCGAATGCGAATTTCAACGATACGAAATGACGAACTCGACGTCCGTTTCGCGACTGAGGAAACATAGAGCGAGAAAATTGTTTTTATTTTCAAGCGTTCCGGGAAGGGGTTTAATCCGAATAACGGAGAGCCTTTCATTTGCAATCGGAGCGGGTGTGAGGAAATTTCACTGAGAACATTGCTGCCAACGACAGGTCGGACGGGGACAAAATACAACTGGGATCGTTGACTACTCGTAGTCATTCGCGTATACCATGGCATGAAAAATGTCAAAGCGTTTCTACTGCCACATCACATTTTACTCTGTAATAAAATTTCACGCAAAGAACAAGTGAAATTTGTCGAATCAACACCTCGAACGTTTCCAACAGAGCGTTTTACCGAACGTTGGATTTTTTTTCCCTTTACCTCCGACGGTACGGTAAATTTGTGCGGACGGTTGAAATTGCGGAACACGAACGGTGTCAATAGGCGCGAAGGGGTCCGACAGATTTGTTCACTCGCACGTCGGCCAAAGATGTCCCAAGCGTGAGCCATGGTTTTTCTTTTTTTCAAAAATGTCGAATATCGTAATTATCGAGTGGAGCAACATCGTTGTATTACAAAAATTACACACCCCAGTAAGATTTATTAACCCTCAAAAGATATAATTGATTGGGGCGTTGCGACGGTAAAAACAAAAATCGATTATTCGATCTCGTTAAATTGCAAATTTGTCTCGTCGAGCATCACACCGTTAATTTCGATTGACGAGCACTTTCGCTCGCGGATACTAAAAGGTGGAACTGAACAAACACTCGTTCGTTCGTTACATTACAATCGTAGCGTTCGTAGCAATCGTGCGAAGCCTCGTCCAGTCGGAGCGAATCGCAGCACGCGCAGCGAGAGAGTTTCAAAGGGTTCTCGTCTGGTACGAGCCGTTCGTTCGTCATTCGTGTAGGAATTAAACCGACCAAAGCAACATTTTATCGCGAGGCTATACAAGCCCGGGCCTACCGTTTTCGGTTTAGGACTTTCGTTCGACGTTAAAACCTGTCTCGAATAGCCATGCAGGAGCGGAGGCGAACATTTCCGTGCCGGAGTTAATGACGTGTCGACGATAATAATGGTGCATCATCGTTTTCGGGGTTCGGGGCCCCCCTCGAGGCGAGGTGTCCTCGGCATATGTTTTAAAATCTCTTTCTCTCACAGTCGCGAGTAATTGTCCATTAAAGTACGAAGAGGCGAGCGTCCGTTCATAGGCATAGACAACGGCACCGTAAGTGAGATCGTTAAGGGCCTTGGGCTCGATTAAATTTCATTATCAAACTTTACGATTATTCGAAACGTCGAGCCGGTTTTTCGTCCAATGGTTTATACGACGTCCGAGAGAATATAATTCCGAAGCCACGATGCACGATAGATCAGGCACGGAAGTCTTGCGACCGAGAAAAAAAAATCCATTTTCCCTGCGAACCGACGGGGTGCAATACAACCATAAAAATCGTACCCTTCGCAACGCCGGCACGAAATAACCGGAAGTTCGACGTCACCACGGTTCAAACTATACAAGTTGAATCAAAAACTCGTAAAAAACAAAAAATGTAACAGGATTTACTTCCAATAAATCATGTTTTTCTGCGTTTAAATGTTGCGCAGACTTACGCCGAAGCTGCCAAGTAACTTTGGAACCGGAGTCAACGATTCGTCGAGCTGTATGGCGCAATCGCGCACAGAACGCACAGTGTGCGGAAACAACTGAACGTTAGTCGTTAAAGTAACCACGGAATTGAAAATATCTCGAAGATATCACCGGCGAGAGTGGGAGCCGAATCGAACGATTGACCTCATTATGAGGAGAGCTTCGAGCCCCGCGAGTAGAGTGGAGAACCGCGCTTCGTTGTTACGCGTGTTCCTCCGCGCCGAGGCCCCTCTCTCTCTCGTTATTGTTATCGTCCAATTTTGTTACTCACTGTCCTCGCCCGCGTAGGACAAAGGGATCGCGCTCGTTGGATTCTTGACGAGAGGCGAAACAAAAATAAAAATGTATTTACCGTACAGTAGTAATAGTGTACGTACAAGCGAGGAATGAACGGAGCGACAGTGGAGAGGGTAACGAAACGAGGGAACGTAACGGAGCAAGCGTACGTTTCACTACCGGCGGAGTTGGCAATAAAGCCCCACGGAATCTCCCCGAGAGTTTATCGTTCGCATCGGGGAGTCGAATTCTAACGGAGAAATAGCGCGAGAAACAGAGGGAAAGCATTCGAGGCTGAACTATTCGAAGGCGATTTCGTCGTCGGCATCTGTGTGTCCAACGATTCGGTACAGTCGAGTGTGTAGACTCGACGAATTTCCGGTTCTGAAGCGAAACGTGCGTGTTACGCGAACAGTGAACGAGTAACGATTCATTCAGGACCGTTTAGTAGACCGAGCCACGACATAGGATAATTCGACTCCGAGCCATTGTCACTCGAGGGAATACACGGTTTTAAAACGTAAATGTTCATAATTCTATTTAATCAAGGGTAAAATTCCGTTTTTACTTTTCGCACAAGATCATCGCGAGAAATGTACCGAGTTTTACTTGAATTTATAAAATGTTCGTGTCAAACTTTATTAATGCGGTGGACTATGACGATATCGCACCTTTATCCGTCCGACATTATCCCGGCGAGGCCCTTCCGTCCCGATTCGACGTTTCGCGATTTCAACCGTAGCAGAAAATACCTTTACGGCTACTATCTCGGAGATTCCGAATCGTCTTTGTCCTCTCTGTCTCGCTGCCTCTCGTAACTCTCGTTGTATTTCATCGAAGCGCGAAGGGGTCGCGCCCGTTAGTGCTGCGTTAAAACGTTCCGAAATACGGCCTCGAGAGAGTCGATGATGACGCGACTATATGTATACTCGCGACGATCCGATAATGTCCGCTCGCTCGGCTCTCGCGCGCTCGTTCGTGTAATAACGACTCGCACGAATTCACGAATGGGCCTCATCCGACGATACGCTCGAGAGAATGAAATACTTTTATTTTCTTCGGTGGATCTTTCGGGAGTCTCGAAGATCAAATG
This sequence comes from Ischnus inquisitorius, assembly GCA_963924025.1. NCBI lineage: Eukaryota > Metazoa > Arthropoda > Insecta > Hymenoptera > Ichneumonidae > Ischnus > Ischnus inquisitorius. Next base: position 3,786,977 of record OZ001251.1, on the reverse strand, counting down.
CGTTTCTATTTTACAGCCAAACGTTAAACCGACATTGAAGATTCTTGTTCCCTCGATGAATTCGATGAACGAGATTTTTCAGAAAAAAAAAGATATTCATTCGGATTTTCAGGCTGACGCCAACATGGTTGGACATTTTTTCAAAGCTCCCATTTTTCATGATTCCTGGAATACGACAGAAAAATGAAAAATCGGTACGAATTATTGTTATATTTTTTACCCCGCACCCAGTAGTTCGAGCTCGAACAAGATCTTGACAAAGAAACTTCCTGAGTTTTGGCATAATTCAATATGTACATCATTGGTCTGCATGATTTTTTGCTTCAAATACGCGAACCGATTATGTTGGTTTATTTTCGCTCGTTCGATCTGTCTCGTCTCGTGCACCATCTGCTTCTACTTAGCTTCTTCGACCTCCGTCGCGACCGCGCCAGGTGTCCATGAGACTCGGATATCCATGCCTATTTAGCTTCGCTCATTTTTTTATATTCTTTTTCTTCATCTCCCGACTCTCAACACTTTCGTTCTTCCTTTTATAATTCTCGATCTTTATGAGCTTTATCGCGAATGGAGTAGCGACGGTGAGTAGCGCACTCAGCTTATAGGTACCCCCTCGTTCTTTCGTAGTTGGCCTCCTCATAAGTGTCCGACGTGCACAAGAGACGCTTCGACGATTCTTAAGCGATTCCAAGCAAGTACATTTTCCAAGTTCATATCTCATTGCGGGAGGGAGGGAGGGAAGGGCATAAGTGCACGTCGAGATATCTCGCGTCGCATGAAGTAGCTTCCGCTACGTTTTCTCTTCGTCATCGTTTGCTTGGTTTTTTCATTCTCTTCTTTTTACCGGTCCCGCACCTCCGACTCTCGTTGAATCTTCTCTATTTTTTCGCCCACAACCGATGACCGTTTATCGAGTGTACTTGCGAAGTCCGTGAGTATTCTTTCGCGTCAACTAGAAATGTACATTAGATACGCGAACACTTAGCACGCTAAAATGAAGAGCCGTCGGACGGGTCAATTACGCCAAGACCACGGAGAAACTCGCGCGAAAGATATATCGAACTTTCGTGAAGAGTTATAACTCGCACGATAGCTCTGCAAGTATTCTTGGCTGCATTTTTTTTCTGTTTCTGTCTATTTTCTGTTATTTTCGATTTTTTTTTCGCCCCCCGGTCACGTGGCTCTCGAGAAAATTAGTACGAACGTGCGACGTCCGTCAGAAATAACCGTGAGAAACAGCCAGGCCGCGGTGTAAAGTATAATTGTGAAAAAAAATTCGCACCAAAGGGACGCCGCAACGACGATTTTTCGTTGACAAAACATCACTGTTGCTAGGCAAGATTGTTCGTCAAAAGCAAATGGAAAAAAAAAAACCTCAAACTTTATTGTTTATTTTTTAAGCCTTCATCTTTTTCAGAGTGAACGAATTTTTCTCGCTCGAGTTGTTCTACGGGATAGTTGTGTGTGTGTGCTTTTTTTTCCTTCTTCTCTTCATCTTTTGCCCGATACTTCGTTCTATTCGTAGCGGTTGTGCGTTCTTTTTATTTTCTGTTGAACGGGATACTCCCATCTGTTCCCAGGAGACACGATGGGAGAGGAGCTAACCCAGCCATAAAACATCCCGTAGGATAATTAACCCTTTGAGGACTTTGAGGCTTTGGCGGATTTTAATAATCTTAAAAGACAGCGGCGAGCTCTTGATTAGTACTTCAACGTGGATGCTCCCGATGACAATGCCAGCGACGACCGCATCTGAGGCTGCGCTTTCTACGACTCTTCCCTTTGCCCGGTGCGCTTCCGTACCGTACAAACCCTCGCTCGTGTGTATATACTCGTGCTGCAAATATCCATTCCTATGGCTTGCCATTTCACAGCTGGTTTCGCTCTGGCTATGCTACCCAAACAGTGGGTGCATCCACTCGGCTTTGGCTCGAGTACACTGCTACGAGAAAACTAATAACCAAACGAATGTCCATGCGTTGTCCTGGGATGGGATGCACACTAATAATTGAAAAATGGAAGAAACGAAAATCGCGAACCGATCGAAAACTCGACAATTCGAATATGTGGAAAGATTCGGCTTTTCGCTTCCATCCAAACGAAGATGATGAGAAGAAAAATCTAGAACCAGATGAACGGTCTCGCCCTGTGTGTGCGAGTGTTTTTTAAAATGTTTATCAAGATTTTTTTAAAATATCAATACAATTATTATATATCGAAAAGGTAATAATTGAAAGAAAAAACAGTTTGAGGTACAAAACAAAGTTAGAAGAAGAAAAGAAGTTCTGCGGTGGAAAAAAAATGGGTTTTAGTTGACAACATCACCTTTGGCCTCCGATAAATTTTGCGCGGCACGGTACTCAACGACGCGCGTCGATGTATACCACTTTGAAGTATCGGCATAAAAGCAGCACAGCCCAGGTCCCCGGTACCAGCGGGACAAAACAATGGGCGGTGGACATGAAACGACCCTTAGTAGCTAATAACACACGTGGATTATTTCAAAAAGCTAATTTTTCTTTTCTCATTTTTCCATCCGCGTTTACACTCTCGCCGTCTCACTTTTTCCTCTCTCGTATTTTATCTCGTTTCACCTCGCGTCCACAAAGTCAAAGGGTTGCACGACAGTGAATACCGCGTTCCCGACGAGTTGCAGTTGAGAATTTTCTCCTTTTGTATTTACGTTTTTTTATTTTCAATTTGCTCGGTACGCGCGCGATTGTTTTTTTTTTTTTTTTCCGTAATACGGTACACGCTTCCGCGATGATATTTCCGGTGTTTCAACGAACCCAATCGGCGACCCTTTGATGCATTCGTTTTTCTTTGAAAAAATATTTTTATCGTACGTTCCAAAACCTCTGAGCTTTGAACGAAAAAAAGTTTCTTGCCTCAGTCAACGATATACAAAGAAATACTGGCTAGCGCTGAGTCAAATAGATGAGTGAAGCTCGTGTAAAATAAATCTCCGAATGAAGAATATCATTTGTGAAAGTTAAGTTGCGGATAAAATGTTTACTCGCTCGGCAAAGAGCCAGTAAAAAATACAAATTTATCGACGTTTACTCTCGACAAATGTTGTCTTTTAATCGGGGATATTTACACGAGCGTTACGCATTTGTTTGACTCGACGGAACGAATGTGAGAATGAATCGATTGTAGCTCGTCGAATCAACGATTTGTTTTGTGCGTGAAATTATAGAGAAATCTCCAAGAGTGAAATATTGGAGCTCGCTCGCACTAATTGAGTCGTGTTAACATCACTCGCTGTACTCGCGACCATTATAACCACCGATGTTGCCCGAGATAACGAGACGCGAGAGAGTGGGCGTGCGAGTCAAAAAAAATAATCGAATGAATTATGAGAATCATACAATGAGGTGACTGTTCTTCGACGCTACGAGCGATAACCTAACGTTGGAGAAAGTTCACGAACTATTAAATTCAATTGATACTATTGCGTCGTGTTTATAAGCAAATTGGGCCGGATGAATTTCTACGATAATACGTGGAAAATTTATCGTGTCATTTTGAGGGACACGTTCCGATTCTGCATTACTCGCGAGGGCGCTTCGCACTATGGGTTTTCGTTTTTTCTCCATGCGCTAGAACGCTCGTGGTCTTCCCTCTTCTTTCACCAGCTCGCGGGTTCCCGACTCTCTCGCGAAGCTCGAGATGTCGAGCGATACAGTTTTTGTCGACTCGTCGAAGTCTCGCCTAACCATAAACTCGAGGATCGAACGGACAAGGGGAACGAGGTTAAAGCTCACAGTCCACGGGGGCCCTCGTGAATCGAGAAAACGCGAGATAGACGAACACAATCGTAACCCTTTGAAACTACGCTTTGGCTTCCTCGCCGAGATAAATCAACTTCTCCACAATAAAGCTTTCCGCTAGCCGGAAACGGAAGATGTCCGTATATCAGTGAAACATACTCGAAACTCCCATCGCTCGAGTATATTTCGGATAGACGACGATGTTCCGCTGGGCTCGCCGAACGGTTTAGTGTTATTTTCATTTGAAACCTTTCCATTTCCTACAAATTCTCATTTGTCTATTGATCTTTATTGATTTTTAGTTTTTAAAGGACCGAAGGCCGAAGAGAGTTCAACATTTATCAGTGGGATATTGAATTTACCTCGAAATTCGAAGCGTCTCAAGGGCGCAAACACTGAAATGTCAAATTCAGCCGTTCGGTCGACTTTTCGACATTTGTCTTCGAATTACTAAATAATTATCAATGAATCACGTCCAAGACATCCGAATGGTAATAGAACTAGTCTTGGACGGCCGTTCGATGTCGGCGATGTCTGTTTCGCGGTCTCCGTATATATTCCTTAAGGATCTCCCCTCGTCCCACGATACCGGCGCTTTTCCATTGCGGCTCAACGCGGCAATTTCGCTTCTGCGATACATCGTTTCGGCGAGAGTGAGAGAAGTTTCTCTCTATTCGCAACAACTCGGTTATTTACGACCAAAGCAATTTGAGCCCACCACGAATTCTCACCCCTATCCGCCTCAACGCGAATGCTTGCGACGCGTCTATACGCTTTTGTACACATCCACGTCGGGAAGGTAAAGAGGGTCGGTGTTTAACGCGTGTTAAGTCGAACCAAGGGACGCATTGGCTCGTGCCCGCCACCAACACCCATACATATATAGTATACGTTTTCTCAGTCAATACCTACCGAACCGAGAGTAAACCAAGCACGAAGTTAAAACAGCAGCATGTTCGAACGCCCTCTTGGAGATCGAAAAAGCGTGACGAAAGCATGCGGGACTCGTGTTACTACAGCGGGAAACGGGTCCCCGATAATTAGTCTTTCGTTCGAGCTTGATGAACTATCGAGGATTTTCGGATAAACGACGGGGACTCTTTTGGATCATAGCCTCGTCGATATTTCAGTGAAAAATCGTTGTAATGGAATCCAAAAATACAGGGTCCCTCGAGGGGAAAATGGATTTCGAACGGCGGGTCATTCGATTCCTGGCGTTTCATCCCGCGTGCCGGAAACGTAAATTGATTTTTTTTTAGAACGCCCAGTTTCGAAAATCTTCTGCTCTCGGCTTGTGGTTTTGCGCGATAGGAAATCGTTTGATGGTGTGGAGGAGAATTGTTGAAGATAATAGTGGAGATGGGCGATCGCGAAGATTCAAGAGAACGCCAAAGTTTGATCCTTCGCCAAGATTTTCTCATTCGCTATGTCGATCGAACGGAAACATCGCATCGGAATCGTCGACTGGAGATAAGAGCAAAAAAAAAGGACCTTCGTTCGTACCATCGGATCGCAAAGGGGCCATAACGCGTCGACGCGAATCCTTCGCGAGAGGGCACGAAGGGTGGCAGTACCGCGTGAGATGCTCGTTCCACCCTATAACTACGAGAACGGCAGTGGCCACAAGGAGAAGGGAATATCAACAGCGAAAGCTGGCGTGTCGCAAAATCGTGCAAATCAATTTTACCCTCTCGAGCCGTCACTCGCGCGGAGTGGAGAAACGATTTCTCATGCGACAAAACCGAGCGCGCCGAGCGAGTCGAAAACCTTGGAGTCTCGCGAATGGGGATAAGTGGCGAGTATGAGAAAAGTTGACGAGGGCAAGAAGTAAAATTTAACATGATTGAGGAGAAGGGAAGGAAGATCGTTGAATTCGGGGCATACACCGTCGCGTTTTTCTAGTCGCGTGCCAACATCGTCAGCGCGGTTGGTCCGTCTCGTATTCGCAAATTAAGTTCTTTCAGGACAGAAAAGCAAAGCGGTTTTTACACGCTTGGAATCGAATTTTCATTCTTTTCGTTGCATGACATTCAAAGTACCTTCGGAGTGTCGCAACGTCATAACGATTCATTTCTTTTTAATAGCCCGCTTCATCGATTGAACATAAAAAAAAATTAAATGAATGAAAAAAAAGTAAGTTTATTATGTGGTTCACTCAATAGAATATGATATTCTCCAACATCGATCTAACATTTTTTTAATATTCTCATATAAAAAAATGCTCAATATTTTCGAACTTGGCCGGTCGCGATTAATGAACACATTTGGATCGGAGTACCTCTTCGAAATGCGTCGTTGAATAATTTCTCAAACCTTGCGAAGCGTATCCGTCGAGATAAGCTCGGAAGCGCCGATACGGCGAGAATCACAAAGAGTCTTTGCACGGGGTAGTTCGTAATGTCGATTAACCCTTTCGTTAATCTACATAATTAATTAACGATGAGAGGGCGTAGTTGCGAGAGATTCGAAGTATCGTATAACGATCGTCGCTCATTCCCTCACTTGTATCTCGAATCTATCCGTTAACCGTCCCCCGTGGCATGCAACAACCCCGGACGAAAATTAGAAGCGAAAATAATAAAATATGTCTCGGGCTAAATTGCAATGTGGTCGCAACGATAGAGAAGAGGGACTGAAACGAGTATGTATGTATAGTATATAAGAGTATAAGAGTATCAAGGGTACACGCGTCGAGCGGCGAAAACGAGAGTCCTCTAAGTGACTGAGAATGATTACGCTAATGACGTTCGTATAGAGAAAACCTTCTTGGCCGAGGAGGACTCTTGGTCGGATACGAGACTCGGACGGTAGACAGTGGCGCGGACTGGTACGAGGAATCCAGCCGTACAGTTCTGCTTGACGCGACACGCGATATCGGCATCAAGGACGACATCGGCGAATGAAAGCCACGTTATCCGGCGTGCACGCCACACGGGGTTGTTTCGTCGACACCGATACAACCTGTGTGCCGTCGATCGTGAATATACATTCGTCTATCCGTGCGGGCGTGTTTTCAAACATACATAGATACATTTATGTGGACGAAGTCCTTTATCGCCTTTTCCCCGACTTTACGACGGCCAACAACGCCTCGTCCACGTTATACGTTACGTACGAGCCCGGTTTTATTGCTCGACTCGGCCGGTGATGACGCGACGTTACTGGTCTGTGAAATTGTCGCGGGAACGCTCTCTCCCCGTTGTACACCGGCTGCTACAATCGTCAACGTTCAAGTAACGCGTTCACAATCGAATATACACGATAGCACGCTTTACATTATGTATTCGCACTCGTATTCGTTCGATGATTGGCTCGCGCTCAAGTTGAAAGATCCTCGCATCCAATTATTCAACTTCGCTAAATTTTCACCCGTCATTATTAATTTTCAATCGGAGACCTTGAGGTAGGATCGTTTATTTCCTTCAATTGTTCTTCAAAACACCGAAATTCTTGCTTCTCGTTGTTTCCAGACAATAGCGAGGGAATTTTTTTTTTTACCAATCCCGATCTTTGTAACGAAAATCCGTAAGGTCGAATGGAGCATTTCGAAATTCTAACAAATATATTTTATCTCATTTCGCGTAATGAAATTTTATTCACTCGGTATTTGAGATGAAAATGCATGAAATAGGGACAAAGATTGTTGACTCAATTATGAAGCATTCCGCAGCTCGCACTCCGCATCGCATGCCGAGAGTCGATGCCGTCGAGATTCCATTAGTCATACACTACACTGCCGACGGATAAACGCGATCTTCGTGAATAACAATCTTATTATTCAAATGACCGTTTTTTTAATTTATTTTTTCCGTAAAAATCACTTCCGTGATTTCCCCCTGATACATTGTGCGCGCCCAAAAATGATTTATCAGACGAAATATCTCGTTCCGACAAAACGAACGTTTTTATCATCGGTCGATCACAATTATGATTATGTTCGAGTAAGATCGTTAAAATTGATCCAATGATCGATCGGATTCAATATTTTATCGTGCGTTTATCATATTGCATTTTTTTATTTTTTTCAACGTTACGGTTACTACGGCACTGTTGTGGACATTGGATGGAATATACAGAGAATATTGTGAGGGTACTGACACGCGCTAGGTTGGCCGAGCGGTCTAAGGCGCCAGATTTAAGCTCTGGTTCCCATATGGGAGCGTGGGTTCGAACCCCACACTTAGCAATTCTTTTTTTTTTTCTCAAATTTTTCACTAAAAGAACTGTCAACTGTACGAACATAGAACGATAAAACTATTATGAACAATATCAACAATATCGATTCAATGAGTTCTCACTACGTTGGGAGAAGAGTTTATCTATAGTTATCGACTATCGGATGAGCCAAGAAATGTGATTTAATTCGATCGAATGCGACTCGAAAATATTCGTCGATAGGTATTGAGTTAATAATTATTAGCATGGGTACCGAGACAGTTTTCAGCCGAACGGAGAATTCCGGATTAGCCTACTTGAATGAATGCAAGGTTATAAACATTAATCGCGAATTTCACAATATCATTTCGTCCAAGAGGATCCCGAAATTCATTTCGTTAATGCTACTATGAAAGTCATCGTTTTTCACCGTCCATCCCGCCATATGTCGATTGCGAATAAACGCTTCTCAGTGCAAAACTCCATTGACACAAACTACACGGTTATAAGAAAATCTGCCAAAAGTGTAAGAAACTCCGTTCCCAGATAAGCCTGGACGTCACCGAAGATTAACGATCGAAAAAAGGAAGAAAAAACATCGTATCTCAATCGTGAAATGCCTGCGAGGAATCAGCGTCCACGAAATATCTCATTCGGAGACAAATGACAGAAGCTTTCAGGCTCGAATACGTGAATGCATAGTTGTAGATTACAGGGGGGTAAGGCGAACGTGCGGACGGATGCGGCGATTGCGAGACACTGAGCTACAAATGACCCGATGAATAGTCATGGACCGATTAGGGAATGTCCGTGGAGCGAGGGCTTCGTGGTTTGAGCTTAACTAATTTCCTAACATCGATCGTTCGCCTCCATTACCAATCGCGGGTAGCTCTCGGGGAACCAATTACCGAAGAAGAGCCACGCGGCTCCGAAATATTCCTCAGAAAAACCAGAGGATTCAAACGGGATTAGCGATTCGGTGAGCGAAGAGTCTGTTGGCTAAAAAGAAACCACGAAGGAAAAGACGCCTCGAGGTCAAACCTAGAAGATTTCCTAGAAGATCCGACGCGATAAAATCTCTAGACAAGTGAGCGTCATAAAAGTACCGCGAACACTGCGACTCTAGAGAACCGAAAAAAAGGCTGTTGAATTCGATGAAAAAGAGACGAGAGTTCAAACGCTTGTCGCAACAACTTTGCCGATGAAAAAAAAAGACATCCGAACAGAACGGTGTACCCGACACTTGTAATTTCGTTCCGGCGCATCTGTTGTCATTCTCACGTTACCGCGTGCGTATGCGCAAAGAACCGAAAGCGCCTCTCACGTGAGAGGCGCTTTCGGTTCGTTTTTCTTTTTTTTTTTCGTTGCGTGGTCCAAAGCAGAGAGAAGTAAAATATGAAGAGAAAAAGAGGAGAGAATCACGCGGACATATTTCAGGCAACCCTTGTATCGGAGCTGCGTACGCAGAGAGATACAATGGCTGGATTTTGCGCCTATGCAACCCCACGAAGTTGAGGGGTGTGCCACTCGTGACGGTGGAGTCGAGAACAAGTGGGATCGGCAGAGCAACGAGAGGGGAAGGCACTATGTTCGATGGAAGGCAAAGAAAAAAAAATGGATCTGATACCAGCGAGTCGCGGGAACGATCGACGAGCCACAATATTTTTCAAGCACTTGGTCACGAAATTTAACGAGGGACGGATTTTTTTTCTGCATTCAATCTGTAATGTGAAAAAACGGTCTTTTCTAACTCTTTGAAGTACGGAAGTCGACTGGATTTTTCGCTGCCTCGATAGCGTGTGTTTATGCACGGTAAAAAATAACGGTACATTATATACATGAATTAGTGATATTATGTATAATATTTCTGTATTATCTATCAGTAATTAATTAATTTTTATAGACAATTTTTATGCGACTTATTTGATTATTTAGCGCCGCAGAATCGAATCGTGTCCGTAGAAAAAAAGATATTATTGTATATACGATGCTCAGGATTTTATTTCAACTTCTTTTTAACCGCTCTAGAAAAGAATCTCCTTTGATCTTTACTTTTTTTCAAGTTTCGAAAAACTTTGAACGCTCTTTACGACAAAGGGGAGCAATATTTAATCTAATTCTCGCCATCTGTTCGCTTACTCCGATTTGACCGTTTTCACGTTCGTAATATATTCTCGCCCCTTTTTTTCATTATAATCTTTTTTACAAAGTGCATCGAGCCGTTGTTGTCACGTTGTCTAGACAGTAGCGAATAGTACATCGCGAGGACGAAAATCGAGTCAGGCAAATCCGCGACGTGTATAACCGGATAGGCTCGATTGTCGGGGAGTCAGGGAAATACTGGAAAAAGAGATATCCGGTTAAAGTGCTTTTCGGCTCAGTCACTATCCTGTTTACCCTCGAGTATCGGAGACTTTCCCTGTGCTCTTCGCCACTCCCCCAATTTCCATTCCCTCGATCTCTTCTGGACGTTACGAGGAAAATCGTATTTGTAATGCTTAGGCGTTCGAACGCGACGTTCCGTGAAATCGCGTTACCCCCGCTGAATTCCGAATATTAAATTCATCTCTTCGCCACGTTCTACGTTCCTAAGGGCAACTTGTATCGCGCAACGTTGCTTCCGATCCGATGGGACAGAATTCTAAAATTGCGTATGACGAGTCCCACTCGCTCTTCGTGCTCGACGTAAAGTATCGGGACCTTTTTCCTTTTCTCTTGCCTCTACCATTGCGTCGATCGTCTACACGCGTCGATCAACGAATCTAATTATCCTCGATACGATTTATAATATTTTTTTCACTCCGGTTCGAGTCCGTGTGCCGGTCGGTTATCCCTCGCGTGCCTTCCAATTCCCGAAGGTGTCAGATTCACGTATAAACTATTTTTAGAAGCTTTGTGGCCAGAATCATTTTTTATCCAGCAAAGGGTCAGCTGCTGGAGGAAAAAAAACTCGGATTTCCGGTCGAAAAAGTTGCACCTTGCGAAATACGATTCGTCCTAGCCCTCGAGGCGAGCGACAGCGTGGCACTTTACACGGAAAAATTGACAGTTTGTACGAAGCAACGCTCGAGCGTACGGAAAATCCGAGAAAATAAATTGAAATAAAAAAATATATATCAATGAACGAGACTTGGATAACGATAAATAACTGAGGCGGTCGTTGAGATTCCGAAATGGCGCGCGAAATCTCGATTGAACATATACCGCGCCATCGGACAACGGATGACAAATCGCTCGACGGGAAGACAAACGGACGCAGACTAGATTGACGCTGGTGTCCGAGCGCGCGCGAATTTTCTGCTATTTATATAATAAAATCGAATATCGTCTGTATGAGCTGCGACTCGCGTTATCGACATAACTGAGAGAGACAATCTTTGCGATGTAAATCTTGACACCAGAAAAAAAAATCTTTTGCCATATTTTCGTGCGTGAAATAATGTTCACATTGGAAACGCGAGATGAGAATTTATATAATTTGTCATAATATTAAAATAGTAAAATAATTGCATATCGATGAAAGAAATGTTGCACCGAAGTAATTCATAAATGAAAGAGTCGCGTCAATTTTTCTGAAACTTGGGACAACGAATGATACAATACGGCAGTCCTTTTAATTATTGTTTTTTTCTTTTGATTTTCAAGTCGGTACATCGGTCGATTGTCTTTTCTTTTATTGCCGAGCTCAACGTTTCCGATGAAAGCCCACCAAGGCGAATGCTCATACACAAACGATAAACGCCGAGCATAAATAAGAAGCGCCCTCCTCCGTGCCGCGAAGAGTACGATGGATGAAGCACGAGGAGAATGAAGATGTAAAGTACAGCGTACGCCAAGAGAGATCCGATCTCGGTAGAAAGCCCGCGCGTGAAAAGTCTCAAGGCGGTGGAGCAGTCGCATGCCCTGTGCGCGACGCGGGTAATCGTAAATGTTTAATATCGTGATTAAAGGCCCCGGCGCCTCTCATTATTATTTCAGTCTGGAGGACATTTCACCCTCTGGTTCCAAGCCGACTCGACCGCCCCCGACTTTCTCCATCATTTTCTGCAATTCTTTACGATTCTCACTCTTGCTCTCTCCCATTGTGGGAGGATGAATTCTCGTCGAAAATTAGCCAGCTTAATTATCAAAGTTCAACGCGAGCGCTCGGATCTTCCCGTCTCCGTGCTCAACGAAACAAAATAAAATAAATAATAACCCAACGAAGAAAACAATTAGCGAACAAAAAATTCTACCCGGTATACCGTGCTGTTTGCCGCATTATCGCTGCCGTAAACGACAAACAACGCGCATCTTTCGACCCCGAATTCTTGTGTAGTCGACTCGCCTTTGAACGGAATAAACTCGACTCGAGGAAAAAAATGTCGACTCCGAATGTGAAATAATTGAGCCGAAGCCGAGCCGAGCTGAAAATTTACGCGATTGTTTTTTCTTCTTATTTCTTTCGACAAAAGACAGACTTTGGTTACCGTCTGTATTGCTGCGTACAACATATCCATTCTATTTTGTGCGAATTGCAAAGGCATAACGACGTTTTTCAACGTTTTGTATTTTCTCGCCTATTCGACACTCGGATGTGACGATAAAAGATATTCGTAAATAAAATTGTCGCGCTATGATGCTCCGGGAGGATGACAGAAATAGTCACACGCTCCAGTGCTGACCCCAAAGAAGGCTTCGCCGAGGGTCAAAACTCGATATATTATATATACAGCACATACGAGACACCTATATATTCCATTCTCGTTCGACGAAATTTCTATATGTTGTTTTCACGTAGTTACGCCTTTTTCCTTTGCGTCGCGCATACATATCGAATAAAGTAAAATAAAATCTCGGGGACAGTGCCGGACGGTATATTATAACGCTCGACTGACAGGGGCTCGTGTAGCATTCTTACCCCCCTCCCTCTTTGAAATATCCGGAATAACGGAATACCGCAGCTTCGAAGTGTCCCTGATGTCGGTTCCGACGGAATAAAAGTCTATTAGATCTATCCCGAAATGCGAGACGAATTTGAACGTTATTTTTTTTTTCAGATTCTAACGCATCGAAATTATGCGCGGACAGCCCTTCGACGAGAGGAATGTTTTTTTTTTTTTCAAGGGCCTGGAAATTCACAGCTTCGCGCGTGACCCTCCGAAGAAAATAACGCGAAATTCGAAATTTCCATGTTCCGACTGTACGATTTTTATGATTATTTTCGTACCGTTCGCTGGCCAATTGGACATCCGTCTAGTTATCGTGTCGGAGACTCGGGCTCGAATTTATCGTCTATATTCGACGAATCGAATTTTGTTTCCCCTCGTGTCGCGCGGCAAGATTAATACGACGAAATGAGGCGTTACGGTAAGCCGAAAAGGGAAATACTTCACGGTGTATGAAGCTCGATTATTCTTCCTATATTTGATCGTGATAGAGGTTGCGTACAGATACGAAATGTTGGTTTCACCGTATACAATCGAGAGAGGAGCAATTCAAATGATAGCATCTTTCTTTTCTACGCCGAGAGAGAAACAGCCGCGAGTTATAACGCTCGGGCCGTTGACAAGTGGCCTTTCGCATTCGTTCCTCTCGTACTCCACTGTACTACGCCGCGATCGCACGAAAGGCCAAAAGTTTTTTGCATATGACGAATCGATTGCTATTACCATTCAATCTCCTTGCCCCGTGTCTCGCTTCTCGTTTGCATAATAGCGGTGGCGTTTTTCCACCCTCTGTCGTGCATATTTCACTTTACATACGGACGCGATGATCGTGATGGATTTACCACCCGCAAATGATAAACTCTCTATTCATACGCTTCTTTATACACGAATACGAAACTACGACAGGTGCATGCGCGGCATTTGAGGATCCGATGGTCTTGAGAAATTATAATTTTTTTTTTTTCCTCAATAGACATACGCTTCGATAAGAGACGAGAACTAGAAGGAAATCGTTAAAATCCTTATTTTACCTGGAATTGGAGGACCTCCTCGACGTTCAAGAAGTGTTACATCGTTAGAGTCCCAGCTAACGGTGGAATACGCGAGCGAATTTCGAATAATTCTCAATGGAATCAAAATCTGAAAAAATTACAGCCATACGGTAATAACGTCAAAAAGTTCCCAACAATCAAATGACAAAGAAAAAATGTGAAACGAATTATTCGGTAACCGAATTAAATTGGTCGACTATTTTTTCGATGACATGGACATGTTAGAATCTTTTCTTCTAATTTTCGATTTGGCAAAGTTTGACGAATCAACGCACTCTAAAACAATGTTATGGAAAATGGACGTCGTTGAACAGTGGTTTCTGAAACTATGTCATTAATAACTTTTCCACTTTTTCGTACAAATTTTAAAGAAATAAAATAACAAAGAAAAAGGGTATCTGTTGGGCAGCACCGGGATGAAATATTTCTGCAAGACTGTCCAACAAAATTATAAAAGTAACGTTGTAGCGATCAATGAAATGACCACTGAGCCTAAACGAAGTTATAGCGCCGAAGACATCGTCTATCGCGAGTGAAGGAGTGAATTTTACTCTGCGTCAGTTAGCTTCATCAGAAATGAAAGAAAACCTCGTCGACGATACGTTAGACGAAAAGACGGCGAGACACCGAGATTGCGTGCAAGCGACCCGGTACGAGCATGCGCGCGAGCGCCCGAAGTAAAAAAAAGTTGGAGATGCCGGGGATCGAACCCGGGGCCTTTCACATGCAAAGCGAACGCTCTACCACTGAGCTACATCCCCTTAATCGAATGTATTCTTGTAAAACCCGAATATACCTAATCTATTACCGAGATCTTTTGGCTCTGGTAAAATAATTTCATAATAGGCTCGCAAAAAAAGAAAGGGAAAAGCGAAAGGGGAGGGGGAAAGGATTGGATTTGTAAATATCTTAATTGTGATCGATTGTTTTTGAGGATTAGTAAAAAGTAGTACGTACAATGAGGTTCTATGGTGTAATGGTTAGCACTCTGGACTCTGAATCCAGCGATCCGAGTTCAAATCTCGGTAGAACCTTTCTTTTTGCTCCGAAATCAAGAATAACTTCGTTATTATGTCAAATCTCGGCACATTTATATCTCTACCAGCCAAAAATCTACCGAACCACATCTCTACCAGAAAACAAGCCTCCGCCTAATCTCCACCACAATACATCTCGACCGAAAAATATCTCTCTCAATTAAGTATCTGCGCGTAACTCTGCCCGAATGAATCTCTCCCGGGTCGGAGGAAAATATTACAAGTCAACCACGTTACAACTCTACCATTTTATAACTCTAACGTATCACAAGCCTACCAAACTACAAGTCTACCAGAATACAACTCGCCGGCGGTTAATTTCCTTATGGATAAAACAGAATGCACGGACACAGTTCACGGACAGATATACCGACGGAGTATTCTGTTTTATCAATAAGAAAATTAATCGCCGGAGAGTTGTATTCTGGTAAGGCTGTAATCTGGTAGACTTGTGGTACGGTAGAGCTATACAACGGTAGAGATGTTCGCGAAGGCTTGAATGCTGGTAGAGTTGTAACCTGGTTGACTTGTAATTTTTTCCTTCAATCCGGTGGTGATTCATTCAGGCAGAGTTGTGCGCAGATATTACAGCGGGACAAATATTTTTCGGTAGAGATGTATTATGGCAAAGGTCAGGCGGAGGCTTGTTTTACGGTAGAGATGTCATTTGGTAGATTTTTGGCTGGTAGAGATATAAATGTGCCGTTTTTAAACGACAAAAAAAATAGTATGACAGCGGTGGGATTCGAACCCACGCCCTTTCGGACTGGTGCCTAAAACCAGCGCCTTAGACCGCTCGGCCACGCTGCCTCTCTAGCCTCTCCCACGATAATGGCATACATGTTGTAGAGACGCGCAACAGCTCGTATTTCGACTAAAAAAGCGAGGAATGAAAAACTTTACACCAAAAAATTGATGATACAAGACGTATTTGAGTCGATTGGGACGCTTCATCGCGCGAGAATCGATGAAGGTGCACAGTTTATGACCGCCCAACAGTTTTCGGCGGCAGTGTTGCTAGTAAATCGCTTTGGATGGAAAGAGTTAGATATACATCAATAACTGCAGCTATGGCAATCCGCGAACATACGTTGAAGAAGAAAAGATTCGTCACAATGCATGTTCACTTACTGGATGTGTAACATTTCCTTCCAGCTATCTAATACATTTCGATGAGGTAGAAGCAAATAAATGCAATCAAACATGCGCTTCGATGAGGAATATACATTCTTTGTCTGTAATCACCGTCGGCATGAAAAATAAATTGACGAAGACGGTAGATTCGCGCGTTGCTTTCTTATTACATTTACGACATCCTTTACAAAAATCCTTGTTGAAACAATTGACTCTCCCGATCGGCCAACGTAGCCGAGCGGAAGTTTACAGCATCATTTTTTTTTGTCTCCTCTCTCATCTGTTTTTTTCATTCGTCATCTGGTTTTCTTTTCATCGTGTATCGATTTTAATCGTCCGAAATAAAATCCGTCTTTCATCACAATCTCTCGTGAGAACCGATTAACCCTATTTACCACAATAATCCTTCATAATTTCTCGCGGAGCTTTGTAAGACAAACCATATAGACGATAACGCTATTCGCAACATTTCTCGAGCAGGCGTATTCGCGGTTGACAAACCTGATTTCATCGAATCGCAAAAATCAGAGTATAGAGAATGTTTTGAATCGCCTTGTAACGAAAAAAGTACATTTTCTCGATAGCGCGTGAGGAAATATAATTGCCCATTCGAGACGCCCCTTTGCGTTCAGCGCGAAGGAAGCGTCCGCGGGGGATCTTTTTCGTTACGAGTATTTCCCTCTCTCGATTACTTTTTATTCGCGATAAGATCGCGTTATAAAAAATTCATACTCTCACTCCCTGCGTGTAGTCAGAATTTTCTTGGCTTATCCTTATCGCGCCACTCTCGTTGGGGACTCGAAAGCGGTCATATAAAAGTGACTGAGAGTTTTCGTCGTGCTCTCTCCGACAGATCGATAAATTCCGCGCGAACATCCGTAACCGGATATCAAAGGCTTTCCGAGTCTTTTTGTTTCGGCGTATAAAATGCCCGAAAGTTACGAGACATTTCAACGAAACGGAATGAAAAAAATCGAATCACTACTACAAACGCAATCGCTCATAATGTCGTTCACGCTATGTCCACATTTATCCACTTTCGACGAAAAAAAACCCATCGACTTCATTTTACTTTTAAAGTATCGAGTTAACCCGCCGATCCACTGTGCATGCGTATCCTGTTTCATTCGGATCGTATTACATTATTTTACAAGAAAAAAGAGGCTACGGGACTTCGGAAACTCGTTGATTCAACATTTTAGAGTGAATTTTCAGCGGAAGTAACTGTTCAGCATCGAGTTGAGCAGAATCACGCCACCACTTTGGCTTAATTCTCGTGCCTGTCGTACGGGCAATGATGGATGGTATCATCGCCCAGGAGGATCCATAGCCGAGCTCGGATGATCCCGATGACTTGCACGAACCGAATTACGCCCTCGCGTATCACATTTCCACCGTACACGTCCAAACGCATCGCTGGTATTATACTGGCACTGTTTGCCGGCATCGAAACACCGCACATACGCCTTTGTGATTTCGAATCTACGTGTGTTACGTGCGCACATGTTCCCCCCAATGGAGAAAAAGAGAAAAAAAAAAAACGGATGGCTCGCGTGTGTCGCAACATTTCGCTCGACGTATGCATTATTATACAGTCGACGGGATGTGTATAGAACGATATGCACGTTAACGCTAGTCACGTCGTATACGAGATGAACTTCTGCCTCGCGCAGCGAGCCAATTGTGGAGATGACGAATTTATTATATCTTCCGTCGTGTCATTCACGATGACAATTCGTTTCGTTGCAATTGCCCGCACGGTACGGCAATGTATTCGGAGAGCTTTTATCGATGCCTCTGCGAGGGAGTTGTACGACGTCAGGTGTGGGTTTTGCTCTGTCGATGATTATTCGAGAGAGTTATAAAAAAATTAAAATATTAAAAGGATAACTGTGCTCAACGAGCGGACCAACTTGATCTATATAATTCATTTCGTCGGCATTCGACCTCACAAATTGAGCGTCGGTGACGCGTCCATCCCGAATGAATTCGAAATTAGCATCGATGCCGCAAGGCGCGCGCGTGAAGGATGTTAAAAAATCCTTGTCCGTCCTTTGGGACGGGGCCCGATAACGAGATTGGCGGGATATCGAGTACATTCACAACGAAACGATGAGCTAGGATCGTCGCGCGCGATAGGCACGAGACTATATTTCATCGGCAATGGGACACAATGTGAGGACCATTAACGCAATTCTCAGCACTCCGATTGCGAGGGAGCGAGATTAGCGAGGATCGATCATTTTGAGAACGGGGGTTTCGAATTTTCGCGGTAATGGCCTGTACCGTGTTGTAATCGTCTCGTAGCCGTGGCCGATTCACCGACCAATAATCATGCCGTTTAATAACAATTGATGCGGTAACGCAGGAAGTGCGCCGCTTTACGTTCGAATACGCCGAAACCCGGGGCTTGCCCGAGGCCGTTTCGAGTCATCTCTATAACTACTACCTACCGCCGAGGCCGGTGAGCAATGCACGAGATAGGAACGCATAGGGATTCGGAGATACACCCCTCCGGGGATGAATATAGAACATTCGCTCGCACGACCATCAGACCGGTCTATTGTCTATTCGCGAATGCCACGTACAGTGCATTCTCGTCATTACGCGTGATTGATCAATATTTTGCGGCAAAACCATCGCCAACTGTCTATCGGATATGCCCGCTGCAATATTTCCATGCAATTTTATTATTCTTTCGACAAATTTAAGAGTAAATATCGCGTATCAAGAGCTTCACGGATAATATACAATTACTTTTTCGGTGAAATTAGTTTTTTCATTGTTCTTTCATTGTTCAAACATGCGAAACTCTAATTAAAAAATACAATCTGTCGATGAGCACTTTTCCGTGAGGCAATCAAATATTGGCTCACAAAATTGTTTATAATTGCCGCAACAAAATCAATATACTTATCGGGACGTCGGATATCGTTTTATCGCGCCGAAGACCCCGACGGCCTCGCATTCCGCGCGAGCGTGTAGATACCGAGGCCATGCAACGATCCTCAAACACCGTGAAACACATCGAACGTTATACGATTTTGTCGTTAAAGGGGGAAGAGGCAAAAATTGAGGCTCCATCGTTGTGAGCGCGCATCCGAGTCTCTCGTGTGCGACCGATTAATTGGAGTTAATTTTCCGAGGCGAATTTTCTACGGATATGAAAAACTGGAATAACCGACGGAAAATTCGTTGGTCGAATCCCGCCGGTACATAACGTTGCGCGCGTAGTGGGAGCAAAATGTGTGAGAACGAACGAGCAGGGGCGTCCCGTTCGCATCATCGAACGGCTAACCCTGTTTACTCCTCTAATTCTATTTTCGCGCGAGCCCCACATATTCGAACTGATCCGAACTTTTAGCCCCGCGTGCTCATCCGGCCGATCGTATGACTTGATTTTTCGACAAATTTAGGGAGTGGAACACCGAGTCCCGGCACCGATGGTTGGATTTCGATTGAATTACTCGCGTGGAGGATTTAAAAAAACACACACACACGAACGTGTAGGGACGCAACACGTTGATGCGTAGCCCTCGTTTACTCGCTAGCAATTTTTACACGAGAGGCCAACGAGTGGAGGGTTGTACGTTCGATCTACCAGCCGCGTCGGCAGTGACAAACTTTTCCTCGTTTTTCCGGCTAATGTCGGCCGTCCTGTACATCCATCGAGAGCACCCGCCCCGTGGGTGCTTACGCGAGATCGGCCACCGCGATAAATCGGCCGTGGCGGCCTCATTTTTGTAGGGGGTCAAACTCACGTTCGTCCACTAGCGGACACGCGCGCGACCCTCCCGCGGAATGTGTCGACTCTCGTCGTTATTAAAAACGTCGGAACGAAATTGTGTTAAATCCAGACGACAAAATTGTGACATGCACTTGGAATAAGAACGTTGTCTCATGTTGAAAAAAAAAAACTCTCTCCATGAGAGAGCAAATGCTGTTGAATTTTTTTTATACCAATGGCAACTTTGAGATTCGGTTCCCATCGATTTTAAGCCTTGCGGACGGCGAATGAATACTTTTTTTTCAATCGCAAAAACTCTAATGCGGAAAGCGTTAGAATAAAAGAAAAAGGCTAAGGAAACGAGGGTCGCGCTGGGACGTAATAGAGGCAACGTATTGGATGACTTATCAGGGAAGAATGTGGGAAGTCGCCATCAATAATTCACAAGGTATACGTTCAACGGTCGAGGTGTAAGCAACGACGGCGAGGAAAGCTATAGGCGAGAGAAGCAATGGTAGCGGCATAAGCGGTGTTTGTTGACGTCGCGGGATTCCCTGAAGAGAATCGACCCGTGTCGCAATGTCGAAGGAATGAGTATCGCAACCCCGTTCTCATATTCGCAATGCGGCCTATATAACTATGAACGAGGAGAGTCATGGGGTAGAAAACCCTCGCGATTCGCGTCGCGACGGTTGGAATGTCCGGTTCTTCGCCTCGAATGACAATATTCTTAACATACCTATTTTTACGGTAAAATCATTCTTCTTTTTTTTTTCATCGCATATTGATTTTTTGTTCGTTCGCGAAAACTATGATATGCCCATCCGAGTGATGAGTTACCGCATCGCGTTCATCGGTCCGATGCACTCGATTCTGAGGCAAAGAAAGAAAAAAGAATAGAATGAAAAAAGACAAGGCCTACGGTGAGATCGCAGTAGGATTATAGCGTAACCCGCGGCGCATCGTTCTAAAGTTCTTTAATTTTAATCCCTCTGCCGCTCTTCAGTCTCGCGGACGCATCGGTGGATAAATGCATTTGTGTGCCTTCGGAAAGTGCAACGAGCGCGCAGCGAAGTCGAGACCCCGGCATCGTTCGGGCAACGGTACTCCGCGTACAGCGAATAACATACATATACTCCGTGCTTCTCGTCGTCGAATGCAGTTGCCGTTGTCGAAGCCGATCCACGAGATGCATCGCTCAACGCGCAACGCACAGGCAACGTTTTATTAACGCAGCCACGGGAGTTACGTGCAGTTGGGCGCAGTTTAAACTTGAGTGGATTATAAACGCGAAGCGTTGCCCTCCCTCCTTTCCTCCCTCGTCCACGAACGAAACCCCGTTATTCCGCTGCAGTCAACACGATTCTGCAGAAACGCGCGCTCTTTCACAATTCCTCGCGTAACCCTGATTTCCAGCTCTACTTTTTTTCTCCCCCTCGCGCGAGTAGTTTTTTTTCTCGTTCGCAAATCGAGCGCGCAGCCCCCCGAACGCGCGGTACTAGCGAGGGATAGAGTTAAGCATCCACGCGTGTACCACACGCTCGATTGACGCCTTGCTTAATTACTCCATTTTTTTCCCTTTTCTTACTGTCCGTTTTAATCGATTTTTCAAACAGTTTAGGATTTAGAATGGAAAATATGATTTTAAAAGAGAGAAGAAAAAAGAACGTGATTGTCATTAAATATTCGATAACGCTCGAGTCGAAGGATGCTGTTCCATTATTCATGAGTAGCTCGCGGTGAGTCCGAAGATTGCGATGATCCTAGCACGCTTTTTTTTTGTCATTCAAGTTTCAAGGTAGAAGAGCCGAGAGATCTCGTTTGAGGGAAAGTTCGAGTTTCGTGGTTCACTGCGCGAATCAAACTTCGAAAGAGTGATAAAAACGAAGAGCGGGAAAAAAGGCAAAGCGGGGAGGGCAAAAAAAGTGAATACGAAGCAGCGGGCGAAGTGTCTCGATCTCCCATGAAAAATTAATTCGAGAGGAAACCTTCGTGAATTCGTTTGGAAATTTTGCGATTTTCCGGCTTCCCTACGGGGGTGGCTAAAAAACAAGAAAACGTGATAGCCGTTGTCCAGACGATGGACCCTCGATTTTTTTTAGGCTTCCTTCTGTATAGCAACATGCAAAAAAAAGACCGACAGAGAGAAACACGAGTATTATTTCCGCTCGACATAGCGTCGTCCAGTTTTGTACTTTGAGGACTTCAATCGTTATTTTCCAGGCAATTATGATACAGCGATAAAAAAAAATAAAAAACTATTCGACGAAGAAGAGGAGAAAAATAGTACAAAAGATAAATGTGTACCTGTACGAATGGTGAGGACTTTTCGAAGCTCGGGCCCAAAAAGTAATGACTGGAGATACCGGGGATCGAACCCGGGGCCTTTCACATGCAAAGCGAACGCTCTACCACTGAGCTATATCCCCGTCTTGACCTTCGTACATCGGTTTTTCGATCTGGAACACCTGAAAAATCAATCTATATGAGTTGCGCGATCCAGTAGATCGGTCGATAATGTAGGAATCGTTTGTACACTAATAAGCGAGAGACTGTTTTCACGAAGCAATTAATGTAGGACAAGTAGGTGGATCGACTGTTGTGCCAACCCACTTCACGGATCATTGCTCACCGACGAGGATGCACTCGACGAGCAAATCATTAATGGACTCCTCGGAATTTTCAGCCCAAGAGTCTCGCATACCCTTCGAGTTGCCCGAATAAAAATGAAAAGTCATCAGACCCAATTACCGAGTTATTGTGCCTGCAACGCGGGCTACGAGAGCTCCCTTCGCGGATAAAGCGAATATGCGTTACGTGCCCGAGTATCGCGAGGGTGGCTAAGTCGATGCCCCGTCACTTGACTTGTGCGCATTATTTATATGCGCCAAATGTGCCCTTTTAATGAAGATGTATTGCACAATGTCGTCGGTAGTTTGAACGCCTTTGAACTCGACATTTTTTTTGTGCGATGATTTTAACAATAATTTGTACCATGAAATAACTTTTTGTTCGATTTCAACTTGAGTTGCGCCGTGAAGAGAATTGCATTTTTTTTAACTTTAATTTTTTTTAATACGTCTGATATTTTGTGCGCCGATGAAAAAATATAAGTGTACAACATACATCGAGATTTTATGTCTGTCTACGAGAATATTGGAAGAGTGACCGATATGAGTCATTCCGTTATTACGACTCGTGTATACACGTGAGAGATCGGTACAACGCTCTTGTAGTGTACAACAGTGAAGAACGGAGATTGGAGTGGTGCCGGACAATGTAGTTCCAAGGAATAAGTGTCACACCGTATCGATCTTTCGCAACGCAACTTTGCGGTCTCGCGATACTCGCGCTACTTGTCGAGCGCTCGAGGCACGGGCTAACGATCGAAGCGTTGGCGAACGAGTGAGAAAATAAAATAAAAAGTATAAAGCAGCCTCAAACGCCTGCAAGAATCATCATGCACGCGCGCCGAGTGTTGAGAATGATCGATGCTGGGCAAGAAAACGATACGCAAACTCGAACGAGCGGGTTCCATTGCGAGGACACGTCGTTGTCTTTCGCATCTCGCTCAAACCTCCACTTACTTATTTTCGTGCTCAACACGCTGGTTGGAAAACGAACGTTAACGCTTCAAACGCAAAGGGTAAAACACAAACGATAAGACATTACGACAAAATGAAGTAAGGAACGATTCGGACTGAAAATTATTCGTAATTATTGTGTTGTATAAAAATAAATCACCATATTGAAAATTGTCGAGGTGACATTTTAACTCGAATAATTTAAGTTTTTCTAATATTCGTAATATTATGAAAAATGATATAGATTATATATTCATTTAACATTTGAATATTATAAATGAAAAAGTTTTCATTCAACCTGTCCGTAAGTTCACGGTTTCTATGCGTGTATATGTATCTGTAGCTGTGAATTATTGGGGCTTTAAAATTCATTCGTGAAAGAAAAAACGAGGCGAAGCTGATCCTTAATTTGCCGAGTTTGCGAGCGCGAACCCTTTGAGAATAACAATTAGCGATCTTAATCCTTCTGGCCTGCCGTCCAAGAAAGGGCCCTGCCCGGGGCGTTGTTCCGCTATATATTCTTCTCCCTCGCCTCCCTTCCCATTATATTTTAGCACTCGAAACGCGTGTTCGTTATCTCGTAAACATTCTTTGCGTGTTTCTCGGTGCAAGAGCAAGATACACATTGACCGATCCGTCTTGTCTTCGCGAATTCGTAGGAGTTAAACGAGGACAGGAGAAACCGGCGAAAGAGGTGCCTCGTTGCAATTAACGGTGTAATTACCGGGAAACAGGTCTTCGGTTTTAAAGACTCGTCTCCCCCTGCAAACGAGCGCACATATTTCATCCTTAGGATTTCCCTTACCAGACTCGTTGCATGGAAAGATTCTAAACGATACTACGACCATTTGGACCGAGAAAGGGAATTAGAATTTGGTCTTTTTTTTTTTCTCTTTTTGTTTCATAAAAAACATATTCTTCGAGAAAGAAATGAAGATAAATATCGAAAGTAAGACCGGCGACGACGTTGAGTCGTAAAAGAAAAAAAATCGATTCACGCGCGTCGTTTGGATTAAATTTGAATAACATTCGGATGGACACGTGCGGAAGCGTGAAAGGAGCGATACGCTTCGCGGCAGTTTGAGAGAATAGAGATAAGAGAGATGTCGCGAACGAAGACGTGACACATCCGATTTCACGATTGGCCACGCTTCATGCAAATTCTTGTGCTTACGCGTTTGTTTTTTTTTTTTCTCTCTCTTTTTCTTATTACGATCGCAGAGCCAATAGCCGCGATTCGGAAGGGAGAAGTGGACGAAGACCTCCCGCGGTTACCGAGGAGTTTCCCCATGCCAAGCGTCGCTCGAAATCACTTCACGCTTTTTATCGTTTATCGATTTCTTATCGTGAAAAAAAACATGCGTGGCCGGTTCTTATCGGATGATCCTTCCGCATTCATCATTCAAGTTTTGTTATGCAAAAAACAAAGAAAACAAACAAATGACGACTGTATACATTTTTGTGCCGTTGAAATTTGAAGACTCAAAAAAAATTGATTCTCCTTACACATCATGAAGGCAATATTCTCTCAATTAACATAATTGATGTCTCAATGATGAGCAAAAAAACGCAACTGGAATGCGACATATAAAAAATGAAGAGCTCGCGATTTGAACATTACTGCCTTTGGGCTTGATCGCATTCGTCCGTTTCGAGCGAGCAAATCCCCCATCGAGTATCGTAACGCTTTGCACTCGTGGACCGAAAGAGACGAGGATTTCGGCCCTTCACCCTTTGGCGGTTCTTCGCTCTTTGGCAATATCCACTCACGGATAACCCCGACTGGTAACGGCACGCTGCCCAACCCCTTCGATCTCAGAGGACTTCGTAGTGTTGAACGCTAAACGTTGATGCGGATAGAAAAAAAAAACAGAAGCGTACGTTCGAAGGTCCGTGAAGAATCCCCTAAATCTCATTGCCAGAAATCCGTTTCCGTCGCGTGCTGGTTGTAAAATCAGTACATCCGGGTGTCAAGGCGATGTCAGCCGAAGGCCTCTCGGCCGCTCGTGTCTAAGAGCCCTACGGTACCGATACTCACACTCGTCGCATTCGGTCGCGCGGATCACTTTTAAATTCTTTCAATGGGTTAGGCCAACCGTAAAACACTTTTAGGGTTGAAATTTAAAAGCCCGCTCGGTGTTGGCGCAGACGAGCAAATCGCTGTTACAACCGTGAAAAAGAAGATAGGGTACGCGACGCGAGCGCGGACGAAAAAAAAGAATTAAACAACGAGATAGTCGTAGAAGCCAGAGAGGGAGAGAGCAAAACGAAGCGCGCGCGCGTGAAAGGCTGGTGGGAATTTCGTGACGAGTCCGTTCGCTCGAGTGAAAGTAAATCCGTCTCGAGGTTCGAGCGGTAAATCTCGTTGCGGTACACACGATACCCATGGTCACTTTGTATTGTCGAAAATGCTCATTGATGATCGTAGGCTTTCCATTGAAAGTTGGAAAATTTTCAGCTAGTCCTAGCACCGTCCAAGTTCGAAAGGGGAATAAGAGACCATTACAAACCCTTCACGATTTGACAAAAACCTGAAAAAAACAAGTATTTGGATGGTACTAGCGAGATTGTTCGTCCATAATAATCATTTTAAAATGTTATTACCAAATTAATAAGGAAATTCAATGTTCAAAAAATTACGCGGTAATGGTAACTTTTTCCTTCGTTGCGAAAATAATTCGTCAATTTTTCCGAATACGTATGAATTTTTTTCAAAATTGTATGTAATAAAACAAATTAGGTTGACGGTTTATTTGTTGTACAATTAATTTTCTCACTAACCCGTAATAACACTTTGGTATTATTATTGTGCACAGACGATCGATCCAGCACCTTCCGAATGCTCGATATTTTTCAGATTTTTATCCGATCGAGAAGGGTTCGTAATGCTACGTTATTATTCCTCTTCCGAACTTACGCAGCTTCGAACATGGTACATGATACTAGCAATACCCTCATGACAAATTTGGACATTTTCTTTCTACGAATCGATGAAGTCGTGGAGAAGAAAAAGAAAAAATGAACAAAAAATCTGGAGATGCCGGGGATCGAACCCGGGGCCTTTCACATGCAAAGCGAACGCTCTACCACTGAGCTACATCCCCTTTTTATATTGATCGATTTGCGCCCGATCATCATCGATTATTGTGATCCAAATTGAAAAAAAAATCAATTAATTCCGTCTACTACTAATCATTTCGATATTTCAGACTCGTTTTGAGTATCTTAACATGAAAATTTGGAAAACCATATTGTTTTTTTAAACATAACAATGGATAGTATAAAAACCATATAATACAACAGCGGATACTACGGAGATATTCACTCATTTATAATTAATTGTTTCCGCAACGTATCTGAATCATATTCGGTGAATAATCGAAATAATTTAGCTACTCTTTGACTTTTGACTACTCTTTGACTTTGTCTGTTCGGCTTCTCAAGAGACACCGGTGGTATGAATTTGTCAGGTAATCAAAGGCAACTTTCCGCGATTTTACAAGCTCGCGATGGCACCAAGTATGATATAGATCGGTTGAGCATAGTTCCAACCGAAACGTGTCAATCGAAACGGTAAAAAAATGACCAGCATATTTTCGAGAAATGAAACTCGTTAGTTTGGACATGACAAAAATTAGCTGTAGATCAAAGGATACAGAAGCATTCACAATTTCATTATAATCGGGCCCTGTTTCCGTAATTCATCTCCTCAATTAATCCTCCGTTATCCGCTCTCACATAAATCTCTTTCTCTCATGCTCACGAAACGAATGCACTCCTGTTGCATACGCGGTAAGCCCGAGAGTTTATTTTATATATGTGTATACATATATGTATAGTGTATATTATACGACGAGAGAATCAAGGGAATGTCATCAAGAATCTCAGGCTCGATACTCGGATAAATGAATGGTACTCGCGCGGAGAAGGAAACTCGTGCTGCGGATGCATTTGGAAGGGAGAAAAAGGCGCGTTTTGCAGCAAGTGCATTGTATCGCATATACGTCGCAGGGGGTTGCACAGAGAGATGCAAGGGTTGCCTGGCAACGGGGTTATCCTCACCCGAGTAATTCATTTTAGAGGCTCGGATCGCCCTCCCGTCGCCGCGGCATTGCCAATGTTGGAAATTCGCGATCCCGTCCCGTAGCGCGCGCGTGCGATTCAACCCCTGGATTCTGGCGATGCAACTCCGTTCTCTCTATTTCCACAGCTTCGCCTGGACGCAACGCCGAGATGCATTCGGCGGGTGATAGATGCACCGGGCGCACACGGAACAGCAGCATCGGTGATCTGATTTTAAACCAATCAACGGCGGCTTCGCGCTCAATTTAGCCACAGTTTGAACGCGACTCGTTACAGGACACCCGCGGCAACGGGAGCCCATCGATTGTATATTCCTGTCTGTATATCCGCACACCGTGACCATAGAGAAAGATGTTTTAATCGATCTGTACCAATCCGGCTCTCTGTCATTGAACTCGTTACAGGCACTTGTCAAATTTTCATTGGGGTCCGATGAATTGATGATCAAGAAATTTTGATGGACTTGTGCACGGATCAAATTGCACATTTACAAATTGCCATGCGGTCGATGTCCGTAACGGATGGTATTGTCCGGAGGCGAAGAATGCGCTTCTGATGGAGGCAAATTGCACGTTGCATAGCATCCAAGAGAGCTGCGAAATTCCATTCTTGCGCTCGGCGTAACGTGCCATTCGTTTTTCGGTCGATTCCATTAGAATTTGTATATAAATACGGCAGCGGAGAAAGCGGATTAATATGCTATTCGCAACTGTATGCAAT
This sequence comes from Ischnus inquisitorius, assembly GCA_963924025.1. NCBI lineage: Eukaryota > Metazoa > Arthropoda > Insecta > Hymenoptera > Ichneumonidae > Ischnus > Ischnus inquisitorius. Next base: position 3,758,784 of record OZ001251.1, on the reverse strand, counting down.
AGAATTTTTTCTCGTCAAACGGTCAAATACATTCTCGGGTCAATCAGAAATTATGCTAATTTTCATTTCCGAGTTCTCGAGAACCCTTCACAATTGTGCAACATTAATATTCCCTTGCGGCTCAACGGACCTAATCATGAAAACCATCTGTTGTTCTGCATCAAAAATGAAAAATTAAAAAACCCTATATTGCACGGTCAAGGTTGCGAACATTCGTAACCACGTTAAAACTGGTTACTTCTCTTTTCCTCTTTCGCGTAAAGAAGAATAAAGAATCCATTAGAAGCGTCAAGAATGCGGCGCGCATAATTTCACGCTGCGGAAAGTTTCTCCCCGAAGGAACTTCGAGGACGAATCTCCACGCGACAGCGGTGAGTGACGAAGACACGAATCGTCGCCTCGGTTGCGCCAGTGTGTATCTGTTTGTTCGTGCATTCATCCTGTTGGAATATATTCGCGTGCCACGCGGTCCGAATGGCGTGCGGGCTCGCGCTTTAATTCACCAAAGTACCTTATCCGTTCCGCTCGCCGAATGTATAAGCACGGCACGTGGGGGTCCGAAGGCCCCGCGCTCATACTTGCGCGGCAACGCTCACCGGGAATTGGCGGCGCTTCCACAGCACGCGCACACCCGTCGTCACGATAATTTCGCCTCCAGGTGTAACTCGATAGGCACGCGTCTCACACTCGAGCGTCTGCTCCACTTTCCAGGTGTAGCGGTCGAATACCGAATGCGAAAAGGAATTTCGCGTATTTTTCAACACGATTCTCCATAGACGTTTTTGCGTACGTTTGCCAAGTGATCAATTCCCATTCTCGTATGATCAATGGATAATCCGTTCTGCAGCAGTAAAAAGCTAATAGCTCGAGAAGCGGGGGGTAGCCGGCAATGGATTTGGATGCGAGTTCACTCAAATCCGCCATTCCGTCTGTGGTTTGTATCAATAATACCTGTGTGCGGGGAGATCCTTTCGTTATAGAGATAGCGGCAACATAACGCAAATTCGCGGTTGAAAATCGATCGAAGATTAGCATCTGGACGTAGAGGCAAAGGGATATTAACCGGATCGATCACACGTGCCGAACCAATTTCTCTGGTCAGTTGCTCATCAATACCGGTAAGGGTAGGTAGTCAGATATCGCTGCAATGGATGCTGAGCGAGAGTGGAACATGCGATGTGTTCACCAATCGAGCACACTATGGTGGGATCAGAGGACAGAGGGCCAAGGACTTCGATGCAAGCGACGTCCGCAATGGCTGCAATATGGCGAGGGCACGCTGTAGGCTTCGGGCCTCTCTTGTCTGTACGGCCACCTCGCAGCGACCCTCCTGGATATACCTCCTGGATACATATATACAGCTTCTCTGGTACTCCTCTAATAGGCATATAATCGTTATGCGTATATAGCGCAACGCACTCTCACTAATTTTCCGAACGTACGTGTTATCGTACGGTATACACACGAATACCGGATGGCCACACGCCTCGCAATTAATACAAATGAGCTATATAGAAATACGACGACATTAAGCACGTAATACATATATGTATGTCGAAGACTAAAGTATTGATTTTGTTGCAAGTGCTAGTTTTCATTGTGTTTTTGCAATAAAATCTATTTTCGTTGCATCCTCCTCCTCATAAACTATCCGAACCTATGCAAACACGAGTATAGGAAATCGACTAGTATATCTAAAAGCCGGACATCTTACGCTCTACCTTCGAATTGAATATCATATGCTTGTATGTGCTCAAATATTTCGTCTATTCGTTCCACATGCGAGGACTCATCGCGGAGACAATCGAATATACCCTTCTCTTTACTCTTTTACGATTGTACGACGCCGCGCAATCCCCAGGTTCTTGTCTTCATTTTCAAGAGTCTTATTCACTTACGATGCACTTATTCTCGCGACGCCTCGCGGACCTCTTACGGAATAGACTTGGCCGATTGAGTATGGCTAGATTTAGGACGATTTACAGCGTCGGGCGAATCTGCACAGGGATATATGTACAACATGGCCGAGCCAGCAGCTCTCACGCGACATACGGTAGACCCGATTATATATGCAGCATGGCCTGCGGTACACACGTCGCAACCACGGAAAGGGGCTTCCCGTCGGCGGTGAATGTTAGGTCGGTCAACGAGGACGGCGATGTAAATTTCCAAGATCCACCCCAAATCCGCACCTGGGTTATACTATACATAAACTGTTTCCTCAGTAACCCGTACTTCGACCATTCGCGCAATGTTTGATACATTAAAATCGTTTCCAAGTTGAGATTCTCATCCGCACTCTTACATTTTCGCTAATCACGAAACGAAGGCGTCAAAACTTTGAGCGTCTGGTAATAAACAAAAAGATGTAATGAAACAAAATAAACAGCAAAGTTAAGTGTAGCAATATTGAAACAAACATTCTTTTGTAGCTCGCGCATGAAACCGACGATCTTCGTGCCAGTTTTGCGGTGCGACATTCTTTCATCAAATCTTATTTATCTACTAAAATTGATAATCATTCTGGCGCACGTAGTGAGAATAGAAAGCTGTTGCGAATGTCAAGCGCGCGTTCGCACAATTCACGATCACCGGCCTCGTGATAGTTGTACCCCGCGAGTATTACAATGACGGTATAAATAATACGGGGCACCGTGGTATGTTCTTCTCCGTTTGCATAATGCATGCTCGCTCCTCGCGCGCACACCCGTCGGTTAATCCAACGGAAATGTGCATAGCCGAGGCGGGTAGACCGCGGAAAGAGGAAAAATCGTTCAATTCCATAACTCACCCCTGAGCGAAAAACGCAACCTCCCATATACAGGGAGGTGCTACGCCGACGCCGATGACTTGTTTGTGAAACTATAACACGACCGCTCGTCAACGACAGTTGGCCAGTCCACCTCGTTAATAGCACAATACCGGCACTTACACGCTTCGCGGTACACCATCTTCTGCTAATAATTACCGAGTCTCTTTCCCCGACCCCTTTTTCTATTGCCCCGTCGTAGTTGCATTTAGCGATAACCAGGTATGAGCAAGAAAAAAATAAAAAAAGAACGAAGCCGCTTATAAGACCATACGTTGTAGAAAACGTACGTGTCGTGCAACGAGCCAAACGTATGATACATATTATTATATTGTTGAGCGTATATACTCGCTAAAAAAAATCTCGCATGCGGTCGCTATATATAGGCTGCGAACGCATGTGGTCAAATTTTCGTAAACTGGTCGACCGAACACGAAGAATTGAATTATTGGAAACTCGTTTCTTCGGATTTCGAAAAAAGAATAATCAATTGATGATAATACATTTTTTTTTTTTTTTCAAATGCCAAATGAAAAGATTACAAAGAAAAATTAGAACATATCAATGTGAATTGATGGACGGGACGGAATGATTGTAATACGCGAGAGGGAAAAACAGATTTTTCGAGGCTCACCTTTTGTGGACTATATTCGATTGGTTTTCTCTGCTCCTCTGCGATTTGAATAACGGAAAGCTTTTTAGTACACAAGTCTCGGATGCAACAAGTGTCGTCCTATTTCTCTTATTTATCACATCGCGGATAGCGGGAAAAAGAGAGATAGAGATGAAGAAATATATACCGAGGGGATCTAGTCGAAATTTACTGGGCACTAAAACTTTCGTCGTATATTCTCGCAAAGTGGCGGCATCCATCTTGGAAATGGTTCCGAGTTCGTCCGGGTGGGTGGGGAGGATTGAGAAGCGTAACATCGGGCGAGTATAGTGAACCATGGACGAGGTAAAAATGCAAATAGTCGAATATTTATATGCCAACGTCGCTCGTGAATGATTTGGGGGTCTGTCTCTTTGGGCACGAACAGATGAAAAAAATGTACGAAAAATTAAAAAACTCCCGACTACAAAATTTCTATGTGTATCACTTTTTGATACTACAAATATTAATCCCTTTTTTTTCAACTGTGATATTAATTTTCGAGTATTTAAAAAGCATATAACTTTGTGGACATTTCAGCTACCTAGAATATTATCCGCTGGACAATTCGACGACATACCATGACAAATATATGTCGCATGCGCTTACCGCCATAGGAAATTCCAAAGCATCGTCGGGCATCCCGGAAGATTTTTGTTTATCTATCCGATGCACGATAGTTGCTCCCAATTATTGTTCCGACTCTTTTCACAAGATCCACCGAAAGCAAAAATAATATTTCTAGAGTTATATTATTCGTTCTTACTGTGCACGAAAAGAAATGCAAATTAATTTACAAAATATGACAAAAGTTACGAAACAACGAACATAGCAACACGAATTTTCCGAGAATGCTGTAACTTTATCGTATCGAAAAACGATTAATCGGTATATCATGAAAAATGCAAAAAAAATGTCTAATCCGGCAAGAGTAATCGCTACTCTCTGCCCCTTTCGCAACGATATGCATTCGCAAAGAGCACGCGAATGGCCGGAGAGGATATATGTATACGGTACAGAGAGGGCATACAATTTCGACAGAAGCGGGACAATGGGTAAAGGGCGACGAAAAGGGTGTCCGTTCCACGGCACTCCGAGGGTTTCCCCGATACCAACGGGTGTGATTGTCGTCCCATCAAAGTGGACAGTTTACGGATGGATTGAACGTGGTTGTTGTCGACCAACCATGGAAGTCCGCCACCTTCGCACAATGCAATTCTACTGCATACAATCTATTCTCCTCTTCCCTCATACCCGGAATCGCGCCTCAATCCCGCGCAAGCGGTGAACCGTTAGCCTCCCGTGGTCGCTATTACTCAGGTGCGATTGCGTTCGCGCGATATTGAAAAAAAAAAAAAGAAAAAAAACTCGTTCCGACAAACGTTGGAAAAACATAACGCGTCCATCGAATGAGAGCGGTATGCTCACTTGTGCCGATATGACCGTGCCGAGTATACGCAAAGCACGCGAAGGTATTGGAGTTGACGATGAAACACGATGGTTCGCGCGTTCGCGACGCGCAGGCATTTCCCAGTTTGAAACCATCGCGAGTGCACAGCCTCTCCGTCGCTGCGCACCCTCGATTCAATTCAATGCCACTCAATCGGTCAATGTAACGCCCGCACTCGGAACACCATCCTATCGCTACAACACCCGCGGGATGTTACACACGGTTCGTCCACTGCGTCTGTTACCGGAATGCAAAATGCGCTCTAGCGGGGAATCACTCTCGTTGCACTCACCGCTGTTGTTGCACGGAATATCTTTCGATTTCGAAAGCTCCGCGCTCACTTCGACTCATTCCGGGTTTGACGTGTTCATAAAAAATTACCGCACGTCCATCCACAGAGAGCTCGGAGTTGTTGGTAAATTGTGTGTTTTTTTTTTTTTCGTTTGCAATATTCCTCTCCCAAGTGACTCGTGTCATCGACGATATTCGTTTTATTGCATTTTCGCGTTTTATTGGCAGAATATTTCGGAATGGCGATTAATTTGTTTATTTTTCATCGAATGAGGCGTTGGTATCCGTGTCATTTTGATTTCAACGAAGCTTCCTCCGTTACGATGTAATCAATGAGAGCCCTCTGTAATCCAATTACTTTGTAAATTCGGTGAGAATTTTCTGCGCAATCAATTATCTCTAATTTATTGGATATACCGATGCTTCGTGCACGCTTCGTTTTCAAAAACTATCGAGAATTGAGCCTGATCGAAAAACGAATGAAACGCCCGAAAACAATATGCGGGAAACTTCTTTTTTATTTATTATTCAGTCGGAATTCTTTTTTTCATTCATCGCATGAGATTACGAGTACAGTGGGGCACGACGGATGATATTATTCGATTTATTTTGCAAGATCGATGCGCGAATGGATATCGAACGCTCGGCGCTTTCACGGCTAATGAAGAACACAAAGTTCAAAATGACCGTGCGGCGATGGGAATAAGTAGCCGTGGCCGATTAATAATCCCCGCGCGAACGACTCAACTAAACGCACCGGGCGGACCAGAAATGTTCCATGTCGAATCGTCAGGAACGGGATATTGTCAACCCCCTCGGAGACGGAGAATGGGAATACAGTATATCTCAAGCATTATTTTCCCATCTGTATTCCCGCTGGCTCGACGATCATCATCCGCCCGGTGCACGGTCGTATGTACGGTATCATAAACCACACGATATCCCGTTGCGTTTGCGCTGTGACTCACGGGGGCGGCAGGGATCATTCTACCGGCCGATCGTTGTATACACTCCGGTGCGCCGCTGTGCGTTCGTACTTTCATATAATATACATGCGCGCATGAGAGCGGTGGAGGCACAATCGCGGTTATCGCACGAATCGAGGGAGATGCGCGCGTATTATTTAGGTGTGTATATGTACTTTTGTACACTACGTGCGATTTTGCATTCGCGCCAATGACCGCCACGCCAACGACTCGCGCAAGTTTACATACGAATGCTCGATTTTTGTGGTCGAACCGGGGACAAATCTCTCTCTCTCTCTCTCTCTCATCTCTCACTGCAGAAAACTCGCGCCCGTAGCCCGGTGCGATTATTAAGCCGTGCCAATTAAACGAAATTGATACACTGTCGGGTACGCAACGCAAAAGCAACGATCGGTGTCACCGTTATTCCATTGATAAGGATTGGACGTAATTAATTAAAACTACGATGAAATTTTCATCCGGAGGCTTTTTTTTTCTTCGACGATGGGTCGTCCGCGAATTATAGATGACTCATCGTTAAGAATTTTATTTCAGGCAGCCAATGTTTTTCCTGGCAAAGCAAAAATATTCGTGACAATTTCGGCGAAATCCGATGCGGCATTTGTGTCGAGTGAGAGACAAAAGTCTTGGAAGAAAAATTGATATTTAACTATTCTTTACGGGAATTTCATTTCGAGATTCGAAAAAAAAAAAGATCCCAACATTTGTTCGCACTTTCATCCTTAAGTACCGCGTACTATCGAGCTAATACCGCGTATCACAAATCAAAGACATCGCAGACTCAAAAATGCCAAAATTCCTTTTTTTCTCAAAAAGCGTATTTATCGATTATCACGATAAAGTATAATTCAATCGTCTCGTATTCGCTCACTTTGACCGTGTAACTCTGTATTCAAGTGCCGACAATATCGCGATTGAAAAAACACACATTGTCGGGACATCATCGAGACCCTTTATTAACATTTTCTTAGCAGGTTTAAACGACATAATTGCGGTCTACGAGGGACTAAAACATCTTCGTCGCCGAAGGGACCGATTTACACTGCATTGCCGTATTACAACGGTGCAACGCTTCATACCGTGTTGCTATTATTCTATTCACAGCAACTAAATAGAGTCCGTTGTTACTCGGTCTCCGTGCGGTAGTGGAGTGACAAAGCCGCGCGAGTCTGCCCATTACAGTAGGAACACGAGAGCGTCGAGGTAGCGGGTATATAATATAAAGGGTCTCGAAAATCCCGGTAGTGGAGGTTGCGAGGAAGATCCTCCCGGAGAGGAACGTCGAGTGGAACGTCGCAACGAGAGAAGCCTAGAAGCTTCGGGCGCGCCCGGTAAAGCCACTTCCTATGCTAATTGTTCGCCAATTAGCATAGCGAGTGCGTTAGGCACCGGAGGAGGGTTACCCGGTGGAGTTTCACGGCGCAGTGAGTCCGTTTCCATCGTAAATTCGTCGATATTTCGTACGGGAATTGCCAACGTCGCGCGGCATCACTGTGAACTAACGCCATACGGATAGAACGTGTATTACATACAACGTCGAGGCATGCGGGAACGCTTCAACTGTACGTTGCGGAATCCCGAAACTCGAGCATTTGTCAAGCTACCTGCCTCTCTCGCGTGTAGCAAACACTGTACGAATATTCTCATAGTACGTCGTATGGGAGAGAGTCGTATTAGCGACGGGGTTGAATATAGTCGGCCCGTGCAGTTACGCCTCTGGACGCGCGGCTCGTCGTATTAACATAAAAGGGAAGAGTCAATATCGTAAACAATCTCGGGTTACAATGGTCCGGCGTGCGCAATATAGAAGCGGTATTCCGTGGGGAGAAGGCGACTCCGAGGCGGCGCGCGTGAATGCCACCGATCTCTCGACGATAAATTCGTCGATATGACGACGATGGGAAAGAGGGAGGAGCAGAGCAGCGGAGGGATTTGTCGCGATTCCGGGCTCGTGTAACGCATCACGGGCAAAACTTGCTCCATCATCCACGGCGGATATTCCATCTTGTTTTCGACTGTTTCGAAATAATTATTCTTCTCCGGATGCGTCGATGGCCATGGGGAAATTGAAAAAACTCGGTGAGTAAGGATCCAATGCTTCGAGGGCGCAAAATGTGGCGCGGAAAATCTTTTAAAAATTTCGCATTGCGAGCTGCAGGCTTATTGTTTTTTTTTTCATAGATCGCAAATGTTCTTATTCATATCGCCGAGTGGACCTGCAACTTTCTTTAATGCCCTTCTTTCTAATTTATTATGCACCAGTTGCGAAGGATCGCGTCGAATTAGCGGACGGGTCGGTGGAAGTTACATGTCGCTCAAAACCGAACGGTCGGTCGCTTGGACAAGAATTAAATTAGCATAAAAGATGTAATAGTCAATATCGTAAAGAATTCCGGGATTGCACAATGGAGCACCTGGGGTGGTGACGCGTCGAGAGTGACAGTGGCGGAGATAAATTCGTCGATACGACACGAGAGGCAGCCGCAAATAATCTACGAGGTTACAAGACGCGTTCGACCGCCTCGTAAATTCGTCGATAACAGTCGAAACACTTTCACTGTCCCTTTCTTCTCCAAACTCAACTCTTTTTTTATTTTTTTTCCGTCTCCTCCCTTTCTTGCCATTGACTCCCCGATGCTGCTAGGACGATTTCTTTTCTTCTTTCTATTTGCGCCCGACGAAATAAATAATCGTCGATAACAATGCCCCGTTCAACCCCTATTTTCTCTTCCCTCGACTATTTCTTTTTTTCGTAGCTCGCTCGCTTTCTTCGGCTTCGGTCCATTTTCTCTTTGCTTCACTCGAAATCTCTTGTCTCTAAATACCCATCTATTGCGGCACGACCCCGGGCTTTGTCGTCGCGGTCGCCGGAAAATCGTTTCCAAATCACTCGTCCCCCCTTCCCCGTTCCTCATGAATCCCAGAAACGTTTTTTGATCCACGCAAGCTCGCGACGAGAGAGGCATCGACCCGGCCAAAAAGAGTTACCGAGCGCAAATTGTAACGTTGAGCTAAAGTCGCCCTTGTAACGAACGCGTCTCTGCGTGCCTCGTTATATCTGCGTAATAGAAATCGTGAGAATTCACACGCTCATCACAACAGTGTGAGTCACGAATCGTTTGTTTTTCCGAAACCATATCGCTTGTCTCCAGAGTCGTCATCGTAATCGAACACATCTGGCCACTCGATTATTATAACCGACGATGGTCCGATGAAAAGGCCCTTATCTCGTTTTTCCTCGCGGATCTCGAGAGTCTTCGATCATTGGACGATTTTAATTATCGGTCCCCATGTCGAAGGCAACTTTTCGATGGAAAAGTTTCTCGGGAGTGTTTGAACGAAAATTTTCGTCGGATCGACGTCGACCGACGGATACGACGAACGTTCCGACGGAGGGACGGGGGGAGAGCGGAATAACCCGCGAGAAGATCGAATAATAATAACCTATACTTTATTTTCACAAAGTCTTCTTCTCATCGTAATATAAATATCGAAGATTAATCGAGGAATAATGCGCTCGTTAAGGGGCGATGAACTGTACGGCAAGTAGGAGCGGGGTCTCGTGTGCGGCATTGAAAAGATAAGGGCCGAGTCACTGTCCATCAATATTATACTCGTCGACGAGACAGCTTTCTCGCCAGACCTTTGCGTACATACGGTCTTTGACCATTGCGTTATATAGCCGCACCTGGCGACTCCAACCCACTTGGCGCTCTTGAGAAAAAGCAGATCGACCAATCGTTTCCGCATATATTGCGAGACCAATTCGGCGAATTTACGAAGACCTTCCGCCCCATTCAGGTTTTTCAGGTTTTTTTTCTACACGGGCAATAATGCGAAATTTTGGGCACTCTCATACGCATATTGCCCGACAACTTGTACCTTCGTCCTAAGCTTATTTTACTGATAAATTATCTACCAGCGAGATAAAGAAAAAATAATGTAAAACTCGAATGAAGGTCCGTGACTCTCGAGGTCTACGCCTCCTTCCCAAGCGTTCACGCTGCTTCTCCACCATCTAACCGAGAGCCTTTCGATTTTTTCTTTATGCTCGAGCATTTCCGGTGGGTTTCGGGCTTCTCGTTACTTCATTTCACTCGTGTCTTTATCTCGGAAAGTCGCGATTATGCAGCATGCGCTCGAGGGTAGCCAACACGCCCTCGGTTTCTCAGAGGGTGGTTTAGCGTTTCGCCGGCGATTAGGCGAGCGCCCACACTCCCCCGTGATGGCTACGTTGCGCGGGACCATCGAACGCGGACGACGCTATACTATAACCGTATAACGTAACGCGGAAGGTCGTAGTATCGTTGTATCTCGATGTCCCTGTCTGGCTCGGACGAGCACAAATCTTCCGTAATGACAGATAGATGTCGACCCCTTGGATCGTATGCGAACTGCGTCAATAACGCGTGCGGGTTTGCGTGCGGTGGATATAGGTAGGTACTATGGTACACCGGGGTTGAAACGCGCCAGGATAATGTCAAAAGGGGTGAACGAACAAGCTAAAACGCTTCGCTGCGTTTCGCATCGAAGGAATTTCAGTTTTCCAAAGTTTTTCAATCGATATTCACTAAAATGCCTCCAGACATTCGTCGAAAAATTAATAAACAAGAAATCCATCGTAATACGAAAGTTAAGGTTAAAAGACCGTTCAATTAGATTTGAAAATAAATTTCGAAAAAATGGTAGCTTCCGCGAAGTGCGTCGTAAGTGAAATTCGATTCTGCGGGGAAGAACTTTCAGAGGCTGCAATCTGTGTCTCTCCGTTGAGTGAATAAAGTTAAGGAAGAGGATGGCTCTCGGCGGGGTAAATAATGCATTTAGACAACGGTAAGAGCTTCGGGACAGTAAGAAATAATCGTATTGTTGACAAATTCTTTCAGAGACAGAGTGGAAGATAATTTAACGAAAATTGATTTATTCCCGACTGAAGAATGATTGTGATGAATTGTCTTTAACAGACAAACAAAACAACTAAGATAACGAATTATTATTGAATTTACTTGTTAAAAAATTCAACACCATAAACAGCTCGCAGTGGCTATGTCAAAAGGAATTCGAAACCCAAAGAGAAAAGCGGGGCTTCTCAGACAAATAAGCGGCGGCTATTCGATAGTTGCGACATATCCGATCTACCAGAAGAAACTGGAGCCTCTCTTCGTTCTACAACCGAAAGCTTCCGCCATACCGTCGCAGATATCTATCGATGTGTATGTATATGTAAACACACAATTACTCAGCTTCGGTAGAACGAGGGAAGCGCGAACTCCGAATCTCCGAATGAACGCGGGCGGCAAAAGGCTTTCGGGAAAGCTTTGTGCGCGAGACGAGGTGTTCGAACCGCAAAGCCTGGTCGACAGGTGAAAAGCTTCGGTTCCCTTCTCTCGAGGCGCAAGTGCTCGAGCGCGTTAAAGCGTCGAATGACAACGCTCGCGAATCTCAAGTTGAACAAGAAGAACGCGAATGGCAACGGCAGCGTCATCGCCTTCTCATCGTTTTCATCTTGCAGCGTCTCGCGTGGCTTTTCACACGATCCCGAGTGTATTTAATTAAACTCGTCCTCGGCCTTCATAACATCCTTCGCACAACCGAGTAGTTGCCTCTTTCGCTGAACTCTCACTCAGGGTGAATCTCGAGACGAGATTTACAAAGCCCACAAATAATACATCATTTCCCATAGTAAAATATTAAACTACTCATTCACTATAGCCATTTGAATATTTAATTAACTTATGATTAACCGGAATGTAGAAGCGCCTCTTCGAGTCTTTCGATATTTTAAGAATTCCGGAAGCTATCTGTCTTTTTCTCCGTTTTTTATGCGTCGAGCAGCCGACAAACGTAAATCGGTAATCGTTCGAGTGAAGTAAAGAGAAAAGGGTCCAAATTTTTGTCGGTAGCTTAACTAAACGAACGATTGGTCGAAAGGGGTGGATTATAGAAAGGGCGTGCTCTCGTGTTTATTGTTAACTACGGATTTTTTTCATATTTTATACTACACCCCGGTTATTCAATTTTTTATTTCTTTCTTCCGTCCCAGACTTACACGACGTAGAGCAAGGTATACGGTGGCATTGACCGTTATCCCATCCAGTCCAATAGCGCGAGTTACACTCTCACTTTGAATTGCCAATAAAACGCTGGGGCGATCGCCCGATGAGGGAAAAATTACCACTCGACGTCCGATCGGCCGCTCCACACCTATGTCAGCCGCTACCACCAACGCCCACGCCCGCATGTTTTTTTTTTCGCAATGGCAAAGTCATGCTCGATCGAGCCTTTCCTCCACAAATACGGACTAATAACATTGAAAATTAATTGTTAAATCCTCTCGTACAATTAATAATATCGAAATGTTAATGAATAATTAATTCCCCAGTGAATCTTCGCTTTCTTTTCCTGTTATAATATGCGACCGAGTATTGCAATTGCGATTCGCGCGATGGAAATTGAAGAATACAGGGATTGTCGCATCGAGAGGATAGAGAAGCGAGAAAATTGGAAGCGGAAACGCGTGGAGCGAAAAAACATGTCGCGCACGCGTCGAGATACATCGACTCGGATTTCTGGTAGCGTTTGGCGAGCAATCGAATAAAGTGGAGGCGTCAATATGTGACGACAGTCCCGGATATAGCGGCCAAGAGGAAAAGGGGAGACGGTGGAATCTCGGCTTTTACAGGAGAACATTTTCACCCTCGCTTTCCCGTCCCGCACCCAACTATTTGACTCGAAGAATCGTTTCGATCTAATCGGGCATAGCGTAATCGCAGCTCCGATGGATGCGCCACGATTGACTCAAGATTATTCGACGGAAAATGGCAATTTATTTTTCTATACTTCGTAGCTTTCGGCCGTTCGCGCAATAAACGTTTCGCGTCTTAACGCAATGGTTTTTTTGTACCATAGATCTCATAAAACTTAAACGGTTCGACCAATTTCTCCGATATCCAATAATGACCAACGGTCGCCAATAGTCTATTTCTATACTAATTTTCTGACGGATATCCCGAAAAATGTAAAAGTTAGATGACGCATGGTAACGTGCGAAAAGATTTCAATTCCCATAAAAAATGCACAGATTTTGCCAAATACTGGAGAAACGAAAGAGAGATTGATAGCCCTCGGCATATATGATAAATCCCAGCTTGATAACTCAAGCCGTTCATCAATGATGGGGATCAAAACAAGGGAAGGGAAAACAAGCTTCTCGAAGAAGCAAAATCGTTAGTATTTCGTCGAAATTGGTTTCAAGTGGAACAGCCTCCTCGATAGTGTATGGCTTCACTGACGAGTTTGAAAAAAATAACGGTTTGGAAAAACCTCTCTGAGGAGCAAAACGGTAAATAACCAGAAGTAAAGGATCAACAGGGTTGCAATTAAGCAATAACCACCTTCAAACCATCGCCCCCCCCCCCCCCCCCCCCCCCCCCCCCTCCCCCGTATTTGTTATCTTCAATATTTTTTTCACAGACATTCACGACAAGTATCTACAGTCTCGCGGATTATCAGCCACGGTATTTCTGACTCTCGTCCCGTATCTTATTCCCCCGAAAAGCGGCAGCATTGCAATAAAAGAAAAAAAAACTCGACGGAGAGGAAAAAAAGAGCGCGACTCTCCAAACTCGATGCTTCCTCCGAACGTCCCGGTTAGAAGTGGCCAGTATACCAGTATATTACCGATAGTCATCGAACGCGAAGGAGCGCGCAGCTCCCGAGAGGAATAAAGTGAAACGGGAAGGAAGGTTAAGCGCCACGAATGAGTATGGAAGACGAAAGGAATGAGCGAAGATAGCGCGAGAGAGACGAAAAATGGGCCGTTAGACGAGACGAGCTTCCTCGCGGTCGTGAAAGAATGAAATGAAAGTGAACCAATGCTTCTAGGCTTCGGCCGTTCCCTCTATGGCACAAGTACATATGTATATAGATATACGTACAATAAGTGCACAAGTATATCTATGATGGGAGCCGTCGGTACATCGTGATCCACGCATCATCAACGTTGACGACCTCCGTCCGCTTTTTTGACGGCAACACGAGCTCGAATCTCCCACCGTGCGGAGTAGAAGCTACCCCACCGTTGCCCATTCCGCTCGAGTTTACGAGCTTGCCGGGAGGGAGGACGGCGAGGGGGTGCTCGCCGAACACGCCTCATGTGCAACATCACCAACGGCATGTCGCCTTGACACGAGAAAAATCTGTATAAATAGATGTTGAACCTTCGTGACTCGCTATCAAATATCAGACCGGAATAATCTTCAGTCGATGTCACTGACTGATTTCCTATCACGCTTTGGAACTGTTACCTGCGCTCGATGCAGAGCAAAGGCGAGGACGAAATAAGTGAACTTTCGGTTGGGAAATTTTGCCAATTCATTATTTCTATATCTTAGTGTTTACAAAAAAATAAATTATAAGCAAAGTATACGAATGAAAGGAAAACTAATAAAATACGGGAAACTTTGGATTGTAAACACTCGTTATGTTTCAATTTAATCACTCGCGTCCAATGATTAGTTGACGTAAATTCGCTCCGCTGTTACGCGTGCGATCTACCTCTCGAGCGACGAGTCGTTGCAAAATACGTTAAACTATTGTTTCTGAAATCGGCAATCGATGAATCCTCTCAAGCCGGTCGGGCGCGCGAATAGCAAAAAAAATCTCGCGCTCAGCTAAACCGTAACGGGATCAAAATGAAATTGAGTCTCCTCGACGCGCGACTCGATGCGGCTTCGAATAAAATGCATTATCATTTTTTTTACCCTCTTCAATGCGCTCTCTTGAGTGTTCGAGTGGAGAGAATAAAAAAAAATTAATAATTCATCGACAATTAGAGCTTCGCAGGTGGTCGGAACGAAATAAAAACACACACATAGAGGTAACTCATCCAACTGAGGGGCTAGGGGAAGAGAAAGAAAAAAAAAGGAGGGGCGAATTGGAGTTCACATACCGCGGCGTTTGAGCGGCATATGTTTGCCACGGTGAATCATATCGGGTATCATACACCGCGGTTTGTAGCGCCAGGAGGTTTATTAGCATGTAAGCAACGTGCCACGGTAATCATTACCATATTCGTGTTGGACGATCGTATAGCGCCATCTCTCGCCTTTTTCCAACGTGCATATTGCTATTATGCCTCCCTCGGAAATTAACGTTTTTTTTTTTCTTCTTTCGATCGACAACGACAAAACGAGCAATGAAACGAAAGAGAAGTAAATAAAAGAAAACAAAAGGATAGAGAACACATGGGAATAGGAAATTCGGTGCGAGTGAAAATTTCCATCTATAATTGCGTCGCTCAAACCACCCAAATTCCGAATACAGATTTCGATCGGCTACTCTTGCTCCGTCACGATAAAACCAACACGACTCCAACCGAATACGGGAGATAGGATTTTCAAGCCTTCCGTCTCTCTGTCTCTCTCTCTCTCTCTCTCTCTCTCTCTCTCTCTCTCTGTCATTCCCTCTCGTCCCTCGAATACCCGTGTACGAATCGAATTATAGCAAATGAAATTAAAGTCTCGTTCGCTCGGCGCAATTTCTCGTCGCATGGACGACGAACGGCATTGAAAAATATATAATCAACGATTTCAAAACGCCGTACCGTTCGGCAACGAAAACCAATAAAAAGAAAACGAGAAAATCGATAAAAAAGAGTTTCGACAAAACTTTCCCGTAAAATCGATCTGTTATTTCCTTTTTTTTTTGCCTGGAAGCGAACGTTTCCTCTGAGAAAAAATTTAGAAAAATAATTTACTTCTAATGTTTATTTTACCGTGTTACTTTGCCGATTCATCGAACTTTAATCGAACCTTGAGTACCCACGTTGAGACACGAGAAACAAAAACAGAAATGAAGAAACAAAAAAACCCCAAATGCAAAAACAATGTAATGAATAAAAAGTAACGGAATGAAAGCGCGTATTCACTCTCGTTACTCGGAAAATTCGGTGGAAAAAGCATTCGGTATCGAACATGAGCAACAGTTTACGAGTCATCGGTTATTACGTTTGCACTCGCGGCTTACCGAAAGCTTAACATATTATGTACCTATATAGATACCATACGTATTTATAGAGCTTTCCTTTCTGCATTCGCGTATGGCTAGTGGTAGATAGTATTGGATATAGCTGCTGTAGTTTGTAGCTTCGACGACGGTCTCGGGTCTCGCGAATGCCGCAACCCGGTTTACATATATGCATCCCCGTTCGTCCGTCGAGCCGCAGGATTACTCGCGTCCAATTAAATTTAACGAATTTCCGTGAGTACAAACGGCTTTATTGGTTTCATTAATTACGCATGCACTCGGCACTGCGAGTTCCGCGAGAGTTTCAGCGGCGTGAAACGCTCGCAAGTATTACACTGCATTGGGGCGGCGCGTTGGGTACTATTGTTAACGATAGTTTCGCCCGTGCAACTATGGCATAGATTGTACCGCGGTAGGCACCGACAAGCGGCATATACATTGGTTCTTTTCACCCTCGAAAATTCACCGGCTCTACTAACCCGAGCCCGATGCATCCCCGCGATTCGGTGCAACGTGACCCTGACTGTGCGTTCCTCACACTGACCTCGCGTTGCATCGAACGCGCGAAGGGTGAGAGAATGCGATTGCCCAGAGATGCAATAGGAAAGGGGACATAACTCCTGTCCCTCTATACATAGTTGATAGACGGAGAGAGTGATTGAAGGGCTTTAGCGGGTCTATTCGAGCGTACCATATATCTACATATATACATCACCCATTCCATCCTACGTATATCGAACACACGGAATTACGATATAACTAAAAGTACTATTGTGGTGCCCATGCCCCGCGTTAACCCCGAACGGTTCACCGATCAAACAATCGCTATTCATCGACGTGCAAACGTGACGATATTTAGAATTTGGTAATTAAATCGTAAACGGACGGATGTTTCGCCGTCGATAACGGTCATTGCGAAAATTGAGCTCGAACCACTCGGACAATGACTTCGAGCATTCGCGTTTTCATTGTCGCCACTCGCGTAACCGCGAAATGAGCCGGAGTCGCGGAGAATTGACGCAAAGAATAATAACAAAGAAGGGAAAAAATTCTTTCGAGAGGATATATTTTTGTTCATTGTGGGTTTTTGTTGTGTTCGGTCTCACGTAACTATTACACTAATCTTCACGACTCTGAAAGTTATCGCTGTATCTACACATCCGAAACTTACGATCGTAAAAACGCCGTGCTCCAGATAAATGAATTAAGAACTCGCGTACACCCACACGCATCGTGCGAATGCTTGCGCCGATAACTCGTTAGACTTCGGCAAGCGCCTATCTCTCTCTCTCTCTCTCTAGCGGCACTCCGCTGAATTATGAGTCACCGGCCGCGTGGCTCCATTCATTATTTCGCTGACCGTCGTACGCTAGTGTCGCTCTAGCCGCAACGCTCTTATCCGGAAACTGTCACCGAACTTTATTGCCCCTATTTAAGGATCGAACTTCCAACCAAAAGACGGCCAAAAATCTATGCATTATAACTCAGCTTGTCACTGCCCAAAAGCGGATAATTACCCAAAGCGTTAGGAAGTTGCAACTCATTTTTATAGGCGAAGCTTTGTCGTTGGAATGAAAGTGTATCAATTTCTCTAAGATCATCCGGTTATCCCCACCATAGTACACTATCGGCATAGGGTTAGAACTAGTATATAAGAGCGAACATATTTGCCAAAAATCAGTGGTTATCCAGTTATTCTCCGATCAGCATCTACGATTCTCCACAGAGCGAGCGAGGCTCTGTTCGTCGAGACTCACTTCGAAAGTCTCTTGAGCTCCAAAGTCTAATTGTATCACGACGATTGTAACGACTCCGAACATCGAAAATAAATAAGTATTTAGTGAGTACTAAACCTACGACTACTCTTCGTCTTTTATTCCTGCACGCTTTACTATCGCGCTACGAGAGACCGACGTTACACATGTTGCGAACGAACTCGCAAGTGTTCATTCCGGACGTAACAGTTGCGAAAAAATGATTAAGATTTCGCGAAAGTGAAATGTGACGAATACTCCGAATGAGACAGCGGAGAAGAGCTTTTCGACAAGAGCTTTTCTTTCTTCGACAAGAACGGTGCGAAATTTGTGTCGTTCGTTCTCTTTCAACTATATTCTCGGGCGGGTTTTAATTTCTTTTCGATCGCGTTTCCGGTTCTTTTCGAATTATTCGAGAATTCCGGATATAATGGTTCAGTGTGACCAAGAGGCGAGAAAGTTTGCGGGTGTTCGCAACGATTATCGGTGTTCGAGAGACACGTGAGCGCGCGTGAAATACCGAATTCTAATGAGGCTCCAAAATTCGCTAGCTACGCGAACTGGGCGCGTGAAAATTCATCGTTTCGTCGCTCTCTAACGCGTGCGAAGCTTCGTCTCATCGTCGCGCTTGTTTTTAAGCGAGTTTCCATCGGTCCATCGCCTGGAGCGCGGTCGTTCGATAAAACGACGTACACACAATTTCGCGTGTACCCACGAATCGGAAGGGGAGCGGAGGGTGGGACTCTCGCGACGCGTGGAATTTCATCAGGAGGATATACGCGCGCTTTGGCTCAAGTACACCCCGGACTATATATGTATATATATACAAATTCGCGTTATATTGTACGCGTACGTGCTCTATCCGCACGAATCGTGGAGAATGAACGTGTCGACGTTCGCGGTCGGTTGCATTGACCACATCTCTTTCTCCCGATGAACCGAACGTTTTAATAATATAATGTCGAGATTTTTCAGAACCTCAAATGTGCCTCAAATCTTTCGTCACCTCCATCGAGCTCTCTGGTTTTTCGCCGTTTTGACCACCCAAGCGATTCACACGCTACCTATTGTTCATTTTCAAGCAAAATTATTAACATCATCTCGCTTATACTTATAAATAAACAAAGCATGTTACCGGATAAGACAGTCCGCTGGTCGAGTCTGACTCAACGTGAGTTAGGGAGAGAACCGAGAAAGAATTGCGAATATTTTTCGATGGGATAATAGTACTAGTAGTAATAGATAATCGTACAGGTAGCCGCATGAGCCGGACCGAGCGCCACAGTGCCTCTATACGCGGCGACGCCGAGTGTCGTTGTTGCACGAGAGAAGCAAGGCGAGTTCGGCCGCTTCACAACCAACGCCGGTAGTCCGATTTTACTCGCGACTATCGCATATTATTTAATGCAACAAATGCACAAAAGGTGCCAGATTATGTTCGGCCAGCCGTTACACGAAGCACGGTTTCTATCGCGCTACATAATTTACACAAATACCTATATACTGTATACTGTGCGCACACGAACGTCGGCTCTCTTTGTGCATTTGTTGCACAAAGTAATATTTCGATGCGAGTCATCGACATTGGTAGTTGAAACGAGCTTCCGCTAGACTTTTGAGGAGCGTCGAAACCCTGCGAATACCGCAGAGAACGCGCGAGTCCTCTATAGCCTGATACGAATTTCCGAGTGCCGCCGTGTCCGTCGGCACACCGAATTCGGTTGCATCGTCGGAAACGCGTTCGCGGCTTTACCAACGAAATCTCGTGGAATCTAATATAACGCACGTTGAAGCTCCCGGATGCATTAGCGGAATGAATGCCCTCTCTATTGGTCGTGCGAGCGACGTTACCGAGGGGGTTTGCCTCGGTAGAATCGGGAGTACCAGAATCGATGAGGTATACTATTTGCATGGCATTATACTTGGGCCATAGGTACCGCTACACCGGATCGCCACTACCGAAGCACTCCGCACTGTTCCGCACAGCTCCGTACTCGCATCCACCCGGCCCCTGCGAACACTTTGCTTCTCTCCCCACTCCGAGCCCATCCCCGAATCCCTTGCACTAATTACACGCCTATAGCCGCGACACTGTATAGGCCCTCTTGTCCAGGTGATAATTGTATTACTATCCTATCAACGTGATTGCCATTCCTGGAGGCTTGGACCGCATCCGCGCCGGGCCGCGCCGCGCGTTTGCCTCCTACAGGCTTCAATCTCTCACCGGGCGCACCATCGTCAAGCGATTGGAACCGTTTGATGTTCAACCCATTGCCGGATAAGAATTTCACCGGTTCAATCGCAAATAGATAGCGAATATATGGGAGGAAATGGCAGGGATGATACGGGATAGCAATGATGTAATATAGACATCGAAATGCCTGGAGGATAGCTTCTATTTGGGCGATTGTGGCGATCCCCGTCGTCTGTGAAATCATTTCAAAATCTCCATACGAAATTGGATAGCAACTTATCTCTGGTAAGCTACCAATCTAGAATTATCGCAGGATTCAAGATCGCGAAGTTGCATGTTTCTCTGATATTTCTATTAACCATTTTGTTATAATAAAAACTAATCGATTATTTTTTTTTTTTTTCAATTGAACATATCGCATTTTCTTGTTTGCCATTCGCCATTGCAAGTGGTATATTTCCGCACCGACAGAAATCCGAGTGGGACCGAACCCCCCCGCACCCTGCGCCTAAATAATTGTAATGGTTAATAATTCGTATTAAGATGCGGAATATTAATATGATTTCAAGAGACTCGGAATAATTCAGTGTTGAAGATGGGAGTAAGGGAAAATTAGTTAATAATGGTTGGGGCACCGATGCGGTTTCCGTTTTCTATTTTTAGACGGAAAAAATGCGGCGCGCTCGGTGCCCGAGCCCTGCTGGAAAGAGAAGTGGGGACACTCCAATTATACGACACATTATTATTTCGAAATCTAAGGGTAGTCGACTTTTTGGCGCCATCTTCTGGCATAATTGGTAAACATATTGTTTACGGTGGCCTAGCAGTACACCGGGGCATTTGGAAATATTTGTCGACCCTCTCGAAATTAATGCATCGATTCTGACATACGAATGTTATTGGAATTAGCGAAATACCTCGCAACCCTGTTAACTCCTTTGGACATAAATCCTTCCTGTTGGCTTGCCCGCGTGGCGTAATATGTTGAACCCGCGACAAATTGATTGATAGAGGGAGTTTCGGTCTCACCGTGCATACGCGTACACATAGGTATGCATAAGCGCAGCCCTCGGGCTAATGCCCGAACAGTGCCGAACGTGCTGTTTCTAACGTAATCGAATTTGAAACCTTCCTCGATGCTCGATGCTCGATGCCCGTTCATATATGTAACTCGTTACGCATCGAAGCGCGTTTGTTTCCCATATTCGATATTACGTATATGAGCAATAACGAAATTTGGTTTGTTCAACGAATCTGCATGCCCGCGTCGTATTAGTAGAAGCGATATTAACGACACGCGATATTGGACATTTTCAAACTTTGTTCATTACAACCAAAACGTCGCAAGGTACGAACTACCTTGCCCGACGGCAGGATTACGAGAAGCGAAGACAATGGAAAACTCGTTATTTCCAAACTCGCGGATATTTCTAAAGCGGATTTATGAATACGTTGATCGCGAGAGTACCTTTTTTTGGCGATCGAAAAAAACTGTTCTTAGCGACTGACGTTGTTCGGGAAAAACCGGAAGCTTTGGGAGACGGTGAGATAATTTTTACTGACGCACGGTAATAGGCCGCACTGTGGATTCGTGGACAACTTTATCCTTCACGGCTAAGTTATCTCCTATATAGTTTTGCGAACAAATTATTCGCGTGTTACTTCATAGCTATTCCTCGGTGTATGCAATTTAATGAGAGAATAATAATTCGTTATTAATATAAACGTATTCCGTAATAATTCATCATAAGCGTATTTCGCTTTTTATCGGGAAGCAATTTCGTGACAACTGAAAGCAAATTGGATTTCTCTTGCCGATAGATGGACGCATGAAAACTTTTTTTTTCTTTCGATGGCAATATCAACAGCTTCAGAAAAAATAACAACGACGATACGTTACGATCAGAGCCGTCTTTAACGCCTTTATCGACTGTCCTTAAGAGAGGATGAAATACCGCTGTCGGTAATACAAACTGCAAATATATGCCAGCATGTGCAGCTTTAACAACAGTTCCATCGAATGCTCCAATAATGTCCGCATTCGATGAAACTCTTCTTTAAATTGGAAATGCCAATATGTTCAAAACAGTTGCGTACAGTATTTTGTGTCGATTCATATCGAGACAGGCCGGGTGGGAAAGAGGCTTTACCTACACTCAAGGTAAAATGACGCGTCGATCGAGCTGCCCCAATGGTAACACTGTGCGAGGCAGAACTGATCAACGACGTTTCATTCGAGAGACAAAGTTTGCAAATTCGCGTTCAATCGGACTCAGTCGGTAAGAACTTGTTTTTTTCTAATTTCTGCAACACAGTTGATACGGAGACCATAAGAAAACCATTAGCTTTTCGTTGTCACCGACGATAGACGTATGAAATCCTAACTGAAATTGAAAACTCCGAGAAACCAAATGAAGGAAATTGGACGGAGAGATATTGCCACCGGGCCGTTTCTCGTTGCCACAAGTTAATCCGCTTCCGCGACGGAATTACTTTGAAATCTACATCATCCCGCGCAATAGAACTTGGGTTCCTCCCGAGGGACGAAAGAGGCAGAGGTCCATAAAAACTGCTGTTCTTCAAAGGGTGCTATAGAAATACATCGGTAACCGCGATTTGCTCGATATCGACACCGTTCTTAATATCTCAAAAACTCGACAATTTCAAATTCTGCTGTCCGATCGCCTCGATACGCGATAACAGCAATGCATATTGAAAACTGTCCCGTCTACCATGGATTTTCTATCATGCTTACCCTGAATAGAGTATATTATCGCTCGGAATAAGGTGGATACCCATTTACCGACACGACTGTACGACCATTTCGAAAAATTAAATTGACCATTGATTGTTGTAACGAAAAACTTATGGTTATATATAATTTTATAAATATTTTTTTAAATAGGCTCTTTTTCTAACGTTGGATATTTCACGAGACTAGTAATTTATATCTATAATAATTTTTGACATTCCGATAGCTCGAATTTATCGTAACTCTTTATACTTTCATTGCAGAGATGAACATTTATATTGACTCATTCTCGAAATAAGCTTTAGTTTTTTGTTAGTATTATTTCCGCATTTAAAAGATATAACGATATTTGTAAAGCTATTGGAGGAGGCGTTGCGACCCGGAAAGCAGATCTAGCGTACAGAAAATCCCGCGTTCTAGCTGGGCCCGGTGGTACAGAGAGACACGAGTGAATCGATCGTGCGCATGTCTCGGCACACGGGATCGGAGACCCCCGGGCTGCTGTTCCCACGAGAATGGAATGCGGTTAAGGGCTGACCAAACTGGTCGCGCCTCTCGGACATACCGGTTATTCGAGTAGCGTTTTTATCTTAAAACAAAAACTCAACCGTCGGGAATGCCCGGGTCCTTTAGAAGGGCGCAACAGCGTTGCAAGGCACGTAATCGGAGTACTCGCGCGCACGAGATTCCGCGCTAGTCCGCGAGTTCGACAACCGTTTAACCGATGAACGACAAACGAAACTTTGTGAAAGAAAAAAAAAAAAAAAAAAGAGATCGAACGGTCTATCATTATTTCATAGTTTATTTTTAACTTTTGTAATTATTTTACATTTTTAGAGTAAATTTACAAAGTAGAAAATAGCATCGTGCGCTGAGAAAAAAACAGCACAAAAGAATAATGTTTTGCATCGCTGATTCGCGTCGCGTAATGTTGCGTTCCGTATTCTTCACGAAAAACAAAAATTAAGTGACGCAAATGCGAAAATACTCTTCAATGTTATTTGTTTTTTTCGAAGGTCCACGGTCAAAGTCGGCCGGTTTTTCTTGCAGTGAAGGTTTTTGCTTCGGTCTCTGGTTATTATCGTTCTTTTGTTGTATTCTTAAAATTATTTAGTTTCGTTAACTGTGAGACGCGCGCGAGTTGCACGCGCGTCCTTTTTCATAAACTACAAGTGCAAAAGTAAACTTTACTTCATCTTCTATCCACGCATGAATTAAAAATCTTTTCGATAGCTTGCATATCGAGACGACTCGGAATGGTCAATCGAAGATGCGTCCAATTTTTTCAGGACGATCGAACAGCCCATTCCTTGACGATAACGCGCATGCTGAAAGACACAGGCGTTTTTCTTCTTTCATTTTACGGTTATGAAATACGTTTCGACATCGGCGCGACGCAATAGAGAATACTTCCTTTTTTTGTGGTTTGCATAGAACGTATACCGACAAATCGGTTAATCGTATGTGACAGAAGTAACCTTATTACATCTGCATTGATAGCTTAAAACTATAGTATTTTTTATTATTCCGTAGAATACATTTTTAATTTTTCCCGGCAATGCGCACGTGGCGTTTTTTTATTATATTTTTTTGTCTATTATAATACATTCCGGCGCATGAATAGAGAAGCTGGACCGGAACAAACTAGAATTATTGATATGATTCTGCGAACTATGAATGAAATTGAATGATCTTTTAAAGCTGTTTTCTGTTTTTTTACTTCTTTTCCATGCTTTGCGATTTATGTCTTGCAGAAGTGCCGTGTTAGTTGCCCGAAAAAACATTGGCGGCAAACACATTTTCACCATACGCGAAATTTCTATTCATTTCCGTGTTAGACTCCGATAACACGTTAAAACTTTTGCAGAAGTTTTGAAATTTTTTTTTTTTTCAACTGCTTATTGTTTTTCGTTCTATAGTTTCGTTGAATCGATGAATGACGATTCGGTAGTGAAACACCAATTTTAAGAACGGATTTTCGCATTTTTTTTCTCTTTCGTTTGTTTCTTCAATTTTCCGCGATAATCAACGTTTTTTTTCCATTCGGTCGAAAGGATATGAACTATTAAAATAATAAAACTCTGTGCTCGCGCATCTGGTCGGTTATCGGTAGCAACAATGGGATTTTACATCGCCGTAACGCCTTTTATCAGTCACAATCGCATATAAAACTGTGTATTCTGTTTTTCTCGATTCTTCTTTCAATTTCAATTTTATCTTGCGCCTCACCAGGCCAAAACAAAAGAAAAAAGGGAAATCATTTTGTTGATTCATAAATCTCACACCCAAGATCTCGGCTCTTCGACAGTATCGGGTAATTTGAAGTGTTCCTCCGCGCGTTCTGTGTGTACAACCGAATATCACTGAAAAATTGTCGACGCGAAGGATTTGGGTTCTTTCCTTTCGAAAGAACAATTTGAAACGATGAAACCATTTAAAACACATATATTTCGAAAAATTGAGACGAAGGTTTTTGCAACTTGCACTCATTTTTTCCTTTCATTCTTCAACATTTTGCCCACCCGTTTGAGATCGCTGAATAATACTTGAAATGACTAGACATCATGTTATGTTGCTATTATTTTTCTTTGTTTTCGTTTCCTTTTCGTTTTTTTTTGTTTTTTGTTTTTTTCTGCTTCTTTCGTTCGTCCGCGGAGCGATATTACATAGATTTTATTTAAAAAAAAAAATTTCGTTCGAAAGACAAACGATTTCATACGAGAAACATTGAAATTTATGTGATTGCGCAAATAGCAACGTACGAGTGCAGATACAAGCGACGAGTACTCACGATCGTCGTACGTTCGAAACGATTATTGATAGTTAATTGTCAAAATCTTTTCGCCTCTCGATCTACGATAGTTTGGAACTCTGGCCTGTCGCATTATCGGATTCTCGTAAATCGGCATTCGGCGATAAACGTAACGCTTTTTTTCGTAATGCCTCGTAGAACAAACGTCGCGATGAAATCGCGATAGTCATAAAATGCCTCGAGATACCTCGAAACGATTTGGTTCACTCGCGAGTGTGTTGTTCGTCGAAGGGACGGGGCGAGAATTCGAAACATCGCAAGCCGATTGTGTCGAGTTCGTCCTTGTATCTGCATACCGGTATGCTCCATGAGTCATGTCATTCAGCTTTATAGTCAAACCATAGTTGCTACCGAGGCAAAACTCGGTTATAGGGGAATTGTGAATAACCAAGACGCAACGCAAGTTTCGCTGCGTTATCGGGCCAAAGCGTTGCTTTTCTTACTTATAGTTTTGTTTTGAAAATCGAAATCAGAGTCCCTGCGCAGGGGGACGACTATGAGAAAAAGGCTCGTACCGTCATGCTGACGGGCTGCCGGCAGAGAGCGCAAGTCGTCATTGCCGGTGCGCATTTAACGCAAGTTACGATGTGGCCGCACGGTAGAAACACTACGCCCAATTCCTCACCGTAGCAAATTTTACACATTCTCGCGTCATCGATATTCTTACTCGCGTTCTCCCCCGGGCTCGTCGTGGTCGTCGTTAATTTTGCGATTTCCTGCGTTTCCGGTTTCGTCGCTTCCGTCGCACTGCCTCTACTGCTCGGTCCTGCTTCGCACGCTTTTTCAACTTTTTTGATACAACTCGGAAGATTCATTTGCATTGTTTCCTGAAATGAAAAAACAAGAAAACGGCGTTAAATTCAATAAGATTAAATTATGTTATATTAAATCGCGCTTTTTTTTACCTTAAATTTTCGGAATTTTTTTTAGAAAATTTCCATAACCGGAACTATAAAAGATGTTTGAAGAGTTCCGTTTTTTTACGATATCGCGGTAACCGGCGTAATGAGAGATAAAAAAATAATTGTCTTTGGAAAGATAATCGTTACCTCTTTCGAAGGTGGAGAAATCGATTGGCCCGTGACGGCGTTAACATAAGCCTGTCCCTTGCCTATCAGCAAATAGCAACACTTGGAAAACCATTTGGCGTGTTGTTCCCACGGATCGTCATTGGGTTCCCAATCCTTGAGGCCTCCGCCGCAGTGATAGCAGAGCGTTTGATCGCCCTTGCCCGTGTAATAAAAGCCCGCGTCGACGAGGGATTCCTTAGTCTGAGGCATGGATTTTGGCCACGTTTCGAAAGTTCTCAATCTGGCGTCGTAACTCGCGTATTCCGGATAAGCGGGACCCTTTGTCCTGCCGAGCCCCAATGAGCCCAGTTTGGCGGTGCTCGGTAATTGAAATTCGCTCGAGGGCGCGTGACAGTCCGGCGAGGAGCCGGCTCTGTACTCGACGCCGTACGGCCCGCAAACGTCTCGACTCCTGGGTCTCGGTCGCGGTATAGAACTCGGACTCTCGCCTATCGGCACATTGCCGCAGGGAATTTTTCTCACGAATCTGCATTCCTCCTGCCAGCGTTGATGATCCGCCATTGGATTGTCTCCTTCCAACCATTGACATATATCTACCTTGCATTCGAAGCATCGCACCTTGTCGCCCTCGCCGGTGTAATAAAAACCAGCGGACGCTAGTTTAGCCGGATCCATGTAAGGTACGGGCCAATTTTCGTAACTCCGCAATCGGTGCTCTTCCATGCGATAGTCGCGATAATCGCGATTGTCAACTTCGTCGATCGACGCTCGTCGCGGCGGTTGGGAATGCTGGAAATGCGGATACCGCAGATTCGCCGAGGGTTTCAACGGCGATAAATTGTCTCGATGACTACAGTGTTCTATAAAATCCGTCATTTTCGTCTCTTTCTTTTTTCGCTTCGACGCTTATCCCGTGATATCTTGCGTTTTCCTCATAAATAAACGTGACCTCGCGTTTCGCTAGTGTATCAGTTGTCGCTGAAAGATAGAAACAAGAAGAAATATCGTTAATAACACATCGATAGCGCGTCGCGCGCGTTTTTCCTATCTTCCTCATTGTTTCGTTTTTCTTTTTTCTTTTATGTTTTTCACACGCTTTTCTTCTCCTGTTCGCGTTCACGCGCGAGCGACTTTCGCGCGAAAAAACCTCCATCTGACGGACGATAGATAAACGAGATTGAATGGGGTTACAACACCACGCCTTACCGATTTCAATAATTCCCGCATTCGATATATGTATATGGAAACAGTCACGCACGCGGTCTATTATCACGAGGATACGATACGTTCCGGGGGACGACGATGCACAGCGCGCAACTCATTATCAATGAGATTTAACTTGATTATTATTGTTATTATTGTTATTATTATTATTTCGTTTCGGGCGAACGTGCCTGCGGGCGGAAATACCGAACTTCTATCGGACTTAAATACCGGACTCAAATGGCTTCGTGGCTCATCGCGCGTGACTCGTGGAGAAAGACTCCAAAAGAGATCGTACCAATTCCCGCAACATTGACGAACCTCCAAGTATCTCGACGAAAAGTGCCCCACAGCTGTGAGGTATGCTACGAGTGCTCGCTTCACCGCCCCTGAGAGCGGCGTTGCCGGCTCCCGTCCGTTTCCCGACCGTTCTCTTGTCGCGTGTATACACAGCCAACTATATATATATATATACACACACACTAAAGTACATCGGTCGGAGTCCAGCCACAGTCCACGGGGGAACACCGAGCGGTACGATGTATTCTCTCTTTCTCGACGCTTCGGAATGCCTGCCTCCGTGGTAATTATTGTCTGGGTGTGTATATATATTCCACTGCCACGCAGCGGCCACCGAATACGTCAGAGTATTGAATTCAAAATTTTCTCGTCTGGCACAGTCCGTTCGACTAATTAACTCCAACGAGTCTTTTTACACCCCTCTATGAATGGATTGATACTGACAACGAACCAAAACTCTGTTGCTCCGATCACTTGGTAAAGTCATTACTCGGCAAAACTATCGTTAATCCGATCGACTGCCAATTGGCCAATGAGAAATATCGGGAAAAACGTATACACATACATAAACATGTCGAGCACTTGTGCAGACGATTTTAGGTATAACTAAAATCGTCGCTCGTTGGCGTTCATCCAAATCGATACGAAACAGTGACAGAGCTGTGTAAATTTTACTCGTCGGCATGAAGAAGCGCTGTTTTATGGCGCTTCGAAGGGCAAAATTATTCAAAACGCGGCGTTTGGCGAAAAAATATTTGAAGCGTTGTTTTTATTTTCTCAAAGATGTTGAAAACTTTGTCGAATACGCAATTTTCCGCGTGCTCGTCGTCGCTCGCAAGAGTGTTAAAAAAAATTTCTTCCTCGCAAGGGGTGTGTAACCGAAAAAAATCAATTGCATTTTTATTACCGACCGAAACAATACACACACAAATGCGCGACGAAAAGCTCGTTAGTGGCTTGAAAAAAAAAATGTTGTTTCGACAGTAATCGAAGACGTTCCCGTGCAGTCTGGCGAGTTACAAACTCGATGACCACGGATCAATGTTACAAGACTGTTCAACGATGCATCCTAGAATATTCGCTGTGCAAGTTGCATTTCCAAAAAAGGGAGGCTCGAAGCGGTGATTCATGAGCGCGTTGGCTGGTAGAAATAAGGTTATTTTGCAGCCTACGCGAGAAAACGTTCCGTGTAGAAAACTATCCGCAGCGAAAATAAAAAAAAAAAAAAAAATGAGAGAAGACCATATGCGATAGTATCGAGGTGTCCCTAACGGGCGATCGATATACGGTTTGATTTCACGAATAACGCGGGATGATGCCATTTATATTTTCACACAATGATAGCGCGATATTGGACGGATAACGGAGTTGACAATTTGAATATATATATATTTTTTTCACAGTCACGAGGAGACTGCGCGATGGAGGATTCTCGATTCGACGGTTGTCGACTCGACCGTGTGGTATCGCGGAACGCTAATCTTTATTTGAACTTTCACATGCTTTTTTTATTCCGTCTCTCTTGTCAAGCGAAGACGTGGCAACGCTGGCTGCGAGGAGAAAGAGGCCTGCCAAACGGAAGTGGGCATATAAGCGAGATAGATATCACCGTGTATACGTATAGAGCCTGTTCTTTGTAAGCCAAGCGGCGGCAGGAGCAGCAGCCGCAGCACCGTAGCAGCAGGACTCTGGGTAGGACAGGAAACCGTTCATTCGACAAGACACACGCTATACAATTATTATTTTATACTTCGCTCCTCGACCACCACCTTTCTTTGCTCGTGAACGCACACACGCACACACACACACACACGAGCGCGCGCGCGAATTTTCTATGCGTAGAGAAGGTTTTTTGTTTCATAACATTCTCCACTTACTTATGACAAAAGCAATATGCTATTCGAGGAATGCCGATAACAAATAGAAAATAAAGTGCGAGGAATCATCGCGATTTCTCCTTGGCGGCCATTACGTTGACTCTAATCGAACCGAAAGGAATGAATTATTATAGTCGAATAGCCGTTTCCGAACGTCCTCGTATTTCCGACCTTTCAAAGTCAATACAAATAATACGGGAAAACAGGGATGCTTGTGTATCTTATCGGGCTTCTCGGAACTCAGACCAACCGAGGTTGTACAGCCAAGCCGACCACTAAAATTTCTTATCTACCAAGAGCGCGCATTCTCATAAATTTCAAAAGTATCTGTCTTCATCCTGTTTTTTTTTCTTTTTTTTTTCATTTAGCCCGACAATCAACGATAGGGACTCTTCGAGAACGAAGTCAAACTCAATGAGCACCATGAAAAATAATTCTTGGAACATACCGTTCAGTTCTTTCTCGTTACACCGTTGACGAATTTCCGTTTTTCCACCATGTAGAAATATAAATTTTTATACTCGTGCTTATTCCTTTTGTGTTCGTTCACCGTTAAACCGTCGCGAATAACAAAGACAACAAAACAAACACAAAATTTTTTTTTATATTCGTCGAACGTAAACAATGACGGATTCTTCGATGCGAATTTTAGGGCTATCTTGTTATTGGCTGTTCTTTCTGTTGTTGCTGTAATTTTTGACGTTACAACGAACCAAGCCCGTCGTGTAATAACGCGAACTCGAGCATTTCACTTCGTTACAGGCAACGAGCCGAAGCTGCAATGGCCGTCAAGCGCGTTCGTTCCCTGTTGCTCGGCGCGCAGTAACTAAGCAGTGGGAAGGACGCCAGCCGTGACGAAATCACACGAGCTCGACGTATATGCACGCTACGATGATCGCATAATTTTATGTTTAGCATTTACGGCCTTCTTCAAAATCGTTTCGTGTGCACACTTCGCGAAAAAACAAGAAAAAAAAACCGTTTTTCTTTCTCTTCCTCGCAATGACAATTTTCCTCGACGAAGAAGAACGGACCGCGCGTCTGCGTGACTTTTCGCAAACGACGCACAAGCGTTGCCCACGTAACAGGAGCCAGAGCACCCGGATCGATCGAACAAGCGGATAATACGAAAACGAATAAACTTTCAATTTTTGAGGTCACCGGTAGTTTGAAAATTTCCGATAATCCACGCGACGCGTCAAGTTCACAAACGGATGTCTGCACTTTTTTTTTTGGCGTTCCTCAGAATTATGAGTCTCTGAGGATAAACAAAGCGCGACGATAGAAGTATCTTATCGTCATGTTAAAGTTTCCGCAGGGAACGATAAATTTAACGATGAGCTGTCCGTGCAAGATTTGCAAAAGATTTTTCGGCGCGTTCTGGAAATTTTGGGGCCTCGCATCGATCGATTAAGCGCTCCAATATTCCAAGGGTCGAGTTTTTACTCGGAATTGTCGTTAATGGTTTTGTTTTTTATATTGACATTGGATAAGAATTTTTTTTTTATTTTGCACGCACATGGTGAGACAATTTGGAAGAATTTTCTTTGAAAAATTCTGTATCCGACTATGCGGAGGGGGTATCGAATTTCGTGGTTCTTTTGGCTTCCTCGGTCGAAAGTGATACAAGCGAACAATGAGCAATCGTACGGGAGCAGAATTTCGTTATTGAGAAGTTCGATCAATGACGGAATTGACGAAGCGTCCGGATATTGCGACGAACAGGCGCCGATAGTGAAATACACATTCATAAATTGAACCTTGACGCGCTTGGCTGTAATAACAACAGAGAAACAGAGAGAGAGAGAGAGAGAGGCGAACGGAACGAACATGTGTTAAATCCAGAGGCCACAGCTTATTTATCTTCGGACCATTTGAGTCATCGCATTCGATTCCGTGAACTCTCGGGACGTTGACGAAGCTTTTTTCCATGACGAAAAGTCATGCCCATGCGAATTTTCTAATCAAAATGGTGGGTATCGATAGGTGGTGGAGGTGCTGCGGACATGAAGAATACATGCGTACAGCGTCTTGGGGCTGATTTATGAATTTGTCCTAAGAACGGATCTAACATAACTGACGCAAACAAGCGCACAAATTCTTTATAGTTAGCCGCAAAATGAGCAACTCGAAAAGTCACGAGCGAGACGAGTGAGCTGTTGCGAATCATGTAAAAAAACATTATTGTTTTTATAAAATTGATCAGCCACATAACAAAAAAAATGCCCAAGTGATTTCATGGACATTTACTTTAGCGCTGAATATTTATAATTTTCCAAACTACCGCTAATGAAAGTCAACAAAGAACGTTTTCGCCAAAATGAACAAATTATGCATAACAAACCGTTGTAGCATCTGTCCATGATAAATATTATTCTATGAAAATGTTAGAAATATATTTTTTTTAATTCGCTACTATTGTAAAAGTATGTAAAATGACGGTAATAGCATTCGGAAAAAATGTCCTAGTTTTTATGTAGGCAAATACCTGCGTATTTTATGCGATCGCGAAACTGATGATAATATTATGTACAAATAGTGAAGATTATTTCGAACATCGGTTCGGAGACGCATGATGAATTAATAAGCACTACTTACGTAGAATATGACTATCGTGAATGATCGGATGCGTGCAGTTACAGTTTGAGTTTTAATTAACAGTGACGGCAGTTCTTTAGAATGCATAAGTAATTAATGACTCACGTTTTTCATCAACGTTTTTCTTTTATATTTTTCTTCCCGGCAGACGCGTACTTTGAATCCCCGCCGTTAACTCGATGATGCGAATGTGGTATGTGCATAAGTCGATAGATAGTATATATATATATATGTATACAAAAAATGATGCGATCAAATTCTGCAATGTGACACAGCGGGCACCGCAAGATAGCCAGCGCAGCCGGCGCTCCATGTCGCGTTTGATACCATTTTAACGAAAATACAGGTTTTACACTCTGTTTTCATATGCTCCACATCGCACCTGTACGGAGGTGGGAGAATTCTTTCGGTATCGGATTGCGATAAGAATAAAACGAATACACTGCCCCAATCATTGGAACAGCAGATAACGAACGATGTTGCAATTTCTCGGCGATAAATACGCACATATGCATTGTTTGCGGTTCTGTTATGAAGAAATGCTAATGCCAGAAATGCAAATGCCAGAAATTTGGCGGCCCGTATTGACCCGAGATAGGAATGTAAAAAAGACTTTTCTCGTCAATGCGAGCTCGTTGGGATCTCTGTGCTCGTGCAGTCAATTAACGGTGCATACTATCTTATCGAACCTCGCTCAATGACAAACTCCGTTTCCGCTATTGATTGTTCATTGCTTTTTGGAAATCCTCTTTTTATCATTATTTTTTGAAATTTTTCTGTAACCGATAACATACCAAAGGACACGTTTCCGCCGAGGAGGAGCGCGTATCTTGTAATACATCTTAACTTACTTAGGCATTTAGACTTATCAAAGATAAAGTCATTTAATGATACTGGGATATCGATAACTTGTTATATTTTCAACGGGTCTCTTGGCCCTGCGCAGTTATAGACGGGTGGCGTGGCAAAGCGTGGCTTTGATAAAAAATAATATTGATTGAGCTTTAGGTAAGACGGAGATTTGAGTTAATCGGACGGATCATTCGGCTCAATCGGATAGTAACTTAGGTACAACATATTTAACCCAAAATACTGGCTTCGTTAAATGGCCTAGTCATGCGGCGGGAACAAGAACTTACCGACGGAAGGGGGTTGCGCGTGTTCATAATCAGCTGTGCAGCAAGAGAATAAACTGAGAAAATGTCAGTTCTGTGTTAATCGACGCCTATCAGAAATCGCTGCGCATATCTAAATAAAAACGAAAATTCTCATTTATGTATATGTTTGCGTTGCGAAACGACGGGCGGTTGGAAAGACCATTAAAACGCCGACTCATGTAGATTAGAGAGAATCAAGCCGTCTTCGATAATTTGTTATTCATCTCTTACACGAAGACGGCAAAAATTTCTACGAACTTCGGTGACATTTTTCATTGGATTTCTCATACCATGAGAAACTTAAAAAGTTAATAGGGCATCTATGACCTCGGAATCGTAGAACATTCTATGTTAAAGACTAACTGCTTTATCGCTCGGCGCAACACGTTGTAAAAATTCGTTCTCCTCGTTGATGAAATAGCATCATTTATCTTTGCCAACAAGGTTGAGAGCGTCTTATTCAACCATTGACCTTTTGTTTTGGAGTGCGATAAAATTAATAACTCAGAACCGAGTTCGAGGAAGGATTGTGAGAAAGTAATGAAGGGGGCATCTCGCGACTGCGTTGAATGATTGCGCAGGGTCGGCTCGTGTGAGTTTCAACTTACCATTAGCTGGCAAGAAACCAAACTTATGTGCCGAACGAGCAACGAAGTGCAAATATAAAAAATTGAGGAAGATAGACTTTGAGCAAATCCTCCTGTATATATCATTTGCGACTAGGAATTATTGAATTGACTCTATGAATCACTTTACTTGTCGAACGTTTCGGTCGTTTGAGCCTTTGATCTGACTTTATGATCGGTTCTTTGAATCGTTCGAGTACCCGTTCGTGTCCCGAACGACCGTCCTATTCGGATCAGTCGAATCGTGCTTATGCCCTGACATAGAAATCGAGTGGACTCGCTGCGACCGAAAAATCAAATATTAATGTTCTTGATAAGCGCACCTGCGAATCCGAATGAATACCTGAAGTTTTTCGTTTCCCTGTTAATTCATTAATAGTTTATTAAAAATGTCATTGATTTCAAGGCCGCCAAATAAGTTCGGTTGTGAATATACTTGTACCAAGTGCGATGGTGGTGTAATGGTCAGCATAGTTGCCTTCCAAGCAGTTGATCCGGGTTCGATTCCCGGCCATCGCACATTTCTTTTGAGTTTTTTGCTCGTTACGTAAGATAAAAAGAAAGATTGAATCCACCAAGAAAAAACAAGATCAATGAACCCGTGTCAACGTTCTTTAAAAAGGACCAAAACTGGTTGATGAAATGCAAAAAATTCATTCCGATACCGGGAATCGAACCCGAGCCTCCTGGGTGAGAGCCAGGTATCCTAGCCACTAGACCATATCGGACTTGTTTACTGAGACAAATATCTGTTCAACTTTAACTACCTCAAACGTCATCTCTGTAACTAAAAATTGCAAGCATTGTAACAACGCTCTTCAAACACAAAGAAAAAACATAGGTCAACATTGTTTCTTTAATAAATTTTTTTTTTTTTTTTGCTACTTCGGTCGATACTTTGTCATTTCTGCATGCAAATTTTCGGGGATTGCATTGTATGGATATCATAAAGAAAGGTATAAAGTAGCACCGATTAAATTAGTCGCTTTGTTAAACTTTTCATGTTTTGTGATTCAGGAAACGATGTTTCCATGAGAAAGAATCGAGGCTATTGGCCCCCGCAGCGTGATGTCATAGCATCGGCTACGGCCGAGGCCAATAGAATGCAACGGGACGCGTAGAGATCCGACAACGTCGCGCTGCGACGCGGGTGTACGGTAACCCAGTGTTAGTTAGTTTCTCGGAGTAGCTTCGTGCTCGGCTCGTCTTTGCCGCGTTGTCGAAGGTGTACGAAGGATTTATACAAAGGCTGTGTGAATTTTTGCTCAAACGCATGAACCGAAGGTGTGAGTAAAATAACGTTCTTTTTCGTTGCTATTTCCTTCGATTGTCGCGAGAAAAATCATGTGAAAAATCAAACCATCGATTATCGTGTTATACGAGCACTCTGAGAACCCCTGTGACACTGGACGTACAGTGTCGCGGCGACAGGGGAGGGAAGACGACAGTGTGTCATTAGCTTCAAGGTTCTACCGAAACGTTTCGTTATTCTTATTTTTTTTGCTGTTATCGTTTTTTTCGCAACAGAGAGTCAACGCATTGGCGTGCCCGAAAGATTGCGGCAAAAAGAATAACCAATTCAATATTTATTCTTCGCAGAATCGTAACTATGCCTTGGCTGTAGTGCTGTACATGTAGCAAACATGGAGACTATACATCGCGATATCCTCCAGGAGTTGAGGAAGAAAATTATCGACGATCTTGACGTCAACAATGTTATTGAACAATTGACGGCCGAACAAGTGCTGCGAAGCGAACAAGTGTTGAAAATTCGCCGCCCCACGTCCAAAGAACGAAGGGCACAAATTCTATTGGATATATTACCCAGGTAAGGAGTGTAATTAAACTAGGAACAATCGAAAAAAGAAGAAAAAAAACGTCCGACCACCCGCGTCGTTATGTTGGAATGAAAATGACTGTACTCGAGTCTTTGTCGTTTATATTTGTTTAGCTGCGGACCTCATGCTTTTGATATTTTTCACCAATCACTCCGGCATCACTACTCCTGGCTTAGCAATGATATAGACGGTGTTTTGAGACGCAAAAGGATCGATGTTATCGACACGGGACGCAGCAGTCCCGGATCGCCGAATTTGCCCCCACAATCACCGATGACTGTAAACAGGGAGGCAAAGGTAAAAGTTTTGAGAAACAAAAGAAATATGTTTGACTTCCTTTTTTTCAAGTCTTAGGTCGCTTCAACAGAAATTGTCACTTTTTTTCATTTCTGCCGTAACGATATTGCGCCTCAAGAATCATCTTCCTTACATGCTGGCGTTTCCATTTCATTGCAACGGAAATCAACAATATTTGTTGTTCATGAAATTTCGCAAAGCCAAAGATATTGGATCTCCCAGAGCGATCTGTGACATTGAAAAGTTTCAAAAATAGCGTTGCGGGGTGAATTCGTATAAATAAAGAAGTTTAAAATGAGTCCCGCAAATACTTTCAATATTTTTTTACCCTCATAGAAGGGGCGTTTTCAACAACTTATGCAATGAAAACTGGTCTATGTTAAAATAACCTCGGCTATGATTCATCTTTCGATTAGTCTTCGTAGCTCTTCAGATTGTTAGAGAAAATGATAAGATAAAGCCTTCTACGATCGAAACGATACGATCGGTCTTGTCATTAGTTTCATATGCCGACCCCGATAAAAGATGGTTCAATTGTACTAATGAAATAAGCGCGTTCTTTACTTAAAAAATAGAATTATCGATCGGCAAGCGATTGCAATTGAAATATCATAACTATCGAACAAAAACGTATTTTAGCCATTGACTTGAATAAAAGTAAGATGCGGTATCTTCTTCGGTTTTCTACCTTTGCTTCAATCCTCTTAAGAGCTTATCTAATTTCTCATACTATCGTATTTATTCGTTAAAGCAAGCTTTTTTTTTACGATTTCTAACGATTAATTGATCCACTAACGCATTCATTTGGGACCCGATATCGTAAGTTATAGCAAAATAGGATTTTCTTTTAATGCACATTCATAATCGACACTGTTGATGTGTTTCTTTAACTCCATAAAATTTTGTTTGAATCTCGTGGATTTCAAGCAGAAAAAACATATACTCAACGCCGAAAAAAACCGTATTTTTCAGATGGAGCAGTTGAGGAGCGCCCTGACGAATCTCGTGCCCGGTAGCTACTTGGCCCTCCACGGTATGAAAGGATTCGGTAAATCATGTCTAACCGCCAATACGCTCAAGGACACATCGCTAGTTAGAAATTTGTTCAACGTACGTAACTAATTCTAGATGCGACCCATGTGTGCCCTTATCTAACTCTCGTCACGCACAAAACAAAAAACAGAAATCAACTGCACAATTCACCCACCACATACTGCACCGTGTGTTTTTTTACATGCATTTTGCAGAATCAAGTTTACTGGATCAAATTCGGTTACGAGAGATCGATCGAGGATGAAATTTTGATACAGTTGAACTTTCTCTACCATCGGGTCAGAAATGCCGACAGTCTGAACTCAACGGTGAATTCGGAACCCCTGAAGGAGCACCTAATACACTACTTACGTCATCACTTCGGCAAAGCGAATAATCGTAACGCTTTGCTAATCCTCGACGATGTATCCAGCAGAGAAATCATTAGGGTATTCGACTTTCACTGCAAAACATTGGTCATCACGACGGACATTGATTTTTTGGACGGAAAACAACGAGAGATAATTGAGGTGCTACTTATTCCTCGATTTTTCCTTCTTTTTCTTATGTATATGTTAACAAAAAAAATGTGCTAACGAAGTCTCATATCATCCATGCGCGTAAAAATAGCTCGTGAGGTGATGAAAACGAGAAAAAAATGCTAATATCCGTGTCAAAACGAAAATCTCACTGAATCAAGATAACGACGTTTGCTCGCAATCAATCGCTATATCAGGCTTTCACTTTCCGCGAATCTCGAGCATTATCCCCTCGATTTGCTTATAATGTAATGATTGTTTTTAACATCAGATGAAGGAGGGTTTTACCCAGAACGAAAGTCTTGGCCTCTTCGCGAAATCGTTGCAAACTACGGTAGACAAACTTCCGCCCGAGGCAAAAATGATTCACGACGAATGCAACGGCATGCCGATACTGATTGCGATGTTCGCCGCGCATTTTGAGGAATTCCGAGACGAAATGACTACAAAAACGGAAAAATGGGAATATTATTTGAGATCGCTCCGTAACAAAGACTCTAGCAACAGGTAAATCAGTGTCTTTTTTTTTTTTTTTCACTAAACTTTGTCGATATTACAGATAAAGGTGAAAAAAGAACTGTGCTATAGTAGATTCCATTAATGAAGCATGATGTTGCACTTAAAATAACAGTGTTTGTAGAAAAACATAACTTAAAACAATCGTAATATCCTAATCGTATGATAAAACAGAATTAAAAAAAAAATGTTTGTAGATTGGTCAACAAGTTTCTACAGAAACAAAAGGTAATTTTCGACGAGTGCATTGGCCAGCTCGAAAACGAAATCCGCGCAAAGTACGAAGCTTTGGCCATTTTCAGTGAAGACGTCAACATTATGCCGCAGGTAAAAACAAAGAACGAACGAATAATTTCGCTGATCAATGAAGCGAGCTTTTCGCTAAATTAAAATGAGTAATATATTTTATCAATTTTTTTGCCCAATCTTAATGCAAAACGTTAAACCATTCAGACTCTACAAATTCTTTGGGGGCTAAATCCATCAACAGATCCGGACACTTCGCACAAAATTGCCGACGACATGTTGATCCTCTGTCACAAATCTCTCGCGGCGAAGCACTGGAACGTCGATTTGCAGACTTACGTCTACGGTGTTCACGATTTGCTTCTGTGCCACCTGCGACAAAAGCTGGACGCAACGGAATTGCGCGAATTGCACAGAGCCTTCGTCGAGAAGTATCGCGAATTCTGCAACGGAGATTTTTCGAAGTTGCCCCCCGACAACTACAGCTATTCTTACATAGGCCATCATCTCGAGCAAGCGGAACTCTACGACGAGTTTCCACGATTGTATCTGAATTTCGATTTCCTACGTGAGAAGATCTATAACACCGGCCTCAGCGATCTGCTTATAGATCTGAAGAAGTATCGAAAGTTGATAACAAAAGGAACCGAGGAGGGCGAAATGAGGGTCAAAGATTTGGAAACGTTTTTGGAGATTCGAGCGGGCGTCATTGCCGAGCATAGGCGCAGAGGGTGCTTGGATCTCGTACAAATCGGCCTGAACCATTCGTCCGACGGTTACATATATAAAAAATGTCGCGAACTCGCCGCCGAACAATCGTCGAGACTCTACGTGACTCACAATCATGGTTTCGCATCGATGCGGAATACCGTACCGACGAGCGAGGAAGTATCGACCGACGTGAGAACGGCCTTTTTCACCGAAGATCCGGAAAAAATTCTCATCGGAAACAAATCGGGAGAGGCTATACTCTGGGACTGCAAGACACGCCGGCAGACCCCTTTTCCCGGTCACGACAAAAAAAAAGCGGTTAACAAGATCATCGTTCTCGATGATTGTTTTCTCACTCTTGGCGAGGACGGAAAGGTGAAAATGTTCGTAATAAGAAAGATCGAGAACGGCAATGGTTTCGCCCGGACACCGACGAAAATTCAGAGCCCACGCGAGAAACAATCGTTTTGGAATGGGATTTTCAGCGGCGCGACTTCCAAGGACCACAGCAAAATCACTTTCTCGATCGAAGGTGAAAAGATAACGGATATGGCGGTAAACGACAATGAGATGGGTGATACACGCGTCGCAATTTGTACCGAGGAAGGTACGGTTCAGGTATGAAATAACGTTTTATTTGACTTTCTCATCATTGACCGGAACAGTTTTAGTTCATGATCGTTACATTTCTTTCGATAGATATTGGATCTCGACGGAAGTGTCATTTTTGCGGAGAAACTCAAAGGGTATGTGAAATTTTATCGAAAACATTTTTATCCGAAAAAAAAAGGAAGAAATTGTATTAGTCTTTTAGCGACTCGTTTCCTGTCCTTTTTTTCAGATACGTCAACAATTTTTATGATAAACTTTAGATAAGAACCGTTAAGAATCATTCGATGCTAATCAATTTTTAAATAATTCTTTTGTTAATACCTTGCAGACATTCTTGCCGTTATGTGGCATTTACTCGACAAGGAGGGATGCTTCATCTCCTAAACAGCGAAGGAGTATTAGTATTTTACGGCCTACAGAGTGACCAATCGTATTCCTATCTCTCCACGTACAATTCGGATTTGCGAAACCGTAAAGTCGTATGCTTCAAAGCGGTACCGCGAACCGAGAGAACCCTCATGATCGTCGCTGATCTCGGTGCCATACACATTCAATGGCAGGAATTGTACAACCCGAAGAATCCGAATTACGTCGGAAATGTTCTAAATTTTGAAAAAAACCAACGCGCCAACGTCGAGGAGAAGGGTAGACCGTACACGTGCGCGACTCTGACCTACGACGGGCAATATTTTATCACCGGCGATTCTAAAGAATCTATCAAAGTGTGGCTTATCAACGAGGACAAGCAACCGATCGCCACCTTCAAGGGTCGCGTCAATTCGTTGGACACTTATTATCTAGAGGACCGACATCATCTGGTACTTTTATTTTCTCCAATCTGTGTTATTCTTTCAATTTTCTTCAATCAACCTTTTATCGAACATTCAGCTTATTCATTTATTTTACAGATATGCGGAAGTGAGGACAGAGTTCTTCACCGTTGGAACCTGACCCTTGAGCAATTGCCCAAGTCTGTGAGGTAAGTGTTTTCTTTTTTTTTTTTCGCCGAGATATTGAAATACGAAAAACATTAGTAAATCGGAAATAAATGTACGTCACAATTTTTCGATGCAATTTTCGTTGGGATGCAGAAAGCCTTTGTTCGACGCGGTAATGAAGCCATGGGGACAATCGGATATTATTGCCAAGGAGACTGCAAACAAGATCGTCGTTTACATCGGCGAGAAGATTAAAGGACAGACTGAGACGGTGACCGGAAGTATTATACGTTTGAGCCTCGATTCAGATGGGAACAAAATAGTTTACGCTACCGACAGAGGCTTCGTTGCGATTTTCGATCCGGACTGCCCAGCCTTGCCGCCTGTCAAGATCGGAGCTCCGGCTCATTACGTCGCGTTCATCAACATCTGTAAATCAAGCGTTGGTGTTTGCGGAGTGAACAACGATCTACATGTATGCACGAGTTCACGATTACAATGCCCCTTTCGTTGGCGATAAATTTGTTTCACAGTCGAAACACGTTCTATTCAATGATTGTTCCTTTCTTCTTCCGCAGGTGTTCTTCCACAAAATTACGGCTCAGCTAGAGAACATAGGACACATTTTTTCGGTCCACGCAATCGACGACGATCACGCTGTGACCGTGGCGCGGAATGGCGATGTTAATTTCTGGAGAGTTAACGGCTGCACCACTTGGTCGAGTATTGGTATTCTCAAATCGTGTACGGAAACCGAGAATCTGAGCCACAGTTGTTTGAGCCCTAACAAACAATTGCTAGCCTTGCTCAAGGCAAACGGCGAAATAGTCGTATACGAGATAATGAAGGTCGAGTCCGTGGAGCCCGCTATCATAGATACCGATATCGTGGGGGAACTTCGCTGCGACCAGAAGGTTACCTGTTGCGAGTATTCGCAGGACAACAACTATTTGGCTATCGGACTTGAGGACGGTGATATTTCGGTTAGTATTAAAGACATCTGCTACTCGCATTTTCAACCATTTGAATTTATTAAGGAAATTTGAAGAATCATTCAAGATTTTTCTGACGAAAAAGTGTCTAGAAATGTGAAGATTTTGAATTTCTGAAGATTTATTGGAAATCAAATTACTTGCCGTTCTGGCAATATCGGAAAGATACACAAAACATAAAAAAATAGTATATTACGCTATAACGGAGGGAAAGCGGGATTTTCGCCGAGGGTGAAAATTCCGTCCTTCTCGCGTAGCATACGATACTTTTTTCCTACG
Organism: Ischnus inquisitorius; assembly: GCA_963924025.1. Taxonomy (NCBI): domain Eukaryota; kingdom Metazoa; phylum Arthropoda; class Insecta; order Hymenoptera; family Ichneumonidae; genus Ischnus; species Ischnus inquisitorius. The sequence continues at coordinate 3,716,269 of OZ001251.1, read as the reverse complement.
CGGTTCAAATGACCACTTTCCTCGCGCAAGTGGGCAGGAATGATCTATGTTAGCCCAATAGGAAAAAAAGTGTATTCCTATCTTTGTTAAAGGCAGAATTATTTTTTATTCGTAAAAAACCTCTTACCCACGGTTATAATACTCTTGAGGTGCTATAAAATTAAGATAATGTTCACTCAGACTCGTTAACGAGGCAGTTGTGATATACCAAATGGCCACAACAATGTCTCTCGTTTTTACAAAAATTAAAATCGAATTAATCTTTATATAAAAAAGATTCTAAACGGCCTCTAACTATATGAAAAAATGACTCACGATTTGTCCCGCTGTACATCCGACCCAAATTGAATAGAAACAATTTCAGAGCCTTTCTCTTTACAGATATTTCATGTATACGAGCGTTACGAGGTCTGTCGTCTTCAGCTTCACTGCAACGAGGTTCGTCAACTTCACTGGTCGCCTACCTCGCTCGGTGTGCCGATACTCTTTTCGGTTAATTGCGACGAGCTCGCCTGGTGGAACCTGGCACCGGTCTTGGGTCAGAAACCGAAGATTCGACGGGGTCGCATGGGTATATCGCGAAGCACCACGACTATCGGATACAGTCCGAGATCGAGCGGAAGGCTCAGCGCTAGTCGTTCCTTGGACTTGCAAACATCCCTTGCTCTCCCGCGGGAGCTAACTCTCATGAGTTCGCAATCGAGCGACGCGGACACGAGCTCGGAACAAGAAACCGATGATCGAGACAGCGACACCAGCGGCGTCGGTCGTTCGGCTTACTGGAAAAATAAAATCGCCAAAGACGAGAAGCAAAGAGCTCTGTTGACCGTGGTGCCGCTGCCCCCCGGTTGTAACACCAAGGTATGCGTCTCCGACGATTTTCGCAAATTTCTGTCGGTCGATATTACCGGTTCCGTGAGTAACTTTCGTTTATTCGAAGATACTTAATATGTCCCTACGCAATAACCGACTGAATGATGCTTACGAAGCAATGAAAAAAAAAAAAAAAACAACAACATCGATATCTCGCGATCGTGACGACAAAATCAAAATAATCGCATAACGCCGCGTCGTTTGACGAGGAAAAAAAATCTATTGTGATATTGCAATTGGAAAGGGCAACGAAAGAAGAGATCTCGTTTACGCGCGGGGAATGCGTTTTTTTTAACTCTCGTGGAGGATATGCGACTAAGTCAGATAGGAAAAAAAATGTTAGAGTAGAGAAATTGTTACCAATCACGCTCAAGAAAGTGCAGAAGATGTACTAAGCAATTTTAGCGACATCGGGATAGAGTTAATCGTTAAAAAAAGAAATGATTTCTCGATTACGAATCGAGATGCGTGTTATCGTGAAAGTTCGATGGGCTTTCTGTTCAACGAAAATAGTAGTATCCCGCAGTCGAAATACTTGCAATTGAAGAAAGATGAGAATAGAGAACAAGAAAATCCAGAAAGTCTACCTGAAGGATACAATTTAAAAGTGTCACAAATGATTTTTATACGTATTATTAAATATTGACTGCAGAGCGAGTTGCGAAACCCAGCGTAGTGGCGCGTTGTGAATTTCATAATCTCGAACCTAATCAAGACGCGACACGATGCGTCATCATGACTCGATTATCGCAAACTTTATAGTGCTTTTTTTTCAATGTATATTTCAGCCCAATGATTTTTTTCTGTCCTCCCAGCGCACGGAAAAAAAGCTGGAACGTATTTTAATGAGACTGATTATGTATTACCGACGATGGTGTAATGATAAAGGACTCTCTTAGCTATTGAAAATAGAAAAAACCACGCTGCTACGCAAAATCGCTCTGCATCTACGAAAAGTGCCTTAAGTGATCATAAAGTAATTATTAACGATTAAAGTGAGCGAGGAATTTTTCTCCGGCTCTTCGATAGGGTAATACGTTGTAATGTGTGCGGAGCAGTCGATCCACCATATTTTTGTTTTTCATCGAAGACCAAGCGTATCTTGGAACGATACGCGATGGCCGATTACTTCACTTCCAGTTTATACGTAGAACGTAAGCGAATTTCCTACGGGTGCATTTATTAGCGAGTACACGGTAGTTTCATCGTTGTTACAACGATGTCTCGGTTGTGATCTTAGATCGCAGGTAATTTTATTGGGAACACCGTGCGAATAACTGTTACTGCCGCAAGACGCCAATAGTTGAATCCTAACATGCTAAAAGGTTTTTTTAAATCATGATTGCCGGATCTCATATCGTGATTTCCCTTTGAATTTGAATTTTACTCCTGCCTCTACAAAAGGATAGTACTTATCGAGGGCTGAAGAAATGAATTTGTAATTGCGTATCGAAACTGGGTAGGCTCGAAAATCGGATGATTCGTTTCCAAATTGACAAAGTGTTTTATAAGAATGTTTCAAAGGTTTTAGACGGAAAATGTTGATGGGCAACGCGACGGTACGGCAGGATAGAGAGATGCATTTTTACAATGCAAACGACTCCGAGATCAATGGTGTCTTTTATTATATCGAATGAAAACAGACTTTTAGCTCAAGCCCATTTTTTAGATAGTGCAATTGTCATGATATACATATTATGCATTTTTCGTTTCACGGCGTGTTTCAGTTTTTACTTTTTCCTTGTCTGTGACACGACGTGATCGCCAAAGTGAACAAATAACCGACATTTCGTTATATCCTTCAAAACAAAAAAAAAACTAATCGACAATCCGTGTATATGTTTACACGATAGCTCATAGATATTTCGTAGCTGGCGGAAATGTTTGTTTCGACAAACGATTGATCAGAGGCATCGGATAAAAGGTGCTGCATTGCGTCCGATTGCCTTGAGATAATAGAAGACGGCGCTTACAAACGGTGCACCGATTCGACATAGAAGCGAATGAAATTATCGAAATGAATGAATTTCGTTCGAGTGACGGACGGAAATACATCGTTCGGTGTATTTTTTTCTCTACGGTGCAATATTATCGATTGTTGAAAAGATAAATAAGTCTCGTTTCCCGACCGAACTGGATTAGTGTAACGATGCATCATAGTTATAATTGATCAAAAAGAGGAAGAAGAAAGAAGCACACTTGCATCGAGAAATGTGCGAATAGAGTGCCGAGCTCAAGTTTTTTTACAGCTTTTGATATGTGATGAATATAAGAAAATATCTATATACTGTAGAACCATTTTGTATTTTAATATTCGTTGAAACCATTTAAATATGTATATCTGTAATAAAAAGAACAAGTTTGTACATAGTTTGATTCGATTGATTCGATAAGATGTTTGATTCGTCTTTTATACGGATATATATGTATATGTATGTATATCGCTGTGTTGAGCCCCGAAATAGAATTGCCGGCTTAGACACAAGTTGGCAAGTGTTAAGTCATTTGGTTTTGAACTCGGGGGCCAATGTCAGCGGATAGACGAGTGCTCAACGTTTGCCAATGCGGATATCCGTCGTGTTATAATCAAGAACAATCAACAACACGCGCGGCAGGTTACCGAAATTTTCACTTACCGTCGGTTTATCACACGTCACAAAATGTATTTGAAAAAACTGCTTACACCACTAAAACGAATACGACAGTTTTGCTAAACTCACCCTTTGTATCTGCATACCCGGGTGAACTCCATTTGTTTAGAAATATGCACTTTTCTTCACTGTCCGATTGATAAACAAAGCGTTTTATCGCTATTATTATTATTTTTTTTTTTAAACAAATTTCTAATATACCCACTCCGTTGGTTTCATTATTTCCCGTTGAGTTTAATTATGCCTCGATTTCATCGACGTGTTCTTTCATTGGCACGGGACACGACGCGAATCACCGAATATAAATGAAGATGAACCATTTTCACGACGAATTCAATAAAACATTACGCGTTGCGTTGCGATCGAACTCGATTGACGATTATTTCGCTCAATGGCGGGTTTGATGTCTCGTTTAACCGATGCAGAGCACGGTTTACCATTTTCCGTCGTCATGTTTGTTTTTTCTCGACTACGTTTTCTTCGCGATTTCAATACATTACTTCTGTTTTCCTCACGAGTGAACTATTTTACTGGATTTCATCGTGTCGTGTCTATTAATTGCGTCTCAATTGATCGGCAAACTTCACTGCTTCTTTACGTTTGCCATGCATCGCGTCGGTTCCACGATTAGTTTCGGAATTACTCAAGAGCGATGTAAACAAACTGTCTATTTATCGAACCACGAAACAGTCACGCGCGTCCGTAGCTATACTTCCAGGGACGCAAAAACTTTCAACAATCCTCAAAATACGATTTTTTCCACGTGATTCTCATCGAATCGTCTTTTGGATAATTATCGCATACGGCTTTCGACGTTCGGTCATCGAGAATCTCAACCGCCGCGGATGTAAAGAAATGCAAAGGGACAAAGGATCGCCGATACTTCGATACGAACGGTCGTGTCACGGTTGATTTTCCGAATCAACCGCGCGATAATTTCACGTTTTTCCACTGTTATCCATTCGCGAATGTGTTCGCGTTATATTCATAATCGACACGTCTATTTCTCCCGCGTAAAATCCGTGCCAATAAGCTCGGATATCCACGTGTTTACGTTCGGCGCGACGGGAGAGGGAACGACCTTCGCGAGGTGGCTGGCTCACTACACTGACGGCCATACTACTCCACATGGGCAACGTGCGGCCGCGCGCATCAGCGCGCATAATCGCGTAGCGAGTAAGGCGCGGAAAACGGTTGGCCGTGGCGGTGGGGAAAATGTGAGGCATTCGAAGAGTGGGGAAACTGCGCGCATCCGGGTGTAGAGCGGAATCTCGTCGCTTCGTGTAGTCGAACGGTGTCGGTCGGCCAGGTCGCCGCACATTATCCCGTGTGCGCGTTCGAATACGCTGTCACAGATCGAGGGAAGGTCGAGCGTGAGCGTGCGTTTTTTTTGCTCGCACCGACCACGTGTGCAATCACGCGACGCGTTAAGGATTATTTATCGTACCGAGTCGAGGTGAAAAACAATGTCGTTGGTGTACAGAAATTCGATGAAAGCCATTGGCAAGGTGGTGCCCGAGAAGCTTCAGCCTCTGTGGAATCATCCGGCAGGTCAGTTTAATATCGTGTTTTTTTTTTCCCCCTCGTTATACGCGTATTCGATATATTCGAGAGTGTCAAGTGGACTTTGCGCGATGCGGAGTTTTGCGAAACTTGGCAGAGCACAGCCGGGTCAAGGACGGCTACACGAAAAATACTATTTACTCCTCGGTATACTGTGTATTCCGAGATTCAATGTTATTCATGGATGTCGCGTGTTGCTTATCATCTCATGCTCGTGCGATAATCGATCGTTCATTTTATTTCCTCGCGCGTGAAAAAAAAAAAAACGAAAAATCATCTTTCGCGCAAGGTCAAGAAGATTATATAATTTTTGGGAATCTCATTTATCAAACGATTTTTTGCTCGATTATAAATGTATATCCCTCATATTATCTAACAGTTTTATTGTTTTATTCTCCGTATTACTATATCTTTCAGGTCCGCAGACAATTTTTTTCTGGGCACCCGCATTCAAATGGGTAAGTCGAACGCGTCGTTATTTTTCTTGTTCCTAGTTATGAAAAAAATTATTATCGGCGCTATTCCAAGCGAGAATCTTTGTAGAGTCGTCGAGCGACGCCGAGTTGACATTGCCATCATCCAACGGCGTCGATTCGTCCGCACCGCCGGCTACATTTTTTGTCCTATTGTATTCTATCCATCGGATACTCACTCGCGACTCTCTGTAAATCTATAAGTCGCAAAGATTTTTTGGCGTACGTCGGGGAAAACCGGCGGGACTTGGCCACGAGCCCGCTAGCGCTCTCTCGACGGGCATTAATTTATTTCTCAACCGCAATAATTTGCAGTACGATTGCATACTCTATTTGACCCCCCGGGCATCCCGGGCAATGTCGGACGCTTCATCGCGCGAACAGAAATTACGCTTGCGCCTCGACAATGCACAAAGTTTGCTTCGAGAATTCGTCAATTTTGAGCGCTTCTCTTCGAGAAATCCAAATAAGCTGACCCTTCAAAGTTGCCCAAAGAAATCGGTGCCAATGCGATAAAACGAATAATCGATAGTATCGTGCCAAAGATATTTATCGATGTCGAGCGACGAAGAGTGTTTAAATAAGAATTTGTATCGATAGGGTCTCGTTTTGGCGGGAATAGGAGACCTTCAGAGGCCAGCGAGTAAGATATCGATAAGTCAATCGTCGGCATTGGGAGTGACCGGTCTGATATGGACGCGGTATTCGTTGGCCATAACTCCGAAGAACTGGAGTCTCTTCAGTGTGAATCTCTTTGTGGCATTCACCGCATTGTACCAAGTGGCCAGAGCCGTAAAGTAAGTTGCTAGGCTATTTATTCTTACACACCGGGAGAAAAAAAAACGGTCCAAACAACTAAATCAACGCTTGTGAGCGGCAAAACATATATGACGTTTATTAAAAAGAATATACGGTTGATTATACCAACTGTTAATCAAATTGACTATTAATATCCTTATGACTGCCTCGCGCACGCGCCGATTTAGTCGGCTCAACCGATTTTCTTTTCTCGGTGCATTCATCGTTCCGTAATCCCACCGTTTGCTCGCCGAGTTCTTTGCCGCGGGTACACATTTGTTTTGTGAATGTCGTGTCGAAATTCAATTAAAATATGTACTCAAATCGCTCGCGTGACGCCACGCGACAAACAATAACGTCACAACACACCCCGCACTTCCTGCACCCCGTCCGACTCGTTGTACCGGAATTAGCGATGCCAGATATTGACCTTCCGCCGCTCATTCTGTCGTTCGGTCGAGTTATTCTTGCAGTTACAATCTTGCAATTCGCTCGAACATCGCAATAGTCGCGGCAAGAATTTCTCAACGTTCATTGTTCAATGGTTTCAGATATCAGCGGGATGTTCAAACGCAGGAAGCCGCGACAACTTCGACGATCGAAAAGGAACATTGACGATGAATACGAGATCACGACACATTCCTAGATAGCGAAAATACAAATCTATATAAATATATTGTATATATACTCGTCAAGGACAAATCGCTGCCCGGGCACTCGACTCGACTGTCTTTCAACACAAATGATTTTTGCTTTAGAGTAAAAAAAAATGATGCGACGTTTGTTAACTGTTGTAGTCTCAATTGTTAACGCGAAAAGATTGTTCTGAATTCAATCGAATTATCGATAGTTTGGACGGTTTTTGGAGTATTTGGAACATCTATGCCGTATTCGATAACCGAGGAGGTCGAGCTCAAGGCGGAACAAAGGCCCGTGTGGATGTAAGCAGAATGTGCCAAACTGTGATAATGGGAAACGGTGCTAAGTACATAGTATATTGTGCAACAAGCGCCGAAACTTGGCGTTTGCGACGCGTGTGATGTTTGTTGTGCAATCAAATGTCCGCTAAATTCATTGTAAAACAAAAAAAGAGAAACAAACAGAGACGAATCGTAGGAGGCGTTTCGGCGCGAAAAAAACAACCGAAAAACAAAATATAGCTCAAACGTAATCGATTAGTCGTCGATAGGGTCGAAACTTTTGCCATTCGAACGGAAATTTATCGTGTTGAATCTGTACGAGAAGCGCAAAATAATTTGGAGTTATCGCTATGAGGATTTGTTTCAAAAATATATCTTCAAATCCTCGAACACACAAATTTCTACCTCTGAGCATCACAAAGTTCAATACACCCCGTACCACCTATGTACATTATCACTGTTATTACTATATGTATACGCTGTACAATATAGAATCTCACCGCGTGTGAAAAAAAAACAAAAAAAAAAAACTGAAGAAACGCTCGAAGCGTTGTAATTATTGTAAAAAACATTTTCGGATTGACTCTCATTGTATATTGTTCACGCGACAATCGCGAAATAAAGGCGTGGTAACTATTTCGATTTTTTTAATATTTACCTCCGCATCGTTGTTTTGACTTTTAAAAGCAGTCGCGAGTATTGATTGCAAAAACGACTATTGTTCACAAGGTAAGAAAACGTTTGTTCTAATTCTCCACCGAAATACGTCAATTTTCACCGATTTTATCATTATCATAACTATTAAAATCCTGTCGATATTATTTTTTCACTTTCATCTCGCATTTCGATAAATTTTATTCCCATAAGAATCTGTGGGACGTGAAAAACTTTCGTTTCCGCATCCGAAAATAATAACTGAGAGAAATGGCTCGACGGTGTTCGAAATAATCGTAACAAAAGTTCCGTTGCTCGATGTTTTTTCGATCTGGGCACCAATTGATGCATTGATTTTCAAACAAATTATATTATTTTTTTCAAAATGTGAAAGTATACTTTCTTCGTAATATTGATTCGGTAAATTATCGCGCCGCCAATTATTACGGGGTCGCGTTTTGTTTCGAAGAAAAGATATATTACATCGTCCAATGTGCTTGCGAGAATAGCCACGACGGGGCGCTCGCTGCGCATGAAACTGAGTCGGCGCAAATGTTGCGCAACATCAGAGAGATCCAGCACACAAGACGCGTAGGTACGCAGTCCGTAGAGCTGGAGCCGTGAGTGCAGACTGAATTTTTTCTCGCTCCTCGTCGAACGAGGTGTATATATGATCTATATATACATATAAAGATAAAGAAAAACTTGTCGTACGTTTTTTTTTTCGTCGTTGTTCGAGTGACGTTTTTGACGCCGCTGATAAATCGATAAATCTTCGGTAGAAGAAGAAACAACGAAAGAAAATAATTGAGTAAAATCGGGTGACAGAGATCCGAAGGGAATTATCGGTCTCCGAGTGCGTTGGCGATTAGGCTATTTTATTCGAGTGGGGGGCAGAGAACGAAATAACCTATACAGCATACACGGAGAGTTGTTATTCAAGAGAGAAGCGAACTCGCAACAAAAGTATCAACGATGTTCTCCGGCTTGACGAATCAGATGTCCAATTGGATGGGCAAGAAGGGCGAGGACGGCTCAGAATTGCCTCCCGAGGAAAAAGTCATGTCACCGGGTGCCGAGGGAGATCTCGATCTCGAGAAAAAGGACAACAGGTATTCCAAGGGCATGAAAGATAAAAGAAAATGAATAAACAAAAAATACACATTGCGTTCTCCTCGAAACTGGGGAGAAAAAAAAAGTGCATATACGAAACGCAAGAAAAAAAAAAATCTGCTAATTTTTTTTCACCTCCCGATCGAGTCAACCAACGTCGTATTCGGCGTCATCCGCGAGTGTGAGTGTCCGGAAAACACATACATGTATATGTTTCATTCGAGCAATCGATGAGGTTCCCGGTGGGTGAAAATTTGCGTCTCACACGTTTTCTCCTATCGATTCGTTGACATTCGCCTTGACTAATAAGCTCGTAATATTCGTCGCGCACACTTTTTTCATTTGGCCGTTCGGTTACGAAGTCGTGCTTTCGCGGTCGAAAGTATTATAGGAATACATGCAAGGATAGGGGACAAAGTAAAGGTATGTCGAGCACGTCCTGTCGGCTCGTGAAACATTCTACGTCTCGAGCTGTCATCGACCCGCTCACTGCTATCTCTGCACTTCCTCCTTCCTACCTATCTCTGTACGCGTATTACCGAACGTTACGTATACGTACACCAGTAGTAACACCCTCGAGTTCCTACCAGTGGGTTATAACGGTAGGCCAATTCTCACGAGATCTCGCGACTAGCCGCGACCGATCAATAACTCTTTATGGATTTTCGAATGCTCTCCAACATTCCCACGTCCCTCGTCGAGAGATAAAACATCATTTTTCTTCAAAGGGGAAATTGCATTAGCGTCCAATACATAAATTCGCTCTATTTGGAGTATGCATTTTTCGGATCAAACTTCGTAAAAATTCATCTGATTTTTTTTTTATACGGAAAATTCTATTATTCGCGCGTATAGTGAAAGAGGGTCAAATGATCCAAGGTAGTGAAAATTGATTTCTCGTCTTGGCGTCGAGTAGCCAATCTTTCTTCCCGGCGATGATTGCTCAAACATCTCGGAAACGAATCTTCGAACGCCTCGCGAGCTCGCGAGTACGTTTTGTTTGCACGGCAAAGAGTTTTCCCCTTGCTCAAGCAAATGCTACGCACGCCGTATCGTTGAGTGAGAAGCACAAGGGCGTTTCCTGGCTGGCTTCTTATCATTTCAGCGCATTCGCGATGGACCATGGTGTTCCCAAGGTTTCGATATGCGCATTGTGCAAACGGCAATGAGCAATCTCCTCTACCCCCGAAGTGTTGGTTGTTTATAACCCTCGGTGGGTCCTATCCTATCGATTATTTACAGCCTCGAAACGACGGACGTTCGAAAATGTAGAAGCAAGCAGAAATGACCAATGAGCTCGTAACGGCGAATGACTTTTGTCTCGAAAGACCGTGGGTTGACTGTTTTTTTTTTTTCCGTTTCCTCGAGGTTCGCGGCAAAGTCTGGCAAGGCGCCGCGGAGGGACGAGGAACCGAGCTCGAGCTTACGGATCGATCGATACTCGGACATCTTTTTTTTTTCTTTTTTTTTTTTTCATTCCACGTGTCCCGGAGTATGCTTCTCTGCCTCGTACCTTTCGTTCCTTTTTGACCTTTTGTTTCTTCTTTTTTCCACCGTTCACCGATGCAATTGACTCGGCAGGATAGTCCCAAGTAAACTTTGGAGTCTGCTGGCATCGTCGTGTCATAGCGCATGCTCCAGTCTGGTCTGCTTAATATTCATTTCGATACGTTTAGCTTAGGCGCCTGTGTATGGCTCAAACTTTTTGTCTATTGGACTAATAATTATACAAGCCAATGCATTTCTCTTTCACAGACGAGCGGAATATTGTTAACAGTCGAAATTTGGCCTCTTTCCCTCGACATAGCTTGTTATACCGACTTGTTTTTTCTAAATATATATCTCAAAGCTTCCATTAACACTGGAAGACAAATACTCAACGTCTTCGTTCACTTTTAAGATTAACTTCACGAAAAAATAGCGGAAAAAAGTCGCATCTCGAATCTTTCGATGAGTAAGAAAAATAGTTGCACAATAAAATTATGATACACGAGAAAACGTTGTACGAACGGTTGGCAGGGTATTTCTCGTAAACGATTCGGAGTTCGATGTGTGAAGTTTCGAATACGAAAAACATCATCTCCGGAGGTTCACGAGACATCCATGGAATAAATATTAGCGGTCGCGATCGAAGAGTTGAGAATTCGTCTGGCTTTTGCAATATATATGTATATATGCGATATATAAATACGCGTATTGGGTGCAGGATAGTCACACACATTCTATAACGGTCGTATCGTACAGAGTCGCCAATCGAGTTTTTTGCATTGATAGCTACCGGCTTCGCGAAAATAAATTGAATTCACGAGTCTCGACGAATAGCTCGGCTTACTTACCGGGACGATAATAACTTTATCGGTTTCGATCGGAGGTCGATTCGAATAGCCAATTCGTTTCAGCACTCTTTTGTTCTTCCTTGTTTTTTTTCCCTACTGTCGCATCGAAAATTTACTTGTAATATCATTTGGACCGTACGCAGGGCTCTCGGAGCTTCGCGAACGAATTGTAAACCCTTAAACAGCTTTCGCGGCATTGAGCCCGTTGGGCGAGAAGCTTCATTGGCGTCTCATCGTATCGATCCGCGGTAGAGAATGAAATATCGTATATGTGTATGTACCTACGAGTAGTCGGTAGTCCGTGATTGTACGACACGAGAGTTCGGTTAGCGGCGCATCAGTGCGGATAACCCAACGAGCCGCTAGTTCGCTATGCACCGTTGCACTCGTTCCTACTGGTCCACTTATTTTTCCAATGCATAGAAACTCTCCGATAGTCGTGTACACGGCGATATTCCGAGTTTTCATTTGTGTTTTTTTTTTCTTCTGTTTATCGTAAAAGAAAATATTAAATTTCAGATTCGTTCGACGAATGTTAATGCTCTGTTCCGTCAATGTGGCTTTTCCATTGCCATTCGCTACTGCTCACTGACGCACGAAGGTTCCGTTTTTTTTTTCTTTTTTTCGTCGAATTTTCATCCGTCTTTACTTTATATCGTTCGAAAAAGTGTAATCTTTTGTAAGATCGATTTTTTGGTTTGTTTGAATTTTTCATCCAACGACGAGCCGTCATACTTGTGAGTTTGAATTGCATTACTAACGTTGAGCTCGATGAGCTGGAAATGAGTGAAGAATTCCGTGTTGCCGCATAGATACGCGCGCGCGTTGTCCTTTCCCAACGAGTTTCGATACTCCCCGCCGTCCCCGCCATCTCGAGGTATTTCGGCATTTATGAACCATTCGCGCGGGCATTCTGCGCGCACGTAATTCCGGATTTCGTTCGATAATGGAAACTCTCGTATAATCGCGGATCGCGGTTTGGCACGAATGCGTCTTACACGTCACTTCGTGTACTATCGAATCGCAACATGCTAATAATAAGCCATGGAGCCCGTTTATGCATGACGATAAAATGGGATTATTATTGAATATTGATAAGTCAGTGACCTCGAATGAATTGCAAGTCGAGTGAAAGATTGATTGTAACGGTAGTACGTTCCGGTGTTTCGAATTGAGAACCTATTTGATTATTTGCAATCATCATGTACGAAAACACAAGTTCTACGGCAAGCATCGAACCAACGAATAAATTATTATTTAGGCTGGGGAGCACTGACGAAAAGTGTCTCCTCGTAACGGGTAATCAATGCCCGTGGATAAAAAAAATGACAATATTTAACTATCACTCGAAGCCGCTTAAAATTCTCAAAATTGCTGTCGACTTGTTTCAATCCCTTTGCTCCCTATAGAATGTTAATGGAACACGAAAATTATTCACTCGTCCATTTTTCGTATCGACAATTTGCCGAAGGTAATCTTCAAATTCGAACACCATCCGTGCTCATGAGAAGCGAAACGATTGAAGATCATTGTGAATTGTCTGGAGAGGCGGTGAAACCCAATCGAGTGCGAGAGAGATAGCGTCATTAGTTTTTTAATCGGTAGCCCGATCGCAGTGGAGCGAGAGAAAGGCACTTGGAGCTGTGTTTCATCTCCTCTTAATCACAAATTGTATTCGTACCTATTCGTGTAAATTCGTCTTGTAACGAGGGGGAAAAAATAGAATTGCATCAAATCGGAAATGAATTAGCGGCGGGGAATATTATATTTTTTCTGAATCTTTTTTTTTTTTTTTTTTTTTCGAACGCAACGATACTATACGAGCCATTGCAGTATGCATTAGGGATGTGCACAGGCTCGCTCGAGCCTACTCGGAGCATGCTTATGAAGCTCGATACTTGCTCGAGCTTTGTATCGAGTAACGGCGCTACATCGAGCTTCCCGAGCAGCTCGAACCGCTCGAGCCGCTCGAGCTACTCGAATTGCTCGAGTCATTTGAACGGCTCGGCCTACTCGAAGTACATTTTTCACAATTTATGAGTTTGATAAATCAAACTAAAACTAAATTGAAATTCATGTCCAAATTGTTTAAACAATTAAAATCCACGTTTAATTGATGAAAAAAATAATAATGAATGTCCAGATTGTTTAAACAATTGAAATCTACGTTAACTGTTTCAAAAAAAAAAAACTTAAGGCAAAATTGTTTAAGCTATTAAAATTTATGTTCGATTGTTTAAAAAAATAAAAATGTATGTTCAAATTGTTTAAACAATTAAAATTCAGTTCTATTTCTTTAAAAAAAAAAAATCATGCCTTAATCGTTAGAAAAAATAAGAATGCCCAAATTGTTTAAACGATTAAAATCCACGTTTAATTGTTCAAAAAAATAAAAAACAATGTCCAGATTGTTTAAACAATTGAAATCTACGTTAACTGTTTAAAAAAATAAAAACTCAACGCAAAATTGTTTGAGCTATTAAAATTCATGTTTGATTGTTTAAAAAAATTAAAATTTATGTTCAAATTGTTTAAACAATTAAAATTCAGTTCTATTTGTTTGAAAAAATAAAAAATCATGCCCAAATGGTTTGGACAATTAAAATTCAGGTTCATTTATTTGAAAAAATAGGAATTCATGCCTAAATTGTTTAAACAATTAAAATTCACGTTTAATTGTTCAAAAAAATAAAAATGAATGTCCAGATTGTCTAAACAATTGAAATTAAACGATTTGGACATAATCTTTTCTTAAACACAAAAACCTGAAGCTGTATTGTTTAAACAATTAGGACATCATTTTTATTTTTTTAACTAAATAAACCTAAATTTTACTGGTTTAAACAATTTGGGCATGAATTTTCATTTTTTAAAATAAATAAACATGAATTTCAATTGTTTAAACAATTTGAACATAAATTTGAATTTTCTTAAACAATTAAGCATGAATTTTAATAGCTTAAACATATTTGTCTTGAGTTTTCATTTTTTAAACAGTTAACGTAGATTTCAATTGTTTAAACAATCTGTACATTCATTATTATTTTTTTCATAAATTAAACGTAGATTTAAATTGTTTAAACAATGTGGACATTTATTTTTATTCTTTTAAACAAATAGACCTGAATTTTAGTTGTTTAAACAATTTCGCCATGAGTCTTTATTTTTTCAAACAATTAAACGTAGATTTTAATTGTTTAAACCATTTGGACACTAATTTTTATTTTTTTTAACAAATAAACCTGAATTATAATTATTTAAACAATTTGCATATGAATTTTAATTTAGTTTTAGTTGTATTTATCAAACTAATAAGTTGTGAATAACCTTTTACGAGTAAGGCGAGCTGTGTGAGCGGTTCAAGTAGCTCGAATGGTTCGAACGGTTCGAGCGGTTCGAGCGGCTCGAACGACTCGAGCAGCACGAGTACCGAGTTTACATCGAGCTTACTCGACACGGCTCGAACACCGACGAGCCGAGTCGAACGCCGAGCCACTCGATCTATTTGAGCTTCTTGCACTTGCACATCCCTAGTATGCATGAGGCACTTTTTATGCGAGAATGATGATAGGCTCCGGTAAGTAGTCCAGTCCTTCGGTTGAAAAGCGTCACAAACGACTCGGCCCGAACATCGATGCGACCAGGGAGGATTGACGCTTATGCTAAATCGCAACGGCACAAAAATCCGAACGATTCTGTCGCGCGTAGAAAAAACTAGAATGCATGATTCTTTTTTTTCCCCAGTTCCACACGAGTCGAGTTCCCCGCATTATTCGAATTATGTCAATCGCAGCGACGTAACCGAACATCATTGGCGGTCGATGATGAACGTTTATTCGCTTGTCGAGCCTTTGGGGGGTCGGATTGTGCCCGATTATAAATACGGACTCGCCGGTGGTTCGGAGCATCTCGTGATTGATATAACTACTAAATCAATTCGAATTTCATTCGATCGTGTATTCGTGTGTCATCGTAATTCATACGACTGTCCACTCGACGTGAAACATATTTAACCAATCCGGGAATATTCGATTTATTGTTCTACTCAAACACAAACATGGTCACAGTCGCGCGCGTGCATGGAAAGCTTCTGGGAAGAGCTAGTCCCTCCGCTTGGAAGCTAATACGTCGTCTGTTGATGCATTTATCATGAAATATTATATGCCGCCAAAGCGCATCGCGTGACGCAGTGAATATTAGACGAACAGCACCGTAATTTAAACGCACACAAAGTCTTCCGCTTTGTTACTCTATATTCGTTGAAATACGTCGCCCATGTCTGTCACGAGCATTGAACCGCATCATGCTGCACAATCTTCATTCGATGCGAATATATATGTATGTTTTGCGTATATGTATTCCTACAACTAGCATAGTACTCGATAACACAATATTTGCATAATATAGATTGCGGGTTAACGACAAGCGAAACGTTGCCGGATTTAATCCGGTGCGAATCCTCGCCTCAACGAGAATTATCGGTCGGTAACAGTGGCGGCTGTAAAGTATGCACATGACCGCCGAAGGAGTTACTCGTTTTTGAAACTATTCATCTCCGCTCCAAAAAACCAAAACTCATCAAAGTCGATAATAACTACGAGTCGCCGATGGTCGCTGGCTCTGTAATTTTTATTTTTCTTACGCAATCATCGGGCGAATCAACGACCTCGTTACCGTTAGTGAGTCGAATCAACCGTTTGGTTTTTTGTTTTTATTGCATCCTTTCGTTTGTCCCTCGTGAAAAACAAAACGCGTTACTCTTCGGATAGCATACAATTCATTTCTTCATTACTCGTTGACGATACTGTTTTTCAAGTACCTTGTTAAAGCAATTTTTCAGACATTCAATAATGGTTTCCGCCTGCAGTATAGAAAAAAAGGGCCCATTCGGTCCAGGTATTCGAAGGAGATGCAGCCCCCTTAACGCCGGAGTTCTACGATAGTTGACACGCGAAATTCGATCGACTCGCGCAATCGTCTAGAGGCAATTCACCGAAGTGCGATATATATTTTTTTTACTTCTCCACCGCGATTCTTCTTTAGAGTCGTTATTTGCGATCCAGGGATTATCCGTTGTCAAAATTCGTGCCGAATATTTCCACAAGTAGGAACCGTACCACTCGAATTGTGTGCTTTCAGTCCAACGAAAACGGGCAGCAAGCTCGAGATGTTAGCCGGCGTTAAATCCCAAATGACTGGGTGGTTGAGCGGCGGCATACCGGGACTCGGACGTGGCGCTACCGAGCCAACGGAGGGTGCCGATACCCAGATTACCGGTGAAACCAACGACGCACTTGCGTCGCGCGATAATGTCCAAGCATCAGCGACCGATAACGTAAAAGACGATGACGCAAGCAGGTGGGTTGCAGGGTATGTGGGTTCTATACTACACGCTACTGTATTAAAAAAAAAAAAACACCATAAACTTTTTTTTACAATTTTTCCATTAGCCTAGTCCGCGAAATTACTCGAGGGCGTAACAAATTCTCACTGACGGTATTTTTTTTCAATTCCCTTTGGCAGTGCGACCGGGGGCGCCGACAGTGGTCCAGCGAGCCTCGAGGGCACACCGACGGACGACAAGGACGGACAACAGGCATTTGGCGGCGGTAAGTTGGCTCCATTTCTCTCGGGCATTATTCATTACGTTATTCTAAACTTGTACCCATGTGTACATTCTTCTTTGCGTATCGAACTACTCGTCCGTAATGTTCATTTCTCTCACCGAAGCACTGATGTGCCACGCGATTATCTTTTTTCGTCCGCTCGTCGTAAGAATCTCACGCTCTCTGTTCGAGGCTCTGGTAATTTATCGTTGCTTGCGGAAGATCTTGGACACTCGCTACTGGTACACTCGAGTAGAAACACATATCTACGGCACATGTAGCCAGGCAGTAACAGTTCAGGCATGGGAAATATCGGACGCCGCTTTTCATCGTAATGCAGTATCAGTGAACATTCTTTCATTCTCTTCTCTTACACGCTAACATTTTTATTTCTCTCAGGAGGAATAAGGATATATACATTTTGTTTATCGTTCAAATTACCGAATGGCTTTGAAAATTTGTCGTAGTATTCATGGTTTGCGACAGGACAAAAGCTTCAGCCAATAGTGTTGCACAATTTGAAGTATTTATTCGTTTAAAATAAATACGAAAATTCGATAGATTTACAGAAACGCGCTTTCGAACTAACGGCACTGTGTGTTCCTAGATTTAGATTTTGCTTCACTATTCACTTTTTTTTTCCCACGGCAGGGTTTTCTTCCCACATCATCGGAACACTGCTCCGAACAATCAACAGCGTGAGATTAGTCATGCGACTTTTTTTCACCGATAAAAACAAAAAAATCCTGCCGAATCAAAGCTTCGACTCGTTACTTCGGTCCGTCCAAAGGGTAACGAGAAAAGAAAACAAACAAGAAAACGAAAATAACCCTTGTTTTTTGTTTTCGCGTTATCCGAACACGATAATACAATTGAAACTCACCTATCTCGCTCATTGTTCGGAGCTCGAATTACACTTACGCGGAAAAGAAACTATTTTGCATTTGCACAGAGGCGATGGCAGGGGGAAGGCGCGTTACATCTCTGGCACTTTGAGTGCTTTGTCCGACGCATTTATGCAAATGTATCGCGAGCGTTTTGCCCGCTTCTCGAGTCGGGAATTTTCGTTACCGTGAAAACGGAAAGGGTTTTCACTTTTATGCTCTTCCATTCGGTGCCTCTCTCGGTTAGCGCTTTTTTCGCGTTTCTCGACTAGGCTCTCTCTGGGTGTCCGTCGCAGAACGCACAGAATGTTTCGTCCGATTGCCGGATATGGGTAGTTCGGTTCATTTTTTTCCGTCACCAGCGGGAGTTCGTTCGATTAACGACCGTTTGCATCGTGCGTTGAATATTTTCATAAATTTTCTTCGCTCAGTTTCCTTTCTTCACCTACCACCGATACAGTTTTCTTTCATTGCGAATGAAGGACATTAATAAAATACACGATGAGCATAATAAAAGCGGAAGAATTCTGTCCACAATGTCCACAATGAATCATTGCTCCGAGTATTTTTTTATTCAATTTTTTTCCTACTCTTTCCGTATCTCGCGGTTCGTTCGTGTGCTTCACAAATCACCGGTCTCGCTTTCGTTCGGGTAGCATTACACCCGAACATCTTGAGGGTTCTTTCCTCGCGTGTATAACGCTATAAGGTATAACGGGCACGTCTCGCGCCGTCCTCCGTTGTGTCCGTTAAGGTGATTCCGAGTTCCATCTTTCCGCTTCGTCTTCTCCCTCGCAACCTCGTTTCACCGGAAGAAAATCCGTGATTTTCTTTCTCCGCGGCCTTTCCGTACTCTGGGGACTTTTGCCAACGACGATATTCGAGTCGCGTGGTTGTACTCGAATATAAAGGCAAACACGAACGCACAGAGACGACTGAAAGACAGTCTTCGCCGCGGTTTTGACAGACCGAATTTCTTCACCACTGGACCCAATTCGAGTCCCGTGTGGTAAGCATTTGACGGCTGCTCGATTGATCAATCAATTCTTCGTACAATGACCCCTTGACGAACAATAAAAATTAGCAAAAATTGAGACAGAGTGCGAAAAAACATTTTTTATTTTCGATCGGATTTTAACAGAAAATTTTTATCTACTCGACATCTCTTCAATTCTAGTTCGAGGTCTTTAAAATGTTATCAATGTATGCTCAAATTTAGCTCCAATTTTGTTCGATTTTTTTTGATACCTTCCATTGCGGGTTGCCAATTCTCTTTTTTCCATTATTTTCTCTCTTCACTCGAATTTCAAAAGCCATTAATATTTACAGATACCGAAGTAGTTAACGCCGACGATGAAGTGTTGCGATAAAAATTCTCGAAGGAGTATCGCATATCGAAATTCTGAGAGCGAGCAAGTTTGAACTGTCGTTCAACATTCGAAGCGACGATCAAACTATCATGAGAGAGTTTGAGCATCGCGAGTACAAGCATAATCGTTGAGAAAGTCCTGATATCGTCGTTGTACCAATTTCAGGCTTCCCTATCGTCAAACTTTCGTGTTTCCGTTGTACATTCATATTACACTCCGCAGTGATCTTCTTGCATTGAGTCTCGTAGTCGAGACGAGTCGATTGATTGCGTTGGAAGAAAAAATCACAATCTCGATACCGATGGGCGGAAGCGGTTAATTCCCTTCGCATATAATAATTTATCGGATTTCTGGGCCGTAACGGTCATGACTTCATCGATTGGTTTCGGCCTGTTCGAGACGATAAGGGACAGCGAGCCTTGTAGCAAAATAGCTACACTGGGAGGGCGGAAAAACTCTTCATCGACATATTCTTGCGTAGCTTCTCGATTTATGGTTCTCGTTGGAATCTCAGTTGACGTCTTTCAGATTGCGCACGCAAACGAAAAACGGTTTATCACAACATGTACTATCGATCTAACTGTCGATTGACAACTTATCTTAAAATTGCTTATCTTTTGCTTTCAAACGATTTCAGATGGAACAAATTATTCCAGAATGTTGTCGTTGTGCATGCACTTTCTTTTGCTATTTATGAAAATCTATGAACCTATGTAGCGCAGTACCGCTTTTGCTTTCAATTTTCAAAATAATAATTAAAAAATTATCTCGGGAAAAAGTCGCCTTGATTTTAGGGACAATCGTTCCGTTTTTCGTTGTCACCCGATCTGCGGCCGAGCGCGAGTGGGATTCCGTGAGTTCGGTCGTCGCCGTGTCGAGAGGCGCAAAAATCAAGCGGAGCCACTCCGGGTCAGGCTCCCCTAATCGATATTCCGCGGGAAGCGAGTCCGGAACATCTCCACTGGGACACTCCGAGAAAAATCGATATGTCCCTCCTTTTATCGTGGCTGCAGGGGTGAAGAGACGAAAAGAAAAAAAGAAATCGAAAGTCACCCAATCTTTATCCCCAAATATTATTTATCCGAAACTCCTCGAAACAAAAAGCTTTCGCCCGACTATCGTCTCTCGAGAGGACGAAGTACACGAAACTTGCAAGGACTTGTATTAATCCTCCAGCTACCGGCGCTTCTCGCTCTTTCGAGGAATGAAACTTGTATCTCTGAGCGACAGTGGAAGCCGAGACAGCGTCGCACAGCTGTACCAAATGTCCAAGATGAACCAACGTCTCCTCCCCTCGGGGAGCTACAGCCGACTCTATACGCAGACTCGGACGGAAGTAAATTCGTCGAGTTAACTAATGCCTCTTCTTCCGGTAGGGTGAACTTTCGAAAAACCCGCGTGGCGTCTGATGGAAAAATCGATGTCTCAGTCGCCGCAATTTTGCCAATGGACAGGATTTCAGAAAATGGAGAGAGAAAAAAAAAGAAAAAGAAGAAGAAAAATAGGGAGAAAAGGCGAGCGAGATAGCTTTAGCGGAGCCAAACGAGGTTGTGTAATGTTCGCACTGTGGGACGGATCGTTAACAAACGTAGTAACGCGCAAGAAGGAGTGAATGATAAAACCCATGCCAGAAATAAAATTGCGGGGGTGTACAACATCGCTATAGGATGGACGCTGCGTGGTTCTGGCAAACTTTGTCTCTTCCATGATCGAACGAGCGTACGAACATCTCCGCAGTCGACGACAGACCGTCCACCGCGTCAGGAGTTTGGCTCTCGCACATCCTCTCACGGATCAATACCATCGCTTCTCTGTTCTCTTTTCTCCCTCCATATCTGTCTCTTCGCTTTTCATCTGTCTCGCTTAGTCAGGAATTTCAACGTTCTGCAAATCTTCTCCTCGGTGTCAAACACTTTTATACGTATTTTTTTTTTTTAATATCACGGTTTCCCGCTTCTCGTTTGACTCCGAGAGTTTCCACTTTTTCTTTTTTTATATATTATATATATATGTATTGAAGCAGAGAACGAGAAGGCACGTTTCTCGATGAAGATAGGATTGGACAGACGTCCTCGGCGCTGCTTCGAGTGTACCTGATCAATGATCTATATATATATATATAGTATATATTCTACAAATCACGGACAGCCAAGGCTCTAACGATTGCTCTCGAAGGCACTCTAAGACGTTTACTCAGAACATAAAAAAAAAAAGAAAAAGCTGTGAAACGTCGCGAGATTGCGAAACGATTGTCTTTTCGTGGCTCTTCGCATCGAGCCGAACCTCGCCTTTTGTTTGCTCTTCTCGCGTTAAATAACGAATTGCGACCTACGAACAGTTTTGACGGAGTAGAGCGTAATCTAAGTTCGTTTCAATTCGGAGAGAAGTGAGGCACGAAAATTATCGCAATGCTGCTACGAACGATGAGACACTCGACTTCCAGATCGTTGGAGGCTTCCTCGAGATCCAACAATCCCAAGCTACCGTCCAAAAGGACACGTCAATTTTTTCGAGGTCATTTTCATTGTCTCATCTTAATAATCGCAGATTTTTCTTTTTTCAAGACAATTTCCATTGCGGAAATATTTCGTTTTGACGAAGCTATCGGAACTTGTTATTTATTCGAAGCAGGGCAAGCAAAGCAGCAGCTGTGTGTGCGTGTCCGGTCCTTCGGACAATGAGTCCAAACGACGGCTGAGAATATTGCGAGCAAAAAACATACACGCCAATTGAGGGAGCTACTTCGTCCTTGCAATACGAGACTGTGTAACACGGCTTTCGATTTCTAGGTCACCAGAGGGTCAGGCATCGATTATTTTTTTTTAGATTTTTTTTCACCGCCCTACGTGCACTCGTTCGTCTACCCTGGATATCTCAATCGCTTATTATTCTTCGAAGGTTTCTCCTTTGAACTCTGTATTCCTTTTTTATTTTTAGTCAATTAGAAGAAAAAAAACGAAACCCTCGATGAACGCAATTTCCGTAATTTTTTGTTTTTTTTTTTCCCACAGTATCGACGAAAGCCCTGGCCGGTGCGAAGAGTCTCGGTGGTTTTCTCTACAGCGCGGTCAACAAGGCCGGCAAGACCGTCGTCGAGGCGAGCGCGAAGATCAAGAAGACAGTCGAAGAAAACGTGAGTTTGAATCATTTAAACTTTCCTCTCTTATTATTCTACAAATTATTCGAACTATTTGCTGTATTGGCTTCGAAGAAAAATTCGGTCGATTCTTCTTGGCGACGAGAACGTTTTTCTTTTTGTACCTGTCGGTGCAATTCTGAAGAACCCTTCGGTCGCATTCGTTCTGCCACGGCGTAACACTTGTAGGTATCAAGTTTCCGAAGTACTCGGAGATTTATTCCAGTGTTCTCGCGATCCCAGAGCTCGTCTTTTGGGCCGAGATATTCGATACGCGGAGCACGAGGTTCCACGGAAGTCGCTACAAGTTCTTTGAACGCGCATTTTCGAATCTGAAATTTGACCATCGTGCGCGAATCGTGCACTTTTGAATTTCAACGAACATTCTAAATTCGATAAAATAGACGACTAGCCGAATGTGCAAAATGAAAATTTTAATCGCACGAATTACCAAAAATCGTGGAAAACATTTTTCGATTGTTTTGAGCTATTTTTTGGGTCAGTGATGACGGACGAGACAATAAGAAATTGCTCTTTTGGTGTCAATTTTCCCTCGACGAACGGTTTCTTGTTTCTCCGCCTCGTCCCCTCAATTTTTAAGCTTAATTTTTCGATTTGTTCGCGCACGATTTTCTCAATGCGTCGCGCAGACAAGTTTCGACATATCGGTGCAATTCTGTCCGTGGACGAAGCCAAGCGCGTTTACCGATATCGCATTGCCAAGGGCTTCGCGTTTCAAAGCTCCGTGACGAGATGGTCTTTGCGACTCAAAACGGGGTAATTCTACTGTTTCGGATGTTTACAAATACGGGTAAATAAGCATTACAAACGCGTTATTTGGTTCTCAGGATGCCGTTCTATTGTGTTGAAATTTATTTGAGCCTCCGCTATATCCATGTCCGACGAATCGAAGGTTTCATTCGAAAAGTTTCGTGTACATTCATCAGTAGCTGTTCGCCACTCCGAGTCCACTCTTTGAGGACGCGCGTTTTCCATGTCCGCGCACAGTGGTCATCGCATCCGAGCGCGAAACCCTCGTAGACGACTATATGACGGCGTTATTACTTCACAATTACCGACACGATCGGAAACAGTTTAACAACACGAGTTTTTGGCAGCGTCGATAAGACAACGGAGAAAAATTTGCGTTGAATCCGAGCGGCATCGTTTTATCCCATTGGGAAACGCTCTGAATTGTCTCCGACTCCAACATTTTTCGGGACGGGCCCGCTCGAGCTACCTTGAAAAAGTATCTTAGATGAAGGATATTAGGCCATCATTTGTTTCGACTCAAACTGTTCAAGGATGAATAAATTATTTTTTATTTTTTCTCAAGTTATAAATCCCTCGAGCGGTTTTTCTTTCATTTCGCAAGGGAATAAATTTTCCGGCGACGAAGCTTCTTCGGCGTAAAAAAAAAAAAGAAGCCACGCATAGGCCTATGGCTCGTAACGCGCGTTTGAAGATAAGGCAATATTTCTCGCTGTACGCTTGATCGTGGCTAAAAAAAAAAAAAAGGACGAAAGGAGTAAAAAAAAAAGGATGTTAAAGCACACTATAACAAGTGCAACGCGACACATAGCCTCAGTTATAACGACAGGAGGGTTGGCGCACGTATATAGGCGAAGAATAGGGGCAGTTCGTATTGATCCAGACAGCAGCGAGAGACCCGTCCCTCCCCGTCCCTCTCGCGACACAGAGAGCCTCGTATATCACTACCGCAGCCACCACCTCGAACGGTAACACAAGAGCGAACAGAGGGATACAGAGAAAAATACAAACTACCCTCGCAACTATTTGCTTCCGACATACTGTCTTAATTCAATAATAATACATAATTTTCTACCCTTATCGTCATTTGTTTGCTCAATAACTTGGCTCGAAAGATTTTATAGAAAAAGTTTCTCGAATGTAGTAGCGACGATTATCATGGACTTTTACGATGGTATCGATGCTTTTTTTTTTCAATATCGCTTATCTTGAAACTCAAAGAAAATTCCTCGAGCATCGTTATTTTTTATATTCTAAACAATCACGGTAATAAATATTTCTACTATGGGATTGACGTTCCAGTAAATTCGTCGGTTGGAATCCTTGTTCCATATTTAGATCGAACGTTATATCGTACTTTTTCGTTTCGCGCCATCTCCAATGGACAACATGCGAAATACGCGTCGAATTAAATTTCTCGCTTGGCCGATTGCAGCGTTGTTTTTATATGTCATATATGGGCTGGGATGAGAAAAACATTGTTGCCGGAAGCGCGATCACGCGGAATGGCGTACCGCTGGAAAAAAATGTCCCTTTGGGCAGCGGTGCTAGCCTCTCACGGTCACTGCCAGTCCGTACACACCGCAATAATCTCGGTGATTAATCGATCGGCAAAGCCTTGAACTTCAGGGCTACTCTCGTTCTCGACTATCGCGAGAATGTCGCCATCGCCACTTGCAATTACCAGTCCACCGGGTCTTTGACAGAGACAAGGAAAGAACGAAAGGATGTAATCCCATTGCCCATTAAGTTTTTCTCTTTCGTTCTCACTACTTTCGTGTCGCTTCTCGTCCCTCGTGTGCGTTGGACGTTAAATGGGGTCGGTGGACAAAAGGAACAGGGCTATTCTAGCAATGAAGTGAAGGAGTTCTAGCAATGGAGAAAGTATAATGATGACAATAGTACAGGAAAATAACCAAAGATATTGTAGCGGCCGAACGAATGAATAACGCGTATGTTTGGTTTTGGGCCGGATATTATTAATTATAAGGAATGTTAATTGTCTCGATCGCTAATGTCGCACATCTGCTCGTCATGAAAGTCCTTGTCAAGACCCTTCTGTCATGACGATCGATATCTAATCGATCGTTCGTACATTTGTCTATTGACAAACCTAACTAATAGCGCGTGTCTTGCCACATAGTCAGCTACATATTCGTTACAATATTAACTAATTAATGGAAAAGTGATTATTCAACGAATCGCCCGAACTTTTCAATCAGTTGAAAATAATTTGTTAATTCTTCTGAAACTGCGTTTTTTCAAAGTCGGAGCTGTATATTCTGAACGCTTCTCGGGTGTAATGAGTGATTTTTTAAAAAAGAAAATGTCTTAATTCACGACTAACCACAAATAGAAAAAAAACATTTAACAAACCTTATAAAGAAAAAATCTAAACACACTTTGTTTTATTCGTGTGTTAATAAGATTTTTATCTTTAAATTCTCTTAAATCTCCCGTTTGTCCGGTCTGTACCGCAAGTACTACATTAACAAATTTTTTATTTGGCCGAAAGAATCACGAGTTAGTCGGTGACACGTTTCGCGTATCAGTGTTAAATCAATTAACTAGGGCTTTGATTGATGCGGCAACATCGACAAAATTTTACTTGTCGTTACGAGGGACAGTTCTACATAGAGCGACGTGTCCCGTCTCGTTCCACAGTGGAGGGATAGATAGATAGATGGATAGAAAGAGCGAGAGAGAGATCACAGGGCGGCCCGACCGTGTCCCCGATATCACTGCCGAGGTTCGCAATTACACGGCCTCCGGTGCGTCCGCACTAATCGATCCGTCGTCTCGGACCATGACCTTCCTCGGGTCCAGCTGATGACCCTTTGAACGACATGAATTTCTTCAAAATTTTATTCAATCCATATATACTACAAATAACGCAATAATCGATTACCGTAGTGAAAATTGTATTGAATCGCTCGGCCAAATGTAGGATTCAAGCAGAATTTCGGACACTTCCCCATGGGCTAAAAGAATTGGACAGAGTTTTCTAAAAATTCATACCTATTCGGAAAAATTTAAGAATCATTTTTAATAAAAAAAGAAAAAGATTAGCTTGCCGGGTAACTTGTTGCACGATTAATTTTTTCATCAATTTGTTAATAACATTTTGATATTATTATTTTGCAAAATCAATATTCGCAACACCTTCCGTGTGCCTGTTTTCGTAGCAAAACTTCGTTCCATTGACGGGTGTTGGGCATTTTCTTTGGATCTTACGTTTAGACGGACCATATCCCAGACCTAGCTCGAGCATTTTGACTTTTCCAATACTTCGTAACAATTTGATGTTGAACCGCGTTAACGAGCGTTAATTGCGCAGCACGAGACTCGTCGTTCACTCGGATATCTATGGATCTTCGCAAACAGGGAGGGCATGATATAAAAATAAATAAAAAATGTATATAGGGGAGAGCGGGGCAGAATGCTATTGGGGCACAATGGAACCGCGGCATAGTGCGATAGGAGCAAAATGGAACAGCGAGAAAAATCGACTTCGATGGTACTCGTGCTCGTCCCATTTCTTCCCATTTCTATCATACAGGGGACTCTATTTTACCATTTCACACCATTTTACCCCGGTCTGCCGTTCTCCCCCGTCCTCCTAATAAAGAATAATTTATTAGGATCCTCCTAATAATTTATTATTAGGCCTAATAATCCTCGACACTCTCTATCTCGGTGACACTAAAAGCTGTTTCATAGCGAATCTGTCACGCCGAATCGTTTGCGAGCCTGGTATTTTCTACTTCTCTCGGTCGACTTTTCATTCAATCTTGTGCGGAAAACGTTTCTTTTTTCCTTTCGGTTGCATAATACGCGACCACGGAATTCGCGATACACGCGAATGAGCACAGAGAACACGAAAGGCACATTTGCGTCGAGAGATTGCTCCTTCGTGTTATTTTTTTCGCTCTTTATTGCTAATTTTTTGTTATTTATTAACGCGATCGGTATCGCTTTGCGTGACTAATTCGTTGGGATTTATTCTAGAAATGGGGCCTTTCGATCGTTTCCGCCACCGTTTCCTCGGGTTCGCCTCTAGTCATTATTTTTTAATTTGTGTATTCAAGAGAAGCAAAATTCTTCTCAGAAAATGGTGGAAAGAAAAAGGAATAGGATTTTTCACTGAATACACGGTAAACGTATTGCAGTACTTTGGGTGTAGCGCAAATTCGGTCAGTCTCGGTTTATCCTCTCTCGATGGATCTCGAATACGATCGAAGATCGCCCTCTTGCCACAATCGCATCGGCGAATGTACTTATCCGCACCGTGGATTATATTCGGCTGGTCTCATGAAAATTTGTGAAAAAATCTTTTGTTCGCCGCGCGAAGTGCGCAGCTATTTATGAGCGAGTGAAATGCGATGAAACGAAAAAAAAAGCGATAAATTCCCTTTTCATCGCTATAAACAGAGAATCACGCGTTCCTGGATGCTCCGGGTCAGAGTTATCATTTTTCAATGAAAGGAAATCCAACTTGCCGCGTTACGTTGCCACGACGTAGGTTTTCCGGCCGACCAACCGCGTCAATTTATCCCGGCCTCGAGTGATTTTTCTATTTGCATCTCTTCGCATCGTAACGCGCCTCTCGAGTCACGTATTTTTCACGCTGCATTATCTATCTGTGGATTTTCATTCTTGGAATGCGCTCACGCTATATAAATACGGAGAGGGCACATTTCGTTGCGTTCAACGATCAGCCGAGTTACGAGTAATCGAGGGAAAATTCACCGTCGCTCCTGTTTACGGTTTTACAGGTATGCTGTTAGTTAGAGAGGTATGTAACCGCACGGTTCTCGCGCATTAGCGAGATTACTCGGAAAGGGAATTGAATTGATTTCGAAAACTAGTGGATTTGACCGGGCCATAGGATGTTTCCCCGTCGAGCGGTCGAAAAGTTATCGCACTGTTAAACTCCGACTAACGCACTTTCGTCGCGCATCCTATCCAGACCCCTATTCCACAACGACTCAACTCGATTCGATACGGCACTAGTCGGTCCAAATCACTCGTGAAACAGAGGTACTTTTCGAAACTTGAAAGTTTTTGTGTGCGTTATGCGCCCGCCCACAGAAGAATTGCCAGTTTCTTTAATAACGCAATTCGAAATAATGTTTTATTTTTTCTTGTCGACAAAAAAATATTCCAAC
Source organism: Ischnus inquisitorius (assembly GCA_963924025.1). Classification (NCBI taxonomy): domain Eukaryota; kingdom Metazoa; phylum Arthropoda; class Insecta; order Hymenoptera; family Ichneumonidae; genus Ischnus; species Ischnus inquisitorius. Next base: position 3,687,953 of record OZ001251.1, on the reverse strand, counting down.
AAATCTCATGCCGGTGATTCGTTTGGAATTTTGATCGTGATGAAAGTTTCACAGGACGAATTCGGTTTCCTTCCATGTCTGTCCCGGGTCCATTATCACGCACAGGTGAACAATCAGGTAAAGTTTTGAGAAAAATTATACGCACGCCAAGCTCATTTCGATTTGGCTCTTCTTTATCTATGCTGAACGCGGCGACTAATTTTTTTTATAATAAAAAAAAAAGCTTCATCTTATTTTATCTTGTAACTCTCGATTCTCTATCTTACTCTGTCTCTAGCTCGCTGCTTCTTCGTGTTTATCAATTGGTGTTCGTCGTTCGTCACGATTTTGCCGTTAGTTTCTACAGCGCAGCGGCGCATGGCCTCGCTCGCAATTAATTAATCCTACCTATTATCATAATAAATGGTCGTGGCAAACCCCGCGATGGTCAAGACGGCGAGGGTGAAACTGGAATACGAAACGGGTATAGCGATAAATTTACCTTAAGCCAGGGAGGGCGAAGGGTGATACTCTCGTTGACTCGTTTTGCGAAACATCTCACGGCCGAGAAAATGTTTTACTCCTCAAAATGAGAATCCCTACCTCGCCTTCAGTTTACTATCCTTGCGTGCGCAAACAGTTAAATTAGATGTCGTTGATATTCTTGCAAATTACAACGCGAGTACTTTGATTAATGCCAACGAAACATTCTAGAAAATGGAACACACCGATAAAAATGTTGATTACACGCCAGAAATGTCGCTCAATTTTTCATATTCTTCGATGGGAAGAACGTGAGCTTTCCGTCATCGGGAAAAACATTACCGCGAAAAAAAAACATTTAAAAAGTTTTGAATAATCTTGCAGTGCTGTCAGAAAGAACCTTCCAAGAATATCATAAATTTTTGGCAATATGTAGTTAATCAAGCAGTTTGGAAGATAACATCCATTTAACGAGTTAGATAGATAGGTTTTTTTTACGGCCCCCGGCTTTTACTGTTTTGACAATAAGCGAGGTAGCAGATATGCATTAATAATGAGATTCAAAGGGTACGAGTATCATCGATGGGGAATGAAAAATGATTCGTTAATTCAAAGCTCGAACGGTGAAAAGACGATGAGTCTCTTTTTCTTTCGCTTCACTTTCGTCGGATAATTCAGCGTAATCGACCGATTGCCAATTACCTTATTCCGACGCCGCCACTCGTTCTGAACCTTTGGTGAATCATCGGAGACGATATAATCCAGTCCCCAACTCGATTGATTTAATCCTATTGGAATGGAGTTTCACTCGTCTATTAGCTATACGAGAAAGAGAAATAGACCGCTTTCATTTATCCACAGGAGCTCGATCGCTCCAAACCCTCTCCGCTCCTGGGATATAACTCTTATGAATGGTGACAAACTGTAACGACCCGGAAAAATCCTGTTTCTCGCTAACCCTACGCCACTTTTTTTCTTCCATGTCCTTTATAAAGTTTTCGTTTCTCTTTTAATTTATTTATAAAACTTTTACACTACGAGTTTTTGAGCGAAGGAAAATTCAATTAATACCGCGTTCGCGGTGCTTTCGGTAGAGATACCTTTTTTCCGAAGCTGCTCCGTTATTTTTTGCTACCCACGTGCTCTCGGCAGCTATCAACTTTGCACAGTACCCTAATAACACGCCACTAACGAGAGAGAAAAAGGAGGAAGAAAAAACACATAGTAGAAACCGTGATAATACAGAAGAGGATACTCTCGGGCGCTGAAGGCAAAGCATAGAGGATCTCATGTTTTCGTTACCGTGAACATCCGCGGCCTCGACATGGAGTAATTTTGCGCTAAAACAAAAACGATCATTAACATCAATTTCACGTAGTTTTTACAAATTTCAATAGTAGTATTAAAAAAATGCGCGGTAAAAAAAAATTTCATACCAAAATATCGTGACCCACGGAGCATGGAACATTTTTCAATGTATTGAAAAAATATTTTTTCCCTGTACAATAGATGCTTTTTTCTTCCGGTTCTTCCATATTTTTCGATTATCGATGCGAAGAACGGTACATTGTAATTTCATAAGCGAGTTTCCATGCTATTTTCATCCCGCATTCAGTTTCAACGGTAAACATCGTCCGGTGTTCATTTTCATCCCTGGAGACGATTTTATCTTTTGATGTTTGAAAAATCGCATGACTTCTTTCGTGTTCACATGATTCGGTTCGGTTATATTTTCCTAAATTCCTTATCGACTTTCATTGACCTTTCATTATTTCCTTCGCACGAATAAAAAAAATGTTCTTCTTGCTTCTTCGGACTGTCGAATTATCTGTGTTTCTTGTCCCAAAGACAGTCCAAAGCTCGCGATTCGTAATTCGCAAGCACATCGTGTGTCGTATGGCGAGCTGAATGACGAAACTCGCAAGCGCGTTGTTGGAGGGTGGAGGGTGGGTTTCTTCTGACTGCTACCAGTCACAGCCGGCGTTTCGACGTTATAGCCATTATCTAGGTCGGGACAAGCTCTGCGACCTACATCGGGGCCGGCTGTGCCGTGCACAGTGCGAGGCCGCGTGGCTTTACATGTGCAACGCCCCCCCTCCCCCATTTACGATGCTAGGAAGGTAACTACATTGAGCTTGTATGACTGGATACCCAACGGGTTCGCTATTACATAGTACACAGTGGCATCGATCCTTCTCCTTCTCTCTCAAAATCCGTGAAAAAAAAAATGGAAAAAGAAGGAAAATCTTTAGAACAGAGCATGAGTAACAATGTTGATTAATCAGCGATTTGTTGTAATATAAAGCCTACTCACTATGCGACGTTCCTATGATTTCAAATTCGTTCCAGCAGGAACGTAAATTTTCAATATATCCGTATGACCCAGTTGCCGCATCGAACTCACAGTATCTCCTAGGGGATACCATCATCATCAGTGTGTGCAAAGCCACAACGCTTCGCGGGCTCTTCCTATCGGTCTCGTCTTCGATCCGCGAGAATCGTTTGCGTAGCTTTCGCGAAAACAATTCGGCTGGAAGAAGTCACTCAATGTGGCTCTAAAGCAATTCGGGTTAATCGTCGATGGCAATTCCTGCGAACTCGTTTGTATGCGTTCGAACAGCTAGCGCGCCGGCAAGCTGGAAACCTTGGCCGTAAGCCGAGGATCGAAGTGCTATTTTACCAGGTCGGAAAGCGGATTGGGGGATGATACTTATCCTCGAGGGGGCCAAAGGGCCAGTCTGTACATTCCTTATCGCTGAAGCATCATCGATTTTGTTTTTTTCACGGCAATGTCTATCGATTCACCAAAGCCGGAGAAAATGATAGATTATGAGAGATATTCCTGCAAAACTGTTTCGAACGACAAAACGAAACGGCGAGAAACAGGTACAAAACCGGCAAAGGGTTAATCGCGGGCCACAAACGTTACTCTATGGATCGCTATGTTTTGTCTTCTCTTATCCGTGAAAGAGCTTAACGAAAGAACAAAAAATGTTGCCGTAAGGTACACGGAAACTCGAGCAAAGCGGAGACTTCTGTGACGACTTGTAAACGCCTGCCGGAAACATCTCCCCCGGCTTGTGTCTCGTATGCGTTCCCTTTCATTTCGCTTCTCATCTTTCTCTCTATCTCTCTCTCTCTTTTTGTACCCTCGCTTAATTGCTCGTGACCTCAGTTACGGTGAGATCTCTTCGCGCGCGCGCGCTTGGACAATTGAAATCTCACTCGTAAGCCGAAGATCTCCCTTCTTGCGCCTCTTTTTGACACTGTAACGCATACATATATACACACTTTTCTTTTTTCACACAAAGACTGCCATTTTCTTCTTCTTTTTTCATCGCATTACCATGCAGATACTCCTGGAAGAGACTGTACGAATGGTAAGTCTACCTCGAACATAATTGTCGTCTCGTTGGGCGGCTTTTTGAATTTTCGTTTACTCCGGATCAAATTTACACACGTACCACACGAAATTTTCACCATTGACTAAGGTGTATCGCCATACCGCCAGCTAAGAGTGAGATTCCGAGCGAATTTTGAATATTTTCCCTATTGCCCTATCGCCCCTCTCAAAAAGTTAACGGTCTAGATTTATCCATTTCGTCGAAATCGTTCTTGCCGGTTCATTATTTGCACAGTTGGTACTCTATTTTGTAACTAAGCCAGGAGAGAAAAATATCGTTTTAGGTGATTATCCGTGTTCTCCTCCATTCTAGACAACAATTGCCATTGGGTCCGCGCTCAGCGCGAATAAATACATGAAAATATGTAGTCGGAACATTTAATTTTAATTTTTCAATAACATTATGTTCGAAGCGCGATACAATAGTGCGAGGGAGTAAACGAGAAATGAGCCGAAAAAAATTTTAAACGCTCTACTCCACTTTGGACATCTTTTGCGCCCCTCGTGCAGATTACGTCAGAGGCACCGAGAGAAGGGTAGGCTCTCTTTGGCAGCGAGTTCGTCGGATCGATAGCGTACTCCTTTCTCGCCCCCGCACCGGAGGTCATGCCCGTGCAATCCGCGTGCAACGCCGCTGTCGCTGCAACCTTCCTAGTTTTTCTCTTACGCGCGCTCAAAAGCGAGATACAACGGTTCTCGGAGTAGAATTAAAGCCGATTGAAACATTTCCGTTTTACCGCTGAGAAGTCTCATTCAATACCGTGACATATATGCGCAGAAATGCTTTAGCATTGACCCCTGCCGAAAATTAAAAAAAATAACTTTGAACCTTTCAAATCCGATTTTTTCATTGTACAATACGCGGTAGGTATATTATCATCATAATTTAGTACTCGAATGACTTATCATAACGATTGATTTTATTGTATTTTTGTCTCTTCAGTAATACATGTTTTCATTCCAATGTAAAACGCAACGGTACGGACTTTTCCAGTTTTTTTACACCGATGGTGTGTTTTGTGGGATTAAAATAATACCCAACGATAGACGGATATTATTTATATTCACATCGACAAATTTTTGTTTATTTGTTCAAGATTAAAAGTTTGGGCCAAATGATCTCAAGGTGTTTTTATAGAATGAATAATATATTGAGAAGAATGTCTCTCGAGGCAACATAGAATTATATTATTGAGAAGCAGCCGCTCCCGTTGTCGCGTACCCGAAGGCACGTTCACGACGTATATCGACGAAGCCGTTTCGTCGGCGATACCGACGGACAAGATGAAAACGTTGACCTCGCGGGCATAGGCGATAACCGCGAGCGTTTATCCGTTGCGGAATCGTTGAAGAGGCTATACCTATGTCTACGCTTGTTACGGAATACACGGTCGAAGCCGGAGCTATCTTTCGATGGCAATTTGACGTCGCAAGCCAAGAGGTGTGTAGCACAACACCTTGTCTAGTGCGCCGGTAACGCGACGTGAACGGTAGTCGGGAAATTGGGGTGGGCATTGAATGCCCGATTGAGTTTCCGTCTGACGACCTACGAGTATACAACGGCGATCCATGATAATAGCTTTAATGGGGTTCCAGAGTAGGATAGTTCGAACGTTCGACGTTGCAGAGACAGGGAGAGAGCACCGCTTTTAACGTCGTACGACGTCGCCCACGACCGTAAACAACGATTGCGGGTCGTCAGCGATGTATTTATTCAAACCTCGATATCTCCGCGCCGACTCGACCTATCCGAGCTTGGGAACCCTTAGTTACGAAGAGTAAGAGACATTTGAAAAGTGTTCGATGCGATGATTTTCGTAATTTCATTTTCAGAGCGATCGAAGGTCACACCCCATAAGTTGGCCTGATTTCTCCAAACGCAGGAAAAAAAAATGCTGATAATTTCGTTGTCATAGGGATTCCTATCTTTTATTTGTCACAGACTACCCAGCTCTATTTTTGTGGAAGTATTTTTCTATCACATTTAGTCTCTTCGAGAAGTTTTGTTTCGTGATTAGTTAACTTTCAACAGTTAGTTTTCATGCAAGCATGCTATCAGCACCACACTGCCAGTGTGAGATAACATTTGTTATAAATTTCAGGTTGATATTTCAAGCCTGAAAATCGTCTCAAAACAAATGAACTGCACAAATTTTATCTAAATTTGATAAACAACAAAAAAACTCGATAAATTTTATCAAATTGAGAACTGTGCATTAAGCCCTCGACATGTGTGACAAATTTCAGATCGATAACTCAAGCCGCTCTCAAATTATGGAGATCAAATCATTTGCGCGCACACGCATGCATTCATCCGGTTATTTTTCCTAAATGTGATTTCTCGACGTTTTGGAACATTTCTAACATGTTTTCATGAAAACAGCTGCTTTAGAAAGCAAAAAAGAAGTAAAAAAAGACTGACTCGGGGATAAAATTATTTTTTAACGAGAATTCTTCGATTATTCAAATAATTTTAATGTACTGTGAATTAAACGTGGCTAGTTCCTTGTTTTAGCCGATCTTGGAGCGTCGTTTCGAAACAATTATCCGAACAATTCAAGTAGTTCTAGACTACGTTTTTTCCGAGGTTACGGCACAGACTGTTGTCAACCAGTAGCGATTCGTGTATACCCCTACTCATTGTTACCGTTCCACCGTATTGTAGTAGTGTAGTGATACATTGGCCAGTTCACTCAAGTAGTCGTATACACAATAGTAATTTCCGTCGTCGATCGCGTGTGCGCGCGCGTCCAAGTAGAACTACCACCTCGTATTCCAAACTCGTGTCCCTCGTGCTTTTCCGGTGTGCAGCGCGCATACAGGACTCATCCTACAGATATATATCTAACGGTTGAGTACCGGTACGAGCATTCATAACGATACTCGCGTCGCGCGCAACTACCTCTCTGCTATCATCCTTCACTATCTCTCGCTATAGTATATGTATATCTTTCCCGATAGTTTACCCTCTTACACGAGCCGAAGGAGGATCTCTTCCGCACAATGGAACAATAATCCTCGAGATAAGAGGCCCCCAAGAAGTCAGGACGGTCAAGATACGAGGATAAAATAAAATCCGCCGTATTCTTTGCGCGATACGTGGAACGGAAAGATCTGTCGCTATGCAATTTCATGCGAAAGTACCGGAGCCTTTTTTGTCAAATATCAGAGGCCGGTGCGAAATACGAAAACTCATGAGAAAGAAAAACGATGCGCCCTTCGATCATTTCGGTACATTCCCGTGGTATTGCATTTAATAGATTTTGTTTTTTTTTGTCCTGTAGGATGAAGGAATAAATAAATATATAGTCGAATATGATTCCGGAAGTTGCATAGGCGAGTTATCTTTTCTGCGAAATAAAATCTCTCGAATTTGCCTTATCGCCTCGCCGCGTTCGACGCTGTTATGGCTTTGAGACAGTCCTAAGAATCCACGAGGCTCAGGGAGATCCTCGGCGTCGCTGTGTGAACATCGATGTTACGTACTAAACCCCCCAACCTTTCGTCGTACTCGTATCGTAGTATACTATTTATTACGCACGCCCTTTTTTCTCGTCGGTTTTTTTGTTCTTCTTCGACTTGAATAAAGTCGACGGAGAGAAGGTAAATTGCACAATTGCGTAAACGGCGATGAAACGGTGGAGAAATAATTGCGAATTGCTTAAAATATGAAAATAAAAAATTCCGCATTGTGTTTCAAACTAGCGATAGGAAGCGCATTTAAATCAATTTGTCGATCGGACCGTCTCGTCATCCGACACACGTTTTCATGAATATTAATGACAGTACCGTGTCGGATCGATACACGCTTCTAATTCAGAGCTCGTTGACCTAATTATATCCTCATCGTGGCAATCTTCTACCTATCGATCCCTGGCTCAAAAGATAAGAGGGCATTATGAGAGGAAATATAATTAAATATGATCCAAACGACAGAAACAAATGTTCATTTCAATTCATTAAGATTTCAATGTATAATGAAAGAATAGTTATTTTTCGACAAATGTGACAAACGAATGAAATGTTGTTACTCGTCGTTCAAAAGCCATGTGCGATCCATATTTCTTTCTGTCGACCACTGTTCGTTCGATATGAAAATTCGGATCCGAGAAAAAAAAAGAGCTAATTTTTTGTGTGTAACCGTAACCAAAAGTTCCTGAAACGTAAATAAGAAAAATGAATTATACGTTGCAGAGAATCATCGCTGAATTGAATAAAGAACAGGAGGCTTTCATAGCCGGTAAACAAAACGAAAAAGGCGAGGCAGTCGCTCCGTGGATTGGAGCACCTAACGAGGATGCACTTCGCGAGGAATGTTTAGCGCTTTCAACTGTGAGTAAAGATGCATGCTTTTTTTTTTTTTTCAAAAATCAACAAAAACGGATTAGTTGCAGTTTTTAGTTTAGTTTTCTTTTTATTTTATTTTTTATTTGTTTAAATTTTTGAAGAATCATTCACGAAGTTGAACTATAACTCTGATTGATTTATTGTTTCTCGCAGGATCGGCGCAATTTCGTGAGAGCTCCGCCACCCGGTGTAGAGTTCGCATGGGACTTCGAGGCTGTTCAGCCGATGGCACAAGCTACCCTTGCCCTCGACCCGAACCTGGAGACCATGAGGTTCGAACTGGTACCCAAAGTGTAAGTAGCGAAGAAAACAATTCGACTAAACGAATCCCAACGACGCCAGCGAGAATCTGTAAAGAAGAAATTGCCATTCGTTTTGCTTATGTGCAGGATAACCGAGGAGAACTTTTGGCGTAATTATTTTTACCGGGTGTCCCTACTCCGTCAGAGTCACGAACTAAACGCAATGGCAAGCCAGGCGGAAAGCAATCCCAATGCCGCGCTAACATCCACCGGTAGCATCGATCACACTCAAGGTAAATATCGTTATTCGATATGTAATAACAAGAAAAAGGAAAGGTCCCCCCTCTTTTCGGTATCCACTATCTATCGATGTCGTTTTATTTGTTGCATAAATCTTGACGTATTGTTGAATTTATTAAACACGAAGATACGCTTTGTCGCACTGCACTGTCGGATATCAAATCCAATGGAGCCCCCCTATTTCGTGCCTGCAAAGTGTGAGCGAAAACCAAACCTCAATGTTAGTTCCAGTGTCGAAAGAGGGGAGAAGCGTGAAATAATTCAGGAATTTGAGGACCCGCGCATGCGCAAGAATATTATTTCACGGCTTACTACAATACGCTACTTCGCGAACGCTTTGCAGGCACGAAACGCGGGACATTCCGTGCATGAGTTAAAAAATAATTCATGGCTGAAAAGAAAGTGGCTCCTTTCATGCGATTCTTATGACTCACCGGTGTATCTCTGTATTTTTTTTCAAACCCCTGAATTTGTTAACGTTAGAATTATTTCCCGCGATCAGAGATTTGGATAATATTGTCTTAAAAAAAAAACAACATTACACTTGCAAACAGAAGAATGAACTGCGTTGCTCGTCGGTGCGTCAAGTTAAGAAGGAGTAGCCATTGAACGTTAACAGATCGATGAGGTTTGCGGTACGAACTTATATTAATCACGATATAATTCTAATGATAAAGTTTAGACACAAGAATTGGGTTGTTCGGTAGCTCCGGAGAGTTTGAAGAAACCTTCGTGCACTGCAATTACGTTACTTTAGTCGTCGAAGCGTAGATATTCATCATAGCTGTTTGTCGTACGAGATTGGGCCCTCTCTCGTCGTCCATCACCGTAGTTTAGATGCGAGTTTTTGTTGTTACACGTATGCCGATGCGCGCACAGTTCGAGTCGAGACAGCCAAAACGACGATCGAGACAACGCGCCATCTTGAGACAAGGACCGACTCGACGAATCACGAATTCGTTTCCGATAGCGTCAGAGCCACCGACACTGATATCAAGGAAGTCAGAGAGGGCATGAAAATACTTGGAATGCAACAAACCAAAGGTCAGTAGCTTTCGAGCTTGTTTAACAAAAAAGTTTAACAGCTCGAAATAAATAAACGAGCAATAAAGCAGGCGAGTGAATTGCTCCGAAGAACATACGACGAGACAATTTTTATAAGAAAGAAAAATCATACATATTTTCGTGAGAAAGTAATTTTTCGAAATTTGTCAAATTCGATTCATTGTGATATCAATTGCTGTGACTCACTCGCCGAGTAGAGGCACACGTGCGATGTTTTTCGCATCGACAAACCGAAAGTGCGACTGGACATTGGTGAGTATTCGCATAGAACGAGTTGCGCATTTTTTTTCTCGGATTGCTTCTGAACTACTAGACAGCATGGTAGCGGACCTCAGTATTATCAATTTCTCCACTGGAAAATATAGTTATTTGTAATATCGTAGCACAGTAAGAAAAAAAAGTGAACTGGCGAAGTAGCTGCGTTGACTCCGTAGACCCCAGTAGTGAAAGGAAGTTGAAAAAAAAAATTAACATTATTATAATGAGCCACGCGCTCACAGTTCTACGGTTACTGAATTCGAAAAAAAAACAATGTTCATTCTATTTTGTCTACAGCCTAAGAAGAGGAGAATCCCCCTATACCATTATCCAAAGCACACCCAACCAAATGACATTTGTTTATTAGCTCGATTCGATCATTCGGTAAAAAAAGAAGAAAAAAAAGACATAGTTCTCGTTGATATAAATATTTATCATTGTTTAACAATACGCGTATAATACCGGACGGACTGTATACTTCCGGCGTTCGCACTTGTATGCGAGAGACTCGTTGAAAAAAAGGACACATTCTTTTATTTCATTCGCGTAAAGAGGGAAAATACACACGAAGAACACGTCACACTGATCATAAACGCAGAGCTTTGTTTTCACATTTTACTTTTGAAGAAGAAAACAAAAAGCATAAGAATCGGCTACAAAACGCAAGCATTATATTTAAAAAATTACATGAATTATTGATATATGAGACATACGATTGAGTCAGTCAGTGAGATACTTCTAAACTGCTGAAAGTTTAGTATTACTACTTTAGTCGAGCTCTCGGAAAAGAAAATAAGACACCTTTCGAGAGACTTAAAACTATTTAGATTGACCGTCTAGTTGGCAATAAGTAGAGAGAAAAATGAGAGAGAGCGAGAAGAAAAAATAATGCGCGAGAGATATTGGACGGTTGGGGTACGTTTCATTGAGAATAATAGAGCGTAATCGAAGACAAGAGCTAAATTCCAAACGAAAAAAAGAGAGGAAAAAGAAGAATAACATAAAGAAAAAAAAGCGATATATTTGACTATACTGTTTGTCTGTCTGTCGTCTGTCTGTCCGTATGTCTACGTCAACTACTTATCTTCACTTTGTTCTCTCTGTGTTGTAAAAGTGGTAAGAAAAGAAAAAAAAAAAACTGAACTATACTAATCGCTAAACGGGGAGAAAACCAAGGCGGAAAAATATATGAAACTTACTAATAGATACCTAACTAAATTTGTTGAATGACAATACGTGTTTTACCGGATATAAAATTAATTAAATGCGAAGCAGCGTCGAAGGTCGTGCGGGAGAGGGGAAAAAATTGTTCAAGTGCCCGACGACGGATCGACACATTCCGATTTCTTTTTGCTCGGCGCACAACGGTCGAGTGAAAATTGTAAAATAGATATTAAAGAAATAAAAAGAAGGCGTTATGATAAACGAAAGAAGTTATAGCAGCGCGGGACGAGATTGCAATTCACGATTTACGTAAAATGTAGGCATTTCTAACGAATTTAGAGCGTATTCGAACGGAAAAAAAATGCCGCGAAAGAGTTGAAAAATATATATAAGTTAATAGTGAAGAATAACGATGATCGAGGGGTGACAAGAAAAGAGGGTGATTTAATCATGTATGCTGTCACGAAAAAGAGAATATAAATAAATGAGGATAACTTAATAATAGCTGGGATGAAGATGCGAAAGAGGAAAATCGCCAATTACTATCAAAAGCTCTCGACTGGGGTCCCACTACCATCGTCAAAAAAAATCTCGAAAAAAGAAAAAATAACGTTTTCAAACATTCTTCCGAAGAACATATCTCTGTCGTATTCATGAAAAAAAAATCATAATTTTTTTTTTGTCTTAGTATTTAATTTGTTGATTGTTTTTCACCCTTCCAATTTCCATTGACAAATGTGTGATGAAAACACAAGGGGAAAGATCTACATACACACGTAAACGCGCGTTATTTCTTATACAAAACATACATGACCCACGAAAAAAACACGCATCCAACTGGCCCTCTGCAAAATAGCTACAACGCTGCTTGTGAATCTCCGCAGAAGAAGAGTGGGAAGGGGAATTGGAAGCCGAGCTGAAGGATTATGAGGTCGTGCCTGGAAAAAATTCGACTGTCGCGAGTGCCGATGCGGCTGGAAAGGACGACTGGGAAGAACAGATGGATAAGCTACTCGGGGAAGACGAGGATCTCAAGTGAAGTCCGTTACTGTTATATTAAAGAATCAAATAGAACGAAACGTCGACAATGTTTGATCGGTCGCTAACTCCACTTCGATAATATTGTACGACATCGATGTGTTATTCAAGAACCTTATAAAGAAGAAAAAACACGAAGAATGCTATCTATGTAGTAAAAAAAATTGTCGTACGATAATCATGGATGAGCAGTTGAGGGCTCTTAGCGTTTAAGAGAATCGCACAAAAGAATGAGGACATCTGGGTTTTCATTGCCGCGTAAAACACGCCCTCGCGCATTGTGCGGGTTGAACATTGATATTGAATCGTTTGGATGAGATTAAGAGTGTCGTGTGCGAGAGGCAAGAAAGAATGTCGAATGGCCTATGTTGGAGACGATTCGATTGATTGGATTAACTGAGCTCAGGTTGATTCTTGGGCTCGGATGCTGCTTCCCTGCGGGCCTCATTTACCGCTCTTAAAGCTCCTTCTTCCAGCGTCTACTGACGAATTGTTTAATTATCAAACAGTCGCCGATTTTTCCAAAGACTTGTTATTTATTATTTTTGTAAAGGTCGCTCGACTACACCGTTAATTTGATGCGTGACAAACTATAAAAAGAAAAAAGAATTCTACTTTGACGATTGTCACGTTCGGATAATTCGTCTATTTCCAAAGTTGATTTAGAATTCTAACGTGAAAGACACGTATTCACAAGGCGGGGACATCGTTTCGGAAATAACTGCGTTACATTAATTCCTATGTTTCTCTGGCAATTCACGTCATCCATACATACACAAACAAACATGTTGAATTTATTAATAAACGACGTATTGACCCGATGAGAGATATTGACTCGATATTGTCAGCGAATTGTTTTTTTTCCTAACATTAGTAAACGATACTAATAAAATGGCTCGTTAAAAACTCATGAAACAAATACACGCTCTCTTGGGATCTTTGTTTCAAATATAAATAAAGACATATGAACATATATGAAGACAAAAAAAAACACGTAGACGAGATGCTTCAAATAAAGTCGCAATTGTCTCAACAGGGCCTAAGGATCAGCGTTTATTAGACGAATAATTCACGGCTAGCGTGTTGTAACTTGAGTTATTTGGCCTCTTTGCGAAATGAAGAAGATGGAGAAAAAAGAACGCATAGTGGAACTTGCGTTTAAATAACAATGTGTACTAATGTAATTATCGTAAACGAAAAGCGCGCGTGTTCGAATCGCGCCATCGCTTGATTTTTACGGCCAATTTCTCATAGTGTTTCCCCATTCAAAATATGGTTGAATAAACAACAATGCGACAGCCAAAAAATAAAATAAAAAAGATCCAAGAAAAAAAAAAGAAGCGCGGCGTGCGATCTATTTTACAAAGTAAAGAAGGTCATTTCTGAGTAAGACCGTATTGTCGGTTTGTTGCTCCTGGAAGTAATCGCTAATATCCTTCAATGCAATGCATTCACTCATATGGTATGAGTATACACCTGATACTTATATGTATATACACACGTATACATACACACATAAACATATATGTTGTTGAATCCATTGAAAGTATGATAATATATTATGACTATTAATGAGAATATTATGATGCAGCAGATAAAATTGAAAAAAAATATATTGAGAAAAAAAAATGAATAATATAATAATTGCGATAATGTATGATAAATATACAAGCCGTGTACCTCGTGAGAAATAAAAGAAACCGAGTACTCCTAAGACTGTTGTCCGTAACTGTTGTTTTCGTTTTATTATGACCAAAATCCTTATAATTAACGCTAATTAGCTTAACATAATGCATGTAAAAATGTCGGGTTAGTCGAATAACCGTCGCGAGAATAATGTTATTACTTATTTCATCGGAACAACAAAACCCGCGGCATGATCGTGTGGTGGTGATAAGATTACTTTGGCAAACAGAAAACAAGTCTTGCCCTAGCAAGCCCGGTCACCGACCAAACCACCATTGAAGTCACCATGGTGGTTTTGTGCAAAAAGTTCACTTCATATTTTGTTGAAACCACTACGTAAACCACCAGTCTAATATTCATTGGATGTGGTGGTTTCGATTGTGGTTTTTTCGTTTCACAACTGCACAAACCACCCATCAACCAAGACGACTTTACGGTGGTTTCGACAGTGGAAACCACCGTCCGAAAACCGTCTCGAAAAAAATTTCTACCCGAGGTGGATTTGAACCCGAGACCCTGCGAACATCAGGCTAGCAACTAACCGCGAAGCTACAAATTATTATATTAATCTGTCATGTTACTATCAGTATTGAATCGCGGAAAAGTTATCTGAGGTTGTGTGAATGGTGGATGAATATTTAATTACTTATTTCAAATATTCTGCTGATATGACAATATTAACCGTGAGTAATCAATTATTCATCGACCAATTATCGATTATTCATGACTGAATTTCAGAGAACTTTCGCGCGATCCAATACTGGTAGGAACAGTTTTTAATATATCAATGATCGGTAGCTGAGCGGTTGAGTTCTAGACTGATGCGTGCGGAGTCTCGGGTTCAAATCCACCTCGGGTAGAAATTTTTTTCGAGACGGTTTTCGGACGGTGGTTTCCACTGTCGAAACCACCGTAAAGTCGTCTTTATTGATGGGTGGTTTGTGCAGTTGTGAAACGATAAAACCACCATCGAAACCACCACATCTAATGAATATTAGACTGGTGGTTTACGTAGTGGTTTCAACAAAATATTAAGTGAACTTTTTGCACAAAACCACCATGGTGGAAACCACCGTGAAAACATCGTGAATTTCACAGTGGCTGGACCTGCTAGGGTGAGTCGATAACTTTGCAATATTGTAAGATCTATTCGGTCTCGATTAAAACGAAATGCTTAATGGTTGAGTCGACTCGCTCGTTCGACTTCCCAAGACGTCCTCCCTCTTCTCTCTTGCGTTCTCGTTCCTTTTCGCCAAATCTCTTGTCGCTTGCTTTTTCCCCTATTCTCTTGAAATTTGACTATCGCGCACCGAGCGGAACTAGTGACTCTAGAAATCACGTTTCAACATTACCGTATGCCGATGAAGTGACTGATACGATGATAAATCGTTGCAAAGTCATGGGCCCCCAAACGCAGTTACTAGATTCCGAATTTTCGTCCTTTTGGCGCTATCTCTCATATTAACCGAGAAAAATGCGAAAAAGTATTCCAGCACTCGATCCGTTGGATTTCAAGTTGCTGAACACGTATCTAATGATATTTTGGGGATATCTTCAGCGAGAACCGATCAAACGATAATAAAGTATTATTATTTCATTTTTTTTCCCGTCGACATAAATGGATTTATAAAGATTACATATTTGTATAAAAAATATTGGAATCGCAAGTTTTAGAGATACGTAATTCGTAGTACGAGTCTTCAGCTATACTTCGTCACATTGTCACGGTTTCCATAGGAACAACGAGCGCCACATCTGGCGTCGAGATTGCGCAGAATGCGCTTTGAGCACAGCCGGAGTTTCAGTCGACAACGCCTAACCTCCGCCTTGCGACTTTCTATTTTTCCAAACAGATAAAATATCCTAAACTATACACAGCCTGAGAAAGCGTGGTACCATAGCACACCAACGATGCGATACTTCTCAGCGTGTCACCGGGCGCGACGCTATACACGAGTCGCGACACGACGAAAGTTTTCATAAAAGCACTGGCTTCTTCGATAGATGGATTCGTTTGAAGATAAACAAACGTGGTCAGGAACCAGGGCACAATGTGCTTATCAGGATCGTCGAGCAGAAATATCGAAGGCCTTTTCGTATACGGAACTTTGAAAAAAAAAAAGAAACTATCAATTTTTAGACAGAACCAGCTTCACTTATCCGCCTAACGTGGATCAGAATTTTTTTCAACCTTCGTGCAAAAGCATTGGCGACCGAAGAGTATGTCTCTCACGAGAATGTGCAAAGTCTCTGGCGAGTCTCGTCGAGTAAGACGATCCCATTTTTTTATTTTCGTTTGTCTTTATAACAATTCGTCTTGCTTATTGTGCCGAAATGACCCTGCTACGGCTAAATTTTCAATATAAAATATGTACAACGCAAAACTACTGCAGGAAGGTGGGGAAACGCGATTCCAAGGGGTCGATAAGGTGCCCGAATGACTTCGATGCCCTACCATCGGATTGCTCTGAAACTAACGCCTTCTCCGCAAATTGCATGTTTTGGCGCGGACCTTCAAATGCGATCACTCGAGAACCGGCGCTCTCTGCGTCAAGTCCTTCTGTAGCTCAGAGTATCTCAAAAAGTCTAAAAGAGTCGGCAATATCCGGGCGGAACTTCCTTTTTTTAGCAATAATCTAATTTACGAATCCTTTTTTTACAACCGCTCCCTGTTGTTTACTTCCCTCGCGCGTTTACAAGCACGCGCGCCGATCTTTTCTTCGCATCACATTTTTCGCACGGCCGCTTTCCGCCCGAACACGCGTCTCACCAGTTCCATCCGCTAACCATTATCCCCGCTAGACCACGCCATGACGGTAAAATACCGACGGCCGAATTTCGGGCTGTCGGCAATGCAGAGATCGTATGCAACTACTAGTGGGCAGATGTCGCGGAGTCTGAATTGTGCAAAACTAGGGCCGTGACCACTAAAATACCTAAAATTCCAGTTCCGAGGGCGATTTTGTTACCGACCGAGTACCGTTTTGTTCCCGTATCGCCTTAAGTTAAGCGTAAGAAGCAAAGAAATAGTAAATACGAGTCGGCTCGAGTACCTTGTGAAACAAAAAAACAATGAAGAAATTGTAAGAAAATAATAGAAACACGCGAAATTAACTCGCTAACGAGCGAAAAAACGACCCTTGCACCCTTGTCGTGAAGGATTATGAATTCAAAAGCATCCTCAATTTACACGAAGTATGCTTTATTCCGATATTAACGAAGAAGAGGAAAACTTACAAAAATATACATCGGCTCGTCGCTAATGCGTGACGTAATAGAATAAAATAAAAAGCCCGGATGAAAAAATATACCGTACAATCTTTAATGACTTTTCTAATCGTATTTTTGAGCTCTACGAATAATGCAACAAAGTCGATACGGCCTGATAACCCGTGATACCGTATCCGACGAAAAACGCGATTGCCCTCCATGGCTGTGCCGGGATTATGGCATAAGCAACTGTATGAGCGATTCGCGATAAGGCGAAGCCTCTGATGAGAAGAGTGGCCAACGTGTAGGACGGGTGAGTTCCGAGCCAGACGTAAGTGACCATGAACCAGGGAATAATGTTTTCAAGATCATTGCGATGGGCGCGCCGCACGCGTTCCACGTCCGGATCCTCGTAGTTAACCTTTGCACCTTTATAATGAGCGGTGTCTTCGGGATTGGCGAATATCTGATGAAAAAACATATATAGTTAAACGAAAAAATTATATTATTACTATATAAAAGTATTATTATTGACCTTTTTGGCGAGACGTTGGCGGGCGGTCAGCAGAGACATGGCCAACATTTTAACGACGAGAATCGAGCTCCAGTAGCCGAAAACTCTCATCGATTCTTCCGAATGATCACTCATTTTGATGCCGGATATGTCGCTAAGCTTCGAGAATGACGAGTGTTGCGCGTATTTGAAATATTTTACTTCGAGCTTCGTTGACGCGACGAGTCGGCACGGGTGATCGATTGGTACTGCGTACAACCGGCGAAACTCAAGTGCAAGTGGCTAGCGAGCGGCAATAATGCTGATGCACGCTCCACAGGAGACACCCGACGGCGCTTCGAACATCGCTGTATCTTTTCATTGAAGTTCGAGGGAGCGTCGAATGGGGGTCACGTGAATAATATTCAAAGATCGAAACGATCACGATTCGCCGTTACCGGCGACAAATATCTTTTGTTATCGTAGAGGCACTGGCACTGGCACTGGCTGGCGGGACTGGCACTTTTCTATTATGAGAGAGGTCAGGCATATACCGTTACATTTTACTGTTTATCGTGACATCGAAGTAAAAAGTAATAAGTATCACGTATAAACTGAGCTGGCTGGTACTCAAAGTACATGGTATTTGTGTGGTATGTCAAGTACAATACACGAATTAGTACTAGAAGTACTTTAAGTACAGTACTTGAAATACTCTCGAAGTACTTTCGGTACCCTTAGAAGAAATTATTCAAGGATGAATCGTCTCAAATTTTGGCACATTTTTCGCGCCATTCTTTTCTTTGCTACAGAAGCTTTTTTTTATTTTCATATTTTTTTACGAAATAATGAACTGAATTCGAGACTTTTTTTTAATGACCATCATATTGTGCACGTTAACGAAAAAAAAAATCTTCATAGCAATTTTCGTTCGGCCGTTTTTCCGGTTATCCAACGACTTTCATACCGATAGATAATCGTTTTAAAAAATTTCAGTTCAGACAATATTTTCGATTATTTTTTATTGCACCCGGAATTTTTTTTTCCAAGCCATGTTTAACCATAAAAAAATTGTTGAAAAATATAAATCTGCGAAATTCTTTTGAACTCTTCTATTACGATACCTTTTTCACAAATATACGATACCATCGAGAAGCATTAATTCGAAATATTCTGTTCGTGCGACCTCTGTGATGCGTAGGCGCGATCCTCTTGTCCGCTTTAAGCTGTATCCAAACAATGAATTCAAATACTTTTTATTGATATAATTGTTATGTCGGATATTTGAACGATGCGTTATCGGTTTTTATGCGAACCGTTTTTCTCCTAATACGCAATAACGAAACTAAAGATAAAAATGTTGGGTCTTAAGGCAGTTCTGTCGATTACTGTTCATTTCGCACAAGTTGGCGAAAAATAAGGGAAATACTTCTCGATGGTATAAGAATATGGGAAAAAAAATTAAAAGGAAATTTCATGCGCGACATAAAAAAAAAAAAATTCATGCGCGATCCGAAAAATAGACGATCCCTTTCCTTGAAAAAAAAAAATAATAATCAATGGAAAATTTGTTGATCATTTTTTTTATTCATCGATTTGCTAATAGTATTTTGGTATTATTATTATACAAAATTAATCTTTTCATTACCACCTTTAATGCGCATGCATCTTTTCAGATTTCATACCGTCGAGAAGTATCTATGATTTTGTTCCTGTTTGCTCGAACCCGTGCGAAATCAACACTAAGCGACAGAACTACCTTAAATCGGTTGATGAGTACTTTGAATTCCGAGACCTCAATTGATCGAAAAGTTCGTCATATACCTCTAGTATGGTACTTCGCCTAGCAGCATAAAACCAGCAAGGAAAGAAGAAGAAGAAGAATACCTCTAGTACTTAATTTGTACTTCGAGTGCCAGGTACACTTTGCTCAGCTTTGCTATAGACTATAACATTCGGTATAAAGTTGCGCGAGTTGATAAAAATTCGAATACACTTGAATCGTTTTTAAAAGAATATAGGTCGAGTGATACGTGCGTTTATTAATAGCACATTACGATGCGAGTACGGTGAAACTGCGTCCAACGAGTATGAGTTTTCAGCACGAGTCGAAATTGAGCGTCACAATCGCGCGAGTCGAAAAAAAGCTTCTCGCGCGAGTATCGTAGAAAATTTTATTTCCCGAGTGCGAGACGGCGTGGAAAAAGAAAACCATCGCAAAAACCGAGCAAAAAAGAACGGTCGAAAAAAGAAAAAAAAACAGCGAGGAACAAGAATGGAGAGTAAACACAAGCATCGCCGAAGCAACGTTACGTTGAATCCGGAAGCAAATCTTTGACCCGCATTACCGCATGCCATGCAAATACTTATCTTGTAACCAGCATCGATACCGGCTCATCGTGAAACATAGGCACGCGATAAAGTTGCAAAATTCTCCAGAGCGTTATCGTCGCCGCCGCGAGCATAATATTTTCGCCTCCGCGATATCAAATCATGTTTGATCAATCGATGCAGTAGTCGTCTAACTTTGTCGCGAAAGCGACAAATTCTGAAGTTTCCATTTCTCACTCTCGAAACTGGCCATCGCTGGTCAAAGAATAACTCCTTTTTTTTTTTCATTTTAAACACGTATCAGATATACGTTTGACAGATGTACCTTTAGTAGAGCGTACCAAAAAAAAAAATTAAAGATAGGATATATCAGAGTTCCCTCTTAACCCTGCCCCCCCCCCCCCCTCCCCTCGCCGCGCTCCCCCGTAGCCGCGGTTGAATTCGCTACGTATATGGTAAACATGGCCTCGCGATACAATCAGGGAATCCGAAGAGTTTTAGAGAAACTAAAAGCCTCGCTAAATTCCGGCAATTATTATGAAGCTCATCAGATGTACAGAACTTTGTATTTCAGGTGAGAAGCGTCGAGAGGGAAAAAAGAATTGTTATCAAATTTTCGCACCCCCCCGAGCGACGATGTTATTTCTTGATTAATCATCGCACGTCACTGTGTCTAACCTCAAAAAAAAAAAAAAAAAAAAAATTTTCAGATACCTCGGTCAAAAAGATTATGCGAATTTGATGGATTTGCTTTACAATGGCTCGAGGCTACTACTGGAACACGATCAGGTATGACGAAGATACTTTTAGATCTTTTTACGATTATCGCCCGCGAGACGCGTGCGATTTGCTATTTTTCATCGTTCCGTTTCCTTCGCCCTCGAAACGTCTCTAGCACGCCAGCGGCGCCGATCTAGGAATATTATTCGTCGATGTACTAAACAAATCCAGCACGGCGCCGAACGAAAATTATTTCCAACAAATCGCCACTCTGTTCAGTATTATGAGAGCCGGAACGCCGGAAAGAGAAACATTCCTTCACGACTCTCTGAGATGGAGCATAAAAGGAGCCAATTACAAGTGGGGTCATCCGGATTTGCATCAGAAAATAGCGCGGGTCTTCTGGAGAGGTATAAAAAAAAACGTCTCGAATGGAATTTCATTTCATTCGCAATGTTTTTTCTTTCCCATTCTTCCGACAAAATTCTTTGCGAATCGACGGTCGCAACTTTGATTGTTGCAGAAAAAAATTACGTCTCGGCGAGGCAACACTTTGTTTACAGCAAAGATGGCACGGGATGCGCGACAATGCTCGTCGAACTTCACCAACAGCGAGGCTATTCCAATGAAGTCGATCTTTTCATAGCGCAAGCCGTGTTGCAGTGAGTTTCTCGTTTCTTTTTTTACTTTTTGTTTCGCTCCAATCGATGTATTTCCGTCGGAGCAACGAACGGGATATGCCAAATCCTAATTTTCATTTCAACATTGTTTACAAAACTTCCATGAGGAAGCACAAGGAATTGGTTTAATAACGTCTTCATGGAACAAACGTTTTTTTCGGAAAACTGAAAAATTACGGAAACTGACGGATTCTCACAAAATTCAAACCTAATCCACATTTAACAACAATATAATTTTTATTCAAATTGGAATAGGATATCTTGAAATTTTTTCATTTATCGATAGTCGCTCCGTTAGAAAGTTCTTCAATCAATTTTGGCTCGCTCAGAGAGAGAGCAGCTACGTTTTCGCAACTAAAAAAAATAGGATTCAGATGCAAACCTTTTTTTATACCTCAATTTGACTCAAAATATAACCCAAAACAGATGCAGTAAAAAAAATGTTCAATAGTTAAAACGCAGACATCTTAGAAAAAAAATCAAAATGCCATGAATTTTCATTTATTTATATTTGGTCATATTCACGCCAATTTAAATGCCGAGCCATCGATAGAAGTTCGATAGAATTTTCGAGAAGACGCTACACCGCTACACTCGAATTCCTGCTAGTCGAGCCGAAACGTTGCAAACATTTATTTATATGCTTTACAGTACTATTGAAGTTGACGAAAATCTCTGTGACGAATAAAATGTAATGTTCACCGTGAAATTTTGAAAAAACTGAGGAACTATCGATTAGGATCTATGTGCGATTAGCGTTGTAATAAATGCACGTTTATTCAGTGGTAGGATCGTTCGTTCACTGGTACATTAAAATCCTCTCCTACTTTTCTATTCGTATCTATCTATTTTTTTCGAACGTCATGCAGCTTTTTTTTTTAACTTGGATACTGTGCACTGTCGATTACACCGAGACTCAAAGTTTTTCTCTGCTACTTTGAGACTTTTGTGACTTTCGACGAGATCTTTAAACGTTCATTCGCAGGCATTCTGTTACGGGGAAAAGACGGTATTTTGCATTGCGTAACGCGAAAAAAAATCATCAAGTCAACTCTGGAAATAGAACGGCGATTAACGTCGACATGTCGCGAAAGAAAAGGCCTTTCAAAATGTCGAATAGTTAGGTTCCCTGATAACAATTGAACGCCAATTGACGTCGACGACTTCGATATAAGGAAAAACGGGAGTTCTTATTCAACATCGTGAAGCGAA
Source organism: Ischnus inquisitorius (assembly GCA_963924025.1). NCBI lineage: Eukaryota > Metazoa > Arthropoda > Insecta > Hymenoptera > Ichneumonidae > Ischnus > Ischnus inquisitorius. Next base: position 3,665,342 of record OZ001251.1, on the reverse strand, counting down.
TTTTTCGATAAAAATAGAACGCCAATCAATGACGATGTGGCAAATTACGCGAGGACATGAAAAGCGAACAACGCGCGAAATATCTCTTCGGGTTTCTTTTTTTGTTTTTTTTTTCATTATTAACCGAACAACGAAAGCTGACGAATGAATATTGTACATTGCAGATACCTGTGCTTGCAAAATAAAGTATCGGCACAAGAAGCTTTCGATTCTTACACATCTAGGCATCCAAAAATAAATAGCGGACCGCCCTATCTGCTACCCTTGCTGAATTTTTTATTCTTCTTATTGAAAACTATCGAAACGTGAGTAAAGTGATACCATCGCGAAGAAAGCAAAAAAGAAAAAACACACAATTTGTATAAAAATAAAATTATACTTTTTCATTTCGCAGCGGAAAACTGGCGGTCTTCACGGTTCTGTGCGAGCAGTACCAAATGAGCTTGAGCAGAGATCCGACCTATCGAACGTACCTCGACAAGATAGGTCAAATATTTTTCGACGTACCGCCGCCCCGTCCGCGAAATCAGGGACTCTTCGGTTCGCTTCTTCAGTCATTCTTCAACGGTCTCGACGAGGAAGATTCGGACGACGATACGCAGCGACAGAGCGCAGCTTCGACGTCTCAACAAGCCATGCAGGATCTCGACTGATCGATGCATCGGCGTCAATGTACCATAAACGAGTGAAAGGAGAACGGAAGAGAGAAAAAAGAAAGAGAAAGAAAAAAAACTAACACACAAAGGAAACGAATAAAATGAGGAAAAAAAAACAAATATTTATATTGCTTTGTAGCGCAGCACTTTCGTCGTTCGGTACACTAGACAATTGTATCGATGAAAGTCTTCGCCACGAAACGACTAACTATGTGCAACATCTGAACGATTTATCGTGAAAAAATATATATATGTAATATAAACGTGCGTACTATATATATATATACATATATACATATATATATTTACAACGATTACGTAACTAGAGTAATAATTTCGTAAATATCGAGGTTTCTACCGTGTGAGCGTGAGAACGCTCGTATTGGTTCTCCTCGAGAATTCGAAAGAAAATGAGAAAAAAAATCATCGGTATAGCTTACATTCGTTCAATCATTTTTCGAATTTTTCTTCTTTTTTTCGAAAGCTGAGAGAAAACAAGAAATAAACTGAGAACGGAAAAGAAACGTAGCAAGGCCCGATGAAGTCGTTATATGAAGTCCGTCGTGTGATCGTTGCTTAATCTATCGTTGAAACAAAAAATATATAAAAAAAATAAACTAACCAGACGCCTTGGGGCTCGGACGTGGAAATTTAGGATAATTTAGAGAATGTGTATAAACACGATTGAACACAACTGAATGCCTCCCTTATTTTATATAAGCTATATAAATTTCAACGGGTCCGTTCTATTGGTCTGGCGAAAAATTGGTCGTTCGGATTTTTTTTTTTTCCAAGTTTTGCAACGATTTTCGTTAAACTCGCAGAATCTTTTCATCACCCATTTGTACACATTCATGCATTTTTCTCATTGACGAAATGATATTATTTTTAATTAAAAAAAAATTTAACAATAACGCTTGCGAGTATAAAAAATCGTGTGGCAACTTTCGGGAAAACAAGAAAGAGAATTCAAGAAATGACCAATTTTGAGTAATATCGATAGGACCGCTTGGTTGAGCGGGTAAAAATAATAATGATCAAGGAGTTGTATAAAATTCGTCGCTTCCGACCGACAATACGGTGCGTTCGATCGAACCACCGGCGTCCGCTCGATCGAGAAGATCGAAGATAGAGACGAGGAGCGAGGAGAAGCCATTCGGTTGTCGACGATAACGTTTATTTATTGATCGGCTAACGAATATTGCCGAACGAAGGCGCTTAGATGAGGCCAATAGGGATCTAACGTAAGACAGGTTTTAAAAAATATGGAAGATACGCGTGAATGATAAATGTGAGAAAACAAGGAGGAAGGAGGAAAAATAATGTACAAAAAATACAATCCCATTCTAGTAACGTGAAAATATGTTTATTCGAAGCTCAAACTTTCTTCTCGCTTACTAATCTTATCTAATAGTACGATTGATCGTGAAAAAAGAAAAAAAAATACATCTGCGCGTAAAACACGATAGAAAAGTTGGATTATTTCGATGGCGATCTTCGTCGTGGGCGGTATCTTCGATGAAAAAAAAGTGGCGAAAAAGAATAACGAAGACTCAGTACTCTTCGAGTCCCGGAAGTTTGAATTGTCGCGAAAATTCGTCGACTTCGTTTCTGAGCTTCGTGACTTTCTTAACGATATCCTCGTCTTTCTCGAGGAGCGATTTGAAATCGACGAGTTTGGGTCCGGACTTCGCGGTGACTTCTTTCGAGAGTTCCAAGCCGCGATGAATGAAATCGACGACGCGATCGATGTCCTCCTCCTTGAGACCGCGAGTCGTGAGAGCCGGTGTGCCGAGCCTTATGCCGCTCGGATTGAAGGCGCTCTTGTCGCCGGGCACGGTATTTTTGTTGCAAGCTATCGAGATATCCTCGAGTATGCGCTCGGCTTTCGAGCCGGTTATTCCGGTGTTGCGAAGATCAACCAGAAGCATGTGCACGTCGGTGCCGTCCGTGCTGATCTTGTAGCCGTTCTTCTTCAAACCTTCGCACAGTCTTTTCGCATTGGCGACAACTTGCTTCTGATAGTCGACGAATTCCGGTGTTTTGGCTTGCTTCATCGCGGTCGCTATCGCCGCGATGGCGTTGTTGTGCGGTCCGCCCTGGAGACCCGGGAATACGGCCTGATTTATCTTCGACTCGATATCGTACATTATCTTCTCGCCGTTTTTGCCGACGCTGCGCACACCTTTGCGAAAAAATATCACACCGGCTCGCGGACCCCGAAGGGTCTTGTGAGTCGTCGTCGACACCACGTCGCTGTATTCGAAGGGACTCGGTATTATTCCGGCCGCGACGAGACCCGATACGTGCGCCATGTCGCTGAACAGATAGGCGTTGTTCGCGTTCGCGATTTCGCGGAAACGCTTGTAATCCAAACATCTACTGTAACACGAGACGCCGGCTATGATGATCTTTGGCTTGAAGAGGGACGCCTCCTCCGCGAGCTTATCGTAGTTTATCAGACCCGTTGACGGATCAACCTTGTACGGCATTGACTCGAAGAATATCGAGGTCGCCGAAATTTTCTTGTTCGCCGTGAAGAAGCCTGGAAAAAAGTGTATTCATCAGTCGTGCTGTGTGTCGAAGACACATTATTTCAAAGCGTTAAGGTAGCGAATGGTGCGAATAGCGTTTGTTTCACGCGAGTTCCACAAAAATCAAAGAGAATTGCGGACGATCCTCGATGACATAAATCTGAAGAAATTCATTAACGTTAATGGTACTGAAAAGGGTCATTTTTAACAATAATAATTGCCAAATGTTATTAACAAATTGAGCAAATGGGGAAAAAAATTCTTCAACAAATTTCCTGGCAAGCCAATTTGTTCAATGGAAATTATTCGTTCATTATATGTTCCGAATACGTATCAATTTTTCAGATTTTCTTTTTTACTTTCAATTGTGAATGGAAAAAATGTGTGAAAAACCATAAAATTCAAAGTGCGAATCATTTTCATTAGAAAGAAAAAGCTACTTTGCCAAAAACTGTGTTGCACTGTATCTTCTTCATCGATTCGTTGATAACACTTTGGAATTATTATTGTGCAATATTAATTTTTTCAGTACCTTCATGTGCAAGGGGAAGTAACAATGAATGAAGAAATCTTCATCCGAAAAATTCGACGATAGGAGATACCGAAGTACTTTTTACAAGCCTCGCCCATAAGATAACCGGATAATTAATATGTTGAATACATTACATCTCAGACTCATTTTTTGTGCGCAACTTCTCGCGAAATTTGAGGAAATCGTTGTCAAGTCCGCTCGGTAAATGAATTACATAATTCTTCGAACTAAATTTAATTTCATGCAATTTAATTTCATGTACGCAATCTCTCGATTAGTTTAAGGGAGTCTATTGAGTAAATAAATTATACAGCTATTCGAATCGAATTCAATTTCTTTTAATTTAATTTCCTGCATGCGGCTTTTCCACCTTCGAGAGAACTTTTGTCAAATTTGCTCGGTAAAAAATCACGTAATTTTTCAATTTGAATTGCGTTTGCTTCTTATTGATTTTCTGTTCGCAGTTTTTCGCCAAGATCGAGGAAATTTTTGCGAAATCTGCCCGAGTATGTTGACCACATAATTCTTCGAATAGCATTTCATTTCTTTTAATGTCATTTTCCGTTGAATTTGATGGATTTTTTGTAAAGTCCGCTCGGTAAATAAATAAGATAATTGATTTTAATTTGTTAATTGCAAATTTCAAATGAAATTCGGGACACTTTTGTCACTGACCGTGAGTGAGATGTCCACCGTCCGGCAAGTCCAGTCCCATTATTCGCCCGTGCGGCTCTATGAGACCCGTGTAAACGGCGAAATTCGCGGGACTGCCGGAGTAAGGCTGCACATTGACGCCCCATTCCTCGGGATTGAGATTGAAGGCCTCGAGGGCGCGTTTTTGCGCGAGCAATTCGATTTCATCGATATACTCGTTTCCACCGTAATACCTGAAGATTCAATTATCAAATTCATGTTTTGCATTAAAAACGAAAGAAAAACCAATGATAGTGAAAAAAAATATGGAAATCAAAAAAAATGAACGAAAAGAATGAAAAAAAAAGACACGTGGGAATTGATAAGGAATTTTAAAAATAGTAATAAACAAAAATAAAAAAATAAAAAAATGCGAATTGCCGTACCTTTGGCCGGGTAGACCCTCGCTGTATTTGTTGTGAAGACACGAGCTCAAACACTGAAGAACACTGAGGGAGGTGAAATTTTCGCTGGCTATCATCTCTAAGCCGCACGATTGACGCCTCTTTTCCTTCTTGATAAGTTCGAAGAGCTCCGGATCGGTGTCCCATAAATTCTGATAGATCGTTCCGACCATATTCTGTTAAGAAAAAAAAGCCAATATTTAAATTGATTTATTAAATTCAGTTCGATAGAATTTATTTTAATTTAATTTAATTTATTTATTCCATTGCAAAAAAAAAAGGTAAATCGAATTTTTATCAGATTCGATTAGTTTTTTTTTTTTTTTTAATTAATTTTTTATCACAAAGACAATTAATCGTCGAATAGCCGATCGTTGAAAAACAATTCACTTACGAGTAATTTCTCTCGATGATTCGGTCGCGAGAGTCGGATTTCGAATGATCGCAATCGAGCGCCGATGCGAGAACTTATTTATGAAAATTAGCGAACGAACGAATTCGATAGCGATGCCCAAAGGGGGTCGATTGATAACCCCACGTGGTGCAACGACACGAATATTTACGCAACGATTGAAGATTGCCGCTACGCGCGTTCTTCGCGCATTGAAATCGAAAGATTCTCGTCTCGCTGGGATGTCGAACAACTCGGTTGTTTTCGTATGTTCCGACGCCTGTTCGCTTTGTTTTTCTATTCATCGATTTCGCGATCCGAGTGACGCGTTTGACGCTTGACTCCGTGTATGTGCTCGCGCGGACTCGTATCGAAACATTTTTTTTTCACCCAAATTTCTCGATAGCAACGAATTCATTTATAGTGTCGCGTGAGAAAAAAAAAAATGATTTCCTCGAATCGACTCCGAAGTAAAGGTCCGAAGAATTATTGTATCGTTTACTCACGTTCTTTGCGTCGCAACAAGTGGCGGTACGAAAGTTTCGTGTCGATGAGAGTGCCGTGTAGTTTTGGAGGGAACGCGTGCCGAGCCCTTCGACGGCCTCGTGACGACATCCGTACGCCAAATTTCCAACCAATCGAACGTATCGGGGATTCAAATTCTTCAGACGCCGTGCCATATTTGCCGATCTTATCTGCAAATATTTTTTTCTTCGTTTATCAATTGTAATTTTAACGAGCCAATGACAAATTCGCGGGAGCCGGCGCGCGGCGACGTATTTATACGCAACAGCTGTTTCGCCGCGGTAAATATGCGTCTATAGGTACAATGTGTACATATATGTAAAATGTCTTGCGTAACAAGGAAGTCGACGATTCGAGCCCGGGAAAGCGAGTTTTGAAGTGCACACTTGCGGTGCAACAATCACCGATTTCCGACGGATTGGATACTTATAGCTAGCGACGAAAACCGGTATTCGCCTTTCTCTTTCACCCTGATATTGTGTATATGTACTTCGTACGATGGGGTATGCGAGATATTGGTAGAGATAATGCAAATGATAGTCCACGATACTCGGGACTGTATCGGTTTATCACTTTTCCCACCCTTAAATTACTACGAGACATTTTTATATTCTCGCGTTTTGTCTTTGTAAAAAAAATGTTTATATCATTTTTATAATTCACAATATTTTCAATAATCCAGAATAAGTAAATTATAAACAAGTAAAATGATGAAAAAAAAAACTATTTAACAAAATCAATGATAAATGAAAAATAACAATTTTTTTTCGTCAAGTTACTTAATTAAAGACAAAAAAAAATGTTATCCAACATTTTTAAATATAGTAAAATTATTGAGAAAAAAACTATGTTTATATAATCCTTTTAATTATTTAAAACGAATATTTTTGTTTTCACTTCGAGTGGAAAAGAAACAAATTGCTTAATCGTGAAATAGCGTGAAGTGTAATTATTAGATGAAATCCGTTCAGCCTCGAGAGGCTGACAAATTTTGAATAATGCGATGTTGGGGATAAAAAATATTCCTTTTCCAGGCCGAAAAATCCGATTATTCTGTACGATGTTTTTTTTGCGTCAAAGTTTCGACCGAAAACCTGTCGTTCGTTGAAGAAGAATTTATTTGACTTACCGTTTACGTGTCACTCGACTTCGAAGCGTCGAATTCAAGTTTGAAAATCGTCCTTATCGCTACAGGGTTATCGCGGGTTGACCGCTATTGCGCCGACGTCTCTACGACTATTGCAGTCACAGGTAGAAACGATCACTTGCGTTGAAGAAAAAAATAGATCTTCCCAAAATTGGCTATCGTACAAGTCGGTCACTAGGAGCGTTTTTTCGTTGCCGGTAGATATTGACAGACTCGCCCGAATACTGAGAGTGACGAACGGATGGAAAAATCACAAGCGGTACTCGAGAAGCAAGCACTGCGGACGATGGGTCCCATCGATCGCTTTCTCATGTTACGCGACCTCGTGCGCTCGCGCTACATCGCACGCGGTACATTACATGTACTATATATATGTATATAAAGTACATTTTTCGTTACAGCCAATTCGGTCGAAACCCTCGTCGGTTTATGGTCGAATGTTGAAATCCTTATCAAGAGTTAAAAAAAAGACAGTTGATCACTTCCCGATGTTTCATACAAAAATTATCGCGATCGAAACCATTCCTTGGTAGTAGCAAATGAATAACTGAACAAGCCGTAAAGCAACGCGGCGTCGGTAAAAAAATTAAGTAAAACGAATAGTTACAAAATTTGATTGTACATTTTTTCAAATAAAAAATTTCACAAGGCTCATTCGAAAATTGTAGCAAATTTTGTCTACCATCGTTTTCTACTCTACCCCCCTGCGAGCAGCCTTCGCGCGATGTCAAAGGACACAATTGATATCAAAGAGTTTTTAACGCGCTGCCATGAAGTTCACGATATGGGGTCAGGGTCTCGATGCATGCAATCGTAAAAAAAAAGATTTCTCGTAGTGCATCACTATTAACGCAATCCCAAGAAAATTCTAACGTAAACCTAACGGAAAGTAAATGCTGTTCTCCATTAACACGACGCACATGTGGGGCTGATCGTCGTTTCTTCCGATTTCGATCGCTTTGTTTCTGTATCATTTTTTTTTTTTAAATAAATATTTATTTCGAGCACAATCGAATGCGTTCGTTCGAAGGCAAGTATCAACAAAAATTGTGTTATTTTCTTTCTCATGTCTAGATGTTATTTTTCTTGTTAACTTTACGAAATAGCGAAATATTGCATTTTCATTATCATCGATAGAGCGGACACCGAGAGTCGGTATAGTTACGCGAGGATCTGGAAATTAATAGAAATTAAACTTTTCGACGAATAATTTGAATTTTTTCAATATCTGAACCCGGGCGGTACAGTCCGAGTCAATTTTAAATTCAGAGAGAATTTTAGAGTATTCGAAAGTCTGATTTTGTATAATAATAATTCCAGAAAATTATTAACAAATCGATGACAAAAAAAAGTTGTTCGACAAATCACTCAGCAACCTTATTTTCTTTCGATTGAAAATGATCCGTGACATTTTCTCAATACGTATGAACTTTTTCCGAATTTTTAAAAGGTTTGAAGAAAAAAAAAATTACTTTTCTATAAATGTGTTAAAACCCACGAATTTTGAATGTGTTCGTTATAAGGCCACCCATTATTCTCAAGAAGTTTCCGAATGATTGATCGAATCGATTCGCAAATACAGTTCGGACAACTTTTAAGAAATTGGAATTTTCGACAAATTTCAAAGTTTTAAAATAATTTTGAAAAAATTCATACGTATTAGGCAAAATTGACCAATAATTTTCATCAGAACAAAAAGACAAGTCTCCGCAAAATTCGTGAACTATTTTTTTCATCAATCTCTTAATAACCGTTTGGAATTAAGTATTATCACGCAAAATTAATCTTTCGAATATTTCCATACGCTTGATTTTTTAAAGATTTTCATCCAATTGGGAAACGACCGAAATTCTCTCCGAATCTCACATTTCCTTGAACTATCCCGATCGAACTACCTTAACTGAAGAAAAACAGTAACTGCGTTTCTTGGACGGAGCTCCAAATTGCTTAACGTTTCATTTTTTTTTTACGAATCGCAAAAGAAAAGCGATATGCAAAGCGTTCTCGATGCTCGGCAAAGAAAACGAAAAATACGCATCCGACAACACAATCACACGACAATTGTCCTTTTTTTTCATGCCTGTTTGCTTTTGTTTTTTGTTTTTCTCCGTTTATTACAACATACGTTTCGTGAGCGCAAATATTTTTCATACTGCGCGTTATTATTTCAGCGTAAACTGCGAATAAAGACCGAAGCATCGGGCGCTCGGTGTGTCGAAACAATTGACTTTATCCTCGTCGAATTTACAAGTGAAAATAGCGCAAAGCCGGTCCTCGGCATCGAAGAACACCGCTAAGAGATACAAAAAATTCGTTTACAGTTATTAATAATAATAATAATAATAATAATAATAATAATATTACGTGGGCAACCGTATCTTTTTTCTTTTACAACTTTTTTTTCGACCGTCAACTATAGAATCCGCCATGCCGCTTAAAATCTCACAGCGAAATGCTGAATGTTATCTATTATTTATTGTTAATATCATACAATTATAACTTAAACAATTTCTTTTATGTTTTTATGGTTTTTTTTTTGTTAAATTTTTTTTTAAGGTTTAGAGTTTATGCGATTCGTTTTGCAAAGAAAAGAAAAAAAAAAAAAAAAAGAAGAAAATACACATGATCGCGACAATTTGTTATCGTCAAACGCTCTGAAATCGCACCGCTCCGAAATCGGAGGGAATCACTACTAGACTGGACGCGTAATTGGGGTCGGGAAACGATCGAGCGCTACTAGACATATACCAGAGTGTGGGGGAGGGGGGCGGCGAAGGGGGGTGGGGATGTTTGGGGGGGTTTGCTGCCTTATTAAACTCTCCCTTGTTTGTTTTTTTATTTTCGTACGTTGGAAATTTTTAGTTGTATATCTTAATGGCCTTTTCGAGGTAGTTGATTCGCGGACGCTTCGGCGCTTTGTTAACGTGATCCAAACCCAGCCAAGGCCTTGGCAATGCTGTATCTTGAAAAAAAAACGAAAATTTCACCAATTAATTTTCCATCGTTGATATACATTTTTTTTTATTATAGATGACACATGGATATTGTTACGCACTTTGGGTGGGGCTGGTTCGGAAATCGGCGAGATTAATGAAATAGTCCGCTTCGTCATTGATGAACTGCGGCTTTCCCATTGTCACCACCGCGAACTTAAACTTAAGAATTTTTATGAATTCTCATAACAATTATCGCGCTTATGTCGACTCAACGATTCGACTACCATACCTTTTCGAATTCTTTTTCCTGTACACCTAGTTTCTTTAGTAATCGATCTTTAACCTTTGTGAAAGGTTCGCCCTGAAAAATGAAAGTAATTTAAAATAAATAAGTACATCGCAACAGTTCCGGTAACGGAATGAACATTTTTTTCTTCTAGATATCTTTGTGGAATTATTCAAAATAGTCCTTTTGTAGTATAGCGTGACCACTCCGCTTAAAGTTCGGTGAGATCAAACAAAGTCTCGATGGAATAAAAATCGGGAAAAATCAAGCATATCGAAGATGCTAAAAAAATTGATTTTGCATGATGACAAGTCTACAAATCTATCAATAAATGAGTGAAAACTACAAAATTGTTCAATCAAAAACTGGTTGACTACTCTTGAAAAATTAAAACAACTAGTCAGTTTTTCAGAATGCGTATGGATTTTTATAGAATTTTATGTAACGTTTGAAAATTGTATTTAATTTGTTTTGTAGAAAAATTAACCAATTATTTTCATAAAAAAGAAAAAATAGATTACCTCTTTCTTCTGTTGAACAATTTTTCTTTTTATTAATTTGTTGATAATCTCTTTAAACTTACTCGTCATACGAAATCAACATCTTCAACAGTTTTCATTAGATTTTTTTGAGATTTTGATTCAATCGTTATTCTTTTGATTCTCTCTGAATTTCATTGAATCGCGGAACGACTGCCTCAATCGAAATGCCCCGATAAAATCGATTCTTTCGTTCGAGCTTTAAAAAAAAAATTCTAACGGTGGAGCTCTGCGCTCCGAATGATGAAATGTCAGCGTCGTAATAGCCCGGATAACGAATATAATAAGAGTCAATCGATATTGCTCGTACTCACTTGTTTGATCTTGAATAGGAAGGGAATACCAAACGTCGAGAAGATGTCTTTGTGAAAGTGGGCAACGGGAACGAGCAACTCGTCATCGGCGATGTTCACCTCGTCCTTTGGTATCTCCTCTATCCTGTACGATCTCGTGCCTAACGTGTTTAGATTATCGAGGGGCGTGTCCTCCTTGGGTCCCGCCGATAATTTGCTACAGTTTATCTCCAATATCCTCAATTTACCGGAACCATTTTCCGACAATTCGACTTGCTTCTTGGCCTCCTCGAGTAACGTCGCTACCGTGCCGTTTTTGTTCGGATAAAGATTTATCTCCTTTTCCTCCTTCAACGATGGACCGACCCAGATGCACTTGAATTGCTTTTTGTTCTCCAACTCGTTCACGCGAATACTGAGTTGTTGGTAAAAGATTTTCTTCGTTTTGGGCTTGCAGTACGCAACTAGATCCTTCAGCGTTCCCTCGTATGTGCACTTCAGCGGATGACCCGGCAAGTCCTTGTAACTGGAAAGAAACCACAAGCAAACAACTCGTTAGAAAATATACTTTCAATATTGTATCGCTAAAACTGTCACTGTTCGCGCTCTATTCGTCATTCGGCTTCCGCACACGGAAATCTTTGTTTTCGCGAAAGGAAGAAAAATCCGAGATTCTCACGTCAATGTGTTCAGAGTGCTACAAAACGTCCGGGAATCGCATTTAAAAAGAATGCCCGGTATGTTGTCAAAAGTAACGACGGAGCTGACATTTTCTTTGGATAAAAATTTGTCCCAAGTCAATAAAGTGATCCAAAAAATTCTGTTGTTGCGCCTTTTTCAATTAAACCGGCTAATATTTTTCGGTCACGTTTAGCTTCCATGAAATATTTTTTATCTTCACAAGGTTATTTTTTCTAGGTTTAGAAATACAAAAAAAAAAAATATTGAAAATTCCTCACAATTTTCAAATATTGGGCTGCGAACAATTAATTCTGTGAAAATAAGTTATTATCGGCATTCTTTTTTTTTCCCCGCCATTTAGGCATTAAATTGAACCATAGAAAGATTTCGCAAATAAAATGTACACATTCATTTCCTCATTCATTTTCTTAACGTCGTTTACAAGACTTTCTCTATGAGGACAAAAATTGTTGAGCAACTTTCTTACGGAGGAGCCTCGTAAACTTCGTTAAAATCACAATGAGAAAAAAAAACTTGTAAATCCGCATAGAAACGATTTATTCGATTGAAGAACTTACTTTTGACACTTAAAAAATTGAAGAAGATAGGGATCAGTGCCGACTCTCTGAGCAACAGCTTTGGCCATTTGGTCGTACGTCATTCGCAGAGATAGTTCCATCGTGAAACCCGGATCATTCGCGATTGTTTTGTCACAAAATGTCACTTCCACTCTGTAGAATAGGTCTCTGTGGATAAAAAAAAATGTGTCATCGGTAAATAAATTACTCGTGGACGAGAGAGAAACGTAATTGTTTTTTGGTTGATCGTTGATTTAATACGCACTTGAAATAATCCCGACACGTCGGTAGTTCGTACATGTCGTTGTCGCGTTCCTCCTTTTGAAAGACTATTATATCACCGTCCATTAGCTCCTCCAATACTTTCTCCAGCGGTTCGGTTAGATTCTCGATTTTCTCGACCATGTTTGGCTTTATTTCCTCGTAGAGGGCGAGCTCGGTGTCGGGCGGAAAGCCCGCGCGTTCGTTCAGTATCGGTATAAGTTCCTCTGCGAGAAAGGAAATGTAAACAATGTTTTTGTAACTCGCGCATGAAAACGGCGCTTTTCGGGTCAGTTTTGCGGGACGAAAGTGGCTCTTTGCGTACCAGCATCGATAAGTCACTTTGCGCATGCGCGTTACGTTACTTTTCTTCCCTAGGGCAAAAAAGTCCACTTTTTCGCCCGCCGGCCTAATCTTACTTGTCATGGTCGTCCCGCAAAAACTGCCCCTCGAAGCATCTTTATTCCTGCACTCGTTTCAAAAAGTATAGTGTGCAACATGGGCCGCTTCGCTCGGGCAGCAAACATCACTTTCGGCCCTTGTTGCACAATATACTATTATACCAACGAGTCGAAGATAATTTCGAACGATTTTGAAGAGCAACTTGATTTTTTTTCTTTTCGTTTTCGCATGTCAAGAATACGTTTACTTACGGACTTTGGCCGTTACGGGCATATAGTGATGACCCGAATAGTGAATCTTCTTGTTCTTGGGATCGTAAAGTTTGAAGAACAGAAGGACGTCGGTATCTTTGTCGAAAGACGGCAGTGCCGTGAGTCCGGAGTCCGGCGGGACAACCTCGACGAAGACGTTCCATGGATTCGCGTTCTCCGCGCAAAGGCTCATTGGTCTCTGAAGGTCGGCGTCCGGCTCGATCAAGGCTGGTCTGCATGTTTGATTCGCTCTAATACTGAACGGCCACACGCGAATCTGTTCTATCGGATATTTCTGTGGGATACGATGGTAAAATATACCCATTATTTCGCTCGCTGCTATGATTCTCTCATAAATCAACGAAAACTATTCGAGAACGTCCAAGCTACTCGGAACAGAAGTTTTTCTTTCCTCGGAAATCAAAGATTTTATTGTTCTTTTTGATCGAAAATTCGTCAAAATTTATCGGAATTTTGTATACATTTTTTATCTGTCGGAACGCCGGGATATACTCTTTTGCAGAAAACTAACTCTTTTAATTCATAAAATAAATAAATGTGCATGTCCCGATTTATACATCACACATCGTATAAAGGTTTGGTGCGAATTGAAAAAAAGAATGAAATACAAAATATCAAAAGTTTTTATTCGAAAACTGTACGAAATATCGCCGAGTAGTCTTCAAGCGGACTCAAATAATTTCGCCAAATGAACAAATCTAATAAAAAAGGACAACTTGGCGAGTCCTTGCACCAAAAATAAAAGTAGTTGAATCGAATGAACGATCTCACCAAGTTTTTTTTAGTTTACCTGGCTCTCATGATTGTTTTTTCGATTAGATTTTCTTTTTGTATTGGGGAAAATATTCAAAACCCGGTTCAAAACAACTTCGCGATGTTGCCGATCGAAAACGACAAATAGGACCATGTAAAAACATATTGTAAATTAAACTTACCAGACTGTCGCGTAGCAATTCGAGAAACTCGTGTACCGTAGCCTGTTTGCGAACACGAAATACGCGATAAAGGGCTCGTTCCGGGTCGTAAAGATCGTTGCCTTGGTGACCGTCAAAGTTATCCTCGAGAAGAACGTTGACGGTCATATACAAGTATGCCTCGGTTCTCTCCTTTCTTCGAATCTGTTCCAGCCTCTTCTCCTCTAGCAGCCTCTCCACCAGCTAGACCAACAAAATTAAAATTATCTCCACGTGTGTACAGAATGGACATTTTTCTCGACTCATCTTCCGTTCATTCGTTTATAAATCAATTTCATCTCTTTAGTATCTGTTATTTCGCATCGTCTCTGCAATGTCACTTTTTTCCTTCATTCTTTTTCATTGACCTTTTATTCTTTTTTTTTTTTTTAGAAATTTCGAAAAATTTTGGAAATAAATCAGCCGTGTCTCGTTATTGCGTTCGAATAATTTTAATTTTGTTCATCTGCCGCAACGCCGACTAACGATTTTTGTCTTTTTTTTTTCTTTTCAAGTGATTACAAAATAAAAATTATTCAGCAGTCCGCAACGCTTCGCCAGTTGGGACGAATGAACGACGCTCCTCTCTGTCTCTCTCTCTCTCTCTCTCTCTCTCTCTCCCTCTCTCTGCCGTTCTCTGGCTCCACGAACACCTTGGGAACAGTCTAGAATGCTAGCGATGACAATTATATGATACAACAAAACTGTTCTACTGGCATTGAACGGAGCAAAGCTACGAGTTATTTAAAGACAAAAATTATATTGATCATCGAGGATTCGACGGTAATCGAAATATTTTTTTATCCATCGAACTTTGATAAACGCGAGCGAAAATTCGTTTCAATGTCAACCTTGGGATAAATGAGAAAATCTTTCGTCATCGTTTTATCTCGTTTTTTTTTTTACTTTAATGTAGAAAATTTCACAGTGAAAAATGGATTGACGAAAGAAAAATTGGAGAAAAATAACAAATATGAAGGGAAAAAAAGGCAATGAGATGCCAAACTAATGATTTTCAACGGGTTAACGTAAAAAACAACGGAAACGAAAGTTCAAAACTGCGAAGAATCTTCGATAAAAATCAACATTGTTATCTTTGACTCTTCGAAAAAGTTCGTCCGACGAATGCAATAACCTTTCATTGTGAAATGTTAATTGGAACTTCCATTGCTCAGGACTTTGGATGTTCCTTCGGCATTTTAGCGTTTCTGCTGAATAATATTTAATTTGTAAGCAAGACAAATCGTAGCGGTTCGGAGAAAACTGCATCGATATCTCGCCGACTTATGAACTTCGTCGTCAAACAATTACTTCGACTCTTCGTGAAAAAAATAAAAGAATAAAAAGTAAAATGAATTACCGTCGATATATCGATTGTCAGCGATCAATTCTTTCATTCGAATACCCAACAATTTATTTTCCATCATTTATCTTGATTTCTTTTTTTTCCTTTGACTTCTATTTTTTTTTCTTTTTTTTTTTTTTCATATATAAAATAAAACAATGGTATAGCATTCAAAGGGATCTCACGATTACAGCCATTATAAATTATTTATTCTATAGATTCGACGATTCTTCTTCTTCTTTGTATTGTTTTGCGTTTCTTTCTTTTTCCTTTTCTTTCGTTTTCTATTTATTAATATGTAACAACAAATAAATAGATAAGAATCTGTTAATACTTGTAATCACTATCAACACTGAAGATTTTTTTTCATGATCAAGCATTCCGCCCAGTCGGAAACAAATTCACTAAGGTTCTCAACAAAAAACCAAAAAAAAAAAACATCAATAAAAAACTGGTCACGCGCTCGCGTTCTTTTGATGGATCAATATGGATTTTTGTCGTCACTTCGAATCACATCATTAACGCGGCGTCTCGTTGAACATTCCTAATAAATAACAAAATACAGCGTAGAAGACATTATGGGAAATCTGCCGATGTCGCGCAGTACTCAGAGTGTCACAGTCGTTAATCGTTTACTTTCTCCCGTGTTCGTTACGTCAAGCACGATTCAAACGCGGTTTTCCTCAGCTTTTTCGCGGCGCAAACGCTAAAAGCAAACCTATTTTCATCCGCGATAACGATGATTTCTGAAAAAAAGAAGGCCCCAAAATAACTGACATTATTTTTTATCGTTTTCGCGTAATTTTTTTTATAATCTGGTTCTCTTGCGTCTCCGCTTGTGTGGGAATTATTTTATTCAACGTGTCGATATGCTTCGCGTCCCGAGCCAATTAATCACCGAGAAACAACTATTTTACAGTAATGAATTTCAACGTTGACGAATCGGGTCTTCCGGGTCTCGGGTTGAGATCGTTACATTATTTTTAAATTTGTTTTCTTGATTTTTTTTTCACCGCGAGGGTTTTCCGTAAAAATTCAACACTATATCTCGAACGGATTTAGTAAATCGCGGATTATCGCGCCTCTTCGTCCCGGGCTAGAAGATGATTATTTCCTGTTTTTATTTTATCGTCAATTTACAAACAACAGCGCGCTCATAAAATCGTATAACACAGAGAATATGCGAACCGAGTTATTCGTGAAAGTTTACCGCGCGTACTTTTTTGTCTTTGTCATATTTATCCCCACGACCACGAAAAGCCCAAAGCCCGCTGCGGTTCCAAAGGCAATAATTTGCATTATGCTTCTTTTTTTAACCATTTTTCTTCACTTATCGAAAAGAAACATCCGTCGGAGCGATTTGTTTCTTTGTCATCTTTACAACAGCGAAAAGCGTACTAACGTTTTTTCTCACGCGGCTGTTTTGTTTTGTTTTTTTTTCTTTTCCGTTTTTTACGTTACCCCTTTACCTTTCGGTTAAAAGTCATGAATATAGAGATTCGGGTTACGAGGATTTTGCGTGCACGGACGGAGACTCGCGATGTCGGTATCGCGATTGTCTCTGTTTGCGTCTGTCGTGTCTTTGTCGCGTTCGAGATCGCACAATTCCTGGGACTGTTCTCTTTCTAGGACGTTTCTGACCTCTTGAGGTATGTCCTCCTCTTTGACCTCTTGGAGAACATTCTGCAGCTCGGAATTCCTTATGTAGACCAACATGTAAGCATTCGTGCAGTGCTTAACCGCCATCGACATGTCCTCGTCCTGACCGCCGTAATTGTGCTCGATCGCTTCCTGCTTCGTACACCGCGACACTACGTCGTCGTCGAATTTGCACCACTGCGGAGGAGAGAAAACAAACGAAAGGATGTAACGGAAGAAAAAATCAAAACTAAAACGCCGTGACTTCCGACGATGCGAGAAGGTTTTTCTTACCTTTCCGTCGCCGGCGGGGTTGATAAAGACGACATAGTGACCACCGTGATTGTCACCGCTGTGTACGAGCACTGCGTGTAGCGTGTAATCGGCATTCGTAGCTTCTTCGGCTTGAAGATACTCCCCGAGACTTATCTTGTCGTAAAACTCGAATCTGTAGTCGTGAAATACCGAAAGGAAAACAAATGTAACGTTTCGGTAGTAACAATATTATCGTGAATGGGAACAAGTAATGTTTCGATAACACGAAAAAACGCAAGAGTTCGAATTAGCTGGAACATTATTGTTTTGTCAATCATATACTACAAGGAAAAGTCGATGAAAGGGGCCGAGCCATAGTTATTGAGATATCGGGCAAATTTACAACGTAAGCAATAGATTTGATCATTTTTTTAAATGAATTGATGTTGGCAAAAACATGCTTAACATTGAATCGATTTCGCGTTTTCGAAAACAACTGACATTTCTCGAAATATGTTTTTTTACGAAAAAAGAAACTAGTACACCAAATAAAAAAAATTTCATTAAACAATGTTTTTAGAAATAAAAAAATTGTTCACGTTAAGTTTTCATGAAGCGCAAAAAAACGGAGTACCGGTGTTCGTGAGATATGCAAAAAGAAAATAGTTTTTGCCGAATCGAAATATGTTTCTTTCGTTATCACCCCCGTCAGCCCCGTATCACTACATTTACTATTAAAAATCATTTTTGCCAGCAGAATTTTAATATACCACGGCTTACCATTTTTCTTCTTCCTCGATTTTTTTGTTTGTTCGAGACCATAATGAAAAGAGGAACTGACCTGTCGTTAAACTTGACCGAGCAATCGGTGACGGGATCGTACTGAAATCTCATGAGATGCAGATGCAGTACCGGTGGGAAAGCTTGAAAGATAACGCCTTTCTCGGCTTCCTGCAATCCGTGCTCGCCGGCGTCGTACTTGTTATCGCCGTCCAGTATCTCCGTGCTAACATAATCCCGGAAAGATTCGTAGACTGAAAAAAATCGTACGATTACAATGGCGTGAAAAAGGTTCTCAAAATTATTCACGATTCGTTATGATTTTTTACGTGAAAATATCTTTAGTGACGCTCTAAAATACAGTTTTCTCGGAAAGCGTTGCGGACCTTCTGGGAAAAAAATTCGAAGAGTCCTTACAAAGACGTTCCTTCCGGACAAACTTGAAATAATAAAAAATTAGAAGTGTTCGTAAATGACAATAAAATAAGATCCCGAAGCAAAACGACCAAGATATTTTCACACAAAATTTTCGCGAGTATCAGCAGCATGTATTCACTTCTGTTCAATTTTTCTTTTCGTAACGAATAAATAGAAAACTCACTGTTCTTCTTTCCCTTGATGTTCAACTGAATATCGTAAAAAGTCTCGACTCTGTTCGACGTGTAGTCGATGTTCTTGCACTTGATGAACGAGGCCATTTTTCCCTCGAACAACTTTGGCACTGTACCCTCGACGCACGTACCCTTCATCTTGCTCTCGAGCTTGTCCAGAAGTACGCGCAGAAACTCTTGAACGTCGTGTTGCATAAACGAGTCGAGTGTCTCCCAGCCGAAGCTCTTCGTGAGCTTCTTCGTGCCGACTGGCTTGTCGCAGAATTGCAACTCGTGAAAAACCCTCTGCAACGCCAGTGCCACACTTTTGCTCGAGTCGTCGCTCTCCGTTGGCATCTTGTAAACCGCTTTGCGCAACTGTCGACAAATTGTAAATAAAACAAAGCAAAGACAATGGTCAATATTCGAGAATGCTCTGTGTTTGACAAATCGATCGATAGGTACGTCAATTTGGGACTGAATTGTCGATGCACAGGTGGTTATATATTTTTGTGTACCTGGTTCGTGAAGTAAAGCGTCTGTAGAAGGGAGTTCATGTAACACGTGGCACCTTGGTTCTTGAGGCCAACGTAACCCGTGTGTTTTTTACTGTCCCAGCTGACTCCGTGCGGTGCATCGGCAACCACGTGTACCTGTTAATTCAATCGTCATTATCGTTAGATTTGTCGTCCGGGCGCGTATTTTTTTTCTACTTCTACATCGCTTCTCGTTCAAAACACGTTTTTTTGCAATCCTATATCCGTGGATAAAAAGTCGATCGTGTGAGGCGAACGATAATCCGTATACCGGCAATGCTGACATTGAAGAGTATCGATTTGGAAGCCTTAGTTGCACGATACCAATCATATTTACGAAGTACCAGCGACGCTCGCGAGATACTACCAATGTATATCGTCTTAATAACGCGAATTTCTCACATACGACACTCACCTCTAGAGTTATCGAGTCGTCTTTGATGTAACCCTTGTCTGGATCCAAAACATCCTGCCACAGCATAAAGTGACTGAAACCCCAGTCGTTCTCTTTGTTGTAGAATAGATGCTGAATTTCTGCGAAAGAGTGAAGTACGTTTTTTTTTTTTTTCGAGATCAAACGAAGACTCAATTTCTTATTGTAAATTGGAGGGCCCAATTTGTCGATCGATAAATTCTTGACGCCGAAGTGAATCAATTTTTTGTGATGAACAATAATGTACATGTTTTTTTTGGTAATAAACGACTCGAAAAGAATTTTAACGAAGGTGTCGTTAAAATCTACGGTTTCGGCGAAAGATCGGAGATTTGCCGAACCACAAGAATGGCGAATGACTCTGGCGATGCATCGAATTTCGGTATGGTTTTGTGATCTTTCAAGATATTTGTGGGAGCTCGAATTCCACATTTCGTATAGTGTGGTGATAATAAAACCTTTGCTATTATTTTTATCCCTACATTTCACGTTGTATAACGAGGACCATTACAGATTGCGCGACTTATTACGGATTTTACTTAATTGATTTTTTTATCATACGAAAGTTTGTTCTACTCGACTGTTTGTGCTAATTTACTATAAATGTTATTGTAAAAGGGTTTTTTCAGTCGAACAAATAAATAAATGAATGATTGTGAAAAGTGTTTTTTTTTTTGTGAACTAATACATAGATGGAAATAATCTTCAATGGAAACTCACTTCTACTAAACGGATCCTGTCCCTCCTTGCACGAGAGAAGGCGCAGTTCGGCAACGGCGTAACAACTCCACGACGTCGATTCGCTCTCGCCGTTGCACTGTAGAAAGAATCCGAGAGATCGTTGTGGCTGTCTCTCCTGGCTCTGACTCGAACGCGGCATGACCATTATCTTCCATGGTAAATTTCTCACGTAACACGGCGGCGACAATTGTGAATCTTTCAGTTTCGACAAATTCTCGACTGTGTAACGAAACGTCGCTTCGTTTCTTGCTTCGTCTGTAATTCACAAAATAAGAGCACAAATGTTGTGGCATCCCGTTGAAATAAATCAAATAGAATAATACGTGAAAAAAAGGAAAACAAGATGAAAGAATACACCGCGTCGAATACTTTCGCGAAAAACGATTATTATTAGAACAAAAAAAATTATTATTAAATGTCAAACAAAAAGATGTTAAAAAACAAAAATCCGCGATGTTTTTCAAAACATACGAAAAAAAAAAAAAAAGATAAAGAAATAAAAAAACATAACTCGTCGAATATTATCGCGAAAATAAAGTCGGGAAGCACAAAAAGCTTATTTATATGCTTTTCGCGCGAGTCATCGTGGCAGACTTTCGGGTATTTTTAGAAAATTGCCGCGTGTATATGTGTATACGCAGTTTCCGCGGATAACTCGAGTGTCGTGGGTCAAATTTTTCTGGGAAATTTTTTTTTTTAAAGAATATTGATTATTTTTTTTTTTTAATTAAACATTCTCACCCTCCTCCATGTCTTGATCCTGCCCAAGGCTATCCACGCCGGCAAGTTCGAATTCTGGCTCGCCGTTTATGGGACGAGGCTCCGTACCGTCGCCTCCGCCGTCGTTTGGAGTTTCTGAAAGAAATTTTTTATGAACTCGTGACATTCGCGATTCCGCTCGTTGTCGCGCGGCCAACCCGGTTTGCATCTGAATTTCGTGCATTCTTATCGTTAGTTCCGCGACGACGCGCTTTTCGCAGAGGCTCTGTTTTGCGAAATGCAAAAAAACAACAAAAAGACGCCGACTGTCGTTGACCGATTTTCTTCAACTCCGAAGAGCACCCCTTTTTGAGAAAACAAACGGCGCTGCGGCGGATCGACGAAATTCTACATTTTTTGTCGATGCAAAAAATGTTTGTACATCGAAGTAACGAAAAATTGTTAACTTTTCTATTTTGACAAAATTGCGAAGACAGAATATCAACAAACTGTCGCGCGACGCGAAAGCGCTCGTCGAAGCGGCAACTTGAAAAATCAAAGATATCTTCGAAGCTCTCCGCCGAGAGTCGAAAATGATGAAAACATCGAAAATTTCGTTGTACCCGAGAAAAGTTGCGACGAAAAAAAAAAAATATAAAAGGAACGAAAAAGTGCGCGTGAAACGCGCCTCCGCGAGACAAAAGCGGTAGCGAAACTAAAATTGCCTGTCACGCGCGACGTTTTTCTCAAATTTCATTTGGATTGAAAGAAAAAAAAAAGAATGTCGAAAAGTCGTTACCCTCTTGTGTATCCATGTCCTCGAATTCGTCGACATGTACCAGCGTCAGGTTAAGATGCTTTAGGTTATCGTGATCGTTGACGTGGTTCATCGCGACACCGATGTTGATGGTCGTCTTGTCCGCGCTCTGTACCTCGCGGACTCGCGCCGTCGAGGTGACTTTGGGAATGTGTGTACCTTTGGAATCGAACTGCACCGGCGGCGCGTTATCCTCGTCCCGTTGCGATTCGCTCTCGTCGGCCTTGTCGCGCCTCTTGTAACGTCTCTTCGTGCGCGTTGCGTTGTCCGCGGCAGTTGTATCGCTGCTGCTGCTGTTGCTCGTGCTCCGTACCGGCGGCGACGTCGTTTTACCGCAAGACGACGACGTTTGGTACTTGCTTGCGATTCGCCCAATTTCTGCGGCGTCTAATGCCCCCGTCGACTCCGGGGACGCCCACTGCATATATTCCACCCTGAATATTTTTTTCAGTCAAGACCGTCGGACACTACGCGCAACGCTACGTGAACTACTAATCCCTACAAACTCCGTGGATCGCGTCTATTCGTGTATATATATATATGTATATATGTCTTATACTCGTATACATATATATATATACTCATATATATACATACAGTTTGTATGTGTTTTTTTCCTGCTGCACTATGCGCACCAATGTTACAAATTGAGTGCTCACGTATTATCTGGGTGTCGGTCGGGGCGACGGAGAGAAGTGCAGTCGACTAGTTACAGATATATAGTTGAAAATAGCGTGCCAGTATTGTAGCAGAGCCGTGGATGACGAGAGCGCAGTACTACCACCGTCCAGCCTTGTGTCGCACGAATAAACCTCTCTTTCTCTTATGTATTCCGGTTGAGAAAAACCCGATACGTTTATTCGTACACGCACGAGACACAAATATATATATATATATATATTTCGAATTATACGAACGCCGAAGGTATAGGTAACAAACACACCACCGTAACACCCTTCGGCGATGCGTGTAACTCGCGATCAGCGAGTTCTCTCGCTCTCTAACCACCCCTCTTCTCCTCTCTCTCTCCTCGCCTATCTTCCTTCCTTCTCGAGCTAGTTCTCCGTCCTTCCTCTATTCCCTTCCGCCTCGACGTGGAACCCGCGGGAGTTTTTCCTCGGACAAATCGCGCGATTGTTTTTCACGGATTTTTCGACGATGAGAATTTGTCGGGATTTTTTTTCTTTTTTCTCTTTGTTCCGTCACGACGGATTTTTTTTTCCGTGTCGCGATGGTTTTCCGGGGATTTTTTTTTTTACGTTAGCGGTTCACCTCCGCGGCATAGGTACTGCACGGCACATGAATTCACTGGTATGCAAGCTCTACCTGGCGGTGCCGTGACGATATCTCTTCTCTCTCGCTCGGTTTCGTGACGTTCCGCGTCTTCGGGGGGCTCTCTCCCGCAAATCGGCCAACAGACCGTCCCGGCGAGGCCGCACCGCAACCAGGAGGGGCTCCTCCACCGGCGCGCTTCCAGGATACAGTCACGAATCTTCGTTACTCCAACCTCGGTATTATTATGATTTTTTTTCTTTCTTTTACGAAAGCCACGAACGCCTTCGCGAATGTCGATAACGCGTGTCCGATGATTTATCACCGCGTCACTGTCGCGGTTACGACGGGGGTTTTCTTGCGTGGAAGGCTTTTTTTTTTCTGTTTTTTTTTTTTTTTTTTCTTGATAAAATCACTTTTACGCGAAAATAAACAAAATGGCGACGAGCTGCAATCGCCCTCGCTGCGCTGCCTGACTGGTCGGTCCCATGGAGACTAGAGGACCGCAGACCGAACTATGGCTTTTCAATGGATCGCTGCTCGGCTCTCTTGCGAGATGTCGCGAAATATATATAGCACCCCCCCTTCTCCTCCCCGCGTGTGTCTTTTATAAATGGTGGACATTCGATAATCGATCATCGATTTGTCGAAACAACTTCTTTTTTTTTTTTTCGAAAATCAAATGAATACATTTTCCCAAAAGCTCCATTTCATTGGTTAATTATTGTTGACGCGAGCAAATTGATCGGTTAACTTTCGAATAAACGAGTCGACAAATCGGAGTTAAATTGTCTTCAGTAACAGCTGAAAAAACTTGTTTTTTTATTGTCCAACAACAGACAAAATTGTAATAGTGACGTTACTACGCGTTGTAAAAATGTGGGGATGCATGATTTCTCAATAAAATTAAATTACCAATTGGTGCGAAATTTGTGTAATATGCATTTCGGCAGCTTTCTACGGAACAGCATTTTTCAGGCACGCATGCGCACACTTGTAACTCGAATAAAAGAGCGGCATAGCTATTCAAACGTGTATCCATGTTTTTTTACGTGATCGTAATAATTCGAGTTGCGCCGTTAATTGTAATCAATCTGCTAATTATTATTTCAAGCGATTTAATCAAGATGATGATGATGATTATTATTATTATTATTATTTACAGAAAGTAAGTGTTTACACTTTTTAAATCTGCGTCTATATAATGTTAATGCTGATTATGATGCTAATTGATATCGACAAGCTAGCTAGAGATCTCATTGAATGTCGAATTCTTGAAAACCCCTCTGAGCTTGGAATACATTTTTTTTAATCTTACGATTACGGTTTTCCAGTGAATCTTTTACATATTTATTTGAAGAATATGTAAACGAATGAAATGTTTCTTTACTCCGAAAATAAAAAAATATTTTATTGCTATTACTAGGGATGTGCACGAGCTCGCTCGAGCCTACTCGGAGCATGCTTATGAAGCTCGATACTTGCTCGAGCTTTGTATCGAGTAACGGCGCTACATCGAGCTTCCCGAGCAGCTCTAACCGCTCGAGCTACTCGAATTGCTCGAGTCATTTGAACGGCTCGGCCTACTCGAAGTACATTTTTCACAATTTATAAGTTTGATAAATCAAACTAAAACTAAATTGAAATTCATATCCAAATTGTTTGAACAATTAAAATCCACGTTTAATTGTTCAAAAAAATAAAAATCAATGTCCAGATTGCTTAAACAATTGAAATCTACGTTAACTGTTCAAAAAAATAAAAACTCAATGCAAAATTGTTTAAGCTATTAAAATTCATGTTTGATTGTTTAAAAAAATAAAAATTAATGTCCAGATTGTCTAAACAATTGAAATTAAACGATTTGGGCATAATCTTTTCTTAAACACAAAAACCTGAAGCTTTATTGTTTAAACAATTTGGACATCATTTGTATTTTTTTAACCAAATAAACCTAAATTTTACTGATTTAAACAATTTGGGCATGAATTTTCATTTTTTAAAATAAATAAACATGAATTTCAATTGTTTAAACAATTTGAACATAAATTTTTATTTTCTTAAACAATTAAATATGAATTTTAATAGCTTAAACATATTTGCCTTGAGTTTTCATTTTTCTAAACAGTTAACGTAGATTTCAATTGTTTAAACAATTAAACGTAGATTCCAATTGTTTAAACCATTTCGACACTA
The DNA here is from genome assembly GCA_963924025.1 of Ischnus inquisitorius. Lineage (NCBI taxonomy): Eukaryota > Metazoa > Arthropoda > Insecta > Hymenoptera > Ichneumonidae > Ischnus > Ischnus inquisitorius. The sequence continues at coordinate 3,639,957 of OZ001251.1, read as the reverse complement.
ATTTTAATTTTTTTTAACAATCAAACGTGGATTTTGATTGATTAAACAATTTAGACCTTAGTTTTTATTTTTTTAAACAAATAAACCTGAATTATAATTATTTAAACAATTTGCATATGAATTTTTATTTAGTTTTAGTTGTATTTATCAAACTAATAAGTTGTGAATAACCTTTTACGAGTAAGGCGAGCTGTGTGAGCGGTTCAAGTAGCTCGAATGGTTCGAACGGTTCGAGCGGCTCGGGTAGCTCGAATGACTCGAGCAGCACGAGTACCGAGTTTACATCAACCTTACTCGACACGGCTCGAACACCGACGAGCCGAGTCGAACGCCGAGCCACTCGATCTATTCGAGCTTCTTGCACATCCCTAGCTATTACATACAGACATAACACATCTAATACATACACAGACTTGACGAAAGAATAGTGATTGTACAATTCGAAATCGATTCGACTTCGATTTGTAATTTCGAATTATCAAAAAATTCTATTTAACGTTAAAATTCGATGTTTTTTTTTCACAAATACAATTCTTTCGTTGAGTTTTGAATGATTGATTTAATTGTCGAGATACGCAGTAGCGTCGCAACGCCAAACAGTTCAAAAAGTTGAAAATCCGCGCGGTGGAGCCGCGCACGTCGAGCGCGCCGTGTACCGCCTTATAGGCTAATATCGTGGCTTCCTAAACTTTCACCGTTTTTTTCTCGAAAATGTGACGTCGGAACGAAATTTTAGAGACAGTTCCACTATAAATCGAATATAAGCTTCAAAATGAGTCCAGAATCAAGCCGATCGATTCGCGCAATACAGAGATATAGCAATATTGCATCGAAAATACCGCTGGAACGATGGAGATTGGCTCATTAACTAGCTAATTCATCAAACCAAAACGAGGAAAGTTTTCTCCCCCCGCGGCTCGTCGTTTCCATGCAGCAGTGATAGCGGCTTTCGGTCGTTCGACAAAATGATAGTCATCACTTGTCCCGGTCCTAGCGTTGGTTCGTTCGATCGGGTTAGGTTAGCATCTCGCAAAACGAACCAATGGTACTTTGGTATTTGGTATCGAAGTGAGCGATAGGATGATTTTAACGAGCGACTGGAAAGTGCCTATTAACGAGACGACACGAGTCGACACGACACACACGATGGCCGCGACCAGCAATGTTTTCATCGATCACTGAGTGTCAACTTTATTCGGGAATCCTCGAGCAAAAAACTTCGTTCCAATCGTCCTCCTCGACGCGATCAAAGAACCGAAGTCCTTCTCAAAATGTTGTGAGCTGAAAAAGACGATAAAAAAAAAATGTCTAAAACCGAGAACGTTCCGATTAACCTAATAAAATGGGATTCGACGGAAGAACCGCTGGCCCCGTTGACCGGTCGTCAGCGCGACTATCTTGCGAGTCTCGACGAGGAAATGGCCTCTCTCGATCCCGTCAATCATCGCGAAATTTCGAACGAACTCTCGCATCGTAAATCCAGCGAAACGACGAACAATGACGAGCGCATCGAGACTTATCGCGAGTTGTTGCAGTGCTACATGTCACTGGAAGGAAAGTACACATCCGCGGCGGACACGAAATACGTGATGTATCTCGACCAGTTGAAGTCGCGCCGTCGCGAGTGTCATGATTTGTGCCTCGCCATAGAAACGGCGCTGGAAGATTTCTCCGCGCTGTCCAAGCAGTACGCTCTGGTATCGGCCAAAACGACGTCATTGCACGACGCCACTGAGCAACTGATCTCCGATCAGGTACGTTTGAACGCTCTGATAGACGGAGTCGCCAAGTACGTCGAGTACTTCAAGGACGTCGACTCCGTAATGGAAAAATTGGAGTCCCCGACGCTGTCCGCCAACAGCGACGCGTTCAACGAACTGTTGCGCAAAATAGACGACGACATAGATTTCATGCGCACCAACGCGACTTTCAAGGAATCGAGCGTCTATCTCGTCAAGTATCGTCACTGTCAATCCAAGGCGGTGAGCCTGATGCGGCAGTACATTTTCAATTTGTTCGACAAAGCGACGGACAGTATTCTGAATCCCAAAGAAGTAGCCGTTCGCGAAGGCACGGACGCGTCGCTGGCGCTTTTTTACGGAAGATTTCAGACCATACTGCCGAAGGTGAGGCCCGTCGTGGAGCAGGTAGAGGCAAGATCCTACAAGCGTCGAGAGTACGACGCGCTGCTGAACGAATGCCATCGGCGCTACTTGAATCAGCGGGGAACGGTGCTCGGCCCCAGCGTGGAAAAAGCCCTACAGACGGTCAAGGATCGTTACAACGGCGATCATTGCACACTCGTCCGTCACGCCTGCGCTTTGTTGCTCCACGCCTCGGTGGACGAGTATCGTTTGTTTTATCAATTCTTCGGCAAGCCTTCGCCTCTTCTCGCCGCCTATCTCGAGGCTCTGTGCACCTCGCTCTACGACGTACTTCGGCCCTTCATAGTTCACATCAATCATCTCGAGACGCTCGCGGAGGTTTGTTGCATTCTGAGAATCGAGATGCTCGAGGAACACGTGCAAAACAATTTGGAGCCGCTTCAAGGCTTCGGCAACGTTTGCATGCAGCTCTTGCACGACGTCCGCGAGAGGCTCGTCTTTCGCGCTCACATATATCTTCAAACCGACGTGCTGAATTACAATCCGTCGCCGGGCGATCTCGCTTATCCGGAGAAATTGAAGATGATGGAGGACATCGCCGAGTCGATAAGGGAGGAGAATCGTCAATTGAAGATAAAGCGAATATCGGTAACGTCGAACGATTACGCGAGCGGTGCCGATAGCGTCGTGTCGCGGAACCATCTCGGTCTGGAGCCGCTCCACCACAAAACTTCGATGGGCAATTCCCCGGCGGATCTTCACGGAATGTGGTATCCGACGGTTCGTCGTACTCTCGTTTGCCTATCGAGACTCTACAGATGCGTCGATCGGCCGGTCTTTCAGTCGTTGAGCCGCGAGGCCATCGATCATTGCGTTCGCAGCATCGAAACGGCCAAGGAGAAGATCGAGGCCCGATCGAGCCTCCTCGACGCCGAGCTCTTTCAGGTCAAACACCTGCTCATTCTTCGCGAGCAAATCGCTCCGTTTCAAGTGGACTTCACCGTCAAGGAGTACAGTCTCGATTTTTCCAAAGTCAAAACCGCCGCCTTCGGACTGCTCGAGAAGCGCTCGAGGCTCTTCGCGCTCTCGAACAATGCCCTTCTCGAATTTTTGCTCGAGAGCGCGCCGCAGATGAAGGAACAACTGATCGACTCGCGAAAGCACGTCGATGCCAAATTGAAATCGTCGTGTCAACGATTGATTCAGCACGCCTCATTTCTTCTCATCGAACCGATCGTCAAGCTTCTGGACAAAGCGAAGATGAGCGTCACGATAGACAGCAAGAATACGATGAGACAACAGCCCTTCGGCGACGCCCAAGAGATCGCCGCCGTCGTGGGCGAAGCTTTGAGATTGATCAAATTCAAATTGCCGAATATACAGCAGTCGCTGCAATTGTATTTGGCCAATCGCGAGACCGAGTGTATACTCTTCAGACCGATCAAGAATAACATCGTCGCGGCCTTCACGCACTTGTCGCAATTGCTGAGCACGAATTACAGCCCCGAGGAACTCGTCATGATCGCCTGTCCGTTACCCGAACAAGTATCTATAATGCTGAGCTCGTCGAGCCTTGCCCAGTCGAAAACCGGCCAGGACGGACAAAAAACTCAGAGCGACGGGGAATGCGGCCGTAGCGGCAAAACCGCGAATACCCAGGAAATTCAACGATCGGCGAGCGTCGACGACGAAGTCTTTCTTCCGCAAGAAGAATCGAAGTCGAACGAGAATCATCGGTGAAAATTCGACGGCGAGTAACTCGAAATAACTAAACGAAAAAAAAGCAATAACGGGATCCGCGTGAAAGATTTAAATCGGATCGAATTTGTTTTTTTTTTTACATATTCGAGACAATTTCTTGTTTTTTTCTTTCAATCGCGAGACACACCAAACTTCCATCGTTCGTACAAAAAATGTGAACTTTTTTTTTTTCAATAGTTTAACGATCAACGAAGCCGCGGACGCAAGTTGTTTATTTGTTAATTATCCGATGCCGTTCGGTGATAATGGAAATTCGTTTATTGAATCTAGTATTTTTGTATATTTCAGTGTATAATGTGTATATTTATAAATGAATGAAAGAATGTGTATAATTATTTAAAGATCGCGTGTACAGCGCGGCGACGAAACGACAATGTGACGACTATTTGTGATTTTTTTTTCATCGACGTTTTATTCGACGCAATGCTGTTTCGTCGTTGTGAAATTAATTTTAAAAGATAAGAATAAAGTTTATCATCATATCGTTGGAAATTATTTGCGTCAATTATTCGCGATTTACGTACTCCGACCGGCACTCTGACCGGTTCGATGCGCGAAAATCTATCATTTTTTAAAAATTCACTTGAAAAAAAAAATCGATCGAGTCGTCGATCATTCATTAAATTTTTTTTCCATAATTTCGACATTTTGATCGACCGTATAAATTGTCGAAATTATCAAAAATAAATGGATTTTATTTTTTTAATTTTGACAACTTGTACGATCGATCAATCCAACGATCTTTTCGTGTACAAATCGAAGATAGTTTTACTCAAGGCCGGACCCAATTGGCGCTTTAGACTGCCTACTTTGATGCCAGCCAATAATTTCTCGCCGTTCGTACCGGCTCGCCGAAATGCCTCCGTCAGAATCATCGGCGTTGGATAAAGTTCCACAATCGCCAGAGCTTTCTCGAGCGAGAGGCCTTTCAGCTGAAGCAAGTGACGAACGAACATGTCCCGGACTTTGAAGGTCTGAAAAGAATTACGATGGTTATCAGCGTCGCGGAACGATTATGTTTTGGAAAAAAAATGCGCAGATGTTTTCCAAGACACCTACTTTCACTTTCGAAGCTGCTTTGTTGAATTCTTTGAATTCCATCAATGGCACTTTGAAGCTTACGATGCAGTGGGAGTCGAGATCTTCCTTGGAACTGCTCACGAGATGTTTATCCTGAATAAACATGAGGTAACGAGAAAAGCCAAGTAGATGAGAGATTATATGTTGCAAATTGGATTTGCCCATGACTTTCACATTGTGTTTTCAACGTCTTGGCGAATATCTAAAAAAGCGGTCAAGTTATCGTCTCATCGGACAATTGTGGAAAAACTTTAAAAGTTCATATAATTCTAACGTTTCTATGGATTCTCGCTAAACTCAATGTGCTCATTATTGGCGCGTTATCTCGAAAATTGCAAGAGTTATCGTGTCAATGACATACTTTTTTGACAAATTTAAAAAACGCGCACATGCTCAACGATGTCTTCCCACATTTTGCAACGTTTTGAACACGTTTCGACCGAAAATGTCGATCTTTTTTTTTTTCAAATAAAAACAAAGTATCCTCCGTAATGGAGCGAAATCTACGAAAATTCACAAAAACCTTGATGCCGATAAAATCAAGTACCTTGAAAATTCGATGAATAAGGGTCGTAAGAATCGACAAATATTGCATCGAATGTTTATGATTCTCGGTGAACTTTACGGTGAAACCGTCCTGGACCATAGAGTTCGTGGAAGCTTGAAGCAACGTTGGCAACGGCATGCCAAGATGTTGATTCTTTCCGTGGCTCTCGATCATGTATATAACGTTCGGTATGCCGGATTGTCTCAAACGAAACTGCAACGATATTGCCGATTAATCTATCAGGTATATTCTATTTTTAAAAATGATTATTTATCGTTAAATCCGCCGCCAGAGCATCGAAGCCGAAATATCAAAACACGAAAAAAGAAAATCAATATTAAAAATCTATTGGCAGCATAAATAAATTCAAGTTGATGATAAACAAATTCTATTCTATTCATTCCAAAAAACATTTTTCGTATCTCGATGAAGAAAAAAAATTACCTTTTGCTCGTGAAATCTTCCGTCTTTGATACTCGACGCGAGATCATCCATTCGTTTTCTCTCCACCGTGTACGGCAAGACTAATTCTCTCTTCGTATCGCGGCATCTCGCGATCCACGAGAAATCCCCAACTTTGAGGTGTCGCACCTCGTACGGTGTACTCAAACGATCGAGCTCGCATATCGCTTGGTCGTCTTTCGCCTTTGTTTTGCCACTGAAAGATCGAAAAAAAATGATGAAAATGATTTTATCATAAGTGATACAAACGAGGACGAAAAAAATGAATTTTTTTTTTTATAGATACAGAGATTGACCAAGCGGAAGATTTGAGACTACACAAAAGAACAATGATAATTGTCGAAGGGACACTCCGTTAACTTTAATAAAAATAATCAACGCTTGAAACTAGAATAAATTAAAAAATAAATGATTAATGGTTGCGTAGCTCGCGCTGAAGAACGTACCCGCTGGTTTCGTGATTGTCTACCAGAAGAATAATATCAAATGTATCCGGGCCCATGTGAAATTGATCTTCGGCCCCGGGTTCCGTATCCTCGACAGCTTTCCCTGACGAACCCGTTACCGCGACATCGATCTGTCGTAATCGTTTTTTATTACTTATTTTCCTAGCAACTTTGCAATTCTCTTCGATATCATTATCTCTACTCGCCAGTCGTTCGGGCGTTTTCTTCGTGTTTCCGCCAATGAGCGCCTCATTCGTTACGGGGTTCGAACAGTCCGAATCGCTGGAAGATATCGAATGGGCTCTGCTTCTTCGTCGAATTCGATTATTTCTTATCGACCCCGGACTCAGATTTTTTTGTGACGCTCCAAAACCCGCCGTTTCTCTAATTTCGTGATTTTCTCTCGTTTTTTCGACATCGACGTCCTTATTTTTTTGCTCATTCATTACAGATTTCGTTTCTGTCTTCGAAGCCGAATCGTTTCTTCTTGGCTCGACTTCGTTGCCCTCGAGACTCCTCGATTTCTTCAGCAGAATGTCGTTCTCCACGTCGTCGCAGGTTTCGACTCGCTCCGTATCGGAATTGTGAGCTTCGCGACGCGCCTCCCAATGCTTTTTCAGTCTCTTGTCCAGCATCGCGCATAATTTCACTCCAAAATGCTGCAACAGTATGCAGTCTCTTCCCGTCGTCAGCGGCAATGGATATTTCTGCAACGACTCTATCGCCTTCGCGAAATGACTCTCCACGCTGGAACCTTTCGCCTTTGCTTCGTCTCGCCATTCCGTTAGCCATTTTTCGAACAGCGGATTCGGGCAGTTTCGACTCGACGATTTCACTCGCTTCATGGAAAAAATGGTCCTATTTTCACTGCACGCTTTTCCATCTGTTAGAGTCCGTATATTTGTATCCTGTATGTGTGCGTGTATGAGTGCGATACAAAAATTACCGCGGAGCCGAAGATGGAGCAGCCATCGAGGCAGAGCCACGAGGCCGCTCGAAGCGCTCTTATCATCCGGCGGTGAACGCGAACCGGAAACGATAAGCGGATAGTCAGTCGAGACGGACGACCGAATGCGAGCAGACGTGCCGCAGGGCGAGTCGAGCGAGAGAGAAGGAAAGAGAACGCGCGAGCGAGGCACGACGGCCGATACGCGCGGGCGACACGTGGTCGCCTCGATAATCGACGAGTAATCGACGCCGGGTCGATCCGGGTCGACAGTTTCGTTTGTTTGTCCATTTCTTCTGTTTATTTCAATTGTCTTCTTTGTAATTAATACCTTCAACTTAATATAACGCGGCAACCGTTTCTTAAGCCGCATCTACTCCAATAAAGTATCACTTTCGCTCTACATCGAGTTACGCGTGTGCTCCATTCCCCCACCGCAATCCATCCCGGCAACAAAATCCCTTAGCCATCGGGGATTCTAACAATCAGAAGTGGGATATCATCCATTGTGCTGCGTTCGGTGGGAACTATATTTTCGTGACGGAGTGAACGGACTGGGAATCGCGAAGTGATAACGGGGCGAGCGCGCGACCGCGTGGTGCCGCCATTTTGGTAGAGCCTTCCGTGTGTGCGCGAACACGTGGCAGCTATGATTGGCCTCGAGCGCACGCGACCTGGACGAGGACGGGGACGCAATGCTGCGGGAAATCGAGCGAGCGATCGGCATCATGAGGTCGGGGGCGAACGTCAAGAGGACGAACGAGACGGCAGGGGAGCCCAGGCGAACCAGCGAGACGACGCGGGGATCCAGGGGCAGCTCGAAGCGACGGTAGCCTCCGATGAACAGTCCGCATTGCCCGAAAATGCAGCACGAGGAGAACCGATGCTCCGGCAGGGCCAGCGAGTGCCGTTGGCACCCCTCGACGACGATGATGACGCGACGAGGAACGGAAGTTTCGCCCAATCGGCGCACGGCGTTCCACCTGTGGGACATTCGACGGCATACGGAGCGCAGCCACACGCCGTGGCAAACGACGCGTTGCTACGATTGATCTCGGGACTTCTGTCGCAACAGCAAATGCCCGTGCAGCAACCGACGCCGACGTACCACGTGATTCCGGACCTGTCACGAAATATCGAAGACTTCACGGGGGATGGTGACAGTGTGCGCGCATCCGAATGGATCGAGAACCTCGAGTCGATGCGCGAGACACACGAGTGGACAGAAAGGTATTTGTTCGAAGCAGCGCGGTTACATCTGAAAGGTGGCGCGCGCGATTGGATGCGAACGAGAATTCGCGAGTTACATACGTGGGAAGAGTTTCGGCGAGCATTTAGAGAGACGTTCGTCGTGCGTGACGACACCTCGACGCGATGGGCGCGAATGAAAGCCCGCTCGCAGGGACGAAACGAATCGATCACGCAGTATTATTTCGCGAAATATAAAATGTGTCGTGCGTTAAATTTAACGTTCCGCGAAACGAAAGCGGAAATCCTCATTGGACTATGGTCGCATGATCTGAGCAACGCGGTCATGCCGACAATGCAAAGCACGAGCGACGAACTGCTTCACGATTTAAACTACTACGATAAATTGTTGGGGCAGCGTAGTGAACGAGTACGCGCGTCGCGAAACGCGCCATCGTCGAAGGCGCCTGCGCAGACCGCCAAAGCGAGTAGTCACGAATCGGAGCGTGCGGAAGCCGGTGCGGTGCGCAGTGAGTCGAAATCGAACGAATCAAAATCGGGTGCGCGTCCGAGGAAATGTTTCAACTGTGATAAACCAGGACACCTCTCGAGAGACTGCCCCGAACCGAAAAAAGAAATGAAGTGCTACACGTGTAACGAAACGGGACACATAAGTCGTAACTGTCCGAAAGCCGCGAAAGAGACGAAGCCGACAGTACAGACGATCGGGGAACCGAGTGAAAACGCGGCGGCGAAATATCTGAAAAACGCGATGATCGACGATCGGGAGTGCGTGGCGTTTATCGATACCGGGAGTTCCGAATGTACGATCCGAGCGACGAAAGTGTTGACAGAACAATTCAAAATGAAGCTGCAGCCTATGACGCTGAAAGGTTTCGGTCCAGCCGAGTACGTAGTCACGAGTCCCGGCATAGTGTGCGCGAATATTACGATCGACGGAGTCGAAGTGCCGAAAGTTCCGATCCGTGTTGTGCCAGACGATGTACAACCCGTCGACGTAATCATTGGCCGATCATACACCGAGCAACCCTACGTCGAGTATCGTAAGGTAAGAGAGACTCTGACGTTCTACGAGAACAACGAGTTACCATCCGGACCGATTGCCGCTTCGACGAGTCACACGAACACGAGCGCCGTTACGCTACCGCCGTCGACGGTTAGCTTCGTTGACGTCATCGACAAAAGGAACGCATTCTCATTACCTGTGGCGAACACGAGCGATCAGACGCAGATCCTGAAGGAAGGCCGAGCCACGCTACGAGGAGACATCTCGCGGATGCTGCTCATCGAGAAACCAACGGAGGCACGAGAACCGATACCGATCGAAGATCTCAACGTTGGAAAAGGACAGCCGAACGACGTGATCAACGAACTTCACACGATCATCAACGAGTATAGAGACTGTATTTCGACGAGTTTAAGCGATCTCGGGTGTGCGAAAAACGTCGAAATGGAAATTAAGGTAAAAGAAAACTCTACCCCAGTATGCTGTAAGCCCTACCGCGCGACAGAGCGCGAACGAACCGAAATAAAAGAAATATTGAGCGACTGGCGACAAGCGGGAATAATCACCGATACGCAATCGGCGTATGCGAGCCCAGTGCTCTTGGTGAAAAAGAAAACCGGAGAATCGCGGCTCTGCGTAGATTTTCGAAAACTGAACCAGATAACGGAGCGCGTACATTTCCCTCTACCGAATATTGACGATCATTTGGCACAGGTGCGTGACAGCTCATTGTTCATAGTTTTGGATTTAGCACACGGGTACCTTCAGATCCCTCTATCGAAAGAAGCTCGAGCAAAGACGGCGATTATCACTTCGGAGGAAACGGCGGAATTCACGCGTATGGTCTTTGGCCTAATGAATGGCCCCGCTTATTTTTCAAAGGCCATGCACCGTGCTCTAGGACCGTTACGCGATAAAGTCGTACTGTATTATCTAGACGATATTCTCATTCCGGGGAAGAGCTGGGATGATCTGAGGCCAAAACTACGACTAGTCTTTGACGCATTGAGAGAAGCCGGATTCACAATTAAATTGTCTAAGTGTCAATTTCTTTATGATCGAATCGCCTATCTGGGACACGAAATTTCCGCGAAAGGCATCGAGCCAGGCAGCAGCAAAGTCGCTGCGATCCGCGACTTTCCTACACCGCGTAACGTACACGAGTTGCGACGGTTTCTTGGGCTCGTTAGCTACTTTCGTAAATTCGTACCGTGGTTCGCGAATATCGCGCGACCTTTAACGAATCTTCTCAAATCGAACGTCGCATACGAGTGGGAAACGCCTCAACGGGAAGCGTTCACCGAATTAAAGAAAAAGTTAACCGAGCATCCGACGCTACAAACGTTTAACCCGCGCGCGGAGACCGAACTCCATACCGACGCGAGCGCGATGGGATTAGCCGCGATGCTGCTACAGAAAGATGCGGCCGGTACGTTGAAGCTGGTATACGCGATTAGCCGACGCACGAGCGAAACGGAAAGTAGATATCACAGCAGCAAATTGGAGTTGCTCGCGATCATTTGGGCTGTGACGAGGTTGAGACCTCTAATCGCGAACGTTCCTTTTACCGTAGTTACCGATTGTCAGGCGCTATGCCATTTAAGTACTCAACGAACGATGAACCCGCAGATGATACGCTGGAACGACTTATTGAGCGATTATGATTACCGAATAATCCACCGCGCAGGCGTAACACTCGCTCATGTCGACGCGATGAGTCGAGCACCCGTCGAATCACACGATAGTCGAGTCAGCGAGACGATGCTGACGATTCAGACGGACGACGACCTCGTCCGTATTTATCAATACGTAGACCGCGATCTACAGGAACGGAAAAACATTCTCTCAAAACCGACGAGCGAGCGCACGAGCGAAGAGAAAAATCACGTGAACGACTACGAATGTCAGAACGGGATATTGTACAAACGAGTCAACGGACGTTCACTATATGTAGTACCGAAACCGATGCGAAAGAGCCTTGTCGTGAGGTTTCATGATTTGAAAAGCCACCAGGGCATCGAACGAACGTTCAGACGCTTGAGCGAACACTACTATTTTCCGCGAATGAAGGCATACGTGAGACGACACATCTCTGCGTGTTTACAATGCCTCGAGAGCAAATCGAAACCGGGAAAACAGGGGGGAGAACTGCATCCCATTCCTCCGGGACATCGCCCTTTCGCAACGGTGCATATGGACCACCTTGGCCCTTTTGTTTCGAGCGCGCGAGGAAACAAATTCGTTCTCGCATTAGTCGACAACTTGACGAAGTTCTCGATTATCCGAGCCGTCAAAAATACGAAAACGAACAACGTTATTAGAGTACTAGACGAATTCGTGCAAACGTACGGAGCGCCCGTAAGGTTCATATCCGACCGCGGAACTTGTTTCACTTCACGAGCATTCGAGGAATTTTGCGCGAAACATGGTATCCGACATACGATTAACTCTCCGAGACATCCGCAGGCGAATGGCCAAGTCGAACGGTTGAACGCCGTACTAGTTCCCGCGATACGGAGTAACCTTGCAGACGAGCACGGACGCGATTGGGATAAGAATATTCGTAAAATGCAAACCGATCTGAACGAGATGATCAACGCGAGCACGGGAAAAAGCCCGTTTGAGTTAGTATACGGATATGTACCACGCCGAGACGAAGGCGCCGCGCGAATACTAACTCGTGACGACGAGACGACGTACAATGAGCCACGCGAGCTCCGAACGATCGCGCGAGAGAGAATTATATCTGCACAGCAGAAAGCGAAAGCGTATTACGATAAGAATCGGGCGCGAAACACCGATTACGACGTCGGAGATATTGTCTATGTACGTGTGAGTCCGACCGCTACAGGCGAGTCAACGAAACTTCAAGCGAAGTACCGAGGCCCTCTCGTCATAGTCGCGAAATTGCCGAGCGATACGTATCGAATCGCCTCTCTAAACGACGATGCAGATGGAAGACGGTACGCGTCCACTGCTCATGCTAGTCAAATTAAAATATGGAAACCCGAGGTAGGCGAACCGGGAGAGGAAAGCGATTCAACTGACGAGTACGACCTTGATACTGCCGCTGGAAGTCTTAGCTGTAAGAAAAATGTAAAAACCATTGTCTGTGATGCGAGCTCGAATGAAACTCGAGACGCGAGTGATAAAAGTGCAAATCTAGTGCGCGAAAACGCGATTGGCAACGAAAGTGCGCGAAGTGCGAGTGACACGACGGTCGCCGAACCGTCCGACGAGTCGTCCGAGAACGACACCCTCGAGTTCGAAGGAAGCCAATCAACGCCGCACATTGATCACGAGAACGAGCCAATCAGCGAACGCGACGAGACTGAAGAAAACGAAAAGACTGCGATAGTTGTAAGCGATAATCTATGTACCGAGAAAAATAAAGAAATCACGGAGAAAAGCGGAAAGCGCACATCGAAGCGCATGCGGCGAGCTCCGCGAAAACTAGATGATTACGTAAAATAAAAAAAAAAAAAAAAAACATAAAATACGATTCACGCTCGAGGACGAGCGAAGGCGCAGAATGGCCGAATGTTAGAGTCCGTATATTTGTATCCTGTATGTGTGCGTGTATGAGTGCGATACAAAAATTACCGCGGAGCCGAAGATGGAGCAGCCATCGAGGCAGAGCCACGAGGCCGCTCGAAGCGCTCTTATCATCCGGCGGTGAACGCGAACCGGAAACGATAAGCGGATAGTCAGTCGAGACGGACGACCGAATGCGAGCAGACGTGCCGCAGGGCGAGTCGAGCGAGAGAGAAGGAAAGAGAACGCGCGAGCGAGGCACGACGGCCGATACGCGCGGGCGACACGTGGTCGCCTCGATAATCGACGAGTAATCGACGCCGGGTCGATCCGGGTCGACAGTTTCGTTTGTTTGTCCATTTCTTCTGTTTATTTCAATTGTCTTCTTTGTAATTAATACCTTCAACTTAATATAACGCGGCAACCGTTTCTTAAGCCGCATCTACTCCAATAAAGTATCACTTTCGCTCTACATCGAGTTACGCGTGTGCTCCATTCCCCCACCGCAATCCATCCCGGCAACAAAATCCCTTAGCCATCGGGGATTCTAACACATCAAAGAATGTTCTCTGAATCTAAAAAAATGTTAAATAATTATTTTTCTTTCTTTTTTACTATACCGACATTCAGCAACAACGGTGAATGCGTGGTCGGTGCGTGGCTCCGGCGATCATCCGATTCAAGCAATTTTGTTTGCGGCCAGTACTTGGATGGGGAACCGCCTAGCCGCGCACGAACTGGCGCATCAATCGTTGAGCGGAGGGCCGATTTTTTGGAGGCCTTGTTCGCCGCACTGCCGTAAAAACTTTCGTGTGTATGTACACCGGGGTATCGGAAGAACACGGCCGATCGTACCGGCACGGGTTTTCCGTAGGGGAAGTTCGTAAGTGCGTAAGTACGGATAGGGAGTGCTAACAGGGCAAAAGGGGTCGTCAAAGGCGACAGCCATACGCTGAGAGAACACAAAAATAAAAAATGGATATGTAATTCCTGCATAAGAACCTGTATGGGTTCTCTTTTTTATTAAATTTATGAATTACGTAACATCTCTCCACGTTATTAGATTGGACCTATTCCTGCTGAAAAATCTCGATATTGTCGACATTCGAAAAAAAAAAATTAGCGCTTATAGCAAACGATAGAAAACGATACATTCGAGAGATGCGGTAGCGTCTCGACGGCTAATAGTTTTAAAAGTTAAAAGCTCGGGCAGTGGATCCGCGCGCGTCGAGCTCTACCGTGCCCTTATACGCTAATATCGTGCCCCCCAAACTTTGACAGTTTTTTTTAAGCCGATCGGTGCGCGCGATAAAGGGATGTCGCGATATTGCCCAAAAATTGCTCACTTTCTCGATGAAAATAAATGTCCAGTATGTCTCGTTTGTCCGATGTCCCGTGATGCTTGTGTGTTGCGTTCGTTCGTCTATGCGTGAGCCGCGGATGCGCAATAGTGTATGCGGAAACGAACGATCAGTTGTTTTCCATTTTCAAATGTCATTACTTTAATTCCAATGAACAGTTCTTGAATATCCACAAATATTTCATTCAACTGAGCGTTCGTAATACCGATTAAATAGTAATAAGGTTATGTATCATAGTTTTTTGGTGAACATTGATTAAATAAATCTCGCGCGATTAAAAAAATGAGTCGTGTGCGTAACAGAACTTTTTTTTTTATCCCAGGCGCATAGTAATTAATATTTAAAAGATATCGCGTCGTTAAAAAAAAGTGTCGTGCGTGTAATGAAATTATTTATTCAAATAATCGCGAACATTGTAGCTTCATGGAACACGGGGCAACGAAATACTCTGCTATGAGCGCGAATTTTCATGAACCGTATCATAGTTTTAGAAGTGCGGAATAACGACATCGCACATTGAGTAATTTGGAACAAATTTCAAAAAATAGTCAAATATACTTAAAAAAACATTCTTTTTTAAAATGTAAAACACGACGTCGAGTAGTTTAAAAGTAGTTAGTAGCACTAGTAGTAGTTTTGGTAATTGAAAGAAAAAAAATCATCCGAGCCAAGGAAACTTGAAAGAAAACTCAGCGTGTCCTTGGAACACAAATAAATACAGGTGCATCAAAAAAAAGGAGGAGCAAAGTTTTTTTTTTTAATTCCCTTGGCTCATATGATTTTTATTCTTTTTTTTAATTACCAAAAAATGATTTGCAAACTATTTTTAAATTACTTGGCGTCGTTTTTTGAACTTTTTTACAAAAAAATGTTTTCTTATTTGTTACTGTATTCCACGAATCGAACTTTTTATCCGCGCGAATAAGTTATGTTTATTACTCCGAGTACTTTATTCTGAAACTTGAACTTTTCATCCGTACGAATAACATAAATTTATTCGTCCTGAAAGTCATGATACAATAAAATGAGCCCATCGGAAATAGGAGGTTAAGTTGCGTCCCTACGATTGAAATAGACACTGTTCGTCCGGATACAATGTAACCTCTCATTTCCGACGAGTGTTGCAATTATAATTTTTGAAGAGAAAATCATTGAACATTCTTTGATATTCGACGCGCGGATGAAACAAAACTCAATATATACCCGGTGATGTCTAGAATAGAAACAAAAAAAAGCTTTTTTTTCATTAGAACGCGCAGAACCGCTGAAACACGTGAGTACGAATAAACGTATTTTGTTCAGCCGGTTTTCGCGACGAGGAGCCACATCGAAAAAGAAAAGACAAGAACATGTTCGCGGCGCCGAGCGCCGTCGGAGAAAAATTGATCCGAATTACGCCGCAACGCCGGCCAATCTGCGGGAGGGTAACGAGTGAAGAGGCAAAACTTACCGAATAACGCGTTAAACGTCGATTAACCGATTACTATTCCCGAAAACGACTCGAGACTCGGTTTCTCCACGAGAATTGGTCTCCCATTGAGGCGAATAGTATGCTTTTCTGCTTTATTCCGAAGCGAGCGCGACCGGCCTCGCGCGATAGTTTGTTTACATGCAACATTCGGGGAGGGGGGTATTGAGGGGGATGCGAAAAAAAAGCGCAGCTATAGAATAGCGGGTTACTCGCATCGCTCGCATCGGGGTTTGCGGCAGTTCGCGGGGTTAGGACCGGCCGGATGATTCGCTTCGTACAAATTTTTCGCTCCATCCCCGTCCAATCCCGTTTCGTCTCCGGGGTTTACGAAAATTTTTATTTACGAAAATGGCGGATCAAGTGTTGAGGGAGCTGGAGGCTGCTGCACAAATAATATTAGTAAGTTTTTCACCGAAAAACCTCGGTATCGTCGACATTCGCGTCGAAACGTTGGTTTTTGTTCGCGACTGTCGCGAACGATCGGCGAAACGACGATTGCACGGGCGCGCGATACGGAAAAAGCGCCGAACGGCAATATCGCCGTTTGAGGGGGGGTTATGCGCACTTGTGATGTTTGTGTCGAACATCGCGGATACGCGCGAATTTGCTTCTCGATTTTTTTTTCGACAGCGTCGATCGAAACGCTCGTAAAATCGAGGCCCGCGTCGAGGCGAGAAAGTTCGAACGAGACGCAAGAGGAATCGTTCGCGGACTTTGATCGTCGACAGAGCGGGAACGGTCGTTGTTTTTCGCGAGTGATCGAACGAGAAACATTGTCGTTGTTCACAGGCGCCGCCGAATCTCGTTACTCCGGAACAACGCCAGTCGGCGGAGGTGGTTTTTCTCAATTTCCGAAAAACCAAATCGCCCTATCAGCTATGCAGGAACATCCTGGAAACGAGTTCCGTCGACTATGTCATGTTCGAAGCGGCGGGCCTCATAAAAACGGCGCTCGTCAGAGAATGGACCATGCTGCCGGACGAGGATATCGCCTCTTTGAGACAATATCTGCTGCACTACATCATAAGCAAACCCACGCTGGCTCTCTTCGTCCGAGAGAGAATACTTCAAGTCATCGCCATAATGGTCAAGAGAGGCAGCGTCAGAGACGTCGGACAGGAGAGAAAATTGATACTCAACGAAGTCGAGGGGCTCATAAGAAGCGGCGATAGGCCGAGAGTAAGATAATTCAAATTTATATTTCAGAATAATTGCGACACAAACAAAATTTCCAAAGAATATTCAAATAGAAATTCATATGAGAATACAAAGAATAACCCAAAGAATACTCAAATCAGATTAATACAACATTTTTATATAAATTTTAAAAAAATTATTTTTATTTTACAAAAATTTAATTATCAAATAAAAAAAAAAACAAGAGACAATTACAATAAAAATGGTGCGAACTTAGCCGGCGTAGTTCATTTGTAAACAACATTTTGTAAGGACAGTCCGAGCGGTACAGTTTGGAGGAAATGTGAGATTCGGAAAAAATGTTGAGACTTTTCCATAGAAATAAACGAGCGAATAAAATCGAGCATGCGGAAGATGTTTGAAAGATCCATTTTGGGTAATAATAATTCCAAAAAGTTATTAACAAGTTGATAAAAAAATCAAACTCGTTAAACAAACCACCAGGCAAGCTAACTTTTTTGTTCGTTAAAAAGTATTTGTTAATTGTTCTTATTACGTATGAATTTTTATAGAATTATTTCGACACTGAAATTTGTTGGAAATTACATTTCCTTTGAAAGTCGTTAAAATCAAATAAGAGGACTTGATCCGATAACAGATGGTGTGAGTTTCAGCTTAGTATCTCAAACCGTTTTCAAGTTGTGGAACATTCCAAAAACGTTTACATAAACATTTTGAGAACATTTTTTTCACCAAAACAAACCTTGAGGAAACAAAATCGAAAGAAAAGTAAAATGAGAATCCCAAGAAACAATTAAAAAAAAAAGTAATACATCACAACGGGATAAAAAAATTTAAATACCAACTATATATAGCGTGCTAAGGACATTCATTTTGCATACTAATACTTATGATAATAATAATGCAAACAATTTTTATTATGTAACGAATAATTTGGGTACATAACTTTTTTCCTAAAAACTGTTCCATTAATTTTTCTGAAATCATATAAATAAAAAAATTCTACTTTAAAAAACAGAAAGATACATACATATTTAATTTTTTTTACAAAGAAAAAGTCTAAGCACTACATTCAGAAATCGTCCGGATAATTCATCGGCCATATTCGCATTTACGGGACAAGTTCTCTTCCATAGTTTACAGTTTATTAGAATTATTTCATACAGTTCAGTAATCAATTGATTTTTTTGCTCAACACTGCAACATTTTTTTGCTGTTAATTATGACGCTTTCTTAAACAGTTTGTATGGGTTCAAAACAATTAACTCGTTAATACTAAGGAAAAACTGATCAACTAATTCGTTAACAACTTTTAGAATGTTCATAATGAAAGATTAATGTTCCGAACATCATCTACGTCAATGATTTTTTTTTTTCACGTTTTCATTCCATTGGGAAGTTTTCAAAGTTTTTTCTGAATCATACGTTCGACTGAGAATGTAACGGTACACTTTTCTTAATACAATTTTCGTTGAAAAACAATTCCAGCAACTTCTAGGATGCAGCATAATATCGGCATTGATGCAAGAATACGCGACAACCGTAAAGTCTTCCGACGTCGGACTCACGTGGGAAGTACACTTCAGAGCGAAGAAACAATTCGAGATAACGGATTTGAAGAGGATACTTAAATTCTCGATTGGCGCTCTTGCCGAATTGACGAAAGACGGAATCGCCGAGACAAATTTTTCTCTCATCAAGCATTTGCTATGCATAGCCGAGGGAGTACTTGTCTGGGGCTTCATACACGCGCGTTATATCCTTTTTTTAATATTCCATAACTGCTCTAACATCGCTGCAACTGTATTATTACTCTTACCATTAATATTTGTGTCAGCGGAGATGGGCCCGGCTCACATTCCGTTGAGGCCAAGTGGCACAGCAACGAGAGATGCTCCGATTGTAACAATTCATCTCCCATATTTTTTCCGAAACGATTACTATTTCGGAAAAAAAAAGGAAAGACGATTTTGCTATCGACAGCTCGTGCCTCATTTCCTTGAAAATTTGCGATTCTGATTCTGAAACTTGTTATGGATAAACTGGTACAATCAATGTACAGTATATTAAGAAAACTGTGATCGATTTTTTAATTCAATTTTTGTCTTAACAAAAAAGTACCTCGAATCAAATAATTCTCTTTCGATTCATGGTACAAAAGTATACTTATTTTTTATTACCATTCTACATTACATTTACTGAGCCTGTTTATACATAAATACTTGCAATTTTGATTAAACATCGCACTTGGATAAATTTGCTTGGGTCTAAAAATTTCATAGTTTCAACTTATTCATTAACGCCCAATTTAACTCGAATTTGTTAACGTAAAATTTGTATCGCTAGAAACTTTGGATCGATCCTTAACTCCGCTGCACTGCCTAAAAGATTGATCAGCGTTTTCGAATCGATATACGAGTCCGACAACAGCCCGGCCTTGCGCTTGAATCCAGTGTGGCGCGACGTTATTCTCGATCCGGCGGTCGTCGAGTTGTTCTTCACTCTGTACTGGAAAGTGCGCACTAATCCACAGTTGGCTCATCACGCGAGAAATTGTCTGGTACAATTGGCGAGTCTCAACGGCGGTGTAGTGGTCAACACCGACGACAATCTGCGCTATCTGACGAATTACATGCAAGGATTTCTCAAGCTTGTTTGCAACATCGACATTATCGATCAGGAAGCAATCGGAATCGCTAATATAATACGCAAAATCATCACGTTCTTCCGCTTCAATTTGATGAATCTGCCGGAACATTTGTTAAGATCTTTTATGGAACAAATGACCAGGCTGACTTGCCTTTTCGCCGAAGGCGCCGCGCAGGAGGAATCGGTAAATAATATTTTTTCTTTAATTCCTATAATTCACCAATTTATTTCCAATATTAACGGACGGACAAGACTTCGGAATAACCATTGGCAAAATTTAGACCGGATTTTAAAATAAACGAATTCACTTTTATCGTTTAGAAGAAAAAAGCCATTTGTTCAAAAAATTAATTTAGTATGTAAATTAGGACAAACAAACTCTCAGTCATTTCGATCAGCCCACATAGTCGTTGGCGCCGTATCGAGTCCACAAAAAAAGGTTTTCTTGTTAATATTGTCCCTTCGCGGCCGTGATTCTAAGCAACAACCGATGCGGTTTCGTAAGCTCCGCGTCTACAGAAGAGTAATCATTGATTTTCGAGAGAAAGTAATGTGCCATACAAGTAAAAATAAGGTTCACTATTCGATTCGTCGTATATTCTTTCAACACATTTCTGAAATAAGCTGAAATCAGAGATGTACGGGTCGTACAAACCCGCCAAACGTGAGATAACGTACTCAAAAAAAACATTTTTAATACTTCTCGATGGGATTAAAATTTGGAAAAAAATTGCGAGCAGGCAGAAAGTGCCGAAAAAATTGACCTTGCATGCAAAAAATTCAATACTTCTATTCACAAATAGATTTTTTTTTTAATAGTTCAACGAATCATCCGAAGACGGTGCAGCTCACATTACTTTATTACATCGAAGATTTTTGTCTTCATTTTTTATTTAACTTTTTTCCATTTAGATCATTTATTGCGATAATGATATTTACATAGTGCTTTAATATTACTCTGCTTAACCCTGCAACGGTAAACATCCTCTCGTTTCTCATTTATTTCTAATCACTCCTAAAACGGTTCGAGATTGACAATCGCGCAAATGAACGGGCAAATTTAGTTTTTTCGCTCATACAAATGGTCTATTAAATGGGCTATAGAATGTTCTTCATGCTATACGTAATATGAATGGATGGTAAAAATTTGATAGAATTTTTTTTTTATTTTCGCATTAAGATATTGTACCCGTTCCTATATCTTCAGTGCTTTTGATTAACAAATTACTTTCATCCAAAAGTAAAAGTTGACGGATAATCTATTGAAGACATTTTTTTTTTTCATCAGGTTCATAATAACATTTTGGCACTGTTTATTAATCTTTTCAGCACCTTTCTACATGCTTCACTTGTTTACCATTGAGGAGCAATTAAAATTTTCTTTGACACTCACGTTTACTTACGTTGTGCGGGATTGTAGTCATCGTACATGCCTAACGAAGTTTCTTTCACCGATACAAATTCCCAATCTCTCTCTACTTAGTGAACGTATAAAGTCGATAACCGGATATTGTGAAACAAAATCTCACCAAATCCTCGATTATTGTTTTTTTTTTTTTTTTTTTTTTTTTTTTTTTTTTTTTTTTTTTTTCCTCAAAATTCTAATTAACGATTCGCAGATGTATTCTTAAATCAACGTGCCAGAAAAAAGAAATTAACGTACTTGCGAAAAAAAACTGTCAAGTTTTCGGTTATTGTTCAGGATCGATGTACGATTCGTGATGTTATAAGTAAAATAAACATTCATTCCTTGGTAGAAGCCGTTCGCTCACTAGCGAATTATTTTATTCGCTAGTCGTTCTACTCTAACAAATCGCTCAATATCATTTCAGATGTGCGCTGACGATTGCATGTACATGGAAGCATTCGAACGTATGCTCGAAACTTGGATCCCGGTACTGTCCGAGGCTTATCTATTTCCGAGTGAATTCTGCGCACAGAGCTCGGTACAAATTTTCAACACTTATCTCAAGTGTCATCTGTCGCCGCCGGACGGCTCGAGAGGAGCCGGCGGCAAAGACGTCGACGAGGAAATCGATGTTATCGAGGAGGACGATCGTACAAAGTTCAAGGAACAATTGCAAACTATCGGTACTAAATTATTCGTAACTTCAGCGAGCTGTACATTTGCAAACGATGGCCGAGGCTATAAAAATGATTTTCTAATGCAGGAAATTTTGGAAGACAAGTGCCAGGACACTCGCTGACAGTATTGGCGCGTTTACTCGAGGATCGAACGTGCAAATTGCGCGAACAATTGAATCGACTCGCTGGACAACCGCAAACAATGAATATCGCGAGTTCGGCCGTTCTCAAAGGATTGTATGAAGATTTGCACTGGCTTGTACTTATGGCAGGACACGTTTTGTGCATGGAGTGCGACGGCGAGGCACCTCTCGTGCCGTCCGAGCTTATCACCTACAGCATGGAACAGGTGCGTTACGAAGATGTACTACGATATTTTTTATTTCCGGGAAAAAAAGGTTTTTTTCGTGGCTCGACACTACTGTGTTCCCTACGCCAATATACCGAAACTGTAACTTTCCATCGATATATCTCAGAAACGGTACAACGAATCGAATTTTAAAGGTTACCTCTATGATATAATTTGGAGTCAATCATTCAAAAGAGCCTATTTACTATTCAATTGGTTCAGTCGATTCTGAGATATCGGCGTCAGAAATTCCACAGGGACCAAACGATTATAAAATGTGCCAAATATATACGTCAACTATCTACATCAGTTCGTCGACTCACCATGGCGGCGCACTCGGCGCCACAGCGGGCGTAGCTGTTATTATTATTACGTCGACACTGACAGTTTTGTCGAATTTTTATTAAGTTTTCAAAAAGAAATGAAATTCCCCAAAAAATAAAAAAATAAAAAGAAGTTACACCAAGTACGTGAAAATTCCGTTTACGGAAATTATTCAAAAACACAAGTAAAGTTATATGGCCCGAGTGTCATACAAGAAACACTTTAATATGGCAAAAACCATTGTCTTTTTAATGCAAAAAAATTGCTGTGAATAATTGGCGTTCGAGTACTTGCAAGCGTCACAACAAACTGCTAACAGTGGAACTTCAATTATTTACAGCAATCTTTTTGCATTGAACATTTTTGCCATAAAGTGTTTCTCCATATCATTTAACTTATTTTTTTGAATAATTTTCGTAAACAGAATTCTCAGGTACTTGACGTACCTTTCTTTTTTTGGAAAAAAAAAAAATGTTCGGATACGTAAGTACAGCAATCGAAAAAGTTATGTCACTACATAATGTGTCCGGATGATTGATCAAGTAAATTTGCAAATACAGCTCAGTTTTTAAAAGAACGCAAATAAAAAATATCTTCAAAAATCATACGTCATGAAAGAAAAAGAGGAAATAGTTTCATTAACAAAAATGGGTATTATTTTTATGTAAAATCGATATTTTTAGCACCTTTCATACATCATATTTTTTTCAGATTTTCATCCCAATGAGAAGTGCTTAAAATTCCTTTTTGTCACACATACGCACAAAAAGTCCCGCTTTTTGTGCCTGTAACACGTGGCGAAAATAGCACTTTTTAGAGAGGCGCACAATTACGTACTTTTGCGCACACTTTTAGCGCACTAGAAAACTTTTTCTGACGAGTGTGAGTTAGCGCGAGTCAAATCCGAGTGTAGCAATCACACGCCTTGAGAAAAAGTTTCTCGCACGAGTACTAAATTTTATTTCACTTTTGCGAGAAACGCGCTTCCTCGCACGCGCAGCGAAGCGAAGCGTGTCTCAAAGCAGCTTGCATGCACGGCGTGAAATGAAATACTATTTTGCGTTTTTTATTTATCATATCCTGGAACAATTCTGAAACATCCATGAAATTTCATTGCTGGTCCTTGAATTCATTTAATTCCTTTAAGTATCGATTTTTTAGATACTTATACCCTGCAATTACAACGTAAATATAAATGCGGCATTTTTACCAGCCATTACCTTTACATGATCAGTAAATCTATCAAATATAGTGAATAAAATCCAAGAACAAACTTAACAGTAGTCTCGAAGGATCGTTTAGAAAGCATTATAAAAAATATATGTATTTGTTTCTCGCCCTCGGGAAGTAAAATTTTGTACGATACTCGAGCGAGAAAATGTACTATTGTATTTCTGCTTTTTCGTATTTGCATTTTTTTGTTCATAGACAAATACAAATTTGTATACTTCTATAATGCTTTCAAAATAATTTAATATAATCTTTTTACAATTTTGTTAATTTTGAACGTTCTCGGCTGGTCTTAACTATCTCGAAAAATTCCCGAAAATGGCCTCGCATTTTTCTTGGCCTTTTTTACCGAACGCAGTCACAAACACTTATAGATATCGTATCGATAAGTAGTACGCATAAAAATTATTTCCAAATTTCATTTGTCCTCAGGCTCGGCAGGGCAGAGTGGACGTTAACGTAACGTTGCAGCTTCTAGCGTCGCCGCAGAGCAACGTAAGCGACGTTAACGGCGCGGAACAATCGGCCGATCACGTAATACGCTTAATCGCCGCGGTCCTTCGTCTCTGCGAATTTGAAAAAAACGCCGTCGCCGCCAATATAACGAGCATGCTGAGTCCCGAATTGAGTTGCACCATCGTGTGGTTCTTGCAAAGATGGTCATTGAATTACTTGGCACCGGTCGAGTCGAATTATTCCGAGATAAGCACGATTATTTTGGAGGCATTCGGCGAGGACAGTCCGGCGGCATTGTGGACGATAAATTTTCTTCTCGACAAAATAACGTGCAACATCAATGCCTTCAAGTCCGAGCCAACGCTGATCAAAGACACCATACAACTGTTGGTCGCATTGGTCGAATCTCAAACGAGGCAAATTATCTTCCGTTTTCATACAAATTTCTTCATTATTTTTCTTGTTTTTATACTTTTCCCTCTTAATTGATGCAGATCCGCGTGCGTCTTGAAGTCCGACTGCCTCGGTCGTCTGATAGAATTGGCAACGAAGAGCAGATACGATTTGCCACAGGCAGCAAAGAGAGGGTTGTTGCGAGCGGTCGTGCAAGTTGGCGCGGCGCTTCGCGATCCTAGCTACGAGGAACAGTACTGGTCGCAGACGCTTCAACCGCTTCTCAATCGTTTCAAAGAAATAATATCGAACGAAAATTTCCCGAGAGCCTATCACCAGGAGGAAGTCAGAGTTCAGATAATCGATGTATTGGAATCTTTCATTGGTATGCCTCCGTTATTCTCGTTTTTTTTTCTCCGGTGATATCGTTTTTTTTTTCACTGAATTTCGTCGATTCGTATAGTGCCACGGAATTACGGGTCATTAATAGATCTTGATTCGCTATTTCTTTGTCACAGGCGTCGCCCAGGGCGTTCGTAGTGCGACAGTCAAATCGGTTTTTCAATACACGTGTCCTGTACTCAGCGAACTTTCGAACTTGCTCTCGCTATATCACAATTATCAGCAATTGGTTCAATTGATTCTCAAAGTATTTTGCGAATGTACGCGGGGCATGCTGTGCTTCCTCGCTCAGGTGAGCCTTTTATTTTCATTTCTCGCACATTTTCCTCAACGATGAATGGTCTTTTTGTTTTGTTTTCTAATTGGGAAATACATTTTTTCCAGGACGACAGTAATCGAATATACGAGGCTTGCTTGCGCACGATACAGACTTACGCTCGTTTTAACACAAATCGGCTCTCTATCGACACAACGGCGGAGGAAGATACGTTTCAGGATATACTGCTGTTGATGCAGCTATTGACGAATTTATTGAGCAAAGATATGTACGACATGAGCCATCTGGAGGAGACCGGAACGGCGCCCGAGCCATCCGTAACTCCCGCCGACGTATTCTTGTACGGATTGAACATCGTCATGCCGCTCATGACGATGGATTTGCTCAAGTTTCCGTTGTTGTGCCGACAGTCAGTATTATTATATTTTTTTTCGTTCGAGGGAGGGTGAATGCAATATCGTTACATTTTCAACCAAAAGTGAGATTCGGAGAGAATTTCAAAAATTTCCCGATGTAATAAAAATCGAAAAGAATCAACCTTGAAGAAGGGTTAGAAAAAGAATTGTTCAACGAATCAATCGGTAACCTAACTATTTTTTTAGCAGAAGATGATTCGTTCAATTTTCCAAACAGAGATGTTTTTTGTTTTTTAGAATGTCCTCTAATTCTCGACAAACCCGCTTTCTGGAAAAACTTGGATGGATTCTTCTGAATATGTTCGATCGGTTACAGGAAAACCTCCCGAACTCGTATTCAACGTCCGCGAATTTTCGTGCATGGAAAAAAAAACTGAAACAAATTCGGAGAAATCAAAAAAATTATTTCAAAATTTGTAATTGTGTTCAATAATTAACGAATCCACTGCGGCAAAAGAAAAATTGGGTCTCCGAATGATTTGTTGAACAATTTTTTTTGACTTTGTCGTTTTATTACGCAAAATACATCTCAGGATTTTCATTCCATTGGGAAAAATGAAACTGTAGCGATGCATCCTCCTTAATTCACTCCAGAGCTGTGCAAAAGCTATAAGTACTTACTGGGTGTACTCAGGTACACCCAGTAGCTATGTACATGGGCTATTGGGTGTATACGGTATTCGTAGAGAGCTCCTGTCCTAGCATACTAAGTGATCACGTAACATTTTCGATTGCTGTACTTGCGTCCACCAAGCAGGTACTTGTAGCTTTTGCCCAGCTCTGATTTATTCTTCATCACCGTCTCGATTCCAATCGACATTGCAATGTTTATTTTCGCCGGGAAATTCGGCTTCCGTGCTATATTTTTTTTTAGGTACTTCAAGATGATAGTTCTAATCTGCGACATTCATCCGAAAAAGGTGTGCGCATTACCGGGCGAGTTGTTGCAAAAATTGTTGGCGTCAGTTGAGCTGGGTCTTTTCTCGTTCGGCCACGACGTGACGGTGTTCTGCTGCGACATTATTCGTGGAATAGCTCGACACATCTACATGGAGAGCAGAAACGGAGGTCCAACGAATCAATTGATGGCTCCATTCCTAAACGTGAGTCAGAAAAATCGCTCGCCACAAAGGGCTCTCTGGGATTTCAGTAATTTTGCTCTCTTGAGAAGCTTTGTTTCGGTGAAAATTGTCTGTTTCGAGATTTTCGTGTGAGTGTGTTCAGAATGTTCCGAAACGTCGGGAAATCACATTTACAAAGAAAAGGTTGGTGGACAGTTTGGCTTGGAAAAAAGAAATTGTCATCGTACCTCGAAAATTTGATGATAGTTTAAACTTTTTGAACACAATGTTGTTTTGTAATCAAGAGACGCGGTAGCGTCACGACACCAAGTACAAACCACAAACTATGAATGGACTATAAATCCAAACTACATACTATGAGACGAGATCTGAATTTGTCCTACATTCCTTCAACATTTCTCACTTATCTCGAAACAAAGCTTCTTGAGAAAGCCAAATGTGGTCAACGAACTTCCCTACAAACGGAGCTGGGTAGACGGTGATAAAAGAAAGAGAGGGAGCAATATGTATTCGGCACAATGTTTTTTCCGCCCCGTTGTTTTTCCTCTTTACTTCAGTCCTCTTATTTTTCAGCTCTTAATGAACCTTATACTCTCGCATCAAATCAACTCGGACGTCGTGACCAACACGTGCGTACCACTCTTTAACTTGATATGCTGTTATCAAGAACAATATCAACAAGTGGTTCAAAGCTTGTTGGCCGCACAATCGGATCCCGAGATAGCCCAGAGGCTAGCAGCGGCGTTTACCGAGCTAACGGAGAACTTAGAATTAAATACCCACGCGGTGCAGACCCTCAAGTTTCGTACGAATTTCGACAAATTCATTGTCAACGTCCAAGGCTTCTTGATGATCAAATAAATAAGGTAGGTCAATGTTAAAATTATTTTTCGTACGAAAATTTTATCGTAATTTTCTTCATTTTCAGCTTTCATTCTTTTCTCTTTCAGATTTTACGTATACGACATAAGTAACATGTGAACACCGACGATGGTTCGTACGATAACCGGAAACGACTTCGCGTCGAAGAAACAGAGTACAATTCAACTAAAAAAAAAAGAAACGAAAATTCTGCGTCTTGTAATTATGAAATTACGCATGCACGTACAGTTCAGCGTTCTAAAAAGTTACTCAAACGCAAGCAATTTTGTTTCGTTCGGCTCGTTTTTTATTCAATCGGCTAATCCCGACAGCGCGAATGTAAATACATTAGACCTTCATTCATTGATCGGCCCGTTTTTCGGGAGACGTACAACGGAATAACGCGGTAATCGGTATTGAGAAGAATATCGCAAAAAAAAAAGAGAAATAATACGGTCGCATAGCTTTTTTTCCTTTCTGAAGAACGAAGTTACGATTCGTTTAGACAAATCTTGTCCGAGCTAGATTTTTTACGTGGTGCGGTGATTTTGTTTTCTTCGACTGAAAAAAATTACAATAATACGAATGTTTTGTGAATTTCGTCGAATAGTCGATGTGATCGGTTTATTGTACTACAAAAAAAAATCAAGACTACGCCAGGGTATATCGTACTTGCTAATTTACACTTTAACATTATACGATTGCATTCGGATTTATCGGCTAGTCAATACTGTGATCGAGACAAAAAAACGGAGAGTACTCTCAACAAACTGATAAATCGCAACAACAAAAGAAGAAAAAAACAGAAAATCAAGCTACAGTAAGAAAAATAGTAAATAATTATTTTGACGTTGTCCAATAACGCAGAATCATGAGCATTTCGAGTACCTATATGTTGAGGCCTTGCGTTGGAAACACAAAATTATTTCCAATGCGCGATAAACTTAGATGATTGTACGCAAACGAGTGCGTTTTATCGAACGACTCGTTAAACTCGAGAAACATCGACTGATTGCATTTGTGAAAGTAAGTTTCCGATGTTACGGAAAAGATCGACATTTTCGTTGGACAAGTTACAAATTCGATGGCGAATCGGGGCGAAGCAAAAGTTCTCCGAGGCTCGACCGAAGCGATTTTCCAAGCATCGTAGAATTCGCCTTTTTTTGCACAATTGTACTTTGAAATCCTTGCAAGATACAAAAAAATCGATTCGTCCCAAGGAAGGAAGAATCGGTTGCTTACCGCCAATTTCCCCGTTCAATGTCACTCTTATCGAAGCTTCTATTTTGTTTTTTCAAATGTATCAAGTTTATTTTTATCGCATTCGGCAGTAGTTTTTTCTCTGACTTAGAAGAAAAAAGATACAACCAGCAAAATTATTATCAATGCTGGACAATCGTTTCGGTTCGTATTAATTGTCGATCTCCGAACTAAGAATTTCGAGAGTCTCGCCGAATTGGAATAAAAGTACGACGGACACCTGACTAGCTCACTCGGCGCGCTTGACGCATCGAACGAAACTATACTCTCAGGATCGAGCGTACATCTTGCGAGATATTGCGGATGAAAAAAGATTACTTAACGATAAGTGCACGAAGTCGATTCTGCTACAACGAGTCAGATTTTTATGATTTAACGTCACCCTCGACTCCTCTAATTTGTTTTATTTTCGTTTTTATTTTCATTCTTTTTTTTTTGTTTCGATATCGATCACCGTATAGGAGAGATATATCTATTTTCATAAGTATTTATAAATTCACGTAACAATACGATAGCAGCATGTTCGTCGACACTTATAACGTTAAGAAAACAAAAGAAAAATGAAAAAAATACGAAACACCATCGAAGTTCGGTACAAAAAAACGCCGCATTCACGATCCGACTGCGCTTACGTGAAAATTTTACTTTGAGACTATAATATTACGAAAAATAACTATCGTAGCGGTAGAAAAAAAATGTTTTCTCGTCGCATAATTTTACCCATAGCTATCGGAGGATATTAGTTAATTTAGCCCGTAAGATTGTGTGATTGATGAATTATTATTATTTTTGCGATAAATGGAACGAGTGAAGAAAACGGAAAAGAGATGAAATAAAATTCACGGTGCTGTGTCAAAAGTGTGTTTGAGATACGACATTGTACAGCTTGCAATAACTATTTACCCTTACGAAAAAAGAAACTCGCAAATGATGATGAAAATTGTTGAACTTCCGTAGTTACGGAAATTCAATGGTATTGATTTTTTTATTATTTTTTTTTTCGTGAGGGATCTTTTCGTAGGAACGCGTTATACAATATTCTATGTAACTATCGGTAATTGATAATCGGGAACGCGAAATTCGAATACTTTGACCACGAAAGATTCCGATTGACGCCGCTCTGACTGCTTTATTATTTGAATGAATCTAACAACTCATCGATTGATTTAGTGTGCGTGTTGGTGTTTTTTTTTTTTTTCTCTCGTGTTTGTCGTTGAAACTAGCACCTCGCTACGATACCAGATGCAGTATTCCCAGTCCTTGGTCTGCCATTTTATAATTTTTAAACTCTCGTAACGAACGGTACACCCGCGAGATTTTGGCGGTACTTTCGAAATTTTGTGGTTTTCGGATGAAAAAAAAAAAAAAGTTCAAGTTTCTTTCGGTGTGTCGTACGACTATATTTCGTTTTGTTTTTTATTTTACGAGAGAGATGAGTGAATTTGCGTTATCGCCGTTTTAAAGCGAAAATGATATTGTGAAGATTCCGATAAAAAAAAGAATTAAAATAGATAAAAACCAAGTAGCGAAAGATTATAGGTAATCCATCGTACGATGTTTACATTACACCACTGACTGTTTGGTAATGTTTATTTGCATTTTAACGTTAGGAGATTATAGAGAAAAAAAACTCGATGAACGTCGAATGTATGTTGTACACATGTCCGTGGGAGAAATAGACATTCATTGTAGGGCAAGAGAAAACAATCCCCGAGATAATGGGGTCTGTGTGTCCTGATTACAATAGTTAATCTGTCGAGACTTTTCGAAAAAAAAAAAACTTCGATGACCGATTCACAAAATGCGCAGTATAGTATGGAAAAGTTATTGATTACATTCGACATGAAAAAAATCGGAGCTAAAAGTGTATTGTATTTCTCCAAATAAATTTATTTCCGTTAAAATGTGCAGTTTCTCCATTTCTCTTGGATCTAGAGACGCGTTATCGTCTTGACGCCAGGTACTGAAAAAATGATCCTTCGTCGTCGCGTGAGACTACCGTGTTACCTACGCCAATATACCGGAAGTGTAACTTTCGATCGATATATCTTAGGAACGGTACAACGAATCGAATTTTGAAGACCACTTCTATAATATAATTTGGGATCAATATTCCAAAAGAGCCTATTGACAATTCAATTGGTCCAGTTAATTCTGCGATATCTGGGTTGGAAATTTCATAGGCTCCAAACGATTATAAAATCGCCCACATATATATGCCACTCCGTTCGCAGGAATGAGTTGAGGCAATTATTTGGATTGTTCGAGTCTCGAAGGGATTTTCCAAAGTCTATGTTAATATCATCTGGAGAGAGTCGAAACGATCAAGGAATTGGAGATATAATCTTCGATGTAAAAGTTGTGCCAAGTACATTTGTAAGTATAAGTTGTGCGTAGAAAAAATCACAAAATCGCGTTCCATAGACGTGCGTGAAAAATCGTTCTGTCACACTCGCCGAGAGCGACCTCTTTTCTCGCGCTTGTATCGAATTAAACTATTTTCACTTTAATTGAATAAAATAAAAAGAAGCGAAACCTTGCGTTGCGATAGATTTATCAATTGATCGCCCCGAATAGATCGAAGAAATAGTTCGTAATTTTGTCGTCGAACGGTACATTAATCTACAATTTTGAATGCCAACGGTTGCGGAATTGAATAGCATGATACCAACGGAGCACGAGGAAACGGTAGAGCTCGAAACCCGCGTAGCGTTGTTGCGGCATTGTTCGATATTTCGGCGATGTGACAAAGCCGCGCTCAATCATCGCGTTAAAGTGAACGCTGGGGGAATGAACGTCGAAAAAATATTCGATCTAACGAGGTACAAATCTTCATAAACATCCTGTTCTCGTCCTTGCGCCAAGACCAACAAATAATCTTTCAAAGAACTTTGTCTTTTCTTCAGAAAGTAACATTGCGTCGAGAAAACCAAGAAATCGTCGGTCGCCACGGGCGTCGGAGATATACGAAAAAATTAAAACCAAAAACCTTGGAGAGAATAGAAACTGATTTTTTTTTTCTTACGAAATAATACTTTTCGCTCGATTTGCCGACGTCGACGAAGCGTCATGAACGCGGCGAACAAACTGTCGACGGAACGAAGCGGCGCAAAGCCGGCCCAATCGCTGAGTAGCGCTCCTCAGCAACCATCGTTCGTCATGTTTTACATCGTTTGTCTGCAAACGGATGACAGCAATGCGATGAGAAGAGCCGTCACGACGCTCGTTAACGCTTACGATTGTATGAATCCCGAATTTGCCAATTCACAATATTTCACGGATATTTTGATCTTGGCGAGAAAGAAAATCGTCGAAAGCGGCGAAAGCGTAGTGTTCGAACACGTTAATCGTGTTTACGAGTACATGATCGCGAATCGATTGGACAACCATACGGAAGAAAACTCAGAGGACGTTGACGCAACGATGGAAGTCATACAAAAACAGATTGAAAATTTGCAAGTGATGCAGATGGATTTTTGATCATTGGACTTGTAAAGTCGCGGACTGGAATTTTTCTTACCGTCAAATTGTTTTTATCGCAAAAATTATTGTTTTTAAACGAGGCTTATTTGATTTCTAATAAAAACATGCGAATAATCGCGTTCTTTGCCACCTTGAAAAATGTATTTTTTTTCGGGCAAATTGTTTCTATTGCGAAAATTGTTGTTCCGTTATGACCCTGCTTAAAAGTCTCGGTAGAAGATAATAGAAAACGATTTTAATTTCAATCCTATATTTTGTCGTTTTCTCTAAATTACGAATGATAATTGTAAGTCGTACCTTGACGACATATTTAGGACGATGCGGGCAAAAAAGTAAATTTGTTGGCAAAAAAGTTAAACAGCGGGCAAAAGAGTAACATTTGAATTTCGTTTTTTTCGGCGGTCGGGGGGCTGCCCGCCGAACCACCCACCGCGGGGCTTCGCCCCTGCACCCCTCCAGGGCATCGCCCTGGGCCACTTTGTCAGTATTTTGTTTAATACACCCCCCAATGCCTTTTCTCGCTACAGCTTTACATTATGGAGTTGTGCCGTTGCAGGCATTAAAATATGGTCATCTTATCATAGTCGAGTAAAAAGTAGTATATGCCACACGGGAGGAGCGAAAATCACGCACTTTTCTCCCTTGTAGCATAAAGTACTATTTATTTTTTGTGGCAAATTGTTTTTATTGTTGAAACAATTTTTTTAAAACGAAGCCTCTTTGTTTTTCGGTAAAAACACGTGGATAAACGGGTTGTTGTGCTTTCGACGTTGATACGCAAGCGACGTCTACGAAGTAGCATGTTCACCGCTAATGGCGTTGCGGACTTGAAATATTGCGACGTCGCGAATATCAAAATGCAACAACGATAATAATAATCTGGCTATAGTTTTCATAACGAGGTCGGTGAAATGTATGGCAATTACTTCGACAGCGTAAAAAAGACTACCTCATCGTCCGTCACAATTAACTTTATTAATGCGTTAGGCATACCTCATACTTCCTCGATACATCGATAATAATTCTTCGCGCTTACTAGATAATAATCGAAATATTTTTATCCTGCGGTTTATACGATTAATAGAAGATATGTGGAATATTTTTTTTAACACGTGATACATTCTTGATTATTATTACTTTTTTAAAAATCTTAAACGTTAGAAAATGGAAAAACACGCGTTCTTTTTCTTTTTTTTGACAACTTTGATACGAGCCGGGAAATATGCGTCGCATTATCTTTCGTAACGTTAGTAGTGTACACACATGCAAACACATATGAGTAAATTACAACGAGTACATCGTAGATATGTAAAACGAGCTTGAAGTATCCTTTGAATTTTTGTTATAGATGGCATTGATTAACGTCAGAGCTGGGTAAAATATTCGAAATTACTTAAAATAACAAAATACAAAATCCTTTCTGTTTTCATAGTCTATTAAAAAGTGCTTTTTAAAATACAGTGTAAAAGTCAACGATATTTTATTTTTATTTGTTCACTGATTTTTTTTAAAGAAAACAAAAACTAGAAATATTATCAACCAGAAACCATAACATCTCCCTCGCAAGTTCGTAGTTGATTCGAGAGATACATTTTTTTTTGTCTGAGAATGACATATATTCCATATAATATATAAGTGCAACGAAAAAACAATGATAATAATATTTTAATGTTGTCGACTATAATTAGATGAATAAAAAAGATATAACATTATCCGATCGGATGATACATAACAAATGTTTATGGATGGGGTTCGGTAATTTTTTTCCATATAGTATCATATGTTATATACGTTAGTAAGGTAATTCGTGCAAATACCAATTTTTTTAACAATAGTTAGGGCTAATATAAAGCATTAACTGCAGAGGTTCAAAAACTCGATCTGTTTAAAATGAAAAACTTCAATCGTTGCGGGGAGGACAAATATTTTTTCTTTTCTAAAAAAACTTCCAGGATTTACTTTTATCTATTTGAAATCACTTTGGGAGACGGCACGATGACAATTCGACCAGACCGTACTTAAGGTAGTACATGCGTGAGGTGTTCATTTCGCATAATAATAATTCCAGATTGTTATTAACAAATTGATGTAACAAAAAATTGTTCAAGAAATTTCCCGGCAACACAACTGTTTTTTGAATGAAAATAATTTTTTTATTTTTCTGAATACGTATGAATTTTGTCAGATTTTAAAATTGACTTTGAATTTTATGATTTTCCACGCATGTTTTCCATTAAAAAAAAAGTCAAAGTCAATAAAAAAATCTGAAAAAATCTGAAAAAATACATACGTATTCAGAAAAATAAAAGCATTATTTTCATTAAAAAAAAAGTTGTGTTGCCGGAAAATGTCTTGAACAATTTTTTGTTTCATCAATTTGTTAATAACAACAATTTGGAATTATTATCATGCAAAATAAATCTTTTCAGTACCTCAAATGTGCATGAATTTTTTCAGATTTTTATACCATCGAGAAGTGTTTGCAATTCAATTCCCAATTGCGCTCAATTTTCTCGAACTCATGCGAAATGAATACCATACACATGGACTACTGTAACGACCACCCTAGTATGTTCGCATCTTTCTCACATATATATATACGCGTTGCATAAGACGCGTTAGTGCTGTTGTGGAACGACGTCTTCCGCACAAAGAGAAAAGTACGTTTGAAACACTATTACTTTTTCGAAACAGTTTTGCTCTGGATATTCGCCTGATTATTTTCAGATAAAAAAAGCTTTCGAACATGAAGATGGAGGCAAAAGTATTTTGTGTTTTGTACTTGAAAGAATAATACTTGAAACACGATAGAAGTATTCAAATATTCTAAATACGTATGAAAGATACTTAAAATATACCATGTACAGCAAAATACTGCCCAGCTCTGGATTGAAGAATTCTCCGAAATTTGGTTATAGATGTTATTAATTAACGTAGCGTCGAATTGCTTTGACTCTTGTCCCTCCCCCCTCTCACAATTATTTATATCATCGTGTTTTATACGATACAATTTATTTCGTTACTTAATCAGAATTATATATTTGTTTTCTTTTTTTTTGTCGTTAATCTCTAGAAGGATTAGCGGGAGGAAGGGTACCCTGTAAAAGAAGGGACAGGGATATGGTTATTGTCTATATAATACATACACGCTCATCGTGTATTTTAATGCAACTATGAAACAAATAAATAAATAAAGAAATAAACGTAACCAAAACAACGTAAAGTGAGTCTCGTCCTTGGATCTTAGAGAAAACCCCTGTCTTTACTCAATTCTCGTAAATATACAATTTTAGTAAAAAATGAATAAATAAATGAAAAATCGATAACGAACAATATGAATTCACATGAATTAAGAAAAAGTTTCGACTGCGAAGCGTTCGAACGCATCTCGTAAAGTGTATATATTTATTCATATCATATATCACAGAAATATTAAAATTAAAGCGTCTCGCGTAAAAACCTGAGATCGAACAAAACTCATACGAGATAAATTCATCCGTGATACCCTACGAGTAAATTTACGTGTATAAATAATTCTATCTACGATAATAATTATCACTTTATGTTTCAATCTTATCCATCGGCTATCGGAACGAAATTTCAACTTCTAATGAAACCGAAAGATTTGCATAAAACTCTACATAAATTCAACCCCCTTTTATTATCATTATTGTTTCAAATTTGGTCAACAATTTTTTTTCCTCTTTTTTTTTTTCATTTCGCTTGCGTTACGCGGAATTAACGATGCATCCCGATTCGGTGAAGAATTCGTGTCGAGTGTAAGTGAAATTACGTACGCTATACTCCGTAAACAACGTTGCCGATTAGGCCCACAGTTATAAAATCGTAAACAACGATGGCATGGAAAGGTGGCGAATTTTACTAGAATTTTTTGTTTTATCATTAAAAGCGCGATTTTTTTCGAGCAATCACTCTCAGCGATTTTCATCGGAATGGTTTCAGAAAAAATAAAAAATAATACGTCGAGAACAAAGAACATTACCGATGAGTAAAGTGGAGTAATATTCGCAACTTCCACGCCAGAAGAAAAACACTGTCGTTCCCGTTGCTGAATCGAGACTCGACAGTCTCTGGACAAGTATTCAGGAACGAAAATCTCAGACTAGTCCGGATTAATTTCGGAAACGTAACTTTGCATCCGTTTTTCTCGCCCATTTTTTGTGTTACGCAAAAATTATGTTTTCTTTTTTCATGCGTATCATAGCGGGATTTTAAATTCTTTGATCTTGTAGGCACACGGGCCCTCGAAGTAACAAACGCTAGAATGTTCGGCCCAAAAAAGTTCAGCCCGACGAGTGAAAGAGAAGCAATAGAAAAAGAACCCTCGTTTGATTGTTTCAGTCCTGGGAGCTTAAATAACTTTTTTTCTCGTTCTCGAGACGCGTTTTTTTTTTATTCAAATAATTCGTGATCCGAATAAAATTTATTACCACGCGTGCGTAATTATTCTCGTTACGGTCACGAAAAATCTTTTTGTTTTATCCCTCTCTCTCTCTCTCTCTCTCTCTCTCTCCCACTTCTTATCTTAATTCAATTTGTTTTCATACTTCTCTGTAAACTGATGAACCCACCATTTAGTGAGATTCAAATAATACCCCGGTCCCTCAGGCTCGTAGTCGAGATAAGTGAACTCCTTGTTACTTGCCGCCTTGGCCGGCTCGATCTGCGTTCCTTCGTGCCACTCGTTGAACGACGTTATCGATACGATGTTCGAGCCGCTGTTCAGCGCTGTTCTCCACGCGACTTCGTAATATTTTCCGTGCCTCCTGTGCCGGCGGTTCTCCGCGTTCCACGGTCGTACCTTCAATCAATTGCGAATCATTTTAATAAAGAGACGCGGTCGCGTCTCGAAGACGAGTACTCGAAAAGCGTATCCGAATGGCAATGACGTGAAAAGGGAATTCTGGACGAGTGTGGAATGACGCACGGGCCGAAAGCGAGTGCTGCATTCCCACGAGTCGGAACGTCCGTTATACTCTTGTAAACTTCGCGCTATCAGCTCGTGCCGTCGGCTTCGCCTAAGCTTCGCCAAAAGTCCGCTTTCCCGCACTTGTATCGCAAAATACTATTTCATACGAGTCGAAATACCTGAGTGTCGATATATCCAGGCCCCAAGCTCGGAATGAATAGCAGTCCATTCTGTGCCGCAAACTTGTGCAAATCTTTCCAATTCTTCCACGAGCTACCGTAACTAAAGCCATTTATAGCGAAGTACGTGTAGAAACCGTCGAAGTGAGATTTTTTAATGTGATTTCTGTGCTGCGAGTCCACCAAGAGGCCGATGTATATAGCGTCGAGCTCGGTTCCACGCAGTGTCAAATTTCCACGATCCGACAGCAACTCCCACCAGGCGTTCGACGGAAATACGTAAGAGTCGTAGATGTACATTACAGGTAGTACAGCACCGCTGAAAATATCGAATAATATTTCAACAAATAAAATACTAAATCGTTAAAGCTGCGATCTCTTGTGACAAAAAATGCAAGGATCAATCTTTATACATTTATGATGTCCAGTCAAAAGTTCGCAAAAATTGACGATGACCTCCAGAAATTTTTCAGGATATTTTTCGACATATTTAAGACCAATTTGAGAAAGGTGAACATAAATGACATTAAAAAATAATAATGTGTATTTTTCTGGACGATTTTCAAAATCAAGTGGGGCCGGGGGCCCGGCTCCGACCTCTTGCGCGCTAGGCGCGTCAAACCCTCTTTATTTTTGCCTGCTTCTGCGCTTAATACATTTCTGTAGAATACTCAAAACTATAACTTATTATCTCTCTATGTATATAAAAAGATTTTGCCACCATTGACGCCGCCGCCGCCGTGTACAACAATCGTGCTTCGAGCCCTGCAATGCTGCTTGACCGCACTGAAGAGCTCGAAGGACCTTAGAGGTCTGTGAGACCCCGTGGACCGAAATATTCTCAATTACCCGTGGTTCGAAATATTCTAAATCCCTCCTTAACTCGAAACGTTCCAAGTTCAGCTTTGGCTGGCAATATTGTAAGTTCTTTCTTGCATGAAATATCTCCCTCCCTCAATTGGGAATCCACAACCAAAAGCATGCTACGTATTTTTTAGAGGGTTCGAAAAACTGAAAGGGAAAAATCCATGTGGGTCTTGGATTATTCCAAAATTTAGGTTTGATCAATAATCTATATTAAGAAGGGTAATATGAAATTGGTCTCGAGGACTTATAATAAGGGACTTGAAATAATATTGTCCCGAAGAGGGGGATAACGAGAAATTAGTTGATCATAGTTGCGGCAACGGTGACGAATTTTTATAGTTTAGACGGAAAAACCGCGAGCGCGCTCCGCTCGCGAGCTCTGCAAAACTCGAGTACTATTATATAAAAATAATTTCAAAAGTTATGAAAATTTTAGTTTCTGAAATTTTCGACAAAATATTGGCTTACTGTCACTTGCGCATTTTTCAACAAATTAAGACTCAAAATGCCCTTACAATTGTAGTTAACACGAAGATATTTTTCTAATCATTATAAGATCTGATATTTTCGGCCGACATTTTTACTGATGCAAAAGAAACATGGACAATTATAATTTTCGATATATCGAGATAAAGATTTCCAGACAAATGGATTATTACTATTCAGTGATGGTCTTTGATTTTTTAGGACACATTTAGAATGAAATTCAGCTATAACAAAAATGATGCAAACTATATTTGCACGTCGCTTTCTCATTTTTTTTCAACGTCGTTTACAAAGTTGTCTCCATGAGAAAGCCGAACTTGGTCGAATAAATTTCTCATGGAGGCGCTTTGTAAAAAGAACGTTGAGAACAAAACAACGAAGCGATGCGATGATATAATGTGTATCACTTTACAAAATAGTAGTACATAATGGAGAATTTCTTACTCGTGGTTTCGTTTCATTTTATGCAGCGCCGGATGGGAGCCGTACTGATTGAACAAGTAACGAATATTCTCGATCAAATTGATAGGATTTCTTCCGGCGTACGGCTCCACGTGTATGGCGATCTTCAAGTTGTGTCTTTGCGCAGCGTCCAACAAATCGGGCATGACGGCGTCTGTGTTTTCCGCCGAATTCGGCGGCGTCCAAGAAACAACGACAACACCGACTCCGGCATCTTTTAGTTGTATCATGTGAAGATCTATTACCTGAAAAAAAAAAAATGCCAACAATTTGTAAAAATAAAATAAAGGTTCAAAATAACGATAAAGATAAAAGCGACAAATAACAATAAATAACGATAACTAATAATAACTAAGGATAAATAATTATTAATGCTAATACATTACGATATACAATGATAACTAAAGATCATTGATAATAAATAATGAATAATGACGTTGATGCTATGGAGTTATTCACGAAGTTAGCCTTGTACATAACAAAAAAAGAATAATTATAACAAGAAAGCCAAGATGGCGAGCGACGTCATGATAGAGATCTCTCAGCAAGACGCGCAAAAGAGCTTCAAGTGCTGCCCGACAAAAAATAAAAATGCGGTATTTGTGTGCCTGAAGTGTAACTCGGTGTTCCACTACAGTTGCATAAAGAAAAATTACAAGAACGTCAGATTCATCGACAACGTCCATGTAATCTGCTGCGGTGACGACATAACCTCAATCGGAGACGACAGCTTTGAGGAAAACGGTGCTGACGATATTAACGCATTGAAACAAATAATTGCAGATCTAAAGGAAAATTGAGTACAGCAGATAGGGAGAACAATACGCTCAGGACAGAGATCGAGGAGATGAGAGCAGCGGAATACTCGGATGAAGAGGTTATGTCAACAACAACAGCGGAGAACGAAGAACGACAGGAAGGAAGGATCAAGCATCTGAAGGAAAAAACAAAGTTGTTAGAACAACTAAACAAAGAAATGTCAGATAAGAACAAGCTACTGATCGAGAAAAACGATTGGTTAACGGAGAGCTTAAATAAGGTAAAGGCAAGAACAAACATTCTAACGTACGCTACGGTTACAGGAGCTCCGGCAAACAGACACTCTGCAGGCCATACGCAGTCGTCGAGTAAAGTACCCACGGTAATAATTAGGCCGAGAGCATCACAAGAAGCAAAAAAAACGAAAAATGAGGTCAAAGCGGCAGTAAACCCAGCAAAACTTAAAATCCAGATCACGCAGCTCAAGGAACGCAGAGACGGATCGATATCGATAAGATGCGGAAGCGAAGATGAGACAACAATACTGACCGAGGCACTAGGCAGAAAGCTCGAAAGGAAATACGAAGTACAGGAGGAAAAGCTGTCAAACCCAAGAATAAAAATCGCTGGTATTGTCGGGGAGAAATCCATGGAGGAATTGCAGAGGGATTTTAAGAAACAAAATCTCGAAGGCGTAGAAAACGCGCTCTTCGAAATCAAATACACGAGAACTCAAAGAAATGATAAAGACGCTTGCACAGTCTCAGCGGAAGTAAGCCCGGAAGTGTACGCAAGGATCATGGAAAAAAACTTTAAGGTCGCGATCGGGTGGCAGCGCTGCCCAGTTTACGACGATCTAAACACGAGACGATGCTACAAATGCTGCGGCTACGGGCACAGTGCGGTGAAATGTAGGCAAGAATATTTTTCGTGCAAATACTGCGCCGGAAAACACGACTCCAGGGAGTGTCCCGACAAGAGTGTGAAGAGATGCGTAAACTGTAAAGTTGCAAACGAAAGATTCAAGGTGAACCGAGCGACAGACCACTCGGCGGAAGAAGAGGAGAGGTGCCAGACGTTCGAGGAAAAGAGGCAATACGAGATATCGAGGACAAACTACCCAATACGATAAATTCGATCTGAACTTTCTTGCAAACTTTGACGAATTCAAAATTATCAACAACAATCTGGAATCGCTATGCAAATGGGTGGAAGTACGAAACGATCCAAGAAGAAACAAATTCGCAATACTACATATAAACATCAGGAGCCTGAATAAAAATTTCGATGAATTTTGTATTCTACTAAGGCAAACACCGGGATACTTCGACATAATTGTGTGCACGGAAACATGGGGAGTCGAGAACATAAATATGTACAAGATCCCTGGGTATTCAGCAATTTATAACGAAGGGAAACAAAACCGATGCGATGGCACAGTTGTATATGTGAAAGAAGGGCGTAACTATACGCACAAAATAGTGGACATCGGGAATATTAAAGCAATACAACTGAAATTAAGTTTAACTCCTCGGAAGGTTATGCAAATAACATCACTGTATAGACTACACTGTGAAACACTGGACAGCTTCGTGCCAAACCTAGAAGAATATCTAGCAACTACTACAAACGAAGAGGAGCAACTACTAGTCGGGGACATGAACATCAACATAGCAGAAGAAGATGAACAGTCGAGACCATACCTCGACATATTAGCGGAATATGGATTCGTACCGGCGATTACGAACTATACGCGAGTCCAAGGAGAATCTAAATCGTGTATCGATCACATTTTCATCAAGACCAAGTCAAATCTGAAGGACTGTGAAGCGGCTGTTGTCACGAGTGCAATAACAGATCACTACCCGATAATGCTAAGAATAAAGAGTGAAGAAGAGGGGGAAACTAAAAAGACGACGAAAAATGCAAAAATAAAAAAAATCAATTACGTAAAACTAAAAGCACTGACATCAAGGCAAAAATGGGAGGAGGTATACACGGCACAAAATGTGGATGAGAGTCTAGAAAAAATGGTAAGCACGATGAAGAAACTTATTGACCGATCATCGTACACCCAGGCTCTTTCTAAGGGCAAGCGAAAGGACTGGATCACTCTGGGGATAGTGAAATCTGTCAAAACAAGAGACAAGTTATTAAGGCGATACCAGCAGAATCCTGGAAACAGAGCAGAGGAGCTGGAATATAGAACGTACAGAAATCTCTTGAACAAGTTAATTAAAAAAGCAAAGTCAATGCACTACAAGAGAGAGCTCACATCAGCGGGAAAAGACCCGAGACAACTTTGGACAACCCTTAAAGAACTCACGGGGGCAGGGAACGCAAAAGGCGGGGAAAATTCAACTCCAATCATACGAACGGAGAATGGGATCGAACTGAGAAACACTCAAGAAATTGCAGACGCGTTTGGAGAATATTTCTCGTCCATTGGGAAAAACTTGGCGGAAAAAATCACGGATAGACAACGAACAACAAAACCAGTGGCAAGCACAAACTCGATATTTCTGACTCCAGTAAGGGAATCGGAGATCGAAAAAATCGTGAGTAAATTAAACATGCGTAAAGCACCGGGGCCAGATGGCATAACAAACAAGTGTGTGAAGGAAATGGGAAACGGTATTTTAAAACCACTCAGCTATGTGATAAATGCAATATTCAGTGCGGGAGTGTGCCCTATGGGGTTTAAAAAAGCAAAAATAAAACCGTTGCACAAAAGTGGCGACCGCAGATTACTGAACAACTACAGACCTATCTCGCTAACGTCGAACATTGCGAAAATTTTCGAAACGTGCCTAAAGGACAGGATACTAAATTTTTTAACAGCAAAAAGATTTTTCTCCATATCGCAGTACGGCTTCTTGCAAGGGAAATCAACAGAAGACGCGATTGCGGAAGTCACAAAGTGTGTATACGAAGCGATCGGGAAAAGTAAACCCTGTGTGGGTGTTTTTGTAGATTTACGAAAGGCATTTGATACATTGAGTCATGATATATTACTTGACAAGCTGGAGAGTATCGGAATTCGAGGCAAAGCACACGAAGTCATAAAATCTTATCTAACAGAGAGACCTCAGTATGTTACGATGGAAAAAGTTGATGGAAAAACGTGTGTATCGGAATATGGGGTGCCGCAGGGAACGGTCCTCGGACCCCTTTTGTTTATAATATATTTAAATGATCTCTTCACAGTTAAATGTTCGGGGAAAATCTTTGCTTTTGCAGACGATACGGCAATACTCTATGAAGGAGACACATGGACGGAGGTCCTTGAAACGGTGTCAAAGGATATTGCGAAACCATTCAAATGGTTTGAAGAGAATAAATTGACAGTAAACGTCGAGAAAACAAATTGTATAACTTTTGGCTGTTACGCGGATAGTATCCCAGAAATTGATAGTATCAAAGTTCATCAAGAAGGGTGCGAGAGAACAAACTGTGATAGTAGTTGTAAAAATATAGTAAGAGTCGAGAAAGTAAAGTATCTCGGTATAATCCTTGATCAACACTTTCGGTGGGGAGAGCATATAAAAAACCTAGCTAGAAGATTAAGGTACCTTATATTCGCATTTAGGAGACTTAGAGGAGTATCAAATACTCCAATAATGAAAATCGTCTACAATGCTCTTTTTGTTTCGATCATGAGATACGGAATAATCGGATGGGGGGGAGCAGCAGGGAATGCGATAAATCCTCTGGACACATTAAACCGGACAGTGCTTAAAATAATTTATAGAAAAAACCGATTATTTCCCTCGCAGCAGCTATACAAAGAAACTCTATCTTACGACGTGAGGCAGACGTACTGCATTTCAGTTGTTAAATATTATGCGAGAAAGAAGCTGTATTCACTCGAAAATAGTGGCAGAACTTTGAGATCGGAAGCGCAACAATATGTAACGATGCCAAACATCCAAACTACGACGGGAAGGAGAAGTCACTTTTACCTAGCGCCGAAGATACTAAACACAATGTCACGCGATGCAAGACTAGCGATAATCAGTACAATGTACAATAATAATAAGGAACTATTAGAGAAGGAAATCGTAGATATGGGTACAGGAAAAATAAGAGCAATATTCTCAGATAACCAAAGATAAATTATAACAAATAAAAGAGGCAGCACTGTAAAGAAAGCGGGATAGATTTACTAGTGAAAGTCGCTCGTGAAGATCTGTAAAAAATTAGAATGATTTTAATTTACGGTTATCCACGCTCAGGCACTTAAGTGCCTTAGTGGAACTGGAAAAATTCGGAAGGGTGGGGGGGGGGGGGGGGGGGGGGGTCGCTCAGGCGGGCTGGGCCCAGCTACGAGTGACGCGGGACTAGTGAAGCTGTCACGTCTCGCATAATTAATTATTTATCACTAACATTTATACATAGGGTGTAAGGAGAAATGTATTAAATGAAATGATAAATAAAAATTATTATTATTATTATTATTATAACATAAATCTCGCAATCCCGCAGCACTCATTGAGTAACGCAACAACTTGTGCTATTTATAAAGAACTTCTGTGCTACGGTAAAAGGCTCAAATTCGACAGTATCAAACCTACGATAGCGGATCGGGCAACTGTTTCCATTTCCACAAAAAATAAAAAAAAATAAAAAAATTGTTGTAAATAATTGGTGTTCCACCGCTTGCAAGCATCACGATAAGCCGCTAGCAGTCGAATGCCAATTACTTACAGCAATTTTTTTGCATCAAAAAGTTTTTGCCATATAGAAGTGTTTCTTGCGTTATACTTGGCCCATATCGTTTAATAAATTTTTTACAATAATTTTGTCAAACAGAATTTTCACGTACTCTGCGTAACTTTCTTTTTTTGGAACATTTCACGGTCGATGGTCGAAAGAATTCAAAAACCAACGATT
This sequence comes from Ischnus inquisitorius, assembly GCA_963924025.1. Lineage (NCBI taxonomy): Eukaryota > Metazoa > Arthropoda > Insecta > Hymenoptera > Ichneumonidae > Ischnus > Ischnus inquisitorius. Next base: position 3,595,028 of record OZ001251.1, on the reverse strand, counting down.
GCCCGATCTCTAGGGTAATCGAACTGGGAAGCAATCGTTGAAAAACCGTATCGACCGGACATAAAACGTGTTCCAAAGTCGTGCCAAAAAACCATCGCGACGATCGGGTAAACAAAAAGATTTGCCGCAACAAAAAATTCGAGGAAGAAAATAATGATAATAACATTGTACCGAAGCATGAAAATGGAAAAAAAAGTTAACGAGTTCAAGAACAAACTTGCGGATCCATGGAGCTATAACAGCCGAGACTGGGATAATAATTTGCCCCGATATCCGCCGGTGGCTGATGCCGTCCGTCGGGAAAGACTCTCTTGTCGTTTTTCTTCCAATTCGGCAGATAATCGTGATTCCAGTGTTTCCAAAAACCATCGTAACTCTGAGATCTGTACCAGGCATAGTAAAAAATGTGAACATTGTAATTGAGCTCCAGAGCGGTATTATTGCCCAACAGCGGCAAAACTTTGTTTCTCATCTTCTGCGACATTCGAGCGACTTTGTTCTGTATTATCTTCTCCCTCATTTCTCTGTACTGTTTGTCGTTTATTTCCTTCCGATTGGGATTCGTTCGAGGAGTAGCGAATTCTACTCGTTGATCGGCGGCGGTGCTCCATTCGACCGCCGGCGTAACGGCGTGAGGCTGACACTTGACGGATTCCAGCGGCGAGAGTTTGACGATTATCACGACCGCCATCAGCGTAGACAGAACGACGACCATCGCCGACAGGTAGAAACATCTTCGAAGCGACACCGCCGTCATTATACTGCCGAACACGGCGCCGGAGTCCTTGTGAACCATGTTTTTTTTTTTTTCTTCTTCTCAATGTCACTACGACGCGTTCTATTCGAGTCGAGAGCACAAATGTTTATTCTTCATCCGGCGATAATTCGTACATCGAGCAAATCTTCGTGTTGCAAAAACTTTTGAATATTTGCGTTTAAAAAAATTATTGCAATAAAAAAAAAAAAAAATTTCAAGAAAAAACGATGTTGCCGCAAATCGTTTTATCTTTCAATGACAGAGACGAAGTAACAACGCGACATATTGTGACACGCGGCCTTGGTTACACGCGGCGTATGTGTGCACAGTGTAAAACAATGGGAAATCAATATACCCCGGAGACGCTGATAAACGCAACGAAACGCGGAAGCGTCGCAATGTTTATCGAGGATCATCCGAACGGGCCGGGCGGCTCGGCGTTGTAAAAAAAACGTTAACGATGATACAAACGAATACCGCGCGAAACGAGACGGAAAATTCGTCGCGACCGAGCGGAGAGAGATTCTCATGGAAAAAATAAAAGCAAAGTCATAATTTAATCACACACGCGGATTGATCCGACGTTTATGAGTCGCAGGATTTGTATCGGGAGGCTGGGATAACGGGCTAATTGTCGATGGGCTCTAATCGATCGGACGAGTCCGGTGAAACGAAAAGAAAGACTCGCGTTAGAATGGGATTGTTGTTTATACGTGTTTTTGTTGACGCCGCCTTGTTGTCAACCAAGTGTCTTCGAATTCGGAGATTCCACGATATCAAGCTGTTTCCACTGGTTTGCCGTCGCACCGCGAGAAAATTTTGTCGGGCTCGTCGCGGATCGACAATGTACGCGTTATATATCGCACTTGGGCGGTGCGACGTTATCGGCTGAAAGGCGAAACCATCCTTTGCCTATCGTGTGGATTAGGTATAGATGCGGCGAAAACGGGCAATTGTTTACCATTCTTTAATGTAGAGACAATAAAAACTTGAGCTCCGAATGTTTGCTCTGTCGTTCGAACGATCGAAGATCGCGGGCAGACTTTTGGTCAATCTTGTTCGAGGATTAATCTGTCTACGTTATAAAAATATCTCGCCGCCGTAACTATGTAGGACAACCGCCCTCTGAGCTTTGGAATATATTCGGCTGCACTGGAGAACTCGGAGAGTCTTGGGGGTTTGTGAGACCCCATGGCCCGAAATATGGGCATATTGTAACCCTTTCCCTTGGGCAGCCCCTCTCTTCGGAATATTCAAAAGATTCCAAGCAATATCCTCCACACCAATAATAGTAAATGTTAATATTTGTTTCTGGAGTTTATAAGGGGACTGAAAAAAAATTCTGTTTCAGCGGAGGCTTAACGGGGTTTATGAGAAAAATTGACATTCCCGATAACTGTTAGTTATTATGGTGATAGGGTCTTCTCATGATAGAACATACCAAACGAGAGCGCGCGATGCGCGTGAGCTAGGGATGTGCACGAGCTCGCTCGAGCCTACTTTGAGCATGCTTATGAAGCTCGATACTTGCTCGAGCTTTGTATCGAGTAACGGCGCTACATCGAGCTTCCCGAGCAGCTCGAACCGCTCGAGCCGCTCGAGCTACTCGAACCGCTTCAGCCGCTCGAATTGCTCGAGTCATTTGAACGGCTCGGCCGACTCGAAGTACATTTTTCACAATTTATGAGTTTGATAAATCAAACTAAAACTAAATTGAAATTCATATCCAAATTGTTTAAACAATTAAAATCCACGTTTAATTGATGAAAAAAATAATAATGAATGTCCAGATTGTTTAAACAATTGAAATCTACGTTAACTGTTCGAAAAAAATAAAAACTCAACGCAAAATTGTTTAAGCTATTAAAATTCATGTTCGATTGTTAAAAAAAATAAAAATGTATGTTCAAATTGTTTAAACAATTAAAATTCAGTTCTATTTCTTTAAAAAAAAAAATCATGCGTCAATCGTTTGAAAAAATAAGAATGCCCAAATTGTTTAAACAATTAAAATCCACGTTTAATTGTTCAAAAAAATAAAAATCAATGTCCAGATTGTTTAAACAATTGAAATCTACGTTAACTGTTCGAAAAAAATAAACACTCAACGCAAAATTGTTTAAACAATTAAAATTCAGTTCTATTTGTTTGAAAAAATGAAAAATCATGCCCAAATGGTTTGGACAATTAAAATTCAGGTTCATCTATTTGAAAAAATAGGAATTCATGCCTAAATTGTTTGAACAATTAAAATTCACGTTTAATTGTTCAAAAAAATAAAAATGAATGTCCAGATTGTCTAAACAATTGAAATTAAACGATTTGGGCATAATATTTTCTTAAACAAAAAAATCTGAAACTTATTGTTTAAACAATTTGGACATTACTTTTTTTTTACCAAATAAACCTAAATTTTACTGGTTTAAACAATTTGGGCATGAGTTTTCATTTTTAAAAATAAATAAACATGAATTTCAATTGCTTAAACAATTCGAACATAAATTTTAATTTTCTTAAACAATTAAACATGAATTTTAATAGCTTAAACATATTTGTCTTGAGTTTTTATTTTTTTAAACAATTAACGTAGATTTCAATTGTTTAAACAATCTGTACATTCATTATTATTTTTCTCATCAATTAAACGTAGATTTCAATTGTTTAAACAATTAAACGTAGATTCCAATTGTTTAAACAATGTGGACATTTATTTTTATTCTTTTAAACAAATAGACCTGAATTTTAGTTGTTTAAACAATTTCGCCATGAGTCTTTATTTTTTTTGACAATTAAACGCCGAATTTTACGTGACTAAAGGAATTGGACATGATTTCTTATTTTTTCAAACAATTAAACGTAGATTTTAATTGTTTAAACCATTTGGACACTAATTTTTATTTTTTTTAACAATTAAACGTGGATTTTGATTGATTAAACAATTTAGACCTTAGTTTGTATTTTTTTAAACAAATAAACCTGAATTATAATTATTTAAACAATTTGCATATGAATTTTTATTTAGTTTTAGTTGTATTTGTCAAACTAATAAGTTGTGAATAACCTTTTACGAGTAAGGTGGGCTGTGTGAGCGGTTCAAGTAGCTCGAGTAGCTCGAACGACTCGAGCAGCACGAGTACCGAGTTTACATCGAGCTTACTCGACACGGCTCGAACACCGACGAGCCGAGTCGAACGCCAAGCCACTCGATCTATTCGAGCTTCTTGCACATCCCTAGCGTGAGCCCTGTGATAGACAGGGCTTACAATTCCAGTAAACACGTTTTGTAGCCGCAATGTACCATGAAAGTTACATGTAATGTACTGATTTTATATTCATGCAATGTAACTGTTACATGTCGTTGTGACATACCCGTCATTTAACGAAAGTCGGGTAAAACAGCATTGTGAACATTTTATACCAAGGGGAATGTGGAATATTTCGAGCCAAGGAGGAACTTGAATTAATTCAAGGCAATAAAAACGGAGGGTTGGCGCTAGAAGCGCGCAGGGGGACGGAGCCACTCACCCCTAGTTTCTTTTACAAAGACATTTGCAACTAGACAGAAAGAAGATTTGTATTCCGCGTTTTGCGCCAAAATTTAGCTGAAACTGCGGGGGTTCCCGCAACAAGAAACTTGAGGCACGGAAAAAAAATGCATTCCGATCTCAATACAACGTATATGATGAGAAAAAATTCGCACTAATTATTTCAATGCGCGCGACGCATCGACGTTCGAAAATCGAGTTTTTTTCAAGGCGAGGTGAAACGTAGAGCGCGCAGAGTATCTCTCTGTCGCCCGGCCGCGAGTGTCGATAGCGCTATCTCTCTCGCATTTGATAGAGTTGCACCTCGCCTCAAGGTGAAGCGTCACACGTGTAGGTGCGAGGGGGACAGAACATCTTTTGTTACCATTTGTAACGTATTGCCAAACTTGTATGTAACCATTTCGATATAAAAGCTTGTACAATTTTATCAATTACTAACATAATATATTGTGTCATTTGTTGAATAAACTTATTAATGAACGGAAAAGTTTGTAAATTATTTACTCAAATATTTCACATTCAAATGTATCGATTTTGTAGTTTTTAATTTAAAGAATGTTCATGAATATAGTGTTGTATCGGATAAACACACGTTGAATTTGGCGCCAATTCTCAATGCATCATTTTTACATTTTGCCAAGTGCGCGGCCATCCTTCTATTGGCTATCCTGTACCGTCAATCGGCCGCGATCCCGCGGAAATTTTCACGATCCCAATCGATCGATTAATAGTAATAGTCGGGAAAAATAGAATATAATGTTGTTTATTCGATAACATCGTCGGTAATGAATATAGTTGGAAGAAAAACATTTGTCGAGTACAGCTCTCGACAGCGGGAAAGAAAAATTCGTGCGTGCACGCCGAGATAATGTAGTATCAGTAGTGGTGTGGGTATAGTACCGACCTATCGCGCGTGACGTCACGAACGCCGTGTCCCGATGCACACTGGGAAACGTAGCTGCCATCTTGAATGGCATGCTCTTGCTACCGAAGTGTGCGATGAACAGAAATGCGATTATCCGCAAGGAGAATAGTGTCGTTAAATCGTACGATAATTCGTAATAATTGTTGATAGTATCGTCGTTCGTACCAACGGCTATCGCGATGGATGCCGTCAAAGCTTTCAACGGGGAGGTGAGTTGGTTGAAAAATCTCGCGCGATCATTTTTTGGAGGTCATCGTCTACCCGTGGAGGAAACCCTCCCTGTTCCCGCTGAGCGTTCGCTTCGCGAATAACAATTCATCCTCGTCGTCGAACATTCGCCTGCGATGCGGTCCGCGCGAACGCGACGAAAATTCGTCGTTCGCTTCGCGTCGCGTTTCACGTCGACGTGCCGAAGATTTGACGCTCGGTAAACAATGAATACGACGCTGTCCCGTCTCGGTTTTTCATTCGGCCCGCAATCGCGCTCTTCTCGGCGCGCTACTTCGCGCTACTTCGCGCTACTTCGCGCTCGTCTTCTCGTCGACGAGCCGCTATTTCATTCTCGCGAAAACGACGAAAATTTCGGCACTAACCAGAAATGTTTTACTCCGCAGCTCTCCGCTCTGTACGACGTCAAACCTCCGATATCCAAGGCCAAGATGAATTCCCTAACGAGAGGCGCCATAAAGGCCATCAAATTTTACAAGCACGTCGTGCAGAGCGTCGAAAAATTTATACAAAAAGTGAGTATTGTGCGCGCCGCAAAAAATTGCAACATTTTTTTTATGCATGTGTATCGCCCGATACTTATAATTTTTCTATTCGCAGTGCAAGCCCGAGTACAAGGTTCCGGGATTGTATGTCATCGACTCGATCGTCAGGCAGTCGCGTCATCAATTCGGCGTTGAGAAGGACGTGTTCGCCCCGCGTTTCGCCAAAAACATGCAGACGACGTTTCTCAATCTTCTCAAATGCCCGCCCGAGGATAAGAGCAAAGTCATCAGGGTCCTCAATCTCTGGCAGAAGAACGCTGTTTTTCAGCCCGAAGTCATACAGCCGCTTTTCGATCTGGCCGATCCTAATCATCCGATACACAAGGAACAGTCCTTGAACACTAACGGTAAAAAATTTCCTTTCATAATAATAATTACAATCATTTCTGAAGAAAAAAAAGAAAAAAAAAAACATTTGAAAAGCTTCCGATGAAGAAACGTAGTTTCTAAATCTTCGACTCGCACAAATACTTTTTTACATTTTTTACTCCAAGAACCAAATTTTCTGAAACGTCTCTCTCGAAACAACGAGTTCTCAAAATTTTTCAGTGGAAAATACTCATTTGCAGAATTTCCAACTTGTAAAGAATAAATGTTTAACACTTCCGATCCGAAAGAAGCAATATTGACCATTTCTCATTCGAAAAAAACGATTCTTTTAAATTTGTAACGAAAAAAAAATCCATAATTGCTGAGAAAAAGAAACATTTGAAAAGTTCTCGATGAAAAATTTATTTGCGAAATTTTTTCCTCAAATAAATTCGTTTTTCAAATTTTTTACTCCGAAAATAAGATTGTAGATTTTTTAAACGCAGAGCAACAAATATTCGAATCTCCTGACTCGCAAAAAAATCTCCAAAAAATGTCCGACTTGGAAACAGAAATGGTTAAAACGTCCGACTCAAAAAAAGGAATCTTGACCATTTCTGGCTCGAAAAAACGCTCCTCTTACATTTTTGACAAAGACAAAAACCAACTTTTTCAGTTCTTGACTGAAAAAAAAAAAAAAACTTGAAGATTTCGAATTCAGAAAAACGAAGTTTCAATATGCGTGTGAAGATGTTCTCGACAGCGATGAATTTTCAAAATATTTATTCCGAAAACAAAAGAAAAAAAGTTCTGCTGGATCTTTTATCGAACAAATTGCAACCTTAATTTCAGGTGCACTGAACGCGTCGTCGAGCAACAACTTGAGCCTGAATTCGGTGACGAAAACGCCACCGGGCGTGAAGAGCACGCCAAAGGATCAGAAGCAATTTTCATCCGCGAAACAGATAGATCCGGCTTGGTTGGCGCAGACAAAGTTGGAAACCGCCAACATGGTAAACGCCAACAAACTGTTGGTAAGCTCCTCGATGTCCAATTTGCGGATTGCTTTATTCGTGAACTCTCGCGCGGCGCTAGTTCGATATGACCGTTTGAAAAAGTCTCTGTCTCTGTCATTGCAGGGACAATCGGCGACGAGTCAGGTCGACGTTGCGTTTCTCGATCAGCTGCAGCATCTGCAACAATTGTTGTTGAAGAAGCAAGAAGCGGCGAACGAGGCGCAGAACTCGGTGAAGTTCGACAAGAAGCTGTTGGACTTCGATTACGGCGAGGAGGAGGACGACGACGTTATGGTGGCGAGTTCACCGGCCGCCGCTACAACTGCCATAAGCCAGCACAACGCCGCGAGCGGCAGTCTCGAGAGTCTCGGACTCTTGCTCACGAATCCTGAGGTGCCCGATTCTTCCTTGATTCTCGTTCGATACGCGTACTTATTTTTTCATTGATTCACGTCATTTTTTTCTCATCCGCTCGCAGGTCCTGAGACAACTGCAGACCTTGCAGCAAACCATGCAAGGCGGTACGTCGGCGACGCAACACGATATGGAAGAAAAAATGCGCAAATTGCAACAGATGAAACAGCAGGAGGAAGAGTTTGACAAGCATCTGGCCCAAACAGTTCCTGTAGGTCTTTTTTCGAATGACCGCATCGGTCAACCAACGCTTTCGAATTAATTGGCTTGAAAACAAAACAAAAGAAAAAATATCTCGAAACGAATAATGTGTTAAATAATTTCAGAACTTGCCATTCGCGTCCGAGTGCGATCTGAAGCCTTCGGACGTTCTGAAGCCAAATCAACAAAACGCTTACGCGGTCAACAGCGGTCCTGGAATGATGCAACAGGACATGACTCAGCCGCCGCCGGGTTATCCACCGGCTCTTCCATACGCGACACAGCCCCCGTCGGTTATGCGACCGGTCGTTCAGCCGATTCATCAGAATCAAAAGAGCCCACTCATAGACGAGAGAAACAATACGACCGGACGGGACAGCAGTAGCGTGGAGATCGTTAATCTCGACCCTGCGAGATCGCAGAGCAGATCGCCGGATCGTTTCAGGCGACACAGTCGGTCACGATCGCCGCGACACAGGGACCGCGATCGCGACAGGGATCGCGATCGGGACCGGAAGTCGCGCTCGCGAAGCAGATCTCGGCGTAGAAGGTAAAAATACGACAATGAATGGATATTAAAAGATGATAGAAACAGCGCTACAAATGATAACGCGCAATAAGAATGAAAATTCGATATACGAATCCTATCGTTTTTGGTTGTTGAAGTTCAATTCTTACCCTTCTTACAGATCTCGTTCGAGAGAACGCGAACGCGAGAGAAAACGCGACGACAGTCGTGAAAAAGTAACGGAGGAGGAACGCGAGAAGCAGCGGGAACGCAGGAAAAGAGGCTTGCCTCCGGTTATAAGAGAAAAATTGAGCGGTACGTGTCTCGCACGATTTCGATTTATCGTTGCGCTAACGCGAAAAGACCGACGGTAAAGTTGGAAAAAGCGCAAAAGCAAAAGTTCAAAATAGCTTCTTTTCGAGAACAAACTCATGTAGAAAAGCTCCAATGTCAGAATTTCATTATTGAAATGTTTATTATTCACAGTATGCAGTACGACGCTGTGGGTAGGGCATTTGTCGAAGCTCGTCCACCAGGAGGAATTGTCCGACACGTTCGGCGAGCTCGGCGACATCGTCAGTATCGATTTGATATCGCCGCGCGGCTGTGCATTTATATGCATGAACCGCAGGCAGGATGCTTATCGGGCTCTTACCAAACTCAAAAATCACAAGATGCAAGGAAAGGCGATAACCGTAAGTTCTTCGCAGGATAGAAAAATCGCGATAAATCGATTGTTACACGTTTCGCCGAACTGTCGCACCGCGATCGATAATGTCATCTTATTTCAACGGCGGTTCTAACCACGTTGTTTCGGCACTAAAAAAAAAAAAAAAATTATCATGGTTTATATATATTATGGAAATTGAACAAAGGCAAAATTGATAATTTTTACACGCCAAGATTTCCACAACATTTTCGAATCTTTAGATGTTTTTTACAATGGCTCTTTCGTATTGGACCGTATCTTTTTTTTCCGTATCTTTACATTCTGAGACTTTGAATTCATATTCTTGAGTTCTTACACTGATGTTGCGGGGATTTTCGTTAACTTATTTTTTCATTTGTTCATAGTTTATTAAAACCTCAAGTGTAATCGGTTTATGATTGCGATGCGTTTCAGTGATACGTGTCTTTTTTTTGTTCATTACAGTTGGCTTGGGCGCCTGGCAAAGGGGTCAAGGGCAAGGAGTGGAAAGATTACTGGGAAGTCGAGCTGGGCGTTAGTTATATACCTTGGAACAAATTGAACAACGTTACGGAACACGATCTCGAATTGCTCGAGGAAGGTGGAATGATCGACGAGGACACGTTACCACCGAGATTGATAGGTAAAACCCAAATGTTGTCTAACCTTCGTAGAATGGGGTTTGTAATATATTTTTGCTTTGTTTTTCGAACGATATCACGCCGAATGGAATGAAGCACGAGAAATGCATTCGAAAAAGTGTTTATTACTACCACGCAAGTTTAATCTAGTTGCATGATACGTCTTGACAATCGTGTGTAGCTTGAACCAACTTGCAAAATCATAATTTAGACTAGCTGTAGAATACAAGTGAAGTCAAAACCCTTGTGTCGCATGCGAGTCCAAGACAGAGTTACCTCGAGAATCCTAAAAAAATTTTTGTCGCCGCTTAGATCGAAACCGTGTATTAATTCTTATTTTTGCACGGTCAATTTTACATGACATGATTCGTTTCGCAGGGAAGTTAAAACACAGCGCGAGCGGCGACGGGATGCAAATGCAGATGCAACATTCAATGTCGGTCAGCGGCGCCCCAATTCCAACGCTGACCGACGGCATAGTCAACGTTATGCAAACGTCCACGGGTTCTCAGCAACAGCAGATGGTAGACACGAGTCAACCACCGCCCATTAGACAGACAAATTCTGGAGGTTTGCTACCACCGCCAAACGCTCAGCTTCCCCCGATGATGCCGCCCGGATTTCCCATTCCTCGTAAGCCGTATTTTTCATCGGAGGCAGACAAAAAAAATCCTTTTGTCGAGTTTCAAGAAGGATGTATCGTTAGAGTCCCAGTCAAAAGTAAAATCCGGAGAGAATTAGGAATACTTCGCAACAGTATAGAAATTCATAAAAAATCAACCATTCGGAAGCTGCTGAAAACCTTGATTTTGCAGAATAATGATAATTGCAAAAAGTTGGAAGTTAGAAATTGGTTAAGTACAATTAATTAATCATTCGTTAACTTAACTTTTTTTTTTACAAAAGTCGATTCGTTACTGAATATTTTACGATACATATACAGGTTTTCGATTTTTTAATTTTGCTCACAAAATTTCCTTTCTTTTTACGCATTACACGAAACAAGCTTCCGGGTCATTGTTCGAACATAATTCCAAATATCGATCAAAGTTTTTCCCAAAGAACGAGATTTTTTTAAATTAGACGAAATTCGAAAAAATTCACGTGTATCCAGACAAATTAACGAATTGTCTTGCGCTAAAGACAAGTCAGGTAACCCAATGATTCTATAAACTGTTTTCTTTTCAAACTTTTTTCTCAATAACTTTTTGAAATTATTATTATGCAAAATTAATATCACTTAGCACTTTGTGAAAGATTTTTTTTTTCAAACTCATATCCCATTCGGAAATCTTTGAAATTCTCTCTAAATCTCACTTTTGACTATCAATGTACCGAAACACCCTCCTCAAAGGAATATAAATGCGAATTACAAAACGTGATGATAAAATGTTGTACAATTTTGATAATTACACAGGTATGCTTGGACCAATGGGCCTTCAGATGCCTCACGGTATGATGCCGAACGTGCCGATTGGCGTACCCCCGCCAAACATGCAGGGTCTTCTCGGTCCGCCGGGGATGATGCAACAAATGATGAATCCACCGGTTAATTCGCCGTTCGGCGCTGGTGTTGGCGTTGGCCTTTTGACGCAAATACCACTACCAGCACCGGCTGCACCGTCGGACAAATCAAACTCTACCGGTGCGTACATACGCTGCCATATCTTTGTTATTAAATTACCGAGATACGCAGAATACCTTTCATTAATATTTGGAAAACTATTCGGCATAATATTAATATTGTATATCTTCGAATCTTCAATCATTCACATCGGAGCATTTTTTATTTCAAGATTATACGTTAAATTTCGCATTTTTTAAAATCACTTTCATTATAATCTTCGAATGTAGCAGCGTATATATATCTTCAAAAAGAGAAGCCAAGTACTTGAATATTGTTTGAAGAAAAATTACTTGAAAAAACAGTAACATGATATTTTCATAAAAAAGTAAACAATTAAATGGATACTAAACGAAAATTCTGCAAAGACAAATTTAAAAAAATCAAATCAATATGAGCCAAGGCCTAATATTATAAATGCATTTTTTTTATCACAAGTTGTATAGAAATCACCAAAGAGAAAAGACTTGAAATGCGGAAATGACGTCTAAAAATTAATCAGATTCACGTAATTCAAGAATATCGAAAAGTTTTGCAGATTCATTTTTATATTTTGGCGCTATCTTTGAATTTTTTGTAAAAATATAATTCCACGGTTGTTTGAAAATATTACTTTTCGAATGATTTTTAGACCAAATTTTGAGCACTTGGCGGCTCCCTTCGGTAACAACGAAATGTTTTGGCGAATTTCATTTATTTTTGGAAATCTTAATTATTCCAAAATATAATAATAAAAAATTAGATCCGATGTTTTATTTTCGAAACACGGGGACCGAAAGCTACACTTCTGTTATATGGCCGTAAGCATACGCGGCAACGTTGCGCCACTTAGAAAAAAAACTTTCTTTAAGGTACTCCTTTCGTTACGTCTGTTGGCTAAGTTCAAGAGAGGAATGAGAGGGATTACGAACACTTCTCGATGGGATAAGAATCCGACACAATTCAAGTATACGGAAAGAGGCGGAAAGATTTTTTTGCTTGATAATAATTATAAAACGTCATTAACAAATGACGAAAAATCAAATAGTGCAACAAATTACTCGGCAACCTCATTCTTTTTTGTTACGGTTTGATTTGTAGTGATTTGATAATTCTTCCAAAAATGCGTATGAATATTATCAACATTCTTACCAATTTTCGATTTTAAACGAATGTTAAAATAAAAAAACGGGCATATGTGAATCATTACATAAAAATCTGGAAAAATCTAGATGCATGCAGAACAAGTAACGAATCAGTTTTATCATAGAAAAAAATTGAGTTCCCGGATAGTTTGTTGCACGATTTTTTATTTCGCCAATTCGTTAATAACGATTTGCAATTATTTTTAAGCACAGACGATTAATTGAGCTGCTTTCAAATGCTTGATTCTTTTCGGACTTTTATTCGATCGAGAAGTGTTTGTAATTCTCTGTTATTTCTCTTTCGAACTTTGGCGGCGGCAGACACAACAAAAAGACCGCCCTAAGCACTTGGCGCGGAGTCGCTACAGCGTAACTCGATTATCAGTTTCTTTTCTCACGTTTTCCAATCAATGTTCTATAATAGTAAAAAAAAAAGAAAAATTATTCTCAGGAATGCCTCACAATGTGCCGCCAATGGGAGTTCCACCGCCGACCAGCGAAACAAATCTCGCAAATCTGCCGATGCTGAGACAGCCGCCGTTCGGCGTTGGGCCGCCGCCTCCTCCGATGCAGATGCAAATGCCACAGCAACAGCAGCAGCATCATTCCGAAGACATGGATATGGACATGGAGATGGAAGACGCGATGCCACCGAGCGTGATAAACGGTCCGAAGGACAAGCCGAATTTGAGCGATCAGCTGTTGGCCTCGATAAGCAAGGCTCCGATGAGCGAAAACAACAGGCTCGAAAACGATCGTGATTTCCGTGATCGCGATCGCGATCGCGAGAGTCGGGAGAGACGCGACAGAGGAGAGCGCGATCGTGGCGATCGTATGGACGATTCGCGGAACAACGACCGGGGCCGTGATCGCGGTCGTGGAAGGGATCGCGGCCGGGACGTTCGAAGGCGCGACGGTCGGGAAGGTCGCGATCGTGAGCGCGACGACAGACGCGGGGATCGCGATCGCAACAGTCGCGAGCCAATTCCTCGTCATTCCGAGGGCGGTCCCGACGGCGAACCGAAGAAGGAGCCGAAACAGAGTCTGGCCGACCGTTTGCGCCAATTGGCCGACGGCACGTTGCCGCTCGACGATCGAATGGAGAGAAACATTCGCGGCGATCGCAGTATCGAGAGAAACGACAGGCCACCGCCACCGTTCGACGAAGTTTCGGGGGCGCGTCGACTCGGCGATCAACCACCGTCGCTCATGGATCTACCGAAGTTTCCCGCGGGTCCGCCGCAGGACAGGCCGGACTTTGGGCCTCGGGGACCCGATTTCCGTGGCGGTCCGCAGGACCCGCGTGACTTTGCGCCGAGAGGTCCGTCGGGCGATCGCGACAGACAAAACTTCGGTCCCAGAGGAGCCGTCGGCCCGCCCCGAGGGCCGATGGACGATTTTCCCGATCCGAGAATATTGGGAGGAAGATTCCCCGACGAATTCGACGGGAGAATCGGTCCGAATGGGCCGCGTCCCGACGATTTTGATCCGAGACTCGGAATACCGAGAGAGGAATTCGAGAGGCAGGAATTGCGCGGACGACATCCGGTCGATGATTACGAGCATGACCGATACGAGTTCGAGATGCGACAGCGGGAAGCCGGTTTCGATCCTCGCATACAGGACGCTTTCGATCCGCGTTCGCATCCCGACCATCCAGAGTTCGATCCACGACGGAGGGACTTCTTCGGGGGTCCTATGGAACCGGGATTCGGACCGCCGCCTATGATGGGCGGCAGAGGACAACGCGGAGGACCCATGGGACCCGATGGATTCGGCCCCAGGGGACCCGGTGGACCTATGGGACCTCGCGGTCATGGTAAGAAACATTTTCATTTATACAATTTACAATTACATTACATTACTCGCTATTTCTTTATACTACTTTTCTTCATTTCTTACTATTTTTTTACTTTGAAATTTCGTGCTGTCTTGTTAACGAATATTTTTTCACAATGAATCGCTCATCTTCCATTTATTCGGTGTCGAAATTTTCTTGCTTTCTTCTCGCGGTGACGGCAATACTGTTTAAAGGGTGACAAATCATTTTGAGGAGGGTCATCCGTTACTTGAGATTATTATAACGTCGCTGGTTTCAACGCGCGTAACGCTGTATTTAACATTAAAAATATAAACGGACCTCACCAATTCTTAGAGAATGGAAACTCTCGAAAGCAGGTTCTCAATTGGCAGGCGTTTATGGATGATGATATCGCGCCCTCTAATTATTCTACACGATCGAGCATGCATTATCTAACATAAACCCAAAGTTAAATCTGGAAAAGTGCTGACAATTTGACAAAAAATGTACATTTCCGTGGATGGGCTGGTAATAAATCTTCTATAAAAATGTCAAAGCCCCGGCATCGCATCGAGAAAGCAGGGCAAGCCGCGACTCTCTTTGTTCAGTAACGATCTCAAAAACATTCGGATTAACATCGTCATAGTCGGAATACTAACAAAAAATTGCTTTGTCGTATCGATCAATTCTTTTCCCAAGAGCAAATGAAACCCAAAAAACGACACTAAACCCTGTTTGAATTTTGAAATTTAACTCTCATTTCCGAATTTGAAAGTTCATCGACCGATAGTCAGTCCAGTGAAGATTTTTTTTTTATTTCGCTTGCGATTCAATTTCCGATATGAAATTTTTATTGATTCATTTATTTACGGAGCTTTTACAAATTGAACAGTCCCGAGAGCGAAAAAAAATAGTATTCAAAAAAATAACCATATAAAGTTCGTGTAAGTTTTAGCGAAATATTTAATTCGAAGCACAAGACCCGTTTGAATTTCGAATTCTGATAACGGTACGAAAGCGGCAAAAACTACTTTGCGCAAAGACGTTGGTCTCTGCCGTTGCTATACCGCTCGACCGAGTACCAGAATGACGCATTTGACTACAGTTCGGTCGATATTTTCGCAGGTCCTCCCCCGATGTTCCATCCCCGAGGAATGGGTCCGCGCGGAATGAGGCCAGGAATGCGTCCGCCTTTCGGTCCACGGGGGCCGCCCTTCGATCCCCGCGAGGGTGACGCCTTCTTTCGTCTTCCGTTCGACGACGGTCGCGGTCCACCGGGCGGCATGATGCGTCCACCGTTCGGTCCGCCCGTTCCACCGATCTCCGGCGCCGAGCCACCGTGGCGAAATCCCGACAATGGCCCGCTCCCCGGCGCGTGGTCGCCGATAGAATCGACCGGCAACGGTCACGACTCCGACGATCAAAATCCTCGTGACAGCAATCATCTCTCGACGCGCGACAATCAAAAGAATTCACACAAGAGTCAAGACTCGAAGTCGAACAGTCGTCACGAACGGGATCGGGATCGCGAAGCCCGTAATCGCAATCGTAAATCGCGTTGGGGCAACGTCAGTCCACCACCGGCGGATCACATAGACGTGACGATGTCGGAGAACGATGCCGATGAAGACGGCAAAATGCAATTGGACAGTGCGTTCGACGCGAACGACAACAATTCGGAAAGTTTCAACGAAAACGTTGAGCCGCGCGAGAGCGCCGAGCGCGTCGACGATGAGGAATATCCTCGCGACGGCGGAAACAACGACGACGACGACGACCGAACGACGAAAAGCGTCGACTGCGACGTTGAAAAATCACAATCCGAAATCGCGATTTATCATCGCGCTAACGAGGAATCAACGGAGAACGATGATCGAGAGAATTTCGAGGATAATCAAAGTTTCGCGGAAAGGAACGAGGAATTCAAACCGCAGAGCCAGGTGGCGGAGGAGAAGCATGATTCTCAATCCGTCGGAGAAGAGCCTCTTTGCGTTGAGAAGGAAAACCCCGGTTTTTGCGAAACGATGAACAAAGACGGACCGGTCAACGCGAAAGAAGCGCCGTGCGAGTCGCTCGAGGAATATCATCGCGAGAGCAACGACAAAAGCGAATCCGAGAGAGGCGAACGAGCGGAAGGAGACTCGGAAGAAGTTGCCGCGCATAACGAAGAAACGACGACAGCGACGAACGAGGCTACGTTGTAACCCCCAATGACGTTGGACATTTGAGAGTGACCAAAGTAAGACTAAGAGAATCTCTTCGGAGATTCCGTTGTAAAATACGAGGAAAAAAAAAAGATGAAAGAAACAAGAGAGAAATCAGCTATAACACGGTGTACATACAAAAGAAAACAAGGTCGATGTAAACTAAGGCAGGAAGTGAATTAACGCGACATTAATTCTGGAACTCGGAGTGTGAAAACAAAAAAAAAGAAAGCGGAAACGTCCTATGGAGTGGTGAGGGAAAAAACTTGGGCTACAGTGAGTCTCTCCTAGATAACGTCTTTTAATCATTAAGAAAGAACAAGCAAAATATCGAATACGTGGCTGCAAAAAAAAATGCATTGAAATCGACCGATAATTATCTCGGGAGGACTTTTTTTCGCTGCCATGTATTTCGATAGCTAAATATATATACATATATATATATGTATATATATGTATATAGGACAGAAAAATTGGTTCGAGTCGCGTTTGAGCTACAAATGAAAATCGCTGCTTAAACATTGCTGTGATAGTGAACACAGGACCTATTTTTATCAAATTGATGGAAGAAAAAGGAAATTTGATTTTTAATCGAGTATTTATCGAAGTATCGAAACCTCCGCGTAAAGAGCAAGCATGGAACAAATCTAGTTAGATCAATTCGAAATGTAAAGTCGACCTTCATTAATTATGCCAAGTCGATTATCGAATTTGATGGCACACTCATTAATGGGGGGCAAAAGAGAAGATAATCGACGAGAGAACGGAAACAAAAAAGTAGTAAATGTTTAAAAGAAACTTGCAATCAAACGAACGTGGGTACTATACGGCGTCAGTATTGTACCTGTTAAACACTAATAATTAATAATTTATTGAATTGTACATAATTTTATATTTTTCTAGCCGAAAAAAAATTATAAAAAAAGAAAAAGAAAAAAAGAAGACGAAAAGAAACAGACAAAACTGAATCTATTGTGCAGATATATCCTTGCTCAATCGAAGAAGGGAAAAATAAACTATTTTATACGTATTTGTTTTTGACAAAAGATATCATGGCGTTGTCATTCAAAGTTTTTCGTTGATAGCTACCCAAGTAAAAAAAAAGCAGTAATACAGACCAGCATGATTGATTGAAGAAAAAAAATCGTGTCTTTTCAGCTCTGACACATCATTGAGTCTCGGTCGATGAAAATTTCTCCCTGCGTCAGGGTCCGCGAATTTCGGTTGATTTTTCTGTAATTTTCGCGTCTTCTCGCTATTTCCGGATGAAAAGCTCGGATAGGGGCGTAAAGGCCGAAGACAAAAAATTGGCACATAATTCAGTTCGATCGATATCTTCGCGAAGGAGAAAAAAAAACGTGAATTTTTTGCATAATTTAGACGACAAAGGCTTGAGATAGATTGTTTGTAAAAGGTGAGAAAAGTAAGAGAAATTGGTGCGTAGAGAGGTATATCGAAGAAAAATGATGAGAGATGGGGGTTTTTCATGCGAACATCTCGCGGTTCCTGTGTTCACGCACGCACGTTCTTGCACACGCCGCAGCGTTGGAGGACTCGCGCTTGCGCTCAAACTGAGTGACAAGTGCAAGGTACTGTTGTTCACTTATTAACCATTTATAAATTAGAAAAAAAAAAAACAGACAAACGTCGAACGTTACGTTGCAAAAATTATTTTACATTATAAACGACAAAAAAAAAAACACGAAACCTTGTCTAGCCCCGCACCACTCCAAGGCAGAAGAGAGCTCCGATGCATTCGAAACGATAAAATGAAATGAAACTGAAGTTTACTTTGCGGAACCGTAGGAAACCGTATGTTTGTAATAGCCGTAGCCTCGCATGGGCTTAGTTTAAAAACCAAAAGCAAACACTTTTCCGAGCAATCGACGCGTAGCGTGTTGAAAAAATCAAAATTCAATACGAAGTTCGTAGTGTTTACGAACGAGCGCCAAAAAACTTGTATATCGCGCTTTGAAAGGAATTCGTCGTAAAATTGCAGGAGAAGACATTGCTTAAAAAAAAAAAAACATGACAAAACGATACAAGAAAAGAATATATTATATACTAAAAAGAAACGAAAAAATTGTTCATCACATTGATGTGCAGCAATTGTCGATTTTAGACTCACCGATCGCACAAGATTCACGAATTGTCATAATTGAGTTCGATCGAACGTGGAAAAAAAATGGCTTTCTCAATTTTTCTAACAAAAGAAAAAGTTCAATTAACGAAATCGACTCTCTATAAAATTGCCGATTCGAACGATCGCAATTGTTTTTTTTTTTTTGTTTTTTTTTCGATAAAGAGTCGACTCCGCGTCGTGCGAGTTATCGATGTTTAAAAGAAAAAAATTAAACTTTTTGTTTCAGCAGTGAATTCTTCCGCAATTAAATTGTTATTTTACACGATTGAAAATTGACGATTGCCGCCTAGGAGAAAGGAGTGGTGTTCCGGGACTAATCGATGCGTTGAGCCGTCGTGAAATTAATTTGAAACAATTTTCAAAATTACTTTTGATTATTTTATCGGTCCGTTTGGATTTATCGTTGAAATTACAAGGAATATTGTTTTTGTGATTTGCATTAAAAAATACGACGCCCACTGTAAGACGGATAAAACTGTGAATAACCGTTGAAAGGTTCTCCGATTCGCCGAAGCCGATGCCGTCGATTCGACCGATTAGCTGATTTCGGGGCTCGCGTCTCGCAAAAAAAAATAAGAGCTCTCGACATTTGATCCTTGATTGACTAATAACCGCGTACGTTATCATTGTTTAACCCTAATTGTTGATCGATCCAAGTCTTACCAGTATTTGAACGAAGTATCGAGTATTTACTTAAAAACCAACAAAACAAAACCAACTAACGCAAAGAAGAAAGAGAGCGGAAAAAAAAGTGTGAACTCGAGTTACAAAAATTTTGTTGCGTTATGCGCCATTTTATAAACACCACAATTCAAAAAATTTAAGAAAAAATGTCATGCTTATTTCGAATGAGTGCCGTCGAAGTGGTAGAGAAGAGAAGAAAACAAAAATGTCGCACTAATCGTTTTGTGAGAGCACTCGTCGATTGTATAGATTAACGTTGTAATTATCCCGTCGCGTTGGGAAAGATTCGGCGCACGGGGATATACGCAAAAATATTTTGTCTATCGCAACTTGTCATGCATTCCCGGCGGGAGAGTACGCGCCAAGTTACAAAATAATCGTATGCATAGGAAGAACAAATTTTAAACGCTAAAAACAAGAGCCGCGGAGAGAAGAAAAAACGGGTAAAAGACGCATAATGCCGGGTGGAATAGAAACGACGATGACTAACTTAAATGCTGTTTGTAACTGCCATTTGTTACAAAAACAAAACAAAAAATCTGTGTACACGAAGAAAAGTTCTCACGTTCACGAATATTTTCAAATTTATATAGTCGAAAACGTTGCTCTTCGTTTTGCAAGGACGCGAAACGCCAACGTTCTCTCGATTAGTTTGGCGAATGTCGGAGAAGAGAAAAAAAAAATAAGAAAAAGTACGCACGACGGCGAAAGGAGGACGGAAAAATAATTTAAAAACACGAATGTTGAATGTTCCGTACGCTTAGAAATTAGAACGTATTGCGACATTGCAAATATTCAGTTGACATTATTCCAATATTCTGATAAATCGCTAAAGATATTAAAATCTCGTTTTTTTTTTCTTCTTTTAATTTTCTTTGAATATGTCATACATATTTAGTATAATTGTAATAGCATTATTATACATAAAAATGAAGTAAATAATGATAATATGTAATCATTTAAGAATGAGAAAAATAAACATAAAAAAACACGACAAATATCAACTGAGTTTTTCGCGCGATTAGATCACGCGACATTGGTTTCTATCAATATTTGTGATATATTTTTCTGCAAGTTATTTAAAATTTCCCAATTTATATTTTGTGAAATTCCACACAGCAGAATGGCTATGTTCGCAGTTCACAGACGCGGGTCCGAACCTTTATAGTGCATCAGAAGTTTTTTCCCCGATTGTCCGAGTAATATATGTGTCTATCCGCGAGGTGCATTCGATAATTCGTAATAACAGTATTAATTAAAAAATCGAGTAAGCTGAGTAATATTTTTAAATTATTCCAAACGATAAATACGATCTCTATACCGGATGGCCGGGTTTTTTAATTCATCCGCATTGAATATTTTATCATTCTGTCTCTTTCTAACACAATGGATCGGAGAGAGACAGAATGACAAAAGTTTCCATTCGGATGAATTAAAAAACACGGCCGACATCGGATTACGTATCCGATATTTACGAACCGAAAACGCGATTTAATTCGATAGAATTTATTTCCTACAAGAATCTATCGGATTTTTTGGGCGAGTAACCATGGAAAAAAAAAACAATAAAACAACGTTAATCAGTCCCCAATGCGTTTGCAGCTTCGCGTTCTCGTGGGCCGTGCGACACGACGGATTTGACAACTGAATTACAAAAATGTGTAAAACGCGAAGCGACGACGTCATCCTTCGCGCGGAGGATACCAAGATTCTTCGGAGAACGTAGCGGTCGTCTCTGCGCTTCGGCTATCGGCATTCGCGCATACGCCAAAATAACATGACGACGACTTTTTTGAAAAGTTAGTTCGACAAATTTGCATTGATCTTTCCTGCCAGCGAAAGGTTACCGTTCACGATAATATTCCCGTTCGGAAGTTTCGAAAGACACATATCTTGAGAATACAGTCCTTCGCAAATTGCGAACACACAGGCAACAGCAGTTATTAATCAACAAGAAATATCTTTGCAGAATACAAAGTGCTCCAAAACATTGGCGAGGGTTCTTTTTCCGAGGTATTGAAATGTCAGGATCGACAGACCGGCGCGCTTTACGCTGCGAAGCGCCTGAAGAAAATCTACCAAAAGTAGCGTCGAAAAAACTCCAAATAGACAAAAAAATTTCATCGCATTTCATTTCATTACCAATGATGAATAAATAAATAAACACTATATATAATAATAACAACAATAATTTCTTTTCATTATTATTGGACTTGAAAAAAATGCATTGTTTACAATAATAATTACTATTAATCAATTGATTAAATAGATCTTTTTTATGAAGAAAAACAAAAAACTACAAGTTTGCTCCTAATTGTCGAATGGACCTTGTAAATTTCAGCATCAGCGAGATGTTGGAGAGTCCCGAAGTAATAGCGATGAGAAAGATCAGCCGTCATCCGAATATTCTCTACATGATAGAGTCACACTAGTGAGTAACGACTAGCGAGTGACAAAGAAAAAAAAAAAAAGAAAAAATGTAAAAAATCACCTTACGCTTAGCGATCCTCTGCCCGGAAAGGTGACCCTGATTTTTGAGCTGATGGACATGAGTCTTTACGATCTTGTGAAGGGAAGAAAAGGGTAGTTATGAAGAAAGTTGAGTTCGACCGCAACATTTATCGGAACGAATAGTAAAAAATATTGTAACTCGACGAATCTCTTCGCAGACGCGTTTTAACGGAGCAAAGGGTCAAAGTGTTTCTTTACCAATTGCTCAAGGGTCTCGAGCATCTGCACAAGCATGGAATATTTCACCGCGATATAAAGCCGGAAAATATCTTGTTGAAGGCAAGTTCGGGCGAGGAAAAGTCATTTCTCCTCTTTCACGCGAGTCCCGCCCAATTGGTTTTTAATTAATTAGCCAATTAATCAATAATAATAAATAATTTCTATCAGGCGATATTTAATGTAATAATATTGATAAAACATTATTTAATGTTCAGGGAGATGTCGTAAAGTTGGCGGATCTTGGATCGATACGTGGAATTTACAGTAAACCTCCGTACACCGAGTACATTTCTACGCGATGGTATCGCTCGCCGGAATGTTTATTGACAACAGGATTTTATGGACCGAAAATGGACGTTTGGGCAACAGGATGCGTCTATTACGAATTACTGACGTTAGTCTCGACGAACAATAAAAACCATCATTCAAACTTTTTTACTGAGAAACGAAAACAAATATTTATGAAAAAATAGTGGTTACTCGGTGAAAAACATTGTTGGATTTTGAAGAGTTGACTTTTTTCTTATAAAAAAAAAAAATTTAGACTGAAGCCATTGTTTCCGGGTTCGAATGAGGTGGATCAGATATCGAAGATTCACGCGATATTGGGAACTCCTCACGCGCGTCTCATCGCAAAATTTCGACGGCAGTAAGCGGATGCGATAAATGAATGTTTTTTTTTCTTAATTTGTGTCGCGCACAATTGCCGATCTCGTGAACCGATCGATTTTCCTTTGAATAATCAAGCAGCAAATCGCGAAAGTGCGAGTATTACTTTCCGAGCAAGGAAGGCACGGGCGTGGCGAATTTACTGCCGCACGCGATGGAAGGTGGTCGCGATATCTTGAAGCTCATGCTCGTTTACGATCCGGAAAATCGCATCAACGTCAAGCGACTCTTGGATCATCGTTACTTCAACGATTTGCGCGAAAACGAATCGCCGAGACAAACCAGCAATTTCGCCGCCACTAATGCGTCACGCGAGTTCAATCAGTGGCGCAATCCTGTCCTTCTCAGTTACATCGCCTCGGACAGACGCAAAAAATCAAAGGTAATTCGTCGTTCCGTTTTGAAAGAAATATTCGTATGAAACATCCAAAACCGTTGATTATACGTCTCATTCAAAAAATTGAAAAAAAAAAAAAAATTAATATTCGCGCATAAGGAATGCGATATAATCAATGTAATTTAATACATGAGGGCAGTTCTTGCGCATAATGTTCATTTCGAACAAGTTTGCAAGAATTGAGAGAGAATTGCAAAACACTACTCGATGGCATGAAAATTTGAAAAAAATTATGCACATCAGAGGTACCGAGAAGATTAATTTTGGGTTGTAATAATTCCCAAATCTTATTAACAAATTGATGGAAAAAATAAATTATTTGACAAATTTCCCGGAAACCCAATGTTTTTCTTTATGAAAATGATTCGTTCATTTTTCCGAATACGAATGGATTTTTCACATTTTGAAAGTCATTTCGAATTCCATGATTTTCTACACTTTTTTTCCATACAAAAACGAAAATTCAAAATGAATTTAGAAATATGAAAAAATTCATATGGAATCGGAAAAACAAATGACTCATTTTTATCCGAAAAAAAGGTTAGCATGCTGGGCAATTTTAAACATTTTATTTTATTTTAATTATTGTTATGCAAAATCAATATTTTCAGTATCTTCAACGTGCATGATTTCTTGAGATTCTTATACTATCGAGAAGTGTTTACAATTCTCTTCCAATCTTCGCAATCGAAGCAAACATTACGCGCAACAACCACCTTGAATATTTATATTCAAGTATTCAGCAACAATAGTAACGAATCAATAATTAGTTATCAATTGTAACAATTCATTTATTTATTTAACAAATTTAATATAATATATCTTTCGCGCCCTTCTTGCGCGCGAACCGTCGTGCCAACGCAGGCACCGCGAACACGCCGTCCAAAGTTGTACGACGACGATGACGCATCGTCGAAGATTCCGCGCGTCGTAGCCTCGAGTCCGATCGCGCGGCCGACCTTGTCGAGCGACGGCGGTTCATCGAAATTCGAAAAAACCAACGTGACCGCGATCGCGGATCTCGCGAGAAAGAAGCTCGATCGAGCTTGGCGAGGAAGCGTCTACGCCACGAAAACTCAGCTCGACATCGCCTCGAAGAATCAATCGAGCGACAAATTGCCCCTGCTGAAATACGCGAGTAAAGCTTCGATGTCCAGAGAAAGCTCCAAGAGTTTGTTCTCCGCCAAAAGAACGGGTCTTCGCCAGGTCGTTTCCCTGTCCTCCCAGAGATCTTGCATCGGCATACCGAAGTCCGAAACTAAAGGGCAGTTTTTCCAAAAACGCGAAACTCCTTCCTGCAACAGGTACAAAAAACGTGAAAATTCCGAATAAACGAGAAAAAAAAATGGTAAACAAATTCTTTTCACGCGTTATCTCCATCGGTTTCTCGTTTCTTTCAGCTTTCTCCCGCAAATAGCGTTGAAATCGAATGTGCGAAATCTTCGTTTTCCCGTGAGCTCGACAAGTTCGGCGCCGAGCCAAAATTCCATCGTTAAATCGTTGACTTCGAGCGTTGGTAATCGCCGGCTCGCAACGATAACGGAGCAACGGACCTCGGACCTGCTGGCAAGAGGAGCCGCCGCCGCTAATCGTTTCTACGACAAATCGCCGAACGCCAATAGCCCCGCCAAGAAGATAGCGAAACACGAAATTTCGACTCCCAGCGATTCGTGGCTGGCGCCAACGAAGAGGCTGAAAACGACCCTCGGCAAAGCGAGCGTCAGGCACGATAGATGAAATTCGTCGGCGCTCTCGGCTGTGAAAATGATTGCTGAGATTTTTCCTTTTTTTTTTTTCTTTTTTCGTCCGAATAAAGGAAATACTTTATCTTGTGACTCGACGATCGTTCGATTTATTGCAATCATATCTTTATCCGGATAGGAACACGACGGAAACATGTTTCCCATTGCTTAAAACTTACGTGAAGAAAATAGGAAACGACATTTTTTTCAAGAAGACAACGTACGAAGCACACCTTTCGAAGTTCTATTCTCGAGTCCATGCGGAAAGTCGTTCGAGTAACGAGAAAAAAAATGTATGCTTTTTTTTACGCTGATTCTACCGATTTTCCAAAATATTCCATCCGTTAATAAATAAGGACTTCGTTGACGATCTTTTCACTTCCGTACGGAATCTTACACTCAATATTTGTTCCCGTCTCTTTTCGTCAATTAGAATGTATTCTGAATATAAATCGTTTACCCAATTTTCAGATATTAATATTGGCATTTTTTTTGTTTAAACATTTTGAAGATGTTTCTATTCGTGTTTCGTTCCGGTGTCCTTTTTTCTCGTGACTGAGCGTTTCAGTTATTAGCATCTTTTGACCAAAAAACTCGAGTCCTCGCCTCGTATCGAGAATGGAGCTTTTTTCATGTTTAAAAAAAAAGAAAAAAAGCACATTGTATTCCTGATTGCACTCCGATTGCACGAAAATTGTATATTGAGATACGAATCCGGAAAAACTTTTTTCACACTGAAGAAAAGTTCTTCCGCGCTCGTATCTCACAAAATCTCATTCGACGAGGTGTGAAAATGGGGTTTTACGCATTTTTGCGTGAACCCGCGTTTTTGACACCGAATGAAATAAAAAACGTAACATTCGCGCGTCCTTGCCACATGGCACTTGAGCTCTCTTACATTCTATATACAATCGGTTGTTTGTAGTCAAAGTTATGAAAAAAAAAATCACTCGGCTTTCCGTGTAATAAAGTACACAAATAACGCGCCTCGAGTAGAAACGAGGGACGAACACCGGCCGGCTTTGAATGAACACTTTGCGTTTGAAACTTATTCGGCCCTTAAACTCGCTGTTCGCCTCGCCAGTCGCGCTCTTCGTTTCATTGTTTTTCGGAAAAATCTACGCGCGGCACAAAATAGCATTTCAGGTGATTCGTACGTGTACAAAGATTTATCTTAAAAAAAAAAAAAACTATGTACAAAAGGTACAAAAAATCGATAAAGTATGTTTCGTCCTCTGAACAATACAATGTAGTGTCACTATGATTGGCGGAAAAAAAAAGACCGACGGAAAAAATGACGGGAACAAAAAACGTTATTATCCGCCGAAAATACAAACGCGTGGGGTGTTAGTGCCGGAAGATGCGGACAATCACACGGACGGTATTTTCAAAACTCCAAAAAATACGTGCTCTTTTCGACGGCTATTTTTTTCCTCGGGCTTTTTTTTTTTAGATCCGTATGACTATAGCGTACGGGCGTACGAGTGATTTCTTCCAAAAATGATCGATTCGTTATTACTCTATTCGTAAAAACACGCCATCTGCGAATTTCTCTGTACAATTCTACGACGCGGCCAACGTTGCGGTCATTGTTTTCACCCGCTTTACTCGCGGCGACTCGCCTTTCGGTTGCGATTGAAATCGCCCAAAACAATACAATTATTCATTCGGTATCGCGCGAATTCGTTTTTTTCTTTTCTTTTCCTCTTCTCTTCTTCCTAATGCACATCGCGGTTTTGTCCGATTCTTCTACTCCAACGAGCCGGTCTTTTTGCTCAGCGTTACCTTCAAACACCCGGGATTCGTCTCGGTAAATCTGTGGGAGATACAAATATTTGTAGTTTCAGCGGAACAATCGATTGTACAAATTTTCTACCGAAGATATACTTTCAACGTAATTGTATCAATTTTGTTTTTCTTTTCGGCAGATACAATCGATCCGATTAACGATGAGATAGAATAATTCGATCTTACCTTATATTCCTGGTATTTAATTTCTTCGCGACAGCAGGCTTTATTCTGCTCAATCCATTATTGCTACGAGCCCCGCGTCCGGTTATAATGTACAACACCGCCGATCTCTTATTGCTTTTGCCGAGTTTTCTCGAGTGATGCTCCAAAAATAATTCCAATGCCTCCAAAGCCTCGGTGACGAACAAATTGTGCAGATCCAACGTGTCATCGTCGTCGTCGTTGCCGCAAATTTGCGCCGACAAAAATGCTTCCGCCGCCTTGGCGTGAGCGGCTTGTATGTTTTCCGAATGGAGTCTCGCCTTTAAAAAATCGATTTGCCGAAATGAAATATTTTTTCGAAAAAAATACCCGTCGTGGCTTTTTCCGAAGATGTATTTTTTATATATTTTCATTACCATTTGCGAATAATAAGCAGCCACATCGGGATATCCTTTTCTGTAGGCCTCCGCGGCTTTGTTGAAGTAATCTATACGCAAGGAGAATTGTTTTTCAGCTTCCTTCCGAGCTTCTCGTCCTCTCTCGAGTGCCGATTTGTAGCTCGTTTTCTCAGTTTTTCCGGTCGAAGAAGTAACATCCGGTCGCACGACTATCAACGGCAATGCAGCGTTCGTCGGATCCTGTATGAATTTTGAAGAACGGTTGATTCCATTGTGTCGAATATTTATTTCATTATTTTGGTAGACGCGGAACGATTCATTTTGCATTATAAATATCAGAGCTGGTCGGTACTCGGAGTTGGCGATGCTTCTTCGATATTTAAAGCACGACATTTGAAGTACATGTGTGCTTCAAGTATTGACATTATTCGACCTATTTCAAGTACCTGAAGTACTTCGAGCACAGTACTTGAAATAGTACTTGAAATACTCGGTTACTTACAGTACTTGGATATAAATAACATGTAACAATGATTATCTGTACACAATTTCCAAGCAAGACAACATTTTTCGCCTTCGGTAAAAGATTCGAAAATGACTACTTGTTTTCGAGAAAATTGTAATATTGAATTTTGTTTTCTCGCCATTCGTTCCGAGGCATATAATCCCACGAAGAGAATGAAATAATTCATAATAATATTTGATACTCACAATTTGTAATTTCAACATTTCGTTCTTCATTTTCATTACAGTCGGGATAAGTCTGCTGAATGAACATCTCGACCTCCCCCGACTTTAACGAAAATTAAGAACGAAATCATGAAATTATGAATAGTTAATATAAAATAAATTATTTATTATCGTACGTTTTCCTTGCAATCGAGAGTTTTTTTTCTCAATTATCAATGTTTATTTTTATTAATTTTATACTTTTTAAAGTTTCTGATTCGTATTATTGAACTGCATCATATGTTAATATCCAAGATACATGTTCTTTTCTCTCTCAACTTGATAATTTTCGTACCAGGTTTATTTTCCAATGTTCCCTACCTATTTTTTTCTAGCTAGATTTTTAAATCGTTTTTGGCAACTCCTGAACAAACCCAATTCTTCGGGCTCAATACCCCGGTTTCATCGCCAGTCGGGAGACTGTTTTCGTTTGGAAGCATCGACCGTGTTTTTTAATTCATCCGGATGAAAACTTTTATCATTCTGTCTCTTTCCAATCCATTGTGTTAGAAAGCGACAGAATGATAAAATATTCAATCCGGATGAATTAAAAGACACGGCCATCGCTGACACTCCGAAGTGTTAAGACCCCACAACACGGTCCAAATTTCTTTTCTTTTTGTATTTTTTTTCTCGATTTTCCGAAAGATGGATGTGCTAAAATGCTCTCGCAACATTTTTTGAAGGAATTCATAAAATTGACGGAAAATTGACAGCTTTTTTTGTGAAACCGTTCCAAGCGAGGGACCGCGTCGTTTGCGTGGAAAAAAATCAGAGAATCGATCAATCTGTGGACACTGAGGAGCTGTTGTATGGTCCAGGAATAGCAGACTAACGGTGATAAACAATAAAAAAAAAAAACTTAAAAAAAATTAGCTTTTTCGTACAAATTATCCATCACCAAAACTGTGCACGCGTGTTTCTCGAGCTACTTTTTCCAACCTGGTTGACAACATATTTCAAAAACTATGCATCCAATTCTCATGGGCATGAGTTTTTAAATGTTCGAAAAGCCAGTCTCCACGTCGCCACGTAGTGATTTCATCATAAAAAGGTCCCGTCTATTTTTTTCTTTATATAAACATTCAAAAAAATTCGTTAAATTTGAATGAAAAAGAAAAAAAAAATCGCTGGTGCGCCATTTTTTTTTGTGATATCGATTTCTCTGTACGTGGTGACGTAAAACTCAAAATCCAGTTTCTGACTATATATATATTTTTTTTCAGATGAACCGTATGGCTCAATCGTTGTCAACCGTCGAGGAACGATTTCAATTTCGAATGCACTTTTGGATGGGGTGTTCACCGCAAACAGTGCTGTATATCAGAACAAATAATTTTTCATACACTCTTCTACATGTATATATTGACCACGAAATTGAATTGAAAAATTTCAATTTATAGTTCGCTTGAAAAAAATAACGAACAATACAAACTCGTTCCACGCTCGAAGCGCGGTGTTGGGGCCTTAATTGAACTTTCAATAATGTTTTTGCGCTGCAATTTATTATGCATGAACTCGAACAAATGAAAAAGTCATTGTACAGCCCTTGCGATATTTTGTACTTAAAGTACCTGGAGTGATTGAAGTCACTGAAATACTTGGAGTACTTCGAGTACCGGGTACTGCAAGTGTTCGTACTTGGAGTACTTTGTCCAACTCTGAATTATTTTGATGATAATAATAATTATGCATATCTCGATCCATTTGTGAATATTCGAGCATAGGTTGAACTTGCCTGCTCAATGCCGCGATTCTTGCTCTCCTCGTTGACTCGATCGAGCAAGCTCTGTTGTTTCTTGAGACTCTCAGTCTTGCTGATTCTACGGCCCGTGCTGGTCTCTATGGTTTCGCACGTCTCTTTGAAATTACCGTCGTGAGCTTTGAGAATCTCGCTGAGGGTTTGCGGATCAATGTCGGGCAGTGACTCGTACAGCATTTGACGAGACAGACGCGATGCCAGGTCGTTCGGAGTTTCCCTAGCTATCTTCTCCTTCTGAAGAGTCAAAAGAAATTCTTTGTAGTGCTTGTTTTCGAGAGTTTTGGTTCTTGCTTTGTGTTTCGCTTAAGTTTCAAATTTTATCTTGTAATTTTGTATTATTTTATTTTCTGCCCGAGAGTTCGCCTTGTGTTTTCCGTTTAGCTCAAGAGTATTAAATTTCGTTTTGTATCGTTATGCTTTGCGCTTGAAAGTTTTCGTTTTGTGGTTCGCTTAAGAGTTTCAAGTTTGTTTCGCACGCGTTGCGCTCGAGAACTTCCATTAAATTCGTTTTTCCTTGTTTTTCGTGCTTCAGTGTATAAGTTATCGTTAACGTTTATAAATAAATTTACGCTGGGCTAACCAATTCGTTTTTGTAACTCGCAAGGGCTATTTCCATGTCCATTATCTCTTCGAAATTGGGCACTGCAGGCTCGATAGGAGGTTCCATCGTTTCCTCTTGGTGTAGGGCTCTCGCGATTGCTTCGTCTGCAATATTAAACATTTTTTTTTACATATATTCGATAAACTTCAAAGATCGAGTCTTCGAGCTTCGGAACGTTGATCATTATTTCGAAGGATTCGAAGACTCCATCGAGCGACTATTCAAGCTTTTTTCTCACCTTTCGCTATCATCTCGTCCAATTGCGAGTGTCTGGCGTTGAGTTGACGATACATGCTCTGTATCCAAAGTGCGTGAAGCTCCTCGGCCATCGATTTTTTAATTCTAATCGCCGGTGTGAATTCGTCGGGAAAAACAAAATCCGGATTACCAAAAGTTTTTTCCAATTGATTTATGAACTCGCGTCCGAAATTCAACTCGATCTCGTCGTCGTTGTCCTCCTCCGACGAAGATTCGGTACTCTCGATCGTTTCCACTGGCGCAACAACCGCGGATATCGCGTTTTCGTAAAATTCTTGATAAGTCACTTCCTCGTTGTCGTCGTTCTTCGCTGTTGCGCTCGTATCGCCAATTTGGGAATTTTCGCCTATAGTCCAGTCGCGATCATCGGCGAAATCCATGGAAAAACTGCGAAAATCTTTGCTCTTGTTGCGTCGATGTCTCGGGCTCGAGCTGTGCGAGCGTTTCAACCGTTCTTGATCGATTTTTCGCTTCTTATCGTTATCGAGACTCGAGCGATTGATCGTGTCGTTCTCGACGCTCGAACGCTTTATCTCCATACCCTTTAGCGAAAAATCGCTCGAATCTTCCAACAATACCTCGACCGCCCATTCGAAGTTTCCGTTGCACTGTTGAACGTAAAACGTCGTCAAAGTTTCGATCGGAACGTGTGGAAACAATTCGATCAATTCTTGGATTCGATCGTCGTTGTCCTTGCCCTTTTCCGCGTTCGCGTTCGTCTCGACGACGAGAATATTTTCCTCGCTCGTCATCGAACTCTTGTCGAGCATGAGTCTCAACGGTGGACGCTCGATTTTTGCCGCAGCGACGTTGCCCTCGTTGATGCATCGGCTCGTCGCCGTTATTTCGCGATAACCCGGCTCGGACGTGCCACCGACGTAGGAAACATTGAAATCGTAATAAGTGGTGTTCGTCGAAGCATCGAGCATCGGAACCTGCTTGTGTATCGCGATCGGTGCAACGATCGGTAATGTATTCGTGTTAACGGGAAACGGCGATTCTTTCCATGATATTCTGTTGATATTGTCGTTCACCGGTAGCGATGAATCTTCGATTTCACGATCAACGCGTTCCGACTCTAGCATCTCTGCGCGAAATGGATTCGTCGATACATCGGTAACTGCCGTCCCAACGCTAGACTCGGCGCTCGACTCGACGGTACTCAATCCCGAGCAAGACGATGGCTCGGCGTTGGTTTTTTCGGGATGATCAACCGTATCTTTACTTTTAATCATCAATTTATCGTTATCTTCGCAATCGCAGACTCGTGAAACATCGTCGCATATCGAATCATTCTCGAGACCTCGTAAAATGTCGTATTTACCGTCGACGGTGGATGCGTCATCGGCGGGTCCGAGAATCGACGCTTTGATCATATTATAGAAGATCCCGAATGCCGATGGAACTTCCGGTACCTCGACCATCTCCATGGAACATTCGGACGTTTTTTCTGTCGTGTCGCGAGCTCGATCTTCCGCGCTTAAAGCGTCGCGAAGCAAGGACGAATCAATTTCCGTGCCCACTTCCGTTCGTTCGTTCGGCAACGATCGACCTTCCATCGGAGTATCGTTTTTGCTTTCGCCCTCGATTTTCGAGCTGTCGTTATCGCCAATATTGTTCGACGGACTTTCGTCGTTAGCGAGTAACTCGTCATGGTCGATAATATCGTCGATCGGATCTTCGTTATTTTTCGATTTATTCGATATCGCGGAATTCCAGAGAATTTCCGTTTTAGCGTCGTCCACAAGATCCGCAGTCTGTGCACTCGAGTCGATCGGTAACTGCGCGACTCTTCGCTTCGATCGAAGAATCTTACGATCTTTCGTCTCTTCATTCGGCGCCTCCGAACGCTCGTGAGTGCTGTGAATCTTGTAGCGACCCAGCAAAAGCGTAAAATCCCAGCATTGCGACAAAACATTGTCGTTTATCGATTTCTCGTGGTCGGCGCAATCGGCTTTGTCGGCATCGACATTGGGAACGTTCGTGGCAACGGACAAGCTGCCTTTGCGCTCGGAGCCGATAGCTCCGAATATCTGTTGAGAGCCGTTCGGACTCGGGTCGTTCGTCGCGCCGACCGAAAGATTTTCGGCGGGCTCCTCGGGCGTTTGAATCGGACTATCGTTGCGCGAGTGGTCCTTGACGACTTCCGGCGGATTCAGGCTCGTCGTACCATCGAGCATCTCGAAGCTCTCGTCGTCGGAGTCTTGCAATTCTTGAAGATAATCGTCAAACGTTTTGTCGTCGTAATGCGAGGCTCTGTCGTGATTGTTCGACGAATTGCTGGAATCGTCGGCCACGGACGGGCATTCGCTCGGCAATCCGATCGAGCCGTGCGACTCGTCGATGTTACGCATGCTCTCCATGTCCTGAGTCGTGAGAACGAAATCGTTTCCCTCGTTGCCGTCCCAGTTCGATTTAAAATCGGCTATAGTCGGAGCTACCTTTCGAGGCTCATGGAACGCCGTTATCGGAGGAACTCTGCGCAACTGCGGCGGCTGATTTTTCGACGAATATTTCAGAGAATATCTGTCAATCAATTTTTTGCCCGTCAAGCCGCGCTCGTATCTCTGATATCTCTCGCGGATCTTCGATCTCGGAATGTTGTGAGTATTCTTCTTCGCGAGCTCGTTAACGTTATGCGCCCAAGGTGTGTTCGGCTCGAGAATCTCGACTGTGTAGCCGTTTTCGACGGCCATTGCGGCGTAGGGTCGCATCTCCCATGCTTCGATATTCGTGTTGTCGACGATTATCGGACTGCGTCCTTCCTTTGTCGCGTTCCATACTCTCTTGTGATTCGCGCTGTGAGCCTCTTGAAGCCGCGTCGGATCGAATTTATAAACTCCACGGCCGAGAGTGACGAAATAATCGTCCGTATTGAAGACGTGAGCGGCGCTGTCCTCTCCGCCGATCGTCGTTGCGACGATGCTTCTTGCCAGTGTACTCTTTCCGCTTCCCGGCAAACCTCGAAGCAGGATCATGATCTTGTCGCCGCGATTTATCGATGCCTTTATTCTGTTCAAAGTCGCTTCGTGCAAGCTACGCTGTGGGGTACGAGGAGGCGAAGGCGTGTTTATCATGTGAATTTCCGGCTGTGTGCGCTGCGGTGCCGTTTGCGTGGACGGCGAGAGAAATTGACAAACGCTTATCGACATCGATGTCGCGGGATTTATCGTGTAATCGCTCGATTCGTCCTCGATAACGACGTCGGCGTCGTCGTCCGAACTGCTCTCCATTCCCGAAAGACGATACTGTACTTTCAAGCCGCAGAGAGACTCCGATTCTGTTTTACGC
The DNA here is from genome assembly GCA_963924025.1 of Ischnus inquisitorius. NCBI lineage: Eukaryota > Metazoa > Arthropoda > Insecta > Hymenoptera > Ichneumonidae > Ischnus > Ischnus inquisitorius. The sequence goes on along the minus strand of OZ001251.1, from coordinate 3,561,141 downwards.
ATGTTCGTTTTGCTATCGAGCGGAGCTACCTTTTGCTCCGGTTTATTGAATTCCTTGTTCTCCGCTGCTGTCTTCGTGTCGATAAAGTTTTCTCTCCTCTTCGCCACCGCGGGGGGTGCGGCGCGAGACATTTTTCCACCGTGCTGGATCCAAGCTGGCGAACTCGTGGGATTCAACGCTGTCAGCGGTACGTCGGGAAGATCACCGAAATTCGGAATTCTCGGCGAATTTTCGCGATATATCTTCGTGCCAGTTGCACCGTAATGATGAATGCCATCGAAGAAAAATATATCGTCCGACGCCGAGGGAGTATCTTTCGTTGACGACGTTTCGTTGCGTGTATTTCCATCGCCGGAAGACTTTAGTTTAGCTATGTTGCCGCAGAACGAATCCATACGATTTTTTGCCCCGCCTCTCTTCGGCTTTTCGTGTCTCGGCGGTAACGTCGACGCGATATCCGGGGAGGAGAACGAATTCTCTTGCGGCCGAGGAATCGCCGCGTCGTCTCTCGATGTATTCTCGCTCGCGCACGTCGAACGATTTTCCGACGATGTCTCGATTTTTTCGTAACCGGAAGCGTTGTTCCACGTCAACGGATTGTCGACCGTCTCGGTAAGCGTTATCAAACCTTCAATCGATGGTTGTACTGAAAACGAAAAATCACCCAAATATAATAATTAATATTTGCATCGGATATTCCTTACATGACAAACCCCCAAGGGATACCGTGTACGCTGATCTGGGTGAAAAAGACCCACATGAGCCGCTATGTAGAGTGGTGAAGAGTGTTCGACATGTCCTACATGGTAAACCACATAGGATCCATGTGCGAATGCATAGGAAGAATCTTTCTCTGCGGCAAAGCACACGGTGACCCGTGAGAAATGACGCAGGAAGTTATTTTATCGAGGAAACCCATAAAACAAACCGTGTAGGTCTATGTGAGTCGAAGAGCCTCTCATGGGAGCCCAAGTAGGGTATTATATGTCGACATTTCCTACATGTATACCAAACGGGAAACTATGTGAGAATGTATAAGAAGAATCTTCCCCTACCAGAACCCACACGGCTCCTCACACGGGATAACGAAGACAAATATTTACCGCATGGAAATCTACAGGGGAAGCCCCGTGGGTTAATGCGGGTTCTTATGAAACTTCGATACAGGGAGCCCTCACCGGTATTCTATACGCTATACAACATCGAGAATCGCAAATTCCTGTATGGAATATCATAAGAGATCCCATGCGCTATCCTCAATGGGATTCGACGTAGGACCCATGCGAGTTTCTATAGGATTTTCGTATCGGGAATCCACATGGGTTCCTATATAGATCATATAGCATCGAGAATGACGAATTCCTACGCACGCATGAATTCCTGTGCGAGGCACCATAGAAAACTATATAGGATCCCTGTACGAAAATCCCACGGGAATCCATGCAGGCTCTCACTTTGATTTCCACGAAGGAACACACATGGAAAATTTCCGTGGGATCCCGTATGGGAATTCTTTGCACGGATTGGCTCTTATTGTGAAATTCTTCATCGAGAGCCGTGGCAGCGTCTCGACGCCAAGTACCGAAATAGTACTTCACGATTATAAAATGTCCCAAATATGTATGTCAACTATCTACATCGGTTCGTCGATTTACCGCGGTGGCGCGTTCGTCGCCACAGTCGGCTCGGTTGTAAGTTCCTGCATATAGTATATGCATTAATCGTCGGAACTTTAATCGGTGAAACGAGAATGCGAATATAGAGTAAAAGTAAACAATAATTACATATTGTAATGAAAAACATTCAAAACTTTTTACGCAATAACTTTTTTTTAAGTGTCATAAAACACTGTTGATAGAAAGAAAAACGCTCAACTAAGAATAAGTATCAATTTTTCAAAAAGAAATACATTTTCTCAGATATTTTTTTTCCAAAAAAAACACGTACGCCAACTACGTGAAAATTCTGCTCACGAAAATTATTCAAAAAATAAGTTAAACGATACGGGCCAAATGTAACACAAGAAACATTTCTGTACGGCAAAAACTTTTCGATGCTAAAAAATTCAATGGAAAATAATTGGTACTTGGTCCGGTACTTGCGAACGTCATGATAAATCGCTAGCGGTGGAACGCCAATTATGTACAGCAATTTTTTGCATCGAAAAGTTTTTGCCATATCGAAGTGTTTCTTGCCTTAACGCTTGGTACGTATCGTGTAACTTATTTTTTAAAATAATTTTAGTAAACAGAATTTTTGCGTCCTCGATGTACCTTTTTGTTTAGAAAAAAAGATGTTTGGGACTTCAATTTAACAATAAAAAGCCTAATCCGCAGAGATAATGATTACTAGTAACTCTGACTAATGAAAAAAAATTCGAATAGTAGAACCGACGTTAGCGCGAAAAGAATTGATTTTTTGTCAATCTCCTCTTTTCGAAAAATTACTCGTCTCTTCTTTTACAAATAATATTTGGTTAATGAAAATATTAAAGAACTCACGATCCCAGTTACAATTCTGTACGACTTGAAGTATCACGTCGCGCTCGAGAGCGGATCCGAACATCTCGTTAACGACGGATAGAATCTGTTGCTGCGACTCTTTGATATTTCTCTTGTTCCCATTGACCTTGGCTGCGCCTTTGGAAGCCGAGGCCACGGGTGGCCACTGATCGTCGGATGACATTTTTCAATCCTAATCCGTCCTACCATCGGCTTTGGCTACGAACAAACATCATATTGTATAAATGTAAACATTCGTTGTACGCCAAAAATTTGCACCGATGCAATGATAAAATCACAATTTTTTTCGTCGATCGGATAAGCAACGATCGAAGCTTGATCTACGACGAGAGAAAAAGGAGTCGAAAATGGTGAAAAAAACTCGAACGCCATACGCATCGGTATAATAGATATGACATACGACCACGTAAGTCTCTTTGCTCCTCGGACATGTTTCGATTCAACTTTGCGTGCACACACGCGCGCGCGCGCACGCTCGCGCGTACATATTTTTACGATCTACATTAATTCGTTCGCACCGAGAGAGAAAAAGAATCAGCGAAGATAATTGTCCTCACCGAATAAAATCGACGCCTCGCACTGTTCGAACTCGACAATTGTTGGCGAACCCTCTCGAGGTCTCTTCACCGATATCTAAGACACTCGCGAGAAGCATGAATCTTCGTAAAGGACGCGCATGCTGTACATAATAAGAAAACAAAAAAGACGATTCGAGTGATAACAAACAATGAACTCGCGATGTGTGTGTGTTGGTCGTGTGGGTGTGCATGTGTCGCGTGTATGTGTGTGTATGGGTGTTAGTGCGCGAGATGGTTACTCGCTGTCGTGGACGTGTGAAACGTCCGAGTGAGCTGTCCGAACCACGGTCGCACACGGTCGTACATACAGATCCTGCAACTCCGGCAAATTTCAGTGGTGGGGGTGACTCGCTTGTTGAAGCAGTTTTTAGTTTATGCTATCGTTAAGAGGGGGTGAAAGTCGTTTCGCGCTGTCTCTCTCGCTCCATCGCGAGCGCCGATGATGCTGTCTCTCTCGCTCTCGTTGCGTGGTCACGTGCTTTTCACATCCCGTTAATACGTGTCTCTGCTATCGAGTGCGCGCTGTTACCATAACCTCGATAGAGAGAGAAGTCTCTTTCTATCCTTGTCGCACAGATGAGCACTCGATCACAGCGCCCCCTGGAACGCGTCTTCAAATTGTGAGTCACCCCCACCATCGGAGTTTCCAACCTGTATGTACGACCGTGGTAGCAACCCGTTGATTCTCAATTCTCTATATATCTCCTCTCTCTCCCGCGAACACCGCCGTGAATGAAGTTGGAAATTAACAATCTCGCCAACCCCCAACTTACCCCGGCGCGCGTTCAGAGATCGGCGAGAAAAAACACGGCGCTACCCGACCGTGTGCCGTCGATTACGAATCCAGTTTTTTTTGTACCGTCTGAAAAAAAAAGAAAAAAAAAAAAATTGCACTTCGTTTTTTTTCATCCCGATAATCGTCTATAAGACAACGAGCGAATATAAATTCTGCACCGCACGCGATATCGTCGCGTGTTTTTACCGGTTATTTTTCATTCTCGTACGGCCCATGCGATCCGGGCGTGATTTGGTCTGATCAACGATGGGTATACTCGAGAAAATCTCCGAGATCGAGAAGGAAATTGCGAGAACGCAAAAAAACAAAGGTACGCTCGCCGCTCGTTGAAAGGTTAGAGTTCGATTAACCGGAAAAGTAGATGTACCACGCGATCCTTGTAATTTACACAAGTTGTGTCTGTTATATTCAATAAAAAAAAAAAAAAAAAACAATTGGTTAACGAAATTTTTATTAAAAATGTTTCTGTTTTTTTTTTTTTTGTTATTTTTTAACAGCTACCGAATATCATCTGGGTCTGCTGAAGGCAAAACTAGCAAAGTACAGATCGCAGCTGCTGGAGCCATCGAAAAAATCCGAGAAAGGCGAAGGCTTCGACGTATTAAAGTCCGGCGATGCTCGAGTAGCCCTAATAGGCTTTCCATCCGTGGGTAAATCTACTCTGTTGAGTACGCTCACTCATACGGAGTCCGAAGCGGCCTCCTATGAGTTCACGACGCTCACCTGTATCCCCGGAGTAATAGAGTACAAGGGGGCCAATATACAGCTGCTGGATTTGCCCGGTATCATCGAAGGCGCCGCCCAGGTATTCCATACTCAAAAATTCATTGTTTTTTTTTTTCGTTTAACCAATATTTTTAATAATTCCAATGATAAATCCAAGTTCGTTGCTTATAAAAATTTTGAATTTCCGAAAATCTTTGAAAAAAATAATTATTTTGTAAAGAAAGCTATTCATTCATTGTGGCGACATTGCTAGAGTTTATATTTCAATGAAAATAGCACAAAACACCTACCGGTGTGAAGTTTAATGTCAATTAATCCTTTTTTTTTTTTTCACTTCATTGGTATTTTTTTTAATTTTCAAAATATATCCAAGTTCGTCACAAAAACGTTGAAATTATTTTTGATTTTTCCACAAACATTATGGAAAAAAATTATTTTGTACAGAAAAAGGTATTTTTTTTTTAACGAAAGTAACGAATAAGGTGATATTTCAATGAAAACGTCGCAAGGCACGTGTCCGGGTGAAATTTAATGTCAATGCATTTTTTTTTATGATTTAAAAAAAAAAATTAATCTTCCCAAAATAATGAGACATTGAATTTTACGAAAACGCGCCCGAACGAATTGTCTTTTCCATTCAATTCGACGCAACGATTTTCGGTTGTTCCGTTTTCGCAACGCTCTTAACCGTACGAATTTATTGAAATTTTTTGCATACTCGTCGAACAGGGAAAAGGCAGAGGCAGACAAGTGATAGCGGTGGCGAGAACCGCGGATTTGGTACTGATGATGTTGGATGCCACCAAGCAAGATGTACAGAGGCAATTATTGGAGAAGGAATTGGAATCGGTCGGCATAAGGCTCAACAAACCGAAGCCAAATATATATTTTAAGATAAAGAAGGGCGGCGGATTGTCGTTCAATTCGACTTGTCCGTTGACGAAGGTGGACGAAAAATTAGTTCAAATGATATTGCACGAGTACAAGATCTTCAACGCCGAGGTACTGTTCCGGGAGGATTGCACCGCCGACGAGCTCATAGACGTTATTAACGCGAACAGAGTTTATCTGCCGTGCCTTTACGTTTACAACAAAATCGATCAGATCTCCATCGAGGAGGTCGACAGGATAGCCCGACAAGCCAACAGCGTTGTCGTAAGGTGAGAAAGAAATATCGATTCTTCGACCAAATTTTTTTCGTACTTCAAGAGAGAACATATGTAACAGCTGGGCGGTATGGTTTGAGCAAAATTCCCAAAACAATTTCGCGAAATCACAATATAGAGTACGCGGCAACCTCCGCTCGTGCCTGGCGGCACTAGCACCTCGATGTGCGCGTGAAATAGTATTTTCTGGGCATTTGTGATAGGTAAAGTCATATTTTGTTTTCGGAAAATTGTACTTTCGGGGAATATTCCGGTTAGCGGACAGTATTTTAAGGACACGATATTTTTTTGGTGTTTTAGAGACGCATCTAAAAAACTGTAAATAATCTTTGAATCGGTGTTCAAAATACTTGAGATAATATCTTTAAAGTTGTGTTATTTAAAAAAAAATTTGGGGTTCCAAGCACAAGATAGAAAATACTTTTAATGCAATCTCCATAATTCGAAGCTATTTTCTTAATGAAAATTATTAATGCGTATATCCGGAGTAAAATTGCGTCAAGAATATTAATAGCATACAGCGTTTCGAAAATACTCTTCTCTTTGGGTCGAAGGTGTCTTTCCACAATAGCACTTACCCGTCTTGTTTGACATGTACATGTGAGAACGATGAAAGATGGAAACAATGTATGCTAGGATGGTCGTTAACGAGACTGGTCGAATTTCTATGGTATTGCCTCCGAAATTGGTTCCAAATAAACAGAAATGAATCCTGCTTTATGTTCAGTTAAAAAAAAAAGATATTTAATGCATTCGATAAATTAACCGATTTCATTCCTGGTTCCTATAGTTGTAATATGAAGCTGAATTTGGACTTTCTGCTGGAGACTCTGTGGGAATACTTGTCCCTCATAAGAGTATACACCAAGAAGCCGGGTCAACCCCCGGATTTCGACGACGGTCTGATCCTGAGGAAGGGCGTAACGGTGGAACACGTTTGCCACTCGATTCATCGCACTCTCGCTGCACAGTTTAAATACGCGCTCGTCTGGGTACGTTCGAGATTCGAAAGAATTCCCATTCGCCATTCTCCCCCAGTTCGGAAGAAGACAACTCAAATGAATTATTAGTAATTGAAAAAAAATGTATAAAGGAAAATTTACGATTCTCGTCGCGCATATTCGTGCAGATGGAAATCCAGAGATCGATTTGATTGTTCGTGAAAATAAAATCTAGAACCAGCGTGTGGGTTGGATCGAAAATTGCAAAAGAGCTATTGCCAAGAACACCAAATTATCCAAATATTTATAATAAAGTCGGTTTTGTTTGTTCAGGGAACGAGTACGAAATATTCGCCACAACGAGTGGGCATTCAGCATGTGATGCACGACGAGGACGTTATCCAAGTACTTAAGAAGTGAGCCGACGATCGAAAAATCGCGCATCCGGCGGCTGCATCAACGAGCGCGGCTGACATTGTCGCAATTAGCTATCACATAGCGTTCTATATTTTATATATAAATATCAATAGCAGGGAGGGCGCACGAAAGGACGCGCGAGATCGAGAAAAAAAATGAAATGAAATAAAATAAAAAAACGTCGATAACGCAACATCCCTCCGGAGCGACTTGACGCGAAAGTATAACTCGCGTTTATCCTATTTCCGCGGCAAATCACACACACGATGTCCTGTAACGTCTGCTACGTCGAGAAAACTTTTTAATAAATAAATGAAAAAAAGTCTTATCACTCAAAACGTCCAAATGTAAAATAAACCTTGAGAAACCCGATTTTTCAACGGCTCTTCGATGTCATCCATTTTTTCCGTACATTCTTATTGAAAAAAGTCAATAAATACGAATCAAAAGACATCGGAGCTGTGGAACGTACTTCGACTATTAAGTATTCAAAGTATCCTGTACTCGAAGTACGCATAAACTGCTTCGAGTACCTCGGATCTTTGTTTAGTTTCTTATGTAATAAGAAAAAAAAACCCGTAGAAAACGATAAAATATTTTCAAATTTTTACACGAAATTATATCGATGAAAAAATGTAGATTAAACGTAACTTTTATCGTTTACATCGAGTTTAAAGAAGACAAGAGGATCGCACTTACGCATCACTGTAGGCTACCGAATAGAATAATTCGAAAATTCATAAAAATGTCAGTATTTACGACAAAGATGTTTTTTCCTGTAGTAGAAGGGCAAGGGATGGTCCATTTGTTGACAATTCCATGTTGTCGGGGATATAACGAAAAAGTCATTCATTTGAATTTGTTAATGGGCAAAAGACGATGCAATACAGAATGAGATGAAAAACAAAGTTTTCTTCGAGAAAAAAAAAAAACAATGATATTTTCTCGCGAAAGAAATTCTCAATCAATGACGATGAAAGTCAAGGAAAGTGGTCAGAATTAAAGTACATTTATGGCAAAAGTATAGTATTCAAGTGAATCGGACAAAATTGAAATGGTAATTTCTACGTTTAACCTTTTTTTTCGGTAGTTAAAAACGGTTTATACAAAAAAAATATCTTCTCAGGGTGTTATCGAAATTATATGAACCCAAATGTTTCAAACGATTATTCATCGGTATGTAAGCCGTTGGATCGCCGGAAAACCGGCCGGAGCAAGATTGCTATGAAGATTTAAAAAAATTAGAGTTCCCAACACGAAGAAAAGTCTTGAATTTAGCCTATTTTTTCGACAGGTTTTTGGTCAAAAATTATGATGATTAAAAAAAAAACTTCTAAACTAAAAACTAAAAAAAAACTAAAAAAGGTAAAAAAGACTGTAGCGACCGACCGAAAATTCGTCCACAAAATTTAACGGCATGTTTATAACAGTCTATACCGTCCGTTAATAAAAAAAGTTCTTGCTTTTTATTTTACACCGGAACAATCTTGTACGGGTCCCAAAGTTATTTGAGGATCGCAAAGTTCTCGACATTGGGCAAAGAACGTTTATCAAACAAAATTTGAAGAATGCTAAAAAATGCGATCGATTTGGAACATCATCAATATTTTCCTCGAATAGGAACTATTAGTTTGAATTTAAGGCGGGAACTATTAAAATTTTAAGAGAGTCTCGAATTTTCAATAACATTTTACACAATTCTTAAAGATCCACCAATTTACACGGAAATTTGAGCGTATTTTTTACAAGGGATGGCGAATGAGGATCTTACGACGAATACTGTAAGTACTGTAGAAGTACTTCGGAATACAAGTACCGCAAGGCCTGGAGGATTTCAACTTCTGTACATTTAATGTACTTCGAGTACTAAATTTAACGTACTGCACTTGAAGTAATTCCTTACCAAACATGTACCGCTCAGCTCCGAAAGAAATAATAATTTGAAAGAGAAAAAATGTTTTGTTTCGAACTATCGAAACGCGAGAGATCGATGGATCGAATCTCGCGATCGATAGAGATCGTATCGATTGCCGTACGGAATCGAGAGTGATAATTCGAAGATAATTTCGCGTCATTCCACACACAGCAGCAGGTACTCGAGTGGCGAAACGAGGCAGCGGAATTATCACAGAGGGATAGAGGAGATCCTCGTCGCCGCATAAAAAAAAGTGCGCCTTTTATTTGTTATGATCTCGTGAAACGCGAAAATCGCTCGATGCATCGCCGTTCCGCTTGAGCGATCGCGTAGAGCCGCGAGTCCCGCGCGCAAATGTCGCGAAATATTCGAGACGAACGATCCGCGACGAAGCGATACGAAAGATTTCTAAAAAAAAAAACTCTCCCCCGTTAACGAGTCTCTCGCGGTAATAAGATATTCCGCGGATACGTCGAAAGACGACGGGGTGCTCGTTTTGAGTGACGAACGCGAGTTACGAACGGACGACGCGGCGAGAAACGAGGAAAAAAATACGTAAAAAAAGAAAACAAAAAACACACACACACTCGAACGAAGCGAGCATAATCGCTCAGAGGGACGATTGCAGTATGCTCAGGGTTTGCGATAACGAGATATTATGGCTGCGGAAGAGGCTAACGCTGCGAAGCCTCGCCAGCAAAAGGAATACGACTATCTTCTGAAGTTTCTTCTCGTCGGTGACAGCGACGTTGGCAAACAAGAAATACTCAGCGGCCTCGAGGACGGCGCATCCGAGTCTCCCTTTTGCAGCGGCAGCGGTATGTTTACAACACACTGTCCGATTCTTGTCGTCACAACAATCGCACTCGCGCTACTAACGTCACGAACGAACTGGCGATTCGATTTAAAACAAAAAAACACAAACAATCGTTGCTGTTGAACGGAGAAATTTGCTAGTCGATTTCGAAAAATTATCCGTCAATATTTTGAGAAATTGAAAAAAAAAAAAAAACAAAAATCAACATTTCGATAATCCCATTTTATTTTAGTGAACGAAAAATTTTTAAAAATGTTGTAAATTAATGAAAATTCGGAATATTTCTCAGAGGTTCGTCGAGAATTTGCTAAGGTTAAGAAAGCAAGAAATTTGTCTTCAAGAATTTCTTTTTTTTTTTTTCGCAGCGTATAAGACGACTACCATATTGCTGGACGGCAAGAGAGTCAAGTTACAATTGTGGGACACCTCGGGTCAAGGTAGATTCTGTACGATAATAAGATCGTACTCGCGAGGCGCTCAGGGAATACTTCTCGTTTACGATATAACTAACAAATGGTCCTTTGACGGTATCAATCGATGGCTCAAAGAAGTAGAGGAGGTAAGAAGTCGTAATAACCATAATTATCATCTTTTCTCGTATCGCCTACCAATTTTTAATTAACAACCATTTTTTCAATATTTAGAAGCAATGATTTTTTTATAATAATTATCGATAGTTTTTTTTTTTTTTACCGGCATTCTTCTGCAAAATTCGACATTTCTCATTACCCGTGCGCCGATAAATGTTTTTCAGCTTATTAGTAGATAGTCCTTGCGTCCAATGGCGCTTGACCGCCTCAAATTTGGAAATTCGGATAGAATTTTGGCCGCTCGACAATGGGATAAAAATCTTTAAAAAATCAACCGTCTTAGAGGTGCGAAAAATAATAATTTTGCACAATAATAATTTCAAAATGTTGTTGATAAATAGATGAAAAAAAAACCTTGTTCGACAAATCACCCATCGATGTAATTTTTTTTTCAAATAAAAATTATTCGTGAATATTTCTAAACGCATGCATTTTTTTAGAATTCTCTGCACATATTGAGAATTGGGTTTTTTTTTTTTTCATATTTGAGCCATCTTCGCGGATGTACGTCCTCAATCGTCGGGAAACTTCTTGCGTATAATAGGTGGTTTTGTGAAAAACGCACACCCAAAATTCATACCTTAACACGCATTTAAAAAAAATCGAGAAGACCCAATTTAATGATTGGAAAAAATTCTGTAGAAGTGAAAAATGATTTTGATTTGAAAAAAAAATTTAGTTCGTCGGATTATTTGTTGAACAATTATTTTTCACCTATTTATTCATAATCTTTTGAAATTATGATTGTGCAAAATTAATCCTTTTCGTACCTCCTATATGATCGACTTTTTCAGATTTTTTCGGAAAATTAGAGATTTTCAGGGCGATCAGGGATATTCGAATCAAGAAAAATCTTCGATATTTTCTGAACACTGCGAAAATAGTAATAGTCAATAGAGTAATATTTTCACCAACGTATGAGTCTCGGTACGATTTTTTGAATAGGGATTCTTTAAAGAAAATCTAACATTTCTCGTTACTCTCGTGCCATTGCAAATGCTTTTCGGCTTATCAAATGCGAACCGCAAGCTTCGAAGCTTTTCGAGTACATCCACCGTATGATCGTAATAATATAAAAATAATGATGATTTCATCCTGTAAAAAATGGATAATAATGCAAAATAAATGATTAATAATGTTTTAAATAAAATTTCTTGACCGCAGCACGCCCCGGGCGTGCCGAAGGTACTCGTCGGCAATCGTCTTCACTTGGCGTTCAAGCGACAAGTCGGCGAACGAGACGCCGAGGCATACGCAGCTAAGAATCGCATGGCGTTCTTCGAAGTTTCACCTCTGTGCGACTTCAATATACGCGAAAGTTTTTCCGAACTTTCGCGCATGGCTCTACATCGCAATGGCATGGAACGATTGTGGAGATCCAATAAAGGTAATTCTCGAGCGACAACGACAGAGCGCATCGTTTTTTGTTTCTTTTTTGTTCCTAAAAATGAAAACATGTTTCTCCGTTTTTCTCTTTTTCTTTTCAGTTCTCAGTCTTCAGGAGTTGGCTTGCCGAGCGATAGTGGCGAGAACAACGGTCTACGGTATCGAACAATTGCCACTGCCGACATCGATAAAATCGCATCTGAAGTCGTACGCGATGACGACAACGTCGCAGTGGCGTTGCAACGGCAATCGGGCGCAAAGCTCGAGCAAGAGTCTTGGCTCGCACAATCGTAAATTGCGCTTCGTCGGTGCGGGACACAACGGTATAACGACGCCGGGCAGTTCCCCCGGTAGCGTGAGCGATTCCCGCACGAGCTGCGCCGGTCGCAATTCTTGCGCGATATCCTGAGATCCGATAACGACGACGACGACGATGATGATACAAACGTTTGGACCGACGAAGCGTAAACGAGATATCGGCGTTCTTCCTTCTTGCTGTGTTACCGTCACGAACGAGGTTTGTAATAGACGTTTGTTCGTAGATAGCAATAATCACGTTTCGTAATAGTTTCATACGCGGACCCGAGGCGACGGGCGAAACCTATCTTGTCCCGAATAACGGCCACGACTGATAAAAAAAAAAAAAAACGAAGGGCAAACGAAAAAAAAAACGATACAGTCCGCTCGACGAACGGCGATTTTGTGGCATCGTGCATCGTGAAAAAAAAATAGATTCTCACAAATACGAGTGCGCTAATTAAAACGGAGAAGAAGAAATTACGATTTTTTTTTTTCTCCGACGTCGGCGAAAAATGAGAGTCGAAAGAAAAACAAAAAAACAATGCAAGTACTTACTCCCGTAAATTCCGACGAATCGGTCGATATATCATTGAAAGGATTCCTCATAGACCCCGCGCCTCGTGTGCGCGCCCGACTTTCCTTTATCAACGTTGAAAAAGTATTCACGTTTTATTTATACCGCGTAGTCGTCGAATAAATTATATTCTATGTATATACCTATTTGTATTAATAATAACGATGTGACATATATTTTACTGTTAAAGTTATACGATTTCGTTTATCGTCGATGTTCGACATTCGAAATCGAACAATATCGTATATGCGCGATAAGCCACGGAGCGGGCGAGTTTCAATTGTTTTGGGTACGCGCGCATTTCCGCGGTAATTGTCCGATTACCGCGATCGACGAAAATGAAGATCCGTCTCTCACGCGAACCGGCGACGAGGCGAAGAGAGCTTCGGCGTAAGCCGTACATTTTTTGGGCCAACGACGAGTCGATCGATCGATCGTTCGATGTTTTCACATTTTGTTGTTTCGTTTTAATCCAAGTCGCTCGCTTATCCGGCGATAGGATTCAAGATACCGTCCTCAATCACGCTGTTCGCATGCTCAAGGACATCGTATCGCTGTATTTCTAGCCAAAAATGAGATTTTCGAAAATTTTGCGATTTTATGAAAACCCGAGAAACATCAAGTTCAAAGTGGTCGCGAAAGTATGTAATTGTACGCCTTGCTGAACAGCGCCATTTTCGCCTCACATTACAAACACGAAAAGGGGCACTTTCGAGCACGTGTTACGAAAAACCATTTTTCATACGCGTATCGTATTAAATTTGGATTCAACTGGCGTACTTGCACCGCGTGCGGAAAACTGCCCATTAACAAAAAATCATATTATTAGCAACAAGTTTTATTAAAATTGTTCTGAAAATCTCCCAGTAACTTTGATTTTTTCGCTCCAGTTTATTCGTAAATTTTTCCGATTGAGTATGAATTTATTGTAAAATTTTGCCAATTTTCATACGTGTTGTTTTTGGGATAATCTTGTATCGCGATTATGCTCGATCGATTAACCGGGAGCTTGTTGAGTGTAACACGTAATATCTCTTCGAAATGATGTTCAGAGTTCGTTGATTTTTATCAGTGGAATGAAAAAATTCAATAATTAGAAGAAATTCGAAAAAAATGTATATCAGCTCGGAAACATTGAATAATTTATTGACAACTGTTTGGCGTTATTGGCAATGGCAAAATGAATTTTCCAGGATCTTCAGCATGCTCGACTTGTTTTTACATTTTTATTTCGTTGCACAATCCTCGACATTTGTTGGGAATCTCACTCGCGATTTGGAACTGCAGCGATAAACCATCCTTGAGTCACTAACTGACGATTTTTTTTTGTTTCTCCGAAAAAACCAAATGACAATTTTACTATATATATTTGTACTGTACATAGATAAAAACTTGCTGATTTTATTACCGATTGGGTCGTTCGATATCATAACGAAAAAAAAAAGAAAAAAAGAAAAAACGGTGTGCAACCTTTTGATTTTTCGGCCCGTGAGATTCATTGGAGAAGCAAAAAAGTTGATCGAGCGTCACAAATGAAAGTGTACAAATTTTGATTTTCTTTGCCTTTTTAATTCTCTTTCGTCTCTCGCAACTCGGCGAGACTCATTGTATTCTCAAGAAACGAAAAAAAGTAGTAATATTAATGATAAGAAAATAAATAAAACAGGGTGTAAATCATGCATTTTGAAGACCTTGGTTGATTTTATCTTGACGTTACAAGGTTCACGTTACTCATTATGGTGTTTCGTTTGACGATAATAATTTGAGCTCGTTCATGTTGCAAGAAAAATTCGAGAATTTCGCGTTCGATAAAACTATCTACCGGCAATAAAGTGGCAAGGGTTCGATTAGCGAGAAGAGAATTCGTTGAAACGTTTTCGAAGCAAAATCTCACTTTACTTGTCTTTCCAAACGGCAGCCGAATTGTTATTAGTTTGATTCAGAAAATCCCGATGCGGTTCAATTTTTCCGTTCGCGGATCGTTAGAGTCGACGAATAAAAACTCGAGATAGGAGGAAAAAAAACACGTGGGTAGAAAAAAAAACAAAGATAGACCATGCAAACGGAAGACGAGGATATTTTTGTAAACCTTGTTATACGGTATCCGTTAAAAAAAAAAAGCAACCTTTCACGATAGTCGCAAAAAAAAAAATCGCAAGAAAAAAAGGAGAAAGATGCCTCCGCGGCGTTGAAAAGACGAATGAAATGCGGCGTGTCTACGTGAATTACCCGAACTATGACTAATTTGTGTATTATCCAAAGTCCACACAATGATGAGCGAGCGAAAGAATTTTACAACCGACGGAAAAAAAGAAAAAAACCTCGTTAATCGTTGAAAAAAATTGCAAGCCAAAAAAGAAACGAGAAGAAATTGAGGGAAGGAAGAAGAAGAAGAAGAAGGAGGAGAAGAAGAAGAGAAGGCTGAAACGCATGTTTCTGCCCGTATACATCGTGTTACTTACACCATAGACTAGAATAACAAATTTGTATATTAATATTCAAATTGTAATTGTAATATTTATTTACTCTAACTATAAATTGCTACACTTCTATCAATAAAAAAAATTACGATATTGTACAAATTCGTCGATTGGAGAACTTTCCATCGATTTTTTATTTACGAAAGGAAAAAAAAAAAAAATAGTAAACTGAGGAATCGAGTCTTCCGAGCGTATAGACGTTCTATTATTTTGATTACTCTAACGAGCCACGTCTCGTCACTTTTTAACGTGTCAAATATTTTTCTAGAAGGTTTTTACACACAAATAATCGGCTGGACGATTTCGAAGTGGATGTTTTTTTTTCGATTTTTATTTATTTTTTTGATTCGAAGAAGTTCGAATATGTCGAAGAGTCAAAGATATTCGGACGGCGTTGGGAGAGACGTTGAATTGTCACCGTCATGTAGCGACGGAAACCCCGTGCCTCAGCAACTGAAGGAAATTTTGGAACTTATGAATTCGATAAATCGACGATTGGAAGATTGCGCTGTCGAATGGCAATCCGCGATCTCGCGAAAACAGTGGAGAATTATTGATTCCAAACCCGCCTCGGAAAAACCATGGGAACATTCTCTTCTCGCGAGAACTTATTTTACTGAGAAATCGCTGGACGAGGCTTTTCTAGCCCTGCTGCGACAGGGTCGAAGTTTCAACGGGCAATTGAATAACTTCGTTGGTAATGATTCATCCTATTTAATCGACATTTTTATTATTATTTTACTTTTCGGAAAATTCATCTTTTAAAATCGTGAATCGTCAATCATGGAAATTGATATCGAACATTGAAATGGAATAAATCAATTCGAAAAAAAGTCGTTTTCTAAATAAATCTAAATAATGGATGATTTTCAATAACAAATAATCAAAAGACTTTTTTGTTAATGGAATAAATGTTGTAGGATCAAATCGTCAATCGTCAATGAAGAACATTGAAATCGAAAATTGAATGGAATAATTAGATGAAAAAAAATAAATTATTTTATAAATAAGTAAATAAATCATTAATTATCAATAACAAATACTCAAATCATTGTTTTATTTTTAATAAAAACTAAATGTAGTATCAAATCGGGAATTTTACATTGAGAAGCTCCAAATCGAAAATTGAATGGAATAATTGAATTGAAAAAATAAAAATAAATGTTTTATAACTTGATGATTGTCAATGACAAATAATTGAGTTAAATTTTTCTATTTTTGATGATAAATTATAGTTTCAGTTGATAAATAAAAAATAAAAAAACTGGAGTTAATTCGGATTTTTGAAATTGTTTCATCGCCATGTCGTAGCATTATTACGGGGCGACGAGCCGTTACCGACGACAGCGACGTTCCGCGACGTCCAGATTCAGTGCCCTGACCCGCAAATCACAGATTGTGGAGAACAATCGAATTATCCTGTAGTAGCACCTCTCGATCTCTCCTTACTCGACGATCGTAGCCCCGTTCGTAGGATCCGAAAGAGCAAACGGCTCGCAGCCGGTAACTCGTCGATCAATACGATTCAGCAATCATTCGCGGATTTGATAAAAGCGAAAGTCAATCTCGACACGAAGTTTCTAGGATTCGAAGCTGCGCTCAATGGAACTAATGCCGTTTCCATGCCCAACGAGTCCTCGTGTGTTTGCCAAATTTGCTCAAACGTTTTGGTAAGAATAGTCGAAAAATTTGAAAAAATTACTATTTTTTTCATTAAGATTGTCATTTTCGGAAATAACCATTTTATGATAAAAACAACTTGAACGAAAAAGGTTTTCTTTTGAACGAATTTTTTTCATTTTTTTCATTTGAAAAAAAATGAATTTATTGTTATAACTTTTTTTAATGACAATTTTAATGAGAAAAAAGATTTTATTTAAAAAATGAAGATTGCAATGTTTCAACGTCGAATTAATCGCTTTGCTTCGAAATAGGTACTTTTGACAACATTGATTTACCGTTTTACTGATACATGTATGTATTTCTAACGATTTACTCTAATCAGAGCCCAGCCATGGGAAAGGGCAACGCGATCAAGACTATCGCGGCAGTTCGGGCGAAAGTTCAAAGAGTCACGAAAGCGAGGAACAAACGATTGACAAAATCGTCTCGAACTTTGACGCGACGAAAGTCGAAGAATCCAACGGTATCCGTGACGAATATAGGCGATCAACTTTCGGTAGTTGCATCGCCGCAGAGCCACAAAGAATCGATGGTCGAATGACTTCAAGGGCGAATTCAGAAGTTTCGCGACGCAGCGTCGATATTTTTTTATCTTGGGTCGAATTTTTCGAGACTTATAAAACAAGGAATCTGTGTCTCCCGAACCAAAGATAATATTTTCTATTATTTAGAAAAAGAGCGTCGAGGGACCATTAATAAAGAGAAAAAACAATCATTTTAGTGTGTGTGATCAGCAGTTTCCTTTTTATTATTGAATTTCTTCATTAGTTGCTATGTTTGCTTTCCTTTTTTTATCATACAGCAAGAGCGACGAGTATTTTCAGGCAATTTATGACATACCTAAAACGAAAGGTAAATCATATCGCTCGGAGCCGATCGTGATTTTTTTTTTTTAATTTTCAGTTCCGGGCTCATACTATAAACTAGAAAACTATCGATCAAATTGTTTCCTGTTTTTTTTTCCTGCTCTCACTATGGGCTCGTTAATGTTACTTCAACTATAAGAAAAATAGATCACAGAGATGAGCATAACACAGCGTAGCACAGATGTTTATACATAACACGTATCGACCACAATTAGACTAGGAATAATTTACATTTACAGAATAATCGATATATCGGTCACAAGGGGTGGCTCGGGACACGGGGTAGCTCTTCCTTTTCCCATCTCCATCGACTTGAATAAAAACGAAATTTCCTTTTTTTTCTTTTACTTTCAAAACTTTTCATTCATCCTCGCTTTTTTTCTTCGAACACATTCCCTCGATAATTTTGTGACAGTTTTGCGTCGATTCTTGGTAATGATTCAACTTTTTCTTTCACACCTTGAATTTCGAACACTCCGCAAGCTTTGCCAAGTATATTATATTCAATATACATGCAATATCTTCGCCCATCGAATGTACAATCGGAATCAATTTCTTTTACCGGAGATTTGCTCGTTTTGAAAAATAAATTGTGCAAACTGTACTTGTGTGAGTTATGCTCGTTTTGGATTAATATAAATGTCATGCGTTTGATTGAACTTGAAAGAAAAAATAATTTGTCGCTAAGGTAGAAAGTTTGAACTAAAATTACATAAGAGCTTTGACACGAAGAGCCCCGATTGTAAAAAAAAAAAAAAAAAAAAAAAAAAAAAGAACAATAATGCGCCCAAAGCCGCAAATTTTTTATCGATCGGGGTAAAACAAATTATAAAATTCACGCCAAGCTCGATAAATCCTATGATCTGGAGTACGATGAGCTACGTGAACGTAAACGCAACTTTCTTTAACATTAGTGGGGCATTGTAAAAAATTTTTTTAGTTTTTTGTTTTTGTGGTGGACTGTATTATCACGACCAAAGAGGCGCAACCAAAGCGTTTCGCTGCGTGGCAACTTCGTTTTTTTCCCCCCAATGTTAAGGCAATTCTCTCACACCGGCTATTCATACACACTGGTACTTATAACTCGTTCATTGCACTTTGCCCGTCGACTGCGGCATACAGATCTCATAATGTTTCGTTTGCGAAACCTCGGTAGATTCTCTATTCAATTTTTAAACTTGTTTTTTTTTTTTTTTTTTTTTTTTTTTTTTTAGATTCCCATACGTTTTTGTTCGTACTCAAACCGACGAGTTGATCGATGTGCCTCTATTGTTCGAAACGAGACGTGCCCGATTCGTTAAAAAATGTTCATCGTATTCCATTCGTTCGATCGTCAATCCTTCTGGTTCGTCATTGCATGATTTGCAGGATTGCGCGGCGATTTATATACAAATATTTTGGACGCTTCGGCGACGAAAGACAAACACCGAGAACGAAGAACATCGAATGTGAAAGAAAATAAAAATTCGTTTTATTTTTCTTCGTTGCAAATCGGACGACTAAGTTTCGAGCTCGCGATTCGTTACGGTGGCATTAGAGACGCAAGAGAATCAACAACGCGCCACTAATTTAATTGACAAAAACATCAATTAATTTTATTTCGTTTAAAACACCTTACAATGAATACGTGTATAATCGATCGTTTAATAAACAAGCGTATCACTCGTCGAGGCACTATGTTCCTCTCTCTCTCTCTCTCTCTCTCTCGCTTCTTCCTCTCTCGTCAACGTGTGTTGCGATAGAAGCAAAAATTTCGTCGGTCATGTTTCCGATGTTTGCATTTCGATAACATATTCGCGACAAATGTTTCGTTTTGTCCAATAGAAGTTTGAAGATAGAAATTAAAATAGATTTTAGTAACGAGTGATCGAGAATCAATTTTTTTTTTCTCCGCGAGGCAAATAATTAAAAGCGGAAAAGAAACGCGAGAAAAATTTCGTTCGCGGTCGGTGCGTAGAATTCTTTTCACCGATGATTCGTCAGAGTTAATGATTCAAACTCTTATGAGATCTGTGTGCTAAGTAAGAGTGGGAAGGGGGAGGGGATCGAAAATATTCAAGGGGTTGTCGGAGACGAACGACAGGGCATCTTTTTCACCTGAACTCGTAGATTTGTATACTGTGCTCTGGGACGTGCCTTAGATTCAAGGACTGATACCTGAAACAATAAAAATTTTGTTTAATAATTTATTCACGGTTTTCACCCGTTACGATAATTTTATGATCGATCTAAAAATATTTTACAGTTCCGGACAATAGTAACATATTCCGCTGCGTTTGAAACGCAATTAAATTATGGCATATTTCCTTTCTTTCAATTTTCCATTCATACTCGAGTACAATTTTGTTCACTATCTCATTACAGCTCTCGATAGATGAGCCTGTAAAATGCAGTGCCGCAGACTCATCCCTGTATTTATCCTTACACGAAACGACTAAATCTCGTGTGATATTTATATGACTTTGCTGCTCATGGGACAGGCGCGATGTCCCGATACGAGTTTTTCGACAAGGAAGCCAAGGAAAAAAAAAAAAAAAAAAAAAAAAAAAATACCGACGATGAGACGAGCCCATTCGGAATTCGATGGAGAAAGCATATACATCTCGACAGAAGGGATGTTCGCTGCTGTGGAAATGTAACGATGATCATGAAACTCTAGCGGGCTTCCTATCTTGCGAGCAACGGTTCTTGGAAAAATGTGTTGCGCCGACTCGAATCTTTTCGCATAAATTCCATATTTTCGCGACTATACATGACACTAATGTTCTTTTTATTTCTCTTGAATGTGTAAAAAATCACGAACTTTGGACACGCGTTTGTTATACGACCGTCCATTATTCTCAAGAAGTTTTTGGACGATCGATCGACTAGATACGCAAATAAAGCTCGGGCAAGTTTCGATACGGGCTTATTTTCAACGAATCGCAATAATACTTTTACGTTTTAATCGTAATAATACTACAACTTTTTGACTGACCATTCCGAGCTTCGATGATAGTAATAACCTTCGATCGAAGCGGCTGATTTTTGGAAGCAAATGTAATAGAATCCAGCGAACGACGCGCCATTGATATCTTTGATCGTGTGATCCGGTACCAAAAAATGTTCCTTCCACCTCATAAATACAAAATCCGTTCCCTTTAATGCCTCGTAGTCGAACGTATCGGAATTGAAGGTTTTGGCGTATTGGCAAAACGATTCAAATTTGCTCTGCAACAAAAAATCATGATGTATTTATCGACATTTCATACTTTTTATCGACGCAAGAAACACAGAAAAGAAAAATAGATACCCAATGCTTCTTGTCTACGTCCTCGTCGGCGTCCCATTTTCTCGTCAGAAACGGATACTTCTTCGATATTATTTCGCCGTCGAAGAATGTAGTCAACGTTGGAAATTCTTCGGTGAGGCCCTTGATCTTGAGATATCCGCACAGGTAACTGTTCTCTTCGTCTACGTGCTGGGCAAGAAACGTTAATAATAAAAAATTTAAGTTAATCGAGAAACATCGTGTCAATGTCAGCCGAAGCCATTGTTCTTTTCATATTTTTCTTTTCATCGTCGTGCGCAAAACATTGAGCGCCAAAAAAATAAAAAGTTTTTCGTTTCGAACGTCGAAACAAACGTTTCTCGGAAAATTTTATTTCAAAATGAAGAAAAATGTTGTTTGGGCCGAGCGAAAGGATTCGCTAATCGCGATATCGCAAACACGTTTATTTTCATTTATTCCATTTGAAAAAATGTCTATTTGTCAAAATATTTGCTTCCCGAGAGGAGCGGCACGCGACAGCGAAGACGTCAAATAATCGAGTTTCAACAAGTGACCGATCTACGTTCCAATATCGGAAACCTTTGACTCGCGTCGAAAGCTCATTTTCGTTCGTCGCTCACCCGAATTTAATCGAACGAAATGCGAAAAAATTCTCTCGACAAAATTTTCGAAAGTGTTCGAATGGAAAAAAAAAGAAAACACCAAGTCGCAATATCCGTGCGACGCATGGAATATACGAGAAACGAAGAATTTCTCGAGCTAACCTGCAAAACCACCTCTACGTCGTAGCTGTTGCCCTTGGACTTTTGTGAGCCCTGAAATCTCGAACCGTTGTACAAAAGTGATTTTGTCACGCCGGGCTGCTTCGAATTAGCAGGGGGCGGCGGCACCACGTCGACTTTCACCGGCATTCTCGGCCCGAGTGTACAACAGGCACGGCCTAGACTTTGTCCCCGTAGCAGTACCGCGAATAACCCCACATCACACGAACGATTGATTCACCGAACGACTGGCCGGCAAACGGGCAAACGGGAGAATAAAAGACTCGGCGAAAAATGGCCGTATTTATAGAAAGCCTCGAGACCAGACGCCCAAAAGTCTTTCGCGGACAAATTCCGTACACACGCGTGTGTATCGCGCACAGAGGGAATCGCCTCGCGGTACGTTTTTCCCTGTCTCCGCTCCGAATTCGCGAACACTCGCGGCACTCGCGGCACTCGCGAGTCGCGACTCGCGAGAGGCACCGTGGGATCAATTCAACGGCGTGCGGTCTATATATGTATATTTATTCAAACCGGCTTTCTACGAATGCAACTCTGGTGTCGCGTTATCGATTGAGAAAAAAAAAAACGATTGTGGCATTTAAAATGTTCACGGTGCCCAATTCGTTGCCAGAATCGGTACATCATATATTTTTTTTTTTTTTGCAATACAGATAAATGTAATTTTTTCGATATGGGAGAAGAGCGTCGCTTCGCCGTTCGCGGCGCCACCCTACCCCCGCGGCAGCCCTCTGGCACTTCGAGCGATTCTCACAGCCCGACCGATCGGCTTGCGTCGGCCGAGATCGGTTCGCTCAAGGCGGCGCTGGTGTGCTTCCGCGCTCGCTTCCCCTCGCCTTGCGCAATCCCGCGTAGGTGCATCATTCGCTCCTTACCCGGTCTTGACAAACTCGATAGATTCTCATGGTATTTGGTTCGTAAATATCGGATATACGATAGCCCATACAGAGATTGCGTCGTTTTTTATCCTTCGTTAGAGGCGCTAATTTTAATGTTTAGAATAGTAATTAAAAAAACACTACGCCATTTACGTGATCTTTCGATTAATACTGTTATCATAAAGTATCCTATGAAGTGTGAGCGGTTTCGTACCGCTCACCCTTCTCACTCCGTCAGCCAAGATAATCTATTCCGACCAAAAAGAAAGAGAATCTGGGCGCCAAGTACCTTCTACTTCGCAGGTAACGAACCGGCCAATACGCTAAATCTCGAATTACCTCAAATTTCCTAATCGCAAAGAAACGAGAAACACGACACAACACTGATCCTAACAAGTCAATATGTCGTTCGCGTGTTTCGCTAGTGAAAAGGAAGCCCAAGATGATAGTCGATACATACGAAAGTTTTTGCGCACAGTGGTTTTACACTCGTTTTGCACTTTAAATAATATTTATACAAAAGTCACGTATGCGTTGCTGTAGACACAGCGACGCTGCTTTGGGCTTCAATTCGGGAAAAAAAAGATCATCGAACGGTAGAAAAAACAACAGAATATAATAAACCGTGATCCGCGAACATATATGATTGTCACGCGAAAATCGAAATTATAAGATCTTGTGGATTCGGGAAAGGTTTGGCCTTTACTGCCCCCTTCGTTTTCCGCGCGGAACACCACCAGCGCCGCATGGTGGCCGACGATCTCGGTGCGACGGCCTATGGGCCAAATGCTAGAGGGCTACCCCCGCGATCTACCTCGACGATCGTAAAATCTTTCTCGCTTTCGCACACTCCGAACAGATCTGTAGTCGCACCGAACAAATTGTATTCCAGAAGAGCGAAGTTCTCGTGCCGTCGTGAAATCGGCGTGTCGTTTGAAATTTCGTTGTTCACCGAACCGAAGCAATTCGAGCGAAGAACACGATGGAGACGGGTGACAACAAAAATGATATCGAACTGAACAAGGATAAGAAATCCTACGGCGGCATTCCGGAGGCTGCTTTTGTGGTATTGTATTACAACTGTACACACATATCAACGAGCTTTTTTAACCTTTGCAATTGAAAGTAAACTCCTCGCGAAACGTTGTATTTTACTCAAATTTTTTATTCGTCTATTTATCGCGACATCGTGACTTCCGGTCGAAGATTTTCGCGTCGCGACTAAGTCAAAAAAGTCATCCATATATGGTCACGAAAGTGGACTTTGTTTGTCGGTGAAATTTTGTAATTCGTTTTTTTATAAATGCTTTTTTTTGTTTTTTCTTTAATTAATCGTTATCTTTTCGATTAAAAAATTTAATTCATCGTACGCAGGAAGATGTAGATGCGTACATGGGACTGCCGGAAAACGAGGGACCGGTGGACAAGGTTCTAAAGAGGCTGGACGAAAATCACAGCAAGTACAAATTTATGGAGTACAATTTGGCCAACAAGAGAAGAAGATTAAGAACTCAGATACCCGATCTCGAGAGATCATTGGAGATGATTGAAAAATTGCAAGTCGAAAAGAACAACAGTCACGATTTGGAGACGCAATTTCTACTCTCGGAGCAGGTATTCGCGAAAGCCATAGTTCCGCCGACGGACAAAGTGTGTCTCTGGCTGGGAGCCAACGTTATGCTGGAATATACGCTGGACGACGCGCAAGAATTGATGATCAAGAACATCGAGGCGGCGAAGAAAAATTTGGGATACGTCGAGCACGATCTCGATTTCGTTAGAGATCAATTCACTACGACGGAAGTCAACATGGCGCGCGTTTACAACTGGGACGTCAAGAGAAGGCAAGCCGCTAAGGCAACTTGAATTTAAAAAATACGAATTATCGTTGCTTTGAATCAATTTTTTTTTTTTTTTTTTTTTTTTTTTTTTGTAATCCTTCGTTACCCCGAAGAGCTATCGCTTAACAAAAATATTTAAGATTCGAGCCAGCGACTAGATATCTCGCCGATGAATATAATTAACTTTTACAATAATACACGGAAATGAAAAGATATTCAATGTCTTTTATTCACCGAACTGGTTGTTCATTTTTTCGAATTTTTTTGTAATTCTTTTTTTGCACGGATACCGCAAAAACACGGAGAAAAAGGTGATTTTTTTAGTGGTAACCCGGAAGCATCGCTTCGATCGATCGTTATTACAGCATGCCGGGCATGCCGCTCCAAGGAAACGTGAGATTCAGAGAGAATTTCAGGTATTTCCCAATGGGACAACAATCTGCAAAAATAATGAGCACGGAAGGTGTTCAAAAGATTGATTTTAAGTAATAATAATTGGGAAAAGTTATTAACAAGTTGATGAAAAAAAAAAACGGAAGAAAATTCTCATATTTATTTATATTTACTCGTTCTCATGTGTTTTTGTATGATTTTCTTATTTCACTAAAGCTACCGAGTAGAAAAAAAAACGGTTTTTTTAAATGAATAGAGTCGTTCGATCGATTTGTAATTTCTAATTGTATTGCTTTCAAAATTCGGTAACAGCGATTTTCTCGAGTTTGAATTCGATTGGAAATCGACCGGTGCAAAAATAAACCATGTAGTCTCATGGATTATCGGTATCAATCGCAATAAGACGAATAATAATCGGCTTTAAAAAGTAAACAAATTCTCGGGTTTTTTTGTAAGATTCTTTTTTGCCAACACTGCCATTCGGTAGAACGTTTTGTTGTTGGCGGTAATTTAGAGCCGTTAAATCAATTTATAATTTGTAATTACACATTCAAAGGTTCAAACTTCGATAATTGTAATAATTTTTTTTTTCCAAATATGAATTCGGCTGAAAATCGCCGAGTGCAAAAATATGGTAGTCACTCAATTATCCACATTAATGGCGATAAGCCAAAAAAACTTATGAGTAAAAAAAAAAGTAATTTTTTTTTTTCCAGCAAGTTCTCATAGCTATTCGTACGAGTTTTATTCTACTTTTGTAAGATTTTTCTTTATTGATTCGTCAAAAATTGCGAAAATGTAGAAATTAAAAAATGTTTTTTGTGGTGGAGCCGCTGAATCGATTTATAATCCGGAATAGCGGTCCATTCATTCAAATACAGTTGACAATAATAACTGGATAATCTCTTTCCCGAATCCAAATTCGAATGAGAGTCGACCAGTGTGAAAAGTAAAACACCGACATTCTTGTGAATTATCAACATTAATCGCGACAAGGTGAATGACGAGTAACAAAGAAAAAAAAAAGCAAACAAGTTTTCATGTTTTTTTAGAAAAACTCGCGTATTTATTCAACAAATTCACCGACTACAGGGAACATCGGTAAAGCAAACGTTCCGGGCGTAAACGCTTAACAGCGTTTCTCTTTCGTTTCGCAAAGGCAGTTTCGAGACGGATATTTCGTTTATAGATACGCGACCGAGTGCAATCGTCCCGATTAGCGACATCGTCGGCGGATTATCCGTGTCCAATCTTGCCCTTTACAAAGTCTTTCTCGGCCATTTTAATCCTCAAAACGATCCATCGTTTGCCATAAACTTTTCAATATTCAATTATCATACGTCGACATCACATATTTTTTACGTTCTTTGACTCGAATAATATTCCATCTTTGCTCGCGAAAATTTAATCGGTGAAAACAAAAAAAGAAAAAAAAAACAAAAGTATAATCTTGTTTATGCGATATAAATGAAATAATAATAATAATAATAATAATAATAATAATAACGAAGTTATCCTGCGATGGAAAAAAATTACAAATACATAACGGAAGTGCGTTTCGCGCTATTTTAATAAGGCACGGTTCGGTTTGCGCAGGTACTCTATCGAATAGCGCCCGAATTCTCAACTAGCGGGAATGTGAGTCTCGAATGAAAAAATATTTTTTTGTATTCTTCTTTCGTCGACGATTACGCCGACGCCTCGTCCAGATCCAGTTTGACCAATTTGGCTTGCAACTCGGCTATCTGAGTTTTTGCTTCGTCCAACTCTTTTTTCAGCGTCTCCACCTCGGCGGCGTCCTCCGTTATGCCTCCGAGATACTTGGAAACGTACCTGAGTCCTCGAGTCAAGGTCCGTACGGAATTCGCGAGCAACGACAGAAGTTCTCCGGGAACGGATAGAAAATATCGAGGTCGGAAAAAGGATACTCCAACGCGTCGTTGGGTTTTTCGGTCTCCTCGTACAGCGCTATCAGCACTTTGGTAAGCGCATCTACGACGCCGGTGCGCTCCAGGTATGTGCGAAACTCTTCGCGTTTCGCCTCGAAATCTCGCTGAAACGATCGGTCGATTCAGACGCGGCATGCGTATCGTGAAATTCCGATTCGAGGTTATCGAATCGAGTACACAGAGAATGCGGTACGGTGAATTCGAGTAAATTTGGTGAAAAAAAAAAATACGTATTACCTGCGATACGGACATGTTTAAAATACGCTCCTGCCGGTTGTCGTCTTTGCTACTATAAAAAAAACGTTAATACAAACAAAGCCGTATTGGGAAGCCGTTCGTTCGAAACGAATGATTCTTCGTTTTTCTTTCGTTTTATAAATGCAGAGATTAATCGAACGCTCGTGTATTTTATACCTATTGCTCGACGAGGAACGTTCATTTCTCAGAATACCCATTGTTACGTCGACGCGCGCCGCTTTTTCTCTCTCGCCCAAAATTTCAATCGCAATTCCTCGAACGACGTTCGAGAAATTTGAGTTTACGTGAAAAAAAAAAAAAAAAACAAGTTGCTTTGTCCACTCGACGTTTCGGAAAACGGAAAAGCGGACTGTGGCTTCGACGCTACGAACAGCCACGAGCGTTTACGAACTCGCGCGTGTTGTCTCTCGGCGCGCGCGCGCGAGCTCCGGCAACTGGCGCCGACTCGATACCGAAGCTAGACCGCTGTGCGGCGCTGGCGGTATTCCGCGCGCCGCGAAAGACGAAGAGGGCCAACTTTTGCCAAACTTTTTCTTGTATCAACCTTTACCTTTATATATCCTTTATAATATTTTCATATTGAATTTCACAATATTCTCATTTCTTCAAATGTTTCATTATTTTCTTTTTTTCTTCCGAATGAGCCTCAAAGCTGTGTTAATGCGCGACAACATTTTGAATCACTCGCAACAAAATTTCATCGGCATGCTTTTCGCACGGGATAAAGAAAGTTTTTCACAACCAACTGCGTCTTACGGAATCTTTTCGAATGCACAAAGCGCTTCGCAGTGAATGAAGAATCGTCGTGAAAAAAAAGTACAAAGCGGTATTACCAATCGATGGTTGGATGAATCAATGAGAACCTCGCGTCGAACCATCCGCAAGAGTGCAACCGCTTATCGTGCGCGTCGGCATTTTTTTTCGTTCCAAACTTCGATATTCGATGTACGACATTATAAAAATAAACAATTATGAGAATCGTGATAGTTGAGGAGCAACAGAAATGGAGGATTTGTTTTCTCCTCGTCTAGAGTATCGAAGGAATAAATGATAGATTGTCTCGTCATGAGACTCGAAGAAAGAGGCGGAAGAGCCCTACCGTCGATACAACCGTAGAAATATGATATTGACAGTTCTCTTTCGACAAGAGAATAGAAGATTTTTTGGATAACGCAATAAATCCTGCCTACAAATCTTAATTTGTACGGTATCATCATGCGGTGCTTTGAGAATGTAACTGCACCGCTCTTCCATCGCTCGACTTTTACTTTTTGCTTTTTTTTTTACTTTAGAAGAAAAAAAAAGTAGTTTCGCTGCATTCGCATACCGGCGCGAGGTCGCGCTCGAGTCGAGCGCGGAAGCACGCCAGCGCCGCCTCGAGCAAACTAATATCGGCGCATGATAAACGGACCGGTCGGGCTGTGATAATCGCTCGTAGTGGCGGGGGGCTGATTCTCGGCTTGCGCACTCACGTGGACGCGACAGCGGTGATATATCTCTCATGCCGCTCGCGGACATGGCGGCGTTTACTTTTTATTTACGTTCGACGCAACGATACACGACGACACTATGAAGGCTTCAATTTGCGGCGAGAATCACGATGAGAATTAAAAATATTTCGCGAACATGCTTCAAGGAGCGAGCAACGTTTTGATACAATTTCTCGCGACTTGTCTCCCGGGTGTCGTTTCACTCGCCGGTGACAGAATCGTCGAGAGCAATGAAATTTTGGCGATAAAAGCGATATTCGATAATCTTACTCACGCCGCGGTCGGCGGTCTCAGTTGGATTTTGATATTGATACTGACGAAAAAACCCGTTTTACCGAATATCCACAGCATTGTTTGCTCGATCGTTGTTGCATCTTTCATCGATCTGGACCATTTTTTTACGGCTCACAGTTGGAAATTGAGGGTGAGTTCATGTTTTTTCAATCAGCTTCCCTATTCCGTTTGCCGACCGTTGCAATGTTTTTCAAGCACTCACCCTGGACATTTTTCCCGTTGAACAGTCGCGGTCGATAGATTTCTCAGCTCTCGCGACGATCCTTCGCTCTTTTTGTGCAAATCCAAAATTGGTCATCGACATTAGAGAAAAACATTTGAAAATCCAACGCTCGATTCAAGGCGGTTGACTTTTTCCTCGGATCTTCCATTAATGAAATGAACAAATGAGAAAAAAAGAAATAAAATATTCTTACCAAAAAAATTTATCGCCCGTATCTAAATTTTCTTTAATTTTTTTTTCTTTCCAGTCAAGAAACGAGTCGAACGATAACAAATCGATATATAGATTTTTTCTAATTCTAATTAAAGCGCCGGAGGAAGTCTTACTAATTGCGTTTGAACAGTGTTATCATTTCAGCAAAATAGCATTGATGCGATCGTTTGTTTAATTCTTTATTAGTGTTTATTATTCATCAATGAATTAACAAATTAATTGAATTTTATTTATTTATATTTTCATTTGTTCGTGTCGAATTGTCGAAGAAAGATGTATCGTTACAGTTTCGGCTAAAAGTGTGATACAATGGGAATTTTTGAATGCAATTCAATGGGATAAAAATCTTTAAAAAAGTCAATGACGCATTATCCTATAAGGTTCATTTTGTATGCTAATAACAATTATATACAAAAGAATTTAACGACAAAAGCGAAAAACTGTTTCACAATTCATCCGGTAATTCAAGGTTTATCTTTTGCAGAAATTATTCCCCTTATATTTCTGTATACATGCGAATTTTTTTCCAATTTTTGTTTAACTCTGCAGATTTTTTTTTTTTCCATGTCCGAAAAGTCACGTACCGCGCGCAAGAGTTCAAAGAATCCTTGAGGATTGCGTTCGAAAATTTGCCGGGCAATCGGACGACCGTATTCACAAATACCGATTAAATAATTGCCCTAAAAATGAAATTTTCGAAAAATCGAAATAATGTTGAATAAAGTTCGTGTGCATTCGGAAAATTGAATGCATCAACTTGCACTGAAAAAAAAAAGTTGAGTTACCGGGTGATTTGTCGAGAGAAAAACATTTTTAATCTAGTTTGGTACCAACTTTTTGAATTTATTATTGGGCGGAAATAATGTATTCGGTACCTTCTGTATGATCAATTTCTTTCGATATGTATCGCGTCGGAAAGTCTCAAAAATTCTTTTCAAATCTTATGGCTGAATCATACCCTCCTTAAAGGGATGAAAATACGACACAGTCCCGCCAAACGTGAGTTTAAGAGAAAATTCCAAACGCTTCTCGGTGGAATTCTGAAAAATTCTGAAAAAAATGAAACATGTATAGAAGGTTGAATTAATGTCGAAGAGTTTGATTTTTCATAATATTAACTCCAAAATGTTATTGACAAATTGACGAAAAAAATAAGAACCATTTTGTAATAATTGCACCAAATTCTGAAAAAAATCATCATAAAAGAAAAAATTTGCTCGACGCGTGGTTTGTTGTTAATTATTCCGTTATTAATCTGTCAACAGTATTTGAGAATTATCATTATGAAAAATCGATACTCTCGGCATCGAGAAGCATCCAACGTTTTTTTGCGAAACTCGCGTTTGACCGGGACTGATCCGCCCGTTCATTCTTAAATATACTTGGTACAATCGGCACTGAGACCTTCGGCACCTGTAAATGCGTAATAACTTGATTTTTATGCTCAGGACGCGACGAGCTTGGATAGACGACCGTTTCTCCACTGCACGACCGTGCCGATACTGCTTTGGACGCTTCTGACGATTCTCTCGAAGCTATACGCCTCGCCGGTTATGACCAATTGCGCTTGGATCGTATTAACGAGTTTTCTGAGCCATCACATACGCGACGGAAGCAGAAGAGGGCTTTGGTTCGCTCCGATCGGCTCGACGCGACCGATACCGTATTATCTGTACATAGCACTCAGCATGGGACTTCCCTACATTATTTATTGGCTGATGTATCTCACAGCTGCGCCAGTAATCAAAGAGCACAGATATCGAACGGTCGACGTTGTCTAATATTTTCGAACATCAATCACGTTTTGCAATAATCTTCTTACGGATGCTTCGGTGAAACTAGACAAGTCAATATTAACGCTACGTTTTCTTTTTGTATATAAAAAAGAATAAATTGTCCGCGTCGCGTGAAATTTTATCGTGAATTTCACCGATTATTCAAGATTATTTGATATTAACGTTAAAACGTTATATACTTTTTTTTTAATACGAATAAAATAGATTTCGTTGCGAAATCGATTTCAACTAGAAACATGTGAAACTTATTGAATAAAAACATAATTGCATGAAAAAAAAGAAAAATTGTACAATTATCGAGGAAGAAGAATTATCGCGAGGAAAAAGAACGGGGGGAATGTGTTTAATTCCTCGAATTATCCAGATGACGACGCGCGAATGGTCTATCGGATCGTCGTGATATTAGATCATCGTTGCGTCGTCGCGATACTCGTTATGAAAATAAGCAATAACAATCGTCGCGCGAGTAGTCTCGAGCGCGAATCGAACTTGTTATTAACATCCGATTCGAACTTGGCTCGCGAGAAGGTTATTTCCTTCTTCCGCTCGATTGATACGCAATGATGTTATGATTTTCAAGGTGGAATCCACATGTGCGAGATTTCGTACTGGCAACGGAGTTTTTACCGAGTCCGGTGGGGTTTATCAGCGTGTGTAACGCGACGAGGTTTCTCAACTGGCCTTACACACTTTACCTCTTCTTCGATAACGCTCAGTAGGCGCTCGGCCTCCTACCTGTTGTGCGCGTTACCTCGCTCGGTCCCCGAGGTCTGTCAACGAAAGTCGTAATGACGATTTCACCGAGAGCCGACAATTAACGTCCTCGAACTAATCGGCCAGGATTGTGCTTGTTTTTCTCTTTCGTACAGTTTTTTTCGGTTTTTTTTGTTCGAAAGTATCCTATAGAATAATTGTCTCAATTACAATGACAATGAGTTGATATGAATTTTCGCGCGAAGATAAGTGATTCACTGGGATTCAGAGTGGCAAAAGAGTAATTATCGTTGGCCGTGCGATTCGGACGATTGTTCACTATGGTGAGTCGAAAGTTCCGCGGGCTACTCCGGACTGTTTACATTTTTTGTTCCCCGCTGTGGACGAGCCTCGTGAATCGTAGTAAATTCCCGAAGACGAAGGGAACGATCGTGCGAGTGGTAAATATCCAACACCGAACGATTTGTGAATGGAAAAGGAGTTGATTCGTCGAGTTCGGATGGTCGAACGTTCGGTTGGGAATCGGGCGCTCATTCGAGTCGATTAAATAGCGTTATCTTAATGAGTCGCGTGACTGTATAATCGCTCTCGATATTTGTCGTGCGCGAAGACGCGCGATTGGAAGCTTATCTTCGATATAGCGTCTGCGCGTTTATCGCTTGTATCCTCAAAAGAAAGCGGTAAAAGTCTGAAAAACGATTTATCGATATTGTCGACGAATCGCCCGTGACAAATTGTAACTATCATCGTCAAGCTCCGATTAGTCTTGGGTACAACGATAAAAAATCGTTTTTTTCGAATCTAGCCATCTTCTTTTCTCTCATCTCTCGATTCGTTGCTCATTATTGAAATGTTATTAAAGAGAGATAAAACAATGGTAAACAAATAATACAACACAAAGAATACACCCGATATGGCATCACAATTAAAGAATAACGAAGACCTTGTGCATTTGGAACCTGAGAAGAGAAAAATCAAACGATATTTCTCGATCTCGTGGAAAATTGTTTCATCATAATCGAGCGTGTGTTCTCAATAAATTATCGTCGTTACGCGTCGTCGGTGTGAAACGTTAGTCCCGTCGTTACAAAAACCGTTCCATCTCGTATAAGGATAAAAAATACATACACCGATCGTTTAGCCTTCGTGTCATAAAAGACAAGAAGAGAGACAAGCGCTCGCAGAAGCGTGGATTACGAAAGAATTCTATACGCTAAAGAAGAGGCGGACGCGCGGGGAGTCAACGATGCGTGTCGCAATATAGTTGGCTATTAACAAGCGAACTATGTAGCCAGAGAGATATACACTCCTTTCCACATTCTTGCATTCTTACAGTCGGTACAATGAAAAAAGAAGGAAAAGAAGGAAAGAAAGTAGGGGGTATTAAAATCCTCAAGAGTCTCGTCCTTGCACGATCATTCCGTTCAACGACCACGAAGGCTGCCACTGTAATTCATTCTTTTTTTTTTTTACCTCTTTCAGATTTTTCAAAGTTTTTATCACCGGATGTATGACGCTTTATTCCGGATATCGGCTCCAACAAAATATTTTCACAATTCATGCTTTTCGTTGTTGTTGTTAATTCCTCGAATATTCAATGTATGATAGTAATATTTGCGTCATATTTTCAGGAAGACTTCGAGGATTTCGTGCTCTATTTCTACATTGCCTGCGGGATCACCGCGGGATGTCTGTTGCTTCTATTTATTCTTTTTTGCGTACTTTTCGCCAAAATCAAACGACTCGCTGCCGATGGGTGAGAAACATTACCGAAATCAAAATAATTATCGTTCGAAACGCAACCGATCCGATTATACCTCAAGATATACAAGAAAATGTATTGAAGAAATCGATTTGTTTGTAAGTGGTAAAAATCAGATAATTGCGAGTGAAGAATTCTTTGATTTTTCTCGTTAAGATGGTCCGAGCCGTATAGTCCGACGAAATGTGAGATTCGATTTTGCACAGTAATTATTCCTAAAAATTATGAATAAATTGACGAAAAAGGAACTCGCTCAACAAATTACCCGTCAGCTCAACTTTTTTCCCCGATGAAAATCATTCGATAGTTTTTCTTAATGCGTATTCATTTTTTAAGACGTTCACATTTTTTGAGGATTGCATTTAAATAAAAAATTGTTTGAGCTGCATTTGCGAATCTACTCGATCAATCGTTCGGAAACTTCTTGATAATAATTGGCGGCCTCGAAACAAACGAATATCCAAAATCCGTGATTTTCCTTATATTTTTCAAATATATAATAAAAAAAAGTTCAGTTTCGAAAAAATTCATACGTATTAAGAAAAATTAACGAATAATTTTCATTAGAAAAAGAAGTTGGATTGCCGTGAATCTGTCGAACGAGTTTTTTTTCGCATCAATTTGTTGATGAATATTTGAAATGATTATGAAACAAAGTCAATCTTCCGATCGAACCTTCCATATGTTTGATTTTTTCGTATTATTATGCCATTGCACAAAGCACTCGAAATTCTTTTTGAATGTTACATTTTCTAGGACTGTACCGCTCGTAAGGCTCGTAGGGTTAATTTCAACTTCGTTGCCGGAGTATTACAATGTGCGGTGTCGGCTAAACGACTCGATGATTTAGTATGAAATTTTTATATCTTAATGCGTATTATTTTTACAAGTACTTTTGGGGAAAGTTTCTTTTTAATCTATATACAATTATTATTCTTTTTCTAAATAATGAAGTTAAACTTTTAATTACTTCGTACATTAAACGCAGCGCCAGAAAAGGGTTAATGGCTTCGAAGAAGAAAAAAGTTCCCATCAGATTTAGCAACGGGAATTGGCAGCGTGGATTTTTTTTTGTTCATTCCAATGTTTCCTCTGTTTTTCCAGTTTATTGCCATCCGAAGGCGATCCGATAAGAGAGCCCGCCTGAGCCTTTCATTTTTATCGAGCCGACTCGAGACGCTCGATCGTATGAGTCACGATTGTTGAACCTAAGACGACGAAAGCACGGGCGTAACTCGTTTCCCGGTGACGTCGCGATAATTGTTGCATTTTATATTCGAGAAAGAAAATGTACACAAGAGCCAAGGAAGCGGCGCGAAGAAATCGCTAATCGAGATTCGAAACAGCTGTTATTTTTCTACGTTTCAATGAACGTTCGTGTAATCTCAACGTTTTGAATGTGATTCTTTTTATTCTCTTCTTTTTTATCGTCCGGCGTGCGGATGTGTCACAGTCGCCACTTGCAGCGCTGACAAAGTATTTTCTCGCTCAGCGCGTTACGGAGAACACAATAGCGCGCAGGTGTAAAGTTACGAAAGTGAACATCACCGGAGAGGTGGCCCACGCGCTTTTGATACAGACTCGCCACATTCATCGTTCGCGAACGGTTATTACACTCGATGAACTACCAAATTATTTTCTTTTTGTATTCGATCAATCTATGCGATCGAACAAGGACGAATCGACGATTTATTTACACGGGAAAAAGACGGTTCCAATATTTGAGCGAATATTCCGGTGTCAGGATGTAAAGTGTAGCTTTACATAGTAGCGTTCTCGAAAAGACTGTACTTGTTAGCGATGCATGCGATTATAGAAAATTGTTATGCTAGACCAAATATTATAAATTCATTTGCCATTCATTTCAGTGCTAGTTTAGCGATACAACACTTCGATATATGAGATACCATTCCACATTCAACATTTTACACCGGTGCATTGCATTTTCGTTCGTTTCGGCATTTGCATTTCCATTGCATTGTTTCGGCTTTCGTATTAAATTTGGCCACATTCTACGAAGGGATCCGAATGTGTTTCCGCAAATTTTAAGCAATTAAGCTAAACCTTTGCGAACGAGCTCACTCACTAAGGGAGTTTGGTTTCTTATTCGGGCTAAATCGATAAAGTGATTCGTAAAGTTTTCTTGTTTCTTCACACTTTTGGCTAAATCATATGTTCACGCTGTTGAAGAATAGGCCTCGAAGAAGTCGAAGGTGACAAATGTACATTCCTGCAAATAGACCCTGGTGAACTGTGATAAAAAAAAGAGAATCAGGAATATTCCAACTACGTTGGCACCATTTTTTCATATCAATTTAAAAACAATTATATTTTATAATTACACATTTTTATCGTAATATGTTGAAACATTTTTTCTTTATACAATAATTGACGATTTTTTAAACGTTACAGATCGAATCAGTTGAGTCGACAAACGAACATGATGTCAGACTTTTGTTACACGAATCCGACGATAGTGCCGGGTGAGGAATTGTCGCGTCGCGGTTACTCGATGTACAACGGTATGGATCACACATCCGGCGACGTATTCGGCGTCAAGAAGGAATACGGTGTCTATCAGGAGGCGCGATCGAAATTTTGACGTTCGAACAATGGAGAAAGCGTCGCGATCTCTGCTACTGTACTGTGCCGAATAATTTCGTATAATTTATATTAGTTTTTAACGAATCCAAAACCAGTATATTTCGAGTCAAAGTCAAGGTCATTCGGTTCGAGTCACTAGTCCAAGGTACTTTGTTGCACAATTTGTACGTATCAGCGATACGTATGTTGTTTAATGACGAAAAAAAAAAAATACGAGTAGTTACCAACTTTTGGTTTCTTTTTCCTTGTTCGGTAAATGCCCGTTTGTGAAGTCATCGATTCGTAGGAACAGTAGTTACCAAAGACGTGCATTTATTTAGAGATAAATGAAGACTTTTCCCCTTTCTTTCATGTATACGTATTGTGTAATTTAAGCAAATAAATCGATGAGTGTGATCGATTAATGTAATTATTTGCGGAACGAATTCTTTTGAAAACTCAAGAAGTAAAAAAAAAAAATTATACAACTATATAAAATAACCCCATGAAGTATGAGTACACCGTAGTACAGTAATGAGTTTAATATACTATAATGAATATTAGATAAAAAAAGACAAAATATGGCGTCTTCGGAAGACCGTAATATTTCACTCGAACCAGTGATGATTTTTTTTTGCGCACTCGAGTCAAGTCCGCAGATGAGAAATTTCGAGTGATTTTGACGCGTCCGGATGGAGCTTTGAAGAGAGGAAAAACAATGTAAATCCAAGAGCCCGATTGTCTCGAAAGCGTGGGATCCTTTATTAGCCGGAAGTGTTTAGTTTCGTGGCAAGCCGCGCCACCCCTGAGAATCCGACGAGCTTTAAACTCAACGACGTAGATGTATACAATATACACGGGCTAACAGGCTACGAATAGGGCGGATCTCACCGAGGGAAGATGAATGTAATTCGAATCCGCGTCACGAGGACCACGACGACGAGGGTGGTAAAGGAGCTCTTCTCGAGCATCGGCATATTCTGTCGACTGAGACCGTCGCGAGAATCAAGTTGTTTATGCACGTTTTGACAATACCAAGATATAAAAAGAAAATTAGATGCAAATTTGAAAACGTTTTCTTTTTTTCGGTGAAAAAATGTACAATTCTTTTTAAGGTATAAAAATTTGAGTTTTTTTTGTAAAGGTCTAATGTTTTTTTTTTAAGAATTGCAAATCTCTTCGTTGGGGAAAAAGAATGTCAAAGTTCTTTTTTTTTATTTAAAAAAAAAAAAAAAAAAAAAACAATTTTTTTACCCGACCACGATAAAAAGACCATATTCCGTCCCTGCAACGCGGGTGGAAAGTAGGCAATTTTCTACCAGAGGTCAAAAAAGTAAATTTGCGGGTAAAAAGGTTAATTTTGTGGGCAAAAATAGTATATTACGCCACGAGGGAGGAAAAACTGTTTCCTCACGAGTGCTGCATTCACACGAGCTAAGAAAACGTTTTTCCGCCGAGTAGCGTATACAATTTTCCTTCACAAGGAAAGCCTCACTTTCGGCGCTGCCGTGAAGGAAAGTAATTTTGCGGGCAGAAAAGTAAAAAAAAAAAACAGAGAAAAAAGTTAAAAAAAGCGGGCAAAAAAGTGATTTGTTTGAAAAATAATTTCAAAACATTTTATTTTCAATTTTTTCGGCAGTCGGGGGGCTGCGCTTCCCAAACCCTCCCCCGCCGGGGCTCTGCCTTGGACCCATTCGTGGGTATAGTGTTTATAACAATACGTATTGTCTCGACTACTCAACTTACTACACCCCCCAATGCCTTTCCTCACTCCACCTGTAGTATATTGCAGGCATAAAAATATGGTCGCTTATCATAGTTGGGTAAAAAAATAGTATATGCCACACGGGAGGAGCGGATTTTCACCTCGTGCTCATGCTGCCCGAGCGAAGCGAGCACACCTCGCGCTCGGCGAAAATCACGCACTTTCCTCCGTGGTACGTGTACTTTTTACTTGAAAAAAAAATGTTATATATGTTTGTTAAAAAAAAAAAAATTGGCGATTTAATTTTTTCTATAAAACAACAATTTCCCGTTTCCTTTTGGCTCATTAATCACTCAACTCGGCGGCTAAAAGAAGGTGTAAATCTATTATAGGTATATTCCAATATTATGAGGAAAATCATCTTCCGGAAAACAACGGCAACACACTTGAAACTTGCCAAGTGTTAATATTCTTTCTGCTAATTATTTGAAACACATGGCTCGTACTCGCCAATACTTTTGAAATAAAATATTTATTTTCCTCAAAGGACATCGCTCCAATTTCATGATTATCCACGAAGCTCGGTTACCTCAACCGGAAACTCCATGAAAAGAAATACTACGATGTGACATTGATTTCTTGCCGTCGTTCACGAGACTCGATATTAAAAGAAAAAATAACGAAAAAGCGCTAATATCGCTCAAAGCCGCGGCGGCGAATGAATTTATATTACAAAGGTGGTGGGCGCGAAAAAGTACAGTAATACCTCGTAGGAATATTCCGCGCGAGAAGTTAGTTTTGGGATGTAACCGACGGGGGTGGGGAATCCTTGGTGGGGTTGAATGGCTGTGTGACTGCGGGCTGTAGGCAACAAGGACCGGGGATAGGCTGTAATTGGTATAAAATCATCGAGCAAACACATCGGACAAGACAGCCGGAGGGTTGTGGGCGGCGTTACGTGCCGTAACCCTGGTTACGGTGTCACATCGTTCCTAAAGCATCCCCCTTGCACCTTGATTGCGCACACACACCCTCCGCAACGCCCTATCCCGAAGCTCGCTTCACCCCCGAGCGCCAAACTCTCGTTTATATCTGTACTTTTCTCCTGGTATACCTTGCGCCGTCCCCTTTATCGCCTCTCACTCGTTTTCTCTCCATTCCCCCTTTCCCTCTCCTCTCAACACCCTTGCGTACACACACACACACACACACCTCTCCGACGCAACGAAAACCTTGTTTTAAAAAAAAAAAATTTCTTTCCTCAAAATTCAAGCATAGAACGGACGAAGAAAAAAATTGTGTATTCTTTCGCTTGGGTATTGCACTGTTTTTTATTTCATTTTCAAGCCTTTTGAGAAAAAACGAGTTCTCAACTTACTGCATGTTCCGCTCGAAAGACCGGTATCGAATTTCTATAGTATTTTTTTCGGATTCAACTGTTGAAACATTTTTCATGCATTTTTTGGAGAAAAACATTTTTTTTTTTATTGGCATTCACAAAAGCTCGAGATATTTTTGCCCTTTTTGCATCGATCATTTACGGCAATATTCTCGAGGTATTGATACTTCAAATTTCAATTTTAAGTAAAATTGAAAAAAAAAAACATTATCCAATTTCGTTTCGATTCCGTCCTTTCGAAAAACATCTTGTTTTCCAGTGCTTTACTTTGCATTGTATATGTTCAATTAACAGAATTTGGCATCAACATTTTTTGGATATCGTAAATACCAGACATTTTTTTTTCGTCTCTGACGCCAATTGTCGAGCCAGCAAAAAACAGGGAGCGAATTAACATCATTGACGGGGCGAGAGTGATAGGGATATGAGAAAACGGGAAAATAAATTCTAGTCGGTGCACAATTGGGCCACAGAGAGTAATGCGAGAGAGAAATGTGTGGGCGTAATCATTTGCGTCATTGAAACTAACATTTAGTTGATTTAACGAACAAATAATTTCATTGAGCTATGACTTTTTCAGTGTGTCCCTAAAATTTTATTCAATCAACGAAATATACCTTTCTATCGGTGTGGAATTACAACGATAATAATAATTTAATAAAAATTCATGTACGGATTCCAGCTTTTACAATAATTTTGTAATACAATTGAACATTTTCAGAGCGCTGAAAAATAAATAAATTATGGCATATTAAAATCCCCCCTCTTTTAAAAGATATGTTCCATCTGCTCATACTTGAGTACAATGTTGCTCGCCGTATAATTTTTTATAATATTTTTTTATCATTTAAAAATGATGAAAAAAAAAAAAAAAAAAAAACACATTTTTTGTCATTATTAAAATAATCATATTCAATTGTACTAATTGTAATAATAATTATAATTCAATAATAATAATAAATCTTTTTTACTAATTGTTTATCGTTTTATTCTATCGATTACTTATGTATTACACTTACAATGACATAATTTTTGTCGACAAGATTCGAACGATTGATTTTCGTATTACTCGAACAACAGGTCAGTGTGACTCGCTCTAACTACGAAGTGCCGGGCATGTGCGGTGTTTAACGAGAGCGAAAGAAAAAGCGAGGGTTCGACGGTGGGCCAAGCGAGCCGGAGAAATAGGCTCATAGAGCTTCTCCGGCCGGTTGGGAGTCGCGAGGGTTCATGCGACTCCCGGCCACCCCGCGGGGAGGGTCGGAGAGCCGCAGCGCCGGGGTATAGC
Source organism: Ischnus inquisitorius (assembly GCA_963924025.1). Lineage (NCBI taxonomy): Eukaryota > Metazoa > Arthropoda > Insecta > Hymenoptera > Ichneumonidae > Ischnus > Ischnus inquisitorius. The sequence continues at coordinate 3,520,545 of OZ001251.1, read as the reverse complement.
TAACCCGTGCGCGTGTCCCTCGTTAAATTCTTCTCGGACCTCCGAATGGCTTCAGCGTCGTGATTCTGTGAAATTGTGCGATCGCTTATTACTCCACCGCGCCCTGTCTATATGCGTGTACCGATCGCACAAAGCTTCAAGAACAAAAACTTTGACGTTCGCGGGGGACACGCGCCGAGCCGGAGAAAGGCGTCTTTGATTTGACGCTCGAATCACCAAGGGAAGAAGAATAAAATGACTCCCATTATAATCATTGCCATAATTGGAGCGAATCTCCTTCCTTTCATTTTTCTCAATGCAAAGCGGTAATTGCCGAACAAAAAAACCCCCCAAAAAACGTAAACGATGAATTTTATATTTACGTTTTGTAACCGATGTGAACGGCCCGATACTCTGTATTTGAGCGTTAATTATAATGCCAACGGTGTTTGTAAAAAATGTAAGACGCGAAATGTTCAAAGTTTTGCATGTTCCCAGGGCAAAGGTTTGACACGTAAGAGCATCTTGGACATCACACATGTATCGACATGTACGTACTGATTCCGAATAAATATCGAACTCGCTTCTCTACGAGTAAGGTCGATGTATCCAAAGTTAAACCACAATATAATTGTATTTCTTTCAAATTTACACAAATTAATTCTTTAGAATGAAAATCGAATAAAAAAATTATTTACATATGTCTGAAAAACTACTTATTATTATTATAACTATTTCCGTTAAGATTTTTTGATACACTCGACTGACTGACCGACTTGTGTGACTTTTGTTAAATACGGGTATGTCACAACGACATGTAATAGTTATATTGCATGAATATTACAATAGCACATTGCATGTAACTTTTATGTTACATTGCCGCAACAAATCGCGTTCACTGGGTACTCGTAAAATGTGACGCGTCTGTTCGCCTTCGAGTTCACCGTTCGGACTTGTGTCATGACTCGTGAAGATCGATCGGGTATCGATCGTTCGTTCGGTCGTCTATTATCAAACCTGACAAGCATCGTCGGTTGGTTGCCGGAAAAAAAGGCCTGGGATCGAAGGCCGATGGAAAAAAGATCGCGGAAAAGAGAAATTGCCTGGGTAGCCCGAAAAATTAAAAAAATACGACATTTCTTATTCTTAAACACTAATGACATTAGCGATTTCTATACCCTTAGTAGAACGAATGTGGTCTATAACTTACGCCGATTGGGTTAATAATGCGCGCCACAACGATCGCATTCGAAGTGGGCTTTGCGTTCAACATGGGGAACGAGACTGCACCTCTCTCCCTTCGTACGCTGTAACAACATGTGCAACGAGTTCGCACCCTCGATCGGAAAATCCTTCGCTACACGCCGTAGCGCGCCGACTCACATCCCGCAATCCCCGTTACACTATCCGGAATTATCGCAAACCAGGATTATGACGCGTGGTGCGAACTAAAGCAAACTAAAGTGCTGCTGGTGCACGGGTAAACGCGGGGCTTCGATGTCGAGAGACCAAACACTCGACAGCTTGCGTGCACTAGAGAAACACTCGACCCGAAAAACCATACATCTCAACAGCAAATCTACGCAACCCTCCCTCTAACGGCGCAAATCTACGCTAATCTTTCCAAGTAAAATTCCATATATATTCGATTTTATTTTTTCAATCGAATATTACTTCCGTTTGCAAATGTTCAATTCTTCACGGTTGCCCCATGATACTAGTCATTCCGAATGCATTTAAAAAGTTGGATAATTCTTACGAAGAGGTTGACTCGATGTTTTCGAAAGTCCTTGACCGTTGAGGCTGATCGAGAGTATTGTTTTATTTCGCATGTCTAAACAATCCGAATGCGTAAACTGAGCGATCAACATCCGAATCAACTTATTCGTACGAACAAGATGCACGCTTCGAGTTCTACGACCAACTGTAGTAGCGTGGATCCTGCATACGGGACTTTTGGACGGACAGGCGATTATGATTGAGGCACGTGGCGCTGGCAAACAACCCCATGCGGTGAGGCCACGAGGCGAAACGTATCGCGTGTGCTCCGCGGCCTCGGTACGCTTCTCGCTTTCTCTCACAGTACGACAATCGAATCGTCAAATATATATAATGGCCCGGAGGAACGGAGGTACAATTAATTCGTCGTACACGCCCGTCGTAGTCACCATGCGACGTACGGAACGACAAAGAATTGGAGAAAAAACAAACCAAAAAATTCAAAACTCTAATTGGTTCTCGTGTTTGCCAACGGGATCGATCGTGCTTAGCGATTGGCTCGCGTCTACCCATAACCTGGGTGAACAAACTATTTCGGCAAAGTCACGGAGGGATCGAACTGTGATCTAACATTTCCCACCTAGGATGATCTCATCGACGAAAGACAAGAACGTTAATTGCGGCTCTACAAAACAATTCCGAAGAGCTACGTTGTCGTATTTTATCCGTGAGACCGAACTCGATCGCGAATTTACGGATATCACGAGTAGCTAGGCATCACCTTGAGGTGACGTGAAACTTGTACTAGTGCGAGAGATATACCGCGATCGGCGCTCTCGGCGCTCTCGGCGCTCTCGGCGCTCTCGGCGATATTTATCGAGCTACGCGCAACCATTGGCATCGGCACGGTGCGACCCGGTGACAAACTTGGCGCTCTTCGATGGTTCTTGGGATAAAATCAAATCGAAAGTGGAAGAGCTCTCACTCGGGGACTCAATGAGCCCGACGACGAGGGAATTTTCGTGGGGGCCACGCAGCGTGGAAACCCGAGAACCGGCAGGGGGTTCGCTCTCCGAACGATTTTCCACCGTAGGTAGCCGTATTCGAGAGTACGCAAACACCAGCCGACCACCGTCGACCGCTAGGGGCAAGTACCTGTCGTATATTATCGCAAATAAATCTCTCGCACATGTTGCCGTCGCACCGGAAGGCGGGCACCGGTTCGTAAATCCGAGACCCTCTACCGCGGACGAGCGGAGACCCGCATCGAGTCTCTCTCGAGTCGCCACGCGCACTTTTCTCCTCTCTTTTGTAACAAAAAAAAAAGAGAGATCGTTTGGTTCTTTGTTTCTAACGAAACACATTGAAAAACAAAAAACAATATTTCAGAGGAAAATATGATATATTTTCGTATGCATGTATACTCGGCACTGTTTACAATATTTACAAGTTTCCTTAAGCAATTAAATTCGATTTACATATATATTAATCAAACTCGTCCTACAAAGGTCGCAAACGCACACGCACACGCACACGCACACAAATTACACACGCTCAATCCGTTCGTTTTTTTTTTTTTCTCATTATGTTTGCATAAATAATAGCGTATTTATAGGTTTGTGTACAATTTTGTTTTTTTCTAATTTGTAAATCGTCGTTTCGTAATTACCATTATTACTACTACGATCCGTAGAATGAAATCTACAAATGGATTGTCGCGGATGGGAACGACGACGCGAGGTCTATGTATAGTTTCACGAAACTTCCGCACGTGCGAATTTCATTTCCCACATGCCTACGCTGATTCTCGGGTACGCTATCGGATTATTTACAATCGAATAATCTTTTTTTTGCTCGTCATTTACACCGCGAATAAATGTATACTGGGATTTTTTTTCTTCGGGTCAAAGGCGAGAAAAGACAGAATTAATGAAAAATAACGAATTATCGAGAGTATTAAAGAAAGTTGCGAATAAATGGGCATATCTTTGGTCGGTTGGCATCTCGAGCACCGGTCAGTCTTCTGATCTATGTAAGGTTAATCGTTATTTCGCTGCATCGTAGGCTCAAGGACGCTCGATATATCGACCGAATATTCGACCTTGAACCAACGACACACGACCTTTTATATACAAATACGCACACACGCTCGCGTCTCATCGGAATTAAAGTTACGTTTTAAACTGGTTAATTTACAATTTATGAGATAAATATATTTACATTAGAAAATCTCTTCGTCATGGGTCTACGCGAACGCGGGTCGATATTTACAACATCGTTCTTTTTTCTTTTTTCTTTTTTCTTTTTTCTTTTCTTCGTCTTTACCGGATACTACTATTCATATATATATGTACCTAATCGTTCGTACAATTCAACGACTTAGAATCTACGACCGCGTACCGGAACACATCGGATATAAATTTTTTTTGTTTTTTTGATTACTTCAGATATTTAACGTTACGCCGATTACGCCTTCGAATGGGCTGCGCCCCACGGCCAGCGCGAGTTCTCAACAATCCGTTCGTCGGTTTAATTCACTTTGGGTATCGTTCGTTTTCTTTTTTTTGCACATTTTTCCAAAAATTGAGATCAAAGAAATTCAGGTTCGTACAAGAAACTGAGCGTGCCGCACCGATATTCTCGAATCGGCAGTCGGCAGTCGGTTCTTTCGAAACGATCGGGAGAAGTTCGTAGCCAACGGGAAATGCCTCCGCGCATTATTACCGATCCGTAAGTTTGACCCGTTCCGAGTCGTTGACCGTATCCCGAGAGAAAAAAATCTTACCAAATTTTTCTTACAAGATATTTGTTGTTTTTTTTCCACAATTTTCATCAATCGCCGATTGTTTTTTCTCCATACTCCCGGCACTTTCCGCGCGAGCCCTTCGCGAATCCACGATAGCCGATGCGATCGATGCGTCGAAATTGAAGCCTTGAAATTTCGCCGTGTATTACGCCATGTATCTCGTCGCATAAAATATACCGGCCTTGTCGATCTCGTAATTTTCCTTCTCGAGTCCCATCGACGGGTCGCACCTGTTGCCGAGCAGAGTCTGCTGGTGGCCAAGTTCGGGCGGGCTCTGACTCGCGGCTTGATGATGGCCGAGCTGATGATTCGATTGTTCGTGCGAGTTCTGATGATTCGAGGAATGAGTCGATCGATGAGCGGGCTGATGATTCACCTGGGGCGGCGTGCCGTTCAACGATCTCGACGTTTGTCCGTGCGCGTGCATCGTTTGCACCATGTTCGGACTGTACTGCTGCGACTCGACGATCACACTCGTGTAAATCGGTGGCTCGATCGCCTCGACGTGATGCGAGACTCGTCGCTTCGCGGCCACGTGCGTCGCGTGATTGTTGCTCGTGTAACCGCCGATCGCGGGATGCTGAACTATATCGGCGTCGGCGAAGGAATTATTATTGGCGAAGCCACAATTGAGGAACAAGACCGTGGCCGGTGATTCCGGACAAACTCCGGTAGCGGCGACGTTGCCCGGATCCGGAACTTGCGGCTGTTGATGATGGTGCTGATGCTGCTGATGCGGATGATGATCGGTCGGTGGAAATACCGTAGGGACCGAATGAAGACGTATCGGACTGGCGAGATGAGGCTCCGAGGCCGCCGAACCACCGCAAGAACTCGACGACGCCGAAAATGGGCGCGTCTGCTGATTCTGCGGCGCGTGCTGCTGCTGTTGTTGAGGCTGTTGTGACAAATTTCCTAAAGAGTTTCCGTGATGGAGAAGATGCTGATGCTGCTGTTGCGGCTGTTGCGGCTGTTGCGGCTGTTGCGGCTGTTGCGGCTGTTGCGGCTGTTGCTGTACGGCGGATAAACTGTCGTGATGCATTCCTGTAAAAAATTGTGAAATTGTCGAGATTGAATCTTCTTATATTTGAGACGATCTTCTCAAACGGACCAAATCGAAGCGGTGAAGGCAATACAATGATGGGGCGACGATGAGTGAAATTCGGAGTGATCATCGAAGACTTCTCGATGGGATAGAAATCTCACGAAAATACCGCAGTTGCTGAGAATAGTGATATTGCATAACAATCATTCGAAAGAGTTGTCGACAAACAAATTGATGTTTCGCAATAGGTACGAATTTTTTAATGAATATTTTCCAAATTTTTACCGATTCTGTTTTTGTTGAAAAATATCTTTGATCGATACTTTTTACTTTTGCGACGAAAATATTTTTGAGTGTAATGCGCACCGTTGCTTCGAATTCCTTTCCAAAATTCGTAATTTTTCATCCAAACAGAAAAAGTAGAAGACATTCGAAAGAAACTTGTAGTGTACTCGGAAAAATGAAGGCACTTATTTTTGCAGGATATGACGCTGGGTTACCGAACGATTCGTTGAACTTTTTTCTTCACTAATATCTTGATAACTCATTGGCATTATTGTAGTCCGAAATGAATCTTCTTAGGGTCTTTCGTATGGTCGTTTTTCTTTTGAAAATTTTTGTCTCATCCGAAGTTACTTATCCCAATTCGCTCGGAACGTCACCGTTTGAATCATCGTACGATTTTTCGATGTTTGACAAATTATTCGCCCGATAGATTTTCATTAGATTGCAATCTTATACATTTATAGATACGAATAGGCATTTCGATATCGTGATATTCTTTCGAAATGATTTCGTTAACGATAGTTTCATGATAATATTAATAATTATTCAATGGGTTTTGATATTTTTTGATTGTAATGATGGACAACAAATAGAAACCAACCTCCGTATCCGTAATAGAGCTCCGACGAATAATAAACGGCAGCATCCTCGTGGGAGGTATTGCTGGTACTTTGAGTGGCGTAGGGCGAAGGGTGATACGAGGACGCGGCGATCGCCGGTGGTCCGATGTACTCGGAGTTCGAATAACCCGAGCCGTCGACGTACCCGGAGTCCGGCGTTTCGTGCGCGCGAGCTCTGTTGTACTGTGGACTGAGACTGTGCTCGTCGAGATCGGCGGTACTCGCGCTTCCGGGCGTCGCGAGGGGCACGCTCGGTGGATTCCCCGAACACGGCACCGTGCAAGGTTCCTTCTGCTCCGTGCTCAGAACCAAATTCGCCGCTTCCCGCTCCGACAGTACGTAGTTCACCGACACCACGCACAGGGGCCTCGAACTCCGAGAATTGTGAACTTTCGTCGCGTGCGATTGCATCCAAACCCAACCACCGCCTTTCGTCAAAAATCTGTAGTATTGCGTCGTCACTTGGTCCTTCGTTAATACTGCAATCAGAGAAATTGAAAAAATCGAATGGATTCTTTGTTCGACGAGAAAACTCGACGGTCCTCTTGTTCGCTAACGAAATATGGTGAGAAGACAAAAAAATTGCATTTATCATATGCAAATAAAATGCTTCCGGGAGCGTGAATAAAAAATTAGCGATACGCTTTTATTCGCGCTAATGTTTTGCTCGTTCATTTTGTTTCTCTGCATGTGTATTGGTTTATTGAAAAAAAAAAAAAAAAAAACATACGACTCAAAATCAACCGATTCAAGGGACTCAATTGGTAATTTACATGTGTTATTTTGTCATTCGGCAAGATAATAATATTTCCGACGCAGATATTCGCAGTTCGTAGATATTTTATTCGTTTTCATAGCGTTTTCGATGCAAGTATAACATTAGTAAGTTACGAGTAGCGAACAAATCATCTCAAGATCGATCGAACAATTTATTCAAAAGCAAACAAGATTTGCACATCGCTTTTTCATTTTGTCGTTAATGTTGTTCACGAAACTCGTTCGCGAGAAAGTTAATCAACATTGGTTTTTTCATGGAGGTGGTTTTATAAACGACGTTAAAAAGAAAATACAAGAGCGACGTGAGAATCCAATTGACATATTTCTTTATGTTTCAACTTTACCATCAATGTGACCGAAAAAAACGCCGATAAAAAACACTTGCATCCGAAAATAAAACAAGAAACACTCGGTAAAATATAACTGTTCCGATCGATTCGCGTCGAATTTCGTGTCGATCATCCGCCTCCGATTGGCGTCGATATTTTTAGCCGATGTTTTGAAAATTGCAAGAATTATCGTGTCAACGGAAACTTGTTGAATTTAAAAAGCGTGTGAAATCTCGATAACTCAAGACTTTGTTGTACGGATTTAAAATTCAAACTGGTCTCACACACACGGACCGAGATATTTTTTCTAAATAGGATTCTCCACTGTTTCACTGAAATCTCGAAAAAAAAAAAAAAAAGATATATATATATATATATATACATACATGTAAGAAGAATGTTTTCTCAATGAGAAAGGATCAATTGCCAATACAATTGATCGGATCCATTATCTTGCAGGATAATTTTTAATCAAACACGCTAAACTCCGTTAATTGTATTCCGGATAATGGATTATTGATTAGGGGGCGAATCGGTTTGTATTAGAGAGAACGATGGGGACGAGTGTATATAGAGGAGATGTGGGAGGAGGCAGAAGCTGCTGATGATTCGCCGTAGAGAGCATGAACGGCGACATTAGTGGCATTATGTGTCGAGCGAGTTGCCGGCCCGGGCTGCCGTTGGCGACGTAACACGCTCGTGAAACTGCGAGTCTGTTCAAACAATGATAGCAGTAACAGCCTCCTCTATTGCTGCACTCTCCTCCGTCTCTCTCTCGCTCGCTCTCTTTATTGCTCACCCTCGTCTACCCTCCGAGATAGCTCGGCGGCTCTCCAACCCTCGCTTTCTGTCTAACGCTTCGCGACGCCCTCCTCGATGCTGCACCGATTCTATCCTCGCGCTCCTCCGCTCTCGCTCTTCCCTCCGGAGAATTCCGTAGCACTCCCTCCCCCAGTGTCCAATCGATAATACACAGCCCTTGGCGGGTACGTATGTACATACTCGACGACGATCGGGGCGACGTTTTCAAATTGTTATTGTTCATAAAGTCACAGCATTTCGACGAAGGGACATCAATGTCGCATATTCCACAATCTCCGATTAGCTTTTCGATCCCACAAAATCAAGAGTGGATTATGAACTATCATTATTATTGTAAATTGTCGATTGTCGATTATCGAAAATTACATCGGAGCCGATGATTCATTATAGACGAGAAATCAATGAGATTCTTGCAGTCAATTTCGTATATCAATCTTCGGAGTCTACGCTTTTACGATTTCTGCCACAGTTTGACCGTTTCCCGAGAATTCGGTGAAGTTAAGGGTGAAATTTCTTTTTTTTTCGTCACAAAAATGGATTTTCCATATTTTTTAAAATGTTAAGATTATGCGTGCCAAATTTTCAAACGAAATTCTTGAAAATGACAAAGATACAAGCGATTCTGTACCTGCGCGTCTAAACTCGAGTTTGTCGCGTACTCTTAACTCTGAACTCGTTTTTCCCGAAACGGCTTTTTTTCAACTTGTGTGCATGATTTCGAAAAAAACTATTGAATCGATGGCCTTCAAATTTGGACAGCATGCTCAGTCTACATTCTTCTTGCGTTTGAGCCACCAACAGTAGTAATAGGTTGAATTTTTTTTGTTTATAACAAAAAGATCGATCGATTGTTTTAAATTAATCGATAACTCAAGTTCAAAACATCACCGGAACCTCAAATTTTTGTTCGCTTTGTTTTTCGCTTCGTCAAACGATAGCTGCACGTGTCTAAAAACCGACGTTCTTGGATTTTTGTTGCCGGATTAACGAGAAAGCTACAATCGCGCACACCATCGGATATGCACAATCGCGGGTCTCGGAGGGGTGGGATGCGTATTTTTGCGGCAAATCGATTGATTTTTTTTTATGCATACACAACCAGTTAATAAATCTGCATGCTAAATTTCACCTTGATCCGTTGTATAGTTTTTTTTACAAAAAATGAGAAAAAAGCGGAAATCTCCCTCTTAACATGCGTGGATTCGGAATTCCATTCAATTTTTTCAACATCAATTTCATCGGGACAGAACATTGCTCAATGTTCCTCAAGTGCAAGGAAGGAAACTGAAGATTTTTCAAATTATAAACTTCTCATTTGGCTCGATATATGTTTAACTTTGACTCACTAAAAATATGCGATCGAATGATCGTGTATTATTCGTCCAGATATATGTCCGCTTCGGTCGCGACGAACACTCCTATGTTATTCGTTCGGTAATGCGTCCTTTGGTAACGCAAACAATATCTGGAGGAACAACATCTATTTCTTCGCCGAATCGGTCAAAAATATGTCAGGACGAATAAGTTTGTATTATTCGTCGGGATACTTTGCCTACGAATAATCGGCCGTTCGAATAATCGGCGTTTATTCGATATACAGAAGCTACTGACAACATTAACATTGAATAATAAAAACTCGAAAAAGTTGTTGAAAAATTAGTTGAATAATAGTTCCTTCGACGAATCATCCGAGAAACCGATTTTCTTTTCACCGAAATTTTATCCGTTGATTTTTTCAAATACATAGAAATTTATTCAAGTATTTTTTCCAAATATTTTCAATTCCTGTTTTTTTGGAAACAATCTTTGTCATCGATATTTTTCCGGATATAGTGGAAAGTTAAATAATATTCTTAAGAAAATTAATATGCATTCCAAGAACGCACGGATTAAATTTTGCAAAAAAGAAAGTTGTGTTACGGGATGATTCGCTCAACGGGTTTTTCTAACTGATTTGTTGGTTGTTATAATGTAAAATGAATCTTAATTATATACTTGCTTCGAAAATCAAGGAGTATTTTGCAGTTACAAAACCCCGGTATTGATGATAAATTTATCAAGACGTCGTCGTCGTCGTCGACGTGATTCAAGTCGGTGACGTTGGGTGGGATTTTTTCTTTTTTTTTATACCGTTTTCAAGCATTTTTGGAGACATTGGTTAATGAAATGAATGAATACATAGTGCCGATGTGCCGAGACGAAAGGTTTTTTAGCATGGGTGATTTTACCGCCGAACTTGCCAGACCCCATAAGTGGATATCAATAAATAAATTCTAATAGAAAATTCATATCCACCTAAATTTCGTTTTCAATTTAAATTAGATGAATCGAAATTCATTGATTCACAGCTCTGAAAAAAATGTAGGTAACGGAATAAAATTTTTCGAAACGATCATATTATTTTTAAAAATAAATAATTGAATTCGCCAATTCTGAGCGAATATTTCTACGATCCGACAAAGCCAAGGATAGGTCATGAATCAATGAACCCTCGAAAATCATAGTATAGAGATTTTTGATTTTGTTAAAAAGCATTAAGATAATCGTCAGAAATCGTACAAAAAAATAGTTGAAAATTGCGATTTAGGAGCTTGAACCGATCATTGGGATGAAAAAAACACGAAAAAGTGTGTAAATAAAATGTTTTTAAATTCATTGATTTCGGCTTAGAATTTTTCAAACCAAAAAAATGATGGAGTTCAATTCTTTGACTCTTTTCCGTTCTTAAAAAAAAAGAAAATTTAAAGAATAAAAAATAATATGAGAAATATAGAAAATTGCATTCACCGAGAACGTTTCGAAGTTCAACTATAAATAGCGGCTCGGAGCGTTTTGCCTCACACCGGATACTCGGTGACGAGAGAGCGCAACAAAAGGTGTTTCATCGTTAGGGACATTCGAGGAGAATGGCGCGACGAAGGCAATATAGAATCGTAACATATATGCAACTATAGTACCGATCTTTAGGAATCAGTGTCTCGCAGCTGACGCCGTGCAAAGGGTGGCAAAGAAGAATCCGAAGAAGAATAAGAAGGAGAACACGCGAGACTGAAAATAAAAGTTCAAAGGGTATATTTCCCGGAGGGCGTGAGAGGTACACGGTAAAGCGAGACAGTTAAGCAGTGTCAGCCGCTTTCAACGTCTGGTACTCCAAGCTCGTATACGTACATACAGCTATACATGTATCTCCGAAGCTTTTTTTTTTTTCTTTTTTTTTTTTTTTTTTTTTCGAGTACGAAGCAAGATATTTTTCTCTCGCGTGGCTGAGTAGGTGTACCCAAGGAGAATCTTTCGTCCTTTCGTTCTTCACTCCTGTTCTTCCCTCTTTCGCCATGACGTCGTCGACTTAATTGCCGAGTGCACAGCGCCAATTATCAAAGCTCCGAAAGGCTGGGGTGAGTTTTCATACTTTCCGAAAGATTCGTAACTTTTCATCACGGCGATTTGACCGACGACTGCGGCAAACGTTCGTTTAACACTGTCACAGGCGTATTTGTAGAAAATGGTGGGACACAATGGGACAGTCGCGCGACTTGCATATTTCGAATAACACCGCCCGAGCGCCCATGAATTTTGGGAAATAAAAAAAAAATGTCAATATTCAAATGTCATGAACATTATTTATTCTGCGAATCACGGTAAAAAAATAGACTTCACGCGTGCCGACACAACGAATAGGAATGCGAATAAATAAAATTGTGATTCGATAATTGTCTTTCAAAAAGGCCTTCCTTAATTAATATATATACGTCGCTCGTAGGTAGTAAATTATTTAAAATACATGTATCAATTATTTAAATGCCTCATCCTGCCATTTTTCGGCTCGATACTTTGAGAGAGTGTGACAAATCTATTTTGTTTCCTCGTACGAAGAGCTTTGTTTTTGTTAAAAAAATCAATCGGAAATTTGCGATTCTTACGTCGGCTTTTTCAAAGTGTCCCGAAACATAAATTTGTTTGGTTTTAAATTTAGCCAAAATCGATTGGGAGCTTCGAAAGTTACGGATATCTGTGCTATTCATATTTTTTATAAAATCGTTTTGGTTCGATGAAATAAAATGGTTCGGGCACGAGAGATCCGATACTTGCAGTCTACAATTTTACAAAAACACAAAAAAAATGAAAATTCCTTACAATTTCTGCAAATGTCGATCTAAAGATTTCTAGATAAACTTATCATCATCCGGCATTTGGTATTGGTTTTTCGAGTCGTATTTAGAGAGAAATTGTGTAATCGAAAAATGATGCAAATTAAATTCGCGCATGGGTTCCTCATTTCGTTCGGAAAGCTTCTTTTTCGAGAAAGCCAGAATTGGCTGAGTAACTTTCTTATGGACGAGAGCTTGTCAAATGTCGTCAAGAAGAACACGCGGAAGCGATACGTGAATTAACTTTGCAGAATTTTCGATCGAAAAAAAGTGTTTCCGTTGTAGTGTTGCGTATATCGAGAAAACTTCTTGAATCGGTAAAGGGGTCCATTTTGACCCGTCTCCCTCCGATGTAGAATCTATGAGTTACATATGTATTTTTTTAGCAAAGTTCTAACGAGTTTTTCGTGCTTGGCAACAACGGCCAGGATGGAAAACTTGCCGAACGAGTAATTACCGCGGGCTTAATTGCTCCGAAAGGCAAATATTTTTTATTATATTCAAGCGCTACTCTCGAAACATTCCCGTCCGATGAGAATGAATTAACGCATGAAGAAAAACTTTCACAGACACAAGTATAGAAATAAATTTCTTTGCAGAGATGAAAATTGAAGATGAATATTCAGACTTACATATTTTGTGGCACTCCTTCAATTGCCAGACGTCGCAGGCGTGCACGTAGTGGTACAGCGTTTTTTCGATTAAATCCTGAGGCTCGTACCCCGTTAACTGGGAGACGCTGAAAGATTCGATCGAGTTATCGGTCGGTTATTTATCGATTCAAAAGGTCGATGAGCTTGTCCGTCATTTTTTTCAAGAATCGCCGCGGGATATCGAAGGTTTCATATTGTTTTGAACGTCTTTTTTTGTTGTTTTTTCTCGCATCTCGATTTCACGTTGAATCGAGAGAGGGTTTGTATAATGTATAATTTGAGGCTGTTTACCCGATGACACAACGTTTTATCACGTGGACCGTTCCCACTGGATATCGAGAACTTCGCCGCGCAGCCAGTGGGCATTTATTTGCCGTCTGGATGAAGGAAAAAAGAAGCCTCGAGTCGGGACGAAGAGGGACGGACGAAAAAACAAAGCGAGAAAAAAAAGGGAGGCTTGTAACACGAAACGGATTTTAATGGCTCTAGAAACGTACGCTGGTTTTTCCGTTCTCTCTTGATATTTCTCTTTATCTTTTGGGTCCTTTTTTATCTTTACGCAAGAATGTCGTACACAACTACATCGCTTTTTTGTTTTTTTTTCATAAATACTATACACTTATCACTTTTCTTTTCTACGTTCATTCTTCGTAAAATAAAATTTTACAAACAATAAAAACAAGATTAAATAAACCGTCGGACGGTGATTCGTGTGTGTTTCGAAGTCTATATTTTTTGTTTTGTTTTTGAAACATGTTTTTGAATGTCGAAATATGTATCGGTGGAAGGAAGAAGAATCGGTTAATTTGAGCCAATAATTTACGAGAAGCGAATCCGAATATCGATTTTTTCTTCTCGAAGGCGCGGGACAGATGTGGCTCCGTAATTTTTTTTTTCCATAGCAGAAAATTGAGGATGCGTTACCTTGCGTCGAGAAAGATGAGTTTGAGATCCAGCGAAGCGCGGAACATGAACATATTTTGGTGTAGCTTGATTTCCGTAATGGCACTCGGTGGAAGCGAATGGCCGACGGCGACGAGGCCGATTACGGCGTGTTGATCGTCGTACGGTGGTCCGACGTTGACGACTTTCAGATAACCCGAACAATGTATCACCTGCAATGAGAGATTGAAAAATCTTTGACCACCCATGAACATTAGAAGCATTATTTTCGATGTAAGTGTAAAAAAAAAAATGAGGGGTACATATTCCATTCGGCTCGAGAATTCCGTCGACTGTTTATTTTTTTGTCTGAATAAACACGAAAGCCAATAAAATCATTGTTTTTACATATCAACGTGCAAAAATTCCCATCGCCACAGGGGCAAAGTTTCGATGGAGCAAAGCACGAATGCACTTCTATTCCCAAGGTGCATATTCCACATGCGACTCCACTCGGAATCCCACCGGCGGCCTATTTGATTAACAAATTTCGTTTTTTTCTCATATTTTAATTTCCTTCCTCTTCCGTTTCACGGCGTCGTTCGAGGGTTTTACTTACCAAGCTCGGAATTGGTAATTTCGCGAAGCTCGTAGGCCCCTCGGCAGGCGCATTAACGCGGCTCGGGGTGCAACCCCGATAGCGTATATTTTTCTTATTCTACTCGCTCGTTGCTCCTCTCACGCTTCTTTGGCACTTGAGCGCCACTCGTATACATTTTTCTTCTTCTCTTTATATATTTCGTTACTTGTTCTCGCGCTTCGGTGCAACGGGGGCGCATCGCGCGTGCCTCCGTCGAGTTATCGCCGTCGAAGCTGCGCGAGAATGTTGCATAGAGCGCGATGCATCGGCACAAAGCCGTGCGTTACGGATGCGCCGAGGAACGGGCCCCGGCGAGGGACACGGCGAGAGACACGGCGAGAGACACGGCGAGAGACACGGCGAGTGCCTCGGGTACGAAAAAACAAAAAATTTGCCTCGCAAATTTTTCGCACTCGTCTCATCCCCGATCTCTCCGGTGCGACGGATGCGCACAAGCAGCGACGGATGCTTCCGAGTTCTCGGCTCAAAGAGTACATCATACGATAACGTTTTTTTTTTTTTTTTTCTTTTCTCGCCTCGCGAGCGCACAGCTCTCGCAAAAGCACCGTTATCCATTCGCGCGCGCATTGACTATTCAATTACCCGAGCGGGCGAATTGGTAATTTTCTTCTTCGTTAACACGCTTCTGTCCTTTGGAGACTCTTGCGATGCACTCGTCGCCGGCGTTGCACCCTAACAAGTGCTCTAACTGCAACGCGTGTTACGTATTACGTGGGTACACACGAGAAATCTTTCCCCCCTCTTGGCGAAAAAAGAAAAATGCGATCGTGCGCCTCTCCGTCGTGAGGAGTCAAAGGAGGAGCGACGAAAACACCGCGCGCTATTTCAATTGAGTCAATCTAATATGCATGCAGAACGGGAGATTGTTAATTTTCACGTATCACACGAGGCTCGAGCTTGCAAAAATATTTTTTTGTCTTTTCAATTTGTCGAAGCCTTGTGTGTTACGATAATAACAAAAAATGTCATACAAGTGATTTTTAATCCTAACGTACATTGTCGCAATCGGATTTTATGAAAAAAACATTTCCTCAAAATTTTCTTTTTTTTCTTCAACGGAAAACATAAAAAATGCAAATTGTAACGACGTCCATCGTGTCGTACAGCCGCATACTGTTTGTTGACCCAAAGAAATGGGCGTGCCAACAACTATAATTTTTTTGAACAATAGCCGACAATGAACTTGGTGACCTTTGACCAATTTCACATAATTTTTTTTCAACGATTCTGAAAGAAACAATTTATACTCACAAATGTACTTGGGGCAATAACGCCTATTTTACGGCGGCATACAAAGATTCGCATTAATTAGTCGGGCAAACAGTCGCCCCAAAAAAGGCCAAAGTAACAAAAACCGAATATCATCCGTATCAATCTCGACCCTTCCCAATCGAGTTTAGTCGGATTTGCTATTAGCAAAATTGCCACACAAGTCAACAATTCGAATGAGAGCAATTTACAAAAATCCGGCAAAAGCCAGCTATTCACCCTGTTTGTATTGCTCGCGTATGCCGCGTCATCTTGACATCGGGCACGACTATCGAGGGGTCTTTCGAATCCTGCGCTTCGATCTCGGACATATGTCCGAGCAATAAAATTATTTCGGATCAACTTGCCACATTGAATCTCGCTGAGCGGTGCCGAGCCGCGCCGAGCCGCGCCGAGCCGCGCCGAGCCGCGCGTGGAGGCGCGAACCTCTCGATAGCCACAAATTTGTCGGCGCGTGAAAAGATTTTTTCTACGGCGCCGAACAATGACACCGGAAGGAAAATTGTACGGAAGAGGAAGCTCAATGACGCTCAAAGCCGAGGCACGGCCGAGGCTTCATCGATGAACGCCTCACTTTGAAAGACTCTAGACCGTGAAAGTGTTTTGCGGTAAATAGAATCCCTCGACTCTTTTGGATCGTTCGTTCGCTTCGGGACCATCGGAGTTGTCCGAGCATCGGGGCGATCGTGTCAACGGGACGAGACTCGCTGGAACAAACGACGGAAGCGAGCCACGAGCCAGGGACACTCGTCGGAGCATCGAAACCAATGGCCACTCCGAGAGCCGCCGAGTTCAAAGAGGGGGGCCTAAAGTCATGAATGCACACTATGCGCAAATCCCAATCCCCAAGCTGTTATAACGAGAGCCATAACACAGTGGGGTAACGGCGGAAGAAAAGAAGAGAGAAGGGCAGGGGGAGGCTAGTTTTTGTACGACACTCGGCAAACACAATGACGCAATTGTATTGACTAACGCTCGCTCTGTGGCTTTGGCTACGGGCAGGGATGATGGAAAATTCGACGAGTGTGTATTACAACGTCTCATTCAGCGTCTCACTGAGTTTGTTTACTCGTTTTTTGTTTCGTCAGTTCGCAGAGTGTTGCTCGATACGAGTGTTTTTTTTTTATTCGAGGCTCGCCGTAAAAGACAAAAGTAGCTACGAGATTATTCGAGTTGGAGTGGATTCATTTTTCCGATTACTAAATACATAATAATAAATAATCATTTGCTCAATCTTTCGAACTCAGTAGAGGGCAGATGGAAAAACCTTCGTCAAAGTTAGACTATTCATTTTGAGTTAACATTCTTTAAAATTGCAGAAATTATCGTATTATTAGACATTTTTGAACCAATTCAAAATTTCATTGAATCAAAAGAATCTATCGATTTTTCCCAAACTGAATGGGTGTAATTCCGACATGTACAAATATTTGACCGAATATCTTAAAAACTGCAAGAACAGCGCATAACATTTTAACGACTCTAATGGTTTTGAGAAAATTGAAATGTAGCTACATTGAGGATTAAACGTACAGATTGTTCTGCGAATTTCTCGACTTGTACGAATTAAATCTCCTTGAAACTAGTCAAACGCACATTCGTACATTTTTTTCCATGTATGATTTACCATCTTTCGGCAACATTTCACGACAATTTCGAAAAAAAAGAGAATCATGAAAATCATAACGAACAATTAATGAACATTATTAATGAATGAACGGACATTGATGAAAAAATTATACTATTTTTATTTCAATTCCTATCTATCGATTTCAGTGATATTTCAAGAAGAAAATATCAAAATTCGAGAAAATATTGTACTTTGTTTTGCATGATATTCCAGTCGATTTATTCAAACACAAATTATCAAACAAACAAACAACAAATTATTTTAAGGTATTTTTCTATGAGGCACCTCGAGCCATACCTTGTAAATGAATAACTTGTAAATAAATATTCTCACGGGAACTGAAGAATTATTTTTCTCTCGAGGGTAGTGAAAAAAGCGCACAAGGCATTTTTTTTGCATCCGGAATGAGGAATGAGAAAATAATTAATTTCGTGGTATTGTCGGAAAGGATATATCGAAATTTAGCCCATTATGATAAATTTCTACCTTCCAAGTATGAATAGCCGTGCTGCTGGTGAACTATGGCTTCGGCTCTTGGTTCTTGTTCCGCGAGTCGCGCGTGACCTCTTCAATGCTGTCCCTGCTTAACCACCCTGGACCGCTCTCTTATCGGCCTATTTAGCATTACGATCTTTATACGTTTTACGATTTCCTGTTGCGCGACGGCCATCCTTATGCTAATGTCTTGCAGTCTTTGCTCGGGTCACCTACAGTTTTCATCTCTCTCTCTCTCTCTGCTTACATATATATATATATATCTTGCTCGCACCGTGTTTGCCGAACGTATTGCACGCGTCGAGTTATGAAGGCCAATAAACCAATAATCTGTGCGCCCGATGGTTGCGTAAATTGAGGGTGAATCTCCGAACGACCCTCGACACCGTATTTCAATTTTGACGGATGATTAAATTCAAGTTTAATTAATTTGACTTATTTTTGTACACTACATTTTTTTTTTTTTTTTTTTTTTTTTTTATGATAATATTACCTTCCATCCCGATGTGACGAGGCCAGCGTTTCTCTTCGCAAGTACACACTTCATTCTGATGCAAAAGGCACGCTCGAGTTCGATATCACCCCTGGAATTCGGGGGTGGAAACGTGAGACCCGTGGATGGATGAGGCACGCTCAGTACGTTCTCCATTTCCTTGTGATCGCACTCGGGTATGTACTCGAATATGCTGTTGCCCGTCAGCTCGACCTGCAGTTGGGAAAATCGATCGAAAAATTCGTTAGTCAACACGCTTTTTCGTTTTTTTTTATTCATCGACTATTGCATTTTGTTTTTTTTTTTATGGAAAATTTCAATGCAATGTTTCAGATTGAATCAATATGGGGCAAAGTGGATAAAAAAAAAAATTAGAAATGAATAATTCGATATCGATGTTTCATTGCCATTATTAATGGTGCCGAACGCTTTTACCTAAAAAAAATCGGAAGCAACGTTCAAGAATGTCCTTCGAGAATCGCTTCGGTTTTGGAATTTATTGATTGAAATGGCTCAATACGAAAAAATCAAATGAAATTGAAAGAATGGAAAAGACGGAAACAGCCATTTTGTCCTTTTTAGCCCGAACGCTTTGAGGGGTGGTGACAAATCGATTTTTTGGTTCAACGTGGTGAAAAAGTGTTGTTTTTCTATCGACTTTCCGAATTGGTAAAGCGATCAACTTTGGATCACCTTCCCTTATTCAAAAGGGAAAGAAATATTGAAATTTGAAATAAAAAAAAATGTTTAATGAAATGGAATAAATGAGGGGATATCTCCGACCTGGGACAATCCTAAGTGCGTGCTCGCCGTCTCGCTGATGTACATTATCTTTCCATTAGGCGCTAGTACGAATATGAAACCGTCCAGAGTCTGAAATCAAACGTTAATTAGCAAAAGTTTTGATTAATTTACATTCACCGTAGTAATTTTCGCAAAATTCATCATGTCAATTGACGCAACATTGATAAATCAATAATAATTATTAATATTTTAACCACGTTGATACTCACTTGCAACAAATGCTGTCCCAATTCTTTGATCGGAGCTTCTCGAGGATTAGTGGTCGGGGAGGCTCCCCACTCTTTTCCCAAGCCTGAAAGACGTACAAAAAAATGCCAAGTTTTAACAACAATTTCGTCGAAACTCTTCGCAAGCGCAGGTATTTTTTTCAATTTGCATTCTTTATTCTTCGCGTCTCTTTCGAGTATCATTCGAACGCGTAACGGGCACTAAAAAATGTGCGTGTTACAATGTTGTACATATTCGCGAGAGTACGCTCGATGCATTCGCGCGACGACCAAGTGCGCAGACCGTCGAGACGGTTTCGTGGCGGTGCATTAATTATCGCAATCCTCGACGCACTCTCGCCTGCCGGTGCATCATTTTTCTAAATTTTATTCACGCAATTACGAACCATTGTATAATTTGTGTGTGCGTTTTTTTCATCAATCGTGATTATGAAAATTTATTTAAAAAATGGAAATTGTGTTTGTTCCTGGAATTGTATTTTTTTTTTAACGATCGAGAGAACGGAACAATTTTGTCACCGATAAATAAAAACAACTTTAATTTCTTTTTAATAAAACGAATTTTCGTTAAATTTACCTCGAGATAATTTTATCATCGGCGAATAAACGCGACTTCAATTTTTTTTTTTATAAAATTCATTTTCATAATACAATGGAAAAAAAAAATGAATGAAAATTGAACAATGTTTCGTAACTGCGTGAATATTATTTGAAAAGGCAATGAAAATTATTCTCAATATTCATGACAAAATGATCTTGAAATTCATTTCGGACAATTTTGTTGCTTTTGTAATATTGTTTTAACAAAGTTATCCTTGAATCGATTTCAAGCATCATTTTGCCAGCGATAAACAGAAATTTCAATTTCTTTTCAATAGAATTTAGTGTTAATATGCGAATGAAAAAAAAAAAAAAAAAAAAAAAAACAACACAAATGATACCGAAGCCCAGAATTGTGTGAGTAAAATTTGGAAAATTAAACGAACAACGGAGAGTTGGAAGTTGTCGTTGAATGGCAACGTCAAAGTCATCGGGAGTTGTCGTTTATCACGCGTGGACGCGTCTTTTCACATTCAAGTATGGAGCATGGCATTCGGTATGGATTGAAAAAATCGAGGGTTTTCGTGTTTTCGGGTTGAGGGTAGAAAAGCCCGGGTAACGAAAGCCGCTCGAACAACTGCAAACTGGTTTGTGACCGAGCCGAACGGAGTTTGAGGTGCGCGAGAGTAAAGTTTCGATCGTCGTTGAGATCTTCGGCTCGTGGAAGCGATGGCACGCGAGGACTGGACTATATCCACCGAGTTGTCACGTATTCTGGGGCACGTTCTCTTCGTTGTCTGATTTTGTGGGACGTCGACACGTCGGTTTGGGTTAGAGAAACGTTTTAGTGAAAAACATCGTCGCAGCCCGACATCTCAATGAGGCACAATCGTTTCGATCGATCGTTCTGTCAATCAAACTGTCTTTGCCGATCGTCCATCATTTGTCGTCTTCCTTTCATAATCGTTGAATAAAACTCTTCCCTGGTCAAACATTCTCTCGACGGACGAGCAAAATATTCTTCGCGAGCGTATTCATTCCTGTACCTTCGAGCGAAGCGACAAATTTCAAAATACGGTACGATTTCTATGAGTTTCTTTCATTCTTCAATGACGCATAAAATTTACTTCATCGGTGCGATTATTGCGCGAGAAAAACATTGATTTTATGTAGTTTTGCGGTCCATGCAAAGTTTTCAATTGCTTCATCTTCTGCCATTTTTTCCTTTTATAATTCGAGTCAAAAGAGTTTTGTCTAATTTTTGTCAAATTTAAATATCCAATCCAATGAAGCGGCAAGAAGGAATGAATTCTCTGCGGATTAAGAAGAGAAAAAAAAAATGGTTGAATTCTGAATTGAGCCAAAAATGTACATTATCGAAGCGAATTTGCCGCAGGAATAAAATATATTTTCGGTAATTTTGCGTTCCATACAAAGTATTAAATTCAAACGTCGTTCTTTTGGCATTTTTGTTTCATCCTCGATAATTTAAACTGTCAATTGCAGTGGACCGAAAAGTACTCGAAGCATTTAGCAATTTTAGAAAATCAACGTGGAGAATTTTGGATCGGTGAACACTTTGACAAATGTGAACTCTAAATCGTTGAATAAGCGAAGAAAAGCGTACTCGATAAATTGAATGAAAATCCGCACAAGCGAGACCGCGAAGGTTCGAAAAAAAGAAAAAAAGAAAAAAAGAAAAAAAGAAAAAAAAAAGCAAACAGAAAAACTCAACATTGCGGTTAACATTGAGACGCAGGGAAGTAGTTTGCTGAGGTATCTTTGTAACGTAGCCTTTGTAACACAGGGCGAGTACTTGGCGTTAATTCACCGTGGCGCGGACACTTACGCGCGCAAAGGGCAAATAGTATCGGATGAGATGGGTGTGATTGCGCACTTAATGCATTGTTAGGGTCTCACCCCACGGTTGCATTGTAACCGAGCGAGCAAGCCCATGGGGGCTGGTTACAGAGGACGTTACAATAGCCCTGTCGCTCGTCGCCCTGTCGCCTCCCCGTGCTTCTTCTTCATCTTCAACCCGAAGCCTCCGACATCGACGGCGAATTGAATTTCAAGTGGCCGCATCCCTCTAGAATTCCGATCGCTAACCCCCTCCCGACCAGTCCCTTTATACTCCTCGTCTCTCGACTATACCAGACACGTTTTTTCCATGCAATGCAAACCCAACAAAGTTTCCAAAATTTCTTCACGTTGCGTTTCGGTGAATTTGTTTTCTTTATTTTTCAACGCAAAAACTTGTTTACATTCGAAACATTGTCAAATATTAATCAATATCCGTAGTTATTAATGATCAATTGAGAATCATTATTTAATTAATGATAATATTTTTTTTATCGTCATCATTATTGAGTTGTGAAAAAAAATGTAAACTTACCGCGTGGAAATACGGCTCTCATTTTGAGATAGCTCGTTGTGAGTCTGATGACGCTCGCTTTGTCGAGTTGGGTCGTAATCGTAACGGGAAGCGGAAGTAGCCTTGCGAGCTCGAGGAACTCGAAGTTCTCCTTCTCCCGGCGGAAACGAGCGGCGTTCTTGCTTTTCTCTTTCATCACAACCTCCTGGGGACCGGAAGCTCCGAGGCCGCCGTACGAATTGTTGTTATTGTTGTGATTACTGTTGTTATTGTTGTTGTTGTTGTTGTTGACCCGATAAAATGCGGTCAGGTCTACGCTCTCCGCGGGTGGCTGAACTGTGACAATTAACGATAATAATCAGCGTTATGAAATCATCTTTACTCCCAATCTTGATCGTTTATTCGAATACGAGTCATGATGAGTCATTTTCATTAATAAATTCTGTATTCACAGTTGCAAAAGTGGATGCAAAGAATACTATAAATACCGCAAATATATAAAAGTTAAAAAAATTTGTTTGAAATTAAAAAAATGGAAACAAGAAATATCCGATAATATTGAGATTGGAATGAAAGAAAAAAACATCGACAAAGATTTTTGGCTCTTTTTTTTTATTCTATTGATAATTCTTCGCTCCACAGATATATTCATTTTCGCTTTTTTTTTCAAGTTAAAACGATTCTAATTAAAAGTGGCTGATTTTTTTGTTGTTTCTCATCTGTGTAGGGAAAAGAAATTGCTGTACCTGTGTTACGCGAGTCTGTTTGGTTTAACATTCGCGTAAAACCAAGTGCGAAGCGAAGCCAACCCTTGCAGCTTGCCTAACGGTACTAACGAGCCCGCGACTCTTCGTTATAGATTAAAATGAAAGGAAAAAAAAAAATGTATATGCAGCGGTGGGCGAAGGTTCGTCGTACACCGTCGTCGCGGATGTATATATATTCGCGACCTGGTGGCGCGTTGCCGAAGAAGCGCGAGCGACGAAAAAAAAAGGGAGCAACGGCAAAGGCCATCGTTAAAAGAGAACGACAAGAGAGCAACCTAACGACGTTGTTCTCGTACCCGAAGCGACGAGACTTCTCCACGATGGAAATTCGTCTGAATAATGCATTTTTTTTTCTTTTTTTTTTTTTTCATTTTACTCTTTTCCTTCATACCCCCGAGCCTCGTTCCCGTCTGCGGTGCTCACCGGTCTCTCGAACCAACGATATTTTTCGAGTGCGACGGCAGAGAGGAAATTGAACTCGCCGAAGATTGTATCGTCGCACATTTTTTTTCTAACTCGCGTTTCCATAATACATTTTTGCGCGAAGAGCTTTC
The DNA here is from genome assembly GCA_963924025.1 of Ischnus inquisitorius. Taxonomy (NCBI): domain Eukaryota; kingdom Metazoa; phylum Arthropoda; class Insecta; order Hymenoptera; family Ichneumonidae; genus Ischnus; species Ischnus inquisitorius. Next base: position 3,496,666 of record OZ001251.1, on the reverse strand, counting down.
GTAAAGACAGAAGCGCCGATTTCGATTTGTTCTTTAATTTCGATTTTTTCGGAGCTCAAAAATGTTATGTTGAAAATGTTATCCAAATGTATATAGAATATTGAATGATAGAAACGTGGCGAACGGTCGAAGCGAATCTCGCGGCCATTCCTCGAGCGGAGGGCACACACCGCAGAGTCGCTGTGCGAATCGAAGGGGAGCAAAGGAGAAACCTGGAAAGCCTCGGCCGAGACGCATTGTACTCGCTTTACCGAGAATTCACCGACGCATATTACGCCGTTTAGTCGATTGATGTTGACGTTCGCCGAGGCAAGAGGACTCTCACTCGTCGCGGAGAACGCGCGACGTTTTTATTTATTTATTTATTTATTTCTTAAACTCGTCGCCGAGAGAGTTCGAGGTCTCGGAAACGCTCGTTTACGAACAAGCGGAGATTACTACCGAGAAGATTGTAAAACAAAAATAACTCAAGTTTTGCATCAAAAACGTTTGAATAATCAAAAAAACCGCCAGTCGCAATGATGACGAATGAAAAAGTGTTTACATTGGGGTGCATTTTTTTTCGGCTCTTTAATGAACTATTATTTATACTGACTAATTTTTCTATTCATCAGCCCTATTACGCTCCGCTGGTACTGTCGATTGTTACTTCGAATAGTTGTATCTTTCGAAGATCGAAACGAAAAACTGCCGTATTTGTATAACATCGTGGGAGGTTTGATATTCAAATTTGTGAATCTTTTCCTGTTTTTCGAAACAAAAAAGATTGTCAAATTTTTCGTTCGTCATTTTGAAGGGTCAAACGCGCGTTTGCATACGAGATCAATCGGTTTGAAAAATAATAAACTCGGCTGTTCGATAAAAAGCTTCGATTGTTCATTTCGAAATAAGTTGTTGGAAAAAGAGCCGCGCACAATCGTATTACCTTTGAGTGGGTGACTACCCTTATGAGTGGCCTGTTTCCTTCTCCAGCTTCCGACGTACGGATCGCTGTCCAGAACGATATTGGCGGATCGTCCATGACTCTCGATCATAGGGGCCATTATATCATACGATCCTACCAACAACGACTCGTAAGATCCACGCTAGATCTTTTGTCTCACGCGCACATAAATTCACACACGCGACACGTTCGGTCCGAGGATCGATAGATCGACAACGGATCTATACACTTTTCCGATAAATCTAGATCGGAAAAAAAAAACAAAAGAAAAGAACCAAAAAAAAAAAAAACTGATAATCTTTCGTGTCTCTCAAAGTCACGTTCCGGAATGTCAAACGAACAGTTGAATAAATTAAAGAGACGAATTTTTATTGACGCGACATAAAGTTTCCGTGATTGCGCGCGGTGCGACTTGGCGACTCGTTTAACGCCGACTGCACTCTGCCGTTTGGTAAATCTGATCGTGAGCGAGAAGTGAGGAAACCTCGTGCCGGTTACAAACAGGGGTTGGTTAGAGTCGCTGAACGAGCCCCATGTTGTTTCTCGCACCGGCGACCCAGCGCGGGCTTTGGCACCACCCTTAGTTTAAGCTCCACCCTTGGGGGCTCTGTGCAGGGTCACTGGCTGCTGCGTTTCGGTCGCTCTCTCTCTCTCTCGCCCCTCCGGTACATCGTTACGTTGTAGAACACGCACACGCGTACGGAGCGGTAGAGGGATGCGTAAGGGTCGAGCACAGGGGTGGGGTAACGTGGCCAGCGTGATTGGATAAAAAAAAATAACGCTCATTTGTTGACTCACAAAAAAAGGGACTCGACGAAGGAAAATTCGAAAAAATTAATAAAATATATGGACAAGCAACTTTCTTTATATGTAGATAGTGTCAAGATAAAGAAAGTCGTGACGATTAAAATGGTTTTATAGTTTTTTAGCGCGAAAGTGAGTTTGTAAGCGGTGGATAGCTGAGAGCAAAGCGATACAAGAGTCGGAGAGAGATGGATCGGGCGATGGTTGGGAAAAGCCCAAGTGTTTCGGATTGCCGAACGGTACGGCGAGGGTTCGACGGCGGGTGGCAATTCGAATGTAAAGGCGATGGCTGGTGGCGGTACTGTTCCCTTGACGAGCTCAGCGGGGGTTTCATCCCTCCTGGTAGTATACCGGATGGGAACTCATCCGAAGAGCCACGTCGCACGCAACCCCTCCGACACCCCCTTACGCATTTCCTCGATCGAAACGATCTTACAATTCGGAGGGGGGATGCGGCACTGGGAAGAGACTGGGTATTTTTCAGGATCCGCGGAATTTCGCTCGACCTCCGAAACCGCAAATTTCGATTTAGCCTCCTGCCCGTACCGATTTCTCGATGACAAATGATTGATGATTTTTTTCTCCATTTCCTTCAAATCCACTTCAATTATTTTTCCGCTATTTTTATCCGATATTCAGAGTCGCAACAATAATAAGGATGATCACATAATAGTAATTGAATAATATCGCCAACAGAGTACATTCTTAACGATCATTGGGAATGACAATTCTTCGATACATTTTTTCGCTTTGCTCCAAAATTTTATTCATTCACGATAAAGTTTTATTTTAACGTCACAGATACATTCACAATGGCAATACGAATATTTTGTCAAAATCTAAGAAGGTTATACAAAGTTTTTTACGACCAACTAAAAATTCATACGAAATAGAAACTTAAAATTCAGAGTTTCAATGCGTCTTGTAAAATGACGAATATATTGTAACGAATATGCAGTTGACTATTCGTTGAGACACGCGATATTAGTGAGGATTGACAATAGACGAACGTACGGACGATCGATAGGATATCGATCGTCATGACAAAAAGTCTAGATCGGACTATCAAAGAGAACAGACGTGACAGATCGCGAATAAGATAACTAAAGAACATTATAACTAATAATATCCGCCCCACAACCAAATATATCGCGTTCTTATTTCGCTCGGTCGTTACAATATAATCGTCAACGCACAAAAACGGTTGACGTTTTTTTGTTAATCCCAAATGTATATAATTTTGAAACAGTTCATTCGAACCTGATGATTAATCGAAATTTGATTTATCTCGCATAAACAAGAAGTGGCCGTAGATCGGTGAAAAAAAATCATGAGTTTGCGTTCCGGGGGTCTCGGGTTTCGTCGGGTGGATGAATGAAACTAGCACCTTCCGACGGTGTGCCGTGGATCTTGGCAAGTGCGCGCGGTACACGCTCCAGGATGGTACAGTGCCAAGGACCATCGGCATTTTGGCACATGTGTTGCCGGCATGTTTGCCCTTCGTTGACCGAAGGGACCTGTCGTCTTCGCAGCCGGTTGTTTCCGCTTGGCATAAACTTTAACAGCTACTAGCGTGCGCGGAGACCCTCTTTCCTCTCGGTGCCGGTGGAAAACACGGTTTTACGGGAGAGACGAGTGAGAAAATACGCGCTTCACACCGGCAGGGAGGTGCTCCTCGACACGGTAACGGCCAACGACTCGTCCACATCTGTGGAAGCTTTTCCGTATTTCGGTCTGTCGGTGTAGGTACTTGTTTTCTCCCTGACGCCTCCCCTCCTGCGAACAGGTAGCCAGGAAAACTACGACGACGAGGAGCATCTAATGCGAAACATGTGTTTAAACGAAAGGTGAACAAAAGTAGCGAGCGCACACTTTGCCCATCGCTCTTGTAGTCGTACCTTTCGGAGCTTAAGCGGTCTTGCTCGTGGCTCGATGTGCGATATAACGGTCCCCGTACGCTCGTTCGAGCCCGGAAAGATCTCGAAAGAATATAATCGTGCTGGATTAATATACAGTGTCAACGAAATTACTTTTTCGAGCGTCTCGTTCGACTTGCGCGTTCTTTTGCGCGACCGGATGTTTCGAGCGCGAGACGAAAGGTGCCACGGGAACGTACAAATTGCCTCTGGGAGATAAACTCCGGACACTCTATTCGCTCGAGACGAAGAGTCTCCTCGGGACTGTTGGAGAATTCAATTGCGTGCTATTTTTACTTTCGTATACTTCGAATTTCGAATGAGATACGAATCTCATTGAGAGCCTTTTGTAAATTGCATGGAAATAACAATTGCAAATAGTTATACGCAAAAGAAAAATGTATGGATGAGAACTTGCGAATTTTTTGCCGAAACTAGTCTGTTCATAATTTATTGGAATCATTATTATGCAAAATAAGCGTTCTCAGTACCATTTGTATGATTTTTTTTTATTCAATGTTTTTATCGCATTGGGAGATGTTCGATATTCTCTTCGAATGTCCCTTTTGACTGGAAATGCAACGATGCACGCGGCTAAGAGGCGATTTCGTGGATTTAACTTTTAGTGCTATCGAGATTTTTTTCATCGATCCACAACTTGGTTTGAATTGCGACAAATTGGATTGCATATCGTTGAGTCAATTAGTTTGGGGAGTAATAAAATGACGATTCGAATTTCGCTTCGGTACGGAGAGAAGTTCGAGGCGAGTTGCGAATTAAGGGTAAAAGGGCGCGAGAAGGGAGGGCTCTCGTCACCATGGGAAAATCCCGGACCTTTCACCGCGCCGACGACCGTCTCCGCGCAGCGAATGTTACGACAAATTTTCAACGCTTGTAAAGTTAATAGCCAATTTTATATTAGGAGAAGTACGAACCTGCGATGTCCGCAAGGTGAGCACTTGAGCCACAAAATTGTCGATTTTTTATAATATGCTTTTTCTACGTACCACAATTCGAGTGAACCGATGGGAAATGCAGAATCAAAAAGGACCATGCCAAAAGGGCCAAAAGGGTCGTGTGGACTTGAAAAAGGTATTTACAAAAAAATAAATGTTGCGTATCGACGTCTCGAGTCTATATTTATTCTTATCCTTAAATATAAATTTCAGTTATCGACTAATTTTCATCGAAAGTTTCAAACAAAAATGTTTCAAGACGTTCGGGGTTAAGTTTTACCGAAGTTCAGAGTCGAACAGACGAAAATGGCAATATAAAATCAGAGTATACCGAAAATAAAAGAAAATACTGTTTATAGATTGCAATTTTTCTCCTTCTCTTTATGTATGTTTAATAGGTCGTTTGATTTTATTTTTGTTATACAATCTTTTTATTGACACAAATGCTCACTCGAGTAATGCTACAATTTGGTTCAACACGATTAAACTCTTTGTTTTTACGAATGAATTTAAAAAAGTTCTATACCTACTCGATATTCACTTTTTGCGTGAATAAAAAAAATCTGTGAAAAAAAGAATTTAGATATCTATGTATCAGAATTTTCGTTATGTTGGATTAGCACAAAACATTTCTCAAGGTTTCACTTTCTGAAAGGTTAAGTATCACTTGGATATAAAAATCATAAATAAACGAGGAAGAAGACAAAAAAAAAACAGTGCGAACATTCGTTAGGATTCTCGAAACTTGGCAGCAAAAGTCTCAAAAGTTTATCGAAACACGAAATGCTCGAACTAATTCGTATTTAATTGATCCAATTGAACCGCCCAAGTACGGGCTGCCACTGATATATTGCCCCATCGTCGTCATAAAAATGAATTGCGGTTCTTCGAAGATGTATCGGTACGTATAGAAAAGTCGATATATCTGTGATTAACAAAGTGTTTTGTTTAAATTGTACGATAAATTTAACACACGTTTGTTCAATTATTAGCACATATTGTTGAGCCAACTTTGGGAGATAATTCGATGAAAAAAATTCGTCAAAAACGAAAAAGCATCGATTCCATTGAGTGCCTTTCAATCGCACGAATGGAATCGCATGGAGCACTAATTTTTTCCATGCGGTTAAAAGCTCGTATATATTGCGTTACGTGCCCATTCGTTTGAAATCCGAAGTTCTACGTCGCCGAAACACCGAAACGCTTTAACCCGAACAGAGACTGCGACAAATTCCTGCAGGAATTTATCGAAACAATTCTATACGTGGCTGGTCTTCCCGCATACGGGATAAGCAAGCCGGTATCCAAACTATTGTGTAAATGAGTTCGAAATAGCGGGCGTGCGTGGCTACACGAGGGGAGTGCAACTGGAATTTTTTCCAAGTTCGTGACCGAGTCAATGAGTGTATTTCTACGTGCGCGCGGGCCCGCAACTTCGGCGCGGCTTAACTCCCTTTTTCTCTCTCTCTCCCTCTCTCTCGCACAATCGTGCGAGAGCTTTCTAACCTACATTCGTTGCGATCATATTCCCATCATCTTCCTCGACTTTTCCGTTCTGTTCTTATACGAAACTTGCACGCGGAAACGGCAAGAGAAGAGCGCGATGAATTTCGATCGTGGACCACCTTTGTCGTTGTGTTGTGTAAATGTCCATATATTTTATGGATAAACGAATAAATAAATGAATGAAAGACCGAACGGAAGATTCGCAATTGAAAATTTAAAAAATGTCACATTCTAACAACAATACATTTTTTGATAATTCGATTTTATAAATCAATATCGAATTTAACAATTTCAATTCTTTCGTCAAGTGCTTTATCTATTTGTGTTTCAAACAAACAAAAGCCTCCCTTTAAGAAACTTATTATTTTTCACATCAATGAATGTTCTATAAATGTATATATTAAAAAAATATATATATATTGGATACTCACTGGTAGAATTGTAATTGTAAGATTGAGAAAACATCGTTTTCTCCTAGCCTTGCGGGGGAGTTTTGTATAATTCGAAATTTAGTTCTCTACTCAACTTCCACACAGAGCCGATCGAGTACTTAAAGTACCGGGTACCGCGGTATTTCGAGTACTGTATTGAAAGTAGTTGAAATACTATTTTTCGTACTGTACTCAAAGTACACATGTACTTGAAATGCCGTACTATAACTAAGAATCCGGGTACCGCGGGTACTTTAAGTACCACCCAGTTCCGATGTGTGGCGTCGTTTACACGTGTGAAAAATGCTGTTTCGCAGGAAGCTACTGAAATACCGAAACCTATGAAATTGGCTGTGATTATGGTGAAAAAGAAAGACAAGGTCCCCATTCCGATTCGTCATCGAAACGGGATGTATCCGTGTGTGATGGCGCATCTTAACATCCGGTTAAAGTATATTCATATTCTCAGGGCTTTCCGGGGGGATAGAGCCGAAGAAATGAGAATCGGCGAGTTACCATAGGTCGACGTCGGACCAACCCTCGAGTGAGCAAAAGTCTACCTGCAAACACGGGAGGGCTGTGTTCGTTACCACGCCTTTGAACGTCGTTGCTACCGATTGTTCGAAAAACCGGGGGGGGGGCCTGGAAGCATGCTTTTCTTTCCGACTCGGACAACCTCCAAAATGTTGCGGAAAACGCGTGACTAGCGCGATTGGAATACGCGGTGGCGTCTTTTGCGTTCCCGCAGGACGCTCGGCAACGTGCGCGAAAATGTTGTTTTTGTATATTAATATTGGAAAAATAGGAGGCTTCGATGGCGAACACCGGTCCGTGCATGGGAATGACAATTTTTCATGCCCGTTCGAACTGTCGGAAATTTTGATCGATCGATTTTCGAACCTCTGACTTGTGGAATTGGCTTTAGACATGTACATTCTTTTACTGTTTTTTGTTCAATAATGAACCAAAATGTGGCCCCAAACCGGCGATTTTTTAATAAGAAGGTGGTCATTTATTTTCATTAATCCTCAAGGAGACTGTGTCGCTACGTCTCTAGCCCAGGGTAAGTGCAGAGAGATTTTCGAAGACTTCCCGATGAGATAGGAATTTGAAAAAATCAATCTTGCCGAAAGTGCAAAGCATTGATTTTCAATCATAATGGTGCGGATTTTTCAACGAAAGTCGATTCGTCAAATTTTCCGAATACCCACGAGTTTTCGAATTCATTCCAAATTTCGGGAAGCCATTTTTCTTGGAAAATCATCGATCGATATTTACTAATACGTTGAATCGATTGCCCGCAAACTTCGCGGGCGAAAAAAAGATTACGAATTAAATAAAAAATTGGTGTGTATTGAGAAAAATAAACGCCTCGTATTTAAAGAAAGTCGTTTTACCGAATGTATCGTTGTAGAATTCTTTTCCACTAGTTTGCTAATAACTTTTTGGCATCATTATGATGGAAAATTAGTCTCCTCAAGACCTTCCGTATTGTCGATTTCTTTCAATTTTTTACTTTCATTGATAAACATTCGAATTTGGCTGAAAATTTTCCGCTTCAAATCTGATGACAAATCTGGTCTTATTAGCGATAAGAATAGTTATTAATTACAGAAAGATCAGAAAATTCATTAGTCGTTAGTCGAGATAAGAGTTTTTACGTTCAAATTAACAGGATGAAATTTGTATCGGTGCGAATGTGTTTCTCGTAACTTTTAACCCACTTTCGTCACTTCGGGATAACGCCAATGAAGCTTTACGTAATGCCGAGACGAGACGAGAAATTCCGTGATTTAGTCGAACAACCTTACCTACATTGTATTAACATGCCGTCGGAGTACAACTACGTGTTCCCGCATAACCGACCAAGTTTATGGGTGCCTCTCTCGTGGCTCAGGAAATGCCCTATAGCGTCTTTCATAGATAGATAGATCAAGTCGGTTGGCGCGATCTCGTATACGGCTGAGTGAGAACACGAGACCGAAGTATATACATCGGACGAGATTTCTACCCTTCGTGCTTCTTCGATTCCCGCCTCCTTTTTCCCACCAAATCTCATTTGTTGTTTGTTTCTCAATGCTCCCTCATCGAGTGATCTATACGAAAACCTGGATCAATTTTAGTCAACGGAGAATAATACGAATCGATACGTTTCTACAGCACTTTCGTATTTGGACTATACATATCGAGAGTATAACTCATCCGATTAATCTATAAATGGACCCATTACAGTCCGGTGCGTCTTCTTCTCTTGCTTCTATTGTTTCATTCTTTTTTTTGCCCCAAGCCATGAGCTGTTTTCGACGATTCGATATTCTCAGATCGATCTTACTCGAGTGTTTTTTATCGTTCAATGACAAAGTCTCATTTAATTATTTTTAAACGCATTATGGACAAATGAACGTAGAAAAGTGGATAAAAATGAAAAATTTGAGCGCCAGATGCATTCGCAAAAATAAGCTTGGATGAAGATAAAATACATTGAAATGAGCGCGAAAAAAATAATAACATTCCGCACGAGTCGGCGGGAGGATCTCTATGAGGATACGAACACGCACGATCGCACGGGTCGACGGGCCGAGGGCCGACGGGATCACGATACGAAAATAACGGGAGTGTGCGTGCACCCCGGGCCTGTAAATCCCGACAAATATTATCTCTGTGTTTCGACGCATGCATCTCGTTTCTCGGGCTCGCGATAGAAAAAAAAAAAAAAAAAAACTCGCTACAAGCATTGCGCAAATTAATCTCCCATTCGTGACGTTATCCCTTCGTGCATTTGCGAGTGTACACTAAAACATCGTGCAGGGTGAATCGAGTTTATTCAATCGTTAAAAATACATTTTCGCGAATGCAACGAAAGAAATAAAACAAAAATCGTTGAATTTTTCCCGAACTTCTAGAAAATGTGTCGTTTCGAATTTGCCGCGATATTTTTTTTTCCTAGCATATTAAATTTCTCATTTATTTCTCATTGAATTGAAAATATAACGTTAATTATACAATGATATATCCTGTTTTATTTTCATTCGATATCGTTTTTCCCATTTGTTCCCAAGGTCTAGCGGAACTGGCACCGCGGTGTTTATGCGAGAATAGTTATGTGGTTATCCGTATGGTGCGTGGAAAATAGGGGATTCCAACGAGTGTAAAGCGCGGCACGTGCGGACGGCGAAGACGCACTAGTGCGCGAATGTACGTTTCTACGCACGAATCGAAGCCTTGGAATATCAACATTCTCTCGCGCGCGACAATTGACTTTTTAGGATATATTATTATTTTCGGGAAACAGACTTTTGTGAAATCGTTGGTCGCTCGATTTTCGGTGTACCGAGTCAATTTCTTTATTCCGCGGCCTATTCGTCCGTCGATCATTCGATTACTGTAGTCGATAAAAATCGACGCATCGAGCGGTCTATTAATAATAGCAACGCGAATATTATCTCTGGAATTGCCTTGTCTGGAATTACCTTGTAGAGTCACAATTATCACTAAAATCTGTATGATAAAACATTATTTTGCTTTATCCTAAAAATCTTCTTTTTTATACTGAAATTTTATCATTTTTCCGCTTGTTCCAAGAACGGAAACGGACAAATATATATTCTCGAAACACGTGATATCTATTTTTAGCTCTCACGAATTAAACAATCATATTCGTATATACATTTATATATAGAAGTATAATTTGCCTCTATCTTTTTCTCTCAATTCTACAAGTATATCCAATTCTTTTTGCGAAGGTAAAAAAAATGTGTTGCAAGAATACAGAGTACGAGGTACAATTACAGTCGGTAGAATGAAAAAAAAAAATTTTTACGTACCCACATAACTTTTTTCTTTTTATAGCACTCAAATTCGATAATTTTTGCACTTGTCCCAAGAATCGTCCAAAACAGCCGATTCAGTTGTCAACTACGTTTCGCGATATCTATTTTTAACTCTGACAAATTAAACAATCATATGAAATAAATGTATATATATATATCTTAATCATCTCGAGTTACCGCGAGACGACATCCGAACGCAAATGTTGTGCATATCATCGCGCAGATGCGCGACGAGTCTGGAGCTGATACATAGTATTACACTCCGCCTGTACGGTTACATCGCAAAATGCTTAGTCGTTCGAAGCTCCCAACTCCCAGGTACAGGGGATGGAAGAGTGCTCCTCCAAGCGTGTTTCGCTCGAATATTGCTGAGCGATGAAATTACACACACGGGCACAGTCGTTGCTCTCGTTCGGCACCCTCGGCGTCTCTATACATTGGATATATTGTTCTCGGGCAAGCTCCTCGACGACTCTCCTGACATAATAAACTTCCGAAGCATTGATACATTTTATTTAATTTCGAGCGGCGCGCAGTCAGGGAGTTTATAGTTTCGAAGCTTATCTCGCGGTCTCGGAGGACCGTAATACATCGAACTCCCTAGACGGTACACACTCGCGACTTTGTGCCGACTTCTCCGTGCGAATGCGCGACGTGAAAGTCCGAAGAAAAAAAAATTGAAAAATAGAAAAAAAAAACATGAAGAAAAAGAAAGAATGCCAAACAAAAGTTCCGACTGGTTACAATGTTGTAGGTCGAGGCGACAAACATATCATGCCAGCCTGTCGAGGTCTCTGGTAGCTCACGCCTTGAAATTTAACACCAGCTCCGTGCCCCCACGACCTGGCTCGAGCTCTCCGCTGAGTAATAATTTACCCGCAGCCTCGATCATTCACTCGATAAATTTATTCAAGAGAGTATTATTTAATCTGTTTTTTGTTTATACGAAAAGGTTTTCATTTGTCCGAAATCATGCGTTTACGCTGTGGCTGTTCGTTCGAAAAGTCACATATTTTAGCTGTGCTGCACGCGTTCTAATGAAAAATAAGATTATTCTCATCTCTTCTATCCAACACCGGGAGAATATCGAATTTTATTTCGTCCGTACATTAAATATGAAATCATTTTTTATAATTTTAGTTTCGAAAATTGTAATTGCAACCGTCCATCAAAAATAAGAGGTTGCGTCTGGACGAATACGAATATACATTCGTTCGTCCGGACAAAAGTATTTGTTATAAAAAGTTTAGACGAATGATACATTATTCCTTCGCAAGAACAGTGCCGATGTTCGATTAAAGTAGTACCAGAATACAATTTGACTTTGATCACGTTTGCGCGCGATGAGATTAAAAATGTGAAACAATCCGGCACATAGAAGCTTCTGCAAATGTTTATTTTGCAAAATAATAACATCAACGTGTTGTGAAAAAATGACTTGCTCGACAAATTATCCGGCAACTTGACGTTTTTTTTAATGAAAATGATTCGTCAAATTTTCCGAATATGTACGAATTTTTTCAAAATGTTGTCTAATTTTTCATAATTACGTTTTCATTCCTTATTTGGTGAAAAAAAAAAAAAAAAAAAAAAAAAAAAAAAAAAAAAAAAAAAAAACTACTCCAAGTGTCTTAAAACTGCCTTCAACTACCCGGGCGAATAGATGGATGACGTTCGTTCGGACACAAGAGTTAGATTCATGGTATACCATGTCTGGAAAAATATATCGAATCAAATCAAACGATCCGTCAATTTTCCTGTGTCCATCATCGCGTATCTCACTTTTTTTCTTGTTCCGTTATAGTAAAAATTAGATATATATAAATTTATGTACCGGGTACCAAATCGTTTGCGAGAAGTGTCTTGGGTCATTTAGCCATGTAGCTGCGGCTGCCACGTCGTTTGGCCCATTTCCATTCTATGCACCTCGATGAATAGACACTCCGTTGTTCGAAATCATGAGTAATTTTTAATGCTGATGCGACGAAACGCGAGCGATAAGTAAGACGCAACTGAACAGCTATCGGTGAAGCGAAACTGTGAATCAGAATTTCTCTCAATTAGCGCCAAGGACAAATAAAATCATACTTTTTTCGTAGCATGTTTTTTCAACAATGGTGAAAAATAAAAATAAACTTCGAAGGAGGGCCGGACAAAAAGTATCGAACCGAACCATTAAACGCTCAAAAAGAGAATTGAAGAGAAGAGAATTGATGGATATCCGAATCGGCGAGGCAAAAAAGTTGGTAACACCGGAACTACGTCTTTCGGCAGCCGGCCAACCGTACACAATTCTTCATCGTGTCAGCTCGAAAGTTGCGACGTTCGTAAGAATATTATTGCAAATACTCACTCGACCTCAAATTCAAATCTACGGAGAGTTATTGTCTCAATGTCGATAAGATAATGATTAAACGACATTGTTGTCTCCGTTTTTTTTCATAAATAAATCTTATATACACATAACACGTAAATTGTATTGAATTAATCGGGTGGAGATTCGTCACGCAAAGTCCGAATAATCGAGACTATCGGAATTATTTATCATCTCGCAATGACGTATATTTTTTGTTCTTCCTCGGCTACCCTCAATTGTATTGTTTTGTTTTTTTCCCTTCTTTATCCGAAAGAACGCAAGGACGCGTGCTCCGATTACGGAAGAAGCGAGAGAACACGATTGCGGGCTTGTATACCGTTGTTTGGAGCTTTCCGCGGAGAATGCGCCATCGTCGAGGGGATTGCAGTGCCAGCCACTGGGGTGCCGTAACAATTAGTGTAACAGCGATTTCGCTCCCCCAAAGCCCAAGCGCTCTGCGCCCTGCGGACCTAGCGCAGTTACAAGTACCGCTACGTAACTACCGCAGCACTATTTCCTACGCCTGTTGGAAGAACGTATAACAACCCTCTCGCGGATCGAGGCGCGGAGAGAAAAAAAAGCTCGAGGGAAAAAAGTGTCGCCACCGTGGAAAAACGCCCGTGGTCGTTTCGACTCCTCTACTTTTCTCCGACAGTTCGACGTTTTCTTTTTTTTTTTTTCTTTTACGTTTTTTAACGTCTCCTTCCCGCTACGTAGTCTACCTCGACGTTTTCGGATACACCAGTGAATTTCGAATTGTTTTTAAATAAAAAAATTTGTTTATGAACCTATTGCGAAGAAATAAATATTGGAAATTGAATAAAAATCGATATAAGAGACAAACATAATGTCTTAATTTTTGAATGAACAATTCGGTGACTAAATTTTCGTTCCAATGTTCGTAAGAAATACAACTTTTAATAGTCATTTCTCGAAGAGTAAATAGATCAAAATATCTCCATGAATCTTTTTCTTGATTTTCTTGGTGCTTGAAATTTCGAAGCCGAATAATTGATGGTTGAAGCGTGGATACCAAAAAAAAAAAAAGGAAAACCTCCTAGTAACCGAGTAGAGAAAAGAGTATATGTATCGAAGTTTTAACGTATTGTATTCGTGTACAACTTTACGGTCTTACAATGTAATAACGTAAAGATCGAATGCAAGGTTCGTATTCCTATCGGCACGTGTGCGCAGTCGGTGAGTTCGCGGAGAGAGGTGGCGAAGTGGAAAGTAAAGAATCGTCGGAGGGAGGGCCGCGAGAGACGTCAGCTTGTAGTCTGACATCATGAGAGCCCCGTTCGTGTACGTGACCAAGATGAAAACACGAGACTCCGGTAATTATCCATTTTTGCACGGAATTATCGCGACCGGGGCAGATAATAGGGATTCCGATAGGCTCCTCGGTGAATCTCATGGCCATGCGCCATATCGCGCGGATACGTCTTCGATATCGCTTCGTATATTATTGCAATTTACCATTTTTGGTTGCGTTTATCGTTTGAAAAATAATAAATCTTTTTAAGAATATTATTATTAAACATTCAAGAATAAGAAGAATAAAAGTTGTATTGTCATTTTTGTTGTTGTTTTTTCTTCTAATTCTATAAATGCCTTCTAAAATGAGGGTAAAAATTGTACATAACATTTTATTCACGGTACATCCTTTTTTTTTGTATTTCCATTTTCGTCGGTCTAGGAGCTACTCGAGACACTCGGACGATCGGTCACACTCGACGTCGTCCCGGACTCGAGTGACTTCCAGTTTAGGGTTGTTTAAGGGCGGGTCGCCGGGCGCACCACTGTGGAATGGAATTCAAAGGGCGGGAGCGCAGCAAAATCTCGTCGAGAAGATAGGCTGTCATCCGCCCTAGACGACGGAACAAGACGGGGGGACGAAAGGGCTGAACTCTAGCAGTTTACCGGTTGACTGCCGGCACGCTCGAGGGACGCTGCTATAACGACTCGTATGCTCGAAGAAGAAAAAGGGACAAGTGTGTACCCTGAGAACACGCGCACGTAGAAAAATCGAGGCGCGAACCGTCCTGGCAAAGTTTCTTTCCAACAAAATCTCATATAGAGAGTAGATCGGGCTTCTCAACGAGAGTGAGGTATGATTCAGGAATTCATGCGAGATAAAAATGCACTCCCTCCCTATTAGGCATTGGTTCTTCTTTTCCCGCCGATACTAAAATTCATCATATTTTTATACCTTCCCGAGAGACGAAAAATCCTACTTTTCCTTCAGCGAGGATTTTTTTTTAAAGAGGACACGTACCACTATTTCTTTAGGGAGGAAGAACACTACTTTATTTCAGTCGGCGCGAGAAGCGAGAAGCGTGGCGCGCGTCAAGCCCCATTTTCACACCTTGCCAAATGAAATTTTGTACGAGACCCGACGGAAAATCTTTTTCTCAGCTCGCATTCGGGGCTCGTGCTGCAACCTCACACCCGTGAGGAAACATTTTTCTACACTCGTATCGCGGTGTACCGTTTCCTTCAGGGAGGATACGTATTATATTACTTTTCCTCTCTCAGCTACGTTTCCCAGTCGACTACTCTGTCGAGAAACGGTAATTAAAATGTGCTTTTACGCACGCCTCGCGCCCGTGAAATCCGATTTTTCACACGTTGTGAAAAAAAATTGGATACGATACTCGTGCGACAAACGGTTTCTGAACTATAGTATGGTAATGTACTATTATGATTTTTAACGACGTTTCAAGTCGTTCTCTCGCAATAGTGGTTATAGGCGAAAAGCGCATATACAATTGGACATTGAAGGTACTGACAAGATTAATTTTGTATAATAATAATTCCAAATTGTTATTAATAAATTGATGAACCAAAAAAATGTTCAAGACTTTTCCCGGCAACACAACTTTTTTTAAAATGAAAATAATTCTTTTATTTTTCCGAATACGCATGAATTTTTCCAGATTTTTTAATTGACTTTGAATTTTATGATTTTCTCTACACATACTTTCAATTTAAAAAAAATTCATCAATCATTAATCATCATAATTTTTGTTTCATCAATTTTTTAATAACAATTTGAAATTACACGTTACACGGAACACGGAATTACACATTATTATTATGGAAAATGAATCTTTTCAGTACCCTTTCCGATTTCTATACCATCGAGAAGTGTTTGGAATTCAATTTCCTCGACTTTAAGCAAACTTTCGGATAACCTCACGGGTACCTAACTATGAACGTTTTTTTTTTTCATCCTTGCACTTATCGCGCAATATGTCGAAGACGATGCAACTACTGCGGCGAAACAACTCACGGAGATTTTTTTTTGCTCGCGGCTTCTTCCTTTTTCGATACGGCGAGTTCACGGCTCAACGACCCGTGTTCGTATTGCACCGGTCGCGCTCGTTTCACGGCGAAAGCGAAATAGAATTTATTGAGAAAGAAAGGATATCTCTCTCTTTCTCGAAACAGCGAGAATCTCTCCGAGAAGAGAAAAAGAATTGAGAAAAAAAAGGGAAATGTCGTCATTGCCGTCATCGTTGTCGAGGAGTTTTGCGCCGCAGTCGTCGGCTCGAGTTCGGAGCTTCGCGCGCGATTCTCGGCACAATTCGATTCGCCGATAAACTATGGACTCGTCTCGCGCGCAACTTGCACTGTTTTTTTCTCACGGAGACGAGGCACCGAACGACTTTTTTTACCACCGAACCGAGCGAGAACCGAGCGAGAACCGAGCGAGAACCGAGGGGCCAAAGGGTCACGAAGCGCGGAAAATTTCGCGAGAAATTTAGTTCTCGCGAAAGTTCTCGCTAGGTTAGTTTAATTTATTTCTTCTTTTAACTCGATGCTCGAAAATGTTGGTACGAAAAAGAAATCGTCATAGACAATTCCCCAGCGCAGCCGGGGAAAGTTCTTCGAGTACCGGGTACTCGAGAGGCCTTAAACTACTATATGTACCTACTTTCCGATTAATACACTAAAATAATTGCCACATTCATCGGAGTCTCTTTTAAATGGCAAAACAAAAAGTCAAATCCATATTTATTCTTGTCATTGTAAAAAAGTGCCTCGATTATCTTGTCGTCGAAGAGTGTCTAGGTCAATCGATCGTCTCATTGACCGTAAAGTTGATTGTAAAACGGTACCGTAGTATTTCGCAAGTCGCCACACGTGTTTCGGCTCACTGAACTTCCCGATTGCATTGACCAGGAAGAGTAAGTGCAAGCAAGTCGGAAAAAGAGTCTAAATAATAACAGATTTCATTGGTTTCGATAAACATACGTATGTATATGAGTCTCCGGTGTATCCGGCATTTAATCGTCGTATTGGGCGGGCAGTCTCTATAATCGCGGATTCACAGCTCGCACGATCATAATATGCCTGTGTCAGCGACACAGTGTTCAAAGCCTGGGATGTTGCATTATGTTGGACAGCGAGATGGCACATGGGCCGGCGATATATCCGCGTACGAACAGCCGGTAAACTCAACGTACCGAGCACCCGCGAGTTTGATAACAAGGATACCGCCGTTTGTGCTGACGTTGCATCCTCGAAGCGTGTTTCGAGAGAGCTGCCGAGCTCGCAGGAAACTCAACGAACGTCATCGCGGGATTATTTCCCGCCGAACGTACAACATAATCCACGCTGTGGCCAACCTCGAATCTTCGTTTTATTCATTTTCGGACTCGGATAAGTGGACGACTGCAGAATTTAACTTACTCTTTCAACCAAAGGTGTCCAAAAGTGAGATTTTCAATGAATTTCAAGATTTACCAACGGAATGAAAATTCACCACGGACAAAGGCCCGAGAAGATAAATTTGCCATATCAATAGTGCCAATTTTTTTTTAAGAAATCGCTAAAAGAAGATCATTGTTGAACGAGTCATTCGGTCGAACAACTTTTCTTTCGTAGAAATTAATACCATCATTTTTGTGGTTACATAGAAATTTTGTTACAATTGTTTTCTAATTTATGGCATTTTTCTTGTTATCGATGAAAATTCACGTATCCTGCTGGGGAATTGTAAAAATATTCGTGGACTTGAAAAGTTCAACTGATAACCTTTCGGAGGAGAAAAAAAAGTTGTATTACCAGACGATTCGTTGAACAATTTTTTTGATTAATCATTCGTTGTTAATAACTTAAATCATTAAAGTTCCCTCGGAATGGCACTTGGCGGTATGTCGTGAGAGATAATTTCTCAATTAGTTAAAAATGTTGAAACAAAAATCAATAAACACCGGGAAAAAAAATCATTTTCTTCGATGGGGTAATAACCTATGTATCGTTAATCGAACCTAATGGAATTGTCCGTCGATGAAAAACAATCCATAAACAATTATGATTGAGGGAGTTAGAGGCGTCGAGAGTCATAATTTTTTTCGTTCATTTCGCGAGTTCGCATCGTCCAGTTTCTTTATTTCCAAGTTTACTACCGGGACGAATGACCGGGTCCCAATGCCCCGGGGATGACAAAAGCTCACAAAGGCCCTGACGAAATTTTCAAATCTCGCGTGTCGAAGGGCCCCGCTCTCATCGTCGTGCCGTGCCGTGACGAGACCGACGCACACACGCCCATTCGGAGCCGTCCAACTTCTCATTCATTTTTATTATTTTCACACTTGCAACGAAACTGCAACGACAAGAGACTGCACTTTGTGGTTCCATTCATTGGACATTTATTTTGGTTTTTTTAATGTTTCATTTACCTTCTCCGGAACTCAGATTTCGAAGGCAGTCGCGGGCGACGAAGAATTTAAATTCTTAAATCGAACTCGACGCATAAACTTGATTTTTTAAACGAAAGTAAAATTCAGATTTTTCTTGTTCGAAAAACCACGCCTCGCAAACAAAAGCGTTCCTTATCTTCGATAAAATTGAATTTGATCGAGCCTAACACGTGCGGTGTTTTCTTTTTCAACGCGAAAGTCAATCAAGAAACGAAATATAATCCACTTACGGCGTTTCAGCAATTTGCATTTATGCATTTTGGCCATATCGGGGCTTTGTAAATCCGATTTTGTTGTTGTCTTCACCAAAACTCACGGAATACCAATTTAAAACATGTCCGAAAAATATTTCACCAGACACTGAAAAATCGCGCAAAGTATTAAAAAAATAATCTACATATATGTGTACGAAATAAACACGAAAAATAAAAATCGGATAATTCAAAGTCGCGGCGAGATTCGATTCATTTTTTCTTTTTTTCTTTTTTTCTTTTCGTGTTCGATGCTTCGATTGTCAAAGCGCGTCGGGGTTGCATCCCATGGAGAATCAAAGGTCGCGCGACTCGAACGAGACTAAAGTCTTTGCTTGTAGTACTACACTCCGAGTCCGGAGCCCCCCCGATCGTGCGGGGTGTCACATTCGTACTTATACACTCGCGTGTACACGTTCGTGGAAAACACGAACGCGCGACGGTGTGTCCCCACTCCGAGGACGCAGACTTCACTCTCCGTTTCGACGACCCGCTCTTTCTTCGAGCCTTTTTTTTTTTTTTTTTTTTTTTTTTTTTTTTTCTTACTTTTCAAGTATTTCGAGGGCTCTGACGACATTTATTTTTTTCGAACTCGGAGCGCGGCCTCGAAGGGAAAACAAACGCTCGAAGGAAACCCTTTGGGTCATTAATCCTGGACGCGAAACGCGGCTAAGATAGAGTTCGTCTCTCCGCGGTTCTCTTGCATATCGATTAACCGATAAATACATTACGAGAAGCCACCATCAAAAATTTCGGTAGCAAGAATAAAAGAACTGGTTATATATACTTTGTCCTGTCGATTTAAATTGCAAAATAATTTATTACTGAATAAATTAAGAAACGTAAAGTGAAAGATGGAGAATTCATGTTACGATTTTCCAACACTTTTCGATGGGATAATAATCCGAAAAAAATCGAGCATACAGAACCTGCCGAAAAGATTACAGATTGTTGATTGTACATCATGATAATTGCATGATGTTTTGTAGTAAATTAATTGTTCAACGAATTACCCGTTAATCAAACTCTATTCTCAAACGAGAATGGTTTGTTAATTTTCCGGAAATTCCTATAAACTGTTTCAAAAATGTCTGCACTATTCGGAAATTTGAAAAGCACTAGCTTTCGAGCTTTTTTTGTTTCCGCTTCAGATAGTAATTTGAAAATGCTTCTCGCTTTTGTCAGTTTTTCGAACTTGCCGAAATCCTTCGCACTCTAATCGATGCAAGACAAAATACTATAACGATTTCGAGTAATGCATTTTTTTACTCAGCGACCGTTCATAGATGACCGTTCGAAAAAGATACGCCCAAAACGCACCAAGGCAAGAGAGTCAGAGTCAGAGAACTATGCCCAAAGTCGCGAATGGGTAGCCCAAACAAGCGTCGGCGTGCAGGCGCCTTGTCGTCCGAAGCCTAGAATGAGCTTTCATACGCGGAGAGGGGCCAACAGTAGCGGGGGAGCAAATCGTTGCTTTGTCAGCATCGATAAAACAGCCCGTCGGCTTAGCTCGACGATAAACACCGCAAAGCACAAAGTTGACGCAACAAAATCGAACAAAACGGAAGATTAAAAAAAAGAAACAAAACTAAAAAATGATGAAGGCAAATTTCGGCCGTTTCTATTAAACATCGTAATCGTTGTTCGATCGTTGTTCGATGAAATTTTAAACAAGGTTTAATTTCTCATGTTTTGGTCATCTCAATTTTCATCATTCTGAAAAGAAAGCTCACGACCGCTCACGATCCAGGACTTTTTATCTTTTTCCTTTTCCCTTATCTACTACTTTTAGGAGGCGTGCGTCACTAATTTACCAATTTGTCGGGGTCGATAGAGAAGCGGGTCACGCCCCGCTATCCTTTTGCACTTCCGCACCGAGTTTTCTTTTCTCCACTCTCCTCTCGAGAGGGAAAGTGAGTCGGGCTAGTTGGTACGAAAACGCCCCACGACAGACTGCACGGCTGCTCTAACGAAGTTTGTGGGAGGCCCGGAAAAAAAAAAATAAAAAATTGTTTTCGATGCGTCTGTCACGCGTGTTGAGACGCGAGGGACGGAGTTCCGTATCGTCGGCTCGCTAAAGAGGCGAGATTTCGGCGACGCGAGAGGAAACACCGAAATTCGAAACTTCCTCGACGGAAATCGTAATAAAATTTTGCAATAACGCAATAAATTTTCCAGCATCGTACATTTTCCTTTCCAATCCTCTCTACGGGCATCTTGATCGAAAATTCTTTATTTATTTTTTTCCTTTCCTTTTCGATTAACAATATGAACTTTAAAGAATGTAAAAAAAATATAAAAATAATTCTTCGATCGAGAGACACGACAAAATAAAATTAATTTTTCTTCAAAAATGTTAATTCATCAATCATAAATGATTTTTGAGATACCCTTCGCTGGTAGAAATCATTTTTTTGTTGCCCAATCACACAAATACTCAAATCTATTTCGGATGAAGGTAAAAAAATCCTTGATAAGATAAATAAAGCGAGACGATCAATATGATGCGAAAAAAAAAAAAAATTCCACAACTACCGAGAGTCGAAATGTTTGAGGAAAGTTCTCGGAGAATTTTAGAGCGATAAATCGCGCTCGTGGAAGTTTGTGAATACATATACGCATTACACAGCCAAGTGCCAAAAGCGTCACAAACGCTTCACTATTACCTAATAATCGTATAGAGTACGCAATTCTGTTTACGCACGTGCCAGGATGTTGTAAGCCCCGCCTGTCCGCCCGTGTATTTATTCCGCGGTGCTCGCGCGAGTAACAACGATACTTCTCTTCTATTCTCTTCTCCTTCTCAGCCTCTCCCCGGGCTTCGGAATATTGCCGTCGAGAAATTACAAAACCTTGACTATTATTGGACTTCGACGTCGTCATTAAATCAATGAATTTGCAAATCTTTCTCGAACATTGTTATAAAAAACAGAAATTAGTATAATTGAACAATAAAAAGAGAAAAAAATCTGAAACATAAATCATTTTCGATGATTAGATATCACTAACCATGCCTATTATGACAATGGGAAAGAAACGAAATAAACGGAATAATGAAAAATAATAAGAATAAATATAAATAATAAAACTGATAAAAATTTTTCAATTTTTTTTCTTCTATTCTTCTACTAAAAAGACCGAAGTTTAGATAGTCGTATTTTGTCGAATCCGATAATTATATCATCCACGAAAATGGAAGAAAATGAATAAAAATGTTCTCCTTTGAAGCTGAGGTTCAATTGTGATGGGATAAAGAATCCGTGAGTTGAGTGTTATTTCGAGTTTTTGTTTTGTTTCTACCACTGCAGAAGCGATAGGGTAAATTTGATTGCGACTAGTTTTATTGGTTAACGCACGCGCTCCGAACAGCTGCGCGGATAATACGTAAGCCCATTTTCCATTCTCTCCTCTCGGCTCGACGGGAAAGGCAAAAAGAAAACGGCCCACTTCGGTCCACAGGACACGGAAGGATCACGTTCGTAGGGGTCTCACTTTCTTCGCGTCTTGCTTTCTATAAATGGCTTTAGGAAACGACACGCCTCTTCGCGGCTGCTTCTCAACGTTTGCTACTACTATTTATTTTACGACGTCGTTATTGCGAGCGCAGGACAGTAGCAAAGAGTTTAGCTCGAAAAAAATCATTTATTCACGAGCCGATCAATAATCAGCATTATTTTTATTCAATTGTTATTGTATTCGAGAAATATTTCCAAAATAATTATTTACAATTTCTATGTTCATTTATTAATCGTTATAGTGTTTACTATTTCTGGCAGAATCAAAAGGGAAACGAATACTCCAATGGAATAACATTGATTAAATCGTGAACTATCAAACTTCATTGAGATCGACGATGGTGGACATTTATGAGAGGATAGAAAAAATGAAATCGATGTTTACCGGCCAAAATATAGACGAAGCTTTGTTTGTTATTTGCTTCTTCTTTTTTTTTTTTTTTTTTTTTTTTTTTTTTTTTTCCCCCATTATTCGTTCGATCGTGGAGTACTCGAGAAGAGGTTAAGTAATGCATCGACGGGGTAGAACGTGGCGTGTCGACGGGAGCGAGCAATTCTCGAAATAGATTCCGAATAGAAGAACGAGTTGGGAGCTCCCGAGCCGAGGGAAACGAAGACGAAGGGCACGTTTGTAAGGTAATATACTTTCCGTAACATTCGTGAAGCCTGTATAACCGGATAGCGAATAAATTCTCCGCTTTGCCTCGACGTTTCTCTCCTCGTCTTGGAAAATAATATATAAATTCTTCTTTTGCCCCTCCGATGAAAAAACAAACGAGAGCTTTTTTCGTACGTCCGCTCGCGAGATCCCGAAGTGTTATTGGTGCGAGACAAGAGAAAATAGAAGCAATCTCAAAGGCTCACGGAGAACGAGGACAAAAAAATGTCATTGAATAACAAAAACCTTGTCCAACCGTGACCGAAAAATAAGGGATTTATGTTTTATTGGCGAATTTGTTTGGGTCAACGATCTGTTTTTCCGACAAATGAATTTTGTTATTTACTTTCTTCCGATAAGAGAATTTTTTATATCCATGTTTTTTTTGTTTACGAATTCGAGATATGCCGATAAAGCTGGGAAGAAAGGGTTGAAAAAATGAAGTCTCTCACGTGTGCGAGCGGGTGAAAGATGCGGGCGCAATGCAACGTGATATCTTTGGCACTGGTTACGAATCCGTGCCCCGTACGGGATACGAGAGATCACACAATTCACCGGCATCGACCGAGATTTTTGTTACACCCAGCTCTTTCTTCTACGAATCCTTAACGGTGGGAAAAACGAAGATGATACAGAAAAACATCGAAGGCTCGACATAAATAGTCAGCAGCGATAAATCAATCAATCGCACAAGGAGAATCGAACATTTGAGCGTCTCAAACTTCGATGAATCCCGATTTTTTATAAGATTCGTTCACGTATTTTTCTCACGTGAACAAAAAAAGACGACATGTAAAAATTATAAAAAATGATTGACTAAAAATTACTTTGTTATGTTTATATTTTTTTAATGGTTGGGCAACAACCATTATTCCTGGTTAATTTCCTTTTTTTTTTTTTTAACATCCCATCGTCAATGTTACCAATCGATAATTTTTCTTCCCACGCTCATCTCATCGTTTTCTTATCGGCAATCGATTCTCGACGATATAATCGTCGAATGGAAATCGAACGTTTCCTTCGGCACGACCGAACAACGCGTCGCTCATCTTCATGAATGCGGGTTCGATAGATTTCTTTCGATAGATACGATACAGCTCACATGAGCGAATAAACCCACCCGAAGTTCATAATTATTAACGTCGAACTAGAATTTTCGACGTTAAGAAAATCGCAATTCACACTTAGAAAACGATAAAATAATTCTGGGGACACAGAAAAATCTCATGAGGTACAAAAAAAAAAAAATTCGCCCCTAATGAATTTACATTGAGTACAATAAATTTTTTTCGACAATCATGGATCCAACAAGAATGATTTCTTAGCCTGTAGCACATTTTCATAAAAACCAATAAATATTTTTTTTACCGCATTGCCGACAATAATGATCGATCATTTTTCTTAGCGGTTCTTCGGTATTCATTTAATACGAAAAATCAACATTATAGAATGAAAAGAAAATATTAATGCGATTCGATGAAAATTTCTCAGGGACATAAAAAATGTTGATTAGAGACGAAAAAATGTTTCCATCCCCCAATAAATCGTCATTGAACGTCGTGGGTTTTTTTTTTTTTCATAAAGCTAAGAGGACAAAAGATACTCGAAATTCTGTTGAAACAATTCTACGTACCGAAAGAGCTCCGTCTAACGGGATATCATCGATGAATGATTCGTCACAAAATGATCATTCCAAATAGCGAGATAATCGGCACACTCTCGGGGCACTCGTATAGGACGCACGAAAAAATGTCACCGTTCCGGTGCCGGGTCAAAGTTTCCGACGGTTCTCGACACTGCGGTACGGCTTTTCATCCCCTACCGTAGCGATCCGCCATTTTCCGTAAGCGCGACTGCAACGCGTCCTTCTCGCCACCCTTGCAATCATACTTTTCACCTCGAAGCGTGCATCGATTCAAATGATCTTCCTCGTTTTTTTTTTCATCTCGTCGCTCCCTCTCGTCATCGATAAATTTCACTTCGACAAGTCCGTCACAATTTTTGTTTCGTTCGAGTTGAGGCGAAAAGTTGAAAAAATGTTTGAAATTTGTTGTTACGCAAAGAAAATAATGGAGCACGGGTGGTCCGGGGATGTATCGAGTCGGAGAGGAGTATCCTCGTAGTTTTAAGGCCGGCGTTAGACTGAAGGAGCGGATTGTATTTCGGGGGTTGCGAATCGCTATCGGACGTGACCAAGCGGCATACTCGCCGATCAGACTGGTATACGCTCCCCTACCCCTCTTTAGAAACGTGCAGGAAACACGACTAGTGATTATCAGGGACTACGCTTTTACCGTCGGCATAGTTTTCGGCATTCTTTCGTGTACGCGAGTTCTCTGCTATGCGATGCGCATATATTCACGCGCTTTTCATATGCTTCGATCGAGATACAGAATAAATAAATATCGTTCGAGAACGTGGAATTTCTTCGTTCGAGCACGGCCTTGCCTCGCGACCTTCCAAACCCTGCCAAACAATTCCAAACGATCGATGTTTCGCATCGGCATTATTCGCAACACTTTTTGCCAATATCATCTCTCACGAAATAATCGACGAATTAACATTTATCAATAAGAGGAACATTCTCATCAAAATTGTTTCATAGTTTTTTAGAGTCAAATACAAATGTATTCGCCGCTTTGTCAATGAAATGTATTTTTGACATTGATTGGGCCAATTAGAAAGATCGAATTGGAATAATTTGTAATCATTTTTGTTTCTACTATTACTGTAATAGTTATCATGAATGGACTTTCTTGTATAATCAACCTCCGCATTGGGCCAAGATATCGAAACGATGAGCAAGGTTTAACAATCATTTTCCTCGATTCAGTTAGCAATAATGTGTACAATTGAATAATGAGCCCTCTGCAAGAAAACTTGAAAAAACACATAAAAATCATATTTTTTCACAAAAACAATCTGTATTATTTTATCGATTTGAGGGGGGTGTATCGTTACATTCCCAGCTGAATATCAATGAGAAGACCAATTTTGCATACTAAAAACATGAAAATATTTCAGCAATTTATAAATTTGCGATTTACAGTTGGCAAATTATAAATGAATACAAAACTTGATTAGTCAACTGACTTAGTTTCCGCGAACTCCTATTCGAAATACGCAATTTTTTCCACACAAAAAAGAAGAACTCGACAAATTGGAGTTTGAGAATACGAAACATAATGATTTGTCCGCATTCGGGATAACTGGCGGATTTACATCTACGAAAAAAACAAAAATTGGCTTAACGAACGATTCGTTGAACAATTTTTTACAAACTCTTTTGTCGATAACTTTCTATCATTATTGTCATGCAAAGTTAATCCTCACAGGATCTTCCGCATGGTCGATTCTTTTTGCAATTTTTGTCCCATCGAGATGTATAGAAAATTCGCTCGAAATCTCACGTTTAGCTGGGATTAGCGATACACCTTCCATAATGAGAAGAACGTGTGTCCATCTCAATCGGAATAGGTTTCTTCGTGGACGCTCTTCCGGCGAGTATGGATGCGAAATTTCACCTTTTCTTGCCCCCACCGCAATGTTCGTCACTTCACTATACATCCATCGAAAAAATGCATTCCTCTTCTCATGGCCGTTCTGCTTGTTGAAATGAAAAATGAAAGAAAAAACCTCGGAGCTTTCGTCGAACAGTCGATAAGAATGAATATTTATGTATAACGCCCGATGATTTATCGCATTTCGTACCTTCCGTTGACGTCGTTAACCATTGGCGTGATATTTTCTTCACGATATCATTGTAAAACGTTCGTTTTTTTTCGTTCGTTTTCCACTACTTCTTCAATACTTCTTCAATGGCGAGCGTAAAGATACGTTGTCGCGACGTTTAATGCACGAGCACGAATGACCGGTGAAACACTGGCGGTGTCACGACGAGAACCAGTGAAACTCGACTCTCCGCTATCGTATAACCCTCTCGCTGTACCACCAAAACTACTGTAATGTGCAACTTTTCACGATTTTAAAACATCAACGATTCGACACTCGTATGATTCATCGTTTCGTTACGAATAGATCTTTCGCGACATTTCATTCGTCCCGCGTTCCGTTGTACATTCCTCGTCAATGTCCAGCCCGGATTAACGTTGATGAATCGTCGAATTTATCTATCCGGTTTCCGTACAACTTCACCAATCCTTCTTCTTAATCACCTATTTTCATTTATTTCTTGTTCACGATCTCGCGTTGAATTTTAGCGGAACTACTCCGATTCTTCAAATGTCCATAATATCAATGATTACTTATATTGATCTCGAATTATCTTCGGCAAAAACAGTTTTAATTAACTTTTTTCCTCTTCTCGCGTATTTAAAGAAAAATCAATGGCTTCCGCGTGTCTTGTCGCGAATTTCTCTCCGCTATGCTCCGACTTTTATCCGAATCGAGTGCCGGAGGGTGTATTCATCGGGTGTAAACTCGCACGTGTGCGTAGACACGCATTCCATCGAGGAAGGATCGCGCGAATTTCGGTACAACTGGTTGCACGGAACGCGCTGGACTTCCCGCTGTGCGTTCCTCGACCGGCCTAGGGTAGTTTCATGGACCACCGACCCCCCACTTTTCTCCGGATTAATCTGTATATTCGTACGGACGAATGTATACGTGTGTATACAAATTTATATATACGCAAAGCCTTATGTACCATCCGTAAAAATATATGTGTCCATAAACGAGCCTGTCCGTCTTTCTTCATCATTCGCGATATCTCCCTTCAACACCCACCTAGCGCATTAGACAGCTTTGTGAAAAAAGAGCTTTCGCCGCTTTGGTAGCATCGCGCGATGTCGTACGCCCACGTTTGTCATTGGTCGAATGTTACCGCGACAACGAATCGAAAGTTTCGTACGACCACGCC
The DNA here is from genome assembly GCA_963924025.1 of Ischnus inquisitorius. Taxonomy (NCBI): domain Eukaryota; kingdom Metazoa; phylum Arthropoda; class Insecta; order Hymenoptera; family Ichneumonidae; genus Ischnus; species Ischnus inquisitorius. Next base: position 3,468,913 of record OZ001251.1, on the reverse strand, counting down.
TACCGAACGACTCGACACACACCGCTGTGTTCCCCCACTCCGCGAGGGCTTTTCAACGTTCCCCTATCGCGCCTCGCGACTCTGCGACGTATTGCGCGGGATCTCACTTCCGGTACACTTTCCTACCCTCTTTTCCTCTCGCGTGCCATGCACATTGCTCCCTTTTTTGGGAAGGATAGGATGGATTTTGCACTACCCGTATGGCGGAGGACATTTCTTTTCGAGCAGATCCGATTTTTTTTTTTTTTTTTTTTTTTTTTTCAATAAAAGCATTTTGTATCGTCGTTTCCGGCGGGGATGATGATTCAAAATTGTTTTTTTCCGTCATTCCTTCGATTTGTAGCAGAGCAGAGTAGAACTTCGAGTATGGAGTAGTTCTCTATGGTACTTAACGCACGTATTTCAAGGACCCTGAGGTACTCGAAGCACATTTCTTTTGGGACTTCGAGTACCGAGCACAGGTACCTTTTCAGTACGCGCACTTTTCTACCACGAAAATGTTTAGCGCTCCGAGAGAAACGGGAAAAAAAGTGTAATGACTTTTTTTACTCATCAGATACCCCGATGATATTAGTATCTTTTCTTTTTTCATTTCGCATAAATCATTAGGATAATTTTCGTTCACTGGAAACTTTGTCGTGCCGCACTAGTTTTTGCTAAGAAATCAAACTGTACATTTTTTTTATTACTGTTGCTTTCTCGTAAAGCTTTGTTCTCGTGATTGTTTTTTTTTCAGTTGCATCCAAACACTTTTGTAATGCCCCAAAAAATCGAAAAATCTCATTTAAAATGTGTTTTTCGTTGCTATCTGTATGTATATGCTTGTGCGTGCAAGTCATAGAAGCCCCGATGCAAGAATAGCTTGAGATATCAACGTAACACTTATCGAACACGCGGAGTCGTCGATTTTCCTTGGTCGATCGTTGGCTGATCCAGAGTTGAGAAAAATTCCATTTTCTTACCAAAAATGCCCGCTTCCTCGGGCTCGCACAATTTTCAAGGTATCGGACTAAAAGTAGTTTGGCAGTGGGATTATTTTAGTTTAGTTTAGACGATCGGTTCGAACCTGCTTGTTCGAACTGATTCAGCGGAATTTTTGCCTTTGTTCAGATTTTAAGTAAGTTCCGAGCCTCTTCAAAACACGAAAACTGATGTTCCTTAGAGAAGCCAATTGTAATCAGTCTTGAGCAAAGCGAGCTTCGTAGATGGCGATAAAAGAACGGGAAGGAATGTCCAGATGTAATATCCAAACGCAGAAATTTCGAAACGTTTCGAAATAAATCTCAGATTAACTTGACCCAGAGCTAGGCAGTATTTTCAGTACTGGATACAATTTGAGTAATACAAATACGTCAATCTTTTTATGGTATTTTTATTGTTAATTTTACAAAAGATTTCTAATAGTAGCGTAAAAAGAACTTACCGCTGGATTTCGAGTACCAAAAGAATTTTGTATTTTCAGTTTTTTCGAATATTTCGTCAAGCTCCGATTGTACATGCGAAATAAATTAATTAGATAGGCTGATTGAATCCACAATTATTTTTCATATTTTTCAAATAAGTAAGTGTTAAAATTTTTTTTAAATTTCGTCACAACTTTTATGTACACACGTGTAAAAAAATGTTTCGATAGCAGTTCGCTCGGCTCCCTCGTGGCGAAATGGGGTAGAATCTTCGCAAGATGCAGGTCGTCGGTGCACTCGCCGCCAGTGGTGTCTCGCTGTGTTTTCGCACGATCAGGTAAAGGAAAACGTAATGACTCGTCGTCCGCGTCGTTCTTGCGGGGGCGCGTACAGGTACCGGCGAGTTTTACAGCTTGAAAATCACAAACAGATGTCGGTTACTTAGCAATGCGGTGTGTCCGCTCGTACTGTACCGTTCCCACGGCTAAATTACTATGCCACTACACGGAATATTCTTCACGGCAAGACATCGCGCGCCCGTGAGAGCTTTCCCCGTTTAAAGTTTTTGCTCTACAGCCATCTACTCTCAACGCACTAGCGCCAACCTGCATCGAGGTGAATGTCTATGTTCTCTCGTTACTCACTTATCTACACCCAAAACTCTCGCGACAAAGTGGAACCAATCGATGCTTCCTTTTGCAATTCGGTTCCCACGTTTTTTTTTCATTCACGAAACTTCTCGACTGCACTATTTATTTACCTATTTATGTATTCTATTATTATTATTATTTATTATATTAAAAAAAAATTATTATTACTATTATTATTAATTTATTTATTAGGCTTCTTACGTTTATTGTTAGTATCGTATAACACCGGATGATGGGTTGCAAATATTGTCCAAACTCGTTAATATTTTCTATCGCTTCCGTTTTTATTGTTTTTTAACACAGTCTACACAACTCTGTTTATAGGAAAGTACGATCATCTTATCTGACTCCCTCAAGACGCTTTCTTTTGCGATTAGATGTTTGAATTGTTATTAGTTGTTATTTAATAATAAATAATATGTTATTTAATTAATAATAAAGTCTGCACAGATTTTGTTTAAATTTAGTACTGATCTTTCCTCGTTGATTCTTACTTAATAATATAGCAACGTTGTACACATCTTTAGCGCATTGTTTCAAAAATTGTGAATTGTAAGTAAATGTAAGTAAAATAGATGCGTATAAGGATCAGGGCGTAACATGGACTGCAAATATTATTCGCGGGTGATTAAATATTTTCCATGATTTATACTTTGTTTTTTTTTCTGTGAGAAAAACAATTGTAAAGCCGACCAAGTGAAATAAATTGGCAGAAGAAAGTACGAATGTTATAATAAAGTTTTCCGTCGCTTATGCTGTGCTTCAATTGTGTTGTGTAAAAGAGCTAGTTTCCCCTTGCTATAATGGATACAAAATTTGCATCCCGATAATTTGTCTACTTTGAAGAATTCAGTCGAACGACGACATAAAATAGCGCCAATTGTTCTCATTGGGTAAAGGACCGAGACAAAACTAGATTATGAAAATAATATGCGGCGAAAAGCTATATCGATGTTTTTTGTTTTGATCTCAGGATTATTTTGCTGTTGCGCCGCGCCGCAAGGTGTGCAATGATGCGCGTGCAATGTGCGCAGTGAACAAAGCTGGCGCGAAGTGAAAAAAATAAAAGCAGTCTCGTGTGTTCGTGTTGTGCACCGATGTAACGATGTCTCGATTTTTCTTGTAATTCGAGCACCGTCGCCCAAATGTAACTGCTGTCACGCCAAAATATCGTGAACCATGCTCGTCGTCGTTCGAATCGAACGCGTTCGAATTCCAAGTAAATGACGATCGAATCCTGTCAAACATAACCTCCGTCGTCGGCGTTGATTGTGCGTGTCCCAACGAGCCGGCTGGTCGCTGCTTTTCTCGGATAAAACCGTGAATTCGGCGCGAAAATAAAAAAAAAACACGTGAAACGCGAACAACGGCAAAGATATGGGAGACAAGCAAAAGGTATTGATTTCCGGTGACGTCGAGGGAAACTTCAAATTTCTCTTCGATAAGGTCGAAACGATAAACAAGAAAAATGGTCCGTTCGATTTTTTGCTCTGCGTCGGGAATTTCTTCGGCGCCGAAAACATCGAATTGGAGCCATACAAAAACGGTATGAAAAACATATCGATACCGACGTACATACTAGGCCCCAATCGAGAGGAAGACGCGAAGCATTATCCGGACATGGACGGCTGCGAGATATGTCAAAACCTCACGTACCTCGGCAAGCGGGGTCTCTACACGTCCAGTTCCGGGCTCAAAATAGCGTATCTCAGCGGCAAGGAGCGTAGATCCGGCGATGCCAAAACGTTTAGCTTCGACGAAAGCGACGCGACGGCCATTAGAAACTCTTGTCTGAAGGGCCAGCCGAGTTTCAGAGGCATCGACGTACTGATGACCTCGCCGTGGCCCAAGGGAATCGCCAATTTGGATCCCAACAAACCGGATTACGATTATCAAGGCTCGGATCTGGTCGCTTGGCTCGCCGCGCAACTCAAACCTCGATATCACGTCGCCGCGCTCGAAGGCATTCACTACGAAAGGCCGCCCTACAGGTAAATCGACAATCTCCAAAGACTTTGCTTCTTCTCGACAAAGAATTCTCAAATTGTTCCGAGTAGAAAAAAACATTTTTTTTTAACCTATGATATATCGGTTTACCGTCCGTTTTGCTCTTCAGAAATTGTTCATCTAAACGCGCAAAGTGTGAAATATCAAATATCAGTAATATTTATATTTATTCCGGGGAAGGGATCCAACGGCCCGTTTGCAAAATAAATAAATCAATGAATAAACAAATTGTCCATGTTTGATCTTTTTTTCAAGCGAATTCCGATTGTGTAAAGAATTTCTCCGGCTCGGTATTACACATTTTATATGGAGTCAAAAGGATTTTCATAGAAAAAAAATTAATAATAACTGTCTATGAAGAAAACAATTCGAATGAGACCTTTTGGCGAAATGAACCTTTTCCTTGAGCAGAGGACTCATCCAAGTCAAGCTAATTTCTCTAGTCAAAGTTAGTTTCTAGTCAAAGTTAATTTTGATTGAAAATGAATCGTGAATCTACGAAAAAATCGAAAGAATTGATGAATCTATTCTCACCCACTTGGAAAAGTAATCCATTGAATTGTCAACTTTTCTTCTCGGGAAAGTAAATTTCAGAGCTTCCGCACAAAGAGAAAAATACGTTCCAAGTGTCATAATCTCTTAAGGTTTTCGAAGCAATTATGCTCTAGATGTTCGCATTATTGTTATCATTAAGAAAAGCTCCCGAATATGGAACGGGAGTTAAAATTATTTTCAACTCAAAAGTCCCAACGAGTACTCGACATGCTACAAAAGTATCGAAATTCGATGAAAAAATGAATCGAAATTGACGCGCCGCTTGTATCGTTTCAGAAATCAAAGTCAAAGCGAAGACAGCATAGAGATTGCATCGCGTTTCGTGGCTCTGGCTTCGGTTGCAAATACCAAAAAGAGAAAATGGCTGTACGCGTTGAATCTCACGCCCGTGGATCGTTCTCGTTTGTCGGAGCTGGTGCAAAGGACAACCGACGAGACGGGTAGTCCATACCCGAAGACAATGCTCGGCGCTCAGCCATCGGGTGAGAACCCCGAGACGAAGAGTACCCAATTTTTCTACGACATGGAGCCGAAGGCCGACAAGCGCGGTGGACGAAACAACGATAGGTCGAACAAGAGGCAAAAAATGGAATTCGATCAAGCGAAATGTTGGTTCTGTCTCTCGAGCCCCGAAGTTTCGAAGCATCTCGTCGTGTCGGTCGGGAACGACGTTTACGTCGCTCTCGCGAGGGGCGGCTTGGTCGAGGATCATTTTCTCATTTTACCGGTCGCTCATCATCAGAGCTTGTCGATACTGCCGGAAAACGTGGCCAACGAGATGAAACTCTACAAAGACGCTGTAACCAAGTATTACGCGAGTCGCGACAGAGTTCCCGTATTCTTCGAAAGAAACTACAAGAGTTCGCATTGCCAATTGCAAGCCGTTCCCGTTCACAAGAATCAAGCTTCCGCTCTCAGAGATATGTTTCAAGAAATGGCGGCCTGCAACAATTTCGAACTCGACGAGATCCCGCGACACTCGCAGCTCCGACAGATCGCCCAACCCGGCGTTATTTACTTTTACGTCGAACTGCCGAGCGGCGAGATGCTTTATCATCGCATAAAAAAAGATTTTCCCCTTCAATTTGGCCGGGAGGTATTGGCGAGCGATCGGATACTCGATATTCCGAATCGTGCCGATTGGCGCGAATGTCAACTCGACAAGGACGAGGAGACCGAACTCGCGAAGAAAATTCGCAAACAATTCCAACCTTACGATCTCGAGACGTGAACGAGAATTCGACATATTCGTACCGACGGACGAACGGAATGTTGCGTAGAAAAATGTGTAAGAAGTGGTTCGTCGTTCGATAACGTCGATAATCAGGAATATATCGCACGTTTTTTACGACAATGGATATTCGATATTCGAATTCAACGAATTTTGAAGCAAACATTGACGCGCGATATCTCAATGTAAAAAAAAAACATTTTATCGACTCCATGTCATTAATTGGCATTTGTACATTATCAAAGTTTTTTTTTCGGGCGTTAAAAATGTATGTACAACATTTCGATATATAAAGATCTAATTATTCTTCAGTTCCACTTTGGAGAAAATGCTGTTGATACTTTGATGCTATAATTGATCCTTTGGTTCCCATTCCTCCGGTGTGGCGGACGGATTTATCCCGCTCTGCTTCATCCGAACGGCGATGTCGAATAGATAATCGTAACATTCGGTCCTGCGCGATGACAGCAAAATCACAAGAGAAATTCAACGATCCGAGAAATGTTGAGACCTCGCTACAATTTGAGTTTTTCGACTCACATAGTTTTGGCCTGCTGCCAAGAATCGCCCCAGACGTAAACTCCGTGTCTTCGCACGAGTATCGCGCACGTCGCTGGGTACTTGATTATTATTTCGGCCATACGATCCTTCAGATCTTCCTCGAACGGCGTGTTCTCGATTATCGGCACGATAAGCTCCTCGTCGTATCTGTAAGATCTTCCCAACTGTTGGTTCCTAATACCTGGATTTTTATCAAATTCTCATCGGTTAATTTTGTAATATAAACAATTTATCGAAAACAAAAATACTGAAACGAAAGAAATTATTGCTATTCAACATTCGAGCGTTACTCGATGAGATCTGCCTCAATTGTTAATCAAATTGTTGTTCTTTTAGAAATAAAAATGTCGTTACTACTTTTACTATCTCATATTCATAGTTTTTCAATGAAATCAAATGTTTTTGTATCAACATTCTTTGATCCTCTAGCAAATAAAAACTGAAATTTGGTTATTTCGTTATTATTTGATTTTGATGGCTAATCGATGGAGTACATTTTTTTTCTGACGAATTTCACCTAGTCCGCCATATATGATCCGTATGACCGACGAATTTCGTTTTTCTGTAATTTGTTAACAAATTTCAATTTTTCGGCTTTTCTGTAGTGAAATCGAAATGCCAGATTTTGCACAAGAAGATCATGGGAATCGCTGGTTCGAAGAATGATTTGTTGAATCGCTGTTACGCTTATGAAAAAAACAACGATACTAAAAAAGTTGGTGAAAATTTATTGGCTGGCGTCGGTCACACAGCCCGGGTATGACGATCCAGGGTTAGGAAGCGACCTCTAATCCTTCGAAATGAATAACACAAAACTCTTTCAACAATCGTTTTCTTCATATCGATGAACTTAATGTTTTTTTTTTCCGCCATACCAAGATTATTTTATTTCTCTTGACAAAATTGAAGCAATACCTTTGATCATTTCCAGATGAGTGACGCGAAACTCCGTTCCGGGCCACAGAAGAGTAGCCAACACGGCGAATTTGGAATGCGTGTGAATAACGGCACCCGCATTGCGAGCGGTGTAGGCGCACATGAATAGAGGAGTGCACTGCGATTTCTTGAGTTTCTTTTCGGCGGGCGGCAATTCCAGGTCTTTTCCAGCGATATCCTGGACGAACATGTCCTCCGGAGTTATGCGCTCTTTTTGCACTCCGGACGGCGCTATGTATATGCGGTCTCTACGATAATCGGATCAATGCCCATTCAACGATTACAATACGAGGATACGTCTTGGAGGAAAATGAGAATATTTATTACTCATGCTTGATAGATATTCCGCCGCCGGTTCCTGTCACCCATCCCAAATTGTAGAATTGCCTGCACAACTCCGGTATCAGATTTCTCGGATGTTCCTAATCGACGGATTTCAAATGCGCAAATACAAGTTTTTATTCATTTATATTATCATTAAATTATGATGAAATATAAAAGATATTGTATATCAAATGTTTTTAACATTCTCAAATGACCTTGAACGCACTTTACTCGTCGAGTAATAGAAATAAATAAATTAGTGCTATAGACCAAAAACTACTTCAACCTTTTTTTGTTTCAAGTTTTTTATCAGTTGACGCGATTACAGCTTAAATTCTACGATATCCGTGAAGTAACAATCAATTTTCAAGAACATTATGCCTCACTTTTGTGAATCCGTCGTTAAATACGTGTGTTTTTAATAAAAATGCACGAATCGACATTGATAAATTATGCGAAATTTCTTCTCGTCTCCCGGGACGAACAGTGTATAGGAACTTTGCACTGTCCGTCCAAAAGTGTAATATGCAACATTGTTGCACAATGTACCGCTTAATATGACGGGCGTAGAACGTAGAGCTTTTCGTGGCAGTTTTCGTGGCAGTCGAAAAAATAAGATAGCACGTGCGCAACACCGACTCGTTTGACTTTTCTCCCTATGACCCCGGTGATCTCCCGCTGAGTCGGAAATAGTAACTTACAGGTAATGTCCCAGTAACTCTACTCGTTACTCGTTACTCGTTACTCGCAAGGAACGAAAGTGAGCCGCGCGCGCGCCCTAATCTGACCTTCCAATGCGCCATGAGAATGACTGCTCTAGCCTCCCAAAATGCTATGCAAGGCACAACTTTCACACAAAGCACAAAGATGTAAAAAGTACAGTGTGCAACTCGGGTCGGAATCGGTAATCGCCAACTTTCGAGCCTTTTTGCACAATGTACTATTATTCCAGTCGACGTCCCCGTGTTTCGGGGTTAACTTTACCGGATGGCATGCGCGACGAGACGATTGGATCCGATCGAGGTCTATCGCGAATGACAATGGATTGTCCTACGTAATGTTCGAATTATCGAATTTATTGGACATTTGCATCAAAAGTATAAATAATTATAAGCCGCTTCTTTGACTAGATTGTTACACTGACCTTTGGATACGTTTCGTCACGATAATTATCCATTGTCTTTTTGTCGAACAATTTTTGTATCGAGACGAAGAAAACTTTGCGTCGAGGCAACAGTCGAGTCTTATCACCGTTCGCCGATAAGACTCGCTTCAACAGTCAATTTCACCGTTTAATCTCCATTGACATCAGAAACATCGTAGTTTACGCACCGACATTCTTTGCGACTTCCGTGCTGATTATAGAAACAATGGCAATGACGTTCGTTCGATCGAATCTAATTTCGATCGAATAATTGAAAAATATTCTCTCTCGCTTCGTCAAAACGAACGACAATTATTTACTCGAAGCAGCGGCGGCCAAAGTTCATTTTAATGTTCTAAGAAATCATCGATGTTGTTGTTGTTTTTTTCTTCTTCGACTCGCGCAGTAGCTTCGATTATTTCAAATCGATATTTCACTCTTTCGATCAATCGAACGTTAATCGATTATTGCGCAACATAATCATCGTTTTTTATTGTTACGTTTGTTTTCATACATTTTGCCCATTCGCGGTTACGATTGATTATTAGACTTTTGACTTTGCATTTTTATGTATTGAAACATACTAAGCATTTATATTTTAAGATAAAGTCAACATTTCCGAACCACAAGCATACCGTTTTTTTCAATATAAATAATCATTCATATTTCGCGAACTTACCGAAGATGTAGCTACGTACAATTGACTTTACTAAAAAATGTGCAAATTTAATTCTGGTAATGGATTCAGAGATTCAGAGATATTGTTCGAATATATGCTTGCCATCTCTTCTGATTCTTCGAAGATTGTTATTGTCATTCGTACGTATTCGATATAGTTGTTTTGTTTGTTTGTTCAACAACTGTGCAGTTATATCGTCGACTTGCTTTATTATTTAAACGAGGGCGCTTTTATCGAGCTCGAAAGAAAATCGATGTTTTTATGTATCGATTATTTTGATATCGATGCTTTTTAAAAAATCGTTCGCACCGCTGCTACGTACATCTGTACTTGCGATTGAAGGAATCGCGGGAACGGGAGTCAGCTGTGGTCAGCTGATACGCGTCAAACAAGATGTCGACGACTATGGAGGGTTCTCTAAGCAAGTGGACAAACGTCGTTAACGGATGGCAGTATCGTTGGTTCGTCCTCGACGACAATGCCGGTCTTCTCTCGTATTACACGGTACGATTCGCTCAATCAGTTGCATGATAATTCGCCGAGAATTTTTCGCAAATAACGATTCCTTCGGCGATCGACGAACGCACCGAACTCTATACGGCTGTCAGGTTACGCACACACCCCCCGTCGCTCGGGTAAATCGCATTAACACGGATGCATTCGAAATATAAGTAAATAAAATAAATCGTTCGAAAAAAAAATCGTGCATCAAAATATTCGTTCGTTTCGCTCTCTTTAGTTTTTTCTTTAAATTCACAATTAACGCGAATTTATTCGACTTCTTTCGTTTTATTTTTTTTGTACCGTAATTCTCATGATATTAATCGTAGAAACGGTAGACGCTTGCACACAAATCGCATTCAAACGGATACATTCGAAATATCAATGAATTTGAAAAAAAAAAAAAAACGTTCCAATAAAAGCCGTGCGTGATATGAATTATTTTTTTTTTTCTATTTTTTCTTACAAAAAATGTACAATTACCGCGAATTTATTCGGCGTTTTTCGTCTTGTTTTTCTTTATGTAATTTTCATGATAAAAATCGTAGAAGAGATAAAAGTTTATCACCAGATTGGCGATTATTACTAAACACGGAAATTTCAGTCCCTCGCAGCTGGGGAACAAGCCCTGCATACTGTGAAGCAGCAGGAAGGTGAATTGAGTCTGTAATTGTTTGGAAAAAAAAAGAATAATTATTCGGGTATCGTCGGCAGAGTCGCAAGGACGACGCGGCTCGAAGCCACTTACCATTTGAATAATCGTTATCCACGGCTTGATCCACCCGACGATGAGCTGACAATTCGGACCTCCCGTTGTCAAAAGATAGAAGGAGTACATTATCACGTGGACGATGCAATTGACCAAAATCACCATGGACAACATTCCGCCTGGCAACCACTTTACGCCCATCCACGCTATCAGAGCCGTCGATATGTGATGATAAACGTGCAAAAACGATATCTGCTTCGTCTTCTTTCGCAACACGTAAACCATTGTCTCCGTCAGATCGACCAGTTTTAAAATCATCAACCACCACACGGCGGACGCCATCTGCGAAATCAAAGAAATTAAGCTTCGTTCGGATGTCGAGACAAAAATTTCCTCGAATAACAATTTTTCAGAGATACAACTTTCCAAGAATATTCGGCGGCATCTTTTTTAACGATTGCATTTTTCTTCCCGGTAACGAAAAACAATTTTGTTCGTCGTTAGCGCATCTAGGGTGAAATTATTAGGTTTTCTTTGAAGGTCGACTTGAAAATTACTTTGATAAATAATTTTTAAGATTCTCGGTTCTCCAATGCCATTTGGCGACTTTTTGTTTTTACTCATTTTTGTTTTTTTCATAAATTAGTACATTAATATTACAGGGAAAGGAAGCGCGACTTGTCTTTGAAATTTGAAAAAAAAATTCCCGACTGCGCTAAAAATGACTATATGTTCATGTCTGGAATAGCGCACCGCCGTGTCAGCTGCTTCTCTTCCCTGGGAAGGAAAAGCACTGCATTTACTATATATTAACAATATTTATACTTTATAGAAGTACATCGTGCCACAAGGGAGGGAAAGCGTGATTTTCACCGGGGGTGAAGTTCACGGTCCGAGCGATACAAGGATTTGTGATCACACGAGGTGAAAATCCTCTCCCTCGCGATTTGATACGATACTTCTTTCCTGGTAGGTTAAAATTACCACATTCTTCGCATTTATGGTCAGGAATGTGGCTATTTTAACTCATTAGAGAAAACTTTTCCCGCACTCGTATCGTAATGTACTATTTCGTTATTCGTGGGTCTAGGACAGAATTATGACGTTAGGACAAAAAAAATGGAATCCTCAAAGAAGATGAAAGAAGTCATAACAGTGCGAAAAAATTCGTTCGCGTTAACCAAAATTAACAAAGTATTTTGAATGAAAGAAAAAAAGTTATATTGCCGATTGATCGAAGAATCTTTTCTCTCGTTAATACGTCGATGAAATGTTGGTTTTATTATTATGCAATATCAATATTATCAGCATCTACCGTATGTGTGTTTCCTTTTTCTTCAAATTTTCATTTTTTCGGCAAGTGTTCGAAATCTTGTTTGAAACTTTTTGAATTCCGGTGACTCTTTGTTCGCTTGTAAAATCGCTTTTCATAGTTACCTTTAAACCTTCTCCGGTAGGTGATGGATCCATTGGTACGCATCCGAGTGTATAGGTGGTGAGCCATCCGGCATTTAGAATTAAATATGCTATTATCGCGTTGGCTATTATTTGAAAGACGTTGTAACACTTGATGTAAGTCTTCAGCGAATACGGCTCGCGATTCTTCATAAACTCGGGACCGCAGAAGCGTATGAAGTAGTAGTAGCTCCCTAATATCGCGGCGATAATCACGGGCGAATGTGTCAAAAACCAATCCTTCGTTCTCGGATCTGAGAAAAATGTTGATGAGAAGATGAACCACACGACGCGCGATATGATGAGTAGTTTGAAAATTTAAATCAATCGAAAGTAACTCACCGGCGCAATCCTCGACATAGTAGTTATAAGTATCGAGCAACGTCATTTTTTTTTTCGTTATTCGCGCGTGATGCGCGCTTTTTTTTTCTCTAATTCCTAAAAACGTGAAATATCAACTTATCGTTTCAACAATCGAACATCTCGCTTCTCCCGTTCACCAAATTTAAATCGCGTCCGGACTACCGATTTCACTCTGTCCGAGTGAGCTTGTTGAGTTAAATTTAAGTCTATATATAATCGATTAATTAAACGCGATTATACATTCGTTTGTGGAATGGACTTCCGTTACTTATTCAGTCAACGTCACGAAGAACGAGAATCGAAAAAAAAAAAAAGACAAACCAAAACAAAGACAAAAAAAAAGGAGAAACAAAATTAACAGGAATAAACTTGAGAGACGGAACTAAAATACGTAACGATCTAGCCACACGTGTATATCGAACGATCCGCTCTTGTTTTCTTTTTCCATGCGTGTACGGCCGCGTTGCATTTTAATTTTCATCGAATCGGCTTTGACAATTTTTTCATTCTCACTCTCACAAATTATTGCAGAGCAAGGAGAAAATGATGCGAGGCGCGCGCCGTGGCTGCGTACGATTGAGAGGCGCGGTAATCGGAATCGACGACGAGGACGACAGTACCTTTACGATAACGACGTCTTCGTCCAAAGACGATCCGAAAACGTTTCATTTTCAAACTCGCGACGGCGAGGAACGAGAGCGATGGGTTCGGGCTCTCGAAGACACGATACTTCGACACTCTCATGCGGTACCTGTATATAAAATATTGTATAACTTTTTTCTTTGCTTTTATTCGACGAAAAAGAAAAAAAGATAGAAAATCGAATATATAAATTAATTAAATCGTCCGTTATCGTTTCCAGCGTTGGGATCCAAAGAAATCACCGCCAAAGCAGGATTTCGACCGAAAAGTATCCGAGGCCGACGCGTATCTTCAGCTTCTCATAGACCAGATAAAGATCATCGAGGAGAAAGGAAAAAACGGCGGCGACGAGGACAAGGAGAGTCGGAATAGATACGCGGAAGTCTTGGATCAAGCGAATGCCGTTCTCAATTCGATAAAGCATACTATCGTTCAATTGCAAATCGCAAAGGTAATTTGTTCCATGGGAATAGCGAACGGAGGATCCAAAAATAGCGCGTCGATGATTTTCGGTGAATTTTCATGAAACGATTTTTTTTTCTTTTTTCAGAATACTGCCATTCCGGTCAATGGAATTTATCGGGGTCCATCGGAGACTTCTCATATTTCGCCGACATTGCCACACGGTAGGACGAGAAACGAGAATAAGATTGTTGATATTACATTTTCGCTTGTCCACAAACGGGGCGGCTCTTACGACGTTTCGTTGTCGAATTTCAGTTGCATCGAGGGAATCCGAGTTGACGGTTCAGACGGGCATCGAATTAGGCTTCGAGTGTCTCGAGCCGAGAATTTCTGGATTATCGAATGGTCAGTTAATGCGATGCGCCGGAGACGACGTAGAAAATATTTGTAATTCCAATTGCCTCGAAACGCCGTTTATGGGACACGGTCAATGTTCGTTCACGCCCTATGACCCTTCGATTTAGGATATGATTTGCATGTTTTCGCACCTCTTTTATTAACGCGCATGGCTCTGCCGGGGTCGATAACTTCGTTGTTGCCCTTCATAGGAAAAAAAAAAAAAAAAACAGAAACGTAGAGACAGATTTGAAAGAACCCTTTATTAAGATGCATTCGCGCTAAACGAAACTATCCGGGCCATGGAAATTGATAGATTGAATCACGAATATTGAGCCAAAAGTGATGATACATATATTTTCTTTGGGCTTCAAAGCGTTATTCTATACATAGATCCGGCATTCTCTATTCTTTTCTGCTGGATGAGAGAATTAAAATCATTATTCGAACAGACCCACACCCGGTGACGATGTTAGCGCTCTCAATTTTACGAATGATTATTACTTTTTTTTTCCTCGTTGACGCGGTCAGTCGTAGGTCGTGATCTGCCTGTGCCGGAATTCTCATACTCATCGTCCGACGAGGACGAGGATTACTATGACGCTGCCGATGAGATAACAACACCCTCGAACGCCCAGAATCACCTTGCGCCGCAAGTACTTTTTATTTTATCGCAGTAGAAGTAATTCGTTTTGTCGCATATATCCGAAAAAAAGAAAATATTTTAATCGACGTTTGCCGTGAAAACTTTACGTTTCATTAGCGCAAAAGTCCAACTATTCGAAGTGAAAAAAAAAAGGTCAATTAATTGAGGTTCGGCACAAGCAAATAATGTGTTTGCGATGGTCGCATCCGATTGCATACAGCGAGCCTTGCAAATTGTTCCAGTCGAAGTCAAAGAGGGTAGAAGCAATGGAATAAAAATCTGAAAAAATCGGCCTTGCGGAAGGTTCTAAGTAAATTCATTTTTCAAAATAACAATGCCAAGAACTGACAAAAATATAAGCTTAGAAAAATATCGTTCCGCGAATCATCCGATAAGATAAGTTTTCTTTGCGAAAATTGATGCGTTAAATTTATCGAATATATATGTGTTTTCGATGTTTTTTTTTTAATTCACGAAAATTCCGTTTTGGAACAATATTTCATTGATATTGACAAACATGTTGGATCGATTATCCGGAAAGTTCTTGCGTTCGATGCAGTGTCTCTCCGAACTCATATAAAAAATTCGTGAATTTGAGTACATATAGGAAAAAAAAGAAAACATTAAAAAATGTTTAAGCATTCCAAAACAATTGAGGGTTCAATTTCTGCGAAAGAAATGTTGGTTTACCAAATGTTTTTGCTCGAAAGATTTGTTTCTCTACAACTAATTTGTTGATAACGCTTCGCCATTATTGTTGTGCAAAAGTAATTGCCTTCGAAAACGTTCTGGTTGATTATTTTTAGATTTTTATTACGTTGGAAATTATTTGGAATTCGCTTGGAATCGCACTTTCAACTAGGCCTGTAGCGATACCACTTTATATATGCCCTGACGAGCGTTAATGACGATGATAAATGAACGGTCTGTCTGACATCTCGTCGTATTCGTCATCTCGAAAAGTTTTTCCTTTACTTTTTTTTTAAATGAATGAATAATGTTTCAGTGTACGGCGCGATGTCGAGAGATTGCAGACACCGGACAATACGGAAACAGTTCCCGGAGTCATTGATAGGAAACAGCCGCCGCAACCACCGATCAAAGTCGATGGTTCCGTAGATTACGATGGTAGGTGATAATTATAAGGATATATACATAGTCGAAATGCATCTGAAATTACAAAATACCGTACATCTCTGCACGAGAGTCATCGTTGTTTGCACAGTTTTTATTAGCGAAAAAAAAAAAACGCGTAAAAAAACTGCATCGATCGACGACCTTCGAGTGAATATGCCGTTTTCAATACGAAGATTCAGCGCAGTTAAAAAAAATCAAACCATAACTTTTCGCGCAAGAGGACATAAAAAAAAACTGACATCGCACAGATTGAGCGTCGTTGAAATGAAAAGACAGTCACAGCTGCTTAAAATCAATATAATGAATTATCCGCGCTGGAACGTATTTAAAACAAATGAAATAAACAATCGTCAACGAAAAAACTCGAACGCCGTTAAAAGTCGAAACACTTTCGGGACTTCTTCGAAATTACTCGATCGGTTTGGAATCGAAGTTTCCGTGATTCGCAGATCTGTGGCATCATAACTTTTATTTAAAAAAATCAAAAAAAATCATTCACTACCCCGGAGTAGTAGAGAAAAAAATGGGCGTGTGACTTTCTCGTGCGGTTGAAGTACAATCTTTAATTCCTTCTTTCCTTCCGCATCAATGTAAATGAAAAACGTTACGTAAACGTCGTCGGTATTTATTCTTTGGACAGTATGACTCTTATAATAATACATTTACTCATTTCATACATAGATTCATGCATTTGTATATGGATTTACATTAATTCCATACATTTGGCTTGATAACGCGTAATTCTGTCTTTACGTTCCCTCGTTAAAATATTTCTCCGAGAAATCGTTTGAAAAACTCTAATCGGAACGTTTCGGTGGTTTTCAGAGATTGTCCGACATGTTTCTTTGAGTTTCTCTGCCAGTTGTTAAAAACATTTGCAATATTCTCCGAGGAATCTCCAACGATCACAATTTATTATAGAAATTTGGAGCTTTCGTCGATAATTTCTGGGAACTCTGATTTTTTTGGTTAAAGTACGAAAATACGAGTTTTTGCGAAAATCTATTTATTTTAGTATTTGCACCCTAAGTTGGAACATTTAGGGAATATTGCAAATACATTTTATTTTTCGGAAATGCTATGATTTTCCTCGGATAGTGTAGTGTAGATAGTGTATTGGAGAATTTAAGATCTTTCTCGAAGGTCTGTTACTCGTACCAAAAGTAAACTTTTTCTCAGATTTCAAATACAATTTGTTTTCTGAGAAACTCCGAAATCAAAGAATTCCGCAACTTCTCGAATAATGCGGGTTTAAGGCGTTCCGGAGTAATCACGAGTTCTATCCAAGATCTACTCATTTTGCTTCTCGAATGAACTTACATAAGTTCAATCCATCAAGATTCAAGGTAACGCTGACATTTTTTTCAATTCAACGAAATTCAATCGATCAATTCAAAAGAATCCGACATCCCCTGAAACTTTTTACAGATACATTTTATGAGAAACTTGGCAAAAAATTGTATTATTCCGAAAGTGGTTTCTAAACATTCGAAAGAAAAACAGGTTTGGAATGTCAACAATGTTAATAGTTTTTCGGACAAGTCGTCAGAGATAATCAAGAATTTTCAGTACAGTCAGGAATATTGGGATGAAAAAAATTCTCTAATATTCTCCGAAAAGTGCGCAAACTTTGAGAAACTCAACGAACTTTTCAAATAAATTTTCAGATTTTTTTCAGTGTAATGCTGCTTTCAGTGGAAGCTTCGCTTCGCTGCGAGAAAGCGCATTTCTCCCCTTAGTGAAATAAAATGTTGTACAATACTTGCGCGCGAAGCTTTTTCGTCGGAAATAGTTTCACCGCACTCGTATCGTAATATATCATTATTCGTGTATCTATCTATTACGTTAGACTATCACTTTCGTGATTTAACTATCTTATTAAATTATAATCAATTGAATATTTATTATTTCCACGCCACTGGCATCATAGATGCCGATTTTGATGTATTCTTATCGACAAAAATAATAACGTCGTCTAGCTTTAAAAAAAGAAAAAAAAAAAAAAAAAAAAAAAACCACGGTAACCGGACGTCGTCGAAATTCGAAAAACTTTCGGGTCCTCGTTGACATTACCGGTCGCTCTCGAATTATTGATTCGCCTCGGAGTTATATATAGAATAACGTGTGTGCGCGCGTGTGAGAATCTCTCTCGGTGCCCTCGAGAGAACGAACCAGAAGATATATATTCTCGTCGGTCAGCAGTGTCCGTACGCACTTGTGTTCTTGACGCGCGCGGAGTTTCGCTTCGTGCATCTCGTACGTACGATCGCGACGACAACACACCTGACGTCGGGGAGAACAGTTCCAATTCTTTTTTTGGTCTCATCTCGCGTAGTGCTCACTCTCTCCCGCGCGCCGCGAAACAACGATGATGATTGTACACGACGAAAATTGTCATACCAATTTTCGCATATATTCGACCCTCGCGACAATGACGCCCGACGAAAATTTACTTCACGATTATACGGTGATCCGTGAAATATTTACTTTACGAAAATCTCGCGTTTCACGACTCTAGAGACCGCGACTCGCGAGTGATGGATCTTGGCGATTGTGATTTAAACGAAATTGAACATTATGAATACGAACTGTGAGTGTTTTTCGCCTTATTCTTCTTTTTCTCCGCTTTCGAACGAATACTCTCGCGAAAAGGTTAAGAATCTTTCGCGATTTCCGCCGCTATGAGAAAATTGTGTTGGCAAATCTTCAAGTTGATGAAAATTCGATTTTTGCTCGTTAATCATCGAGACTTTGTTATTTTTGTTCGCAGCGCTGTACGAGGAGGAGAGCGAACCGGAGAGTACGTATTCTTCGACTACGAATGGACAATGTTGAGCGCAATTTGTTTTTTTTTTCTACTTATTTTTATTTAATCAAAACTAGTCGATTAATTATTTTCCCACAGTGGATTCCATGGATGTCCACGGTTCGGTTGTCACTCATCTGTTGTCGCAGGTCAAGATCGGCATGGACCTCACCAAGGTCGCGCTGCCTACTTTCATACTCGAGCGCAGATCGCTCCTCGAGATGTACGCGGATTACTTCGCTCATCCCGATCTATTCGTTAGGTAATATTGGACAAAGACAAAAAAACCAAATACCAACCATTACATTGGCATGGTACTTCCGCTTTTTCATTTATCACAGCCCGGCTGGCTGTGTTCGCGTGTAACTACACTTATTACATTTGGCTTCCGCGAGACGCTTTCTTATCCGACTGGTTAATTTAAATTAACCGTTAGTTTTAACGCGCAGATGGCATCGGCACTGCGTTGCCGGTGTCAGGAGAAACGCACGTTACAAATTTTGGCTCGACGCGGTCGAAACTATCCAAACTGGATCGCGTAGAGACATTTTTGTAAAAGAGGAAAATCATTTGAAAACAAAAGGAACGCACAGATTTCGCTCAAATTCCGAGACCGATCGTATGTCCATAGCGTTCCAACTTTGTACGATATTTTCGTCCGATATTTCGGAAATTGTAAGATCTCGGGCGTGTACGGACATTTTCGTAAAAATTCAAAATCGCGTAAAAACAGAAGGATCGGATAGACTTTGTGAAGAATTGTACCGATTGCAAACCAGTTTTTGGTAATTAAAAAAAAATCATATGAGCCAAGTATACTTGAGAAAAAAATTTAAACGTCGCTTGGCCTTTTTACTTATTCACCTCGATTTATTCGTGTTTCAACGACTCGCCGAGTTCCTTTTTTTTTAATTACATGGCTCGCACGATTTTTTTTTGTAATTATCAAAAATCAGTTTCCAAACTATTTGTGAACCACTTGGCGTCGTTTTTTTTTTACATCTTTTGCAAAATAATGTTTCTTTTTGATTTCACCTTTTTTTTTAAATTCGTTCCAAATTACCAAACGTGTGATGTAGTATTCCACACTTGTGAAACCGTGATGGAGTTCGCGAAAATTTTCGCTCGTAGAAGCGCGTGTTGTTGAGTTAAATGCAGATTTTTTAAGCGAGCAAGATTTATTTAATTAGTTTTCACGAAAAAACTGAAAAACATAATTTTATTATTACTCGATCGGTATTTCGAACGCTGAGTTTAGTGTAGTATTCGCGGTTATTCGCGAACTAACACCTGGAATTTACGAACTGATATTTGAAAATTAAACACAACCGATGATTCGTTCCGCCTGTACCGTTGTGTACGACGGTTCACGCATGGACGCACGGACGCGAGACAAAAGTATCGGACTGATAACTGAAAAAGCTTGAAAAATTATTTTATCGCGAAAGCGTGGATTTTTCGGGCGATATCGCGATATTTTTTTGTCGCGTGCACCGTTCGGCTTGATTTCGGGTTCATTTTAAAATGGATAATTCAAGTTTATATGATAAAAGTGTCTGTAAAATTTCGTTGAGATGTCTCATTTCCGAGAAAAGAAAAAAAAAAAAAACTGTCAGAGATTAGGGCCACGATATCAGCGTATAGTTAGGTATAACGCGTACAAAGACGGTAAAGCTTGATACGCGCGAATTCACCGCGCGGATTTTTTCTCTTCAAACTACTCGGCGTCGAGACGCTATTGCGTCTCTTGATGTTTTGTAAAAAATGTTTTCTACGTCATTGAACAAGTATATTCAATAAATGAGTAAAAGTGGATTAATGGATGTTGTGACGACCGAGCGAATGAATAACGCGCGTATTTGGTTTTGGAGCAGATATTATAAATTATAAGAAATGTTAATTGTCTCGATCACGATGTGTAACACATCACTTCGTTTCGGAAGTACCGTCAAGACTCTTTTGTCGTGGCGATCGATATCCTATCGATCGTCCGTGAGTTCGTCTATTGTCAAACCTAACGAATACCGCGTGTCTTAACGAATAGTCGGCTAAATACACGTTACAATATTTATGAAGAAAAGTAACGATTAAAGTAACTTTTCACAAAACAAACTTTCTCGAGGAAGCCAAAAATAATAAACGTTCTTTCTTACAACTACGGCTTGGTAGAATGTGGTAAAAGAAAGAGAGCAAGGAATATGCCGATGTAATTGGCACCATTTTTTACTCGACTATTTATATTGGGGCCATTTTTGTCCTTTATCTTTAAACAGCAATTTTTTTTAATGCCGCTTAAAACTCGAAAAAGATTCTGGACCAATTTAACGTATCGTATTGCGCCCAAATAAAAGTATTTCGACCAGAATTTCAATTAAAAAATGCCTAAAAATGCGTCTTCAAAGAGCACAAGAGAATCATGATCTCTTTTAATGCGAAAGGAGCTGGGCCGTCAAAAGGGCCAATGTTGAAAAAAAAAAATTCGTCATTTATCGCGTTGTTGTTGTTGTTGTTGTTGTTATTATTATTATTTACTGCCACTAACGACGTTGCTCTCGGTATTTTCAGCATAGCCGATATGCCAACGCCGAAGGAGAGAATGATTCAGGTGGTTCGATGGTACATGTGTAGCTTTCACGCAGGCCGAAAATCCGGTGTAGCGAAGAAACCGTACAATCCGATATTGGGCGAGATATTTCGATGTCACTGGGATGTCGATAGCGGTAGTGGCGGCGACGATAGCGCAGCGTCCGCGAAAACCGTTAAGGACGGTCCTGTGCCTTGGTGTCGCGATAATCAGCTCTGCTTCATAGCCGAACAAGTATCTCATCATCCGCCAGGTATAATATCAACGTTGTTCCACTTGCAGCGTTTCTCCTCCCCGTAATTGAGGTGGTGCTAGTGTACAGTCTGAATTTCATCACGTATGCACGAGATTCAAATAGAATTTACGAACACTTCTCAATGAGATAAAAATCTTTAAAACATCAGGCACATAGAAAGTACCGCAAATAATAATTTGGCATTATGATAATATCAAAGAGTTATCGACAAATGGAAAAATTAATTGCTCAACATATTATATCAACAATGACGCTGTCTTAAAAAATTAGACAGAATTCTGAAAAAATGCACAAGTATCATATTTATAAGTACATTAAGTTGCCGGGTATTTGTTGAGCGATTTATTTTTTCCATTGTTAATAGCATTTTGATATTATTGCTAAGCAACATCAATCTTCGCAGCCCCTTCTGTATGCCTGATTTTTTTTCAGATTTTTTATCTCACTGAAAAACTCTCTCTCTCTCTCTCTCTCTCTCTGTCTGTTCGTAAATTCTTCTTGAAACTCACGCAAACGTGATCAAAGTCAGACTGTACGCTAGTAGTACCACCTTAAACATTCTACGGACGAAAAAAACCATTCGTCAGCGACTTTGGATGAATAATCGAATCGATCTAATTTTCCTTCGGAAAGAACTATTTGAATATTGAATATTGACCTTGGTTAATAGGTCAATCGAAGTATTTGTCTATCGCGAGTGACTGGTAACAGTGAAAGGTCGTCAGACACGCGTATTTCCTAGCGTGGATTTGAAACAGCTACAACACAGTGGGTCAGATAATTAATGAATGGTCGAGTTCGTAATTACAAGCGGCTGGAAAAAATGGCCAATAGATAATCGCGACACTCGCGAAGAATTGTCAGGCACAATGGCAAATTTCAACTTTCCCTGATTGTAAAACAAGTCGAAATTGTGGCTCATGCCCTTCGTTAATTCTTGTTTTCCGAAACGGTAGATTGACTATCGGTCGTTTGATTACGCATAATGCCCTTATACTCTATTTTCTTCATAACTAATTCCTCGCAAATAGCGAAATACAAAGGTTTAATGCTCGACGAGGCCACGCGTTAATTCAATTTTTCCCTTTTACTCCATTCACCAATGTTAACTCCATTATTAAAAACTATCGTAACGCGTTATACGTTGCAAATGAACCACTCATGATATAAAAGACTTGCAAATGAGTGTAAAAGCTGTTCTATGTTGCCTCAATCGTGTCAATCTATTGTAGGGTAATGGAAATAGTGTTTTGTTTTCCATCCCGAACCTACGAACCTTCATTCGAATGGCTAATGTCTTTCCTTCTATCGATAAAATGTGTGTTTTTTGTATTTTTCAGTGAGCGGTTTTTACGCCGAGCACGTGGCCAAACGAATAAGCTTCAGCGCGCACGTATGGACGAAGAGTAAATTTCTCGGTTTGAGCATAGGAGTCCATAATATAGGAAAGGGTTGGGTATCGGTGCTGGAACACGGCGAGGAGTATTATTTAACGTTTCCAAATGGCTACGGTCGTTCGATTCTGACCGTGCCGTGGATCGAGCTCGGCGGCACCGCGACGATAACTTGCGCTCAAACGGGCTATCAAGCGACCGTGGAATTTCTGACAAAACCATTCTACGGTGGCAAGAGAAATCGTATAAGTTGTCAAGTCACCCAGCCCGGTGAGAAAAAACCATTTTTGACGATAAACGGCGAATGGAGCGGTCAGATGGAAGCCAAATGGGCCGACGGTGTAAGTCTCATGCTCGAAGAATCCTCATTGTTTCCCACTTTGCTTTCTCCCGTTTGCCGCTCCTAAATGATTAAAGTATCATTGTCAATTCAAGCGAACGGAACTCTTCGCCGACGTTAGAGAACTTCACACGGATAGAAAATTAGTCATTCCGGTCTGCGAGCAAGAGGAATTCGAATCGCGAAAGGTTTGGCGAGAAGTTACGGTCGGCCTCAAAATAAACGATATGGACAAAGCTACAGCCGCGAAGTGTTCGATCGAACAGAAACAACGGGACGAAGCTCGCGTCCGAAAAGAGGCCAATATTCCTTGGGAAACCAAGGTAAATATCGTATCTTTTGCCCCCGTCTTCCAGGGTGGTGGTCAATGTTTTGAATAATTACGACTATCAACGTAATGATAGAAAAAGTATTTTCTTTTCAACAGATCATTGAGTCGCATAACGATTTTATCAAAATGGTATTTACACTTAATAACGGCGGTAAGGCGGTTATTTTTCGACGGTATGAATTTTCAAGAAACGAAATATAGATTCGATGATGTAAGAATGCGCAATTTTGTAAATTGTAAATGGAGGGGAGCTAAAATTTTTGATAGTTAATATTCTTAAAATGAAGATGTCGAGAATATAAATTCCGACCGAAATCGAGAAAATAAATAGTAAAATCCCGGAGGAATTCTTTTCAATTTTTTCCCCTTCACCATCAATCCGGACCTTCCTCCGGTAGTCCAAAGGGAGAGAAAAGTGCTTTTGACTCGTGGAAATTCTTCGTTGTATCAAGTTTGACTTTTTGCTCCTTTGCCATTTTGACTGATAATCTCATTGGTTTCGCTCTAATGAATATTCAACAATGAGGTTTCTAAATTTTCGTGATTCTAAAATTTGGATACTCGGAATGGAGGATGTTCTAAATTTCGCGCGTTCTTCCGTTGGTTTCGATGGAAATTCAACTCGACATCTTTTTTGTTTTCAATGTTCTTTTATTACAGTAGAACCTCGATTATCCGAACCAATTGGGACCGAGACTAGTTCGGATAATCAAAAGTTCGGATAATCAAGACGTGGTCTTTTGTATTTGGGGACGGGATCAGAAACAACATCTTTTCAGATAAAAACAATAGATATATATTAAAATTCGACATATATATTAACGTTCAATATACTTTAAAGATCGGAAAAAAATTCGAATGTATTGAATGCACAAAAATATATTAAAATTGCGCGAGTAATCTCCACAAGCGGACTGACTAGCGCTCAAAGAAATGAAGAAGAAAAAAAAATTCAACACGCGCGGTTCTCGCAAAGATACATTGTTGCTCACGGCGGTAACAGCGAGCAACAATGTATCTTTGGCGCCAACGTTCGGATAATTGAGCGTTCGGATAAACAAAGTCACCGTTCGGATAATTGAGGGTTCGGATGATCGAGGTTCGGATAATCGAGGTTCTACTGTACTTCGAAGACGTTTGTATAATGAGCATTTCGCGTTAATAAGTTTTGTTATTTTTTAAATGCGGCATTTCGGTCGCTCGAAACCCTGGCCCCCACTCATATTTTTTTTCGAATTAAATCAAGAGCATATCTACGTTTTATTCTATTTTGCTTGTTTTTGCAGTTTTTCAAAGAAACAAAAGACGGCGGCTGGGTGTACACGGCACCGCTCGCCGATCGACTGAATCCGATTCCGGAACCGAGCTCGACAAAGACTCACGATAATGAAACAATAACGTCACAGTAAAATGTACGATAATCTCGCACACGACGGAGATTGCGCATGTAAAACCATAACGAAACAAAAAAGACAAAAAAAAAAAGATACTGACTCGAAGTCTCGAAATTTGCACTCCGAATGCCCGACTAAAGAAACGAAAAAAAAAGCCAAACGAAGAAATTAATTCGGTTGCCGCATTTACAACACAAATTAGCCTAACAAGTTTGCACCAATTACTAGAAAATAAAAACGAAATTATCAGTACAGATCTATTAGTGGAACCGATTACCAATCTCGTTAAATCTGACGAATGTAGAACAAAACAAATGATCCATTGCCTTCACACTTTTCAACGACGCGGCATTTGTTCGCGTTTAGAAATCTTTTTTTTCGCCGATGGTGCATGACGCGTGTTTTAGTTTATTCAAGTTTAATGTAATATTTTTCTTTTTTTAGTCGTATAAAAAAAGAATTTATTTTATTTTTTTAAGCTAACAAGTAAAATATAACTCGGTACCATCCTCCCATATCTCGATGTCGCATATATTAATTGTACGTAACTTCATTGCCTCCCGATTCTCCGTTTATGCGCTTCGATTCATTTTTATTTCTTTCATTTTAATGTTCGGGCATTCTGACACTTGTTTTCGGCGGATGAACGATCACCTCGATCTATTCTCGGAAACGCGTAAAGTAACGGGCAGCCTGTTTTTGTAAATTCGCAGGATTTATTTATTATACATTTATACACACTTGTACTTTTTTTATTGACAAGACAAAATTATTTTTTTTCTAATCTGGATCGCGTCCCTCGACTGGGGTGCTGCACCGGATACAGCACAATAATTCAGCCGACTTTCGTTTGGGAAGAAAAATCTATGTTACAAATAACGCCTTTTTACAAGAGATGGCTTTCTATACAGCACTTGAATGTGCGAATTGCGGCCGTAATAACGTAGCTTCCATTGAGTAGCGTTTTTTGCGCGTTTGTTTTGTTTTTGGAGGCGCATGGAAAATTTTAACAATTAGAAGTTAGTATAAAAAAAAAATAGATCAATCGCCTGGAGAAAGGTGTTATCAATAACATTGGTTTATTTTTCTTGTTTTATTTTTTTTCAGCCAAAATTCCGAGAAAGTCCGCGCGCGTTGGCAATTTCTTAGCGGCGGTAACACGGTTAAGTCGAATAATTTTTCGGTCACTGAAGTGATTCACGAATGTGTACATATGGATATCGAATAAGCCCCTCGAGTTTAAGAAATCTTCCCACGACTTTCTAAAAAAAAACAAAGTCATCCCTTTTTCGCCGTATTAATAGGACTGTCCCGTTAAAGTCAGACAAGCTGGGGGTGATTGTCGTTGGCCATGTAAAAAAACACAAACAATACCAAGACTCAATGACAATTTTTACAAAGGCAATAAACAGAAACAACGTGCGTGCGTCGGATGTGAAAAATTTCGTATGTACCATCACTAAAGTCCGATGATATTTGTTGTGCAAGGCTATCGAGAGTTTGCGTACTCGACCCGTGGCCTTGGCGCCACCCGTATCATCGAAGATATTACAAACATGTTATCTTGTTATAAGCAACGCTGTTCTGGTTGGAATTATTTTTGTCAAATGTTAAGAAAAAAACGAAATATTAATTACACTTTTTCTTCAACATATTTAAGGGTTTTACCGGACGATGAATAAGTGTTACGAATATTAAAAAAAAATCTTCAGGCATACGTGGTTTTAACTTTATGATCTAGCGGTTTCTTTTTTAATAAAAAAATTCCATTAATTTTTACGATAACGACATCGTCACGCGTTTGACACATTGATAGTAGGCATTCGTTGATTGTTCGATCGTTATTGAAAAAATGTAGACTGAGTGCTGGACTGGGTGTACATCTATACGAAGGACAACAAAGAGAAAAAAAATTAGTCAATGTGTATAGTAAATCCATTTATTGTCGGCTTTAGACTAGACAATATTGATTAAAAAAATCTATATACATTATATATATATATACACACATGTAATTATATACATTAAAGGAAAAAAAAACGAAAAGAGATGAACATTAGCAAAGGATATATATGATTTAATCGGAAAATAAATGACCTCACGTGATGAATAGGTACTTTGAACCAAGGTACAACTATCAGTCTATCGAAGATGATTAGAAAACGATCAACGCTTTGTATAATGTCATTTTATTTTGTGAGAATAAATTGCAAAGAAACATAAGTACAGGTCGACAAAATTAATATTTCGGCATGGCGCATCCGTTTTTTTTTGTACAAACATTTCTAGTCTCAAAAATGTACTACGGGTACGTCCAGTTCAGGTTTCGGCATTTCTCTGCGGCTCTCTGCGGAAGGGCATTTTCAGGCACGTATGCGCACGCACATAGGTGCTTTTTTGAGTCGCTCTTTTGAAACTTCGTAACATAAAAAGAGTTGTGCGGCTATTCGAGTGTATCGGGATTTTTTCTCCTCGCTGTAATAATCGCAGTTATGCCGTTATTCGTAACGAATCCCCCAACTATTATTGTAAGCAATTTAATCGGCGAAGATGATTATTATGGTAATATTTAGAAGTTAGCTAGAGATTCAATTGAATCGCGAATCACAAAAAAAGCCCTGTAAGGTTAAGTGATACGATGTTTTCTTAATCGTACAATGAAAATTCTCGCAGTGACTCTTCTACATATTCATTCATTTACAAAAATAAATAATGGGACAGAAGGAGACGAAGAGGAAAGGGAGTCTTTTCTTCTATTTATTTATTTGAGAAATAAATAAATAAATAATTCATAATGAATTAACATTAATATGAAAATTAATTAATTCATTTACTCATTTATACAATGAATGTATAAACACGACGGAAGATTGTAATTGAAACATTATAACGACATTAGACCGAATTCCTTTACTATTGTTTGGAAATTGATGATAATCAATGCACAACGACGATGATATTAATATATCCCGACGCATCTTTGATTAGTCACACGACGCACTTTTTACTTTGTACACTCAAGTGTTCAGGCATGGACGCGTGAAAAATGCTGTTTAGCAAAAAGCTGCCGAAGCGCCGAATCCTTTCGTTATGTCTAACGCTGCCTTAGTTTGACAGAGGAATAAGAGAGACCTGCAAACACTTCCAGTTCGGATAAAAATCTGATAAAAATCAAGCATATGCAAGGTGCTGAAAAAAATCAAATTACCCGGCACCGTAATTTTTTTTCGTACGAAAATAATTTGTTACTTTCTTAACTCCAGTAGAACGTTGATTAACCGAACCAATGAGGACCAAGACTAGTTCGGATAATCAAAAGTTCTGATAATCGAGGTTATACTGTAAGTATGCATTTTTCAGAATTTCATGTTATACTTGAAAATTGCGTTTTCTTTATATACATTTTTTTTTTAATCGCAATTTCCAAAAATTACATAAAATTCTGCAAAAACTCGTACGTATTTACGAAAAATTGGAAATTGATTTTTGTACCAAAAAAATTACGTTGCCGGGTAATTTGTTATACAATTAATTTTTTCATTAATTTGTTAAAAACAAATTTCGAGTTTTCGAGTTTTTTCAGATTTTTATTCCATCGAGAAGTGTTTGTAATCTCTTCCATTCCCCTCACAAACTTAAGTAAACGGCGTCAGACATAACGATAGGACTACCTTAATACGATGTGTGTTAGGGATACGTTCCGGCTGAGCGCCGAATGCGTTTACTTCTCGTTCTCTTCACGAATGATAGAGAAAGAAGAGTTGCAGGCGCTCAATTCGTAATGTACTCCGGAATATACGTTCATCGAAGATCATCGAAAATCATGTAGCCGATGCGAAACTCTGCGGCGTTGCGATAAATCGGCGGTATTTTTTTCGATGATGCGACGAGATGCTCCACACCGGCGAGCATGCATTTGAGACCGATACGGCAACGTTTCACGTCGGAACAAAGGTTTCCGCGTGTCTCGACGGATTCGCCGTAATCGTAAAAAATTTTCACGACTCGCCGCTTTTCCAAGCTAATCGCGTCGCTGTCGAGGCTCTCGCACGGCGCAACAAGCAAATCCAAATTCCATTCCATCGGTTTCAACAGCAGATAATGCTTCTTGTCGCGCTCGAACGATTCGAGCAATATCCTTTCGTTTACGAAATCGTCGATGCAACTTTTAACGGCCAATTTGAAATCGCCGAGGGGATCCCCGCATTTCTTCGTTGTCGGTGAGTTTTTATCATCGCGAACGATGTATTCCACGCAATAGTTCCACATTCTGATGGATTCTTCGCCGTGCGGCACGCCGATGATCGTCAGACACCTGCTGCACACGACCTCGTCGGGATGAATTTTCAGGCGGCCGACAAAATTCGCTCGGTTCAAGACGCCGTAGAAGGAGCCATAAAAATAATCCTTTTCGGTCGGCACTAAGAGACGCGAATAATCGTCGCCGTCGCGACTGCAACAAAACCATTCCGCGGGCTCGCAATCGTTGTCGGGAAGAGGCAAAACTTTTCGCAGCTTCAACGTTTTCGTGATAACGTTGCCGCAACAATTGCACGAAATTTCGAGATCGGTGTTTATGGGCGGTAGTTCGGTGCTACCCGAAGATTTTGAATAATTTCTATTTTTCGGCGACGAAGAGCCGACCAGTTCGGCGTTGAAAGAACCGAATGAAGAATCGATGGGGGTCGTTTGAAGACGAAACGAGAGCCAACCACCACCGATCTTCAGGGACGACAAGGACGAAGGTATTATTCTAATCGTTGAGAGGCACAAATTCCACGATTTTCGGGCAATCTTTAACTTTATAAAATCTTTGTTCAATTTAACCTGTACTCTATTTGGATCCGTGCCATCTTTCAACGAGACGAAAACGTTGCAAGATCGAATACGCTGTCTGAGCTCTATCGTTAGAGATTCCATTGAAAAATCGATATATCTTCTATCATCATTCGTTTCGTGTCCAATTTTTTTTTTCATCAATTGTCCTACACAAATTGTAGCGGAAGCCAATGACTAACGCAGTAATGAAGCGAAGCTGGATTTATTATTTTACTCTCAGCCTGCAAAGTATCCTCTTGCGATGACGAACCCCAGCACGATTTGGTTGGTTCTCAGCAGAGAAACGGAACATTGTTGCTCCTTCACGAATTACACTTGCGATTGTAGAAGTTTTTTGTTCAATTTTCCTTTGAAAGTTATTTCTGAAAGAATCGAAAAACAATTTCTTTTTAAAAATTGCGAATGCAAGATTTTTTTTTCTTTTGGAAGAATAACTCACATATTTGATGTTCTATACCGTTTACTCGAAGACGCTTTGAATGTGACTGTTTTGTTGTTCATTCGGTATGCTAAGAAATCGAAAGTGTTGTATTAGATTCCTTGAATTATTTGCGAGTTAATAACGACATTCCAAGTTTAGTCGTTGGACAATAAAGCACACACTTTCAAAGAAAACCAGATGGAGATTCTTTTTTTATTTTCGAAAAACAAAACTTACGATTTTCGGTCATAAACGATACGTATAAGTTGAGAAATGTTTTACTTGTTTCAATGTTCGTGTTCGATAGTGCAACGAGTTCGAAAGAAATAATATGCTAACGCGGTGTATTAAATTTTTGCAGGTTAGGACGATTTTTGGTCGTTATGAAAAAAAAAAAAAAAAAAACAACTGCGTGCAGAGGTTAGTAGTGTTACGGGGTCGCTATAAGGTGCCCGAATGACTTCGATGCCCTACCACCGGATCGCTCTGAAACAACGCCTCCTCCGCCAATTGCAAGTTTTGGCGCGGACCTTAAATTCCGCTCGCTCCAGAACCGGGCGTTCCGCGCGTCAAGTCCTTCTGTAGCTCAGAGTATCTCAAAAAGTCGATAAGAGTCGGGAATGTCCGGGCGCAAATCCTATTTTTAGCAATAATAATCTAAGTGACGAATCCTTTTTCTACAACCGCTTCCTGTTGTTTATTTCCCTCGCGCGTTTAAACGTACGCGCGCCGATCTTTTCTTCGCATCACAATTTCGCACGGTCGCTTTCCGCCCGAACACGCGTTTCACCAGTTCCATCCGCTAACCATTATCTCCGTAGACCACGCCATGACGGTAAATTACCGACGGCCGAATTCAGGCTGTCGGTATTGCAAAGATCGTTGCAACTACTAATGGGCAGATGTCGCGGAGCGTGAATTATGCAAAACTAGGGCCGTGACCACTAAAATACCTAAAGTGCCAGTGGTGAGATCGGCGCGCGTACGTTTAAACGCGCGAGGGAAATAAACAACAGGAAGCGGTTGTAGAAAAAGGATTCGTCACTTAGATTATTATTGCTAAAAATAGGATTTGCGCCCGGACATTCCCGACTCTTATCGACTTTTTGAGATACTCTGAGCTACAGAAGGACTTGACGCGCAGAACGCCCGGTTCTGGAGCGAGCGGAATTTAAGGTCCGCGCCAAAACTTGCAATTGGCGGTATGGCATCGAAGTCATTCCACCTTACACCTTATAGCGACCCGTGTTACGTCCCAGCGGCTTCTGCTGCTCAGCTCCCTGCTGATTGGTCGAGAAGAAGTCCGCAATCTCGTCGGGGATTCGCGCTGTAATTTACTATTGAAATAGTTCGATGGGACCGGGAGTTTTGAAATTAAAAAGATTAAACAGTTCACTGTATGTTGAGAATTTAATGAATGTAAAACACGAATAATACAAAAAAAACGGAAGTTAAACAAACTAGACGATCAAATAAAATGATAAAATACGCGTTTGGTCTCTCTGAACGATGTTCACCACGAACCGAGCACGATGAGAGCCAAAATTATTCTAACTGTTTCTTTCATCCCCAAAATCAGCGTGGAAAAATTGCGGACTGTGGAGATGAGTAGTTTCAAGTTATTTCGACCAATAGCGAAGAAGCTTTAGCACACGCCTACGCGACTTTCCCTCTCTCGCATAGGATAACTATTTTTTATAATACTACCCTGGTTCGAACCGTTAGCTTTCTGCCCCGTATTTTGTACTCCGCTTAGAAAAACTCAAGTCAATGGTGGTCCCGACTTCGGGGACTCAAGAGGCATCTCGGCCATCTGGCTATTGTCTTTAACACGCAGACCACCAACTATGCACTGCGACATTTGGAAGGACTCCATTCTCTATACTTATTTATCTCAGTATGCCTGTTTTAAAATATCCGTAGACAAATAGAGCTTATGGCTTCTTGGAATTCAAAGGAGAAAGTATGTTCGAACCCTGGGAGTTTACATTTCATTCTTTTTGACAAATGTTCTGGGGATTAAACCCTTGTCCGAATTTATTGCCCTCGGGTACTTGGTTCTCGTCGTCGAGAAGACGAACAGATTCCTTTATGTTTCCGTTTCAAGATTGTTGCTTAAAAATACAGTTCTTAATGAAAATAATACCGGGCAGAGGCATGATAAAATATCCGTTTTGAATTCGCGTCGCGTTTACTTCTGCGCGTCTATCAATTTCCACGTTTTCTACCGTATCGACGGACAGCGAGATTCGCCGTTCGTCACAGTAGGGAGAGGTACAACGCTCGGCTTTTGGCCGTACCCGACTGAGTGGCGCTAAATCGTAGCGGCGAACTCGGGAGTACGATTTTGTGATCATCGCCTCGGGCGGTATTGCAGAGGTGATCAGCGGCGCGGTGAAGAACCTCCTACAAACTTTTTTGGAGTAATTTTTCAGGACTTAGATTTTTTGGCCGATTGTCGAAACCGAAACTTCGAGAAAAAGTTAAGAAAAGGACTACTTTTTTTTTTCAAAAAATTAAGGTTGTTGTGGGGTCTGGGCCTGCAAGGTGAGGCGGAAGGGAGACTAGGGGGCGCGCGGTGTGCGGTGCGGTCGGTGTGCGAGAGAGACAGCTACTTGTCAGTTCCCGAGCGAAGACGACGAAGAGTTTTTCATTAATTAATAATTAAATAACGGTGCTGTAGATCTTCTTCGGAAAATGCCAAACGTTAGAGCGATTATCATTTGAACTATACATAGGTTTTTCATGTACGTGGTAGCATTTTCTTAGCTGTTAGAACGTAAATACGGCGAATCGTTGCGAATTCTCCATAAGAGTAATGCAATGAACTGCAAACTTTACGATCTTTTTTCTCATTAACGATGCTGCATCGTTCTGAAATTTAACCACACTATTTGCAAGGGTATAATATACATTAGCAAAAAATCTCATGGCACTGGTAGCATTTTGACTTAACCCCACAACAACCTTAAGGTATCGATTTTATTCCTTCGCCATTCGTTCTAAATGGTATATTTCCGCACTGATAGTACCCGCTACAAACCTTTTTGGAGTGATTTTCCGGGACTTAGATTTTTTGGCCGATTGTCGAAACCGAAACTTCGAGAAAAAGTTGATAAAAGGACCACTTTTTTTGCCTGGCTCCTGGCTCCTGACTCCTGGCTCCTGGCTCCTGGCTCCTGGCTCCTGGCTCCTGGCTCCTGGCTCCTGGCTCCTGGCTCCTGGCTCCTGGCTCCTGGCTCCTGGCTCCTGGCTCCTGGCTCCTGGCTCCTGGCTCCTGGCTCCTGGCTCCTGGCTCCTGGCTCCTGGCTCCTGGCTCCTGGCTCCTGGCTCCTGGCTCCTGGCTCCTGGCTCCTGGCTCCTGGCTCCTGGCTCCTGGCTCCTGGCTCCTGGCTCCTGGCTCCTGGCTCCTGGCTCCTGGCTCCTGGCTCCTGGCTCCTGGCTCCTGGCTCCTGGCTCCTGGCTCCTGGCTCCTGGCTCCTGGCTCCTGGCTCCTGGCTCCTGGCTCCTGGCTCCTGGCTCCTGACTCCTGACGCTGGCTCCTGACGCAAAATTTTTCCGGAGTAAGATGTTTCGGCCGATTGTCGAAACCGAACCTTCGAGAAAAAGTTGAAAAAAGGACCACTAATTTTTCGAGACTGGATTTTTTTGCCGATAGTCGAAACCGAAACTTCGAGAAAAAGTTTAAAAAAGGACTACTTTTTTTTGGCTGGCTCCTGACTCCTGGCTCCTGGCTCCTGGTTCCAGTTAAAAAACGACTGGTCATTTGCATTTACACGATTTTACGTTTATAAAGTGCTATTACAATTTTCCGTTCAAAATTGACGGTTCTCGAGTTACGGGCGATTTTATGACGGCGTGGAACTCGATTTTTTTTTTTTTTTTTTGCGACCGAGCCCCCTTAATTAAACTTGGTTTCAGTTAAAAAACGACTGATCCATATGCATTCTCACTATTTTACGTTTATAAAGTGCTATAACCTTTTTCCGTTTAAAATTGACGGTTCTCGAGTTACGGGCGATTTTATGACGGCATGGAACTCGATTTTTTGTTTTTTTTGCGACCCAGCCCCTTCAATTAAACTTAGCTCCAGTTGGAAAACGACTGATCCATATGCATTCTCACGATTTTACGTTCATAAAGTGCTACAGTGGACGATCACGTATTTCCAACTCAGATAATTCCAACCATCAGTTAAGTTGACGAAAAGACGACCAAGTAAGTTGAATCCGGACCCTTTTTCGGCTCCGTCTACCTGCTCGGCGAGGCAACGGCAGTCCCCTTCCCTTTAGATATCTACCAATAATATCGTTGCTGAAATTTGTCTGACAGAGAAAGAACGTGGCAGCTAGCATGTGGCGAGACAAAGATCGACGATTCTCTCCTACTCTACAGTTTTTCGTCTTCGAGTAGCGGACACATTCCGTCACTTTACCATAAAGGAAGAGTAGATCCGTGCCGTAGTACCATGATGCGCTATTGATACAGATATTTGTCTTATCAGAAACGTTTTTTTTTTATTTCTTGAAAATTTCTTAAAAATGTTCGAATTTATATTCATTTTTCAAAATTTCGACACTTTTTTTTCAAAAATATCAGAAAATGTTGAAAAAATGTAAACGGCTTCTAAAAAAATTAACCAATTTATTTCAAATGGAAAAAAAAATCTTCGGCTGTTTTCGTTTCATTTATTTATTTATTTTTTACTTTCTGGTATTTTTGTTGCGCAAAATTAGTATTCTTGATATCTTTAATACGATTGATTTTTTCATAATTTTCGTTGAATGAATTATTTTCTGTAATATAAATATTGCTGTTGCAAAGTTTTCGTAGTTTTCTGCAGTTTATATATTGTAGGTGCTCTGTTGATTTAAAATAAGTTCATTGCTTAATTCCGCCTCAAGTGATTAAAACGATGGTTGTTATTATAACGG
The DNA here is from genome assembly GCA_963924025.1 of Ischnus inquisitorius. NCBI lineage: Eukaryota > Metazoa > Arthropoda > Insecta > Hymenoptera > Ichneumonidae > Ischnus > Ischnus inquisitorius. The sequence goes on along the minus strand of OZ001251.1, from coordinate 3,433,870 downwards.
AAATACAAGAATTTTGTGTCGCTTGAGAAAAGTAGTATAAATGGTCATATTTGTGGCCGGGAGGATCAAAGGAACCGCGGATAGCGGTTGGTGTAATCAAAATTATTAACCATCGATTGGCCCCGATAGCGGTAAATCATTTTAACCACTTGTAATATCAACTTTAATATCCACTGGATATTATTGAGAAAACTTTTATTTTTTTTTATTTAGAAGGTATTTCGTTCCAATCCAGTCATGAAAGAATCTCACACAAAAATATTTTCCCACAGTAATTCTTAGCCTTTTTGGCTGGAATCTGATTTTTTTTTAAATAAGGAATGAAATCCAAACATTATTCCTGGTTAAATGATTTAACCACGAAACATGAAAAAAGTAAAAATTCGTGGTTTATAATTTTGCATTAGTTAAAAAAAATTGTTTCGAAAGCTATGCTTGCAACCACCGTACATGACGTTGTTGACACGGTAAAAATGATCGCAAGATCGAATTTTACGGTAATTTCCACAACTGTCCTCATCCCCACGCGCTCCACAAGCGGCTACTCGCATCCCCACGCGCGACGCAAAACAGCGTTGGAGAGGGAATTTTTTTCGGCGGAAGAGGCAGTGGGCAAGCCCTCAAGCAGGTAGAAGGAAATTCAACTTATCTGATGGTGGCGGATTAGTCTGGCTCCCGAATATTGGAATTATCTGATCGTCCACTGTATAACCTTCTTCCGTTTAAAATTGACGGTTCTCGAGCTGACTATTTTGACATAGAATTATGCTGAAAATTATTTTAAAAAATAAAACAATTCATCATAATTTTTTTTTTCCACTATGCGAATTCCGTTTTTTGCATTTGTTAAATACGCTCACGCGCCCGATCGCCGCAACGGTGCGCGATAGTTTTGAATTTCGAGAGAATAGGGGAAAGGGGAAGCGTCGAGAGATTTCGGTGAGAGCTAACGGTAATGAAATTTGATAAGAAGGAGAGCGTCCGAGTGAGCCGAGCGAGGTGGTCGATCGCGAGCGGTGTGTGACCGTGTGTGAGCGCGAGAGACCGATTGAACGAGAGCATTGTGCGAATTAGTTATCTGGTATCGAGCGCGAGCGTAATGTGTATGTTTATTTCTTCGTTCAATAAAAACGTTTTACGTGTGATCTTCTTCACGAGGCGTCTCTCCCTTGTGAATCTATCCTGACACCCTCGAGCGAGAGCGGACCGAACGTCCGAGCAACGAAACGAAACGCAGGAACATTAACACATTTTCCTCGGTTCCTATTGCAGATATCGACAAAGTAACGACGCCATCGTCTTCAGCACATTAAAATACGTCGGATTAGGTGCCTAAGTTTCCGTAGTAGCGCGATAAATTTCAACTGCGTTTATCTCCTAAAATACGAGAGATATCGCAAAAAGGACCTCAAATTGTGATCACCGGTGCTGGTGGGACTTAGGGGGGTTACTATTTTCACATAGAAATACCCTAAAAGTGGTCCTTTTTGAAACTTTTTCTCGAAGTTTTTGTTTCGACAATCGGCCAAACAATCCAAGTCCCGAAAAATTACTCCAAAAGGGTTTGTAGGGGGTATTTCAGATCGGAAATATACCACTTGGAACGAATGGCAAAGGAATGAAATCGATATCTCATTTTTTTTTTTAAAGTGGTCCTTTTTGAAAATTTTTCTCGAAGCCCTCCGGCGTGGGTATAGTGAAAAGCAATTGAGAATCGTGTTCTGGAACTGCAGAAGTATACGTGCGAGATCAGCGGAGCTGGAAAAAAATAGCATGGAGTATGATATCATGGTGATATCAGAAACATGGCTGAAGCCTAAATGGGACTTCCAACTGAGAAATTTTAACGTCATAAGAAACGATCGCATCGTCGAGAACGGAGGAGGGATTGCGATACTAGTCCGCAAAGGAATAAAATACAAAATTGTAGGAGAGTTCAATGAAATCGAGGAGGCACTGGAAGTGTTAGCGATAGAAGTAGAGATGGATAAAAAGGAACTTCTCATTGCAGGAATGTACCGAGCGCCGAACAGAAGACTGGAGGAAGACGAGTGGGAGAGTATGCTGGACGGAATTGGCAACTGGGAGGAGTACGTTTTCGGCGGAGATTTGAATGCGAGGAACCCCCGGTGGGGAGGGAGAGACACCTGCAGGACGGGGAAAATGATCGAGAAACATACGAATTTTTCAAAATGTAATGTAATGAACGACGGGACGACCACATTCACGAGTGGACCGAATAGAGGCAGCGCAGCACTGGACGTGACATGGTGCTCAGCGGGAATTATAAACGAAAGCACGTGGGAAGTGGCGGACGACACGTGGGGAAGCGACCACTACCCAATAATAGTGAAAATAGAGGCGAACGAGCCCATGGGATCGGAACAGGTTTATCGAGAAAGAAATCTCAGAAAACTGGACTATAATGCGTTATAAGAAAAAATGAAGGAAGAAAAAGCATTCTTCGAGACAGAAGAATTCCGAAGTGCAGATGCATGCACGAAATACGAAAAATGGCAAGAGAAAAACGAGCATGCAATCGATACGACGATGGGAAAAAAGGCCAGGGAAATCGGAGCCAAGCAGGACAGGGGCCGAAAGACGAGCGCGCCGTGTATGTGGTGGGACACAGAGTGTAAAGAACAAGTAGAGAGTAGAAAAAGAGCAAGGGGCGCATTCTTGCAAGACGGCTCTACGGAAAATTGGATCGAATTGAAGAAGACAGAAGCGTAAACGACGCGGCTACTTAAGCGGAAAAAACGGAAGGCATTCAGGGCCTTCTGTGCGACACTGAACAGAGATGCGAACGACGCTTATATATGGAAGAAAATAAGATGCTTGAAAAATAAAGCGAGCTACGGCAACAGAGACGAAATAGTAAGAGAAAGAGAGAAGGAGTCTCGAAAGACGATGGCGACGCCGAGCCCCCCGTGGGTTAAGGAAGAGAGAAAACAAATAAAAGAAAACGAGGAAGAGCACTTCCCGGACACGGAATTCAAATTAATAGAGTTACTAAACGCGGTGGAGAAAACGAAGAAAAAATCAGCGCCCGGGATGGATGGAATCGGGTATTCGGTATACGAAAGTCTGGACGAAGAGCATTTAAAAATACTGTTAGATATATATAATAGCATGTACAAAGAAGAGGTACTGCCGGAGCAGTGGAAAAACATACTGGTTATGTTCATACCGAAAGGCGAGCACAAGGTGAGACCCATATCGATGGCAGCATGTGTTGCCAAATCCTCGAGCGCATGGTAAATGAAAGGTTGGTATGGTGGCTCGAGCATAAGGGACTGATGGCGCCGTCACAGCACGGCTTTCGGAAGGGCAAGTCATGCATAGACAACCTAAACATATTATGCACAAATATACATGAATCTTTCACCAAGGGAAAACAAACAGTAGCTGCATTTCTGGACGTACAAGGAGCATATGGTAATGTGATAGGGAATATACTAATAAACGATCTAGTCGGGATGGGAATGCCAAAGAGAATAATTAGTTATATATACAACTGCATCGAAGAGAGGCATCTGGTGTTCGCGGGGATGCCTCAGACTACAGCAAAGTACACGTTCAAAGGGCTCCCACAGGGTAGCGTCCTGAGCCCGACGCTATATAACATATACACGAGAAGAATGGAGGAAAGTCTGCCGAAAGGGACACAGATTTTACAGTACGCTGATGACATTGTCGTATATAGCAAAGAAAGTAACATACACGGAAGCCTGAACCGAGTGGAAGAAGGAGTCAACAAAGTGGCGATATTCTTGAAAGAACGAGGCCTACAAGTGGCGCCGGAAAAATGCAAATTGATAATCTTCAAGAGGGGAAGACCATTGAATGAAAACTTCAGCATCAAGATCGGTGAGCAAAGAAGTGCGAATCGCGGGCACGGCTTGGTTTCTTGGAATGGTCATGGACAGCAAAATTACATGGAAAAAACACATCGAAGAAATAACCGGGAAATGTAGACAGACCAACAAAATGATGAAGTGTATAAGGGCGACCCGGTGGGGATCCGACCCACTGACAATGTTGCGGCTGTATAAATCGGTGGTACGAGCGAGGCTGGATTACGGATGTTTTTTATTATAGCCGAATAACAAAAAAGAAGGGTGGGAGTTGGAAAAGGCACAGATGGAGAGTATCCCATGCGCTATGGGGTACAGGAAAAGTACGCTCACAAACGTGATGCTAGCGCAGGCAGCAGTGACGTACATGGAAGTGTGGGCAAGATATTTGTGTGATAGATACATGATGAGAGCTATAAGACTGAAAAATAACGCTGTGATAGAGAGATTAAAAAGACTGAACGTATCAATAAGTAGAAGTAGAAGACAGAATACACGACAAAAAACAATGCTCATTAAGAGTTACCGGGACGCCAAAAAGATAGAGAAAGATATAATTATAGAAGAAAAGGAGTGGGTGTTTGCATGCGAGTATGAACAGGGATTCAGGTCAATTTCCACGGACACGGAGGGCAGAGCGATAATCTTAGTGGCGACGGAGCCAGATGAGAAGTTCACCGAGCTGTTCATGCAAGCAGAGAGCCGGACTGAACACGTATTTACGGATGGATCAAAAGACGAGGATCGGGGGACTGGGTACGCGATGTGGAATCAAAATGATTCGGTTGCAATAAAAGAAAAAATACACGAAGAGGCATCGATATTCACGGCGGAGTGTATGGCGATATACAAGGCGATACCTTATATCAAAGAAAAGAAGCTGAAACGAACGGTGATATTCACGGACTCGTTGAGTGCGGTAATGGCCATAAAGAATTATAATGCGAGGGTACAAGATAATTTAATTATTTAATTATGTGCATCAAATAGTGAGGACACACGCGCAAGAGCTCAGAAGACTCGAGGTCAACATAGTGTGGAACCCGGCATATGGGGGCATAAGAGACAACGAAATCGTGTATAGATTGGCAAAAGAAGCGGTGGAGGGGACACGAAATGAGACGAAGAAAATACCGGCAAAGGACGTTAAGAGGAAAATAAAACAGAATATGTGGAAAAAGCAGTTCGAAAGGGTCAAAGGGTAAGGGATAAAGAAAGGCGTCGAGTATTACAAAGATACAAAGATACAAAGATACAAAGATATTCGAGGAGAAAAAATACCCGTGGTTTCAAGAAATCTACCTGGGGAGAAGAGAGACGGTAATGCTCAACAGGATTCGATGTGGAAATAATTCAACAAGAAAAAGTCTGAGACGGATAAAAGTGATCGAGGACGCGATGTGCGCATGCGGAGAAGCAGAAGAGGACGTAGAGCATATCTTCTGGCAATGCAAGAGATTTCAGAGAGAGAGAGAGAGAGAGGAATTGATAGCCAACTTGAGGAAAAATAGCCGACGGACGCCGTGTAACGTGCTAACCCTGACAGGGAAAAGAGACAAAAAACTAACGAAAATTGTTGCGCAATTTCTAAAAAGCGTGAACATTAATATATAGGTAGAGAAAGGATATAGACAGGGTATATGCAGGTAGAGAAATAAGAATAGGAGAAAGTAGAACAACGGTATGGTGGTCAAGTGACTACCACGTTCAAAAAAATAAAATAAAAAAAAATAACCTACTATTTCATAAGTATGATTATTATGAAAATAACTTGTCCGGCCATTACATATGTCGAGTCGTCAATTGTCTAAATCCATCATCGAATATTTTCATGAATTCAGTTCTATAGCCGGACAAGTTATTTTCATAATAATCATACTTATGAAATAGTAGGTTATAACAGATAGTCTTTATTTTCACTAAGTGAATTAGCTTCGACGATGCTAAATATATCAACGATATGTACTTGGTCATGCATATGAAGATATTATTATTTGTCCACTTTTTGCATGGTAGACACTATTTATATAAATGTACTTGTCTCAAGTTCTTTACACCACTTGTGGTGTTTTTTGGGGATTATAACATTCATGTAACTTCGATTTACTGCAGTCCGTGTGGGCGCTCATTGAACCCGGCGGTCGCTTCGTTGCTGGAAATGGAAAGTTATACTCGCGTTGGTCAAATGCACGAAGGAAGTATATACAGCTGAAACTAATTTCGGCTTCGAGAAGAGGGCGCAAGGGATCTAACGTAACGGCACCGGTCTCGAACCACGGCGAAACCAGTAATAACGTTAACGCAGAGGTCGATCAGTCGAAGGACGATACTATCCTTGGGCTTAAGAACAATGGTACGCCGTGGGTTACGATTGAGAAAAACTGGGCGGAAACTTCGGTCGCAAGAAGACGTATTCTCATTACTGAGAAAACAGAGATTCACGTTTATTTGAAGGAATACCCTGCAATGAAGGATCCGAGACGGTATATGCTGGTATGTAGAACATAAATGTCGTAGAAAATATGCGGCAAATGTATAACCCTATAACTGAATGCTCTACCAAAAGCCGATTGTAATATGATATCGAGTAGAGAAATGAATTATATAGTTATATACGCCTCATATGTTTCCAAAACTCTCGATGAACACCGGAGTTTATTTCAGTTGGAAGTCGACTTCAATACGCTCTATCCGAACAAATCCAAAGCACTCTTCGCATCGTGGCTAAGCTTGCGTAATTTCTTTGTACACAAACTACCGAGCGTTGGCGGTACATCTGCTGATTCGATTGAAGATTCTAGTGAGTAGTGTAAAATGAAAAAAATCATTTATAATAATACATGATACCGAGAGACAGCGTATGAAACGTCATGTTTCATTACAGCGGCGCAAACGAACTTCTACTTGATGAACTTGAGCCTTATCTTTCGCGTCGTTAATGCTCGAAAGCAAAAAAAATCCGTAAAGGAGTGGCGCCCATCGAAGTCAGAAGTTCAAGAAGCTTTCGTTCTCCACGTTAAGGTGAGTTTCCTCTTCAAAATTCGATTTTTCGCGCGGATTGAATGTAATTGGCTGTCGGTTATTAGCGGTTGTTACTTTAAAAAAAACACACTCTGGCGATGTGTATCTCTCAATGCAACTTAGAAATATCATCGTTAGTGTTTATCATCTCGCCAAACCGTTGCAAATGTATTGAACTTGACGTGTTAATAGTTTCGTTATTATTATGTGGTTACTATTTTTTTTTTCTAATAAAACATGACAGTAACAACTGTTAACATTTTTACAGGTCGTAGGAGATTTAGATGTTAAATTGCAGGAACGCCGCGCGCGACTATCCCGATTCGGTTGTCGATTGCAACCTTTAGTTGCCGTTGTTGGCCCTTCGTTCGAAACAATCAGTCAGAGTTTCGTGATCTTGGATGCCGACTTCCGTTTCGAAGTCGAAACACCGTTGGGAGCTATCGACGTCGTCTTCAAGTGCATTTATGCATTGGACGCTGAATACCCTGCGGAAGCTTCTTATGTTTGGTAGTTCATTCAGCGAGGTGTCTACGGGATACCGCGGAATAAGACCACCCGCGGACCACTTTACGGACGTGGAGAAACTGTTAAGCGAACTGGCCAATAATGTAAGAGAAAACTGAAGTGACACTTCTCTGAAATTGTCAACCTGTCGCGTCACGTTCACCGTGTACATAGAAAGCGTGAAATACCGATTTTAAAAGATTTTAACATGCTGAAGTATAACGAATGCGGTCAGATTGTTCCCTATATTGTAACGTTTCGAGATTTCAATACAGGAATTTGTTAAAATCTAGAACTCAGGATTTTTTAGATCCTCATTTTCCTTGCGGAAAGAATAGAGTTTGTACTCTGGACTGGCGACTTATTGTGAGGAAGGAATTCGGTCCTCTGATTTCTTCCACGCTTGCAATTCGGAGACCAAAGATCAACCCGACGTTCAAGGAGGAGTAGTCTTGTCCGATCTAGGAATAGGGAGAAGCTTTTAGACATGACACATTTTTAACGTTTCGTAAGCTGGGCGAGCTCACGAGTCACGAGTGTACGTTGGGGTATCGTACAATCGTGGAGAACCAACCGATGAACATGATGAACAAGACGTAAGACTGGGCTATGCTTAGAGAAAATGTGTGACTGCGAGTCGAGTGACCGCGAGTCACACTTCAAAAGTTCAGAGATCGGCGCATGAGAGCGAGATACTCGTGACAGATTGATTTGTGTGTGTTTTGGATATTGGAAGGTGGGAGGGAGATCGATGGGAAGATGGAAACGAATAGTCACTCCGGAGCACTTTCGCTTACGCGAAATCGCCGACGTTTGGCCATCTAGCGGCCAAACGGGAGAAACTACCAGGGGGTAGGGTCGTCCCGTTACAATATACGTAGTCTCTTTGTTCATCTCGCCGCTGTACATCAGGTAGAAAGCTCATACTTATATACGTGCGCTGAGAATTCTTGCAGTCGGGTTTTTGCTTCGTCAAATTCATTTCGTAAACACCTCCAGTCCGATCACAAGTTCACACAATGCAAGAAACCGCTACCAAAATTATATGTTTCGTCGAGTAACATTATCGACACGGGTGATGATATGGTGGTCGATGAGGCCGAACCCGAGCTCAATATCTCACCCGTAGAATTTGCATCGGCGTTGCAATTGTGCGCAGATGAATTTATCGCCAAATTGTACGCTAATTCGCGTCTACCACGCAACTTGATCCAAACAATGATAAACAGTTTAGATTCATTTTTCGGTGGTGGTTTCCTAGGCAATCTAAGAACCAAAGTAGAACGCGCGTTGTCCGAGGCAGGGGCTCCAAAGAATTCTGTGACCGAAATACAGTCGATGTTCGGGAAACTCGGAAACCCCTTTGGACATCTCAGAACGGAGCATCTGCGATTTCAATATTTCGAGCGATCAAGAAATTATATAGCACCGATACCGTATGTGATTGGACAGATGAAAGTACCTCATGGGACTTCGAGTGGAGTTCGTGAAATCCCGTTACGAGCGTCCCTAAAAAAGTTCTTCGAGCTGCTGAATGCGCTTCGCGATACCTTGACGTATATGAATAGCCTTCGATCAGATTCGTTAGTTGTCGAAAATTTCATACAGTGTGATCTGTGGGCTAGTAAAATATCACGATATACCGAAAACGACATCGTCTTTCCGCTGTTTATATCGTACGATGACGTCGAAGTTAATAATCCATTAGGGCCTCACAGCGGTAAAATCGGAGCCGTATATGCTTCCGTTGCTCCTCTTCCTCCCGAGTGCCGTTCTGCATTAAAAAATTATGTCCTCGTCCTTCTTTTTGAAAGTCACACGAGATCTACGTATACTAACGCGAATGTATTGAAGCCGATGGTCGAAGAGTTAACGTACCTGGAAGAAGAAGATATCGTAATTGAAAGCAGGGAAGGCTTGACACGGGTGTTTTTTGTAACTGGCTTAATTTTGGGCGACAATCTCGGGGTGAACGGTATTCTCGATCTTGTAGAATCGTTTTCGGCAACTTATTTTTGCCGTTTTTTAAAGATGCCAGAAAATGAGACTCATGGAGCAACGGCCATATGACAAGAATTATTACGAAGTCCGGCGACTTACGAATTTGACGTGTCACTGAAGGATGTAAGCAAAACGGGTATCAAAGCGCGAAGCATTCTGAATGACATTCCATCTTTTTACGTGTGTACGAATTACGTCGACGAATTAGGTCGACGAAATGCACGATCTTCGAGAAGGTATATGTCATTAAGATATGATACCAATTATCCGAGGTCTCACGATGGGCAAATATAAAGAGTTCGAACTCGATCCGTTGAATAGTAGAATGGTAATGTTCCAATACGGTCCGATCGACAGTTCTAGCAAGCCACCTATGATAAAACACGATTTTTGGAAAAACAAAAGTTAAAAATGACAGCAGCGGAAATTATGTGCTTCGTTAAGAGGGTTGGGTCACCGAAATTTTCAAAAAAATCGATTTTTTTAAAAAAAATTCTGAAAGCACATACTGTGTACTACCTACACACCAAATTTCAGACCGAAATTCCAAAAATTACCAAAGTTAGAAGCATTTTAGTAAGATAACAAATAATTATTGCATGTATTATCGAAAAATTGTGTTTTCTCGATGGTATAAAATTCTGAAAAAAATCATGCATATTCAATGTATGGAAATAATTCATTTTGCACACTAATAACTGCAAAAAGTTATTAACAAAATAATGAAAAAAAAAAATAGTTCAACAAATCTTCTGGCAATCCAACTTTGTGTTTAATGAAGATGAATCGTTCATTTTCTTAAATATGTCTGAATTTTTGTAGATTTTTCGATTGACTTTGAATTTTACGATTTTTTACTATTTTTTCCATATAAAAAAAATTCAGTCAATTTAGTAATCGGAAAAAAATCATACACATTCAGAAAAATTACCAGATCATTTTCATAAAAAAAATAAGTTGAGTTCCCGAGAAATTTGTTGTGTTTTATAAAAATACGTTTGGTCGGTAACGATTTACCGACCCTGCGGTCGTTACTTCCAATCGATGCGAGTTAGATTATCGCCGCTACCGCGTTTCGTCGAGTCTACGCGGTCTACGCTACGCCGGCGAACTACGGCCGCCATGATTTTTTTACTCGATCTGACAAATGCGTGAAAAACCGGCATCCGGAAAATTGCGATTATCCATGTACGCGGTGGTTATAGTTTTTGTGAATGACCGTCATAGATACTATATTTTCGTTGTTATTTTATTGTATCGTGACAAGGTCGAAAAGTACGAAACCTCGAACCAGTAACCTATTTTGGAAACGGCATCGCGGAACTTTCTCAATTTTTTTTCGTGTGAAAACGAGAGTTTAAAAGTTTTTGATGCAACAAAAAAAATCGTTTTTTTTTTTTTTTTGAGTCACCAAAGTCAATTAGCTTCACCAAACTTTAAAATCCATTTCTCAACAAGTATATGTCTCTTCGCTTGTCGCATGTTTCAGATCCAACGACTGCACCGATTTGAGCTCTTAACGTCTCATTTTCTTCGTAACAGACCATGTTCCAGAATGAGTGCGGGGATTTTTTATGCGAGGAAAAATGAATTTACTGCGCGCCATTGTATACCTGGCAACGAGTGAAAATGTGGAAAAAGGGAATTTTTCAACACATTTTATTCGATAAGTCCACCGGGGAAGTTCTAAAAAAAAATCCCCGCACTCGTTCCGGAACAAACTGTCTAACGAACAAAATGAGACCTCGTAAGCAAAGATTCGTGGCTTCGTTCGGTCTGAAACATGCGACAAGTGAAAAAAGTTTGTCGGTCTCTCTTTCAGGAAAAATGCACTATATAGCTCCAAAAAAATTCAAAAGTATAGTCCATCGCATGTACTTTTGGAGTGTCAAACTCAATTTTTATTCAAATTTATAGATACTGAGAAAAAAAAATTCAATATTTCGTTTTTTTAGGTGACTCAGTCCCCTTAATGGAAATCTCTCGCATTACCAATTTTTAAAAGTAATGGGTAATGCATTGTTTTTACATTACTATTTTCGCATCTCTGCTTCAAACCCAAGTTCGGCGTCCAATATGCCTGCATGGAGTCGTGTCTCAGTTAATATCACAATATCATAGTTTCGACTGGTCTGTGGGATGCTCTCGCGAAGTGTCCTCAATTTAGTCCTCAGGCCTCTCACGTCTTGATAGTATATTCTTATAGCACTTAGTTTGTTGGTGAATGATGCGATTGCACTGGTGGCAGCGGAGCAAGCCGCCGAGAATGGCTTTCAGTTTGATCAACAGACCCAGAGGTCGACGGTACGGAGGCAGTTGTGGTGTACGCTAGTGATTTTCCCTTTCACTTACTTGTTTGTGCTATAAGGCGTTCCTCGTTGCAATCGCTTGTGGATCCCTGGGACTGTGATCTCCGATTTCCCTCTCTTTTGTTAGTTTCGCTGTCGCCTTCCTGTCTCGTCGGACGCTTAATGTCTATAATGACCGGTTCTCCCCCGCGATAGATAATCTTTCTATAAATAAAGGGGTCTGCTCTTCGCATCTCGATTAGTTGCTTCTTTAATTGTGCGTACTTGTTTCTCTGGGCAACCGATCGATCTTCGCCGTTGGTAACTGGACCCTTGTATTATCCCTTATTTCTAAGAATACTCTGGGCTAGCGATTTTGATGGCATCCTAGCTAGTAGTGGACGTGTCTTGGCACTAGCGTACTGCCCGAGTCCCCGTGTAGGGGAGAGTGGAGTACAGTGAGCCACTTAGATTTTCTCGGAAATGTGAAGGGCATAAATTATCATTTTTCTTGTGTTGAGTCCTGAACTAATTTCAACTTATTTAGACGTAAAAATTAATTGATGATAATTGATTAATAATTTTTTAAAAAATCGATTTGGACTCTACAAAAAAAAATTTTTCGGTCGTCAGTAAAAACGTATTGTTTCATTTTATTTCCCACACTAGCTCGAGTTATCAATCGTAAGTGATAGCTCCACTATTTCTGCGTTGCTCAGTACCCATTATTTATAATATTTAGTTCGATAGATAATTTTTTACTGTGAAAAAAAAATGCAATGTTTCGTTTTTTTAGGTGACTCAGTCCCCTTAAACTGTTCCGATTAATTATTGGCGATCTGGTTAGTCCTACGAACCCTTTTTGAAAACTATATATTTTGCTGCGTCAGTTGCTCGATGTAGCTCTAGCCAAAAAACTGTCAAAAAATTTAGTTCCGTATCTTCGAGATCTGATCGAAGAACATCACCAGTTATATCTTGAATTAACCGGAGAAAATCTAAAACCGAAATATCACGTGTGGGAGCATAGCCCCGATGTATTCTTGCAAAGCGGCCAGCTAGCAAATTTGTCGTCGATACGCCCGGAAGCAAACCATAGGGCCCTAACGGTACCCGCTTCCGTGAATATGTCGCGGGTTAACATTTGCCGCTCGGTGGCAATAAAACATCAATTATCGATGTGCCATAGGCTCTTAAGTAACCAATCCATAAAGCCCGCTATGATCGTTGGCACTAATAATTGCATCGAATTGAATCCATCCGTGGATTTTTATAACATTCTTCCGCCTGAGATCCGCGAGAGACGAGAGTGCTTGTCGGCGAATTGGGTCGAACATAACGGTATTACATTCAAGCCTCATATGGCGTTGATTATCGGAACGGAGGATTTGTCCCCGATATTTGGTAGGATAACAAACATTTTGATTTTGGATGATCTCCCGAATTCCCCAGTATTTATATGCGCGGAATACGCCACTCTGGGTTTAAATGACCATATACTTGGTTATCAAGTTGAGCCACGTAGCGAGATGGTCTGTATAAAAGCAACTGACTTGCTCTCGATCCATTGCCTCTATATGCTCATATGATGGCTAATGGAGAGCAATACATAGTTTTACGTTACATTATTTGAGAACATTAACACGTTAACCGAAAAAAAAAAATAATCACAAAAAAATATGACGCGTGATATGTAAAAGAGAAACTGTATTTATTGCGTTAATTCATATATAAGTGTAAGATACATAAGTTCATGATAGTGTTGGATGTAAAATGTAAAAAAAACTATGTTTATTTCTTTAATAAAAATAAGTTTGTGAGATCGCAAAAAAAATGTCATCATGTGTAACTCATTTTATCGATGAAAAGATTAAAATCGCGAAGAAGGATTGGATCTATTGACGGGTTTGTGCAGTAACACAAATCCGTAAATAGATCGAATCCTTCTGTTATTGTACCACGTTTACATATATTTCATTCGTGACTTTGATAAACAACATGTTCTCGCAACATATTTGCTTCTGTTACCGTAGCAAATTAGAGAACATTATTTCAGCAAATATTTCGCTCGCGTAACTCTATGGTTTTACGTTACCGGAGCAAACCATCCAACTCTGTGCCAAAAGATATCATTTGCTTCCGTAACAAATCAAACGTTAACAAATATTCTTGAGTTACTGTAACTGAACCGTTTGTTGTCACTATATTAACATAGAAAATTTGTTGCGGTAACTTGAGGTGAGTTGTCGCAACGTAAACATTTTTCACCGTGTGTCTATGTCAAATTGTTTATTTCAATCAATAAAAATTGTTTAATTTTGGTTCCCGCCTGAAATCGACCTGGTCTTCCCTTGCGCGATAAGACCCCTCCCACTCTACCAGATCGCAGGGCTGACGCTGGCCAAGCAAAGGCGTGATCGTGCGTTCCCGGGCAAATAAATTTTGTCACGAGGCGTTTGTTCCTCGTGGCTGGCGCCCAATACTCGGGAACGTCGATCGCTTTTGTGATCGTTGCGCGGTCTTTGAAATAATCGGTCACAATACATATCTATAATATCACGTTTCTTATTTTGACATTTCGTATTATGATTCTTATTGCGATTATCACATTTTTTTACGTTTTACAGATATCACAGGAACTTTTATAAAGTATCACTATTTGCTAGCGGTTTTTTTTAGATTTTCAGTTCTTTGGCTCATGTTTCTTCGGCAAGAAATCTCGTTTTCATCTTGTCTCGATTTCGCTTTATAAACGAATCTTTATCAATTAGCGTCACTATTTTTCAGCGACTTTTTTCGCGGTTTTCGTTTTGTTGACTCCTCTTTTTTCGGTACAGAATTCTCGTTTTCGTCTATCGCTTTCTTGATTCTTTTTCCGCGCATAACTTTTTTCTCTGCGTTGGCACTAACTTCTTTTTTCTTTTCCGTCTCGGGCTGGCGACTACCTTTCTTTCGATTTGCAGTGCTAAATAATAATTGTTCGCAAATCGTGTTTTTCACTGGGCTGTCTGTGAGAATCATACTGCATTTACGTTTTCTCGACCGACCGTTAGTTTTCCTTTCACCTGCTTTCGGAAGCGGACGGATTTGTGACGGCAGTGTTACGTCCCGCGCATTTTAAAACTTTATTCGCGAACGCAAATTAGAAAAATCTACGATTCTATAAAAATTCAATGACAAATCAAGAGAGAAGAAGGAAACAAGAGAGAGAAAGAGAGAGAGAAAGAGCCATGGATGGTCCTAGGTGCGATTATTGCACATGATTTCATTATTCTCCTTGAGACTATAAAAATCAGTAATGGACAACAACTAAACATCTGTAAAGAGGAAAAGCCAAGTATCCAATCATTGGCATGCTACTGGTCATACTTGGACGTGATTTGGCGAGCATCCGAATTAAAGAAGGGGAGGTATCGCCAGCAGAAATATCGATGAGCATTGTTTAAACCAAGGCAATCCGCAACTCTTCTACGCACATCAAAAGGAATGAATTCTCATCGCTTCAACACTATGAGAAGTTCTTCACGGATATATACAAGCGTGCAGCCAGAGAATCGATGTAATCGTTCCCAAGGAATCGATACAAGAAATAATCATCATCGTTAACGAGTGCGGCACCTCTCGTACAACTAAACAACAATCAATTTTGGAGCAACAACGCAATAATCAACAATCAACCGAGAGATCAACATTCCATCGAGAAATTATAAACAAATCATCTAAAAATTCCGCAAATAAACAAGCAGCTTTTACACTACGTTATTTACACTAAAATCGAGCATGATCAATGAAATTTGGGTCACATCGTTACCAAACAAAAAAATAAAAATTGTGACAGGGAATTTAGGTTCTGTGCCTCGACGTCAGAACCGCGAATTGACTCCTCGAAACTCTCCGCGAGAAATTAAATAGTTATAAGTTGCGCGAATTAGTCAAACCTCTCGAGACGCTCGATTCAGATAGGCAACAGCGAAATCGCCGGCCGCGACAGCGCCGCGACGAAATAGATCCCCGATATCGACCAATAGGGCGAAGGGTCGAGCCGAAGCGGGTTACGCGAACGCGTAACGAACGCGATCGAGAGAGCGAGAAGACACTTGCCTTCGTACCTCTGTAAAAAGCAGTCGTAGAAATAATTATCCTCGAGGAGTCTCGCTTTATTTGTCGACCTTTATATAATTTATTGTGTTATTTTGTGATTAAATTCTGGTGTGAATTGTTATTATTATTTGTCAATTATCCGGTAACATTTTGTCAACTGTGGAATCGATCATATCCGTATCAAAAGAATTCGATAGCCACGTCGAGTGGGCTGTGGTTGGATTGTCACAAATCAGCAATGTACGTAAGTCAAACTTTGTCTACGGAAATTATTCTCGCTTCGCTGATCCTGGCAATCCTTCCTCGGGTCATCCAACGGAACTCCGTGCGAATTACCGCGGCTGGTTAAAGGTAAAAGAAATTGTTTGTTAATTCGTTAAAATTAACTGGCGCTCAACAAAATATTTTCGTCAATCAGAGCCCCGGCAGCCACTGACCCGGCCGCGCCAGGTGGAATACTTTAAAATATAACTCGACAAAAGTATTCTGTCTCAAAATATAATTAAATTATTAAAATAAGATCTTTGTAGTTAAATTGTTATCTTTAGTTGTAATCAACGTAGAAATTTGTTTGAAGTTCGACGATTAATATTTTCAACTGGACAGGCTAATTATAACAAAATTAAATTATGAAAATCATTGTTTAAATCGTAAATTGGCAAATTATAAAATTTCGTACTCGTAACCAATAGACGATCGATAATTACCAAAGGTGGGAGTAGAAGCTTCTACGAGGAGAAGTATGGGCCAGGAGACCCCCCGAGACAATTAATAAATACAAGACCCAAAGTGACCCAAGAGTTAGTTAAGGTGGAAAAGTCAGAGAGTTCAGTTAAGTTAGAAAAGAGAGTCAGAGAGAGTTCAGTTCCGATCAGAGAGTTAGTTCGAGTCAGTCAGTTAGAAAAGTTCAGTTAGTTCAGTCAGAGGGTTCATTTCAGTTAAGTTGGAAAAGTCAGTTAGTCAGTCCAGTTCAATCAGTTTAGTTCAGTTCAGAGATGAAGTAGAAAGTGATCGGGAATTATCGTCAGACATTAAAAATCATTAAGAGTAATTGAAAAGAATCGGAAGTCATCAAGATTCATTTTATGTTGTATCGCATCAGTATCGTGATTTAAATAAAAATTAATAATTGAAAATTAAACAAAAAGACGTGCAGTGAATATTATTTCCACAACGGTAAATTAATTTAAACAATAGCATCGTCAAAACAACAATAAATTCCAATCGATTTCATCAAACATCATTCGAGAGAAGGAAGGAAGGAAGTTCGATATCCTTGAAGGATCCAAGCCTCATTCCAATCTAAACAAAATAATCATCGCGGGTCAACAATAATACAACAATTTAAATTTCAATAATTTAAATCAACGTAAGTTTCCTTCATCTTAATTTATTTTTGTTTATTATGTTGTGACTGTAAACGCGAATAATCCGGGAATTCTTTAAATGAAATACATCAATCTTCGGCTTTAAAGTAAAGTGAGAGTTCATCGGCCTCTGGTAACTAGCACCGAGGTAACATTGAGTGTGTCAGGCTTTCGATACAACGCGAGTGACGGTCAGGGACTTTGACGGGGTTGAGTTACACTACGAGACGCATCAAGCGTACGGCGTCTTATCGCGCGGCCTTATAGTAAACACCGCCGCCTTGTGTTTACTACGGTTTACTATACGCGTATTACGGTTTGGACTCGTACGTTAGTAGAGATCAGTGTCTTCGGTTCGGGAATTCGTATCGTAAATTAACGCACTCTGTACCCCATCCTGAGGAACCTTCCGAAAGGTCAGTCTCAAAAGGTGATTTTATTCAAATAAAGCGCCTCAATGGTACAAAAACGTGTTCAATGGGAATTTATCCCATGGCCGTAATTACCGAGGAAATGCTGATTTGGACGTAACGGCAGGATGAAGTTTTCCTTGGAAATGTTATCATTAGTGTTCGGAGCCTGAGTATTTTTCGTAGAAATTTGTTCAACTTTTTGATTACCGGAAGCCAAAACATCTATTGAGCTCGACGTATCTGTACTCGTGACTACCGGGAATGTGATTGGCTCATTGGATATATCGATATGCTTATCGGAAACGGAGGTATCCATCGAAACTTTTGCCAGTAACTCCCAATCTTGATCATCCGCCAAAACAATAGGACAATCGGATAAATCCAAGATTTGAGCTTCGGTTGTCAAATTTCCCGATATCGCACCATCGATTACACTTTCGATCACAGCGTCGACGTTCGTCGAAGTTGAGTTTTCAACTTGTGGCCGGTCAGTCACGGAAGAACACAGGAATTCGTCGTCGCCGAAAATATCTCTATTCAAAGGCCATATCCCCGTTGTTTCGAAGCCTCAAATGATGTTACTCATCGTAAAACTCGATGGGTATGCCTGCCTGAAAAGAAAAGCTATATCGTAAATCGATATTGTTTTTCCCGGATGCGCGAGCATCCAGCTGTTGCAGGCCCGATTGAATGACGATTTCAGCGGCCCATAGACGGTCCTATCTAAGGGTTGCAGTTTGTGCGAAGTATGCGGAGGAAAAGTCAGCAGCACAATTCCATTTTCCTTGCAAAAATTCAAACTGGCGATCGTGATGTGGACTCGTGGTTATCGAGTATGAGGACAACTTTCTCTTCGACGGACGCTTTCGTGTGACGATGAAAATGACGAAGAACATCCGTTAATATTGTTCCATTCATCCAACCGGACGGATTTGCGTTTCCTACCGTTCCCGGCGGAGCACCGTTGATTATGTGATCCTTGAAGTTTACTCGTGGAAAAACGAGATACGGTGGAATGGAATTTCCACTGGCGGACATAAAACAGCACGCTGTTACCAAGATACCACGTTCCCCCGACGTAATTTGACCCACTTGTTTCTGTCCTTTCGAAGCAATTATTTTCGGCGGAATGTGAACGGTTGTTAAGCCAGTTTCGTCCAAATTGTAGATTCTCGTTGGCGATATGTTTGTTCCGAGCTGTTAGTAAACTTCTTCCAAGTTATTAAAAAAATTATTTACTGAGTGTCGTTTGAAACTGGTACTATGGCCCAGACTCGTCCCTTCTGGCTTCGAAGCTTTCGAAGTCAGGCCATCGTCTCATAAAATCGTAGTGCTAGTCGATACCGGCTTGTTTGTGGAGTTCCCACGACGACGGAACCTTGATATTATTTGCGATGGCCATTTCGTATGCAAGGCTCATGACCTGCTGACGTGTGAGTCCGTGATACACCTTGGCTGATTCGATTGGATATTTTTTCAGCTCCATTTCCATCGCCAGCGAAAAAACCATGCGGACTTCATAGTATGGCGCAAAGCGCATGTTTAAGCCCTCTTCTTCTGAGGCTTTCTTATACTTATCAACATATCGTTGAAGCGTTGTTCGGTTAATCCCCGTTTCCTGAGCATGTCTTTGCACACTGAGGCCTTCGGTGATCACTCGAAGTACACTGTCTCTCATGAGACTCTCCTGCGCTGTGCCTCTCGCAGTCTTCGGTTTTTTGTTTTGGGGCATTTTTTTCTTCCTGCATATTTGATACGAAAAAAATGTTATTCGATCTATTCTACTTAAATCTTCCCAGTGGGTTATGAACTGTAACGAGGCGCGAGAGCGCACTCGAGATTCTTCGCACGAGAGTCCGGCGAAATCGTGCAACGTCGCTACACAGTCACGCCAAGTCGAGAAATATATAACGAGAGCACGATAGTGATATAGTGACGATACTGCCGAGAGATTTGTCAAAATTCTGTTCCAGGGCAAAGAGTCACGAAGATTCGGCAACGGCGATGGAGAGAGAGAGAGAGAGCGACCGACGACGGCGACGCTTGAACCCTCGCGCGAGCTAGGAGAGCGCTCACCCTCCCTTCATAGACTCGAAGCCGAAATCGCGACACGAGAGTATCACTCTCGTGCGAGACGTAGGAACGACCGGAGCGTATAGATTGACATTAGGAACTATTATATTTGGATAGAGTGTGTGTGTGAGACCGGGCGAACGAGCGTGAGAGAAGCCGCATATCGACGATTATTCCGTCGATAGCGAATTACGACCCTCGACGGGATCGTAGATAATTTGGACGATTGACGATAACGGGCTCGAGCCATTTCCGAACGGGATCTGCGGAAAGCATTATTGACAAGGTAGGCGCACGTGATGCCAGATTCTTACTTCAATAAGCGTGGTTGCCGTCCGTGACTCACCCGTGCCTGTCTTTCTCGGTTGTGTGATTGTGAGTGGTTCGCTCGAGTGTCTCGAGGCGACCACGGGATAACTCGCGCGATATTCCGAGTGGTGCCTCGCTCATGCCGATTACAAATACTTGTTGAATAAAATCGCATTCTACGTTGTTATTTTACGCAAATTGGGTCTTGAGAAATTACTTTGATTTTGTGTCGTGTCGTAATCAGTCCGAATCGATTTCCCACCGCTAGCCGGCAGTGACGAGTAAGAAAGAAAGAGAAAAAACGATTATACCCGCGACAACACGGGGAGGTTTTGTTGCCTGGCGCCTATCAAGAGTGTTGGCGAGGGAAAACACCGAACGGGCGTCATTATAAATTTTGATAAATAATAATTGTGACGTGATTTTTCGAATCACCGTCACACAAAAACCAAAAACAACATTAATACCGCAAATTACCGTTCTATAGATCTCGCTTATTGTCTCTCGCTACTTCCAGTACGATTCAGCTCTTCCAGATGCAGTTTCGTTATCGTCAATGTTCAGTTCATGCATTCAGTCAGTTTTGTTCAGTTACAGTTAGTCGAGACTCAAAGCTATTCGGTGGTGCGAATCTCGAAGTACTGAGATACCCGAATAGTGCAGAGTCTCGACGAGGTTTCGTTGCGAATACGCTACAGTCCGGTGCAAGTCCGGCACTCTCAAGGTGAGGTTCGGTGTGTTGGAGAACAGGCGGAGGGTTTAGTTTTGTCCGGACAAGGCAGGAGTACCTTGTGCCGTGTATTTTGAGTAAAGAAGTTGAGTAGAGCCTTGTTTTCACGCACCGAACGGAGAGTAGCGATCGCAACGATCCTCAAACATTGCCGCTTCCGTACAGCCCATTTATCGATTACCGTCTAGATCCCGTAGCGAAGTAGCTTGAGAGGGCGGTAGCTACCGGTTACAGTTCCCGAAATAATGATAATGACCGATTACGCGTCTTATCATAGGCAAATCAGTCTACCGAGAGCCGCCCTAGAGGCAACTCGGGCTCTCTCTCGCGCTCCCGTTACCGCGGCTCCGGCCGATCGTGTGTTCTCGTGTGTGTGTGTCGTGAGTCGCGCGTAGCGTGGGTCTCACTCTCGCTGCCGCGGACTCCGATACTCGGCTCTCGCTCGTGTTCGTGTGTTTCGTGCTACCTGTCACTTTCTCGTTCGCTCGCGTTCAGCGTACGGTAGAGAGTGACAGTTCGTGATAATTCCGATACGAATTATATCCGAATTTTGTGAGCGAGAAGCATTCGAAAGAATGCTCTCGTAGTGCAGTTCGTGATCAAGTTCTCGTGACGTCGAAAGACGCGGATCCCGCAAAATAATGGATTAAGTTCTGCTGTTTCGGTGAGTTTATCGTTAGATAATTTTCTCGATCGCGAATAGAAATTCGTTGAGTTGCTCGCCTCGATCGCTCGATCGGCTGAGCGCTTCCCGCTGCACTTCGGTGCGATCTCGTGGCTTCTGAGCCAGATACATAATTGTTCTCGTTATTCGTGCTGAGATTCCGTTTTCGATCGCGTACGCTATTCTATCGGCCTCGGATTGCGACCCTTCTACCAAAACCCGCATCCTGAGTAGCCGTGCATTTCCGTAACCGTGTGCTCTCGTGAGTGTCATCGGTGGGTATCGATGCGAGCTTTAGCTCGCGGATCTCGATGCGGGAGTCGGCTCACTCCACCGACTCCCAGGTTAGTCCGGTTGATAATACCGGCGAAACAAAATTATCATTTTTTGTGTGTTTGTGCATCGTCCATTGAGTTTTGGGCCGGTTTGGTAATTTCCGGTGAAACAAAAATTAGCCGTGGAGATCGGCCACTCCACCGATCTCCCGTTTAGTCCGGTTCGTTAATACCGGCGATACAAAAATTAACTGGCGCCCCCGGGACCATCGATACATTCGCGAGAGTGGGCGGCCGAAGGTGGCGTTAAGTTTTGTTCGCGTATAACTCCCGTTCGGTTTGAGTTTTCGATTTCGTTCTTTTTGCTCTGAAATTAAGTTTAAAGTTCCGCGTTTCGGATTCTAGAAATAAACGTCACATAATTTTTCATAAAAAATTATTATTCGTGAAACAAAATTAAAGTCTACAGGAGCACTGAGTTATGCGGGAATAATTAAACTCTGATTATTAACAATTATTATTGAAATTAGGAATACTTCGAAAAGTGAGGTTATGTTTAAATGGCGACTCTACGACTTTTAATCTACAATAATTGGTTATAATTATTCATGAGTTTTCATGACAGTGTCATCACGTCCAACAAAGGCCCCAAGATTCACCAAATGCACTTAACAAATTAAACCATTTACGCACCTCGTCTCACTATGCGAATTCGTTATTTTGCACTGCGCCTGCAACACACTGTGCCCCACGGCCGATGGTAACTTTGCGTACGACGCCCGGTGGCTCAATGTACCCCAAAGCTCTGTCACACATTGTACCCCACTAGGAGTACACAAAGTTTTCAATGAAAAAAAATTATCTATCGAACTAAATATTATAAATAATGGGTACTGAGCAACGCAGAAATAGTGGAGCTATCACTTACGATTGATAACTCGAGCTAGTGTGGGAAATAAAATGAAACAATACGTTTTTACTGACGACCGAAAATTTTTTTTTTGTAGAGTCCAAATCGATTTTTTAAAAAATTATTAATCAATTATCATTAATTAATTTTTACGTCTAAATAAGTTGAAATTAGTTCAGGACTCAACACAAGAAAAATGATAATTTATGCCCTTCACATTTCCGAGAAAATCTAAGTGGCTCACTGTACCCCACTCTCCCCTACACGGGGACTCGGGCAGTACGCTAGTGCCAAGACACGTCCACTACTAGCTAGGATGCCATGAAAATCGCTAGCCCAGAGTATTCTTAGAAATAAGGGATAATACAAGGGTCCAGTTACCAACGGCGAAGATCGATCGGTTGCCCAGAGAAACAAGTACGCACAATTAAAGAAGCAACTAATCGAGATGCGAAGAGCAGACCCCTTTATTTATAGAAAGATTATCTATCGCGGGGGAGAACCGGTCATTATAGACATTAAGCGTCCGACGAGACAGGAAGGCGACAGCGAAACTAACAAAAGAGAGGGAAATCGGAGATCACAGTCCCAGGGATCCACAAGCGATTGCAACGAGGAACGCCTTATAGCACAAACAAGTAAGTGAAAGGGAAAATCACTAGCGTACACCACAACTGCCTCCGTACCGTCGACCTCTGGGTCTGTTGATCAAACTGAAAGCCATTCTCGGCGGCTTGCTCCGCTGCCACCAGTGCAATCGCATCATTCACCAACAAACTAAGTGCTATAAGAATATACTATCAAGACGTGAGAGGCCTGAGGACTAAATTGAGGACACTTCGCGAGAGCATCCCACAGACCAGTCGAAACTATGATATTGTGATATTAACTGAGACACGACTCCATGCAGGCATATTGGACGCCGAACTTGGGTTTGAAGCAGAGATGCGAAAATAGTAATGTAAAAACAATGCATTACCCATTACTTTTAAAAATTGGTAATGCGAGAGATTTCCATTAAGGGGACTGAGTCACCTAAAAAAACGAAATATTGAATTTTTTTTTCTCAGTATCTATAAATTTGAATAAAAATTGAGTTTGACACTCCAAAAGTACATGCGATGGACTATACTTTTGAATTTTTTTGGAGCTATATAGTGCATTTTTCCTGAAAGAGAGACCGACAAACTTTTTTCACTTGTCGCATGTTTCAGACCGAACGAAGCCACGAATCTTTGCTTACGAGGTCTCATTTTGTTCGTTAGACAGTTTGTTCCGGAACGAGTGCGGGGATTTTTTTTTAGAGCTTCCCCGGTGGACTTATCGAATAAAATGTGTTGAAAAATTCCCTTTTTCCACATTTTCACTCGTTGCCAGGTATACAATGGCGCGCTGTAAATTCATTTTTCCTCGCATAAAAAATCCCCGCACTCGTTCTGGAACATGGTCTGTTACGAAGAAAATGAGACGTCAAGAGCTCAAATCGGTGCAGTCGTTGGATCTGAAACATGCGACAAGCGAAGAGACATATATTTGTTCAGAAATGCATTTCAAAGTTTGGTGAACCTAATTGACTTTGGGGACTCAAAAAAAGAAACAATTTTTTTTGTTGCATAAAAAACTTATAAACTTTTTTTTTTCACACAAAAAAAAACTGTTTCACTGGAAAATACAGTATCTATGACGTTTATTCACGAAAGCTATATCCACCGCGCACATGCATAATCGCAATTTTCCGGATGCCGGTTTTTCACGCGTTTGACAGATCGAGTAAAAAAATCATGGCTGCCGCCGGTGATAGTTCGCCGGTGTAGCGTAGACCGCGTAGACTCGACGAAGCCCGGTAGCGGCGGTAATCTAACTCGCATCGATTGGAAGTAACGACCGCAGGGTCGGTAAATCGTTACCGACCAAACGTATTTTTATAAAACACAACAAATTTCTCGGGAACTCAACTTATATTTTTTATGAAAATGATCTGGTAATTTTTGTAAATGTGTATGATTTTTTTCGATTTTTAAATAGATTGCATTTTTTTTATATGAAAAAAAAAATGAAAAATCATAAATTTCCAAGTCAATCTGAAAATCAAAAAAAATTCAGACATATTCAAGCAAATTAACGAATAATTTTTATTATACAAAAAGTTGGATTGCCAGAAGATTTGTTGAACTATTTTTTTTTTCATTAATTTGTTGATAACATTTTGCAATTATTATTGTGCAGAATTAATCTTTTCCGTACCTTCAATCTGCATAATTTTTTTCAGAATTTTATACCATCAATGAAGAGAAAACACAATTTTTCAATAACACATGTAATAATTATTTGTTATCTTACTAAAATGCTTCTAACTTTGGTAATTTTTGGAATTTCGGTCTGAAATTTGGTGTGTAGGTAGTACACAGTATGTACTTTCAGAAAAAATTAAAAAAAAATGATTTTTTTTTGAAAATTTAGGTGACCCAGCCCCCTTAAAAATTCCAACAGTAATGGATGATGGCTGAATAAATAATTACAAATTACAATAGTAATGGGTAATGGCCGAACACTCCATCACAAATGACTCGAGTAATGAGTAATGGCTGATTTCCATTACAAATTATAATAGTACTGGGTAATGACGTAATGCTCTGTCACAAATACCAAAAATCTGAGGGGACCATTATGTTCGGTGGGAAAAAATACACGAGATAAAATCTTTTGCGAAGTTTTGAAACTGTATTTATGAACCAATTTATGCAATTTTTCTTGAAAGTTATAAATAAGTAAAAATATTCTGGCTGCGTATTTTCACGTATTCTTTTGCGCCGGAGACGAATCCAACGGCAATTGTGGACTAAAATTGAGTGAAATACAAGAAATCAGGCACAACAATTTTTTACGCGCCCTTCATCTTTTACTTTTTTTTTTGTCAAATTTGAGAGTGTACTCGATTTGACCAATCACAGGATGAATAATAAATGTCCATAATATTTCGCAACCATTTTTTTTTGAAGATGATACCAAGTTCACAAACTTAAAAAAAAATTGAACATATTATTGAAATTAATTGATTTATTTATGTATTATACCGACCTTACATGATTCGAAATAGCTTACGCATAAAGTTTTGATATATTTGCCATTGCAAGAACCCTTTTTTCAAAATTATCGTCACTCAGACGGTTGTATTTTGGCAAATCTATCATCGTGGCATAACTAAAAAGTCGCTCAACAGGTGCCGACGATAGCAACGCGGTGATAAATTTTAGAAAAACTTTCCTTATGCGTGTGTACTTTTTTAGCATCGTGATCTGCGTACTTAAATCTTTCAGATACTGAGTTAATTCGACTTCCGCTGCGCCGTGATTAACGCAAGCTTCCAGAACCTCGAAAATCGACGGGCCGTTGCCAAAGTCAAATCCGTCGTCCGTCTCGATACGATCGTGATTAGTGGCAACTTCGCAGTTCGACATGGCAGAAGCTGCATTGACCACATGGTCGTATGTGCGCTTCTGTGTTTCCGCGGAAAACCATCGAAACCAACGAACTTTAAACGCAGGATGAGATACCGTGGCTATCGCTGCCGATATCCCTTCGTTCGAAACTTCGAACATATGTCTGAATCTTGTTTCAAGAGCGGATATTACTACTTTAACTAGCGGTCGACATATTCTAATCTCGCGATCTCCCTCGAGTATAAGGATCTTCCTTCTAAGAGAGATAAGAGTCGGTAGGAGGTAGTCATAGTGGCAATACGTGTCGCCTTGCAATACATCAACTTTGCTAAATCCTCGGTGCACTTGAAATACTCTTCAAGGTATTGGAAATCGGCGTTACTGAAAAAATCTGTCACCGGAAATCCCTCGCCTCTATTAGCGCAACGCAAAAGCCTTTCCTTGCATTTAAACAATTGTTGAAGCGAATCGAATAACGAATTCCACCGAGTAGCTACGGGCCTTCGCAATGATAGACACATGAGACAGTACCCTTCGATGAACCTTTTCTAGCTCCCTTGAGCTTTCGATGGCTTTAATACTGTCTGTAGTGGCAATTAGATTTAAGGTATGACTAGAGCATCGAAAATGTTGAGGCAATTGCTTCTGACATTCCTCGGCGAATTCAGTGTCTGGAGTAGCCACGTGTTGGTTCAGTTCTTCAGCTACTGACGTTTCCTCTTCATGTCCCAAAGTATCCGACTCCTCCTCTAGAATGAGAGTACATTTTTTTTTACAGAATGAAAGTGAATAAATATATGCAAATTATATTTACATTACATTCATGAAAAAAAACCTGTCTAACAAATTAAACGGCAAACTAACTTTCTTTTGTTTTATATATGAACTTTGTTGAAAATTGCATTTTTTAAGAAGTTTTTTGAACGGTATTTGCGAATCTTGATCAATCGCTGGGAAACTTCATAAGATTACTGTGCGATCTTATAACGAATACATACTCAAAATTCGTGATTTTCCACACATTGTTCAAAATGAAAAAAAAATCAAAAACTTAAAAAAACTTTGAAAAAAATCATACGTATTAGGTTTTTCTTTCATTATTTTTTAAATAATTTTTTGGAATTTTTATTACGCAAGATCAATCTTTTGAACACTTTCCATGTGCTTTTTATTTTATTTTAATCAGATTTTTATCCCATTGGAACACGCTCGAAGTTCTCTCGGAATTCACCCTCAATCTCACATTTCCTTGAACAGTATCGCTCGGATTGCCTTAATACCTAGGAATTTTTTAATAGGTGAAAACACTTAAGCGAACCACCAACCACACGGGATTTTTTATACGATTTCGTTCATGTAAAATGTTTAGAAAATGCGATTTCGATTGAAAACACTGATTCATTTTCAGAGAAAATCACGTATTTCATAACTTTTTTTAAAGTAAAGACATCGGTCAGAGAATCATGAACGTGCATACAAAAATCTTACCAAAAGGAATAATGTCCGCAGCATCTACGCCATAGTTCTTGAATGCCTTAACGAAGTTTGATCCGTTGGCCGTTATCGTCGCTACAATTTTCGTTGATGTCGGCCTCTTAAAAAGTTGGTGGATTATCTCGCAATATCTCGCGCACTCGAGATTCGACTATCGAAATGCGAGATTTATATTGTTGTCGGTATATTCGTGCCGTGATTGGTCGACGATGACGACGAAGAGACGCGCGATGCGCGATCGGTCGTGGGCGCCGTTTCGATCTTTTTCCGGCTCTGTCAGTTTGACAGTTGGCGAATTTCGATCCGTTCTCGAGTACGCCGAAAGTCGTGGTTATGGTTTTGCGAACCTTCCGAATTCGGTAAAGTCTCGTTCGTGGCCGCGGTCTCGCGAGTGTTTTCGATACGGCTTCGCGCGCCTCTCAGTCTCCGAAGAAAATTTTAACGTCGACCGGAGTACAGAGTACCCGAAGAAATGTAAGATTCAGAGAATACGGAAGGTGTTCGAAAGATTGATTTCGCGTAATAATTATTTCAAAAAGGTATTAATGAATTGACGAAAAAAAATCGTTTAACAAATTATCCAGCAACATAACTTTTTTTTGTGATGAAAATTATTAGTTAATTTTTCTTGATACGGATGAATTTTTTCAAAACATTCAGAAATTCGAACTTGGACTCACTCGGAGTTTCGGTTGTAGCGAGCGCTACAGTCCGAGGAAATGTGCAATTGAGAGAAGACTTTCAAGATTTTCCGAAATTCGGAAATTGGACTCGAACTCACTCGAACTTTTCGTAGTCCGAGCGGTATAGTCTGAGGAAATGTGAGATTCAGAGAGAATGCAGAGAGGATTCCGAACGTTTCCCGACGGGATAAAAATCTGAAAAATATCGAACACATGGAAGGGGCTTGAAAGATTAATTTTGCGTAATTTTTTTTTTTTTAAGTTATCTACAAATTGATGGAAAAGAACTTGTTTAACAAACTACCCGATCACGGAACTTTTTTTTCCGATGAAAATTATTCGTTAATTTTTCTTAATACCTATGAATTATCTCAGAATTTCATCCAGGCTTTGAAATTTCTTCCATATCGCTTTTTTTTTCAAAGTTGTTCGAGCTGTACTTGCGAATCGACTTGATTCCTCATTCAGCAACTTCTTGAGAATAATGGGCGGTCATATGAGAAAAACGTATAAAAAATGCGTGGCTTTCCAAAAAATTTTCAAAATAAAAAAAATGTTACAAGATTTGAAAAAATTGGAAAAAAAAAAAAAATCGTACGGATTAAGAAAAATTAAGAAATTGTTTTCAGCAGAAAACGGTTGAGTTGCCAGGTAATTTCTTAAACAAGTTTTTTTTTTGTTTAATTTGTTGACAACTGTTATGAGATATTATTACGCAATATCAATCTTCCGAACAGACCCGAGCGCGCGCAAGCGCTCGGGCATCGGAGCGCTGCAGCGCTAACAAACCTCCGTTCGCGCGCGTCAGCGCGCGTGATTGTCCCTAGTCAAATTAAAAGATTCATGAATCTCCGAAAGATGTTCACAATCGCATCATGCGAATGAGTACCCGGAAACCGCCGGCACGCAATCGCCGCCGACTTCCGATCAAAAGTTTGTGGATCAATCTATAAATAATTATCGTAAATTATTTTTGTTGCTTAAGTTCTCGAAAGCATTCGGTGTAAATCAAGAGACGCGGTAGCGTCTCGACGCCAAGTACTTAAAAATAGTACTTTGCGATACTAGTGCGTAAAAGCGGACTTTCGGTGAAGGTTGGAAAGCCGAGTTGGAAGACGAGTGCGGCCACTTTACAACCGCCGTCGGGAGTCGGGAAATGCATGAAAACTGCCAGATTATGTTGATGGTCGGGAGCGACAATAAAGGACCGATGTGCGCATGCGCACGGTATTTACGATACGGTTTCGAGTATTTATGACACGGTTTCCGGTATTTACGACACGGTTTCAGTATTTTTGATACGCTTCCAGTATTTACGATACGCCTTCTTGAAAAGCGCCACTTTATGTTGCGGCCGGCCCGCATATAACCTGGCACTTTTCATGCATGCGTTACAAAAAAATTTTTTTTTAGGTGGCGTGACGCTACCCTGTACACATACTCCAATATACCGGAAGTTAAACTTTCGACCGAAATATCTCAGGAACGAAATATCGGATCAAATTTCGGTTGACTCTTTTATAATATATTTTGGGGTCAATCTTTCCAAAGCGCTTTGTTAGAACTAAATTGCTTCAGCCGATCCGGAAATATCGAGACCGAAAATTTCACGGGGTCAGATCAACGATCGAAGTCTACATCAGTTCACCATTCGTCGAAAAAATTGCGTGGTGGCGCGCCCGGCGCCACAACCGGCTCTGCTGTCAGTTGTTATCGCCGGCACGTATTTAATGTTATGAAAGTTATATTATATATTATATTACGAATATACAGTTGACTATTCGTTGAGACACACGATATTAGTGAGGATTGACAATAGACGAACGTACGGACGATCGATAGGATCTCGATCGTCATAACAGAGAGTCTGGATCGGACTATCAAAGATAACAGGCGTGACAGATCGCGAATAAGATAATTAAAGAACGTTATAACTAATAATATCCGCCCCACAACCAAATATTTCGCGTTGTTATTTCGCTCGGTCCCTACAATATATATATATATAGAATATTTCGATACATTTGTGATCGGTCTTGGGAATTCCATAATTAATTATAGATACTGAGATGGTCAATACACATTGAATATTATACAGGATGCCATGTGCTCTTGGCGATTCAAGATCATCCACTTCTCGAGTTGAATTGACGGTCAAACTTCATATATAACCTTGAGTATCGTCATCATTACTTTCGTATCGTATTATACCGCAGAGACGGAAGATATTCTGCACGCGACTGTTTCATGAGACAAAATGATTTCTGCATTATATTGTTAAATCTCGTCTATCTCTTGGATAACACGATTATTTCAATACACGAGACAAAACGTTTTATTATTTGGCGATCATCGCGGTAACGAGAATTCCACGATAATACCATATTTTCTCACGCGCTAAAGAATCAACGATTATCGAAGACGGGAAATCGCACACGTATTCCGGGGCCTATCCATTTAAACGAAGAAGGTCGGAAGCATTTATAGCTAACTAATCAATTTATTTAATTGAATGTACCTAAATATGGGTCAATGCGAATTGTATCGCTTAATCGGATAGTGAGTAAATTTTAAAAATTGCAAAAAAGAAAAACGCACCGTAAAACTGCACAATTACTGTACTCTTGTTGGTCGTCGAAGTCTGTGCAACATTGAAAATACGGCGTAGCGTTAATCAAGATAATGAACCACAGCGAGTCTTGAAGACTTCCGGTTAACAGCACGATTGCGATCTCGTATATTATTGTGGAAGGTTCGACTTCCAAGGCTTTCAGTTATTTTCTAAGATGCGACAACTGGTAATGCCCATCCTCGTATGTTATAAATCAAAAAACTTTTTTTTATGGAAATGTAAACAATTACGCTGTGTATTGGAAATTGTAGTTTCTGCAGAAATAGAAATAAAAAACAATTATAGCAATATGACCCCCGAGAAAAAAGTAAAAAACTGATTTAAGAAAATGCATAATTATAAAATTTCACATTCTCGACTTCGATGTGGTCGCACAATGCGAAAAATTAAGTTGCGTATATGTGCTACAGCTCATTCTCTTCGTTTCGTCGTTTACTTTCCGGCAATGCCTGAAAAATTAACGTGCGTCTGGCCGGTAAGAATAAGTTATGACCCCTAAAAATATTCTAAATCCCCCTTAGAACGCCTCAAGTCCCTTAAAGAGACTTAAGCAAGTCCCAAGCATATTTGCGTTTAGACATAGCATATTAGCATATTTATTTGGACTGAGCATATTTTATCGCTCCGCCTTGGGCAGCCCTTCGATTCGATATGTTTTAAATCTTCAATCTATATTCTCTATATCAATAATCGATATTTTCCATTAATAGGGTATGTTTATTTTAGTTCCAAGGGCTTATAAGGAGACTGAGAAAATCTATTTTTAGAGGAGACTCAAGGGGGTTCAAGGGTGAAATTAACAGTTTCTATAACTCTGTTAATATTTCAGTATGTGACGTCTCACAGACCCCCAAAGGACTCCGAGCTTTCTAATACAGCGATCCACTCTTAGGCCCAAAGCTCGATTCGTACACATGACAACGATGGCGGTGGTGAGACGTCTTTATAATATTGGGAGATATAATAGTGTTATAATAGTTAATAGTTCTAAGTATTCTGTAGAATGTATTAATGTAAAGAACAGGCATAAAAGATGGGGGTTAGCGCGCGAATTTCGCAGAGGATGGAGCCCCCCTTTCTTTTACTTTTTGCGATTTTGGTTTGCAAACAAACGTTTTCATAAATATCGATAACTACGCGACATTGAATTGAATTATAAGTTATTAATGACAGATAGTCTTTAATTCTCTGGAAACAAATTGAAAATGCTAATGATAGAGGCCGTTGTCTCGAAAAGTTTCATACAATTTTGTCTAATGGCAAACTTTTTTCCTTATAGGAATAAATAGAAGTGAGCATTTCTGATATTACATACATAGAGATAAAGATTCAATCAATTGTAATCAAAGATCAAGTTGTATCACGACAGTGATATGGATATATAATTTTAGGTAGTCCGAGCGGTACAGTGCAAGGAAATGTGTGATTTAGGGAGAATCATTTATGGACGTTTCCTTATGGGATCAAAATCATAAAAAATCAAGCATATGGAAAGTGTTTTAAAATAAACAGTATAGGTAAGATTGTAGTAAAGATTGAGTTCGCGTAACAATAATCTCAAAAAGTTATTCACCAATTGATGTGAAAAAACTTGTTCAACAAATTAGCCGGCAACGAAATTTTTTTTCTGATGAAAATTATTTTTTTATTTTTTTTAATACGCAAGAATTATTGTAGAATTTTTTTGTTAATTTTTTAAATTCTCATTTATATTGAAAAAATGTGTGGAAAATCACGAATTTCGGATATGAGTTTATTATAAGACTTCTCATTCTCACGAAGCTTACGGATGCTTGATCAATTACATTCGCAAATACAGCTCGAACAACTTTTCAAAAATCCAATTTTCAACAAATTTCAGAAACTGCAATATCGTAGATTACCCGATCGAATAACGATAAGCTTATTGTGGTATAAGAGCATCCGCGTCTGATCGCAGTTGAGTCGTTACTACTCGACGATAAGGAAAGTCACCTTTTCAACGGGTTATCATACGTCGGTTTCATTCAAGTTAAACTGGTGTTGCAGAGCGCTACTGTAACTGCTGCGAGAATACCAAATGCATGCAGTCTATATACGAGCCACAGTTGTAGGATTAAAAACTTATGGACACAAATATAATCCCACTTTACTTATGATAAGATAAATTAACGTTTTTTCTACCCTGGAAAAAATTATTATATTGTTACATCCGAAAAATGTTGAACGTTTGTATTGATTTTTTTATTGTTATTTTTTTCACTTCAACTGGTCATATTTCTAGGAAATTCAGTAATTCAAGAATTATACGGCTATAAAAAATTATCTGAGACATGGAGGAATTGTTGGTCAAAAGTTAAATGAATAAACGGAACGAAGATACTACATACAATTCTTGAGAGTTTGGTCGCTGCAGATCGATATTTAGCAGACATAAAAATAAACCGAGGAACTCTTTCAAGTAACCTGAGAATTGGGCGACAACGGCACTGCGTTAGCAGTAACGCATATCAAGGTACAGCTCTCACTTGAAAAGTACGTGTCACAAGGCGGGTAACGCTCGGAACGACCGTCGGCGGTAATGGGAACAGCATCTCCTGGTCAATGTATTTATCGACATTTTTTAATAATTAAAATAAGAAAAAATCATATAAGCCAAGTAAACTTAAAAAAAAACCTTGCTCGTCCTTTCTTTTGGGCTCGCCAAGAATTTTTTTTAAAGTTTAGCTGGCTCACATGATTTTTACTTATTTTAATTATTAAAAAATGACTGGCAAACTATTTTTAAACTACTTTGCGTCCGTTTTACATTTTTTACGAACAAATGTTTTTTTACTTTTATTTCACTCTTTTTTGAAATTTGTTCCAAATTACTTAATGTGTGATGTAGTGTCCCGCATTTATGAAACTGTAATAGGGTTCTTGAAAATTCGCGCTCGTAGGAGAGTGCTTCGTTGCTCTGGGATCGATGAAGCTACAATGTTCGCTATTATTTCAATCAATATTTTCATTACACGCACTACATTTTTTTTAACACACTGACGAAACGGGACATCGGACAACCGGGACATACTGGAAAGTTTATTTTTATCGTAAAAGTGAGGAATTTTTGGTGCAAAATCTCCGTATCTCTGTATTACGTGCACCGATCGGCATGATTTTAGACTCGTTTTAAAGCTTATATTAGATTTACATCGTGGAACTATCTTAAAAATTTCGTTTCGATGTCCTGTTTCCGAGAAAAAAAATTGTCAAAGTTTAGGGGGGTACGATATTGGCGTATAAGGACACGGTAGCGCTCGACGCGCGCGGACTCACCGCGCGGACTTTTTACTTTTTAAGCTACTTGGCGTCGAGGCGCCACCGCGTCTCTTGATACTGTATTAACAATGCAAAGTTACCCGAATATAAAAAAAAACCGTGAAAAGATAGTGGTGCTTGATAAAGGGAAATAACACTGAAATAAAGTACCGAGAAAAGGAATTGGAACCAATGGTCGCATAAAAACAATATAATCATAAAAAAGAGAAGATTGAATAACTATAAAATCAAGAATGTTCAACCAAACTGGATAAATAGTCATAATAGAAAATAATATACTGTAACGGTCACCTTTTTCACCGATGCCAGTTCTCGGTTGCTTCGTAAACGTTAGGAGTTCGGGCGAGCGAATAATCGTTAGATGTTGTCAATTTGGTAAAACAATAGTTCGTTTATTCAAAGACACATAAAAAATGCAAAATACAATACGCAGAATCCTGCGTTATCGACGCTTATGTTATTTAATGATCTCGAGTTATCGGCAAAAGACAATTATAATTTATTCGCAATTAATAATTAGTCGTCGCGGATCTCGAATTTTACTGTAACTGACCCGTCAAATCAAATTTTAACTCACAGTCTCGATGCTCGTGAAAAGAAAAGGAAATAGTCGAAATTACCGAACGAGTGTCGGTAATCCGCGAATTAGAATGATTTTACCGACAATTTATCGGATATTCTTAATCGTGATCGTTTGACATGAAATTAGACGAAAACAGAATTAAATTTTGGTGAAAATAATTAGTTTGATTTTTATACTGAATTACCGACTGAGCTATGCTTCTCGGCATGAATTATTACGACGCGCGTTGTCGATTTAAATTATTACGATTTTTCTTGCGAATTTGCAAGATACAAAAATGTTTTAGGTTAGGTCCCGATTTTTTAATCTGCTCCTCAATTATACTGTACTGGCTACGGTGTTGGTAGTATCTGCCGTGCAGAAGTTTCACGCAGAGGAGGGTCGGGGAATGAGCACGAATATCACACTCAATTCGCTACCCCTTACGTTAAGCTCCCGACAGGGCCCTCTACGAAAGGCTCGGTATCCACGAGGAAAGAATTCGACCATGGGGTCATGATTGAATCTCCCTCGTTTCCAGCTTACCTCCGTGGGTTTCCTAACCTATTTTCTCTAAAGAACTGAGGATAAACCAAGGTTAAGATATCGGTAACGTCGAGATCATCCGAGCAAACCCCGCCAAAACGTCGAACCGTTGACGAAATATAAACTGTATCGCAGCCTTGGCCCTCGAAATTAACCAATAGGCGAGAGAGTTCAAAAGACGAGAGGTAGCCGTCGTCGAAATAAAGCGCGAGGTACTGACTTCCCGATTATTTGCCGTAGAGTCAGGCAGCAAGTCCTCGAGGTGTCGTTATTGTTATTAACGAGATATAGTTGTCAAATAATTCAGTTTTATTGTAAAATAAATTTGTTTGTAACTGTGGTGTTGTCGAATCGGCAATCGTCGAATAGTCGAATCTGTCAAACCCGTAATTTCGTCGAAAGAGTATACGACGTAAGTAATAAAATTCACGATTTGTCGAACGGTCTTCCATGTTAAACTTTAATCATCCTTGGGCTCTCCTACGGAACCTTCCTGAAATTAGTCAAAATATAATGACCAGCTGGTGCTGGTTGGCGGCCAACAAAATTATTCGTCGATCCGTGCCAGCCGTTGGACCCCGGCCACGACAAGTGGTAGTCAAAGGGAATCTTCTCATCTTTGAGGAATAATGTAAACAAGTTCGGAAGAATAATGTTTATACAAGGAAATAATAAATTGTGTGGTAAAAGCGATTTATATAAACCTGATTGAAGATTAGAGTAGGGCATTCATGGATGAATATAAAGAAGGGATATACGTCCGAGGCGACCAAGGAGTCCAAGGTGCAACAACGCCGTGAAATAGGACCCTTAACCAATAAGGCGCATCGAGGAACATCACACACCACCCACATTCTTTCAATCACTTGGAGACAGGAACGTCGGGAATAATTCACTGATCGAACAAACTTCAAACTGAACGTTGATCCATATTCGAGCAACAACAGATTCAATCATCGAGCAAAGATAATATTTTTGCAATACATTGTTAAACTTTTAATTTTCAAATCTGAATAAAACTACTAATTATATTAAGTAAAGTTTCAACTTTCCTGAATAAGTAGTTTGCGAACTATCATCTATTTTACAATTTCTCATCAACAATTATCAGAAGCGAGAAGAAAGGAAAGAAAGTTTTCATCAGCCGGTTTCCATCCGAACATAGTCGACAACTATAATTTATTTTTATCATTCAACAATTTTAATTGGTAAGTTAAGTGTTTCGGACACTTTCAATATCAATTTCTATTCAGAATAATTTACAAATTTGAACATTAATTAATTGTTTCAGCATTATTCGAAACAGTTTCCAAGTTCAATATTAATCAATCGATTGTTAACTAACTTTGTATGGGAATTGGATTTAAAATCAGTGGGTTAAATTACCGAGCAGATAGAAATTTTACAATAGTGACTAGTGAGACCAATAAGTAGTGAGAGATAGGAGCCGGAGTCGCGCGACAGCCGAGTGACGGGAAACGAGTATCAATAGGAGTGAGAGAGAACGCAACGCTTACTTAGTATGAACTCAGAGAACTCAGTATGGGGAGTTATATGAGATGGAAAACCACTTAACATGTCCGTTAAGCTGGTGAACCAATATTTACAAATCGGTGTAAAAAATATGTCATAATTAAGGTTTTAATCGGTACTAATTAGATGCTCAGTCGAAAAACGTGGTGCTCCTCCGGTTGCACCGTAAAAAAAAATATTGCAGGGACCGCTAAATTAACGAAAAGCTAACGGTCTCGTTGATCAATAAATTTATAGAAATAAATTTCAATCGTGTAAAGATTGAAGCTTTACTGGTACTAAGTAGGTACTACATTAAAAAAATGTGTGCATCTCCAGCTGCACCGTCGGATCGAAGTTTTACAGGGACCGCCAGGTTGATGTGATCCTGGCAGTTCCGTCCTATTTTTTAACAGGGACAGCCAAATACATGCGAAGCTAGCGGTCGCATCTAAATTTTTTTTGACTGCCAAGTACACGTGAAGCTAGCTATACATAACAAGAGCAGCAATTGCAAATACAGAACGCGAAATACAACAGGAGGTACAAGCACATAGTGACACAGGGCACCCCGGAATATCTCAAACGAAAGGGACACAAGGGAGACCAGAAAATAATTGCAAGATTCAGGTGCGGCAACGAAGAAAAGGCAAACAGATACTGGGAACGAGAGGAAAACCAAATCTGCAGAATATGCAAAGCACAGCCAGAGACTATCGAGCATATGAAAGAAGCGTGCAGGGCGGAACTGCGCTGCGAAATGGACACGACGGAGATCCTGAACGAGCAGGGGGAGGACAACTATGGATGAGGGCAGTTCTAAAGAAACGACTGGAAAATAATAATAATAATATATAATGTATAATGTAAAATGAAAATCGTGTAAACCCCTTTTCAATGCCGAAAGGCAAGAAAATAGACTTATTACATATGTGAAACTAGCGGTCGCAATTGAGTTTTTTACAGGGACTGCCAAATATACGCGAAGCTATTGGTCGCATCTCAATTTTTACAGGGACTGTCAAGTATACGTGAAGCTAGCGGTCCCGTGAAAATTGGTCTAAGGACCGCCAACTTAAGCTAGCATTCCTATGAAAAAAGTCTGAGTCGTGCGATAATTGGGAGCTGTGCTGATGCTGATTAAAACATACATTAAAAACTTTACTGCATCTTGAACTACACCGTGAAGTGAAAGTTTTGCAGGGATCGCCAATTTATGTGAAGCTAGTGCTTCCGATTTCTTTTCTAAAGGACCGCTAATTTAACAGTGACCCAGCGGTCCTGAAGTTTAATTGAAGAAAACGTCGCAACTCGCACATTAGTTTCGCGGGTACTAGATTGGAAACCAGAGCTAGGCAAAAGCTTCAAGTACCTACTTGGTCTACTCGAGTACTTAAGTCCCGGGGTTGCTGAGTGTATCCTGTATTGCTGTATTTGTTTATACCGAGCAGGTACTTGTAGCTTTTGTCCAGCTCTGTTGGAAACTTATATTTAGTGCGCTTCTCGCTTTACAGATAAATGGAAGCTTTCTAGCGTTTAATTTAACTTATCATTTAAAACCGCGCGCACGTATAGAATGTTCGAAGGGGAGCTCAAATCAAATTACAGGCGAACTCCGAACACCAGGATTCGCGGTAAATGGATGCCTGAATGAGTTTGGTACAATGGCCAAGATATCGAGTCGCCAACTCACTTCCGACTTATCAGCCTGGAGCTGAACCATCCCAGCGAGAATTTAGAGATTCGCGGCGCGCGTACAACGACGTCTCGCCAATGGGGCTCGAAGTAGGGAAGATGCAGCGGGGTGCAGCATTGTCGTGTGGACCCACCGCGAGGAGGTAGGACGCTCCCGCCTCGCGAGGGAGGTCTCCCCCCGTTGGCATCACCTATTGTCGGGTCCTTCGAGAAAGAGTCTCGAAAATTCTCGAAATATTAATCGCTGTATTTGAGAAGCCCTGCCTGTATCTCGTTGCGCGATCACGTGTGCGGTGCGTGGTAGCGGGCAGTCTCTCGCTCTTCCCTCCGTACCTTTACCTACGCGCGTAGTAAGGTACGCGAAAAACAACATCTATATCTTTCCGTAGTCGAGCCTTGCGTCAGCCGAATCCTTTGTTCGATCTCGCTACGATGTCGCGTGAGAATTGGGGGAGAGTGAGAGCGCGGTCTCGTTGTCTAGCCAAGAGGTGCGAATAATCAGTTCTGGACGCACCGGCGAATAAGTCATACGTTTCTTCTTCGCTCCTGGCTGTGACAAATTACTGGGTGAGCCCGAGACCTCGTTGCTCTCTGTGCGAGTCGGTCGGAGCCCCGCGTGTCGCGTTGTATTTCAAGATGGATCTTGAGTTGTGAATTATTGTGTTAAGAATTTGTGGCGAATCGGTTCGCCCATTTCCGAATTTTAGTGTCTCGGTAATTTACTTCTCGCGCGGGATCCGACCGGCTCGACTCTGGTCGATCATTGATATTTTGTATTATATTACTCCGTGTTGAATGTGAGTGGTTCGGGGTCACTGTGAGGATTCTTCCTGTGAGTACGTTCCCTTATTTAGTATTAATTTCGGATTTATTCTGGTAGTCGCAACAGTTATTTGTCGTTTCTTTCGTTCGCCGATTCTTTTGCCGTAAATATTTTCTAGACGCTTGGCTTTTGCCATTATCGTTCGGCCGTGAAGTACGATTTCGCGAGTATTACCTATCGATTCTATTACCGTTATCTACCCGGTTCCAGTTACACTTCGCGATTACCTACCATTTATCTAGCGTGCTCTTGTCTAAATTATCTACCCGGTTCCAGTTACACTTCGCGATTACCTACCATTTATCTAGCGTGTTCTTGTCTAAATTATCGACCCGGTTTCTGTTATCTGACGTATTCTTGTCTAAATTATCTACCCGCGTTCTGTTATATTTCGCTCAATTACCTAATAGTTATCTAGCGTATTCTTGTCTAAATTATCTACCCGGTTTCTGTTATATTTCGCTCACTTACCTAATAGTTATCTAGTGTATTCTGGTCTAAATTATCCACCCGGTTTCTGTTATCTCTCTGCCCACTATCTATCAGTTATCTGGCGTGCCTCTTAAGATTGTCTACCCGGTTTACTTTACAATGCTTTGCAATTATCTTTCCCTAATTTGGGTGTATCTTGACTAAGTTTTTCTATTCGGTTTCTCTAATTCGACTATCTTCTCTGTTAGTTTGTACTTCCCCTAACCTTACCTGCCCGAACTTGGAATTTCTTAAATAAATCAGCTCATTTTATTTTGTTGGACGTTTCGTTACTCTCCCCGTCCACCCCCCTCTACCATCTTTTTCCCAGGCGGCCTGAGCTAGCCGGTTCTCAGTAGCCGTACGCCTTGCCTCCTCGCGCGGGGTCGCTACCCCTCACTTCGGGACAATAAAAGCCGATCTTGGATCGGTGGTACACTGTACCCGGCGCCCGGGCTCCCGAGGTGCGGGGCGAACATTTATCTCGTCGTGGGTTCGTGCCCGTTTTGCCCCGGCTTGGAGGACGGGGTTATCGGGGCCAATTTGTGAACGGGATCAGGAAAATCCCGTCACAATACATATGTGTGCGTATTATTATTATTATACTTTTTTTGGCCGTCTGGTGGCGCCTTAGGCGTCAGTTCAGAATTGTTGTGTGTGAAGATAACTAATTGTATTTATGAGGCTGAAATTGGCGGCCTTGGTTAGCGACCGGCGCGTAAAGTTTTTGGGTGGGACTGCATTTCCCATACACTCCAGCATATTAAAATTACTTTAATCCGTTCGCTCTATATTATAAGTGCGCGCATGCTCGGATCAGCATGAAATTTGGCAGATATCTTATCGAAGGGATATATAATCAATATTAATTAACAAAGTCCACGTTACCGCGCGATCCTTCCAACAAATGAGCGCCACGAGTACACGCATGTCGTCGCCAACAAAATTCCAATGCGCATCGTTTCATTACACCTTTGAGAAGATACCTCCCAAATTCTATAGTGATCAGAGTGTGCGTATGGTTACGGCACCCATTGGTTTGTAAGAAACGCCGATACAAGCGTTTTTTACCAACAAACATGTGCTAAAAGCGCACGTATCCTCGGATCGAGGTGCAATTTTACAGACATCTTTGCCACAAGATCCGGAATCGATATCTGCTTGCACTTTTGCGACTGACTCCCGTTAATGGTTTTTGACGTTTCCGAGTACAAATAAAATGTGTGCGTTAGCGTGCTAATGTCGGTGAGGAGGCTCATGTCGTGCCTGTAAGTTAACGTCAACTACTATAAACTTAACGTTGTTTTCAGCCCAGGATACTTTTTATTTCATTTTAAAATAGTATCAATTCTTATTGAAGCTTCAACGACGAATTTTTTAAAATATTTTTTTGAAATATATTCGACAAATATCATGGCGTGACTATAATTCAACCGGAAAGTTTTGTACTGGAGTAGCCTATCGTACATCGTACACCGTTGCCGTACAAAGTTGTATTTGTCACTGCATGTAGCAATCCCTTAAAATTGACTCGTCGTTTCGCCGTAATCGACGGTGCAACTGGAAAAAATCTAAAAACTCATGTTAGTCGAGCAAATCCTTGACGGACTATCGAGAATGGAATGTCTTGGTCGCTTTTTGTGCATGCGTTGAAATCCTGAGATATTTTATCCTTACTCTCAGACGTCTTTTTCAACGATTTCGAACACATCGGTTGTGAATCGGTAACGTGATAGAGTAAACGCTTGAAAAATCTTGACGAAACTGTCTTATCGCAGATCCGATTTTTTTAGCATCTTTTATAGAGGGTGAGAATAATCATGTAAAATCGTCGCGTGATGGCTAATAAGTCATTGATAACGGTAGACAGTGTTGTCCAAAGCTTACGACACTTCTATCCTAATTTGAATTCCGACGAATTTTATAAATCGGGTGAATGGAAATCGTATCGAAGTTGAAGTTGGGGCCGGCAAGTATGTTGTAGATCATACTCCCAAGGAGTAATTATTCGATTATTCCCTCCCAAGCAGTGTCCAGCCCGATTTCTCGGCCGCTATCTCTAATACTGGCGGCTCCCAAAGAAACTCGCCGACTGTTGAAGACGATTCTGAAATAACGAGTAACCGATCTCCAGCTGTAGTAGACCTGTACGAACCGCAAATCGATGTTGCAACAGCATTCAATGCAACTTTCTTCAGTGACGACAGTATGCATAGCGAAATCAGTGCCGAGCCTCGTTTTACGACGAGTGTTGAACAACCGATTTATAATGACGAAGCGGATCATCGTAATCTTGAGTCATCCGCCGAGCTTACCGATTTATCACAAAAAAGCCACTTCGAAAACCAGTTTTCACTGCCGTCGAAGAAAACTTCGATGGAATTATTTCGGTACCTCCCGAATTTTGGCGCAGATACTGGGAAACGTCCAAGTTAAAATCGGGATGGACTGACAGCTTCAATGAATACTTTAAAGCTACTGGACGTACTTGTGTATTGTCGATTTCGTCACACAAAACTTACGCCGCTACAAATCCGCTCCGCACCCGATTTTTCTCCGACTATGCGAGATGCACACACTCAACGTGTGCCTCGTACATATTTACGAGCGAAATATTGATCTCTTCGTGTCAAATGACTGATGTAGCGATAAAAGTTTACGAAGACAAAGCCCCCGTCCACATTCCGGGTGAAGTGCATTGCAGACATGTAAAGGGAGAAAACAGACAACGTTTAGCTGAAAAACTGGAAAATCGGGATCCCAGCATATTGAAGTTACAACTGCTAAAAGAGGCCGGCGAAAAAGCTTTAGACGCGGGAAATCTCAATAGTGCACCGAGCTTTACCGTTCTGCAGAAAATTTCCAGTCAAAATAACACAGATAATGATATCGACAAAGATCGAATTATTGCGCTTTTACAGCTAATGTCGAATTTCCGGCATTCGTGGCTAGGAACGTCGCATTCGGGATTTATTCAGGAAATTGCTCTAAAACCTCTATTCGTGATACTATTCTCCGAAAAACAGGTTGAACATGTGCTGTCGTTGAACCCGGACGAAGTATTCTGCCATCTCGACGCCACCGGTTCAATAATTGGAGCGATGGATATCGGTGAAAAAGATACTGACGAATTGCAGCTACGTAAAAAGCCCTTATATTATTATGCGCTTGTACTGCCCGGCAACACCGAAAAACTGTACGGACCGCTACCGATTGCCGAGTTCATAAGCGAAGTTCACGACGTACCGCACATTTGGCATTACCTCAATGTCTTCTGGAATGTTCTCGAAAAAAAGGCGAGGAAAACTCGAGTGCTGATATCTAAAATAGAAATGGACTTTAGTTTAACGTTACTCATATCAGCTATTCTTGTTTTTAACAAGATGAGTCTCCCGTCGTATCTGAATTTGTCGTATCCATGTATAATAACGGGTACCGTGGTGGAAATTCGCAGACTACACTATTCTGCACATCTGCTCTACGCACATGCAAAAAACCGTCCTGACGTCACGAAGAGTCAAACGATGTTGCAGCCGTGCAATTAATACACTGCGATAAATTGGAAGCGGCGCGTAACTCGTTTGCGAAAATTGTAAAAATATTTGCATTCCCGAAGACGGTTCCGAATTTCGACGAAATAATCGACAATGCGGATGTTATCGGAGAAGTCGAAACAATCTGTGAGGAAACCTTTAACGAAACTGCAGCGCCTGATATCCTTCCTTCCACCGGCGATGGTGAAGGCTTAAGACACGGTTCACTGTTTTATAAGGTGTTCAACGACGTGTATACGACTTCGATAGCAACGCGAACGAAAGATGACGAAAATATCGACGATGCGAATCCGAATCAACGATACTGTCCTGAGCTAGTCAAGTATTTGCTTGAATATATTCTGCTACTCATTCCACTGTGGTCAGCGACTATAATCGAGCCCAATTTGCATATGCTTCGAAACAGCAATGCATCGGTGGAAAACTGGTTTAAAATCGTTAAAGTCAACGTAGTCCAGAAGAAGTTGCGGATTCCGATCGCTCGATTCATATCGAAAATGGAGGGACTTTTGGAAGGGCGGTTAAAAGATGGCAAATACGATCTGCAAACCGAGAGACAAACAAAACAAGGTTCGAAACGAAAGGATGTACCCGACCTGGTCGAAGAAACATGGAAACCGAAGTACAATAATAAAACACAAGGAAACGTATACTTTCCATCATCCAAATATAAATGTCGCAAAATCCTCGCGATCGCCAAAAGTGACGATGAGGGCAT
Source organism: Ischnus inquisitorius (assembly GCA_963924025.1). Lineage (NCBI taxonomy): Eukaryota > Metazoa > Arthropoda > Insecta > Hymenoptera > Ichneumonidae > Ischnus > Ischnus inquisitorius. The sequence goes on along the minus strand of OZ001251.1, from coordinate 3,389,924 downwards.
CGAGCACGTCGAAGAGTGCGAGATTTCCGATTCTTCTCACGACTGGTCCTACCTTTCGCCGCAGATCGCCGAATCCGAAAATCTCAACGTTTCGGTAGAATCGCTCTACTTCCCGGCGTTGGACGATCCCTCGACGCAAATTTCCATTTCTGACGTAAGCGATTCAAATATTCGCGAAACAAATGATGCCCCAACTTCTTTGGAAGACGACACAAACTCGTTTAACATCGATATTCGCGAAAGGTTTTTCGACTCGGCACTCCGCTATCTCGAACTGAACGACGATTATTTCAACATCTTCTCACGAGGAGCTCTTGGGACGCTTTTACCGGGCGAATGGCGTAACGAGTCGATTGTTAATGGATTTTTCAATACATTGCAATATATAGGCGCGCAGGAACAACCTCAATGCACTGTCATTCGATACGGCAATGTGGGAAAAATTACTGCAAACTGGAAGCCTATCGTTGGGGTTCTCGAGATGGGTGAATCAGGTTCAGCCATGCCGTTACGACGTTTAGTTGGTAACGATCCACACCAATAAGGTCCACTGGGCATTAATTGTCGTTATTTTTCCGCATAACCGATTTCTCTACATCGATTCGGCTCATTTTGAACCTTCAAAACAACACGTTGAACGTCTTTGCCTATTTATTAAGACGAATTGTAAGAGGCACCAAAAAGAACCGATGAGCAGGTGGCACAAGTGGGTTGTTTCGGCGCCCACCGATATTCCCCGACAGAGATTGGTAGACGGTCACGGTGGAAATCATCGGCTCATGCTCAAACACAAGATTCACTGAAGAAGACGTAGTTTGTGCTCGAAGAGGAATTATGCATTTCCTTTTACGTCGTGCGCAAATTCGTCTCAATAAGCATCGATCGGATGAAATACTCCTACTTTACGAAACCGACAGCGATTATATAAATAATGAAAAAACGTTCGGCATTTGCGTATCTCGGTGCCCGCCCCCCCCCCCCCCCCCCCCCCCTGCGAACATGAGCACACTGGAGTATTGTTCTTTGTTAGCCAGTCTCTTACGAGCCAACAAAGATTAAATCGATGCGGAATGCGGGGCCTCCGGTGATATAAGAAACTCGAAAAGTCAGAGGCGAGGGAAGTCACTACCAAAAAGAAAATCACCCCGAACAGTGAGAGGTGACGGGACTCACCACAACAACAATTACCCCGAATAGTAATAGGCGAGGGGACTCACTACAACAAAAATCACCTCGAATAGTGAGAGGCGAGGGGACTCACCACAACAAAAATCACCCCGAATAATAATAGGCGAGGGGACTCACTACAACAAAAATCATCCCGAATAGTGAGAGGCGAGGGGACTCACTGCAACAAAAATCATCTCGAATAGTGAGAGGCGAGGGGACTCACTGCAACAAAAATCACCCCGAATAGTGAGAGGCGAGGGGACTCACTCCAACAAAAATCACCCCGAATAGTGAGAGGCGAGGGGACTCACTACAACAAATATCGTCCCGAATAGTGAGAGGCGAGGGGACTCACTTCAACAAAAATCACCCCGAATAGTGAGAGGCGAGGGGACTCACGGGAAATAAAGCACCTCGAACAATGACGTGCGAACGCCACGATTTAATTTAAGTTCATTTTTTATCTCTTTTCATTATTCTCTTTATTAAACGTATAATTTAATGTAAAAAAAAAATGGAACTACACTCCTGCTACGTCCTCGCCGTTAGTTCTGAGTAATGCTAAGTGCAGGCAACGAATCTTAGAAAGCGGAACTACTTCGAGAGTAGATTATTGTCAAGATTGAGTCTTTACGAGGCGACTGAAAACCTACACAGAATAATGTCATACGTATACTCGTGATGCGCCTCTTCTGTAACAATCACGCGGCAACGTGGACTTTGTTAATTAATAACAAAGCCCAGCAAGTCGTCGCCACAAAATCTCTTCGACGAATTTATTACAAATCCCTTCGATAAGATATCTGCTAAATTTCATGATGATCAGAGCATGCATGCACTTTTGTCGAGCATTTGTTGGTTAAAAAGACTTATATCGGGGTTACTTGCAAACAAAAATCTTCGCCATAACTATACGCATGTTCTGATTACCATGGAATTTCGCAGTCAGTCGCCAAAGTGCAAGCAGATATCGATTCCGGATCTTGTGGCCAAGATGTCTGTAAAATTGCACCTCAATCCGAGGATACGTGCGCTTTTAGCACATGTTTGTTGGTAAAGAACGCTTGCATCGGCGTTTCTTACAAACAAATGGGTGCCGTAACCATACGCACACTCTGATCACTATGGAATTTGGGAGGTATCTTCTCAAAGGTGTAATGAAACGATTCTCATTGGAATTTTGTTAGCGACGACATGCGTGTACTCATGGCGCGCATTTGTTGGGAGGATCGCGCGGTAACGTGGACTTTGTTAATTAATAACAAATCGCAGCATGCCGTCGCCACAGAATCTCTTTGACGAATTGATTACATATCCCTTCGATAAGATGTCTGCTAAATTTCATGCTGATCCGAGCATGCGTGCACTTATATTATAGAGCGAACGCATAAAAGTAATTTCAATATGCTGGAGTGTATAGGGAATACAAGTCCCACCCAAAAACTTCACGCGCCGGTCACTAACCCAGGTCGCCAACTTCAGCCTCATCAATTTGTCGAGAACCTTTCTTATGGAAGAGATTTGTAAGGGACGTTAAAGGCAAAATGGAAAGGCGATGTGCGAATATAATTTGCAACGTTTTTTATAAATACATTCAATTATAATTATTATTTCTTGATTTATAAGAATATCGAATTTTTAATGCGAGCGCGATAACCTACTTTTTCAATCAGTTAAAACTATAGTTGTCAATGATGGCACAAGTATTTAGTATATCGCCGCGTACTCGACGCAACACAAAACGTTGAATTGCCGACGATGGTTTCGCCGACTGCTTTCGGTAATGTAACGCCAAGACGTATAGAACGAGCGTTATTAGTGCAAAGAACGTGGAGATGCTGACGAATACCATAATGCTCACACCATCGCGTATTCTGTTGCCGGTGAAGTCGAGTGAGTATACTCACATTCTTATTACTTTGTTAGCGGTAAAACAGGCTTGATAAATACTGAATATGGCTTGCAGTTCGTTTATTGAGTGCTCTGCTTAGTTTCAAAATAGCTAATTTCATATGTTTCCAAGAATATTTATAAGTGCTCGAGTTGATGCCGGCTCGAGTTTTTTTAGTTATTAGAATTCTTATCGTTTCTCCGTATAGAAAAAGTGAGGAGGGGGTAGCAAAGATAAGACGTGTCTATATTAATTTTACTATATTAAATATTGTTTACAAAATACGAATCAAGAGAAAAGGAAGCGCGCGTGACGGTGACAAGTCGACAACGAATATTCGTTGCGTGGGAATTTCAAATATGGGACCGAGTCTCCACAAGTTCGATGGAATCGAGAAAATTTGCTGTTTTTAACTTTTTCATGAAATATACGGTTTTTTATTTTCATTTAAAATGAGTATACCATACTGAGACTTGACTAATTTATGTTCAAGTATTCCGCCCGGCGCGGCCCGGGTCAGTGGCTGCCAGGGCTCTGTTTGACGAACTAGTTAATATTGAGCGCCAGTTAGTTTTAAGGCCTCATACGCAGTTAGGAGGCCGAAAAACTGGCGACTTTTCGCAAATTTTTCCTTGTCAGCCATTTTCATTTAGGAACTTGAAAATTTGTGGGCATATAGAAACACCTTTGATCTTGATAACAATATTTTTTATTTTCGAAAATAATTATATTTAAGGCCGCTATAGTCCATTATTCGAGCGCTCCTCCAAAAAACGTTGTTTGGCCGTGTGCACGATATCTCGTGACAGGATCATCTGAAATGAAAAAACCAAAAAGGTTTCGATAATATAAGGTATTATCTCGTACTTAATCGAAGGAATAAGCAAAATATTAATTTAAAAAGAAAATGGCGGCTTCTCAAAAAAATAGTTTCGATTGTCGATCAAAATTCTGGCCTCAAATTATTTATAAAATGGAAAATATTTACCGCCGAGCAAAAACCTTCGATTAATGACTAAAAAATATATCTACAAAAATTCTGTAAAAATTTGAGACCAATCGGTTCAGCTGTTTTCGAGAAATCGTGCACACCGACTTTGAAAACTCAGTATTGAGAAAAACGCGTTTAAAGTTAATAGAGCATTATACACATACTAAAAAAAATTCCTTTTTTTTTAACCTAAATTGAGGCGTCTATTCCAGGGCTATAGAATGCATCCTCCATTCCTTCGGCAGCTTCCAACAATTCGATTTGACGTTGTCTTCGGGCTGATCTTCCCTCTCACGTGTTATCGTGCGCTGTTCGGTCGGCTATCGTGACGCGCTCCGCATCCATCTTTGAGCATATGAGTGAGCATTCGGCCCCAGTGAAAGTCCTATAACACTCATATAGTACAATAATGATGCTGTGCCTTCATTGAAGATACCAGCAGCGATGTTTGCTGCCAGTTCCACTATTTTGGCGCCACATAGAACGATTTTCGGACTAATTTTTCCAGATGAGCTGATTGCAGCTTTCGTTGTTGTTTTGTGTGGAACCACCCACACATCTCTCCAATAATCTTTCGCCTACGACACTACTACGCTTTCGCTACTGACGGCCCTGTCCCCACACTGTATGAGAATACAATAGAAAGGGAAATAAAAGGAGCAGAGCTCTAGGTCGGCAGCCGCCATTCGGGCTTTGCTCCGCGTACTTCCGACCGCTCCGAGGCGTCTTCACAAATATGCGTGTAACTTGGAGAATATTTGTCCGATCGCCAAAATATTTTGTGTGTATATACTTAAAAGTATATGCATTACGAAAATGAAATAAATAAAAAGATCGATTCTTTGAAAGTTCTAACTGCGCATAACCCCTTAAGGAAACTAACAAAAAAGTTGATCTATAACTTTTACTTTGACGAGCCGTGGTAATTCGCATGGGGTTCCGTTGGAGGACCCGAGGGATAGTTGCAAAGAACAGCGAAAGCGACAATAATTTCAATAGACAAATTTCGACTCGCGTTGCTGATTTATTCACAGTTTCAACCACAGCTCACTCGACGTGGCTGTCGAATTCCTTCCACACTGGATAACGGTGAATTTCACAACGTGACAAAATGTTCCGAAATAATTGATAAATAGTAGTGAACAGTATCACAGATAATCCAATAATAACAATATAAGATCGACAAAGTAGAGCGAGACTCCTCGAGAATAATTATTGTTACGACTGCCTGTTACAGAGGTCCGCAGGCAAGTGTTTTGCCGCTCTCTCGATCGCGCTACGTTGCGCGTTCGCATAACACGCTTCGACGCGACCATTCGCCCTATTAGTCGATATCGACGATCTATTCCGCCGCGGCGTGGTCGCGGCCGGCGTCTTCGCTGTTACTTATCCGAGTCTCGAGAGATTTGACAAATTCGCGCGACTTATGAGTATTTTAATTCGTTGCGAAGATGCCGAGGAGTCGATTCGCGGTTCTGACGTCGAGGTGCAGAACCTAAACTTTCCTGTTACAATACACAATGCCGATACTCAGTCGATTTAAATTTACCAGGGCCTAGTAGGTAGTGGGAAACTGACGCGTGAGTACCAATCATCCGAACTTTCACTTTCACTGTCCTCGGTATCCGTTCGATTAGCTTCTCTTTCTCGCGTCGCCAGGCGGTTTTTCTCCCGTTCGAGATCCCGACTTTGTTTCTGTATCGATCTTTTCATTCGTTTCAATCTCTCAGATTTGGCTTCGAGTTCCCGTCGGGCTTGCCTAAGCTCGAATTCCGCTCTTTCCAATCTAGAAGCCTGTGCATTAAGAACAGCCTCACGGTGGCGTTGATAATGCAGGAAATTTTCTCGAGCCCTTTCGATAAATCGGCATAGGTCCGCCACATAATTTTCCTGATTCGCCAAGTCAGCAGCCCTTTCTTCGTTCGATCGTAAGAACTGTTCTCTGCGTAATGAAAATTCTTGTTGCTCTTGGTCGAAACGTTGTCGTTCCTCCGCTAACGATCTTTCCTGATTTTTCAAGTTGGAAGCTCTTTTTTTGCTCGACCGTTCGAACTCTTCTTTGCGCATTGAAAATTCCTGATTCTCTTTGTAAAAAGCTCGTTGTTGTTCCTGCAGCGATCTTTCCTGATTGTTCAAGTTGGAAGTTTCGTCTTCGATTAATCGTTTGAATTCTTCTACACGCATCGAAAATTCCTGTTTGTCATGTTCAAGACAATGCCTGTCTTGCCTAAGTTTTAAGGCCTGTTTTTCCAATGAAGAAGCCCTAGCATTTTGACGAGCCTCAATCTGGCGTTGATATTTCAGGAAACGTTCTTTATCGCTTTCGAGCTCTTTTCGCTTCTTCGATTCTTCTGTAAGCATTTTCAACAAAAGTTCGTTTTGACGTCGCAATCTTGTTATCTCTGATACCGCGAAATTAGACTTTTCACGATGTGCATCTGCGATCGGTTTTTCATCGCTTAGTATGACCCGAAAACTTTGCAATTCTTTAACACACGGGAATTGGCTAGATCGATGATAATCTCTCTCCGCCGGACGCTCTCGTTTCCCGCTCGTGATTACGATGTATGGTGGTCGATTTTGAACGATCGTGTAACGAGACGTTCTGCCTGCGTAATAATTCCCAAGTCCTCGGAGTTTTTTGTTATGACGGTAAAAATTTTCGAGAATGTACCGACGATAAGATTCTTCTTCGGGTCGGCAACTCCATTGTAAATCTTGCAATTCGATCGTCGTCGGCAACTGAAACACGACAAAGATAGGTGAATTGTGATAATGTAACGAACCGTTCAGCCTACGCTCTCTGTTACAAGTCGGTAATCAAAGCTGTAATGAATGCCATTTCAAAGTCTTTATTGGAACAATATAATTGTCTATTCCCGAGACTGTCTATTTCGCGTAGCAAAGATTTTTATTTCCCGTAAATATGTATGGTTTCGCAATAGGGGTCATTGCAGTTCTTGCTACAGACGATAGTATTCTTCAAGACACGCGGTATATAGCGTCTCGACGCCAAGTACATAAATAAATGTTTTTTTGGTCGAGACTGGTCGAGGTACTGCCACTTCTTGGATTACGCCAATATGCCGGAAGTGAAACTTGCGATCGATGATTCTCGAAATCTTGACTCCCAATCGAATTTTTGGCAAGTTTTTTATGATATAATTCGGTCACCAGCTTTCGAATGCGCCTAGTTGCGTTTCAATCGGTGTAGTCGCTGCTGAGATATCTATGTCGTGACCAAAAAAGTATCCTATCAGATATACTTGAAAGAAAAAATGTGTCGATGAGAAACAGATAGGCATCTTCTCCTATCATTTCACGGGTTAAGGCCAGCGGTATACGCCCTTCTGCTTCTCAATCTACATGTGTAGATGAGAAGCAGAACGGCGGGATCGCACGGCGTTTTGCGTATTGAATAGTACCAGATACGCCCTTCTATTTCTCATCTACATCGGGTCGGGCTCTCGGATCTACATCGGGCATCGCGGAAGAATTGGCCCATCGACCGTGTCGACAGCTGTCGAAAGCCGGCCGGCGTAACCTAAGGAAGAGTTGCGGATTTAAATAAATAAACGAGTAAAGAAATAAATGTTTGGAAGCGATTTTAAAAAAGTGTTCCCTCGGTCCGTCTCGCCTCGTTCGTCTCGTTTTGATTTTTTCCGTGATTTGTGATTGCTGGCAAATGAAATAACCTTACAATAAAAAGCTCAAGACAAGGAAAATGTTATGCATAAAGTTTTACAAAATCAAGAAATTTTTTTTTTCCGATTTGTTTTTTTTTACTGTTTTCAAGATCGAAAGAATCTTGTCGAACATCGGTGTGATCGCGTTCTCGAAGCACTGCAAGACGTTTTTACGCTGATAGCGTAGAAATCAAGATCCCTCGGCAGGTTTATGATAGTAATAAGAAAAAATGTTATCGCTTTGTCAAAAAAATTGTATAACTCTTTCTTCCGTTATCTTGACGGAGGAATTACAATTTTTCATTGACTTTCATGTTAAGGTAACTCCGCCAGCGCTTCGTTCGGTTCTCGCGGCGAAAGAATTCTACCATTCGTGGCTTCACTTCCCCAGACAAGAAAGAAAAATTTTCCATTTTTTTCTGTGGTACTTCGAAGAGCATCGAAGAAAATAATTAAGGTTTGTTTTTCTTCTGGTCAATAATATTGAAGAAACGGGTGGCAGAATTCTCTCGTCGAGAGAATTGTTGGCACGGACGGTTTCGTTGTCTCGTGGTGAGAGCCAAAGAAAGAAGCAATAGAGCCTTTCCACCAATCTTCCATCGCTTGAGTTGCACTGAGAAAACTATAATTATCGTTTTTTTAATTTATAGAAAGGAAAATAGTAAGTAATAATTACAATAAAGAAAATCAAATCAATAAATAATTGGAACTAAAAAAGTAATTACTATTATTAATTTGATTTTAAGAAATTCCAATTTTAGTTTTCATGCTGTTTTTCAAAAATTAGTGAAATCTGTGAAAACGACTTTTTTTCAAGAAAAGTGAAAAACGTACGCCAAGTACATAAATGATCCAGAAATAGTTGTTTTTAAAAAACTGCGCTGAAAATAAATCAAAAATAAAAAGTTTAATCGCACGAGCCAAGTGTTAACAAATATTTTTGAATATCCAATGATAATGTCAATCATTAAAAAATTGTATGATAACTGAAAAACAAAATTAAAAGCAAACTTGGCATGTCCATCGAATACAAATAAAATGCTTCCTGCATGAAAGCAAGGACGTGCCAAGTATTTTCTTGATTTTGTTTTTTAGTTATCATACAATTTTTTAATGATTGACGTTAACATTGGATATTCAAAAATATTTGTTGAAACTTGGCTCGTGCGATTTAACTGTTAATTTTTTTAAGGGCCGTTTTTTAGAATCAACTATTTTTCTATCGTTTATGAACTAGACGTACGGTTTTTACTTTTCTTGAAAAAAAGTAGTTTTTCACAGAAATAATTTACATCATCATAATTCTTCATTAGTCTTAAGAATAAAGCTCCTTCGACTAATCTTGCAACTTCGATCTTTTTTATTAAAAAAATTATGAGCTTACGTTCGAATATAGCGGTTTTAGTTCGTTCTTCACCAACGCAGTAATCTTGTACACACACCCACTCTTGTAATCTTGATATTTGCAGTTTTCATCGGGCGGTACGAGAACTGTCTCAGAGGCCGTACTGGAACTGCCATTGTTGGACGTGTTCAAATTGTGCATCAACCAGAAGACTACAATTTCATTTCCTCTGTGGTTTTCGAACGATGTCATGACAATTGTGTCCATCGAATAGTTATTTACATCCCTTCCCGTCTGCAACGATACAAAGATTATTTGGTAAGTTTAGGATCTCGGACCGTGCCTCGGATGCATATGAAAAAATGTAAGGTGATGTGAGACACCCGCCGTCCTACCCGTGTTTGGATGATAAAAAATCTGTATTACTATCGTTTTGGGATGCTTATCTTTGTTTAGTATCTAACGGACATGCAATCCCATTTGAGTCTGTTGGGCACGTTTGCGTACGATTCAAAGAGTATTTGGAAACTTCTCAAAGGGATTGAAAATGATAAAATAATAAAGCATATGAAAGGTGCTGAAAAGATTGAGCATACTAATAATATTAAAATGTTGTTAGCAAATTATATTTCATATTGTTTTTGCGAAACGTGATGTCGATCACTTGATGTTATAGAAATCTATCTATTCCGTAATAAAGTACCAATTTGAGACAGAAATGTTGCAGAATCTTATGGAATAGTTACCCATTTTTAGTCACAGCTCTTGACTTTTTTGAATGAGAAATAATATATCATGAGTGACCTTTTACTTAAAAAGACGGTATTTTGTTTGATGCATTACATCACTGACACAATTGTGTGGTTTCAATCAATAAAGTGAATTCTTACTTGCATTATCTTATTTGTCATCTGCTCCAAGAATGTGCGCATACGTTTATTGAATTTGAAGTCATCTGTTGTAAGGAGAGTCACACAGTTCTTTGTACCGATATCTTCTCGTCTCCGTGATTCGTGCACTCTTGATAGTTCATTATGACTCATTACGAGCATAGTCACGTGTCGTTTCATGGTCGAGTTGATGAGTCAGACGCCTTTCTGAATATTACGTTGATCCGTGTAAGCGAGTATGTGAGATTTTTTTTCTGTGTATTGTTTGGGTAACTCGGACGCTTAAAATCACAAGAGTGAAGCTCCTCTATCCTAAAACAATAAATACATTTTCTGTAATTCACCGAAGATCTCCAAAAATAAAACAGGTACATATTCAAAATGCTTGCAAAATGAAGCTCATAGCATCTTTGCGATGCATAATTTCCGATTATTCTTGAAGACTGAATTTAAAACATTATTTAAATCTCAATACTTCATTTAGTATTTGTATTTGTATTTGTAAAGTTTATGCAGAAATGACGCATCACAATATTAAACAAGTATCTTAGACATGTAGGACTCCTCGGCGAGCGAAAGAAGACTAGAATAAAATAAAAACAATCGGCCGTTTGGAGCCAAGAGTTCACTGCAAAAATGATCCATGTTCAACAGTCGCTTTAAACGTCTTTACATGCTTACGATTAGTCTGTCTCGTTGTTTTTATACAATTTTAAATAGACTATATAAAAATTATTTAAAAATTTAATAGAAATCGCGTGGAATTGTTACCATTAGGTTCAGATTGATTTAATATTTTTTTAAATGTTTTCAGTCCAATTATAATATCACTGTTTATTGTTTAATAATTATTTGACAAACTATTTTTAAACAACATTTTAAGTACTCGGCGTCTGTTTTTTGTCGTAATGAACATCTTAGATTTTCTATACTCCGCGTACTCGTGGTTTCGTATATCCGGGATTTTGTCGATCGTTTGCTCATCAGTCACTTGCAATCCTTTATGCACACATACGCCCTCGTTCCATGGACTCCGGATCGCGCTCGTTCTATGTTCGTCGATAACCTCGATCCGACTGTCCGTTATCGCGTGAGTAATGCTCGTGTCGGACGGCCACTGTCACGAGGGATCAGCGTTGCGCGCGGGTGTATAGCACTTCAGTATGAACGATTTTGACTGGTATATCGGAAACGCGATTAGGGCGTCGCTATTCGATAGTCATTTTGCGATGGTCAGTTATCAAAGAAACGACAATACAATCACCTGTGAGAGCTTTTTTTATGGTCATCCACGCGTTGAACTATCGGCGGAAATCAACTGACTTTTGCTCCCTCATGACACTTTTGTCAACGATGTGGTTCGTCGCACCGCAGACCACGCGACGATCGCTCGCAATGTCAGGAGATATTACAATAGTATATATAAAAGGCTTAAAGGCTTTATAAGATATTTGTTAAGAAACAGATAAACAAACAAACTAAGAACAATCGCGGAAAACGCGGCCAACGCTCGTTACTCTTGGTTTCTCTCGCACGGCCACACTCTCCACGCTTGAGTCCTCTCGACGACTGAGCGCTTTCTTATCACGCGTCGTTAGGCGCGACGGCAGCGCCGCTCGCGCCGCTCAGGCCCATATAGAAAGAAAAATGAGAAAGTAAAAAACATAGAAAGCTTGACATATCAATTTAAAAATGATCACACATATAGAAGGGTCGATTCTCCTTGCTAGATACAATGCTTGGTAAAATCAATCCAGTTGTTCCACAAGACTTTGGATTTTTTAAAAAATGCTGGTGCGGTAGTTTCAACTCTATTTTAAATTTCGATCTAAAAATTTGCGTGAAGAAAAAAAATTGAAATTAAAAAAAAAAATGTTTTTGGGTAACTATTTAGAAAAGCAGCTTTTCCGAAATTACGTCGATCTCAATATTTTTCATCGGGAAAGTATGTAGTTGACCTTCAAGTTGAAGAATCAGACGGGGGAGACTGAAAAAAAAAAACAATGGATTCATCATCCGAAGTGCGCTCCGAAATGCACTACATCTTGTTATGTTTTGCTTTATAAGGCAATAGCGCGAAGCAGCGAGGGCGAGGGGAGACGCATTTCTCCGAGTAAAGTAGCGAACGATGGCGGTTTTTTTTTTTTCGAGATTTTTTTTCGTTTTTTTTCTCTTGTTTTTTTTGCCGGATTCGTCGGGCGTAGTGCCAGTAAGGTGCGTAAGGGTTAGAAGGGGTCTCGAATTTATTTTCAATAATTTTTCTAATTTAAAAGTCTTTTAAAAAGTTTATTGAGGTTTTTTTGGGTTTTTAATTACTTATCATAATTTTTTCATGCTTCCCCCGCATGATTCTTCAAGTTTACAATAAACTGCATCCGTTTTTGCCAAGAATTTTCTTTTTCATGCAAATTGGGAAAAGCACCTTTACTAAATAATTACCTGTTTTGTCTGCGCTCTCCCTATCATAATTTTTGAGATATCGGGCTAAAAATGAATACAAAGTTGAATTATTACAGAGCAATGATAAGTATCAAGTTTGACTGTAATTTGTGTGGTCCTTCTGTTTTCACAAAAAAAAATGATTTTTTTGAAAGATACACCCGTTTTTAGCACTACCCTGATAGCGCTAATAACATGTTTATGTAAATATTAATCATTCAAGTGACTAATCGCGAAAGGAAGCACTTGAGTAAACCGAAAATGATAAACATACTTTCAGATAAACATACAAACAGAGCTTGGTAAAATGTGATGAAAAGCAATTACATTTGCATATAGATTCCTCGTCTTCTCTTAAAGTTACTCAACTAACTTCAACGACCTCATGGAGGAAGCTTTGTAAACGACGTTTAACATAAAATGAGGAAGCAATGTATAAGTTTAGTTAGAATTATTTTCTATTGTTAAAATAAATTCTTAGAATGGATAAAACAATGCATAGAGACCGATTTTTGTTAAATAATCAAACATTCCATTTTTCTTTCATTACGACGCATTCACGTAAGTTTGAATTTCAAGCCATATGTAACAACATTCTTCTTGCGATTTCAATGTCAGGTCGATGATTTAAAAGATGTGTGGGTTAGAATGCAAACAACCCGTTTTTTTTTAAATCCGATTAATTTCGGTTACGTTCCGTAAAATCTTTCTATTAAGAGAACCTCGCGATTCGAGCCACGTGTCGGAATCCGCAGAGTCAGCAACGGTCAACACGCTCCCGGAGGCTGGCGACCAATTTGCAAACACCGTTACTCTCGCGATGCGCGCAAAAATCGTGAATACCCGCATAAATATAATTGCTGATTCTGCCGATCCCTCCACCGCTCTTCCCGATCAACGAGCAGCGAACGTATTGCCTACAAAATCAGTCTCGTGTAGAGCAGTGCGTAGTCGCAGAATAAACGTAATAGTAAACCTTCGAGAAAAGTCCGACGCTCCCTGTGAAGGTCATCGGGTCGTAAAACGACCAGGATGCAAAGTGAATCGCGGAGTCAGTGCGTGAATCATCAGCCAACGAGTCAAATAACAATAAAGTTACTTAATTATTAATATTAAAATATTTTTACGTGACTATTCCTGCCACGAATGATACATTCATGTAATCTTAAAATTGGGTCAATGTAAGGATTTAAAGATGAAAGAACCAAACAAGCAGCTGCGACTGCGCCGGCAATGATCGCGGATGCATAGGCACTCTGGTATCGTCTAATCTGAGCGCGCGCTGATAACGGCCGGCGCTCGCTGTGAGTGACTCTTCGCGAGCAAGTCTCATACATAGTACATCTTCGCTGATCAGGAAATAATTGTCAAACATAATAATGTAAAAATACTTTAACGAGACATTGCCACAGTTTAAAGGTAACAATATAAATACAAGAGTTCAAAAGGAACTTTTTCTCTTTTTATTTCAATTCCTTCGCCAAATCTACTACACCCGACTTAAGAGGACCATGCCTGTATAGGACGGAGTTGAAGAACGGATCCAAAGAATAAAAATAAACGTTCGCGTCTCAACGCGAAGGGTTAACTTGCGTACGTGCAAAACACTCCTGCACGTCACATTTTGAAAACTTCGAAGGATTTATGTCAAATGCAATCCGTATTTAACAACAATCTTCTTGAGGTGAATATTTGAAGCCGATCTCTTAAAAATTGCGCATGTATTTTGTATGTTTTAAAATTGTCTTAAAAATTGCACATGTTTATGTAGAAAGGAAACAAATATTTTTCGAAAAATTCAAAACGCGATGAATTCAACCAAAAAACTCCACGCTTTTGAACGCTTCGACTGATTCGCTCCAAATATAGCCCTAAAGGATATTTAACAATAGGTGGTTATTTTAATTTTGTTATGTGCATGAGAAAGAAAAGTTTTGATTTTATCCGAGAAGACATTTTTTTTTAAAGTCACGAACGTTGATTACCTTCACCGATCTTTGAAATTCCTTGTTCGACAGATACATTTTTCCTCGTTTGTCGCACTTAATAACCAAACGATTGCGTGGATTTTGGTTTCCAACGTCTTATATTATTCGGAACAAAGTACATTCCCGCCGGAACGACGGGATTTACGGTTCGGTGTAAAATAGATATGAATTCAGATATTATTTAACTGCTTATACGACGGAATGATAAAAAAATCGATTTTTTAGCATACTTTACGTAAAAACTTCGCAAGCTTCGAAAATCCTGTGTTCTGTAAGCCGCTCCCCGGTAGTCCCGGCGATTCGGGATTCACCGAGAGCGGAGCGCGGTACAGCAGGCGCCCGCGGAGTTTTTGATTGCCGGAAGGGCGCCAGGCTCTTCTTTTTAGTCCGTAAAGAGCCAAGACGGATTCTACGATTTCTCCGAATTACGGGTTTTAACGGTGTGTATATAACGGTATATATAACGGTATTCAAGGGGAGGCGAAGGGTCTCCGGAAACGACTCGGAGTTATTTAAATGATATAAAACACAAATGTTCTTATTTATTGTAATAACCCCTCATGGGAAAAGAAAATTAAACAATGAATTAAACAAGTCGGATACTACATATCGTGGCAGAACCGAGGGCCCTGCCGCGCGAGAATACAATGAGAGTCCGTCGGTCGAGACGATCGGACTCTAACGAGAAATTAAGGCAATGGCGAGATCCGAAGTGATCTCGCCTGGCTGAGGGCAACTAAACTGATGACTACTAATTATACAATTTGTTGCTCACAACACCCTCGGACTCAATCCCGAATCGATGGGAAAGTCGCCACCCACCGATGAGCGTGTTGCCGGGCTCCTCGAACTCGTCTTCCAGACTTCCTTCGGGACTCGTCTCGGCCAACCAAAATCTAGGCGCGACACTACTGTTCTTTGCCATGTCCAGCCAACAAGTGTCGGCTCTCTCCTTGGTGCTCCTCGTCGCGCGAGCCTCGCACTTGAGACTCGCTCTCCTCGTGGCTGTTGGATGCCACGATCAGGACTCCGGCGCGGTGTTCGCGGAGTCCTATATCTGCGGGGGCGGAGGACAGGTCAGCTTCCTCTTCTGCGAAGTTGCCCTTCGGATGTCGATCCCGATGCTCCGACCAAGAAGATTATTCGCCTCGGTGTGTGTGTGTGGGGTCTACGTTACCCCACGCTCGATATGATAGTAGCGAGGGAGAATCTGTCTCCCTCTCGGCCCGGGTATGTTCGCAACAAAACAAAAGTCTCGACATTAAGATCTAGTTCTCTCTTTCTCGCAGTACAGTCCTGCCGTCTCGCTCGATCGGACTTTGATCTTTCGTCGTCTTAACGTGAATTCACAGCTCGCTTACTCTAAAGTTTTCCCCCTCCGCACTTGCTGGCTGGAATATTGGCCGTCGTCTAAGGCGCGCAATTGTAACGCTATGACGCGCGTGTGCTGCGTCACGTTACAGTTTACACTACAACATAGAGTCTAATGGAGAAAAAGAGATCTCATAAGCGAAAATTCGTTCCGTCGTTTGGTCCAAAAGCTGCGGCAAGTAAAAATCGTTTGACCATATCCCTCAGTGTTAGAGGATACACCACGCGACTTTGAAAAGTACAAATCGATAATCTATAATATGCGCTTGATGCAGGTGAAGTACAATTTTATTCACATTAATACATAGTGAAAAGAAATAATTAGTTTTTAGGCACTCACTATAAGGAATAGGCAAAGAGTGCCTATTGCAATGACCTTCGAGGCCCGTTTTCAGAGCTTTCGATGAGGTTACTCCGCAGAGTCTGCTCCAATTTTTTTTATTTTTTAGGATTAACTTTCATGTACTTCTGACATGATGCGTAGTCAGTTTCAAGTGACTGCGATGACTAGAAATACTTTTTTTAGCTTGCGGTGCAGTAGACATAGGTTTTTCATTAAAAAAATGTCCTCGGACGTCCGTATCATACTATAACTTTGGATCCTGCAAACTAATTTTGCTCATCTTTGCAGGATTGTTTCATCACATTATTACAAGTATGCACATTACTTTTGAAACCAATTTGAGACATTGAAATATTTTTTCAAATAAATTATTGCTCAAAATTTGGATTTTTCCTCCGTCGACTGTCCGTACGGTGCTGTAATTATGAATTCTACGAACCAATTTTTTTGGCCTTCGCAGTATCATTTTGTTTGTTAAAAAACACTATGCCTGCCAAATTTCAAAGCATTTGAACATCTCTAACTATTTTTGGTTGAGAATTTTCCATTTAAAAAAAAATTCCTCGCATCTGCCGTCCGTACGGTGCTGTAGTTATGAATCCTACGAACCAATTTTTTTCTCCTTCGCAGTGTCATTTTGTTTGTTAAAAAACACCATGCCTGCCAAATTTCAAAGCATTTGAACATCTCTAACTATTTTTGGTTCAGAATTTTCCATTTAAAAAAAAATTTCTCGCATCTGCCGTCCGTACGGTGCTGTAATTATGAATCCTACGAACCAATTTTTTTCTCCTTCGCAGTGTCATTTTGTTTGTTAAAAAACACCATGCCTGCCAAATTTCAAAGCATTTGAACATCTCTAACTATTTTTGGTTCAGAATTTTCCATTTAAAAAAAAATTTCTCGCATCTGCCGTCCGTACGGTGCTGTAATTATGAATCCTACGAACCAATTTTTTTCTCCTTCGCAGCGTCATTTTGTTTGTTAAAAAACACTATGCCTAGCAAATTTCAAGGCATTTGAACATCTCTAACCATTTTTTGTTAAAAAATGTTTACATTATAACAGTGGTTAATTTCAGGTTATGCCAGAGTCTTCGCAGTCGAAATTTAAAGGAATTTCAAAGAAATGTTTTAAATATTTGGGACTTTTCCAAAAAGCTACAAATAATTATTTCAGCAATGTAGTACGTTCTCTTTAAGACAGGACAAGAACCGAGACGATATCATGTTTCGTTCTCGAGATAGGATTTTTCATAAACAACGATAAATATCGACAAAATTTCAATGAAAATCGGGGAAAAGAATGCAATTTGTCGAATTTCTCGGCTCCAATAGTTCGTTTATGTACGGAGACAAAGACGAACTGATTCCACGTATTATCAAGAAAGAAAAAAAACGCATAAAACTTAAGAAAGGATTTTTTAAAAATTATAACCACTGTCTTTGCAGTCGAAATTTTCAAGAATTTTAACAAATTTTTAAAAATATCTGGGAGGCTTCCAAAAAGCTGCAAAGCATTATTTGAGTAATGTAGTATTTCCTCTTTAAGGTAAACGTACCAATGGCAGGACAAGCCCCAATGTCGGGACAAAGCGTGCGTGCGAGAGAGATGTAAATATACTTTTACACGTGTGTCCAGGGACTGGGTCTACTGTGTTAAGTGTCCCGCCATTGGTACTTTTACCTTAATACAAGACAAGAACCAAGGCGATACTATGTTTCAATCTCGAGATAGGAATTTTTTTTAACAACGATAAATATCGACAAAATTTCAATTTCAAGTCCAGAATATTCATTGTGCGGATTGGCCGGCTGCGAAGAGCCAATTACCGGACGAACCGCGTAAAGCCCGAGGGAAGAGATGTGGACGGTTAATGTGATCGGTAATTTTATTCTTTCGTTCATTACGCTGCATGGTTCGTTTGAAATTCGTTTCCGTATCGCATTGAGTAATTCGTTCGGCGATATCTTTTTTTAAAATTATTTCTCGAAAAAGTTTTCAAAACTTTTTTTTCATTCAACCTCAAACTTCATCGCACATGCTTCTGTTTTTTGTTACATGTGCTCCTTTATAGGCATTGAGAATAAAACAAAGAAGAATCATCAAATATCCAAACTGTTCCCGAGTATCCAACTATCCGTGTTCGTATATCTCGTGGGCACGGCGAAATAGCCGCCGGATGGGGGGGGGGGGGGGGGGATAGTTTTCCTGCGAAAATTCGTCTTACACCATTTATTCAGATTAAAGTCAACTAAAATAGCTCAGTTGGTAAAAGTTCGTTTTTTGGTTAGAATTCCTGATAAATCATTTAAAATCACTCAAATTTACATAAATCGACATCAGATCAATAAATTTCCCTTTACTAAGCTGCTTTATAGTAAAATTGATGTCATTCGTTCAATTATTCTAGAATGGGCAATTACCGACACTCGGTCGGTAATTTCGGTCAGTTTTGCGGGACGAAAGTGGCTCTTTGCGTACCAGCATCGAAAAGTCAGTTTCCTTCACGGCAGCGCGGAAAGTGAGGTTTTCCGCGCGCTTCGCGCGCGGAAATCTCACTCTGCGTACCTTGTGAAGGAAAATTGTATGCAATACTCGGGAGAAAAACACTTTCTCAGCTCGTGTGGATGCGGCACTCGCGAGAAAAGTGTTTTCCCTCCCTCGGGCCGCAATATAGTATTGCGCATGCACGTTACGTTACTTTTTTACCCGAGAGTAAAAAAGTCCACTTTTTTGCCCGTCGGCCATAACCTCACTTGTCATGGTCGTCCCGCAAACATTGCCCCTCAAAGCACTTTTATTCCTGCACCCATTACAAAAAGTATAGTGTGCTACATAGGCCAATTGGCGATCGCGACTCGTGTGATTGCGGCTCTCGCTTCGCTCGGGCAGCAAACATCAGGCGCGTCGCAAACGCCAATTTTCGGCCCTTAGTGCACAATGTACTATTATATAACTACTGTCAAAGACCTCGCCGTCGAAATTTTCAAGAATTTCAACATTTTTTTTTATATTTGGGAGCCATCCAAAAAGTTACACATTTTCATTTGAGTAATGTAAATCCAACGGAGCGCGGAGCGCGACGTGCGTATAAATCTAACGGAGCGCGCAGCGCGACGTGTACACCTGTGAGTGCTTTATAAAATGTCCCGAAGGGACATTTTTGGGGGGTTTGGGGGGCGGAGCCCACCAACAAGTGCCTCTGCGCACGCAGGGCGCTGAGGCGCTTGTTTATTATTATTTTTAGGTGTGTAATTTGTGTAACCGAAACACGCTCAAATAGTCTTTCGATGAATAAAACGTTAATGTCCATAATTCGTTAATCTCTTTTTTGATTACGGCTGAATTCAATACGGAACAACGTTGGTATTAACCCGACGTTTGTACCAAATTTCTGCTGAATCGCTCAACATTCGCGAACGCTAATATGCTAACATGCTTTCTGACACATACACACGCGCGCGCGTACACACAACACCCATACGCACCAATCATTTCTTCTGATTATAATTTTTGGTTGTTTTGGAACATTCTGGACTCGTTGACATGGGAGTGTCGATTTTTATTTTGTAACTAACCATCCTTTATGAAAAAAAAAAATTATCATGCGATACGGTCGTTTGTACGATTTTTACACATTAACCTCAAAAATACATGCAACAGTGTAGCATCAATTCACAGTAGCATTCTTGTTATTGTATTCTAATAACAATTTACGAATTGGTTGTTGAAATGTTGTGACGCACGGTGCTTGCATATAAAGACGCAATGTAACGTAATAATTTCAAAATGATGCGTTCGAGTTTGACGCGGTATTGGTACACTTCCTCGAGAAAATGTTACCGATGTGGCTTATTAAAGAGCCTCCAGTCAGTATCTTTATTTATTAATGTACATGCAAAGAACGTGTAGTAATGAGGTTAGAAGAAATCAAGTTGAAATACCTTCTTGCGTTATGTTGCACTGTCAAAACCGTTGATTCCACGACAAAGGCTTGTGATAATTTTTATATAGCACTAACTGCGCACTGTACGGCGGCTTGAACGCGAGAGTCATGATGTCAGCGTTTTCATCGGCTATTTTCGTCGAGGGAAGGGAGACTCGAAACACACTCTCCGGTTTGGATTAATTGTATATCTGTGAGCGGTATATGTGACCAGTCATTTTACCGTATTTTTACCGTAAAAACGGGTACTCGATCATTGTCATATGACCACAAATACAAATCCCACACACCAATCAAGAATCTGTTAAACAAATTTTAATTAAAATTACATGGCTAAGTTAAATAAATAACAAGATGTTTATCATATAATTATGCTTCTAGCTTGCAATTAAACCTAATTTTAAGACGATCGATGCCCTCGTTGTTGAGATAAATCAATGTTCTTTTTTTAAACAATGAGATCGGGTAAATTCAAGATCAGGTGCCCAATTCTCGAGTTCGCTCGAAATTCGTTCGAGCGCTCGAGACGTTCGAGTGGTCGAGTCGAACGAAACGAAAAATTGCTATTCTCGAGATCGTTCGACACGGCTTTCGAACGACATCTCGTGTACGACACGCATGCAATATTGCCAAGTCGCTTTTTTTACTTGTAAGCCAATCAACAACCGGGTCTGATGGAAAGATAGCTATTTGAAAAAACGCGGAATTTTCAAAGCTGAAAATTTTTATCAGCTATTGCCGGCGTTGAGATGAATCCGTTTCCGTATCGATTAACTCTTTTATCCTTCAAGTTGATTACATGTTTAGTGTATTATAATGGTTTCTTCATCGGAACTTTTGCATATTTTAAAACAAAGACATTTTTCGTTATCTATAATTGCAGATTTTCGGCTTCAATTTATACATCTAGAGTTGGACTGGGCCCATTTATAAATTTATCGATTTTTGCGTATCTGAGATAAATGTCATTATTACAGTCTTGAAGGGAATGAGCACTTATTGAGCATTTGTCTTCATCGGCCCTCTCTCGTAATTATATAAACGAAAATGTGAATAGTTCAAATATAATCAAAACATACACGGCAAGCGCGTCGAAGTCAAGTAAGATTTTTCAAATCATCGAGACACCAAATTTTTTACCAGCCAGGCTTCATAAAGGTGGTCGTCAAAATTTTACCAAATCGAGAAAAGTTCGGTCCGTCAACCGGTATACCGGGATATTTATAATGACACGCTCAACACGTGTTCAGCAGAAATGCGGTTCTTCGATACGAATCGAGCGGTCTCAGTGCACGGAGAGTTTTATTGCGCGTACCCGCAATCCTTTAATATTTATACCAAGCACGTTTTCAACATTTTCTGTAAAAAGTTCAAAAATCCTTTCGAGTAAAGAACACATGGCTCTCCGACCCCTCCTTTCATCCATCGATAACTAAAATCGAGGAAATGGAGAATCGAAGGCATTTCTCTTTTGACTACGATCGCGTGAAAAGGAGAACGTTGTACGTTCAATACCATGGAAGGTACTACAGGGAGTTACATCAGTGAAGCACAGAAACAACGACTCATTGCTCTGGTAGAGTGCAATCCGATATTGATTTCCGGGAAATTTACAAGCAACTTCACGAAGAAAGATTCTCAGCAAGTGTGGGTTACGATCAGCGATAAATTGAACAAAATACAAGGAGCGGTTAAATCCTGGGATAAATGGCGTAAAGTAAGTATTTCAAATGCACGCGTCGTTACATAATAATAATAATAATTTATTTATCATTTCATTTAATACATTTCTCCTTACACCCTATGTATAAATGTTAGTGATAAATAATTAATTATGCGAGACGTGACAGCTTCACTGGTCCCGCGTCACTCGTAGCTGGGCCCAGCCCGCCTGAGCGACCCCCCCCCCCCCCCCCCCCCACTCTTCCGAATTTTTCCAGTTCCACTAAGGCACTTAAGTGCCTGAGCGTGGATAACCGTAAATTAAAATCATTCTAATTTTTTACAGATCTTCACGAGCGACTTTCAATAGTAAATCTATCCCGCTTTCTTAACAGTGCTGCCTCTTTTATTTGTTATAATTTATCTTTGGTTATCTGAGAATATTGCTCTTATTTTTCCTGTACCCATATCTACGATTTCCTTCTCTAATAGTTCCTTATTATTATTGTACATTGTACTGATTATCGCTAGTCTTGCATCGCGTGACATTGTGTTTAGTATCTTCGGCGCTAGGTAAAAGTGACTTCTCCTTCCCGTCGTAGTTTGGATGTTTGGCATCGTTACATATTGTTGCGCTTCCGATCTCAAAGTTCTGCCACTATTTTCGAGTGAATACAGCTTCTTTCTCGCATAATATTTAACAACTGAAATGCAGTACGTCTGCCTCACGTCGTAAGATAGAGTTTCTTTGTATAGCTGCTGCGAGGGAAATAATCGGTTTTTTCTATAAATTATTTTAAGCACTGTCCGGTTTAATGTGTCCAGAGGATTTATCGCATTCCCTGCTGCTCCTCCCCATCCGATTATTCCGTATCTCATGATCGAAACAAAAAGAGCATTGTAGACGATTTTCATTATTGGAGTATTTGATACTCCTCTAAGTCTCCTAAATGCGAATATAAGGTACCTTAATCTTCTAGCTAGGTTTTTTATATGCTCTCCCCACCGAAAGTGTTGATCAAGGATTATACCGAGATACTTTACTTTCTCGACTCTTACTATATTTTTACAACTACTATCACAGTTTGTTCTCTCGCACCCTTCTTGATGAACTTTGATACTATCAATTTCTGGGATACTATCCGTGTAACAGCCAAAAGTTATACAATTTGTTTTCTCGACGTTTACTGTCAATTTATTCTCTTCAAACCATTTGAATGGTTTCGCAATATCCTTTGACACCGTTTCAAGGACCTCCGTCCATGTGTCTCCTTCATAGAGTATTGCCGTATCGTCTGCAAAAGCAAAGATTTTCCCCGAACATTTAACTGTGAAGAGATCATTTAAATATATTATAAACAAAAGGGGTCCGAGGACTGTTCCCTGCGGCACCCCATATTCCGATACACACGTTTTTCCATCAACTTTTTCCATCGTAACATACTGAGGTCTCTCTGTTAGATAAGATTTTATGACTTCGTGTGCTTTGCCTCGAATTCCGATACTCTCCAGCTTGTCAAGTAATATATCATGACTCAATGTATCAAATGCCTTTCGTAAATCTACAAAAACACCCACACAGGGTTTACTTTTCCCGATCGCTTCGTATACACACTTTGTGACTTCCGCAATCGCGTCTTCTGTTGATTTCCCTTGCAAGAAGCCGTACTGCGATATGGAGAAAAATCTTTTTGCTGTTAAAAAATTTAGTATCCTGTCCTTTAGGCACGTTTCGAAAATTTTCGCAATGTTCGACGTTAGCGAGATAGGTCTGTAGTTGTTCAGTAATCTGCGGTCGCCACTTTTGTGCAACGGTTTTATTTTTGCTTTTTTAAACCCCATAGGGCACACTCCCGCACTGAATATTGCATTTATCACATAGCTGAGTGGTTTTAAAATACCGTTTCCCATTTCCTTCACACACTTGTTTGTTATGCCATCTGGCCCCGGTGCTTTACGCATGTTTAATTTACTCACGATTTTTTCGATCTCCGATTCCCTTACTGGAGTCAGAAATATCGAGTTTGTGCTTGCCACTGGTTTTGTTGTTCGTTGTCTATCCGTGATTTTTTCCGCCAAGTTTTTCCCAATGGACGAGAAATATTCTCCAAACGCGTCTGCAATTTCTTGAGTGTTTCTCAGTTCGATCCCATTCTCCGTTCGTATGATTGGAGTTGAATTTTCCCCGCCTTTTGCGTTCCCTGCCCCCGTGAGTTCTTTAAGGGTTGTCCAAAGTTGTCTCGGGTCTTTTCCCGCTGATGTGAGCTCTCTCTTGTAGTGCATTGACTTTGCTTTTTTAATTAACTTGTTCAAGAGATTTCTGTACGTTCTATATTCCAGCTCCTCTGCTCTGTTTCCAGGATTCTGCTGGTATCGCCTTAATAACTTGTCTCTTGTTTTGACAGATTTCACTATCCCCAGAGTGATCCAGTCCTTTCGCTTGCCCTTAGAAAGAGCCTGGGTGTACGATGATCGGTCAATAAGTTTCTTCATCGTGCTTACCATTTTTTCTAGACTCTCATCCACATTTTGTGCCGTGTATACCTCCTCCCATTTTTGCCTTGATGTCAGTGCTTTTAGTTTTACGTAATTGATTTTTTTTATTTTTGCATTTTTCGACGTCTTTTTAGTTTCCCCCTCTTCTTCACTCTTTATTCTTAGCATTATCGGGTAGTGATCTGTTATTGCACTCGTGACAACAGCCGCTTCACAGTCCTTCAGATTGGACTTGGTCTTGATGAAAATGTGATCGATACACGATTTAGATTCTCCTTGGACTCGCGTATAGTTCGTAATCGCCGGTACGAATCCATATTCCGCTAACATGTCGAGGTATGGTCTCGACTGTTCATCTTCTTCTGCTATATTGATGTTCATGTCCCCGACTAGTAGTTGCTCCTCTTCGTTTGTAGTAGTTGCTAGATATTCTTCTAGGTTTGGCACGAAGATGTCCAGTGTTTCACAGTGTAGTCTATACAGTGATGTTATTTGCATAACCTTCCGAGGAGTTAAACTTAATTTCAGTTGTATTGCTTTAATATTCCCGATGTCCACTATTTTGTGCGTATAGTTACGCCCTTCTTTCACATATACAACTGTGCCATCGCATCGGTTTTGTTTCCCTTCGTTATAAATTGCTGAATACCCAGGGATCTTGTACATATTTATGTTCTCGACTCCCCATGTTTCCGTGCACACAATTATGTCGAAGTATCCCGGTGTTTGCCTTAGTAGAATACAAAATTCATCGAAATTTTTATTCAGGCTCCTGATGTTTATATGTAGTATTGCGAATTTGTTTCTTCTTGGATCGTTTCGTACTTCCACCCATTTGCATAGCGATTCCAGATTGTTGTTGATAATTTTGAATTCGTCAAAGTTCGCAAGAAAGTTCAGATCGAATTTATCGTATTGGGTAGTTTGTCCTCGATATCTCGTATTGCCTCCTTTCCTCGAACGTCTGGCACCTCTCCTCTTCTTCCGCTGAGTGGTCTGTCGCTCGGTTCACCTTGAATCTTTCGTTTGCAACTTTACAGTTTACGCATCTCTTTACACTCTTGTCGGGACACTCCCTGGAGTCGTGTTTTCCGGCGCAGTATTTGCACGAAAAATATTCTTGCCTACATTTCACCGCACTGTGCCCGTAGCCGCAGCATTTGTAGCATCGTCTCGTGTTTAGATCGTCGTAAACTGGGCAGCGCTGCCACCCGATCGCGACCTTAAAGTTTTTTTCCATGATCCTTGCGTACACTTCCGGGCTTACTTCCGCTGAGACTGTGCAAGCGTCTTTATCATTCCTTTGAGTTCTCGTGTATTTGATTTCGAAGAGCGCGTTTTCTACGCCTTCGAGATTTTGTTTCTTAAAATCCCTCTGCAATTCCTCCATGGATTTCTCCCCGACAATACCAGCGATTTTTATTCTTGGGTTTGACAGCTTTTCCTCCTGTACTTCGTATTTCCTTTCGAGCTTTCTGCCTAGTGCCTCGGTCAGTATTGTTGTCTCATCTTCGCTTCCGCATCTTATCGATATCGATCCGTCTCTGCGTTCCTTGAGCTGCGTGATCTGGATTTTAAGTTTTGCTGGGTTTACTGCCGCTTTGATCTCATTTTTCGTTTTTTTTGCTTCTTGTGATGCTCTCGGCCTAATTATTACCGTGGGTACTTTACTCGACGACTGCGTATGGCCTGCAGAGTGTCTGTTTACCGGAGCTCCTGTAACCGTAGCGTACGTTAGAATGTTTGTTCTTGCCTTTACCTTATTTAAGCTCTCCGTTAACCAATCGTTTTTCTCGATCAGTAGCTTGTTCTTATCTGCCATTTCTTTGTTTAGTTGTTCTAACAACTTTGTTTTTTCCTTCAGATGCTTGATCCTTCCTTCCTGTCGTTCTTCGTTCTCCGCTGTTGTTGTTGACATAACCTCTTCATCCGAGTATTCCGCTGCTCTCATCTCCTCGATCTCTGTCCTGAGCGTATTGTTCTCCCTCTCTGATGTACTCAATTTCTCCTTTAGATCTGCAATTATTTGTTTCAATGCGTTAATATCGTCAGCACCGTTTTCCTCAAAGCTGTCGTCTCCGATTGAGGTTATGTCGTCACCGCAGCAGATTACATGGACGTTGTCGATGAATCTGACGTTCTTGTAATTTTTCTTTATGCAACTGTAGTGGAACACCGAGTTACACTTCAGGCACACAAATACTGCATTTTTATTTTTTGTCGGGCAGCACTTGAAGCTCTTTTGCGCGTCTTGCTGAGAGATCTCTATCATGACGTCGCTCGCCATCTTGGCAACATTCATTATATGTTTATTTTCAACACGACTTTAAATACTTTAGTCAAATTGAAAATGCAAATTTGAAAGAAACTTTACATTCTTTATTTGCATTTTATTTTACATGCAACATTTAATATTTTGAACTTTAAATTTACAAGTCAAAGTACTTCGAAAAATGCTTTTAAATCACGATTAAGATATGTTGATTTGTTAATTCTCGGTCGTTAGTTGTTTTTGAGTAATTAATTACGTATTAAACTATTTAGTGCAACCAAGACATGAAGTCGAATGCGAAAAAAAAGCTACAGCGGTTAGGCATTATCAGCGACAAACTGGAGGAGGACCAGCGTGCAACGAAGTTTTGACGCAACTGGACGAATCGATGATCGCACATGTGCCCCAAGGGAGCATCACAGGGCACGGACAGATTCCTGAAATCAAACTCCCATTCGTAAGTACAGTGTATAATAAAATTATTGTAATTGCGTGACATAAGATAGCATTACCTCAAAAGCATCCGTGTCGCGTTGCAGGATTACGCCCTGGAATATCTGGATGAAGATGTTTTCGTTGTTTCGAAGGCACTGGAAAAACAATCGGCAGAAAAAATTAAACAGGAGAGTCTTGCGAATTTTCCAGCGGAAATAGTGAGCTCGTCCGTAACACAGCAGGCGAGTTCCAAGCGCTGTACTGGTGCCGAAAACTCACCTATTTTCATCCCAAATAAAAGGAGGCGCCTTTCTTGGTCCATCAGGCTTGAAAGGTCTTGACTCATCGGTAGCGTGATGTCTGACACCTCTCTGCGAGATTGTAACAATCGTGAGAAGTATTATAAAGAAAAAATAACTCTTCTACGAAACCAAACTGAAATTATGAAACATGTGAGCAATGTTATTGTGGCGATGAGCAATGCTGTAGTGGCGTTTTCGACAAAAGAATGAAAAAAAATTATGCTATATTATTATCCAAACAATTCATAAAATATTATGGAAAAATTAAAATAAAACTCGACAGACAATGATATTTCTGACGTCTTTGATACCAACCTTACATGCGAAAATGTCTTCGATCCCACAGATGCTGAACAATTCGATTTCGTGTTTGCCTTCCGGCTTGGACATGGAGATTATTGATATTGATATTTTATTTTCGGATTGCTCCTTTTACATATAATACAATGAACCATCTAAAAAATTAGTCTCATGTGCTCTCTTTTGCTATTATAAAAATATAAAGATTGATACATACATAGATAAATTAGTTAAAAAACAATTAAATAATAGATATAGTTAAATGGCTGTCTCAGGCAATTACTCATACGTTAGCACCTTGTTTTTTGCAAGAGAGACAAAACGATTGAACGATTGCCCTGTTAACCCCAACGAAGCATAGGCGTTTCCAATATTCGCTAATCTCGCTAAACTTGAGTTTGCTGAACTATTTGTACGGTGGAACTCCTCATGAAATAGTGTTTCCTGTGCGTTCCTCAGAATCCGGTTGGGCACTCGCAGATTGATTAAAGCTAATAAGGGAGCTGAATCGATTATTCCATTTAGAATTTTGAACAGGAAACACAGATCATGAAGAATCCTTACCGACGACAGCGTTGGGATGTTTGCCAACCTCGTTGGTTCCTGATAATTATGGTTGTCAACCGCCATAGGATTTCCAAACCTGTATGCTACTAGCCTAAGAAATTTATGTTGGACTGGCTCGATTTTTTTGGCATGAATTTCATAGTACGGTGACCATATAGTCGAAGCATACGTCAATTTCGATCGCACGAATGCAAGATATAATATTCTAATAGTAAAAAGAGACGAGAATTCTACCGAAAAACGCTTTACCATACCAAGAACTCTCATCGCTTGATTCACTGTTACCTCTATGTGTTGGGCAAAAGTTAATTTCTCGTCAAATAGAACTCCCAAGTCTCTCATTACTGTGACCCTTTCAAGCATATTCCCAGCCACATAATAGTTAAAAATTTGCTTTCCACTCCCTCTGCCAAACGTTATCACTTTGCATTTTTTTATATTCAGTTTCATTCCATTGTGCTCACACCATGTCACTATATTTCCCAAATCCGCCTGAAGGGCCAAACTATCCTCAATAGAATGAATTCCATTGAATTTCTTAACATCGTCTGCATATAGTAGACATCTCGATTTGATACAGCACGCTACAATATCATTGATAAACAGATTAAACAGCAAAGGACATTTATAGACCTAGATACAAAATTCTTAAACTTAACAAATTGCTGCCTTCCCACCAGGTACGATGCAATCCACCGCAGCAGCTGCCCATCCAATCCTATCACCTTTAGCTTTTCGACTAATAGTTTGTGATTGACAGAATCAAATGCTTTGCTGAAATCCGTGTAAATCACATCGACCTGACGGTTAGACTCTACCTCCCTATTTATGTAATTTTCATATATCGCCGGATTAGTTATTGTCGATCGCCCTGCCATGAACCCATGCTGCCCATTCACAATTATGTTGCTTAAGTAAAAAGATAGTTTATCACATACAATGCTATCCAGAATTTTCGAAACTGTACACACGTTTGAGATCGGTCTGTAATTTTTTACGTCTACTTTTTCCCCGTCTTTAAATATTGGCGTTACAAAGCTTGCTTTCCACTGTTTCGGGAATACCCCCTCACGGAGAGAACGATTGAAAAGCTCATTTAGCGGTGAGACTAAAGTATTTTTACAGTGTGCAAGCACCTTCGCTTGTAAGCCATCAGGCACCGGTGAGAGATCCTGTTTAAGTTTTTTCAGTTTATCTAATACTTCATCTTTAGAAATCGATAACGACGTTAGGTCAACCTGCGGAGGTTGACTCGGCAAAGGGGGTGCAGATGGCAGCTTATCTGTGTACACAGCTTCGAAAAAACTCGCAAATATCTTGCAATATCTTGTCCAGAGTCCACTTGTACATTATCAAGCTTCATTGCGTTTGGTAAACCTGTTTCTTTACGACGCTTTTTAACGAAACCCCAGCACTTATTGGCGTCATCTGCAATATTCTTTTCAATACCCTCTACGTATTTTTTATAAGTCTCCCTACGAAGTTCCACGCATTGAGCTCTGAGGTTCGAGAATACACAATAATCTTCCAATCCCCCTGATATTTTATATTGTTTGTGAGCTGCTTTCTTCCGATTTAATAACATTATTAGCGTCTTTGTAAACCAAAACGGATAAGTCGATATTTTATTTACTTTTTTCGGAGCAAATTTCGGAAGAGCATCATGAATGATATTATAAAATTCTTGCGTAGCCGTTTCTACTGTATTACTTCCTTCAATGAATCCCTAATCAACTGACGCCAGAAACCTATTCAAACCTTGGAAGTCACACTTATTGAGATTCAATTGAGATTCGTTAAAACAACGCTCTTCCCCTATTTCGCTTATAATTTCTCCAAATAACGGCGGAGGATGATTATCCTCTTTGACTAGACATTCCATTGCTCTCTCAACACTCATACCATAAACATTCGTAAAAACTAGATCTAATACATAACCATTAAAGTTTATCACAGAATTTATTTGAGCAAGGCGCAAGTAAGCACACGTATCACGTAGCACATTTGCAGCACTTTTCACATGTTTACTAGCCAAATCTGTACAGCATGTTGCACATCCCTCTTCGTTTTCCCATCTGACCGTTGGCAAATTGAAATCCCCGTAGATGACGAACGTGTGGTCCTCGAACTCGTCCATGAGCTTCTCCAACATTGTTACATGATCAATATATGTATTTACTTCCTCCATCGGCGGTATGTAACATGACCCAAAGACATATTTGTGACCTTGACATCTCACAGATACGAAAATTTGTTCGACTGCTGATTCGCGGATATTGCACTCCATTGATGACAATTTTTGATGGATTGCGATGAGGACACCTCCACCTCTTACTCCTTCATTCGCCGGATCCAATCTGTCCTTCCGGTATACCAGCTACTCTGGTAACCCTAATTCCGCATTTAATATCCCTCGATGGAGCCATGTCTCCGTGAGGATTATGACATCGTATTTCACCGTGGACAGTTCTAACGATGCTCGAAGCTCCGGGAGTTTTGTGCGTAGGCCTCTAACATTTT
Organism: Ischnus inquisitorius; assembly: GCA_963924025.1. Lineage (NCBI taxonomy): Eukaryota > Metazoa > Arthropoda > Insecta > Hymenoptera > Ichneumonidae > Ischnus > Ischnus inquisitorius. The sequence goes on along the minus strand of OZ001251.1, from coordinate 3,359,307 downwards.
GATAGAGTACCTTCAGACGAGAGTTTCTGTCTGGTTTTTTGGAGTACTCGATTGCACTGACCTCAAAGCTCTGTTATTATTTTCTTGCCTTATATCTTTCTCGTGATCGATATCTATCACCATGGGAACCCCGTGGCGATGAATAACTCGTTTTTTTCGCTCTCCTCCCGCATTAGCCGTCGCAACCTCTGCCCACAGTTTTTTATATTCCTCCCTTTGACTGATCGTAAGGTCAGCACGAATACCGACTCTTCCCTTATACCTTTTCTTATTACGAAGAATTTGGACTACATCCGATGACGATTGGAAAGTTACAATTAATGGCCGGAATTTATTTAGAATCTTTTTACCAATCCGAGCGGTCATTATATTCTCCGAGCTAATATGGCAAATATTTTTTATTAGATCAATGACCGCATTTCGATCATACGATTTTTGCTCAGCTGGCGATAAGTTCGTTGGCTCCGATGCGTTGAACAGGATGACATTTCGCGATCTGCCTTGCCGATCTGCTAACTCTTGCGACAGCTTGTCCACCCGCATCAACGATTGATCATGACCTTGAACAGTCTGTAGATTTTCCACTCTCGCAGTGAGCGCACGGAACTCCTCCTGCATGCCCTCCACCTCCTCGATTTTCTGAGTATTGCTTCCAATCGCCACTTGCACGCCATGTAAATCTTCCTTTATCTTTGCAATATTTTGTTTCAATACTTCTGTCGATTCACTAGCCTCTTTCTGCTTTTCTACGAACGGGCGAAGTATTGCTATTTCCTCGGAAAGTTTCACACTATCCTTAGGGATCTTATTCACCGTTTGGATGATTTTCGGCAGTGATCGAATTGACTGTTTGCAACCATTGCAGTAGAATAACAGAGACCTTTTGTTTTTCAATTGCATGACCCTTACTTCAGTCGCTTGAAATCCGACACAATTACTATGAAAAAGTTACTGACATCCATCACACGCAAATTTCTGGGCAGCATCATTCGTGCCGCATTCACAACACAGAGAGCAATCATCGATGTTAATCGATACGCTGTTATTTAATGACATTTTCTGTGTGTGTCATTTAGTCTATGTCTAACCTCACTTTGTTTCCTCGCTGGCTTATTTGCCAGATAACTCACGCATGTTTCCATATGTCAACCGAAACGATATATTAGCATGAAGGCCCACAATTAACTATCATTACTGACTTAAATATATATTTTTATTTTATGTTTAATAGCTTGTTAGATTAAAATTAAGAAAGCAAAGAAAGCACACTTGACTTGTTGTTGTCGTCGTCCTAACCTCTCTCTCGATTATTATTTGCATTCTGTGAGAAGTGATATTCGGGACCTATTAATCCAAAATCGATATCAACGTCTTGCTCGTCAACTTCAGGCTCTGGCACATTATGTTCAATACACATGTTGTGTAGTCCACAACATGCATTTATTATTAATGACGAAAATTGCGGGCTATAATGAAGGTCTTGGTGCTTCAGAAGACATCGCAAGCTCATTTTTAATATTCCGTTGACCCTTTCAATAACTGATCTAACCGTTGTTAATCGGTTAGTGAAATGTTCCTCGGGAGATCCTTCGGGAGCGTGCAGAATTGGTGTCATCATCCACGGCCTCAATGTGTATCCAGAATCACCTATGAGATATTAATATTTCAAGCAAATTTTTTTCAAGACAGTGTTTTGAATGTCTTACCAATAAACAACAATCTTCGGCCTCTTTGATAATTTCCTTGCTTGATCGGAAATATGTTGCAATGGTTCCAAATGAAGCTGTCGTGTGTACTTCCCGGGTACCTGGAATTAGCGTTTATGATCCGATAGTCGGCATCGCAAATCTGAAAATAATATTCTTCTTGAAGGTATTTTTTTCAGTGAATTCAGCCAAATCAAAGAACTTTAAGATGAGAGAGTACTGCAATTCACGTTTCACCGTACCAGTTGAACATTTATAGAATGATATGCTTTTCTCTTAACGTATATGCTCAGGATAATCTGGATCATTTCCTGAAGGGGGGAATATGGCGATCTGAATGCAGTCAATACAGCGCACAACATTTGGAAAGTGATATTTTCCCCAAAACCTACAATAAATCGAAATTTCCTTATCAGAGTAAAAAAATTAAGTATGCTTCAAAACGCATTTCCTACCTGTCACGAATTTGATGCATTTCCTGCAAGTTTTGAGAGAACCGGATTCGCCGATCCATAATCTCTTGTCTGTTCAAAACATTCACAACCGCTGTGATACTTCTGCTTACAGAAGATTGATTGACTGCAGTGTAAAAATTATGCCCAATGTCCGGTTGGTAGCTCCCAGAACTGAAGAATCTGAGCGCTGTCAGTGTCTACTCGGGGATAAATGAACATTAAGTATTGAAGAATAGGAAGATATAAAAGAGGATTAGGTAAAACTACCTTCGTTGTTACGTCTAATTTTGACACCCGTGTTGCATCAGATATATATTCGCTTATCACATCGATGAGCGCTTCGGTTGCTTTTTTGTTCAAACGAAACAATTTTACGAACTGTCGATCTGGCAAATCGAATGGATTCATTCTCTCGTGAAATACTCTGTCTATTTGTTCATACTGCATTAGAGCTTCATTTATGAAGTTCCACGCAAATAAATTATTATCGTTTATCACGAACGCCTGCAGAAGAAAAACGTGAAAGCATATTAAGGGGGCTGGGTCACCTGAAATTTTGTAAATCGAAAAAACAAGTAAACGTTTGTTCTTCATAGTAGGGGAGAGACAACAGCGAGCGTTTGAGGAGCTTAAGGTGAGGCTTAGGAACATCGCGTACTCCAAACGTTTAATCCAGAATTAATTTATGCAGAAAGACGCGACGGGAACGATGAAACTCGTGTACGCGATTAGCCGTCGGACGAGCGAGCCGGAGTGCAATTACCATAGTAGCAAACTCGAGCTATTGGCCATCGTGTGGGCTGTTACGCGATTGCGATCATTGCTGGCCAATATCTCGTTCACCGTTGTTTCCGACTGCCAAGCGCTAAGCTACCTCAGCACTCAGAAAACACTAAATTTCCAGATCGTACGTTGAAACGATTTATTGAGTGACTACGATTATAAGGTTCTACACCAAGCGGGAAAGAAAATGGCGCACGTCGACGCGCTCAGTCGAGCACTCGTCGTAGAGCACGATAACGAGGCGAATGCTAAGATAATGTCAATTTAGAGTGAAGACGACGCGGTCAGATTATATCAATTCGTAGACGAGAGTTTAAAGCAAAAAAATTTTGCAAAAGTGCGCGGAGCAGAGGACGAAATACGAGCAAGGGCTCATTTCCGATTTCGAGCTAGATAACGGAATAATCTATAAACGATGAAACGATAAGCTATTGTACGCGGTACCGAGCGCAATGCGGAAGAGTCTGACCGTAAAGTTCCACGATGTCAAGAGCCACCAAGGCATCGAACGAACTTTGAACCGTGTTCCGGAGCACTATTATTTCCCGCGGATGCACGCGTATTTGAAAGGATACATTCGGGCGTGTCTTCAATGCATTGCCAACAAATCGCGACCGGGACGACAACCGGGCGAGTTGCCCGGTATTCCACCGGGACATAGGCCATTCGCGACCATACACATGGACCACCTCGGCCCATTTGTATCAAGCGCGCGAGGGAACAAGTACGTGCTCGCGATAGTCGACAATTTATCGAAATTTGTGGTGATTCGAGCCACCAAAGACATGAGGGCCACGAATGTTTCGAAAGTGCTCGAAGGATTCGTACGCGACTTCGGAGCACCGGTACGAGTCGTGACCGACAGCGGAACATGCTTCACGGCCAAATCGTTCGAACAATTCTGCGACAAACACGGAATTAAACATACCGTAGACTCTCCGTGGCACCCCCAAGCCAATGGGATGGTGGAGCGTTTGAACGCGACTCCGGTTCCCGCGATTCAAAGTAATCCTGTCGAAAACGAGGGAAGAAGCTGGGGTAAATCGTTGCGGAAAATTCAATGCGATTTGAACGAAATGCGAAATGCGAGTACAGAAAAAAGTCCCTTCCAAATTGTATATGGATATGTACCGCGACGCGACCAGGGCGCACTGCGAGGTCTAACGACAGACGATCATATGTACTCCAATTTACCGGAAGTGTATAGTAAGTTAAACTTTCGACCGAAATATCTCAGGAACGAAATATCGGATCAAATTTTGCTTGACTCTTTTATGATATAATTTGGGGTCAATCTTTCCAAAGCGCTTTATTAGAACTAAATTGGTTTAGCCGATCCGGAAATATCGAGACCAAAAATTTCACGGGTTCAGATCAACGATCGAAGTGTCCTGTAACGGAAGCGTCTACACCAGTTCACCATTCGTCGAAAAAATTGCGTGATGGCGCGGCCGGCGCCACAGCCGGCTCTGCTGTCAGTTGTTATCGCCGGCACGAATTTAATGTTATGTAAGTTTATACATAATAATTACGTATTGTATATCGCGTATTAGTGGCTCGACGCGAAGTAAAAAAAAAAATCCATGTGTAACGTGTGACGTGTAATTTTACATTCCCCAAAAAATTTTGTTAAAAAAAAAAGGTGCGCCAAGTACGTGAAAAATCTGTTTACGAAAAGTATTCAAAAAAGCAAGTAAACTTATATGGGCCAAGAGTCATACAAAAGACACTTCAGTATGGCAAAAACTATTATCTTTTAAATGCAAAAAAAATTAGTGTAAATAATTGGCGGTCCAGTGTTTGCAAGATTCACAATAAACCGCTAGCTGTGGAACGCCAATTATTTACAGAAATTTTTTTGCATTAAAAAGACAACAGTTTTTGCCATACTGAAGGGTCTTTTGTATGACTCTTGGCCCATATAATTTTACTTGCTTTTTTGAATACTTTTCGTAAACAGATTTTTCACGTACTTGGCGTACCTTTTTTTTTTGAAAAAAAATTTTTGGCGAATGTAAAATTACACGTCACACGTTACACATTGATTTTTTTTTACTTCGCGTCGAGACACTAACACGCGATACACAATACGAAATTATTATGTATAAACTTTCATAACATTAAATACGTGCCGGCGACGAGCGCGCCACCGCGCAGATTTTTCGTCGAACTGATGTAGATGGTTGACATATATATTTGGGACATTTTTATAATCGTTTGGACCCTGTGAAACTGTCGGTCCCAATACCTCAGAATCGGCTGAACCAATTCATTTGTAAATAGGCTCTTTGGAAAGATTGGCCCCAAATTATGTGATAGAACTGGCCTTTAAAATTCGTGTCGTTGTACCGCTCCTGAGATATATCGATCGAAAGTTTCACTTCCGGCATATCGACGTATTTATACACGGTAGCGTTACGCCACGAAAAACATTTTTTTTTTCAGTACTTGGCATCGAGACGCTGCCGCGTCTCTTGATAAATAATAACTTTTCTTTACGATCGCTAACGACATAACCTGCAATTATCACGGGGAATATGTGATGTGCCGTTCGGCTGGTTTTGTGCATAGAATTAATTTTGTTGAATCAAAATCATCCGGTCTTTCGAAATTAATTTCAAAGATGACATTACAAATTGAAAAATTCATGACAAGCAACAAAAAAGTTTCATGTGAAATCAAATTCTTTAATGTTTCGTTTTGCAGTACCACTATCGTTTGCCGTATTTCGGAAATCGCAATTCTTTCGTTAGAAGTGTTACTGAAGACACCGACTAAGAACGATGATATTCGACAAATCTGTGAGATTCGTTGCGGAAGATGGAAAAATTGAAAATTCGTCTTTCGTCGCAGCGTCGAGTCGTCTTGAGATAAACAATAGGGAAGTCAACGGACGAGGAGACAAGAAAAATCCCCAAACCAATGGAAAACCCAGCGACTGTCGATGGACCATCAATAACTTATCTCTCGATGTCCCTCGCGACTTCGCCGTATCATTCGCTCGGCAGAGGGTCGAGTACCTTTATGTCCCCGGCATCGAGTTTGCGAAGAACTCTCGCTAACGAGGAAACACAAATTAACAAATTGGGCGACGAATTACAAGATTGGCGAAAAAACGATATCGTTGGATGCCAAATCGAGAACTTCGGGCGAGAGAAGAAAGCGACTTTGGGATCGCTTTCGAACTCGATGCCGGGACCGTCAATGTCGAGTCGTTACAATAACAACGCTGTGTCAAAAAAATCCTGACTTTTCAAAAAGAAGTAAAATTTCCCAAAATATTAAAAAAAAAAAAAGTACGCCAAGTACTTAACAATCCTGTTGACAAATATTATTATTTTTTTTTAAATCAACAAAATTTTATAAGTCAAGTGTAACAAAAAAAAGGATTCGATATGGTAAAAACTATTGTTTTTTTTTGCAAAAAAATTGCTGTAAAAATTGGCGTTCCAGTGTTTGCAAACGTCACAATAAACCACTAGCATTTTTTTAAAGATTTTTTTAAATTATCGAACAAGAGCATAGAAAGAAATAAGGAGACGTCGTGCAAATTTAGCTTTTATGAATTTCTGTAATACGTTCTAGATATGAGAATGATAAGTCGCGAAAAAAACATTCTTTTTCTAATATATCAACAATTTTTTCACGGTTCATTAGATTTTCTGTTAATCGAGCGTTCGGATTCGTAATCAATAAAGAGGAAAGAATAAGTTCACGGTATGCAGTCGAGAAACGACGTGGCATAATTTTTTTGACCTGTCTGGTCGAAAGTCACGAGTTTCAAGAGCTTTCACAATGCTATATCTTCGTTTTTCAATGGATTTTCGAGACGAACAAGGTCGTTCGTGCGGAAGCGCTTTTCAATTTCTTTCTAACTTCATATTTGTTTATTCAATGTAGATCGATAAAATACACTTTGCAACAGTTGTGGTAATACGTCTCCGTGGTACACGTGTGAAAGTATTTTTATTAAAAACAAAATTCACTCCTAATTTAGTCTTAAACTAGTATAACATGCTTCTTCATCGTCTCAATTAACATACGGTATGATAACGCCCAAAAGAACATGCGTCGCATGTATTTTATGATTTCCCACACATTTTTTCATACGTAAATTCATGAGAAATTCATACTTATTCAGAAAAATAAAAGAATTATTATAATTTAAAAGAAAGTGGTGTTGCCGGGTAATTTCTTGAACAATTTTTTGTTTCATTAATTTGTTAATAACAATTTGGAATTATTATAATGCAAAGTTAATCTTTTCAATAACTTTACTGTGCACGAATTTTTTCAGAATTTTATACCAACGAGGAGTGTTTGCAATTCAATTCCCAATTCCTCTCAATTTCCTCGAACTTATGTGAAATGAACACCATACGCTTGGACTACCTTACACACGAGGCTGAAATTTGTCACGCATTTACATATGAGCGCGATACTTGGAAATTGAGAAAGTTCGGTGTGTGCATCGTACTTAAGCTATCGCAAAGTACTTGTTTCTCTCTTAAATTCCGAAAAAATGGGCATTGACGAACAATACACCCATGTTCAATTTATTTCGGAATTTTCACATTTGTACAATAACTCGAATAACTCTTTGTGATAATTACGATAATAATTATATGGCATGTCAATCATTTCTACATTATGCACTGTAGCGTAAATTCTCAACGCGAGAATCTACCCACTCGAGAACCCTCAGCCTCGACGCACTAACGTCCAAATAATTTTCTCTTTTTGATTTTCCCTCACGGGATGGGCGCCAGGCGCGTAACGCGCCAGAGAAAACTTGACGAGGCTGATCAGCAGCCGGCTAGCCGCAGCTTTTCAAGAGCCGGAGAGGGGCTGGGTAGAACTAACGTCGGTATCGGATCACAACCACAAAAAAACACTCAAACGAAACATTACAATTTCTGCGGGAGCCAAAATAAATTTATCTTAATTTAAAACGAAAATCGCAAAGAGAGGGAAAACCGAAGATCTCGGAGGAAACCTCTCGTCCCGAAACAAATAAATTTCAACAGTTAATTTCCTTTGCTCTCGGTAACAAATACTTTCTCGCTCGGGAGCTCGCTCTCGCTCTCACACCCACACGCACTCACACACACGGTATCAACGCGTCGCGGGAAGGCTCTCGTACTCGCGTTCCTCAACACACTCTCACACACACGTTAACGCTTATTTCCCGGGGAGGAAACGATAAAAAAAAAACCAAATTGACCAAAAAGGAAGCCCTATTCTAATTCGACACTTCTCTTCCCCCCGGATCTCTCACACACTCATGACGCCCTACTCGATAGCCTCCCGCGAACGACGGTAACACGAGGCGACTTCCCGTGGGAATTTTCCCCAAGGCACGTTCGCGACAAATACAAAAAACTAAATTTGGAAAATTTACCACGGCCCCGGCCTACGACGATTCGACCGGAAAATCGGGCCCGTCTCGCGGCTTTTACACGGTAGCAAACACTATTCGCCGACCTCGAAGAAACGGCCACGTTCTCTCGGGAACGGTCGATTACGAATCACGCCGACAAAATTAACAATTTTATTCACGCGACGGTAACATTGACGCGAGAAATAAAACAACGGACGGACTCTACAACTCGATAACGCGAACTACCGATGTCACATAAGTCCCTCGGACGAAAGAGCTCACCGAAAGATTTTATTCTCCCTCGATCGTGACGATGCTGATGTTCGCCTCGCCAAAAATCCCTCCGCGGTAACCCAAATATCGATCGACGATCCAGCTCGCTCCAAAACTCAACGGGAAGTGCCCCGAGTAACGCGTCTCTCACGCTCTCGTTAGCGACACCCCTACCCCCTACCTATTCGCGACCAATTTGAAAATTCGCGAACGTTCGGCCCTTTTCGGTGTGAGTATTTCTTCGGACGCTCTCGCGACGTCGTAGCGCTGATTAACGCGCGAGAGCGAGACAGATGATACGGTCTCTCAGCGGTACTCAGTCCCCGCGTACGAGAACCGAAAAGATGGATTTCCCTCTGCCACTCGAGTCATCTCGAGAGCTGCAATTCCTGGGCCGACGTCGCTGGGAAAAGCGGCGTTCTTTTCCCACGATGAGATCATCGTTCGGCGAATATGATGTGGTCCGGGGTAGAGGCTCGTCCAGATGTTTTGCGAGTTGTTGCGAGAGAATCCCCGTTACCAGAGATCTTTCTCCATCGACGGTAGCATTGCCGATGATCCCGCGATGTGAATCGATGCTCTCCCTCACTGTCCGGTCTCGGTAGCTCGCTCTCTCGCCCGAGGCGCGGTTACATGAAATAGTTTACGCAAAAATAATTAAAAATAATCCTAATTTCCTAATGGGCCCTGAGGAATCGCCTTGTGAGTGCTGGAGCGAGCTGAAAATAACGGGCTCGAATTTTGCCACGTTACAGCACTCGCCGGCAGAAGTTTCACTTTTAACACGGGTGCCGAGCGCGCACATGAACTTTTTGCCTTCTATGTTTGATGACACGACGAAATGGAGCTTTTTTTGTTATTCCAGGTCGTTTCAGCTCGACGATCCGCGCCGTTGTGACTTTGCGACGAATTCGATGAAAGCTTATCTCGCCAATGAATGCGACAAGAGCGAGTGCCAATCCAGCGCCAAGAATATTGAACGCGAACGCCAAGTCTCGGAAGGTCATAACCCTAGGTTCGACAGGTATTTCTTCGGCGATGAGTTCGAGAAGTCTTCTTTTGACTACTATCGCATTGAAACTTGCCAAAAAGCCACCGGCCGAGGCGATTCGCAGAAAGGTGTTGATTCTCTCCTGTAACGCCCATCCGGGTGGCAAGGAAGTAGCGTAGTGATCTCTCGCAATGCAACCAGAGCTCACATGCAAATTGTGTTCTCTGGCGAAAGTCAAAGATCTGGCGCCCCGAGTTAGACAAGCAATCGAGGGAGCGCGTAAGACGTACAACGGGCATTCTTCATAGACCGGCATTTTGATGACGCGATCTTGAAAAATAGCATCTTCGAATAATATTTCGTATCCCTCAGTAAAATACGCCGTGTAATTCAGTTCGGCCAAATCTTGTATCAAATTCACTTGTCGAATCGGAATTTCGTGTGTCAGAAGTGCAGCCAAGTTTCCACTGAAAATTCCTTGCATCGTCACGACGAAGCAGAGCAGTAGCGTCAAATAAATCCGCGGCGCTGTGTTCGGTGGCAATGTCGTTAAGGGGACTGAGTCACCTAAAAAAACGAAAAATAATTTTTTTTTTTCTCAGTATATATAATTTTGAATAAAAATTGAGTTTGACACTCCAAAAGTACATGCGATAGACTATACTTTTGAATTTTTTTAGAGCTCTATAGTGCATTTTTCCTGACGAAGAGACCGACAAACTTTTTTCACTTGTCGCATGTTTCAGACCGAACAAAGCCACGAATCTTCGCTTACGAGGTCTCATTTTGTTCGTTAGACAGTTTATTCCGGAACGAGTGCGGGGATTTTTTTTTAGAGCTTCCCCGGTGGACTTATCGAGTAAAATGAGTTGAAAAATTCCCTTTTTCCACATTTTCACTCGTTGCCAGGTATACAATGGCGCGCTGTAAATTCACTTTTCCTCGCATAAAAAATCCCCGCACTCGTTCCGGAACATGGTCCGTTACGAAGAAATTGAGACGACAAGAGCTCAAATCGGTGCAGTCGTTGGATCTGAAACATGCGACAAGCGAAGAGACATATACTTGTTGAGAAATGGCTTTTAAAGTTTGGTAAAGCTAATTGACTTTGGTGACTCAAAAAAAAAAAACAATTTTTTTTGTTGCATAAAAAACGTTTAAACTTTTTTTTACACAATTTTTCACACAAAAAAAATTGCTAAAGAAAAAAAGTATTATTTTCAACAAAAAATTGTTTTATCGCGAAATAATCGGTAAAAAAAAGTATTACTGACACGCCGAATGACATTCGATGCAAAGTTCGGCGATGCCGTTTCCAAAATAGGTTACTGGTTCGAGGTTTTGTACTTTTCGACCTTGTCACGATACAAATGTTATTTTCACTGTTTCACTGGAAAATATGGTATCTATGACGGTCATTCACAAAAACTGTAACCACCGGGCACATGGATAATCGTAATTTTCCGGATGCCGGTTTTTCACGCGTTTGACAGATCGAGTAAAAAAATCATGGCTGCCGTAGTTCGCGTAGCGTAGACCGCGTAGACTCGACGAAGCGCGGTAGCGGCGGTAATCTAACTCGCATCGATTGGAAGTAACGACCGCAGGGTCGGTAAATCGTTACCGACCAAACGTATTTTTATAAAACACGAAATTTCTCGGGAACTCAACTTATTTTTTTTATGAAAATGATCTGGTAATTTTTCTGAATGTGTAACATTTTTTTCTAAATTGACTGAACTTTTTTTATATGGAAAAAATAGTAAAAAATCATAAAATTCAAAGTCAATCTAAAAATCTAAAAAAATTCAGACATATTCAAGAGATTGAACGAATCATCTTCATAAAACTAAAAGTTGAATTGCCAGAAGATTTGTTCAACTATTTTTTTTTTCATTAATTTGTTAATAACTTTTTGCAATTATTATTGTGCAAAATTAATCTTTTCCATACCTTCAATATGCATGATTTTTTTCAGAATTTTATACCATCGAGAAAACACAATTTTTCAATAATACATGCAATCATTATTAGGTATCTTACTAAAGTGCTTCTAACTTTGGTAATTTTTGGAATTTCGGTCTGAAATTTGGTGTGTAGGTAGTACACAGTATGTACTTTCAGAAAAAAATTAAAAAAAAAAATCGATTTTTTTGAAAATTTAGGTGACCCAGCCCCCTTAAGCCGCAGTTACAAGTTAGCCGACAAAGATTCAATATCCCGACCAGCAGGGGCTGATTAAAAAAAAATTTGAAGAACATCAGTGTCACCATGTAAGTAGCATACATGCCATACCACGAATAGTTGTCAATGACATCGTAGATTTTTTTCAATTGCGATTTATTGCCGCGAAACTGCGTTAGCAAAAAACTACATGACAGTCCGTACGCGTCGGTAACAGTCTCCGATTTCATTCCGTTGATCAGAGTTCCCGTTTTCATAACACCATCAGTATAAATCCAGGGGCCCACGCCCAAAACCCTTGGCCTCCACATAGCAGTTTCAGTCGCATTCACGTAGTGGATGAAATTGTTCAGTATACTGTTCGTTTCCTCTTTTGCAAGCCAGATATCAATGGTTCGTAAATGCACGTTTTCCATTGACATTTTGCATTCCCCCGACTCGGACGGTCGGATTTTGAATGGCTCAACGCCAATGTGGTCCGCAATTCCGTTCGCGTAAACAATAACGTTTTTAGAGTGGGCAGAGTCTCGTTGGTTAGAGCGCAGTTGTCGTATGGTCTTCAATTCAGTTTCTATATCATTGATCACACGCTCTTCCGGATAGATAATTCGGATCGGGTGACCACCCAAATCAAGTGTTCTATCGAAATCAAGATTCCTACACGTTTCTTTATCTTGACGATACTTGACGAAGTGTACAGCATTGTTCCCTTCGTGCGATGGTGACACAAAAAGGTTACATTCACCTTTTCGTCTAAATTCGAATTGTACACAAAATTCAAGTTGGACCATTTGCCATCGCAGGCTGCGTATTTTTTTTCGGGAGACCAACCGATCAAGAGACCAGACGCCATGGTATTGTAATATCGTGAATGCATGACGTCTGTGGCTAATTTCGCGTGGTGTGAACGAAACGCCGCTGCAATCACGAAGATATGCACCTTGTGTACTGCCTTTTTGTATCTGCCTGTCGAATAGTTAATACTATCCATTTTCCTTCTCGAACTATCCAACAGAACGAGAGAGAACGATCCGCGAGACGATACTCTTGTGATGAAATGACCCGGAAAATCTCCAGCGAGAACAATCATCTTGTCCTTGTCCGCGTAGCAAGTTGTCAATATTTTTATCTACATTTCGTTAAATTAAATAATCGAAGAGCTTCATTTTTTCTGGTCACGAAAGAGAAGAGAAAAAAGGGTAACTCACGGCAGCGTCTTCTAGTTCGGCGGATCTTTCCGCTTGTACCGGATCGATGAGAATCTTCGATAGACATGCTTTTGAAATAATAACCACGAGTACGATGACAATCTTATTGATGCGCATGACGGTCTTTTTTTTTACGTGTAAATCAATGCGACATTTACACGATCAGCCGTGCAAAACTGTCAAGCCGTCTGTGCGTCCGTTTTGTAACTATGATGCGTAGTCCACAAACACTGACAACTGACTGCTCGTGGAAAGGGCATAAAATGTTCATCGCGTAGAAGCACATTTTTTTCTAGAGTGCCTCCAATGCCTTTGAATAATTGATAGAGCTTATCGACAGCTCCGTCGAACTGCAATCGCACGCAAGAGAAAATGCGAAACCACGATATCAATATAATACCTGGTGCGAGCTTGGTGCTGTTGCAATAACACGAGCCGAGGAAAAGTTTCTCACACGAGTATCGTACAAAATGTTATTTTACGAGTGCGAGAAAGGCGTTTGAAAGCGGCTCTGAACGAGTGCAACGAGTACACATAAACTCCCTCTTTATGCTTGTAGCGTGGCGAAAAAGTTACTTTCACAAAGTTACACGCTTACGCGCGCGCGCTAAAAGTGTGTGGAAAAGTATGTAATTGTACGCCTTGCTGAAAAGCGCCCCTTTCGCCACGCGTTACAAGCACGATAATGGTGAATCTTTGTGCATGTGTTAAAAAAAAATTATTAATCGAGGGAGAATGGGAAAAGGTTGAAGACTACGTCGAATGTGGGTGTCAATTTTTCGCTGAAATACTACCACATCTTTTGCGAAAAACATATTCTACGAATAACAATTCTGAATACAACGATGAACTTTTCCAGCCGCGACGATGACTTTTTTTTACAAAGCCAATGGATTTGAAATCGATTATCTCGTAACTAAGATACGAATGGTGCAAACATTGACGCGAGTTGCACATTGAAGGACAATGAAATTGCTATTATATCGACATCATATGTGATAGTTTCATGCGTGCCTACGATAGCTTGTAGCCTGAGCAATTGTCATAGCGTATCGACAGCTACACTGAACGGTAGTCGCATGCGAGAAATAATAAAGCAACGCGCTATCAATACGTTAGGATGTACATGTGACATGTTTTTTTCCTTTTTAGGCACTCACTATAAAAATAGGCACAGAGTATCTATTGCAATGACCTGCGAAGCCTTCGAGGCACAGCTTTCGATGAAACTCTTCGCAGCGCATGCTCGAAAATTTTTTATTTTTTCAGCACTCACTTCGGTGTACCCCCAACATCATGCGTAGTCAATTTTAAGTACTTGCGATGCCTGGAAATATTTATTTTAGCTTGCGGTTCACAAAAATAGCTTTTTCCCTGAAATTTTGTTCTCGGACGTCCGTATTAGAATGTAACTTTGGATGGTATCAATCAATTTTGCTCTCCTTCGCAGGAAATTTTTATCATACAATACCAAGTATGCACAATACTTTTCAAACCAATATAAGACCTTTAAGTATTTTTTCTAAACAAATATTGCTGAAAATGTTTCTTTTTCCCCCGTCAAATGTCCGTACGGTGTGACCATAACGAACTCTACGAACCAATTTTTTTCTCGTTCGCAGCATCATTTTGTTTTATCAAAAACACTATGCACAGCAAATTTGAAGACTATCCGACATCGCTAATTATTTTTTTATTACAATTTTCCATAAAAAAATCATTTTTCTCACATCGAATGTCCGTACGGTGCTCTAACTAGAAATCCTGCGAACCAACTTTTTTCTATTTTGCAGGATTATTTTAGTATATCAGAAACACTATACACACCAAATTTGAAGTCATTGTGACATCAACTTTTAATTTTACAATGAAAGAAAAAAAAAATCTGATTCGCTAAAAGTTAGGTTATTTTTAATTATCAAATAAAACATTCGAAAAATCTTTTTCGAAAAGTTAAACACGAAATATCGTCCACGAATACACAAACATTTCCTCATTTTATTTCTTAAACAATATATTATCACCCAAAGTATTGAAAAAATCAGAGTATATATTATTCATATCTGTCCCAAAGTAAATTTCACGTTTCCACTTCAAAACTCGTTATCAATTCACAACGGAAATGTATTCAATGTCCAGTATAATTACAATTTACCGAATTGAATTATTACAAATTACCAAATTACATTAAAAATATTATTGAAAACTATCACAACCGTACATATCGTTTTTCTTTTATTACTATCTGTCAAACTTTCGAAGCCGACGACAATTTCGTAGTAGACGCTATCCAGTGTGCACAAGTCGTGACGCAGGTACACGCAGTACACGAGCGGGAGGGAACATTTGAAATTAGAATAAAAAAATTCTCTCTAATCGTAGGAAACTACAATATCTCGTTTTTGGTGTTTCAAAATTTATTACAATTATTTTTTTTATTTAACCGCTTTTTTTTCAAACAGCTATTCACCCATCCTACCAATTATCCTATTATATTTCTATCGTATCAGTTTTCATGTAAACATTTAAAAAGAAAACAAGAACATCAACGAGAAACCAAGCTAGCTGCAATGGGGTAAAGGAAATGGAAAAAAATCGCGATAGTATATTTGTTTTCCATTTCGAACTATCGGTTAAACTTTAATAGCCAACGAAAATTCCATAGCAGACACCACCAGTGCGCACGCGCCTCAACGCTGATACTCTGTGGTGGGACCGTTTAAATTTTAATAACAGGTTGAATTTCGTTGAAACTTCGACGAAGCCGGAAATAAAATGCAACAACATACATGAAAAAAAGAAACAAAGCGAAACCGTAGCTCTTCAGAACATCTTTTGTAACGCTCACCTTTTTCACCGAAGCCAGTTCTCGGTTACTTCGGGAACGTTAGGGATTCGGGGCGAGCGAATAATCGTTAGATGTTCTCAATTTGGTAAAACAATAATTCGTTTATTAGATATCACATGAAAAGTTCAAAATACAATATGCAGAATCCTTCTTTATCGATGCTTATGTTCTTAGATGATCTCGAGTTATCGGCAAAAGACAATTATTATATTCGCAATTAATAATTAGTCGTCGTGGAACTCGAATTTTACCGTAACTGACTCGTCAAGTCAAATTATAATTCATACTCTCGATCCTCGTGAAAAGAAACAGAAATAGACGAATTTACCGACCGAGTGTAGGTAATTCGTGATAATGATTTTATATTAAATTACCGACGGAGCTATGCTTCTCGGCATGAGTTTCTACGACGCTTCTTGTCGGTTTAAATTATTATGATTTCTCTCGCGAATTCGCAAGATCCGAAAATGTTTTAGGTTAGGTCCCGATTGCTTAGTCTGCTCCCCAATTATACTGTACGACTATGGTGTCAGTCGTATCTGCCGTGCCGAAGTTTCACGCAGAGGAGGATCGGGGAAAGAGCACGAATATCACGCTCAATCCGCTACCCCTTACGTTACACTCCCAACAGGGCCCTCTACGAAAGGCTCGGTATCCACCTGGGTTGTGTTCTAAAACATACTCTCGTACTCCGGAGTACCGAACTAGGGATTAAGAAATATATAGGTTGCCAGCAAATTACTAGCGTGCTGTTCGTAGGTATTCCAAAAGTGACACTCTAAGGTACGAACAACACGCTTCAAACATCGGTAAGATACCGACGGTAATAGATTCGTGCTACTGGTAGGAGGTTATGACGACCTCTACCAATGAGTGACTAAATGTTATAAATAAAATTGACAGTAAAAGTAATTAGACACTGAAATTAGACAGATTTATTTTAATACAGGTAATTGCGATGTTGATATATGTAAACGTCGACATTTTAATGTAATATAATAATTCCAATTGCGAATATTATTCCAGATCAGTGACTCGAGAACATTCATCATCATGATTATCCGATGTCAACAAACAGGAGCAGTTTTTCGTGTCCTTCATATCAATGGAAATAAAGCAGTTATTCAGAACACAGGTACTTAAATAACTCATATACACCATTTTTTTTCAAGTGATTCTGAGCTTACATGTAATTGTAAACTTGGACTTACCGTAGCTGAAAAGAGCAATTATATCGGAGAACTCCGTTTGGAGTCAATATATTAAAATAAATGTAAAATTTGCTCTTACCATATTCCTAAAAGCATGGGAAGTTATAGCGAAAGAGACTGCGAGAGAGATACATTTATTTTACTTGGTGCGAGAAGTGCACACTGCTCGCACTCGTGTTCGTGTGAGAAAATTTTCTGCGTACACATTTGGGTTTATCTTTTATACTTCTTGCGTTGTCTTCTCATTGCTACAATAATAAATCATTCAATAATAAGTCACCTATTCTATTGTACTATCTTCAAATTAATTAATTTTATATCTTGCAGTTACCAGCGAATTGAAAGAAATTCCTGTAACACAGAAATTGGAAGAGATATTCAAAAAAGAGCAAGACAACAAATCGTCTTCAAGGATGGAGCTGCAATCTAAGCAGAAGCCTCTTGTCAATGAGCAAATAAGGAATAATAACAATAACGAAAATCGATCTGTCGGAAACACGAAGTCTCAGCAGAGTGAATCTAAAAAACTGGAGGTACATACCAAACTGAAGACTCATGTAAATGAGAAATTGAACAATAAAAGTAATGACGACAATCGGGCTGCCTCGAATAACATGCTTCATCGAATCGATCCTACGAAAGTGGAGCTACAAACTAAGCAAAAGAGTCAAGCTCTGAACATCGATACAGAAAATCGAACTCGTGAAAGCGAACAACCTAGGCAAATTAATAATACGAGTCAAAGCGTTCTTAAACGCATTAACGGTATCAACAACCGAAAAACGATTCATTCCTCAAATAGTAAGCAGACTTTAATAAAAGGAAACACTACGGACAATGATAGTGAAGATGAAACGAATGAAAAAGCAAAAACGCATTGGAATGATAACGCAATACGAGCACTCATTTCTGCGTATAGTGAAGCTGAATCTGAATTCAAAAAAACTACGAAAACAAACGATCGTGTTTGGAAGGAGATTGTGGTCGCATTACGTAAAACAGGACATTCCTTCACTTCGAGACAAGTTCAAAATAAATGGAAACACCTGCGGAAATTATATATGCGGCAAGTAGAAAATATTGGTGCAAAAGCCACTGGCCAATCAACTTTCACATTCTCGTACTTCGAAGAGATGGACGAAATTTATTCAAAAAAACATTTTGTAAAGCCACGATCAACAGCATCTTCATTGAAAGGTACAACCCGTAGCATTCCATTACGTATATGTCGTATATAGAAGTAAATCTATCAGTAGCTCCTTTAACATACAAGTTATTAGTTGCTTAATCCTTTAACGATCATTTTAAAAATAGCATCCAATTTAAGTGTAATTTCGAGGTGTTTTTTTCTAGAAAAAGTTTGATTTTGATATCAATGTACTTTGTTAGAATGGAACGTTTATTCTGTATACTATGCTTTAACAAAGATAATTTCTCAGCAAAAGCGTAAAATAACAAGCAAAAAAATGTTTTACCGTTTTTATGTCTACTATTTTGAAACTTTTTAACATTACAAATTCACATCGCCAACTAAGTTTTGCATAAATATTGATGAATTCCTTTTTTACAGGATTGCAAGTAAATCCAGACCAGGTTGAAACAGTCCCTTACAAAAAAAGAAAGTGTCCAGATGAAAAGAAAACGCCTGAAAACAAGAAGTGCAGAACAACGCTAGAATTAATCGAAAAAAACTTAGCAGCGAAGGAAGAGAAACAAAACGAAAGGCACAACGAATTTTTAGAAGTTCAAAGGCAGGGGATACGAGCTTTCTCTGACGTTATGCAGAAATTAATTGATAAACTTTAGTTCGTAAGTATTATCGTAATTGTTCATTATATTTACAGCTGGTATTTCACACCCAACTGTTATACCGATTTGTCAAAAGTGCTGCTTTATGTTGTAGGACGTCTCGGTTTTGTTTACTGAGGTTTTGGTATTCTACTAGTACAACTGAAGAGCAAGGAATTTGTGAGGAACAACTTGAAATATAGTCAATGTAAGTGATCGCGAAATGTGATAATTAATGTGATAATATGTTTAGACAATCCGTTTATTGCAGAAAAAATATGTTATTATAGTATTAACCAAAGAAATAAAATATAATGACATACACTTGAAGAAGCACCCTTGAAAACTTATTGTTAACATGTTTTATGATTTAATCGTAATCTTCATATTGTTTTCAGTGATATTATTCTATGATTTTTTATTAATCATATTCGTGTTTATCTCGTGAGAGTATATCTCTGTCCATTTTTTTTTCTAATAATTGTTAACATTCCGTCATCTTAATAAAGCATTGGGACTTAGCGACTTTTATTTTACGAATCTGAATATCAGAAAGATAAAACACAAGTCGAAAGTCACCTAAGACAACAAAAACGTTAACAAACTATTAACAAGCCCACGAACCGGGAAATGATGAGATATCGAACTCTGATAATAACTTCTAAAAGTCTAAATAATAATAATAGAACACTAAATGTATCCACTTGAACGGCAATGCCACAATCAGTAAACGCAGATCGAATATCATAGATCCTTCGATAGATGCGACGCTGAAAGGTGGTGCATCGTCCTAAAACGAAAAAAAAGTCCGGATTAATTTTATTTGTTACTTGTAACTTTACATCGAATGACATAGTTCTCGCTCGGACGTGTGGCATGTAAACTTCGTACCGTGGCATTGTTTTCGAAGGTGTCGCCATTATTGGGAACTTCGATTAAGTTTGTTTGAGCAGGTATTACAATGCTGCACTGACAGCATAGCACCAAATCCTCTTTTTACGACGTTTGTCATCTCTTTTAAAACAATTGTGATTTCTTCCAACTGATCATGATGAATCTGAACACCGCGATAGTCTGAAAAATAGATTAATTATTACCCTTAATGTATTACTTGGCATTTTAAACAATAGAGCAAGCTTAATGCTTGCGTTATAATGGACGAAAAAATTGCCAAAATTAATTCTCAACAAATCGTATTAAACCTTGTTTCGTTTCAATACATATTTCAATACCTGAAGAACTCGGTACAGGCGGTCCCGCTGGGGGAACTGATATTTCATTGCCATCATCCTTGGCATCTGATACGGTTAAATCTATTGTAGGCACCGCAATATTATCCAACGGCTCTGAAAAATATTTATCGATGTTGTAAACGCTATGATGAAATACATTCTTTCATGTAACAATTATATGAATTATCCATACTTATCAAATGTAATTTTCGTCGCTTTCTGTCATTTCCGATTATATTCAGAATACGCTCATCGTTGTCGCTCAGGTTTCCTTCAAGTTTTACTTTGTTTTCTGACGCGGACAGACTCTCAATATATGTGGCATGTCGCGATCTTACTTTTTTTTTTAGAGTATACCATAACTGCAATAAAAAAATACATTCCAGATACATTTTTAAGTTTTTTTAGTTGGGTCGGCAAAATCTTAATTTAACATTTTTTATAAGTATAATTATAATAATAAGTACGATCATTTGTCATAGTTGCCTTGATGGCATAAGTACAGACATCAAATATGTACTTGCGAGCTACAATATGTATCGTCAAACGACGGTAAACACACAATAACTTGTAAACACGAACGATCTCGCGAGACAATGAACGCTCGAACAACCGTTAGCTATTATTCCTGTATTTATGAATTCCAATCGTATCTCGCGTGATCTGAAATATTCGACGATAAATACTTTATCCATAGTAATTAGAAATATGACATAATTATAATAATCCAACGAATGAATTGATTATAAGAAATTTGTCGGATAACTGTTATATTTCTAATTACTATGGATAATGATTCGATCCAGAAATAATAGATAACTGTTGTTTAAGCGTCGATTGCCTCGAGAGGTGGTACGTCTTTACAAATATTCTGTTTGTTTACCATTATTTCAACGCGACGCTACAGCTGCCAAGGGTCAAAAAACTTTTAAAAATTTCTTATGATAAATTTCTATGATTTTGGGATCTTCTAGTTTATAAACCGATAATTAAGCATAAAAAATACTTACGTTCTGCCAATCTTTCATTGTTTTATAAGAGCCAAGGTCATTTAATTGTGTTGCCAGTGTTGCCCACATTCTTCTCGATATCTTAGCTCCTTTTTGACCTACGTAATCGTCCTTGGCAAAGTCAGAATGGCTCTCCATGTATCGTATCATGAACTCCAACTGTTCTTCTTTTGCGTTTACGCGATTAGATTTCCTGATAAATTCAATAATAGATATACTCCGTTAGACTCGTATTTATTAACGCTGGTCTAAATATTTATCTAAATATACCAAAGTAAAATGACACAATACTTACGCCATAGCTGTCCGTAAATACTGGTCAATCGCCTGCCGAGTTCCTCGTCGTACTGATGGCGAAGCTCTCGAAGCAGCTGGATTTACTGTAACAATATACGGTATACACACATTATACACAAATACTAACCCGCGCTATTTAAATAATGTAACTTATATTATGATAGCTGTACCGCCTTTAAGATCAATGCTACAGTCATATAAAAATGGAATAAAACGTCGATTTTTTTGTAAGCGAAATATGCAATTATTTTTTTGCTAATGTAACAATATCATACTGGAAAGTTATTCTCGATGATTAAAAGTATTGTAAAATTGGATGTGCAATCTAGTGAATGCTCAGCCCTTACGTACGTGCAATTTTTGCGATTTCTAAACGAATTGCATCTCGGCTTCTTTTTCATAATACGATTTTCATGGAATTCTCCACGAATGGAACTACCGTCTAATAGTGACTAAGACTTCGACACTCATCAATATTAAAACTATTTAAACGGTAATAATAGGTAAAAAAAATATCAGATAAATGAGCATAAACATACCTCAAAGTCTGGCAATAGCAGTGGTAGAAAACAGCTCGTCATTGTAATAGCAACGATACAGCTAATCGGTCACGTTTTAGAACGCCTGCTTCGTCGATAAAGTCCTCAGCGATGAGTTGAATTTCTTCATTGTCATTGATCTCCGCAATAACTGCATCGTCTTCACAATTGTCATTGTCCTCTGCAATAGCTGCATCGTCTTCGCAATTGTCATTGTCCTCTGCAATAACTGCATCGTCTTCACAATTGTCATTGTCCTCTGCAATAGCTGCATCGTCTTCGCAATTGTCATTGTCCTCTGCAATAACTGCATCGTCTTCACAATTGTCATTGTCCTCTGCAATAACTGTATCGTCTTCACAATTGCCATTGTCCTCTGCAGTAACTGCATCGGCTTCAAAGTTGTCAAGATCTTCCAGTCCATGGTCTAAACAAATATTGTGAAGAACACAGCAACTGAGAATCGTTGATGGTAATAAATCTCCTCTATTCATGTCAAGATATTTTAATCTTCTGAATCTTCCTTTCAATAAACAGAATGCTCTTTCGATAGCTGACCGAACTTGTGCTTGTACAAAATTGAAATTTTTTTGGATTTGCGTCAGATTCCCGCGATTCATATAGGGAGTGATGCACCAAGTCTTTAACGGGTAAGCTTTGTCTCCGAGTATATATTCATCGTTCGGAAAGTATTCGTCACGGTTGTTGGCAATTGCTACATATAAGTCTGAATTTCTCAATATCCTTGAATCGTGAACTGACCCCGGGTATCCAACAAAGCAATCGGTGAACTTTAGATTTGCGAGACAAACAGCTTGTAGTGTTATGGCATAAAAACGTTTTCGACAGATGTAAGATTCGCGGTCTTCTGTAGGCGCTGGGATTTTGATGTAAGAACCATCGATACATCCAATTATGCCCCTCAGCCCAAATGGTCTAAAGCCTCTTTCAGCCTGTGCAATTCCATCTCCTTCTGGCCAGCAAATTACGCGAGGTGCGATATTATTTAGAGCATGAATCACTCTAATGAAGCACTGATGCAAAGATGACTTTCCCAAATTAAATCGGTCTCCAACTGATCTGTAGAAAAACATCGGTCCTCTATTATTTTTGTGTTTATATCTATTATTTGTGCCTTTAAAGTCAGAGCGTGAAGAACTCGTAACGTTTTTTATAGAATCTTATAGAAAAGAAAAAGAAAAGAAGACCTTATAAAGAAAATCTAGATTGAAAATTGTGTTTTTTTACCAACGGTAGATTGTATATTAAATTTAATAATTGACATTTTTGTTATACATGTTCTGAGCTGTGCAAAATATCAAGACGTCCAATTATTTGTATTCAGTACCTTAAGGGGCCTGAGTCACCTAAAAAATCGAAAAAAAGATTTTTTTTTTTCAAAGTATATATAAGTGAAAATTAAAAATCTATTTTACCATCATGATATATACATGTTTGACTGCGACTCTGAATTTTTTTGTAGTCATATATTGCATCCTGTCGCTGAGAGACGCAGTCAAATTTTTTTCACTTGTCGTAGCTTTTAGATCCAACGACTGCATGGATTTTGGCTTGCGAAGGCTCATTTTCTTCGTTGGAGCTTCTGTTATGGCATCACCAGTCGGATTTTTTTTTTAATTTTTTTTAGTGATGTTATGCAGTAAAGTATACTTTTTTGTTTCACTTTTTTTTTTGTAAAGTAAAAAAAAAGTATACTTTACTGAATAACTTCACTAAAAAATTTTTTTTTTTAAATCCGACTGGTGATGCCATAACAGAAACTCCAACGAAGAAAATGAGCCTTCGCAAGCCAAAATCCATGCAGTCGTTGGATCCAAAAGCTACGACAAGTGAAAAAAATTTGACTGCGTCTCTCAGCGACAGGACACAATATATGACTACAAAAAAATTCAGAGACGCAGTCAAACATGTATATATCATGATGGTAAAATAGATTTTTAATTGTCACTTATATATGCTTTGAAAAAAAAAAAAAAAAATTTCGATTTTTTAGGTGACGCAGGCCCCTTAAGTTATATGCTACTTTTGGACATATGAAAGTAAGTGAACTACTAGTATGTATCTACTTATACAGAAATGCTCAAAGACATTTTCTAATATCCGATTAGGACTAAAGTAAGATCGCAATCTTATTCATACCTGTACGAGTCAGGAGTAGCAAGAAGCCATAATACAGCCAATAACTGTTTCCGTGGGTCCAACCTTGGTCGTCCGCCGTAAGGTTGCAACGTCAGAACTTCACCAATTCTCTGTATAACATCATCGAATGCCTCTGGGGTCAATCGAAAGTGTTTCTGAAATTGTTGACTGTTCAATCGTAGAACTACATTTTCCATGTATAACGTTGCTCTGATAGCTGGCTGATTTCCTTGACGTGAATTAGCAATGACGATTGAATCGATATCATCATCTTCATCAGTATTGCAATACTGAAAAAAGTTCAAGACAAAATGTAAGCAAGGACGTTGGTCTTTATAAATGTCTGCAATCTAATAATTAAACCATTGGAGAATAAACTTAAATAATTATAATTTGAGAAGAATAAATCAGTAAGTACATTGAGATATAGATGAGATGTAAGAGGTTGAGATGTAAATGGTTTGTTTTCATATGCTTTCTCTGTTAGCTATTGCTCAAAATGACATATGAATGTTTTCTTTTCTCGTTGGATTTATATCCTATAAACATATGTTTAACTTAAAAAATGGTAAACGTATAAATTATTCGACTCAAAAGTAGGGAATGCGGACGAATCTTTGACTGCAAAAATGTTAATACGTCAAAAATTGGTTAATGATAACCTCTAAAATAGCGTACTCACCATGATGTTTGCGAATAATGCATCCAGCCACTGCTTTGACGCATTTGCTACGGCGATAGCGATGCGTGCACGTTGCATTTTCGATCTTTCGTAATTGTCACTTATTATTTACAAACTTGAGCCCTGATTATCACTCAGTACAATATTTGTGTTTTCAAACTTTGATCAATTACCATGTGTCGCCCTCCGTGAAACATATGTCGCATTAGGCGAGTGCTCCAAAACCTATACGTACGCTACCAGGTCACTGTCGCCAACTCAGCTTTACTAAATTCCATAAAAGTCTCCCTAGGCGATACTCCGGAGTACGAGAGTATGTTTTAGAACACAACCCTGGAGAGAATTCGACAATGGGGCCACGATCGAATCTCCCAGGCTTCAAGCTTACCTCCGCGGGATAACCTGACCTAACTTCTCTAAAGAACTAGGATAATCGGTGTCTGACACCGAGTTCTCCTAGCCTAAAGGATTATGATCAAATCGAACTAAGAAGGTACCTCGAGGAGCCCGCTCAGCCGACTGACCTCGATCGCCGTTTTGCTCGCTCTTTTATACTCGCCTGGCCGGTGGCTTGAGACCAATCGCGATCGAAGGGATAATCGATGGCCAATCCAAAAATTGGAGTCCTCGTGGCCAACCGGCGTCGTTCCCGCGCGACCGCGGCGCCACGTCTTGTCGACTTCGTGAGCGCGGCAAAATTTAAATCGTATGTGAGCGGGAGCTGGGTGGGCTCCCGTCTCACTTTATTTGAATATATTTAAAAAAAATAAAAACTTCAAGGCAATATACTACGAAGGCAATAAATCGAAGACGTGTGCTCGACCCAACAGTCACTACGCAAAGCCTAAAAACATCTGGCTCCCCAATGGCTGACAGGCTCGATCAATCGCGGGGAGGTTTGAAAACTGAAGTCGCCACACTCGGCAGAGTGAGGGAGACACACCGAGAATGTATTTCACATCACCTTCAAAATCTAAATCATCTCAAATGAATTTTTCGAAAAATTTGTAAAAAGTGGTAAAAATATTTGAAAGGCCCGCAATAGGCTGCACATTTTTATTTGAGTAACGTGCTACTTCCTCTTCCATGCAACGCAAAAACCATGACGATATCTCATTTCTTACTCGAGTTATCTTTTTTTACTGATGAGAATGAATATCGACTAAATTTTACTAAAAACCGAAGAAAAAAAATCAATTTTCTCGAGATTCCCGAGCCTAGCACGCTGCTCATGGACAAAACGATGACGGTTCAATTCCACGTGATATCGGAAACGAAATAAAACGGTTGAAATCCTAAAATCACGTTTTATTATATAAGGCCTGTCGGAGACTTCGAGACGAATTTTTCGACAAAATTGTAAAATGTTGTAAAAATATTTGGAAGCCCCGCGAAAGGTTGCACATTTTTATTTCAATAACGTTCTACTTCATCTTCCATGCGACGCAAAAACCATGACGATATCGCATTTTTTACTCGAGTTATATTTTTTTACCTACGACGATGAATATCGACGAAATTTCACTAAAAACCGAAGAAAAAAAATCAATTTTCTCGAGTTTCTCAAGCCTAGCACGCTGCTCATGGATAAAACGATGACGGTCCAATTCCACGTGATATCGGAAACGAAATAAAACGGCTGGAATCCTAAAATCACGTTTTATTATATAAGGCCTGTCGGAGACTTCGAGACGAATTTTTCGACAAATTTGTAAAATGTTGTAAAAATATTTGGAAGCCCCGCGAAAGGTTGCACATTTTTATTTCAATAACGTTCTACTTCCTCTTCCATGCGACGCAAAAACCATGACGATATCGCATTTTTTACACGGGTTGTCTTTTTTTACCTACGACGATGAATATCGACGAAATTTCACTAAAAACCGAAGAAAAAAAATCAATTTTCTCGAGTTTCTCGAGCCTAGCACCCTGCTCATGGACAAAACGATGACGGTCCAATTCCACGTGATATCGGAAACGAAATAAAACGCTTGAAATCTTAAAATCACTTTTTATTATATATGGTCTGTCGAAGACTTCGAGACGAATTTTTCGACAAATTTGTAAAATGTTGTAAAAATATTTGGAAGCCCCGCAAAAGGCTGCACATTTTTACTTCAGTACCGTCCTACTTCCTCTTCCATGCGACGCAAAAACCATGACGATATCTCATTTTTTACTCGAGTTATCTTTTTTTACCTACGACGATGAATATCGACGAAATTTCACTAAAAACCGAAGAAAAAAAAACAAATTTCTCGAGTTTCTCACACCTCACACGATGCTCATGGACAAAACGATAACGGACTAATTCCACGTGATATCGGAAACGAAATGAACCGTTTGAAATCTTAGAATCGCATTTTATTATATAAGGCCTTCCGGAAACTTCCAGACAAATTATTCGAAAAATTCGTAAAATGTTGTAAAAAATTTGGAATTTGAAAAATATTTGGTTAAGACAACGAAAAAAATTAGCGTATAAATGCTTTATATACATGTGCTTTTATGCAAACCGTCCCTTCACTGGCTTTTGCACCATACAAGTCTGAAACGGAGCGCAAAGCGCGACGTGCATCCAAGATCGAATCGGAGCGCGTAGCGCGACGTTCATCCAAGTTCGTGTCGGAGCGCGTA
This sequence comes from Ischnus inquisitorius, assembly GCA_963924025.1. Taxonomy (NCBI): domain Eukaryota; kingdom Metazoa; phylum Arthropoda; class Insecta; order Hymenoptera; family Ichneumonidae; genus Ischnus; species Ischnus inquisitorius. Next base: position 3,331,923 of record OZ001251.1, on the reverse strand, counting down.
GCGTGACGTGCATTTAAGTTCAAAACGGAGCGCGCAGCGCGATGTGTACCCCTTGAGTGCCTTAAAAAATGTCCCGAAGGGACATTTTTCGAGGGTTTGGGGGCGGAGCCCACCAACAGGCCCGCGGGGCGCTGAGGCGCTTGTTTTTTTTTTGAGACAAAGCAACATTATCAAGCGACGCGGTAGCGTCTCGACGCCAAGTTGTTAAAAAATAAACGTTCGCGCGGTGACTCCGCGCCGTCGAGCGCCACCGTGTCCCCATACGCTAATATCCTGCAACTGAAACTTGGACAATTTATTTCTCGAAAGCGAGACATCGGAACGATATTTTAGACGCACTTTAACCATGCAAATGCAATATAAGCTTCAAAATGCACCCAGAATCAAGCCGTTCGGTGCACGCAATCAAAAGATATCGCAATATCCCCGAAAACCCGAAAAAAGCCCGAAAAATCCACGCTTTCAGGATAAAATTATTTTTCAAGATTTTTTGATTGTCAGTTGTTTGTCATATGATTCTTTTTATTTTTTCAATTATCAAATAATGGTTTCCAAACTATGTTTAAGATACTTCGCGTCGTTTTTTACATTGAAATATTAATTGTCCATTTTGTTATAATTTGTTTAATTGCAGAAAAAAAGGAATAAAGCTCATTTTTTACTCAATCAATCGGCGATGGAAAGATTATTATTTCAGTATTTAATAACAACTAGAAATTCTCGAATATTGCTTGCACATGAAAAAAAAATGATAACGAAAAAATGTCATTATTAACTTCATAAATTCGTGAAAAATGGATTAACAATAAAAAAACGAGAAAAAAAATTTGATACAACTTTTATTTCTCATCCCATTTGTTCTTAAATAAGAATAAGAAAAATAGCATTGAAAATATCGCCTGGTCGTCCGATGATTCAGAATCCCATTCTTTTTCGTTTTGCTATCCTTTTTTTTTTCGCGATCGCCACGGCGTTATCGTGAAAGAAATCATTCGTAGTATGGATTACGGGCAGGCTTACGGCCACCGTGGCACTCGTTCTCGACTTACGATATGTATACATTTTTTTCTCGTTACGAATTATAAAATTTAATGGTTCGACCGTCGAAGATACGGCAACGGTTTATGAACCGCTCGAGTTTAGCTTCTCGGTGTTTTTCTTCCGGGAAATTAATGCAGACTCGCTATCGCTTTCGCGAGGAAAAGTGTGCGAGCTCCACCTCTTTAGACAAAGATGTATATTGTGACGGGCCGTTCTAAACGAAATTCGGCAACATTTAAACCACCACGCCCAAAAATAATGACGCCTGTGAATTTTTACCAAATTCCGCAACTGGAAAAATTCTCCTTTTTCGATGTTAGGCGCCAGGTGTTTGTTTCTAATCCCAAACATCAAGGATTTACTTCGTACTTCCGTTGTCTCTTCCCGTTCCGACTAGCGACGGGAGTGCAGTTCGATGAGCTGTAATATCTCGAATAACAACCAAAAAAAACACACACAACTCACGAGTGTTAATAAAACACAAAGCGACAATTTATTCAATATATTTTACAAAAGAAAGAAAATAGGTAAAAATAAAGAAATGTATCGTTATCTCTTTTCCGCGGAAAATATTCACTCGCAGCGCAAAAATACTCTCAACGCGGCGCGTGAGCTGTTGACCAGGGAAGCCGGCACGGCCGAGGATCGAACTCAACTCAAAAACTCAATACCATACGAGATTTGCGAATTAACTCGTTACGCAAAACCTATGCATTACAAGAAACCAAACTACCCTATTCTCGCGAGATTCCTCGTCTATCTCCTTCGAGTACCTAAGCTTATCTATCTCGATCGACGTTGCTCGTCGATCCCTTTGACTCTCGCGGCCGGTGGGGAGGGGGAGCGCTCTCGCATCGAGCGTCGCGTATCGAGGATCCTCGAGTCCTCGTCAACGTTCTCGCTGTCTCTCCTCGCACCGTTGCCGAATTTCCTGTAATGAAATGTGAATATTCGGCAGCATTGCGTTCTCGCTACCACGGTCCACCGGTGAGAGCGACGAGCAACGATCCTACGTTATCTAGCCCCTTAGCGTTAGCACGTTGCGACGAGCGTAGCCGAACATTCGCGAACGCCTCGTCACAATATATATTGTAATTAAATGGTATTTTGCGCGGATATGACACGCTTTAGTTCGCGCAAAAATCTATAATTTTTCTGTTTTTTTTTTTTTGTTGGAATCGTACTCTGGGCTATCTTGTTTGTTAGGATGGGGAAACGTCAGAGTGTGCGCTATTAATCATGTCCGAAGACGGTAACGCTTCTCATCATACGACTAAGGATGGTGGGAAGCATGGGATTAAGTTCTTTTATTGAACCCTGAGTTGCGCGCGTGAATATTCGGTTGCCGGATTCGTCCCTATCTGCGGCTGAGGTGCGCGGGGATACGGGACGACACGAAACGTCTCCGATATTCGAGACCTGATGTTGGCGTAATTCGTCGTTGTCTATTTGGCTATTCGTTAGCTTGTTTTAACGCGACGATAAGCGGCACGTTAACCGTTTCCTTTTTTTTTACTTTCTCGATGTCTTATCCGTCTTTCCTACCTTATAACACGTTCGACGTTGGGTTACCGTCTACTAATGGAGCTGGGCTTGCTCAAGTACGAGTGACAAGCTAACAGATTTCTTCGCGGCGAGTTGGGCTATCTCTAATTGTACAGAATCCTGATCCGAATATCCCAAGGAGATCGAGCTATTCTCAGAGATGTTTGAAATTGAATCTAATTAGACGCTACGCGGCGAGTTGGGCTATCCCGTATCGGTAGAATGCTAATAGGTTAATTTCAGGGAGACAGGTCTCTTTCTCACGGAGTAGCAGCAATATGCCGGAGATGTCCGGGGTTTGCTTTCTACAAGGAGGGTAGGTGGGTCGTCGGAATATAATATGATAATAATTTCGAGTTCGATGTTCCGTCGGCTTTTATACTCGCGTCGGATCCTTGTGTGTGTGTCACGGATCGTATGATCGATGCCGTCGGTGCAACGGTTCTTTCTCCTTATTTTGGAGTCGCGGTTTTCGAGCAACGGTTCTTTTACGTTATTTCGTGTTTCCCTTTCTCGCGGGGTGTGTATGTTTGTCGCGCGCTGGAGGCTTATTCGTTCGGCGCCTCTATTATTCTCGCTGTTAATCTCGTTAACGGTCGCCGCGTCTTATTTCGCCGAGTTATTCGCGCGTTCGGTATGGGTAGGCGTGTTCGCGCGCTCGCTCGAGATTCGCCTTGTCGCGAAGGCTCGCCTGGCCGAGCGTGCGGGTTTGTTTGGCTGGACGTTCGCGACGTTCCTTTGCTCTTGTTTACCCTAACGGCTAATTCGCGTTAATTTCTACCGGGTGGGGTCCCTGTTCCGTTACAATATATATATTGTGACGGGACGTTTTTTGCCTCAACTCGTCATCGAGTCTTAAGAGCAAACGTCCGTTATATCACTCGAGCGGAACGGTGTGAACAACAACCGATATAGCTCATACGGTCAAGCCGACGCCGAGTGATATCGAATTAGGGTACGCCCTAGCGTCTAATCGCTCGCGCTAATCCTAGCGCGAGTTAAGAACAACTGTCCGTTGGGGTTCGAACGCCTGCCCACTCGCAGATCTGGGGATCTCCGGCGACGAACGATGATGCGACTTAAGAGCAGTTCATCGTTGAACGTTTTAAGATTATTTAAAACTTTGAAAATATATTTCGGCCACGTGATGAATTCTCCCTTTCCCAAATTACATCACGTGACGAGAATCCTCGCGAGTATAAAAGCTCGAACTCCGAGGAATCGAGACTCACTGACTCAATCACTCACTTACCCACTTACTACGTCGTTAGACATTTACTTCATTTATACGTGCTTAGCACTTAGGTTTGATAGTCGTGCTTAGCACAAAATCCTCTGTAATACAGATCCACGAGTTTGTGACTTGCATACGGCATAGCGCTGTCCAAGCCACACTCTCTGCTAGGCAACCCCCGGCCTACTTTCTTTGCTAGGCAATCCCCGGCCTCTTCGAATACAATTTCGTTGTTAATTATTTTTAATTCACTTTTCTGTATTTAACGAGAATTATGCCAAGAAGCACAAATTCAAATTCTCTATTTCTCTAATCGCATTTGGATAAAAGAATCCACGCGACGTAGATTCTCTTAAGTCTTTTCAATTCCCAATTATTTTTTTTTTTCTCTCGAGTTATCGATTGCCCGACGCAGCGATAACCAGCGCGCAATTCCGTATCAACGCAAATACGAAACCGAGGTAATCCTCGAACGTCGAGTTTCGTTTGTCGCACATTAGTAAAAGTAGTATTTCAAATCACGGACAAGATCCGCTTTAAATATCACTTCATATCGAGAAGTCCGCGACGACAATAGCAGGATTAATTCGGAGTCAAGAACGATAATCCCCTGCGACGCGGAACGCAATAAGAAATCACCGCATATCGGCGATTATTAAACGAATTCGAGTTTCCAGACTCTATCAATTGTCACGTCTATTATTTTTGCGAACTCGCATCGTGAGCGAGTCTGGCTCTCCGTAAAGCATAAATTGATAAATTTCCATTCGCGAATTAACGAGATAATCTCGAAATCCCGACAGCAACGTGAGCAGCGATTTCGAGATTCGCGTATGACAACAAACGGCGCGATCCGCGATTAGACTCGGCATTCATAAGCGCACTTTGTCAACAAAGCGCTTCGGTAGGCTCAAAACCTCGCGGTCCTCGCTCACTCGAGCAGATATTGCGTAATCAATTAGCTCGCACGTAAATTCGAGCAGTGCCGAAGGAAAGAAAGTTTAAATGGTCAGGGTAGGGAATTCCTCACCTCAGGAGTACATTTAAACTTCCTGGAAAGCAATCCGGCTTTCCAGGAGCCGTGTTCAATTCTCAGAAGACGAGAGAATAAATCCCGCGACACACGTGCGATTGCCGCAGCTGAGTTTGAACGGATTATCTCACGGATTCACACTTCCCGATTCGTTGTCGGCCAGTTGCTAAACACAGCATCAAGCTAACGTGGCGCACACATCCGCAACGAATACGGACGTTAAATATCTACAAACTCCAATTAAGAGGAAAGGAACGTTGACACGATTAACGTAGCTAGTAGTTGTACAATAGGTTTCTATAATAAATTCAATCATACCAACAAGCTGGTGATGGAACAAGGCTCTCGGTCATTTACGATCATATGAGAACAGTGAATCTGAAGCTTTATTGAAACAACAACAAGTTGCGCGTGCGGGCCCCGAGCCGAACCCCAGTCGGCAAACTAAAATTTCCCAAAAAAGCAGCTATACCCCGTTGCGGCAACTAGGTCCACTATTTGGAAAATCACAATATATACTAGCGGACCTGCGGGCTCGCGACTATGGGTTGAAATCGACTGAAATATCTCTCTATGTGTTATAGATATCTCACCACCGCCGCCGTGTACAAAAATTGAGAAATTAGAACATTTCTGCTTATCCCTCCCCCTCCCTCTGAGAAAATATTTTAAGTGTTTAATAATAATATTTTAAGTGTTTAATAATAATTAAGTGTTTATGATAAATAATATATAATAGGGACTTAGAATATTTCGGCCCGAGGCCCCCCTAGGGACTTAGAATATTTCGGGCCGAGGCTCCCTTAGGGACTTAGAATATTTCAAGCCGAGGCCCCCTTAGGGACTTAGAATATTTCAAGCCGAGGCCTCCTTAGGGACTTAGAATATTTCAAGCCGAGGCCCCCTTAGGGACTTAGAATATTTCAAGCCGAAGCCTCCTTAGGGACTTAGAATATTTTGGGCCGAGGCCCCTCCCCTCCCCCCTCCCCCTCCCCACGCCAACCCCCTCCCCCTATCCGCCCCTCCCCTCCCCTCCCCTCCCCTCTCCTCCCCTCCCCTCCCCTCTCCTCCCCTCTCCATTGGAGGGGCCCAAGCGAAAATATTCTAAGTCCCTCGATTCTTGTACACGGCGGCGGCGGCGGCGACGGCGGCGACTTATTTATATAATATAGAGAGAAGAGATATATTGTGACGGGCCACTCCGAGCCGTCGGAAAATCGGCCCAGAATCGCACACGCGTACAACAAATAATGACGCCCTAATGTTCTGTCGTCCTTTCGCCTCTGCGAAAGGGTATTCTCTGGTATGCTTGTTAGGCGCCAGGTAGTGTATTCGTACCTCACTACCAAGGTTTGATGTTCTTACCTCGATTCAATTCATTTCCAACCAATTTCCCGTTAATGTTCAGGGTGCTGTTCGGGCATGCGTTAATTACAGCCAATATCTTCAATTCACAAACAATCCAAAATGAGGAATGAGAACACGTGTAGACTCGGATTAAAGGATAAAACAGAAATCAAACTTTATTCAACGTATCACACACTGTTCCACACTCACACTCATTCTATACAATATCGGAGTCTGTATCGAGTTCAACTATTCGCGGACAATACTGGGCAAGGCTCAGTCTATTCTCTCGTCGTCAACGCGAGTATTATGACCACCGGGTTACCGGACACAACCGAAAATACAATAATTAATTCTCCAGGTTCGTCTCAGCGGTTCTGACTCCCGGGAACGTCTCGGCGAGTTATTGGAGTTTATTGCACACACTTCCGTCGCTCGTCGCACCGGCGGTACCGACGTACTCACTCTTACTCTCTCGCACTCTAGACACTCTCGACTCTATACGATATGGCGGTTACACGGCTCCCGTGCGCGCGTAACACTTCTTTGCTCTATCGCCAAAATCAGACTAATCTATGCGTGACGGTTCAAGGGCTCCCTTGACCCGTGGGGTAGGGACTCTGCCGAATATCGAGCACCTTCGGGATCGTTCGATCCTTCGCTCGAGTCTCTCCCCCCGTCTCCGCTATATTCTCTCTCGGTGACACCTCGGATCGAGCCGCGAACCACACGGAATAATATCTCTAACGAATATTTCCAAAACTATAGCAAACTTGGAAATTCTACAGCACGTTGCTGCGAGAGCGTACCAACGCCTCGTCACAATATATATATTTATATATGTATAAATAATATGTATAAAAACTATATATATCATATATATATATATATATATATATATGTTGTAACCGATTTTCTCCAAGTGATCACCACGGCTACAAAACGCAATCGCCGTTCTCGGGTGTTGGGCGCCAGCCGCGAGGAACAGAAGCCTCGCGACAAAATTTGTTTGCCCGACAACGCGCGATCGCGGCTCTGCTCGGCCAGACTCAGCCTTGCGATCGGGTAGAGTGGGAGGGGTCTTATCGCGCAAGCGAAACCCAGGTCGATTTCAAACGGGAACAAAATTGAACAACGTTTTTATTAGTTGAAATAAACAATGCGACGCAGATAATATAAGCGCGGTGTCGGGAAGCGACGAGCCGCGCGTTCCCTTTGCGTAAAGTACAATTTGGCTTTTCTCACAACAAAATTCTCGCGCGTGTCTTGCACGCTGTGTACCTTCACACTCTACGTTTAAATATCACCTAAAACACAAAGGCTCGCCCTCCGACAATCTCGAGAGGCGCTGACCAATTATAATAACCGCGTGACAATAAATAAATTCGGGACGCGCCAACGCGACCACGTCGATATGTCCTTGCGCGACGGAATCGAAAATGTGCGATTTACAGCACGAGGTGACGCGAGAGCGTCACGTTCCCTACTACGCGCAAGGTTCCCTACTTGAACTTGCACGCGGATTTTGCAAAAATTATCTCATAACGTAGTCGCGCGAAAAAGCACGCTCGAGCAAATTAATCACCCCTCCGGAGCTAATAAAATAATGAAAACCACCTAAAAATCTCGTACCGAAGGTAGCCAACTTTTATATAGCACGTCGGATCCGAAACTTTACTTCTACTCAGCCCTCAAACCAGAGGCGCGCGACAGTCGTACCGAATAACTTTGCTTTGCTTTGCTTTGATAAACGTCGGTATTCTCGCTGCGGCGATATGCACCGATCAGCGCGTGGCCACGTCCTTTCCTCTCGGGATCCTGCGATTGAGTCCTCGAGTCGAATCGTTCTCGCAAGCTCGATCCAGAGCGCAGGGGATCCACACGACGTGGCAATGACGAGACGGGGTATCCGACGCGACGCTGACGCTCCGCTGCCGCATCGCTGATGCTCCGCCAGGGTCTCGATGATGGCCCTGACTGCCGCACGCTCGGGAGTGCAACAAACAAAAACAGTCGGGGAAAAATAAGCTCGGTATTTGCGTTTATCTAGTCTGCCCTGAGTGTCTGAATCCGGAGGGACTCTCCCCGGAGACGAGATCGCCGCTCCTCGCGCCGATCCGTGCATGTTAGCCTTCCCTTGTACAATCTTTGTGACGAGGGTGAGAAACCACGTCACAATGTGTTTGCTTGATTTTTGTTTTCTTGGTTTGTTTGATTTGTTTTTATTTCAATGTCCGTCGGCGTCCGAGACGATATGCCCGCTCGGCTCGTTGGGCATAAAATAACGCAGAAGGAGCTCACAGCGCCATCTACTGTTGATCAGATTTTTTGCGGATATAGACTTTGGCGCAAGTGAACTTTTGCACATATCACCTTTGGCAAATGCATACTTTGCGGATATACTACCTTACCATCTTTTTGACCTGCGGGCAGTCGGGAGTTACAATTGATGATATATTGATTGATACAATTGATATATATTGATGGCCAATCAGAAAAGTCGCAGTGTTACCGGCCCGCCACCCGCCGTAAAAATCGGTGAATCTTTCGATTTTTCTGAGCGCAGGAAAATTTAAATCGGAAATATCGCAACAACCGGTAAATCGTGGAATAATAGGAATAAATGGTAGTAATTGAGCGGAAGTTAGGTCCGCCTCCGTCTCAAAACATGCTCACTGCCCAATAAAAGTTATCAATTCCTCGGTGTATCTTCATCCATCCGTCATCGTCATCATCATTAATCATTCGTCGGTAAAACCGTCAATATCTGAAAGAAAAAAAAGACAAATATTAATATTCAAATTTTATTCTATTCGATACAATATTTAGAATAAACTAACCTTCGAGCGTTGACTGTGTCGCATCTTCTGCAATCCGTGTTATTCAGCGTTTCTAAATCATAAAAAAATTTCAAACATAGTGAATTTACTTTCACGCGTTTTTTAATTGTACGTTGTATATAAGAAAATTTCGATGCAAACGCGTCCCATCTCATGGCAGCGAACGTCCGACGATCGAAATGTTTTGTAACGTCGCAAAATTTTGATCAGTTACTTACAGCTCACTCCGGTACTCACAAGGCAATTCCTCAGGGCCAATTAGGAAATTAGAATTATTTTTATAAAATTATTTCATGTAATCGCGCCTCGGGCGAGACAGCGAGCTACCGAGACCGGACAGCGAAGGAGAGCATCGATTCTCATCGCGGGATCTTCGGCAATGCTACCGTCGACAGAGAGAGAATTAGAGTGACAGGCATTCGCTCGCAAAACAATTACACCTGCACGGAGCCTCTACCCCGGACTACATCATATTCGCCAAACGATGATCTCATCGGGGGAAAAGAACACCGCTTTTTCCATCGACGTCGGCCCAGAAAATTGCAGCTCTCGGGATGACTCGAGTGGTATAAGAAAAAAATCATCTTTTCGGTTCTTGTACGCGGGAACTGAGTACCGCTGAGAGACCATATCGTCTGTCTCGCTCTCGCGCGTTAATCAGCGCTACGACGTCGCGAGAGCGTCCGAAGGAATTCTAACACCGAAAAGGGCCGAGCGTTTGCGAATTTTCGAAATTGTCGCGAATAGGTAGGGGGTAGGGGTGTCGCTAACGAGAGCATGAGAGACACGTTACTCGGGGCACCTCCCGTTGAGTTTTGGAGCGAGCTGGATCGTCGATCGATATCTTGGTCACCGCGGAGGGATTTTTGACGAGGCGAACATCGGCATCGTCACGATCGAGATAAAGAACATCATCGGTAAGCTCTTTCGTTCGAGGGACTTATGTAAGATCCGTAGTTCGCGTTATCGTGTTGTAGATTTTGTTCGTTGTTTTGTTTGTCGCGTGTGCGTTACCGGTGTGAAAATAAATCTTTAAATTTTGTCGGCGTGCTCCGTGATCGACCGTTCCCGAGAGAACGTGGCCGTTTCTTTGTGGTCAGTGAATTGTATTTGTTACCGTGTAAAAGCTGCGGGACGAGCCCGAATTTCCGGTCGAATTGTCGCAGACCTGCGCCGTGATAATTTTCAGATGTAGTTTTTTGGTATTTTCCCGCGAACGTGCCTTGGGGGAAAAGCCCACGGGAAGTCGCCGCGTGTTACCGTCGTTCGCGGGAGGCTATCGAGTAACGCGTCGAGTGAATGTGTGAGAGCTCCGGAGGTAAAACGACGTCAAATTAAGGTTATTGTTTTTTGTTAGTATTTTGGAATTAATTATGTGAGTTTTGTCGTTCCTTTCCGGAAAAGAAATTGTTACCGTGTGTGCGAGTGCGTGTGTTAAAAAGAGCGCGAGTACGAGAGCCTTCCCGCGACGCGTTGATACGGTGTGTGTGATTGTGAGCGTGTGTGAGAGCAAGAGCGAGTTGCTGAGCGAGGAGAAGATTTTTGTTACCGAGAGATAGGGAATTAATTGTTGAGAATTTATTTGTTTTGCAGAACGAGAGGTTTCCTCCGAGATCTTCGGTTTTCCCTCTTTCTTAAATTTTGTTTGAGTTCCGAATAAATTTATTCTTTTTGGTTCCCGCCGAAATTGTCACGTTTTGAGTAGAGTGTTTTTTTTCTTGTTGTTTGTGATCCGATACCGACGTTAATTCGACTCAGCCCCTCTCCGGTTTTCGAAAAGCTGCAGCTAGCCGTCAGCTAATCAACCTCATTGGATTTTCTCTGGCGCATCCCGCGAGGAAAAAAAAAGGAGAAAATTATCGTGACGTTTGTGGCTCGAGGTTGAGGGTTCTCGAGTAGGTAAATTCTCGCGTTGAGAATTTACGCTACAGTTTTCAGTTATTTTCACGACAGCGTCTTGAGAGAACGATTATTTGTGAATGCAACGTGACGAGAGAAGGATTCTTCCAACCATCATTATCGAATCGAATAATTATTGACGAAAGAGAGACCCGCGAGAGAATCGAGTAATTATTGACGAAATGAGACGCCCGAGAGCTATCCGTGATATGTGAGTGAAGTGAGTGAGTGAAGTTTAAAACATAACGCCGCATCTTCGATTCTACGAATTTTGGAGAAAACAAAAAAAACTCGATTCGTCTTGATCCGCTTGAAGTAAACTATCCGTGACATACAGCGAGGGACGTTTTTAAGATAACGCCGCATCTCCGTTTCGACGGGTTTTGAAGAAAGAAAAAAAAATCTACTCGTCTCGACCCGTCTCGATCCGCTCGAAATGACTTGTGAGTACCTATCTTAGCCCGTATTATTGAATTATTCGTTTTATTATTGATTTCTTATATTTTTAGAAATACTTTATCGCGCGTTGCGAGTATTTTTTCTGTTGACGAGACGAGAAGGCATGTGCGTGTTATTTTCGGACGTTAACGCAAGAAATAAATCGCGGGTCTTAATCGTGTCACCGTCCCGTCAACGACGGTTCCAAGCCGAGTATCGTCGCATTTTGTTCAAGTATCGGGAGCGCGAGAGGTGAAACGATCGAGATGCGCGAAGCAAAAATCCAAAATATTAATTAATACTAATAAAATAAAAATAGTTTTGAAGATTGTTACGTCTCGGAGTCGTATCGGCGAACGCGTCGACTTGAACGAAAGTCAGAGCGGTCACGCGCGCTCTCGACTCGATAACGTAAATCGGGAAATATTAAATATTGGGGTTCGTCTCTCGAATAAGATCAAAAGATCCCGTTTTCGAGTTGTATAAATCGCGTTTATTTGTCAAATGGAAAGTACGAATATTACAAACAATTCGCGATAATGTGTGTGTGTGTTTTGCAAGAGACTCTAATTTAATATGCTAAATAAATCTATCTTAGTCGCGGAGGAAAGTACCCGCTCTAAAGTTGAGTCCGACCGATTGGCTTAAAATTTGGAGTAAGACTGATGATCGAGTGATCGAAACTGGCCGTCGCGAGGCGGCCGAAATTGCTGCACTGAGAAAAAAATCGGTTGAATCAACTAAATCGGCGCTTGCGGGCGGCGAAACAAATATACGATTTATTAAACAGAATAATCATTATCGTAAGGAAAGAAATCGTCAGTTTGACTAACAGTTAGTATAATTGACTAAGTATTTCTTTTATTAAACAAGATATTTGTTTCGCCGCCCGCAAGCGCCGATTTAGTTGATTCAACCGATTTTTTTTCTCAGTGTGATACAGCGCGGCACGCGCTGTTGCTAAGACGAAGGTGAATCCAGCATGAGGGAAACTCAAAATGCTGATAAGGCCGTGAGACAGAAAAGTAAGGGTTCCGAGAGAGAAGAAAGAAATTATTCTGTTCTGAGTAAAGTCGCGAGCGGATATGAATTCGCGAAATACGATATTCGACATCCGGTCGAACGAGTCGGGCTCTTTCCTTTGCGTGAGAATAATTTTATAGATCGCAATAAATCGTAATAATATAAATTCAGGAAAGTGTATAGATCGAGGCGCAGGACGTAACAAAGATTTTCTTCAAAAAAATAAAATACTATTCTCGATTCGGACGTCGCGTCGACGCGATGTAAAATCTTTTTTTTCATACAGTATCAAAAAAAAAAAATGAATTATCGTTTATCGATAATTCATTTATTTTAATCGCATAATTGTATGGGCAAATAACTTTGGAGCGGCACTGAATTTCGACGAATCTGCGGCAACGTGGAAAAGCACATTGGGGAGCTTGATCCTTCGTTTCGCGTAAATTATCGAGTGTCATAGGTTGAAGCGGCAATAATGGTGATGAGTACGGATTGTGGAATATATAGCGTTAAAGTCGTAGGTTTTCCTAGTCAGGAATATATTATATCACTTATGTTTTCGTATTATTAATTTTCTTAATATTTTATGACGGTTATACAATAGAAAAAAAACTTTTACGTTAATTAAAATACATTTTTTTAAAGAATTTTTTCAACACATTTTGTATATATCGCCACTTCAATCGACCATGCTGACTGTCATCTATCTGCAACAATCAACAGAAATATACTATTCATTACATCAATAACTCTCGAACAAATTAAAATAGTACATTGTGCAACTAGTGCCGAAGATTGTCGATCCCGACGAGTGCGAGAGTTGCCGTTGTATATAATAAAAGTCTTGTTATTTATTTGTTTTCCATCGTATTTAAAAAATTAATTTTAAACACAGGAAAAACGACGACAATAAACTTCTGAAGAGGATCTCGATCGAGATCGAAACGTAAAAAAGAGGGGGAAAAAAAAATCATTAAGGTCGTTCCGAAGCCGCCGCTCAGGAAACAACAGTTAAAAAATTGAACTTGTCGAAGAAAAATCTTATACGCGCAGCGCGAGGTCCTGCGTATATAGACTCTGTGACGAGTCACGCGCAAATGTACTTGGCGCGAGACTCTGGCGAGTCTCTTGATGATAAACGCAAAAAAAAAACCAAACAAAATATTACTGCTGACGCGCATCCCTCACACACCAAAGGCGCGTTAATTCTGATTACGAGTGAGCAATGGTTAATTTTAGCAGAGGCATAACCGATTACATCTTTACATCTGAAACGGTTGAGGATATTCAAATAGGCGATCGAAGAGTGTGAGTGTATATAACGTACAGAATAACGTACTTGATAATAATAATAACTAAAATAATGTACACTGACTAAATAATCACATTTTTATGTTTTTTTAATAATAAAAGCCATATCATCGGATACTTGCGAAATATTGAAGTACCGCGGAGATATCATAATGTACTCCGATTCAAATTCGCCCTGTGTATTAAAGTGTTTCTTTTACTACACTTGGCCCATATGATTTTACTGTTTTTTATTGAATAATTTTCATAAACAGAATTTTCACGTACTTGGCGTACCTTTTTTTTTGGAAAAAAAAATTTTGGGAATGGGTTTTACCGACAAAACTCCGAGAAACCATCGTAGCCACGATGTCCTCACGACTCGGTACACGGTTCTGCTAATTAGGTGAAAAGTTTATATTTTCTATCAATAAAAAAAATGTTATAAATGTGATTTTTCGACATTTTCTCACTTCTAACACGTTTAAATAAAAATCACGAAAAAACAAAAAAAATCGCCAAAACAAAATTTCTTCGAGAACCAAAAAAAATGGTTTTAGAACTCATAAAAAAAAAAAAAAAGATCCTCGATATGATCAAATTTTTGCCAAACAAATAGAACTGTCCCGTTGATTTATCAACGTTTCGTGGAATATCGAATAAAAATTTCATCATTAAGGCCGCACAACACGATCCAAATTTTTTTGTTTGTTACTTTTTTTTCATTATCCATCTGTTACGAATGCTCTCACAAAATTATTTAAAGAAACATACACCCATAAATCTGCATGGCCTGCAGGTGTTATAAAGGCAATAAGACCGATATACGTGGATCTCTGCAAGGACGAAGTTTAGGTACTTTTAATGGGAATAACAACGAGTGTTTGAACTCCGTTATATAAAATGTTTTACCAAAGACATCGCGGAACGGCAATCTCACTGTTGGAACTGCCGCTAATATTGTCGTAATACTTTCTAACAATGGCCTCATAAATGTATTGGAGGTATCGAATATGACAATTGGCGAGACGCTCTATGGACATTGGGAAGACATTGACGAGAAGCGTATAGGCGACGCTGAGCTCGACGCCGAAAAAAGCACGTATGAGGGTTGTTTGCGTGGAAAAATCGAAGAATCGATCAATCTGTGGATATCGAGGAGAATGGTCCAGAAATAGCAGACTAATGGTAAGAAACAATGAAAAAAGAAATTCTCGAATCTACGTTTTTCCACCTGGTTGATAACATATTTAAAAAACTATACATACAATTTACATGTACCAAGTCTTAAATTGTTCGGATAGCCAGTCTCTACGTCGCCACGTAGCAATTCTTCCATAAAAGATTCCCTTCTATTTTTGTAAATACAGACAAGAAATTTTTTCGTCAGATAAAAAAAAAATTCGCTGTTCTACAATTTTTTTCTTTTTTGTAATATTGATTTTTCCCTACGTGGTGAGTGAACCTAAATGTCTAGTTTCTAAAATATATATTTTTTATTTCTCAGATGAACCGTACGGCTTAATCGTTGTCAACCACCGAGCAACAATTTCACCGGAGTGCGTTTTTGGAGGGGACGTATACCGCAAACAGTGCTGTATGTTGGAACAAATAATTTTTTATACACTTTTCTATATGTATATATTGACCACGACGAATTAATGAAAAAAAATCAATTTATAGTTTGCTTGGAATAAATTACGAAAAGTACACCCTCGTCCCGCACTAGAACACTGGTGTGGGACCCTAACAAATATGAAAACATTAATAGCTCCGAATCGCTCTACCGATCTCGGACCCAAATTAGAAAATTTCAATCTCGAGAGTTTGCGTAGATTCAGTAAGGTCGACGACGAGAGCGTTCGTCACATGCGGTTGAAAACATCCGGTTGATACGCCGCGTGTGGTTTGAATTTAGAACAGAAATCTAAATTGAATTCACTCGTGTCAAGATTGAGTGTTATAGGCTTTTTTTTTAAGTGGGGGAATAACAATGGTAGGGGAGAATGAAGAGAAAAATCTAGTGCGCGGAAATCAAAGACCCCTCCTTTTTTTCCGATCCGAACAAAAGGCCTTCCATCATTATAGTTCACTATGCAGTATCCGATTGGACACAATTCCGAAACCTTCGAGACAATGCCTACTTCGACCGTGTTGTTTCTCGCGATTTTGTGTTTCAGAGCTACTTCATCCATTGCTCGAAATTTCGAACATTATGACGATAATTCGAAAGAGTTTCGGGAGAGATTCGTGAGGCAAATTGCTCCGGGTACAAACTCTAACATTTTTTTTAATAACTTCTAAAGAGATCGTTTTTTTTTTTACTTTTTTAATAAGTCTTTCAATTATATTTATTTTTGCGTTTTTTTATGGTGGTTTTCACGATAATTCATTATTGCGCGATTTCTTCACGACAAACTCATTCTCTTTGCGAAGGTACGAAGTGGTGCGGGAATGGGGACAAAGCAACGAACGACGAGGATCTCGGATATTTTCGTGAGACCGACGCGTGTTGTCGCGAGCACGACAAGTGTCCTTCGAACATAGCCGGACACGAGACTAAATATGGTCTAACGAATCCCGATATATCGACGAGATCCCATTGCGACTGTGACAAAAAATTTTATGAATGCCTGACGAAAGCCTCGACAAGGATGAGCCGGACGATCGGCGAAATATACTTCAATTTTCTCAGCAAAAAGTGCTTTCGCAAGAAGGAGTGTTCAGCGGCACAGTGAGCCATTTATATTAATCATAATTATTATAATTTCATAGGAAAAACTTTTCAATTAAAGTAAAAAATTGAAAAATTTTCTAACATACAATTAACTCTACTCGGTTTTTTTTTTCGTTTGCCATTTTCTTTGACTCACGAATTTTTTGTTCTATATTATTATTCATTTAGGACGTGCGAGGAGTACGAGTGGGTGGATGGAACCGCCTGGCTTCCGACCAAGGACGAATTGAGAAGAATGTATCAATTGTTGGCACTTCTGCAACCGGAATTGGAGATCGATCCTTCCGAGGACGACTTGATTGATTGATTTTTCGAAAGTGTCGAAAGTAATTTGCACGAACGCGATTCTTCGTGTTATTCTAGGAGAAGTAACAAGCGCAAATGCAATGATTAAGGAGGTGGTCTCGCTGCGTATTAGCAAAGAGTGTGATTCACGTGAAATTCACAGAGAATTTCGACAAGAAGATCGAAGAATACTAAAAAGATTTATTTTCCATAATAATAATTCCAAAAAGTTATTAACGAATTAGTAAAGAAAAATCATTGTTCAACGAATTATGGAATAATCTAACGTTTTCTTTCGCCGAAATTTACTTGCCAAATTTTTTTAATACTTTCACATTTTCTGAAATTTTTTCCAATTGCCGAAAAATATTTTTGATTTTTTTTGCAGATGAAAAATTACGAATTTTTCGGAAATTAGAAACAAATCTCGTAAAAATTAGCTAATTAATTTCGATTACAGATAATTACGGATAATTCGTTAAGCAATGATTCTTTTACTAATATTTTAATAACTTTTTGGAATTATTATTATGGAAAATGAATCTTATGTGCACTCTACGCCTAAAAAGTTAGGAAACCCTGTGCGTGTGTGTGTGTGTATGTGTGTGGCTGGAAAATATGTGCGAGGGAAAGCAGAAAGAAATGTAAAAACAAGAGAACATATGTAGAAATAAAGAAACAAGTGCATAAATGTAAAACGTTAAAGGAACCATTCAATGAGGTGTATTATCATTATCTTCTTGGCACCTCTTGTATGGTTGTATTTTTTAAAGATTTTTATTTCATTAGAAAAGCGTCAAAATTGTATTAAAATTTCACGAGAATCGCACTCTTCGATAATGAGTAGCGTGCCCAACCGCCTCTTTAAATCTCTATATACTAGTAGAACATCGTCGTTTCGAAAATGAATATCGTAACGTCGATAGATTATCTATGGGGTCACGCAAACGACGTGAGCTTATCGTTCGGATATATTGTTTCTGTATTATTCAAATTTTGAATTGGTGATTAAAATTTTTTGATTGATTTCTACTTTATCCCTAATGGATATTTCTGTCGGTCTGCTACTAATATTATTATCTGCTAAGAATGAGTTATAAAAACAATGACAAATGAAGTGTTATCATTCATATGTCATTTCAATTTAATTTCGAAACTTTATAATTTTCAAGATATTATCAAGTATATTCGTCTGCCAATATTGTGATCGTCTCCTGGAAGGAATGACAATCACACAAATGACAATCTTTTACTCGAGTAGAGAATTATCTGTTTTTTTTTCCTTTATTTACATTTGCGTTGAGTCGTGCGAAAACGCGGATGGCGCATACCCAGCGCTCGGCGATAATTGATCCGGAAGCTTGACTCAGACACATGAACAAACTGCTTCACGGGGAGTCTGACGCATATTTTTGACGAAAATACATGCCGTCGGTTTACGGAAGTCAAAATGTCACGAGCAAATGTTATTGCCGATATGAAAAGGAAAGATCAACGTTCGAAAATCATGAAACGTCAAAATAAATATACTTTCGATATTTCGACGACTCCGAAATATTCGCGTATGCAGTAGAGCGCATATTCCGAGACATGCATCAAGTTCACATGCGTGCCGTCTCCATCGAGGAGATAATGTTGTTTGATCGTACGTTATTTTTTTTTTTAAGACAGAATCAAAGTCAAAGTAAAAATATAGTATCGCAGCGATGAATTAAATTGGAAGCGTTTATCCTAAACGATTTACGCGTTAAACGATGCGAGAAACGCCCCTCCGATTTGAGGGGGCTCAATGGCAGCGCGAATAAAAGTGCAACCAGGTGACTGCGCAATTATCAAGCGGCAGGCTTGGCATCGAGCGCCTTTGCAAACATCGCGCAATAAAATTCGTTTCATTAGTCGTGCTCTTTGTTGCTTTTGGAGCAGAGATCAATACAATCGGGCGTGAGAACAGCTGACACTATTTGAGACACTTTTCACGCGTCGGGGACAAAAGTGGGAGACTGCAGTAAAACGAATTCGTCCGACAAGTAAATAGACTTTCAACTCCGATTCATATATATATCCAGTACTCGAGGCTCGTTGTTACAGTAATCGTTCGGATACAAATCGTACGAGAGAACGGGCACAATGGTCGCTTCCATGATTTTTCTTCTCGTTGCTCTGTGTTTTGGTCCGCTGGGATCTCGGGCTCGAAACGTTGAAAACTATGAAAACGAACTCGGCGAGGTTCATGCGAGATATTCGCGACAAATAGCTCCAGGTAAAAATTGTTGTTTTTTTTTTTAAATGAGAAAAAACAGATTAGGAGAGGGTGGTAGGTAATGTTAATGGTTAATGGGTATGTAATGCAGAAAACCCAAAAAAAACATTGCGAAAGTCATTTGCTTGTTTTATTTTATAGCGCTTTCTTTGTTAGGTTCAACGCATTTTCTTCATATTTCAACTTAAAAAAAAAGAAGAAGAAAAATGTTCAATTTCAAAGTGTCACTTTCTTATTTAACTCAAACTCTAACTTTAACTTTATTTTTTGTTGTTTTTACTTGATTTTTTTTTTGTAAAAATTTTTTTTAATGAACCATATTTTTTTTTCAATAATTTCTTCATTAGGCCTTCAATTTTTGTTTTGGAGCAAGTTTTTTTTTATTCAACTTTCATTTTTTACCCGATTCAATCGTGATTCTTTAATATTATCTCTTTTCGGGCACAATTTTCTGTTCCCAATTTTTTATGCATTTTTCTATATATTTTGTAGATTATTTTAATCTCTCAAAAATATTTTCTATTTCAATAATAATTTTTTCAATCGACTGTTTTTTTTTTAAAGGAACAAAGTGGTGCGGAAACGGTGACAAGGCAGCGCACGACAAAGATTTCGGGTCATTCGGGAGAACGGACGCTTGTTGCCGCGAGCACGATATGTGTCCATCGTCGATGGCAGCGGGCGAATCTAAGTACGGCCTGACGAATCCCGACAAATCTACCAGATCGCATTGCGATTGCGACAAAAAGTTTTACGACTGCTTAACGGCAATATCGACGCCGGTTATATCCTATAGTCGTTTCATAAGAAGACTTTACTTTGATTTTCTTCGCAAAAAGTGCTTCCACAGGAAGGAATGTCCAGCCGGAGAGTGAGTTTATATCTTCCTATTATTTTGACAATCCCGGACGTCAGTTCCAAATGATATGAATTATTTCTGATGCTTGGTGAGCGAGATAGTAGCTGGACCCGGAGAATTGTTGGTTAAGGAGTCAAAGAAAAGAACAAGACGGCCAGTTAACGAATATGATAACGAAATAAATCTTTATTCAAAAATAATGCGTGTGGCTTGTTTCGTGTGAATTCGGTGAC
The DNA here is from genome assembly GCA_963924025.1 of Ischnus inquisitorius. Lineage (NCBI taxonomy): Eukaryota > Metazoa > Arthropoda > Insecta > Hymenoptera > Ichneumonidae > Ischnus > Ischnus inquisitorius. The sequence goes on along the minus strand of OZ001251.1, from coordinate 3,311,859 downwards.
TGATAGGAGTGGGGAAGCGAGGTAGCGAACGAGCGAATGGACAGGGAAAGAAGAGAGGCCAAGAATAGGTGAAAGCGGGGATAGATGGTGCGTGCGAGGTATTGTTGTGTGTGTAGCCGGTGTGTGTGTGAATTGTGTGCGTGTGCGTGGCTGCTGAGTGAGCGCCGAGCGACCGTTCGAATCCCGAACACTTGGTTTTTGCCAAATTTTTGTTTTTACTTTAGATGATAATTGTTTACGCGAAAAAATGAAGAAACACAAATAAATACGTCGATTTCATAGCAGATATCTTCCGTTGATTCGAGAAATTAAGAAATGAAAAATCGATGATTTCGAACTGATGTCCACTTTGCGATATTATTGAAACATCTAAATAATACGATATTTTTCTACTTATCCAGAATCTGCGAAGAGGAGTACGTATGGGGTAACGGAAAGTCGTATCTTCCAACCGCGGCGCAAATAGAGAAAATTTTTCACGAGAATCCGCTGGACCCGGACATGGATTACGATTACTCTGAGGAAGACTATACAGAATAAGCATATATGCAGAAATAATCTATAAAAATCGTATAAATCGGTATTAGTTTTTTTGCATTATTCTCCGGAGGGTATAAACGTGCGATATTGGTTGCATATCTTCGGGCGCTAATCGTCGATATCTGCAACGATCGCAACCAATTCGGAATCGTTTCTAAATTAATCGCTTTCACCTCGACCGGGAACGGCGACTGGGCGATCAATTTTATTGGATGCGAACGTTCTTTATCCGTATCTGTGACGATAAAGTTGCAGCTGTGGCTTACATTGGCGCTGCGTTTGACGAATGCACTTTGAACAATGCCGGAAGTGACGCGCTGTCGTTCAACGGCAATGCTCAAACATGCAGATGAAACTTAGGAAACGGCTGAGACGGACGTTGAATCATAAGTTTCGAACAAACACTGAAAAAGTGGTAAAAAACGACGTAATACCTAATGATGTGTTTATACGATCGGTTTCATGTCGAAAGGGCGTTTATCATTGTACACGAAAATATGCCCTTATGGCGTCGAGCCACTGTTAACAATAAAAAGAACATACTAAGTTTCAAGTATTTCATCGTTTATTTGTTTTCATAACAAAGCTCACTATTGTTATCTGATCATGAAATATATTTTTTTGACACGTAATAAACATTCTTATCGAGGCACGAAGGAACTTCGGCCAATAACATTTGCATAATGATTACTCTCTTTTTTGCTTCCTCAAGGAGCTTCGTTTTGGTGAGTTTTTTGTTGTAATTGTCATATACACGGGTACAGGATGCTCTATAACGTTAGAAAATCACATTTAGAAAAACAGTCTGTCCGTATATGTGTGTGTCCGCGGGCATCATTTCAACTCATAACTGGAGAACGGCTCGACGGTAACTACGTCGGGAAAGTATGTCGTTGACCTTCAAATTGAAGAATCAGGCGGGGGAGACTGAACAAAAAAAACACTGGAAAAAAAATGGAACCACAAGTCGTAAAAATTCGTCTGCGTGAGCTCGCGGCGTCCGCCGCTCGTGCCTGGCGGCACTAGCACCTCGATGGGTGTGTGGAAATGGTGTTTGTTGGTCATTTTTAGTAGGTAAAGTCATATTTGTGGGATATTTTGTTTTCGGCCCCCCACCCCAATAGCGCTTGTGTAGTGTTGGAAAATTGGGGATTCATCATTCGAAGTGGGTTCCGAAATGCACTACATCTTGTTATGTTTTGCTTTATAAGGCAATAGCGCGAAGCAGCGATGGCGAGGGGGGACGCATTTCTCCGAGTAAAGTAGCGAACGATCGCGGTTTTTTTTATCGACATATTTTTTTGTTTTTTTTTTCTCTTGCTTTTTTTGCCGGACTCGCCGAACGTAGCGTCGGTAAGGGGCGTAGGGGGGCAGAAGGAGCCTCGAATTTACATTTAATTATTTTTCTAATTTTTAAAAAGTTTATTGAGGTTTTTTGGGGTTTATAATCATAATTTTTTCATGCTTCCCCGCATGATTCTCCAAGGTTACAATAAACTGCATCCGTTTTTGCCAAGAAATTTTTTTTTTTCATGCGAATTGGGAAAAGCCCCGATTCTAAATAATTACCAAACCGATATGCGTGGACCTCTGTAAGGACGAACTTTTTGAGGGATGTTTAGCTTGTTTAAACTCATTTATTAGAAAGTTTTCGCCAAAGGCAACGTGGAACGGCAATCCCACCGTTGAAACTGCCGTTCATATTGCCTCGATACTTTTTAAGAAGGACTAGCACGACAGGGGCGCGCTGCGCGCGCCCATAACCTCCTGTAAAATCTTGGCCAATCACGGCACGAATAAAGCGACAACAATACATATCTCGAATTTCGATACTTTCGAGATAAAATATCGTTACTCACCAACTTTTTAAGAGAGCGATCGGTGGTGGTAGCAGGGTGGGGATAGACACAGTTGTGCTGCGCGGAAAGGGGCCGACGCCGTGTGAGCGAGAAAGCGTGCGAGCCGCATCAAACGTTCGTTTAGAACATTCAAGATTTCTTTGGCAATTCGGCGCTGACCTTCATTTTTGAAGCTCCAGTGGCATTCAAAAGACGTCTGCGGACCTAAATATATTTTTCTGATATTTGTATCTTGGATCCACCGTTTTTATCTTTCCTCAACATGGGAAATTTTTCCTGTCCCAAATTTGTCATTTAATATCTCGGGAACTACGCGGTAGATCTCGTGAAAATTTCGCGACCGCGTCCATTGAGATCACAGCTGTTGTACGATTTTTTTTAAGAATTTCATCTTGGTACTGCAGTTTTAACCGATTCTCTTTAACAATGGGGATGATGAAATCGTGAAATTTCGTCGATATTCATCCTCGTAGGGGAAAAAAGATAACTCGAGTGAGAAGAGAGACATCGTCATGGTTCTTCCGTTGCATGGAACAGGAAGTAGGACGTTACTAAAATATAAATTTGCAGCCTCCTGCGGGTCTTCCAAAGCATACTTTTAACCATATCCTACAAATTTTCGAAAATCTAGTCTCGAAGAGTCTCCGACAGAAGTTAAATGGACTGCTCATGATGTTGGAGGTCCACCGAAGGGACCGCTGAAATAATTTTGTTTTTAGGTTCACTTGGTGCGCAGCGTCCCCATCGAAACTCCTGAGAGAGGCCTAGAAGACGATTTTAATAGGCACTCCTTGCCTATTTCCAATAGTGAGTGCCTAAAAATTAGCGAGACACTCTATCGATATTGCGAAGACATCGACAAGAGGCGGATGCGCGACACCGAGCTCGAAGCCGAAAGAAGCCCACATGAGGGTCGTTCGCGTGAAAAACATCAAAGAATCAATCAATCTGTGGATACTGATGAGCTGTTGTATGGTCCAGGAATACGAGACTAACGGTAAGAAACAATAAAAAGAAAACATGTAGCTTTCACGTACGTATTATCCATCAGCAAAACTTTGAATGCGTTTTTCTCGAAACTACTTTTTTTAACCGGGTTGACAGCATATTAAAAAAACTATACATCCGATTTACATGGGCCAAGTTTTTAATTTTCGAAAAGCCAGTCTCTACGTCTCCACGTAGCGATTTTTTCATAAAAGATTCCCTTCTATTTTTTTTCATACAAACAATAAAAAAATGTTGTTAAATTTGGAAAAAAATTCGCTGGTCCGCCATTTTTTTATTTTTCGTGATATCGATTTTTCCCTTGGTACTAAAGTACCTGATGTCTTCATCATTACAAAAATTTGTCAAAATTAAATTGTGATATTCAATTACACTATGCCCTAGATGTGGCGAATTAAAAGACGCGAGTACTTAGGTATCATGACTGACGATGCGATACATATAACAGATCTTATGAACATTACATGCATTCGTGAAATTCGTAAAACAATACATTTTATTATGCTAGATCTTTTTGAAACAGTTCTTAATTCGTGTGTGGTGTTCTAGTATTGTCCTTGAATAATTGCAACCAACGTCGAATTCGATATCTGAATTAAGGATATGAGAAGAAAAACATTGCAAGTTTCTAATGAGATTATTCACAATAAACTAATAAATATAGGTGCCAATAAAGTTTGCACATTACAATCGCATCGTTTGATGTTATCTACTCTATAGAATACGTTGGCTATTTTGACTTCCTTAAATCATGGTCGATCTTTTTTTGTGTATTAGGAACCGTAATCAATGAGAATCAACTTAGCTGGAAAAAAGATTTCTTTAGGAATCGCGTGATTAGGTTAATTGAATAATAAAAGGAGTGGCGATTAACGTCAGTAGTCATCAATCACTGTTTGTGATATATTTTTCTGCAGGCTATGTACTATTCATTAATATATCTTTTTATGTTCCAGATAGTAAAATAGGTGTCGTTGCAGCTGACAAAGGCGAAGGTCACAGGTTCGAGCCCCTATAATGTGTTGTACCACGAGTATCGAAGTTACTCATGCGGGAAGCGTTGCGCAATTGTGTGACGACGCGTGTTGCAACTGTACGCACGAGCCGAATCAGCATTATAGGTTCCCGAGCGTGCCTTCGACTCGACCCTTCGTGTAAAAAAGCTGAGTGTGCCATTTCCGTAATGAGGTATCTTTCAGCTCGGCACCGAAGCCGAAATTGAAGCAGGCGAAAAATTAACGGAGAGTCGGTGAAAATAATAAATACGATTTTTTAACGGAAATCATGTTCATTCAACCGTATTAACGCGTCAATAGGAATCAGCTTTATGCCCAAATACTAACACCCTCTTGCCCTAGACAGATATGTGAAAAGATCGCGAAGCAGACGAGCGACAGTTCGCGATAACTCGTGAGATTGGGCGTCCGGTCCGTGGGATTCTAGCGAGAGAATCCTGATCCTTATTAAGGGTTTACTCATGAGCGGGATTGCCTCACATCTCATTGTAAATTAACGGCAATAAACTTACACCCAAAACAAACAATTCTTCTCACTAGGATTTTAATCTTTAAGGGGGCTGACTCACCTAAAAAAATCGTTTCAATTCAATTTTTTTTGGCTTGATAATAAATGTAAATTCAAGCGGGATTCCACCCACATGAAATACGCATACTTAACTATATTCTTGAATTCTTCTGAAGTCTTTCAGTTGATCGCAACGCTGTGAACAAATTTTTAAAAAATCACTTGTCGTAGCTTTTGGGCCAGAAAAGTCAATGGATATTGGCTTCTGACGTCTCATTTTGTTCGCACCGGTAGTCATTCCGGTCCGATGTAGGATTTTTTTTTAAACGCTCTCCGGACGAAATGGCAAGCTATAATGTAAAAAAAAACAATGTTTTTAAATTTATGAAGAAAACAATTAAACAACAGGTAGCAACAACTTGACTTTACTTCGCATGCTAAATCCCCACATCCGGACCAAAATGACTACCATTGCGAACAAAATGAGACGTCAGAAGCCAAGATCGGTTGACTCGCATGGTCCGAAAGCTACGACAAGCGAAAGAAAATGTAGTGTTAAGAAACATGCTTCAAAGAGAAAATTCTTCATATCGCTACGCTGAATTATTTTTAATAAAATAATTTATTTTTTTCAACTTGAAATTGTCAAAAAAATTTCCTCACTCACGATCAAAAATGATTGAAGAAAAATCCGAAAAAAATCAATATTAAAGAAAAAAAAAGGAAAACGATGAATATTGAAAACATGGAAAATGATATTGAGTCTCTTGTTAACAATTATACGAAAATACCTTGTATCGAACGATGATGAAAACAAAGGTTATGTGGTGTCGCACGATGTTTTCCGACAATTCTCGTCAATGTCACTACTGCCCTAGCAAAAACACCCACCAATTAACCCACCACGTATTCCACCTGGTGTGTACCTGCCATTCTGCCACCATCAAGTTTGTGATTTCCACTGTGTCTTCCACCTCGAAGTGAGTCCCCGTTATCAGTGGTATACAAGTTTATTCCACCGGTATTTCACCGTGTTAGCCACTAACATTTAATGGACCCAAAAATGGGCCTTAGGTGTGACACATGGCTAGGCCACCCTGAATGCCACTATGTATCCCACTGCTGTCCGCATCGCTCCATAGTGGCATACGATAGTGGAACACGGTGGCCTAGCAGAGTGCGCCACTGTAGACGGTGGAATACATGGTGGTTTTGACAGTGGTATACGTGGGTAGGTCACTTTATGCCACAATCGACAATAGAAAAGACAGTGGTTTTGACGGTGGCATTCGTGGGTAAGCCACTGTATACCACTATCGACGATAAAAAAAATGGTGGTTTTCATGGTGGCATACACGTGGCTAGTCCACCGTATGCCACCATCATTTGGATGAGAGAAAAACCTAACCGAAAGCTGGGATCGAACCGGGGACCTAACGATTACTAGCCTAGAACCCTAACCGTGACGCTACCGTCTTATATTGAAAATCAAATGATTCACAGCCACATTTAAACGATGTAAACGTTGAATCTAAAGAGTGTACAATTAGTGAATACTGAATTTACTTTTCGTAACTCGTGCATGAATCGCGGCACTTTCCATGGCAGTCTTGCGAGCCGCAAGTGGCCAATAGCATGCCAGTCGCGAACCCGTGGTGAAATGATAAAGTCGCGCATGCGCAGTTCGTATTTTGTTCACTTTCGGCCCTTGGGAGTTTACTTTCGACGTTTTCGCCCCTAGAGTCGTAACCTCACTTTTCAGTGTTCGTCTCGCGCGACTGCCATTCCAAGTGCCGCAGATTCATGCACTCGTTACGAAAAATATGATGTGCAACGTATGATTGTTGCACAATATACTATATTCTCAATATTGTTGGATATTTTTTCTGTTTAATGTCCCTGATGAGCGTTTCATGTCCTAAAAAATATAACCGCGTGCAAATGTTTTTTTTTATACATTGATTATTTCAATATTGTAGAATATTTTTTCTCATTAATGTCCGTAACAAGCATTTTACGTTCTATAGAATATAAATTTCGTCTAAATGTTTTTTTTTGTACATTGAGAATTCAATAATTGTTCACTTTCTATAAGAGAACGATTATGTCGTTCTAATATCGTTAAAAATAATTTGACTGCCAATATAAGGCAGTAGCGTAGCAGTTAGGGTTCTAGGCTAGTAATCGTTAGGTCCCCGGTTCGATCCCAGCTTTCGGTTAGGTTTTTCTCTCATCCAAATGATGGTGGCATACGGTGGACTAGCCACGTGTATGCCACCATGAAAACCACAATTTTTTTTATCGTCGATAGTGGTATACAGTGGCTTACCCACGAATGCCACCGTCAAAACCACTGTCTTTTCTATTGTCGATTGTGGCATAAAGTGGCCTACCCACGTATACCACTGTCAAAACCACCATGTATTCCACCGTCTACAGTGGCGCACTCTGCTAGGCCACCGTGTTCCACTATCGTATGCCACTATGGAGCGATGCGGACAGCAGTGGGATACATAGTGGCATTCAGGGTGGCCTAGCCATGTGTCACACCTAAGGCCCATTTTTGGGTCCATTAAATGTTAGTGGCTAACACGGTGAAATACCGGTGGAATAAACTTGTATACCACTGATAACGGGGACTCACTTCGAGGTGGAAGACACAGTGGAAATCACAAACTTGATGGTGGCAGAATGGCAGGTACACACCTCGTGGCACTCAAGTGGCTACGGAGTGGCTACGTGGTGGCTACATTAGTGGGTATTTTCGCTAGGGTGAAACTCTTCTTCAGTGAATCACCCGGAATATATTTGTAATACTGCCGGCTCACAAGAACTGTATTCACAATAATCGCGTAATGTTTTTCACCGGCATTCTGACAGCCTTCGCCGTATTTTGCGTAAAAACTACCGGCTTTGACAGTACGCCGGTGGAGTGTATACGCGATGCAGCGCGGTAGCGGCGAGAATCCATATATCGATCCGAAGTAACGAACGTACGGTCGGTAAATCCTTATCTTCTAAAGGCGGCATTAGAATACACGTTTTGATCGTCGGCGCTGGCTTCGCCATAACATTGCCCGAAATTTGTAATCGCGAACGGGTCGAAAAAACAGAACATCGTGACAACCTGTGGCGATACGAAAGTACTTACCGGCGAGTTCGAGGGTTTCTTTGCTGCGTCTACGAAAATTGCACGGCTTTTTTCATCTCTTTTTCTCGGATTTCCGCGAGGTTTCCTCCGGTTTTTTTTCTTATCATCTTGTTTCTTTTTTCGTTCTTTTCATATATAGAACAAACTTATGAATCTTTCTTTGGATTGTGGTTTCTACAATTTTTTCTTAAAAAAATCGACATTTTTTTTTTCGAAACCTTATTCTATTTACAAACTGATTACCAACTTTCAAGATGCTGCTGTCAAAAATAAAAAAGTTATGATGATTTGAATACGTCAGTGAATTTTTAAATACTGACTCAAAAATCGTTCCGCAGTAAAACGATCATAACTTTTTGATTTTTTAAAAAAACGACTTGAAATTTGGAAGATATGTAGAAAACAGTTTGAAGATTCGGAATTTTTTTTTTTTCATCGATTTTTAAAAATTTTTAGGTGCCTCAGCCCCCTTAACTGGAAAAAATATCCCAACTTTTTTACGGGGAAAATTGTCATCGACGAAGCGCGGGATGATCAACCGGCCACCGGCGGTGAAACAAATACGTATCATTAGTTTTTCACCAATTTTCCGCGTAATACATGTTTCTATCAGTAAAGTGCATTCGATAGTTCATAATAATGGTATTAATTAAAAGGTCACGTAAACAGAGTTGATACGTTTTAAACGATTCTAAACAAGAAAATTAGCGCTTGTAGCAACTGATAGAAAACGATACAATCTCTATACGCGATAATAAATTATGTATTATTAGACATACACGAAACAAAAACAAGATTCCATTCGATAGAATTTGTTTTCTACAAGAATCTATCGAGTTTATTAAGCAGGGTTACTTGAACGATTTTTGGGATTGCGTTTGGCTTAGATTCGTTCAGAACTTCGGACTTGTATCAAAACAAAGCTTTTCGAAGAAGCCAAAGGTGATGAACGTACCTCCCTATAAACAAATCTGGATAGACTGCGATAAAAGAAAAAGAAGAAGCAAAATGTCAACTACGTTGGCGATATTTTGGATTGCAATCTAGTTCTGTTTATAAGCAAGTATGTTTATCATTTTCGTATTCCGAAAGAAGCTTCGTTTTGTCATTAGTTTCTATAATTGTTAGTGTTGACTTACACGTGTTATTAGCGCTATACTAGTTGAGAAAACATGAGTGAGTTGCAAAAATTCAATTTTTTGCGCAAACCGAAGGACTGCACGGATTTTGTCCGCATTCGAAGGTGATCTTTATTCTACAATAGTTCAACTTTGTACCAATTTTTAGCTCTAGTGTCGAAACCGCGTACACACATTTTTGAGAACATGCCAAATCGTATAAGCACAGAAGGACTAGATCGATTTCGTCAAAAATCGAATCTATCAAGTAGAGTTGACCGTCCCATGTGTGCGAATAATTTCAGCTTGATACTTCAAGTCGTTCTCACATTACGGACGTTAACAAATCGCCCACGCACACACACATGCAAATACACATGAATGTATTTCCTAAATACAATTTTTCGACGTTTTCGAAAATTTTAAACACGTTTACATGAAAACCACCAAAGAAACTGTTTATGACAAAAAAACTTCTTTTGGAAGTATAAATTATTTCCTTTGTTCTGTTTTTTTTCACGCCCAATTTGATATCAACTCGACGTATGACAAGCTGTTCGGCTAGCTCGAAGGAATAAAACAAAATACGATCAGATATTTAAAAAATCCGGTAAATACGTCAGCGAATTTATTTGCATTGTTTTTATTTATGCTGTTCCTTGAAAACATGTTAGAACTAATTTGTTATTCACTTTTTCGCATTATTATTACAATTGAAAAAAAATTAATAAATAGGTGTAAATGAAAGATGCCAAGTACATTGCCATATTGCATCCTCTCTTACTTTCATTACTGTCCACCAAGCTCTGTTTGTAGGAAAATACGATTACCATTTCTAAATTCCTTAAGGAGCTTTGTTTTGTGATTGGTTGCTTTATTTGTTAGTCTTCAGGTGAACATCCATCTATTTATCATCAATTCATTTTTTTCATGTAATATGCAATGGGTAATGATGATTTGATTCATGTACGACTATTGGTAGGAATTTATTGTAAACAATTTTTTTTTCAATAATTCCGAATGGCACGAAAATTGAACAACTGTATATATTTTGCTGTAAATTAGACCAAAGAAGGGTGCCCCCCCCCCCCCCCCCCCCCCCCCCCCAACGTGTGGTACAAACTTCAGCTTGATATATACAACCGTTTAAGTTTTGAGCCAAACGATGCGCACCCATACAAACACACATCCAGACACTTTTTCTGAATGTGATTTTTCGAATTGTTGGAACATTTTGACCACGTGTACATAAAAATCTCGAAAAAAAAATTTTTCACTAAAAAAAACCTTAATGAAACAAAATAATTAATTATGGTTATTATGAATTGTAAAATTGATTTTCCTAGTACCTTCCATATAGTTTTCTTTCAGCTTATTATTCCACGGGGAATCATTCGAATTTCGCTCGGAATCTCAGTTTTAGGTGGGTCTGTAGCGATACACCATCCTTCAAGTGAGCTATCACATACACAGTCGGTAACAATAATTGTAATCGTATTTTCTCGAAGACAATTTAGACTTTGGACAAAATCACTGTACTAGGTTTAGAGATTGCGAAGTACTTGACACCTTCTATTAGTCTGAGATCTCACAGATTTCGACGAAAATAACTTTAACAACAAATATTCTGTCTCTCTCGCACTCATACGTATGAGACTTCACCTTGAGCTCTCGGAATAATAAAGCGAGATCAAGAGACGCGGTAGCGTCTCGACGCCAAGTACATAAAAAAAAAAAAAATTTCGTCCCTTATGTGTGGAAAGTTCGACTTGGTTCCCTGTTAAACGGGCGCGAAGTCTCGGTTTATTCCCTAGAAAGCATGAATTTCGTTCACCAATTGTTTGTTATTTGACTGCTCCTTCACACGATTAATCGAGGTTTGGCATAGCAACACAGGAAACAGAGTTGAGTCTCATATGTCAGTTATCCACAATTCACGTATAATTTGAAGTTTTCAACGAGTTTAAAGTATTACAACGATTTTACGTAGAAAGTAGTGTGAATTCCTGACGGCGAAAAATGGAGACAAGTTCTTCGGAATCAGATAGTGATGACGAGCGCGTCGCCGAAAACTTCGATCTCGTAAATAGAGCAGCGGGAATCGTGAATAATTTGATCCCTGAGAAATCCGTGGCCAAATATCGAGCAGCCTACAACGATTTTGAGGCGTGGAAAAAAACAAATAATATTGATACGTTTAAAGAGGAAGTGTTTCTCATTTATTTCGATGAGATATCCGCGAAGTACAAGCCATCGACACTTTGGAGCCGTTGGTCAATGTTGAAAAAAATAATGGATCTCGACCATGGCATTGATCTCGACTCGTACAAAAGATTGAAAGCACTCATCAAAAAGAAATCTAAAGGATTTCAAAGTAGAAAATCCAAAGTGCTCACTGCGCCTCAAATTACAACATTTTTGACGACATCTCCAGACGCGATTTACTTGGCAATGAAAGTAAGTAAGAACTACATACATTTCCAAATACATTAATAAAAAAAAATTCTCAGAACGGATAATTGAAAATTAAAACTAAATTATTTCTTATTCGATGTACAGGTGATCTTGATCTTTGGTGTTACTGGTGCGATGCGGTCAGGTGAATTCTGTCCCTCAACTCTGCGAGACATCGAGGACACTGGCTCAAGACTAATCGTGACCATTCGTGACACGAAAAATTACTATCCTCGTTCATTCGTTATCGAAAAGGAATATTATCAAACGGTGAAGAAATACATGAGCCTGAGACCAGAGGGCCCGGATACTGAGAGATTTTCCATGAGATTCCAAGGAGGAAAATGTCTACGTCAAGTAATTGGAAAAAACAAAATTACTGAAGTGCCAAAAACGATTGCACTCTATCTGAATTTGCAAGATCCCGACCGTTACACCGGACACTGCTTTCGTCGCACTTCAGCTACGCTCTTAGCTGATTCTGGAGCAGATATCAGCGAACTAAAACATCATGGTGGGTGGCGTTCTGAACAAGTTGCGCGTGGATACGTTGAAGATTCTGTCGAAACTAAAAGTCGCACTTTCCATCGTATCGCCGGTTTTGTCGAGTCATCGTCATTGGATCCATCGAGTAGCGCAGAACACAGGGAAAATACCGACGCTTGCGGTCGAGGAGCTGTCGATAACTCCCTAGTAAACGTTGCTCAAGCTGTACCGAAACCTGTTGTTATTCATTGTCAAACGAAGCAAGGCCCACACCCAAGGATTCCACTGCAGCTTGTTCAAACGCACACAGAGTCGAATCCAAACTCAAACCCAAAAGCTTCGCCGAAAAAGGTTCTACTTCACAGAGACGAAAGTACAAATCGAGAAGCTCCGGTCAAACCTACGGTAGCTCCCACCGTGCCAAGTCCAAAGGCAGCAGGTCCATCGACACCAGATCCAATTGACAGTGAACAAATCGTATCACGAGACGATGAATCTGGTCAAGAATTTAGAGAACCACGACAGAAAAAAGGAAAACATTCCACAACGATACGTGAGACCAACGAAAATATGGATCCACAGACAGAAGATTGGATTGAAGAAATTCCGAAAAAATATCCGATTTTGAAAATGAGAAAATGCAAGATTCGCCATCTTACAATCAACTACAACATTACGAAAAATGATTGATTGATTGAGTATCCGCTCCGAGCCACAAAGTCGATCGACGAGTCGCACCTCTATCCTTGCGTTAGAGTCAATTTCACTTAAAGTATTGAAGTCTTTAAGTTAGAGATCGTTCAATCACGTTCAAAGGCAGTAAACTATGTGACGTGTGCCTGCTTTTCCCAAAAAATCTGTGTTTTAACATATTCTAATTGTTCAATTGATAATAAATAATAAATATGAAAAACTTGATTGTTTCAATTTGCAATTTGTAGCATTAACAATTAATAAATTTAATAATTTGGAAATCGACTATCATACATTTTTCAGCTATGAATATATTTTCTCAATAGTGCATTCATTCTACTTTTAGATCTCGATATATGCATTTTTAAAGATACATTTGACGTTTCTTCTAACCTCATTTGCCGGAAAATCGCACGCGGGCCAGAATGGCCTCCTTCCCTCCCTCGGTGCACAATGTACTATTTCGTACGAGGCTGGCCGAGGCGCTGCCGCTTCTTAGTATACGCGAATATGCCGGAAGTAAAACTTTCGCTCGATAATTCTCGGAAGATTAAGTTCGAATCAAATTTTTGGCAAGTCTTTCATTATATAATTTGGCCATCAGCTTTCGAATGCGCCTAGGTGCGATTGAATCGGTGCAGCCGTTGCTGAGATATCGATGCCGTGACCCAAAAGGTATCCCATCAGCGATACTTGAAAGAAAAAATGTGTAGATGAGAAACAGATGGGCATCCTCTCCTATCATTTAACGGGTTTACGGCCATGGATATACGCCCTTCTGCTTCCCATCTCCCATTCCCCACATGTGTAGATGAGAATCAGAACGGCGGTATCGCACACCATTTTACGGGTTGAATAGCATCAGATACGCCCGTCTATTTCTCATCTACATCGGGTCGGGCATCGCGGAGCAACGGGCATCGCGGAAGATTGTGAAATCGTGGCGCGTCGTGCGTGTTCGGTGCTCGCTCGGCCCGTCGGCCGTGGCGGCCCGTCGGCGGTTGACAGCGGGCGACGTAACCAAAGCAAGGGCCCGGGATGAAATAAATAAATGAATAAATTAAAAAGTGGTGAATGTTTGAAAGTGATTTCAAAACAGTGTTCTCTCGTCTCGTCTCGTCTCGTCACGTTCGTCTCAATTCAATTTTTTAAGTGATTCGTGATTGCCGGCAAATGTATAACCTTACAATAAAAACTAAAATCAAGAAAAATGTTATGAATCAAGATTTACAAAATCAAGACAACATTTTTTTTTCAGTTTCGTTTTTTTTTTCACTGTTCTCAAGATAAAGAGTATCTTTTTGTCGAAGATCGGTGTGGTTGTGTTCTTGATGCGCTGTCAGACATTTCTATGCTGATAGCGTAGGAATCAAGATTCCTCGGCAGGTCTGTTATAGTATTAAGAAAATATGTCATCGCTTTGACTAAAAATTTTTATAACTCTGTCTTTGGTTATCTTGACAGAGGAATTACACAGAACTCTTTCATTGACTTTCATGATAAGTCAACTCCGCCAGCGCTTCCTTTGGTTCTCGCAGCGGAAGGATTTTACCATTTTTCGCTTCACTTCTCCGGATGAGAAAATTTTTCATTTTTTCTGTGCTTCTTCGAAAAGCATCGAAGAAAAGAATTAAGGATTTTTTTTTTCTTCCGGTCGAAGATATTGAAGTAACTAGTGGCAGAATTCTCTCGTTGAGAGAATTGTTGGAACGGACGGTCTCGTTGTCTCGCTGTGAGAGTCAAAGTAAGAAGCAATAGACCCTTTCCGCCAATCCCAATTTTAGTTTTCGAGCTGGTTTTCAAAAATGAGTAAAATCTGTGAAAAACTACTTTTTTTTATCAAAAAAAATAAAAAAACGTACGCCAAGTACATAAATGTTACAGAAATATTCAGATCTAGGAAACTGCATTTAAAAAAAAATCCAAAATAAAGGTAAATCACACGAGCCAAGTTTCAACAAATACTTTTGAATATCCAATGTCAATGATAATGATTAAAAAATTGTATGATAACTGAAAAATGAAATTAACAAAATACTTGGCACGTTTCTCGAATACAAATGAAATACTTCATGTATAAAAGAAAAGACGTGCCAAGTATTTTTTTAATTTTATTTTTCAGTTATCATACAATTTTTTTATCATTATCATTGACATTGGATATTCAAAAGTATTTGTTGAAACTTGGCTCGTGTGATTTACCTTTATTTTGGATTTTTTTTTAAATGCAGTTTCCTAGATCTGAATATTTCTGTAACATTTATGTACTTGGCGTACGTTTTTTTACTTTTTTTGATGAAAAAAGTAGTTTTTCACAGATTAATATCACTCAGATCCATGAATTATTTCGGACGACAAAAATTAATTGCAATTACTCAATTAATTATTTAGGCCAAGCGTTTGTTCGGCGAGATGCAACAGAAAATAGATAACGTTTTGTCAGCCAGTAAGTTAAAAAATTGTCATTTCGATCATGCAGTTTTACCGGCTACGAGATCATCTTTTTCCATTGACGTAGGAAATTTCGTGAAAGTTTTTTCATGTGTAGACTTCGTTTTCTCTCTTATCAGCATGACAAGACACGACGCAAGCGAGACGCATTAGGTGAAAATGCTGACGCAGACGAAATACGCTGAGTCACTTAATGTCTCTTGCGGCTGGGTTTACCAAGTTTCTCATATGATAGTATAGTAAATGCTCCGTTGCTGCGAGCGTCGTTACTCGACGATCTCGTCGTGGGACAATTTTTCAATGTCGTTGACAAACCTTGCTCGTTGCCATGAGCAAGGTGCTCAAACAATTTTGGCTAACAAATTTTTGTAAATGACGCAAAAAACAAAAGAGGGAGGTGACGTGCAAATCTAATTTGTAACCAAAATCATACACAGCCATGTTTTTTAATGTTATTTTTCGATTGTGCAACATTTCGAATGCGCTTCAATTGGAATGTTGAACAAAAATGTTTGCGAATACAAAACTTTCTTCAAGGGGGCAAAGCGGTAACGTAATTTTTCCTGCCCCTACATCGAAAGTTGAGCTTTGGTTTTTGGTTGATTTTTTTTTTATTTTCTGAAGGAAAATGAACGAATTCATGTCATTAAAGAAAAAGTTGGGTTGCCTGAAAATTTGTTGAACTTTTTTTTTTTCATCGATTTGTTAGTAACATTTTGTAATTATTATTGTGCGAAACTAATGTTCTCCGTAACTTTAGTATGCATGATTTTTTTCAGACGTTTATACCATCGAGAAGTGTTCGCAATTTTCTCTTGATTTTTGCAAACTTATGCGAAATGAACACAATGCGCACAAATGAACACAAGGGCTACCCTCAACGGAATGTGAAATACCGCGGTCGGTATAAAAAGCTGTAAACATCTTTTTTCAGGCATACTGGCATTTACAACTTAAAAAAGGGTCTTGCGGTGTGCTATGGCGATATCCGTATACCGCAAGACTTTTATAAGCTGTAAATGCCAATATGCCGGAAAAAAGTTGTTTACAGTTTTTGATAATGATTGAACCCGTGACAGGTGGGGGGAAATGGATTGAACCTACTCTTTTGTGAATGCACCAATATCCCAAAAAAGCTAGCCTCTCTCATCTGAGTTTGACAGTGCGCGGCTAAGCGGTTACCCATCCAAGTACTGACCGTGAACAATCGAGCTTGACTCGAGTGATCACGGAAACTGCGCGTCCACCGGTGTCGGTGGTTTTTGCTATAATATTTGATACGAAGATAATTTTAACAAGAATTTTCATTCGCATTCAGGCGGCTATGATGCGATCAAGAAGATTGATAATCATTTTTTTCCCATCGTCTCTAACGAGCCAATGACTCATGAACGGGAAAGCGCGAAGTCATGACAACAAACAATCTTGTGTGTGCACGACCCATTCCCATACACTTTCGATCACTTACCTGTGTAAGTGCTGTCCGATGCGGCGCGGTTATAATCACCGTAGATACGACAAACTACAGTATTCGCCTACTGGACGTCGGCGAACGTGTCTCGTGTGTTATGACACTTACTATATATGCTGATAGACAACTCGCGCGTTTCCGTGAAAAAAGAACAATATCGACGAAGGAATAAAGTAATATATTAATAAACAATACTCAAATTCAATGTTGTCTGTGAAATAAATTAGATGTATACAAAAGATCCATAAAAAATATATATGCATATAATAAAATATAGTAAATAATTAACATAATAATTATAATAAATATTATATTATAATAATAAAATAATTAACAGCAATGGATTTCGGAATTTTTGAAATCCTGCTAGGTCTCGCGACAATTCTCGGTGGTTTTTATGTGTACGCAACGCGGTCCCACGATTATTGGAAGAAGCGCGGAGTGCCGGGACCGTCGCCCTCGCTGGCGTTTGGTAATTTGGCCGATGTCATATTGCGCCGCAAAGCATTGATCTACAAGCTTCAGGAATTCTACGACGCCTACGTGGACGCTCCGTTTCTCGGTTACTTCGCCGGAAATCATCCGGTTCTAATGATCAAAGACCCGGATCTTATCAAGCACGTACTGATAAAGGATTTCAACGTATTCGCCGGTCGTGGGCTCAAGGTGAACGAAAACGATGATCCACTTTCGGCTCATTTGTTCAATCTCGATGGCCTACGCTGGAAGGTACTGCGGCACAAGCTAACGCCGACATTTACCACTGGAAAGCTGAGACAGATGTTCTATCTGATGTCGGAATGCGCCGACAATTTTGAGACGTATATGACGAAAAAAGTTGGCAATAACGAACTCGTAGAGATTCGGGAAGCCGCGGCGCGTTACAATACGGATGTTATAGGCTCTTGCGCCTTCGGCCTTGACGCTAAAGCTCTCGCCGACGAGGAGAGTGTATTTCGCGAAATGGGACGACAAATCTTTGCTCCGAGTATCGTCGTGCAAGCCAAGCTAATCATAAGAGAAATATCGCCGCGCTTGTTCGAATTGCTGCATTTGAAGACCGTCAAGCCGGAGGTATCGAATTTTTTTATTGACGTTATAAAAAAAACGGTCGAATTTCGAACAAAGGAGAAGGTAGTGAGAAACGATTTCATCGATTTGCTGATGTCGATACCGAAGGACAGCGAGGCCGATGGATTCGGTAAGTTTATCCAAGAGTTCAACGGTGGGGACGGTGGAAAAAAAACTTCTTCGATTCAATACCATGAACCATCGGGACCTGCCAAGCAAATGTGTTCGTATGGCAACTTCATTCCAATTCTTATGATTTTCGTTTTCGAACAACATATTTTTTCGCACATTTGAATTCCATAGAAATTATTATTATTATTTATGACTTTATCTGAATTATATTACTTTTTCTCGGAGTATTGATTTACTTCAAGGATACGGCTTTTTGCTTTCTCAATAAGCTTTATTTTTGAAAGAAGTGTTTTTTTGCGATATTTTCGTGCAAAAGTGTTCAGAATGTTCCGAAACGTTGACGTTTACAAAAAATATCTGTCCGTATGTGTGTGAGCATAATTTTCCTTCACAACTTGAGAACGGTTTGAGATATAAAGCTCCAATTTATAGGGGAGAGTGGGGCAATATGGGCCCCCGGAGAAAAACGGGCCCCCTCGTTCGGATGCAGAGATGGGACAAAATGGGCGTACCAAAGCCATGTAGAAAATTCTTAGTGTAGCGAGTCTTGTGAGTTGATTGGAAAACCGTTCATTGAAGCCAGTGTTCTCATGGCTTGGTTTACCGTGGCATCGACATGCCGTATAAACGAAAGTTTTTCATCAAACAAAATTCCTAAATCACGGATCACAGAGACTCGTTCTAATACTTCGGCAAAGATACGATAATTTAATGAAATCCTTTTCACGGATCTCGACAACGCGATCGGTTTGTATTTCTTCGTATTGAGCGACATGCAATTTGCTTCGCACCAGTTCTCAAGATTCCCCAAATCGGTTTGGAGATCGAAGCAATCTTCGATAGCCTGAATCGTGTAAAACACCTTTCGGCCATCCGCAAAAATTAAGCAACGCGATTTTACGAAACAAGCAACAACGTCATTGACAAATAAATTGAACAGTAGCGGTCCA
This sequence comes from Ischnus inquisitorius, assembly GCA_963924025.1. Classification (NCBI taxonomy): domain Eukaryota; kingdom Metazoa; phylum Arthropoda; class Insecta; order Hymenoptera; family Ichneumonidae; genus Ischnus; species Ischnus inquisitorius. The sequence goes on along the minus strand of OZ001251.1, from coordinate 3,292,951 downwards.
GATGCGACCTCTGTGGCATCGCCGAGGAGGCATATACTGGCCTAGATATATAATTCTTATATTTGAGGTGTTGCGTTTTCCCCGTCAGGTACGTCTCGAGCCATTTCAATAGTGCACCATCAATCCCGAGAGCACTGGGTTTAGGGACTAACCATTTATGCTTGACGGAATCGAATACCTTGCTGAAATTAGTAGAGACGGCATCCACCTGACAACGGTCTTCCAATTCCCCACTATCAACATATCAACATATCAACATATAAGGTGGAATGATGAGCATACACACACACGCACACATACGGATGGACGGTTTTACAAAATGTTGTTTTTCGATGTGTTCAAACATTCCGAAGCGTTTCCATCTGAATTTTTTTCCATCGAAATGGGGCTTATGCAGGAAGCAAAATCACAGAAAAAAAAATCTAAAGTTTTAAGTGGGGCTGTGTCTCGCTATTGGCAAAACTACACGCCTGTGCACGTCTCATGCGAGTGACAACCCACGCGTATTCGATTTCTGAATTTGAAAATTTGGGTAGCCCATTTTGCCCCACGCAATTTTTTTCTCCAGCAGCTATCAAACAAACAGAATTTGAAATATGATTAACAAATAAAAAATACACGTTCTGAGAAACGCTGATTTCAGCAGTGATCGCTTATGTAAGCGAAAAATGTGATTGTAAGCACAAAAGTGTAGCGATACGAAGTTATGTAACGAATTGGGCTGTCCGCTTCAATGTGAAGTAAGAAATGTTGTGTAAAAAATGTAAAAACGGACGCCAAGTAGTTTAAAAATAGTTTGCAAATCATTTTTTAATAATTAAAATAAGAAAAAATCATATGAACGAGGTAAACTTGAAAAGAAACCTTGCTCGTCCTTTCTTTTGATACACCTGTATTTATTTGTGTTCTAAGTACTCGCCGAGAGTTTTTTTTAAAGTTTACTTGGCTCATGTGATTTTTTCTTATTTTAATTTTTGAAAAATGGTTGCAAATTATTTTTAAACTACTTGGCGTCTGTTTTTACATTTTTTACAAAAAAAATGTTTTTTTATTTTTATTTCACTCCTTTTTGAAATTTGTTCCAAATTACTTAATGTGTGATGTAGTGTCCCGAACTTATGAAAATGTAATAGGGTTCTTCAAAATTCGCGCTCGTAGGAGAGTGTTTAGTTGCCTTGGGTTCGATGAAGCTACAATGTTCGCAATTATTTCAATAAATATTTTCATTACACGCACGACACTTTTTTTTACCGCAAGAGATTTTTTGAGTTATAATTATTATGCGCCTGTGATAGAATAAAATACATCATTCTATCACGCGCACGACACATTTTTTTAACCGCGCGAGGTTTATTCAATTAATTTTCACGAAAAAACTAAAATACATAACCTTACTACTATTCAATGAGTATTTCGTTCACTCAGTTGAGTGAAATATCCGCGGATATCCACGAACGGTTACTTAGAATTCACGAAATGACATTTAGAAATCAAAAACAACTGATCGTTGGTTTCCGCATATACTATTGCGCATCCACGGCTCACGCATGGACGCACGGACACAACGCACTGACAAAGCGGGACATCGGACAAATGGGACATACTGGACATTTTATTTTTATCGTGAAAGTGAGGAATTTTCGGTGCAACATCCCCATATCTCTGTATTGCGTGCACCGATCGGCATGTTTTTGGGCTCATTTTAAAGCTTATATTCGATTTATATGGTGCAACTATCGTAAAAATTTCAATCCGATGTCTCGTTACCGAGAAAAAAATTGTCGAAGTTTATGGAGGTACGATATTGGTGTATAAGGACACGGTAGCGCTCGACGCGCGCGAACTCACCGCGTGGACTTTTTACTTTTCGAACTACTTGGCGTCGAGACGCTACCGCGTCTCTTGATCTGAGGAATGGAAAGACGAAAGTCGGGGGGGATGAGTTAGATAATTGCGGTAAAAAAAATCTTAAACTTTCGGGGTAGCCCGTTTGGCCCCCGAACATTTTTTTTTTCGTACACGCTTTAAAATCTTGCGAAACATCATTTGTATGTTTCCAGCAGTTGATATACGCTATGTTGAGCTTTTTATCGTAATTTTTAGGTTAAGGGGCCCGTTTTGTCGCACTCTTCTCTACCTCATGTTAAGGAAGTATTAACGTACAGCCTCTTTGATCACGTTTGCGCAAGATTCAAAGAGAATTTACAAACACTTCTCAATCTCAATATATTAGGGGCTTCATAGATTGATTTTGCATAGTAATAATAGTATGAAGATGTTCATATCAAATTAATGAAAACGATGATTGCTTAACAAATTACGTGGCAACTTAATTTTTTTTTTATGTAAATGATACTTTAATTATTCCGAGTATGTATGATTTTTTTTAGAATTCTGTCCATTTTATTAGAATTCCGTTTTTTTTTACAAAATTAAGAATGAGCACACCATTTCTTTAATTGGATGAAAATCTGAAAAAATTCATACGTATTCGGAAAAATTAACGAATCGTTTTCATTTATAAAAAAGTGACTTTGGCGGGTAATTTGTTGAGCAATTAATTATTATATTATTTTGCCAAGCCATTATTTTCCACAAAAACTTGTAGACGCGCTCTATCTGCCACATTTTTTGAAATTTCGGGCTCAAATTTGATAGGAAATAGAACTACAGTGGACGATCACGTATTTCCAACTCAGATAATTCCAACCATCAGTTAAGTTGACGAAAAGACGACCAAGTAAGTTGAATCCGGACCCTTTTTCGGCTCCGTCTGCCTGCTCGGCGAGGCAACAGCAGTCCCCTTCCCTTTAGATATCTACCAATAATATCGTTGCTGAAATTTGTCTGACAGAGAAAGAACGTGGCAGCTAGCATGTGGCGAGACAAAGATCGACGATTCTTTCCTACTCTACAGTTTTTCGTATTCGAGTAGCGGACACATTCCGTCACTTTACCATGAAGGAAAAGTAGCCCCGTGCCCTAGTACCATGATGCGCTATTGATACAGATATTTGTCTTATCAGAAACGTTTTTTTTATTTCTTGAAAATTTCTTAAAAATGTTCGAATTTATATTCATTTTTCAAAATTTCGACAATTTTTTTTCGAAAATTTCAGAAAACGTTAAAAAAAATGTAAATGGCTTCTAAAAAAATTAACCAATTTATTTCAAATGGAAAAAAAAATCTTCGGCTGTTTTCGTTTCATTTATTTATTTATTTTTTACTTTCTGGTACTTTTGTTGCGCAAAATTAGTATTCTTGATATCTTTAATACGATTGATTTTTTCATCATTTTCGTTGAATGAATAATTTTCCGTAATATAAATATTGCTGTTGCAAAGTTTTCGTAGTTTTCTGCAGTTTATATATTGTAGGTGCTCTGTTGATTTAAAATAAGTTCATTGCTTAATTCCGCCTCAAGTGATAAAAACGATGGTTGTTATTATAACGGAAATACAAGAATTTTGTGTCGCTTGAGAAGAGTAGTATAAATGGTCATATTTGTGGCCGGGAGCAATCAAAGGATTAGCGGTTGGTGTAATCAAAATTATTAACCATCGATTGGCCCCGATAGCGGTAAATCATTTTAACCACTTGTAATATCGACTTTAATATTCACTGGATATTATTGAGAAAACTTTTACTTTTTTTTTATTTAGAAAGTATTTCGTTCCAATCCAGTCATGAAAGAATCTCACACAAAAATATTTTCCCACAGTAATTCTTAGCCTTTTTGGCTGGAATCTGATTTTTTTTTAAATAAGGAATGAAATCCAAACATTATTCCTGGTTAAATGATTTAACCACGAAACATGAAAAAAGTAAAAATTCGTGGTTTATAATTTTGCGTTAGTTAAAAAAAATTGTTTCGAAAGCTATGCTTGCAACCACCGTACCCGACGTTGTTGACACGGTAAAAATGATCGCAAGATCGAATCTTACGGTAATTTCTACAACTGTCCTCATCCCCACGCGCTCCACGAGCGGCTACTCGCATCCCCACGCGCGACGCAAAACAGCGTTGGAGAGGGAATTTTTTTCGGCGGAAGAGGCAGTGGGCAAGCCCTCAAGCAGGTAGAAGGAAATTCAACTTATCTGATGGTGGCGGATTAGTCTGGCTCCCGAATATTGGAATTATCTGATCGTTCACTGTATTACAAACCAATGATCGATATTGTTTTTGGGAAAAATGTATGCAGTTTTCTAGTTTTTACCCTATTTCGAATCTTTTCACAAATATCTGGATGCGGTTCAACTGTCACATTTTTTGCGACGTCAACCGGTAATTTTGTACAAAACCGGGCTATCATAAACGAATAATCGGTGACGAATTTGATAAAAATCTATTCAGTCGGTCAGATTTCCTACGATTTTCAATTTTGTCGAAAATATCTAGACAGGCTCTAACTTTCACATTTGTTGAGATATCGCATTGAAATTTGGTCCAAACATTGTGTATTGTATAAGTCTTGGGATTACATCTGGCACAAATCCGTTAGATGATTCAAATTTAATGTCAGCTATAATTTTCGAACGAAATGTTGTTTACTAGTGAACTAGTATCAGACAAGGTTTCGGATTGAATTTCCCGTAAGTTCATTCAGATTCTCGATCTTGTATTTATACAAAATTTCCTCGAAGAAGCAAAACGTCATAAACGTACTTCCCTGCAATCAACCCTAGGTAGACTGTGATAAAGGGAAGAGAAAAAGTAATGTGCCAACTACTTTAGCACTATTTTTTTCATTGCATAGCAGTTTTTGCAAAGTCATTTATTACAAGCTGATTAATGTCGAGCCTTATGAATGTTTTTTTTTCTAGAATGGACTGACAATTTGTTGACGGCTCAAGCTTTCGTTTTCTTCGCCGCCGGTTTCGAGACATCCTCAACGACGATAAGCTTTGCTCTTTGGGAACTTGCTCGCGCATCTGAGGTGCAGGAGAAGCTGCGACAAGAAATTCTCGAATTCGATCGAAAAAACGAAGGGAAAATCACGTACGACAGTGTGAGCGATATGAAATATCTCGATATGGTGGTCAAGGAGGCACTGAGAAAGAATTCACCGGCTATCGCGTTGAGAAGAGTGGCAACGCAGGAGTATGTGATACCGGAAACGAAAATAACGATACCAGCTGGGCAGAGTATTCTGATTCCCGTTCGGGCTCTTCATTACGATCCCAAATATTACCCGAATCCGGATATCTTTGACCCTGAGCGATTCAGCGACGAAGCGAAACAAGCAAGACACCCGATGGTCTTTCTGCCATTTGGTGACGGACCGAAGAATTGCATCGGTAAGTCAATTTGTAATATGTATCGACAAAATGGAGCACCTAAAATCAATAAGCAGAAATTTTTTTTCGAATGCCGCTTCTAATAGATTGGCAAAATAATTATTCCTCAATTGTAATATTGTTATACCGCGAAAAATATTACTTTTTACCCGTCTATGAAAAAATGACCATTTTCCGTCCGTGCAACGGGACTGGAAAATAGTCCATTTTTGCCCAGCGGGAAGAAAAAGTGATATTGGGGGCAAAAAAGTAAATTTCTGTTCAGATTTTTTATTTTCCCTCAAAAATCACTTTATGTTTTGAAAATAGTTCTAATACATTTTAATGTCAATTTTTTGTTTGCAGGTGCGAGGTTCGGTTACCATCAAGTGAAACTGGGTTTGATCAAAGTTTTGAAGAATTTTCGAGTCAAACCAACAAGCGATGAGCCCTACATTGTCGACAAAAATGCGACTATACTAACACCAGTCGGAGGTTTGGTGCTCAAATTCGAAAAACTCGAGAATTAAACGATTTATCCGAAGAAAATAGAAGAAGATGAAATTTATCCTCTCGATATTTTATGTAGATAGAAAAACGTACCTTAAGTCAATAATAAAATGCCAATTTGTTTTGTCATAAGTAAATCTGTCGTACCATATCGGAACTTCGTGACCTATGTTATCTTCTATGGTAATTGGTAACTGGAATTTCCAGTTTTATCGACACAGCGCTCCCAGCATCTCATTCGCTGATGTTACAGTGGAGCTCTTCGATTGAAATCAGAGATCTGTTCGACGGCAAGCCGGTAACAGTGCGAAGTAAGTTATCGAAAAGCTGTTGCTACTCGTCATTGATTCGGCTTCTCGTCACGTAGTGTGATTTTGACTGATCACATACGGTAATGTCGTTACTATTTATAATTGTAATGCTATTTTTTAAGTTGCCATACTTATTGGCTCTATTGCACCGGATTCGAGATCTTGGCAGAAAATTTTCTACGGTTCCCATTTTTTTTTTACTTGCTCAAGAAGTTTTTTCTTTGTGGAAATTGTTTTTCAAGATTTTCATTTTAACGGGGTTAAACGCAATTTTTACGTAATTAGAATTTTTTCAAAGCTCTCTTTGTGGGGTTGGGCTCCCACAAAATTTTAGGTGCGCCAAATCTGAATCACTACGTAAATTTTGCCCAAATTTAATAACGTTCATGGGTTTATAATAGTCCAGCATTGTACCAAATTTTCGATTCATATATCAAAAAAATATGACCGTTAATACACCGTCAGATGTTTTCCAAGCAACTGCAAATGGTGCTAAAACAGAACGACTACATAGATTTTGCCAAAGATTTGACCAACGAACAGATCAACATGTTAATATATGTTTTAACTCGGTATCTCACGCAGACGCAGAGAAGATTCAGATAAGTTTTGTCGACTTTCGATAAAAATTGACCAATGTTGCGACAAAACTGTAATTTCGTTTGCGACAAGATATCTATCCGAAATATTTTTTTCCTTATTTGCGTCGAATATGTCGTCAAAGTTGCTTCGGTTGATTACCGAATTCTTATTATCGTATTTGATATGTACATTGTTAATCTCTTATCAGAACGGCTTTACATAACAGTTTGCAATCGAGACTCAGCGAGTGGAAAAATGCGGACACAAGATACGCCGATTCATTTGACACGTGCGGCAAAATCTCCAGGTTTCTCACAATACCTTACAGTTCAATAACGTCGTCGCAAGCACCATTACTCTACTATTGGATCGAACATTTAATGTGCTCTATTGAATCTTTCTCTGGATAACGATGGAATCCAAAACTACTTTCTTTTTAAAAAAGGCAAACAAAAAAAATAGTTCATTAAAAAGAATCCTTTGAAAATCATATTGACATCATATTAGCTATGTAATAGATATTTCTATATATGCAATATATTGACTATAAACAAGTTTATGGTAAATCAAGAATAAAAATAAAAAATACTTTCACGTCCGTAGAGTACGAATAAATGTAGTTAGTTACATCAAATGAAAGGGTTAAGGCTCTTCTTTCTCAAGTACATCTAAGTTACCGTATACGGACCTAGTATACTGGAAGGTAGTAATAAAAATCGTTACAAGATAATTTTACAGCGCCGTTCGATGATGTACGTACTACATCGTCAATATTTGTTGTTATCTTAAAGGTGTTTGATAACGCGCTGGATGCCATAAACGTTGAGATTGCTGCATAATCATACACTTCAAGTCGTGTGCCTTCGGTTACTTTTTTTTTTACCGATTGGTCCGATATCGTTCTGAAAACAAAAGTACTGGAGAGGATGGATGAATAATAATCTAGACCAGTCACTGTGATCGAACCTTAGATCCTATTCATATCCCAGCAACCACAGAATCTAGCAGCTATGTAAAATTTGGGTTATAAAAAAATGTAACGCTGTTTTGAAGAGACGCAGTAGCCACGACGCCACGTAACTAAAATAGTTGAAAGTCCGCGCGTCGGATCCGCGAGCGTCAAGCGCTACCGTATCCTTATATATTAATATCGTGCCGATTGCCTGATATATTAATTGCGTACCGACAGTACGAGCCGAAGGGGAGTGCCTCACTTCGCACGAGTAATTCCCTATTTTTCACGCCCGAGTAACACACACTGTTTTCTGTACTACGCGTTTTGGAACTATCGATATTCCCGCACGAACGGGAAACGCACACTCCCGCACCCCGCGCGGATTAGAGCCCCGGAATATCGACATTTTTACGCGCGTAGTATAGAAACTGTATTTTCGGGAAATTTTTATTCCGGGAAATTGTTTTCGGAGAATTGTGTTTCGGGGAATTGTGTTTCCGGGAACTTCCCGGATTCCCTAATAATCTGCCAATCTTAGTAAATTTTTTAAAAGATATTCTGAACGAAAAAGTTGAAAAAAATTTTTTTCATCTGGATTCGATGGACTCCTCAGAAAATCGTTGAAGCAATTTATATGTAATAACCCATGAGTATTAATATAAAAACGATATCAAGAGACTCAGTAGAGTCTCGTGCCAAGTACATTTGCGCGTGACTCATCACAGAGTCTATATACCGGAGACCTCGTGCTACGCGTATAAGATTTTTCTTCGATACGCTCCAATTTTTGGAATACGATGTAAAACAAACAAATAAAAAGTTTATTATCATATGATTATGCTTCTAGCTTGCAATTCAACCTAATTTTAAGACGATCGATGCCGTCGTTGTTGAGGTACATCGATTTCCTTTTACTTTTCTGCGTCCGCGTTTGTGTCCCTCGGTACACGTAATAAACATTAATTAATTGACACATGAAGATTCCTTATTTTTGGGATATACATTGTGAGAGGGATTTTCCCCTTCATCTTCGTTTGCCTCCGTCGGCCAAGCTAACTAACTCAAGTACAAACAAAAAAAACAAATTGTTGGGCGCCAGTTACTTTTATTACACCGGTGGTGACAACCGGTACAAACAACGCTAAAAAACACTTAAAAAAAGAATTTTTTTTTAAATGGAACATTCTGAACAAAATATAGTTAGAGATGTTCAAATGTCTTGAAATTTGGCAGGCATAGTGTTTTCCAACAAACAAAATGATGCTGCGAAGGAGAAAAAAATTGGTTCGTAGAATTCATAATTACAGCACCGTACGGACAGTCGACGGAGGAAAAATCCAAATTTTGAGCAATAATTTATTTGAAAAAATATTTCAATGTCTCAAGTTGGTTTCAAAAGTGATGTGCATACTTGTAATAATGTGATGAAACAATCCTGCAAAGATGAGCATAATTGGTTCGCAGGATCCTAAGTTACAGTATGATACGGATGTCCGAGGACATTTTTTTTTATGAAAAATCTATTTCTACTGCACCGCAAGCTAAAAAAAGTATTTCTAGACATCGCAGTCACTTGAAACTGACTACGCATGATGTCAGAAGTACATTAAAGTTAATCCTAAAAAATAAAAAAATTTGGAGCAGGCTCTGCGGAGTAACCTCATCGAAAGCTCTGAAAACGGGCCTCGAAGGTCATTGCAATAGGCACTCTTTGCCTATTCCTTATAGTGAGTGCCTCAAAAATCGATTTTTTTAAAAAAATTTCTGAAAGTACATACTGTTTACTATCTACACACCAAATTTCAGACCGAAATTCCAAAAATTACCAAAGTTAGAAGCATTTTAGTAAGACTAGGGACAATCACGCGCGCTACCGCGCGCGAACGGAGGTTTGTTAGCGCCGCAGCGCTCTGATGCCCGAGCGCGCTTGCGCGCGCTCGTGTCTGTTCGGAAGATTGATATTGCGTAATAATAACTCATAACAGTTATCAACAAATTAAACAAAATTTTTTCAAAACTTATAACATTTTTTTTTATTTTGAAAAATGTTTAGAAAGCCACGCATTTTTTATACGTTTTTCTCATATGACCGCCCATTATTCTCAAGAAGTTGCTGAATGAAGAATCAAGTAAATTCGCAAATACAGCTCGAACGTTGAAAAAAAAGCGATATTGAAGAAATTTCAAAGCCTGGATGAAATTCTGAGATAATTCATAGGTGTCAAGAAAAATTAACGAATAATTTTCATCGGAAAAAAAAGTTCCGTGATCGGGTAGTTTGTTAAACAAGTTCTCTTCCATCAATTTGTAGATAACTTAAAAAAAAAAAAAATCACGCAAAATTAATCTTTCAAGCCCCTTCCATGTGTTCGATATTTTTCAGATTTTTATCCCGTCGGGAAACGTTCGGAATTCTCTCTGCATTCTCTCTGAATCTCACATTTCCTTAGACTATACCGCTCGGACTACGAAAAGTTCGAGTGAGTTCGAGTCCAATTTCCGAATTTCGGAAAATCTGAAAGTCTTCTCTCAATTGCACATTTCCTCGGACTGTAGCGCTCGCTACAACCGAAACTCCGAGTGAATCCAAGTTCGAATTTCTGAATGTTTTGAAAAAATTCATACGTATCAAGAAAAATTAACTAATAATTTTCATCACAAAAAAAAGTTAGGTTGCTGGATAATTCGTTGAACCATTTTTTTTCGTCAATTCATTAATACCTTTTTGAAATCATTATTACGCGAAATCAATCTTTCGAACACCTTCTCGAACGTATTCTCTGAATCTCACATTTCTTCGGATACTCTGTACTCCGGTCGTCGTTGAAATTTTCTTCGGCGACTGAGAGGCGCGCGAAGCCGTATCGAAAACACTCGCGAGACCGCGGCCACGAACGAGACTTTACCAAATTCGGAAGGTTCGCAAAACCATAACCACGACTTTCGGCGTACTCGAGAACGGATTGAAATTCGCCAACTGTCAAACTGACAGAGCCGGAAAAAAATCGAAACAGCGCCCACGACCGATCGCGCATCGCGCGTCTCTTCGTCGTCATCGTCGACCAATCACGGCACGAATAAACCGACAACAATATAAATCTCGCATTTCGATAGTCGAATCTCGAATGCGCGAGATATTGCGAGATAATCCACCAACTTTTTAAGAGGCCGATAACAAATAATTATTGCATGTATTATTGAAAAATTGTGTTTTCTCGATGGTATAAAATTCTGAAAAAAATCATGCATATTGAAGGTACGGAAAAGATTAATTTCGCACAATAATAATTGCGAAAAGTTATTAACAAATTAATGAAGAAAAAAATAGTTCAACAAATCTTCTAGCAATCCAACTTTTTGTTTAACGAAGATGATTCGTTCATTTTCTTGAATATGTCTGCATTTTTTTAGATTTTTAGATTGACTTTGCATTTTATGATTTTTTACTATTTTCTCCATATAAAAAAAAATGCAGTCAATTTAGAAATCGGAAAAAAAAAATACACGTTCAGAAAAATTACCAGATCATTTTCATAAAAAAATTAAGTTGAGTTCCCGAGAAATTTGTTGTGTTTTATAAAAATACGTTTGGTCGGTAACGATTTACCGACCCTGCGGTCGTTACTTCCAATCAATGCGAGTTAGATTACCGCCGCTACCGCGCTTCGTCGAGTCTACACGGACTACGCTACACCGGCGAACTACGGCAGCCATGATTTTTTTACTCGATCTGTCAAACGCGTGAAAAACCGGCATCCGGAAAATTGCGATTATTCATGTGCGCGGTGGTTACAGGATTTGTGAATGACCGTCATAGATACTATATTTTCCACTGAAACAGTGAAAATAACATTTGTATCGTGACACTGTCGAAAAATACAAAACCTCGAACCAGTAACCTATTTTGGAAACGGCATCGCGGAACTTTGCATCGAATGTCATTCGGCGTGTCAGTAATTCTTTTTTTACCAATTATTTCGCGATAAAACAATTTTTGTTGAGATTTTTTTTTTTTCCATTTTTTTTGAGTGAAAAAAGAAGTTTAAAAGTTTAAAAGTTTTTTATGCAACAAAAAAAATTTTTTTTTTTTTGAGTCTCCAAAGTCAATTAGCTTTACCAAACTTTAAAATGCATTTCTCAACAAGTATATGTCTCTTCGCTTGTCGCATGTTTCAGATCCAACGTGTTGTACCCCGAGTACGCCGGTTGTTGTCGCAGAATGCATTGCGCAACAACCGAGGTATGCGAGCAGCGGGCGAGCCGAGCGCGAACACAATTACCGAAATCGAGCGCATCGCGGGCGATTGGGCAATCGACGCAACGAGCGATTCCCGATCGCGGATAAGTAGAGCAGCGCATCAGCAGTTTAAGTAGCGCGGAGCCTCCACATTCCGTGGACGTACGGAATCTGGAGCGACGGAAAATAAACAGTAAATAATGAAAAGCGAAGTTGCATGAAATAATGTTTTGTCTAATAAATAACGCTGATGCTCTCGCTCGATATATAATGCTACGCGAACGAGCATTCGACAGTCTGGTTTGACTCGAGAAACTGTGCGTCTGGTTCCAGGGATTCGGTATTGGAGTCCAAAAGGTAACATAGAGTGTTCCGGGCAAGGGAACGTATTAAGTGGCACTGGCGGGTGAGGGTCGGACCTGGATCGAGTGCGGAATTAAGTGTTAAAGTTGACTTGTGAAGTAACTTTGTAAAGTTGTGTGGAAAAGAGGCAAATTGTAAAGTGAAATTGTTTATTACTCTGTTCTCCATTTCGTCAATAAATTGTTATTGCATCCTCAAGTTGTGGTCCTCACTGGGGTTCCAACTCCTTACTGGTAACATCCCAAAATCTGCAGAGATAATATCTCACCCGCCGAGCACGGACTGATCACCCGGGCTCCGGCGGCACAACACAACGACTGCACCGATTTGAGCTCTTGACGGCTCATTACCTTCGTAACGGACCATGTTCCGGAACGAGTGCGGGGATTTTTTATGCGAGGAAAAGTGAATTTACAGCGCGCCATTGTATACCTGGCAACGAGTGAAAATGTGGAAAAAGGGAATTTTTCAACACATTTTATTCGATAAGTCCACCGGGGAAGCTCGAAAAAAAAATTCCCGCACTCGTTCCGGAATAAACTGTCTAACGAACAAAATAAGACCTCGTAAGCGAAGATTCGTGGCTTCGTTCGGTCTGAAACATGCGACAAGTGAAAAAAGTTTGTCGGTCTCTCCTTCAGGAAAAATGGACTATAGAGCTCCAAAAAAATTCAAAAGTATAGTCTACCGCATGTACTTTTGGAGTGTCAAACCCAATGGGAGGGGACCGACTGTACACCTCCCGAGTATACACGAAGACATCTGTACACAAAAGGTGTACACGAAACGACTGTACACGCGAAAAATCCACCAAAAAAACTGTACACCGCAAGCTGTACACCACGCAAGTGTACACCGTGAAAGTTCGTAACGATAACCGTGTACCAAATAACTCTACACGCAAAAAGTTGACATCCAAACCAGTACACCGCGAAAAGTCGACACAAAAAAGTCTGCACCGAAAGATGTACACCGCGTCACTGTAAACCGGGAAATTTATTTACGATAACTGTTTGTCGACCGGTAAAAGTCGACACAAGAAACTGTACACGCCGAAAGGTCGACGCATAAAATTGTACACGCCAAAAGATCGACACAAAAAAGTGTACACAACGAAAGGTTGAAACAAAAAAGTGTACACGTCGAAAGGGCAACACAAAAAAGTGTACACAGCGATGTGTCAGTATGAAAAACTGTACACGATGAATGATCCAGACCGACGCTTTTGTCTTGGCCGTAGTAAAAGTAGTAAAAAAGATTGTCGTTTGGTTTAATTTTATTGAAAATATCGACCGCCTCAATACTTACGGTACAGAAAATTTGTTGACAATATTTAATAATTTACAACAGAACTTAAAATAAACAGATTGGCAAGATTTTATTATCGTCTCCATAATTAATGTTTTTATTGAGTGTACATTACGAACGGCTCAAATCAATGCTCAATCCCAAGAAATCATTGAAAAATATAATACGACAAAAAAAAGTATAACCATTGTAAATATAAAAAAACGACAATGAAGGTTTCTCATGCAAGTAAATTATGAGCCATGTTGGATAAAATATACACAATGCATTTGGCGTATCTAATCAGGAAAAATGGTGTATTATTATGAACAAACACGACTGAAGGGTAGGACTGTTTGCAAAATGTCAAGACCAATCCAACCAACCAACAACCAATCCAATCAAATTTCCTAAATGTACGGTTAACTATGAAAACATGCTGTAAGCTATACATGCGTAACGTGCAGCTTAAAGTAGTTGGAGCGCGTGGTGTTGATTTCGCCTAAATTCGACGAAATGGAGACGGAATTGCAAACACTTCTCGATAGTATAAAAATCTGAAAAAATGCATGTATATTAAAGGTGCTGAAAAGATTAATTTTGCATAATAATAATTGCAAAAATTTATTAACAAATTGATGAAAAAAAAATTGTTAAACAAACTTACGGTAACTCTACTTTTTTTAAATAAAAATTATTCCTTCATTTTTCTAAACATGTATGAATTTTTTCAGATTTTTATCTTCGGTTTGAATTTTTTCTTTTTCTACTCATTTTTTCCATAAAAAAAATTCAAACCAAAGATAAAAATCTGAAAAAATTCATCGGTATTTAGAGAAATGAACGAATCATTTTCATAAAAAAAAAAGTTGATTTACCGGAAATTTGTTTAACAATTTTTTTTTTTCAATAATTTGTTAATAACATTTTGCAATTATTATTATGCAAAATTAATCTTTTCAGCACCTTTAATATACATGCATTTTTTCAGATTTTTATACTATCGAGTAGTGTTTGCAATTCCGTCTCCATTTCGTCGAATTTAGGCGAAATCAACACCACGCGCTCCAACTACCTTAAGTAAACAAGTTATGGACAGAAATTGAATACAGCGAAAGAGCAACACCAACAACAACTAACAGTGATATACCGCTATTGGATACGCATGCGATATGTTTTTTTAATATTTTACAAATAAATTCGTATAGCGTTTATGTACGCTCGACGGCATACTGGGCAACCCAAAAGGGGGATCGGTTCGTCGTCTTGTATCGCTTCAAGAACTCTTTGTTCGTGCATCTCCTCGTATGTCACAAGACAAGCTCCGCACGTTGCTACATGGCCGCAAAGAATGAAAGCCACAGTCGGTGCTGTCGCCATACATATTCGACATACGAATTGTGCCTCAGTGCGATTTGCAAGGGGCAATGCTCTATTTTCAGCGATATTTTGATTACTCGCTGATTCGTGATTCTCGACTTGCATTACAGCGTTAATTTGAAGACGAGGATTGTCGATCATATCGGCAGTTTGAACAGTCGCGAGATTCGCTAGACCGACTTGTTTATCTGCGATCGCTTGCGGCTCGAGAATATCGACTTGACCAAAATTCTCGTTTCTAGCGAGATTTTCTTGATCGAAGCGAACATGAATCGCGCGGGGTTCAAGAGGGCCCGGCTCGAGATCTTCCGCTCTGTCAGGGCGCTCGCGACGAATTTCAAGAAAATCTCGCGCATTGGGGCGGATTTCATCGGGATCCAATGGCTGTAGTTCCACAATATCGTCTAGAATAATCGTGAAAAGGTACTAAATTAAATAAGCATAAAAGTTTCGTACAGATATGTTTTTTCATGAAATAGAAAACGAAGTTTTCTCACACGAAAAAAGACAAAGGCTCAGTAAAAATCGTATTAGCGATCGTCGAATAAATGATATAAACAAACGTTAAGGTATGACCGAATTACCATCACTTTCTGACGACGTCAAGTCATTCGCTAACGGACGGGCCACGTTCTGTACTTCGGGCATCGGTACTTCGATATTTTCAACGATTCGCTGTTGATCGAGACGAGGAATAGGGAATTCTTCCATAACTATTCGAAAAAACGTTTTCGGACGGGTTTTTACTTTGTTTTTTTTTAAATAAATTGCTTGCGAGTCTGCGGTAGGTAACTGGTTACATAAGAATTTGAAACGTTTGAGAAAAAAGATATATAGAACGCAACTACTCGAGATCGCAGAGACTCGCAAGAAATTCTGTAAAGTGATTGAATAATGTTTCAGTTTATAAGATGTGAGAAAGATATCGATAGCCGACAACTTCCCCGGTGGTTCAAAAACAGAGTCGACGTTTTTTTTGTATTGCTAGTCTTGCCCGTTTCGGTTTTTTTTTTCTTTAGATACATCGTTTACACGAGTGTCCACTGCCAAACCTTCAAAAAAATAATCTTTTGTCCCGGCGGCCATATAAACATTATTTTGTTTAGTATTTCTCGTCAATTCTTTTTTGTAAGCCTCTCAGTATCTTTTGGGGAAATACAATCATTTTATCATTTTGTATAATTTTTGAGACAAAATAAGGAATAAAAAATTTGGATTGATTTTCGAACCGCTAGAGATCCACCGCGTTCATTTTTTTTCCGCACGAATTATTATTGTCCGCTTATCCGAATTTTCAATTACCCGAACAGTGTCTGGTCACAATTACTTCGAATAATCGACGCTCTACTGTAAAAATGCACTATTTTAAACCCACCGTTTTATGACGATAAGTAAATTATAAAATTGGTTTTATCTTCAGTCATTTGTCGAAAAATAGCAAATTACGTCAAATACAAACAGCTTTTTTTTCAATTTTAATTCCTAGATTCATGATAAAAAATTATTCGCGGTACTTGTCGATAAAACCGTGATTCGACACCATATCACAAGCACGAGCCGTGGAAAATAATTACTTTCTTTTTTATAATTCTAATCAACAAAATATCTTTCAATCTCTTTGGTGACTATGATCCCGAAATGTACGGCAGTTATAGTTATAACATAATATGCGCAAACAGTATATAATATCACTTCAACCATGACTTACTCTCATCATCGACAACCTGCGGACGAGCCGGTCTTCGACGTATAGCGTCCCGCCCTCTGTGTTCTCATTGGGCTTCGATTAGGGGAGGATCATCTAGGATATAGGAAAGGATTTTCTCGGAATTTCTTCTTAACATTAAAATAGTTTTGGAAATTGACAGAAGGATAGGCAGGCATATGAAGAAGCGCAACAAACAGGAAAAAACTTTTTTCATAATAAAAGCGTCGAGAAAGTTTATGAATATCATTTTTGTATATTGAAACTAAGATACACACGTTTAACATAGTCAATTGTACGTTTAACTCACTATGATTGGCGATCGCTCGATGTCTAGCCGGTCTTTCAATTCTACCACGACCCCCTCTACCCCTTCGGCCTCTGCCACCCCGGCCTCTACCCCTTCGGCCTCTGTCGCCTCGGCCTCGACCGCCTCGACCTCCTCCGCCCCGACCTCTGTTGCCTCGACGAACTTCATTCTGAAGAGGCTCAGCTATTTCGACAATTATTCAATATTACGTTTGGTGAGAATATGTCACGTACCTTCTGTATGCTTCCCATAATTATATGCATCAATAAAACTAGTATTATTAAGGGTTTTGAATAGGACTGAGATCAGACTGCATTGAGTCTGAGGTGCCGGAAATCTCGTGAAGTGGACTGCTTCAAGAGGAATTTGCAAACATTTCCGAGCTCGTATCCAGTCCGATCTTAATCCCAGTAGTAATTCCGTATCTGAAACTTTACCGTCACTGTCCGATGTTTCCATGGCTTCATCGACGTTTGCTCTAACGATCGGTAATTGATTGAAGTCTTCTTTACTTGGAAAAATCGGTTTATCATTAAAGTACAGTTATTAAATTCCACACATTTGCACATCAAGACTATAAGTAGTAAACTTACGATCACTGTCCGATGAATTCGAGTGTTCGATGTCTGCAAGAGCCATTAAATCATCGTTTTGCAGTTAGAGCAATCGGTTAATTGTAATGTGGCGTAGCTTTTAGCAAATTCGTGTAAAAGTAAAATATTGTTATCTCACTGTCACTGGAGGATCCATCCGTTGGGACATGGCGATCTCCGTGCCGACGTTCGGGCGATAGCGGTCGATCTGGCTGGAGGTCAATCAGTCCAGCTTTATTTTAAAAAAAAGGGTCCTTATCATCGTATCTTAATGATGGTATTCATTCGCAAGTGATTTTTTTTAGCTTACCATCACTGTCCGATTCGTCTATTGATTTACGACCGCGGAATCGACGACAGCATATGAAAAATTTCCCAAAGGCGTGTATGCAATGTAATCGTACAGTGAAACGAAGTAAAAAAATCCTATACGTAAGCGATCAAATTACCACTACCTTCCCCTTCCACTATTGCTCTTTCGCGATTGCGTGGGGGCCTCGGCCCTTGCCTTCGGCGCACGGGGTCAGCAGCAGGATCGTCTATACAGATAAGATTCCAAAATCAGGTGCACGTTTTTCGGAAATTCTATGTAGTTTACTCTATTTATTACTGTGCTCATAAGTCTACATTTTGTTATAATCATAACAAAACTCATTCATTTCATTCAATCAATTCATTCAATTTATTTTGTTTGACATTTATTGTAATCTCCATTTACCTGGAAACACATCTTGTGGATCCTGCATATCGTTCGGAACAGGTAACGCGTGATTTACATCTCCGTCTAAAAAATATTTATTCTTAACAACCGTTGATCGAATACACTCGGCTACTTTCTTATGGTTAGGGAAAATATCCAGAAAATCCTTAAACTATCTACGTATATGTACGTAAATCATAGCTTGAAAGTAAATTCTTACCAGCTCGGAATCTTCGGGCGGCGAAATGCAAGTCAAGACGCTGATAAGGCGTAGTTGCCGCTCGTAGAAACTCTTCTACGCCGTATCTGTTAACAACATTACATACCCTAGATATCCAGACCGCAAAAATGCCCTCTCTTACGCGTTTCCACCGGAGGTGCGCATTGAAACTAGAAATCACCTTCCCGTCCTTAAGAGTCGTTGAATATCCGAGAGATGGTCATCGACCTTGACCCACGCTTTATGACTTCGTCTTTTCCCTGCTCGACCCGTCGTTCTCCATCGCCGCATCTTAATTAATTCATCGAGTATCGTCTCGTTCAATTTTTCTACAAAACATATTAGCGTAACGCCTCAGTGTTCGATGGATATCCGCGATTGTTCACTACACTGATTTGTTATAGCAATGAAAATATTGTATAATGCGTATCATTGAGACCCTGCAGGCACTCCAGTTGAAGGTACTAAACGTCAATGAACTAAATAATTTGGTGATATTTTAAACGAAACTTTTTTATTTTCACATTTTATTAAGTTTCGTAAGATCGACCAAATTCAATATGAAATTTGAAAAGTTACATTGCACATCACTTTTTAATGAGCTACCCAGTTCGATAATTGAATTGTGATGGAAAGAAGGGTAAGTGGGGTACGAATGACGAAAATTAGTAAATAATAATATGAATCAACCGTATTTATAACGACATAGCGTTTGAAATGATGCTGGCAATGATGCGAGTGCGTGCAGGATTGAAAAAAAAAAGAACAAAAGACGGTAGCCAAGAAAAACCAAATTCTTGGGTGGGCTCCTCCCAGTTTCGTTGCCGAATGTCGATTGAACGATTCGGCAACGTTATTCGTTCGTATCGGTGTTCCGTACACCGATGCTACATTGGCAAGCGGCACCCATTGCTGACGAAGATAATGCGTGAAGGCGTTTAGCGATTCCAGCTGCCCAACGGCCTGCGGATCGGCCAGAGCTGTGATGACTTGACAGCCTTCAGCAAACCTATCCGTTGGCAACAGAGGAAGACCCCACGAAAGATATAAAATCTCTTTTGGAGGGTTTACCATCCTTAGCGATTTCCATTTTCGGTATGCAGCCTAAATAGAAAAAAGTCCATAATAAAGCCTATCAACTTCAAATATTGTTGATTGCCGAGCATTATATAAATAAATAAACATCGCGATAATTAAAAAAAAACTTCTCTTATTGACGAGCACGTATGATTATGTGTATAAGTTTTCTATGCGCAGACTAAATATTCATTAAATTACGGAACTGAGTTATCCTGTTTCTCATCGGCGTTCTTGCTGCGGCCATTATTTTCAATTCTACCTTCACTGTTTTGTTCTGTTTAAATTCTCTGTTTTTTAGGGAATTTTTAATTGACGAAACGATACAATCAATTAATGACGCACTTTAGCGCTGTGAAATGAGCGAAGTAATTGTTGTTGTTAACCTCGACTAGCTGCGCGATCTGAGCAACCATGTTGCCATTAGGTTTTTGAACAAAGAGAATAGTCCTCTGAAGAGAATATAAATTTATAACGTAGTTACTGTAAAACTTACACGACAAAAATGGAACCAGCATCCTCGGATTCTGATACGCGGAAAGTTGTATCGGAGACTTGCCACTGCGGCCTGTTCAAAATCGGTCCACACTGCCCGCAAGTTTTAGCGAAGCTCCGGACAAAGTTGCAGAGTATGCTGCCATATTGCATTATACAAATCGATCGTCCGGCGCTCACACAATACAAAAACTGCCGCGTAGCCCTATAAAGATTTACGTACATTATTATTTTACTCATATATGCGTGTAGTCGCGCTGTGGCCTAAGTATAGTCAAAAATCAATGCGACGGGGAATTAGAAGCGAATGGGGATGTAGTACGAAAGAGATTATATGACCGAAAAAATGATCGCTAACCTTATCGGCCTCCCGAATAAAAATGATCGAGAGTTGGGCGGCTTTTGAATTTTGTGGAACAACCTGGGTGAATATTAATGAAAATTCCCGAATCATATTCTCCTCATTGTATTTTCAATAATTACGTTTCCTGCAGTCAGTACTTATAACTCTGGAATGTGTCGAACTACAGACCTTTTATGAGACTTAAGAGGAGGTGAAACCCTATCGAGTGCGAGAGAGATAGCGTGATCGGTGCTTACGGCGGAGCGAGAGAGAGGCACTCGGGAATGTGTTTCACCTCCTCTTAACAGAAAAAGTGGAATGTATTTCTTTCGATTCGATCGAGAACCATGGTTTGAACAAAGCTGCTAGCTTACCAAAAACGTTCCATCAATATGTAACCAGCGAGCGTGATTAAGAAATTCGAGCATTTCGCGGCTAGCGAATATAAGTGCCGACGAGTCACCAGCGGTTACTTTGCCCTGATATATATCGCGGATTGACGCATAATTATCGAGGACGTCACCCAATTCCGCGATAGTCGCTGGAACTGGAGAGTGTACGCCTTTCCGTGCCCGCTTTATGAGGCTCATCATTGCCGGTACCGAGCACCGTTCCCCTGCATTAGGATATCTGCACATCCATGTGAAAAAGATGTATTTCTCAATTTTTTAAGGTAGTTTGTGTAGTACAGTCAAGTCACTTAAGGTAGTTATGTCGCTTCGCGTTTATTTCGCATAAGTTCGAGAAAAATGAGAAAAAATTGCAAAAACTTCTCGATGGTATAAAAATCTGAAAAAACGCATGCATATTAAAGGTACTGAAAATATTAATTTTGCATAATAATCATTCCAAAATATTATTAACAAATTGATGAACAAATTAATTGGTCCACAAATTTTCCAGGAACCGACCTTTTTTTTTATGACAATGACTCGTTCATTTTTCTGAATACTTATGCATTATTTCAGAGTTTTCAATTTACTTTGAATTTTTTTTTTATATGAAAAAAATTTGTGAAAAAACACAAAATTCAAAGTAAATTGAAAAATCTGGAAAATTCATACGATTTTCACTCATAAAACATGAACAGGCAAATGTTGAACTGTGAGGACTCGGTGGACTTGACTGTACCGCTTACTTATAATAGTCGATAAAGCAATCGACAATCGGCAATCGACAATTCTAATGAAAAAATATCTGTACATACTGTCGGCAAGCTTGACGAAGCACTTCATTTGGGTCTAGCATCGGGTTCTTTGCTAGAGTCTTAACCACTTGACGACATGAGCAATCATCTTTCAAATGTTGATCTACGGGGTGGTTGTGCGTGCCGTTTTTTGTAAGAATGCCTCGTTCGCACACGTAAATTGAGGCGTCGCACTGACTTCCTGCCGAACGCGTCGCACACCGAAAATATTTATACGGGCAATTCTTGTAACGAGCATCAAGATGATATGGCTCGAGCCGGTAAAAGTACACGGAGGAGCCAGGCCGCCGGCCTGGAAGTTTCTCCATCTATACAGGAAGTGAGCAAGCGAACGTGGACTCTTCAATATATGTATGAGACTATTTTTTTTCTCAAATTATATAGCAACTTTTTTTTTATACAATTTTTTTCACGAATAAAAAAATGATTTTCGATGTTAATTGTTTACAAATTTTATGTCAGTATTCTTGAAAACATTTTCTCTATTTTTATCGAATTATTTGTTTGCTCGTGACCATGAATCAAATGGGCTTTTCACAGCGATTAAATACAATGCGTATAAGTTTTAATTGTTTGTGGTGAATTTCCAAATCACTGGCAATAATTTAATCAATAAAGATAGTACGTACCCCATGTAACAGTTTCGTCGATCCTTACTGTCTTTTTCTCGTTGGTTATACGACCGTTCAAAATGTCAATGGCTCTCCAGCGTGTGAAACAAATGAGAAAATCAGATGAACTTATAATTTTTGCAGCTGCGAGAAAAAGCGCGCTCGCGTTAAATTGCTGATAAGTTCATTCAGGAGCCTTTTCGCATCACTTCATTGTGTTCTGCCGTCCACCGATCTTATTTTTCGATTACGAATTTCTTATGAGCCCAAAAGATTTGTCTCTAGATATTAAATTTTATTGAATTTGAATAGAAGTGTACGTAAATAAATTCTGTTTTTGTAACTATTATTATAAACAATGATTATGAGATGTCGTTACATCCCCTTCATTCGTTACATGCGTTTCCATATCCGGGACGGGAAGAAAAAAAATGTCAACTAATATAATAGAGCTATTTCACATAGAACTTTTGCAGCACGAAGTTGTAAAATGGAAAGTTACATATTGGCGTCGAAATTTGGACTTGAAAGCGATGCACTACATTCCTAATAATAGAGAAAAGCGGACAGTTTTCGAACACGTATGTAAAGTTGTTAAGAGGGTAATCAGGTTTGATCGGATCGTCGGCAGTGCTTACGAAAACATGTTTCGATTACTTACCTGCATGTTTTGCTTTCTCAACAATCACTCCAGGTACAATTTGAACAAGTCGATTCAATTGAGGTACACATTAAAAACGGTCACTATATACTTTAATCATACGATCACACTATACGCGGTATGCGTCGTATGGAGTCTATGGTGGAACAAGAAAAAAACGCGTTAGATAATCAAAAATTCTCGTTAAAAAATATTCGATAATCATATTGTTCGTGAGTCATACAGGAACATCAAAATCGATGTTAAAAAACAAATTACTATGTGAAATAATGGCCAAGACAAAAGCGTCGGTCTGGATCATTCATCGTGTACACTTTTTCGTACTGACACATCGTTGTGTACACTTTTTTGTCTCGCCCTTTCGACGTGTACAGTTTTTTGTGTCGCCCTTTCGACGTGTACACTTTTTTGTGTCGATCTTTTGGCGTGTACAATTTTATGTGTCGACCTTTCGGCGTGTACAGTTTCTTGTGTCGACTTTTAGCGATCGACAAACAGTTGTCGTAAATAAATTTCCCGGTGTACAGTGACGCGGTGTACATCTTTCGGTGCAGGCTTTTTTGTGTCGACTTTTCGTGGTGTACTGATTTGGGTACCAACTTTTTGCGTGTAGACTTATTTGGTACACGGTTATCGTTACGAACTTTCACGGTATGCACATGCGGGGTGTACAGCTTGCGGTGTACAGTTTTTTTGGTGGATTTTTCGCATGTACAGTCGTTTCGTGTACACCTTTTGCGTACAGATGTCTTCGTGTATACTCGGGAGGTGTACAGTTGGTCCCCTCCCAACCCAATTTTTATTCAAATTTATAGATACTGCGAAAAAAATAATTTGTTTTTCGATTTTTTAGGTGACTCAGTCCCCTTAAACAGTTCCGGGCTGATTCCAGTCGATAACTGAGTTTCGTTTATCCACTTCCTGATCAAGGAAACGCAGGGAAGGGATATTTGTTTGTTCGTTCTCAAAAAGACGTAGGCTTTGGGCGACTTGTAAAATAAGCCTAAAGCAAATTGCTTCTCGTCTTCACTCCACGGCGATGTCTTTAAATGATTAAGCTGCATCTGCAGCAGCAGCAAACGATTACCGTCCATATAATGCGCGGCGCCCGCGATCACTTCAGCAACATTCATTTTGTTAACCGTCTGTCGATTCAAGTTTCGGATCGTGTTGCGAGATTTTTTTAGCTTGGCGGTGAGAGTAGCCACTTTGTCCAAAAACTTCTGTTCCCGTAGCGTTCGTGGTTGCTCAAACGCATTTTCCATCGAATTATTCCAGACGTACTCGTTGGTTGCGCGGATGAATTTACGTCTACCGAATCGATGCTGGACTTACGTCTAGCTGGTAGAGCTTTGGACTTTAACGTTCGCTTACCGTTAAGACGATCGAAATTAAAAAAATCAGTCTGCTCGAAGTGCGCCGAACAGATGTGATGATTCTCTAGCTTCTGTGGTTCGAGATTCTGCAACCATTCTTCTTTCCCCGGTCGCACGATCCACTCATTCCGACTAAAAATACCATTACAATTTCATGCGGTGACAGGAAAAAAGCAACGTAACTTCTCGAGAGTAATGCGCGGTCTTATAACAAATACATATTCAAAATTCTTGACTTTCCAAACATTTTTCAAAATCAAAAGAAACGTTCAATGTCAAGAAAAAATTCTGGGAAATTCCATACACGTGTTAGTTTGCCGGGTAATTCGTTGAACAATTTTTTTTCATTAATTTGTTAATCATTTTTTGGAATTATTATTAGGCAAAATGAATCTTTCAAAAACCTTCCATATGCTCAGTTTTTTCGGAATTTCCTCCCATTGGACAATGCTCCGAATTGTCTCTGAATCCCGAAAGAACATTTATTCAGAAGTTACCGCGCGAACTACCTTAACTTCTTATTTCAAACTTAGTCTTCCTTAAAAAATTCATCCATATTTTATTTTAATTTGTACTACGTTATTATTTTTTTTCTGATCGCTATTTTTGCGCCACTGTCCCCTACGTGCATTCGTGGAATTGTGCGGCGAGCCCACAAAAGGGATCGTTAATTGGAACTATTAAAAATGCATCACCGAAATTAGATAGGAGCTTTGAAACGATTAAAAAATAGAGGGGAGAGGAAAAAAGAGAAAGAACGAACGAGCAACTTTTATGTGGACAATTATTAAATTATCTAAGAAAGTTAGAATCGATCCAACAGCTTCACTTGCAATAGTGATTACTCTGATACGTGTGCCCATACGGTTTGATGTACTTACGTGTCAACGTCGGTAGGGAAACGACGGAAGCTTAACTCAGGGTTGCTTCGAGAAGAATTATCGCACCCGTTGTAGGCGCACTTATTTTTTTTTTGGCATAGCTCATGCACTAATCAACACTAATCAAAAGAGAATTCTCGAAAAAGCAATGCACACAACGACTCGAAAGGTCAAGAATATATACAGAATTGTGTCTTGAACGTTTAACAATAGGTTATTTGAAAACCCAAGAAAATATAATTAAATGGCTCTGCGACGTGCTTCGCTTGCAAAATCTCTACAAGAGTGATTTTTCCTCCGATATCCGTTGGCCTTTTAACTCCGTAAAGCATCGAAAATACGGAAGGGTGATACAATGTATCAACGATCCTTAGAATCGCTTGAACCCGCGAACGATTTGGGAAACGCGAATAAGCGAGATGGAAAAAAAGGTCAATAAAAATTATCGAGGACAACTTTTTATTCATTTTCGCAGTATTATATTAAGTAACATCTTTCAAATTTCTTAACATTTTTTTTCGTATTGACGCTCGGATTTTTATAATTATCGCCGAATAGGAATTTAAAAGGGATAGGATATTTAAGGTAATCCCTATCGGTACCATCGACAGCATTTCGACCATAAAAACAACCGGACGGTTTGTGCCTAAAATTGACCACAAAGCGATTGCAAATCGAGCGGTTGTATTTATTTTTTCGGCCAGAAAACAACCGCGAATCCGATAATTGGCAACAGCCTCGTAGATGTGGTCGGTTTTGAAATAATCGACCGTAGAAAACCTGTAGTTGCGATCGGCAACGGAGCTTCTTATAGTGCGGTTGAATTTTTTGAAATCGACCATACGACAACCGCCAATGTTATCGGTAGACAACCATATAGATGTCATAGTTTTTTTCGAACAGATTGACCGCACAGCGACTGCAGTTGTTACCGCCAGGGAAGCGTTTACTGCGGTAGGATGTTTTTAAAACGACTAGGGACATCACGCGCGCTAACGCGCGCGAACGGAGGTTTGTTAGCGTTGCAGCGCTCCGAAGCCCGAGCGCGCTCCAGCGCTCTGATGCCCGAGCGCGTTTGCGCGCGCTCGGGTCTGTTCGGAAGATTGATATTACGTAATAATAATTCATAACCGTTATCAACAAATTAAACAAAAAAAAACTTGTTTCAGAAATTACCCGGCAACTTAATCTTTTTCTGCTGAAAACAATTTCTTAATTTTTCTTAATCCGTACGATTTTCTTTTTTTCAATTTTTTAAAACTTATAACATTTTATTTTTATTTTGAAAAAAACGGGATAGGGGCCCCCTCCTACGCCCCCATCAGTGGGACTCGCCTGCTGTGCACCAGATTTAGGTCCGCTATCAAGAACTGATGGCGAACGAACCTCTGATGTATAGTCCCTCCTTGAATGAATACAAAACGACTGTATGGATTTTATTGGGTTAAAACGGTTTTTTTATTTTATTAGTTCGTATTTAGTGTGTATAATATCTGTGGCGCCGTTAGAACAAAATGCTTGTTTATCGATATAATTCTTTGTAGACAAAATTCTTTACGATTCCGTCGTGCTGCGGTCCGAGATAAACTTTCAGTGATTCCCAAGAGCGCACACGAGAGAAGGCCACGTACAATTGACCATGGTTGAAAACATCTCTGCGAAGATCAAGACTAATCCTTTCGAACGTTTGACCCTGCGACTTATTGATCGTCATGGCGAAAGCCACCTTAACTGGAAACTGACGTCGTTTGAACGTGAACGGATATTCATTCTCACAGTAAAGAGTGATACGATGCAAGAAAACTATCTCTCCGGTTTTATCACCGGACAGAATCTCACATCGTAAAACCGTGTTACCTAGATCTAAAACCAGCAACCTTGTACCGTTGCACAAACCTTCGTTAATGCTTAAATTACGGATTAGCATGAGGATGCAGTACTTACGGAGGCGCAGTTCGTGAGGCGGCAAACTTGGGGGCGATAGGGTATTCAAGTACTCGGGTAAGATCACTTCGTTGATCTGGTCGTTGTCACCACAATTTGCCGTGCTGTCGACGCTTGTGTAGAGACGTTCCGTAGCACTGTCGTATAAGCTCATGACTCTGGAGTTGATTTCTTCAACGTCGACATTTCGAGCGGACAATATGGCACATTTCGCTACTTGTTTAAACTTTCTTGCTCTCACCAATTGTCCACATGTATCTTCAACTATGTCTCGATTTGCGGGAGCCAAGCAACGCGCTGGAACTTGAAGATTGTCGTCTGGATCATTAAGGAGTCCATCACCAACGTTGAGCAAAAATTGAGCGAATTCCACTTCATTGGGTAAAACTCTCATATTTTCAGTCAACGCGTACTTGGAAAACTGTTGCCACAATGCACTGTATTTTATTGATAGATTCACCGTTTCGCTACGCGTACCGCGTACCAATACCGGAAGTAGTTGGCGAAAATCTCCACCGAGAACGATAACTTTTCCACCAAAAGGCTTGTTATTATTCATTATGTCTCGTAATGTTCGGTCCACCACTTCGAGTGCGTAACGTGGGGCCATAGGTGCTTCGTCCCAGATGAAAAGATCGACGTTTTTTAAATACTCACCCTGTTTCGATTGCACTTTGATGCTCGATGTGGAATCGGAATATAAAGGTACTGGAAGTCCGAACGTTTTGTGTACCGTTTTACCTTCTGGAAGCAAAATTGCTGCGATTCCGGTGAAAGCCATTGCACTGACGCACTTGTCTCTACCTCGAACGAGATTCGAAAGGGTCGTATATGTAAAAGTTTTGCCAGATCCTCCGGGGCCATCGATATAGAAGCATTTTTGCTCCGCGTTGTCGTTATCTAGTGCATTTAGAACAGCATCGACGAAGGTCTTTTGAATAGTATTGAGCTGTCCATATTGTTGCGTGCCGATTTCGATAAATTCGGCAGGTAAGGTCTCTGGATCGTCTTGATCCCAGATCGCTACCTGTTCCATCGATGGGAATTGCGATAGATTTGAACCTTCTCGATCGAGCATGCGAGCGATTTGCATATACGCTTTTCTTTGCGCTTGTTGCATACCGATCCGTCTTGCGTAATCCTCGGATAGCTTGTCTTTAAATTCCTCCCATAGTTCTTCCGGATGAATCGGTTGACAATGAACCAAGATTCTCACAAATAGTCTTCGAAGGAGGCCAGGCATCATCCACACGGCTGCTTCATCTATTGCTCTTCGCCACTCGTCATCATCTTCGATTAAACCTAGAGCTAAGCACGTCGTAATAAAACTTTCACATATATGGCCATCTACGGTCCTCAAGTCTTCGAAACTTTTGGCTCCTTTAACATTCAACAAAAGCAAACGAAGATGAAACAATTCGGTCTGAGCCGGACTTACCGAATACATTCGTCCGATTGCATGATGTCCACGCTGTCGTTTTTCCCATCTAGAAACGGTTCTTCCATCGACATTCGTTTTCTTGTACACGTAATGCGAGGGTATATCGGGATATACGAATTGCCTTGCAGATTCGTCTCGAACGTTCAACTCGAAGTAATCCATGAGCATTGTTACACGGCTGATCGCATTTCTTATTCCATCCTCATTCATGTCCGCCGGAATCGTAACGCTGTGCTGATTTGGAAGATGTACCGGAAGACGTATGACTGGATGACTCTTTTCCTGCATCTTCTTATCGAGAATACGCCAAACTGCTTCATTTGGTGCCACATAACGAGCTTCAATGTGATCTTTTACCTCGTCATGATTAAGGACACGTTCTTCACTATCGCCATTGTCATTGTTCGTTATTTGAATGGCGGCTGCGTCATGTCCCTTATAAACGTATTTGTACAAGTATTTTGGAGCAGTGATACTCGTTACAACCTCCACATTAATATGGGAGTTGAATATTTGGGATAATGTTGGACAATATGGAACGACCCAGCGATTATCGACGACGTATCCGCCGCGACGTTCGTATAGAATTCCCGTGTCTCTTCTACGATAGTGCGGGTAAGCATTTGCATCGATTGTTGTTTCGTCGCGAAATGATTTCGGAAAGTGTTTAGAGCATTTTCCATTTACTTCGCACCATGCCCCGCAAGGTCCATGGATCATGTTGGTCATAACGATTTGATGCAATTTAGGATGTAATTGGGGATCGGGGATCTCTGCACAGATAAACCTGTCAACCATTTCTGGCCTTGTAAGCTTATGTTTTAGTGTTACCAGCAAGTGAATATGTAGTAAACCACGTTTTTGCGACTCGATCGTGTAGACATACGCTTCTATCTCTCCAAAGAATTTTTGTCGGGTGATGATATCGAGCAAATGTTTTTTCTTCATATCGAAGACACGCGCAGTGAGATCTGGTCGGTCTGAGGGTTGTTGATCAGGCAGTAAATTTTCCTTGATTTCGCGCCAGTTCGGATTGCAAGTCATCGTAATGAAAAGATCTGGCTTGCCGAATTTTCGAACTATTCCCATTGCGTCTTGATAGTGCTGCATCATATTTCACGGTGAGCCAGTGAAAGTCGATGGTAAGATTACGATTCTTCCGACTCGTGCATCCGCGTCACGCGCAGTAGTGTTCAAATAATCTACCAACCCAGTGTACGTTTCCGCACGTATCTTTCCTTGATTGGATCTTATAAATTCGATGCGATCTTTCTCGACTTTTACATAGTGGTCTACGACCCATTGTTGGTATAATCGTCGTCCCAAAAGAATAGCGTTTCCGCCGTCGGTTTCGCGAATTGCCATTCGATGTCTTACATATGCTTCTCTTGATATACGTTTACCTTCATTACCTGTTTGTCTCAAATTTCGATGCCAACCTCGAGTACCAAACGGATAAAACAATGGGTAGATCCAAGGTTCAACATTCGGATCCATGGTACTGACAAACTGTAATTCCTTCGTGTTTTTGTTACATATAGTAACGTACGATTCAGGAATCTCACCGTCAGCAGTAGTTGAGAATACCGCAGCGACTTCGTTACTTCGTTGAAAGTTGAATCGACGGCGATCCATGCCTGGTTTTAACGTAAAAAGTAATTGTAGTTCGCCAGGTTGCGTGTCATCGGATTCATGGACCTGTCGCTGTTGCGCTTGCAATTCTTCGCCCATCATTTCATATGATTGAGCGAAGACGTTATTGTCGCGCATAATGCGATCGATTGCTCCTAGTAGACCGCGGTCGAGAGCTGTATTCCGACGTTGCAATGAATCGATTGCTTCATTTGAATCAACGATGAATAGTTGACCGTAGCTCGGCAATTCGTTGGAAGCTGGATATAGTGCTGTATTTATTTGATAATAAATTTGGCCTTGTATTCTGAAACAAAACGGTCCGGGGCGCCATCCCTCGAAGTTCATCAAATTAGCATTAAAGGACGCAAATGAAAACGAAGCGTTATAGTTTCGAATACGTTCGAAAAAGGCTTTCGACTTTTCATGTGTCCCATTGAATAAAGAAGACAATTCTTCTGGCATGTCTGGTAGGCGTTCAAGATTGGCTTTGCCATGAGAGCAGCAATCGTGGAACGAATTTTTCATGTTAGATACTTTTTCGCAAGCGAAATGTGCAGCGTTGCAATGTGTACAACGTTCGGTCATGTTACCACCGTAGTGTTCTTGTACATTATCATCCGGTGCTGTGGAAGCCAATGCAGCTCTTTGTTCGACAAGTATTCGTCGATGTCTGCGCTGTCGTTTGGTATCAATCGATCTGTTCATACGCATATGTTGTTCATTGTTGAGATCAGGTGCTATTTCTTGGTCGAGATTTATGATACGCGGACCTTGTTGAGGGGCTAGCAATTCGATGTTGTCCTCCTGCATTACAACTTCTCTCACGGTTTCTGTGAGTAGAGCAACTCTGTCTGTTTGCAATTCTTCAATTCCATTATTTTCTGTTGCTGATACCGATATCGATATATCGTGTGTTTGTGTTGCGATAAGATTCGAAGGTTGATTGCATTGAGCATTTTGTTCGACGGTATTCAAATTACCAATTTCTTGGAAATTTGCAACAACTATATTACGTTGTCGTTCTGCTACCGATTTATTATTTTCTTGTGCATTTTGACGTTGTTTTACTTTATCACGTTGACGTTTTTGGTTTTCAGCATTTCTTTGTAACTTGATACGCTTTAATTCTTCGTCTTCTTCAGGGGTTCGATTAACCTTACGTCTTCCCATGTTCCACTTTAATTGAGTAAGTTAAACCTGAACGCGCTGCCGCGCGCGAGCTTAATTCAATTGCACTGCCGCGACTCAATTTCTAACACAATGGATGGAAAAAAACAGAATAATACAATTTTCAATCCGGATGACTTAAAAAATACGGCCACATTGACCAGTCAGCTGTTAAAGAAACTCAATGATAGACGGACCGAACAAACTTTATGTAGCTGACAAAAAAAATGAAACCCCATGTCATTGAATTTTCCGAAGAATCACATCGCGAATAAAACGGCAACAATATACTCAATTAATATCGATATTTTGATCTCACTAACTTTTTAGGGGTGAATAACTTGAGCTTCACTTCATTTGTATCGGAGTAAAAGTTGATTTTATCAACTCAATAATTTTTTGTATACACGCAAATGAATCGTGAAAAAAAGAATGGGTTTATTGAGATTATGAAACAAAAGTTTTCTGTGCAAAACAAATCTTATGAAAAAATATGACTGTCAAACGTAACTTGAACAAATAGATCGTAAGAGTTGTTTATGAAAAATAAAAATATTGAATTACAATACTTTTTAAATACTTGTTTCAATTGTTAATTATTGAGTGCTTTCCTTATAGAAAGAAACATTTGCATAGTCACTTCTACCATTGTTATCGTCATCATTTTCATCGTAATCGAATTTATTATCAGTTCAAATAAAAATAATCAATCATCAATCAAGTCAAGCCAAACAATATCCTCATCACCATCGACTTCATCAATTAATCCTTCCTGTCCTGTTTGAAACCTGTAAAGCATAAAAAAATGTTCTTCTAGTAATGATAACTTTTAATCAAACTCAAGCAGAAAGCAATCTTATTTTGACAGTGTAGAACCATGTCACGCAAAAACAATATGTTTTCACTTGTATAGCCGGAAAAAAGGTCGCATCGCAAAATATTAATCAGGGTTATCTTAAACATGATGTAACTTTGATTTCCTCATCGCTCTCTGATTTGTCCCAACATTATTTTAATGTTGATAATCTCGAAAAACATTTTGTTCCAACTAAGTTAAAATAATTATATTCCATATCTGCAACGCGAGTTGAAAATTGACAATTGACCAGAGGGGAAAAGAATAAGTTTGTCGGTAAAAAAGTAAATTTTGTGAGCAAAAAATGTGATTTTCGTGGGGAAAAAAGAACTTTTAATGGGAAAAATTAGAAACAAATCACGTCGTTCTACTAATATTGCAGGCATAAAAATATCGTCAATTTTAACCAGAGCTGGGCAAAAAGTGCGAGTACCTGCTCGGTATAAGCAAGTACAGCAATCGAAAAAGTTACGTGAGTATTTAGTATGCTCGGACAGGAGCTCTCTACGAATACCGTATATACCTAGCAACCCAGGGACTTAAGTCCTCAAGTACACCAAGTAGATACTTGAAGCTTTTGCCCAGCTCTAATTTTAACATAGTTGGACGAAAAATGCCACTCGGGGGGACGTGTCCTTTCACTTCGTGGGAATTTTTTACTTCGTTTTGCTCGGACATCGAATTTCAGACTCGGTGAAAAGACGCACTTTCCTCTCAGCATAATATACAATTTTTTTAAAATTAAAGCAGAGCTTCCTGTACAAAGAAGCAAAAGTGCTCAATTACTGATAATAATTAGTGTCCAATAATTTTATAATATAAAATGCTAGTATTCGTTTATTGGCATCGTACAGAATATGTTCAGTACAAATTCTTTTAACGAATCTGTATTTTATAAATAAAATAATCAGATTTCATTGTGAATGACACGTATTTTCCTTTATTTTCCCCTATTTATCAAGTTGCAGTTCTTTTTACCAATGATGAAATTTATGTCATGAATTTTAATAAAAGAATCGTTGACAAAAATTGCTAAAAAAATACGAGGCAAAAGCTTGCTAAGCTATTGCAATACTGCGGCAAGATTGATCTTGAAGACGCTTTTTTTATTTTATTCTAATTAAAAACGGAGTGAGCACCTATATACAGGGGAACCCTTCTTTTCTTAACTTTACTTAATTCAACCGCCCGCTTATTTAAACTGGTTACCATGGCTACGATTTCACGTAACTGTATTTCCTTTGGGGTACGTTCCGAATGAGCGTCAGGCGACTTTTCTCTTTTTTACCACGGAAAGAAAGAAAGAAAAGTTAGCACTGATTCGACGTTGATTCGGAACGTACCCCTGGAGTACGTTCCGAATGATCGGCCGACGTACTTTTCTCTCTTTCTTTCGTTCGCAGCGAGAAAGAGAGAGAAGCCGCTCGGCGGCGATTCGAAACTTACGTCGGAGTTCGCTCGCCCCATTATGGGCGCTGCGCGCGCGCAGCCGCGGGCTCGTATGCTCCTCGTCACCCTTATGCGCAGCAATTGACCGCAAATGGGGACTGTAGGGAAAGTACAGAATAACGAATGCGTCCGGTCCCGTCGGGTTAAGAAAAGAGGGTTTGTGCTATATGTTGGATCTAAGACACGCATCGCTTTTCAGCCAATAATATCACTTCCGTTGACGTCTGGAAATGTTGTGTGGCAGTTTTGAAAACGGTCGAAAACCGTCGAGAATTTAAAGTGTCGTCGGTAATGTACCATCGTATCGCCGCGTCGTCGAACGCGAGGTTTCTCAATTCACGAGAAAAGTAAACTGTTTATCTGTGTAGTGCGGCGAGTGATTAATTCGAGTGCGCAATTCATTTTATAATTTCGTGTGCGAGAATTATAGCGTGTCATACGTTTGACACGTTGTAATAATTGAAGTTACGTCGCACGTGACAGTACGAGGTTATTGTTTTTTTTTTTTGAACGTGGTAGTCAATCGACCAGACAGTACGAGGTTATCTTCGCGACGTTGCGTTTTCCTGGTGGAATTTCGGAGTTTTCGTATCGCGTCGAGGGAAATCCTCAATTTGGGTAAGTAATTTATTGCTTTTCAGATGCTGGAAGGGCCAGCGAGACGATGGAAAGCGTTAACTTCGAGGGATGAGTCAATCAACAGGTAATTTTTTTTTTATAAAAAATCAATTATATTGTTATAAATTAATTTTTTTTGTTTCAGAGTGCGGAGGACACTCAATGAGGGACGTTAATTGCGAAAACGATGAGGGATACATAAATAAGTCGATGAAAGAGAAGTCTGGCGGACAGTCTAGCGACGACAGGTGAGATTTACTCCAGTGAGTTAATTTAGTGTAAACTAATTATTAATTTGTCTTTTTTTTTCTGTCACCGGTATCAGAAATCCCTGCGATGGACACAACGACGGGGCGATATGGATTGCACATCAATGACGAGGAATGACGCAACCAGTGGCGGTTCGCCGAGAAGCTTTTCACAGTGAGTATGCATATTTGTACAGTAAGAACCCAGAATAAGTCTAATTATGATTATTAATATTTTCGGCGTTAATGTATATTTTTTTGTTGGTTTCAGATTCACAAGAGGCACGGCGGGAAAATGAATGCACGGAGCTGGCGAACAACACGTTTTACGTACAGTCATGCGTATTGTGTGTGGAGTCCCAGACAACAAGGATTTTAAGATGAAACGATTTTTATCTATGCTTTGATAAAACATTTTGTTTGCATAGCATCGACTGATTATACCTCAAGCTAGTCAAAATGAAAAATGAACAAAATATTGCGCCAACATTTAACTGAGAATAATAAAAATAATATAAAGATGTATTGAGAATCTTTTATCCCGTTTTAATAGACCATAAGATGTAGACGTGGGTGTAATTAACATATATTAAGCATTTAAAATGGATAATACTGGTAATTCTTGTCAACTATCAGTATAAAAAATGAAAACTTACAGTGTTGTTTAGTACAGGGACACCTTTTGCAGCTCAATTAATTGTGAATTTCTCTGCACGAATCAATGTTATGTCGATGTCCGTTTTGCTGTCGGATTTTCCAGTTGGAATCGATTTTTCAGATGGGTTTGGAGCGCAATCGTTTGGAGGGTTTGGGAGCGCTATCGTTTACACGAATCAATGTTATGTCGATGTCCGTTTTGCTGTCGGATTTTCCAGTTGGAATCGATTTTTCAGATGGGTTTGGAGCGCAATCGTTTGGAGGGTTTGGGAGCGCTATCGTTTAATTTTAAACTGCTACGAAATCTAAATTCACTCACTATATTGGATGTTTTTATTTCAATCCATCGCACAAAACCCTGTCACTTTTCGCAGTATTCGTTATCGATATGACGATGCACCGATATGTTTATTGGCATGACAACGAAAAACGATTCCAGAAGGCGCTTTTATTGTTTCTTGAACAAAAAAAATATTTCACAAGCATAATACAACTTGTTTCGGCAAACACGTATAGTATAATGGGATACGACTTTTTGGAGTCAGTATCGCGCGGATAAAATATACAAAACGTGAATATATACAGGATTGTTATTATTACGGATTCGTGAATTTCGACATTTCGATCACCGGACATCGATGAAATATATACATTTAATATGGGTATCGTCTACAAAGACGCTAAAACTTTCTCGTACTGTTTATCTACTATATTACAAATAAAAAATATATATTCCTCCAGTGAAGATTTAATCTCGGGAAAAAAAAATAGAACGAAAAAAAAAAGTTTTAAAAAAGGAGGAAATAGATGACTCGTTGAATCATTTAATTCGTCGTTAGTTCTATCCTCTCTATATTATATCTGATGAGCCCGGGCAGTAGAAAATCAACCATAAACCAGGCGTGAAATATCAATAATAATTTTTTTTTAATCCGGATGCTATACGATGTCACCGGTTGTAAATTAAGGAAAGTTCGAAGCGTCGTTGCAATGTTACCTTGTTATTTCTACCACTAACGTTCTCCGTGCATACAGACGACGTTGGAGCGATCGTATTAAAGCAAAGAATCTCTTGCACAGCCCTCACTCGATAATTGATTTGATTCTCTCGATCCGCTGTGTTGGCAATTTTGTTAAGCAAACTTCTCGTAGGAATGTAGCGCGTACAAAGCTATCCGTGTTGTCGGCGGATAGTTTTTCCTTGAGAATAACTGTTGAACAGAGGCGATAAATTAATTGACGTTGCGAGAAACTGATTGATATGGCAACGATACGGTAAGTAAAAACGTATATGAAAATCATGTAAGACATTTTTTTATGGACTTTAGGCATATGTTGTTCCAGGAATGTTAGGAATTTGTGGGAACAGTTTTTTTCGAGAATTTCGAATTAATATACACGCAAGCGACTAAGACCCGGTTTTCCATTGACTCATCGAAGTAATCGACGAGTTAATGTTTCGAAATAACGTAAACGAACTACTTAATTGGATAAGACGTAGATTTTTTTTCCATTTATTATCGTACACAAAGTTAGTATTCATACACGAGACATTCCATCGAAGTATTCTTGAAAACAAAAACCAAAGATACGTCCTTAAAAATTAACAAAAAAATCAAACAAAAAGCCGTTCTTGAAAATAAGGATCGGTGGGACCAGATAGTTTAAACACGACTCAGTCGTTTAAACTAACGAACGACGACACTTATTTTTCTTAATACGCGATCAGTTTTTTTTTTATAAACACCAGTCTGCAATTAATAACACGCGAGTATTTTACATTTTCGTTGTATGAATTAAACTGAAACATAAAGCTAATTAAAGTCGTCGTAATGATAGATGAATATTCGTTAAAAAGGGAATATTTTTAATGAAGGAGAGGTATTTCGGAGCCGATACCCGATTCGGACCATCACCCGCAGATTCCCGTACATTCTTGAACTTGGCAGTGGCGTTCAACGTACAACTGGAAACGCGCATTCCCAAGATTCTTATTCCGCTCTTCGATCGCTGTTGCTGTCGCCATGTCCAACCATAATAGCTATCGCAGTTAAAATAATCAAAATAACATTTTCCATAATACATTTTAAATATTTTAAACGATGAAAAAATTATAAAACTAAGCAACCTGATGTTAAGAGCCAATCGCGTACGCGACCGTCACGTGACGGACGACGTGGCAGGACGATCGCCCGTGAGGAACCGCGCGATAAACGTTATCACGAGAGAGAGTGTGCGTTGCGAAGTCGAACGAATGAGACGTGAACGAGAGCGCGAACGGAGATCGGGGAACGAGAGTTTTCGTAGAGGAAAAACGTGAGCGAACGAGAGCGAGAGCGTATGGGCGAGAACGGGAGCGCGGGTCCGTAACGCGAGATTCGTTATTACGTCGATCACGAGGATTTGTCGGGTAGCGTTGCCTGTGAGAATAATAAAACGGTGTTTGTGTGTTGAAATTACATTTTCTCCGAGTCCGCCGACTACGAGTCGGGGATTATTTCTCTCCTCCTAGCCCGAGTCCCGCGCGAACGTCTCCGGTAAACGCCCGATCACGGGGCGTTTAACACTTCAGAAGTGGGATAATACCCCTTCTGCACGCCCACAACCGAGCGAAAACCGCGACGAGTGCTGTGAATCGCGAAGAAGTGACCACGAGCTGTGGAAAGTGAGCGAGGACAAAGGGGACGGTTCGGAAAGAAGGTGACGAAAATTTCGAGACGCCGGCTCTACCAAGATGGCGGCGTACAGGTGAGCACGAGTCATGCCGGTACCGAGCGGCTTCGCGGACGTCTCGCGCGGACGCGAGGCAACGATCACGTGACGCACCGAGTGAACGCGAGAGCGTCGAGGAACCGTTCTCCGCTCGGAATAACGCGATCGAAAGTGAGCTGCTTGAAAACGAACCTTCGAGGACGAAAAGTGTAAAGGCGGACTGATAAAAACTCTTTGAATCTTAGTTTTACGGTTATTGTCTATAGTCTTTCCCCTAAAGTTTGTCTCTTTTTCCCTCGCCCTTTTTTTCGTGTGCTGTTTTCTCGCCTGAGACAATCGGAGTATTTTTCGGGATTTCTCTCGCCTTTTATGCCCGCGTTTCCCCCCCCCCCCCCCCCGAAGTGCCGCGCACGCGAGCGTCCGTGTGTCGTACGGTGAATCGCGAGTGTCGTCTGTGGCGAGCTAAAAGGAAACCGGGAAATCCGCCCCCGCTCGCGGCAACCGTGCCGCGAAAATCATCGAGATGGCGGAACGCCGGCATACCGCGAGCGCCGAGGCCTTCGAGAAATTCATCGCGCAGGTACGCGCGCAGCAAGACGATCTCGACGATCCACTCGACAATTACGACGCCGAAGACGAAGCGGGAGCGCGTGGCTACACCAGCGACTTCGCTCAACGAGTCGCGCGTGAGGAGAAAGAGCGTCGAACGAGTCGCGGCGCAATACCGAGGCGCACGGTTCACGTGCCGACATCGCCGGATCGACGGTTGCCGCTCAATCGCGCCGGCAACGAACGAATCGACGATCGATCGTTCTTGAGACCGTACGCGCGCGCTGGGCACGCCGACCGCCCATTGCGACAACGAACGACGTCACCGACGACGACGACGCGCGAAGCACGCTCGACGTTAAGAGACGGATCGCTCTTAAACCGCCCGCATTCAGCCTTCGAGCCTCTCGCGAATACCGCCGGGCTTCCGACACCGGCATCAAGGAATTCGGCGCAGTTCGGTCCGCGCGACGAGATGCTCCAGGCTCTGCTCGAGGATAATCGACGCCGTGATGAGACTATGGTCGCGCTGATTACGCAACTCGTTCGTGAGCGCGCCACCGGAGGGAACGGAAACAACACAACATACAGTATATTACCCGACCTGACACATACCATCGGAAAATTCAACGGAGAGACCGGAGCACGCGCCGCCCGTGAATGGATCGAGGGAATCGAGAGTACCGCCGCGCTTCACCGATGGCCGGATAACTTCGCCCTTGAGACGGCGCGAACGCACCTCGACTCCGGAGCCCGCGACTGGTACTTCTGCAATCGAAGAGAGATCACCGACTGGAACACCTTCCGGGAGATGTTCTACTCGACCTTCATAGTTCCGGAGAGTTTCAGCGCGAAGTGGAGCCGCATGGTGAACAGGACGCAGGGTAAGCTTGAGAGTTTAACAACCTACTTTCATGCGAAAACCCGACTCTGCCGTTCTGTTCGCCTCGATTTCCAGGACACCAAGGAGCAAGTTCTCGTCGGATTATGGTCCAAGGAACTATGTCACGCCATGGCTGTGCGAGAGCAAGCCGACGTCAGCGAATTGCTCCGTGATATGCAAAACCATGAGCGTCTCGAGGCT
The DNA here is from genome assembly GCA_963924025.1 of Ischnus inquisitorius. Lineage (NCBI taxonomy): Eukaryota > Metazoa > Arthropoda > Insecta > Hymenoptera > Ichneumonidae > Ischnus > Ischnus inquisitorius. The sequence goes on along the minus strand of OZ001251.1, from coordinate 3,253,509 downwards.
CAGCGAATGGCTCGCATCCGCGCTTTGCGCCCAACGAGCGACGGAGATCGCCCGACAACAACTCCGCCGACAACGAGCACCGGAACGACGTCTCAGCCTCGCCCGACACCGACGACGAACGTGGCGCGACCCGCCGCTCCGACGAGCGATCCTCGACCGCCGCTCCGAAACGACCGAGGAGAGCCGAAGTGTTACAATTGTAACCTCTTCGGACATATCTCACGCGACTGCCCGTCACCGCGTCGGGAGCTACGTTGCCGCACGTGCGGGAAAAGCGGCCATACACAACGACATTGTCCCGGAGCTGCCGCCCCCGCGACCGCCGTGCTCGCCGCCGCGACACCCGCCGCTGCGCCAACCGCGCCGCCGACGACGACAACGAGCGCCGCCCCGGCGACGCCAGGCGTCAACTTCGTCGCGAGAGACGTTTCGAGCTCGGCAGAGACTTACACGAAGACCGTCGAAATACAAGGATTCCCGATGAACGGATTCATCGATACGGGCAGTTCGGACTGTACCGTAAAAGCATCGAAGGTACTCGAGGCCGGATTGGAGTTCATCAAGCAGCCGGCTGTTCTCCACTGCTTCGGACCTCACGAGAACCAGGTCGTATCGCCCGGCATCGTCCGCGCGACGGTTATCATCGACGGAGTCGCCGTCGAGCAAGTTCCTCTCCGTGTTGTGCCCGACGATTGTCAAGCTCACGATGCGCTTATAGGCCGCACGTTTATCGATGCCCCGGGCGTCGCTCACACGAAAAGGAACAACGAACTCCGCTTCTACGTCGATTCAACGCCGTCGCCGTCGGCGATATCACGCCCCATCGTCGCACACGACACCGAGATTCCTCCCAAGACGATTCAGTTCGTGGAAGTGCGCTCTGGGTCCGACAATTTCCGTCTGCCGATGGTCAACAACGGAACCACGCCAATACGTCTCAACAAGTCAACGAAGGTGGAAAAGTGCGCCCGAAGCGCTACTCTCGTCGTCGATGGACCCGGCCGTCGTGCGCCTGTGACGCGCGAAGACCTCGACATCGGGCCGAATGCCGAAGAGAGTGAAATTATAGACTTAGTAGAGACGTTAAACGAATACCGCGACACGATTGCGATGAGCGTGAGTGAATTGGGACGAACCGAGACCACGGAAATGGTTATAACCGAAACTCCGGGTAGCCGACCCGTCCAGAGTAAGCCGTATCGTGCTAGTCACAAGGAACGCGATGAAATGCGCGAAATCGTTCGCGCGATGAAGCAGGCCGGAATCTGCGGCGAAACCGACTCGACGTATGCTAGTCCCGCGTTCATAGTCCGAAAGAAAGACGGATCACCGCGTTTAGTAATCGATTATCGGCGCTTAAACGCCCAGACGGAACGGATTCATTTTCCATTACCCGATTTAGACGCGCACCTCGAGCAAATCGGGCAATTCGACCTTTTCATCGCGCTCGATCTAATGCAAGGTTACTTGCAAATACCCTTGGCCGAAGAATCACGACATAAGACCGCGTTTATCACGCCCGACGAAACAGGACAGTTTAATACGGCCATGTTCGGTCTCATGAACGCACCCTTCTATTTCATGAAGGCAATGCATCGCGCCCTCGCGCCTTTGCACGAGCAAGTCGTGCTCTACTTTCTGGACGATGTTCTCATCCCCGGCAACTCATGGCCCGAATTAAAATCGAAATTGCGCGCGACGTTAACCGCGCTCCGTCAAGCCGGATTCACGCTCAACCTAAAGAAATGTCAATTCCTGAAACGAACGGTAACGTACCTCGGGTTCGAAATATCGGGCAACGCGATCTCACCGGGAGAGCAAAAGCTTCGAGCCATTCGCGAATTTTTGCCGCCGAAAGACGTGCACGAAGTGCGTCGATTCCTTGGTTTAACGGGATTCTTTCGTCGATTCGTACCGCGCTACGCCGAGATTGCCGAACCAATGTGCCGATTACTACGAAAAGGGGTAGAGTTTACATGGAACGAGACGACAGCGCGCGCTTTCACGAAGCTGCGCGACGCTCTGACCTGTTGTCCCGTGCTCAAGCCGTTTAATCCGTCTCACCCCACCGAACTTCATACGGACGCGAGCGCGATCGGTCTCGGCGCGATGCTACTACAAAAATCCGAAGATTCGAAATGGCGACTCGTATACGCGATTAGCCGACGAACGAATACCGGCGAGGCGAATTATCATTCCTCGAAATTGGAATTGATCGCGATAATCTGGGCCGTCAATCGTCTCCGCGCGTTACTAATCAACGTAAAGTTCACCATCGTAACCGACTGTCAAGCCCTGATGTACCTAAATACGAGCAAAACAAAACAGCCGCAAATAGCTCGCTGGGCCGTGCAATTAAGCGAATTCGACGCCGAAATCCGTCATCGCGCCGGCACGGATATGGCGCACGTAGACGCATTAAGCCGCGCGCCGACGAATTCGATTAACGCAATAACGACGAGAAACGAGCCCTCGAAATCCGACAACGACGAAAACTTAATACGTATCGAAGTAGCCGAAATAAAAGCGAGCGCGAATGTAGACGTGAGGCGAACCGAAACAAAACAAATATTTAGTATAATACGCGAGCAAGACGAAATTGCTATGTACCAAGCGAACGACGAGTCGATCAAACGAAAATGCGCGATCCTCCGCGCGAAAGCGAGCGAACGATCCGCGCAAGAGGCGAGCGAAGTGCGCGAGTTCGAGTTGATAAACGGTATCCTATACAAAAGAAACAATAATAAACGCTTATACGTTATTCCAAATAACCTGCGGAAAAGCTTAGTCATCCGATTTCACGACATGCGCAGCCATCCGGGCTTAGCACGAACGCTTAAACAAATGCAAAAGTTCTACCATTTTCCGGGAATGAAACGATACGTGCGACAACACGTGCGCGCATGTATTCAGTGCGTAATGACGAAGAGTAAGCCAGGCCGACAGAAAGGAGAGTTGCATCCGATTCCTCCTGGATCTCGACCCTTCGCGACGATACACGTCGACCACTCCGGGCCGTACGTGACGAGTGGACGCCAAAAGCGATACGTATTCGCGTTGATCGACAATCTCACGAGGTTCGTGCTCTTGTTCGCAACACGAGACACGAAGACCACAGGAGTGATACGAGCATTGGAGGAATTCGTACTCCAATACGGAGCGCCAACACGAATCATCAGCGACAGAGGAACGTGTTTTACGGCCGCGAAATTCGACGAGTTCTGCAAGCAATACGGAATCCGACATACGTTGACGTCGCCTCGACATCCGCAAGCCAACGGTATGATCGAACGAGTAAACGCGACGTTACTCCCCGCCATGATGGCAAATCTGAAAAGAGAGGACGGGCGCGATTGGGATTTGCATCTTCCGGCAATCCAACGAGATTTAAACGCGTGCCAAAATCAAACCACGGGAAAAAGTCCATTCGAGTTGCTGTACGGATACACGCCGCGCTTCAACGAGGGTTCAATACGTCAACCGACCGACGAGAGCGCCGAACGATACGAAAGACCGCCGGAACTACAAGAAAAAGCGCGCGAGCAAATCCTCAAGGGACAACAAGCGTACAAGGCGCGCTACGACGCGAACCGCGACGTTCACACAAAGTTCGAAGTCGGTGATATTGTCTACATCGCCGCGCAGCCCGTAGCCACGGGAGAAAGTACAAAATTTCAACCGAAGCATCGAGGACCGCTCGTTATTACGCAGAAACTTCCCGGAGACACATATCGCGTCGCTCAACTCCGAGACGATACGCCGGGACGACGATACGCAACGACGGCTCACGCGAGTCAATTAAAAATATGGAAGCCAGCAGAGAACGAGAATGACGCAGCCGACGAAGGCGCGTACAGCGATGCAGAGAGCGACGAAGAATCGGAGCCGACGGAAACGCCAAAGATCACCGCGCGCGACGAAAGCGAAGAGGAGACCGACTCTGGCCTTCCTACGACGTCGAAGACTCCAGCGAGAAAGAAGAAAAACGATGGAATAAGTCTACGCCCGCAACGCGTACGACGATCGCCCGATTTTCTCGGGATAAAAACGAGCGTGAGCGAACACAAAAGAAAAAGGGGAAAGATAAATGCGTAGCCGAGCGACCATGAAATGCGAAAGTGTTGCGAATTAATTAGCGAGTAAACGAAATGTGTGATACAAAAAAAAAACCAAAGAAAGTGCAGTGCGCGAAAGAAAACCGCGTAACGCCGCGCGAATACCGTGTGATATTATTATAAAAAAAAAAAAAAAATTGTTAACGCCGAAATATGTACACGTAACGCGCAAGAAACCGAGATGTCAAGGTACGAGACGAAAGATAAAAAAAAAAAAAAAAAAAAAAAAAAAAATGTTGTAAGCGCGAAATTTATAAAAAAAAAAAAAGGGGTTGTAAGCGCGAAATTAGGAAAAAAAAAAAAAAAAAAAGAAACGAGAGTTACGAGACGCGCCTCGAGGACGAGGCGATAATAGGATGGCCGAGTGTTAAGAGCCAATCGCGTACGCGACCGTCACGTGACGGACGACGTGGCAGGACGATCGCCCGTGAGGAACCGCGCGATAAACGTTATCACGAGAGAGAGTGTGCGTTGCGAAGTCGAACGAATGAGACGTGAACGAGAGCGCGAACGGAGATCGGGGAACGAGAGTTTTCGTAGAGGAAAAACGTGAGCGAACGAGAGCGAGAGCGTATGGGCGAGAACGGGAGCGCGGGTCCGTAACGCGAGATTCGTTATTACGTCGATCACGAGGATTTGTCGGGTAGCGTTGCCTGTGAGAATAATAAAACGGTGTTTGTGTGTTGAAATTACATTTTCTCCGAGTCCGCCGACTACGAGTCGGGGATTATTTCTCTCCTCCTAGCCCGAGTCCCGCGCGAACGTCTCCGGTAAACGCCCGATCACGGGGCGTTTAACACTGATTAAGACGTATAAGCTTTCGAATATTCTGCACATGATTTGCCTCCGTATCAAGCTTGTCTCGATTCCTGACGATGCATTGAATAGATTGTCCTGTCAGATTTGCGATGACAAATTTGAATTGGAGTGTACCGAAGGATCGCTGAAGTTTGAATCGTGACGCTGAAGAAAAAATCGTGCATGAACAATACAAAGCAAAATGTAAAATTATTATTTAATATAGAAAAGTTATACAACTTACACAGTTCGGTCACCTATCACCATTTCGTCGACCACTTCAGCGGAGAAGATATAGTCGGTTGCTTGTCGACTATAATTAACCATTTTCCGCTGATTTACCACAACGATTCTTTTATTAGAAACAATGACACTGTCAATTAATAATGAATCAATTTTTTTATATTTCAATTCTCTTCAAATGGCAACGAATAACGCGAAGAGGATTGACAGCGACGCAGGAAGCGACGTCGGGCGGATGGAAGTGATTCGACGGTTTTTGTTTCCGTCGAAACTATCGACCTGAGACTATCGATCAAGGATTATCAGCCGAGTCTCAAGGATATAATAATATATACATATAAAAAAAATGTACTTTTTACAAACGTGGAATCGGACTGGATTTTTTGCATACATTATTATTTTTTTTTCAGTGATCTTTCCGTCGAATGGCGAAGAGGAGGCTCGTCAATTGGAGCGCGAGATTGAAGTACCTTTCGAGCGTTTCTCGACCGCTCCTCTTCGCTATAAGCGAGAATCTGATCACTCACGAACGCCGAGATTGACGGATAAAACAATCATAAAAAAAATCAAAATGCATTCGTTACTTGAGATTGCGTTTGGAAAATTATATTGTTGCACACCTTGATGATTTTGTTCCGCAATTGAAGAACAACCTCGAACGGCGCCTCTCAACGTTACCCCGACGAAGGCTGACGGTGTACTCTTAGATTATTCTGTTTTTTTTTTTCGAGGAAATCGTAGACGTAGATGTTTGTTTTATACAATAAACGATAATTGCAAAAACAGGGTATACAAATGATTCAACCCGTGATCATTTTTGTTCTTATTCTACTTTCTTTTTATTTTCGTTTTTGTGCGTTGTAAATAGGCTGTAAAGGATACAAACGCAAAAAGATCCTACCAGAAAAACAAACTTTAATTTGGTGAAAGATGCAAACAGAGAGAAAGAGAGAGAGGTAAGTAACACTCAATTCGCAATATAAAGACATATTATGCATACACATTTTGTATTAAAAAAATAGTAATAATTAAACAAGCGATGAACAAAAAAATATGTTTTTTTTTTCTTCCGGTGGAATATTTGCGGAATGAGTAACGTCTAACTTAAAGCGCCCCTCCCGCTTTGTCTGTAACAGCCAGCTCGGGGAGTTTGTTTACTTTGACTTTCTGTAAATAAAATAAAAACAAATTCCAAATTTGAATATACTAATTAATTCAAGTGTTGAATTAAAAATATAACTCATTACCTTGTGTGGCATACCCGCCGCCTCCATCATGTCATCTTCGTCCATCGGTGTTCCCTCTATTTTTTTTATATAGGAACCCTTTGCGACTTTTACGTAGGGGATTTCACCGTCGTAAATTAAGACCCCAACGACAGTAATTATGCAGCCTTTTCTTAAATCGATCGGTAGATCGATCGCGTCAGTTACGCGGATTGCCAGTTTGAGTTCGCCATCCGTGATGGCACCAATTGTATACATCGCATCACCCGTTTTATGTTTTGTTTGACTGAATAGCATCTTTAGATGTCCCTGGATTTCTGCGAACAGAAAAACAAAACGGATTAAAAAAGTTAAAATACAAAGTAGATTATTCGTATTAGCATGCATTAAAAAAAGGCGTTCGGTTAACAATTTTATAGGAACATTTTTATAATCGAAGATATTTAATTTACGATCATTTCGTTTATTCATAGAGGAAGCTTTTCAACAACTTCACAACCTTACGAAAAAAAAATTTGATATTCACCGATGAAACGCCCTTCCATGTCGCCGACATCATCCCAAGTAACCGGTTCTGCGCGCGAACTTGAGTCTTCGGCTGCGATGTAAACACCTTTGTCGATTATTTCCGTGTGGTCCTGAATCGACAATTCGTATGGCACAGTTCCTATGTTCCATACGGGATTATCGATTTTCTTTGCAACCGCTCCGTTCAGTCGGACAATCTAAAATACATATATCATATTTTTTTCAATAACAATCGTGTCGTAAATATCACATTAACAAAAACGGATAACAAATAAATATAAAAAGTTAATAAAAAAAAAAGAAAAAAAAATCATGTTCCAAATTTTGGTTGCGTATAAAGAAAGCAATATTTTCAACTTATTTTTTATATTATATTATATATTATACTTATTTTTGCTGCTGACTAGGAAATTACTGAAAAATTACAAACCTTATTTATTTGGACCATTTCTTTCACACGGTCGACGTGTTGATCCCACGCGACACACTGAACCCGCTTGCCACAATTGTTGTTCAATACGAATTTTATGATCGTAAATTTACCATCTTTTCCAACTGTTTTTGCACGTTCTGCTACGTCGATGTATCCGCAGATCTCACTAAAAATTGCAAACAGAAAAATAAAAAATTATAAAAATGTCTTCAACGCTTTGCAACGAAAGTACCGCACGCATAAAAACAATTTGATAAGATTTTTATATGAACACGCTAGTTGAATAATTTGTAATAGTATTAGAAGCGAGCATTTTCATACGATTGATAATAATCAATCAGAGAAATTCTTAAAAATTATGAAAGTAACGATATGAAAATGTTCATAATAAAAGAGATTCCCAAAAAGTTAAAATGAAATTTATCGATTAAGTTTGCAGAGCAAATTCGAGGTTATGAATTTCTCTTGCATTATTTATGTATAAATAATTGCAATTTTCATACAATTGTCAAGTTTGTCGGAGAAGAGACAAGTACTGACCCTTGGTTATGCCGAAGCGGACACGCGAAATCATTAATTTCTTTTTTTTTTTGTTTAAAAAAATTTTGATCGCGGCGTTGATGAGAGACGTCGATTAAATCGATTTTATATTGAATGATTTAGATTGAATTTCTTCGATACAATCAAAAATGCATTAAAAAGGATTAAAAACTTACACAATTTTATCCGATGAAGACACAGCGTCCAAGACTCGATTACTCGTGAACTTCACCGGGCGAATCGTAGTTTTATCGGCATCCTTTTTGGCGCTGGATTTTTCTTTTATAGTCGAATTTTGCAATACGTTTTCTTTCGGTCGCCCCATCGTCGTCGGCGTTTTCTTTTGGGCGTTTACTTAAAAAATATTCCAGTGAATTGAACGTATAACGATTTTACACTCGATATCGGATTATTAGATTGCAAATCGTAATCACATAAAAAATATCGCGACCTCTTCTCACAACGTTTGTCGTCGATGTGGTATGTGCCGACTTGTTTATTGGCATGACAACAAAAAAACAATTGCAGGAAAGTACGCATAGAATTTTGCATTTTCATTCTCGTTTCTCAAAAAAAAAAAGAAAGCTAATGAGTGAAACAGAAATACGATATTACCGACATACGATATTACCACTCACGCGACACCTGTAAATTAAGCATACGTGCCGATAAAACCACAATTCGTATATATTTTTTTTAATTTTTTTTTAATCTGCTCAATTCTGCTGTTAGCATTGTAAGCTCTGATAACTTTTACGAAAAAAAAATTGTTCAACAGATAGAACGGCGTGACCCGTCCAATTCGGAAAATGAAAAAAAAAAAAAACCCTCTTTACTCTCGACAAACTGAACACTGCAATACTGATGTGTCGCACGGATCCTTGAGACACTCGACGATATCCTCCACACATCTGTCTCACAATGAAAATGTTTTTGCCGAAAGATTCTCCGAAAAACTTTCAACGACGATTTCTAACTTCGCGCTAAATCGATAACAGGCCAAGTGTGACAGCCGACGCAGAAGCAAAATATCGAAATAGCGCGCACGACCGATTTTCCGTCAGATTTTTATTCCGTCGGGAAACGCTCGAATAAATTCTCTCTTCTCTGAATCTCACATTTCTTCGGGTACCCGCGAAGCCGTATCGAAAACACTCGCGACCACGAACGAGACTTTACCGAGAATTCGGAAGGTTAGCAAAACCATAACCACGACTTTCGGCGTACTCGAGAACCGATCGAAATTCGCGACAACTGTCAAACTGACAGAAAGCCGGAAAAAGATCGAAGCAGCGCGCACGACCGATCGCGCATCGCGAGTCGTCATCGCCGACCAATGACGGCGCGAATAAACCGACAACAATATAAATCTCGCATTGCGATTAATCGAACTCGAATGCGAGATATAATCGTGACACACCAACTTTTTAGGGGTGGACTACAAAGCAACCAAACATTTTATCGGCGGACCTTGAGGATGCGGTTGTTTTTCAAACAAATCGACCGCAAAGCCACCTCATTTGCAATCGGCAGGGGAGCTTGCAGTACGGGAGGATTTTGTTTAAACGACTTAGAAACAACCTAAATGGTGTTCACCAGATCACTTAATTCATGCGATAGGTTTTTAACAATCAATCGCAGGATAATCGTCACGTTAACGTTTGTTTTCGTGATGTTATACTCTTTTTTAATTTTATACATAAATATTATAGAGCACAAATTTTTTAAGGGTGTTACAATGAACCTCATTAAAATATCGAGTTGATGATACTTGTAACTTATATTGCGATAAAAGATATTTTTTAACGAAAAAAAGAGTTGTACGGTTGTCTTACGGTTGTTTTATTCAAATCCGACCCCCATCAAAGCACTGGGATGCAGTTGCAGTTGTTCTGCGGTGGATTTGTTCAAATCCGATCGCGTGTACAAGGTCGTTTGCCGATACGACAATCGGTTCTTTTGCGGTCGTTTTAATAATATCCGACCACACTAAAAGCTCCCTTGCAGATTGCCGTTGGATAGCCGTCGATTTGTTGAAAGTCGATTTACTATAGAAGGTCGTTTACTGATAATATTTTTGGTGGCTGTGGGGTTGTTTTATAGAAATTCAGCCACACTGGATGTCTTATGGATCGCGAATGAGGTTGATCTGCGGTCGATTTGTCACGCATCGACCAAAACTTCGAAGTTCTCGACAAGTCGAATTTGTGGTCGTTTCACAGTCGAATCGGTCGATCATGCATGATTTTGCGGCTGATTTTAGGCACGATCAGACCAGTGGTATCTGTCGTCGATCGACCGTTGAAATAGCGGTCGAGGGTGCCGATAGGGAAGCCATCAATACGAAAAATTTCCCGAAAGAATTGTATTAATGTAAGAACACGATCGTTGAAGAAAAACGCTGAAAAAAAAATCATGACCGGGGATCGAACTCGGAAACTCCAGTTCCCGAGACCCGAAATATTATGTCTTAGAACGCTCGGCCATCAACATCCTGAAATAATTTTTACGATAAGTCGTTCAAAAGTTGTGAGAGAGTTTGCTTCTTTTTTATATTACTTTTTTTTGTTCTTCCTTCAATCTACTTTTCATGACCCTTTCTTCTGAGTACTTTCCGGTTCGATACTTTTTCTTTTGGGAATGCATTAAATACGTGGAAAATGCAAGCGAGAGCGTACGATCTTCTCAACCGCATTAGCCACGTGGCATAGTATGCGGCGGAGCTAGCTACGTGGCAATGTGTGCGGTCACACCGATGCAGAAAGCGCTGCCGGTGGCTGGGGTACTCACTAACGCGGTACCCCAGAAAAACCGTTCCAAGTCCTCCCATAAGACCTACGCTTCCATGTACTTCTATGTTCTCTGGTTTCGCTCATTATGCTAGGTCTTAGTAGAGAGGGTCAGAGTCGGGAGGGAAAAAGAATGTAATAAAAGATGAAAACGCAACATTGTGCTTACATGTTCCACTATTGAAATTTTAAGCGATAACGGGTTTACAAGAAATTTAGAAAGCACAACAAAAATTATTGCAAATAAATATTGCAGATCATATTTCTCTTTGTCGAGACGACTGCGTACATTTCCTCGCGGGTAGTGACGAGGCGAGTATTGGATATTATGCGAGACGGTTAGACCGCACTTACCGGCGACGGGGAATACGACGAGAACACTCACTCACTCGCTTGTTCGTAGCTCTCGCTACCGAGATCGAGACGAGTTCTCGCACCACGCTCACATAGTGACGGGTTAGACTCAAACCTAATTTATATTTCTCTCGTTTTCAATTTGATTCTCGCGGAGTATCATCTCGGAACGAGGAAACTCAATGCTTTCTTTTTCTGGAAATCCGATAGGAATCGAACTCGATCGAATGTCGAGAGTTTGACTCACAAATCTCTTTCTCAGACGGTATCTGTAATAATTGCGGAATAAACGGGATGTTTGCTACACTATGCCGGAGCTCGATATACTCTTCACATAGGAGTCGATCTTCCACGAGGCACTCTCGATAAAATTTTGTCGGAGACACTGCTCGGAGATCTTCCCACTAGGGCAGCTCAAGACTTCTGCTCGCGACGGCCACTCTGCCGAGGCTGCTCTCTCGCGACTCGTCGAAGACTCACGCGACTTGAAATTTCTGAAATTCGCGTCGAGACAGAGAGCCGGGCGCAAAACCTCATACTGTCACACGCATACTGCTCACACACTCGCACACATCCTTTGTTCCCACTGGGTGTTGTATCGGGCTGGTGTTGGGCCCGATATTCGCCTCCTACCTCCTCTCGTTCTAGGAGGCTTGGAGGGATATCCCCGCGGTCAAGCCATAGAGGCAAGCGCAGAACCACTACTCGGAATGGACCGGACAATCCTTGCCGACGGGGTGGTCCAATCCCGCCGACAAGGCCTTCCAAACTTTGTAACTCAAAAAATGTTTTCCGAATCGCAAAGAATCGGGAAAACCTCAAACTTAATTCTACACCAAACTTTGCTTGCCTCGCTTAACACTGTGTGCCGGCCTTCCATCCGGGCTAGATCATCCGTGGGAGTCTCATAGGGTTGTGGGTGATCGGGTGGCGGGTAGCTCGAATGTTAGCTTCTTTCCTCGCCACCCTGTCAACTCACCCGCCTCCAACTAACGAGGCTTAAACACCCAGGGGTGTTCACACACTCAAAACTCGAACACATTCACTCCACTCAAAACTCGAAACTCGAAACTCAAAACTCAAAACTCAAACTCAAACTCAAACTCAAACTCAAACTCAAACTCAAACTCAAACTCAAACTCAAACTCAAACTCAAACTCAAACTCAAACTCAAACTCAAACTCAAACTCAAACTCAAACTCAAACTCAAACTCAAACTCAAACTCAAACTCAAACTCAAACTCAAACTCAAACCCAAACCCAAACCCAAACCCAAACCCAAACCCAAACCCAAACCCAAACCCAAACCCAAACCCAAACCCAAACCCAAACCCAAACCCAAACCCAAACCCAAACCCAAACCCAAACCCAAACCCAAACCCAAACCCAAACCCAAACCCAAACCCAAACCCAAACCCAAACCCAAACCCAAACCCAAACCCAAACTCAAACTCAAACTCAAACAAACAAAGCGTGGGACGCTGGTTCGAAGAAACCGCGTCACAATATATATAAGTATTTTTCTCATTTATTGCATCTTTGCAAAAATTTGTGAAATATCGTAAAAAACATCTTCGATATAAAAGTTGCGCCAAGTACATTTGTAAGTATAAGTTGTTTCTTTCAGAATCTTTAAAAAAAGTATGTGAAATAGTTAAAGGTCGCCAAGTTCATTATCAACTGATGTTCAAAAAAATAATAATACTTGGCACGTTTCCCCCTTTTCCTTTCTTTCGCGATCCGCACTTCCCATGTCCCTCTTCCCGAACGGACGTCTCGTGCTTCGGGATAAGAACGTTCCCTAGTGCGCGGGATTGCTCATCGAGATTCGACGTACGCGTTCGTGCTCGACTCGGCGCATTCTCATTTTCCTCCAACGTCGCGGTGTCTCGGACCGCCACCGTGCTCCCTTGCGAAAGCCCGTAGGGCCGAGGCTTCGGACGCTCCTCGATTCTCCTGCGCAATCCCCCCACTCAAAAGACCCCTCGGTATACTGTAGTCGCACGCGACTCTATGCCGAAACGGGCAGGACGCAAAAAGTTGTAGAGGCACCTTCGGTTTTTAGCCGATAAAAGCGGGGGCGTCACAGGAATCGAGTGGCTTTTCGCCTGAGAGGCCGAGGGAAACGCCAGAAGCACGAACGCCGAGAACATATCCAAGCCGATAAATCGGAAGGTCGCAGCCGCCGAGGCAGCCCCGGTAATCCCGAAACTGATCCGAAAGCCACCGACGAAACCGTCTATCATCTCGGACATTGTACTCACCAAACGCGTGGAAATCGCGCACCTGGAGCCGTACGTGCCGACACCGATTGTCGTGCCTCGAGCCCCGCTTGTACCGTACCAGCCTACGATTCAACCGAAAGAGACGCGAGAGATCCATCCGATTTTTCGACCAATTCGCTCATCGCACCGTCATTGGAAGGTAACGTTCCTTCGCGAGGGACCTTCCCCGAAAGTACCTGCTCATCCTGGTGGAACTAAGCGAAACGGACTTCGCCGCATACGCCCCCGCTCCGAAACGCGGCAACCCCCACGATCTGCGAAGGTGCGTCGGCCGCATATTTTCGGCAGAAGAAAAATACCGTCGCGTCCTCGACGGAGGAATGCCTCCTAGCTCTTCATAAGACCGCGTTCCCGCGAATCTCGCGATATCGCTAACCCCGCGCTTCGCGCATCTTGCCTCGACACTCGTGTTGTGACGCTATTTTTCGGAATATCGTCACTGGTCGTGCCGACCGGGTTTCTTTCTGTTTTTTAAGTTATTGGAATTCAGTTGGTTATCATAGGTTTGGGTAGGTTTTCATTGAGTAGCGATCATTTTGAGTATATCGGTTCAGTTGTGGTAGCGCGAGGAATACCGAGGATCAGGGCCGAGATAATGAGCCACCCGGTATATCTTCGCGTTCCGAAATAGTTGTCGCGAAGGAAAAATACAAAGGTTCGAGCGAAATTCTCGACGTTTCACTATCGGGATTTGGGAAGGATAGTTCACGCCGCTCGAAAGAGTGAGTTAAGGTCCGTTATCGTTGAGTTCACGCCACCCCCAGGGGTGAGTTAAGGAAATATTGCGTTCAGTTTCAGTTAAGTTGGAAGGCCGTGGTGACTGGATTCGCGACCAACCAGTCCCCACGGATCGCCAGGTCGCTAGTTATCGTTTAGTTATAGTTATTTAAATCCCAACCTTATCCCAGAAAAGTATAATCCCGCGATAAACCCACACTTATAAAATCTGGTATTATTCTATCAAGCCACCGAGTTCCGTTACCGTCTCGTTAAGATTTGTTACCGTTCGAAATTATACGTTTGGAATTTTTAGTTTGAGTCTACAGATTCCTGGATTTCGTTGTGACGATCCTGGCAACGAGCAATCGACGTCAGGAGTAGCGGGGACATTTGTTTCGGCTACCGATGGGTAGTCTCTCGGCTTCTCGCTATCGTTCGAGAGACTCTCCTTGTTTTTTCGTCTTTGGCTGTCGAGCCGAGCGGAGCTCCTCGGAGCTCTCGCTCCGCTGCGGTGTTCTCGTAAGCTATCTGCCTAGGTGATCTCGTTCGCTATCGTATGCTGTCGAATTTTCACAGCTATCGAAATGTTATGCATTTATGTCCATTATCGTACCGATTTTGGGTTGGGACTTGTCACGTTACCGACTATGAGTTACCGTTACTCAATTATTATTTTTCACCCTCAGCTATCTCGATTTCGTCGTGGTAAGTAAGACTTTACCGGCTCTCGGATATGTTCGTCGTTTTCGGCTATTCTCGTTCTGCGAGTAGTTGACGATTCTCGCATAATTTTTGTGTTCTCGAATATTTCCGATGGTATTTTATATTCCGGTGTTAACGAATTTTCCGATGTTCCCGAGAAATTTGTCTTTCCGGTGAGTACCGAGTTATCGAAGTTATCGCTCTGTCGATGCCGTTTCATTCTCGATTCTCGTTGGTGTTCTCGGAGTTCTCGTGTTTTCGTATTACCGTTGTGAGTTATAGATTACGGTTCGCGTTATCGAGTTTCCGTGTATTTTTGTGGGTTAGTTGAGTTAATAAATTTAATCATTTGTCCACCTGAACCATGCTCGCGTCAAAGTTATTTATTTAGTTGAGTTTCGTTTTCGCGTTCGGCCCTCCTTTTGTCAGACCGCCGCCCATGTCCTCTCTCCACAACCAGCACACTGAGCGAATTGGGAATACCGCTACCGGTCCCTGCTCTTCTCGTCGTCGCCTCGGTTCGATTTTCGGATTTCGAGTTTACGGTTCGCGGTTCCCCAATTCCGCCGTTTAATTAAAAATTGATGAATTAAGTTTAAGTTTCGCGGTTTGTTGATTCCGCCGTACAAATAGAAATCAACTAGCGCTCAACGGCTCTCGTGGCGACGAGAGCAGCGAGGCACGGGCCGAAGGTAGCCGGTGAGACATCGCACGGTCATAGTGTTTATCGAAACCCGCCTTCGCGCCTCCCACGCGCCGTCATAATCATATTGAGACGGGAGCCCACCGAGCTCCCGCTCAAATGCGATTTAAATTTTGCCGCGCTCGCGAAGTCCTGTGACGAATGTAGGGAATTGCGTCACGAGACGCAGAGGCCGCGGTAGTCCGGCGCGCATCATTCGAATAACGACAACGAGGAAGTAACGGGTATGATAGGTTACCGCGTGAGTTTTATTGGATACGTCCATTTTATAGAAAAGCATTCTGAGAGGATCGAGATAAATATGTGGTGACTGTAATTATAACAAGCATTAGACAATAAGGAATTTCGCCTTAAGAATATTGTGAGCATTAAAAGTAAGAATATTATAAGAGAAGATATTTTAGCCCGCATGACAAATGCTTAAATATAACGAAGAAGACCACCCGCCGAATAACAAACTCCATACTACTTCCCTTAAGACTATTCGAGGATTTTGCAGTCTTTTGTATGCGCTTGCATTGTCTTACACGTCTGGCGACCAGGCGCAAGGTTCTCTAAACGTTTAACAGAAACATAGCTTTCAAGATTTCTAGCGCGTTAATCCCTTTTTTATACATTTTGAACAATATATCCTCTGGACACACTGTCGAGACGAGGCCTGCGTGCCTCGACGTGACACAAGCCAGATGACCCCTCATAAAACTCCGAACGCTCGCGACCCTTGGTCTGCCTCGCAGGCAAGCACGCAGAACCCTTGTTTTAGAAGCCCTTTTCTTCACGTGAGTCATGCGGACTTTCCACCGAAATGGGTTTCTCGCCTGCATTTTTTTAAACTTGTTACGATTGGCTACAAGCGTTGACTACTCCCACTCTTTAAGCTAATACTTTTCCCTTTTTCCGAAAATGCGAGAAGAGCGACCGATCGAGAGAGGCAGTCGCAAATCTACCGTCAAGCAGTCCTGAACTGATTGCACTTGTGAACGGAACAATAAAGTACTTGTGTATTCAATTGCAGTCGAATATTCCTTGTACTTATTTCTGAAGTCCACCTTTCCGAGAATCCACAAGGTGAGGTCCAGCTCTTTGCCGACCACGAGCCCACTGCATCCGAGGACATCGTTGGTGAATTCTCAAAGTTCCCGCCGCGGTTTCAGCTACGCTACGTGGAAACGACGCTAGAGGCGTCACATTCTATTGTTGGTGGCAGTGGTGGGATAGCTATGAAAAGCAAACATTGTCGGACTTGTGTTTTCTCATAAAAGTTGTTAAAATTTCGCGAACTCTGTTAACTACCGAATTAATTATCGAGTTTAATTACACGAACTTTTGAATCGCAACAAGTGACATTGTGCTACTGATATTGAGATATACTCGTGAGTGAAATTCGAGGGATACGCCAAATGATCGTAAACAACAGTGCGTCGGGATTTAATTGAACCCGAATTCTATAAACCTGATTTCAACCTCGGAAGGACAACTTGTTTTCTTTTCGCCCTCGTTTAAGGGGTGAACTGAGTAGCTTCTTGACGCGCGTGAAAGGAAAAGAAGACCGAGTGAAGTGACTGTGTAATCAAAAGACAAATGAGGTTGACTTATTACCTCTTGACTGTATAGCGAATTCGTGAGAGTACGCGCCGCGACCTTCCTTCAGGGTTTTGCCGTGGTTTTTCACCCGAAGGCGGAGGGTATATACGTTACGTGCATATATACCGAGGTCGTGTACGGTGTTCTCAGGGACCACGGAGAGATACCCCTAGACAACCGTAGGTGCAGAGTGACGCGAAGAAGATCCAGAAGGCTGCTGGCCAACGAAACGACGAACACGAGAGGAACCGTGTTACAACGAGAGCGAGGGTGACAACGGATCGGAACAACAACGAAGCAGAGTGACAACGAGGCCGAGCGACAACGGAGTGGAACAGCAACGGAACGGAGTGACAACGGAACGAAGCGGCGACAGAGCAAGAACACAAAAACCTTCGAAAGTAGTAAGTCACCACATTACATATATTGTAACTCGTTCCTCTCAGGTTTAGTTCGAGTAGTTTAACGTTGAACGAAATGATGCTACGTAATCGCAAAAGGGCATCGGCGAGTAACGCCACCGCGAACACGCCACCGGTGGTTCCGTCGAATAGAGACGACGAATTTCGAAGAGAAAGCGATCGCGATAACGTAGTACCAGCTAATAGCGATAGACGTACTAGAGATAACGGGCCGGACCTGCCACTCCCCGCGAACGCTACTTCAGAGGATGCAACATCGAGCAGTATTTCGGATTCGCAGGGTAGTGGTCAACTAGGCAATATGAGTAGACTACCGGTAATATCGCGAAACTCATTAAACATGCAAATAACTTCGCAAGCTCAAAATGCTTCGAGAGAGTCATCGGCATTGCATTCCACTACCGCAAATGAGCATTTTAACGGGTTTATGAGTTTTAAATCCGCGCTAGAATTTTTGCCCAAAAGCTACAATGGCGAAAATATGCCTGTCGCAAAATTTACGCGCGATTGCCTATTCGCGCAAGAGTCGATCCACCCGCGAGACAGACCCCTATTGCTGCGTATGGTACGATCCCGATTGTGCGGAGACGCGGATCTCTATCTGCAAGACCAGGAAATCGAGACCTTAGAAGATCTGCTCAGAGATTTGAGCGCCGCTTTCTCACCCCACGAAAATGTGCAAGACCTTACCGCGATCATCTCAACGGTAGCACAGAAAACCGACGAATCGGCCGAAAATTACGGAGTGCGCGTTAGAAAAATCTTGAACAGACTGGTCACTACAATCGAACAGGAAAACGCTCCTGAAATTTCGTTCGGAATGGTGCATGCAGCTCGCATTTCCGCGGTAGCAAATTTTTCGCGAGGCCTCAAGGGCGATTTAGAGCTGCGAGTTCGAATGAAAAATCCGAAAACGCTCTAGGAGGCCACCAGCTTTGCCAAAGCCGCCGAGTGGGAGGTTGCGTACCAGGAAGGACCGATTTCACCCTTACCATGAGCGAGTCTCGCGAGTACGGACCTTCGCGGCTGGTCGAGGGCGCGGGTCGCGACGGGGGCGCGGATTCGGGCACCATAGAGGCGCTCACGCTAGTTCAGTCCCAGATAACAAGGAGAACTTTAATAACAGCGTAAAGTGTTACTCGTGCGGAGAAGAGGGACACTTCGCCCGCAGATGCGCGAAAGGGACGGTAGATTCAACCGCGTGTTACAATTGTGGATAACAGGGGCACTTCGCTCGTGACTGTCGTAGTAAAAAAACGGAAGTGATTTGTCATCTCTGCGGTATCGAAGGACACTTCGCGCGCGACTGCCCTACGCGAAAATCGGGAGGCGAAACGATGAAATTCGGAAAACCGGTGAACGGAAAACAAAACCCGCCAAAAAACTAGTAGATAGCTCGGTGGAGACGCGCGACACCGGGCCGAAAAATCGCGAAACGCCGATTCGAAGGGTAGTGCTCGCGATTAAGTCACAGCGCAAAATCAACTCGCCAGTCGCTGCACTACAGAGCGAAAACCTCACCACGGGCAAGGGTAACTTCATAGTAGATACAGGTGCCGAAATTAACCTGGTAAAAAGGGGGCGCGTTTCGAGTAATACGGAGATTGACACTCGTGTAAGGGTAACCTTATATGGCATCGGACCCGGAGCGGTCTAGACGTTAGGCGAGGTAAAACTAAAAATCGCGAATGAAAGGATAAGTTTCCATGTTGTGCCAAACAAATTCGCCATCGGACAAGACGGCCTTTTAGGCATGACATTTTTGTGGGAGCAAGACGCCGTCATCCACATAAAGAAGGGGCTTATTACCTCGAGTATCGGAACAATTCCCTTTCGTAGGTGTAAAACGTTCACTATCCCAGCTCGCACACGGCAGGTAATCTCGGTCCCCATAGAGAATATCGAAATCAAGAACGGGTATCTAGCACTCGTTAACGCCGGCGCGGGTATCTACCTCGGCGAAAATATAGTTAAGCACACAGACGGTCACGCGAAAGTTTATTGTGTCAATACGACCACACGAGACGTCGAGTTAACCATCCCTCCCTTAGAAATTGAGGAGTATAAAGTTATTAATCCTGGTCCGCGAACCGCTCGGCAGTCAGAACCTGCGAAAGACCCCCGCGCGGTAAATGGACAAAGGCTGGCTACGCTGCTAAAAGACCTCGACTTGACCCCGTACAGCGTCGAGGAAAAGGAGAGTATTTTGCACTCCATTTCCGATTACCTCTATCAATTTAGACTACCGGGCGACAAGCTAGGATGCACCGCGACACTAAAACATAAAATCACTACGACTGACAACATACCAGTAAACAAACGACAGTATAGGCACCCGCCGGAACACAACGATGTAATCATCGAGCAATCGAGAGAACTCCTCGAGAACGGGGCCATCTCGCCGTCCGACTCACCGTATAATTCGCCGGTGTGGGTCGTGCCGAAGAAGGCGGACGCTAAAGGAAATCGCCGATGGCGGATGGTTATAGACTACAGGGGCCTGAACGACAAAACCGTTGGGGACGCATACCCCTTGCTCAATATTACAGCTATATTAGATCAACTCGGTAAATCCAAATACTTCTCAGTGCTAGACCTCGCTTCCGGGTTTCACCAGATCGAGGTCGAACCTTCAGATAGGGCAAAGACAGCGTTTTCTACCCCATATGGCCATTTTCACTTCAACAGAATGCTCTTCGGGCTAAAGAACGCGCCGGCCACCTTTCAGAGGCTTATGGACCAAGTCTTATCCGGACTACAGGGTAACGAGCTGTTTGTTTACATGGACGATCTCGTAGTCTACGCGAACTCCCTCAAACAACACGAGCAGAAAATGAAAAAGCTCCTAGAAAGATTAAAAAACGCTGGCTTAGTCCGACAGTCAGAAAAATGCAAATTTTTGTGCAAAGAGATCTCGTATCTGGGACACGTTATTACCAGAGAGGGGGTAAAACCGGACCCCAAAAAGGTAGAGGCAGTCTCAGGCTTTCCGCGACCACAAAACTGCAAAAATATAAAACAATTCTTAGGTCTCGCGGGGTACTACAGG
This sequence comes from Ischnus inquisitorius, assembly GCA_963924025.1. NCBI lineage: Eukaryota > Metazoa > Arthropoda > Insecta > Hymenoptera > Ichneumonidae > Ischnus > Ischnus inquisitorius. The sequence continues at coordinate 3,233,018 of OZ001251.1, read as the reverse complement.
CGGTTTATCCAAGATTTCGCGTCAATCGTCAAACCACTGACGACCTTGCTGAAGAAAACGAATAGATTCGAATGGGGCCAGGCGCAGGAAGAAGCTTTCGTAAGGATAAAAAACATCTTGTGCGCAAAGCCACTACTACAATATTCCGATTTCGAGCAACCATTCGTGATAACGACGGATGCATCGGGCTACGCTCTTGGTGCAGTTCTGAGCCAGGGCCCAATCGGTAAAGATCTTCCCATCGCGTATATGTCGAGAACTCTAAATAAAGCCGAAATAAACTATTCTACAACAGAGAAGTAGCTAGCAAGCCATAGTATTTGCCGTAAAGCAGTTTCGGCCATACGTGTTCGGGCGCAGATTTACGTTGCTTACCGATCACCGACCGTTAGTATGGCTACATAATCTGAAAGATCCGGGGTCCAGGCTTGCTCGTTGGAAAATATGGCTAAGCGAATACGATTACGACATTCAGTACAAACCGGGGCGAGTAAACGCAAACGCGGACGCGCTCTCACGCAACCCTGTCACGAACAACGACGATACCCTATCATCCCAACAGGAAACCGGTCATCGGGTACCGATCTTGCATGATCTCCTATCTCATGCGGGATCCGACTCCTATTTCGACGAATACCCAATTGAACGAGTTTGCCTATGCACTGGTGTGACTGACGATAGGGAAACAGAGGATGACAGTATCGGTGACGAAGCGGACAGTGACGGAACGAGTGAGGAACGAAACTGTGAAAATAAGACTGAGCAGGTCGAAAGTGAAGAGATATTGGTACTTCCGGATGAAGGCCCGTGTAGGCCGACAGGTGGCCTGCCGGGTAGTGTTGAGTCTCGAGCAGCGAGGGTTCCCCAGCGGGAAATATGTGGGGTGGCGGTGAGGCCCACCCCAAAAAGGAAACGGCCTCGAAAGAGGTTTGCGTTTCAGCAAGGGACTCGCGGGGGGGACGTGCTTCTACTCACAGTGTATCGGAAGCAGCGTTGTGAAAATTCAAATGTAATAACAATGCATTAATCCATTACTGAAAAAATGGATAATGAACACCAATTCCATTACCCATTACTTTATTGATCAGTAATGGATCTTCAATCCATTGCCCATTACTTTTTTAATAGATAATGGATCTTCAATCCATTGGCCATTACTTTCTTAATTTATAATGGATTCGCAATCCATTACCCATTACTTTCTTAATGGATAATGGATCTTCAATCCATTATCCGTTACTTTTGTAATGGATAATCGATCTTCATCCCATTATCCGTTACTTTTGTAATGGATAATGGATCTTCATCCCATTATCCGTTACATTTGTAATGGATAATGGATCTTCACCCCATTATCCGTTACTTTTTAAATGGGTAGTGGATCCTCAATCTATTGTCCATTACTTTTTTAACGGATATAATGGATAATGGGTCCTCAATCCATTGTTCATTACATTTTAACGGATAATCCATTATTCATTCTTCAGAAATAGGAAAACATTATTCAAAAATCGGAATTTGCGTTTCGATTGTTTGAACAATCGAAATTCACGTTCAAATTCTTAAATAATCGAAATTGACATTTAATTCGTTTAAAAATAAATAATAAATGTTCAATTTGTTTAAAAAATAAAAATTTGTGCTTTAATTGTTTAAATAATGAATATTCCCATTTAGATTGTTGCATAAATAAAAATTGAGGTTGAATTTATTTAGAAATGAATAAAAAAATATTTTATTAGCTTAAAATATCGAAATTCACGTTTAAATTGGTAAAAAATCTAAATTGACATTTAATTAGCTTAAACATAAATAAATAAATGTTTCATTGGTTTGAAAAATCGACATTCACGTTCTAATAGTTAAAAAAGTCGAAGTTCATGTTTATATTCTTTGTCAATCAACATGTTCGATTGTTGAAATTAAAACGGACGATTAATTTGTTCAAAAATCGTAATTCGCGTTAGTATTGATTAGATGATTAAAATTTACGTTTGTATTAGTAACAAAATTACAATTAACGATTCATCTGTTTAAAAATAAAAATATTACGTTTAATGTTCCTAAAGTAGAGTCTGACGTGAGTTCGAGAGAGGAAGGAGAAAGACTTACAAACATGTTTCGATGGGATAAAAACCTGAAATTCTAAAAAAATGCATACATTTTCAGAAAACTTAACAAATTATTTTTTATAACAAAAAAAAAGGATGCCGGCTAACTCCTCCCCGGCCCCCTCGTGACTTGTCTCGCAATTTTTTATATCAGTAAATTGGTAACAAAATTTTGGAATTATTGTTATGCAAAATCCATCTTCTCAGCATCTTTCATTTTTTCCGGTTTTTACATCATCAAGAAGTGTTCGCACTTCTCTCTCAAGGCACAATCTCAGGTGGCGACAGACTTAACGAAAGGACTACCTCAAATTGTTTAAGAAATCGGAATTCATGTTTTAATTGTTTTAAAAATCAGACGTACGTTACATTCGTGTGAAGACAAAAAAAAATCAAATTGAAATAAAGACCTAAAAATGTATATACAATATGTATGATCTACAAAATATTTACTTAAAACATTTATCATTTTAAAATAGATTGGAGGCAAAATTTTAAGTTTTTACAAAATTAAACTTTTGTTTTGTTTTTTAAAACGATTTAAACAGGATATTTGTTTTTTCAGCAATTTACAGGTGAATTTTTTTTTTATACATTTTAAACGTGATTTGTACATTTTTTATCATATTACACGTAAACTTCGGTTGATCAAACAATTAAACAGCAAATTTTGAATTGTTCAAGGAATGAAACGTAAACTTTCAATTGCTAAATGAATCAAATGTAAATTTCGATTTTTTAGCACATTAAACGTCAAGTTTGATTTTTTTAACAATTTAATCGTGAACTTCGATGACTTAAACAATTAAACAACGAATTGCGAGGTGTTGAAGAAATTAAACGTCTACTGTGTATTTTTAAAGAAATGAATTTAGATTTTTCAACAAAGTAAATTGTAATTTTTTTAACACATTACATGTCATTTTTTTTTTAAATTTAAACCTGAATTTTAATTGTTGAAACAACTAAACCGCGAATTTCGAGTTGATAAAGAAATTGAACGTTAACTTTTAATTTGTAAATAAACCAAAGGTAAATTTCGATTTTTTCAGCAATTTAAACGTGAATGTAAATTTTTTCCTTTAACACATACATACGTGATTTTTTTATTACAATTTAAGCGAGAATTTCGATGTGTTAAAGAGATTAAATGTTAACTTGGAATTTCGACGCGAATCAAATGTGAATTCCGATATTTTAAACAATTTACACATTAACTTAGTTTTTCTAATCAAATTAAAGGGTTATTTCTTATGTTTCAACACAGTAAACTTCAATATTTTTTTTTACGATTTAAACCTAAATTATGATTTTTTGAACTATTAAAACGCAAATTTCGATTAAAAATTTTTTAACCCGCATTTCGATTTTTCGAAGCAATTAAACATTTGTTAAATTTATTTTCAATCAAAGAACCGTCATTTTTTATTTTTTGAACAATTTAACGGAGCATTCCGATTGTTTAAGCAATTGAAACATAATGCATTGAGGATCCATTATCCGATAGAAAAGTAATGAATAATGAATCGAGGATCCATTATCCGATAGGAAAGTAACGGATAATGAATTTAGGATCCATTATCCGTTAAAAATGCAATGAGCAATGGCCTGACAATCCATTACTCCCGGAGCGGTAGTGCTTTGGGCACCGATAACAAGGAAAGCCTCCACGCGGTGGAGATGTCCCGGGAAGACGTGCCCTCACCACGTGCAAGAGGAGAGAGAAACGAAACTGTTAGGGTCGGAAGTTCCGACGAAGTGAGCTGCGACGGAGTTAATGATACCACAGTACGTACCGAAACAAGAGTAAGAAAACGAGATACGACAGACAAGCACAGAAGACAGGACAGGATGAAGAAAAGAGTAATCGCTGCTCCGCAATTTCCTCTCGAAAGAACCCGAATCCTGAGAGCAAACCCGAGATCAATATTGAGACCCGTGATTCAGAATAGCCTGGATACGCTAGTAATGCGAGACGATAATAAAATTAATTTCATCTCGACGGATTGCGTTCTGACAACACCTATCAGTAGAGATGTAATGAACGAAGGCGAGTTTAAGCTACAGAATTTGAAAAATGAGAAGCCAGAGTTGGGCCAGGTAGTAGTTACTAAAGAAAAGAAAAATTACATCTTCCATTTATTTATTCGGGAAAAATTCGATGACAAAACCTACATGATAAATGTCACGGCAGCAATAGACGCGCTGAAACAAGCCACCGAGGCACTAAGCACGAAGAGTGCTAGTATTTCGCGAAACGGGAATGGACTGAACAACGTCTCATGGGTTTTAATCGAACAAATGCTTCGAGCCCACTTCGGCAAGGACGGGTATCACATAACCGTGTGCGCAGGAACTGTTGGAACCGCTCCCGAAACCGAGCGTCAACTGATAATCGCCGAAAATCACGACTCCGCTGTCGGGGGACACAAGGGCGAAACAAAAACGTACGAACGGATAAGAGAATCGTTTTACTGGAAAAATATGAAAGACGACATACACAATTGGATAAAAACTTGTAGCTCATGCCAGAAGAAAAAGCTAGTTAGGGTGAAGACCAAGCAACCGATGCAAATAACAGATACACTCACTAGAGTTTCCGAGAAAGTGCAGATCGACATCGTGGGCCCATTACCGATAACCGAAGCAGGGAGTAGGTACATCCTGACGTGACAAGACTGCTTGTCTAAGTACTCAGGCGGAATCCCCTTGGTTAACGTCGAAGCACCCACCGTAGCCTTAGCCTTCGCGGAAGCTTTTATTTGTTCTGTGACGTGATTTTTCGAATCACCGTCACACAAAAACTAGAAACAAGATTGATACCGCAAATTACCGTTCTATAGATCTCGCTTATTGGCTCTCGCTACTCCCGGTACGATTCAGCTCTTCCAGATGCAGTTTCGTTATCGTCAATATTCAGTTCATGCATTCAGTCAGTTTTGTTCAGTTACAGTTAGTCGAGATCTCGAAGCTATTCGGTGGTGCGAATCTCGAAGTACTGAGATACCCGAATAGTGGAGAGTCTCGACGAGGTTTCGTTGCGAATCCGCCACAGTCCGGTGCAAGTCCGGCACTCTTATGCTGAGGTTCGGTGTGTTGGAGAACAGGCGGAGGTTTTAGTTTTGTCCGGACAAGGTAGGAGCACCTTGTGCCGTGTATTTTGAGTAGAGAAGTTGAGTAGAGCCTTGTTTTCACGCACCGAACGGAGAGTAGCGATCGCAACGATCCTCAAACATTGCCGCTTCCGTACAGACCATTTATCGATTACCGTCTAGATCCCGTAGCGAAGTAGCTTGAGAGGGCAGTAGCTACCGGTTAAAGTTCCCGAAATAATGATAATGACCGATTACGCGTCTTATCATAGGCAAATCAGTCTACCGAGAGCCGCCCTAGAGGCAACTCGGGCTCTCTCTCGCGCTCCCGTTACCGCGGCTTCGGCCGATCGTGTGTTCTCGTGTGTGTGTGTCGTGACTCGCGCGTAGCGTGGGTCTCACTCTCGCTGCCGCGGACTCCGATACTCGGCTCTCGCTCGTGTTCGTGTGTTTCGTGCTACCTGTCACTTTCTCGTTCGCTCGCGTTCAGCGTACGATCGAGAGTGACAGTTCGTGAAAATGCCGATGCGAATTCGTTCCGAATTTTGTGAGCGAGAGGCATTCGAAAGAATGCTCTCGTAGTGCAGTTCGTGCTCAAGTTCTCGTGACGTCGAAAGACGCGGATCCCGCAAAATAATGGATTAAGTTCTGCTGTTTCGGTGAGTTTATCGTTAGATAATTTTCTCGATCGCGAATAGAAATTCGTTCGAGCGGCTCGCCTCGATCGTACGATCGGCTGAGCGCTTCCCGCTGCACTTCGGTGCGATCTCGTGGCTTCTGAGCCAGATACATAATTGTTTTCGTATTCGTTGTTGAGATTCCGTTTTCGATCTCGTAAGCTATTCTATCGGCCTCGGATTGCGACCCTTCTACCAAAAACCGCATCCTGAGCGACCGTGCATTTCCGTAACCGTGTGCTCTCGTGAGTGTAATCGGTGGATATCGATGCGAGCTTTAGCTCGCGGATCTCGATGCGGGAGTCGGCTCGCTCTACCGACTCCCAGGTTAGTCCGGTTGATAATACCGGCGTTTGTGTTTGTGCATCATCAATTGAGTTTTGAGCCAGTTTGGTAATTTCCGGCGAAACAAAAATTAGCCATGGAGATCGGCCGCTCCACCGATCTCCCGTTTAGTCCGGTTCGTTAATACCGGCGATACAAAAATTAACTGACGCCCCCGGGACCATCGATGCATTCGCGAGGGTGGGCGGCCGAAGGTGGCGTCAAGTTTCGTTCGCGTATAACTCCCGTTCAGTTTGAATTTTCGATTTCGTTCTTTTTGCTCTGAAAATTAAGTTTAAAGTTCCGCGTTTCGGATTCTAGAAATAAACGTCACAGTTCATACGGTTGCCCGGAGTCCATACAGACGGATCAAGGTAGCCAATTCCTAAGTTCCATAATGGCTAACGTAGCGAAGATTTTCAAAATAAGACAATTTAAATCTACGTCCTTCCATCTGCAATCGCTAGGTTCTCTCGAGAGAAGCCACAACACGTTCATCGAGTATCTGAAGCATTACTGCACGCGGGTGAACTGGGATATCTGGCTCCCTTTCGCGATGTTTTCTTTTAATACTTCGCTCCACGAGTCCACGGGATTCACACCCCACGAGGTTGTATTTGGCAATAAAGCCCGAGTCCCTTCCGAATTTAAAGAGGACAAGACCCCGTTGACTTATATAGCCCTGGTAGACGACCTGTTGACCATATTAACTGAAACTCAATCGACGGTGGCCGCTATACTTGACGCCGCGAAACGAAGGTGCAAAAGATATTACGACAGGAAACTCAACTAGAGAAACTTCGAAGTAGGGCAACACGTGTACCTAATAAAGGAACCGCGCACGAATAAATTCGACGACCACTACGAGGGACCTTTCGTAATTAATAAAATCTTTAATGACCACAACGCCGAACTACAACTTGGTCCAAATAAAATAAAAGTCGTACACATGGACAAACTAAAACACGCGTTCTTTAGACTCGAAGATCCGCATTAGACCAACATCGATAAAGGGCGGGCGCCGTAACGGAAAATCGACACAAAAAGCTGTTTTATGAAAACACCTTTTATCCATGGGGGAAGGTGTGACGAATGTAGGGAATTGCGTCACGAGACGCAGAGGCCGCGGTAGTCCGGGCGCGCATTATTCGAATAACGACAACGAGGAAGTAACGGGTACGATAGGTTACCGCGCGAGTTTTATTGGATACGTCCATTTTATAGAAAAGCATTCTGAGAGGATCGAGATAAATATGTGGTGACTGTAATTATAACAAACATTAGACAATAAGGAATTTAGCCTTAAGAATATTGTGAGCCTTAAAAGTAAGAATATTATAAGAGAAGATATTTCAGCCCTCATGACAAACGCTTAAATATAACGAAGAAGACCACCCGCCGAATAACAAACTTCATACTACTTCCCTTGAGACTATTCGAGGATTTTGCAGTCTTTTGTATGCGCTTGCAATGTCTTACACGTCTGGCGACCAGACGAAAGGTTCTCTAAACGTTTAACAGAAACATAGCTTTCAAGATTTCTAGCGCGTTAATCCCTTCTTTATACATGTTGAACAATATATCCTCTGGACACACGGTCGAGACGAGGCCTGCGTGCCTCAACGTGACACAAGCCAGATGACCCCTCATAAAACTCCGAACGCTCGCGAGCCTTGGTCTGCCTCGCAGGCAAGCGCGCAGAACTCTTGTTTTAGAAGCCCTTTTCTTCACGTGGGTCATGCGGACTTTCCACCGAAATGGGTTTCTCGCCTGCATTTTTTTAAACTTATTACGATTGGCTACAAGCGTTGAATACACCCACTCTCTAAGCTAATACTCTTCCCTTTTTCCGAAAATGCGAGAAGAGCGACCGATCGAGAAAGGCAGTCGCAAATCTACCGTCAAGAAGTCCTGAACTGATTGCACTTGTGAACGGAACAATAAAGTACTTGTGTATTCGATTGCAGTCGAATATTCCTTGTACTTATTTCTAAAGTCCACCTTTCCGAGAATCCACAAGGTGAGGTCCAGCTCTTTGCCGACCACGAGCCCACTGCATCCGAGGACATCGTTGGTGAATTCTCAAAGTTCCCGCCGCGGTTTTGGCTACGCTACGTAAAAACGACGCTAGAGGCGTCACAGTCCATGAGACGTGGCGCCGCGGTCGCGCGGGAACGACTCCGGTTGGCTACACCCCAAGTAGCATTAAGTTATCCTAAAGCCATCAAAAGGGTGACACACAAAAGTTACGGATAACTTTTTTCTTGGGTAATCGGATATCCTTTGGTAATACCAATAGTATTACTAATATCCGCCAGATCGGCGACATTGGCGTGTCGCAATGATAACTTTTCGGTGACGCAAAAATGTCACCAAAATGTCGTCCAAATGCTGACTCTTATTAGACATCTAGATGACAACTTAATGTCATCTATTGGATAGGTCTGAAAGATATCATATTAAATGTCATAAAATCGAGATACAGTTGCAAAATCCAATAGTCATCTGTATGACGGCTTTTTGATGACATTTAATTGTCACCGAAATGTTGACATTACAACAACTATTATAAGTTGCCAAAACGGAAACTTTATGCTGTCACGCTATTTCCCGTGTACAAACCAAATCCCGCTGGACTGAGCGATCCTTCGGGGCGCCAGTCTCGAGAGCAAGGCTCTCGATACAAATTTTTTACGGAAGAAATCGTGAGCGAGATATTTGCTCGGCTAGCAAGCAGCCATGGGGGAATGGTAGAGGGGGGAGTTCTAATTAGCGAAAGGCGACGAATTAACCAACACTCTCAAATTCGGGAACCAATGTGAACAAGCTTTAATTTATTCCAATTCTCGGTAGCAAATGAACGATGTAACATAACAACAGTATTTCCGTGATTTCAAAATGATTACCGGTTTCCAATATTTCGGTTTCGACGTTGGTTCACGCGACAAACAGTTAGAGGTTGAGTCGACCTTTTCCAAAATACGCGGGCTCTCGAGAACAAAAGTACGACGGACTGTAAAAGGAAATGACACGCGCCTCGTTGTCGCAAAAGACAATCGTCAATTAATTATTACAATAAAAAAAAAAAATAAGAGAAACGGAGTCAGAAAAATAAAATAACAATAAGTCACGGAATAAAATTGGAGTCAGAATTAATATCGAAGAATAGTCAAACTGATGCAGACAAACGGTAAGAGAATTATTAAAATAACGAGACGCGTCTGGTAATAATAATAAAACAAAAGATGGCGACTCAAATTGTAACGGTTCTCGAGAGCGGATGACGATCGCGTTTTCCCGAAATTTACAAACTACTTAAAACTAAGGACTCTCGCGCGTTTGGCAATTTTATAAAATAAAACGAAAATGATACAGTAAACTAATTGAATCCCTCTCGGCGATTCTCTTAACTTCTCAATAAAACCCAGATAATAAAATTCCCACAACACCGGCGATAGCTTTTCTTTTCGCGTGATTTTACAAGACGTGAACTGCCATGCACGATAACGCACCGCCCGGCAATATCGCTCGGGATCTTTTTGGCCCAAAACTAAGATGCTAACGGAACTTGAACAAAAAGCCTGTCCGGAAACGAACGACGGCCTTACCGGGTAATTTTTGCCGTAATCGAAGCCCCTCGGGAAATTCCTCGCCGAGACCTCGAAATCGCGGGTGGATAGGCGTCGGTTCTCGCTGGACAGCACGGTCGGCAACGGTAGCAACGTCCTGCTTCTTCGGTGGTTAACGCTCGAGTCCTCGAGACGTTTCGCGATTTCGAGGAACACGGATATCGACCCCCACCCCTGCCTATTCTAACGTTAGGCCCCCTAGCCAAATTTGACTCGCTTCGATAACGCCTCGCGCGCAAATTAAATTAACGAGAGCGCGCGTTCTTGCGTACGTTCGCCGTGGTCGTGGATAGGCGATCCACGGCGAGAGCGGATGACGCTAGGGTCCCGATGACGCCGAGTCTTGCGTGTTCTCCGGAGAGCGATGCGGTAGCGATGCTGCGTTCCTCCGGGAGACGAGGCTTTATCATTAAAGCGAGGGGTGAGGCTTCGAGTCGATCACCCGTCCTACAGTGCGAGAACGATACTCGAGTAACAGCTAGCTCTCGAGGCTCTTGGTTAGACGGTGCTGTACAGCGCTCAGGCGAGAGCTAGAGAGTCGATGCTTTTGGAGCGCGCGGTAGGTTCCCGTCGCGCTCTCCGTTGCTGCTGCGTAGCCGTAGCGCTGGTTAGGCTCTCTCTCGCTGCGCGGAGACCACCGAGGCTGCCAGCGAGAGCGTGGACTCGCCGCTGCCCTTGCCAATGTCGAGAGCCGCCTTGACGCTCTCGGTTGCGTCGGTAACGTCGGGTCCAGCGTTGACGATGTTGTCGTTGAGTACGCGATACGACCAGCGCTCGTTGCCGGAAAGGGAAAATAATCAAAAATAATTCAAATAATATTCGAGGAGCTAGCTATCGCCCTGTTGGATTGCCGAGAGAGAGGGTACCGAGAGCCAGAACGTCGACCGCTGTGCCGTGCTGTCTCTTACGCCCTTTGAATTACTGGGCTTTGTGACGGGAGCGAAAAATCCACGTCACAATGCCAACTAATAGACATAACTGAACGATATACGCCACTTTATCGAACTGTCTAAAAGTTATCTAAAAGATGACTTAAGGATATCACGCAAAGGCTGTCCGTAAGATATCCGTAGGACAGGTCCGTAGGATATCCGTTTCCGACTCCTATATTGGATATGGAATTCCACGGGAATGCTTAAAAAATCTTTACTTGCGAAATAGGCGCTTTTGGAGCTTACTCAACTCAAACTATTTTTTTGAGTTGAATAAACTCCTGTAATTAATATGCTGCGACAGAATACTTTTGTCGAGTTTTATTTCTAAGTATTTCACCCGGCGCGGCCGGGGTCAGTGGCTGCCGGGGCTCTGATTTGACGCAAATATCGTTGAGCGCCAGTTAATTTTACGAATTAACAAACGATTTATCTTTCACTTTTGACCAGCCGCGGTAATTCGCACGGGGTTCCGCTGGGTGACCCGGGGAAGGATTGCAAGGATCAGCGAAGCGAGAATAATTTCAGTAACAAAATTTGACTTACGTACGTTGCTGTTTTATTGACAATCCAACCACACTCGACGTGGCTGTCGAATTCTTTCGATACGTATATGATCGATTCCACAATTGACAAAGTTCTTCCGGATGGTTGACAAATGGTGATAAACAATTCACACCAGAATTTAATTACAAAGTAACACAATAAATGCACAAAAGATCGACAAGTAAAGCGAGACTCCTCAAGGACGTTAATTCTATGACTGCCTTTTACAGAGGTACGAAGGCAAGTGTCTTCTCGCTCTCTCGATCGCGCTCGTTACGCGTTCGCGTAACACGCTTCGGCTCGACCCTTCGCCCTATTGGTCGATATCGGCGATCTATTTCGTCGCGGCGCTGTCGCGGCCGGCGATCTCGCTGTTGCCCATCTGAATCGAGCGTCTCGAGAGGATTGACAAATTCGCGTGACTTATAACTATTTAATTTCTCGCGGAGGATATCGAGGAGTCAATTCGCGGTTCTGACGTCGAGGCACAGAACCTTAATTTCCTATCACAATGCAGAGAGCACCTATACTGCAAGTAAAGATTTAAAAAAAAATAATATTCTGTACACACCATGTAAATATTGTGACGGGCCGCTTTACTGCGTCGGAATGGTCGCAGCAAAGCCGCATCCGACCAAATATCACGACGCCCCAAAATTGTTTTTCTACTTCCCGCTCGGCGGAAGTATCTTCGATTCTTTTCCACTTGGGCGCCAGGCCGTTTATTCTTACCCCACGACCAGGGTATACTGTCCCTCGTTGTCTCAAATCCTTACCTTGTCGAAAGTTCCAGGGTGCAGTTCGGGCGTGCAATAATTATGTTTCAATACTCAATTTAGAATAAAACAAATAACAAAATCTCGTATATTTTACCAATTCCAAATCATACAAAATTAACGGACAGTCGAGTCCGAATTTACTCGAATGCCGATCGATTCGACAAACCACGGAAAATATTCTATTATTCTCTACGCGCGTCGTCGGAGAAGCCGAAGCGACCGAGGATAAACCGCGTGCACGGTACTCTACGGAGAGACTCCACTCTCTGCCCACCGGGACCGGAAAATCAAAGGAGATTCAAGCACAGCGTGCGCCTACCTTTTTATTCTCCTACGCAGAGCGGCGATCCTATTCCTGTCGATCTCGTCCGAAAACTCGGTTATTCCCTCGCTTGGTGAAATCCCGAAACCACGGGTAATTAATCAATCAGTCTTCTGTACTAATTTCACCTCGAGTCACACTCGATGCCTCAATACGAAATCACCGCCACTAAGTCTCGACTGTACGGAGAGAGAGAAATTAGAATCCAAATTCCTATTCGCGATTTCTATTTCGCTCTTCTATCTCTAACTACTCTTCCGTTCGACGGACGGAACCTCTCTGTTCGCTGTCGCGTTACGCTGAATTTTCTCGCGCGAGGAGGGGGAAGGGAGCACGTTGCCGAATATCGAGCGTCACGTCGACCGCTCGATCCTTTTCGCTGCTGCTCTCTCTCTCACTCCTCGCGTCCCGCGCGCTCGCGTCTCTCGTCCAGTCTCGTATCGCCGAGTCCAGTTGAATATTCCCTGCGAACATTCAACTACCGCAGTACTCGGCCTTTAAGTCTCTCTCCCGACCGGTGTGCCCGAGGAACGATCTATCGCGCTTCGAATTCTCTCTGTCTATCGCGCGTGGATGCGAGCGCGTCTCAACGCCTCGTCACACCCCCCCGCTAGGCCTGAACTACCTCGCGAACTAGCGTGGTAGGCACACGCCGATACTTTTGTCTCCACGTGCTTTTACATTACCGCGTCGTTCCTCGGTCGCGATCGGTCGAGAGTATGCAACAAACAAAAACAAAAAAAAATAATGAGATTATATTAACCCAAAATAATCCTATGCTAACTCACACACATGACCCATCAATCTCACTCAAATGAATTTCACATTTTAAGTACATGGTCGGATCTCAAAATATTTTATTAATGCGATCTATCGTTACAAGAAAGTAGGAAGAAAAGAAAAAAAATAACACAGTTTTACGCCGAGTCTCGTTCGGTTTTCTTTCGGCGTGTTCTATCGAGAAAGATAAAAATAAAAATCACAGTAACTAAACTCAAAATGTCTTTGCGCCGAGTGTTCGGCTCGCGCGTTTTCTTGTACGATATCTCGCTCGGGTTTCCACGTTAGTGACGACGGCGGCGAGGATTGCACGTCGGACAGCTCGAGACGGTATAGTTCACTCGATAGCATCGAATGCAGTACGGCGTGTCTCCCGGCGCCCACGGGCGTGGACAGTCCTTTGGCCCGTGTCCGTCTTCATAGCATCTCGGGCATGCCATATCGGTGGAAGCCCCCCATGCTCGTATGCGAACGTACTTTTGTACTATTTCTGCGCGGCCCTCCGCGATGACTCGGGACATGCCGTGCGGTCCAGGGCATTCCGCGGTCGTTATGCCGTCCCTGTGGCATAACTGACAAAAGTCACGGCGTAGAGGCAGGAGGCATGTTTTCCAGGAATGACCTTGACGTCTACAATTAAGGCATCCCGGACGCTCTCGGCGACGGGGCTCGATCGCCTCTCGCTCGACGCGTGCTGTCCCGTAGGCTCCGTGCGATCGCCTCGCCTCGCTCGGCGTCGGATATCGCTCTCTATTGTCGCGGTTATCCTCGCGTTCTCGTGCACCTCGCGGTGGAACGTCGTCTTCGAGGCTCAGGCTCGAAATATTCGCCTCGATTCCTTCTGGAAGTTCCCAGTGCAGACGGCGGGGCGAGTCGACTCTCGCTCGCGCCTCGGCGAGTGTTGTGTTTACTCGCGGCTCGGCGAGTGTTGTGTTTACTCGCGGCTCGGCGAGTGTTGTGTTTACTCGCGGCTCGGCGAGTTGTTGCGTAGAAGTCTCTGGAAGTCTCAACGCTCGGTAACGGCGTTGAGCGGCTTCGCGAATAGCCAAAATTTGCTGTTCGGCTCGTATCGTCGCAATTTCTTCTTGCACTGGCAGTGCGGGTCCCGGGTCTTCCCCATGGTACTGTCGACGGGCTCTCTCGCGGATAACCTCCAGTTGCTCTTGCAGACTCTTCGCCACTTTCTCGCTTTCTGGATTTCGAGCTTCCATTTTCCCTTTATTCCGGTAAAAGGACATAACAAAAAAGCGAAATCGAGTTAACGGAATATTTTTCTTTCCATTGTATCAAAAGAAACACAAAAATTTTTAACGTGGCTTGTCGCACGCCGGCGACCGCGCTTCTCACTACTCTTTGACGATTCGTAGCGACAGAATTATCGTATTATGAAAGAAAATGTTTTTCATGCCGCTTACGATTTATGTTGAGCAGTTTGTCTCTATCGCGGTTTCGCACACTCGTAGATCACGCACGACACTATTGTGATGAAGCAGAATATCGCGAGGAAGAGCTTGAGGTGTTCGACTTCGCTGCTCGCCGGTATGTCGTCGCGCGTGCGATCTCGTTGCCAGTAGCGGCCCCCCTCTTGCGTCACTTCTCGGCGTCGTAGTACCTCGTTGCTTCGTACACGGCGCCTTTCCGTGTCGACGCGTTCGGCAGCGCTCGTGGCTCGTTCTATTGTCTCGATTCGTTCAAGGTATCGGCGATGCGCTTCTTTCCGAATCGCCGTGAGCTGGCTCTGCTGCCTTTTCCTCGCATCTTCGCGCGTTCGGTCTCGAAGCAACATGTTACCCCGTTTTCCTTTTTGCTTTTTCCAAATACCACACAGAAAAATAATAAAAAAAATTACTTAATTTTCCTTATTTTCTAATTAAGCATACGGACTCATTCATACACTCTGCTACTCTACAAGACTCTCTTCGCGTAGAAAAGTCTTTGTTAGTATGGGGCTCGGCTCGTGCTTGGCACTGCGTCATCGGCGTGCGCTCGCGCCGTCGCGCTCTCTGGAGTATTCACGCACTTTGCGAATTTTAAATCTTTAACGTGATATCTCCCGGCGTGTCGACCATCCGGACTGGACAATTCTACCACGCTCGGCGATACTACCTTCGCGACTGTGAACGGTCCCGTATACTTTTTCGTGAACTTCGACGTCATGTTATTCGCTGCTTTCGAGAGTACTCGATGACGTCGGTAGACTTGGTCGCCGACGTGTAACGTTATGTCACGTCGGTTTCGATTATAGTATTTCGCTTGCTTTTCCGAAGCTTCGCGAATTTTTCGAGTTACCAGATCGCGCAATTCTACGAGTTTGTTCATTCTCGCGACCCATTTTTCTCGATTCAGTGCATTCGGTGCAACGTCGCGTTCAATCGCTCGGCGGAGATGCAACGCGGGTCTCGGTTCGCGGCCTAAATTTAAAAACGCCGGACTCACTCCCAGCGAGGAGTGTACCGCGGTGTTATATGCGAACTGAAACTCGGCTATTCTCAAATCCCATTCGCGATGATCGGACGAAATATAACTCGAAATCATCGTTTTCAAGTTTCTGTTTACTCTCTCGACCGGGTTCGCCTGCGCGTGATACGGCGGCGTTGGGACTCGGTCGATCCCGTATTCTTCGGTTAACTTGTTTATCGTTTGATTAACGAATTCTGTGCCATTATCGCTCAGCAATACACGCGGTGTTCCCCATCGACAAATTATTCTTTCCCGAAACGCTTCGGCGATCGTTTTTCCGTTCGCGGCGGCTACGGGTACGCATTCTATCCATCGCGTGAATAAATCTTCAAACACGATTAAGTGTTTGTTTCCCATTTTCGATCTTGGGTACGGTCCCATCGCGTCGGCTGCTACGGTGTCCCAGGGAAGAGTGACTACTCGCGGTCCCATCATTCCCATCGGTTTCGTTTGACTCGATTTGTGCAAGGCACACGTTACGCAATTACCGACGTACCTCTTGACGTCGCGGTACATTCCCGGCCAATAGTAATACGTCGCGATACGGCGATATGTTCTTTCTACCCCCTGACCAGCTTGTTCGTCATCGTGCGCTTGCTCGAGAATCCTATCGTGTTCTTCGGACGGTACTACTAATTTCCACGCGTCCGGATCATCTCCTGCCGTTTCTTTGAGACTATCCGGCCGATAACGATACAAATTTCTATTTTCGATTCGCCAATCGTCAGCAGCGCGCGGATTCCTCGTGATTGCTCGGTAACGCTCGGCGTACCAATCCATTTCGTCAATGTTTTCCGACGGCTCATTTTTCTCGCGTGACTCTATTTCTTCGTACATACGCGATAACGCATCGGCGGCTTCGTTTTCCGTCCCTTTTCTGTGTACGATATTCATGTCGTAGCCCGATAATTCGAATGCCCATCGCGCGAGTCTACCGACGGGGTCTCGAAGGTTATGTAGCCACCTCAGGCTACTGTGATCGGTCACCACTGTGAACGAATAACCCTCGAGATACGGTCGGAATTTTCGTACCGCACATACAACAGTGAGGCACTCTTGCTCGGTCACTGTGTACCGCGTCTCCGGTCCCGTCATCGCGCGACTCGCGCACGATATTAACACTTCCGCCTCGGCGCCTTTCTGTGTCAATATCGCACCGATACCTGTGTTACTCGCGTCGGTGTACAACACAAACGGTAATCCGTAATTCGGAAATGTTAGCGTCGCGGCGTTAGCTATTTCTTTTTTCACGGCTTGGAACGCGGCCTCTTGTAATTCTGTCCATCGCCACTCGAATGTTTTGCTCGTTAATCGATTCAGCGGTCCCGCGACCGCCGCGATATTCTGTAAGTGACGATGGTACCAATTGAACATCCCGTTGAACCGGCGGACTTCTTTCGCGTTACGAGGCCTCGGATATTCGAGAATCGGTCGGATCTTCTCCGGATCTGGTCGGAGGCCGTCGCGATTCACTAAAAATCCGAGGTATCGTACTTCGGTTCGGCCGAACTCGCTTTTCTCATAATTTAATATTAACCCCGCGTCGCGAATGATTTTCAGGATTTTCTCTATCCACTGTAGATGCCCCTCGAAAGTTTTATTTACGATAATTATGTCGTCGAGGTACGCGAACGCGTGAGGCTCGAGTTCCGGTCCTATCAGACGATCCATTAACCGTTGGAATGTCGCGGGCGCGTTACATAAACCGTACGGCATTCGTCTGAACTGAAATAAACCCTTGCCTTCGACAATGAACGCGGTATAGGGCCTACTGCTTTCTTCCATCATAATTTGATGATAGGCCGCGCTCATGTCGAGAGTTGTAATATATTTTGCCTCGTGCAATTTATCGAGTATCGTATCCATTCTCGGTAACGGATACGCGTCTTTCTTTGTCACTTTATTTAGTTCGCGATAATCGACGCAGAATCTATACGTTCCATTTGGCTTCGGCACCATAACGGGAGGACTCGCCCAATCACTACTCGAGCGCTCTATAATCCCCCCCGCTAGCATTCGGTCAACTTCCGCGTGTAACGCCTCGATCACTACCGGGGATCGTCGATACATACGCTGTTTAATTGCCCGATCGCTCGGCGCGTCTATCACGTGTTGCGTGAGCGTCACGGCTTTACTGAAGTCCTTCGGCATCGTCGGAATTATTTTCGCGAGAAGCGCGTCGATTTTCTCCCGTTGCGACACGGCGATCGGTTCTACCCCGAAACACATCCCGAGTGTAGCTATCTCGTCGCTCGAGCGCGCGATCGGGTGCTCGATTCCGACACCGTCGACTTCCCATGTGCCACGTCTCCCATACACATTAATCCCAAACGAACGAATAAAATCCATACCGAGTATGCATTTCGATTTCAAGTGCCTCACGAGTATCGCCGGAAACCATTGTTGTTTACCGTCGAGTTCGATCGGGAATAACGCTTCTCCGAGAACTCGCTCCGGCGACCCATTGGCCATAGTCACGAAATTCGTCGAGTTCGGTGGATACTCGCGGTACGGTAGGCCGAGTTCGGTGACTATCATGCTCCCCACTCTACCTAACACCGAGACCGTCGCACCCGTGTCTATGAGCGCCTCGAGTATTTTTCCCCCGACTATCAACTGTACGAAAACCCGAATCCGTCCCCCCTCGCGTTTCCATTCTTTCGGCGGCGGTGGGAACTGCGTGATAAGAATACCGGGCAACGTACCGGGTCTAAACTCGGAATGAAACTCGGAATTTCCCTCGTTTACGCGAACTCGCTCTCCCGTAGCTGCGCTCTCTGGTACTCTATTCGCATTCGTATCTCTATTTCTCGCGACTCGATTTTCGTTTCCGCGGTTCACGTTTCGATGCTGACCGTTCTCAGTCGCAATGTTTATCTCATCGTTCTCCGCGATTTCGCAATCTGAATCATCCGAAGTCAGTTCGTCCAACGTCCAGATACCCGTCGACTCGATGGGAGACTCACCTGTTTGTTGTTCCTCTACCGGCGCTGCAATAAAATTGTCGTGAGAGCGCGACGTGCTCGCGCTAACAAATACGCGATTCCCTACGTCCCTACGCTCGATCGCGACTGCACCCCGGGAAGGACAAGGCAAGATGTCTTCCTGTTGAGGTTGAGTTGTCGGCGGATTTTTCTGTTCCCTCGGAGCTTCTTCGGTTATCCTCGGTTCTGGCCGCTCCGGCGTTGCCAGTCCCCGCTCGCGTTTTTTGAAAGGAAACAGCCACATGTCTCCTTTGTGACGTCTCGGCGGCCGCAGGCAATGCACAACGTCACTCTCTGATTCGAACAGTTTCGGCTGAAGTGTCCTTCTTCTCCGCAATTGTAGCAGAAAAGGGAAGTTCGTCTACTCGCACTCGAGCCCGATTGTCCGTGTTGACTATTCCCGCGGTTTTGCTGCTGCTGCCGATTCGCGCTCGGCGATGGAGATTTTGCTTGGTTTGACAGCGCTTCGACGCCGGCCACGTCTTCGCTACCGCCGCTACGCTTGCGTCGGCGTTTCTTCCTTTTCTTCGTTGTCTCGCCGACGTCCGAGCTCGTGTTGTCTATCTCTGATATTTTCCCTTGCGAGACTCGAAACGGCTTCCGCGTATTTCCGTGACTCTTCTCACCGCTCGGCGACTGTGAGTTGGGTTTCGATTTATTTACGCAGGCGAACGCTTTCGCGTGCGATTCCTCACGACTCGGCGGAGGACGACGGGCTTTAGCTCGAGCCCAGCGACGTTCAACACGGGTCGCCTCTCTCGCTAATTCACCGTACGATTGCACATCTCGTCGATCGATCAGATCCCAGTATTCCGGTCGAAGTCCAGCGTACGCTTGCTCGAGTTGTGTATTAAGACTTCGTCGTTTCCTCAAGCGAGCATACAGTCCTTGGATACAGATGAGATAGTCTTTCGCGCTCTCTTCCGGGCCTTGAGTTCGTCGCCGTATATCATCTCGTAAGCCTTCTTGATCCGAGTCTGCGATGAACCAATCGCGGAATTGTCGAATAAATTCTTTCCACGATGTCCACGATCGTCAATTTGCTCAATACCATTGCAGGGCTCGGCCTTGCAATACTTCGGGCAATACTGTTAAACGTTCCGATTTCTTTATCCCTGCTGCACTGATTTTTTCTTGCAGTAGTTCAAGAAATTCGTCGCATTCAATTTCGTCGCTGCCAGAGAACGATATCTTCCACTTTCGCGCGATATCACTCACGTCTCGGCCTCGTGACGTACGTTGTTCGCCACGCGGTCTCTCTCCGGTGGTATGGCGTCGGTTGTCGCGACGCGCGCTCTCTCGGCGAGCGTCTCTCTCACTCCTGTGTTCAGTGTTTTGCTCGCTTCTCCGTCTCTGCGAGCGTGGGCTCTGCCTCGTTCTTCGAGTGTCTCGCGCGCTCTCCTCGTTCTCGCTGGACTCGGACGACGCGGTCTCTCCCGAGTCACTCGAGTCTGAAGGTGATGATGCACGCGAACTGTCACTCCACTCGGACGACGTTGCTCTCCTTGTTGATTTTCTGTTCCGCGGTCGTTCGCGTCGATCTCTCGTCGTTTGACCCCGCCGATTTTCTTTCGGCTTTTCCTTTGACGTCACCTTGGCGGCTTCTGCGTTGTCCGAGAACTCCTCATCAGTTTGCGTCCCGATCTCCCGATGGGTCGGTTGGTGATTCTTTTCTCGTTGCTGCGAGCTCCGTGCCTCCGCGACGTTAGGCATCCCCCCTGGGTTGCCCTCCGTGGCTTTTCTCGGGGCCTTGCCGCGTCGCACAGTCACGTGCTCGCTTCGTTCGAGAAATTGTTCATACTGCACCTCCAATCGACGATCCTCGGGGTTCGGAAGCACAACTTTCTTCTTGTTGCCGTGTCTTGTAGATTCGTCGTTCTCGAATTCGACCTCCAGGCCGACGCCGTTGTCATTCGTCGATTTGCGCGGTATCGCGCCTTTCGATCCTCGTCGCTTATCGTCCAAGGGGGTCCACTTGGCCTCACGATCTCCGCTCTCGCGAAGTTTCAATCGTGCGTAACGATCGCGGATCTCCTGTGGATTCCCTTCTGCGTTCACTCCGGCCGAACTGAGTAATTCGCGTACTACCGTGTCCGGCACGCTGTCGATCCACAACATTGATTCTAAAAACCTCCTTTTCCACCCGCGCGATCCGATGCGCGTACTCGGCGCCTCTGTTTGGCCGGTTTCGCTGTCGGTATGCTCGGGCGTCGTTTCGCCGTGATGTGTAGCCTCTGCCATTTTTCGTGAGACTACTATTGTTTTTCCGTCACCCGAGCGTTCGCACAAATTTTGTTTTTAGTATCGAGCTATCGCGAGATTTAATTTTTAAATAGAATTGAATTAATTTCCCCGATAGTCCACGAGTACTATTTTTTTTCCACCGTCCCTCACGACGGTCGAGCGAGCCTCGGCTTTCGTTTTCGCGCGGTGATTTTGTTTTTTTTTTTTACGCGCGCGCGACTCGAGGCTCGAGCTCTGTTCGGTTTCGTACGCGCTGTCGAAAATCTCGAGACCGTTTTGCGCGCACGAATATTCTCACTCTCTTGTTCTCGCGATACCCGAGTCGGCTCGGCGGTTGATATTCACTGAAATATTTACCGGCGAAAAATTTTCGTAATGCTAAATTTCTCGCGTTCTCCGAGACGGCTCGGCGCGGTGTCGACACGACTTGTTTACGATTTCGCTGTATCGAATGTTATTGTCGCGGTCACTCGCGCGGCCTGTTCCCGACTCGATCACGATATACGATTTGTCCTTTGCCTGAAATCACTGTTATTTCGCGCACGTTTCAACGCTTTATCGCGAAATTCTCGATCGAATTATTCCGAATAATTAGATGCACAGCCCCACGTTGGGCGCCATAAATTGTGACGGGCCGCTTTACTGCGTCGGAATGGTCGCAGCAAAGCCGCATCCGACCAAATATCACGACGCCCCAAAATTGTTTTTCTACTTCCCGCTCGGCGGAAGTATCTTCGATTCTTTTCCACTTGGGCGCCAGGCCGTTTATTCTTACCCCACGACCAGGGTATACTGTCCCTCGTTGTCTCAAATCCTTACCTTGTCGAAAGTTCCAGGGTGCAGTTCGGGCGTGCAATAATTATGTTTCAATACTCAATTTAGAATAAAACAAATAACAAAATCTCGAATATTTTACCAATTCCAAATCATACAAAATTAACGGACAGTCGAGTCCGAATTTACTCGAATGCCGATCGATTCGACAAACCACGGAAAATATTCTATTATTCTCTACGCGCGTCGTCGGAGAAGCCGAAGCGACCGAGGATAAACCGCGTGCACGGTACTCTACGGAGGGACTCCACTCTCTGCCCACCGGGGCCGGAAAATCAAAGGAGATTCAAGCACAGCGTGCGCCTACCTTTTTATTCTCCTACGCAGAGCGGCGATCCTATTCCTGTCGATCTCGTCCGAAAACTCGGTTATTCCCTCGCTTGGTGAAATCCCGAAACCACGGGTAATTAATCAATCAGTCTTTTGTACTAATTTCACCTCGAGTCACACTCGATGCCTCAATACGAAATCACCGCCACTAAGTCTCGACTGTACGGAGAGAAAGAAATTAGAATCCAAATTCCTATTCGCGATTTCTATTTCGCTCTTCTATCTCTAACTACTCTTCCGTTCGACGGACGGAACCTCTCTGTTCGCTGTCGCGTTACGCTGAATTTTCTCGCGCGAGGAGGGGGAAGGGAGCACGTTGCCGAATATCGAGCGTCACGTCGACCGCTCGATCCTTTTCGCTGCTGCTCTCTCTCTCGCTCCTCGCGTCCCGCGCGCTCGCGTCTCTCGTCCAGTCTCGTATCGCCGAGTCCAGTTGAATATTCCCTGCGAACATTCAACTACCGCAGTACTCGGCCTTTAAGTCTCTCTCTCGACCGGTGTGCCCGAGGAACGATCTATCGCGCTTCGAATTCTCTCTGTCTATCGCGCGTGGATGCGAGCGCGTCTCAACGCCTCGTCACAATATATAAAAATATAATGCGTCTTTTTTTTAACACAAGAACAGTTTCATCAATATTCTAATGTTAATGCGCGCTCCTATTCATCAGCTGTCACTGAGCATTACGCGCACGTCGTTTCTCGTTGGCCGCCGCCGTTGCCTTCATCCGATCGCGCCCACGGCGAAGCTATTCGGCAATTTTTTCCTCTACTTCGGTTTTTTTTTGCGTTCTGGAACGCTGCACGGACCATCTCTAGGAAAACAAAGGAATACATTATTAATTTGTTATCAGCCAAATATTTCTTTATGTCAGAATATTTTCATTTTACTTACGAACTATTAACTGCGGAAACGTATATTTTGAA
This sequence comes from Ischnus inquisitorius, assembly GCA_963924025.1. NCBI lineage: Eukaryota > Metazoa > Arthropoda > Insecta > Hymenoptera > Ichneumonidae > Ischnus > Ischnus inquisitorius. The sequence continues at coordinate 3,210,050 of OZ001251.1, read as the reverse complement.
AGTTTCGGTTTCTCCGGGGGGCCCAGTATCCAGACGACTCGTTTCGTTAAGGTGTTCGTCATTATCGATTCCATAGCGAGCTTGATCATCTTCCCGACGTTTTTGCCACCGATCGCACTGATTTTAGCAACCTGAAAAGAATAGAAGATAATGCATGTAATATTGAGACAATTGCTCCAATTTATACCATTATTTATTTTACTCGGTGCGAGAAACGCGGAGACACGCTCGCTTCGAGTGCGTTCAACCCCGTTTCCACACCTTGTCAAATAAAATTTTGCACGACATTGAACGGAAAATCTTTTTCTCAACTGGTGTAATATCAACACTCGCTTTCGGCTCGTGCTGCAACCTCACACTTGTAAAAAAGACTATTCGCGCTCGGATCGTACTATCAAATTTTAGGATACATATACTTACGAATTGTTTTCGCATTTCGGCGTTTTCCTTTACGTTTTCGTCAAACTCGCTTAATTGATTAAGCTCGTCAAACGGCATCGGCGGTAGCAGCGGTTAGTTATTGACGAGCCTTTGAGGCGGAGGATTCTCCCGTGCGATCAACTCGTGGATACGACGGAGAAGAACCTCGTGCTCCCGTATCCTTTCCTCTCTGCACTCGGCTGAAACAATATAACAGTGAAAGATATTTTATTTATCAAGATTTTAATCATAATCTCCTTGTATTCAACGACATCAATAATTGTACGTACGACAACACGCTGCGCGGTTGTGTGGACTGGCTCCAAGCTCTTGCGCTCTTTCTTGTTCGCCGATAATATATTCCTCGTTCTCGGCTGCGTCGGAATCGTCGTCGGCATCTTCCTCGTCTTCTCTTGAAGCAGCCTCGTCCAATTCCTCGTCTTCGGTTTCAGTTTCGTCTTCATGATTCATGAAATGAAAAGAAAATTACATATTGATTAGTCTAGAATTTTATTCCCATTCATTTATCAGTACATAGTAATACAGATATATTTTATTGTTCCGGATTTTACCGAATCGCTGTTCGGATCGAGAGCAGGATGTTCGCGCGGGAAGGAGTTTTCAGGGTACAAAGAACGTGACACACAAAACCGTTTATTCCAGGACAAACTGAGCCGATACGTTTATTTCTTCGCATACGAATAATCGTTGCGGGTAGCCAAATACAAAGAAAGTTCACCTGTTGAGTAGACCGAGAGTGCTCACTGTTACGAACGAGGAGAGAGATCGTGAGTCGACAAAGACGATCGAGAAAAATCGTTGAGCCGTTGACCGTTGAGCTGTTCCTTTCCCACGAGGTGTATCCTTAACTCTTCTTTTCCACCCTCGCCGAGGATGGTTGAGTGCTCACAGAGTTCGTCCGTCACTCACTTCACAATCACGAACACACGAGTTGTGAATTTGCAAAGAGCAGAGTCCCAAAAAGCACGAGAAAGCCGAGAGAATATTAGAGAGCCGACGCACACGTGAGCGCGCTTAGATTCACCGGTAATTAATGGCGACCGTTCGTCGAAGCCGGTAGCTCGTTCTCTCTCGTAGAGCTGCGGCGTGACGTCATTGCCGCGCACGCGCGAGAAACGATCTTTGATCGATAGCCGGAACGTGCTGCCGCGCTTGCGAGCGCGTCGACGATATCACTAAACGACCCTCTCCGTAACATTCCCGCCCGCCATCGTCGAGGCATCGAGGATGTTAGTTGCCACCATCCGTGAAAAGTAGCGAGAGTTTTGTTATAGGTCGTGTGAGAGTCGTTGTAGCCGTTTTGAGAGAGACCACTCGTGTCAGTCCATCCCGTCCGGGATGAAGCCCCGTGACCCGTGCGAGAGGCCACCTCCCTGGTGGTGTTCTCTCATCGGTGATGAGCACAAGCGACCCGATCTTGAGAGCGTCCTGGGGGTATTGCCACTTCGAGATCGCTTGCTGCTGTTGGAGATATTGCGCTGACCACGTCTTCCAAAATTGCTGAGTTCGTTGCTGGAGTTGCTGCCAATGAGAGAGCCGAGCCGTGTTGAGATCGAGCAACGAAGGCTCAGGAACTGTTGTAAGAGCCGTTCCCGTAAGAAAGTGCCCCGGTGTGAGCGCAGAGAGGTCCTCAGGATCGTCGCTGAGCGGCTCCAAAGGCCGAGAATTGAGGATGGCCTCGATCTGAGCAAAGAGCGTAGCGAACTGCTCGTAGGTGAGCAGTGACTCTCCTACCGTCCGCCGAAGATGGTGCTTGGCTGATTTCACTGCAGCTTCCCATTTCCCGCCCATGTGCGGGGCTGCAGGGGGGTTGAACGTCCAGCTAACGCCCTCCCTTGCGAGCTCCGATGCGACAATCCCATGTTCACGAGCGCTCGACGTGAACAGCTGCTTAAGCGAGGCCTCCGCTCCGAGGAAGTTTGTCCCGCAATCCGAATACATGTCAGACGGGATGCCTCTTCGTGAGACAAACCGCCGGAATGCCGCGAGAAACGTCTCCGTTGAGTAATCCGTGACAACGTCGAGATGCACGGCCGACGTTGTGAGGCAAACGAATACACAAAGCCAACCCTTGTGCGTCTTCGCGCCTCGCCCTTGCCATGCTTTGAGTGTGAGCGGACCCGCGTAGTCGACTCCCGTGTGCGTGAAAGGGCGCGATGGTGTAACCCGACAAAGAGGTAGTTGACCCATCAATTGGTGGGCACGGATCCCCCTCTGTCTGGCACAGATCACGCACGTAAGCACATGAGCCTTTACCGGAGCCCTTTCGCCAAGAATCCAAAACCGTTGCCGAATATACGCCAAGGTGAGCTGCGTCCCGCCATGAAGAGTACGTCGATGAGCTTCATCAATTACCAGTGATGAGAGATGAGCGTTTCGAGGGAGAATTGCCGGATGCTTGAATTCCTCATCACGAGCTGCGTTCCCGAGTCGACCACCGACCCTGAGAACCCCGTTCGAGTCGATGAAAGCCGTGAGTCGACTCAGAGGATGAGAAGTGTGAAGCGCGTGCCCCCGTGATAGCGCTCTGAGCTCTGACCCAAATGCTGCTGCTTGTGTCGCCTTCACCCAAAATTGTTGAGCTCCTCGTAGCTCTTGAGGAAGTACAAGCCGTCCTGAGGGTGTATTCGGCTGCTTTCTCAGTCGATTTACCACCCTGAAACAAAGAGCTGTTACCCGAAAGAGCTTGAAGAGCGAGGAATACCTGAACAACAGATCCCAGCGACAGTCTTGATCAGAGACTATCCCAACGAGCGACTGTCCAGGCCTCGCCTCCGTGGTACTCGCGTCATCAGACACGTATGTCTGAGTCGGCCAGTATTCCGCTGACTGGGTGAGCCAAGGAGGTCCTGTCCACCACAAGCGATGCGATACCAGCTCAGCAGTGGTCGTCCCGCGCGACGCACAGTCAGCTGGATTCGATGAGCCGGGTACGTGCATCCAAGAGCCGTTCTTCGTGAGATCCTGGATTTGTGAGACTCGGTTTCTCACGTAATCCTTCCACTTCGACGGGTGAGCTTGTATCCAGGTGAGTACAACCGTTGAGTCCGTCCACAAGAATGTCGCATCCACGTTAAGACCCGCCGTTTTCTTAACGTGATGAACGAGCCGAGACAACATGAGAGCACCAGCTAGTTCTAACCTCGGGATGGTTAGCTGCTTCAAAGGAGCTACCTTTGATTTTGAGCAAACGAGCGACGTCGCTATGGATGTGGACGGTGAGCCGACCGTAAGATACACTACGGCCGCGATGGCAAGCTGTGACGCGTCGGAAAAGCCATGAAGCTGAACCCGTGCCCCCTGGCACGTGTTGAACCACCGAGGAACGGAGAGGCTAGCCAAATTCTTGAAATCTTCCCTTATCACTTGCCATTTTTCCGAGCACTGAGTTGGGAGTGGTTCGTCCCACCCGAGTTTACGCAACCAAAGCTCCTGGATCAGCATTTTGGCCCGTATTGTCACCGGAGAGATAAATCCGAGCGGATCGAAGATCTTCGCGACCTCTGAGAGCACGGTCCGTTTTGAGACTATTCCTTTGGATGAGGTGAGCCTTGACTTGAACGTAAACACATCTTCTTTCGGCGACCACTGAACTCCGAGAAGTTTCGTTGTGCAGTCGTCAAACTCAATGGCTTGCCGAGTATCGGATGATCCAAGTTGAGTGAGAACCGTCGAGCTCGAAGCGTGCCACTTCGCCAACGGGAACCCGCCCGCGTGGCAGAGCGCCTTGAGCTGATGAGCTGTTTCCAAAAGAGCCTCTTCTGAGTCGGCTCCACCGAAGATATCATCCACGTATCTTCCGTGAAGCAACGAGGGTGCCGCTAGAGGAAATTTATGCCCTTCGTCCTCTGCTAACTGCAACATGACTCTCACTGCCAAGAATGGAGCCGATTTCGTGCCGTATGTCACAGTAGTGAGACGAAAAGGCACAATGTTGAGCTCTTCATCGACCCACAGGATACGCTGAAGATCCTGGTCCTCTTCATGTACCCTGATTTGACGAAACATCTTCGTGACGTCCGTCGAGAATAGATGACGATGAATCCGAATCCAAAGCAGCACGTCAGCGACGTCCAATAAGAGATTTGCACCCGTGTGCATCAAGTCGTTGACTGAGTAACCCGACGCGGTTGAACTGGACCCGTTGAACACCACCCTGAGCTTGGTGGTCGCTCGTTCAGGTCTCAACACCCCGTGATGCGGTAGATAATATTCCAGTCGAGTTCTCGTCGCGCCCGACGTTGAAGGAGCACGCCTCATGTGCCCCAACTCTTCGTACTCCCGTAAGAAGGCTGTGTACAGCTCTTTATACACGTCGTCCCGTGATAAACGATGCAGAGTGCCCTCAAGACGACGTCGAGCCGTCCTGAAGGAGTCGCCAAGTAACGTGATGGGAGCCTTCAGAGGAATGCGGACGATGTATCGCCCGTCCTCGTCCCTGGTGTGTGTTGAACGGAAGTAGTCTTCGCACTCTTGCTCTTCAGGCGTCAGTGACGCCTTCTTGCTCGTAGGAACCTCCTCCTGCTCCCAGAATCTCATGAGAAGATCCTGAAGAGCGTGAGAGTCGTCATCGATCCTTCCTATGAGCGAGATGTTCCGCGTTCGTTGCGAAGACCATGAGTGCGATACCGGGCCGAGCAGAGTCCATCCAAAAATTGAGCGTTGTGCCACCGGCATCGATGAAGCCCCCGAAATATTATCCGGCTTCATAACCTTCCCATAGACGTCCGCCCCGAGCAGAACGTCAACTCCACGAGATTGATAAAACTGCGGATCTGCAAGTTCGAGGCCGTAAAGATGAGGCCACTCACCCACAGACACGTCGGCTGTTGGTAATGCCGAAGAGATCTGCCTGAGCACATGAGCACAGACCTCGACGCCCTCTGGTGAATGCATTGATCCTAGCGAGAGTTGAACGACTCCCCTGGATCTCGTCGAGTGCGATCCCCCAATGCCGGTAACAAATAATGATGAGCGGTGTCGATGCAGATGAAGAGTCGCAACAAGTTCTTCAGTCACAAAACTGAATTCGGATCCTGAGTCTATCAGGAGCCGTACCTGATGTTGAGTGGTAGCCGTACTCACTATTGCGAGAGCCGTTGCGAGAAGTGACTGAGACGCCGACGAAAGAACTTGTGCCGCCGAATGAGCTGAGACCGAATGCGATGCCCCGAATTGCACAGTCACTGGCGAAAGCAACTGCGCGAGAGAAGAACCGTGATGAGAGAGATTGCAAGCAGAGTTCTGCTGAGCTGAGACCGAGAAAGCAGAACCCTGTTGAGCGATATCCTTTTGAGCTGAGTCCCGGAGGTTGACGACTGCGGAACCTCCCTACTGCGTCGACGCGCTGGCTCCCTGCGACGTTGACGTACCCGCTACTGCCTGAGCCTGAGGCGACGTCTCATGCAGCAACGAGTGGTGTCGACCGCTACACACCTTGCATCCTTGCGAACTCTTGCACACTCGCGCGTTATGCCTTCCCAAGCAATTAAAGCAGAGCCGCTTCTCTACGACGAAAGTTCGCCTTTCTCCCGCCGTCTTCCTGGCAAATGCAGGGCATCCCGAGATGTAGTGGGAGCCCTGGCAACAATCGCACGAGTATCCTTGATACGCGCCCCCCGAACGCTGAACTGACGCCTGGTGAGCCGATCCCTTTGCCGAAGTCGCACTCCTGGACGCCCCTGCAGCCGATGCCGATGATGATGCGGCGCCCTTCTTCTGCGCAGCGTCCTTTGAAGCTCCGGCCTTCTCCATGGCGCGAAGCTTGTCGTTCACGTAAGCCTCCACCTCGGCGTAGGTAGGAGGCTCACGAGTGCGACCGAGCGCGAATTCCAACTCCTCTCGCAGCTTTTCGTGTAGATTGCGAGAGAGGAGGTGCGCCCAAATAATGTCAGAGACATCCCTCTCCCCCGCCAAGGTGCTCACGGTCTTTGCCGCCTCCGAGATAACACCATGCACCTTCTTCAACTCTCCCAAGTTCGAAGAAGAGGTGCATGACTTGAAGTCGAGCACCCTGTCGAGATACGACGCGATGAGGCGGCCCTTATCCTCGTATCTCGCCACGAGCGTCTCCCAGGCGCCTTCCAAATGCCCCTCCTGGAGCGGAAATCCCGCGATGAGCCGAGCCGGTTCCCCTCCCACGCTGGTCTTCAGGTACTGAAGCTTCTGAACTTCCTTCAACTCCTTCTGGTCCAGCACCAACGAGCTGAAGAGCGACGAAAAGTTTGCCCAATCTTCGTGCGCTCCCGTAAATCTCGGCAGATCAATACGGGGAAGCTTAACCAGTTGAGCAGAGTCCCCATGAGCAGGCTCCGAATGAGCTGGTCCCAAATTGTGCTTCTGCCGAAGATGGTCGATGGCGAGAAGGCAGTTATTGCGGGTGTTCGCAATACCCCGGAACACCTTCGATCGGAAGTAGGGATGCTTCAAGTTCGTCGTCGGCCAATGGCTGACGATGAACTCATCCGCCTCCTTCGCCTCTTCGTACAGCTCAGCAACCCGATTCTCCCAATGGAGAATAGCCGCCCGCGGGACCTCGTGATCCTCAACCTGCGCGATTGAGGTTGCAAACTCCGACAGCATCTCCTGACGCTCCTCCTGCCGGAAAATGCGCGTCACGATTGGCCCCGTAATTCTCGCAGGTGACGGCGAGCGCGAGCGCTTATCCCCCGTTGCCGCCGGAGGGACGACGAGAGACTCCGCCGTATCCCCCGCCGTTAGAGCCGATTCCAAAACCTCGAGAACCGGGTCCTCCTTTGAGTCAATCGATGTCGCCGAACCCGATTTTCCTGCCTCCATCGTGAACCTGATGAGTACCGAACGTGTGAGCTGATGCACCAAAAAAAAACACGAACGACAAGACAGAAGCACACGGACGACAACAGAGACCGCGCACTCCCGAAAACTACCGAAAATAATTTTAAAACTGCATTAAACAGTCACGAGAATTTCCCGAAAAAATATTAACGCAGCCCTCTATGAGTGCGAGAGAGAAACCGTCCGTTGCACGCGCGAGCCGAGACCGAGAAGCGCGCGAAAGTCTATGCCTATCTGTCACTGCAGGAGTGAGAGAGAGACCCGATAGTCTAAACGCGCACAGAGTACCGCGTGCACGAGGCGCACCGAACGTCTCACGAACTCTCATATACCAGGTGAGAGTGAGAGAGACGACACTATCCCGAGCGCGCGAACGATATACCAAGAGCGTTCGAGAAGCTTCGACGCGCGATCGACCGTTGATCGACGCGTCTCACACACGCACGAACGTACCGAGTGTCGAACTGCCGCGACGAGGCTCGTGCCTCTAAGCGCGAGAGACAGAGCGAGACCGACAAACGCCCGTGCCGTTCCCCACACGAGCGAGAGAGAGGTCCGAGCGAGACTTTTGCCGCGCTTTGCGAACGCCCACGCGAACGCGACACTGACTCAACGAAAAAATAAAAAATGACAAAAAACCACTCGCGAAGATTTGAGCAAAATATTCAGTAACAAAAGTTATATGAAACACTCGCGAACGAATTAACCGAGAATTTTCTCGCGAATGTCCACCAGGAAAAAATGTTCGAGCCAAGTCCCACGAGTAAAAACGCCCGACACCTCACAAAAAACCATGAAAACTCCAGCCGCGAGCTCTCGATCCGGCTCGAAGGACCAAATGTTCCGGATTTTACCGAATCGCTGTTCGGATCGAGAGCAGGATGTTCGCGCGGGAAGGAGTTTTCAGGGTACAAAGAACGTGACACACAAAACCGTTTATTCCAGGACAAACTGAGCCGATACGTTTATTTCTTCGCATACGAATAATCGTTGCGGGTAGCCAAATACAAAGAAAGTTCACCTGTTGAGTAGACCGAGAGTGCTCACTGTTACGAACGAGGAGAGAGATCGTGAGTCGACAAAGACGATCGAGAAAAATCGTTGAGCCGTTGACCGTTGAGCTGTTCCTTTCCCACGAGGTGTATCCTTAACTCTTCTTTTCCACCCTCGCCGAGGATGGTTGAGTGCTCACAGAGTTCGTCCGTCACTCACTTCACAATCACGAACACACGAGTTGTGAATTTGCAAAGAGCAGAGTCCCAAAAAGCACGAGAAAGCCGAGAGAATATTAGAGAGCCGACGCACACGTGAGCGCGCTTAGATTCACCGGTAATTAATGGCGACCGTTCGTCGAAGCCGGTAGCTCGTTCTCTCTCGTAGAGCTGCGGCGTGACGTCATTGCCGCGCACGCGCGAGAAACGATCTTTGATCGATAGCCGGAACGTGCTGCCGCGCTTGCGAGCGCGTCGACGATATCACTAAACGACCCTCTCCGTAACATTTATCTTACCAACGATGTAACCTTCGGCGGTTGTCGTGATTATCTGACCGAGCGGAGTCGGAACGTTTTGTTCCGGAGCTAGTTGCCGGGTCTGCTGCGTTTGTTGCGGTTGGGAGAATTGTTCCGGGGTTGGTTGCCGGTTTTGCTGCGTCTGCCGTAGTATCGCGTACAAATTAGGATCGAGGACCTCGATATTGCGCTGCGTCTATAGCACCTGCAACGTGGCTTGATCTGTAGAATAAAAAAAGACAAGTATTCGTACGTATTCGCCGATATATCCACAATTACATATTCAGCATCAATTACCAATGAATGCTCCGGGTGGCATTTTCATAGTCTTCACGCCCGCTGAGGCATGAAAAAATGATTAGTTCATCTTTACTTGACTTTACTCTTTCTTTTTTTGCGTAGATGTTTAACTCACGCGTTGTTGGTGTCGACAGTTGCGACGATTTACGCTTCAGACTCGACCCCTGACTTATATTCTGCTTTATGACAGACGAAACCATTATAATGGAAATCATCACGTGCAGAACGAAATTTTTCTATATACCTATAAAAAATGTTAAAGCAAACGCGACAGAGAGGAACAAGACATTCATATCGAAAATCATTTTACGTGAACAGAAAATGACAGAAAAGACAGTAGTTATATAATAGTACATTGTGCACTAAGGGCCGAAAATTGGCGTTTGCGACGCGTCTGATGTTTGCTGCCCGAGCGAAGCGAGAGCCGCAATCACACGAGTCGCGATCGCCAATTGGCCCATGTAGCACACTATACTTTTTGTAATGAGTGCAGGAATAAAAGTGCTTTGAGGGGCAATGTTTGCGGGACGACCATGACAAGTGAGGTTATGGCCGACGGGCAAAAAAGTGGACTTTTTTACTCTCGGGTAAAAAAGTAACGTAACGTGCATGCGCAAACTGACTTTTCGATGCTGGTACGCAAAGAGCCACTTTCGTCCCGCAAAACTGACCGAAATTACCAACCGAGTGTCGGTAATTGGCCATTCTAGAATAATTGAACGAATGACATCAATTTTACTATAAAGCAGCTTAGTAAAGGAAAATTTATTGATCTGATGTCGATTTATGTAAATTTGGGTGATTTTAAATTATTTATCAGGAATTCTAACCAAAAAACTAATTTTTACCAACTGAGCTATTTTAGTCTACTTTAATCTGAATAAATGGTGTAAGACGAATTTTCGCAGGAAAACTATCCCCCCCCCCCCCCATCCGGCGGCTATCCCGCCGTGCCCACGAGATATACGAACACGGATAGTTGGATACTCGGGGACAGTTTGGATATTTGATGATTCTTCTTTGTTTTATTCTCAATGCCTATAAAGGAGCAGTTGTAACAAAAAACAGAAGCATGTGCGATGAAGTTTGAGGTTGAATGAAAAAAAAAGTTTCGAAAACTTTTTCGAGAAATAATTTAAAAAAAAGATATCGCCGAACGAATTACTCAATGAGATACGGAAACGAATTTCAAACGAACCATGCAGCGTAATGAACGAAAGAATAAAATTACCGATCACATTAACCGTCCACATCTCTTCCCTCGGGCTTTACGCGGTTCGTCCGGTGATCGGCTCTTCGCAGCCGGCCAATCCGCGCAATGAATGTTCTGGACTTGAAATTGAAATTTTGTCGATATTTATCGTTGTTAAAAAAAATTTCTATCTCGAGATTGAAACATGGTATCGCCTTGGTTCTTGTCTTGTATTAAAGAGGAAGTACTACATTACTCAAATAATACTTTGCAGCTTTTTGGAAGCTTCCCAGATATTTTTAAAAATTTGTTAAAATTCTTGAAAATTTCGACTGCAAAAACTCTGACAGTGGTTATAATTAAAAAAAATATTTTCTTAAGTTTTATGCGTTTTTTTTCTTTCTTAATAATACATGGAATCAGTTCGTCATTGTCTCCGTACATAAACGAACTATTGGAGCCGAGAAATTCGACAAATTGCATTTTTTTCCCCGATTTTCATTGAAGTTTGTCGATATTTATCGTTCTTTATGAAAAATCCTATCTCGAGAACGAAACATGATATCGTCTCGGTTCTTGTCCTGTCTCAAAGAGAACGTACTACATTGTTGAAATAATTATTTGTAGCTTTTTGGAAGCCTCCCAAATATTAAAAACATTTTTTTGGAATTCTTTTAAATTTTGACTGCGAAGACTCTGACATACCCTGAAATTAACCACTGTTATAATGTAAACATTTTTTAACAAAAAATAGTTAGAGATGTTCAAATGCCTTGAAATTTGCTAGGCATAGTGTTTTTTAACAAACTAAATGATGCTGCGAAAGAGAAAAAAATTGGTTCGTAGAATTCATAATTACAGCACCGTACGGACAGTCGACGGAGGAAAAATCCAAATTTTGAGCAATAATTTATTTGAAAAAATATTTGAATGTCTTAAATTGGTTTCAAAAGTGATGTGCATACTTGTAATAATGTGATGAAACAATCCTGCAAAGATGAGCAAAATTGGTTCGCAGGATCCAAAGTTACAGTATGATACGGACGTCGGAGGACATTTTTTTAATGAAAAACCAATTTCTACTGCACCGCAAGCTAAAAAAAGTATTTCTAGTCATCGCAGTCACTTGAAACTGACTACGCATCATGTCAGAAGTACATGAAAGTTAATCCTAAAAAATAAAAAATTTTGGAGCAGGCTCTGCGGAGTAACCTCATCGAAAGCTCTGAAAACGGGCCTCGAAGGTCATTGCAATAGGCACTCTTTGCCTATTCCTTATAGTGAGTGCCTAAAAACAATCAAATGCAACGCTCGATCCCGCATTTCACAGCCCACGAATTTACTACGTACTAAAAATTCGCGAAGCTTCTCGAATTTGACAGCGGGGCGCTTCGTGGAACTGAAATAAAAAGCGGAGAATGTTGGATGGCGAGACGACTTCCGGCGGCGAAATGGAGAACGTCCCATCTTAGATCTGAAAACGGATATTATCGGTGTAATTATATTTTCTATCGACGGTATAAAGAATGCTAGAAGCTTGAATAGCACACGGATGTAGCAGCTATTAGAAGGCTGTGACGTCGACTTGTTAATTGGAAGCGTGCTGGAAAGATACGGGATCGGACATTTAATCGCTGTGAATTAGAGGAAATATATAAAAAGTATCGTTGTGAGGGATTGGGAAGCCTTTTCGATCAATTTGATCTACGGGCCACGTTTGCCTTTCGGAAAATTGCCCTGTTTGGCAAATACCTATACGGCGAGAATCGATCGAATAATCAGCGATCGATCGAAGGTTCATGCACTCTCGGCTCACAATAACAGGCTCTCCATCGCGATAGCCTATACCCTCTACGAGGACAATACTCTTATCTGAAAGATAACAGCAATTGTCAGGGCACTTGTTAGTTATTGAAAAATCGGGAAATTCTATTTCTTTATGCGGATTCGAGTATTCTTCGCAAAGCACATCTATTAGGCTTTTTCTTTTCAGCAAACGATAACCCGTTTTGATCGTGTTCGGAGGTAACAGATTCTTCGATCGTTCCGTGATTCGCTCCATCACTTGCGCCAGAGGCTTCGCACCGCCTTTGACCATCTGTTTCACCTTTTGTAAGAAATTTTCGAAAGCGAAGAAACTGCAAGAATCCAGGGGACCGAAATTTAAAACGTCAGCTGCAAAGTGAATCAGATTGTGGATATTGTAGATAACTGATTCTTCGGGGTACAAGATTTTCATAGTATCTACGAAGTAGATCATGAGACTGTGTGCGTACTCGTTGTTACGTACGCACTCTCTCGGGTCGCAAAGGATTCGAACGGCGCAATTCAGAGCATTGAAATGGATCACTTGAAGTCAATCTAGAAACAACGGAAGAACGATCGGGCCTAGATACAATAGAAAAAGACGGAATTCGGTCGCCTTCCTTCGAGCGACTTCGTCAACAGAACGCGGTTTTCTCGCGAATTCCACGGGAACGCACGCAGCAAAACCGCTGTACACAGCGTTGAACGCGGATAATTTCGACAACGAATCCTTCGATTTTCCGTTGTTGCTAACCCAAAGCAAAAGAAGTTTCTTCATGACGCCCAAGCACAGAAGGTACATATAATCGAGAGGGAATTGACGAATCATGTCAATATGAAGTGCTTCGAAAGGAGATGCGATGTTTTCGAATGCCGTCGGCAATCCTTCTCGAAAAGTCGCGTTGGTTCTTAGAACTTTTTCTGTATCGAGAAACAGGCGACGCCCGTTGACAGTCTCACCTGTTTGAGTACATTTACCACAACGGCTATTGTGCGCGGGGAAACAAGATATGAAATTTCGAGCCGGGGTATCGGCGACTATCGCGTGGATTTGTACGGTATAGAGACGATTCTGATAGACGAAGCCTTCGTTGTGTAATTTTACGTACTCGTCGAGAAACGGTTCTAAGAATTCAGCAGCGGAGGACGGTTTTCCACTTCCATGAAGGGCTCCGACAAGAAATGGCTTGTCGAATTCTACTCCTACAAGTCTAATTAAAATTGGCCACAAATCGCTCTTGGAACTTTTCGATAGAGTTAGTCCATCGGTACTAACGATGATCCGGAGAATTGCGGACACCTGTGTGGTATCGGTATGTACAAGTTCCTCTCGTAGTGCTTTCTCTGAACCGCAATGAGAATAAGTCCCGGAAGACAGATTCTGCATCGCAACGGTTGTCGGAGTGCCAAGCAATGTCCTTGTATCGGATGGTAGATCAGAGTGACCAGATTTTCGCAGGGCTACCAAAAGATCATTCATCACGGAATGGGCGATTTTGTTTTGGCTACACCAATGAGCCAGAAAAGCGCGTAGATCGAATGGTGGTTCTATTGCTGGGGACAATGGAGCCGAGTCGATGCTATCGGTATCATTGCAAGTGGCGGGTTGAGGATCGAACGTTGCATTGAGATGCGTGTCGTTCAAAGTCTCCAGTATATCCAAAGAGACGGATGAGCGCGAGTGATTAGACCCGGATGGTATAGGCGATTCACTACGACCGGGAGAAACATTACCTTCGTTTAGAGGATTTATTGTGGGTTCGGTGTTATTTTTCGCAACGTTCGGTACTGTGCAATCGTTCAGTATGGCTTTATCTATCCGTCTCTTTTTCTGTCTTGTCGATAATTCGTTAAAAGGCTTAAGTGGCGGCCCCATAACTGAATAAAATAATTTTCAAAATGTACTCACATTGCGACTCGAATGCGACTGACGTTTCAAAATGCGACTGACTCGACGGAGACAGCGATGACGATGCAGTGACCGACTCGACGGAGGAAGCGATGACAATCTCAATCGCACGATACTCTGCGGAGACAGTAATGGTGATCCATTAAAATAAAATAAGATAATTAAAGAAATACTTATTAAATTATACCCCCAAAATAATTTTCCTATCTACGCGGTTTCTCGATAATATCTCACTGTTATTTTGTTTTGATTGATTGAGAATGGAATTAATAGACTATACTTACGGAAATTATCGATGTAACTCGATGTACACTGTGGCACTCGTACACTATAAAAATTTAACGCTCGAGAAAACAAAAATCACTTCGCCTTTTGTCTCGAGAAGAACGCATGGGTTATCCGGAAACCGGCGGCTTTCGGATAACTTTATATCATCAGAACCGAAAAAGCGCGCAAATATAAAAACGATGACTTTCGGACAACATATTCCATACCGCATCATAAAACGTTTGTCGTACCCAATATACGGCATGTTTTACGACAACTGAAAAATGTTAACAAATCCAAATCCGAAAAAAGACAACTATTTGACGACTGTCAGCGATCTACCTATAGGAAATCAGAATGGCTTTGCTAAAAGTTATCTTGTGGATAACTTTTTTTATTTCTGTCATTGTCAGCGGTATACGGATAACTTTTCTCATCCCTCAAAATGAATACCGATAAGACAAAGCCAAATGTTGACGTTTGGATGACTCTTGAAAAGATGCTTTAGGCTTATATAAAAACGGCGTCTTTATGGTAACTTATTCGATATCCTTATTTGTTATCAATAAACGGATAACGTTTGGATGACCTATAATGGCGTTAACGACAAATACTCCCGCATCCCATTAAACGAAGCCAAATGATAACCACTAGACAACTATTCGGAAGTACCTTTACGTTAACATAAAAACGACACCTTTGCAATAACATATTTTCCATTCCATCTGTTATCGATTTATGGACAACTTTTTGGTGTCCTAAAATACCCCGTGCTTTAGACAAACCTTTAAGATGACAATAGGATAACTTATATTAAGACTATTTACGATAACTTAAAAATGATATCATAAGGTCACCATTAATAACGACGAGAAATTAAAGGCATCTTAAAGTTATCATTTCGATATGTCTGAAAGATAACTTTTAAATTTTATCTTATAGTTGGCGATTTGACAGTACTGCTACTTGGGAAGGATTTCGATTTTTGGCTTGGCCATCGATCTTTCTTTCGATCCTAATTGGTCTCAAGCCACCGGCCAAGTGGGTATAAAAGAGCGTGCGAAACGGCGATCAGTAGCAGTCGGCTAGGCGGGCTCAGTGGGCTGACACTGTTATACTCCCCTCCACTTCTTAATTGTCAGACCCGAGGGTATGCTTTTGAGCCAACTGTAGAAAAAAAATGTTGTGCTTTTAGTTTGGCTGCACTACATCTGCCGCCATTTTAGTGGGTGCGGTTCATTGTGTTCGAGGTGTTTCTGAGTTAGTGCGAGTTTTGTGTGATTATTTATTGACTTATTGGTGAGAAGAGAGAGAGTGTGCAGTTAAATAAACAATATTATTATAAACTTTCGGATATTTTATGAGGTGACGATTTATAGAGTTATTTAGTGATATGATTGACAGGTGGGTTATACTTGTTTGTGTTGTGACGACTAGTATCGGTAAGACTAGTCCACGTCTTCGATTAAATATTGAATAGAATATCCTTAAATGGACTAAAGCTTTGCTTATTTCATCATATCTTTATCTATATTAAATCATATCCTCATTTCGGCCTGCATGGCTACCTGTAGCGATGACTAAATATTCCAAGTGTGTCGTTGAACACTGCGGACATTGTCAGCAGCGAAACAAAAATTGCATTTATGCAAAGTTTCCCATCGACATCGAAAGGCATGTATCGTTATGCAATATTTTTATAGTAGCCGTTCAGCTGATGTTACTGTGTAGGTAAAATTTTGTTTAACAGATGCCGTAAGTGGCTCAAGGTTGTCGGAGACGATGATCTCGTCTACCTACCGCCAGACAAGCTTCACAACATTCGGTATGTCTGTGGATGCCACTTCACCGATGAGCAATTTTCCAACTCGACTCGCAAGCGTTTGAAGAGGACTGCAGTTCCATCGTTGTTCGATAGCAGAACAACATCGCTGGAAGTTGATCTGGTGCGTCAATATCCATTGCCGTTAGATTACAACCGTGAAACATTAACCGCAAGAGTCGCAAGTACCGTAGCAAATGAGCCAACAGCGAACAAAAATGAGGATACCGCAGGTAAATTTTGAGACAAGTAGAAAATGTTTGGTGTATCTTTTTTTAATTAAATTTTTTTTTCTTGATATTGTGTTACAGACAATGCTACGGATAGTACGGATGACGCTGAAATTCAATGTTCGGCGCTGGACAATGAAAATTCCACTTCATTGCCGAAAGTGGACGATGGTCAGAATCAAGAAATAGGAAATCATACAAATCTTGTGCTTGCAGTTGAACGTAAGTATATTTAGTATAAGTTCGTGTCGTATACGTAAATACTGACGTACGCCAATTTCTCATTTTTTTTATTCACGCTATTGAGGTTCGACAGGTACGCCATTACTTGGCAACGAAACAACAGCGGTGCAAGAATTGGAGGAGGACAGGAAAATAACTGCCGAATCGATGGTCATCGACTTGCCTTTGTCCGAAGTAGTAAACGAGGGTGATGCAAAACGATATCGACCATCAGGTATGTATCGCAAGAGTTGAAAAAAAATCTCGCTTCAACTCGAATTGCAATTTTTTATGCGTAATGCCTTGTGTAGATTTTAATCCTTTGATTTTTTCAAGTTTTAATGGGTGTATTAATACTTTTCATCACCCCCTACACGTTCGTTACCTTTTTACAGACTCAATTTATTAATTTTAACGGACACGAATTTAGTATACTATGAAGTTTTGTTCAATTACATTATTTTAAATTGTTCCGTAGTCAAGCTAAAGTCCGACTTTGGTTACCATTTGAAGTGTTTTTGTTTTATACACGTACACTCTGCACACATTTTCCTTATGCGATCGTTATTGTCCTTGTTTGTCTGTTTTCGCATATTATACTTATAGTATTTATTTGCGGCTAATTAATTTGATTAACAAATCTATTACATTACGTCGTTATTCAATAACAGACAAGTAATTGTTGAAGGCTTATTTTGAATTCTGTTAGAATAATGTAAGAGATGCTCTCATGAATTACTCGTTGTAATTAATAGCATTTTTTATTAAGGCGTACCGTTTTTTTCGAACAGTACTGATTAATCTCAACAACGTTCGTGCTTTGGTAGTTATTAACATTCGTGTTGAGCCATTGGTTGCAATAATTTGATGCTTTTATTGGTTGCTAACTCGCGCCTTCTAATACCTGTGGTTTGTTCACGCTTGTGACTTCAGTGTATATATCCACGTGTGTTCATATTCTTATCTTTAATACGTACGTATGTGTAGTGTGGGTAAGCAAGTGACTCGGAGACAGGGTAGGTGAATAGGCCTTTATTATGGTCCGCTCGTTACCGAGTCCGAGACCCAACTGCCTGCCGATGGCCAGGCACCCAATGTATATACACTGTTACCTTCTTATACACTATACCCTCTACTACACCCCCTCACCCTACTTCTTTTTTATTCCCATGAATCCCTCCACCGGTTTCATTGATGATGATCTGTATTGTGACGGGCTCCAACGAGCTGTAATAATTCTTCGATTTCTTCAGACGAGTCCTGGGGGGGGAAGGAGGGGATCTTTCGGAAAAATCGGGTGCAACAGAAGACAGAAATAAAAGCAGAAAATGTGATAATAAAAACTCAGCAATATAATATTAAAAAAAAAGAAACCAAGCGAAATAATACAACTCAAAAAAAAAAGGAATAAATAATAATAACAATAACGCAAGAAAATTTGTAATAATAAGCAAGAAAAAGATAATCGGATATAATTTGAAAAAGAGAAATAAATGCGGGTGACTAATTAAAGAAAAGACGAAAGAAAATAATAACAAAGGGGAGAAACCGGAACGAATTATCAGTAACAGAAAGAAAATAATGCAATAATAATAATAATGAAAGAAAAAATCGGTCGGCGCAAATATGGCGGCGTTACACGAGGCGACGGACCTCTCGCTGTTAACGCTCACGCACGGGGGGGGGGGGGGGGGGAGGCTCGCGGGGATTTATCGGCAAATAAATTAATTACGGGAAGGGGGGATAGACTCGTCGGGCACAAATATTCACTCTGTCAAATTACAAGTATTTTTGGGCGCCAGTTACCATTCACGGGGTAACACCGTTCTAGCAAATTTGTTGAGAATCGACAAATTTCTCGTGCTTCGAATATTCACACGACACGTGGTCGCCGACTAGTCTCAGGAGAGCGAAGGCTCAGGGGGAGGGAACGGGATACTCCGATATTTCGGCTCTATCAATTAACTTCGGCTATAAATGCACTCGGGTAGACTCTGAATAATTAATAATAAATTCTGGGATTGTTTGCAAAAGGGATCGGGACTCACACTTAGAATAATTACGGCTATTCACCACTCACCACGTGTACACGCTATCTGTAGCAATTGCCGGCTATGGCGGCGGCGAAAATCCGATAAGTTATCCTTCCTTCTGTTCCTCGGCTAATATCGGTCAAGTCACGGGTCGGGGCGGAGGGGAAAATTGTCTCAACGAGACAGGAAATTCACGCAGAAACCGTCGAGCACACTCACGCTGCACACAACGCGTTTTTCTCGTGAAATTCTCTCGTACAATAATCTTTCCGTTCGCACACGTGTTTTCCGTTAAGGATCTCGAATCGAGCTGAGGTATCGCTGTCTCTCTCTGGCTTCTTCTTCGTTGCGCAGCGCCGTGGGGGGTCTCGGTGAGCGAGAGAGTTCGCTACTCGGCGTGAGGTCGATAAATCACGCGATCGACGGGTGTTGCGCAAGAGGGCGGCAGGAGTCCCGTTGATCGTCGTTCGATCGTTTCGACGGCAACGGTGTTGAGCAGCGAGGCGGCTAGCGTGGAGCGAGGCAGCTTGGGCGAGACGGCGGCGGCAGCGAGGGAAGGCTCTCCCCTCCGTCGACGCGCTCTTTCTCTTCCTCACGCGTTTCGCTCGCTCTCTCGCTGTCGTGCAGCGGTGATGTTTCGTGTCGTTCGGCGACGTTCTTCTCAGCGATACCTTGGCTGTCGTGCGCGGGGGTGTGTGGGTGGACGGGGCGGGGGGCGCGGTACTTAACATAGCTAAATTTCCCTGCGTAGTGAGTGGTGGGCTCGAGTCGAGAGTTCGGGCGAACTTGTAGCGATGCTACATCGTTACAGTATATATGCATATATATATATATTTTTTTTCTGATTACTATTATCATTACTCATTTTTTTTTTTTTTTTATACAACTAGTTACATCTTATATTACATCTTACATCGTATATTCTAGAGCTTCTCTCCTTCCTACATCTTATTCCGAAGTCTTTCTATCCTCCTTGGCGCGCTTGGTACATTTGTTGTTGTTTCTCGCGCGGTTATGTTCGGTGTCGGTCTTCGCTTCTACGACTGCTGTGCCTACTGCCTTACATAATTGGTCGAGATGTCTTTTCCAGATTACCTCGTCCACTTGTACCAAGTATACCATCGGGGATAATTTCGAGTGTATTTTTCCGTGCACCCAGCGTGTGGGTGTAACGCGATAATCTTTCGTCAGAATCTTTTCGTTGATTCCGAATGATGCTACCTTTTCCCCCCCTTTTTGCGCTGTTTGTCGAGCCGAACGTTCCGCTACACGATCTCTTATGTCTATTTTCAGTAAATCTAGTTTTGTGCGGACTTCTCGGTTTAACATTAAACTCGCTGGCGATGTCCCCGTTACACTATGCGATGTTCTTCGATAATCGTACACAAACATTGTCACTGCGTCTTCGATCGTCGCCCCGGCGCGTACCGATCGCTTTAAGCTGCGTTTAAACGTTCTAATGGCATTTTCTGCTAATCCGTTACTCTCCGGATGATTCGGCGGCGAGAGTGAGTGCCGTATCCATTTTGTGCTACAAAATTCGCAAAAATCTCGCTTGAGGATTGCGGCCCATTGTCCGTGTGAATTTGCTTTGGTAGACCAAATCTCGCGAATGCTTCCTGTTAAGGTATTTGGGAATTTCGAGACAGTTTCTTCGGCTAGAGGGAAGGAAACAAAAAGGATTTTCTGTACACGACTAATGTCACACGTAAGCTCAGTTTATTGATAAAAGAACAGTTCCTCCGACGCTTCCCGTACATTCGCTCTAGTACGACTAACCCGTGTACGGCACGCAGGCCGGCAACACAACGCCGCATGGCTACGCGCATGCGCGGAACAAGAAAAATATTATAGGCTTACTTCAACACTTCCGCCGACTAAATATTTTTCATACATTGACTTCGGTTAGTCCAATGCTCTCGCAGTGAGCAAGAAAACGGTTTCGTAAAAATATCTGCGCGCTGAGTCTCTGAAGGAGTATAAATCACGCGCAGAATTCCCGCCTCTGATATCTCACGCAAATGATGACATCGAACGTCGATGTGTTTTGTCCTTTTATGGAACTCTCGATTTTTGGCCTGGCGAATTGTGCTCTGGTTGTCTACGTACAGCCTCGTCGCTTTGTCACATTGACGTCCGATGTCAGCCAATAGTCTTCTGAGGCACACAACCTCTTTCGCAGCGGCTGACGCAGCAACATATTCTGCCTCTGTGGTGCTCAGAACTACTATTTTCTGTCTCTGCGATGACCAGGTAACTGGGCCGTTTGCCAAGCTAAATACATATTCCGTCGTAGAACGTCTCGTCTCGAGATCGCTCGTGTAGTCCGCGTCTGAAAAACCGATCAACTGTGCCTCGCTTCCGCCTGCGTGATACATTATCCCTAGATTTTTGGTTCCGACTAGATACGAAAAGACACGTTTCACTGCGCGCCAGTGTGCCTCGCTTGGCTTGTTCAAAAACTTACTTGCCGTGTTTACGGCAAACGCGACATCCGGTCGCGATACAATCGCGAGAAACATTAACGACCCGACTGCTTCTCTATACGGCGCTTTACAGAGTTGTTCTTCGTCTGACTCTACTGGTCGCAACGCGACATTCGGATCCGCGGGGATTGACAATGCTTTCGCCTCACTCATACGAAAACGCTCGAGGATTTTCTCCGCGTACGCGCTTTGATGTAAAAACATTCTCTTTCCGACCCGATCGCGAACTATTTGCAGTCCAGCAAAATTGCTACAATCTCCGATTGTAATCTCGAACTCGCTTTTCAGTCTTTCGATCTCTCTGTCCAACACGACTCGCGACTTGCACGCGAGCCATCCGTCGTCTACAAACAATGCAAGATAAATCGCACAGTCGTCGTCGGAGTCACTGAAGAAGATGCAATCGTCTGCCGCCGTCTTCTTGAACTTGAATCTTCGCAGGAAATCGCAAAATTTGCGATTCCAGCACCTCGGTGCTTGTTTTAAGCCGTATAGCGACTTCCTCAGTCGACACACAGCTTGTCCTTCGTCCTGTTCGATTTTCAGTCCCACCGGTATCTCCATATGAATTTCTTCCTGTAGATCACCGTAGAGGAAAGCCGTGCGAACATCGAATTGTATCAGTTCGAAATCTTCTTGAGCTACTGTTGCCAACAGCACTCTGAGAGAGTCATAACGAACGACGGGTGAGAATGTTTCCTCGAAATCTACACTCTTTTCTTGGAGGAATCCTCGTGCGCACAGCCGTGCCTTGTAGCGACACACGTTACCGTCTGAGTCTTGAATAGCCGTGAAGACCCACTTTGAGTCGATCGTTTTCTTCGCATGATCCTTCGGAATAATTTCCCAAGTACCGTTGACTTCGTGTCCCCTTAGCTCTTCATCAATGGCAAGCTTCCACTGCGCTGCGTCTGCTCCGTTGACCGCTTCGTCGAAGTTCTTCGGCGCACTGTACTCGGCGAAATCCAAGGCATCATAATCGACGTATCTGGCCGGTCTTCGTAGTTGTGCTCGATCCCTCAGCACACGACGTTGTTCAGCTGTAGGATTCTCGTCTCGTTGCACATTCTCGTTGTGCTCGTCCGGTGGAATGCGAGCTGCATTACCGGCCGGTTCTACAGCGACTTCGTTTCCGTTCGGCTCCTCAGCCACGAGATTCCCGTCGTCTGCTCGCTGTCCCTCTTCTCTCGGCTCGACTGGCTGCTCATTCTTCAAGAACTCAATCCAATCTTCTTCGTCGCTTCCCTCGTTCGAGCGAATCTCGTCATTCGCGTTTTCACGAAAAATAACGTTCCTTGAGACTGTTACTTTCTTCGTGTCCGGATGTAAGAGTCGATAGTTTGTCGACTCGCCGTCGTAGCCGATGAGAATTATCTTCTTCGCTCGTGCATCGAACTTTCTGGTAAATTCCTTAGGCACGTGCTCGTAGCCTTCCTCGCCGAATGCTCGCACGTGTCCAAGATCCGGCTTCCTTCCCATCCAGATTTCGTACGGCGTCTTGACGTCGTGTTCTCCAGTTGCCAAAACTCGATTCAGCAAATACACTGCCGTGTTTACGGCTTCCGCCCAAAACGAATCGTCGAGTCCCTTTGCGTGCAGCATCGTGCGTGCACACTCAACAATCGTCCGATTGTCTCGTTCGGCTCGACCGTTTTGCTCGGGTGTGTAAGGAGCCGTAGTCTCGTGCTTGATCCCGAGCGCTTGCATGTAGCAACGCATCTGTCGATTGCGAAACTCGCGACCGTTATCC
Organism: Ischnus inquisitorius; assembly: GCA_963924025.1. Classification (NCBI taxonomy): domain Eukaryota; kingdom Metazoa; phylum Arthropoda; class Insecta; order Hymenoptera; family Ichneumonidae; genus Ischnus; species Ischnus inquisitorius. The sequence continues at coordinate 3,187,266 of OZ001251.1, read as the reverse complement.
GTCTTCAACGTTTTCATAATGCGACCGAATTTATTTGCCACCTCGCGCTCGAAGATCCTGAACGTTTCGAAAACGTCTGATTTGTGTTTCAGGAAAAACACTTGCCTGAAACCCGAGGCATCGTCTTTATAAAGTACATAATATCTCGCACCCCCGATCGACTCCCTTGGCATCGGCCCGCACACGTCGCTGTGAAAAAATTCACCCGGCTCGCGACTCACACGATCGACGATCTATTTGAAAGCCAATCGGTGCGATTTTCCGATGCTGCACGCGTCGCAGAAAAAGTCCCGTTTGTCCTTTAACCCGACACCGTTTACGATCCCGCTCGATATTAATGTCGTCAACGCGCGTTTATTCAAGTGTCCGAGACGCTCGTGCCATCCCTTGAGGCTCGTCGTTGACACATTCGCTTCGATCCCGTTCGATTGTACTTTCGCCCGAAACATTAATCTGCAGATCTCGTTAGACTGCTTTACGCCCGTCGCGAGAACTTCGTTCCCGTTTACGATTAATGCGTCGTCTTCGCGAAAACCTACCGAGTACCCGCGCGCTGTACACATCCCGGCAGAGAAAAGATTTTTCTTCGCGCTCGGGACGAACGAAACGTTCTCGATTTGAGCTTCTTCCCAAAGGCCGTTTACGAGTCTTTCCCCGACTACCGTACCTTCGCCGGTTACCGCACACTCACCGTTATCTCCGAGCAATATTTTCTCACCATCGATTCTCAGACGAAACTCTGCGAACCAGTCTTTTCTGAAGGTAATGTGCTTCGAACTCCCGCTATCGATATACCATATATCGCGTTGTTCGACCGCGATCGTCGTACGTCGCTGCGCATCGTCGATCTTCGCGTAGCGGCCATCTTTGATACGTCGTAGATTGTCCGTCCCGCTCGCACTCCCGACCATCGCCGCGAACGCCACTCGTTGAGCGCCATTTCCCTCGCGATTGTCTTTGTTCCTCTCTTTCTTTTGTTTTCTCTGAGGACACTCACGCGCGAAATGACCTTTTTCTTGACACACGAAACACCACACCAAACACAGATCGTAAATGTTATATAACTTTTAGGTTGCAAAAAAACATAACGTAAATACGTAACATCGACGTCTCCAAGATATCTTATTCTAATAACAATAATATTCAGTTGTTATAATAAATTGTGCTCAAACAGAATATAATCGTTACGTAACTATTCAGTAACAAAGTTTAGGTAAAAATCATTACTGGGACTTGATAGAAATGTGATATAACGATTGTATACAGATGCTATCTATCTTTGTTATGTTTCATCTACATCGCATTTATATCACAAATAAGCTTAGATTTTACGAAACGTGACGGTGGAGAAAGCACAAGCGTGAGCGAATCGCGCATGCGCATTCGTGTCATCGCGGTGTTATATGCGTGTGTGTAATGTGCCGGCAGAAGCGTGGTGCACGAGACGCTGAACCGCGTGGATCCGAGTGGCGAGGCCGGTCGATCAAGATCGATCAAGCATTAGGTACGTAATTAATTACATGTATTATTAGTTGTAATATCGACAAAATATCTGCGCGCAGTTTTGAATGCTTGCGTCTCGTATTTATATACGAGACAGGGACGTACAGTGTTTCGTTAAACTAAACGCCAGGCTATTTGTAGGTTAGCGTCGCTCTTCATGCCGTTTTTCTATTTACTTTTTCTTTGTGTTTCACAGTTTTTTGGCATCTACAATATGCCAAAAGACATTAGCTCACTATCCCAAAGAAGGCGAGACCAATTAATTAACCTTCAAATTGCCCGGTTTCAATTGCCATCGGTCCAAGGCAATGATGTCGCTCGGCGTGACGTATCGCAGTCGCATGGTGCTGCGAATTTCCCTGTGCAAGAGGAAGCTCAGGCTCCAATCGATACTTTCGCTCAATGTCAACGATTGCAGCCTCGTCAAGCTGTTGATATTGATGATCGCGAAGAGCGTCAACCTCCGAGGTTGCTACTTGCAACCTCCGAGGAAGCCAAGTCGCAATTTGTAAGTAATCAGATCGTAAACAATTATTGGAATATTTCAACGGCTGATGTAATCTGTTATTTTTTATTTGTGTTTACTAGAGAGCGTTTATCCTGAGAATCAACGGAAAGACTCCAAAAGAGATGATTGAACGGGTTTTCGTGAGAGTCTTTTCGACTTTTGTGGCAAGCGTAGTCACGTGGAAAGGAGTAGGACAGAATTTCGGAGTTCATGATCTGTCTATAATCGAAATTATCAAAGGTAATGTAAAGGTAAAATTTAAAAGTGCTTTTTAAATTTGATTGTAATGAACATTTTTTTACTCATGTATGTTTTTGAATTCGAGCTAGATTACTATTATGTGTATTTGCAGATTCAGTGTGTGACCATTTCTCCGACTATTCGGAAGCTTCCTTTGAAGAAACAGCGAAGGAATGGATTCGGCTTGGGAAGCAACGAAAAGAACGCGAAGACAAAGCATCGGCGAAGGGCGCCAAGAAGAGCTACGAAAAAAAGAACCAGACCGGCCAGACTTAACATTTGAAAATGTTATGTTTCGAGTTTTGCAGTAATATTTCATTTAAAAAAACCAAACAGAAGTTACTTAAGTTTTAATTTTCATTTCGAGTTCATTAAGTTTTGTTAATTTTTTTTAAGAGTTAATACATCACAGTTTATGTATGTTTAATTTAATTTTCATAAATAAATGGAGTTTAAAATATTACTGGATAATGAATTGAATAAGTGCAATTTTCCAACGGTATTACAGTATTACGTGTTATGTAGATGTTACGTACGCAATATGAAATCGGGAGCCGGGATTTTAAACTCTACATGACGGAATCATTCTGTAACAATAATCTAATTTGTTACATAAATATTACATTATATTACATAACTGAGCCGTCAATTTGTATATATCCTGGGACCCTCTAAAGCGAGAAATAATTTATCCCTGGTGCATCTTATCTTTACGTAACGTGTTATTTTGTGTTACGTAATTGATATATCAACGTTATAAATCTGTGTTTGGTGGGACTCGACATCTTTCTTATCCTTCGTCTTTTTCTTGTGTTTCGGCACTTTCTTCGCTTTCGCGTCGTCTCCATTCGGCTTCGAAATTTTCATTGCTGCAAAAGCCGTTACTTCTGCCGTGTCGCTCCCCAGTCGAGCTTCTTCGCGAAGCAATCGTTCCTGCAAATTTTGCATCGTCTGTCTTTCCGGCTCAACACTGTCCCAGGCAGTTTGAAACGTGGAATACTTCGATGTCAAGCTTGCCAACACTTTTGCCATGATGATTACGTCCGACATATTTTCACCGAGTTCCTTTAGTTCCGACGCCATGTTTTGCACTCGCGCGACGTGCTGAACCACCGTGTCCGTTGGGGCCATTCTGTACTCGTGGAATTTCTGCGTCATTAACAGCCTATTCGATGCTGCCTTTCGCGAATGTATCGCGACCAACCTATCCCACATGTCCTTAGCTGTGACACTCGTCAACAGCGGCTCGAGGTGTGAATATTCGATCGACGACGAAATAAAATACATCGCCTTGGCATTATCCTTCACCCACGCTTTCCCTTCGGCACTCGCTCTGTCCGACGGCATCGCGCGCGTACCGTCCACAATGTCCAACACATCACTCGCCGGGAAGATCTGCGTCATTTGAAATTTCCACCCGAGAAAATTCGTGCCGGCGAACTTTTTCACCGTCTTCGTCAAAAATTCGCTGGCCATCGTACTGTCTTTTTCGTCCCTTGTCTCTCACGCGAACTGAACACGAGGAACGACTCGAAGGCAATATGGCCGCAGCCTCACGACCGCGCGACTACGCGACCACGCGCCTCGTTTACTCTTCGCGGGAGATTTCTCTCGACCGCGATTCGTCGGTCTTTCCACGACCGCGCAACTTAACCTTTTGTTCTCACTTCGCGCGAGATCTCGATCGAACCCGATTCACCGTCACCTCGGTACTACGCGTCTATGTGTCCCTTGTCTCTCTTTCCGCGAGAGATCTCTCTCGAACACACTACGGCCACCTCCTCGCGACCACGCGACGCGTCCTTTGTTCCCTTCTTTCCCTCGAACAAAATTCTCGATAACTCACGCACCTGGGCCCATAACCTGTTGAGGTATTTGGGAATTTCGAGACAGTTTGTTCGGCTAGAGGGAAGGAAACAAAAAGGATTTTCTGTACACGACTAATGTCACACGTAAGCTCAGTTTATTGATAAAAGAACAGTTCCTTCGACGCTTCCCGTACATTCGCTCCAGTACGACTAACTCGTGTACGGCACGCAGGCCGGCAACACAACGCCGCATGGCTACGCGCATATGCGCGGACCAAGAAAAATATTATAGGCTTACTTCAACACTTCCGTTAAACATCTAATTGTATGCATTGCATCTGTTTTTTTTAGTATCCAAATTTCGATCCATTTGGAGTGCGCATCTATTAACACGAGGAACATCTTATCAAATAGTGGTCCCGCGAAGTCTGCATGTATCCGTTCCCACGGCTTATTCGGCCAAGGCCACGATTTTACTTCCGTTTTTACTGGATTATCTTTTATTTCGCAGCAGACCTTACATGTTTTTGCTACCAACTCTATATCGTTATCCATGTTCGGCCACCATACGTACGAGCGAGCGAGACTTTGCATACGCGTTATCCCCATGTGACTACCGTGCAATCCTTTCATCAGAGTAGCTCTTACTGCTTTCGGTAGGCACATGCGGTATCCCCATAGAAGGCAATCTTCTTTAACATGAAGCTCGTCTTTTCTCGTGAAATACACTTTTTCCTCCGAATTCAAGTTTTTATTGGTATTCGGCCACCCGATTCGTGTATATACCATTATTTTTCGCAGCACGTCGTCATTTCGTGATTCGTCTCTCACTTTTTTCCAATCTAACGTCACTTCGCTCGCACTTTGGTAGTTCACATATTTCACGGCTTCCGGTTCTGGCGCCGTGTTGTTTTTTTCGGTTGCTAACGGTAAGCGCGACAAGGCGTCTGCGTTTCCGTTTTGTTTTGACGTGATATATTCTATCGTATATTTGAACGCAGACAAAAAGAATGCCCAGCGTTGCAATCGCGAAGCAGCAATTGTTGGAATCGGTTTATCTGGTCCAAAGACATGTGTCAATGGTTTATGATCTGTTTTCAATATGAATGATCGACCGTATACGTATATATAAAATTGCGTCAAGGCAAAAATGATCGCGCCTGCTTCGCGATCGATCGCTGCCCACGCTCTTTCGCTTGTTGTAAGCGTTTGTGATTTAAACGCGATTGGTTTCTCGACTCCGGAGTCGAACTTATGAGCTAATACCGCTCCCATCCCCACCGCGGATGCGTCTGACGAAACTACTAGCGGAAGTGCTGCGTTATAATGTACCAATATTGGTGCTTTTACGAATGCCTTCTTCACCGCTTCGAATGCGTGTGTGCATCTTTCATTCCATTCAAAACCTTTTTTTTATGGTAATTGCTCGTTTAGAGGTTCTAGTTTCGTCGCCAAACCTTCTAAAAACCGCCCGTAAAAATGTACGAGTCCCAATAACGCGCGTAGTTCTGTAACGTTTGTCGGTCGTGGTGCGTTTACTACCGCTTTTACTTTGTCGTCTGTTGTGTGTATCCCTTCGCGATCGATGCGATACCCCAAATACTTCAACTGTGGTTTAAAGAATTCACACTTTTCCCTCTCAAGCGTCAATCCGCATTCGTCCAGGCGTTTCAAAACCTCTGCTAGTCGTCGCAAATGCTCCGATTGTGTCTCTGCCGTTATGAGAATATCGTCTAGAAAAAATCCTACCCCCTTTATTTCCCCAATCGTTTGTTCCATTATTCTTTGGCAAGAGCCGGGTCCCGTGGACACTCCGTACGGTAATCTATTGTATTCGTATAAGCCTATATGCGAGTTTATAGTGACTAGTTTACGTGAGTCTGTGTACAACGGTATTTGGGCGTACGCTCTCGATAAGTCGAGCTTTGAAAACGTTACTCCCCCATGTAGCGTTGACAATATGTCTTCGATTCGCGGTAGCGGATATCGATCTATTTTTAGCACCCGATTAATCGTGATTTTGAAATCGCCGCACAACCGCACTCTGCCCGTGTTTTTGAGTATCGGCACGATTGGCGTTGCCCATTCGCTAAATTTTACAGGTGTTAGTACTCCCGCCTGTGTCAGATTTAATATTTCTTGTTCAACTTTGTCTTTGAGCGCCAATGGCAGCGGCCTGGCTTTTTTATAAATTGCTTTCGCTCCCGGTTCAAGATATAATTTCAGCTTTCCAAATTTGAAGGCGCCTAGTTCTGGTCTAAATACTGCCGCCCTTTTTTCGAGTAGTGTATTTAATTCTTGATCTTCCCTATTCTTTATTTCTTTTGACATTTTGTGTTGTTGCCCGCGAGCTGTCTTTGCCGATTTTTTTGGAAACGCTGGCGGCCATCGTTCGAATGCCTCTAGCCACTCTCTTCCCATTAATAATCCGTATTCTTCTTTCGTCACGTAAATATCCAAGTATCTTACGTCTGAGTCTAACTCTATTTCAATTTTTGACAACTTTCCTATTGGCTTGAATAGGGAATGATCGTAGAATCTCATACATACGTCTGTCTTTTCTACCTTTTCTTTTGGAAATAATTTTTGCTTTTCTTTTTCCGGTATCACCGTATAATACGCGCCCGTATCTACCTCTACATCTAGCGTTCGCTCACCTACTTTCATTCGCAACGTGCTGTCTCTGCAGTTCGGCCCTGCTTTCATCATGTGTAGGTTTCGAAATACGTCGTCTGCTCGCTCATCGATGCCATCTTCTTCACTTTCGCTGTCGTCCCTCTGTTGTCCCTCGTTGAGCATCCAGTGTTGCTGTTTTGGTCTGCTCGTACTCGGCTTGCTTCGGCATACTTGTATCATATGCCCGCGTTTTCCGCAGTTTGTCGTGTTATAGCGACACTCGCGTGCGTAATGTCCCCGCTGACCACAACAATAACACGAGTCTGAGCCGCCGTTGTTGCCTCGTCCCGCGGTGTTGCCTGCTCTCGAGCCGCCGCCTCTTCTGTCGTTTCGTCCTCTCGTTCCTTGTCTTTGGAACGTTTGTCGGCTCGCGTTCGACATCTTCCATAATTTACTCTCTTTATTTTCCTGTTGCTCTTCTCCTTTTGCGTTCGCTCGAGCGTCTTCGGTGTCTATCGCCGTTGTTCGTGCCTCTTCGAATGTCTTGGGCTTTGCCTTTAATACTTCGAACCGTGTCTGCTCGTTCGCCAATCCGTTAATGAATTGATCCAAGCAAGCTTCGTCTTCGCTTGCGAATTTACATTTAACTGCCTCCCGTCTTACATGCGCCGCATACTCCCGTATATTTTGTGTTGGTGCCTGCTTTATTTTGCGGAATCTGCTGCGCTCGTTCAGATGATTTTTCGGCGGGAAGATCCTTTCTTTCAGGATTTGTATGAGTTCTTCGTATGATTTTTTTGTGACGTCATTCGGAGCTCGACACTCGGCTCTGATCGCTGCATATGTTTCGGCACCCAGTTTCGTTAAGAGAATTGCCGCTTTCTGCTTGTTTTCGCTGATATTCGCTGCGATTAAATATAGGCCCAGACATTCCAAAAATTCTTCGATGTCGTCCTTCTTCCTGTCGAACGGTTCCAAGGAACTCAGGAACGACGCCATATCTTCGCTGACCACGTCGTCTACTGGTTGTTCGGTATCTTTCGTATCTTCTACCTCCGTCGTGACGATCTCTCTCAATTCGTTTCGGAGCGCTTCAATTGATGATACTTCTGCACACCTTTCGATTCCCGAGAGTCGCGATATCCATCTCACTAATGCTTGCTTGTTTAATTTATAAATCCAACTGGTTCTTCCTTCGCTGATAGCCGTGAATATTTCATTCTCCGACATCAACGCTCACGTTTTCCGTATTCCGTCTACTTTCCGTATGCTCCGTATACCCGTGTACTTCTGCCTCTTATTATCCCATCCTCGTCGCCACTGTAGTGTGGCAAGCAAGCAAGTGACTCGGAGACAGGGTGGGTGAATAGGCCTTTATTATGGTCCGCTCGTTACCGAGTCCGAGACCCAACTGCCTGCCGATGGCCAGGCACCCAATGTATATACCGTGGACGATCACGTATTTCCAACTCAGATAATTCCAACCATCAGTTAAGTTGACGAAAAGACGACCAAGTAAGTTAAATCCAGACCCTTTTTCGGCTCCGTCTACCTGCTCGGCGAGGCAACGGAAGCCCCCTTCCCTTTAGATATCTACCAATAGTATCGTTGCTGAAATTTGTCTGACAGAGAAAGAACGTGGCAGCTAGCATGTGGCGAGACGAAGATCAACGATTCTTTCCTACTCTACAGTTTTTCGTATTCGAGCAGCGGACACATTCTGTCACTTTACCATAAAGCAAAAGTAGACCCGTGCCGTAGTACCACGATGCGCTATTGATACAGATATTCGTCTTATCAGAACCGTTTTTTTTTATTTCTCAAAAACTTCTTAAAAATTCTCAAAATTATATTCATTTTTCAACATTTCGACTATTTTTTTTCAAAAATATCAGAAAATGTTGAAAAAATGTAAATGGCTTCTAAAATCTTCGGCTGTTTTCGTTTCATTTGTTTATTTATTTTTTACTTTTTAGTATTTTTTGCTGTTGCAAAGTTTTCGTAGTTTTCTGCAGTTTCTTGTTTGTAGGTGCTCTGTTGATTCAAAATAAGTTCATTGCTTAATTCCGTCTCAAGTGATAAAAACGATGGTTGTTATTATAACGGAAATACAACAACAATTATTAACCATCGATTGGCCCCGATAGCGTTAAATTATTTTAACCACTTGTAATATCAACTTTAATATTCACTGGATATTATTGAGAAAACTTTTACTTTTTTTTTATTCAGAAGGTATGTCGTTCCAATCCAGTCATGAAAGAATCTAAATAAACATAATGATGCTCCATTTAACCAGCCATCGAAATAGCAAAAAAGTAATAAAAATATAACAACAGCTATGGTTGTACACGTACCCACGGGTGGGTTCGATTGTTCACAACCCCCTTGATTACTCACATAGCTATTGAGCTACCGGTAATAAATCGGGCGAAGATCATATCGATTCAAGCGTAACATATTCATGAGTAAATGAAAAATAATACAAAATACGATATAATAACAAATACAAAATTATAAATTATCCACAAAAATATTTTACCACAACAATTCTTAGCCTTTTTGGCTGGAATCTGATTTTTTTTCAAATAAAGAATGAAATCCAAACATTATTCCTGGTTAATGATTTAACCACGGAACACAAAAATAGTAAAAATTCGTGGTGTATAATTTTGCATTAGATGACAAAAATTGTTTCGAAAGCTATCCTTGCAACCACCGTACATGACGTTGTTGACACGGTAAAAATGATCTGTGAAAAACTACTTTTTTCCAAAAAAAGTAAAAAAACGTACGCCAAGTACATAAATGTTACAGAAATATTCAGATCTAAGAAATTGCATTTAAAAAAAAATCCAAAATAAAGGTAAATCACACGAGCCAAGTTTCAACAAATACTTTTGAATATCCAACGTCAATGATAATGATTAAAAAATTGTATGATAACTGAAAAATAAAATTAAAACATACTTGGCACGTCCTTTCTTTTATGCATGAAGTGTTTCATTTGTATTCGAGGAACGTGCCAAGTATTTTTTTAATTTTATTTTTCAGTTATCATACAATTTTTTAATCATTATCATTGACGTTGGATATTCAAAAGTATTTGTTGAAGCTTGGCTCGTGTGATTTACCTTTATTTTGGATTTTTTTTTAAATGCAGTTTCTTAGATCTGAATATTTCTGTAACATTTATGTACTTGGCGTACGTTTTTTTACTTTTTTTGAAAAAAAAGTAGTTTTTCACAGATTTTACTATTTTTTGAAAACCAGCTTGAAAACTAAAAATGGGATTGGCGGAAAGGGTCTATTGTTTCTTACTTTGACTCTCACAGCGAGGCAACGAGACCGTCCGTTCCAAAAATTCTCGCAACGAGGGAATTCTCCCACCCGTTACTTCAATATTTTTCACCAGATGAAAAAAAATCCTTAATTCTTTTCTTCGATGCTCTTCGAAGAAGCACAGGAAAAAATGAAAAATTTTCTCATCCGGAGAAGTGAAGCGAAAAATGGTAAAATCCTTCCGCTGCAAGAACCGAAGGAAGCACTGGCGGAGTTGACTTATCATGAAAGTCAATGAAAGAGTCCTGTGTAATTCCTCCTGTCAAGATAACCAAAGACAGAGTTATAAAATTTTCTTGTCAAAGCGATGAGATATTTTCTTAATACTATAACAGACCTGCCGAGGAATCTTGATTCCTACGCTATCAGCGTAGAAATGTCTGGCAGTGCATCAAGAACACAATCACACCGATCTTCGACAAAACGATTCTCTTGATCTCGAGAACAGTGAGAAAAAAAACGAAACTAAAAAAAAATTTTGCCTTGATTTTGTAAATCTCAATTCATAACGTTTTTCTTGATTTTAGTTTTTATTGCAAGGTTATACATTTGCCGGCAATCACGAATCACTTAAAACATCGAATTGAGACAAACGTGACGACACGGGACAAGCCGAGAGAACACTTTTTTGAAATCATTTTCAAACATTCACTTTTTAAAATTATTTATTTATTTAATCCCGGGGCTCTTGCGTAGGTTAAGTCGGCCGGCTGTCAACAGCCGACGGGCCGACGCGGGCCGGCACGGCCGACGGGCCGAGCGAATACCGAACACGCACGAAGCGCCGCAATTTCACAATCTTCCGCGATGCCCGATGCTCCGCGATGCCCGACCCGTTGTAGATGAGAAACAGAAAGGCGTATCTTTTACTATTCGACACGTAAAACGGTGCGCGATCCTGCCATTCTGTTTCTCATCTACACATGTAGATGAGAAGCAGAAGGGCGTATATCCATAGCCGTAACCCGTTAAATGGTAGGAAAGGATGCCCATCTGTTTCTCATCTACACATTTTTTTCTTTCAAGTATCGCTGATCGGATACCTTTTGGGTCACGGCATCGATATCTCAGCAACGGCTGCACCTATTCAATCGCAACTAGGCGCATTCGAAAGCTGATGGCCGAATTATATCATGAAAGACTTGCCAAAAATTTGATTCGAAGTTAATCTTCCGAGAATCATCGACCGAAAGTTTTACTTCCGGCATATTCGCGTATACTAAAAAGCGGTAGCGCCTCGGCTAAAAAAAAAATTTTTTTTATGTACTTGGCGTCGAGACTCTACCGCGTCTCTTGATCCCAAGACCGAATCATACGGTAATTTCCACAACTGTCCTCATCCCCACGCGCTCCACGAGCGGCTACTCGCATCCCCACGCGCGCCGCAAAACAGCGTTGGAGAGGGAATTTTTTTCGGCGGAAGGGGCAGTGGGCAAGCCCTCAAGCAAGTAGAAGGAAATTCAACTTATCTGATGGTGGCGGATTAGTCTGGCTCCCGAATATTGGAATTATCTGATCGTCCACTGTACACTGATACCTTCTTATACACTATACCCTCTACTACAGTATGTATATGCGATTTTATTGTTCCCCTGAGGATTGCAAGGCTTCCAATTCCGTATCTACCTTTTTTTCTCCCTCTGATGCCTACTACATCTTTGTTCATCATATAAAACTATAACATTTTGTTACATCCTCTACCACTCACCACCACCTGACATCTTTATACATCCTATAATTCTTCTCTTACATCTTTTCTCTTTCCTATATGTTTATGTCATCCTCTTATCCTTCTCCGCTCTTTTTCACATTCTCTCGCTTTCTTCTTACATGCGCGTTTACATTTTTTTTCCTTTTATTACACTTCTTCTTCCTTCTTCCTTTCGCAATCGTTCACTCCATCGCTGCACGTCCGCAGTCCGCCATTTGCTCGTCCCCCGCACGCTTTCTATATGCATTTTATTCTATTATTTTTCCAGTCTTTTTCTTTTTATTTACATTGCATTCTCTACTTCTATCTCCACCAAATTCTCTTCGTCATTCGACTCTTTAACTCCATCCCTTTCTTCCGCACTTCTTTTTTTTCCAGTACTTTCTTCATTATTTTTATTCATGTTCCCTTTACTCTTCTGTGCCATTTTTCTCCCATGCGTCCTCTCTTATACCTGCCCTCTTTGCGGCCTTATTAGTTCTTCCACATACGTATGTATTCGTGCGTATTTTTGCGTTTTTTCTGTGAATGGTTACGGTTTGCTATTTTTTTGCTTTTTTTTTATAAACTGGAATTCAGTGAAAAAAGTGATCGCATGGAACTTTTTAGTGCTACCGGATTGTGCAATTTCATCGCGTTTCAGTGATTATTAAAAATCGAACAGACTAGACTCCTTTTACCTCTGTGTGATTTCGACAGCCTAAAATTAATTTTATAAAATATTTATTTGAATGCTTCATACATCAGTTATGCTTGTGTGTGCAAAATCTGGCTGTTTTCACCTACACTGCAATGCTTCCTAAGAAACGTCGCATTCAACAAAAAAGTTTACAACGATCTCTCAATATTTCAGAAGATTTTAGTACTATTACAAAATGCCGGTATGATGAAAAAGGCGATACTTTTTCTCCAAGAATCGCATCAGTATCATCATGTATTGTTTCGTTGGATAATACCGAGTCAACTTGCCCGAGAGCATTAATCGAAACTAAAAGATTACGAATGTCACACACATTCAAGGACCGAAGTGGAAAAAATCTTGCGAATCACGAAAAATTTCGCTCATCAGCACGGAAACAGGAAAGATCGAAATAATTTTGTGGAGTTTTAAGAAAAAAATCCAACTGTACAATTTCATCGTCACCATCAAGAGGCACCAAAACTCCACGACCATGTTGCGAAGAAGAACGAAGACGAACATGAAAATAATTTTGCTCTACAAAGTGTGATGATTAAGTTATCAACGATTGAAACCGTATCAAGAATCAATGTACCACCGATTTGGATATAATATCGCCGAAAAATTGAAGATAATGTAACCGATATTCGCAAATATTATTATGTTAATAGTGAGACAATTGTTTGTACGTCATAGTTGTGTAAGTAATTTTTAAATATATCGTACAACTGTGCGTCAAGACCCAATTTTTAGAAATTAATTGTAAAATAATGGCGACTATGTCGACGATCGGAAATGACCGTAATCGATAATGTTGTGTTGGTTTCACGTTATGCAAACCTCTTATGGCGTCATTACATAACCCTTTATATAATATAAATTATTTCATAAATAGTATTTAATATCAATACCATTCTTCATCGAAAAAAGTAAAAAATAATGATAGGTATTGACAAAATATAACCAAACGATGGTTTTTGTCGATACTATGAGTTTGTGAATAATAGTTTTATTTGTTCTTTATTTTATTTAGTTTTATTTGTCAAACAATCGACAGATCTGTCGTCTTTGTCCCAGTTAATTTTTTCGAGTCTATTTATTCATATTTGTTAAGGTCCAGTTCAATTAGACGTCAATATTATTTAAACATCACAGTTGCAATAGTCAAAATGCTTTTATACGACGATTTTTTTTAATATTGAAATTCTATAAATTCATTCCCCGATTAATAAGGATGAGATGTGCGGTTGTCCCAAACAGCCCCAATGTTCAATGTAAATGACGTATCTACATATATATATATGTTTGTTTATACTCTATTTTAACAGTTGCTACCACGAGGATCAGCTGCAAAAAAAGAATGGAGCTCGTTGGATTGTCGAGCGAGCCAATCAGTCCGCGAAAAAAGAAACTGCTCAACATCATCGGAGAACAAGCCACGGAACTGAAGAAAAAAATCGCGACATTACAGTGCAGCAAAGACACATTGCAGAAATTATCGTCCACGTCTACATTTGCGTCGATATTTGACAAAATATCGTCGCCAGTACTACGCGAGTTGTAGCGGACGTAGCGGTACGTGGTTGTAGCGGACTTGAGGAACAATAAACGAGCGCCAACAGGCCGACGATGTACAATGCAGGAGAAAGTGCTAGCGGTCGCAATTTATAAATGCAGTCCAAAAGCGTACGCCTATTTACACCACTTAATCGCACTTCCGACGATTCGAACGATCGCACGGCTACTGCACAACGTCCCTATGGAAGTCGGCATCAATTTGAAGGTCCTCAAGCACTTGGAAAGAGCAGTAGCGACAATGTCTCCGCAAGACAAAGAGTGCATTGTAATGTTTGATGAAATGGCGCTCAAACAAAGATTGCTGTACAACGATTGCACTGGAGTCGTTGAAGGCTATGAAGATTTTGGCACATACGGACGCACTCCAAACCTTGCTGACCATGCTTTGGTATACATGGTGCAAGGCCTTGGAAAGAGATTCAAGCTACCTGTCGCTTATTACTTTTGTCGAGGGACAACGTCAGCCGACTTGATAGGCGAAACTTTAGCTGATGTCATACGCGCTTTGACTGGAATTGGACTTAAGATTGCAGCAACAGTGTGTGACCAAGGGCCCACGAACCGTTCAGCGTTGAAAAAGTTACAGGAACAAACACAATCAGCCAGACCACGACCATTTTTTGAAGTTGACGGACAGAAAGTCTACACGCTTTTCCATCCTCCGCACCTTTTTAAGTCGATACGAAATAACTTTATGGGAAACTTCGGGGACTGGTCGAAGAAGAACAAGAACCTGACAGTATCCGATTATTCCGGGCAGAGCGTTTGGTGGAAAAATCAAGTTGCGAAATGGAAGCATATTATGAATATGTACGTCTTGGATACGGCAACGTACAAATTCAACAAACTCACGTACACTCACGTCTTTCCCAAGTCGCGAGAGAAGATGAGGGTGAAAATTACGGCCCAAACTTTGAGCAACACCACAGCAGCGATACTGAGGTGTATTTGCACCCTCAACGCCGACTTAATTCCGGGCGGCTTGCAGACCGCTCAATTCATCTCTGATATGGACGCGATGTTCGATTCGATGAACGAACCGGCAAACTTGAAAGATCGCAAGAAGACGCAGCGGGAAATCGTAACAACGACATCCCAACACATCGACCAGTGGAGCAACTTTCGAAAACACCTCACAGACATGCAATTCTTACGAGATAACGGCACCGAATTTCGACTTCCGTGTCAAGACGGTCTCATTGCGACGTTATCGGCCATGCAAGATTTGTGGCAGGATCTAATGAAGAAAGGTTTCAAAACATTGAATCAACGACATCTAAATCAAGATCCATTGGAAAACCTTTTCGGTATCATTCGTCAACATGGCGTGACAAATGATAATCCGACGAGCACTCACTTCGTCGCAGCTTTGAAATCGACAATTATTTCAAAGGTATCCGCTCCGCACAGTAGAGGTAGCAATTGCGAGGATGATGATAGGAAAACGATGAACGGCCGCATGGATTTCTTTCTTCAACGCGAAATCGCCGCACCGAGAACAGACACAGTGGAAGAAATCGTTTATGAAGAACATAACGTATCGTTGAACAACAATGTGGATGAAATTTCACATTTCTATTCGGGAGATCAGAGTTCACCAATGTTTCATATTTCCGACTCTGAGGGCGAAGATTTAATACTCGAAGAGGACTTGGTGGCGTTTCCCGACAGAGCGGGGATTTACATAGGAAACTATGTTGTCGGTCTCATGACGAAAAAATCTCGTGTCGGGAATTTCGGCGATGTATTTGCGGTATTCTCGAAACAAATGCCCAAGATGACGTGCTCCAACGGTACAGAGCCGAAGGGTTGATCGGTTGTTACATCCATCGTCTTCATTGCGGAAAACGATCGAAGTAGCCCGAAAGATCTTTGACAGGAATATAGTCCCACAAATGTATCGTAAAGATATGAAAGGATTCGCGATGCAGAAACTGATGGCTGCATGCGACGTCACTTGGTTAACGTGCGAAGATCATGACGCAACAGTAACGATCGGCCTCAACAATATCCTAATTCGGCTATTTGTGCAAACCCAATGCAAAACTCTTAATCGCAAGGTGAAGGAGGCTGAGGAAGTTTCCGCAAATGCGAAAAAAATTGCTCAGCAAGCCGGAAAGGCAAAGTGGTCAGGGATAATAATTTTTTCTTACAAATCGATTTCACTGCATGTCATTTTTATATAAACGCACGTATCATGATATTGCAAACATTAACGAATGCAAGTCTCTGGTGCTATGGGCAATTGGTGCTATGGGTTTTTTATGTTCTTTGTGTGTATAATGTTTCAATTGTTTTGACGTGGAGATTATCTTTTTCTTTAATTTGTACTTTCTTTTGATTTTTTTCAAATATATTTTGGTCAATAGATTTTGTGACCGAAAAATTTGACGCACCCTTTTTAACAAAAAAAAAACCCATACCCAAAGGCCACAAAAATCCGTCTCGATCGGAAGTTTATTTTTGAGGGCGCCAGCCGAGAATCACGCTCGACACGATCGGATTCTGATGTTAAGCGAAAACGAATTTGATGGTACCGACTAGCTGCAGCTTTTGCGGGTAGAGGGGCGGTCCGTTTCATAGATGACACGACATTCGAGGTACCAAAGAAATAAATAAATCACCGAACAAAGAAGTGAGAGAACACGACAATTAAATTTATTGAACAAAAATCCAGCCTACTAAAATTTCTCCCAGCTACTTAATTCACCGGGACAAATTTCTAACAAAATAACAATTCTAATAATTCCGATCAATAAACGATTTTCCCTACTAAAATTTCATCGTCTTTGCTCGCAAGATCCGGTACACGAAATTACACAAAAATACAATTCTAACCGGGTGGTTGACCGGTGCGATACGACCCTGACAAGTCCCGCTTTCAGTGTCGCAGCCACGTTAAGCGATAAACACATCGTCCTATGGCTGGACGGCGCGTGCGGGACCGGGACTCGCACGCCACACTTATGGATCGCTCGCGTACAAAATTTAATCGAACAATTAACAAAATGAAACGATCTCAAAGGCTCAAACAAGTTACAACAAAACAAAACCGAATCAAAGAAAATGCGAGACGGGACCGTCACGCCTTATTACGGGCCCACCCACGATTAATATTTTTGCCCGGGTCGGCAACCGTCATGGCGCGAGTGACGCGCACACTCAAAATTAATAAATCAGAATAAAACACAAAAATGAAAACGCGACCGAGGAAAAAGACGAAAGCCTTACCGGAGAGACTCGGATGTTCAACCGAAAATTATCCCGTTTTTCCTTCCTCCAACCCAAAGATAATCTCGGAGTTCCGATCGGCACGATACCGATGTGGAATCCACTCTTTACTCGGAACTGTCCCTCTGGCCATCTCAATCACTCGAGCACACGTCCTCACACCACAAAAGATACGACGGGAGTCCCCGAGTGATCTACGCTAAGTCGTTTCGCTGTCTCGCTCTCCCCTCCCTTTACAAACAATTTCGCTTCCCCGGTACCTGGCGACGCCCTACGATTTTCGCGAACTATCGCACGCACGAAATTAATATTCGAACGATAACGGCGCTGACGCTTCGTTCGACCGTCTTCGTGACGCTTCGCTCGTAGATTTTCGTAGGCGCTGGTCCCGGGGCAACAGACATCGTGGACGATGCTGACATCGCTAAGCTGCGACTTCTTCGATATCGATGCGCCCAGAGCGATGATTTTTGGATGTTGAATCGGTGAGAGAAGTAGCGTTGACCCACGTAGCGGTATCGTGGACCAGAAGAATGACAGCTCCGATGTATCCGTCCCGTAAAGGCTCGCCAAATAATAATAAAAAATACGGGAAATTAGTAAATTTACTCGCCTAACTTATTTCGAACCCTTGAGATCGCTTGGGACTCTGTCCGTGGGGAGAACGTGTGCTCGGCGGGACCAAAATTCCGCCGTTGACGCGATTCTTGTGATGCGTAAAAAAAAACGCGTCACAGTGCATACATTCCCAATCAAAAGGTGAATCGATATAAAGGTCCGCGTGTCGCAATCCGCCAAAAATACGTTGTAATTCAGTTGTGCTGAAATGTTTAAGAACTTTGATTAAAAAAAGTGCTGACACGTCATTACTCAATTCTTTTAAAAATAAAATGCTCAAATAAATCTAGCCACCGTTATTTCTATTCAAAATGCGATCATTGATACTTTAGAATTTATGAGTTTTTTTTTAGAACGTTCATATACTTAATTCTTGTTCCCTTAATTCTGTCAAAAATTTTGCAGACTCGAATTTTGAGTACGTTTCCGTGTCAAGAGTCCACATCCCACTCGAAAAGGTTCCGGGGGACTGTAAACAGTATTTTCGTGACTTTAACCTCCGAAAAAAAACACAAAATTTGAGAATTTCAACCATGTAAAAAAATGCTGCAAACAATCGTATGGATTCGAAAAAATCAATGGACTTATTTGAAATAAGAGAAAACAGATCAATTATTGACCAATTATTCGGTGAATAAGCTATCATTTTTTTAAATCCAATTTGTGAAATACTTTTCAACAGTATTCTTATGCAAAATCATTTCTCATTATATCTTTCAGGACGGTTGATTTTTGCAATGTTATAAAATAGGCGAAACAGCACAATGCTTTCTGTATCTGACTCGCTTTCGTCTGAGAATGTGATGCAAAGTATTATTGAGCTTACTTGTCCAAATCCAGACTTGAGGGTGAGTTGCCATTTTGTCCAATAACATTTTATGATATGATTCAATGGCGTTATTGGCTTTTCGCGAACGTTTAAAGACGCTGAAGACATTCGGCTTTACTTTTTGTAACCACTGTTGATTGTAATATTCGAAGAACGGACAAAAGTCGCACTTGACATCGAGAGGAACACTTCCCTCCAATACAAATGAAATTCTGCATGCATAAAAGTAGGGATGTGCCAAGTATTTTTTTAATTTTATTTTTCAGTTATCAAACAATTTTTTTATGATTAACATTTACATTGGTTATTCAAAAATATTTGTGGAAACTTGGCTCGTGTGATTTACCTTATATTATGGATTTCTTTTTACAGGCAATTTCTGTGAATTAAATATTTTTGTATCGTTTATGAACTTGGCGTACGTTTTTTACTTTTTTTGGAAAAAAGTAGTTTTCACAGATTTCACTAATTTTTTTAAAACCAGCATGAAAACTAAAATTGGAATTTTTTAAAATAAAATTAATAATAGTAATTACTTTTTTACTTCCAGTAGTAGTAGTAAACGTGCTTTATTGATCTCCCAGCTTACATGTGTTTGCCCTTATACAAATGTGTTCTTTTTCATTTTTTTTTTTGTGAGAGGATTTCCTAGGAAACCAATTGGCCATTGACCGTAGTCCTTCAGCCCGGTATATGTGTCGTTGTTTGTATCTTATAACTATTTTTGTTTACAATTGTTCTTTTTTTTTTTTTTTTTTTTTGAGATATGCGATTAGTTTATTGCAGTGAGTATGCTAAGGGATCATATTTAGCTGTTACTTTACATATTGTTAAGGATTTCATAAAGAGAGTGCGTTGGATATTTGTGTCTTTGAGTTCTACCTGGTAATCGTTGTAAACAAAGTGTGGAGATGATGTCTAGCTGTGATTTCGCAAAAGATGAACTGAGCTTTATTGTTCTGTCTAAAATCGGTTCTATGTGTGTGAGGTTATATAGATATGTATTAGCTGGGTTGTGCAGTGGGTTATCTGGGTGTCTAATTTTTGTGAGGCGACGTAACGCAATGGTTTCTGCTGTTTGTAAGTTCTTCCGAGCTGGATTGTTACAGTTTAAGTAGATGGTGTGACCGTAGTCCAGTAATGGCCTGCATATACATTTGTAAATTTTTGTAGTGTGTTTTATTGCTATTGTTTTGTTTTGAAAGGATATTGTGCGAAAGTGTGATGCTCGAGCAACTGTTTTAGATTTTATCATTTTAGTGTGCTGATTAAAATTAAGCTTATTGTCAATGAGAATGCCGAGGTATTTCGCGGACTGGCATGGTTTAATCTGTGTGTTGTAAAGGGTGATAGTTGGAGAATAGTCTGTTATTTTGTGATTAAAAATGATAAGTTTAGATTTATCGGGGTTCGGTTTTAGCCTCCATTTGTTAAACCACTTGATGCATTTTTCGCTGAGAATTTGGAGAGAGTCTATTGCGTTTTCCATGTTGTTGCTGTGAGTTATAAGAGCTGTGTCGTCTGCGTATTGTAGTAGGTAGCTATTTAGATCAACGTCGAATTTGTTTCGTTTATCAAAGTTATAAATGTCGTGACAGTAGAAGTTGTACAGAAGCGGGGAGAGCGGAGATCCTTGAGGTACCCCTTGTTGTGGGTTGAAGCTGCTGGATGTTGTTCTTCCAATTCTTATGATGAGCGTTCGATCCGTGAGAAAATTATTGATGATTTTTAAGAGGTAGATTGGGCATTCGAGTTTCCAGAGTTTGTATATTAGACCCTTGTGCCACACATTATCGAAGGCTTTATTGATATCCAATAGGAGTGCTGTTGTTCGTTTGTTTGCCAGTTTTGTCGTTTGGATGTTTGAGATCGTGATTGTCAGTGGATGGATCGTTGATTTATTATTGCAGAAACCGAATTGATACGGCGGAATATTCTCCCCAATTGCATCCTCCAGTTTGTTTTTTATTATTTTTTCGAATATTTTTCCGAGTGATGGCAGTAGTGTGATCGGTCTGTAGTTTTCTGGAAGTGTGTGGTCGGTGTTAGGTTTCGGAATGGTGATGATGATTCCTTTTTTCCATTGAGCGGGGAAGAAGCTTTCGGTGAGACAAAAATTGTAAATTTTGAGCAAGAAATTGATGATGCGTGGGTCTAATCTTTTTATTATGAGCATTGGGACTTTGTCGTGTCCTGGCGCTGTGTTTTTTCCTTTTTTTATTATTTTCTTCAGGTCCTCCTCCGTTATTGGCTCGTGATCCGTCGTGTCCTCGTTGTTGGTGAAGTTGGTGTACCACTCGTTTACTATCTCGGCGTGTGCGTTATCAAAGTTATCTTCCGATGCGAAGCTAAATGCCCTCGTGAAGTGATGAGCGAATGTCTCTGCTTTTTCTTCGTCTTCTTGAATTATCTGGCCGTTAATCACGAGGTTTGATTCACTTGGCCGTGATTGATATCTCGAGAGTTTTTTTATTGTTTGCCAGTAATTCTTTCCCTTTTGACGACAGATCTCTTCACATGCTTGTAGCCAGGTGTGCGTCCGGTATTGAAAGATCATCGTTTGTATGGCTTTGTTTATTTGATTACGTCGAGGCTTAAGTTCCGGCGCTGGGTTTGCTCTATACTCTCTGTACATTCTTCTTTTAAATTTTATCATTCTGATTATGTACGGTGGTAGATCATGAGAGAAGAATCTCTTGTCGATTTGAGGAGTATTGGCTTGCACTATTGAGGCTATTCTGTCTGCAAAGTTCTCTACTATATTGGAGTTCAGCATGGCGTTTTGTTGCAGTACAAAGCTTAGCAACTCTTGGTTAATTTGATTAAAATTTGCTTTTTTAAAGTTTAGGTTTGGGTAATAAGTTGGTAGCCGTACAGGTGCATCTAGGTTTATGGATAGTTCAATTGCAAGATGGTCTGCTCCAAGATCTGGTACAACTTCCACATGCCTGATACTATTGCTTAAGCTCTCAGTGACCAGTATTCTATCCGGAGTTGAATCGGTATTATGTGTCATGATGAAGGTCGGTGCTGTGTTAACTTGTTTGAATGTTGAGTTTGATATGAAGTTGTTTAGTTGCCGATTTTTCTGACGATTAACGTTGAAGTCACCGATGATGATTGCATATTTGTACTCACACGCTTTCACGAAAATTGTATTGTCTATTTGAGCGAGAGGATGAATATATACTACAAATAAATGTATTTTGTCGTCTTTGAATGGAATTGATATGTGCAGTGCTTCATTGCGCCTATCGTTAATTATCATCGCGTTTTCGTTTGAGGGCCGTAACGCAGGGTCTATTTGTATGAGACTGCCTCCTCGCGTATTAGTGTTCAATATTGTTCCGTCCTGCCTGATAGATCTCCAGTTTCGGTAGGTAGTGTTGCTGAGTTTATTAGTTTTGGTTTCCACAAAAGCCGCGCAGTTTATTTCATTGCTCTCAATATAATTGTTGATCAAAAGTTTTCTATTGCCGTAGCTATTTATGTTAGAGTATAGTATATTTAACTTATCCATCGGGTGCTGTGTAGCTCCTTCCAGTGGTAGGTTCGGTGGGTGATGGCTGAGTAGGTGATTGTAGATCAAACATCAAAATGTATAGTCTGCTGCCGGAGAATACCGCTGTGGTATCGACTTTGAATTTTCGGATGAAGCGGTTTTTCAGTTTTGTTATTAGCTCTTCGCGGTTCTCGTTTTTGCTTTTGTTGATTTTGTTGATGTATTTGTTTATGATGTAATCGTGTATGGTGATTGGAGCGTGGATGGCGGAATTTTGTGTGGTTTGACGATTTATTTCGGCGGTTTTTTTGTTGATGGATTTAATACTAGTATTGGGGATTCCTTCTATTGGTCTTGTCGGTCTCTTCGGACATTTAAACGACCACGCTGCGTGATCTGTCGTATCGCAGGCCGAACATTTAAGTGGCAGCTCGGTTGTGCACTCGCTTGTTCTATGAGCTCCGTTGCATTTTTGACATGAGACTTGGTTTGGACACTGCTCAGAGATGTGTGTAAATTGGAAACATTTATTGCATTGTTGGGGTGTAGGTTTTGGTGGTGTGCTAGGATGTGTGGGATAGTGTTTGTGGAGGAAGAAAAAACCTGCGTTCATGAGCTTTTCAAATGATTTAGTACAACCAGAGATTATTCTCACCAGTGTTGTCGGTTTGTTAGTTGCTCTTGCGATTATTCGCTTGCAGTATCTATGATCGATACCCTGTGCTTTTAGAGCATTGCTTATCGTCTCATCTTCGAGTTCGTATTCTACCGACGCTATTACAGCTGAGAAGGTTGCGGGTGGGGATTCTTTTGGCGTTCGATGAGTGTATGAAGTTGTTTCGGAGTAGCTGCTAATAGTCTTGTCGGTAATGAGTTTATCTAAGGTATTGGTGAGTATTGGTTTATTTGTGTTTGATTTCAGTAGGAATCCTTTCTTCGTCTTTATAATGACGTCTGTCGAGCGGGGATTAACAATTTCCCATTTGTTCGCGAGTTGGATTCTGCTCAAGGTGTGTGGAGCGTTGATGTAGTATAGATGCTTGTGTGTTTCCTTTTGTTTACGTTCTAGTTCGCGGGCCTTCAGTCCCGTGTCAATGCTTGGTGTTGTTGAGTGTGTTGATGAGCTTGCTGCTCTAGACTCGTGTAGTGTACCGCTATCCCTGAATTTAGGGGCTATCATCATCATCATCATCTTGGGCGGATTTCTTCGTGAAGATTGGCGTGAGGGGCCGGAGCTATCGTCTCCTGATGTCTTTGGAGGTCTACCCCTTTTTCTACGTACGGGTTGTACCGGCGTAAAGTCCGACTCCATTTCCTCCTCTAAAGTTGACTCCTCCATGAAGCTCACCTAACCACTGATACCTATTTTCGCGTTTATGTATTCACTGACTAGTAAATTTGTGAAATATCTAGGAGCGATCGAAACACGTCCGCACTCCACGGTGTCTCAATGTAGACTGTTTTTACTTCCAATTGTTCATTGATTTGATTTCTTCTATTGTAATTATTATCATTTTCTTTCTATAAATTGAAAAAACTATAATCTTAGTTTGCTCAGTAAAAATCAAGTGATCGAAGATCGGCGTGGTCATCCTTGGAGCATCTCAAAATAATACCGAACAAATTCACATACTTTTACAGGATTCACTATGTTATCAAGAAAACCTTTTATTGGTTTGTTGAAAGAACTGGCTCTGCAATGCAATTGAGACAACGAAACCGTCCGTTCGAACAATTCTCTCGGCGAGAGAATTCTGCCATCCGTTCCTTCAATATTATTGGCCGGAAGAAAAAAAATCCTTAATTATGTTCTTCGATGCTCTTCGAAGAACTGCAGAGAAAAATGGAAAAATTTTCTCGTCCGGAGAAGTGAAGCCACGAACGGTAGAATTCTTCCGCTGCGAGAACTGAACGAAGCGCTAGCGGAGTTGACTCATCATGAAAGTAAACGAAAGAGTCCTATGTTATTCCTTCGGCAAGATAACCGAAGAAAGAGTTAGACAATTTTTTTGACATACCGATAACATTTTTGCTCAATACGATCATATACCTGCCGAGGGATCTTGATTCTACGCTATCAGCGTAGAAACGTCTTGCGGGGCTTTAAGAATACAATCACACCGATTTTCGACAAGATTCTCTTGATCTTCAACAAGGTTAAAAAAAAATAAAACTGAAAGAATTTTTTTTTCTTGTTTATTTAAATTTTGATTCATAACATTTTCCTTGACTTTAGTTTTTTATTGTAAGGTTATTTAATTTGCCGGCAATCACAAAGCACGTAAAAAATTGAATCGAGACGAACGAGACGAGACGAAGCGAGAGAACACTTTTGAAAAATCACTTTCAAACATTAAGTTTTTTACTTATTTATTTATTTAAATGCGCGACTCTAGCTTAGGTTGTTGCACGCCAACCCCTCCCCTTCCCACACGCAAGATCTAACATCCGCTCTAGCGAAAGACAAAATATTCTTATCTAATATTCTCACGAGAGCGCGTAGTCGAGAACGGACTATAGTTTCCCCGCCGTGCGCGACTATAGCGCGACCGATGTCGTCAGCGCGTAAGCGAGGCAGCAACGCGACAGCCACGGGGCCTCGTGCTGTCTCGCTTACGCGCAAAAATCGTGAATTTTCTACTTGTTATAACTCTCGCTCCACGGGGCCAAATCGCATAATCAACCAACGCACGTACGAGAGTTCTTCTTCCCCTTTCTTTATCTATAAATTTTCCTAGGAATCTCGCCTCGCAGCGTACCCATTTACGATTAATGAACCTAGTTGGATAGCGGCAAGCGAGAGAGGGCTACCTCGCGTGTATCTCGAGCCTATCTCGTATTTCAGCAATCGACGATCGTCGCGCGAATCGAGCTCTCACGCGCTCTTCCCATTTTATTAATTTTCTTTTTACGCTTTTATTTACACCCTTTCCGTCACAGTAGTGACGTATAAAATTAGTCACTTTTTCTCCCCTCTTTTTTTGGTAGGAGTCTCAACTCCAATCGCTGCACCAAAGGGCCCAATACCACGAAAAAGGGGCAAGATGGCCCACTCTCACTCGCCGCGGCCCACTCAGTAATTGATTTCAGCCCTTCTCATAATCATTTATATTGTTTATTATATGTTTTCTAAAAACTACGAACTCTGTTCTATATGCCTACATATATAAGTTTGTATTGAGTCAAGATGAGAAGGCGAGATAGCCGGGCTAAAGAATTTTGCGAAACACAAATTCTCGTCGTTGAGCGCCCGCGCGCAAGCAAAATTGTCGGCGGTCTCTCGTCGGGGTCCGCGCTCGTCCAGGTACCTAGGCTATCTCGCCTATCTCATCGCCCTACAGCGCCCACCGCTCACCTGTACATCCGGCTACCAACGAACCAATAGACGCTTCCAAAACTCTATCTGGCTTTTCTTTACTTGGCTTTACCCGGACTCCGCTTTTTTCTCATCCTCTTGGCTTTCGGACTTGGCATACTCCTGGCTATCTCTACATTCGTTCTTGGCTTTCGGACTTGGTCTACTCCTGGCTACCTCACCATTCACTCACGGCTTTCACGGACCTCGGCTTCATCTCAGGATAACTCGAATCGCAATCTGTCTTTTTCAAGACAAAACCTTTGCCTCCCATCCTTCCCACTCTCGTGCTTCGCTCTCACGCTTTTCGTGCTCCCTTCGGGACGCACGCTATCACGTGCTCCCTTCGGGACGCACGCAACTCGTGCTCCTTCGGGACGCCCGCTACCACGTGCTCTCGTTGGGACGCACGCCTGCCGGGAGTCGAGCTCGGGATTGCCCCTTTCCTTACCTCCTTTTCAAAAACCCCCTTTTACTCTTCCGTCTCTCTCGGGATCGCACCGTACCCGTGCTCCTGCGTAGCAGGAAGCCCGCACGGCCGTGAACGGGAGGGCTACCCCCTCTTCCCGGCGAAATCCTTCCGACTCATCGTGCCGGCTGTCCACCGCACGCGGCAAACGAGTTTTCCCTTTGCGGACAAGTAGAGTCACAACTACTACTATAATAAAGACAAAGATCTCTTATGCCTAAGCGAGCGGGACGAAAACGTTTCCTCGCCCACGCCCGTCTCGTCGCGGAGAAGCGAGGACCGCGCAAAGGTCTCCGCGACATTTTGCGACAAGAGGCGGAAGCGGTGGAAGCCGCCGAAGAACGCGCTCGTTCTGCTCTCCCGCTCCTCCTCCGGGAACCCCCTCGGACCGCGCTTCCGAACATATTCGTTGGCAACGTAGCGGGGACTCACAAGCCGCGCATCACCGCCAACATAATCCTCTCATCGCGCGTCACGATCGCGAAGGCCCCCGCCGACGAGCCCTACGTCCCTGAGTCCCTCACACGCGGCCCCCCTCCACCGGACATCCCCTACGTTCCTTCTGGGCCTCCGACGGTCCCCCGTCAACTCGATTCCGCCACCGCGAACGTAACTCCGCCATCCTCGAAGGTTACTCCTCCGGCTCGACCGCGTACTCCCGACATTCGCGCGTCGTCCGATTCGGAGTTCGAACCGGAGTTTCTCCGATAGGCGCGAGTCAAGTTCGGTCCCAAAAAATATATACTTTTCTTTAATTCTTTACTCCCATTTTTTTCTTATTACTTTGAGTCTTTTTCCGGAATCTTCCCTTCGCGTACTTGGATTATTAGACCTTTTTTTTTCCTCCTTTCCTCGTTCCTCTTCTTCTTTCCTATTTTCCCCCCGGAAATCCACGGATTTCGATCATCAGGAACTTAGCGTCCGCGTACGCGTGCGTTAAGGTTATGCCGGCCGGTTGTTACTAGAACACACGCATGAAGCGCAGAAATTTTCGCAAACTTCCGCGATGCCCGATGCAGATCCGCGTGCCCGACCCGATGTAGATGAGAAGTAGAAGGGCGTATCTGGTACTATTTAACACGTAATACGGTGCGCGATTCCGCCGTGCGCGCCGTGGGAAGATAGGTAGCTGCTCTGTATGCATCGCGGCAACGAGCGCGAGATTATCGAAAAATGTACAACTCGACAAGGTGCACTTGAGCGAGGGACAGAGGAAGACAGAGCGACAAATGTCTATTTCGTCATCTGGGGCAGAGCCCCCCACCCTGAGACCACCGTGCTGAAAAATTACGCAGAATAATCTATGAAATTACAAAAAGCGATACACAGCGGATGAAAAAATAAACAAAAAAGAACATGAAAATTAAACAACGAAGCGATATAAGTGGAGAGAGAGAGAGAGAGACAGAGGGAGAATTGAGTATGTACACGCTTGTAAACTCGAAACACTCGGTATATTCAATCGTGGGGATATATTGAGAAAATTATCGCCAAATGGACATCTCGAAATTTCTATGTAACGCTATGCATAATAATGAGAACGCGAACAAACTTGTGCTCGCGACAACGTTGAAATTTTTTCTTTTTATATTTCTAATTATAGCCACGCGAATGTAACAAAGAGTGACAGGCTACCGCCAAGAGCCTCACCCTCCCCTCCCTTCGGGTTATAGTCGAATATAAAAATTGCAAAAAACCATCTGCGGAAAATATAACGCTCTTAACGTAACATACTTGCGTCGCGGAGTCTAGAGGACTGTACTCGAGAAGAGTTTTGTGTTTTTTTTTTTTTTATACAATAAATTACGTATAGATGAGGAGTAGCGGCGGTAGTTCCTAGGTAGTAGCGGTAGGGATGCCGCACACAGGATCGATTATTCGAGGAATCGATTATTTCTGCAGTAAATATCGATCTTTTTAATCGATTTTTATAGGGAAAAGAATCCTTTGGATCGATTCTTTAATCAAGAGATCGATCCAGTCAAATTTTGGAAATTTCATAATAAATATTCTTTATTCACATCTCATTAATAGTCGAATTATTAGCGGCTTTCCAGTCGCTCGTCAAAATTACACTTGACCCGGTCCTCCCATTGGTTCGTTATTACTGGTTAGGGTAGTATCCTACGAAGCGAACCAATAGTAGAAGAAGTAAGTGATGGAATCATCATTTTAACGAGCGACGAAAGCGCCTCTTGTGCCGCTGTGATGTATCTGCTCTCCGAATCAGATCGTTGGCTGAATAGCTGATGCTGTAATTTGATTGGTCGCTACGACTGTAGTTACATATATACAGATCAGTTCCGGTTTTCAGCTCCTTCTTTACGTTCCATCTTCTTCACTAACTCGTGATTCCCTGATTCCCGATTTTTCGTATCTGTGACATCGCATAGTTATTGTTCGCATCTATGGTGCAAATCGGCATCGGCAATGACGACATGCACCGCAGCAGGTAAGATTCAGTAATATTTTCCGATTATTGAACAATGTTCATTTCATTTCTACGAGGGTTAACCTCCAACTTTGAGGTTAGCTGCCAATTAGCAAATTGATAGGCTTGAACGACAATCGGGAACAAAACAGAAATATATTTAAAAAAAAGAAAACATGAGCGTATTCTATTAATTCCAAATATTTCTTTCAGTCAACACGTCCGAAAAACTCTATAATTTCTATTTTCAAAAAAACGAAGATGATCCGTGGCTGATCGGTGGAATCGACTTTCCAACGTACATCAAATTGAAGCGTAAGTAAGAAAATCTTATAATAACTAACTAACTGAACAAATTAACACTTATCATACTTATGCATGGTTACAGATTCGAACAGCTATGCTCTCGAGTATGTCCGTAAATTAATCGAACGGAAGGAGATGCCCGCCGGCGGCGAGGATATAGAACGACTCTACAAATCGATCGACGGAACTGAATTGTGAGTTTTTTTTTCAATCTACATCTATAAGGGACATGGTGGCAAAAAACTTATCACTTCAATGAATACGATGAAACATTGAAATTTTAAACATATTTCTTTATATTTAAGTTTCGCACTTTTTTCCATAAGAGACTATCGGTTTTTTAAAACTATTTTCTTTCGGTTTTTTTTGTTTCTACGCGGCTTAATGATTGATGTTTTTTAATGTTATTGCAGCGACTTGATTTACGAGAAAGACGAGGACGATTGTAGGTACGAAAAAGGAGAGATAACAAATATGTCCATCGACGGAAAAGTTCCTACGCCTACAAAAAACATGTCGTGGGAACTGGAAAAAGTTTCGAAAAATTCGGACTCAACGTGCAGCGTAGCGGCATACGAGTTCAGTTCGGGCCGCGGTATCGCTTCTACCAGCAGTGATTCACAAGACGAAATAGGTACTCATCAGTCCGATCTTGTAATATAATAATTATAATTCGTATAAATATTTACATAACGTATCACTGTTTATATAACGATTGATGTCATTTTATTTTTCAGGCAAATCTTCAATATCGAAAGGAAGCCGTAAGCGACATGACCGGAGCACTCAGTCGCTGCACGGACTCAGCAAAGGTATCACGATCAAAGATACAGCGAAGAAAACTTTGAAGACACAGTTCAAGCCAACTAAAGCGAAAAAAAGCGGGGTATGGACTTATTTTGTGAAAACGGCGAATGGTGGCACTTGTAAACTGTGTCAGATGGACGTTGAGTCAAGCGGAAATACGACCAACTTGACGAATCATCTTGTGAGACGTCATCAGCACGAAATCGCAAAGAATGAAGATATCAATAACGCGCGAGACGAATGTAAGGCGATGTTCCGAAAGACTGATGAAAGCAATCCAGATGCAGATCCAGATGATCCAGAATTCCCGATCTCTAGCGCTACTGATGACGATCAGAAGACAAAAGACGCAAAAGACGATTGCGGCAAGACTTCTCAGCCACGAATCGACAAGACGGTAAATAAAATATCATCGTTCAAAATTGGTGGATCCAAAGCCGGCGGCATCACGAACGCGCTTGTCTACATGATAGCAAAGAATGACTTGCCACTGTCTACTACAGAGAAAATCGGTTTTAAATATTTTATGAGCGTCGCCTGTCCTCTGTACGAAGTGCCAAAGCGCACGGCGATAACTGCAGCAATCGATCGCAAGTATGAAATACTTTCGGCGTTGACAAAAGAAAAACTAGCGAAGTTTACGGCCTTTACACTCACCGCGGACATCTGGACGGACACAATGACGTCGCAAAGTTTCGTGGGGTGTACCGCGCATTTTCTGCATGAAGACAAACTCGAATCGATTGTTTTGGACGTTGCGGAAATGAACGAGCGCCATACGAGCGCATATATCCAAGAAATGTTCGAGTCGATATGCGCAACGTGGAAAATCCCGCTGGAAAAGGTCACCGCAATCGTTACGGATAACGGGGCAAATATTGTTAAGGCAGCAGTCGATACTTTCGGTGGGAAACGCCATTTCCCGTGTTTCGCGCATACTCTGAATTTAGTATTGACGAAAGTGATCGCCGAGATCGAATCGCTGAAAGATTTGATTGCAAGAGTCAAAAGCATCGTCACGTTTTTTAAGCACTCAACGCCGGCGGATTTGTTGCGCAAGTCGCAGAAGGACAGTAAGCGGTTGATTCAAGAAGTGCCCACTCGCTGGAATTCAACATTTTATATGATAGAGAGATTCATCGAGCTCATCGATATAGTGACATCTGTTCTACTTACGCTACCGCAGTCGCCTTCGTTATTGACAGCGTCGGAAGTTGCAATCTTACGCGACTCGATGCAGGTGCTCCAACCGGCCGAATTCGTCACACGAGAGCTGAGTGGACAAGGATACGTTACGAGCAGTAGGATAATCCCTACTATCTATTGCTTAAAAAAGGCGATAGAAGAAGTAGCGGTGACGACGGAAGTCGGAGCGAAGCTGAAATGCAACGCCCTCAAAGAGCTGGAAAAACGTTTCAAAGGAATTTATGAAAATCCGCTCCGTGCGATTGCAACACTGCTGGATCCACGATACAAGAGATTACATTTTTCGGCATCGTCTGCTGCGAAAACTATAGACAATGTAAATGTCCTCTTGAAGAAGAGCAGGTCTCAAGAACAACGCGGAAGCCAACAAAACACCGAGCATCGCACACCGGATAGCGCTGGTGGGACGATATGGAAACATCACGCTGAACTAGTCAAGCTGCGCAAAAACTTCGATTCAGAGATGAACGTCTCTGGAGGACTCGACGTAAGTCTAAAGCAGTATTTGGGTAGCGAAACACTTCCATTGAGCGGTGACCCGATTAAATACTGGTCCGAACGCAAGGAAAACTCTCCGGACTTAGCTTTTGTAGCATTGAAATATCTGACTACGGTCGCTACTTCTGTGCCTTGCGAAAGACTGTTTTCGATGGCTGGGAATGTAGCAACGCCGACGCGTAACAGGCTTACAGGACAACATCTTTCTCGACTTCTGTTCTTGAAGTCCATCAAATTCGAGGAGTGGCGTATGTAAACTTTTGTCGATTGCTAAATAAGGGAAAGCTCTAAAAAATATCAATAAAAACGTTAAAAAATCTAATAAATGCCACATCACATCATTCATGAATTTCCATTATTGAGCAGTCGATAAAAGCCTCGTAGAAGTTTTCATTCATTTATTTTCTTTATTTTCCGCTTGATTGTATCAAGTGAATTACTTAACGCAATGCGTACCGAAGAACTGACTCAAAGTATTACGGATAGAGTATTGCATCCGGCGTATGCATATGAGTAGTGTAACAAGGCGGGTTCTGAGCCACCGTGTGTGCGTGCACACGTACACGGATCACACGGACGCGCGTACACATAGGCGTCGTAGAGCGCAAATGGTGGGGGGGTTAGCGTGCGTGTGTGGGGGGCACACGTACGCGGGGGTCACATGGACGCACACGTGCGTGCGTGCATGCGTGGGTGGGGTCCTCGTGGGCCCCCCCAGCTCGGGTCTTCGATGACGCGAAACGCGTCACGTTTTTTTTTTTTTTTTCGAGGCGCCAGCCACGATCCGTAGGGCGCCAGCTACGATCTGTACTTGGGTAGTGTGTGCGTGTGTGGGTGGGGGTCACTTGGACGCACACGTGCGTGCGTGCATGCGTGGGTGGTTCCTCGTGGGTCCTCGGTTCGAGTCTTCGATGACGCGAAACGCGTCACGTTTTTTCGGAGGCGCCTGCTACGATCCGTACGTGGGTAGCGTGTTTGTGTGTGTGTGTGTGTGTGTGTGTGGGTGCACACGTATACAGCGTCGCATGAATGGGAATGTACATGTGTGGTAGGTTTGACTGCGCTTCGATCAATCTGATTGATTTTTCTATATATTCGAAGATAAACGAGTAGGAGGCTCAGCATTTTCGCTCTATAAATTAACGCGCAGAAAAGTGTTGGAATCAGTCATTCGTATAGTACAAGCTCGATCACGTCGAACGTATTATTTTTAACGCTTGTAAAAAATCTAAGGTATGTATTAAAATTATTATTTTATCAAAGTAAAACAATCCTGAAAAATATAATTTTTTTCTTAAACTATCGAAAAATAGATTGATCACCATGGATCTATCAAAACTCAATGAGGTCAGCAGCTTGCAAACATTCCTACCAACGAAAAAACTTGCCGATCTGGATATTCAAAAGGATTACAAAATTACGAACATGAGATTCGTTACTACGAAATATGGAAAGCAAGTGGTTGCCGATATCGAGGATACCTTCGCAATATTTCTACCTACGAGAACAAGCCAATTTTTGATGGAAAATGAAGACCTCTTCATGACAATGGTGCAAAGATCACGCAACTTCAATTTAGCGCTGCGTTCTCTGGGGGGAAAGTATAATCGGGTTGAATTCGTTGAATTGTGAAATAACAAAACAAATTAATACATATTTATATATATTCAATAATAAAAAAATGAATACATATTTATGAATATATATGTTTCAATAATGAAAAAAATGAATACATGTTTGTGTATATATATATATATAGATGCTTCAATAATAAAAAAAATGAAAAATGAATACATATTTATATATATATATGCTTCAATAAAAAAAATGGGAAAAAATGAAAAAAAATTTGTTGAAAAAAACTCTAATCAGATTTTACGAAATACTAAAATGCCATTCTCGTAATGCGGTTCAGCCGATGTGTCGCCTATGGTCAACACGCATCGGAAGTTCGCGGGATTCGAAAAGTCGATGCTCCTCATCATCGACGCAAGACTTTCAAGCACCTCGTATATTACGACGTGCTGAATCCACTCGATTGGGATGAAAACCCGCTTGAAGGCTTCTGCTATAGAAGCATCTGAAATTAAAAAAAAAATATTTTGAATTATTCTTTAACCTTTTTCTCTTATATATATATATATTGTGATTTTCCAAATTGTGGCTTTGGTAAATCTTTTATTTTGCCGACTGGGGTTCGGCTCGGGGCCCGCACGCGCAACTTGTAGTTATTCAATAAAGCTTCAGATTTACTGTTCTCACATGGTCGTGGATGACCGAGAGCGTCTTTTCATCACCAGCTTGTTTGCATGATTGAATTTATTACGGAAACCTATTGTATAGCTGCTAGTTACGTTAATCGTGTCAACGTTCCTTTCCTCTTTTCGGAGTTTGTCGGTGTTTATCGTCCGTATTCGTTGCGACTGTGTGCGCCACGTTAGCTTGAGGCTGTGCTTAGCAACTGGCCGACAACGAATCGGGAAGTGCGAATACGTGAGATAATCCGTTTAGACTCAGCTGCGGCAATCGCACGTGTGTCGCGGGATTTATTCTCTCGTCTTCTGTAAATTGACCACGTCTCCTGGAAAGCCGGCTTGCCTTCCAGGAAGTTTAAATGTACTCCTGAGGTAAGGAATTCCCTACCCTGGCCATTTAAACTTTCTTTGCTTCGGCACTGCTCGAATTTACGTGCGAGCTAATTGGTTACGCAATAGCCGCTCGAGTAAGTGAGGATCGCGAGGTTTCGAGCCTACCGAAGCGCTTTGTTGACGAAGTGCGCTTGTGAAAGCCGAGTCTAATCGCGGATCGCGCCGTTTGTTGTCAAACGCGAATCTCGAAATCGCTGCTCACGTTGCTGTCGGAATTTCGAGATTATCTCGTTAATTCGCCAAAGGAAATTTATCAATTTGTGTTTTTACAGCGAGCCGGACTCGTTTATGATGTGATTACACAAAAATAATATGATTGACAATTGATAGAGTCCGGACACTCGAAATCGTTTATTAATTACCGCGATGCGGTGATTTCTTCCGCGTTCCGCGTCGCAGGGGATTATCGTCTCGACTCCGAGTTAATCCGCCTATTGTCGTCGCGGACTTCTCGATGCAAAATGGTATTTAAAGGGGATCTGATCCGTGATCTGAATTATTACCGTAATTAAGGTGCGACAAACGAAACTCGACGTTTGAGAATTGTCTCGGCTTCGTATTTACTTTTATATGGCAATGCGCGCTAGTTATCGCTGCGTATGGCAGTCGATAACTCGAAACAAAAAGACAATTTGAAAATGAAAGGATTTTATGAGAATCCGCGATGCACGGATTTCTTTATCCAAATCGAATTTATAGAAATAGTAATTTATCGAAATAGCAATAAGTTAGCGCTTCTTAGCATAGTACTCGTGAATACAGAAAATTTAATTAACACTAATTAACGACGAAACTATGTTCGAAGAGGCCGGGGATTGCCTAGCAAAGAAAGTAGGCCGGGGGTTGCCTAGCAGAGAGTGTGGCTTGGACAGCGCTATGCCGTATGCAAGTCACAAACTCGTGGATCTGTATTTACAGAGGATTTTTGTGCTAAGCACGACTAATCGAAGCTAAGTGCTAAGCACGAATAAACGACGTAGTAAGTAATTGGTAAGTGGAGTAAGTTGATGAGTAGAGTGAGTCTCGATTCCTCGGAGTTCGAGCTTTTATAGTCGCGAGGATTCTCGTCACGTGATGTAATTTGAGGAAGGGAGAATTCATCACGTGGCCGAAATATATTTTCAAAGTTTTAAATAATCATAAAACATTTAACGATGAACGGCTCTTAAGTCGCATCATCGTTCGTCGCCGGAGATCCCCAGATCTGCGAGTGGGCAGGCGTTCGAACCCCAACGGACAGTTGTTCTTAACCCGCGCTAGGATTAGCGCGAGCGATTAGACGCTAGGGCGTGCCCTAATTCGATATCACTCGGCGTCGGCTTGACCGCATGAGCTATATCGGTTGTTATTCACACCGTTCCGCTCGAGTGATATAACGGACGTTCGCTCTTAAGACTCGATGACGAGTTGAGGCAAAAAACGTCCCGTCACATAGCCCCCCGATCAATGTGAGTTCTCAGGCTAATGATTTTTCACAAATAAAAGGCATGAAATGAGGATTGATCGCACAATAGTTTTTTTATTCTTTTTTTTTTTTTTTATTCAAAGAAAATTTCGTCATTTTGTATGCACGATCCCTCTTCGTCATCCCATTTCCATCGGGTTCTTTTGCGAATCAGATGCCGGATTAAAGCCGCTTCACCTGCATGCGCTCTTGTGGATTTCTTACAATAATTCACGAGTCCAGAAAAACAGCGCGATTGTTTTGCACTTTTCTGTCTCGGAAAGTTGTAAGTCGCTTGGACTGTGTCCGGATCCGGTTTGATACTGTCGGGTGACACAATATGCCCATGGAATTCTGTTTCCTTGTGAACAGAATTCGATTTCGCCGGGTCGATTACTGCCAATTGCTCTGATATTTCGTCCGAGGTGATAGTATGATTATTCTTCACACTCGCGACGATAACCTCGTGCTTAAGCGCGTCTCTCGACGTTGTATCGGGAGTGAGAGCATGCTCGATCACTATCCCTTTTTTGTTTGACCTGGAGTTCGCAACCTCCTTGTCTGTGCTGCTCATCGTGAGCTTTTGTGAGTCGATGATGTTCCGATCACACAAAGGTTTTGTTGCCAACTGAATACGGCATCTCCGCTGAGGATTTGCCGGATCGGAGAATTCAAGTTCGTAAGTCGTAAGATCGATTACGCTCCTCATTCGGTTCAAAAAATCGATTCCGATTATACAGTCGGATGTGAGTTTGGGGACCACTAACAACGTTCCAGTTGTCACGGCTTCATCGAAAACAATCTTAGCTGAGAATTGCTTCGTGACTCGTGTCGCCTTCTTTTCTGTTGCTGTAGTTACCGTGACTCCAGTTAAGGGAAGAGTAGGACTATTTTTAAACTGTTCGAAGTACCTTTGATAAAATTGATCGGATACAGCGCTGACTTCGCTGCCTGTATCAATTAAGGCTTCGACAATTATAGAATCTACGGATAGCATTAACGATGGACATTGTGCCACGCTCGGGCCATTCGATGCGAGAGTGTCGACTTCCAGGAAATAGTCCCGGGTATTTTCCCCGTATCCTAGCGTCACAGAGAGGAGGGAAGCCTCTAATTCTGCGACGCTTTCTGGTTTTCCGGAAAGTCGGTTTTTTCTTTGTCGTCGATCTCGACGTCGGGAATCTCGTCCTGGGTGATCTCAAGTGAGCGGACCGTTCTTTTGAAATCGTTAGCCCTCTGGGACTGAGGTTTCTGAGTTGTTTCCCGAGCGGGATAGACAACTTGCCTCGGAGGCTCATTGCTCGGTGTTGAGTTTCTCTCAGAAGTTATTGCTGCGGGCGAGTACTCGAATCTTTTTCGGTGTGAATTTATCGATCCTCCATTATCGAAGGATTCGATTAGATCGAGGAACGATGGTACCGTTCGGATGCCACGCGCGAGAATCGCGCCTCGAATCTCCTCCGTGAAATGACGTGAGAGTTTTCGAATGATATTTTCATCGTTTAGCCTCGGAACCAATTCACGAGCTTCTCCGATCATTTTCATGGAATATGAAAGTCGCGTTAACTTCGAGTCTGGTTTATGCCACCCATAATCCAGAGACTCGTGTACTTGCCGTTGTAGATCTTCATTCCAAAAGCGCTTCGTGAAGAAATATTCGAAGTCGCGGAAGTCAGAAACATCCGGCTCGACAAGATCCCACCACTCACTGGCTGAATTTGTTAGACTCTGATCGACCAAGATCTTGAATTCATATCGGCTACCAAGAGTCTCACAATATTTCTTAAACTCTTTAAGAAATTTCATCGGGCGTTCTCGGGGAAGACCTCGGAACGTCGGCGCCGTTAATCTCGGTGCCCCCCAGATCTTTGTTTGGGGATCTACATCGTTATTTGCCAGGGTTCGCGTTGTGTTTAGTGGGTGAGGATTACCGGCCTGTCGCAACGCGTTAATTTCCTGGTGAAATAGATTCGTCAGATCATGCGGCGTCTCATCGTAAATATTCGAGCGAGTCGAGGAACGTTGTCTCGCTCCCATGTTTACGTTTGAGACCTCGACGTTTGGCATCGCGACTCGCGAGGCTGCTGATGTTATTGTAGGAGGCACGTAGTGGGCTGAGTGGACGGGTATGCTCCCTGTCGCACTCGTTGTGGATACCTCTCGGGGCAAAAAATACACACCGTGCTCCTCGCCTCGTTGGTTTGGCTGTGTGGCAACTCGCTGTTGCTCGTGTCGCTGACCAACGGTTTCCGATAAGCGCGCCAGATCATTATGAATTGCATTCAACGTTTCTTCGGTAAACTGTCTGACTCCGTTTATTCGCTTATTAAACACCGTCGCGAGGTTGTCGATGCGACGAGTCAGCAATGTGCTGTCTGCACGACGATGCTCCTGTAGCTCTTCCAGAATCTCGCGGAAAGAATTAATCTGGCGGTTCGCTATGCGAGTGTTTATCGGAGTTGGGGCAGTTGCCCCCGAGTTCATCAGATTCTCCGAATCTGTATTTGAGCTCGATCTCTCGGTCGACAATAAGGAACGGGCGTTTTCTACCTCGGGTAGTTCGTATGATGATACGTAATTTACCGGGGGAAACGAATATTCGGACCTTTGAGTCGCCGGTGTTGGGATAGTTCCCGCGGATGAGACTGTCTCAGGATTAGCCGGCGGGGCCGTTGTAATACTGAGCGACAGCTCGGGATTCGTAGCCATATTTTTATTATGTTTCTCGATCGAGAAGACAATGAATAGGAAAGGAAAAGAATAAATTGCGTACAATTTATTTTTGTTTATCGGGCCCCACGTTGGGCGCCAATGTGATTTTCCAAATTGTGGCTTTGGTAAATCTTTTATTTTGCCGACTGGGGTTCGGCTCGGGGCCCGCACGCGCAACTTGTAGTTATTCAATAAAGCTTCAGATTTACTGTTCTCACATGGTCGTGGATGACCGAGAGCGTCTTTTCATCACCAGCTTGTTTGCATGATTGAATTTATTACGGAAACCTATTGTATAGCTGCTAGTTACGTTAATCGTGTCAACGTTCCTTTCCTCTTTTCGGAGTTTGTCGGTGTTTATCGTCCGTATTCGTTGCGACTGTGTGCGCCACGTTAGCTTGAGGCTGTGCTTAGCAACTGGCCGACAACGAATCGGGAAGTGCGAATACGTGAGATAATCCGTTTAGACTCAGCTGCGGCAATCGCACGTGTGTCGCGGGATTTATTCTCTCGTCTTCTGTAAATTGACCACGTCTCCTGGAAAGCCGGCTTGCCTTCCAGGAAGTTTAAATGTACTCCTGAGGTAAGGAATTCCCTACCCTGGCCATTTAAACTTTCTTTGCTTCGGCACTGCTCGAATTTACGTGCGAGCTAATTGGTTACGCAATAGCCGCTCGAGTAAGTGAGGATCGCGAGGTTTCGAGCCTACCGAAGCGCTTTGTTGACGAAGTGCGCTTGTGAAAGCCGAGTCTAATCGCGGATCGCGCCGTTTGTTGTCAAACGCGAATCTCGAAATCGCTGCTCACGTTGCTGTCGGAATTTCGAGATTATCTCGTTAATTCGCCAAAGGAAATTTATCAATTTGTGTTTTTACAGCGAGCCGGACTCGTTTATGATGTGATTACACAAAAATAATATGATTGACAATTGATAGAGTCCGGACACTCGAAATCGTTTATTAATTACCGCGATGCGGTGATTTCTTCCGCGTTCCGCGTCGCAGGGGATTATCGTCTCGACTCCGAGTTAATCCGCCTATTGTCGTCGCGGACTTCTCGATGCAAAATGGTATTTAAAGGGGATCTGATCCGTGATCTGAATTATTACCGTAATTAAGGTGCGACAAACGAAACTCGACGTTTGAGAATTGTCTCGGCTTCGTATTTACTTTTATATGGCAATGCGCGCTAGTTATCGCTGCGTATGGCAGTCGATAACTCGAAACAAAAAGACAATTTGAAAATGAAAGGATTTTATGAGAATCCGCGATGCACGGATTTCTTTATCCAAATCGAATTTATAGAAATAGTAATTTATCGAAATAGCAATAAGTTAGCGCTTCTTAGCATAGTACTCGTGAATACAGAAAATTTAATTAACACTAATTAACGACGAAACTATGTTCGAAGAGGCCGGGGATTGCCTAGCAAAGAAAGTAGGCCGGGGGTTGCCTAGCAGAGAGTGTGGCTTGGACAGCGCTATGCCGTATGCAAGTCACAAACTCGTGGATCTGTATTTACAGAGGATTTTTGTGCTAAGCACGACTAATCGAAGCTAAGTGCTAAGCACGAATAAACGACGTAGTAAGTAATTGGTAAGTGGAGTAAGTTGATGAGTAGAGTGAGTCTCGATTCCTCGGAGTTCGAGCTTTTATAGTCGCGAGGATTCTCGTCACGTGATGTAATTTGAGGAAGGGAGAATTCATCACGTGGCCGAAATATATTTTCAAAGTTTTAAATAATCATAAAACATTTAACGATGAACGGCTCTTAAGTCGCATCATCGTTCGTCGCCGGAGATCCCCAGATCTGCGAGTGGGCAGGCGTTCGAACCCCAACGGACAGTTGTTCTTAACCCGCGCTAGGATTAGCGCGAGCGATTAGACGCTAGGGCGTGCCCTAATTCGATATCACTCGGCGTCGGCTTGACCGCATGAGCTATATCGGTTGTTATTCACACCGTTCCGCTCGAGTGATATAACGGACGTTCGCTCTTAAGACTCGATGACGAGTTGAGGCAAAAAACGTCCCGTCACAATATATATATATATATATATATATATATTGATTTAACAAATACATACCAGAAGTCAGACGATTGTACTGTTGTTGCTGGAGTTGCACCAGCTGTTGTACGGTAACGTCCGTGCTTGCGGTTGCTGAAGGCGGTTGCTGCTGTCTCAGCGGTTGTTGCTGTTGCACCGGAGGCTGTTGTTGCTGTTGCACCGGAGGCTGTTGTTGCTGCGATGTTGTTGCTTGTTGCGGTTGTTGTTGTTGTTGTTGCTGTTGCACCGGAGGCTGTTGTTGCTGCAATGTTGTTGCTTGTTGCGGCGGCTGTTGTTGTTGCGGTTGTTGTTGCGGTTGCTGTATGTGACGCAACCGCATCGGAGCTCGAAGCACAGATCGTTGCTGCACCACTGGTGGTTGACGTTGCGCCACCTCAGGATCCGGCCGAGGTTCGTTTCGTACGCCACCGCGCCGACAACGACGGGACCCCCCCTTGTCACGACGACGACGATTCGTAGACAAATCCTGCGGTAGCTCATCTTTCTCTTCAATAGTAATGAGTGGCGGCAGTGGCCTCTCACTCGACGACGACGACGACGACGATGGAATCGCTGACGTCGGCGGCGGTGGTGGTGGTGGTGGCGGTTGCGAAGCTGTTGCCGGCTGAATTGGTGGCGACGGTGGTGGTGGTGGTGGTGGTTGCGTAGCTGTTGCCGGTTGAATCGATGACATCGGCTGTATTGATGCTGGATCCGGCTGTATCGGTTCAGCCCCCAATACTCGCAATTCGTTGGACGATGAATCCAATAATAAATTAAATTCTTCGGGGTTAAAATCCACCCCCGACGTCGATCGCAATATATTTTCAATCTCACGATCGAGGTCAACGTCTTCTTCCCACTGAACTGACATATTAAACACTTTTGTCGTTGAAAATGTCACCCAATTTCACGGTGCACACACCTCACAAAACACCAAAAACTTTCGATGTGACTTGCACGGAACGCGGAGAAGATTGAGCTGCTACGATGGCTCGATCGATAATGACTTGTGCCGCTGGGGCGAAACGTTGATCTCTCGATGGGTTGGCATTACCAAATTCTAAGCATTAGATAGAGAGAGATATATATCACTAACGTCTCACAATACCCCTGTATGAAAAAAATAAAATAAAGCTCTCAGCCTCAAAGATTCGTTGACAGTATTATGATGTTAGCGTGTGGCAGGCATACTGTAAATGATCCGTATACCCCATAAAGTTTCTTGGAATAAACAGAGCAAAACGCTCCATGAACTCTTTATGAACACCGTTCGTCGTCGTCTACCGGAAGACGTCGAACTCCGTTGTCGCTTTGTAATTTCTTCACGAACGTGCGGTCGAGGATAAATATATATATAAAAATTTTATAGTCTTCATCCCACATTATCGATACGAGAGAGAAAAAAAGTCATAAAGTAAAGTATCAACAGTGTGTTTTAAATAGGTAACCCGAGCGAGTTGCTTGTATATGTCATAGAATAAACAGCGAACGCAGTACGAGCTTCTCGTGATACACTGCTGCGTGCACACACGGCGATACACACTTAGCGTGGCGCCAGTGCGTCTAGCTCGACTGCTGCACACCCACGCGGTGATACACACGTGGTGATACACACTCGGTGTGCCGCTGGTTCGTCTAGCCCTCCTACGCTGACACTTCACAGCTTTTTCAGAAGGTTGTAGTGGAAAATATTAGAGGTATAGTGATTCGTCTCTAATTCGTCGTAAAAAGAATATATATGATAAAGGGCACACGCTGCTATTCGATAGAGTCGTAACGATGCGTAGCCCGCCTCTTCGCGAATATGCAGTAGGATGAAAATGAAATTTTTTAATATGGATTGGAGAAGGATAGAAAATGTTCTTCTATATATTACTTAATTCCATCGTAGGGGGATCATTCGTTGTAGCGTGAGAACATTGAGTTCTTCTCACGCAACGATGGATTCTAATAAGTGTAAAAAACTCGTCCATCTTTTCGAGCAAGCTTATAAGATACTAAAAAATAAATCGACTACCATTGAAATTCAACGCTGGATAAAAACTACCAATCGACATATACAGCTTTTCAGAAAAATCTTGAAAGAGTCTGATTCGATAGGTGAGAAAACGAAATTTCTTACAACCATAGGACTTTTACAATGTGTCACGGAAAAATTCAAAGATCTGCGAAAGAGTGGTAGTGGAGTCGCAAAGCGAAGTGACAGAGTACGATGGGAAGATTCGGAGACAGCGTTTGCATCGAGAATACGAACTGGCGTAATCGTTAATTTACGTCATAAAAATCTCAAACAGTTTCTGTGTGATTCAAAGAAACTCATCGTAAGGAGAATAAAAAATATTTTGCAAGGAGAGACTGGCTTGAAGGTCAATGTGGTATTGGCCTGCAAATATACCATTGCGAAAAGTGATACCGTTGCTGAAGATATAAAATTCTTTAATACGAAGAATGTGGTTATTCTCAAATCAACAGACTTACATTCATGGTTCAGTGAAAGCGTGTTGGACAAACTGTTGAGCAAAGTTGAATATTTTCAAGAAAAGGATTCTGGTTGGTCGATGACAGAGATCGTCAACTTGACGGTGAACATCAATAAATACGTACCACTGCGCGGAGGTCTCTCAACGTACATCGAAATACCCAAAGCAATACAACTCAAGAAAGCCGTCGTAAACATCGTCAATGATGATCCATATTGCTTTGCTTGGTCAGTAACGGCAGCTCTTCACCCAGTTGAGTCTACAAGTCATCGTTATCGCACAAGTTCGTATCCACACTTTCGATCTGCGCTTCAGTGTGAGGGAATTGATTTTCCAATAAGTTTCAAGGACATAACAATTTTTGAAAAACTCAATAATTTGACAATAAATGTTTATGGGATTGAGGGGCGTGATGAAATTGTACCTTTTTACATAAGTAGCCAAAAGTCGGATAAGCCCACGATTCATCTACTTGCGCTTGAAACTGAAATCGATTTGAACAACGATGAGGATTATACTCCGGTGTATCACTTTGCTTGGATCAGTAATCTGTCTCGATTAGTGAGCTCGCAAATCTCGAAACATAACTGTGCTACCTGGATTTGTGACAGATGCTTGTGTCATTTTAATACGGAGAACTCGTTGCGCAAACATAGATCTGATTGTGAAAGCATGAACAAGTGCAAAGTAATTATGCCGAATCTCAAAGAAAAAATATTGAAATTTCGAAATTATAAGTATAATCTTACTGTTCCATTCGCAATCTATGCTGACCTTGAATGTATTTTGGAGAAAACGGTAACTCTTGACTCTCAAAACACAACACCGTATCAAAAGCATGTCCCTCACAGTATCGCGTATTATATACAGTGTAACCTTAATGATACGATGTCAAAATTCAAAATTCACCGCGGTAAAAAATGTGTTGAGTGGTTTATGAGCGAATTAAAAGCATTGGCGGAATCGCTTCACGTTCATTTAACATCAAATGTACGTATGATACCATTGACTGAAGAACAGAAAGAAGAATATTATAATGCTCAAACATGTCATATTTGTGAAGAACCAATCGAGGTATGGCACAAGAAGCATCGCGATCACTGTCATTTTACTGGAAAATATCGCGGGGCAGCACATGAGCATTGCAATCTGAACTATAAAACTTCTTGTACGGTTCCAGTAGTCTTTCATAATTTGTCCGGATATGATTCACACTTTTTAATCGAGGCGCTGGCTAAGTGGTTCGATGGTTCGGTAACACTGTTACCTCTGAATAAAGAGAAGTACATATCCTTCACGACGAGTGTCAAGGATACAGTCGTGCATTTCAGATTCATTGACTCATTCCGTTTTATGCCGAGCAGTATTGTCAAATTAGCGTCCTATTTGAAGAACGATGAAAAAATAATTACACGAAAACACTGTAAAAGCGTAGAGGAATTTGAATTACTGACAAGAAAAGGTGTTTTTCCATACGATTTTGTTGACAGTTGGGAAAAACTCGAAGAAACTGAATTACCTCCACGAGAAAAAATTTATTCTCAATTGCATAACGAAGATATTTCAAACTCTGAGTACTCGCACGCGTGCAACGTGTGGCGTACTTTTAACATAAAAACGCTCGGCGAATATTCGGATTTGTATTTAAAAACAGATGTTCTTCTTTTGGCTGACATTTTCGAAAATTTTCGAAAAAATTGCTCTGTCACGTACGACTTGGATCCTCTACACTATTACACTGCCCCGGGGCTTGCTTTCGATGCTATGCTCAAGTGCACGCGTGTTCAACTTGAGCTTCTTACAGACGTTGATATGCTACTGTTTGTTGAACGAGGTATTCGAGGTGGTGTTGCTCAATGCTCGAACCGATATGCAAAAGCGAATAATCGCTACATGGAGGACGACTTTGATACGAGTACAGAAGAATTGTA
Organism: Ischnus inquisitorius; assembly: GCA_963924025.1. Taxonomy (NCBI): domain Eukaryota; kingdom Metazoa; phylum Arthropoda; class Insecta; order Hymenoptera; family Ichneumonidae; genus Ischnus; species Ischnus inquisitorius. Next base: position 3,142,767 of record OZ001251.1, on the reverse strand, counting down.
TCTCATGTACTATGATGTGAATAATTTGTATGGTGCTGCGATGAGTACGTTTTTACCGAGCTATTCTTTCGAATGGGAGGAAAATTTCGAAGATTTAGATATTCGCAATATTCCTAATGATTCTCCGACGGGGTATATTCTTGAAGTCGATCTAGACTACCCCAAAGAACTTCACGAGCTCCACAAAGATCTCCCCTTATGTCCAGAGTCGTTTGTACCCCCTTTGCAAAACTGTCATCAGAAAAAATTAATGACAACACTGTACCCTAAAGAGAAATACATAATCCATTATCGGAACTTGAAACAGGGTTTAGAATTGGGTTTGGTGTTGCGAAAAATTTATCGAGTCCTGAAGTTTCAGCAATCCCCGTGGTTGCAGAAATACATTGCTTTGAATACTGAACTACGACAAAAATCGAATAATGAATTTGAGAAAAATTTTTATAAACTGATGAATAATGCAGTTTTCGGTAAGACGATGGAAAATGTAAGAAAATATCGAGACGTAAGGCTCATTACGAAATGGGATGGAAGGTATGGAGCTCGAGCTCTCATCGCCAAACCAAATTTCCATAGCAGTATGATATTCAATGAAAACATGGTCGTAATTGAGATGAAACGTACTCAAATAAAGTTTAATAAACCGATATACGTAGGTTCTTGTATTCTCGATATATCGAAAATATACATTTATGATTTTCATTATAATTATATGAAAAGTAGATTCGGTAAGCGTGCGAAGTTAATGTACACAGACCCAGACAGTTTGCTGTATCACATCACTGCGCCGGATATATATGCGATTATGAAACGTGATATAAATAAGTTTGATACATCTGAGTACGCTCCTGACAATGTCTACGGTATGCCTTTGGCTAATAAGAAGGTTCTAGGTTTAATGAAGGATGAAACGAACGGTGAAATTATACAAGAATTCGTGGGACTAAGAGCAAAGATGTACTGTTTTACAATTCATGGTATTGAAAAAAAACGAGCAAAAGGAGTGAAGTCATCGACCTTGAAAACTATAACATTTGACGACTATAAGCGATGTTTGCTGCAACACGAAAATATTGTAAAAAATCAAAATTTAATTCGAAGTAGAAAGCACAAAGTCGAATCGATCAAACAGAAAAAACTAGCATTAAGTTGGAATGATGATAAACGGATTCTTTGTTCCAATAATATCGATACGCTCCCATGGGGCTATACTGTATAATATGTATAATATGTATATAATAAAGTGAGAACTGTAATAACTTTTTGTTTTTTCATTTAATAGAAAAAACGCGGTATTACCAAACTTGTTGGAGGAACACTTGGAAAAATTGGGGCCGATCTTTCGATGCTATAAATTGTCGGAAATACGTAGAGTTCGATAACTCCGAGGATGAATGGTTTCAGCATGAAAATCGTCTCTTAAATACGCGATTTCATGGTTCACGAGAGGAATGGGCAGCAAGTCGTACGAATGGTATTAAAAGCGGTGAACTAGAGAAATGGTTGCATAAACGAGAACTCGGAATTGTTGCTCCGCGAAGCGGTTCACAAAGGAGAACAAGCACGAGAATCAACAAATATCCATGGTATTGGCCAATCGCTGCAGACATTGCAATCTCTACATATACCACTGAGAAATCCCCCCTTTGCCCCTGTATTGTAAAAGACGGTTGGATTAATTCCAAAAAGCAATGCGCATATAGCAAAAAATTTTTTCGAATGCAGCAGGATGTAAAATAACTTTGAAATGAGGGGTGGGTGTATGTACTCAATAAAATATATTGCATCGAGTTAAACACTTTTTCTCTTTATTAAAAAAATCAGTTTTACAATAAACGGTCAGCTGGTTGGAGTATCCAATTTCTCAACAATTTCACATTTTCACCGGCACAATTCATCTTTGAACCGTGATAATGGTGATGCGGAGGGTATGCTGAAGGGGGTGATTCTCGACGGAGCTGTTTCAACGATGGACACTCCAGATCTTCAAGGTTGACGATACGCGCTGAGTCCTCACCTATGAAATTTGTGAGCCACAATTTCTTCTCTGCACCTTTCATGTATATTGTGCGAGCGTGCGTGAGTACGTTGGAAATAATTCCTTTGGCTGCTGCGTATGGTATGTCACCGGAGTCCCAATGAAGTCCATGGAAGTTGCGTGTGAGCCATGAGTTTACGCACTTGTACTTCGCTGGTAGACTATTCCAAGTAGAGGGGGGTTGGAATATAAATGCCAGCGACGGTATTGTTTTATCTTGTAGTGGAATAACTGCAAATTCTTTCAACACAAACTCATCGATGGGTCTCTTGAAACCTTGAAGATCAACTACCCACTCCATTTTTCAGTTTCTTCTATGATAGTAATGAACTTTCGAGCAACTATCCCCCGAGACTAAATTAAAATCTTCGGTGAAGTCCGTTTTTATATCAATTTTTTTACCCCACCACTGATTGGATTATATTCAACTATACGATCATGCAAAATAAGACAATAGGCTGAAGTTTGAGGTGGAAAGGGATTCGCGGATTCGAATTCCAATCGAATATCAACAGGACCAGACTTTAGGAATTCATTTTGTTTAGAACAATCAATGACAATGAGCGGAGCGTACTTAATAAAATCGGCTTTGCTCAACAATGGTTCGGGTTCTTTTCCATAATATGAGGCCTGAAAGTTTGCATACATATCGTATAGTAGAGCATATTGGTTATTCGCAATGTCAAGATTCATATTTCCATACGGATAACACTGAGAGTTCAAAAATAGTTTGATATCTCGAATATTGCAATGGTCAAACTCACTCGCACTTTTATTTTCACTATTTTTTCGCGCGGTTTGAAAGCTGACAACAATGTATCGAGGTTTTTCTAGTTGTGTTGATGTCTTGACCACCCACACATGTTTTGAGGTAGCTGGTAACAGTGGATACTCGTACAATTCCCACGTTCGAAAACTCATGGTAATCGATGGATCTTTAGCAATGAAGTTGAGTAGTTGAATTTTTCGTTGATCCGATACCTTGACGTATGGTACCATCCATTCTATTTTCATCAGTGTAATCTTGAATTGCTCCGCTGCAATATTTTCTGCCGCAGGTGTTTGTACAATGGCATTAATATCATTGTTCGTTCTTGTGAGAATCAATTCATGCTTCGCATTAACGATGATTCGTTGATAATCCTCAGCGAATCCCAATATAAAATAAAGTGGTATTGATAGGTCAAAGTAACCGTTGTCATCGGTCATTTTAGCATTATCATTGTTATCTATGAGCCAACCAGCGTTCTCCATCAGAGATTTTTGTCCTGGACTTTGAGAAAGATAATTCTTCATGAGTGTTGTGAGACCGAGATTTTTACATCGATCAATTTCAACAGCATTCAACTCATAACGAATCTCTTCAAAAAGGTGACAGATTGCATTGTTAATTAGTCTCGTACTTTGGACGGGTGTGCCATTGACTTTCGTCAATTTTCCATGCACATGCAATGAACTTTTGCTTGGTAGCAAACATAGACCCTGATGTTGTACGGAGATTCGAATTTCATCGTTGTTGTTAAATGTTGATGATGCAAATGGTTGATGTGCATGAGTCTCATAATGTGAGATCGACTCATCGAACACAATTGGTTTTTGTATGCTTAGGATTTCTTCCATGGTATGATGCAAACAATACAGCAAATGCTATTTTTTATTTCCTCGTTCTTTTTGGCGTGACTTTTAAACCCAAATTTTGCAAAAACTGAACGTTTTGTCGTGTTAACTCCTTGCGAGGTGCTCGGTGACTGATTGGCTCGCGGCATGCCGATTCACTCTTATAGCTTCGACCGATTTTGGTTTTAAACACAATACCCATTACGTTGTTTTAACATGCAATCTTATTGTTATAATTTCGCCTCGAAAATTCACCAATTCTCCGTCTTGATCCACAAGTCTCAATTGCAGATGATCTATTGACTGCACAGTGATCGGAAGGTAAATGACGTGCGATGGCACCTCAACGATCTTATAGCCCGGTGGAACGACCGGAAAAAATTCATGGATAGTGTGCACTCGTTGAGCATTTATATAAGCACCCCCTGTAATATTGCATTCAACTCGCAAAGAGTTGACCTTGAGAATTGCCACTGGTAAATCGGACTTGTGCGTGATATTAGCTTCCAAAATGCGTGGAGTGAACCCCAATAATCGACCTATCGAATCATTCGATGCGAAATTAATCCGTTGATTACACTTGATTTCACTGCATAAAGTATTGTTGTTGGGTTTTAAACTGATGGAAATACCCTTATTGGACAATGCATTTTGCAAATAATTCTCAATATCTTCAATTTCATAACTCCCAGTAGGTATGGTGATTACTTCCGATCCTGCGTAGAACTTATTGTTCCCCACGTCTATATTCGGAATCGAATTGAAGGTAAGTAATTCCACGAGTCCAAGAGTATAATTTTTTAAAGGTGATAATTCAATAGGTGGGAAATAATAAGCCTCCAGTAGCGAGTTTGTGCCTGATATGGTCAATGTCAAAGAATCACCCATGATTGTTGACGTTCAACTGGTGTTGCATCTACCATGGATCGTTTTTTATAGATGCCCCGTGAGAAATCGGAGACACAGATGACCACATACTACTGTATCGTAGTCTTGATATTTTTCATGATTATATTTTACAGTGCTACCAACACCGAAATATTTCATTAAATCTTGTGGTGGTCGAAGGTTGCCAAAACTGTCAAAATAAATTATTTCTGTATTATTTTTCTTATATGCAACCCAGTGTGTACCCGGACCATCTTTATCATCGAGATTGACAATAGCTGCTTCTCTCTTTCGAGGTCCACTTTTAGGCAATGCATTTCTCATGTAAACACCACGAAAATGTGGAATTCGCATAGCTTTGGCATACTTTGTTATATCGACATCGGTGAGTGCTCGGTGTGGTAGCTTTATACGTTTTTTGGAGATTGTATATGCAAGCCCATACCCGTCTTATAAGGCTTCAAGTAAAGACCTTTACCCAACGCAATGGCTTCCATCGCTTCATTGTGACGTTTACTCTCATTTAATTGTTGCTTCGCAGCGCTCGCATCGTTTACTGCTTTTGCGATACCTGCAGCACCACCAGCTAGAGCTCCGGTGGCACTTAGACCGGCAAAAATGGGTATGAGAAAGGGTAAGAAGCCGCCAACCTTTTTTGGTACAGGTAGAATTCGAGGTAACACCACTTTCCGTTTTCCTCCAGCTTTCTTCACAGCGTCCTGCGCACCCTTGAGTGCTGATTTAATGACCTTACGAGAATCATTGTGCGGCGTCATGGATTTTCTAGCCGCACCGATTACATTTCTCAGTGATATCCCCTTTCGAGATTTTTTCACCCCCATACCAAATTTTCTTTTAGCTTTCATTATATTAGCTACACTCCAGGCTGCAGCTTTTTCCGCGAGACTAGCGTCTTTAGCGAAAACTCGTTTCCAAGCTTGCTCAGCGAGCACTTTATCAGAGGTTTGTCGCGCCGCTGGATTTTCTCGGGTTTTCGAGTACGCGATGTCGTGTTCCTTGCAAGCCGTGTCAAGAGGATTTATTCCTGGATCACCGCGAGCAAGACGTTTTGACAAATTCGTGTCTGGTCCACAATACTGATAACCAGGCAGATGAAGCTCAACCGGAAGTTTATTGATAAGCGTGCTCAGTACACCTTTACCCTTCTTTTTAACGTGATTTCTACTTTTAATATCTCTATGAACGATCATACTCGTTCGAAAGACGATTCTCGACTGAGTACTAGTATGGGTGCAGTATTATATTTGTAGAGTAAATTTTTTTTCTGCTACTTGGGTTCCATACAAGAGGATAATTCTCAGCTGAGAAGAAAGTCTTATAAGGATTGTATTTATGTACAATTGTTTAGTTGCAATCGAGTTGAGGTTCAGAACACGTTGCAATATGAAATTCAAAGAACACTCGATAAAGCTTCCAGTTCCAAATTTCGACGAACTTGCACAGCAAAATGTAAAGAAGAGGGGGAAACGTCATGGAGAGCTATTGCCGGATAGTGTGCGTGCAATTATTTGTGGTCCCTCTAATTGCGGCAAGACTAATGTTCTCCTCGCTCTCATAACACACCCGCATGGTTTAAGATTCGAAAATATCTACATTTATTCAAAATCCTTAAATCAACCAAAATATCAGTTTTTACAACAACTATTAAATACAGCACGAGTAGGTGATTATTTTCCTTTCAACGAGCATGAAGAAGTAATCAGACCGGAAGATGCACGTCCAAACTCGATCATGATTTTCGATGATGTTGCGTGTGAGAAGCAAGACAATATTAGAGCTTTCTTCTGCATGGGCAGACATCGAGATGTCGATTGCTTCTATCTCTGTCAAACGTATGCTCGCATCCCCAAACACCTTGTGCGTGATAACGCGAACCTCTTGATACTTTTTCGACAAGATGAAATGAATCTAAAGCATATCTATGATGATCATGTTAACACTGATATGACATATGCACAATTTAAGGATTTGTGTATCGCCTGCTGGAAGTGTGATAAATATGGTTTTATTGTGATTGACAAGGACAGTGAATTACATGAATGTAGATATAGGAAAGGATTTGACTGTTTTATAAATGTACCGTCGTCTACAAAATAAACGCATTCAGGTTTCAAACTCAAAAGAGTCAAGATGCAGAGTGCAGAATTTAACAAAGAAAAAAGCTTCTTGGATCAAATTGCAAAGGCAAGTGATGCGATCCGGAAAAAGCACAAAACGCTAAAGTTGGAAAAGATTTCAACTGAGAAGATTATGAGTGATGTTTTTAAGCCTGTGGTAACTCCTCTGGAAAAACTAGTTGATCAGTCAGTAAAACAAGAACCGGTTGTAAAGCAAGAGCCTATTATAAAAAAGGAAGAAACGCACAATTATAATGATTCTATGGATCAATTTGATCGCACTTTCGATCGTACTTTTGCAACGGCTTATGGAGATTCATCGGAAGAAGAAGAAGGGGAAGTATTAAATACTACTATACGAGACGCTGAGCCTTCAAAAGTCCATGATTTGACTCAGCGCTATCTCAAAATGTTTAATAGCGCGGCTCAAAAAGATCTCGATATTTCGTATGGGGTACGCAAGCTACAAGGAAATCACTTAATGATTGGTGACTCACCAATTAAATTCGAAAATAATAACATTCATATTAATGATAAGAATTTTAACCAAAGCGAGGGTTTGCTTGAATTACTCTTTAAAAAAACACCGAATGAAACCCTCGTGAATGCACATGATATAGAAACCTATCGTAAAATTCTTCTCATGACAAATGCACATAGAAAATATTACAACAGTGATAATGCAATACGTGAAGGTAAAAGCGCTAAATTTAGAAATATAATTGCACCTATGTTCGATTCACCGGTAAAGAGATTACAAAATAGAACACCAAAGAGATCATCGCAATCAGGCAAAGGCTTACCAGAATATATGATTGCTAAAAAGCGAAGTAAATTGGACTATGTTTATTGGGATGATCCGAATGAACTAGTGGATCGACTGCGATTACTCCTCGCTTCTCAAACTGCTGGGAATTTCAGTCATTCGAATGAAATAGTCTCTATCATTGAAGAACTGCGTGAAGCTGGGATTATTTATTAATAATAGTGCACAATCGTTAGAGCTCAGTCTTACTCTGACTATCAAAATGAGTGTTGATGTATTTGGACGCCAGTTGACGAGTAAAGGTGGAATTAAGGGTATCAGCGTTGTTCGTGGACCGCCTGGCAATGGATTCAAGATAACAGCTGATGGTCAATACGATATGGACAATAGAAGATTATGTAATGTCGCAGACCCGAAAGATCAAAACGATGCTATCTCGGTACAAGTAATGCAAGATACAGTAAAACAAGAAATTCGTTTGGTCTATCACATCACAGCTTCTTTGCGTAATGATATAGACGATCATGATATGATGATTAATTCTCTACGATCTAAAATAGAAAATGATTTCACGAAACAACATATTGACTTTGAGACAGTACAAGAGTTAATAACTCACAATTCTCAGCTCATTGCTCACGTTGAAGACAGAGTGAAAGCATTGGAGAGATCGCAAATCAATGAGGAAAACAATAAGTTGTTGATTCATGGTCTTGAATCAACTGTAAACGAGCGATTTGAACGATTGGAGACGGACAATAAAACCAGACAAGCATTAGCATTACGGAATGCTCAAGTGATCGCGGATTTGGATGCACGTTTGATCACATTAGAAAAATGAATGAGAACAAGGTTGCACTAGTGGAGGAACTTCATAGACCTGCTCGAAAAAATTATCCTCGTCGTCGTGTGAATATGCGAGGATTGGATGAGACCTGGCAAGCTGATCTTGTGGACATGTCGGCATACGCAAAATACAACAATGGTTTTGTATTTTTGCTGACAGTTATCGATATTTTTTCTAAATTCGCCTGGGCTATACCGATGAAGAGTAAAAGTGGCAAAGATACTGCGAATGCTATGCAATCTGTACTTGCAGAGGGTCGCATACCAAAAAAACTGCACGTTGATCAAGGAAAGGAATTTTATAATCACACTTTCAAACAATTATTACGACGTTATGATATTCAACTCTACTCAACGTTTAGTAACTTGAAAGCGTCAATCTGCGAACGTTTTAATCGGACGCTAAAAGGACAAATGTGGAAGCAATTTAGCTTGCGAGGTACTTACAAATGGATCGACATTTTGCCTGATTTAATATCAGGTTACAATGATACGAAGCATAGTACCATTAAAATGAAGCCAAAAGATGTTACAATTGAAGATGAAAAAAAACTCCTATCGAGTGTATATAGAAACCATCGGGTAAATCGTTCGCGACAGATAAAATTCAAAATTGGTGATAAAGTTCGAATTAGCAAATACAAGCATGTTTTTGAAAAAGGTTATACACCGAATTGGACTACGGAAATTTTCACGATAAATGAAGTACGAAATACGGATCCTGTAACGTACAAACTTGTGGACTATCGAAATCAACCAATTGAAGGTGGCTTTTATCAGGAAGAACTCACCAATGTCAAAAATGCTGATATTTATCTAGTGGAGAAAGTACTTCGAAAAAAAGGAAACAAGCTATATATAAAGTGGTTAGGTTTTGATAATTCACACAACAGTTGGATAAATAAGTCTGATATGTAGAAAAATTTAAATAAAGATATCATGTGATTAAAACATACATCCTCTGTATTCATTTCACGCAGTGTGTATCTCTTTCAATTCACTAGCTTAAGCATAATTCCTTCTCATACATTGAGTGTGGGGTGATGTCTCTCTCTCTCCAAGATGCTCCATACTATGCTCTAGACGCTGGTTCATGCAACATCGCATATGTGTGCAGCCACACACACGCGTGCTACCCACGTATGGATCGTAGCTGACGCCCCCGAAAATACGTGACGCGTTTCGCGTCATCGAAGACCCGAGCTGGGGGGCCCACGAGGACCCCACCCACGCATGCACGCACGCACGTGTGCGTCCATGTGACCCCCGCGTACGTGTGCCCCCCACACACGCACGCTAACCCCCCCACCATTTGCGCTCTACGACGCCTATGTGTACGCGCGTCCGTGTGATCCGTGTACGTGTGCACGCACACACGGTGGCTCAGAACCCGCCTTGTTACACTACTCATATGTATATTTAGTTTTATTTTCGTTTAAGCTTTTTTCCTTTTCACAGTTCCTTTCAAAAGTCTAAAGGTAGTTTAATAGTATGCTGTGTATCATATTGTATACTCCTTTGCAGTATATTTAATTTAAAAAAAAGTTTTGTTTGTATTTAAATTGACAGCAACCCAAAGAGCACTATATTTTTTTGTTTTGAGTATCTTGCATAAAAAAAAAAGTTTATTTGCATACAAATTGATAGCTGTCCAACCTTTATTAAACACACTGTGTTGCGAGATAACGCCGGCAACTGCGACGCGATAGCCGTAGGAAAGGGTCAGGAGGTTTGCGAAATAAGCAGAAGCGAAGCACAGTGTTAACAATAACAATAACTAAAAGAAGCGTTTATTAAAAGCAAGCGATAGCACAGATTAGAGCGCGAGAGTATAGCGTGTGAAGCGAGATAGTCGAAACGCGTGCTCGCGAATCGACGGTAGCAGAGACTCTGGTGGTTTCGGTGGGCCAGTGACCCGTGCGGAGTGGGGGAACCGAGCGTCCGAGGTCCCCGAGAACGCGACGAATATTATTTCCGCCACGCTCGCGATATTGTCGCGAACATTCCGCCCGCCTCGTCGCGAGACGAAATTGTCGCTGGCGTGGTGCGATGCTGCCCGCCGTAAGCACTGCCAGTGCGCAGCGGAGGACGGTGAAGATAGAGGTGGCCGCTTGTCACCCCTCTGTTGAGTGGAAGCGGCTTCGTAAAGGCGATGGAGATCAGCCCCGAAAGAACCCAGCCGAACTGCGTGAGCTGGGCGATCGGTGAGCCAGACGGGCCTCGTCTCAGCCCCTCGCAGATAATCGACGCGTACGCGTCAGCGCCGATGATGAGATCGACCGGTGCGTCGACGGAGAAGTCTTCGGCGGGCTCCAGGTCCCGAAGATGCGACCAGCTCGAGCGCAGGGTGCTCGACGAAGGTCGATACGTTGTGAGCGAAGGGAGGATGAGCGCATCCACTTCGCCCATGAAGATCGAACGGTGGCGAGAAGACACCTGGACCGTCGTTCGTCCTTGCGTCGTCGAGACGCGAGATGCTCCGATGCCGTGAATCGCCACTGCTGCGGGCTTCCTCGAAAGTCGAAGCTTCTTCACCAGGGCGTCCGTAATGAAGGAAGTTTCGGAGCCCTGGTCGATGAGCGCTCGCGCGGCATGTCGCTCACCGTGAGCGTCGTGCACGTGGACGAGAGCGGTGGCGAGCAAAACTCGCGCGCACGTCTCGGAAGCGGGCTCCGTCACGAAGGCGTTGATTGGCGCGTTGGCCACGAAGAGTGCCGCCGAAGTCGAGGCGATGTGAACATTCGTCGCAGGAGCAGCAGGAGCTTCTGTCGGCGAGTGGAGCATCGTGTGATGCTGGCCGCTGCACTGCTGGCACCGCTTCGCGCTTCGGCACTCGGGAAGCCTGTGTGCGCCGAGACAATTCGAGCATAGCCTCTTGCTGTTAACGACATCGCGTCGTTGCTCCAAGTCCTTCGCACGGAAGTCGGGACAGTGGAAGATAAAATGCTTCCCAGAGCATAGCGAGCAGGTGCTCTCGCGAGCGGTGAAAGCGTGGTGCGTCTTCTTCGGCGCGCGATGATTCGCGTTGTCGGAGGAGCGCGAAGATCGTGGCGGAGTCCCGAGAGCCTCGAGAGTGTTGACGCGAGTATCAACGAACTTCTCGAGCTCGTCGAACGTCGGATAATCGGTCTTCGCGCCGATGAGCGTCTCCCACTCGCGTCGAGTCGCGGAATCGAGCTTCTGCACCGTGAGATGCACGAGGAGATCGTCCCAGTGCTCGACTGGACGACGAAGTTGCGCGAGAGCTCCTCTCGTGCTGCTGGTGCCGTTGATGAGCCTCTTCAGCTCGCTCGCGGACTCGGTTGAGACAGCGGGAAGAGACGTGAGCGAATAGAGATGCGACGAAACGAGGAGACGCTTGTTCTCGAAGCGCGACGTGAGGATCGTCCAAGCGCGCTCGAAATTATCCCCGACCGTCGCGATGTTCTTGAGCAATAGACCCGCGTCGCCGGACAAGCTCGTCTTGAGGTAGTGAAGCCGCTCGACGTTCGTAAGAGAAGCGTTCGACTTCACCATCGACACGAAAAGGTCTCGAAAGTCTGCCCAGTCCGTGAAATTCCCCGAGAAGCGCGGTAGTTCGATGCGGGGAAGTTGCTTCACCGTCGTCGCGAGAGCTGGAGCGGCGGCGGTTGCTGCTGAAAGCGTGGCGGGTGGAGGCCCGTGTACGAATGTACTCCATGCACGAATAATGGTACGAGAGTGCCATCAAATACTCTTCCTCCGTCGAGCCGTACGAATTGGACGCGAAGTAGTCGGAGTCCGAATTGTCCGAGTTTCGCAGAGAGCAGAGATGCAGATGATTCGCGGTAAACTCGGTCCAATTCTTCTCGATGCTGTTGATACGCGCGGTAATCGTCGTGTGCGAATAGTTCGCAACGCCGACCTTTTCAAGATTCGCCGAAGCGTTGGCGATGCTCGCCGAGAGCTCAGCTTGACGCGCGATAGCCTGAGTAAACGAGAGCATCGTCGTGAGATAGAGAGAGGAGAGTCTTCAACGCGCGCGAACCCGGGAGGAAAAACTGCCGCGTGCACCGACGAGAGCAGAAGCGTTTGTAAGACGCCTCTGCGACCAAGTCGAACCGTTTGTAAGGCGGTTGACGCGAGTCGTTCGTAAGGCGACTCGATGAGAGCCGATACACGGGAATGCCGAATTCGCGTTTGTTTTGACAGCTCCGAGAGAGAGCGTCGCGCGGCGCGGTAGCGAGAGCGAGAGAGCGATAGGGCCAGCTGAGACTCAGCTGCCTATCGAGAGTCGCGAGCGAAGCGCGAGGGCCGGTCACCGACCCCGCCCGCCGTGACGAGAGCGCACGGCGAAGGCACCGGTACGGACCCACCGATAGCGCGACGCGGACCCACACACCCGAACGGTGTTGACGGAATTCGTCCTCGCGCTCGCCAACTGTCACCGTTGTCCGCGAGAGATCCACGAACGAACGAAAACGGTTGCGACGCCGCGAAACCGAACACACTCGAATCGAGAATAATCTCGAGGATTATATCGCGCACTGAGTGTCTTCAAATGTCCGTTTCCCGCACTCGCGGAGCACAGGAAAGTCCACTAAGCGATGCAGAGAGATTGATGCACACGCGAGAGCCGCGAAATGCTCGACCGAAAGATAATGTTCTTCGCGCACTCCTGAACCCGATCCGGCTCAAAGGACCAAAATGTTGCGAGATAACGCCGGCAACTGCGACGCGATAGCCGTAGGAAAGGGTCAGGAGGTTTGCGAAATAAGCAGAAGCGAAGCACAGTGTTAACAATAACAATAACTAAAAGAAGCGTTTATTAAAAGCAAGCGATAGCACAGATTAGAGCGCGAGAGTATAGCGTGTGAAGCGAGATAGTCGAAACGCGTGCTCGCGAATTGACGGTAGCAGAGACTCTGGTGGTTTCGGTGGGCCAGTGACCCGAGCGTCCGAGGTCCCCGAGAACGCGACGAATATTATTTCCGCCACGCTCGCGATATTGTCGCGAACACACTGTATTCTTTTAAATAAATGATCCGTGACTTCAAATAAAAAAAAAAAACTAAAATAAAAAGGTCGATTTTATTGTTATCGATACTTTTCTCTTCGATATATTGTTGAATCGATATGAAACGTGTCGATTCTTTTCGATTCACAAGATCGATTTTTTTCTTTCGATCCGGCAACCCTAAGTAGCGGGCGCGAGAGAACGCAATGAGGGGAAACGATGTGACTATAGACCGGCTCGGCGATCGGAATGGGCGTAAGGACGAGGGAAGGAGAATCTTCCACGCGCGGCCTTACGACCGAACGGAGTAGGGTTAGTCACCATCCTCGCTAACCTTTCGTCGACACCGCGCGCACGCTCTTCCGATCAGTAGTAGTTTGTCTCGACTCGTTCAAGGTACTTGGCTCTCCCCTGTGATTCTAACCGACGTGTGGTGTTTCGTAGCTCTGGTTACGCGTGACAGGGAATTTTTTTTTTATTTCGTCCATCGTGAAGTTCTCGGTGAGGAGGAAGTCGTAAAAGACTATCATGGAACCATGGATGGATTTTGGTAAGTCGATTGCACATTCTCAAATGTTATCTCGGTTCAGGGGAAATATATGGAAAAAAAATTGTGGAGAACGCGCGCGTGCCCCGGTTTTTATTTCTTTTCCTTTCGCGAATCGATATGTTCAAACAGTCGTCGTCGTCGTCGCCGTCGCCCACACGAAATTATGATGTTTATCGAGAAACTCTTTGAAAATTATATTTTCTATCGAGAGTTCGGACAAAATCGTCGTGTGTTTGAACAAAGGGGTCGGACGGAGAGAAAGTTGTGATAGAGGCGTGAAGGGGCGATTGCAACCGGAGAAAAACATTGTCAACTCGTTATGAAAAAAAAAAAAAAAAATTGAAAAAAAAAAAAATATATGTTGTGCGGAGATTTTCTAGGCTCCTTCACGCCATGGCCCCGATACCCATAACCTCACTGTCAGAATGATTCGGCAACGAACCCACGACGAGATTGCCCCCCCTCGATCGCCCTCAGGGCACCCTGGGCGCCAGGTTCTCGAGTACGATCGATCCTAGATCGGTTATTTATACAGTCCCTGAACGCGAGCGGAAGGGCCCCGTACGGTGAGGCACGACATACGGCCACTAAGAACCAGCTAGCTCAGCCCGTCGGGGAGAATGGTAGGGGGGGGGGGGGGGGGGGGGGGGTGGACGAAGAGAGTGACGAAACGCGAGAATCAAGTTTACGATTCGGTTATTATAGTCAATCTGATGAGGATAGGTAACATTTGGTAACCAGATAGGGTAAGAATAGAAAAACTAGAAAACCTCCGTAAGAGTGGTTAGTAAAACTAAGGGAAAATAGATAAGAATAGTAAGCAAAAGTAGAAATGGAAAGTCCTGACGGTAGTAGCAAGTAAGATTAATAGACAACCCCTAACGAAAGAGAGTAACCTAAAGTGAGGTCGCTACGAGTGACCTCATGCACGGAATTAGAGATCAAACAGGATAAATTATAAATTGTAAAAATAATACATAGGCAAAAGAAAAAACGATTAAAATTATAATATATAACTTACGTACAAATACCTATACAAAATAAAGGAAGTGTAAATTAAATGTACAAAGGGGCTTGTCCCCGTAAAATAAATAAATAAATAAATAAATAAAGAGAAAGATAGCCAAATCATCAACGGTAGATAACATAATCCAGAGAAGCTAGAGAATAGTAGATAACAAAGGTAATAGAGGATCGTTAGCGAGAGAATAATCCGAAGAACAAAAGAAAAAGGTAGCGAAATTCTAAATCCTAGCAGAGAGTAAAGGCAATAGAGAATCGATAAAGCAGTGAGTCACCAAGAAAGGAAGAAAGTCAACGGAAGAGATAAACAAATCTTAATAATCGAAGGTAGTAATAATTAATGGAGAATAGGTAACGCCAGATAATAATCGCAGGTAGTAATAATTAATAGAGAATAGATAACGCCAGAGAATAATTGTAGGTAGTAATAATTAATAGAGAATAGGTAGCTCCAGAGAATAACCGCAGGTAGTAATAATTAATTAATAGAGAATAGGTAGAATCGGGAGGCAGAGATACGCAACACGAAATCATAACAGCGAAAGAAAATGAACAGGCAGTACCCTAAATAAAAGGTAGGAGGGTTGTAATTGAAATTAAGATCGAAACGCGATAATCACAAGACGGCTAGAAAATCCTATCCTAAAAGATAGTAACCTAGAAGGAAGAAAAACCAAAAGGAAACGAAAGGAAAAGCCTCGCAAGATTGTTAACTCGAATGGCTAGATACTATCAGGCAAGGTACAACGGAATAAGAGAAGTCAACGAGCGATAATTTCCGGGGTTCGAAACAGTGAAAGAAGATTATTAAAAATGTGAAAGGTAATCATAAAGATTGCGACTGCCAGACAACTCAGGAATCCGCAAATAAAATTAGAACGTACTCACAGCACAACCCAAAGAATTAACTTAATCCACGTGGTCTCGCAACACCAATATCACGATCACCAGGTACCACAGAAAATGTAGAGAATAAACTTCGACCAGAGCCGAGCCGGCCGGAGTTCGCGCGAACACTACTAAAGCCCATTGAAAGGCTACCACAAATAAAACACACGCGAACCGATTCGCAAACAGTTATTTTTCTCGGAGAATGAATTTAATTCGATGGACACTTCGCGAGATTCCGGCCGACTTGCTCGAAGACCGGGAACCGAGGTCACGGGCTCACCTAGTGCCGAACAGCCGAGAGCGAAAAAGGGAAGGTGTTACAAATTCACCGGATCGTCCAGAACTAACTGTTCGCACCTCGTCGCCGCTCAGCGAGACCCGGGCTCACCTTTCCCCTTTCTCACGCGACAATGGAATATGAGGTAAATAGGTTTCCGAGAATTCGGCAATGACAATGGGCTCGCCGGCTACCGGTACCTAGTATATAGATCACGCGCTCGCCGTTGAGCGTAGGTACAGTAAATAAGTTGGAATATTCGAGAAGCGATACAAACACGCGCTTTACACGTGATATAGGAATGAGCTACAGGCAGGGCTTCAATGTTCAGCAATATTATTCTCGAGAATTTTCGAGACTCTTTCTCGAAGTACTCGATATCGGACGAGCGTAGCGGGGGGAGACCGCGGTGGGTCCACGCGATAACAGAAACTGCACCCCACTACCTCTTTTCCAACTCAACCCCCATTAGCGAGACGCCGTTTAACACGGGCCGCGAGCACGGAATTTTCGAAGGGATGGTACAGCGCCGGGCTGTCAAGTCAGAAGTAAATAGGCGGCTCGGTAACTTCGGTCATTGTACCTTATTTACTTCGGCATACGTTTCCACGAATCATGATATTCGTGATTCGTCTGAAATAAGTTATTGAAGCCCCTTTTGAATCCTCCGCGGATTAACGGTACCCATAACTCATGCTCACGAGAATAATAACAGTAACAACGCTTCTCGAACTAGGCAGTAGAACGACAACACTGGTGACCACGAACTTTGGTTTGGCTTCGAATATGGGAAAACTTTGCTGAGAGCGCGCGAATGAGAATTTAATATTACGGAAAAATGATACGGTCTAAAGTAACAACTTTGCGAGGTAGATAAGAGGCAGTAGATAATGAAAGGAAACATAGATACTAGATAATAGATAAAAGATAGTGATAAATAACAGTTAACGATACGGTGAGTTCTGGACGAAATGGCTCGACGCGCGGTGTCCAATGGGTCGTAAAGCCGACCCACTGCCCATGGCTCCTCCCGTGCGGGTGGCGGGACGAAGGATGTCACGTCACAATGTATGTATGTGTATATCGAAACTCGATTTGGGGATAGCGGGGAACTCTATCGTTACGATCTCGCGCTCGCGATTTATATACAAGTCGTAGCGTTAACGGCCAGGGGTATTTTGAATTTCGGATCGTGAATTAGCCTCGACCGCGACGTTTCCTCGGTCGGAAGGATACTCGCGCGGTATACCCGGACATTCGATATGATCAGTAAAAAATTATTCATTACAAAGTTTCTTGTTTTTCATTGATTTTGCAGCACTAATGCAGCAGCAGCACGATCATTACCGCAGCGTTGCATTGTCGAGACCCAATGGCAGTATGGGCGTTCTGCTGCGCCGTATCGCCGTAACACCGAGAATTCCTTCCCAGTGGAGGCCACTCGCGGCTACCGATAGGATTCACTCCGAGCATACGTCTGAACAGCGGAATAAAAAAAAATGGAGCAATACTTACATTCACACTTTGAAATGTGAATAAAAATTTCCTTTTCGTTTCGCCTCATAGAATCGTGTACATTGTGTTGTATACATGTGATGAAATTTTTTTAAAAATTATCAGCAAATGTCAACCTTGAAAATTGCTAACTCTATGCTTGCCACTAAGGATGAACAACATCGTACCTTTTTTTTCTACATTTCATAACAACATATCACCCCGCGAAGAAAGAAAAGATTATTGCGAAGAAAGAGTGAAAGGGGGGGGGGGGGGGGGGAGGGGGGGGGGGTCTGATGAGGGGGAAACGCGAGGATAAGCAGCGCGACGCAACGACTACGCCGAGCACCACCGCCGCCGCATTAGCTCCCCCCGCTCTCCCCCCGCGGATATACTCAGGTATAAAAA
Source organism: Ischnus inquisitorius (assembly GCA_963924025.1). Classification (NCBI taxonomy): domain Eukaryota; kingdom Metazoa; phylum Arthropoda; class Insecta; order Hymenoptera; family Ichneumonidae; genus Ischnus; species Ischnus inquisitorius. The sequence goes on along the minus strand of OZ001251.1, from coordinate 3,124,856 downwards.
ATATTGCGAAGAACCCGTGACCCTGCGTGCGGAGAAATTCGTGTAGCTCGTTAGGACGAACAAGGTCACACGCGCGCGCGCGTCAACGTCGTATCTTTTTTTCATTCAACAGTTCAAAATATATGCCCCGGCGAATGAAATAAAAGAGTGATGACCAGCGTGTGGAAAGGGGGTGGCAGATGGGGGAAGCGGGCAAAAAACGAGATGCAAACAGAGCGCGGCGAAACGTTTGTGCCAGCGCGACGAGATAATGCCGGACGACTTAATCCCTTGAACGAGCGCATCCAACGAAATATGGAATAAAAGGATCGCGGATCGGGTATAAATATTGCAAAAAATCACTTTTACTCCCCCCAGGAATGATTGCCTTGCGATTAAAAATCGAAAATGAAGATGATACAAAAAAAAAAAAAAAAAATAATTGTGAAGAAATGTAGTTAAAAAATTTAGAAAAATATTTAAAGATTAAGTGCAAGTAGAAAAAAAATGTGAAAAAAGGAAAAGAGGAAAAAAGTGCAAAGGGATAAAAAAAAGAACGAGACAAGAATGAAAATGCGAGGAAAGAATAGTAACAAAATTGAAAAAGATTGAATAAATAAAAGCTATGAAGCCGCTCACGAGTGGAAAATGAATAACGCTCATTATCTCGTATCCCAGTATCACCGATCTGACACGAACAGATTCAATCACGTTGAAATCGCCTGCATGAAAACATGTTTTGTTTTACATTCGAATTAATAAAATAAAGTATAATATTTCGCGCGGAACCGATCGCGGTGCCCGGCGCGTTCGTCGGATGAAACAGCGCGCGCGGTGGGGTACACTACGTTTCGGCGCGGCGGCGACCGACCGAGATTCACACGATGACATGGAATAGTTTTTGTCGTCTCGCTACTTTAGTGCGCCTACGTAATTACACCCTAAAATACCCTATTTGTGTTGTCAGTGATTCGTTCACAGTGAAGACGATTACTTGGATTGATCTAATTAAAAAGCTCGCAATGGAATTGCGTGCGGAAACGGCAGCGCCGAATCGTCCTGCTCCCCGCGCATCGAGCCAAGAGAAGATTACGCCAATGAACCGAACGTCCATTGGCAATCTTAATTATTCTTATCGAAAAAATGAAAATAAATAAAAGAAATGAAATAGTTTTCAACGGAAAAATAATCTTACATAAGACCGCTTCAATCGAGTACCCATCAAATTGTATAGCGTGATGGGTCGCGGTTGAAATTGTACATTCGATACTCGTTGCTATCGTTAATCCAGTCCGATAATTGCGAGTCGGGAACGCGAAATAGAGCCCGCAATCGCGATGACTTTCCAAAGGACGAATTGTGTAACGACGGTGAGAACTTTACGAAAAGTACGAATTTGCGAATTTTTTAGCGAAAAGCGATGTTCGTTCTGAAAAAAAAATTTTGGCCGAGAAGGATCTGGAAATTGCTGAAAAATCGACTCCGGAGGCCTCGAGCCGACAAAACCAGCGACGAATGTGAAGCAAAGACCAAGAAAACGACGACGACGACGACGACTACATGTGTAGATGAGAAGCAGAAGGGCGTATACCCATAGTCTTAACCCGTTAAATGATAGGAGAATATGCCCATCTGTCTCTCATCTACACATTTTTTCTTTCAAGTATCGCTGATCGGATACCTTTTGGGTCGCGACATCTATATTTTAGATACGGCTGCACCGATTCAATCGCAACTAGGCGCATTTGAACGCTGGTGGCCGATTTATATGATGAAAGACTTGCCAAAAATTGAATTGGGAGTTAATCTTACGAGAATCGTCGACCGAAAGTTTTACTTCCGGCATATTCGCGTAATCTAAGAAGCGGCAGCGCCTCGGCCAGCCTCGTACGAATTTTTTTTTTTTTTTTTACGTACTTGGCGTCGAGACGCTGCCGCGTCTCTTGATAAGTCGCATCAACCAACAGTTCTTAAGTGTCTTCAACAAGGTTAACGAATTGCGAATTCAGTAACAAGACGCATTCCTTGTCCTTGCTTGTATTTTTTTTTATCTCGAGATAATCGATCATTATCGCAGTTATAATTCCGCAATCGTATTTTATGAAATCCGTCCATTGCTCTTCAGTTAGAGTTCGCCCAAAATCGTGAAGGGTTTTTGGCATAGGCGGTCGAAACGTTTGCCTCCAACGTCGCATACTGCGTTCTACTCGAGGATACGGGACTTCTACGGCTGCATCAGCGTGGCTATAAATTAAAAAACCCATACCCAATATTCTATTGTAAAAGTTACCGAAACCATAACGTAGTGCTCAATATATACCGAATTAACACATTAGTGTATAAAATAAGCATATTTCCATAACTTATTAGAGATAAAGATTAAAATTATTTGCGGTAATTCTAGGAAATGTAAATTGATGAAAAAACATCGACATTTGTAAACGCAATAACAATGCACGAACCGATCGCGAGCTTCATCGTACACATCTTTTGGTCGGCCCATCGTTTGCTCCGTTTTTTGGATAAGGTCGACTCGATGATCTCTTTTGATTTCGGCTGTTTCACTGCTAGCATGATTATGATTTTGAGTAAGGGTAAAATGACCCATCGCGTCACGTATCGCGCGACCTTTGCAGCCTTTTTTCTTTAATAAACATGCCAGGTATCTACAAAAACAAGGAAATGAAAAAAATCATCAATAAATAGAAACACGTCTATCGTCAATTGTACGTTTTAATAGAGAAAATTAATGAAAATGACTTCATATGAAAAAAAAATTTAAAAAGACAGTAAAAAGAAAAAAAAGAAAAATAGTTTTCCTAATAAAAAATGCAGCGAATATTTTTCGATAACATCAAGAGACGCGGTAGCGTCCTGACGCCAAGTAGTTTAAAAAGTATAAAGTCCGCACGGTGAGTCCGCGCGCGTCGAGCGCTACCGTGTCCTCATACGCCAATATCGTACCTCCCTACACTTTAACAATTTTTTTCTCGACAAGGAGACATCAGAACGAAATTTTAAAGACAGTTCCACGATATAAATCGAATATAAGCTTTAAAACGAGCCCAAAATCAAGCCGATCGGTGCACGCAATACAGAGATATGGAGATATTGCACCAAAAATTCCTCACTTTTACGATGAAAATAAAATTTTCAGTATGTCCCGTTTGTCCGATGTCCCGTTTTGTCAGTGTGTTGCGTCCATGCGTCCATGCGTGAGCCGTGGATGCGCAATAGTATACGGGGAAACCAACGATCAGTTGTTTTCGATTTCCAAATGTCATTTCATGAATTCTAAGTGACAGTTCGTGAATATCCACGAATATTTCACTCAACTCAGTGAACGAAATCCTCATTAAATCGTAATAAGGTTATGTATTTTAGTTTTTTCGTGAAAATGTATTGAATAAACCTCGCGCAGTTAAAAAAATGTGTCGTGCGCGTGATAGAATGATGTTTTTTTTATCACGAGCGCATACTAATCATAATTTCAGAAATCTCGCGCGGTAAAAAAAAGTATCGTGCGTGTAATGAAATTATTTATTGAAATAGTCCGCACATTGTAGCCTTATTGAACCCAGGACAACGAAACACTCTCCTACGCGCGCGAATTTTCAAGAACCCTATTGCAATTCCACAAATGCGGGATACTATTTTACCTCTGCCCATTTCTTCTCGAACCACTCCTTTCCTTTCGCCGCACAAATTTCCTTTAGTTTTTTCTTTTCCTGTGCTAGTAGCTCTCTTCCCCCCTCTTTCCTATTTTTAAGGAAGTTTTTTAAGCAGGACCACACTTTTTTCCGTTGCTCTTTACAGGCCTCGTCAAACCAACTTGCGCTGTCCGGTCTTTCCGTAAATTGTTTTTTCATTCCCGTTTTTTTAGCAGCTTTCCATACCACGTTTTTTAAATTCTCCCACTTTTCCTCTTCCCCTCCCTCCCCACTTTCTCTCTGCCACTCTTTATCCAATTCCACTTGATATTCCTCCCACCCCCGTGAATCACACCCTGATTTCACTTCTTTCTGCGATTTATTTTTTTCCCTCTTATTGCCTTTTTTTCCGCACCCCCCCATACTCAATTTGACCGCCACCGGCAAGTGGTCGGACTCTATCCTTCGCACTACCTCGACTTCTCTCACCAACTCGTCATTTTCATCCTCTAACTCGATAACCAAGTCCAAAACCGAGCTTCCTCCACCCACTAACGTGAGCTTCCCCTCTGCGTCCCCTTTTATTCTTCCGTTCAGTATTACAAGTCCCAGCGATTCACAAATATTTATCAGTTTTCTCCCCTCCGCGTTGAGTGTTTCGTCCTGCGAGTTTCGTTTCCCCCCACCGCGATCCACTTATTTCACAATCTACAATGGCTTGCTCCTTCCCGATCCTCGCGTTAAAGTCCCCGAGTAACAACACCCCCGCCTCTCCCCTTATTCCTTCTTCCACAACTATTCTCAGTGCGTCTTCGATGGCTGCGATCCGCGCATTATTGTACACCGATACAATCCACTGTTCCTTCTCTCTTTCTTCCATTCCGATTTTTATTATCATTCCGTATTCCCATTCGCTCACCGCCCAACGATCACTCGTTCCCATACTTTTCCTTATCGCAATTACATGTCCTCCGCTCGCTCTCCCCTTAACACTTATCCTCGATGCTGCTTTGGTAAACCGATTATATTCCTTATTTAACCCATCCAATACTTTTCTTTCGTTACATTTTTCCAGCCACGTTTCTTGTAATACTAAAATGTCAAATTTTTCCAAAAATTCCCATGCTTTCCTTATCGTACTTACACCCGCAATGTTCCATGTTACCACACTACACCGTCCATCATTTTCTTCGACTCGCTCAAAATGTCGCTTTTTCCAATTTTCCCCGCTCGTCGTTCCATTCCCACCAAACTCCGTCGCGCAGTATTTTCATGAAGCCGATTTTTACCGCGCTTCCTTCGCGTTCTTTTTCATTTGCTTTCCTGAGCAACCACTCCTGGACTTCTTTTTCCCTTGGCGTGAGATCATCCTCTATCCATATGCTCGTTCCTCTCAACATCTCTTTCTTCCTCATCATGTTGATCTTCGTTTCGATCCACCGGACTGTGATTGTCGGGCCTCCTGCCGTCAACTTCGTAGCCACGATTACTGGATCAATATTCATTTTTGATACGAATATTCTCGCAATTTCTTGTTCTATTCCTCTTTCTGCCACTCTCATACCGTGAACAACGATGTTTTTTTTCCTCGCCCATCTTTCGTCGAGTACCCACACGAGTTCCCGTTTCGGCATCGGCAGAGGCTGCGCCGTCTCTTGCGGCAGACTCCCTTCTATTCCGCGCGAGTTCTCGAAACCCACGTGCTCGTGGGATCCTCGTCGTCTCTCCCGCTGCCGACTCTCCTCTCGCTCTTTCTCGTTCGGCATACCCCTCCAGTGACTGCGTTGTCCACTTAGGAATCCTCCCGATGATTCGCTCTTGTAATTGTTATTGTTATTACGGTCACTGCTTCCCCGATGCCTCTCCGCTGCGTTTCGCGACTCGCCGGTCTCGCCGATCCCCTCGTCGCTTTCCCTGCGACCGCGCTCTCCCTCTTTTCCATTCTTCTTCTCCAAATATTTTATTCTCGCCTCCAGATTTTCCCTTTCCACTTCCCATTGCGCCTTTTCTTGTCTCAGTTGTTCGACTTCTTTTGAACGTTTCTCAATTTCTCTTGCCATAGCTTCCATTTCCGCCGACTTCTCCACACTGTAATTTTGATTCGGTGCCCTTGCATTTTCCTCCCGCTGCTCGCTCAGCGCTTCCCATTCCCTTCGGCGGTTCAGCACACCGCATTCCACACAGCGTCATACCCGCATCTCCCGCTCGAGCTCCTGGCAACAGCTTTCCAACTCTTCCCTCCATTGTCGTCTCATTCTTACTTCCGGATCTCGTATTGTCTGGCCAATAGATTCCTCGCCACCGTACGTTCCCTTATTTGTTTCCTTCCCGCCCGTTTCACTTCCCCACTTTTCGGCCAAATTTTCCGCCAATGTTTTTTTCTTGATGATTGCCGACTCCACCAGATCCGCTGAGCAGTCTCCCGTACCTCTCAGCGCTGCCCAACGTGCTCTTATGTCATTCCGTTCCCCCTCCGACCCCCTCTTCCAGCTCTTGCGTCGCTTCCCGGGCACTCTCCCCCTCTTCCGGATCGTCGGCCGATTCCCCGTCGCCGTCGCTCATTGTCGCCGCACTCCGTGACCGCGTAGTCACCCCGCCACTGACCGGCGACCGCGCTATCTTCTTACTTTTCGCGAAGATTTCCCTGAACGTCCCTTCTTTCTCTTGCCTTTTCGCAAAAAAATCGTCAATTCTTCCGCCATTTTTCCTTCCCCCCCGCTTCGCGCACGTCTCCGCCTTTCTCTTCCCGGCCGTCTTCGGATTTATTTCGAGGATATCGCGGCAATTCTCTACTTCACCGACACTTTCTTCCCTACCCCCCCCCCCCCCCGCTCCTTTTACCATCACCGCTCTCGACGTTATCCTCGTCCTCCGCTATTTCCACCGGCTTTATACTTCTAACCTCGCTTTCTCCCACGCGTTACGGAAAGTTCGATCACTCTGTAAATTCAACGATTTTCCCCGAGATAACACTTCCACTCAATCCTTCCGTCCTCCTGTACCCGCCAACTATCTTTTTATTCGCCTACCAGACTTTTTATTACACGAATCGTACAAAAAACTTCGGAGCCCACACAGACGCGTCCGTACGCCATCCGTCCCAATGCCGGAATCCAAAATGCGGGATACTACATCACTCATTAAGTAACTGAACAAATTTCAAAAAGGAGGGAAATAAAAATAAAAATAGTACATCGTGCAACAAGGGCCGAAAGTTGGCATTCGCGAAGCGGGTGACGTTTGCTGCCCGAGCGAAGCGAGGGCTGCAATCACACGAGTCGCGATTACCAACTCGGCCCATGTTGCACACTATATTTTTTGCAACGAGGGCAGGAATATAGGCGCTTTGAGGGGCAGTGTTTGCGGGACGAAAAAAAAGTGAGGTTAACGCGGCGGGCAAAAAAGTGGACTTTTCTGCCCTAGGGCAGAAAAATAATGTGACGCGCATGCGCATACTGACATTCTGACGCTGTTACGAAATGAGCTACTTTAGTCCCGCAAAACTGACCCGAAAAGCGCCGTTTTCATGCCCGAGTTGGGGAAAAACATTTTTTGTGAAAAATCTAAAAAAGGACGCCAAGTAGTTTAAAAATAGTTTGAAAATCGTTTTTTAACAATTAAAACAAGAAAAAAATCATATGAGGCAAGTAAACTTTAAAAAAAATCTTGGCGCGTGTTTAGAACCAAATAAACACAGGTGCATCAACAGAGAGGACGAGCAAGGTTTTTTAAAAGTTTACTTGGCTCATATGATATTTTTCTTGTTTTAATTGTTAAAAAATGATTTTCAAACTATTTTTAAACTACTTGGCGTCCTTTTTACATTTTTTACAAAGAAAAAAATTTAAATTGTTAAAATTAAAAACCTTACTTCCCCTTTCCTTTTTTTTAATTTTGATTTCACGCTTTTTTGAAATTTGTTCCAAATTACTTAATGTGTGATGTAGTTTCAGATCTTCACGAACAATTCATGAGAAAATGCTAACCCGTTTGCTCATGAGAATGATGACAATGATCGACTTTAACAGAAAATATTTACATACGTAGATCCGTCTGGCATGGATTTTTCCCGGAAGTAACTATACCCATCGACAATGTTGGGATTAATCCCGCGATAACGGCTCCGCCGAACAATCCTTCTCTCTTGCCGATTTCGATCAGCCATTGCTGCTTATTCTAGTTTGACGTTTCTTCGAGCCGTAACATGAAGCTAGTCGCTGAAGTATCACATGAAACTTCACTTGTTTTTTAGGGTAACGCGATGATAGAGAGGACCGCGGCAGCTTTGATTCGATCGCTCGGGTAATCGACAATTCCTCGCGAAAATATATGAATAGAACGAAATTTACCTGTAGTCTAAATCATGTACAAATATTAAATATCGTCGAATAGAAGTTTGTGAGAGAATTCGGTTACATTTTATCACAAGTCTCACCAAAAATGTCTGATGTTTTATTGCAAAATAAATGTCCGTATAAGCCGTGGAATTTTTGCCAAATCGCGATTATCAACATCCGACCTCATGATATTTCCATATTATAATTTATCGACGTTATGTCTGTTCGAGCTTTTAGCGATTCGAGATTATGGCCGTTCGAGCTCCTGACTATTTAAGCTTATGGCCATTCGAGTTTGTGGCCATTCGACCTTGTGACAGCACCCCGGGTTTCTGACACCGATATCGCGGAACCGACTGAACAAATTGAATTGTAAATAGGCTTTTTGGAAAGATTGGCCCCAAGTTATATGATAAAACTGGCCTTTAAAATTCGTGTCGTTGTACCGTTCCTGAGATATATCGATCGAAAGTTTCACTTCTGGCATATTGGCGTATATATACCCTGTAGCGTTACGCCACGAAATTTTTTTTTTTTCAGTACTTGGCGTCGAGACGCTACCGCGTCTCTTGATACGCGCAAAAAACATTTTCACCAAACAGTATGGTAAAATTTCCTATGTGGCCGCTTCGTGTTTGGTTTACCATGTTGTGATTTTTCCCGTTGTAATTTATTATGTTTCAATTGAAATGTGAGTTTGTGCTCGGGGCAGTCGTACGGGCTGTCAGGGAAATTATGATTTGGGATAGAACTTCAGAAATTTTTCTCTAACACATCCGAGGACTTGAGACGTTCATCACGAGTTCTCAGCGAGGAAATGGAAAGGTGTTATGATGTTCTAAATTCTAAGGCTAATTTGATCCGGATCTATTGCTTTCTAGTGGTTTTATATGTCAAAATAAGGTACGGGAAAAAAGCGTCTCTTCGGCTCGCGGAGCTCGTCGAGATCGCGCGTGTGTTACGTCCCAGGGCGTTATTGGGCTCTCAAGTGAACCCCCTCGTATGAAGTACGAAGGGTTTATATTTAATTTTGTTTTGGGATCTTTACCGGACGTCCTATACAGGGCGTTTCCTGAGGATGGTTAGGTTTTTTTAAAAGATGACAAGATTTTGACTTCAAATTTTGGTAAAAATTAAAAGGATAATATTTTTATTAACCAGTTTTGTAAAGTTATCCTGGATGCCTCTATTATGAAAATATTCCTTATATTCTAATTCTTATCCTGTTCTTAAACTTGTGCTTAAACTCTACTTACAATAATATTCCGATCGCAGACACTTTTCCTCCCTCTCGCTTCTCTCTCTTTCTCTTTCCCTTTCTATACTTTCGGGTGGCTGCGATCACTTAAATTCTACACGACTATTTCTATTGAGTTCGTGGCACAAGGTGTAACACTTAACCTAGCACGTGAAGGCTGACCGTCGCGGCGCAAAAACTAATCAAAGCTCCTTTCGGCTCTATTGACTTTCGAACAATTTCTATGAGCCGCGGTTCTCTATTGACAGAATTATATCACTTTGCGAGTGCTTCTACGAGGAGTTTTTCCGTGACAAGCTTTCGCTTCTCGTGTCAAAACGGGACTGATCTCCTCGGCGAGCTCATCCGCCGAGCTCATCTCGCAATCGGCGGGTGGCAAGCCGAGGAGGATTTTTGCAATCTTCGCGTTCTTATTGTTTGACGGACTCGGCGATGGAAAACGCCATCGCGATATCCATTACCGAGTCACGCGCAACGGTCAGTCTTCTTGGGAACTTATCATTTAGATATTTAGTTTCGATGTCTTCGCGCGGCGGCGGCGGCAGCGAAATTTTATCGCTGCAACCCTCGTCAGCGCGAAGGCGATTTTTCCGCGCGTATCGGGGTTTCGAATCGCGCTGCGCAATTTGGATCCGCAGGCAGCGGATCCTCTCGCAGCGCGATCGTAACAACCCTCCCCTCTTAAGATTCGACGTCCGCGTCGAATAATTATTTATAGGAGATAGATTATTTATAGATTATAGATTATTTATAAGAGATATATATATATATATATAAACAAAAAGATCCAGCATGGATGCGGTTCGTATTGACCGGTATATTGATTGTAACGATACCGATCGTTCGGGGAGGTTTTATTCCGGTTGATGATCCATGGCGATGGCCGTGTGTCCCTCGCCGTCGACACGTTCCGGATGGCCGTGTATCCCTCGCCGTCGACTCGTCCTGGACGGCCGGGAATCCCTCGCCGTCGACTCGTTCTAGTTGCGGGGCTCGTTTTCGCTGTCCTCCAAATCCGCGAGCCCCGTGAAGACTTCGCCCGGAGTCTCGAGGTACAATTGTGACTGCACATGTAGGTGCAGCCACAATTGGCGCTTACTGTCCTCGTCGGCATGTTTTTCCGGCGCGGTCGTGTCCACGACAGGTGTACTGGACGCGGACGATTCGTCGAACAGTGGCCCTGGTGGCTCGTTCCGCTGGCCGCTCGTTTCGGCCGTCTTCTCGGTGGCCTCCTCCTGCGAGGTGGGGCCTGCGTCGGGCTCCGTCGCGACCTCCCCTGCAGGCGGATCTTCTGCCTCGGTTTCCTCCGTTCCCTTGCCAGATCCATTGTGGGAGCTTCTTTCGTCCGGCTCCGCCAGGGAGTTCCCAAGGATTCTCTCCAATTCCCTTTGGCCGGGTAGGTCCATGAATAGACTTGCCCGACGCAAAATCGTATCTTGGCTTGGCAGATTCCGAAGCCACGATTTGATACGATCGGTTGGGGGCTCGGAATGCGGAAGAGAGGGCGCAGCTGGTGATTCGATGTCACCAGCCAATACCCCTTCTTCCGGATCTTCCTCGACATTATTTCCGTTGTTTTGTTGACCGGGTGCAGAGTCCTCCGGTTTTTCCGATTCGGCGGGAGGTGCCGTTGGGATGTCCGTGATTTCGGCCTCTTCCGCCCCGTCGATGAGGGAGTAAACTTCCCCCCATAGGGCGTCAAATGCCCGCTCCAGACGTCGCTTATCAGCGCGGCAGAGTGGGCGCCCGAGGCGGATGGGCCCAACCCACTGCACAAATGGGTCGAGGTCCCCGGGCACTAAGTGCAAGGGCGCCGTTTGCACTCCCTTGTCCTTTGTCGCAAACTCCGTCTGTTGGCCCTTGTCCTTGACGGTGACGGTTGCGGGCCGTTTCACCGGCGCGCCTGGTCTCCTGGTGGGCCAGAACACCCGGGATCGCGCTGCCGTGCTGTTGTTGGCTGTTGTTGTTGCCGTGCTACTGGCTGGTTGTCCCGGCGGTTGGCTCTCCTGGGGCTGTTGGAGCTCGCTGGAGCGCATGCCGGCCGGCATAGTGGCTGGTTTTGCCTTTAAATCTGCGACACATCGCGCATATCGCGACATGCACACTCCGGCATGACGTGCCGTCTCTTTGTTGGCCACGAAGGAGCGGCAAAGGACGCATCGGCGCCCTTCGCTACCCCTCTCGTGCCGCATCATGCATTTCTCGTAGCATTTTTCCCAATTGGGACAACGCACCGTTGGTTGGGCACAACACGCGCATTGCCCCTTTAGGGTAGTGGTGACCGCGCGCTGCTCCATCGCTTCTTTGTACCTTGTTGCTAGATCACTTGCTTGGTCAATCAAGCGTCACGATCGTGATGTCCGTGGTCACTTGCGCACTTGATTGTTGACCGAGGGGCACTGTCCCAGGAGGTGGTGCAATGCCTGTCGGTCTCAGTCGCGATTGTCCCGTTGAGGGTCCACTTGTGCTCGCGGTCACACTCTCGTTCGCGGTCGCACTCGTGTTCGCGTTCGCGGTAGCACTCGTGTTCGCTCTCGCGTCCGCACTTGTGCTCGCGTTCGCGCTTGCACTTGTGTTCGCGGTTTCGCGCACTGGTTCCGCAGGTACGTCCGTCGCCGCGGTGGCGTTATTCGCGGCTGCGCGCACTGGTTCCGCGGGTTCTATGTTCGGTGCGCCAACTGCTTCCCGCACAGGCTCGATCCTATCGAGCGCAACTGCCGGCACTCGGGTAATCGTGCCGTGTCGCGATGACAGCGGCCCGGGTCGTCTTCGTGGTGGCGGTGGGTCGATCAGCGGTCCTGCTGGCTCGTTCGCCGCTTGCGGCAACGCTGGTGGCTGATCCGCTGCAGGCTCGGTGTTGGCGGTTCGGCGTCTGCTCCGACGTGGCTCTTCCACCGTCGGGTCTCGTTCGGCCGAACGTCGCCTTCTCCTCCTTGGCTCCCTTGGTTCCCTATCCGCGGATCGTCGTCTCGCGGGTCTGGTCTCCGGTCGGCGTCTCCTCGGCTCCGCGGCGGGCTCGTTCACGGCCGGCTCGTTAGCGGCCACGGGTTCGGTCGCGGCTGGCTCTCCTGCCGGTCGGAATCCCGGCGGCGGTGGCTCTGGCACCACGTAGAGGATGTCTACCTTCCACGGCGGTACCACAGCCACGGGTTTTTCCGCTGGTGTCGCTCCGGTGGTGCTAACTACTGGGAATTGGTTCTCGGTGCTGGCGGTGACCGGATGCTGGTCTTCGGATGGCGTTTCTGGAGTGTCGCTCGTCGATGGCTGGTCTTCGTTGCTGGTGGATGGCTGTGGCTGGGCGGTGATCACCGCGGCGGTCGGCTCCTCGCGTCCTTGATCGGGCGTGGAACCCTGCCCTGCGACTGTTGTCTTCTCCTGCTGGAACCGATGTTTTGTTCCTGCACGTCGCCCCATTTGGATTCCGCGCCTCCCCCCGGCCCTGCCGACTGACGAAGGTGAGAGGAAGAGAAGAGTGTTGGGTGCCCGCGCGGTTGTACGCTCGGGAGTATTCGAGCGAGACAATCTCGAGCGAGAGTCCGCTCAGAAAAAGTCCGCTCAGAATACTCCGAGTACGCTCAGAGGTATTCGAGCGAGGCAACCTCGAGCGAGAGCCCGCTCAGAGAAAGCCCGCTCAGAATACTCCGAGCGAGTATTTGCGCGAAGCGGGAAACACACAATAACGCTACACGCCCGCGCGGTTGTACGCTCGGGAGTATTCGAGCGAGACAATCTCGAGCGAGAGTCCGCTCAGAAAAAGTCCGCTCAGAATACTCCGAGCGAGTACTCGCGCGAAGCGGGAAGCACACAATAACGCCACACGCCCGCGCGGTTGTACGCCCGGGAGTATACGAGCGAGACAATCTCGAGCGAGAGTCCGCTCAGAAAAAGTCCGCTCAGAATACTCCTAGTACGCCCAGAGGTATTCGAGCGAGGCAATCTCGAGCGAGAGTCCGCTCAGAGGAAGCCCGCTCAGAATACTCCGTGCGAGTACTCGCGCGAAGCGAGAAGCGCCAGAGCGCTTGGCAACAGGGGGGTTTGTCGGAAGGCCGTGACAAGGCGCGAGAGTCACAGAGGCACACGCACAGAATTCGACGAACTAATACGCACCGATAACTCTCTAACGTCCAGGTTCACTCGGGTTTTCACTAAATGTTCGTTTTTATGTACGCGTGAATCCACAAGTATAGTATAATTCGTTTATGATAAGATTTGATATCACCGCACTCGCGACGAAGTCCGAATAATTAATAAGAAGGCGTGACTGTTCGGCTCGGTCGACAGTTTGGTAATGACTGACCGCTCTGCATCTCGAAGTCGCCGATTCCTTTTTCCGGTGCCCCTTGTTGGTCGTGGTGGGGGGCACAAAGGTTCGAGGCGACTAGGCCCTGCCTAATCTACCACGGCGTCTTGCCGGGGTAAGGAGCATAGCGGTGTTTTGTTTCGTCGCTCGGCACCACTTGAGATTACGGCGTCTTCGCTTTCCGCGTGAAACGTTGCTGACGCTGCTTTTCCTCGTATTGCGCTGGGAGACCGATAGCCCTTCTTTGTACGCAGCCTCGCACGCAGATTTCGTCCAGAGTCGTTATCGTTCTCTGGTTTATAATTTCTTTCTTCGAGACTGCTGCGGTGACGACGTCTCGTGTTGCACAGGCACGTTAGAGCTCTCAATATCCTCGGGCCACAGCAATATAATATTAATGAGGCGATAATCAGCCCTTGGCACGAGAAGCCAGCGAGAAATAAATAACTTCGCTGTTGTTTCTCGCGTCGGTGCGTGCCTATTTCGGCGATCCGTCGTTCGATTTCAAACAACGACTCACCGTCCTCTTGCAACTTCCAAGTCTCCGGATTTTTCTCCGTCGTTGCTTCTTCGATTGGTTCGGTGGGCAACGCGAAATTTGCGGCATCGAGACGTTCGAGAAGCCTCGGCACCACGATAGTCACGTTGAGGGAAATGTCCGGAGTATAAAAGTATTGCTCCCGGCTATTGTAAGTCCTTATGCCGGTAAGTGCCGTTGTACGTGTTCGCCCCACGCAGTTCGGGCTAAGATGAAACACCCCGGCCCCCTGCAGCGTGGTCGTAATTTCGTCAAGTCCTGGACAAAGAATGTGTATCTGTTCTTTGTCGTTCAGAGAGAACAGCCATCCGCCTTGAGACGGCAAATGTATCCACGAGGCCCTGTGTTGAGTTCGGACTCTCACGTTACAGTTGCGATACGCCTGTACGGACGGTCTCGTAAGCATCGTGATCTCACACTGCTCCGATGTCGATACCTCATGTAGCGGCGTCTCCATGGTGCAGATGTACTTTTTCTCTAGCCGATTGCAACCAGCCACGTAAATATCGTCCGCCATAAAATAACTGCGTCGGTCGTACGATACTGCGATGTAATTGGTTATTGGCGTCACGTGAGCCGATCCTGTTGAATTAATTCCCGTTTGTGGAACCGGCCACGGATGCATTCGATAAAGATTGTAGCTCATCCGGTCCAGCAGCGGGATATGCGCGATGATCAATAGCCTTCCCGAATGATAGATCAGGTCGGCGCGCGCCACACGCGCCAGTAGCTCGCCTCGTAGGTAGTCGCCGGCCAACGGAAATTCGAACTCGGACGCGCGCTCCCTTATCTCGCCCGAGATGGCCGATAGCTGTGCCGTGGTAAGAACGGCTGGATGGTAACGCCCGTCTCTGGCAAAGGTGATGATGCGTAAATATTGCTCACACGCATCGATATAACGATCGATTTTTATTTCGACGCGCCTCGCATAGTTCACGAGTTCTACGCGGAAGATCAATTCGGCAGTATCTTTTGTGATTCCGCCTATTGTTTTCCACATTTCGTTTATCCGATGATCCATAATCTTGACTCTTCTGGTTTCCGCGAGATGTTCTTCGTGTAGCTCCTGGAGGATGGAGCGAGTGAGATGCATCTGTGTTCCAATGAGCCGTGTGATGTTTGCTTGATCAGAGAACAAACGATCGATTTGCGAATTTATGTATTCCGCATCTTCTTCGTTCATTGTCCCGAAAAGCGACTTGCTCAAGGAGCCTATGAATCCTAACGGAACGGATCGTTTTCTCATCGTTCGTAGATGTACGCTTCCCAAGTCGCGTATTGGCGCCGAATCGTGAGCTATTCTCGACAACTCGCTCGCCAATTCCCTTGCACGCGCGATGCGGCTGGCAATATGATTAGAGTTCAAAAGTTCGTCGCACTTGCCTCGCGGAAAGTTAGTATCGAAGAACATTGTCCGTGTCACTTCGTAGCACTTTTCCAACGCTACCGTCAAAGTCGCATGTTCTTCCGGGAAGCTCGAGATGAATTTTTCCAAGTCGATAAACACTGCCACCCTCCAATCGACGTGTTGCAATCGGAGTGTAACCACGCGCTCGTAGTATAGTCCTGGACGATCCGTCACTGTTGTCACATGATAGGCATTATTTCGGTTGAGTTCACCGAAGACGTAACCCATCAGGCACCCGAATAACACCCACAGCCTCATTTTGTCCTTTTCGGTTACTCTGGCCACGAATATTCGGACGAGCTTATTATCGCGCACCGGCAATCCGGGTCTGTAACACAACACAAGTCTCAACTCGCATTCTCACATACACATGCTTGCTCGCACACATATTTCCTTGACATTCCTTGGTCTGAGAGGGCTCGACGACGCGCGGCGTTCGCGGAGCGACGAGGATAGGTAGCGCTCAGACGGAGCGCGTGCATCGTCCGTCTCTCTTGCCCCATGCGGCATATGTATCGTGTTACGCCGAGCGGCGCTCCAGCCCTCCCGACTTACACGGGATGATAACAATATTTCCATTAATATTACAGTTATTTTATTCACTCGTATGCCAACTTCACCTTGTCAACATGCTTGCGAATTCTCTGTCCATTTATGGTCTCTAGGATTACATTACTTTGATCCGAGATCTCTACGATTTTATATGGTCCGTGATATTGACAATCGAATTTCCCCCTTTTTGGTTCTTTCAGGACACAAACGCTATCTCCAATTTTACCTTCGAAGGGGCGGATCTTCCGATCGTAGTAACCCTTTGACCTTTCCTTTGCTTTGTTTAAATTGTCCCCCGCCATCGCTCTAATTTCCGATAGTCGCTTGATTAGCTCGATGGTGTAAGAGTTATATGTTTCTAGTTTATTGTCGACGGGGAACTCACTCGGTAATCGAGCCAGTTTCCCATATACAATTTCATATGGTGTGAAATTTGTTGCCTCATGAACGCACGTATTGTACGATAGTTCCGCGTACGGCAACAGTCTATCCCAATCATCGTATTGGGTGGCATACTGTTTAATATATTCCACCAATACAATGTGACTTCTCTCTAGAGCCCCGTTCGTTTGCGGGCGATATCCAGAGGTTGTAGTTTGTTTAATGTGAAATATCTCAGATATTTCCTGCAATAGTCCGCTAATAAAAGCCGCTCCTCGATCGGTGAGGATAGCTCGCGGGGCACCGAATTGCGTAAACAATCGGCGCGCCACAGCTTCGGCGATCGTTGTAGCTTTTAAATCCGGTATAGGCTCGACTAGACAATACTTCGACAAATGGTCCTGCATGGTGAGGATATGTTTATTACCATGTGGAGTGGTGGGCAGAGGACCCACTGTGTCAAGAGACACTTTGTCGAAAGTATCAGCGGGCGTATCTGTTAACAGCATGGGCTCACGGGTCTTAGCCCGTACAAGCTTACGCTCTTGACAGCCCTTACAACGCCTAACAAAGTTTTGTACCTCGTTGCGGAGAGCGGGCCAAAAAAACCGTTCTCGGATTCTCCGATAGGTTTTTGTTACGCCTTTGTGTCCGCCAACGAGACTGCAGTGAAATTCGTTTATTATCTTTGCTCTCGACTCTTCCGGCGGCAACAATAGTTTGCCGTAGCAAACCGTTACGGCCACGCCGGACTTATCGAAGAGCTCGTGTAGTTTTTCTACCAGACGTCCGCTCGGTAGGACGTCGGAGAAATCTCCCGAACGTGAAATTCGAAACGCGTTAATGCCGGAATTTATGACAATTTTTTTCAAATTTTCCAGACCCAGCAATAAGTCGTCTTCGAGTGTTCTGTCGAAGTAACGGTCTTTTATGACGACGCTGTACACGTTGCGTTCGCCATGTGGTGTTACTGCTATCTGACCGGCCCGTAACCCTTGGGTTTTTATGGCCTGTGGATTTATTTTTCCCAAGTCGGCTAACAGTCTCCCAATAGGGGTAGACAATTCGCCGTCGGCAGAAATAAAATGCACGTAATTATCAGCTCGATAGGTAAGACACTCGCGAGTGCCTACTACCGGCTTACTTTTCATTTCTATAGCCGAGGACTCGCCTTTGAGTTCACGATCGGAGTCGGTCTCTGAATCGCTATCCGACGACACGGCAATGAATACATCCGATGGACAATTGATTCCGGATTTCGATTGTACATTCGGTGTAGTTGTCGAATGTAATATCGTATCGTCCTCAACTATTGTCCTCGGGACTCGTTTAGGATGCGGCGTCGAGCGGGCTATAGGATTATGGTCGACGGGAGGCAGCGACCATCGAACCGATCGCCGCGGTACCGCCGGCACGGTACAGGCTGCTGATTCCGAGGCGACGGGCGAGGCTGTTTTATTTTCCTCAATTACATCGCTCTCGTCATCTGCATCACCGCCGTCTTCTTTTTGTGACTGCGGCAATCCCATAACGCTCACACGTCGTAATAGTTCGGCCTCGCTCACCCCCTTTTCTCGCTCGGCGATTTTCTCCAACCGTCGCGATAATTCGAGGTCGAGTCCGGTGTCATCGTAGGGGTCCAATGTATGAAGAATTTCGTGTGCCTCCGGCTGTATCTCGTTTCCTTCGGACACGAAATCGGGCCAATCAAATTCGCCTAACTCAGGCGCGTTTGACTCCGTGATTGTGTCATCGCCCTTCGTATATCGGCTTTCCAATAAGCGTAGCGACTCATCAAACCACTGAAGAGACTCTTGTAAAGATTTCGTAGGACAATCTTTAGTCTGTCGTTCGGGTTGCATAATTTCATCAGCCCGAACATCATCTTCGTCATCGGTTTCGTCCATTGGCGGCCTGACAACCACCGCAATGCTTGAGCGATCGTGGGGCGCCATTTCGCCTTTTGCTTGCTCGGTTGCGGCATCGGTATCCTTTTCAGGTTCTTCCGCGGGCTCAACCTCCGGCTGAGCCACAACCGGCGGGTCTTTTATCGGTCTCTTCGGAGGCAATAATTCCGCAGGTAGCATACTTCTATGCAACCGTTGAATCGGTGGATCGGAAGCCTCCGAACTCGAGCTTACTTCCTTGTACACAGGCGCGGCGGCCGGCGCGGATTGTAATCTTGCGCGCGTGCGGCCTGCTATCGCGTCTGTACTCGGTGGCAAGGTCACTCGAGATGACTTTTTAACGCGCGATCCCGAAGGAGGTTTGAGGATCGATTTTGGCTTCGGTATAGCTCCTTTGCTAGGACCGGCGCCGGAAGAAATCGGCAATACCGTCAAACTTATTTGGCTATTTTTTTCCTTAGCTTCCTCCTCGCTATCGCTCGAGCTTGAGAGCTCGCGAGCGACCGGATTGCGCGAGAGCGCATCGGCATTCACATTCAGCTTTCCCGGTTTATATACGAAGTCGTAATCATACTTACGCAATCGCATTTTCCACCGGTTAAGCCTTTTACCTGGATCGAGCGTCGTTTGCATCCACTTTAGTGGCTCGTGATCGCTTACGAGAGTGAATTTCTTCCCATAAAGGTATGTTGCAAATTGTTCAATTGAATCAATTATTGCTAAACATTCCTTCTCTGTGGTCGCGTAATTCACC
This sequence comes from Ischnus inquisitorius, assembly GCA_963924025.1. Lineage (NCBI taxonomy): Eukaryota > Metazoa > Arthropoda > Insecta > Hymenoptera > Ichneumonidae > Ischnus > Ischnus inquisitorius. Next base: position 3,105,792 of record OZ001251.1, on the reverse strand, counting down.
TCGGCTGGCGACAAGATGCGTGAATAATATGCAACCGGCAGATCGAAACCGTCGTGCTCTTGAGACAGTACCGAGCCGAGCGCGAGATCTGACGCATCGGTTGTCAAGGTGAATGGTTTTTCGAGATCCGGGTATCGCAAAATAGGCTCACTACATAGAGCCTTCCTCAATGCCCGGAAACTCCTTTTCTGCTCGGGCCCCCATACAAAGGGTTGTCCCTTTTTTAACAGGTCCGAGAGTGGCTTGGACATTGCTGCGAAGTCGAGTATAAACCGACGATAATAACCGCAGAGGCCGAGGAATTGACGCACATTTTTCTGCGTCTTCGGCACCGGGAAATGTCGAACCGACTCGAGCTTTTTGGGGTCCATGCGGAGCCCATCGCAGCTAACTATATGACCGAGATAAGCTACCTCTCTACGCAAAAAGGAGCATTTGTCCGGTTCCAAGCTCAGGTTCGCATCCTCTAGACGCATCATGAGTCTGCGAACCTTTTTCTCGTGTTCTTCGAGGGATGCTGCGAATACTACTATGTCGTCCAGGTACACGAATAATTCCGTGCCCTGTAGACCCAATAGTACGCGATCCATTAGGCGCTGAAATGTTGCAGGCGCATTCTTCAATCCTTCCGGCATTCGAGAGTATTCGTAATGGCCGTTCAGAGTGGAAAATGCGGTCTTTTGACTATCTCGCGGGTCCATCGGTATTTGTTGAAATCCGCTCGCCAGATCGAATGTCGAAAAATATTTCGCTTGACCGAGCTGTTCCAGGATTTCAATCATGTTTGGCAGAGGATAGCCGTCCGAGATAGTCTTTTCATTCAATTTGCGGAAGTCTATAACCATCCGCATCCTCGGTCGTCCCTGTGAATCAGCCTTCTTTGGCACGATCCACACGGGAGAGTTGTACGGGGAGCAGGAATGGATTATGACTCCGTCGTTCAGTTTCTTCAATACCTGTCGATCCATTTCCTCTTTATAGACGACAGGAAATCGGTATTGTTTTGTATTTACCGGGAGGTCATCGATCGTCGGAATCCGATGATACACCAGATCCGTTCGCTGTAATTTGTCTCCCGGTAGTTTGTATCGGTAAGGGAATTCTTCAACGAGTCGCCGAACGTGTCGACGCTCCTCCTCGTTGAGATCGTCTAGCCGCAGAGCGGCCATTATCGCCGAGACTCTATCGACGGGTGGAGAAATTTCTTCTTCCGTAGAATCGGTATCTGAGAACTCTGAATCGACATCTTCCGGGTTTCTTAACTCGAATGATTCGATTTGTTGTGGACCCAACTCTATCTCAACGTCTTCGAAACGCGTATTAATCGCGAGGACTTGGCAAACGCCCTCGTTCTGCGTCACGATCGCGTTACCCACGTACACGCCCTTTGAAGTCTCTACCCGCGGCAAATAACCCTCGGTTAAGTCCGAATTCGCGATCGGCAACGCAATTTGCTGTCGCATGCGCGCACGTAGCTTGAACTTAGTCTTCGCGGGGTTTGATCTTGTGAATAGCACCTCCGCCGTTCGATTGGCGTCTTCCGAAGGAGTTTCGATAAACGGCTTCGGACGGATAGGGTCGCTACGTGTTATGAGAGCTTTATGATGAAAAGAAATTTCTGCTCCTTCGTCGTAGAAGAATGGTTTGCCGATTAGCGCGTCGCTAGTTAGTGGCAAACTGCGAACTACGTAAAATTTACTCGGCTTTTCGTTGAAATGTAGATTAACGGAGCCCAGAGTAGGAATCTTTGTTTCTTCCAAGCCCGTTATCCAGATTATGTCATGTACGTTTACTCGCAGATCCTCGTCAAGCGAGTCTAATTTTATCAGGCTGGTCGCGGAGCCCGTGTCAAGAAAGAATCGTCCCTTCTTGTTGCGTAACTCCGGTGCAGCCAGTTCGACTACTGGGTTCTCGACGGGAGTTGGGCTCCAGAGGACGAGGCATTGTTTCCCAGGAACCTCACTGAGGGTAGCCCGTCGGGCGATAGCGCCCTGTTCGCCGGTGAATTCGTTCGCGCTCGGCTCGCCGCCGTTTCCGCGGGACGAGCCGATTGCGAGTTTAAAGGAGCCTCGACATGCGGTAGCCGAGCTTCGGACGGGCGTCGTCGATTCCATGGGCAACAAGAACAGCCTCTACCCAAGGACCAACAATATTCGTGCCCGCAACCCTCGGGAAAGCGTTCCGCGGCACCCATGTCTCTTTTCGTAAGGGTCGGATCGGGTTGTGATTGCGCTGCACCGTTTCGCCCATCTCTTGCCTGCCAATTCGGGCTAGGCGAGCGGTGTGTGGATTGTTGACTTTGCCAATTTGTTCGCGGATCCGGTGATCGGCCGCGCGATTCGCCGTAGTTGGAGTATCGCGGTTCCGGTGATCGACCGCGCGAATCTCCGTAATTTCGATATCGTGGATCAGGCGATCGTCCACGCGGGTCGCCGTAGTTATTATAGCGTGGGTCGGGCGATCGCCCTCGCGAATCGCCGTAAGTACCATAAAGTACTTGCGCGGTGAACCCATCGCGGCGCGATCGACGTTCTTCATTGTCGATATATTCGGCCGCGATTTCGTACGCGTCTTCTAACGTTTTTGGCGCTCGAGGCCACACGGCTTGAGCGATATTTGTCGGCAAACCGTCCATGAACCCGGCCAACGCGAGATCGTAAATGGGATCTGTTGCCCTATCCGGCGGGTCTTGGCCGTTGTGTTGTGTTCGGTATGCCGAACGACTTCCGCTGATAAGAATTCGTATCCTATCGTAAAAATCGTCGACTGATTCTCCCTTTTTCATCCGTATGGATGAAATTTGTTGACTATAATACGCGTATGTTTTTCCGCGCGCGAGTCGTTTCTTCAATAATTTTGTTAATGCGACGACTGTGTTTACGGTTTCTCCGTACACGCAATTGCGCACACTTCCGCGTAATTTGGAAATTACCGCCGCGACGAATTCCGGTTCGTTTTCGGCTGGCACGAACGTCGCCACATTTTGGAGATCCTGGAGGAAATCCCTTAGCGACATATTCTTCCCGTCGAAAACGGGCAAGTTCGCGTACCGATTGTATAACGTCATGTTTTGCATCGCGGTGCTGACGTTCTGCAGCGCTTGCGTCGACAAGTCGAGCGCGGCTGGCGCTTCGTTTGCCATCGCGAGCGATTGATTAAACTTTAGTGAGCTGACACCAGTTTACTACCAGTTTATTTATTTAGAATATTGATTCCGATTCGTGTTGTAATATAACGAATCGGTTACGCAACGCTAAATCCGTTACTGGTTTATTCTCCCGGTGCTTGAATTACCGCGAGGTATTCGTACGTGAGCGGGTTATAATTACCCCAACACCCTAGAACCCCCGCGTATGGCCCGGGGAAAGTCTCCGCGATATAAAACAAATAGGTCGATAATTCCGGACCCCCAACCCCTTCCGTTGATGTTATCAGGATAGTACCAATGAGTTCGATTTGTTCACCGTTCATCAAAAGGATGGACGGCAATGCAGAGTGTATTTCTGCGGTTGGCCTTAGTTCGGAAGCCCTGACGATATTTATACCGTAATTAGGGTTCGGCTCGAATATTGCTGAACCGCCCCACAATACTTCGGAAAATACCTCCTGTTCGGGGAAACCTGGGACCAAGGGACCGCGTGACAGTTGAACCATTGGTAACGTAGAGATCGGATTGTCAAATATCACGGGTATATATATATATATATGAATGAATAAATAAAGATTTAAATTTTTGAAAATAAAATAAAAATTTGAATTTTGGAATTTGTTTGAAAAGTATTAAATTTTAAATATGTTGACAAGGTCGCACAACCAATCTCAAGAATATTACCGGTATCCCACTTCTGACACCAGTTTACTTGTTACGTCCCAGGGCGTTATTGGGCTCTCAAGTGAACCCCCTCGTATGAAGTACGAAGGGTTTATATTTAATTTTGTTTTGGGATCTTTACCGGACGTCCTATACAGGGCGTTTCCTGAGGATGGTTAGGTTTTTTTAAAAGATGACAAGATTTTGACTTCAAATTTTGGTAAAAATTAAAAGGATAATATTTTTATTAACCAGTTTTGTAAAGTTATCCTGGATGCCTCTATTATGAAAATATTCCTTATATTCTAATTCTTATCCTGTTCTTAAACTTGTGCTTAAACTCTACTTACAATAATATTCCGATCGCAGACACTTTTCCTCCCTCTCGCTTCTCTCTCTTTCTCTTTCCCTTTCTATACTTTCGGGTGGCTGCGATCACTTAAATTCTACACGACTATTTCTATTGAGTTCGTGGCACAAGGTGTAACACTTAACCTAGCACGTGAAGGCTGACCGTCGCGGCGCAAAAACTAATCAAAGCTCCTTTCGGCTCTATTGACTTTCGAACAATTTCTATGAGCCGCGGTTCTCTATTGACAGAATTATATCACTTTGCGAGTGCTTCTACGAGGAGTTTTTCCGTGACAAGCTTTCGCTTCTCGTGTCAAAACGGGACTGATCTCCTCGGCGAGCTCATCCGCCGAGCTCATCTCGCAATCGGCGGGTGGCAAGCCGAGGAGGATTTTTGCAATCTTCGCGTTCTTATTGTTTGACGGACTCGGCGATGGAAAACGCCATCGCGATATCCATTACCGAGTCACGCGCAACGGTCAGTCTTCTTGGGAACTTATCATTTAGATATTTAGTTTCGATGTCTTCGCGCGGCGGCGGCGGCAGCGAAATTTTATCGCTGCAACCCTCGTCAGCGCGAAGGCGATTTTTCCGCGCGTATCGGGGTTTCGAATCGCGCTGCGCAATTTGGATCCGCAGGCAGCGGATCCTCTCGCAGCGCGATCGTAACACGTGTATACTATGAATACTCCCTTGGGAGTATTCGCGAATATCCGTCGATTCACCTCGACTATGCGGAGATAACTCCGTTGAAATATTTTAAATGATATTAAACTAAAGTTTTGGCACTATTTATTCGCCTCCCTTGGTGTTCGGCGAATAGAGCTAACCTGGCTCAAGGATGCTAAGTCGAATAATGAGATTTGAAATTTCAATAAACTTAGAAGCTACATTGGCCGTTCGGCGCCTGAAGTACCGAGGAACGACGAATGTTATATTTGTAGTTTTCTCTCGAACTCCATCGGCGGCTCACGTGTCCGAGGATCGAGCACTCGACAGAAAACTGTTTGCTTCAATGCGCCCCTATCCGTTCGATATTCTGATATTCTGAGAATATGTCCCGAAATTCAAACCTCCTTTTGATACGGCACGGAAATCTTTTCAACCTAAACGAAGTACGTGAATCTTGAGCTATGATTCACGGTGCTGGGCTCGCACGAGCTGCGCTTCGATCTCGATCGGTTAACTATCTGAGTTGGGCTATCTCTTTCAATTAACTCTCTCGAAAATTCTTTAAACGCAGGGAGACAGGTCTCTTTCTCATGGAGTAGTCCACGAAGGCCGGAGATGTCCGGAGCTCGCTTCTTACAAGGAGTGTAGGTAGGTAGTCGGATAATTATACTGAGTGCTCGGTTCGCGTTGTGCTGGCTTTTATAGCCAGTCGGTTCCCCTATGTCTCGTCATCGATCGCATGATCGGTGACGTTGTTGCAACGGTGATTATGCTTCACTTCCAATTTTTTAGGGCACTCACTGGGGTACACGTCGTGCTACGCGCTCCGTTCCAGACTTGGAGGGTGAAAAAGCCAGTGAATGGATGAGGAAATGGGCGATTTTCATAAAAGCACATGTATAGGAAGCGTCCATTCACTGGATTTCTCCGTCTGCTTAACTGTCCCTTCACGATGACAATGACGACGACGATAATGATGATGATAAGGAATGTCAAAAAATCTTGAAACAATACAAACGGGATATTGTAGATTCCTACGATTAGAGAGAATTTTTTATTTCGATTTCAAATGTTCCCGCCACTGCGTGTAGACGACTTGTTTTCACGACTTGTGCGCACTGGATGACGTCTGCTACGACATTGCCGTCGGCTTCCAAAGTTTGACAGATAGCAATAAATGAAAAACGATATGTACGATTGTGATGGTTTCAATAATATTGGGCAAATTATAATTATTTTGAGTATTTGATAATTCTTCATTGTGAGTTTACAAGTGAGATTTCCTGTGAACACGTGAAATTCAATTTTTTTTCACAATTGTAAAAAATTTGTCGTCAAATATGATAAGTGATTTTCATTGATAAATGTGTGATTTATTAAATAAAAAGAGCACCAATGTGTCCGAAAACTTGCGACATTTCGTCTTTGATTTTTCACAACCGAAGTTTATTCTTAATCAGAAAAAAATATGTTTTTCGAAAAATCGGAATAATATAACCTGCAATGTAATCAAATATAATCAGAAAAAAAAAATTAAAGTCGATTGTCTTGGAATTTTTTGTGCGCAGTGAATATACCTGTGAAGGAAAAAAAATGGATTCGCACAGTTCATTTTTAAGCACTGTACAAACTGTACACTGTACACTGAACAAATTCAGTGTAAAAAATATTTTTATCATAAAAAAATCTTCAGAAAAATAAGTTCCAGGTGTCTGAATGCCTTCACATTATGTGTGCACAGTAGTTTCAACTCAGTAAAGCAATGTTCCTAAGGAGAGAAAATTTGGTTCTTAGAATTTGTTTTTGGAGCACGGTGCGGACATTTGCCATCATTTTTGGAAAATAAAATTATAGAAAAATGAGTTTCAAGTTTCCAAAATATACGCGCATGTGCAAAACAATGTGATAAAAGATCCCTGAAAAATTGGGCCCAATTGGTTAGCAGGGTCCAAAGTTACAGTACCGTACGGACGACTGAGACAAAAAAATAGTAGAGAAGGAATTTTTATGTATTCGGAGGCTAAAAAAATATTTGGGGCTATGGTAGCTATTCAAAATGGACTGCGCATGATGCTAGAGGTTCAGGGAAGAGACCGCGGAAAGAATTTTGTATTTAGGTTCATTTGGTGCGCAACGTCCCCATCGAAAGTCGGGAAAAACGCCTCGAAGACGATTTTAATAGGTACACCTCGACTATTTTCAATTGTGAGTGAATCTCTCCACTATTCGGGCTTCTCAATACTTCGAGATTCGCACTACCAAATAGCTTTGCAATCTCGACGGAAATAAATCTTTAACTGAACCAAACTAAAGGGAATGCATAAAAGAAATATGGAAAATAAACGAGACTGCACCTAAATAAACTAAATCGTACCGGAAGTACTGAGAGAGACAATAAAACCGGAACTGTAAATCGGTATTGAGACGGTAAGAATCTCGATGCTAGTAGGAAATAAAAGAGAATGCCCATAGGCGAAAAACAGTCGATAAATCAACCTATTACTATCCTCCTAGATAAGATTGTTTGTTAGAGTCAGCGTTGTGAAAATTTCAATGCAATAACAATGCATTAATCCATTACTGAAAAAATGGATAATGAACACCAATTCCATTACCCATTACTTTATTAATCAGTAATGGATCTTCAATCCATTATCCATTATTTTTTTAATAGATAATGGACCTCCAATCCATTATCCGTTACCTTTGTAATGGATAATGGATTTTCATCCCATTATCCGTTACTTTTGTAATGGATAATGGATCTTCATCCCATTATCCGTTACATTTGTAATGGATAATGGATCTTCGCCCCATTATCCGTTACTTCTTAAATGGGTCTTAAATAGGTAGTGGATCCTCAATCCATTGTTCATTACATTTTAACGGATAATCCATTATTCATTCTTCAGAAATAGGAAAACATTATTAAAAAATCGGAATTTGCGTTTCAATTGTTTGAACAATCGAAATTCACGTTTAAATTGTTAAATAATCGAAATTGACATTTAATTCGTTTAAAAAATAAAAATTTGTGCTTTAATTGTTTAAATAATGAAATTCCCATTTAGATTGTTGCATAAATAAAAATTGAGGTTGAATTTATTTAGAAATGAATAAAAAAATATTTTATTAGTTTGAAAAATCGACATTCACGTTCTAATAGTTAAAACAGTCGGAGTTCATGTTTATATTGTGTTACGTCACGCACTTTCGGGATCTCTTTACGGATTTTCGCACGGCTCCTCGACCGAACCGAGAAAGGAGCTCAGCTGCACACTCGCGGAGAGGAAAAAGAAGACTGAGGAAAAATGTCTCATAATGCTGTGTGGGTGGGGGAAATTTCGAAGGAGAGTCGAAAATCGAGAATTGTTTAAAATTCTTCGAGACCCGCCCCACCGAAGCCATTAAAATAATTCTGTCATCGTTCGACAAGACCGAGAAAAATCAACAACATCCACCCGCTCGAGTTGCTCGAGCATTCCAAGAGGCCCTTATCTGAGAGCGAGAAACCACGGCTCGATCATGAACACCGAGCGCGTGGCAGTAACGCCAAGAAAGAAAGGCGCCAACACTATCAAGAAGTGCCGGCTCACGTACAAGGGGCCAGCCGACTACCAAGGGATGTGACTGTTGCTAAGGCTCGGCGCGCTTGTGCCCGCCGGAGCCCACCAATACTACGAGGCGGCGACGCTCATACACGAGCGCCCGATGACTTCACAGCAAGAAAATCAACACCCCGAGCGACGATACCGACGCCTCGGGTCAACTATATGCTTCAGGCCCATTGATGCCGAAAAACTTCCTACTTCCTCCGACGAGTGCAGCACCTCCTGGACAACCCTTACAGCCCCGAAAACGTCCGTTTAAAGAGATTCCCGATAGCTCGCGAATTAACTGATTAACGTAAAATCACGTATGTACGAAAATCTTGGGTCAGGTCATCCTTTTACACTATTTTAATTATATTCTTCATATATTTTTCCGCGTAATTTCCCATTTGCGATTTATAGCCAAAAATGCCCGGTACCTGCGAACTACCTGGGTATTATCCGAAAACCCTTTTGGTCTTTTCCCGTCATAAAAATTACAATTTGAAAAATCGAATCGCATGGCATATTGTTCAGTAAAAATTTATCTTCGTATTACTCATAGACTAAACATCTAGCCAAAAGATCTCACGCCTCGAAAGATTCGATTTCTTTTAAACATTGAGCTCCAAGAAGTCATTGAGCAGTTAGGATAAACAGGAGATGATAAAATTTTAGCGTTCAAAAAAGAATATCGCATTGCACAGGAAATGTTCACCCAAACTAGCTCGGAGAGACTCTTCTAAACATTTGAGTTGGAATAAATAAAGTCAAGTGGTCTCCGGGTCGAAACAGAGAGAGATCGTATTGCGTCGCCGATTCATGGCTGACGAAATCGCTACGCTGAGAAAAAGAACAGAGGAGTACACGTGGTTGCTATTCAGCAACGACGGAGGGAACCTTTGTATCAGCATAGTCTTCGTGGTAAAGAAAAAGAGAAAAGACAGAGAAAGGCGATCGTGTGCGTGTGGCCCCCGAGAACAAGGAACGCCAAGACTCACCCCTGGAGGGGTAGCGGATGGCTTGGGCTTGGTCTCGCGGGTCAGCGCTGCGCACGTGATCACGCCAGGCGAGTAGGAAAGGGACCCGCCACCCACTTGACGCCCGAGGCGACCGGGAAGGCCCACCCTATGGCAATAAATGAATTATCTAGACCAATAGGAGGCAAGCCGAAAAAAAAACCAAGAGGCACGAAGATACTCTCCCAGCTAGGGTAGGGATAGAGACAGAACAAAGCTCGAACAATTAAAAATTATTAAATAATCCGGAAATTATTATAAAATCAGTAAAGACAATACTAAAACGTTATGAATGTTGAAAAACTATAGCTCGAAGTTTGATAGTTCTCTGTCAAATGGAAAGGCTTGTATAAATTAATTAATTAATTAATTAATTAAATTCGGAAATTATCAGGGAAGATTTAAAAACATTAACAAAAATCAATTATGAAAGAAATCGGTGAATTTTCTGTTCTTTTATGCGAAATTTAAATTCATTTATATATCGATCTGTCAAGATCGACAGCAATCAAGAATCAATAATTATGTTGAAAATTTAGTTGAGAATGCAAGAGTGGGAACGTTAATATATAGTACAGTAATGATAAGATTATTTTTATAATTATTTTTGGTTTTGTTAATTAATTACTATTTTTCCGGGAATATTTTCACTAATTAAAATTCTAATTTGCGTAAATTTGCACTTAGAGAGTTCATTCAAATTCGAGACACCTTAGTATTGATCCAGGAAGCAAATTATTAACTAACAAACCAAAAATCCGCACCGAGATCGTTAAATAAAAATTGTAACGAAAAATCGATGGATCGATAGAGAGAACAAGGGAGGCGGGGAAAATCACGCCTAAACTAAGACGCTGCCCCCTCCCATGGCCCATGTGTCATCTTAAGTCAAAGGTATAAAAAGAGCCCTCTCGGTGCTGGGGAGACACACAGTACTCAACATTTTTTCCGGTCAGGGTTATTACCTCTCCGGAGTTCACCGACGACGAACCGTTGACAGTTTTTCGATTTTTCTTAAAAGTTTGTCTGTGGAAATTTATATTTTTTGTGAAGTTTGAACTTTCGTTCAGTTCTTTGAAAATTGTATTGTGCTTTGGAGTTTTGCGTTTGTGCTTTAAATAAAAGCCAATTACTGTGAAAGTTTGTGTGTTCATCGAAAATTATTTGAAAAACCCTTCAAACCGCTCGGCAAATTTCCTCGTCACGCCGAGGGTAGTATCGACCAGCGATCCACCAGCCAGCCGCAACACCAGCAACCTCTTCGCTTTTATATTCTCCGGATACATTTTTTTTTCCTGGTAAGTCAAATATTTTGTTTTTCCGCCCTTATTTGCAATTTCCTTCCCTTGTGCAAGTGATCCCTATCCTTTTTGGACATGTACGGATATCTCTTTATCCTTTTTACTCTCGTGATCGGTATCATTTTCTCCATATTCGTTAGTCGAGTTACGCGTTCCCTCCAATCGATTCGGATTATCGCGAGTGTTCAAGCTATCGACAGCCCAACTCGGTGCGATCTATGCCGTCGATCCCATTAATTTTTCCCGGGGAAAAGTTTAATTAATCGTGATCGAGCTATTCCCGTGTTTAGTTAATTTTTCTGTGCGTGTTAATTAAAATGTTCGAGTCACCGGATTCAAGCAAAATAATTGCTATCATCGTGTTTTTCAATTTTTGTTTTTTCGTGATTGTTGTAATTCTTTTTATTCGGATTTCGGAATATCACATCCGGACGGTGAACAATAGATCGATCTCGGTAGTCCCGAATATCGTAACGCGCGTCGAACTACCCCTTTCGCGTTCGGGACCCCGACGAGTATAAATAGATTACAATCGGCTTAAAGATGAATAGTCTTCTGATCGTTTTGATCTTTCTCGTGTTTTGTCTCATAGTCTGTTTGATAGTTGCTACCATTTTGTACATCCAATTTTTGAACTTTTTCCGTCGTGTAACTCTTCCGTCGATTCCTGAGCTCGAATCCGAAAGTCCAATCGAGCCAACGGAATATTTCTGTCCCTATTGTCAAGACACCCACCCCCTCGGTGAGGTTGCGTGAACTTTCATAAATTTCAATACGCGAATGTGCTCTAGCCTCTTCCCGAGCAGTTTCCGCGAGGTTAGGCTCAAAACGAGGCATCCGCGAATCGTAGCTGCTTCGATAACGAGTAAATTCATTAAATTGATTGACCGAGATGAGGCGGCTCCTCATGTAAATTCACGATTCGCGACGTAACAAAAATTGGGGGCTCGTCCGGGATCTACAGAGCCATTCGCGAAAAATAATTTTCTTTGTTTTATTCGAAATTTCCTTTCTTTTCCTTCCTTCCCATCCCTCAGAGCATGTGTGTGTGTAAATGTGTTTTGTTTGGCATGGTAGATAGCTCGCCCCACCAATGCGAGACCCGTATTATAGTCCGCCCCGTACTATGCGGAAACGTAATTTAGCTCGCCCACTAATGCGAGACGTATGTTAAGAAACATTACTATGATATGTGTCTTTTTTTTTTGTGTTTTGCATTTTCGCGTATTTTTCAGGGAAGTTAGGATAGTTTTGTGTCCGCGCATAATTTCTTTGTGTTTTTCGCGTCTTTTCAGGGAAAATTAGAAAATAATATAGTTTCTGTATTAACAAGTGTTTTTTTTTGGTGTTTTAAACTCGAGATGGTAGAAGAGTCTCAATGTATACCCAATCGAAGGGAACAGTAGATAAAAAAGTGTTGCACGAGTATCCGGAAGAACGGACTCGTAAGCGCAGCAAGCCGAATAAGGGAGAGGAGCAGGGGGACGCGCAAGCCACGCGATCGCCTCGCTCTCGCTCGTGCCCTTCCGACGGCCAAGCTGCATCCATAGGATATACTGATAGGCGCGACTCAAAAACCGAATCTCCGAAAAGTGAAACGTCCGAAGAAACCGACGCGAATTTACAAGTGTCAATTAGTCCGATAAAAACCGTGAAAAGTGCTGAAAATCTCGCGTGCAGTATTCTCGCATCGATAATCGAGCCGTTAGGGAAATTAAAAATAAATTCACCGCGACTAAATATTGAGGAATCCGATAAAATTACTCCCGAAATCGCGAATTTCGAACTTAAATCCGGAAATCAAAATTCTTTGAAAATTAAAGTCTCGTCTTCCGGGGGAGGCAGCGTACCGTCGGGAAGCACTACCTCCACCTCGACCTTTGTGACCGCGAAAACTAGTTTCTCTCCGATCGACGAGAGTTTTCATACGCCTGCTCAATTTTTATCCGCGAAACATAGTTTTTCGTCCAAAACGAAACGTCGGGATATTGGTCTCAGTCCATCCGTAGCTACACCGAAACAGGATAAAATCGCGAAATATCTTGCAACACCGAAATCGAGTCGGAAACGCGACGTTTTAATTACACCGAGAAATTTATTTACGGGAAAAATGGCGAATCCGGATGCAGAGGCGAGACCAGACCCCGCGAGTCTCGGATTTTTGCGTGACGCGATTCGTTTGTTGCCCGAGTTTAACGGGAATCGTGAAAATTTGAGCCGGTATATCGTAGGAGTAGAGGAAGCCCTTACTATGGTGGGACCCGCGTGCGAATCACACCTTCTTAGACTCGCGAAAACTAAACTCAGTTCTGCCGTTTGGAATAAAATCTCGAAAATAACGTTCAACAATATCCGGGATTTTGTCGATTATCTTCGTAAAACGTACGATCCGCCGCGTGACGTGTTTCAGCTTACCGGTGAGCTCGGAAGTAGCTTCCAGGAAGATTCGGAAAACGTGGACGATTACGCGGATAGGATTCGTAATCTCGCGGTAAAAATTCTCGAAGCCTATAAACACAAAACGGGAGCATTAGACGAACAGGAACAGGAAAGAATAGAGAAAATGGCCCTTAGTTGTTTCGGAAGAGGGTTGAAACCGAGTATCCGCCGCGAGATGGGCGACGATCGCACACTTAGCGACGCGATTAATCGAGCGCGAGATATCGAGCGAGAACTCGCCGATCTAGATAGACTCAGGAAGGGGAAAAATCCAAAAGATAAGTCTAGCGAGAAGTCCGAAAAATCCGCGAAATCAAGTAAAACCGATAAAACCGCGGAGATAAATTTCGTAGCAACCGAAAATAAATCAGGCAACAAGAATCAAGTAGGAGGTAAACCAGGGATTCCAACGTGCCAGTACTGTGGGAGAAAAGGGCACACTGCGAAGGACTGTTGGGCCGCACAAGCCGTGTCTGGTCAGCAGTCTACAGCCACGTGCCAGATGTGCGAGAAACAGGGCCATATAGCGACGAACTGTCCGCTGTTGGCTCCTGCTGCACAGGTAGCCGTGCCAAGCAATGTTGCAACCCCCGCTGGACACGTTGTTATATGCACTGTATGCAATAAGAGAGGACATCCGGCTGAAAGATGTTTTTCGAACCCGTGCACGATCTGTGGACGAAAGGGTCACAATCCGGAAAATTGTTTTCAAGCGCAGCAAACTGCCGGAGTGCAGATGCCAGCGGTGAAACAATAAAATCAACCGGTCCAGGTAAGTAGCGGCCAGGCCCAGCCTCCCGCGATCCAATGCTTTGCGTGTCAAGGATGGGGTCATTTCGCGAGAAACTGTCCCTCCCGCAATCCCAGCGGAGGTAACGTGTCGTCGAATGTGCCGATAGCAGCGAGTCCGATGACTTACGCTCAGGCCGCCTCTCCGCAGTATCCTCCGAATATGTGCCGATATTGCAAGACAATCGGACATAAGTTGGAAGACTGCCCCACGCGTATACAGAAGTATGGACGCATCGTGACAGCTCCGGGAAACGCGAACGGCCAGCCGGAATCGGGTGCCCAGGCGGAGGCCACCGCGGAAACGCACCCGACTCTCACCCTGAAGGTAGTGTAGGACAATGCGATCCCGAGGTCGCGACCATTTTTATGGCGCGATACGTCGACGACGTAATTGGTCCAACGATCTTGTTGCAAGGAAAGGAACTATCGGAAACCGTAACTCTTATGTTAGATACAGGCGCGAGTAAGAGCGTGTTAAAGGAAAAATGTATAAACAGCGATTTATACATTAATCGATCTCGAGTTTTGAGACTTAGCGGAATAACAGCGAACGTGGTAGAAACCCTCGGTTCCGTAGATATTTTCGCGCTAGGTAAAGAAACGACTTCTCATCTAGTTCCGAATAGTTTCCCGATTAGACAATCCGGAATATTGTCATCCGAATTTTTCCGCGATAACCAAGCAAAAATAGATTACGAAAATAATTGGCTAGAAGTAAACGGTCAGAAAGTACCGTTCCATACGAGGGAAAGTATAGTTTTTCCACCAGGTGCGAGAAAACTTTTTTATGTCAGGATAAAGAACAGGGAAGCATCAGAGGGATACATACCGACCCTCGATGCCGGTGAGGGAATAACCGTAGAGCAGGGCCTAGTCAAGAACGAGAATGGTAAAGCCTACGTGTATATAACGAACCACCGCGCTCAGAAAGTAGAAATCGAAGTCCCGGTAGTACAGATGTTCCCCTGTTACTTGTCAAAATCCACAATCGATAGAGAAACCGAAAAATCCATGAAAAATCCAGAATCCAAGAAAGAAAGAGATAATTCAGGCTCCAATTCGAATCTAGTCGGAGAGGTTCAAATTGTAAGAGAGAAAATAATAGAGCCAAAAAGAGTTAAAACCGTGAATCGTGAAAATCGTTGTGTCTATCCAGAGGTAGTAGAAAAGAAAATTCCAAGTCCGGAGAATCCCGTGGAAATTTTTGTCACTGAAGAAGAGTTCGATCCGAAAAATCCAGAAAATCCAGAGAAAGTTGAAGTTGTAAAAAATCCAAAGAGTGTAGAGAGAATTGAAAGTCCAGAAAATCCAAGAAATCCAGAAAATCCAGTAGAAAAGAAAGTCTTTGTTGTCGATGAAAATTTTAAGGAAAATTTTGTTTATCCTGAGTCGGAAAAAGCCGTAGAGGATTATTGTGAAAATCCCAAGTCGGAAAAAGCCGTAAAGGATCCAGTAATGAGAAAAGATTTTGTTGTTGAAAAAGTTGAATTTTATCCTAATCCAGAGAGTCCCGTAAAGAATACCAGTGAAGAAGAAACAGTTGTTATCAAGAATTTTGTCGAGAAAAATAGTGTCAATCCAGAAGATTCCGTAAGAAATATTTTGAAAAATAATAGAGCTATTCCCGAAGATCCAGAGAATCCAGAGAAAGATCCAGTAGCGTATACCAGTTGTTCTGTAGGTAGATGTAAATGTGGCAAAAATTCCGGTATTATTGACGACAATGATGTCTCAATAATGGGAAACCGAACCGAGGATTTTATTTTCGAAAAGAACGCTAGCGGTGGTATGGTACTAGACACTAGCGTATCAAAAAAATATTTTATAGAGAATGGTCCAGAGAATACCGAGTACGTATCCGATAACCAGGTTAGACACGTGATAGTAGAGAAAAACGTTCCGAATCCGAGATTAGTTTGGTGCAATAATCCAGCGGTATATACCCATCGAAGGGCCGCGGATTATTTGCCGATGTATAATGTCGAAAATCAGTCCGATGAAAAAGACAATTTCCAGCCAGACAGCAGAGAGGAAAATAATCGTGAGAAAAATAAAATCTCGCGACCACGTTACGATCAAAAATTTATTTCATTCATCTTGTATGTTTTGTTGTTTCTTTTTCGTTCCGGCAATACCATAGTAGATTCAATGAATAGCGGAGAAAGCCGAAACAATAGTAGAGTTCAGGAAAAATCCGTTTATACCTGCGTCGAGGGATCGACTCACGTGAAAAGGGCAACCTCGGCTCACGAGTATTTAGAGCCTTTAATAGCAGAGAGATTTCTTGTAGATTACGATTGTTTTTCGTTCGGAGCAACAATGTCGAATGACAATCGAAGCGAACGAGTTATAGAGTTGCTTAGATTAGATCATTTGAATAGAAAAGAATCCGACTCAATTAAAGAAATGGTATCGAAAACCGCGGATAGATTCCACCTCCCAGGTGAGCCATTGGCCGCCACAGACGTAGTAATGCATAGGATTCACACCACAGACGAATTTCCAGTTAATTCCAAACAGTATCGATTCCCCGAAGTCCATAAAGAAGAGATTAGAAAACAGATAGGAGAATTTTTAGAGGCAGGATTTATTCGCGAATCATCGTCACCATACAATACGCCTGTATGGGTAGTACCTAAAAAACTAGATTCCAAGGGAAACAGAAAGTGGAGAGTCGTTCTCGATTTCAGAGCGCTGAACGAGAAAACAATAAGCGATGCTTACCCCCTGCCGAACATTGTAGATATTTTGGATCAGCTCGGGGGAGCTCGTTATTTCTCCGTGTTTGACCTGGCCTCCGGTTTCTATCAGATCCGAATGCACCCAGATGACTGTCACAAGACAGCGTTTACGACACCCTACGGTCATTACGAGTACGTTCGAATGCCGATGGGACTCAAAAACGCGCCGCCAACGTTCCAAAGAGCAATGGGCTTGGTATTATCAGGGTTGCAGGGTCGCGAAATGTTCGTATATCTCGACGATATAGTCATTTACGCAAAAACCTTGGAGGAACACAACGAAAAGTGCGAAAAGTTGTTCGATCGACTAAGAAAGGCAAACATGACGTTACAACCGGATAAATGCGAATTCCTGAAACGTGAAGTAGCTTATCTTGGCCACGTTATCAGCGGAGATGGTCTGAAACTCGATCCGAAAAAAGTAAATGCCGTGAGAGACTTTCCAAGACCGAAAAACGTAAAAGGAATCCGTCAATTTTTGGGACTAACAGGGTATTATCGTAGATTCATTGAAGGTTACGCGAAGTTGGCAAAGCCATTGACGAACCTCTTAAAGATCGATGTTCCTTTTATCTGGGCAGAATCTCAAGAAGATAGTTTCAACGAATTAAAGGAAAGACTTTGTACCGAACCAGTTTTAATTTTTCCAGATTTTTCAAAGCCGTTTATTGTTACTACAGACGCGTCCGGTTACGCAATCGGCGGTATTTTATCCCAGGGAATAATAGGAAAAGATAGACCAATAGCATACGCCTCACGTACCCTTAACGAAACAGAATCTCGGTATGATACGTATGAAAAAGAAGCCTTGGCGATCGTATACAGCGTTTTGCATTTTCGACCGTACCTTTATGGGAGAAAATTCACCCTGGTCACCGATCATAAACCTTTGATCTGGTTCAAGACCTGTAAGGACGGTAATGCACGCGTCCTTCGTTGGAGACTGAAATTGTCCGAATACGAATACGACGTTATGTATAAAACAGGGAAAACAAACGTGAACGCTGACGCGTTATCGCGAAATCCAGTCGACACATACTCAAACGAGTGCGACGGAGAAATTTTTGCGACTCAATCCGATTGCATTTTAACCAATTGCGAAATACTAAGATTACTCGAGGAAAACGATATAGAAACCGATGGGGAAAGCGATGAGGAAATCCACGGGGAAGAGGATTATGAAGAGCTATGGAGAGAGTCACTGACCGCTATACAGCTGCTCGAAGTCGACCAAGTGAACGACTCGAGTGTGTCAGTGGGCCAGTCGGCTGACCCTTTAGCTCAACATAGACCCAGGTCAGCGGAGGACCCTCCGCATATCATCGGTATAACCAGAAACCAGGCTAAACAACAACAAAAGGAAATCTCGCAGCCTGACGTTAATCCACCTGTAAAAGAAATTCCAGAACAGGTGAAAGAAACGCCAGAGCGAGCGCTCACCAGAGGACTAGCAAGAAAACAACTTGAAGAAATGATACAGGAAAACGGTAAGGTAGATAAAGCGCCCATCGAAGAATCATCTCCGAAGAAAAATCCATCTAGGAAGAAGATTTCATCTCGAAGATACAAACCTCCATTGAAGAAAAATTCATCTTCGACAATAATTCCACGGAAGATGACAAGGAAGAAACAACAAACGAAGAAAATAGATCCAATCGAATCCGAAGATTCTGCATCTGAGGAAGATGAGAATCAGGTAGGTCCAGACAATGAAGAAGAAATCATGGAAGACAACTTTGAAGATTCGCAAGAAGAAAATTGCGAAAATCCACGAGATAAGGACTACAATCCACAAGAAGACGCATCCGATGAAGATTTAGCGCCCAACCAAAATCCAGCATCCGACATCGAAGAAAATAGCCGAACAGAGAAAAGGAAACCGCAAAAACTCAACTCAGACGAAGAAGAAAACAGCGATGACAACTCTGAAGGAAATGAAATACCCTTGGAAGAACGACTCCGAATAGAAGAAAGACTATCAAAGAATATCGTCGAATCGCGAGATCTTTTCTTTACACGAAAGGATTCGCTCGCCTATTTTGTGAAAACAAATGGAGCACCCTTCGACCACGGATCTCAAAAACTTGTTGACCGTAGAGAAATGCCATACTTTCCTGATCTCGTGCTCGGTCAAGCCAGCGCGGTAAAGAGAGGGAACAGGTATCACGTAGCCCTACCGGTCAGCGACGAGTCCGGAGAAGGTTTGTCGGGAACTCTAGGCCACATTAACAGCTCAATTATTAGCCTTCGAGAAACAATGGAAACGTTAAACGTTCCGAGTGTCAGTATAGCTTTATCGGAGAAAGTAGGTAACGTAACTTGGGGAGAAATAGCTTCGAAATTACGATCAGGATTTAGAGGGAGTCCAGTTAAAGTCATAGTTTGTCACGGAATAATTCGGTATCCGAAAAAAGAAGAGAGACACGAGATTATACGTGAAATGCATAGCTCAGCTGTGGGAGGCCACAGAGGGGTCAGCAAAACGTATAATCGCGTGCGGCAAAACTTCTTTTGGGAGAAAATGAAGACCGATATTCAACATTTTATCCAACAATGTTTACCTTGCCAATTAAAGAAATGCGATAGATTCAAAACAAAACAGCCAATGTTAATAACAGATACGCCCGGAACGGCTTTTGAGAAAATAGCAATGGATATAGTCGGTCCGATACCGAAAACCCGAAGGCTTAACGAGTACATTCTAACAATTCAAGATCAATTCACGAAATTTTGTATCGCGATCCCTTTACCAAACGCAACAGCAACAACAATAGCTGACGCGTTTGTAAAACATTTTATTTGCATTTTTGGATCTCCCAAAGCAGTACTGACAGACCAAGGCAGTAATTTTCTGAGTGGTTTAATGAAACGTTTAGCGAAAAGATTTCGCATCAAGAAGTTGCGTACGACTTCTTTCCATCCCCAGTCCAACGGATCGCTCGAAAGGTCGCACCATGCTCTCGGAGAATATCTGAAGCAATACAATGGTCGAGAATTCGAGTGGGATGAATGGGTGGAATTGGCCATATTCAACTATAATACCAACGTCCACGAGGGAACGAAACACACGCCGTACGAATTGGTCTTCGGAAAATTAGCAAGAACTCCATCAAGCGAAGAAATACATCCTGAAGATCGCCTACAGACTTACGACAATTATTTAGTTAAAATCATAACTCAGTTGCATGAAATTCGAGCTATTGCGCGCAACAACCTAATAGGAGCGAAGGAAAAGTCGAAGCTCCTCTACGACCGAAGAGTCAATCCGAAAACTTTTAAAACAGGAGAATACGTATTTTTAAAGAAAGGCCCTAAGCCGAAGAAGCTCGAGGATAATTATACAGGACCGCATGAAATAGTAGAGGTGATGGGAAACCATAATGTACGCATAAAAGTTAAGAAAAGGACACAGGTAGTGCACGCCGATCGTTTGAGAGTATCGCATATTACTCCATCTGAAGACAAAAAGGATTAATTCCGACGAAAACCGATTTTTAGAAGAAAATGGACCGACTCCTGGAAATAATCGCCACACTCGAGGGAGTAATTAGACCAATGGGGGGCAATCGAATTGAGGCTGTCGGGTATCTCCAAGAGATACTTCAGCAGGTCCTTGTCAGTCGAGCGACCCCCATCCAGTTGGGATACGAACGATTAAGGATGCTAATGCACAACCTGTCCAAAATGGGTTTAGAGTACACCAATGAAGAGTGCGAAAGCCTCGTGGCCATGTTCCACGAGGAATTTCGCCGCCTCTCATTCACGTACACGGAGTTGGTGTCCGTTATCAAAGGACACCGATATATGGAGGTTTACTTGGAAGAGGAACCTTCCATACATTTCGTCGAGAAGAACGAAGACGAAACTCCGGAGCGCCGCCTTTTAATGCGAATAAAAATCGCAAAGGCATTATTGGATGAGGGTACGAACTGCACAGGGAATGAATTCAGCATGCGACGCATCAGAAATGTTTTTTTTATTTTATCTTCTCACCGCATCGACTAACAACGAAGAATTTTTACAGCTTATACAAATGGACCCGAGGCCAACTTCGACTATGGAGCCCCGTGATCAGGAGGAGCGCCCTGACTCCCCATTCTCCGGGTCGGAGGCGTCCACCGCCGACCTGAGAGAGTTTATAGAGAGGGAGAGAAAGAGGAAGCGGGAGGATTCCGACGACGGTTCCTCGGAGGAGGAATCTGATTCCTCCGACGGCGAAATTCTCGACGGCCCCGAGTCCCCCGACGTCCCAGAACCCCAGGAGCTCGACGGCCCCGAGTCCCCCGACGTCCCGGAACCCCAAGAGCTCGACGGCCCCGTGTCCCCCGCCGCTTCGGAGCCCGAGGCGGTAGAGAGTCCCGACTCCCCAGCGGAGGAGCCACAGGAGCCCCAAAACCCCGAATCCCCTGCCTCGGCGGAAGAATCCGAATCTTCCGACGAGGAAGAACTCGAAAGCCCCGAATCTCCCCCGGATCTATACGAAGAAATCTGGACCGAGGATCCAATTGAAACCTTTGAGAAATTTTTGAGAGTCTTAGGAAACTTGAATCGTCCAACATGGAACGAGGTAGAGGATCTGTGCCGAAATTTTGAAACCCTTTTAGATATCGCAAATATAAGTCTGCTTCGCCAAATGACGGGGACCCCCGGCAACTACGCCAGCGTCTGGTGTATGAACACCGTCCCCGAATATGACTGCGATATGCGACACCATAATAAGATTATACTAGAAGTAATTATGTTAAGACAGGCTACTAGAGCCGTCTTAGAAGATTTAAATTTAAGGATATTGGACATTGGACCAATCGGGGAGGAATAATCCCTTGTTCCCCCGGATAATCGTCCCATGGAACAATACTCATATTATTACTCTTAGTATTATCATTCAGTTAGGTTAATATTAAGTAAGATTGTATATATATATATATACCATGAGTTTAAGTAAACAAGTTTTATTTTGAGAGGAAAATCTTGAGTTTGTGTTTGATTTTTATTTATTTCAGCGTTTGATAAAAGAAAAGGAAAAAAAAAAAAGAGGACGACAAAAGGATGGGACAACGTTCAGCAATAGATTTACAAAAATATATGACAACGCGTCAAGTACAACCTCGATACGAATATATTAGGGAGTCATCAACTCTTTGGACCTGTCAAATCACGTGTGGACCTTATGTCGCCCTAGGAATAGATAAATCAAAGAGCGAAGCGAGACAGGCTAGTGTAGCTCGCATGTGGAATATCATCAACGGAACCTACGTTTTCTCATGGTTACAAGACGAAAGACAGGAAATAGTACGCATCAGGGAACAAATAATTTACAAATTAGTAGAGATAATTCATCGGATAGAGAGCCATAAAACTCGTTGGAGCCTTGGCCATTCAATTATTTTTCGGGACGAATTTGAGCGGTTATTAGAGACACAGGGAATTTCTTTGAACGAAAATGTGAAACCAGGAACAGCAACTAATATGGTGATATGGGAATTGACCACTACACCAAAGATAGTTATTGCCGAAATAGGAAGGAGGTACAGTACAATCCGTTATAAATTGCTTCTTGCCAGTATCAAGGCCTATAAAGGGAAATTGGCGGAAAGCTAAGGAAATATCAGGTACTCCAAAATCACGGACAAAAATCGAGACATTTTCTAAAGAAAAAAAAGATATTTCACAAAACCCTTTTATCAAGATAGAAAGAGAGAGAGAACAATTTTTCTTTTTTTTATATTAATTAATCATAATGGAATCAGCTCCTGTCTATTTGTTACGACGCTATATGCAACAACGAAAACTAAGACCGCATTTCCAGTATAATAGCAGTTTGGAAGATTCGTGGATTTGTCACGCTATATGCGGACCATATAGAGGTCTCGGTATAGGTAACACGAAAAATGTCGCGAAAAATAAAGCTGTCGTCTCCTTATGGGACGATTTAGGAAGCTCTTTTGCACCGTCTTGGTTTGTAGAGGAAGGAGACATAGTCTTTGGAACCGTAGAAAATAGGGAACATGTAATTAGGACACTGACTACCTTAAGCCATAGGGTAATAAACCATAAAAGCGAATGGTCCGAGGGACACTCGCTTCTTTTTCGAGAAGAATTAGTAGCAATGCTCAATTCACAAAGAATAGAACTCACCGAAACAAAAGAAAAGAGTGAAACAGGGATTATCATGATGTGGACAATAGATACGTTACCCACAATCGTTAGAGCATCTCGCGGTACATTGCAAAGTATCCTGCGATACAATCTGATCCTTGCAATCATAGAATCATATCTCCAACTTTTGGAGAAAGAAAGACTGTAAATTCTGTAAGATATTTGTAAAAATTTTATCGGAAACGAAATTTTATTCTAAGTTATATTTTGTTTTAAGAAACATGGAGCGAGGAGATCAACCGGGAGATTCTCGCACTCCGCATCCTATGGTGGCTCTGCGAAAATACTTGCATGTAAGAGGCATAAAACCGCACATTAAGTGTTCGCGAATTAAGCCATCAACTTGGGACTGTCGAATGGCCTGTGGTCCGTACCTGATACACGGAACAGGAAATAGCCGAGGATCATCAGTACGCGACGCAGCAAAAATTATGTTACGTACGCTTAGAGCATCAATGACGTACCCGTGGATAGAGCAAAATATACTTTGGAATCCGGAAATAGAAGCATTAGTTCAAAGAGACTTCCTTCGAGAGGTTCTAGACCGGATAGAGAGAGGAATATTTGGGTGTCGTTTTTGGTGGAGTAGAGCAAGTGCCGTCATTTTCCGAGAGGAATTCGAGTATCTCCTGCGCTCGCAAGGGAGAAACCTCGAAGAAAGTATCTACCCAGGACGAACAGAATCTCTGATTGTCTGGGAGATATCGACGGAACCGCGAATAGTCAAAGTTGCGTCAGGACCAACCTATGAGCGAATGCAACTCGACTTACTAATCGACAGTATTATAAGTTTGAGGGAGCGAATGAATATGCTTGAAAGTACTAATAAACCCATTGTATTCTAAGCTACCCCGTAGAGATACTTTGTGTCTAAGCCATAAAAAGAAAAAGAGGAAGTGTTGAAAAGAAAAAGAAAAAAAAAACACAACAAGAAAAGAATTGAAAAAAAAAAAAGGTGAAAAAAAATATATATACATAGCATACATATACAAATATTAATATTTTCCTGATAAAACGTTATTTTTCTAAAGAAATAGTTAAGAGTAAAATTCACTGAATATTAATTAAATGTTAAAATAATTAATAAAACTAGCAAACTTCCTCGCTTATGGATACGGGTAGATAAGGGGGGGGGGGGGGCTTGCACTTAAATATTATCTGTATACAGGAAGAAAAAAAAAAAAAGAAGAACCAATGAATTTTCGTCAACCAATCCAGTGGATGTTCCTGCTGATCTGGATATGGAATCAACAAACAGGAGTAAATGGGTTACTAGGATACGAGTGTGGAGGAATGGCATCGAACATCACCACACTATCGCTCTTGGACGTCGAAGAATGTGACATTCCGCCGCCGATCTTAAACGTGACCAACGAGCGTATCCAGTTTCTTCAGATCAACGAATATACAGCAGTTCATGTGCGACAATGTAAAATAGAGATACAACGGACTGTTCTTTATTGTGGCATGCACTCTCACGTTAGTTTCGTTAATGGTGGACAAGCATCGTATATAATGGAAATAACACGAGACGCCTGCACAGAAGTGCATCGGTATACCACATTCCAGGTAGAACAGGTAAAATTCGCCGGAGTCCGCCCGAATCAAACGCAAAGTTTCCAGGCAACCCTAGCCGGATGGGTAGGGAGAGACGGATCATGCGAAGGCGTTTGGTACTCGGACCCCTTTGGCAGCTGGAGTTCGGTCTATGTGGTTGCCGACATAAAAGTGACCCTTCGAGACTACCGTGCGCGAGTGGGACTGAAGAACAATATAGTCTATTTGAAGTCTGGTGTAAGGTGTAAATTGGACCAAGGACATTGTACCGACATAGAGGGTGGACCAACTTTTTGGGATCCCGTCCCTCTGGATAAGTGCGGAGATAAACAATACAGTGTTTTGTACGAAGGTATGGCGCAGAAAAGTGTTGATCAAAACGCAGGAGTTTTATACTCACTAACTGCGTCGGACATTACTTTCGCGCTTACCACTTTGCCTCCGATAACAGTGTGTGGACAAGTGTTGATACGAACGGAACATCCGCGACTGTTGATACACGAAGTAACAGAAGCTCAAGGATTCGTGAGTGCAGCTCGAGTGGACGTCACGAACATGGACATATTCGCGTATGTGAATTCAAAATTCGTGTATGTGGAAAGACATATAAAAACCGAGATACAACGATTGTATCATGACGTGATGAACCATAAGTGTAGTCTGGAGAGAGAGATGCTCAAAAATAGGCTGGCTATTGCAACTCAATCTCCGGATGAATTCGCATACCAATTGATGAAAGGACCAGGATACATGGCCGTAATCTCAGGAGAGGTGGTACACGTCATTAAATGCGTGCCCGTCGAGGTTCGAGTACAACACCTACAGGAGTGTTACACTCAACTACCAGTAATTGTGGGAAATGAGACTCAATTTTTGTCACCACGAACGCACGTGTTGATGAAAAGAGGTATGCAGATCAACTGTAACCGTCTCGTGCCGACAATGTACATGATCGAAGGAGAATGGTTCGGTTTGACACCTGGCCCAGTCCGAGTAATCCCTCCGGAAAACATGAAACCGATGACTAAACCGACGTGGAGGTACCGAAACACCCAGTCATTAGCCACCAGTGGGATCTACACCTCCTCTGACCTCGACCAGCTGAGGGATCATGTGATGTTCCCCGCTGAGCAACCAGCCGTCTTAAATACCGTGGCAAGAGGAATGTTGGGTCAACCTGCAGTCTCACAAGGAGGATCGATTGCAAATCTTCTAAAAGGACCGGAATTCAACAAAATTTTGGAATCCGCGTGGAACAGAACATGGGCAAAGTTCATTTCTTTCGGACACATTAGTGCGGGAGTAATCGGAATTTTCATGCTAATTCGTGGAGTCAAACTTTTGATAGATACTATCATACATGGTTACGCATTGCATACCGTGTACGGATGGTCTCTATACCTGGTAGGAGCAGTATGGGACTCTGTGACAAATTTATTGTTGCACCTCAAACGAGGCGTAGAGAAACCCTCTCCACAGAAAGTGACCCCGGAAAATGAGAGTGAGACCGTGCGACTGCCTATGGAACTAATCTCCGTGGTAGAGGACAATAACAAAAAGGGGGATGGTGACAATAATAAAAACAATCCAGCGCCAGTAAAAACAATGGTACCTGCCGCTCGGCTTGATATTGCTCCGACTATCCCTCTCTACCCCAATCTCGGAAGACCGAATTAAGAATCGGCTTTCGGACGTTATTTTGAGTGGTGTGCATATTACATCCCGGTCAACTATCAGCATGAGCACGCGCATGATAACGACATCCTAAGCAAGAAAAAAAAAAGAAAAAAAAAAAAAAAAAAAAAAAAAAAAAAAAACCGTTGAAAAAAAAAAAATTTAATTTTCTTTAGAAAAAAAAAATATATATATATATTATTTTGATTTGAAAACAACAGACAACATGGTGCCGTATGGATCAGATGTGATCACCCTGAAGCTGGAGCTCAACCAGACATGGCCCGTTGGAGCACCTGCCGGAATCGAGGACGAACTCGAATATTGGCACGCCCCGGGGGGACTCTACGTGCCTCCCGAGTGGAGACTTCTGGCCCCCGTCGTTGTAAAGGCATGGGTTCGGACCCTGAAGGCGGCCCAACGCCTGAGTCTAGGAGGTCATCTGTACGAAGTCAAGGGCGATACCGCGATACCCGTAGGGCAAAGGCCCGAGCTAATTATGTATGAAGATCGGGAGAATGAATTCGAATATCTAGAAGACGACGGGATCGAGGAGTATTAGATTCTCGATCCCATTAGGCATTAGAAGCCATAGAAATAATTTTTTTTATGATGTGTTTTTTTTTATATATATATATTATAATCAATTATATATTCGTTTCTTTTTCGGACACGCTATAATAGTGATCCTTACTTAATTTTGAAGAAATATATTAATCATAGTATATAAGAATAATACGTATAACTTTTTCAATAAAAAAAAAAAAAAAAAAAAATAATTATAACTTTATACTTGAAAAGAAAAAAAAAGAGTTCCGATATCCATTCACTTGTAGAACTAGAAGCATGTCTAAAACTTTGCACGAATTTAGAAGCCTGTAGAATCAAACACCCTTATTATTCCAAATAGTTATCCGAATCCAAATCCAAAACCCAAATAAATTCCTACAAAATTTTATACCAAGAAACCACAAGATCTATTTTGCATCCTTTAAAGTAGCTACATTGTATCGAGTCTTTGGTTGGATATTTCCAAATATCCCAAAATTGTTAAAAGAAAAAAAAAAAAAAAAAAGTCAATCAAGAAATCATCATCATCAAGGGTTCATCATCACCAAAGAAGAAAGCCAAAGAAAAAGCCAAAGAAGAAACCAAAGAAGAAACTAGAAGAAAAATAATTCCAAAGATGGGAATCACTGTCATCTGGAAGAAACATCAAGGATAACCAGCTACAACAACGTCGGAAAAAGGCACGTTATTTCCAAACGATTATATGTTCTGCCAAAAATCAACAGATTGTACTTCGTATTATTTTATATTGTTTCAGAAAAGACCCGATTCAGGACAAGCTGACCCAAAAATCATTGCATCATTTTCATTGGCCTCTTCCGAGGACGATCGTCGTTCTTCGAAGCGACTCTCGTTTTCCGGGGGAGGTGTTACGTCACGCACTTTCGGGATCTCTTTACGGATTTTCGCACGGCTCCTCGACCGAACCGAGAAAGGAGCTCAGCTGCACACTCGCGGAGAGGAAAAAGAAGACTGAGGAAAAATGTCTCATAATGCTGTGTGGGTGGGGGAAATTTCGAAGGAGAGTCGAAAATCGAGAATTGTTTAAAATTCTTCGAGACCCGCCCCACCGAAGCCATTAAAATAATTCTGTCATCGTTCGACAAGACCGAGAAAAATCAACAACATCCACCCGCTCGAGTTGCTCGAGCATTCCAAGAGGCCCTTATCTGAGAGCGAGAAACCACGGCTCGATCATGAACACCGAGCGCGTGGCAGTAACGCCAAGAAAGAAAGGCGCCAACACTATCAAGAAGTGCCGGCTCACGTACAAGGGGCCAGCCGACTACCAAGGGATGTGACTGTTGCTAAGGCTCGGCGCGCTTGTGCCCGCCGGAGCCCACCAATACTACGAGGCGGCGACGCTCATACACGAGCGCCCGATGACTTCACAGCAAGAAAATCAACACCCCGAGCGACGATACCGACGCCTCGGGTCAACTATATGCTTCAGGCCCATTGATGCCGAAAAACTTCCTACTTCCTCCGACGAGTGCAGCACCTCCTGGACAACCCTTACAGCCCCGAAAACGTCCGTTTAAAGAGATTCCCGATAGCTCGCGAATTAACTGATTAACGTAAAATCACGTATGTACGAAAATCTTGGGTCAGGTCATCCTTTTACACTATTTTAATTATATTCTTCATATATTTTTCCGCGTAATTTCCCATTTGCGATTTATAGCCAAAAATGCCCGGTACCTGCGAACTACCTGGGTATTATCCGAAAACCCTTTTGGTCTTTTCCCGTCATAAAAATTACAATTTGAAAAATCGAATCGCATGGCATATTGTTCAGTAAAAATTTATCTTCGTATTACTCATAGACTAAACATCTAGCCAAAAGATCTCACGCCTCGAAAGATTCGATTTCTTTTAAACATTGAGCTCCAAGAAGTCATTGAGCAGTTAGGATAAACAGGAGATGATAAAATTTTAGCGTTCAAAAAAGAATATCGCATTGCACAGGAAATGTTCACCCAAACTAGCTCGGAGAGACTCTTCTAAACATTTGAGTTGGAATAAATAAAGTCAAGTGGTCTCCGGGTCGAAACAGAGAGAGATCGTATTGCGTCGCCGATTCATGGCTGACGAAATCGCTACGCTGAGAAAAAGAACAGAGGAGTACACGTGGTTGCTATTCAGCAACGACGGAGGGAACCTTTGTATCAGCATAGTCTTCGTGGTAAAGAAAAAGAGAAAAGACAGAGAAAGGCGATCGTGTGCGTGTGGCCCCCGAGAACAAGGAACGCCAAGACTCACCCCTGGAGGGGTAGCGGATGGCTTGGGCTTGGTCTCGCGGGTCAGCGCTGCGCACGTGATCACGCCAGGCGAGTAGGAAAGGGACCCGCCACCCACTTGACGCCCGAGGCGACCGGGAAGGCCCACCCTATGGCAATAAATGAATTATCTAGACCAATAGGAGGCAAGCCGAAAAAAAAACCAAGAGGCACGAAGATACTCTCCCAGCTAGGGTAGGGATAGAGACAGAACAAAGCTCGAACAATTAAAAATTATTAAATAATCCGGAAATTATTATAAAATCAGTAAAGACAATACTAAAACGTTATGAATGTTGAAAAACTATAGCTCGAAGTTTGATAGTTCTCTGTCAAATGGAAAGGCTTGTATAAATTAATTAATTAATTAATTAATTAAATTCGGAAATTATCAGGGAAGATTTAAAAACATTAACAAAAATCAATTATGAAAGAAATCGGTGAATTTTCTGTTCTTTTATGCGAAATTTAAATTCATTTATATATCGATCTGTCAAGATCGACAGCAATCAAGAATCAATAATTATGTTGAAAATTTAGTTGAGAATGCAAGAGTGGGTGTTACGTCCGGAACGAGCTCTCGCGAGTTCGTTCAGAACATGTGTAACGGTGGTCTCGCTTTCGAGTCAAGGCGTTGGCCCTTTACTCAGGGACGGAGACCTCGCCTTGCACTGCCGTAGATAGGGGAAAACACTTGGGAGGATTTTGGTGATCGGGAGTCTCGTTGCACTATCGTAGAGCATGCAGAAATATAATCGAAGAATTTGTCGTAGATTTAGTACTCACTATGGTTTTATTCAATGATCGGCGTTTCGATGTTGATACAATTTCCGCGTTACAAGTTCCTCGTTGGAACACTCGATGAACTTAGCCACGCAGGGCTTATCGAAGAGAGGAGCCTTGCACGCTCCGTAGACGATGGTGATAGAACAACTTCTATGCAACTACTGGTTTGCTAACGAAAAATGCTCGCCTTTTATACTAGTTTAACCCTATGCTTCTAATGTAAAAATGGTAAAGCGGTGGGGTTAACTTATTGTAGTGTAAGTCTCAATAAAATGTTTGATAAAAATGATAGTTTAGCGACTTCAGAATAAGTGACAAAAGGGTTATTGCGGCTCTCGCCTTTGCGGTGCATAAGTAGTTAGCTACTAAATATCGAGATTTTATACGAGAGTATTAATGGGGTGATGAGGCAGAAAGAGTATAATGACTCTTTCTGGTAGAAAAACTAATAGGCAAACGAAGCGTGGCTGCGATATATCTCGCGACGCGTGTGTTGGCTTGCGGAGATGCGTTAAGTTCTCGGGTGTCACGCGTAGGGGACAGTAATAAAACGGAAGATGAATAGGGTGAGTCTAGAGACTCTTTTGGGTAAAAAATTAATAGACGAAGGGAGAGTCGTGTTCGTGCGGTCTCTATGCTGCGGTGCACTCGGAGGCTGCCGCTCGAGTTTTACAAGCGTCTTCCCGATAACGCATAGGCTGGGTGCCTCTCATAGTTTTACTACCGCGTGCCGCTGACAGGCTAGATGCGCCTAGTCCGAAGTTATGAGCGCCAAGTGTTTGGGAACACGTGCACAGCGCGTAAGCGAGCCTCCAGAAATCGTCGGTGGAGAAGTTTTAATGTATTAGTAGGGGTTTTTCTTCTATTCAGTGTTTATGTGTGTCAAGTTACGTGAGACGTAACACCTCCCCCGTTAAGACGAATGTTAGGAGTGTAATGCTCTAACATGAGAATGTAAAACAAGGGTTAAGTGTTGTTGTTATGTATATTTAGTAATTATTGCCATATAACAGGCCCTTGAATATAAATTTCGAGTATATAGATTCGAATGTAAATTTCAGATATATAGATTAGAATATATAAATTTTTAACGAATATTTGCTTACGAAATTAGAAGGCACTCACGATATAGTTTTAGCACTTAATGTCCTTATCTAGTCCTTTGGCACTTTCTTTGGGTCAATATATATATTTTGAAAACACTTGTCTCACGTGGTGTTGATGAACTCCAATAGGGGCTTGGTGTAATCGGACATGAACTCCTCGTCGTCCATCTTTGTTAGGAGGGTGTCCACCCAAGCAGACTCCTGAGGTGTGGTGTCGTTGGTCTCCTGGATGCCGTTGATCTCGTTGAAATAGTCGGTGACCATTCCATCGACGTTTGTGAGTCGTAGGGCCTCATCTGTGAGTTCAGCGTCCTGAAGTACCCACTCCTGCGGCACGTGGTATATGTCGCGCCCCTCCAGGTCGGCCAGCAGTATCATGTCAGAGACTTGTTTGTCCCACTGGTCCATGCCGCGGTATTCCGGCGTTTTCGGACGTAGTTCCTCGTTGTCGTATGTTATTGGCTGGAGTTCCCAGGGTATAACGCTTCCTGCTCTCATGGAATTTTTGCGTGAAGGCCCAGATCCCATAATTTCGGCTACTTCGGCGTCGTCATCGGACTCGTCTGTTTCCATAGGAGTCTCGTCCAATAATTTCACCAAATCTGCGAAAGCGTTCCCAATTCGCCTGCAGTATTTGATCTGGTGCGCGATGATTTGCGAACTATTAAGCTTTGGATACTTCTTGAGTATCTTCCTCTTTGAATTCAATGCGGTGTTGAGATACTCGACGATGACGTCCGAATTGCGCACGACCCATCGTTCGGTGAACATGTTTGCCATTTTTTTTTTATGTGATGGGGACGTTAATGGCTCCACTGGTTAAAAGTTTTTCTTTGTTGTCTAGGTAGATGTCCAGGCACTTCGCACACCGTTCAGCGTGCCTGATGGTCAGGTACTGTTTATTGCAAGCGTAGCACGGTAAACGAAGTCGTCTCGGTGTATATATTAGGCAGTGATGGGCTGCCGGTCGCAATTCCAATTCTGCTCGTAGTGGTCCGTTGTAACAGTCTCTGCAGTATAAGTTCCGATTACGGTCAGTTATGTGCGATATCCCGATGACACAGGAACTTTCCAACAACTCAGAGTAAAAGTCGGACAATGGGAGTTCTCCGTCGATTTGTCTTGGTTTTTCCTCCGGTGGTGGCTTCATCGAGGGTGTTCCGTGATGTTGTCGCGACCAGTGCTTTCAGAGAAGTGAGATTTTAGGATGAAATCATCTCAATATATAAGTTTACGCGGCCTGCATATCACTTAAGCGATGCATAGTGCACCGTGGGTCCTTCGAAATTTATTTTATGGGAGCTGTCGAGGGTAGGGTATAGAGGGCTAGTGGAAGTCGATTGAGACGGTCGTCTTCCTTTGCCTTCGGCAGTGCCCTCAGGGGGCTCGTCCTTTTTTTTCTCCTTGCCGAGATGGAGTAGCAAGTGAGTGACTGAACTCCATATGGCCCCGAAAAGATGCAGCGACCATCCATAAATTGAATGCAGCGCGTAGCCGTGTATGACAGTGTCAGCGATGAGTTTCACTCCTCGTATTACGAGTATAACGCCCAGGACACCTGCACTCGCTGTTCCGAAAGTGAGGAAAGAATTCCACATCTTTTCCCATGCGTTGCGGGAGATCTTCTCAAGTGCCTCTTCGTCCAGAAGATGCAGCAGGGATGTGCCTTGATGCTGCGTAGGGTGACCCGTGATACCTCGTGCTAGGGTATTTAGTATAGCCGTTCTTTCAGCTGGGAACATTATGTGATCTCTCATATTGTCCAGATCGGCTTGCGTATATATTCCACTGATTGCCAGATTACCAGGGTTCGAGTATTTCCACGTTGGTTTCGTGAGAGGTTTTATTTGTGGCGGTGCCGGTGATTCTATCGGCGTAGGTGTTAGTTTGTACCATGATCCCTGAAGTTGGTACATAGCTGGTACCATTGGGTTACAAGAAATTTGCGTACCGGCTTGGAATAGTATGTGAGTCCGTGGAGAGATAAATAGACTCTCGTTTCCTCTTGCTACTGGAAGGTGGTGGTAGCAATACTGTGTATGGCGGACTCTGACTTCGACGGGGATGCATTTTATTATATGCACTACTTCGCCTGCTACAACGGCCATGTGTCCCGGCCCCTTCATGAGTTGATAGGCGAACTCGTCGGGTGCTTGAGTGGCCAGGCTGAGGGTGCCTTTCAACACTTGTCGTTCGAGATCGCAGTTTTGCTTCAGGATGTCATAATACATACTGTTGAGTTCAGATCGTATGTGCTTCTCGAGATACACAAATTTCGCATTGACGTATGTGAACATGTCCAGGCTTTCGGTGGAAACTTTTCTTCGTGCATTTTGCATTCCCCCTTTTACGGATTCGAAGATGAACAGTTTCGGGTGTTCCGTACGGAACAATGAACGTCCGCACACATGCAATTCTTGCTTCCTTGTTAGAGCGAAGGTAATGTCGCCCTTAGTTACTGCATATACCGTTTGGGGTTGACCATGGACGGTGCTTGAGAGTCTGTTCGCAAGTCCTTCGTACAATACTTCGTATTTATCGAAAAGGCAACGGTCATTAGGAAGTTCATTCCAAAAGGTGTGTCCACCCTCTACATCGACGCACTCTACTTCGGACAGTGGGCAGCTTATGCCGGAACGTAGTGAAACCTGGTTCGTGTTGAGATTCACTGTTGCGTGATAATTTTGAAGAGTCACTCGTACTTCCCCTTGAACTATGACGTTATCCCATGAGCCGTAGGGGTCCGAGTACGAAGTTCCATCACAAGTTCCATCATGTTTTATTGTACCGGCTAGTGTGGCACTGCGCGTGGTAGTGGAGTTGGGTTTTATTCCGAAAAATACTGAGGACGATGTGAGTCGAAGTATCCCGTTGAGTTGTATGCTTCTGCATGTTTCGAATCCGACTTCGTGGATATATTCCATAGCTCCTTGGGCTACCACAGAGTTATGCGAATGCATTCCACAGTGGTATACTGTTCGTCTTATAGAAATTTTGCATTGAATTACTGCGGTTTTTGTAAATTCACTGATTTGCATCAATTGAATATACTTTACGGTGACGTTGGGCTCGACCTTCGGTATGTCACATGGTTCGACGTCCAAGAGAGATAGAGTGGTAATATTGAGACGGGCTGATCCGCAGTCGTATCCGATGATGGCGTTTGCACGATTTACCAATCCCAGAGTTAGTAGTGCCGCGAACATACCGAGGACCTTGTTACCTTTGCCCTTTTTCTTTTTATACGATCGTGAAACAATGGCCTCCTTGATCACTCTTTTCTTCAATTCCTCTTCCTTAGGTTCAGGTGGTATTAGAGTCTCGGTACTAGAGTGATCTGGTTCCTCGTCGATGCTGTTTAGAGGTGGTATGGCGGCAACACGAGCTTTCAGAGTCCGTAGGATGTACAGTCGTATCTTCATAGCATGGTTGAGTGCACAGCAGTGGCTTTTCTTCATAATTACGCCGTGCTGTAGGCAAAATGCCCGGGGTCCTGAGAGTGTCGAGATTGGTGGTGCATAACCCGCAAGGTTAATAATTTCACAAGCTATGAAATCTCTGAGAAATGTAGCTACGTCGTTTCCATGCACGTATACTCTCTTTGCATCCTTGGTCAAATGGGCGAGTCGTTGGAATAGCCAAGAGTATGGCACATCTCCAGATTCCCATTCTAGTCCGTGACCGTTTTCGGTTATGAAATTATTCAGTGTTCGCGTATTTCGATCCAATGAGTGATAGTAGAAGGGGGCTTCCAGTATCCAATGATCCGAGAATCCGGTGTAAAGTGAAACCACAGCTATTTCTTTGGGTAGGAGGTTGTCATCGTTGTCGACGAACCCCTCTATGTCGATGATGTAAACTTCGGTTTTTTCCATGATAGTGCTGTAGACAGGGGGTGAGACGTGAGTGCGTTGTATTAAATATGTGTATATATTTTTTACAACTAGTCTTCCTCGCTACTATCCTCTATATCTATATGGGAGTAGCGGAGACGATTGGGATGCACCACTCGAGTCTCACGCCCGATTTTTATCTTGACGTTTCCATCCCTCATAATTTCCTCTATTTTATGGGGACCGGTATAGTGATCGCCAAACTTTCCTTGCTTTTTCCCGCGCTGCAAGTATACGTAGTCGCCGAGGTTGAACTCCAGGAGGTTCGTTTTACGATCGTAATATTTTTTTGACCGTTCCTTACTAGCTACCAGATGGTTTCGCGCGATCTCCTGTATGTCGTGGAGCTTCGTGGCTAGCTCGGCTAGATAGTCGCTATATGTTCGTGTCGGCTCGACGTCAATCGGCGGCTCGTAAGAGGGTTGTCGTGCGAGTTTTCCGAAAACAAGTTCGTAGGGAGTGTGTTTCGTTCCCTCATGTACACTTGTGTTGTAGGAGAAAGTAGCAAGCTCTAGCCACTCGTCCCACTCT
The DNA here is from genome assembly GCA_963924025.1 of Ischnus inquisitorius. Lineage (NCBI taxonomy): Eukaryota > Metazoa > Arthropoda > Insecta > Hymenoptera > Ichneumonidae > Ischnus > Ischnus inquisitorius. The sequence continues at coordinate 3,070,521 of OZ001251.1, read as the reverse complement.
TCGTCTCTGCTTACGTATTGCTTTAGGTACTCTACCAGTGAGTGGTGAGATCTTTCCAGTGATCCGTTGGATTGAGGGTGGAATGCCGTCGTTCGGCACTGTTTGATCTTGAATTTCTTGGCTACGCCTTTCATTAATGCGCTCAAGAAATTTGCCCCTTGATCGGTAAGAATAGTTTTGGGGGCTCCGAAGACGCATATAAAATGTTTGACTAGTGCGTCGGCGATATTGGCAGATGTAGCTCGAGGTAATGCTACTGCCAACGAGTATTTTGTAAGAAGATCTTGCATTGTTAGGATGTACTCGTTGCCCTTGCTTGTCTGTGGCAACGGTCCAACAATATCCATCGAAATTTTGTCGAACGATGCGTCTGGGGTATCGGTGATGACCATTGGCTGTCGGGTTTTCACGCGCACTAATTTCTTTAGGTGACACGGTAGGCAATGTTGGATATACTCTTGAATGTCCTTCTTCATATTCTCCCAATAGTATCGTTGCCGTATGCGGTTATACGTCTTCGTGACGCCCTTGTGTCCCCCTAGTGCCGAGGCGTGTGCTTCGCACATGATTTCCTTGCGCTCGGCTGGTGCTGGATATTTAATGGCTCCTAGGCAAACGATCAGCTTCGTTGAAATACCGATAAATGCTTGTTTAACGTTATTCCATATGAACTCCCATGACATCCCGTTAATTGTTTTCGTTTTTGCTATGCTGATTGAACGCATAGGTTGTCCCTTGTCTTTGCTTGAGAGAATTACTATTCTCTTCAATTCCTCTATCATTAACGGCAATGTACGGTGGTCGATGAGTGTTCCACCGTCCCCTTTTACGGTCATAGCGATGTGATGTTTGCCATTATGTTTCATCGCAACGGTACTGCCGACGCTGAGGTTGCGAAATTTCGGTAGGGCGTGCCGTGTAGCCAATGATTTTGAACCTTCATCGCAAGGTTCTCCTTTGTCAGTGAGAAAATATAAATAATGATCTTTTCTCATAAACAATTGTTCCTTGCTGGTTATCTGGTGACTGTATGCGAAGGTTGTTGGGTTTTCCACGATCTCCTCTTCACAAGAGATGTCCGGTGATTCGGTGTCAGATCGGTCGATTATGTACTCATCTGACGCTCCAGATATGCTAAACGTCTCATCTTCGTCGAGATTTGCAAAGACTGAGGATTGGTGGTGCGTACCTGGGTGAACCAGAGGTTCGTCTTCTATTCCGGACACAACTGGAGATTCTTGTCTTTTTCCCTTCCGCTGACGAGCTTGTACTATAGCTTTTCCCTTCGTTTGTTTTCGTGTTATAGCGGGTTCGGGTTCCTTTCCACGATTCCGTAGTCTTGACGATATCGGTTGATCTCCAGTTTCATGTTTATCTTGGCTAGCCTCGCCAGATGTTTTGGCCTGCGGCTCCGGTGCCTCTTTACTAGACCGCTTGGTCGCTCTCTTAGCGGGTGCGTTTGGCACGAGCCGTTCGGGCCTCTTACGTAGTCGCTTAGCTACCGGTTCTTCTTCTGCTCCTGCTTCCTCTTCCTCACATGTGGTCTTGGTGCGCCTCGTTATCGGGTAAGCGTGCTCGGTTGCGCTCTCGTCTTGAGCTTCCCCCGGGATTCCCTCACAGGGGTTGCGTGACAAAGCATCTGCGTTGACATTCATTTTCCCGGCTTTGTAGACAACCTCGTATTCGTATTCTTCTAGTCGCAGGCGCCACCGTGTTAGGCGTGATGTTGGATCCTTTGAGGTGTGTAGCCAAACTAATGGTTTGTGGTCTGTTACTAATTTAAACAGTCTACCATAAAGATAGGGTCTGAACTGAGAGACCGCGTGAAGTATTGCTACAGCTTCTTTTTCGTATGTACTGTATTTCTGCTCAGCGTCATTCAATACTCTGGAAGTATAGGCGATGGGACGGTCCTTACCAAGAGTTCCTTGACTTAATATTCCACCGACTGCCATACCTGATGCATCTGTTGTCACGATGAATTGCTGAGAGAAGTCCGGGTACTGTAGCACCGGCTCTTCACACAGTTTGTCGCGTAGAGTTTCGAAGGCTTCTTGTTGGTCGTTTCGCCACTCGAAAACAGCATCCTTTTTTAGTAGAAGCGTCAGTGGTCTCGCTATCTGAGAGAATTTTTCGATGAACCGTCTGTAATAACCCGCGAGTCCGAGGAACTGTCTGATATTTTTCACGTTCTTCGGTACGGGGAACTGTTTTACTGCAGTCAGCTTGGCTGGATCGGGTTTCACACCGTCTTTTCCTATAATGTGCCCTAGATAAGCGACTTCCCTACGTAGAAATTCGCACTTATCAGGCTGGAGTTTGAGATGCGCTGCTCTCAGTCGTTTCATGAGTCTCTCAAGTTTGAGTTCATGTTCTTCAAGAGAGGATGAATAGATGACTATGTCATCCAGGTACACGAAAGCGTCGGAGCCTTGAACTCCGGTGAGTACCTGATTCATGAGTCGTTGAAACGTAGCCGGGGCGTTTTTCAAGCCAAACGGCATTCGTGCGAACTCATAGTGACCATATGGTGTGGAGAAGGCAGTCTTGTGCCTATCCTCCGGATGCATCTCAATTTGATGGAAGCCAGATGCGAGGTCAAACGTTGAGAAGTATACCGCACCTCCCAGTTGGTCCAGAATTTCATTTATCAGTGGGAGCGGGTATGCATCGCTGATTGTCTTCTCGTTGAGGCTTCGGTAATCCAGTACCATTCGCCACCTCTTATTTCCTTTAGAATCAGCTTTCTTGGGAACGATCCATACTGGTGAGTTGTACGGTGATTTGGAGGGTTCTATTATGCCCCCGCTGAGTAGATCGTTAACTTGCCGATTTATTTCCTCTTTTAGAGTCGGCGGATATCTATACTGCCGAAAGTTGATTGGGACCTCGTCGGTCGTAATTATGCGATGTTTGAGAACATTTGTAGACATTAGTTTTTCACCTGGCAGATAATACCTATCTGCAAATTCTTCCAGGTGCAATTGGACGCTTTCTCTTTCTTCTTTGTTCAAATGGTCCAAGCGTAACAGGCTCGTGATGGCTGCAACTCGATCGTCTGTGCGTATGACGTATGCCGTTGCAGTCTTGCCTTGATGCATCGCTTTTTGTGTGATCGGAATCGCATATAATTCCGCATCCTTAAAATCTTCATATGTTGGTGCGCCGTGGGCTTTGCACGGTGCGTGAGGCGGCTGTGTCTCAGTGTCCACGTGCTGCAGTGAGTTGGACCCCTCTGCAGTGTAGTATAGAGCTGGCGTGGCCTCCGTCGCAACATCTGATTCTTTACGGAGATTGTCTATAATCTCTTCGTATGGCTCAATCCTGAGTACTGGCACGGCGACTTCTATTTCTTCGTCCGTGGTATTAATTAGGTAGAGATGAGCCTTGCCATCATTATTCGTGACGAGTGCTTCGCCGAGGAAGACTCCTTCTGAGATTACTTGTCGGGGTAGATAGCCAAATTTCACTTCTGGATTGGCAACCCGTACGTAGAATTGTCCTTTTGTTCGCGCCGGAACGATAATTGTTTCGAGCTTCATAAATGGTATAGAGTTCATACCCCATTTCAGGCATCGATCTGAGTAGGACACATCAGCGTGATATGTGCGGAAAAATTCTGTTCCGATGAGACCGTCGTCCTCAATTGGGAAATCGTCTTTTACGAGATGGAAGGTAACGTTGGAGTCCAGTATGCGAATCTCCGTTCTTCCCATTGTCCGGACGTAGTCTTTTGTTATGCCGCTGATTTTTACGATGTCCGCTTTGTCAACGTACACGTTTGGTGCAACTTGTTTGCTTTTTATCAAATTTAGTGACGAACCTGTGTCGATCATTAGTAGTGCGGGCCGTACCAAGTCCTTCGATGTTATTTTAACGACTGGCACGTTGCTCGTACGATTTAGTAGAGCCGTTGCGACTCTTACTGCTTGGCTTTTTCCTTCCTGTAGGTGTTTCACAGGTCGTTGTGGGTCTTCCTGTATTCTTTCTTGCTGATTACTTGTTGAAGGGCCGGAGGTGTCGTTTGAATTCTTTCGCGAAATCCACCACTCTAATTTTCGGCATTCCTCGAGCGTATGTCCGAGATTCTTGCAGAAACCACACTTGGGCAATCGTTTTTTCGGTGTTGAGTTTATTGCGGTGTACTGGTCTTTTCTAGTATCTGATGACCCTTGATATTTCTTTCTGGATTGCTCTTGAGGCGACTTATTTCCTTCTTGACGCGAATCCGATCGTTGCCAGCATGAAGCGGCTAAATGTCCAAACTTACCGCAGATATTGCAAGTTGGCTTCTCCTTAATGTAGTGTATCTTTTCTTTTCGCTGATTGTGGTCCGATGGTTGTTGACTGACCTTAGTGTTTCGCGGATTTCGCAAAACGTTTTTCGCGTGTTCCTGTCTTTCGATCTCTATTGCTTCCTTCAGCGTATTTCCAAACGTTGCACCTTTTGTTATTTTATTTTCGATTTCCGGCCTGAGTCCTCTGTTAAAGCACTCAACAAGATCTGCGTCGAGACTTGTTTTAAATGCCTGATCGATTTCCCCATTGTGACTCTGTTTATAAGCGTCACTGATTCTGTTGCCAAGATCCTTAACTCGGTTAGAGTATGCGAGAACTGATTCGGTGTCGAGTTGGAATACTCTTCCCAATTCTCCTTGTAGTTGATAGACAGACTTTGCTGGCATGTACAGCGTTTTAAGAAAATCCATAAACGTCTGTACGGTGTTTAGAGTAACTCCATGTACCGCGCGACGTGCTTCTCCTCGTAATTTGTTTCGGAGTATGAGTGCGAGGTTCGCTTGTGCCTCTTGAGGGAGCATCTGTGTTGCCTCTTCGCATCCTTCAATGAAATGTGACAGTGGAATGTTGTAACCGTCGAAGATGGGTACCGCTTCAAGCGCGTACTTGACAGAGACTGGAGGTACAGGTGGAGCAGCCATGGCGCGTGCGAGAGTATTCTCGATACCGCCTTGTAGTTGGTTAATTTGCTGTATTGCCAATGCGCCAAGACCTGGGTGAGCTAGTTGTTCCGCTAGTGGTTGCACTGTTAGGTCTATCAATTGTTGGTTTGTCTGGCTCGTAGATTGAGTAGTTGCGTTTGTTCCTTGCAATGTGCTCGTGTGAGCACTGCTCATGCGGGTATTCTGTGGGCCAGATGGTGTTTGATCCTCAGGTGTTTTAGTTGGTGTTCTTCCAAGCGTCATTCTTCATTCTTCAGGCAGTGAGGGCGTTCAAATCCCACTTCTGACACCAAATTTGTTTTGTGTTACGTCCGGAACGAGCTCTCGCGAGTTCGTTCAGAACATGTGTAACGGTGGTCTCGCTTTCGAGTCAAGGCGTTGGCCCTTTACTCAGGGACGGAGACCTCGCCTTGCACTGCCGTAGATAGGGGAAAACACTTGGGAGGATTTTGGTGATCGGGAGTCTCGTTGCACTATCGTAGAGCATGCAGAAATATAATCGAAGAATTTGTCGTAGATTTAGTACTCACTATGGTTTTATTCAATGATCGGCGTTTCGATGTTGATACAATTTCCGCGTTACAAGTTCCTCGTTGGAACACTCGATGAACTTAGCCACGCAGGGCTTATCGAAGAGAGGAGCCTTGCACGCTCCGTAGACGATGGTGATAGAACAACTTCTATGCAACTACTGGTTTGCTAACGAAAAATGCTCGCCTTTTATACTAGTTTAACCCTATGCTTCTAATGTAAAAATGGTAAAGCGGTGGGGTTAACTTATTGTAGTGTAAGTCTCAATAAAATGTTTGATAAAAATGATAGTTTAGCGACTTCAGAATAAGTGACAAAAGGGTTATTGCGGCTCTCGCCTTTGCGGTGCATAAGTAGTTAGCTACTAAATATCGAGATTTTATACGAGAGTATTAATGGGGTGATGAGGCAGAAAGAGTATAATGACTCTTTCTGGTAGAAAAACTAATAGGCAAACGAAGCGTGGCTGCGATATATCTCGCGACGCGTGTGTTGGCTTGCGGAGATGCGTTAAGTTCTCGGGTGTCACGCGTAGGGGACAGTAATAAAACGGAAGATGAATAGGGTGAGTCTAGAGACTCTTTTGGGTAAAAAATTAATAGACGAAGGGAGAGTCGTGTTCGTGCGGTCTCTATGCTGCGGTGCACTCGGAGGCTGCCGCTCGAGTTTTACAAGCGTCTTCCCGATAACGCATAGGCTGGGTGCCTCTCATAGTTTTACTACCGCGTGCCGCTGACAGGCTAGATGCGCCTAGTCCGAAGTTATGAGCGCCAAGTGTTTGGGAACACGTGCACAGCGCGTAAGCGAGCCTCCAGAAATCGTCGGTGGAGAAGTTTTAATGTATTAGTAGGGGTTTTTCTTCTATTCAGTGTTTATGTGTGTCAAGTTACGTGAGACGTAACATGGGAACGTTAATATATAGTACAGTAATGATAAGATTATTTTTATAATTATTTTTGGTTTTGTTAATTAATTACTATTTTTCCGGGAATATTTTCACTAATTTAAATTCTAATTTGCGTAAATTTGCACTTAGAGAGTTCATTCAAATTCGAGACACCTTAGTATTGATCCAGGAAGCAAATTATTAACTAACAAACCAAAAATCCGCACCGAGATCGTTAAATAAAAATTGTAACGAAAAATCGATGGATCGATAGAGAGAACAAGGGAGGCGGGGAAAATCACGCCTAAACTAAGACGCTGCTCCCTCCCATGGCCCATGTGTCATCTTAAGTCAAAGGTATAAAAAGAGCCCTCTCGGTGCTGGGGAGACACACAGTACTCAACATTTTTTCCGGTCAGGGTTATTACCTCTCCGGAGTTCACCGACGACGAACCGTTGACAGTTTTTCGATTTTTCTTAAAAGTTTGTCTGTGGAAATTTATATTTTTTGTGAAGTTTGAACTTTCGTTCAGTTCTTTGAAAATTGTATTGTGCTTTGGAGTTTTGCGTTTGTGCTTTAAATAAAAGCCAATTACTGTGAAAGTTTGTGTGTTCATCGAAAATTATTTGAAAAACCCTTCAAACCGCTCGGCAAATTTCCTCGTCACGCCGAGGGTAGTATCGACCAGCGATCCACCAGCCAGCCGCAACACCAGCAACCTCTTCGCTTTTATATTCTCCGGATACATTTTTTTTTCCTGGTAAGTCAAATATTTTGTTTTTCCGCCCTTATTTGCAATTTCCTTCCCTTGTGCAAGTGATCCCTATCCTTTTTGGACATGTACGGATATCTCTTTATCCTTTTTACTCTCGTGATCGGTATCATTTTCTCCATATTCGTTAGTCGAGTTACGCGTTCCCTCCAATCGATTCGGATTATCGCGAGTGTTCAAGCTATCGACAGCCCAACTCGGTGCGATCTATGCCGTCGATCCCATTAATTTTTCCCGGGGAAAAGTTTAATTAATCGTGATCGAGCTATTCCCGTGTTTAGTTAATTTTTCTGTGCGTGTTAATTAAAATGTTCGAGTCACCGGATTCAAGCAAAATAATTGCTATCATCGTGTTTTTCAATTTTTGTTTTTTCGTGATTGTTGTAATTCTTTTTATTCGGATTTCGGAATATCACATCCGGACGGTGAACAATAGATCGATCTCGGTAGTCCCGAATATCGTAACGCGCGTCGAACTACCCCTTTCGCGTTCGGGACCCCGACGAGTATAAATAGATTACAATCGGCTTAAAGATGAATAGTCTTCTGATCGTTTTGATCTTTCTCGTGTTTTGTCTCATAGTCTGTTTGATAGTTGCTACCATTTTGTACATCCAATTTTTGAACTTTTTCCGTCGTGTAACTCTTCCGTCGATTCCTGAGCTCGAATCCGAAAGTCCAATCGAGCCAACGGAATATTTTTGTCCCTATTGTCAAGACACCCACCCCCTCGGTGAGGTTGCGTGAACTTTCATAAATTTCAATACGCGAATGTGCTCTAGCCTCTTCCCGAGCAGTTTCCGCGAGGTTAGGCTCAAAACGAGGCATCCGCGAATCGTAGCTGCTTCGATAACGAGTAAATTCATTAAATTGATTGACCGAGATGAGGCGGCTCCTCATGTAAATTCACGATTCGCGACGTAACAATTGTTTGTCAATCAACATGTTCGATTGTTGAAATCAAAACGGACGATTAATTTGTTCAAAAATCGTAATTCGCGTTAGTATTGATTAGATGATTAAAATTTACGTTTGTATTAGTAACAAAATTACAATTAACGATTCATCTGTTTAAAAATAAAAATATTACGTTTAATGTTCCTAAAGTAGAGTCTGACGTGAGTTCGAGAGAGGAATGAGAAAGACTTGCAAACATGTTTCGATGGGATAAAAACCTGAAATTCTAAAAAAATGCATACATTTTCAGAAAACTTAACAAATTATTTTTTATAACAAAAAAAAAGGATGCCGGCTAACTCCTCCCCGGCCCCCTTGGGACTTGTCTCGCAATTTTTTATATCAGTAAATTGGTAACAAAATTTTGGAATTATTGTTATGCAAAATCCATCTTCTCAGCATCTTTAATTTTTTCCGGTTTTTACATCTTCAAGAAGTGTTCGCACTTCTCTCTCATCAAGGCACAATCTCAGGTGGCGACAGACTTAACGAAAGGACTACCTCAAATTGTTTAAGAAATCGAAATTCATGTTTTAATTGTTTTAAAAATCAGACGTACGTTACATTCGTGTAAAGACAAAAAAAAATCAAATTGAAATAAAGACCTAAAAATGTATATACAATATTTATGATCTACAAAATATTTACTTAAAACATTTATCATTTTAAAATAGATTGGAGGCAAAATTTTAAGTTTTTACTAAATTAAACTTTTGTTTTGTTTTTTAAAACGATTTAAACAGGAAATTTGTTTTTTCAGCAATTTACAGGTGAATTTTTTTTTTTACATTTTAAACGTGAATTTTACATTTTTAATCATATTACACGTAAACTTCGGTTGATCAAACAATTAAACAGCAAATTTTGAATTGTTCGAGAAATGAAACGTAAACTTTCAATTGCTAAATGAACAAAATGTAAACTTCGATTTTTTAACATATTAAACGTCAAGTTTGATTTTTTTTACAATTTAATCGTGAACTTCGATGACTTAAACAATTAAACAACGAATTGCGCGGTGTTAAAGAAATTAAACGTTTACTTTGTATTTTTAAAGAAATGAATTTAGATTTTTCAACAAAGTAAACTGTAATTTTTTTAACACATTACATGTCAATTTTTTTTTCAATTTAAACCTGAATTTTAATTGTTTAAACAACTAAACCGCGAATTTCGAATTGATAAAGAAATTGAACGTTAACTTTTAATTTGTAAATAAACCAAAGGTTAATTTCGATTTTTTCAGCAATTTAAACGTGAATGTAAATTTTTTCAAGAAATTAAACTGTCATTTTCCTTTAAGGCTCGTAAATCTCGGAGACGGAATCTCGGGGTAACACCGATTAATAATTCCACGAGAGTCGTGGAATTCTCTCGAACACTTTACACACGCGGTCGACTAGTCTCAGGGAGAACAGAGGGGTCAGGGAGGGGGTTTGCAAGTTCGATATTTCGGCTCTAAAATATTAACTTTGGTCAGTGCAAATCTCTTTCGGGTCTCTAAATGTCACGGGGAATTTTTGGGGAATTTATTGGGATTTTTACGGGGGTGGGAATCTCACTTAGAACGAATAATTAACGGCTATGCGCCACTCACCACGTGCTCACACTTTTACCTATGGTCTTGCCGGGTAATGGCGGTAGTCGTTCGGAAAAAACTCTTGATATCTTCTGTCGCAAATATCGTCGATGATCGGGGGCGGGGTCGAGGGAAATCACACACAAACTGTTGAAAAACGTCACGACAATACGGTGACTCAAAACCCGGTATAATTCGTACAATTTCTCACGGACAAATTCGCGGTAATTAGGCCGGGTGTTGAGTTGCAAACCCCCTCCCTGACCCCTCTGTTCTCCCTGAGACTAGTCGACCGCGTGTGTAAAGTGTTCGAGAGAATTCCACGACTCTCGTGGAATTATTAATCGGTGTTACCCCGAGATTCGGTACTGGCGCCCAACGTGGGGCTCGATAATTAGAGAAGGGAACTTAGAAAAATTTTGCGAAACATTTCTTTCGATTTTTCTTTCGTTCGGTTTCCCCCCTCTCTATCGGTAAGAGCTCACTTTGGTTAGTGGCCCTCCCCGTTGTTGTTTACGAGTCCCTTCAATTAAAATTTTTCCTTAAATGTTATTTGTCGAGGAATTGACTATCCCCTTCATTTTTTTTGCAATCTTCCGTTTTCTCTTTTCTTTTCATTAGTGTCCCAATAGCCGATATCTACCCCCGTCTACCCTATACTCCCTACCCCCTCTCACGACGATTGGATAAAGGCTGCCACCCCCGTGTCACGCTTTTTATCCAACCTACCGTATTTACCAGTTTTTCATTTTTCTTTCTTTTTGACTTGCGTAGTTTTTTTTTGTATTTCTTTTTTTTCGAGAACTGGTCCCTGTTTGGGCGCCATTTTGTGACGGGCTATTTCCAACGGGCTATGGAAATCCCAGGCACCTATGTCAGAACGAGTCGAAGGGGTAGCGGGGATAACGGGGAAATCGGGTGGCACAAATAACGATAATTTCGGAAAAATTAACAAGCTATAATTCTCAATAAATCGTGTGATTCGATACAAAAAGAAAATAATAATAATATTCGAAATAAATCTTCGTGTTGTCCGACACAACGGTAGCGGCAAATACAATACTCAAAAAAAAGGAACTGTCGACTCTCCTGCCAACACGCTCGCTGCGCAGGGATGCGGGGGGAAAATACAACAATTTTAAGCGGGGATAAAAATAATGACAATCGTCGATCAACGCGCTCGTTGATCGGTGACGCGGGGAGGGGAGAAGCTAACAAAAGAACAAGGATGGAAACTTACGCGGTCGATTTTCTCACAATAATGAGACGGAAATCTCGAAGGCCTTTCCATCACAAAAAAAATGTCGTGTTCGAGTGGCGGGGTTTGGGGTTCGGGGGTCTCTGGGGCGGTTTCTGGGGCGGTGGATTCGTTCGCGGGAGTCTCGTCGGTGTCTGTGTTGTATTCGTGTGGCGGGGTCTGGGGTTCGGGGGGCTCTGTGGCGGTTTCGGGGGCTGGGGATTCGTTCGCGGGGGTCTCGTCGGTGTCGGAGCTGTCCGCGGGGTCGAGATAGGGCTTCAGGTCTTTTATGTGGGCGCGGGGTTTTTTGTTACTATCCGGTATCTCGAGTTCGTACAGGACGGGGGATATTTTTCGGGTGATCGTATAGGGGGCTCGGTAACGCGGAGCTAGTTTGGCTGCGAAGTTCTGGTCGGCCGACGACAGTACTCGGTTACGGCGAAGTACCACGTCTCCTACTTCGAATTGTCGGTCTACTCGTCCACGGTTATAGTATCGGGCCTGTCGGTCGGCGGCTTGGGAGAGATTCCTTCGTACCCAGTCGTGGAGTAACGGGAGTCTCTTCATACGATCTCTCCACACGGCTGGGTCGGTGCGATCAATTACTGCGGGGGGTGGGTCTCGGTTGAGGATACTCTTGGCGGGGCGAGGGTGTCTGCCAAAGTTCAGGTACGCGGGGGACAGATGGGTAGACGATTGTACGGCAGTGTTAAGGGCGAAACACAGCTCGGGGAGATGAGCATCCCACTGTTGGTGGTTGTCTCCAACGTAGGATACCATCATGGTTTTTAGGGTTCGGTTTACTCGTTCTACGGGGTTGGCTTGGGCGTGATATGGGGGGATCAGGGTCTGTCGAATTCCGTATTGGCTGAGGTGAGTCGTCATGTGGCGATTCACGAACTCAGTCCCGTTGTCCGTGAGGAGATATCGGGGGCATCCCCATCGGTTGAGGACGAGGGTCTCGAGGGCGGCAACGATGGTGGGTCCGGTGGCCGTTCTAAGGGCTTTAGCTTCGACGTACTTCGTGAAGAGGTCTTGGAAGACCACCACGTACTTGTTCCGGTTCTTACTGGGGGGAAAGGGGCCCATGACGTCGGCAGCGACGACTGTCCATGGCCCTTCGGTGGTTCTTTCGCGCATGAGACCTCCGGGGGGTGTTTGAGGTACTTTGTTCATTTGGCATGTTCGACATCGCTTGACGAAATTCGCCACGTCCGCGAACATGCCAGGCCACGAGAAATCTTGGCTCATGCGGCGAAAGGTTTTGTCAATGCCCAGATGTCCGGCTTGGGGTTCGACATGGGCGTCGTGGAGGGCTTGGAGCCTCATGTCCAGGGGTAGAACGAGTTTCCAGGCGTCGATATCGTTAATGGCAGGGTCTACTACGGGGTGGGGGCGATGATGGTAGAGACGATTGTCTTCGAGTCTCCAATCGGGGTATTTGTTTGGGAAAAGGTAGACGTTTCTCATCTGATCGAGGTACCAAGAGTCTTCTGCGTCGCCCAGGGCGGTCAGGGCGGAATCGTCTCCTTCGAACATTCGGGAGAGGGCGTCGGGGACCACATTCAGCGCTCCTTTTCGGTGTATGATCTCCATGTCGAGGGCCTGCATGGTCAATGCCCATCGGGCTAGTCGTCCCGAGGGGTCGCGGAGATTGCGGAGCCACCGGAGGCTACTGTGGTCGGTGATGACTCGGCAAGCCGTCCCCTCGATGTATGGGCGCAACTTCTTCGCGGCCCATAACACCGCGAGGCATTCCTTCTCCGTCACGCTATACTTCCGCTCGGTTCGTGAGAGAACCCGGGAGCAGAAGACTATGGGGTGTTCTTCATCGTTTATGGTTTGGGTCAATACCGCACCGATAGCTGCATCGCTCGCGTCGGTGTGGATCGTAAAGGGTTTTTCGAAATCGGGACGGGCTAACACGGGGGCACGGGTGAGGGCCAGGCGAAGAGCGTCAAAAGCCTCTTGCTGTTCGGGGCCCCACTGCCAAGGGGTGATTTTTTCGAGGAGGGCCACTAGGGGGATTTTTAGTACCGAGATTTCGTCTAGGAATCGGGCATACCAGCCTACCATGCCTAGAAATCTTCGGAGTTGTTTGAGGTTTGTGGGGGGAGGGTAATTCAATATCGGGGCTATCTTGTCGGGGTCCGTTTGTAGTCCGGCTGTGGTGACTACGTATCCGAGATACTTCATCTCGGATAGGAAGAACTCGCTTTTCTCTCGGTTTATCTCGAGTCCCGCCTCGGAGAAGGCTTTTAACACCTTCTCGAGGTACTCGAGATGTTCATCCTCCGTCTCGGTGGCAATGACGACGTCGTCGAGATAAGCGAAGACGTGGGGTTCCCATTCGGGCTTGATCACGCGATCCATCAATCGCTGGAATGTCGCGGGGGCATTGGTCAATCCAAAGGGCATTCGGGCGAATTGGAAAAGACCTCTTCCTGAGACGGCGAAGGCGGTGGGGGGACGACTGCTGGGGGCTAGGGGGACTTGAAAGTAGGCCTGACTCAGATCCAATTTGGAGAGATATCGGGCTCTTCGGAGGCTGTCAAGGATTCGATCCATGCTGGGAAGAGGATAGGCATCTTTGCGCGTGACTTTGTTCACGTCTCGAAAGTCGATGCAGAATCGATGTTTTCCGTTGGGTTTTGGGACTATCACGGGGTTACTGAGCCATCCGCTCGAGGAAGGTTCTATTACTCCCTCTCGGAGCATTTTGTCTACCTCCGCTTGGGCAATCCGGAGTAGATAGGGCGAGATGTTTCGGGGCCTCTGACGGATAGGGGGGTGACCACCCACATCGATCTCGTGTTGGGTTAGGGTCGTTGCGCTCAGGACTCCGCTGAGATTGGGCTTGATTTCCCTATCTAGGACAGCTTGTACCCGGGGGTTCGGGTCGATGGGGGGTTCGGCGAGGCCTGCGAACTCGGGAAACGCGGTGACGGCCTGGGGGGTGAGTTCGAAGTCTGCAAACTGACATACTTTGCCACACGGTAAACTCCAGTTGTCGTTGGCGTAGTTGACCGTGATGCCGAACAATCTGCAGAAGTCTATGCCCAGTATCCCTTCGTACCCGAGGACTGCGACTCGCACCTCGAGGGTTCTCAGGACACCGGCGACATTGAACGTGAGGGGGACAACGCCCAGTATCGGGACTACCGTGTCGTTGGCCACTCGCACTCCTCCGGAATGAGACTTGAGTCGGAACCCCAGATGCTGAGCGATTTCCTTCCCCAAGTACGAGTGGGTGGCGCCAGGGTCCAACAGGGCGTGTAACACGTGTCCTGTTATCTCCAGTGGCAGGTAGTGGCGACGATCTGACTCGCGGGAGAGAGAGAGAGAGAGAGAGAAAGCGATATTTATTATGCGCTCTGGGACAAGTCCCCTAAAAGCGCAAGGCACATATTTACAGATGTTAACAATTCTATATACAATGAGTAACAGTCTGTTCGTAACAATAACATAGATATAACAAAGTATTCACAGTAGGTTTCAGAATTATAGAAGTAGTGAAGAGATAGTTATAGTGAAAGATATAGTGAAGATATATAGATATAGTGGAAATATATAGATATAGTTAAGCGACTAGAACATCACATTAGCCTTAGCTAAAAGCTTTCGTATCATTTCGTGCTCACCAGGTCCCCTAGCACATCAACGGGCTACTCAGTCCACCCGTCTAGTGGTACAGGAAGGCGGATACACGTTACAGAAAAAATTACAGGCGCGTCAAAAATAAAAGTACATGAATAAGCAGTAGAACAATGCTGCAGAGAGTGGAAAGATCGTCGAAAATCGGAAAAGTTATATCAGTGCTAGCAAATGTTCGTAGAGTCTTCTCTTGAACACCTCGATAGTGGCCGCTTCTCGTACTGCAGATGGTAATCCGTTCCAGAAAGCAGGGGCAGCGCCTGCGAAAGAGCATTTGTACAGTTCGGTTCTGCACCTCGGGGGTTGTAGCCAGTCCTTGGGCCGCCGAGAGTTCCTTTGTCGGTCACCTTCGAGTGTAGCTAGCCTGTCAAACAGAAACTTAGGGGTCTTTGTAGCGAGTACACGATATGTGAGACAGCCTAGAAAGTACAGTCTTCTTTCCTTGGTTTTCAGCCACTTTAGCTGACGATAGTATTCAGTTATATGTGCGTCCCGTCTTATGTCGAGCGAAAACCGAACACCGGCGTTGAGTGTACGACTAAGAATGAGATCTAATTCCTTCGTGAGATCGAGATATACTAGGCAGCAGTAATCGATGTGCGGAAAGACGAGCGTGGAAATCAACTGTATACGAAGCGAGTGGGGAAGAAGATTTCTGCAATGCTTAAGTTGATAGACTATGCCGTTAATTTTTTTCGCGATCCTCATAGTATTCGGTATCCAAGAGAGGGTGTCGCTAATAGTAACACCCAGACATGTTACTTCGGTTGACAACGGTATACTTACGTTCCCGACAGCGACCGCGGGAAGATTTTCGAACGGGATATTAGCAATGAATCGCCGAGTTCCGATAACTATGGCTTTCGTTTTTTCTTTGTTAAGAAGTAGCCCTAAGCTCACCGCCCAGTTCGATATTGCTTCGATGTCTTCATTTACTGCTCTAATAGCCTCTGTAAGATGCTCTGGACTAGAGTGCAGGTATATTTGCAGATCGTCGGCGTAGAAATTGTAGCGACAGTGTCTGAGCAAATCTTTGAAACCGTGCAAGTACAGGACGAATAGAAGAGGCCCTAGAACTGAGCCCTGAGGAACCCCGTTTGCGATGTTAATTCTTTCAGAAACCACGCCGGTTTGGTTATCGCGTATGGATTGCGTACGACCAGTGAGGTACGAGCACAACCAACGCAGTGTCGATTGCGAACAATTTAAGACTCGAAGTTTTTCGATCAAATCGGCGTGTCGTACGCGATCAAAGGCTTTTGAAAAATCAAATAGCACTAGGACGGTCACCTTACGCGAGTCAGCGCCGTGGCGAATATCGTCCAATATTCGCAAAAGAGCTGTCTGGGTATTATGCCTGGCTCGATACGCTGATTGACAAGGGTCTAAAAGGTCACTACTACGAAGATAGGCCATCATTTGGTTGGCCACAATCTTTTCCAGACACTTCGAGAGAGCGCAGAGGATTGAAATAGGTCGATAGTCATTCGCAGAGGACGGTTGTTTCGTTTTCGGAAGAGGACAAACGAGAGCGTATTTCCACTCGGTCGGAAAAGTGCCGGACATCAGAGAAAAAGAGAAAAGGTGGTGGATCATAGGTCTAATACATGGCATAGCGAGTTTAATAAGAGCAATCGACAAACCGTCGGCACCAACGGCAGAGGATTTCGAATGTCTGAAGATTTCATCGAGTGTTTCGTAGCTCAAGTTTTGAAAGTAAAACTTATCATCGCTATAAACTGCTTCTCCGAGATAATACGCCTCCGGAGGCACGTAGGTTGGATCGACACCAGCGGCTGCGAAATGATTGTTTAGATCCGTGACAGAAGTGACCAGCGGCATGACACTGGTCCGCGATTTTATTAGGCCTAGGCTCCGAAGCTCTTTCCACGTTGAGGTCGCGCTCGTTTGCGTGGAAAATACTCGATTATAATAGTCGGTTTTCGCAGTTTTAATTAAGATTTGGACGGAGTTTCTCAGTCGTTTGAATCTATTATGCGCTTCAACAGTGCGTCTTCTGCGCCATTCTCTCCGAGCTCTGTCGCGAGCTTTCATATGTCCTTTTATTTCCTGACTTAGCCAAGGCGCCGGGGCCTTCTTAGATCTCACTTGGATCATCGGTGCATGTGTATCAAGACAGGATATGAGATAGTCATTTAAAAGCGATACCTTGACATCGATGCTATCACTATTATAAAAAGCCGCCCAGTTCATCGCGTTTAGGTGCCCTAAAAAGGCAGTACCATTGAAATTACGAAAGTCCCGGCATGTAAACACGCGCTCCGGAAGTCTATCTACCGTTAATCTATATTTGACGAATATTAAATCATGTGCCGAGAGAAAGGGAACCTCGAATTGGCCAAACTCGATCAGTTTCTCGGCATCGTCGGTGATGCACAGATCAAGCAGCGTAGACGCATCGCGAACGTGATGTGTCGAACCGTACGGGACTAGATATAAATTCGTCATGTCGATAAAGTTACGAAGGTGCGTGCTATCATGCGTTACAACGTTCATATCGGAATTAAAATCACCCATGATAGTGCAATGCGGATAAAGAGTGCTATGCTGAAGAAAGAGATCCTCGAATTCAGTAAGATACCCAACATGCGGCGGTCGGTAGACTACGCAGACGAGCATTTTCGAGTTGTTTGGAATCGTAACTTCGGCAATGATAAACTCGGGCTTACCGCAGTATGTCCCTCCAGAGTCCGTGAGCACGCGGGCTCGTAGAGAAGCATGCACGTATAAGCCGACTCCTCCTCCTCCGCGCCCAATCCGATCGCATCTCAAAAGGCAATATCCATGCAAGCTTACAACGTCATCGGGGGTCTGCGGAGTCAGCCAGGTTTCCGACATGCAAATTATATGAAAGAAGTTCTCGCCGAAGAAATGCCGAAATTCGTCTAGATGCCCTCTCAATGATTGACAATTAACGTGGCAAATTTTCATAGCGTCCTGCGTGCGACTTTCGGTATAGTTAGCCATAATCGGTGTTTCGAGCCTTGTCCGCTATACGTCTTGCTAGAACTGGACAGTTTTTCCCGTCCAGAGCGCTGTGTTCGCAGTCTGCATCAGTATAGATCGTTCTACAGTTATAACAAATCGGGTCTCTCGAGCGATGTCTGCAAGACGCGGACTCGTGGTCACCCGAACAGTGAGCACAGTGGGTGGAGTTTGTGCAATCTTTGGCTATGTGGCCGAAGCCCAGGCACTTGAAGCACTGTAGGACTCTGACGTGATCGTCGAAGCGACAGGAAGTGTATCGCAGATAAATTTTTTGTCTACTCCTAAAAATGTCCCTGATTTTCGCGGGAACTTCGATGATGCAGGCACGAGTGTTTCGATTTACACGCGACATGTAGATGACCTTGACAGTAGGGTTACTGTAATCCGACAGATTCAGCTTTATTATGTCAGCCTGCACGTCTTCGGCGGAGAGATCGGCTGGTACACCGTGCACAATCAAGCGAGGATCGAGTTTAGAAAATTCGCTGACTTGAAGCCCAAGCTTTTCCAAAGCAGGCAACGAACGAATTTTGTCAAGGTCAGCCTCTTTTGCGTCGATACGAATACCGTTGTTTTTCGCCCGTGTGACACGATCAACTCGCATGCCTATTTCCGCGGGATCAACGTTTTTGATTACCGCCTCTTTGGTCAGCTGAGAAGACGAGTATTTGGAGGCCATGTTTTCACACGGCGTGATAAAGAAGCTAGTTGTTTTATCGATCGAAACGGTCGGTCCGCGTGAGATATGCACTTTGCTGTTTTTTGCGTTTGAGCCCTGAGAAGCTATGCTGGCGTACGATGTCGAAGCAATGGGCTTGATCGTTGAGGAGACGGCCTCTTTTACACCAGCCGAGCAGGCATCGGTGATTTGAGTCCGGACAGCTGAGTCTAACGAGCTCCTGAAAGTCTCTTGGATAGTGGTAGAGCATGTTCGCGCCATATCGTTCCGTACTAGACTAATGTCGTTCCGTACTTGATTCATAGCTTGTATGCAACGATCGTTTGCAAGCACTTCGCCGGCTAGGGTAGAGTACGCAGCGAAAACGGTGTTAAACGCGGTTTGGTAGTACTGAAAAGCCTCCTGCAGGAAACCTTTTTTTTCTACCGATTCTTTTGACGCGCGAATGAACTTAGCAATATCAGTGTCATAACTAAACAGCTTGCTGCGCATAGCTTTCGTATCAGCTGACGAGAGAGGCAGTTCGCGCGTGACAGCAGGCGAGCCTATAGCTGACGACTGCCGAGGAGTCCCGAACGACAGCGAGAGTGGGGGGACGCGCGGCGTGTGCGGCGACGTCATCGCTCACGCACATCGAGCGCCCGGTGTCCACTGGAAACGCGCCCGTACGCCTCACCGCGCAGGGCTGCGTTTACCGGAGATCGATCAATCGATCAATCGAAACAATCGATTCTCGGAGACGAAAGTCGATGGTCGCGGTTTACCGCAGAGACGAAGAACGATAGGTTAGAAAAGATTGGTTAGAGAGTAAGGAAAGAAAATGAGAAAAGATGCGAAGAAGAGAGAAATGAAACACCTACCGGAATACTCCTTCGAAAGCTGAGACGGCGGAGGAAGCCCAGGTCTAGCGAAAAGCCAATTTGATAGGTATGATCCACCAGAAATTACGAAAAACCGAGGAGCAGCGACAGACACTCCCGCTCAACTCGAGAGAGAGAGAGAAAGCCGTAGCCAGCAGATCGTCGAGGGCGATACACTGTTCGGGATCTTCGTAGGTTGGCTCGGGGCTATTAGCCGTGTTTTCGGGGGTATGGGGGTTCGGTCCGGGGCTAGTGACCGTGACTTCGGGGCGTTGGGGATCTGGTCCGGGGCGATTGACCATAGTGTCGGGGTGTTGGGGTGGTGGTCCGGGGCTAGTGACCGCTTTATCCTCTGCGGGGGGTACCGTCCTGTTATTCGCGAGGGCCATTACGCATTCGAGGGGGGGGGTTGTGGTTGGTTGGCCCCCCCCGTTCGCGTTTCCCTCTTGTCGTTGGCGACATCGGGGGCAGGCGTCTGTCTGCACCCCTTGTGTGCCGCAACGCATACAAAAGAGGGTACGGGGTGCAGTACACTCGCGTTGGAGATGTCCGGGCAAGCGACAGTTATAACAGCGCGCGTTCGCGTAGCGCGGATTGACTCCCGGGGTAGGGACTGACGGGCCAACTTGGAGGGCCATTAGCGATGGGGGCGGATACGGGGGGTTGGCAGTGGGGGGTTGGGGGCTGGCTACGTAAGCGTATGTCGGGGGCACGGGAACGGGCATCGTGTTGGGGATGGGTGGCGGGGTGGCGTACGTCACGGGGGTGGGGCAGGGTGCTGGAGGGTTTTGCGGGGCTTGGGCGAGAGCGGCGTCTTTGCCCTTAAGGGGTTTGGGGGCAGTCGGCGTGTACGCGGCGCTGGGAAGAATGCTTTGACTGGCGGGGGGAGGTGGACGGTAGCTTTGTCGTCTTTCCCGTTCCTCCTCGTCTCGCCGTCCTTCCAAGACGAAGTCCGTGAAGTCGCGGATGTCTAAACGACGGAGGTGGATTGACATGTCGGGGTGAAGATTCTCGAAGCACAAGTCGAGTTGGTCTTCCAGGGGCATGGGGGGGATGATGCGATTGAAATACGTGCGCATATTCATGAGGTAATCAGCGCACGACTCCGTGGGTCCTTGAGTTCGCTGATTCACCTCTTTCCTTAAGCGACCGGCTGTTTCGAGGGGCGCAAAATGTACTCTAAAATGTCGAACAAAGTCCGAAAGGGTCCTCAAGGAGTCCCTCTCGTGGCGGAACCATCGGGTGGCATTGCCCGAGAGTCCCTCGGGAAGAAGCCGCAAAAGATCCTCCTCAGAGTACCCTCGCCTCCCACCGTACTCGTAGAGAGTCCAGAGGTACTCCTCGGCGTCCTCTCCTTTGCGTCCCGAGAACTTCGGGCCATGTTGCCGAAATGAGTCGGCCTGACGCACGCCCCAATGGCGGGT
This sequence comes from Ischnus inquisitorius, assembly GCA_963924025.1. Classification (NCBI taxonomy): domain Eukaryota; kingdom Metazoa; phylum Arthropoda; class Insecta; order Hymenoptera; family Ichneumonidae; genus Ischnus; species Ischnus inquisitorius. The sequence goes on along the minus strand of OZ001251.1, from coordinate 3,049,971 downwards.
GGTATCGCGGGTGGATGGGTGGGTGTAAATTGTCGGATGGGTAGTGTGTACGGCTGTGGGGTGTGCGGTACTTTGCAAGCGGGGCTGTTCGGGCGGGGGGTACTCGGGGTAGACATAGGAGTGATACATGGGGGGAGGGGGACGGGTCGTCACGGTTTGTGGGTGGTGGTACGAGTAGGCTTGTTCGCGCGGAGGGTACTCGGACCGTACGTACGAGTGGGACCTGGGGGGAGAGCAATAGCTATTCGTCGCCGGGGGTGGTGGTCTAGGGGGCAACAGGGTGCGACTGGGGGGTGGGTTAGCAGGTCTAAAGGGTGTGTGGGTTGCGAAAGTCACCGCTGGGCCTCGACCTTGGTCTTGGGGGGTACACTGATCCGAATGCTCGATAATGTGCGTGGAATTCTGCACATTCTGGTATGCGGGATCGAACCGCATGCTCAGGGGGTCTTGATACGGGCCCAGGGACTGTCCGGTGGGGAGTTGGGGTTGGGGGTCAGGGTCGGCGGTCACCCTGTCCATTAGATCGTAGCCGCTTCGTTCGAGGTCTGTCAGGGCTCGATCTGCAGGTATGCCCGCCCCTGGGGGTGGGTTTTCGTCTTCGACGGTCCAGGGAATTACCGCGGGGGACAAACGTTGTCGCAGTGTGTGGCGGCAGTAGCGATCGACCAGCTGCTCGTGTTCACCCGCGTTGGAAATTCTAGCGCGAGTGCATAGGCGCGCCAGCAGCGTCGTGTCCGCGATGCGGTAAAAATCGGCGTATAACCGCGCGTATTCCCTCTCGTACTCCCGTCGGTCATCGTCAGCCGAGGGGCCAGGGGGTTGGGTCAGGGGTCGATCTGGGTGCGTCGCAGGGTCTAATCGGGGCGTGCCGGGAATGCGGGAGGCGATGGGGGTACCTCCGGCGGGGGGTGTGCTCAGGGCATTTACGGGTTCGGTGATCGTGGGGTTCGTATCCCCGGCGGTTGTGGCCGGGAGTAGGGGGGTGTTGCCTTCGGGGTCCATTGTGCAGCGAGTTTATCGCGCGTAAAAAAGAGGGATATTACAAAATATTGGGGGTGGATACGAATTGCGATATACTCGGGGCAATCGGGCAAATGTTCAAAGTTTTTTATTTTTATTTTTTTTTAATTTATTGGGGTCAATCAATGAAGGTGGAAGGTTATTGGTGGACTCAATATTCGGGGGGGGGGGGGGGGGGGGGGGAAGTTGAATTTAAATGCGAATGTTTGGTAAAATTAAAAAAAAACGAAAGAGAAAACAGCAACAATAAAAGGGGGAACGGGGGGGCGATCAAGTAAAAAGTCGGTACGCACGCAGTAAATGCAGCCGCAATTATTTAAAATAATTCGGCGCAGTTATCTCAAAAAACAAAACCAAAATAAATTGTTCAACTTAAAGTTGACGATATCGCAAAAAAAAGAGATAACAAATTCAAACAATAATTTTTGGGAATAAAGCGCTACACGGGGGTGGCAGCCTTATTCCAGTGGTGTGAGAGGGGTAGGGGGAAAGAGGGAAGCGGGGTTATTGTCGACAAAGCAGAGAAAAATCAAAATGAAACAAAGAAAATTTTTTTTTTGAAACTGTTCGAGCTGGGGAACTCAGGGATAGCCGAAGTGAGCTCTTACCCTAGAGAGGGGAAACCAAGCGACGCAAAACAAGGAAATAAAAATCGAAATATTTTATTTCGCGAATTTTTTTTTTTTTGTTCCCCTTCTCTAATTATCGGGCCCCACGTTGGGCGCCATTTTGTGACGGGCTCCAACGAGCTGTAATAATTATTTGACGTTCTTCGGACGAGTCCTGGGGGGGGAGGAGGGGGTTTTTCGGACGACTCAGGTGTAACAAAAGAAGGAAATAAAAGCAAGAAAAATGAATAATGAAAACGCAGCAATATAATATTTATGAAAAAAAACCAAGCGAAATAATACAACTCAAAAAACAGGGGTAAATAATAATAACAATAACGCAAGAAAAATAATAATAATAATCGAGAAAAAGGGGATCGGGTATAAGTGAGAAAAAAGAAATAAATGCGGGTGACTAATTAACGAAAATACGAAAGAAAATAATAACAAAGGGGGAAACCGGAATGAGCTATTAATAACAGAAAGAAAATAATTCAGAAAATAAGTGGACAAAAATGTAACGGCGAAGGGAAAACTTGACCAAATCGGTCGGCGCAAATATGGCGGCGTTACACGAGGCGACGGACCTCTCGCCGTTAACGCTCACGCACGGGGGGGGGAAGGCTCGCGGGGATTTATCGGCAAATAAATTAATCACGGGGAGGGGGATAGACTCGTCGGGCACAAATATTCAATCTGTCAAATTACAAGTATTTTTGGGCGCCAGCTACCATTCACGGGGTAACACCGTTTTAGTAAATTTGTCGAGAATCGACAAATTTCTCGTGCTTCGAAAATTCACACAACACGTGGTCGCCGACTAGTCTCAGGAGAGCGAAGGCTCAGGGGGAGGGAACGGGATACTCCGATATTTCGGCTCTGTCAATTAACTTCGGCTATAAATTCACTCGGGAAGACTCTAAATAATTAATAATAAATTTTGGGATTGTTTGCAAAGGGGATCGGGACTCACACTTAGAATAATTAACGGCTATTCACCACTCACCACGTGTACACGCTACCTGTAGCAAATGCCGGCTATGGCGGCGGCGAAAATCCGATAAGTTATCCTTCCTCGATTCCTCGATTAATCTCGGCGAAGTCACGGGTCGGGGCGAAGGGGAAAATTGTCTCAACGAGACAGGAAATTCACGCAGAAACCGTCAAACACACTCACGCTGCACTCAACGCGTTTTTCTCGCGAAATTCTCTCGTACAAAATTCTCTTTCGGTCACACACGTGCTTCTCTCTAAAGATCTCGCTCTCAAGAAGGCTCTCCCCTCCGTCGGCGCGCTCTTTCTTTCCCTCACGCGTTTCGCTCGCTCTCTCGCTGTCTTGCAGCGGTGATGTTTCGGGTCGTTCGGCGACGTTCTTCACAGCGATACCTTGGCTGTCGTGCGCGGGGGGTGTGTGGGTGGACGGGGCGGGGGGGCGCGTTACTTAACATAGCTAAATTTCCCTGCGTAGTGAGTGGTGGGCTCGAGTCGAGAATTCGGGCGAACTTGTAGCGATGCTACATCGTTACAATACATACGTGATTTTTTTATTACCATTTAAGCGAGAATTTCGATGTGTTAAAGAAATTAAATGTTAACTTGGAATTTCGACGCAAATCAAATGTGAATTCCGATATTTTAAACAATTTATACGTGAACTTAGTTTTTCTAATCAAATTGAAGGGTAATTTCTTATGTTTCAACACAGTAAACTTCAATATTTTTTTTTACGATTTAAACCTAAATTATGATTTTTTGAACTATTAAAACGCAAATTTCGATAAAAAAATGTTTAACCCGCATTTCGATTTTTCGAAGCAATTAAACATTTGTTAAATTTATTTTCAATCAAAGAACCGTCATTTTTTATTTTTTGAACAATTTAACGGAGAATTCCGATTGTTTAAGCAATTGAAACATAATGCATTGAGGATCCATTATCCGAAAGGAAAGTAACGGATACTGGGATGAAGATCCATTATCCATTACAAAAGTAATGGGTAATGGATTGAGGATCCATTATCCATTATAAAAGTAATGGGTAATGAATTGAGGATCCATTATCCATTATAAAAGTAATGGGTAATAGATTGAGGATCCATTACTCATTTGTTACGATCGTGCTGCGGGAGGATTCGCTTTCCACGGATCCAAAGTGCGCAGCGCGATTCGAAACCCCGATACGCGCGGATAGATCGTCTTCGCGCTGACGAGGGCTGCAGCGATAGGATTCCGCTGCTGCCGCCGTCGCGCGAAGACATCGAAACCAAATATCCAACTAGATGATAAGTTCTAAGAAGACTGACCGTTGCGCGTGACTCGGTAGCGGATATCGCGATGGCGTTCTCCGTCGCCGAGTCCGCTGAACAATGAACACGCGAAGGTTGCAAAAATCCACCCCGACTTGCCACCCGCCGATTGCGAGATGAGCTTGGCGGATGAGCTCGCCGGGGAGATCAGTCCCGTTTTGACACGAGAAGCGAAAGCTTGTCACGGAAAAACTCCTCGTAGAAGCACTCGCAAAGTGATATAATTCTGTCAATAGAGAACCGCGGCTCATAGAAATTGTTCGAAAGTCAATAGAGCCGAAAGGAGCTTTGATTAGTTTTTGCGCCGCGACGGTCAGCCTTCACGTGCTAGTGTAATTGATAAACCTTGTGCCACGAACTATATAGAAACAGTCGTGTAGAATTTAAGTGATCGCAGCCACCCGAAAGTGTAGAAGGAGGAAGAGAAGCGAGAAGGAAGAAAAGTGACTGCGATCTTAATAATATTGTAAGTAGAATATAAGGACTGGCATGAGAGAATGGAATGAATGAAAAGAGTAGAGCGAATCATCAGTCTAGAATAATCAAACTAAAATATTTTCAATAAATCTTTACTTTGTTAATCTCCAAAATTCGGAATCAAATCTCGTCATCCTTTAAAGGAAACCTAACCATCCTCAAGAAACGCCCTGTATAGGACGTCCGGTAAAGATCCCAAAACAAAATTAAATATAAACCCTTCGTACTTTATACGAAGGGGTTCACTTGAAAGCCCGATAACGCCCTGGGACGTAACAAGTAAACTGGTGTCAGAAGTGGGATACTGGTACATTCTTGAGATTGGTTGAGTTGCCTTTGTCAACATTTCACAAAATTCAAAATTTGATTCTGTCAACATTTTTCAAAATTTAACCATTTTTCAAAAGTTTTCAAAAATTAACATTTAATAACTTCAAATTATATATATATCCGTGATTTTGACGATACTGCCTAAGTATCCAATGGTTCGGATAGTACGCACACCCCTAGTAGAGGGCTGCCCTGAACAAGAAGTATTTTCCGAAGTATTGTGGGGCGGTTCTGGAATATTCGAGCCGAACCCAAATTACGGAATAAATATCGTCAGGGTTTCCGAACTTAGACCAACCGCAGAGATACACTCTGCTTTGCCATCCGTCCTTTTGATGAACGGCGAAGAAATCGAACTAATCGGTACTATCCTGATCACGTCAACGGAAGGGGCAGGGGGTCCGGAAATTTCCACCTACTTGTTCTATATCGCGGAGACCTTTCCCGGGCCTTACGCGGGAGTTCTTGGGTGCTGGGGTAATTATAACCCGCTCACGTACGAATACCTCGCGGTAATTCAAGCACCGGGAGAATAAACCAGTAACGGATTTAGCGTTGCGTAACCGATTCGTTATATTCCAACACGAATCGGAATCAATAAATAAACTGGTAGTAAACTGGTGTCAGCTCACTAAAGTTTAATAAATCGCTCGCGATGGCAAACGAAGCGCCAGCCGCGCTCGACTTGTCGACGCAAGCGCTGCAGAACGTCAGCACCGCGATGCAAAACATGACATTATATAATCGGTACGCGAACTTGCCCGTTTTCGACGGGAAGAATATGTCGCTAAGGGATTTCCTCCAGGATCTCCAAAATGTGGCGTCGTTCGTGCCAGCCGAAAACGAACCGGAATTCGTCGCGGCGGTAATTTCCAAATTACGCGGAAGTGTGCGCAATTGCGTGTACGGAGAAACCGTAAACACAGTTAACGCATTAACAATATTATTAAAGAAACGGCTTGCGCGCGGAAAAACATACGCGTATTATAGTCAACAAATTTCATCCATACGGATGAAAAAGGGGGAATCAGTCGACGACTTCTACGATAGGATACGTATTCTAATCAGCGGAAGCCGATCGGCTTATCGAGCTCAGCACGGCGGAGAGCCGCCGGATCGAGAAACAGATCCCATTTACGATCTCGCGTTGGCCGGGTTCATGGACGGTTTGCCGACAAATATCGCTCAAGCCGTGTGGCCTCGAGCGCCAGAAACGTTAGAAGACGCGTACGAAATCGTGGCCGAATATATCGACAATGAAGAGCGTCGATCGCGCCGCGATGGGATCACCGCGCAGGTTCTTTATGGAAATTACGGCGACTCCCGTGGACGATCGCCCGATCCACGATATCGGAGCTACGGAGATTCGCGCGGTCGATCACCGGAACCGCGATACTCCAACAACGGCGAATCGCGCGGCCGATCACCGGATCCGCGAACAAATTGGCAAAATCAACAACCCACACACCGATCGCCTAGCCCGGGTTGGCAGGCTAGAGATGGGCGAAACGGTACGAACGGGCAAACCCAAACGGAGTCTGCAAAAAGAGACACGGGTGCCGCGGAACGCTTTCCCGAGGGTTGCGGGCACGAATATTGTTGGTCCTTGGGTAGGGGCTGTCCCGCGGAAACGGCGGCGAGCCGAGCGCGAACGAATTCACCGGCGAACAGGGCGCGATCGCCCGACGGGCTACCCTCAGTAAGGTTCCTGGGAAACAATGCCTCGTCCTCTGGAGCCCAACTCCCGTCGAGAACCCAGTAGTCGAACTGACTGCACCGAAGTTACGCAATAAGAAGGGACGATTCTTTCTTGACACAGGCTCCGCGACCAGCCTGATAAAATTAGACTCGCTTAACGAGGATCTGCGAGTAAACGTACATGACATAATCTGGATAACGGGCTTGGAAGAAACAAAGATTCCTACTCTGGGCTCCGTTAATCTACATTTTAACGAAAAGCCGAGTAAATTTTACGTAGTTCGCAGTTTGCCACTAACTAGCGACGCGCTAATCGGCAAACCATTCTTCTACGACGAAGGAGCAGAAATGTCTTTTCATCATAAAGCTCTCATAACACGTAGCGACCCTATCCGTCCGAAGCCGTTTATCGAAACTCCTTCGGAAGACGCCAATCGAACGGCGGAGGTGCTATTCACAAGATCAAACCCCGCGAAGACTAAGTTCAAGCTACGTGCGCGCATGCGACAGCAAATTGCGTTGCCGATCGCGAATTCGGATTTAACCGAGGGTTATTTGCCGCGGGTAGAGACTTCAAAGGGCGTGTACGTGGGTAACGCGATCGTGACGCAGAACGAGGGCGTTTGCCAGGTCCTCGCGATTAATACGCGTTTCGAAGACGTTGAGATAGAGTTGGGTCCACAACAAATCGAATCGTTCGAGTTAAGGAACCCGGAAGATGTCGATTCAGAGTTCTCAGATACCGATTCTACGGAAGAAGAAATTTCTCCACCCGTCGATAGAGTCTCGGCAATAATGGCCGCCTTACGGCTAAACGATCTCAACGAGGAGGAACGTCGACATGTTCGGCGACTCGTTGAAGAATTTCCCTACCGATACAAATTACCGGGAGACAAATTACAGCGAACGGATCTGGTGTATCATCGGATTCCGACGATTGATGATCTCCCGGTAAACACAAAACAGTACCGCTTTCCAGTCGTCTATAAAGAGGAAATGGATCGGCAGGTACTAAAGGAACTGAACGACGGAGTCATAATCCATTCCTGCTCCCCGTACAACTCTCCCGTGTGGATCGTGCCAAAGAAGGCCGATTCACAGGGACGACCGAGGATGCGGATGGTTATAGACTTCCGCAAATTGAATGAAAAGACTATCTCGGACGGCTATCCTCTGCCAAACATGATTGAAATCCTGGAACAGCTCGGTCAGGCGAAATATTTTTCGACATTCGATCTGGCGAGCGGATTTCAACAAATACCGATGGACCCGCGAGATAGTCAAAAGACCGCATTTTCCACTCTGAACGGCCATTACGAATATTCTCGAATGCCGGAAGGATTGAAGAACGCGCCTGCAACATTTCAGCGCCTGATGGATCGCGTACTATTGGGTCTACAGGGCACGGAATTATTCGTGTACCTGGACGACATAGTAGTATTCGCAGCATCCCTCGAAGAACACGAGAAAAAGGTCCGCAGACTCATGATGCGTCTAGAGGATGCGAACCCGAGCTTGGAACCGGACAAATGTTCTTTTCTGCGCAGAGAGGTGGCTTATCTGGGCCATATAGTCAGCTGCGACAGGCTCCGCATGGACCCCAAAAAGCTCGAATCAGTTCGGCATTTCCCAGTACCGAAAACGCAGAAAAATGTGCGTCAATTTCTCGGTCTCTGCGGTTATTACCGACGTTTTATACTCGACTTCGCAGCAATCTCCAAGCCACTTTCGGACCTGTTAAAGAAGGGACAACCCTTTTCATGGGGGCCCGAGCAGAAAAGGAGTTTCCGGACATTGAGAAAAGCTCTCTGTAGTGAGCCTATTTTACGATACCCGGATCTCGAAAAACCATTCACTTTGACGACCGATGCGTCGGATCTCGCGCTCGGCTCGGTACTGTCTCAAGAGCACGACGGTTTCGATCTGCCGGTTGCGTATTATTCACGCATCTTGTCGCCGGCCGAGGTGAATTACGCGACTACGGAAAAGGAATGTTTAGCAATAATTGATTCAATTGAACAATTTGCGACATACCTTTACGGGAAGAAATTCACGCTCGTGAGTGATCACGAGCCACTAAAGTAGATGCAAACGACGCTCGATCCAGGTAAAAGGCTTAACCGGTGGAAAATGCGATTGCGTAAGTATGATTACGACTTCGTATATAAACCAGGAAAGCTGAACGTGAATGCCGATGCGCTCTCGCGCAATCCGGTCGCTCGCGAGCTTTCAAGCTCGAGCGATAGTGAGGAGGAAGCTAACGAAAAAAATAGCCAAATAAGCTTGACGGTATTGCCGATTTCTTCCGGCGCAGGCTCCAGCAAAGGAGCTATACCCAAGCCAAAATCGATCCTCAAACCTCCTTCGGGATCGCGCGTTAAAAAGTCATCTCGAGTGACCTTGCCACCGAGTACAGACGCGATAGCAGGCCGCACGCGCGCAAGATTACAATCCGCACCAGCCGCCGCGCCTGCATACAAGGAAGTAAGCTCGAGTTCAGAGGCTTCCGATCCGCCGATTCAACGGTTGCATAGAAGTATGCTACCCGCGGAATTATTGCCTCCGAGGAGACCAATAAGAGACCCGCCAGTTGCGGTTCAGCCGGAGGTTGAGCCTGCTGAAGAACCTGTAGAGGATACCGAGGCCGCAACCGAGAAAACAAAAGGCGAAATGGCACCACGCGATCGCTCAAGCATTGCGGTGGTTGTCAGGCCGCCAATGGATGAGACCGATGACGAAGATGACATTCAGGCTGATGAAATTATGCAAGCCGAACCACAAGTCAAAGACTGTCCCTCGAAATCGCTACAAGAGTCTCTCCAGTGGTTCGATGAATCGCTACGTTTATTGGAAAGCCGATATACGAAGGGAGATGACACGAACATAGAGTCAAACGCACCTGAGTTAGGCGAGTTCGATTGGCCTGATTTCGTGTCCGAAGGAAACGAAATACACTCGGAGGCACACGAAAACCTTCGAATTTTCGACCCTTGGGATGATACCGGACACGACCTCGAATTATCGCGTCGGTTGGAAAAGATCGCCGAGCGAGAAAAGGGTATAAGTGAGACCGAATTATTACGGCGAGTGAGCGTCATGGGTTTACCGCAATCACAAAAAGAAGATGGCGACGATGCAAATGACGAGAGCGACGTAATTGAGGAAAACAAAACAGCCTCACCCGTCGCCTCGGAATCGGCAGCCTGTGCCGTGCCGACGGTACCGCAACGATCGGTCAGATGGTCGCTGCCTCCCGCGGATCACAACCCCATGGCACGCTCGACGCCGCATCCGAAACGGGTGCCGCGGACAATAATTGAAGATGAAACGTTACTACATTCTACGACCAATCCGAATGTACTATCGAAATCCGGAATCAATTGTCCGTCGGATTTATTCGTTGTCGTATCTTCAGATAGCGATTCGGAGACAAACTCGGATCGCTTAAGCAGATGCGAGACTTCGACATTAGAAAAGAAATATAAGCCGGTAGTAGGCACTCGCGAGTGTCTTACCTATCGAGCCGATAATTATGTGCATTTTATTTCTGCCGACGGCGAATTGTCTACCCCTATTGGGAGACTGTCAGCCGACTTGGGCCAAATAAATCCGCAGGCCATAAAAACCCAAGGGTTACGGACCGGCCAGATAGCAATAACACCACATGGCGAGCGCAACGTGTACAGCGTTGTCATAAAAGACCGTTACTTTGACAGAACACTCGATGACGACTTATTGCTGGGACTGGAGAATTTGAAAAAAATTGTCATAAATTCTGGCATTAACTTGTTTCGAATTACACGTTCTGGAGATTTCTCCGACGCCCTGCCGAGCGGGCGTCTGGTGGAAAAGCTATACGAGCTCTTCGATAAGTCCGGCGTGGCCGTAACGGTTTGCTACGGCAAACTATTGTTGCCGCCGGAAGAGTCGAGAGCAAAGATAATAAACGAATTTCACTGCAGTCTCGTTGGCGGACACAAAGGCGTAACAAAAACCTATCGGAAAATCCGAGAACGGTTTTTTTGGCCCGCTCTCCGCAACGAGGTACAAAACTTTGTTAGGCGTTGTAAGGGCTGTCAAGAGCGTAAGCTTGTACGGGCTAAGAAAAGTACCCGTAAAGACCCGTGAGCCCATGCTGTTAACAGATACGCCCGCTGATACTTTCGACAAAGTGTCTCTTGACACAGTGGGTCCTTTGCCCACCACTCCACATGGTAATAAGCATATTCTCACCATGCAGGACCATTTGTCGAAGTATTGTCTGGTCGAGCCTATACCAGATTTGAAAGCTACAACGATCGCTGAAGCCGTGGCGCGCCGATTGTTTACGCAATTCGGTGCCCCGCGAGCTATCCTCACCGATCGAGGAGCGTCGTTCATTAGCGGACTATTGCAAGAAATTTCCGAGATATTCCGCATTAAACAAACAACAACCTCAGGATATCGCCCACAAACGAATGGGGCCTTAGAGAGAAGTGATTCCGTTTTGGTGGAATACATTAAACAATATGCCACCCAATACGACGATTGGGATAGACTATTGCCATACGCGGAACTATCGTATAATACGTGCGTTCACGAGGCAACAAATTTCACACCATATGAAATTGTATACGGGAAGCTGGCTCGATTACCGAGTGAGTTCCCCGTCGACAATAAACTAGAAACGTATAATTCATACACTATCGAGCTAATCAAACGACTATCGGAAATTAGAGCGATGGCGGGAGACAATTTAAATAAAGCAAAGGAAAGGTCAAAGGGTTATTACGATCGGAAGATCCGCCCCTTCGAAGGTAAAATCGGAGATAGCGTTTATGTCCTGAAAGAACCGAAAAGGGGGAAATTCGATTGTCAATATCACGGACCATATAAAATCGTAGAGATCTCGGATCGAAGTAATGTAATCCTAGAGACCATAAATGGACAGAGAATTCGCAAGCATGTTGACAAGGTGAATTTGGCATACGAGTGAATAAAATAACTGTAATATTAATGGAAATATTGTTATCATCCCGTGTAAGTCGGGAAGGCTTGAGCGCCGCTCGGCGTAACACGATACGTATGCCGCATGGGGCAAGAGAGACGGACGATGCACGCGCTCCGTCTGAGCGCTACCTGTCCTCGTCGCTCCGCGAACGCCGCGCGTCGTCGAGCCCTCTCAGACCAAGGAATGTCAAGGAAATGTGTGTGCGAGCAAGTATGTGTATGTGAGAATGCGAGTTGAGACTTGTGTTGTGTTACACACATGGATTGCCGGTGCGCGATAATATGCTCGTCCGAATTTTCGTGGCCAAAGTAACCGAAAAGGACAAAATGAAGCTGTGGGTGTTGTTCGGGTGCCTGATGGGTTACTTTTTCGGTGAACTCAACCGAAATAATGCCTATCATGTGACAACAGTGACGGATCGTCCAGGACTATACTACGAGCGCGTGGTTACACTCCGATTGCAACACGTCGATTGGAGGGTGGCAGTGTTTATCGACATGGAAAAATTCATCTCGAGCTTCCCGGAAGAACATGCGACTTTGACGGTAGCGTTGGAAAAGTGCTACGAAGTGACACGGACAATGTTCTTCGATACTAACTTTCCGCGAGGCAAGTGCGACGAACTTTTTAACTCTAATCATATTGCCAGCCGCATCGCGCGTGCAAGGGAATTGGCGAGCGAGCTGTCGAGAATAGCTCGCGATTCGGCGCCAATACGCGACTTGGGAAGTGTACATCTACGAACGATGAGAAAACGATCCGTTCCGTTAGGATTCATAGGCTCCTTAAGCAAGTCGCTTTTCGGGACAATGAACGAAGAAGATGCGGAATACATAAATTCGCAAATCGATCGTTTGTTCTCTGATCAAGCAAACATCACACGGCTCATTGGAACACAGATGCATCTCACTCGCTCCATCCTCCAGGAGCTACACGAAGAACATCTCGCGGAAACCAGAAGAGTCAAGATTATGGATCATCGGATAAACAAAATGTGGAAAACAATAGGCGGAATCACAAAAGATACTGCCGAATTGATCTTCCGCGTAGAACTCGTAAACTATGCGAGGCGCGTCGAAATAAAAATCGATCGTTATATCGACGCGTGTGAGCAATATCTACGCGTCATCACCTTTGCCAGAGACGGGCGTTACCATCCAGCCGTTCTTACCACGGCACAGCTATCGGCCATCTCGGGCGAGATAAGGGAGCGCGCGTCCGAGTTCGAATTTCCGTTGGCCGGCGAATACCTACGAAGCGAGCTACTGGCGCGTGTGGCACGCGCCGACCTAATCTATCATTCGGGAAGGCTATTGATCATCGCGCATATTCCGTTGCTGGACCGAATGAGCTATAATCTTTATCGAATGCATCCGTGGCCGGTTCCGCAAACGGGAATTAATTCAACAGGATCGGCTCACGTGACGCCAATAACCAACTACATCGCAGTATCGTACGACCGCCGCAGTTATTTTCTGGCGGACGATATTTACGTGGCTGGTTGCAGTCGGCTAGAGAAAAAGTACATCTGCACCATGGAGACGCCGCTACACGAGGTATCGACATCGGAGCAGTGTGAGATCACGATGCTTACGAGACCGTCCGTACAGGCGTATCGCAACTGTAACGTGAGAGTCCGAACTCAACACAGGGCCTCGTGGATACATTTGCCGTCTCAAGGCGGATGGCTGTTCTCTCTGAATGACAAAGAACAGATACACATTCTTTGTCCAGGACTTGACGAAATTACGACCACGCTGCAGGGAGCCGGGGTGTTTCATCTTAGCCCGAACTGCGTGGGGCGAACGCGTACAACGGCACTTACCGGCATAAGGACTCACAATAGCCGAGAGCAATACTTTTATACTCCGGACATTTCCCTCAACGTGACTATCGTGGTGCCGAGGCTTCTCGAACGTCTCGATGCCGCAAATTTCGCGTTGCCCACCGAACCAATCGAAGAAGCAACGACGGAGAAAAATCCGGAGACTTGGAAGCTGCAAGAGGACGGTGAGTCGTTGTTTGAAATCGAACGACGAATCGCCGAGATAGGCACGCACCGACGCGAGAAACAACAGCGAAGTTATTTATTTCTCGCTGGCTTCTCATGCCAAGGGCTGATTATCGCCTCATTAATATTATATTGCTGTGGCTCGAGGATATTGAGAGCTCTTACGTGCCTGTGCCATACGAGACGTCGTCGCCGCAGCAGAGTCGAAGAAAGAAATCATAGTCCAGAACACGATAACGACTCTGGACGAAATCTGCGTGCGAGGCTGCGTACAAAGAAGGGCTATCGGTCTCCCAGCGCAATACGAAGAAAAGCCACGTCAGCAACGTTCCATGCGGAAAGCGAAGACGTCGTAATCTCAATTGGTGCCGAGCGACGAAACAAAACACCGCTATGCTCCTTACCCCGGCAAGACGCCGTGGTAGATTAGGCAGGGCCTAGTCGTCTCGAACCTTTGTGCCCCCCCCCCGCCAAGACCAACAAGGGGCACCGAAAAAAGGAATCGGCGACTTCGAGATGCAGAGCGGTCACTCATTACCAAACTGTCGACCGAGCCGAACAGTCACGCGTTCTACGTACTATTCAGTCTTTGTCGCGAGTGCGGAATCTTTAGACTTTCATAAAACAATTATTATACTTGGTCAACTCACGCGTATACGAACATTAGTGAAACGTGAGCGAACCTGAACTTAGTGAACCATTGGTACGTGGTGATTCTTCGAGTTCTGTGCGTGTGCCCCTGTGACTCTCGCGCCTTGTCTTGGCCTTCCGACAAACCTCCGTGTTACAATTTCCTTTCATTGGCGCTCAGCCACTTCACACCTACGGGGAGGTCACTTACTGACGATATAGCGAATATCTCGCTGATTTAGCGGTCATTCGCTGAATTAGCGGCAACCGCTGCTCCCCCGGGCGTGCGGGGTTGGGCTGTCAACTTCTTACTTTCCGTGAGCGATTCTCCGCTCAACTTCGTCCCGCTTCGCACGAATACCCGCTTGGATAATTTCTGGCGGACTTCCTTTGAGCGGTCTCTCGCTCGAGATTGTCTGCCGGATACTCTTGAGCGTATAACCGCGCGGGCGGTTAACATCATTGTACTCTAATCCTTCCCGCTACGCGCGTTTACCCGCTTGGGACATTCCGGGCGGCCTTTCTCTGAGCGGTCCTTCGCTTGAGACTGTCTGCCGGGTGTTCTTGAGCGTACACCCGCGCGGGCGTCTAACATCACTGGCGTTCTTTGCTTCGCGCGAATACTCGCTCGGAATATTCTGAGCGGACTTTTTCTGAGCGGACCCTCGCTCGAGATTGTCTCGCTCGGATACTCCTGAGCGTACAACCGCGCGGGCACCCAACTCTCTTCTCTGCCTCTCACCTTCGTCAGTCGGCAGGGCCGGGAGAAGACGCGGAATTCAAATGGGGCGACGTGCAGGAACTAAACATCGGTTCCAGCGTGAGAGGGCAATAGCTGCGGGGAAGGGTCCCACACCCGTCCAAGGACGCGAGGAGCCGACCGCTGCGGTGATCACTGCCCAGCCACAGCCATCGACCAGCATCGAGGACCATCCATCGGCCGCGAATACCCCAGGAACGCCATCCGAAGATCAGCGGCCAATTGCTGGCACCTCCGGAGCTCCAACCGACCAGAATCCGGTCACTACCAGCACCGAGGATCATCAGCCGGTTGCCGTTACTCCCGAAGTATCCAAGGAACAGCTTCCGCCTGCCAGCACCGAGAAGCAACTCCCGGTTGCTAGCACCTCCGGAGCGACACCAGCGGAAAAATCCGTGGCTGTGGTACCGCCGTGGAAGGTGGATATCCTCTACGTGGTGCCAGAGCCACCGCCGCCAGGATTCCGACCGGCAGGAGAGCCAGCCGCGACCGAACCCGTGATTGTGCCGGCCGCTAACGAGCCGGCCGTGAACGAGCCAGCCGCGGAACCACGGAGACGCCGACCAGAAACCAGGCCCGCGAGACGACGATCCGCGGACAGGATGCCCAGGGTACCAAGGGAGCCTAGGAGGAGGAGGCAACGTTCGGCCGAACGAAATCCGACGGTAGAAGAGCCACGTCGGAGCAGACGCCGAACCGGCAATAACGAGCCTGCGGAAGAGCCGCCAGCGGTACCGCAAGCCGCAACCGAGCCAGCAGGACCGCCGGTCGACCCGCCGCTTCCACGAAGACGACCCGGGCCGCTGTCATCGCGACACGGCACGATTACCCGAGTGCCGGCAGTTGCGCTCGACAGAATCGAGCCTGTGCGGGAAGCAGCTGGCGCACTGACCATAGAACCCGCGGAACCAGTGCGCGCAGCCGCGAATAACGCCACCGCGGCGACGATCGTACCTGCGGAACCAGTGCGCGAAACCGCGAACACGAGGGCAAGCGCGAACGCGAGCACAAGTGCGGACGCGAGCGCGAACACGAGTGCTACCGCGAACGCGAACACGAGTGCGACCGCGAACGAGAGTGTGACCGCGAGCACGAGTGGACCCTCAACGGGACAATCGCGACTGGGACCGACAGGCATTGCACCACCTCCTGGGACAGTGCCCCTCGGTCAACAATCAAGTGCGCGAGTGACCACGGACATCACGATCGTCACGCTTGATTGACCAAGCACGATCTAGCAACAAGGTACAAAAGAAGCGATGGAGCAGCGCGCGGTCACCACTACCCTAAAGGGGCAATGCGCGTGTTGCGGCCAACCAACGGTGCGTTGTCCCAACTGGGAAAAGTGCTACGAGAAATGCATGATGCGGCACGAGAGGGGTAGCGAAGGGCGCCGATGCGTCCTTTGCCGCTCCTTCGTGGCCAACAAAGAGACGGCACGTCATGCCGGACTGTGCATGTCGCGATATGCGCGATGTGTCGCGGATTTGAAGGCAAAACCAGCCACTATGCCGGCCGGCATGCGCTCCAGCGAGCTCCAACAGCCCCAGGAGAGCCAACCGCCGGGACAACCAGCCAGTAGCACGGCAACAACAACAGCCAACAACAGCACGGCAGCGCGATCCCGGGTGTTTTGGCCCACCAGGAGACCAGGCACGCCGGTAAAACGGCCCGCAACCGTCACCGTCAAAGACAAGGGCCAACAGACGGAGTTTGCGACAAAGGACAAGGGAGTGCAAACGGCGCCCTTGCACTTAGAGCCCGGGGAGCTCTACCCATTTGTGCAGTGGGTTGGGCCCATCCGCCTCGGGCGCCCACTCTGCCGCGCTGATAAGCGACGTCTGGAGCGGGCATTTGACGCCCTATGGGGGGAAGTTTACTCCCTCATCGACGGGGCGGAAGAGGCCGAAACCACGGACATCCCAACAGCACCTCCCGCCGAATCGGAGAAACCGGAGGACTCTGCACCCGGTCAACCAAACAACGGGAATAATGTCGAGGAAGATCCGGAAGAAGGGGTATTGCCTGGTGACACCGAATCACCAGCTGCGCCCTCTCTTCCGCATTCCGAGCCCCCAACCGATCGTATCAAATCGTGGCTTCGGAACCTGCCAAGCCAAGATACGATTTTGCGTCGGGCAAGTCTATTCATGGACCTACCCGGCCAAAGGGAATTGGAGAGAATCCTTGGGAACTCCCTGGCGGAGCCGGACGAAAGAGACTCCCACAACGGATCTGGCAAGGGAACGGAGGAAACCGAGGCAGAAGATCCGCCTGCAGGGGAGGTCGCGACGGAGCCCGACGCAGGCCCCACCTCGCAGGAGGAGGCCACCGAGAAGACGGCCGAAACGAGCGGCCAGCGGAACGAGCTACAAGGGCCACTGTACGACGAATCGTCCGCGTCCAGCCCATCTGTCGTGGACACGACCGCGCCGGAAAAACACGCCGACGAGGACAGTGAGCGCCAATTGTGGCTGCACCTACATGTGCAGTCACAATTGTACCTCGAAACTCCGGGCGAAGTCTTCACGGGGCTCGCGGATTCGGAGGACACCGAAAACGAGCCCCGCAACTAGAACGAGTCGACGGCGAGGGATTCACAGCCGTCTAGAACGAGTCGACGGCGAGGGATTCACAGCTGTCTAGAACGAGTCAACGGCGAGGGATTCCCGGCCATCGTCATGGAGCAACGATCGGGACATTCCCGCTACCCGGATCAACAGAGCAACGCGGTATCGTAGACCAAAAATACCGTAAATTTAATACCGTCAAACCGGAAAAAGACATTAGTATAGCTTCGCATACATATATATATACCATATAATACTGAAAATTAATAATTCGACGCGGACGTCGAATCTTAAGGGGGGAGGATTGTTACGATCGTGCTGCGGGAGGATTCGCTTTCCGCGGATCCAAAGTGCGCAGCGCGATTCGAAACCCCGATACGCGCGGATAGATCGTCTTCGCGCTGACGAGGGCTGCAGCGATAGGATTCCGCTGCTGCCGCCGTCGCGCGAAGACATCGAAACCAAATATCCAACTAGATAATAAGTTCTAAGAAGACTGACCGTTGCGCGTGACTCGGTAACGGATATCGCGATGGCGTTCTCCGTCGCCGAGTCCGCTGAACAATGAACACGCGAAGGTTGCAAAAATCCACCCCGGCTTGCCACCCGCCGATTGCGAGATGAGCTCGGCGGATGAGCTCGCCGGGGAGATCAGTCCCGTTTTGACACGAGAAGCGAAAGCTTGTCACGGAAAAACTCCTCGTAGAAGCACTCGCAAAGTGATATAATTCTGTCAATAGAGAACCGCGGCTCACAGAAATTGTTCGAAAGTCAATAGAGCCGAAAGGAGCTTTGATTAGTTTTTGCGCCGCGACGGTCAGCCTTCACGTGCTAGTGTAATTGATAAACCTTGTGCCACGAACTATATAGAAACAGTCGTGTAGAATTTAAGTGATCGCAGCCACCCGAAAGTGTAGAAGGAGGAAGAGAAGCGAGAAGGAAGAAAAGTGACTGCGATCTTAATAATATTGTAAGTAGAATATAAGGACTGGCATGAGAGAATTGAATGAATGAAAAGAGTAGAGCGAATCATCAGTCTAGAATAATCAAACTAAAATATTTTCAATAAATTTTTACTTTGTTAATCTCCAAAATTTGGAATCAAATCTCGTCATCCTTTAAAGAAAACCTAACCATCCTCAAGAAACGCCCTGTATAGGACGTCCGGTAAAGATCCCAAAACAAAATTAAATATAAACCCTTCGTACTTTATACGAAGGGGTTCACTTGAGAGCCCAATAACGCCCTGGGACGTAACACATTTATAAAATAATGGGCAATGGATTGAAGATCCATTATCCATTAAAAATGCAATGAGCAATGGCCTGACAATCCATTACTCAGTTATTGTTCGATTATCAACGAAGCTGTGTCTCATTTTTCACTATTATCTCTCGCGATGTAATGGGGGCTCCTACAATAACCGCTTGACACGACCCTGCCGCGAGGGGCCCCACGGGACCCCCTCGAGGCACGGCCCTGTCCTTCTTGCTCGACCACGAGGCGCCGCTGGAGGCAGCCATGTGTTTTGCTCGAACCGGCGTACACGCTTAACGCGACAGGTGGTTTTTCGGGGTTCTTTCTCGGTTTCAATCTCTCGGTGTCATCTCAATTACGCTCCGCTAAGTTTCACTCAGTTTTCTGCACACACTCATTCTACATTCGTGTCATCTCACCGCGCAGGGAACAAGAAAATAATAAATTCAGAAAGCTCATATAAACTCGGACGTTCACTCGACAGTTTTGTCTATCGGTCTCTCTGACTCGAACGGGCTCGCTCATAGAATCGGTCTAACTCACGCGCCACTCGACTCACCGTGTCATCTCGAACGCGGTTCGCGACGAATCAGCTACGCACGCTGCTATCGATTCGGGTGCACTACGAACGTGTATATGGTGTAAATAAATTAGCGACTAAAGTGAGAAAAAACAACCATCGAGTGACATTTTGATTTTTTCCCAATCTCGATCCTCATGCTCCACTCATCGCTCAACATTTTTTGGTCCTTCGAGCCGGATCATCCGTGCTAGCGAAGAAGTGAATCGTGTAAATACTCAGTGACAAGTTCAACGGGAAAACTCAGCAAACGTTCAGTGTTCATCTTTAACCGTTTAACGTGTTGAAACTTTGGTGTGACTCAGTGCGCTCTCTCCCTCTTGTGACTCTCAGTTCAGCAACTCGGTAATCTGTCTCTCTCGCTAGACTCGCGAAGTTACCGTTCTCGTTGCTCTCTCCTTCGCAGTGCGCGAAGCGCGTCATCTCGGTTCTCTCTCTCACTCTCGTGCGTCTACGCGCTACCGTGCTCGTTGCTCTCTCACTCGCAGTGCGCGACACTCGCCAAATCAGTGCTCTCTCTCACACTCGGGATTCGCATCGCGGCGAATTGGCGCGCTCACTCGCTCGCGTTGAACTCTCGATAGCAACTCAGTGAATTTGTATATTCATCACTCGTCAACGCACCTCACGAGCAATGGTTAAAGGCAAAAAACAGGAACCTAGCGTGAAGACGCGTTCTCAGGTAAAGGAGTCCACGCCCGTGGATTTGACTGAAGATTCCGTCGTGAATCCCGGCGAACAGGGCACCCCTACTCAAGGCACCCCTACTCAATCTCGCTCACCGTCGCACCACGGCTCTCGCTCGTCGTCACCGATCATCGACGCTCAGGTGAGACATCGCTCAGACGCCGGCACTCACGAGTTAAATTGGGCAGATGACGTCGTGCCGACGGACGGCAACAAGACTCAACCGGTAAGCGCCACCGCTGCAACCGTACACACGGGGAGCATTCAAATTGCAAACTTTCAATCGGAAATTACTCACTCGGCAACGACTCAAAGCACACCAACTCAACCGAGATCGCTCGCTCCTCGCGTCGAGTTCAGCATTGTATCTCAATACACGAGACTCTCATACTTGCAACAATCGCTTTCGCGAGCTCAACACTTTGCAGCCGAACGGATCACTCTCATCGAGCTCGACGCCGAATCCACTCAACTCGATGAGATATACAAGTGCTTCACCACACAACACGAAGCATTCGCCGTGGTTTGCTGCGAGATGTTCTTCAATCACAAATACATGACAGAAAACATCTACGAGCGCGGAATCCAGGCATATAAGGAAACTCATCGAATCTACGCAAGAATCCGAGCACAACTCACTCCTGCAGTGGATTCAGGAAGTAGTCACGGCAGCTCTCACGCACTCAATCTCAGCTCTCATCTGAGAAACCTTCCGGAAATCCCAATGCCGGAATTCAAGGGCGAATACTCAGAATGGCCGTCGTTTAAGGACCTGTTCACGTCACTCATCATCAACGACCCGACGGTCGATGAAGTAGGGCAGATGCATTACCTCAAGACTGCAGTGAAAGGCACTGCAGCCCCGCTCATCTCATCTCTACCGACCACAGCCGAGGCATTCGACTCAGCTTGGGCAATCCTTGTCGCACGGTATGAGAATAAGAGACTACTCATCTCAACCCATCTGGACAAACTCTTCCGACTCAAGGCTCCTCCATCTCGCTCTGCCTCGGCTCTGCAGGAGCTCCTAAACACAGTCACGGAAGCACTCAACGCACTTCAAGCTCTGGGCTCCCCCGTCGAACACTGGGACCAATTCCTGGTCTATCTCATCACTCAACGGATTGACTCAACCACCCGCGAAGCCTGGGAAAACAAGCTTGGCTCCTCCACGGAGTTTCCCAAGTTCGAACAACTCAAGACGTTCCTCATGGGCCGTGCTCGCGCTCTCGAACGCCTCGAAGCAGCTCAGCCTGAGCCCAAGACTACTCAACAACGCATCACGAAACCAGTCACACGGAGCGCTCACAACGCTGTTGCTGATCAAGGAGAAGCGCAACGGACTCAGACAACCTCTAGCTATCCGTGCGACTGCTGCCAGGGGAACCATTACATCGTGGTATGCCCCAAGTTTAGAGAACTCCAGCCCGCGGCTCGCAGGAAGCTCGTAGAGGAGAACAGACTCTGCTTCAACTGTCTCGGTCACCACGCGGCCCGCTCGTGCAACAGCAACAAAACCTGTCGCACTTGTGGTGAGAAGCATCATACGATGATTCATCTCAATCCCAGGCCAAGCAACGCAGAGACCACGAAGCCGTCTACCTCAACGACCTGACTCGATACCACGCATCGGAAAATCACTCAACGGCCAGCTCAATCAGTAATACTCGCGACTAGCCAGGCTCTGCTTCTCACCCCTTACGGCTCGTATCAAGTTCGATTGCTCATCGACCCAGGATCCGAGTTAACCTTCATCAAGGATCAGCAAGCCACTCTCATCAACCTCAAACGTCAACACTCACGAATTCCAATCAGTGGAATTGGAGGAGCAACATCAACTACCACGCGGGGAGTGACTCAAGTCACACTACGATCCCTATACTCAGACGAATCGGTCTCACTCAACGCTCACGTACTTACCACACTCACATCAGTTCTACCGACGTTTGTTGCGCCTCACGAGGAGTGGACTCATCTGCATGGGTTGCAGCTCGCGGATCCGGAATTCCTCACACCCCAGCCAGTCGACCTCATCATTGGAGCCGACGCATACGGTCGAATAATCAAGCCAGGCTTGAAAAAACTCGACACCAACTCGCCAATTGCACAACTCACGCTCTTTGGATGGATTGTACTCGGTCCGGTTTCCTCATCTCATGGTCTAACCACAGAATACCACGGAACATGTCTTCACACAACAGTGGACGAGCCAACTCAACAGCTCCAAGAGCTCCTAACGAACTTTTGGACTCAGCAGGAATGTATCAACTCGAAACCGGCCACGTACACTTCAGAAGAAGAAGAGTGCGAACAACACTTCGTGTCAACTCATCAACGAGACGGCTCAGGACGATACGTCGTAAGACTTCCGTTCAACTCATCCCCGAGGCTACTGGGTGACTCATTCGTAACGGCTCGAAAGATATTGTATCGGCTGTTGAAACGATTGTCGAACGACGCTACATACCAACGACTCTACTCAGCTTTCCTAGAAGAATACGAAGCACTCAACCATATGCAGCCTGCAACTCACTCACCATCAGACTCAACCGCTTACTATCTGCCTCACCATGGAGTACTCAGACCGACCAGCTCAACGACTAAACTCAGAGTCGTATTCAACGGCTCAAGCGCATCATCAACCGGAGTCTCGCTCAATGAATTGCTACATACGGGTCCGAAGATCCAACGGGACATCAGCGACGTTCTTCTCTGGGTAAGAAAGCATAAATACGTTTTCGCGACGGACATCAGTAAGATGTTCCGTCAGATCAAGGTTCACCCAGACGACTGGAAGTACCAGAGAATCTTGTGGACTAACTCATCGGGAGACGTGGTGCCTTACGATCTCACTACCGTCACTTACGGCACTAGATCCGCTCCCTTCTTAGCGGTTCGCACCTTGGTTCAACTCATCAAGGACGAAGGCACTCGATTTCCACTCGCGATTGAACCACTCACCGCAGGTAGATACGTAGATGATATCTACGGCGGCTCAAACAACTTAGAGGATCTCATCAACGTAGCCCATCAAGTGCGCCACATCTGTGCAGCTGGCGGCTTCCCATTAGCAAAATGGCAAAGCAATCATCGCCAACTACTCAAAAGCATCAACGAGGACTCAGAAGACTCTCAACAGCGGCCACTCGATGACAACAGCACCACTCTGCTCGGTCTCACCTGGTTCACATACTCGGATGCGTTCCGATTCCATTGGAGTCCCACAGACAAGGGGTCAAAACTCACCAAGAGAATCATTCTGTCGGAAATTGCACAACTCTACGACCCACTCGGCTTTCTCGCACCGCTCATAGTGAGAGCTAAGGTTCTTTTACAGGAACTCTGGCTGCTAAAACTCAACTGGGATGATTCGCTCTCACCCACAACTCAACAACAATGGTTTCAACTCAAGAAAGAGTTAGCTCAAGTGTCTTGCCTTCTCATCCCGAGATGGCTGGGGCTCAACGATAACTCCACCATCCAAATCCATGGATTTTCCGACGCATCACAACTTGCAATGGCTGCTGCCATATACATACGGGTTGGCACTCAACATTCATCAGCGAAATGCACCTTGGTGTGCTCGAAATCTCGGGTTGCACCCCTCAAAAAACTCACAATACCTCGGTTGGAACTCACCGCCGCTCTACTCTTGGCCCGACTCACGCACTACGTTGTGCGAACTCTTTCGCTATCTCAAGTGCCAATTTTCCTCTGGACTGACTCATCGGTGACGCTCACTTGGATCACCTCACACCCATCACGCTGGAAAGACTTTGTTGGAAACAGAGTGTCACAAATCCAAGAACTGACTCCAAACTGCGTATGGAGATTTGTCTCCGGCAAGGAAAATCCAGCAGACTGCGCGACTCGGGGTTTAACCATGTCCCAACTGGAAAACCATCCCCTTTGGTGGTCTGGACCACCATGGCTCTCTAACTCAACGCGCTCTTGGCCCGCTCAACGACACTTCTCAGACTCACAGGTTCACCAAGAGGAGCGACCGGGGCTCTCTCTAACTGTGGCATCCGCTCAACCTGTAGAACAATGGGACCTACTCTACAGATACTCAAGCTTGACGAGACTGTTGCGAGTTACTGCAACCTGCCGTCGAGCCATCAACAGACTCAAGAAAATGCCACATACCACGGTGAAACATCCACTCACGCCACAAGAACTCAACTCAGCTCTAAAATTCTGGATTCACTCAACTCAAGCAGCAACTTTCAAATTCGAACTCAAGGCGCTCAAGAACTCGACTCATCTACCGAAATCTCACGCATTCACTCGTCTAACGGCCTTCATCGACACGCACGGCACGATTCGAGTGGGTGGGCGACTTGACAACTCACCGCTGGACCCTGAGAGCAAACATCCTGCAATATTGCCTCGAAATTCTCACCTCTCGGAATTACTCATCGCAGATGCACACGCTCGCACTCTCCACGGCGGTACTCAGCTCACTCTGAACCTTCTCAGACAATCTGTTTGGATCATCGGCGGTAGAGCACCAATCAGAACTTACATTCTACGCTGCTTGAGATGTGCAAGGTTACGTGGCAACCGAGCACAACAGCTCATGGGTCAGCTGCCCTCCACAAGGGTCACTCCATCACGACCGTTCACCACCACCGGCGTGGATTACGCAGGTCCACTCTCAATGAAAACATGGAAGGGCCGAGGAGCAAAGATACAAAAGGGGTGGCTTTGCATCTTCGTCTGCTTTTCTACTTCTGCAGTTCACCTCGAAGTAGTGAGCGACTATTCAGCTGAAGCATTTCTCGCCGCGTTCAGACGGTTCAGTGGACGCAGGGGTCTCTGCCACACTCTCCGCAGTGACTGCGGGACGACATTCATCGGGGCAGACACCATGCTCAAGCGGTCATTCACTCAAGGAACACAGGAACAACTCACTCTGGCCAATTCTCTCACTCAAGACAGAGTAAGGTGGGAATTCATACCACCAGCTGCTCCTCACATGGGAGGCAAGTGGGAAGCAGCTGTGAAATCTGTAAAGTATCATCTCCGCCGCACAATCGGGGAGACTCAGCTCACCTACGAGGAGTTGACAACTCTACTGATCCAAATAGAATCAGTACTCAACTCAAGGCCCCTGGAACCACTCACCGACGATCCCGACGACATCTCAGCACTCACGCCAGGGCACTTCCTCATCGGACAGCCCCTCAATACAGTTGTCGAACCCTCGTTGACCGATCTCAACACCACTCGCCTCGATCGCTGGCAACTCATTCAACAACGATTCCAATCCTTCTGGAATCACTGGTCAACTCAATATCTCCATCAACATCTCTCCATCTCCAAGTGGCATCATCCCTCTCACGAGATAAAAGTCGGCTCACTCGTCTTGCTCACGGATGAGCGATTTCCCCCATCCAAGTGGCCTCTGGCGCGTGTCACTCAGCTGCATCCTGGCAAGGACGGACTCACAAGAGTAGTCACTCTCAAGACTGCCACCACCACGCTCACCAGGCCGATTGCCAAGCTGGCAATCCTCCCAGGGACAACTCAAGAAACGGAATCATAACTCAATTATCAACGCTGTTGCTGATGGCGGGGAGAATGTTCGATTATCAACGAAGCTGTGTCTCATTTTTCACTATTATCTCTCGCGATGTAATGGGGGCTCCTACAATAACCGCTTGACACGACCCTGCCGCGAGGGGCCCCACGGGACCCCCTCGAGGCACGGCCCTGTCCTTCTTGCTCGACCACGAGGCGCCGCTGGAGGCAGCCATGTGTTTTGCTCGAACCGGCGTACACGCTTAACGCGACAGGTGGTTTTTCGGGGTTCTTTCTCGGTTTCAATCTCTCGGTGTCATCTCAATTACGCTCCGCTCAGTTTCACTCAGTTTTCTGCACACACTCATTCTACATTCGTGTCATCTCACCGCGCAGGGAACAAGAAAACAATAAATTCAGAAAGCTCATATAAACTCGGACGTTCACTCGACAGTTTTGTCTATCGGTCTCTCTGACTCGAACGGGCTCGCTCATAGAATCGGTCTAACTCACGCGCCACTCGACTCACCGTGTCATCTCGAACGCGATTCGCGACGAATCAGCTACGCACGCTGCTATCGATTCGGGTGCACTACGAACGTGTATATGGTGTAAATAAATTAGCGACTAAAGTGAGAAAAAACAACCATCGAGTGACATTTTGATTTTTTCCCAATCTCGATCCTCATGCTCCACTCATCGCTCAACAGTTATAAAATAATGGGCAATGAAAACGATAGTGCATTAAAAAAATAATGCATTATTCCCAACTCTGGTTGGAGTATCGACTCCAACTAACTGTCTCCGACTGTCCGACTCCGACTGTCTTATGGCTAAGATAACGCGGGACAGAGAATCTCGGCGTGTTAATTGCATCATCTGACGCAATATCGGGGTCCCGCGCTCGAGTATAAAAGGCCCGCTCTCAAGCCTTGAAATCACTTCGGTTCTATTCGCACAACGATACGAAACTCATGCGCGGCCCCGGCACTTTTGAGTAGAAAATTAATATCTCAACTAGATAAAATCTTTGCTAGTGAGGCATCGAATCATTTTTGCTTTTCGGATAGAGCGTTGCTTTCTTCGACAGAATCCCGACGCTAAGAAGAAGCAAGGGAAACTTTCCATCGACGAATCTCCCGAGAAGGAAGAACCATCGTCGGCCATTACATCAACATAACCAATTTATCATATCTTTCAGCGAGCAGACTTTCTTTTCAATAGAAAATTTTCTATCCAAACGCGACTGCCTTGGGAGACCTTGGCGACTGCTTCCGGAAGCGTTACCCTATCCCAAAAACCTAGTGTCGGCAACTGCCTTGGGAGACCTCGGCGACCACTACCGCAACGGTTAACCATCAACTTCACAGTAATTAGTAGAGTCATTTGGTTTCAACGACCGGCCAATTCGTAACAAATGCCGGCAACGACCTTGGGAGACCTCGGCGACCGCTCTCGTGGATGACGATTGGCTTAGCATGGTTTTAACGTAGAATCATTCATAGAGCGACTTATTACTTCGTGGCGGTGCCAACGACTGCCATGAGGGACCGCGGCGACTGTTTTCGCGGCTTATGATCTAATAAGCACCGCGTAACGTAGTATCAAACATCGAAATTTCCGTTAATAAAATAAGCTTTTAGTCTGTTTCGCAATTAAAACAAATTGCAAACCAAAACTAAACACAAAAATCGAACCAACCAAATCAAATTATATCTTGTATAGCATCATCGATTGAATAAATCTCAATTACAGCACCTGCCCTCACACTGAAGTGAGCAAAAGACTCACATAACGCCGCCGCGGAGCAAAAATTTGTAAGCCTCCAAACGCGTACCGCTACAGTATCTTTCGGAACTAATAGTTGCTTTGATTTTTGTAACGCTGATTTTTAAAATCAAGTCACAAAATATTTCAACCTCTTCGGATCGAGCTGGAACTTGTTCGGCTCATCCACATTTTGAGTAGAATAGTTTAGAATAGAAGCTTCGAAATCTTTTCGAGCTGCGCGGACCATCACGAGATCATCATCATAACCATCAATCTCGGAGTTGCGCAGCCCACCGCGAGTTTCTCTTTCCTTTAAACTCGACAATTCCACTAACTCCAAAAATCCACTGAAATATCCAACAAAATATCCAATATCTTAGGTAACACAATTCCTTTCCAACCAAATACCGAGCTCGTAGCGCAGCCTAATTAGTAATTGCTAAGGTCTAAAACAACATAAATACTTTTATGTTATCGGGACATAACATTGTATAAAAACGGCGAGCTTCATTGATTTCCAATATATTTTTTTTTTTTACGCATACACTTTTTCTCTGGGTGGGTGCTTCGCTCGATTATTTCCATGCCTGTTGTGACGTCGATTCTTGACAAGCTTGGAACACTCTCGATAGTCTCTTAGTGGATTGATCGTACATTATTCACAATAGTTTATGGATTGACATATGCATTTTCACCACACACAAGCGTTCCCGTTTTACGATCAATATTTCCGTGAATTAGCATACAAAAATATGTACAGCCGTTTTCTCAATGACGGTTGATTTCGAGAGCGCAAACGGATTTGTAAAATCTTTATTTCCTTGTAGACAATGTATGATATCAACTATCGGAAATTCTTCCTTAGAGCGAATTTTTGTTTCTAACTCATTACACAGTCAGGAAGTAGTTTACCCTGAAAACAAAGGCACATTGAAAAAATTATGAAACGAACACTATCATTGCATATTGACATGTAAATTCCCTTGCGTGAGACTTCAATACCGCGGTCTTCTCCATTATAGCATATAATTTATTCAGCTTGGATATACGTGGAAGATAATGCATCGAGGAGTGCCTTCATTCCAGCTTGAAGTAGACACGATTGAAAGTATTACGCTACTATAAGAGAGCTTTCGTATGCATTCCGCAAGCATTCAGTCGTTGGCGTTCGCACGCGTTACATTATAAACCACGAAAGGACTACTTTAAAGTTGTATAAAAAAATTAGACATGCAGTTCACGAAGTGCTTCTACTTGTTTGTGGCTTTGTTTGGAAGACTATGTCTGTCCAAAATCATAATCAAGACAAGCAAATCGGATAGATCCGCCGAACTTGAAGAAGCAGCGGTAAGTAATCCATTGAGAAAAATCTTGTATGCACGGATGGAATTCAAACTTTAAATGACTTAACGTGTTGCAGACTAAAATCCTCACAAATTGCTACGCCAATCACGACAAGACAGTGGCCCTAATCGGAGATTTTCCTGGGGATTTCGTTAAAAATCTGTCCCTTCACCGATTTTTTTCTCTTATCTTGATAAACGATAGAGTCAGGGCTGAGAATGTCGTTCGGCTTTTGTCCGCGGTTGATCTTAATAGAAAGCACAAAGTACATACTGTCGTAGTTACAGCTTCACATCAGTCACGGTGGGGGAAATTGTTCAACGTGTACGAGAAAACACTATATTTTAACCCCAAGGCTTCGTTTCTTGTACTTGGCTGGTCTCCCGAAAATCAGTACGCACTATGCTACAAATTGGTCGATACAATATCATTTATATTAGAACCTGAGGTATATACGGTGCTGAATTTGAAAATAATGTGTCGCAACCGTGCGAAGGCTGTACTGATGTTCAACTCTAATGCATTTGTAAACGAGGCACCCGAACCCTGGCAGCCGATTGGCACGTTTACATATGAGCGAAAATATCTAGGTACCGTTGAAAGGTATGAGAACGGCCGGATACTACTAGTGCGACAAAAATATCAGGAGCATGTGAATATGTGTCAAAATTTAGACTTTGACAAGACCAGTAATTGGGGTGGCTTAGGGATCTTCATTAGCATTGACAATCGGGCAATATCGTCATATAAATCGAATAGAGGTAACAAACTCTCAAATGTTGACAATGCGAAGAATAAAATCGGATCCCTATCGAAGAACCGTTGGATATCGATTGATCACGTAAAGGCTTCTCACCTTATCGTGACATTTTGTGTTCGTATGAATCTCACTATAAACCTGGTAACTCCAAGTGCTGCTAGCCAAGATATTCTATCGATACATCAACTCTGGAGACTGATTGAAGTACGCCCGATTGTTTTAAAAGGAGTTCAAAAGTTGTTTAGGTCGTATGCATACCCCACTAGGGTTGGAGGCGGATTTATAATAACGCAATTCCGTGGGAACAAGTCACAATATACGAAAATTATTGACGTGATAGATATTTATTCGTGGATAGGAGTGTTCCTCGTTTGTATAGTAACTTTGATGTTCTTCAAATATTTTTTGAGACAACCGTTAATGCTTGGGATTTTAAGTATTGTTCGCTTATGTAGTAACAGTGGAATTACGAATTTAACCCCAAATTTTCCATCAAAAATTTATCTATCGTGTCTTCTTTTTTTTGTGGTAACTATACAGGGAATTTTCGTGAGTGATTTGGCGTCCCTCTTGACACAAAATATACCTGTTCGACAAGTAGATTCAGTCCGAGATCTGATCGACCTGGGCTACACGGTGTATGCTGAAAAATCAGATCTAGAAGTATTTGACTATCCACAGCTTAAAGGCCGTGTTATTACGATGGAACTTGATGAAAATTGTATACCGTATGTGCAACGCGATCCCTTAGTAGCTTGTGTTAAGTGGGGTACTGATGACGTGAGAGCCTATGCTTCCCAATTGGATTTATACGTAAGTCGGAATTGTTTTGCATACGAGTATGCCTCTACATTGCTCCCACGCTATTGGGCGCTGGATGCAAAATTTAGACAGTTTACGAACCGCATGTTTGCCGCCGGTATTTTTGCACCTTTCGATACCATGGTGGAAGCAAAACGGCTGATCGAGTTCGAATCTAAGGAAAATTGTCCGGATCCTAGAATAATGACTTTCGCCGATTTGGCCTTCGCGTTTGTTATTCTTGGTACTGGCTCAGGTTTTGCTTCTCTAGTGTTCATTGCTGAATTGATGCGTAATCGATTTAATCGCAGAGTCAAGACCACTCGAGTAATCGTTCTAAATTGACTTGAGAATATCACTGTATGTGGTAAATGAAGCTAGGAAAACTGGCCGACGAAAATTGGCCTCCAGAAAATCAACCTCCCTGTAAACTAGGCTTCAAAATTTAGCCCCCAAAAATATTTTCAATTAAAACCGTTATCATCTTAACGTCGAATTTTGGCATGATGGCAATACTTGCTTTTCATATTGCATAAGTGATTGTTTGAACAGATTGAGTAAACAGTTAAGATTCTACCAGAGCGGGTCTAGCACACAATTTGTTGGAGTCCGAAATCCATATATTTGTCGTTGAAAAGGTATATCATTTTTTGTAGGATATTGCATTATTTTGGAGGCCAATTTTCTCGGAGACTAATTTTCTGAAGGGTTAAGGATTTCCGAGGGCCAATTTTTATGAAACCGTCGCAAATTTCTCTTGTTCTTGAACGAAATGCATCGTACTTTACATCGTTTTTGGTGTCTCATAGACGAAGCGTTGTTTTGGTGGAAAACTCTTTGCTTCAATTAAAAAAAAACATGTTAAGAAGATTCCTAATGGTCGAAGAATCTTATTTTACAAAATATCCGGATGTATTTTAAATATCTGTAACACATCCAACATTACAGACATGCTCACAAAATACGATATTTATTGTGAATCCAATTGTTTGGGAATTTGAACGATTGTTAAATGTGTGCACATAGATCCTATACACAGACACTCAATACAAGAAATATCACATTGATACATACAACTATAAAAACCGAAGCGCATTGCACCCGTGGCAATAGCGTTGTAGGCCAAGTACGCAATGGGAAATAGTAACATAAAAAACGAAACAGTTGTGCTGAAATGCTGACTTCGGCGTTCTTGTGTATTTACGAGCAGGTGGAGGCATTACTTAACTCGATAAAGTTTATTTGTGATTTGTAGTCTACAATTAATATTTCATACAATCTAGAATTAATATGTACGTGTGTGCTGAATGTGAAACAATTGTATTGTCACTGCATCATTTACAACTGTGTGAAAATAAATTATGTGATTACATATCAATTTATTAGCATTAAAAAACAGTTAATCGTGCCGTATTCATTCAAAGATTCGCATTTTGCATTCAAAAACCATAAGGTTGGATAAGGGTGAGTGTATAAACAGGTGAGCCGAAAAAAAAACAATAATAGTGTGGCGTTTACTCCTAACACTCACGAATTGATTATGACACAATATGAATAAAAATATTGAAACTTTTTTTTTTCCTTCCCAAAGTTCCAAAAAAGTTTTCATATCGTGAAAAAAGGTGAAATTTTGCGTCTCAAAAGCAATTTTAAAAGTAATTAGCGCACCCTCACTTGTAATGCAAGTACATCTTTAACTCCCGAATATCCGCTAGGGCAAAAAGACAGGAGATATGCGTTTTGCAAAGACGAGCGATTTGTTGTCCGGTATGTTCTGTGACGCGGTTTCTTCGAACCAGCATCCCACGCGCGCCGCGCGCCAGGTTAGTGACAGGACGAATAAAGAAAAATGGAGATATGCGATGAAAAAACGAGAATAATAACCGTTTTCGGTTTTCTTTCGGTTGCGAGTTTTTATTCGTATACCGAATTGACCGAGAGAAGACTTCCTCGTTTATAATAAACTTTACGACCCCGATTAAAATGATTCGAGCCAGGCGGGTGTCAGTGGAGAATATTCTCTAACAATAAAACGGGACGCAATTTGTCGGCGTCGAAACTAGTCCACTAGGGGCGCTGGTAGTCACCTGCTCGGTCGAGCCGGTCAAGCGTGGTCGAGCGGTTATGCGCGTTACGGCTATTTTTCTTGTTTACACGTTTATCGAGAGCGAGTTTTATACGTAATAAGCGTGCCGTTTTTTTTAGTTTAGATCGTTTCGTTTCTAAAAAAAAAGGATTCATTTTGCAGATGAAAGACAATAAAAGATTATTTTGGATCCTGTACGTATTTTTATCGTGCACGATGCCGAGTTGTGTTGTGCCAGGTTGCACTTCGGGCTACGGCTCGACTGAAGGAAGGCAGCGTGCCCTCGATATTCCCTTGGACCGAGGTAATACCGGAGGTTCAAGTTGAAGTTATATCACCGTCGCAGTCTAACGATACATTTAGTATGAAGAGAGAATTAACTTCGATCGTTGAAGTCGAGCCGCCAGGGAAATTGATGAAATGCGAATCAATCGATAATCGCAACGACTCGGGCGGACTTGAAACTATTTCGTCACCCGTTCAATACGATGCCATTCCTTCGACGGAAGATCAAGCGACGGATTCAACAAGTACCGATCTGACATTGCTAAAATTGACGACCGCAGAACGGTCTCTTCCCTCAGGATGGATGTCGAAGAGCACTGAAGTCGGAAGCTCAAAATGTCTCACTTTCATCGATCATGAGCATGTGAAAATTTCTACGCATCTCGAAACATTGGTATCGAAAGCCGTCACAATAACGGAAGACTTATCTGTTGAAATAAGCCTTTACGGTCAACTACAGTTTCAACTACAGTGTATACAGGATGTAAAACATCTTCAATGGAAGAGGACTCGCCACAAGTGCACTGCCGCACAGCAAGAAAAGATTCGACAGGACGCTGGCGTCACGTCAATTGTCTTGGATTGCTTCCAAACATTAAAAAGTGTCAATACTGTCGACCGTTAAAAAAATCGCTTCTGACTAGAACGCGTAGATGGAAGCTCAAGAAAACGAAACGCAAACGGGTTGAAGCGAACAATGATAAGCAACGATGATTGCAATTACTGAAACTGCAAAACAGATGTCGCAAAGCACTACATTCGAAACGTCGAGCCCCGAAAAAATGAAATCGTTGAAATCGGAGCTTCAACGAATTCGGCTGGAAACGGCACGTCTAACTTCGAGCGATCTCGAAAATCTCGTACAGGTGGGTAGAATAGCCGGAAATCAACAGCACGTGCTTCAAGAGATCATTAATGCTGCCAAACGTAAAAACTCTAAAGGCAGGAAATATTCAGAAGAGTGGATCATACTGTGGATGCTGATGCACATGCGGTCGCCTTCGAACTACGAGTTTTTACGATCAAACGACATTTTACCTCTCCCTTCTGTAAGAATGATACGAAGGTAAATTTAATTCTCTACGGCATCCACCGAATGCAATGTAACGTCTTGGTCAATAATGAAAATAATGGAGATCCAGATATGTAAAAATAATATGTCTATGTTCACATGTTTATTCAAAAATATTTCAATCAGTTTATTTCATATTATACTATAATTTCGATTAGTTTCAGATATCTTTCAAAAATCGAAACAAACTGTGGATTCGATCATCAATTCTTCGAAGTTTCAAGAGTGGCGCTGGAGAAGAAGGAGGCATCTTTCAGGCACGGAATCCTGTTACTAGATAAAATGGCTACGCGGGAGAGCGTTAGTGTTGACACGAAGAAATTAACGTATAAAGGGTTAATCGACTTCGGTAGCGACCACGAACAACTCCCAGATTTAACGCAAAAAGCCAATCTCGGCCTACTATTGATGTACCAGGCAGTGAACGAATATTTCACGCAGCCAGTAGCGGTGTTTGCATCGAAAGGACCCGTGAAAGGCGAGGTACTTGCAAAGCTAATAATAAAATGCATCGCGCTCATGGAAGGAATAGGTGTGAAAATTCACGGAGTTGTCAGCGATGGGGCGGCCCCGAATCGGAAATTCTGGTCAGTACTCGGCGTCAATGCGTCAGGAAAAAATCTTCGTAACTATTTCGAGCATCCTACAATTGAAAGCCGGAAAATTTATGTTTTTTCTGACCCTCCACACCTTATTAAGACTATTCGAAATCGGTTACACAAAAATGAAGTTTTACAGGTTTGTAAGCGTCAATTTAATTTGATCTTACGATAAGATAATTTCCGATTTTTAGGCGAAATTTATGTAATTTTTTATCTCTCAAAAAAACTGAAGACCGACCCTTCAGAACCGCCGATAAAGTGGGAACACAAAGTTAGGCTTTACGAATCAGACCTTCGAGGAGCAGGCTCCGGACAAGCATTAATGAGCCCGAAGTTGTCCAAAAACCATGTGTATCTCAACAATTCGCTGAAAATGCGGGTTCGGCTCGCTGTTCAGGTGGATATTTGTTTCTTTCACGTCTATAAATCCATAACATCCAGGCGTTTCAATTCACGTATTGTGTGCAAAAGGTGTTCAGCAATTCCGTCGCCGGTGGTCATCGGTTTTTTCGACGCTACGAACCGGAATTACGGGATTGAAAGTCCACGGCGAAGTTTTGTAAATGGATCAACGATATGTTCGATGCCGTCAATCGTACACATCCCGACGATGGTGTGCGACCAGGAAACTTGGATTATAACGTTAGCAAAAGTCAAATGCACATAGGTGGTCGGTTTTTTTACTTATATCTTATTTGAAAATATTGTTCTTTTCAGAGAATTGAAGCGTTGTACAGAAATTGGATGCATGGGAGGATCAAGTTCACGCGAAAAATATTTCGGTAGACCGTTTTTTGACGACACAAACCGCAGAAGGTCTTGTTGAAACGTTGGGTGACGTTGAAATCGATGTTGGACCTCATCACGTATCTCACGGAGGTCTGTAGGTTCTCTTGGGTGTTAACTGGACGAATTAATCAGGATCCCTTGGAGGTTCGTTCTGAAGGCACGGTGCTCGAGAAATTGTTGAATAATTGTTTACCTTTATTCGAAAGTTTGCAGGAATTACGAGATATTTAATTATCTACATTCAGGGGAGATACTACTCGTACTTTTTCTCTCCAGCGATTGTCAATCGCGACACATTGAGTGAAAGTATATTAGATACACACTACGGAATGTGGCTCGATTTAGTTTGTACATTTCTAATTGAATTGACTTCGGTTGTCTGTTTTAGAAATCCATCCATTTGATACCTCCCTCTATATTTTATTTTTCTTGTATTCATTTATTTTTTAACTTTCCACGGCAGAGGTTTTTGGGTACAGTCCGACACGCTGGCGGTTGTGGCGATCACCCTTCTACACCACCGTTCTTAAACATCTATAAAATAATGTCTTTGTACAGCATTTTGAAACCTCTCAAGACAGGAAATTGTTCCATTTCTGCGGACATCTTAATGGCTCCTTTAATAACTCTTTCCGATCTCAGAAAAATGTATAGTGATCCCAAGAATTTTTCCGATCGGCTCGAGAACATCAAGGAAATATTATCTAAACATCTCGAAAACGACGATTGGGCAATTGAAAATATATTCGAGCACGATTACAGCTTACCGGAAGTAAACGAATGCGTCACGTACTGCTTGACAGCGGACTTGACGAAACGAATTTGCAATACAGTCAAGTGCTTGGCTTGTAAAGATGCTCTCATCAATTCCGAAACATCTGGAAGAGTTCTGCCAGAATCTGTACTGACACCGTAGCAGCAGAGAGACGGTATAGTTCATCCCAACACTCATTTGTACCGTTTCATCCTCTACTTAGAAAAACAATTCCAAACATTTTGTAATTGTGCGAATGTTCTGGAAGAATTTTTACAACAAGTCGATAATTATAAGGCTCTTTCTTTCCCGTGTTCCGAACACGCACCCAAAATAATTCTCTAACTAATTCAATACTTCGTTCGAATGAGAATGCAGCAATACTGCACGCGTATGAACGCAAATGAAACGAAAAACAATCAGCAAAAGAAAAAGGCTTCGAAATTCTGTACAACGTGAATACATGGAAGACAAATATATTTTTTGCGTCTTATTATATTTTCTTCCAAAAAATGTAAAAAAACGCCGCCATGCAGTTTTATAGTAATTTATTTGTTTGTAATCTCCAAATCTAAAATAAAAAAATTAATAAATGAATAAAGCCAAGCAGTAATTTTAATGAAGAGTATTGTTTTTTTAAATAAAAAAAAGTATGCTTTAAATTTAAGTCTTGGCGTTCCAGTGGCAATATCACACACGACAAGGAAACAATCACGGTGGGTTAGTTGTTATAGGTAGCTCATTAGAGAATTTAAAGGGAACATTTAGATATTTTGAATCTCGATTCGTTTGCTATTCTATTGACCTCGGATCGCGACCCTTCTACCACAACCCGCATCCTGAGCAATCGTTATTCTACCGACCGTCAGTGTAACCCGATTTGGTGATTCCGGCGAAACAAAAATCTTCCACGTTTTAGAGTTAAGAAAAATACGTCACAAGATTGAGATGGACATCATCATTCAGCTCAAGCATCCGTAATTTTCAAACAAACCCTGTGTTATAATTGCCACTAGGACGCCAAGATTAAAGACTAAAATTTAAAGCATAATTTTTCTGATTAAAAAGAAAATAATACTCTTCGTTAAAATTACTGCTTGGCTTTATTCATTTATTAATTTCTTTATTTTAGATTTGGAGATTACGAACGAATAAATTACTATAAAACTACTTGGCGGCGATTTTTTACATTTTTTGAAAGAAACATTTTTTTATGGTTTATCTCATTCTTTTTTGAAATGTTAAAATATTAGTCAGTATGTGATCGGAACAGGCAATATAAAAAATCGTGCAATTCGACATGAACCTTGTCCATCTACCCATGTCCTCATTTTCCTATCTCCCCATTGCCCATTTACCCATCGTCCTTTCTACCCATCTGCCCATCGTCCCTTCTACCCATCGTCCCTTCTACCCATCGTCCCCTCTACCCATCGTCCCCTCTACCCATCGTCCCATCTACCGATCGTCCTATCTACCCATCATCCCATCTACCCATCGTCCCATCTGCCAATCGTCCCATCGACCCATTGTCCTATCTGCCCATCGACCCATCTACCTATCTGCCCATCTACCCATCGTCCCATCTATGCATCGTCCCATCTACCAATCTGCCCATTTGCCGATCTGTCTACCTGACCACCTGCCTAGCCGCCCATCTTCGTATCTACCTATCCACCCATCTACGTATCTACCGACCTACTCATCCACCCATCTTACCATTAACCCATTCACCTATCTTCTCATCTACTCATCTCGCTGGGCCTCAGGCTCTCTGTGTAACTCGCATCACACGTTTGACGTCCGCGTGACGTCACATGATTGTATAATCACGAAGTGACAGCTGTAACGTCACGTGTGACGTATTACGTGTGACGTCATGGCTCGCCGCCCGCTAGCTAGCGCGATCGATAAATCAACGCATGCGAGGTAGGCCTCGCCGCGCACAGCTCACGCACACCAGCACACCGACGTGTGACGTCATGGGACATCGGGCAAGGGGACACACTGGAGAAAACGTCGCGAAAGTGCGACGATATCTCATGAACGCGTGAACGCATAGAGTTGGTTCAGGGCTTGTTGGTAAGCTGGTACTTAAATTGTATCATGAAACACTCATTGATTTTTTCATTTATTTCGGAATTTACGAGAAAAACGTGGTTGAACTTGGAGATACCCAATATTGGCGTATAACTACTTGGTAGCGCTCGACCCCGCGCGCGCACGCGCGCTTATTGCTGCAGGTATTAAAACTTTCTAAAACTACTTGGCGTCGAGACGCTACCGCGTCTCTTGATTTATTATATTGTTTTATGTTAATAATCGCATTCCTTTTCCCTAAACATGATCAAATCTTTTTTTTGCGCATATTTTTCCCATTGGTGCATTTTTTTACAAGTACAAACTATTATTGCCAAAGCGGAATCACGGTCGCAAGGCTCGTGCCGCTGGTGCCCGAGTAGGTGACTGCCAGCGCCACAGCGTGGCGGCGACATTTCGCGGCCCACTCATTTCCCAGCGTGTCACCCCCCTGATTCGAGCAATTAGAGGAAAAGTAACAATAATAAGCCTAAAGTACCGCTTGAGAGAAATATTTTGCGTAGTAGAGAGCCTGGTTAAGTGTTGTGAGTAAATTTGGTGAGATTAGTTCAGTACGTGGTTTAGAGTTTTGAGTTTGAGTTTGAGTTTGAGTTCGAGTTTGGGTTCGAGTTCGAGTTCGAGTTCGAGTTTGATTTTGAGTTTGAGTTTGAGTTTGAGTTTGAGTTTGAGTTTGAGTTTGAGTTTGAGTTTGAGTTTGAGTTTGAGTTTTGGGTTTGAGTTCCGAGTTTTGAGTTTTGAGTGTGTGAACACCCCTGGGTGTTTTAACCTCGTTAGTTGGAGGCCGGTGGGTTGAGAGGGTGGCGTGGAAAGGAGCTGACATTCGAGCTACCCACCACCCGATCACCCACAACCCTATGAGACTCCCCGCGGATTATCTAGTTCGGATGGAAGGCCGGCACACAGTGTTCAGAGAGGCAAGCAGAGTTCGGTGTAGGATTAAGTTTGCGGTTTTCCCGATTTTTGGCGATTCGGAAAACATTTTTTGAATTATAGTGTTTGGACGGCCTTGTCGGCGGGATTGGACCCCGTCGGCACCCGATCGTGTCACACGGTACTGTTTTTTTTTCCGGTTTTTCCACTGATGGGCATATTTTTTTTTGGGCTTTCCTGTGGCGAGAGCTTTTCGGATAGTAATTCTAGTTTGGGGCCGAGGAGGTGCGAGCGATTTGCTAGAGCTTTTAGCAGGAATTTATCGGTCAATTTCTCGCGACGAACTAAGAGGGGAGGCTCCTTAGCTTCCGCCAACAGGATATTTGTCGGCGTCGACGGCAGCATTCCCAGACACAAGCGAAGAGCTGCGAACTGGACTTTGTCCAGTTCGACCAAATGTCCCGCTGCCGCGGCTTTGAAGAGCGGAGCTCCGTAGTCTACCGTCGAACGGATAAGAGAGCGATAGAGAGTAAGCATGGTGGAGGGGTGCGCGCCCCACCCAAAACCCGAGATGCATTTCAGAATTTTTAACTTAGCTTTTGCTTTTTCAGCTCGGGACCGAATGTGGGGCTTCCGCAAAAGTTTTTGATCGAGGGCAATGCCCAGGAAGGTGATATCGTTTGATTTTTTAATTCGGATCCCTTGAATTTCGACGACGGTGTCTAAGGGAAGAGGTTTGCGAGTGAAGATGCCGAGCTTCGTTTTCTGGGCCGCCAAAGACAGGCCCTTTGACTCCAAGTTTTCTGTTACGATTTTTGCGGCGGTTTCAAAACGGGATTTCGCCTCCGTCCACGAATTTGCCGCTGAGTACAGGACGCAGTCGTCCGCGTAAATTAATATTTTCGTTCTCGATGGGATGTGTTTTATTATGGTAACTAGGAAGATGTTAAATAAGCTAGGGCTCAGGATGGATCCTTGTGGCAGACCTTTCCTGGCGATTAATGAAAAAAATTTAATTTGGAGGGAAATCGAGATCCCATCAATTCTTCACCAAAACCTCGGCCTGCACACCATCGAAGGCGCCCTCTATGTCGAGGAAGAGGGTCCCTAGAATCTGGCGTCGAGCAAAGGCGAGGCCAATGTCCGTCGTGAGTACCCCTGCACCGTCGAGAGTCGATCTGCCCTTCCTGAATCCCATCTAGTATCTGGAGAGGATTTAATATTTGAGCCTCATTAAATATTTGAGTTAATTTTTCGATTCCTTTCATGGGGAGATTCGCCAGAACAATGTTATTAATTCCATTTATCCCCGGAGAGGATTTCTTGTTAGAAATACGTGTGCATAAGAGTACCTCGGGGGAAGTGATTGGCCGAGTAAAGATATCGGGATAGTTTATTTTTTCCGGAAGGGAGTCAATCATTTTTTTCAGCGGTAGAGAGTTTAATGGTGGGCAGAGTCTGTCAATTGCGTTTTGACAGGCAATAGAATTTAAGTATTTGTTGACGTTAGCCTTCCCCCCTAACATTCGATTTTTAAATGCTTTTACAATACCCCAGATTTTCGCCGGGTCCGCGTGA
The DNA here is from genome assembly GCA_963924025.1 of Ischnus inquisitorius. Taxonomy (NCBI): domain Eukaryota; kingdom Metazoa; phylum Arthropoda; class Insecta; order Hymenoptera; family Ichneumonidae; genus Ischnus; species Ischnus inquisitorius. The sequence goes on along the minus strand of OZ001251.1, from coordinate 3,009,713 downwards.
AGGTTCACGGTCCCGCAATATTCGCGAAATTTAATTTTTTTTTGGTTTTCCTCAGAACTTTTTTCGATATCGCTGTTTTCCTCATATATTCTTGAAAGGTTCCTGCTGTATTGTGAGATTTATCCTCCTTAAGGGCGTCTCTTCTTTCTTTTATCGCGAGAGAGCAGTCGTCAGTCCATCATCGTGCGGTAGGGTCTTTATTTTTTTTTCTCCTCGGGGAGGCCGCGCCTGCGTCTTTTAAGGACATTTTTATGGCTTCTTCAAGATGATTGTATTATGTATTAATGTCTACTTGAGAGTCTGCTGCGAGGCCCAGCGAGGCACTCTCCCCGAATTTTTCCGTAAATTTTGGCCACTTTGTGGGACAGAGGGTTCGAGTATCGTGAGGACATTGACATAGAGATTATTATTGGGTAATGGTCGTTTGCGTGGGGGTCTTCGAGTACCTCCCATTTAAAGTTTAGAGAAAAATCGGCGTCGCATAACGTGATATCTGGGGACCTATTTGATGTACCAGGTCTGGTTACTATTGTGGGGTCCCCGTTATTTAGAATTCGCCAATCCAAGTTGTTTATCGTTGTGTATAGAGCTGTTCCCGAGAGGTTACGCTTTTCTCCTCCCCATTCCTCGTGGAGGGCGTTGAAGTCCCCACATATTATCGAGTTTGTCGGCAGGGAGGAGAAGAGAGTCTTCCACTCCCTTTGGTTTGTATTCAAGCTCGGTTCTTTATATACGGAGAACTGAAAAAAAGGGGACGAAACAGATGTGATCTCGGCTCCGATTATTCCGAGTCCTCTAATTTTAATACGTTCAGTGGGGAAACATTTATATGAAATATCTCGATGAATAAAAATCGCTACGCCGCCTCCAAAATTTCAAGCCAGACGATCTCGTCTTAAGATTGAAAAGATATTAAGAGTAAGTAGCATATGCGGTGCTAGCCATGTCTCTGATAAACACATGAAGTGAGCGTCAAAAATAAAGGAGTGTATTTCTTGCCATTTCGTGTTTAAACTTCTGCAATTCCATTGGACGGTTTTCGTGTCGATTTTGGGTATTTGTCTCTTTGTTCCTTTTTTTTTATCGGTTAGATAAGACGGTGGACGAGAGGGTCGACGTCCTCGATTCGCGAGTGTTTTTTATGCGGAGGAGGGGGAATTGCAGAAGTGGAGTTGTTGGGAACGATTGGGAAGTGGGGTTGCAGGGTGGGGTTGTTGCGTCGCTTCAGTGTAGGAAATGAGTTCCTTAGTGGTCCATTCTACGATTTTTTTTTTTTCGATGTCCTCGGGACCGCTTAAGAGATTATTTAAGAGGAGGTGAAACACGCCGAAACGACGTGACGCGGACCGGCTCTCGCGGTAAGGCAGAGTACCGAATTGGTAACACTCCGCGCACCGCTAGAGGTCGCCCGACGCATCTGCTGAACAGCATATACTTACAGTGGACGATCAGATAATTCCAATATTCGGGAGCCAGACTAATCCGCCACCATCAGATAAGTTGAATTTCCTTCTACCTGCTTGAGGGCTTGCCCACTGCCCCTTCCGCCGAAAAAAATTCCCTCTCCAACGCTGTTTTGCGTCGCGTGTGGGGATGCGAGTAGCCGCTCGTGGAGCGCGTGGGGATGAGAACAGTTGTGGAAATTACTGTAAGATTCGATCTTGCGATCCTTTTTACCGTGTCAACAACGTCATGTACGGTGGTTGCAAGGATAGCTTTCGAAACAATTTTTGTCAACTAATGCAAAATTATACACCACGAATTTTTACTTTTTTTTGTGTTTCGTGGTTAAATTATTAACCAGGAATAATGTTTGGATTTCATTCTTTATTTGAAAAAAATCAGATTCCACCCAAAAAGGCTAAGAATTGTTGTGGTAAAATATTTTTGTGGATAATTTATAATTTTGTATTTGTTATTATATCGTATTTTGTATTATTTTTCATTTACTCATGAATATGTTACGCTTGAATCGATATGATCTTCGCCCGATTTATTACCGGTAGCTCAATAGCTATGTGAGTAATCAAGGGGGTTGTGAACAATCGAACCCACCCGTGGTTACGTGTACAACCATAGCTGTTGTTATATTTTTATTACTTTTTTGCTATTTCGATGGCTGGTTAAATAGAGCATCATTATGTTTATTTAGATTCTTTGATGACTGGATTGGAACGACATACCTTCTGAATAAAAAAAAGTAAAAGTTTTCTCAATAATATCCAGTGAATATTAAAGTTGATATTACAAGTGGTTAAAATGATTTAACGCTATCGGGGCCAATCGATGGTTAATAATTGTTGTTGTATTTCCGTTATAATAACAACCATCGTTTTTATCACTTGAGACGGAATTAAGCAATGAACTTATTTTGAATCAACAGAGCACCTACAATATATAAACTGCAGAAAACTACGAAAACTTTGCAACAGCAAAAAATACTAAAAAGTAAAAAATAAATAAATAAATGAAACGAAAACAGCCGAAGATTTTAGAAGCCATTTACATTTTTTCAACATTTTCTGATATTTTTGAAAAAAAATAGTCGATATGTTGAAAAATGAATATAAATTTGAGAATTTTTAAGAAGTTTTTAAGAAATAAAAAAAAACGTTTCTGATAAGACGAATATCTGTATCAATAGCGCATCTTGGTACTACGGCTAGGGTCTACTTTTGCTTTATGGTAAAGTGACAGAATGTGTCCGCTGCTCGAATACGAAAAACTGTAGAATAGGAAAGAATCGTTGATCTTCGTCTCGCCACATGCTAGCTGCCACGTTCTTTCTCTGTCAGACAAATTTCAGCAACGATACTATTGGTAGATATCTAAAGGGAAGGGGGCTTCCGTTGCTTCGCCGAGCAGGTAGACGGAGCCGAAAAAGGGTCTGGATTCAACTTACTTGGTTGTCTTTTCGTCAACTTAACTGATGGTTGGAATTATCTGAGTTGGAAATATGTGATCGTCCACTGTAATGAAATTACAATTGTTTAACCTCGACCGTAGTTGCAAGAAGAATAGTATTTTACTGTGCCGAACCATTGATCTATTGCATTTATTTAATTGGCGCGCGATAGTTTTTTCATTTTTTCTGGCACCTTAAATAAGACAAGTTAACGGAACGTTTCAACAGACCTGCACGTATCATCAAAACGGTTAAAGTGGAACACAAAAACTAATTGCAATTTGATTGCATTATTCAAAGTAACTAACAAATTGTTGTTTCATAAATACAACTAACCAATTACAAATTTGTAATTCCTAAGCTTCGCTTTCTTGCTTTTTTACGAGCGAAAAAGGTCCTTTTTTGTTCTTGTATGAGCGATACTTTGACCGTAATCTGCGTGTTCCACATTTGCCTATGCAACGGGTGTATCAGCGAGACGGGTACTTCTAGCGAAAAGTACAAACGACTTTCCACTATCGCAACGGTGCAAATAATACAGAGTTTTGTAGGAAAAGTTAGTGTAAATGCGAAATTGTGATATCTCATTTGTTTAAATATTTTCACGAATTTCTAATTAAAGAAAAATTATTTTTTCATTTCCATTTTTTTAACTATTATGGACAACAATTTAAAACACAAAGGTTCTGACACATTTCATTTGAGGCAATCTCCTTGTCAGTATCCGCTGTGATAAGGTGGTAATTGCCTTTTCACGGCATGAAGTTTTGATTTTACATAAAAATAGAATAGAACCTTTTGAGTTCGAATCGATTAAAAGAATTGTGAAAAGTTAAAGGAAATGCGAAGTTACTATTTTTTAATTGTTTAAATATTTCTATAAACATTTTATTTAAAAAATTAATTTTTTCATGCGCCATTGTTTTTTCTCAATTAAGTACTAAAATTTGGACGATAAACCTTCTATGGCAGTTTTTATTGGCTCCCATCCTCTCATCAGAACGTGCTGTCATAAGGGCGCAATGCACATTTTCTACGCGTATTTGACAAATTTTTAGTTTTATACGAAATTGGATAGAATTTTCTTATTCCAATGTAGAAACTATATTCGAAAAACAAGTGAAAATTCGAAATTGTTATTTTTTAATCATTTAAATATTTTTATAATTTTCACACGGCAAAAATGTATTTTTTATTCGGAACCATGTTTTCAGAATTAAGGGCAGTAATTTGGACAATAAAGCGCTTCAATGACACTTTTTATTTGAGACAACTCCCTTATCTGTACGCGCTCGGATAAGGTTGTAATGCGTAAACACTCCGCGTAACTGCCACAGTTTTGATTTTACAAGAAATTGAATAGAATCGTTTTTATTTGAATCTATAAACTATATTCGAAAAAACAAGTAAAAGTTCGAAATTGTTACTTTTTTAATTGTTTAAATATTTTTGTAATTTTTATAGTGCGAAAATTGACTTTTTGATTCGAAACCATTTTTTCAGTATTGAGTGCAGTAATTTGGACGATAAAGCTTCTATGACACTTTACATTTGATGTAACTCGCTTATCAGTACGCTTATAACGTTGTAATGCGTGAATACTATGCGTAACTTTCACAGTTTTGATTTAAAAAAAAATTGAATAGAGTCTTTTCTATTCGAATCTATAAACTATATCGAAAAAACAAGTGAAAGTTCGAAATTGTTATTTTTTAATAATTCAAATATTTTTATAATTTTCACACGGCAAAAATCCATTTTTTATTCGGAACCATATTTTCAGAATTGACGGCAGTAATTTGGACGATAAAGCACTTCAATGACACTTTTTATTTGAAGCAACTCCCTTATCAAGACGCGCTCTAAAAAGGTTGTAATGCGTAAACACTACGCTTAACTCCTACAGTTTTGATTTTGCCACAAAATTTAATAGAATCTTTTCTATTCGAATTTATAGAATATATTCGAAAAAACAAGTGAAGTTTCTAAATTGTTATTTTTCAATTTTCTAGTTTTTTAAATAATTTTCTTTCTGCAGAAATTTATTATTTCATTTGCAATTATTTTTCTATAATGAAGTGCAATAACTTGGACGTAATGCTACTATGGCATTTTTCTTTTGATGTACTCCCCTTGTCAGTTGGTGTTGTAATAAGGGCACAATGCATTCTCATTAGAGTTTCTGACAAAGTTTTGCATCTACAAGGGTATTGAATAATATCTTTGCGACTTTATCATCGCGCGTGCTGATACTGAGATTGGAGCCAATTAAAAATACCATAGGAGCTTTATCAAGAGACGCGGTAGCGTCTCGACGCCAAGTACTGAAAAAAAAGTTTTTTTAGGTGGCGCGACGCTACCGTGTATACATACGCCAATATACCGGAAGTGTATAGTAAGTTAAACTTTCGACCGGAATATCTCCGGAACTGAATATCGGATCAAATTTTTCGTTCATACTGTTGCACTTGATTCGGAAAAAATAGTTGGGAATGAAAAAACTAATTTCTGCAATAAGAACATTATTCAAAAATTGAAACAATTAAAAAATAACAAAATCGTATTCTCACTTGTTTTTTCGAATACAGTTTATAGATTCGAGTAGAAATGATTCTATTAAATTTTTTTGTAAAATCAAAACTGTGGCAGTTACGCGTAGTGTTTACGCATTACAATCTTATCAGAGCGCGTACCAATACGCGGGTTGCATCAAATGAAAAGTGTCATAAGACTTTATCGTCCAAACTACTGCACTGAATTAAAAAAAATTGTTTCAAATCAAAAAATCAATTTTTGCCGTGTGAAAATTATAAAAATATTTAAACAATTAAAAAATAACAGTTTCGAATTTTCACTTGTTTTTTCGAATATAGTTTATAGATTCGAATAAAAAAGACTCCATTCAATTTTTTTGCAAAATCAAAACTGTGTCAGTTACGCGTAGTGTTCACGCATTACAACCTTATCAGAGCGCGTACTGATAAGCGAGTTGCATCTAATGAAAAATGTCATAGAAGCTTTTTCGTCCAAATTACTGCAATCAATTCTGAAAAAATGGTTTCGAATTAAAAAATCAGTTTTTGCAATATGAAAATTACAAAAATATTTAAACAATTGAAAAATAACAATTTGGAACTTTCACTTGTTTTTTCGAATATAGTTGATAGATTCCAATAGCAAAGACTCTATTCAATTTTTTTGTAAAATCGAAACTGTGGCAGTTACGCGTAGTGTTTACGCATTACAACCTTATCAGAGCGCGTACTGATAAGCGGGTTGCGTCAAATGAAAAGTGCCAAAAAACTTTATCGTCCAAATTACTGCACTCAATTTTTAAAAAATTGTTTCGAATCAAAAAATCAATTTTTGCCGTGTGAAAATTATAAAAATGTTTGAACAATTACAAAATAACAATTCGAACTTTCACTTGTTTTTTCAAATATAGTTTATAGATTCGAATAAAAAAGATTTTATTCAAATTCTCTGTAACATCGAAACTTTGTACAATATGCGGAGAAAACTTGCATTGCGACATTATCAAAATGCGTACAAAATAACAATTTAGATTTTTTACTTGATTCTTCGAATATAGTTCATTGATTCGAATATAAAAGATTATATTCACTTTTCTTGTAAAATCAAAACTTTGTCAAATACGCGTCGTGAGCATGCAATGCAACAACTCGTAGGGAGTTTACTGTCCAAATTCTTGCACCCAAATCGGAAAATATAGCTGCGAATGAAAAAAGTAGTTATTGCAATAAGAAAATTATTCAAATATTGAAACAATCAAAAAATTACAATCTTAAATTTTCTCTTGTTTTTTCTAATATAGCTCGTCGATTCGAATAGAAAAGTTTCGAAAGTAAATCAAAACTTTGATGAATACCCGTAGTAAACATGCCTTAATGCAGGGCTTACTGATAAGGAGATTGTATCAAATAATGACAAGAGCTTCACGCGCAAATCATTGCGGTCAATAAAGGAAAAAAATTGCGAAGGAAAAATTTACTTTTTGCAATAAAAAAATTATAAACAAGTTCTAAACATAAAAAAAATTAAAAGCATAAAAAAAATTACAGTTTTTAATATTGTTTTCGAACAAAACTCATGAATTCGAATAGAAAAGATTCCATTCAATAAGAGGATTAAAGCAAATGAAAAGTGCTATAGGAACTTCATCTTTCAAATTGTTGCACTTAATTCCGAAAAAGTCGTTGAGAATGCAACAATTTATTTTTGCAATGAGAAGTTAAAAAAATATTTAACCGATTCAAAAAGAATTCCGATTCCGATTCGGATCGAAAAGGTCATAATCGATTTTCCCGTAAAAGGAAAACTTCGTCAAATGCGCGTGCTGAAAATGTATTGCAACTTTGTCACAGTGCGTACTGACAAGAGGATTGCACGTAATGAAATGTTCCATTAAAAGTTTATCCCTTTATCCAATATTGCAAGGAATTGGGGAAAAATTGTCCTGAATACAGAAATCCATTTTTGCAAGTAAAAAATTACAAAACCATTTAAACATTTTTAAAATAAGAATTTTGCTTTCTCACTACTTTTTCTGAATTCTTTTAATCGAACCAAAAATGTTCTATTCGATTTTCGTGTAATTTGTTAGATCCGCATGGTGGGAATGCATTGCCACCTTGCCACAGCTCATACCGTTAAGTACATTGCATTTTATGAAAAGTTCCATTCAAGCTTCATTACGCTAGTTCTTGCAAGGAATTTATGAAAAATAATGCCAAATGGAGAAATCCAATTTTGCAATTATAAATTTATAAAAGTAATCAATAGTTCAAAACAATTAAAAACTGTTGAAACTAACTAACAAATTGTGGTTCAATATGTGCAATTAATAAATTGTGGATCTTTTACGTCTGTTCGTCTGTTTTCTAAATAATTGCGAATAAAAGTCTCCAACATTCTCTCAGGATCACAACTTTTGGGGTAATTTGTGTGAGAGAGTCACTCACGAGTCATGTTCATCAATGATAGTGTTAAAATGCAAAACAATATTATTCCTTTCGATGATGCAAATGGTGCATCTTATCAAGCATCATTATCATAGTAAAAAATTGGATATTATTATTTTTCAATTTTTGAAATATTCCACAATTCTTTTATTGTATAACATTAATTTGTTGATTCGCAATTTTTTTTACAACCTACGTGCAACAATTTGAACGATAAAAACCTTATGAACCTTTTTAGTAGATGCAATATCTTTTTAACAGCATGCGTGATACTGTAGCTATGGATTTTCAACATGCGTATTGACTTGACAAAGTTCCACCAAGTAGTATTTACTTCAAAACGTTTACACGCGGCCCATCAAGCTGCTCGCGTTGTCGTCGCGTCCCTTATGCCTACCACGGTGTCCCCTTACCTTACCCCCCTTATCCCCTCTGACGCCAGGTTAGTACGCGGTCGCCTTCGAGTTGAGCCGCACTGCCAGCGGACGGCGGCAGCCAATCAGATTCGAACGCTGCGGCTCGCGCGCTCGAGCCCTGTCTAGTTTCAAGAAAACCTCACTGTATGAAGAGCAAGAAGAAATCATCGCGTTTTTTTAGAAAAATCCGGAGATGCTGACGAAAAAATTTGCGGACGCTCACTCTCGTAAACATTACAATTATTCTTGGGATCGTTTTTCATAAAAAATGAACTCCAAATTCAGGAACACGCAATCAACATTGCAGTGGCAACGGTATGTACTGCATATTGTGTAGGGGTGCTTGATATTGCATTTATGAATTGCAATAAGGAAATGCTTGGGTAACTTTTTTTTTTCCATGAACAAGGATTCGGGAATGAAATTTCATAATTCTATTGAAAATTTTGAAGTTTCAATAAACTTTTTCAATTTTCAAAATTCTCGACTGCTCGCCGGGCAAAAATGGGAGTTTGCGTTTCGTCGTGAAAAGGGATCTCTTGCTCTCGGATGTTGTCCCAAACGACAAAAAATGTCTCAGCGAAATTTGGCACACCTTTTCTTTCTATAGATATTTTCAATTCATGTCTAAATGTTTTAGATTTCAAGTTTTTCAATTGCCATTCATATTATTTATTTCATCACAATATTTCCATTGCCACCGAATTTTTTTCAATTGTCTTTAGTATCATCCAATCTCATAGAAACTCATAAATTTGTTCTTGAGTATTTTCAACTTTCATTCACATTCTTGAATTTCCATAAGAATTTCCGAATTTTTCAATTCTTTTTCGTAATACATTTTCGATTTTTACCGAAATGCAGCCGTTTCTATAGCTTTTCAAGGCCCGTTCGGGTTCTTTGGTGTCAATGAAATTTATACAAAAAACTACAATCTGAATGCGTGGTATTGAAAAAAAAAAAAAAAATTTTAATCCGATAACTCAGAACTCTCGGACGGCTTCAGAATTTTATTGATATTAATATTTATTGAAGATCAGAACATTTTGTAACTTTACAATATTTGATATCAATGCATTTATAGGACTTTCATCGAATGGAGTGTTAGACATCGGCTAGGAGCGCGATCGCCGCGCGCGATAAGCGCTCGATAACGATAGTGGGCGCCGGGCGGCCGAACAGCGAGGTGCGGAAGGGCTATCGAGCGTGATCGTACGTGCGAGAGAGAAGGGCGGTGTGCGAGAACGCTGTCGAAGGACGAGAATAACTCGCCGTACTGTTAACCGTATTGTTAATAAAGTTTATTGTGTGTTCCGATTGAGCCCGGGGTTGAGTTCTTTGAGCGCCGGCGTCCCTTCTCGAAACAAAGATCCTGACATCTCGACCCGAGCGAGAGCGAAAACGAACCGAAGCGCTTCAAAACGGAGCGCTTTAACAGGAGTCTTCGTATTTCGTAGATATGCACAAAAAAATCGATTTTCTCTTATTGTGGCGTGACGATACGATATTATACTGAACATCTGTATTTTGTTACAGTACATCGGTAATTCGGTCAATCGCACGAAAAAAAAACCTCTGAACTGAAGAGGACAAGCGGCGTTACTGGCGGTGGTCCACGTCGCGGCGTTCCACTGTCGGAAGTAGGAAAGAGACTTTTATCAGTCAAAGGAACATCATGTGTCATAGGAGATGGGAACACTCTCGAAGCAGGATTTTCGGTACATTCATTCATTTCTCTTTTAAAATGATTCCGTTGCATACGGGTGATTGGTTTTTTCTTCTTTTTTTTTCTCACGTTCATCATAGGAAATTGGTTGAGGCAAACAGACTTTCGCTCGGAACGTTGAACCTGTGGTCGTTTCAGAATGGCTTTCTATTTTGAGATAAACATTGGATCGTCGGTGTCGCTTTTTTTTCTTTTTTTTCATCTTGTTATCGTTTTTTCATTGTATCGGATTTATCATCGTTTTTTTTTAAGTATATTGTCGCGGTAATCGAGTAAAGTTTAACGCACGGCAAAATCATCGAGTAACCGTCAATGCGCAATTAATTATTATGATACATGCGCATCTCTTTGACTTTTATTGAAAATTATAATCCAATGAAAAATTTATATCGATACTATGTTCGTCGTTGGCAGGTTAAATAGTTTTTGCCGCGCGTTTAAACATGTCTTTAAAATCTAAAAACAGACGTATAAGTCGTCGCGCCCGTCGCGCCCCAAAAAAAAGCGCACACACAGCGCAAGATTAAGAAATGGGTCTTCTCGTCGTGATTCATTTTCATTGATTTAGGAGCGAAGCAAATCTATTACGTGCACCGATGCGATTTTTTTCTGAATCTAAACACAAACACAGACACTGATACAGTTAAGAAACTTTCGAAAAAATATACATGTCAAAAACAATCGATCTTTACTTTCTTTTAAACACAATAATTAGTCTTTTCTTTTTCTTCAAAAAGTATCAAATTTTTTGAACGATACGAGAAAAAAAAATCTCTTGTTTATTTGAACCCATTGCTGTCACAGAGGTTCTACCGTTTGAGATCCTTTTTCTTAGTTTCTTATCACTTATTCGCTTCGTTAACTAGATTAGACTAGAATTAGACGTCTCATCTGGTATGACGAGATTTTGGATTTATTGTTCCAGGATGATAACGGTTCATCAGCGGACAAGGCAGAAACCTATTTCCCGAGCAACAAGTATGACAATATTAGGAAGATGTACGGCAGTTCGCCAGAAACATCAAGGAACAGTTTTTCTACTAGGGTTAATAAGAAACGTCGAAGCGACTCTCTGGAACGCCGAGCATTTTCGCGAGGCAGAGAATTCGGTTCACCATTAGGCGGCGGATGAAATTCAACGGAAGAAACGGGAAACTATTCTGCTCGGAACGAATATGAGCGTTTTGCTCGGCAAAATTTTAACGCGGGTAATAAATACTTGGCATCGACTGAGCTGCACAAATACGGAAGCGATGTAGAAGCACCAAGGACGAGTCTCACTAAGAATATTTACGAGGAGCGTTATCGCGACTTTCCGGAAAGCTCAGCATCTCCGCGAGGCAAGTCGCAATTCGGCGCAAGATGCAGTGCTAATGACGAGCCAAATTCAAACCGATATTTCAGAGAATTGAATGTTTCAAATCCGACAAAGCTTATAAAAACGCCAAAAATTGATTTGACCCGCATCTCTGCTAGCCCTCGGTATAGTCGTCGAGAAACTTATAGGAGCCGTGAGTCGTCATACGATGGGATTAGAGAGAGAAACAGATTGGAATCTCCATTTGGCCATCGTAGGTCACTGCCGAAATCGACGGTGGGTCGATTGAGAGAAGGATCGCATCAACCGGAACGAAGAGGCGAAGACGCAATGAGTAATAATAACGGATCATCGCAATTTCTAAACAGATACGATGACGACGATTACCGCTGTACGTATATAAATTCTTCAATAGTTGTCCATGGATCGTCAACGCTAGAAATCGGAATACCGGGAAAAAAATCAATCAGGGCACCTCACCATCTGCCCTAACGAAAGTTGTCACTGACGTGATCGTTGAGAGTGTGTCGCCGCCGACAGCGGAGCAGAGTACGCAAAGAGAAGGAAACTCGAATAACGGCCCGTTTAACGCGGAACTGCTTGCCCATGTCAGCGCGATAAGTGACAATATGTTTTACTTAACGTATTGTTGAATTTTTATCAAAAGTTTTGAAGATTGTTAAAAGGTTTGATCAACGACACAAAAAAAAAAGATATTGTATGCAAAAATCCATTGTGACGACAATACGTAAATACGTTTTGTCACAAAAGAAACATTACTGTCGGATATAAACCTTACGGGCGCTCCGTACGTCTGCACGAATTCGTCTAATACTCGAATAACATTACTCGTTTTCGTATTCTTAACGGCTCGGATAATCGAGAACTTCATCAAGTTATCGACTAATGCGAGAACGAATTTGTTCCCTCGCGCGCTCGAGACGAAAGGGCCAAGGTGGTCCATGTGCACCGTTGCGAAAGGGCGATGTCCCGGAGGAATGGGGTGCAGTTTTCCCGCCTGTTTCCCCGGTTTCGATTTGCTTTTGAGGCATTGTAAACACGCGGAAATGTGTCGCCTCACGTATGCCTTCCTTCGCGGAAAATAATAATTTTTAGGATTATCTTTCGTGTACCTCTGACACGATGCGAAGTCAGTTTAAAGTGACTGCGGTGACTAGAAATATTTTTTTAGCTTGCGGTACAGCAGGAATCGGTTTGTCATTAAAAAAATTTCCTCGGACGGCCGTATCATACTGTAACTTTGGATCCTTCGAAGCAATTTTGCTCATCTTCGCAGGATTGTTTTATCACATTATCACAAGTATGCACATCACTTTTGGAACCAATTTGAGACATTTAAATACTTTTCCAAAACATTATTGCTCAAAATGTTGATTTTTCCTTCGTCAAATGTCCGTACGGTGCTGCAATAATGAATCCTACAAACCAATTTTTTTCTCCTTCGCACCATTGTTTTATTACATGAAGAACACTATGCACAGACAATTTGAAGTCATTTGGACATCTCTAACTAATTATTTTCTACAATTTTCCATTGAACATTTTTTATTCGCTCGCCAAGTGTCCGTACGGTGCTCTAATACTGAATCCTATGAACGAATAGTATTGAAATTAACACAACTGATTTATTGCATTGAAAACATTATGCACAACAACTTTGAAGTATTTCTGAATATTGTAAATATTTTTAATCAGCCCTTCTATTGACATTGAAAATATCTCAAAGGTTATGTTATATAAATTAACCGATAAACGGTTTTTCATCATCTCTAAAGATGAACCTTGGTTGGGAAAAATAAAACACGAAAAACAACACATTTATTTACATATAGTTGCTTATTTTATTTGAAAAATTGTACATTTTCGACGAAATTGAAACAGAACATTTTAAGAACATTTAAGTCTTTATTCATATTCGCAAAAAAAATCGCAATTTTCACTCGCCCACTTAAAAACTTAGTTATTAACTTACAGAGAAAAAGGATTCGACATTCAAAACAATTGCATTCAATCAATGAAAGACGATAAAAATCGCGATTTATTACATTTTTCCTGTCCATGCTATCTGTCAAACTCTGAAAGCCGACGACAATTTCCCAGCAGACGAAATTTATTACGCGGCGGCGCGTGTACTCCGAGGCGGGGACGTTCGAAATGTGAAACAAAAATTATCACGTACCTATCACGTTACTCATAGATAAAACGATGAAGGACCGATTCCACGTGATATCGGAAACGAAATGAACTGTTTGATATCTTAGAATCGCATTTTATTATATAAGGCCTTTCGGAGACTTCTAGACGAATTATTCAAAAAATTCGTAAAATGTGGTAAAAAATTTGAAATTTGAAAAATATTTGGTTAAGCAGACAAAAAAATAAGAAAAAAAAAATGCGTATAAATGCTTTACATACATGTGCTTTTATGCAAACCGTCCCTTCACTGGCTTTTTCACCATACAAGTCTGAAACGGAGCCAGAAGCGCGACGTTCATCCAAGTTCGTATCGAAGCGCGCAGCGCGACGTGTACCCCTGTGAGTGCGTCAAAAAATGTCCCGAAGGGACACTTTTCGGGGGTTTGCGGGCGGAGCCCACCAACAAGAGCCTCTGCGCCCGCAGGGCGCTGAGGCGCTTGTTATATTTATGTTTATATGGTATTTATATTTTTTTATATGGCAAAATTCCTACTGTTGCATCCATCTGGCTACTGCTTGAGAGCCATCGGCTGTAGACGAATCGTCTCGCAGTTTTACCCCGTGCCAAACCACGAAGTGGAGTCCCCACAACCTCGCTCATCATGGAGTCCATGACGCTTGCTTCAACTCTCAAGATGACGGATCGAGCGGTGCGCGAATTTCAAAAGATCGCGCCCTTATTCGGGGAATTGCGTCGTCTCTCAATTCAAAAAAAGCGCGAGAACTTGATATAAAGGGCGAGGAATTCGTGTAGGCCAGGGTGGGGGAACATTAAATGCGAACGTTTGCGAGTGTAGCGTCTTTCAAGGACTCGAGCGCAGGATCCTGAGAGGAAAGGACGTAGCAGCGAAACGATTCATGCATATCGCTGAACGAGAATAACGACGTCTGCCGATCGTCACGCGGGGACTTTTCCATGAATCCTTATTCGACAGGATCCCGCAGCTGCAAACTACCCCGGTAGGAACCGCGCGTGATCCGATTTTAAAGGTTATAAGAGCTAAAATAGCGAAAAAACGCGGTTATAAGGTTACAAGAACTAGAGTAGTGAAAAAACATTCTTTAAGATTTTGGGGTTATTCGTTCTGAAGGGCGGAATAATTTTGTTCGAGTGAATATATATTTTTTTATTAATCTGATGTAGTCTTTCCAAAATCCGCGCTTGGGTTCATGTAGGGAAATTTGACCGTAACAACTGCCATCAAGGACAAACCCCCCTTTAGAAAGTCCGGAGGATTCGGTTGCTCGACGCTCTGGCGTCGCGCGGTTTTACGATTACTATTTGAAGTCCGTTGCGCGTTTAGCATTTTGGATTCGTTGACAATCTATAATTGAGGATTGGACATTCGGAAAATTTAGAATTGTATCGAATCGTTGACTTGACAGGCGAATTTCGCCGTGTAATTGGATATTTGCTTCGTAAATTGTTTGCGTGTGGGGCGTGCGCGTGCGAATTATAATTATTGAAAAAGATAAAATTTGAAATATTATTTAAAAAAGGAACGCGCAGATTATTCACTATTCAACAGCACTTCTTGTCATTCGAATTTTGAATTTGGTCGATTAATAAAACAATCATCCATTGTCTTTTAATTTTGTCCCGCTGGTTTCCTCTGTCGCGAACATGTTTACCCCCCACGATTTCACCCTACTATACCGAAGGCTGACGCTGCCAAGGCCGGGCCCGGAAATAAGCCAGAATTTCCGGGAATTCTGGGTAATATCCACGAATTTCCGAGAATTCTGGGTAATATCCGGGAATTTCCAAGAATTCTGGGTAATATCCGAGAATTTCCGAGAATTCTGGGTAATATCCGGTCCTAAAAGGGGGCTCAGCGCATTATACTTCAAGTGCCCAAAGGTGTGCCCAAATAGCTCAAAATATTCAACGTCCTCTAAGAGGGCAGTAGATAAGGGGGGGTTACTATCCCCTATGTTAACAATTTTGAATTTGCCAAGGTTGGTTTTGTTAGACGGTCGCGAGCACGCGAAGTCCGCGAGCCCGTGGCTCCTCTAGTACTTACGTATAATTGGACATAATCATTTTTCCGGGCAATTATGTAGAGTAAATCTATCACAGCTTTCTCTACGAGGAATCTAAAAAGTGGCCTAATAGAATTGTCACTTTAAAAACCAATTGATGCACAGAACTTTCGCTATCGAAATCGTTATCGAAATCGGAATGTTAACGTTCTATCAGCGCAAGTCTTCGAAGATAATTTTACGGATATGTTAAGTAACTCTGTTTTCGTACTCGTTAAATATCGCGTGCCAGCGTGCGTCGACGATGCGCGACGCACACCGAGCTCACACAAGCGAACTCTTCCCGAGTGAAAGTCCAACGGAAGTACAGTTAGTTGCTCCGATATCGTCGTTTTAATAGGCCCGTTTTCCTTGTATCAATAAAGAACGTTATCTATCGCTGTTTTCCTCGTGCAATTTCTTATTCAAACACATCCCGCATCGCAAATCTATCCACAGTCAATTGTCGGCGTAAATCGAACGACTGCTCCAAAAGAATCTTTGCTTAGACATTGACAAATATGTATCATGAACGCCGATAATTCTATTCTTTCATAATTTCCAGTGGTACACTATGTATGTAATGGGATCTGATAACTTATCAAAATCAATGATACTGCGTATACCGAGGTTGTCTACATATCCGATACAAGCTGGTTATAATAACTGTAGAAACGACAGACTGTCGTAATCGGCGCGCATTCGCCGGCGAATGAGTCTCGTGTCTTATCGATCATCATACAAACTACCTTTTTTTAGACAATCGTAACTCTTGCCTCCATGCGAAAAAAAGCCAACACTCGTGTACAAGATTATTTGTGATATAAACAGTGCAAACTTAATTTAGACCGATTAAGAATAAAACATTACTGTAATATAATGAATTTTGGAATTGTAGACATTTTTATATGTCTCGCGACAGTTTTTAGTAGTTTTTATCTATACGTGACATGGAACTACAATTATTGGAAAAAACGAGGGGTGCCGGGACCGCGGCCTGCTTTGCCATTCGGAAATTTCGCTGATGTCTTCCTGCGCCGTACAGCATTGTCAGAAAAACTTCAAGAGATATACGACGGTTACGAAGATAAGCCATTTGTCGGATATTTTGCCGGAAGCCATCCGGTTCTAATGGTCAAAGATCCAGATCTCATCAAACATGTTTTGATAAAAGATTTCAACGTATTCTTCTCTCGCGGAATTACGGTAAACGAAGATATTGATCCACTTTCAGCGCATTTGTTTAATCTCGATGGATTGCGCTGGAACATATTGCGACACAAGCTCACGCCCATATTCACAACTGGAAAGCTCAACCACATGTTTCATCTGATGTCCGAGTGCGCCGATAATTTTGAGATCTATTTGAAGAAGAAAGTTGGCAACGACGAAATTATAGAGATCCGCGAAGCCGCGGCACGTTACACCACTGATGTGATAGGCTCCTGTGCCTTTGGCTTCGACGCCAAAGCTCTCGAGAACGAGGAGAGCATATTTCGCGAAATGGGACGAAAAATTTTCGAACCGAGTTTCGTCATGCAAGTCAAGAGAATGATGAGAGAAATTGCTCCGCGGTGCTTCGAAATTCTACGATTGAGAACCGTCGAACCGGAAGTTACGAATTTTTTCATCGACGTTATGAGAAAAACCATTCGATTGCGAACGAATGAGAAGACCGTGAGAAAGGATTTCGTTGCTCTGCTTATGTCGATTTCCAAGGATAGCGCGGTCAATGGATTTGGTGAGCTTATTGAAGAGAGTCCAATGGAGGCGGCAATAATTTACTGTGGAAATTTAACGAAGTCCTTGCGCATAGGGTTCATTTCACATGAACTTGCGAGAATTGGGAGAGAATTGCGAATACTTCTCGATGGTATAAAAATCTGAAAAACCATGGATATTAAAGGTACGGAAAAGATTAATTTTGCTCAATAATAATTTCAAGATGTTATTCAAAAATTGATGAAAAAAAAATTGTTCAACAATTTATATAGTGTCTATATAATTTTAATTTGACTTTGAAGTTTTTTTTATATAGGAAAATCTGTGGAAAATTATGAAATATCGTAAAAAACATCTTCGATGTAAAAGTTGCGCGAAACACATTTGTAAGAATAAGTTGTTTCTTTCAGAATAAAAAAAAATAGTATGTGAAATTAGTTAAGGGTCGCCAAGTTCATTATCAACTGTTGTTCAAAAAAATAATAATACTTGGCACGCCCATTTTTTCAGTTAATAAAAAGTATATGCTTTGGGTTTTACAAATTGTGGGCGTGCCAAGTATTATTATTTTTTTGAACAACAGTTGATAATGAACTTCGAGACCTTTAACTAATTTCACATACTATTTTTTTATTCTGAATGAAACAATGTATACTTACAAATGTACTTGGCGCAACTCTTATATCGAAGATGTTTTTTACGATGTTTCACAAGTTTTTGCAATGATGCCAATTCATGAGAAAATTACTCATATATATATCCAAAAAATAAGGAATCTTTACGTGTTAAGTAATTAATATTCATTACGTCTACCGTGCGGCATAGACGCGGACGTGGAAATCCTCTCTTAGGCACTCCGCGAGCCTAGGAAAGAGCCTATTGAAACGTTGAGTTTTGCTTGCTTCGCGGTTTATTTTTTTCTTTCTGCCGCGGAGATAGTATTGAGCCAAAACTCTACGTTAATTCAACAGATGATTCTACACGCTCTTCCTTGCGTGTAAGGATTCGTGTCATGCACTCAAAAAGAAAGGGCAAATTTATACTTTCTGGTTTTTTAAATATTTTTCTTTCTATTTGTTATGGCCTCAGATGTCCTGACTTACTCACATATTTCACGCTACTCGAGTGTCTGACCCACTCATCATCGGCACATTGATATTGAATTAAACGATTTATGAATTCAGAATTCGCACGATGGTTTTGTTCCCACCGTGCCGAGCTTAAAACTCAATTTATCGAAATATTACTTCGTCAAGATAAATCCGGAAGTCTCGTAATAGTATTAACCTGCCTACAGTATTGAAATTGCTATCGAGATTGTTAGGATAGCTCGTTCTTTTGCTCTAACGTCGAAAAGCGCTTCTGACTCGTTTTCCTGATCTAAAGGGGAACAAGGAGGAGTTACAAAGTGAACTGCGAGGATCGCTTTCTACGAAGTTACGAGAATCAGGATACTTCCACGATCGTATCGTTCCTCACGCTTGTGTGCGTCTGGCAGTTTATGTGATCGATAAATCGATCGTGAATTTGCAACTCACTTCCTCGGAAGAAGCAACTGACTAAATGGACGCAGATGTCCCGGCCAGACGTGCTCGCGGTTTCTCGTTGCGAGTACGGAACGTGCTCTCAACGGTCCCTAATCTTTTATCACGAAGATGAACGGAATTTAGCTATCTTTTATCACGAAGATATAACCGAATCGTAGTATCTTTTATCACGAAGAGATAACGGAGTGTCGGTGTGATCAACTTAAGTTAAATCGCAAACTTGGTGGATTTCTGAAGTGAAGTGCTTGTCCGGGCGCGAGCTTTTATACTGTTGAAAAGTAGGCGGAGTTAATCACATGGCGTGATATTTCATCATCTTTTTTGTGGTAGGGATAAAATTTACGGTAGAGAGGGTAATATCATCCGATGTCACGTGATGTTTTCGTCGTAGTAGGGATGGAATTCGCGCTATTTGGGTATTTTGTTGTATTCCTGATGCGTTATAACTTTATCGTCAATTTATCTTGTTGCCTTTAATTGATTCTCTTAGGCACGTTCTTCAATCGAATTTTGTTGTATCTCGCGTCGCGGGTAAATTAACTTTTCAAGTTCAATTGATCTTGATTTTATCTGCTTCGAGGATTATCGTCGTTTGCCGTTTTCTCCTTTATCGATAGCGAGACTCCCACGCTCATCGTGCTGCTTGATCGATCCCCTTGCACTAGGACGGGGTTATTTACCGCGAGCTGTGGATCTCGTGGGCGTGGCTTTGTTGCTCTAGCGTCCCAGCATCCTTGTTTCCTGATCGATGGCGGAGTTTGAACGTGCCTCCTATATGATGGAGTAGAGTCGCGTTAACGTGCTTCGTTTCGTTACAATATACGTCACCGACTCTGCTAACACGTGGAGCGTTCGGTTGGGCGAGTTCGGCTGACTTCCGGCCCGTTCGCCAGTGCGACGAACGGCCGGAGCGACGACTCGGGTCTTGATCTTGAGTCTACCCAATCTCAGTGTTTAGAAAAAGGAAATCGCTGTATCTTAACAACGAGGGCATCGATCGTCTTAAAATTAAGTTTAGTTGCAAGCTAGAAGCATAATTATATAATAAAAGACTTTTCATTTTTTTGTTTCACATCGTATTTAAAAAACTAGAGCGTATCGAAGAAAAATCTGATACGCGCAGTGCGAGGTCTCGCAGATATAGGCTCTGTGACGAGTCACGCGTAAATGCACTTGACGCGAGACCCTGCCGAGTCTCTTGATTGTCAGTGAATTTTAAAATCCAAAAAAATGCATACGTATGCAAAAACGAACGAATCTGCCGAATCCGCTTCTTGCCAATGCCTCCATGAGATTTAAGCGCCGTGTGAGACCGCCGATTTCCGCTCTTTCGAAAATTCCCCATGCCGCATTGATTGCTTAATTAATTTTCCCAGATATTTTCGCGATATATTTCTTGAAAGTATTTCCCGAGGAGAATCACGTACCCAAGTACAGTAGGCGATCGCGTGTTTCCAACTCAGATAATTCCAACCATCAGTTAAGTTGACGAAAAGAAGACCAAGTTGAATCCGGACCCTTTTCCGGCTCCGTCTACCTGCTCGGCGAGGCAATGGCAGTCCCCTTCCTTTTAGATATCTACCAATAATATCGTTGCTGAAATTTGTCTGACAGAGAAAGAACGTGGCAGCTAGCATGTGGCGACACAAAGATCGCCGATTCTCTTCTACTCTACAGTTTTTCGTATTCGAGCAGTGGACACATTCCGTCACTTTACCATAAAGCAAAAGTAGACCCGTGCCGTAGTACCATGATGCGCTATTGATACAGATATTCGTCTTATTAGAAACTTTTTTTTTATTTGATAAAAATAGAAATACGAGTAATACGCAAAACGAGCTCGTTCTTGTTTGCAGAGTCAAGCAGAATTCGACTTGATGCATTGCTTTTTGTTTTGAAATTTATTGATTTTTTTTTTTAATTAAATGAAAAACAGGACAAAAATAAATAGTGTAACGGTCGCCTTATTTCACCGATGCGTCTATCGGCTACTTCGGGAACGTTGGGGGTTCGGGGCGAGCGAATAATCGTTAGATGTTGTCAATTCGGTGAAACAATTGATTGTTTATTCAAAAACATAAAAAATACGAAATACAGTATACAAAATTCTTTTGTATCGACGCTTTCTCCTTTCGATGATTCCAGTGTCAAAAATCGTGTGACAAAACACACTCGAGTTATTCGGCAAAAAGTCATTTATTGATAAATTTGTTATTAACATTTAGTTTGTTAGTGAATCATGGATAACGAAGAAAATTATTATTCAACCTATTTATAAACGATATAGTCGGAGTTATTCTACATGCGCGGGTACTACTCTTCGCAGACGATATGAAAATCTTTCAAACGATTGAATCAAATGTTGATGCAACAAACTTCCAATCAGATTTAGACCGTATAGTACGGTGGTGCGAGCAAAACGATATGACCTTGAATCTATCGAAATGCGTTATTATGAATTTTCCACGACGGGCGACTGAAGTACATTATCCGTATCCACTACGCGGGAATACGTTAACGAGAGTAACGTCTATGCGAGATCTTGGCGTTCTCTTAAAAAGTACCCTAACATTTACAGCCCATATTCGTACGGCAATCAGTCCTGCACTACGCATGCTGGGATATGTACGCAGAACAGCGGCTAACTTCAATAATCCGATGGCGTTGCGAACTTTCTACACAGCCCTAGTACGATA
Organism: Ischnus inquisitorius; assembly: GCA_963924025.1. Lineage (NCBI taxonomy): Eukaryota > Metazoa > Arthropoda > Insecta > Hymenoptera > Ichneumonidae > Ischnus > Ischnus inquisitorius. The sequence continues at coordinate 2,988,162 of OZ001251.1, read as the reverse complement.
GCATCTCGAGTATGCTTCTATAATTTGGTCACCGTATGCACAAACTTATATATATTTAATTGAGAAGGTTTAACATAAGTTCTTGCGTTTCGCTACGTTCAGGATTGGGCGACCAATGACTTTCGATGACCACAACTATCGACCTATGCTGAACCTTCTCGATCTCATGACGTTAGAGTCACGCCGTACAACTGCCGACTTAATCTTTCTTTTTAAAATAATTTTTAAATAATAATAATAATAATTTTTTAAAATTTTTAATAGCGGCATTGATTCTCCGTAACTATCTGGCCTGGTTCGGGTGTGGGCTAGGGATAGGTCTACACGACAAGTGGCAATATTGAAGGTGCCTTTTTATAGGGTAAACTACGCGGCACATAGTTGGCTCTTCCGCATCACGAGACTGGGTAATAGCTTCGCAGATAGGATTGAGCTTTTTGGAGGATCGTTAGTGCGTTTTCGTAATCGAGTATGTAGATTTCTCGCAGAGGAGGATTAAATTCCGAGTGGATAGGGAAAAAAAAAAAGAAAAAAAAAACCGAATGTAAATCTGTACTTTCCACTGCTCAACATTTAATGTTTAATATTACTAAGAAACATCTCTCTACACTGTAATCATAATTAATGAGTATTCATCTACCGTAAGTAGGCGTTGCCCGTAAATTTTTACTACAAATAAACAAATAAATAAGTAAATAAATAAAAATTTAAAAGTATCTAGAATTTTTACCGCGTTTGAGTCGCCAAAACAAAATTCAATACAATATCTCGATTTGTGTGAGAAAGGAAGAAAACGATCTGCTTCACCGACCGAGTGTCAGTGAAAAGATGATTTTACCGATCAATTTTCCGATATTCGCGAACGACGAAAGTAAACAAGAAATTAAACAAAAACTCCGATGAATTTTTGTGTCGAGTTACCGACCGAGCTATTCTTCTCGGCACAGTTCGCGTTTTGTGGATCTTTCTGATCTTCTGTCGCGAATTAAACAAGAAATTAAAAATTCCGAAAGCTACGAATTACAATGATTGTACCGATCAAAAACGAGAGAGAAACTAAAATTCCGATGCAATGAATTTTTTAATCGAATTACCGACCGAATCGAATTACCGACCGAGCTGTCCTTCTCCGTGCAAATGAATTTCTTGACGCGCGTTTGTCGATTATTTTCGAGATTATGTCGCGAAAGTAAAAATTTTGAGGTTGGATTCCCCAATCGCTTAAATTACCCTGAAAAGTTAAGGATTTAATAAATTGCATCTGCCGTGAGGAAGGTTCACGCAGAGGAGGATCGGGGAACGAGCTTGAGCCACTGCCCCGTACGCTAGCTTCACACAGGGCACTCGGCGAGAGGCTCAGTATTCGCCCGGAAAGAACTCGAAAGTGGGGACACGATCGAGCCTCCCAGGGTGCAAGCCCACCTCCTCGGGATATCCCAACCTATATTCTCTAGGGAACTAAGGATAATCGGTGTCTGACACCGGGTTCTCCCAGCCCCTAGGCTTATTAGACCAACTAGAACTAGAGAAGGTACCTGGAGGATCCCGCTCAGCCGACTGATGATGAACGATGCCGCATTGCCGCATTTTTCGTTTGAGCCAATTACAGCTTATGAAAATTTTCGTGGCCGATGAGAGCTACTGCGGCAATACTGCGGGTCGATTTTCCACGCGCGAGAATATTTGAACGCGAAATTACGAAAATTCAATGAAAAAAAAAAAAAAAAAATCAATAAATATCGAAAGGAAATGTCAGTGAATGACAAAGCTCCCGGGAGAATACAAAATTATAAATTACCCACAAAAATATTTTACCTCAGCAATTTTTACCCTTTTTGGCTGGAACCTGATTTTTTTTTAAATAAAGAACGAATCCAAACATTATTGCTGGTTAAATGATTTAACCACGAAACACGAGAAAAGTAAAAATGTGTGGTCTATAATTTTGCATTAGTTTAAAAAAATTGTTTCGAAAGCTTTGCTTGCAACCACCGTACATGACGTTTTTGACACGGTAAAAATGACCGCAAGATCGAATCTTACGGTAATTTCCACAACTGTCATCATCCCCACGCGCGACGCAAAACAGCGTTGGAGAGGGAATTTTTTTCGGCGGAAGGGGCAGTAGGCAAGCACTCAAGCAGGTAGTAGGATATTCAACTTTTCTGATGGTGGCGGATTACTCTGGCTCCCGAATATTGGAATTATCTGATCGTCTACTGTACCTCGATAATATGCTGCCGTGTTGACGTCTCCCGCCTTGTCTATCGGAAATATTCTTCCTACTTCCCAGCCTCTCCCTATTATTCCTTCCTCCAAAAAACGCTCTAGTATTTCATTTAGCTCTCTCAAACCTTTTTTCGGCATGCCCTTGAGGAACTCGACTGGTGTTCCGTTTTCTTCTGCTGCTTTGCCGTTCTTCATATCTCTCAGAGCCTTGAGCAATTCGGTCCAACCTATGTCCCTGTTCATTTGTTGTAGCATTCAACCGATCTGTCACGTAAACCGTCCTGGCTTTCGACTACACCGAGAAGCTTCTTGAAATGTGTGACCCATTCCTCTTTACTCACCTGTTTGCCTGAGATTGTTTTGTGTGGCCGAAATGGCCTGAGCGCTCTCCACATTTCGCTTATATTACTGCTCTCTTCTACCATTTTCCATTTTTCTTCCCAGCGCTCTCTTTCTTTTTATTTTCTTATTTTTTGAAGATCCCTTCTCGCCTCTTTCAATAATGCTTTTTCATCTTCCCCTCTAGTAGCTAAGAAATTTTTGAGTCTTCCCCAAATTAGTTTTCATTGTTCTTTTATTTCTTTGCAGGGTCTTTCACCTCGTTGTGTGTTATCCCCTAGTTTTTTAATCATCGCCGTTTTTTCGGCCGCATCCGCGATTATTTTCGCGATTCTGTCCCACTTATTCTTAGCCCCATCAACCCCCCCGATTAGTTTCCATTCCTCGAAGAAAGCTTCTTTGTACTCTTTTGCACACTCGCCATTCCATATTAGTTTTTTTGCAATTACACTCTTGTCTGTTATGTCGTCAACGCATCTGTCGCCGTCAATTCTATTAGGCATATCTTCCAGATCGAGCGAGATTGGGAGGTGATCGCACTCTGTTCGGACTTCTATTTTTAGCGCTTTAACAATCATTTGTTTTTCATTACTGATTCTTACGTAGTCAATAACCGAGCCATACGCATCCCCAACAAATGTTAAATTCCCTTCTCTATCACCCTGACTTCTTCCGTTCATGACTTATAAACCGTTATTCTCACAGAAATTCAGTAACTTTTTGCCCTCGTCATTCAATACCTTATCTTTCGATCTCCTCCCATCCTCCCATTCATTTGTTTCTTCTACTTTTCCCTGCTCTTCACATATTCATGCGTTTACATCGCCGATCAAAAGAACCGCTTCCCCTCTTTCTGAAGCAGTTCCAATTTCGGCTTCAAGATCGTTCTCAAGTTTTTGGAAACCGCAGTTATTATAAATAGTCACAATCGCAAATTTTTCGTTCTCATTATTAAGTCCGACACCCTTAATTACGATACCCCATTTCCATTCAACTACTGAATCCTTTTCAACTGTATCCTTCCTTAATCTAATGAGCTAATGTCGCCTCTGAAGTCCCGCAGGGGAGCGTGCTTGGCCCATTGCTATTCTGCCTTTATCTGGGAGACTTGCCAGCGGCGATACACAACTGCTCAGTGAGAAAACTTGAGTGCTGCGATAGCTATTGTGAACGGTGACATCGCTTCAATTTACGGCTGGGCTACTCGAAATTCACTCGCGCTTAATAGCGCAAAAACGAAGGCGATGGTGCTTGGCTCCCCGTGCTTCATAAGCATAACCACATAATCCACTCGTTACCTGAGCCTTATTATCACGAATACACGGGGGTGGGGTGAGCAGGTGTCGGCGGTGCGGCGACGGGTGTACGGGTCTCTGACTCAACTCTATCGTTCAGCGCGTTTTGTCAACCTAGATACCTGCAAATGGCTAGCGAGAACCCTTGTCCTCCCTCATCTAGAGTACTGCCCGGTCGTGTTGAGCGATGTCACGGGAGACTTGAACGTTAAGCTACATAGATCTCTGAACGCGGTAGTGCGATTCGAATTGCACATAGGACGGCGAGAACATATATCGGGAGGTGTCGCTCGCTCGGCTGGCTTTCGGTCGCGAATAGGAGACAATATCTTATGGGCTGTCTATTTTACTCCATGGTCCACTCCGGTGTTCCCTCATACCTCGCGGACTCCGTAGTCCTCCGTGATAGAGAGAATACGCGCGTTCTGGGGGCGCGAACGGAAACTCCAGTCGCGCGGGCGACTAAATTCCGAAAGTCGTCCCGGGTAGCGGGAGTATATCTATGGAACTCTCTTCCACTTGCTGTCACTTCTTCTCCCTCTCCGGAGGTGTTTAAAAAACGGCTGCTGGACTATTTTCTTGCAAGTGAATGCTCGGCTTAGGGCTCACGGTCGGCTGACAATAGACAATAGACTTTTGGTTATCCGCTATCTGTTATAAATAATTTCCTCTTAACAATACTACCAACTACACTTCGACATTACTCTAATGCTACTATGCCTCGTCTATCTTTACCTACACATCATTTTTTCTAATAAAAAAACTTCGTCGAATCTCGCATAAACTACCCACTAATTAGTCTTAATACACACTCTATCATGCTCTGTTTTAGCACTATGCACTATGGTCGCCTACAATACAATGTCAATTACTGTATGTTTCTGGTCCTTAGGGGATGTATGAATGCGGCACTCGCCTTCGGCTCGTGCTGCAAACTCACACTCGCGACAAAAGTGTTTTCCTTTCCTCGAGCCGCAATATGCTATTCTACTATATTCTATTCTATTCTAATCCTATGATTTGCCTCCCTATTGCGCGACCTTTTTTGCTTACATGTAACGCCTCTTCCGTCGTCCACTCAAAATTCCTGTCCAGATTACCAATATCATTATTTTCATTTTTCTTTTCCATCCAGGTTTCTTGAAGTGCGATGATGTCGAAATCTTGTAGCCAATTCTAAACTTGAAGGATTTTCCTGACGCCGGCAATGTTCCACGATACTGCACGAATCCCACACCGTCTATCTCCGTCCCGTGTTATTCCCTTCTATCGTAGCCTCTGTCACGAAACCCATTTGAGTCTGATGCAAAACAAGCCTCTCGTCCCTCTGCTCTGTTTATTTCTGAGGCCGGGACCAATCGGCCTTCCATGTCGTTCCATATATTCCATTGACGGTTAGCCCACACTTTCAAGTGACCCGTGTACACTTCGTCACCTGTGTTGTCCCTTTTCCACATTGCTTGATCTTCGATCCAACGCCGGACTTCCCGTTCCCTTCTGCTGCGCTCATCCTTGAATTGAATTGAATTATCTGGATTTTATTTAACGTCGATTCCTGTTGGACTAGAATTCCACCCCGCGGCAGCTCCATCCAGTTTCTTACCCTCGGAAACACGCCAGTTTGGGTCCCGATCTCTTCTTCTAGGTCTGGAATCACTTCTCTTCCTGAAGGTGCTATATTCCACACAACGATGTTTGGTTTTCTTTTCTTCCTGTCATCCATTTCCCAGGGTAGCTCTGACTGCGTTAGTTTTCCTGGATGGCTCATATCCTTTGCGGTACGATTTCTTCTTGGCATCGGCGCTCTGCTGCTACCAGGGGCGTGGTTCTACTGTGCTGGAATTTGTTGGTGATCAAATCCTGGGGCATTTTCACTCCTGCCGCAAGTATTTTTCAAACACTGCTTCGACGTGTCGTTTCCATTTCGGTCGAATCTCGGTATTTCTAGCGATTTTCTTTCTAGCACCGATTCTTCGTCCATTCGACATTTCGTTATGGCGGTTTCACGTTCGTTTTCTAGCCTCTGATTTTCACTCTCTAACACTTTTATTTTCATCTCTTGCTCGACGAATTTCGCTTCCCATTTACTTTGTTCTGCTATACTTTTCTTCCCGCTAGTCAAAAATCGGCCACATTTAACCCGCGTTGCAGGCATGGAATGTGGAGTTTTCAGCGTAGTCTGGAAAAAAAGCAATTTTTATGTCACCGCAAGGTAAAAGAAATATTTGGGGCCATCGTAGACACTCAAAATTGACTGCGCATCATGTTGGAAGTCCATCGAAGAGAACCCTGAAATAATTTTTTTTTAGATTCATTAGGTGCACAGCGGTCCCATCGTAAGTCCTCAAAGAGGCCTCGAAAACGATTTAATAGGCACTGCTTGCCTATTTTCAATAGTGAGTGCCTAAAAAAGTTGGGTTGCCGAGTATTTTGTTAAACAATTTTTTTTTTTCAGCAGTTTATGAATAACATTTTGGAATTATTATTATGCAAAATTAATGTTTTTGGTACCTTCAATATGCACGACTTTTTCAAACTGTTAAGCCGGTCGTTTACAGAAAAATTTATGCGGTCGGATTTTCATTGTGCGCGAGCAACTACATTTTTTCAAATATCGAGCTCAAATTCCAACCACAAGTAGATTTTCATTAATCGTCGAAACGGCGGAAATGGATGGTATTCTGCATTTTTTTGAAATATAGCTTGCGGTTTAAATTCACATAGTATTTCGAATATCAGTCTCAACTTTGCAAGACTAGTGAAATGCTATTAGATAGCCTTCTACATTAAATTCGGTGCGAATTCGCCAAGACACAAATATTTATTACATTTTGAATGAAAAAAATTTGTCCGCCCTTTTGCTGGCGCAATTTCGAAAACACCGGACTAAAATTCAAATGACAGGGAAACTTCACGAAAATAAAGTCTGTGATTGAAGTTGTCACGAAGTTGTTTCGCAAATTACCAGACTTTTTCGTGCAGAGAGCTTTGTTGAAGTTAGAAAATAATGAGAAGGCAATGTGCAAGGCTCTTATTTACGGTTTTTCTTGTCTACGGTTACGCTATTAAACAGTTTGTCTTTCGGCATATTTGGAAGATTAATGTTTAGTTTATAGAAAAAACAAATGATTTATGCCCTCAAAATTTTCGGCAAAATTATTCATCATTGGCCAACTAATTTCAACGCTCATTAAATTTGTTTTAGAATGGACTGATCATTTGTTGACCGCTCAAGCTTTCGTTTTTTTCGCCGCTGGTTTTGAAACATCCTCGACGACGATAAGCTTCGCTCTGTGGGAGTTGGCCCGGGAATACGATGTGCAGGAGACGCTTAGACGAGAAATTTTTGAATACGACCGAAAGAACGACGGAAACTTCACTTACGAAAGTATTAAAGACATGAAGTATCTCGATATGGTAGTCAAAGAGACATTGAGGAGAAATCCACCGGTCACCGAATTGAGAAGAGTAGCAACCCAGGAGTATACGATACCGGGAACGAAAGTGACAATACCAGCCAGACAGAGTATAGTCATTCCAGTTTTGGCTCTCCATAAGGATCATAAATATTATCCGAATCCAGAAGTCTTCGACCCCAAAAGATTTAGCGACGAAATCAAACAGTCAAGGCATCCAACCGTCTTTCTGCCGTTTGGCGACGGACCAAAAAATTGTATAGGTAAGTCTGTTTGTATCAAAAATCGGGCCAGTTTATATCTTAAATAAATAAAAATGATCCTGACAAACTGATTCATAAATTGACATATCACTTTCACTGTTTTTTTTTGGCACCGACAACCCAGCTCTGTTCCAGTAAAGTACTGTGATTTTTTCTGTCTTGCTTGGTTATTTATAGATTTAACTGTAGGTCTGTGCTTAGGGCAGTTAAACGGATTGTTAGCATTTTGGGATATTGGGATAGAACTTCAGAATTTTCTCTAACACGTCCGAGGACTCGAGATGTAGTTCATCACGAGTTTTCGACGAGAAAATAGAAAAGGTGGTACGCTAATCTGAATGTTCTATTGCTAGTTTTGATGCGGCTCTATTGTTCTATCACGGTTTATGAAAGTGGAAATAAAAGTACGGGAAAATTGCGTCTCTTAGACTCCTAAAGCTCGTTCGCGATCGCGAGTCTATGCTAAGAATACTCCCTTCGGCGTATTCGCGATTATGCGTCGACTAGCCTCGACCACGTGGAATTGAATCCGATTATTCTTTCTAATTAACAGACTAGAGAACTAAATTTTGAAATTATTCATTCGCTGTGCTCGATGTACGGCGAATAGAGCTATCCTGGCTCAAGGATACTGGGATCGAAACAAATGGATTGAAAGAAACGGTAGCCGTTCAGCACCTGAAGTGCCGAAGAACGACGAACGCGATATCAGCGATTTCCTATCGAACTCGATCGGCGGCTCGCGTGTCCGAGGATCGAGCGTTCGATACAAGATCGCTTGGTTTCTCGCGTTGCTCTATCCGTTCAGTATTCTAAGTAGATCTAAATCTTGCGAGAGTAAATTTGCTAGACGCGAATCTTTTTCTTCTATTGCGATTTTAAATGTATTTTTATAGCTTAAGCGAAATACGCGAATCTTGGGCTATGATTGACGGTGCTGGGTTCGCACGAGTTGCGACTTGATTTCGATCCGCTAACTAGTGAGTTGGGCTATGTCGGTAAATTAACTTTCTCGCAAATCTTTAAACGCAGGGAGACAGGTCTCTTTCTCATGGAGTAATCCACGAAGTCCGGAGATGTCCAGAGTTCGTTTCTTACAAGGAGTATAGGTAGATAGTCGGATAATTCTATACTGGGTCGCGGATCGCACTGCGCTGGCTTTTATAGCCAGGCCGATTCCCCTATTCCTCGTCACGGATCGTACGATCGGTGACGTCGTTGCAACGGCGATTATGCTTATGTTTGAATTCGAGATCGCGTTGCAACGGCAAATTCTTCTGAACTTAAATCGCGGTTCGCTGCCGATTCTCAGTGAGCGGGGCTTATGCTCGCGCGCGATGTGTCGCTTTGCTTGCCTCGATGATTCGCGGCTCGAAACGATGCTCGATAGATGCGTACGCGCGATTATCAACAGAGATCCCACGAATGTTATCAGGGTGGGTCACGGTTTCGTTACAGTACGTTAACCAATTTTCTTCCTCAAGCTTCCGCGACGAGCTTGGTTACACTTTAGGTCCAACAACCTGAACAAATTAATAGTCGTTTATCAGTAAACAATTTTTTTTTTCGAAACATTCAATCTACAATGAAATTTGAACCGACCAACGGATTTAAGCCAGTTTTAATCTCAAGTCTTGTATAAAAAATCTCTTTGGTGTGAATTCCGGCCAGATAATTAGAAAATTTAAGAGTTAGAGCGCGTGTTGAAATTTTCGAAAAAAATTCAGAATTAGCCAAAATCTGAACAACTGCAAAGATTTTCTCCAAATGAAATAAAGAATATTAGTTCATTATAGTTTGACGTCATGCCCAATTTTACCCCGATGTCTCAAGAAATGAGGCCGTGTAAGGCGTTCAGAGATTTTGGGATAAATTGAAAATGGCGTAAAAATCGAATGACTGCGTCGATTTGACTAAAAAATGGAACAAAGGGGAATGGATTATGCGCGCGCTACGTACATGCACATATGCATATCAACCTACTTATAAAATTCTTTTTACGAGAACGAAGCCTCCTCACGAAGCATAAACAGTAAAAATGTTGATTGCATATTAGATTATTAGATTTTTTAATGTTATTAGACATTTAAAGAAAGAAACATTGCCAATTTCCTAAAAGAAAATTATCAATTGAAAGGAGTATTCTATTTTTGACTCGTATATTCTCAATCGAAAATAGATCTATACTAAAACGATGCATATTTTTTTCCTTACAGGTTCGAGATTCGCTTATTATCAAGTAAAACTTGGTTTGATCAAAGTACTGAAAAACTTTCGAGTTAAACCAACTAGTGATGAGACCTACGTTATCAACAAGAACACGTTTATACTATCACCGATCGGGGGCTTGCTACTAAAATTCGAATCACTCGAAGATTGAGCATTCATTCTGAATAGTATCCGTCTTTACATCCAAGGATACCATCTGTTCCATCGATACTTCCTGTAAACGGAAAACCGTAATGTATATTCGTAATAAAGAAGTCAATTTATTTTATCAATCGTACGGTACGATTACATTCGTGTTCACGATTTTTTTATCCTGCATTCGTCACTCGAATCAAACATATGGCATGTGTTCTATACAGACCGTCGTCGAATATTCCACGCGATTCGAATTCATTTGGAAGAGATGGAGTCGTGAGATACAAAATAAACCATCGTTCTTTCTTCGTTTTCAACCTCGGTTTCAACGAATTTAAGAAGTTTTGTAAGTCGTTCATTAGGCTTGACGTTATTTTTGTCAAAGATACTCCTCTCTGCCAAGCACGAAGCAAATCCTTCGGTGACGATGATTCAACGACAGGATATAACATTGCCGCATATTTGTCCGTAGTTACTCCCAACGTTTCCAAAGCTCTCATGTGTGACTCGAGTTTGTCATCAGAACTCGCTAGTTGAGGTTTGTCGATTGGCTTCATCGCGTTTTGTAGAACCAATTTCAATAATTCTCGAACATAGACCTCTACAAGTAATGCGTCTCGACCAAATCGACTCTTCAAGCTCATTACGACTTTTTCATAATTTTCACCCGTCGGTGGGAAGCTTTGTACGAGTTTGTTAGCCCTCGACCCGGGTGTCATAGCTTGAAGAAGGTACTGAAACTTATCTTCCGCTTCAATCGTTTCATCTTCGTGTATCTTCTTAATTTGGGACCAGAATATCAACCAATCTTTAATATCGCCACTAAACTTCTTCAATTCTTCGGCAACTTAAAATTCCGTCTATTCGTTGCGTTTTCCACAACGGACACGTTGCCGTGATTATCCTCCACGCGTTGTACCGGTGCTTGTTCTCGCGCGCCTATTCGTTCGATGATTAACACTTTAATTCTTATGAATTTCACTGTGTACTCGTCTACCGATACTGCTTCATCGGCGAGATCCTTATCAGAGCAATCGGCATCGATCATTAAATCGAAAACTATCTTGTCTGCAGCTTCTAACGACGCTGCATTTTCGCGAAGTAATTCATAAATTACTGTTATCTCTTCTTTTAGCAATTACTTCGCAGTAATTGTGTGTGAGATAGATTAATACTTCGCGGTATTAATGGAAGAGATACTTTGCAGTATCTGAGAAAGTCACCACTTTGCAGTAGGAGAGCTTTCGTTCACTTTTCAGCGAGAGACTGTGCGCTGCGGCGCGGAGCTCGGTCTTATATACCCGTCAGGGTCTTCACGCGTATGCGAGAAAGCTTCCGAGTGGCGCAGCCACCTAGCGGTGAGAAGGCCGAACTTCGCCTCGCGTCGCTTCGGGAGAGTTTGAGGTGCTCCTCGCGGCGGAACTTTTCGCGAAGTTCCGGAATCGCTCGCGAGTGTTCTCGAATATGAAAGTTTTTTCGCGCGGCTGTCCGGCAGCCTAACCTCGCGTCGCCGTGTCGTCGCTTCGCGAAGTTTTTTCGGTCGCGAAAAAGTTTGTTTGAATATTTCGCGAGTGCGCGCGTGTGATTCGGGTGCGCGATTTTTGGACGTTTACTCGCGTGTGGGCGTTGCGGCGTGTCGACATTTCGGCACGTCGCGAAAATTGAAGTTTGTTCGCTAGTGACCGCGCGCGAGACATTGAGTTCGCGCTCGTTTTTCTCGCGAGAAGGATTGTTCGGCCGCGCCGGAGAAGAGCGGCTCTCAGGTACGTATTTCTTAATTCGTTTAATTAATGGATTTGTGCCTTTTATGTTTCAGGTTCCAGAGGGGCGAGCAAAGAGCCAGCGCCAATTGCTGGAGGCCGAGCGACGACATCGCCGAGGGATCACCGGGGGACCATTGAGGCGCAAGGTAAGTTTAAATGATTTTACGAAATTAGGATTCGTGAGCCTAATTCTCCTGTGTTTTCTGTTACAGGTTTTCGAGGATCGTCGAAGGACGTCTCGCGGCGGCAGAGCTCTCGACGAGCCTTGATGGCACGACGAAGCCGAGCTCGACGGGGGATTTCAACGCACCTGAGTCGACAAAATAAAAAAGGTAAGCGGAATTCCAATTTGACTATTTGCAAGCGATCGGGACTTTAATTTGGTTTTTTTATGTTTTCAGATTCTCCGGAGCGGATGACGGCGGAGGCGACGACAGGGCGACGGCGGGTCGACGAGTGACCCCATCGACGATGTAACGAGTGTCGATTCTCCGACAAAGGGTTTGTCGGAGGATCGACAGCGGGTAAGTATCTAGTTTAACTTAATTTCTAATTAATTACATTTTATGTTAATTAAATATATTTTTTTTATGTTTCAGATTGCAAGAGGATCGAGCGGAAAAATATACGCGCAGCGTATAACATGCCGGGGGAGCTCGGAGTCTTGCTGATCTGAAATATGGACGGACAAACTCTATATAAGATAACGAATATAAAGTCTGATGCAAGCGAAACGAACACATACAAGCGCCTCAACGCCCTGCGGGGGCAGAGGCTCTTGTTGGTGGGCTCCGCCCCCCAAACCCCCCAAAAATGTCCCTTCGGGACATTTTGTAAGGCACTCACAGGTGTACACGTCGCGCTGCGGGCTCCGTTGGATTTTCACATTACTCAAATGAAAATGTGTAACTTTTTGGATGGCTCCCAAATATTTAAAAAAAAAATGTCGAAATTCTTGAAAATTTCGACTGCGAAGTCTTTGACAGTATATATAATAGGACATTGTGCACTAAGGGCCTGAAATTGGCGTTTGCGACGCGTCTGGTGTTTGCTGCCCGAGCGAAGCGAGAGCCGCAATCACACGAGTCGCGATCGCCAATTGGCCCATGTAGCACACTATACTTTTTGTAATGAGTGCAGAAATAAAAGTGCTTTGAGGGGCAATGTTTGCGGGATGACCATGACAACTGAGGTTATGGCCGACGGGCAAAAAAGTGGACTTTTTCACTCTCGGGTAAAAAAGTAACGTAACGTGCATGCGCAAACTGACTTTATGATGGTGGTACGCAAAGAGCTACTTTCGTCCCGCAAAACTGACCGAAATTACCGACCGAGTGTCGGTAATTGCCCATTCTAGAATAATTCACCGAATGACATCAATTTTACTATAAAGCAGCTTAGTAAAGGAAAATTTATTGATCTGATGTCGATTTATGTAAATTTTAGTGATTTTAAATGATTTATGAGGAATTCTAACCAAAAAACTAATTTTTCCTAACTGAGTTATTTTAGTTAACTTTAATCTAAATAAATGGTGCAAGACGAATTTTCGCAGGAAAACTATCCCCCCTCCCCCATCCGGCGGCTATTCCGCCGTGCCCACGAGATACAGTGGACGATCAGATAATTCCAATATTCGGGAGCCAGACTAATCCGCCACCATCAGATAAGTTGAATTTCCTTCTACCTGCTTGAGGGCTTGCCCACTGCCCCTTCCGCCGAAAAAAATTTCCTCTCCAACGCTGTTTTGCGTCGCGCGTGGGGATGCGAGTAGCCGCTCGTGGAGCCCGTGGGGATGAGAACAGTTGTGGAAATTACCGTAAGATTCGATCTTGCGATCCTTTTTACCGTGTCAACGACGTCATGTACGGTGGTTGCAAGGATAGCTTTCGAAACAATTTTTGTCAACTAATGCAAAATTATACACCACGAATTTTTACTTTTTTTGTGTTTCGTGGTTAAATCATTAACCAGGAATAATGTTTGGATTTCATTCTTTATTTGAAAAAAAATCAGATTCCACCCAAAAAGGCTAAGAATTGTTGTGGTAAAATATTTTTGTGGATAATTTATAATTTTGTATTTGTTATTATATCGTATTTTGTATTATTTTTCATCTACTCATGAATATGTTACGCTTGAATCGATATGATCTTCGCCCGATTTATTACCGGTAGCTCAATAGCTATGTGAGTAATCAAGGGGGTTGTGAACAATCGAACCCACCCGTGGTTACGTGTACAACCATAGCTGTTGTTATATTTTGATTACTTTTTTGCTATTTCGATGGCTGGTTAAATGGAGCATCATTACGTTTATTTAGATTCTTTCATGACTGGATTGGAACGACATACCTTCTGAATAAAAAAAAAGTAAAAGTTTTCTCAATAATATCCAGTGAATATTAAAGTTGATATTACAAGTGGTTAAAATGATTTAACGCTATCGGGGCCAATCGATGGTTAATAATTGTTGTTGTATTTCCGTTATAATAACAACCATCGTTTTTATCACTTGAGGCGGAATTAAGCAATGAACTTATTTTGAATCAACAGAGCACCTACAATATATAAACTGCAGAAAACTACGAAAACTTTGCAACAGCAAAAAATACTAAAAGTAAAAAATAAATAAATAAATGAAACGAAAACAGCCGAAGATTTTAGAAGCCATTTACATTTTTTCAACATTTTCTGATATTTTTGAAAAAAAATTGTCGAAATGTTGAAAAATGAATATAAATTTGAGAATTTTTAAGAAGTTTTTAAGAAATAAAAAAAACGTTTCTGATAAGACGAATATCTGTATCAATAGCGCATCGTGGTACTACGGCACGGGTCTACTTCTGCTTTATGGTAAAGTGACAGAATGTGTCCACTGCTCGAATACGAAAAACTGTAGAGTAGGAAAGAATCGTTAATCTTCGTCTCGCCACATGCTAGCTGCCACGTTCTTTCCCTGTCAGACAAATTTCAGCAACGATACTATTGGTAGATATCTAAAGGGAAGGGGGCTTCCGTTGCCTCGCCGAGCAGGTAGGCGGAGCCGAAAAAGGGTCTGGATTCAACTTACTTGGTCGTCTTTTCGTCAACTTAACTGATGGTTGGAATTATCTGAGTTGGAAATACGTGATCTTCCACTGTATACGAACACGGATAGTTGGATACTCGGGGACAGTTTGGATATTTGATGATTCTTCTTTGTTTTATTCTCAATGCCTATAAAGGAGCAGATGTAACAAAAACAGAAGCATGTGCGATGAAGTTTGAGGTTGAATGAAAAAAAAAGTTTGGTGAACTTTTTCGTGAAATAATTTTAAAAAAGATATCGCCGAACGAATTACTCAATGCGATACGGAAACGAATTTCAAACGAATCATGCAGCGTAATGAACGAAAGAATAAAATTACCGATCACATTAACCGTCCACATCTCCTCCCTCGGGCTTTACGCGGTTCGTCCGGTGATTGGCTCTTCGCAGCCAGCCAATCCGCGCAATGAATATTCGGGATTTGAAATTGAAATTTTGTCGATATTTATCGTTGTTCAAGAAAAATCCTATCTCGAGAACGAAACATAATATCGTCTCGGTTCTTGTCCTGACTTAAAAAGAACGTACTACATTGCTGAAAAAATTTTTTGTAGCTTTTTGGAAGCCTCCCAAATATTAAATTTTTTTTTTTGAAATTCTTGAAAATTTCGACTGCGAAGACTCTGACATAACCTGAAATTAACCACTTTTATAATGTAAACATTTTTCAACAAAAAATAGTTAGAGATGTTCAAATGCCTTGAAATTTGCTAGGCATAGTGTTTTTTAACAAACAAAATGATGCTGCGAAGGAGAAAAAAAATGGTTCGTAGGATTCATAATTACAGCACCGTATGGACAGCAGATGCGAGGAAAATTTTGTTAAATGGAAAATTCAGAACCAAAAATAGTTAGAGATGTTCAAATGCTTTGAAATTTGACAGGCATAGTGTTTTTCAACAAACAAAATGATACTGCGAAGGCCAAAAAAATTGGTTCGTAAGATTCATAATTATAGCACCGTACGGACAGCAGATGCGAGGAAATTTTTTTTTTAATGGAAAATTCTGAACAAAATATAGTTAGAGATGTTCAAATGTCTTGAAATTTGGCAGGCATAGTGTTGTTCAGCAAACAAAATGATGCTGCGAAGGAGAAAAAAATTGGTTCGTAGAATTCATAATTACAGCACCATACGGACAGTCGACGGAGGAAAAATCCAAATTTTGAGCAATAATTTATTTGAAAAAATATTTCAATGTCTCAAATTGGTTTCAAAAGTGATGTGCATACTTGTAATATTGTGATGAAACAATCCTGCAAAGATGAGCAAAATTGGTTCGCAGGATCCAAAGTTACAGTATGATACGGACGTCCGAGGACATTTTTTTAATGAAAAACCTATTTCTACTGCACCGCAAGCTAAAAAAAGTATTTCTAGTCATCGCAGTCACTTGAAACTGGCTACGCATCATGTCAGAAGTACATTAAAGTTAATCCTAAAAAATAAAAAATTTTGGAGCAGGCTCTGCGGAGTAACCTCATCGAAAGCTCTGAAAACGGCCCTCGAAGGTCATTGCAATAGGCCCTCTTTGCCTATTCCTTATAGTGCGTGCCTAAAAATGATTAAGATAAGAATAAATAAAGCGTAGAAAAACATATTACAAGATAGAAATGAAGTCTTTGGTCTGAGATCTTTGGAACTCAATATTAGGGCTTTGGAGGGCGGGGGCGAAGATTGTAGCATTGTTCATCTTCTTCCTCTTCGGCCTGGTCATTGAAGAAGAGCGGATGTACTTCCTCTTGACGTGTGGCTTCTGATGACGAGCTCGAAGTCTCAGCTCGTTGACGCCTCTTTTTTTTTTGGCGTTTTTGGCGATTTTTTCGGTCTTCCTCTACGTTTAAGAAGAGGCGTGTGATTGGGGTCGGAGAGTGGCGTACTCGGAGCGGAGCCCGTTGCCCAATCCTCGCTGTTTGTTTGTGTGCCCGTGTCGGAATACTGAGGACGGTCTGTGGTTGGTCCCTCGGGTGAAAACTTGTCAACCAGCTCGTCTCAGTCTTGTTCTGACGGCGATGGTTCGCTGATGCATTTTAGTAGATTCTCCAATGAATCGGCCATGGAAGCGTGTGCTACGTGCCGCTCGTTCGATTGATGAGACGAGACTGAAGCTGATCGCTCGGCAGTGTTGGCATTTATAGCCGGTTCCGGAGTGGAGGGGGTTGCAGGCTGGGCCAGTATTGGCCAGTCTGTTTCGGTAGTGGGAGTAGGCGCCGTGGAGGTAGGAAGGCTCGTATGAGGAGGACCTTGACCGTGACTTCCAGGGCTACTCTTGAGTTGTGAAATGTGATATTTGACGGTTTTGCCGTTTCGATCTACGTTGTATATGTCGCCTCCGACGGTGTCCGTGATGAGATAGGGGCCTTCCCAGATAGGGCTGAACCCGGCGTGAATCCCTGCGACGACATTGGAGAGAGCATGAAACGTGGCGTACAACATGCCGGGGGGAGCTCGGAGTCTTGCCGATCTAAATTATGGGAGATTAAACTCTATATAAGAAAATAGATTAAAGTAAGCGACACGAATGTAAACAAAGGGTAGAACGAGATATGAATGAGATTAAAACTAGGGTTTTTGGAGGGCGAGGGCGAAGATCGTAACGTTGTTTCCTCCTCTCCCTCTGGTAGAGAGTCTTCGACCTGGTCCTTCTTGGTCAGGGAGTCGTCCTTGGATCCGGAGAAGAGCGAAAGTACTTCCTGTTGACGCGGCGCTTTCGGCGACGAACTGGTAGCGACCGTTTGTCGATGTTCTCTCTTTTTCGGCGGTTTGAGACGGATGCCTCTGATAGTTTGTAGTTTGTGGCGGTTGTTTGAGTTCACGACGCACTGTGTGAACGATTTGGTAGAAGACAACGCGAGCTGATGTCACGACGTGGGAGTGTGAACCAGTGCAGATGCCTGTCGTACCGATCTAGTAGATTTCCGTAGATGAAGGATTGTTGTGGGCCCTGAGTCGGAAGGTATCCGTTCGAGACCATAGGTTGTTGTGTTGAATCGGGCTAACCAAAGGATTTGGTGGAGAGATTTCTTAGCCGATGTGTTTCACGTCGTCGAGAGTGATCGGTGTAGAAGTCCGTGCCGGGGGAGTTGATGCTAGGTGGTGTTCACGATGGACTGTGTGAATGATCCTGGTAGAAAGACAACGCGAGCCGATATCACGACGCGGCGGTGTGAACCGGTGCAGATGCCCTGTTGTACCGATGGAGTCGAGTCACGACGGACCGTGTAAACGTTTTGGCAGAAAGACAACGTGAGCCAATGTCACGACGCGGGGGGTGTGAATTGTGCAGATGTCTGTCGTACAAATGAAGTCGATGTTAGAGGATTTGGTGGAGAGATTACTGGCCGATATGTTTCACGTCATCGAGAGTGAATCGGTTCAGAAGTCTCGTCCGCTGGTAAAGTTGATTCGGAGTTTCGGTAGTCGCGATTGAGTTGTTGAACGGGAGTCCTGCTAATCGCTAAGAGGCTCTCGCGTAGATTGTCCATGTTTAATGTTTTTTGGTGAGAGGTTCACAGGGCCACTGTGGGTGCCATGGCAAGTTGAGGTGCTGATGATGGCTCCACCAGGTTTTGGCTCTGTTCGGAAAGCCGATCGGTGCGTGGATGACGTGGGAATACTGCAGCGTATTGTTGATGGCAAAGTGGGCTTCCCACCTATCGATGAAGCGATGGACGTCTTCGTCTTCGTGTCCCCCGAACGTTGGCGGAGATTCTGGCAAAATCGTGCCGTGGGTCTTATCGTAGACCCCACGAAGCTGAAGGTACGTCTCGCGGTGTTTCTCGTCGTCCCGGAAGAAGCCGAGAAGTTGTCGTTTGCATTCCTCTCAATCCAGGTAGGGATTACGACGCGTGGACCACCAGCGGGCAGCGTCGCCTCGGAGACCCGTGGTGGCGAGTTCAGTGCGTAGGTAGGCCTCGATCTTCCGGGTTTTGAAATATGCTTCCCATCTGCGCAGAAACGAATGAGGTTTCTCTCGATGTTGTCCAGAGTATGTTGGAAGCGGAACCGGAAGTGGGCACCTCCTAGCGGCGAGCAGTTCTAAGGCGTTTTTGTATCAGCCGGGTAGCGTGCGCACAGCGACCGTATCGACGTAGACCGGTAGATCGCTATCCGTATGCTGTGGTGACGTGATGTCTTGTTGTAGTGAGTTGGGCCCCACTGGATGTTTATGCACTTCCAGAAGTGTGTGAAGTGGCCTGATTCGTATCCGTGGTAAATGTCCTGAAGTAGCCATTTTTGCCGGTGTTGGTAGCTCGGTCGGTAAGAGCGTTCGTGGGGTTTCTTTTGCGAGTAACTGACGTTTACCTCGGGCCGCACGTTGGGCGCCAATTGTTACCCGACGTTGGCGATTAACGCCGAATAACTGGTGGGAGGATGGCGCCTTGGCATGCGTTAGGTCACATGCAGGTGTTAAGGCAATGCCGGAGCATGATGATGATGTTCCTCTTGGTCGTGTAGCCGCTTTGTCGTCGGTTCCTCGGGCTGTCGGTGCCGTTGACGTGGTTGAGCTGGACCAAGGGGGTGGTTGGAGGGAAAATATGCGTGGAGTGTTTTGAATTGCTTGGTTTATTAAGGGCTCGGACATGCAATTAGCGGGTTACAATGAATTGGACATTGATTCTACGTAAAAGGTGTGAAAGAGGAATTTTGGGATGGAGATTGCTTGGGCAGTAATTAAGAAGTCAATACTTCTCAGTATTGATGAGAGAGACGATACTTTGCAGCATAGTTTTTGACAGTCACCACTTTTCAGTAGGAGATAGATTCGTCACTTGTCAGTGAGAGACGGGTGCCCACTTTGCAGCGGTTTTCTCGCGCATGCAAGAAAGCTCTCGAGTAGCGTAGTCACCTAGCGGTGAGAAGGCCGAACTTCGCCTCGCGTCGCTTCGGGACGGGTGGTGATTGCGCGATATAACGTGAGACCGACTGTCGATAAGTTCGCGTACGGTCGATAATGTATCGTTGCGGTGATCGGGAGTTTTTTAATTCAGATTGGCGAGAGGATGAGCGGAATAAATGTGCGCGCGGTGTATAACACGATAAAACAAATAAACGCTTGTTCTTCACAGCATGAGTTCGAAAGATTAATTTTGCGTAATAATAATTCCAAAAAGTTATTAACAAATTGATTTAAAAAAATTGCAAATTGTTTGTGTGTACGTGTGCAAGTCACAAGGTCAACAAATGTAAACCTGCGTAACTTGAAAACGTCTTCAGTTATTAAGCTCAAATTGCCAGGGTATCTTTATCGTTCTGAACAACTCATAAAAATGAAGAATTGTTACGTCCCGTAAACTTCAAGAATATATTCCGCATCGCAACGAGCCTCGCGACTCGCGCCACGTGTCGGAATCTGCAGCGTCAGCAATGCTCAATGCGCTTGCAACGGCGGACGATAAATCGCAAACGCCGCCGATCTCACGGTGCGCACAAAAACCCACAATAATATTACACAATACGGGCCAGTCTCTAATCAACCAACGATCGAGGTAGATCAGATTAGAGTTCCGTGGCACGTATCTACCCCGCGTGGTTAATACTGAACACCCCGAGAGACTGTTTACTGTAGTATCAATCGAGCCACGTAATATTTAGTTTAGTTATTAGCTTAATTTACATCAAGGTTGGGAATATTTAATTCCCCCTGGAACCTCGCCTAGTCGCGAATAGGCATCTCGGTAAATCTTCGAAGTTCGTTCAGCTTCCCACTCGCGTCGGTCGTCGTGCGTAATTCGACCGGGAAGTAAAGAAAACTGTGAAGTTCGTGCGTGTGTAATAAAGTATACAATAAGTGACATTCTCGCCGCGAGCCAAAGCGCTCGTGTAGTGTTTAAGACATTAGAAAAGGCGACCGCACGAAACAGATGTGACTGTGCCGGCAGAAGCGGTGCTCCGGTATCTTGTAACCCGAGCACGCGCTGATAGCAGCCGAGCACCGCCGCGAGAAATCCACCGGCCGCACTGTACAGTCTGACTTCGTTGTGTATTAATTAATCATTAAGCTTATAATAATCAAGGAACATTTAATTCGGTAAACTCTGACAAACAAAGATTGTAACAATATATAATTCATGTTCCAAGGGAATTCAAATTCTTATGATTCCGACTCCTGCATAGAAACCCAATCCTCATTATTTAAAAGGACCGTGCCTGTAGAGGACGGAGTTAAAGAACGGATCCAATAATAAAAATAAACCTCGCGATTCTCGTGAGGGTTAGCGTGTGTCCATACGAGACGCCCCCGCATGTCACAGAATACTAGTTTGAACTTTTCAGAGTGAGAATATCATGGCAAAAACATTCATCAAATTTTCAAAAAGGCGAAAAAAAATCAGCAAGGAGGCAATGCGTTAAAAAAAAAACCCCTTTTTTCTAAAAAAAATCATAACTCTGGCAATTTTAAATATACTTTCATAAAATTTTAGGGTAATACTTTTGTGATATCATAGTTTACGGAAAAAAATAGTTCCATAATGGGCGTTTCAAAAAAGGTATCTATTTTGATATCTGAAGAGGGTTCATTTCGGAGTGAAATAAAGTACAAAAATAATGAAAAATTAGCGATTTATTTCAAAAATTGGTTTGAAAAATGTATGAATAATTGTGTATATATTGTCACGCTATTTCCCGTGTACAAACCAAATCCCGCTGGACTGAGCGATCCTTCGGGGCGCCAGTCTCGAGAGCAAGGCAAATCGATACAAATTCTCGATACAAATTTTTTACGGAAGAAATCGTGAGCGAGATATTTGCTCGGCTAGCAAGCAGCCATGGGGGAATGGTAGAGGGGGGAGTTCTGATTAGCGAAAGGCGACGAATTAACCAACACTCTCAAATTCGGGAACCAATGTGAACAAGCTTTAATTTATTCCAATTCTCGGTAGCAAATGAACGATGTAACATAACAACAGTATTTCCGTGATTTCAAAATGACTACCGGTTTCCAATATCTCGGTTTCGACGTTGGTTCACGCGACAAACAGTTAGAGGTCGAGTCGACCTTTTCCAAAATACGCGGGCTCTCGAGAACAAAAGTACGACGGACTGTAAAAGGGAATGACACGCGCCTCGTTGTCGCAAAAGACAATCGTCAATTAATTAATACAATAAAAAAAACAAAAAAAATAAGAGAAACGGAGTCAGAAAAATAAAATAACAATAAGTCACGGAATAAAATTGGAGTCGAAATTAATATCGAAGAATAGTCAAACTGATGCAGACAAACGGTAAGAGAATTGTTAAAACAACGAGACGCGTCTGGTAATAATAATAAAACAAAAGATGGCGACTCAAATTGTAACGGTTCTCGAGAGCGGATGACGATCGCGTTTTCCCGAAATTTACAAACTACTTAAAACTAAGGACTCTCGCGCGTTTGGCAATTTTATAAAATAAAACGAAAATGATACAGTAAACTAATTGAATCCCTCTCGGCGATTCTCTTAACTTCTCAATAAAACCCAGATAATAAAATTCCCACAACATCGGCGATAGCTTTTCTTTTCGCGTGATTTTACAAGACGTGAACTGCCATGCACGATAACGCACCGCCCGGCAATATCGCTCGGGATCTTTTTGGCCCAAAACTAAGATGCTAACGGAACTTGAACAAAAAGCCTGTCCGGAAACGAACGACGGCCTTACCGGGTAATTTTTGCCGTAATCGAAGCCCCTCGGGAAATTCCTCGCCGGGACCTCGAAATCGCGGGTGGATAGGCGTCGGTTCTCGCTGGACAGCACGGTCGGCAACGGTAGCAACGTCCTGCTTCTTCGGTGGTTAACGCTCGAGTCCTCGAGACGTTTCGCGATTTCGAGGAACACGGATATCGACCCCCACCCCTGCCTATTCTAACGTTAGGCCCCCTAGCCAAATTTGACTCGCTTCAATAACGCCTCGCGCGCAAATTAAATTATCGGTAGCGCGCGTTATCCATACGTTCGCCGTAGTCGTTGATCGACGATCCATGGCGAGAGCGAAAATATGCTAGGGTCCAGAGGAGGCTGTATATTTCTTCTTCGACGGAGACCGATGCTGGAGCGATGCTGTCTTTCTCCGGAAGACGAGGCGTTAAGAGAGTACAGCAAGGGGTGAGGCTTCGAGTCGATCACCCGTCCTATAGTGCGAGAACGATACTTGAGTAACAGCTAGCTCTCGAGGCTCTTGGTTAGACGGTGCTGTACAGCGCTCAGGCGAGAGCTAGAGAGTCGATGCTTTTGGAGCGCGCGGTAGGTTCCCGTCGCGCTCTCCGTTGCTGCTGCGTGGCCGTAGCGCTGGTTAGGCTCTCTCTCGCTGCGCAGAGACCACCGATGCTGCCAGCGAGAGCGTGGACTCGCCGCTGCCCTTGCCCATGTCGAGAGCCGCCTTGACGCTCTCGGTTGCGTCGGTAACGTCGGTTCCAGCGTTGACGATATCCTATCGATCGTCCGTACGTTCGTCTATTGTCAATCCTCACCAATATCGCGTGTCTCACAGAATAGTCAACTGCATATTCCCTACAATATATACACACTTTATTGTTCTTCACCACAGTTGACGCAGATTAACATTATGTGCGTGTCGCACATGGGGGAACGGCCCAAAAAGCACAGCTGCTGAGTTTTGTAATCCGCGTGTCCTTTACACAATCCGCAGCGGAACAGGCCGTATCAGAGGATACTGCCTGTTCTTGATCTTGGGACTGTTGTAAAGGCGGTTCAGAGACAACATTTCCTGCGATTCCTTGTTTAAGATCATTGAGGAGGTCTTGTACGTCGCCTCGCCTTCTCAGGTGAAGTTCGACCAGGTGGAGCGAGAGTTGTTTCAGACACTGTTTTGCAGCAACGTCGTTGTTCTCTTCGTTGTCGTTAAGGGGGCTGAGTCACCTAAAAAAAATTTTTTTTATTCATTTTTTTCGGCTTGATTTTAAATGCAAATTCAAGCGGGATTCCACCCACCTGAAATACATATACTCAACTATCTTTTTGAATTTTTGAAGACCAAGTTTAAAAAAAATCACTTGTCCTAGCTTTCGGACCCCAAAAATCAATGGAACTTGGCTTCTGACGTCTCATTTTGTTCGCACCGGTAGTCTCATAAGATCGTACATGTTTTTATTACGAAATAAACATATCGTGAAATTCGGGAAAAAATACCGTCGCGCTATTGACATTTAAAAAATAGGTTATTGATTCGAGATTTGGTGCTTTCGACACTGTCACGGTACAAACATTATTTTCACTATTTCACGGAAAATACAGTACCTATGACGATCATTCGCAAAAACCATAATCACTGCGCACACGAATAATCGCAATTTTCCGAGTGCCGGTTTTTTACGAGTTTGACAGATCGCGTAAAAAAATCATGGCTGCCGCTGTACGCCGGTGTAGCGTAGACCGCGTAGACTCGACGAAGCGCGGTAGCGGCGGCAGTCTAACTCGCATCGATTGGAAGTAACGACCGCAGGGTCGGTAAATCGTTACCGATCGAACCTATTTTTATAAAACACAACAAATTTATCGGGAAGTCAACTTTTTTTTTTTATTAAAATGATCCGGTTATTTTTCTGAATGTGTATGCATTTTTTCCGATTTCTAAATTGACTGAATTTTTTTTATATGGAAAAAATTGTGAAAAATCATAAAATTGAAAGTGAATTTAAAAATCTAAAAAAAATTCAGACACATTCAAGAAAATGAACGAATCATTTTCATAAAAAAAAAAGTTGGATTGCCAGTAGATTTGTTGAATTATTTTTTTTTTCATTAATTTGTTTGTAACATTTTGGAATTATTTTTGTGCAAAATTAATCTTTTCGGCACCTCCAATATGCATGATTTTTTTCTGAATTTTATACTATTGCGAAATAGTACATTGTGCAACAAGGGCCGAAAGTTGGCGTTTGCGACGCGGGTGACGTTTGCTGCCCGAGCGAAGCGAGGGCTGCAATCACACGAAAGTGGACATTTCTTCCCTAGGGCAGGAATGTAGTGTGACGCGCATGCGCATACCGACATTTCGACGCTGTTACGAAATGAGCTACTTTCGTCCCGCAAAACTGACCCGAGAAGCGCCGTTTTCATGCCCGAGTTGCAAAAACACAATTTTTCAATAATACATGCAATAATTATTTGTTACCTTACTAAAATGCTTCTAGTTTTGGTAATTTTTGGAATTTCGGTCTGAAATTTGGTGTGTAGGTAGTACACAGTATGTACTTTCCGAAAATTAAAAAAAATCGATTTTTTTGAAAATTTAGGTGACCCAGCCCCTTTAACGCATCGACAGTTGTTTAAAATTCGAGCGTTTACCATCGCTTGGTCCAGTATTCCAAAAAAAACCTCATCGGTCATGTCAAAGTTATCCTGGCCGTGGTGTACGAATGACACAGCTGATCAAAGCAATCTGTTCCTCTCTTGGTTCTTTTATAATGTCGGATTCCTTCCGGTTTTCCGTTTGTTATCGCAGTTGTTCGCAGATACCGTGATGATGATGAACCTGAATGCAAATATTGCAGCCATAATATATATTATGCCGATATTTATGTTTTACCCCGGGAGCGCCGGTTGTTGTCGCAAGATGCATTGCGCAACAACCGAGGTATACGAGCAGCGGGCAAGCCGTGCGCGAATACCATTACCGAAATCGAGCGCATCGCGGGCGATTGAGCAATCGACGCATCGAGCGATTCTCGATCGCAGGTAAGTAGAGCAGCGCGTCAGCAGTTTAAGTAGCGCGGAGCCTCCATATTTCGTGGACGTACGGAATCTGGAGCGACGGAAAATAAACAGTAAATAACGAAAAGCGGAGTTTTATGAAATAATGTTTTGTCTAACAAATAACGCTGATGCTCTCGCTCGATATATAATGATACGCGAGCGAGCATCCGACAGTCTGGTTTGACTCGAGAAACTGTGCGTCTGGTCCCAGGGATTCGGTACAGGAATCCAGAAGGTAATAGAGTGTTCCACGCGAGGGAACGAACCAAGTGGCACTGGCGGGTGAGGGTCGGACCTGGATCCCGAGTGCGGAATTAAGTATTGAAGTTGATCTGTGAAGTAACGTTGTAACGTTGTGTGGAAAAGCGACAGATTGTAAAGTGAAATTGTTTATTGCTCTGTTTTCTACTTTGACAATAAATTGTTATTGCACCCTCGAGTTGTGGTCGTCACTGGGGTTCCAACCCCTTGCTGGTAAACATCCCAAAATCTTCGGAGATAATATCTCACCCGCCGAGCACGGACTGATCACCCGGGCTCCGGCGATACAACATATACATATATGTTTGCTAGAGGGTTTTTATTGGGACGTTTTTGAAGGGTCAGTTTCAATTGCATACATTGATCAAGCGGATCATTCTGAACAAAATATTGCCGCTATAAAATGTTTGCGCTCGATCTTCATGAGTATATAAGAAATTATTCTGCAAGTGTAGTTGTCGGCACTACCCGATTTATAGTATTTATCAGGACCTTGCCCGAATTGATAGTTATCGGGACTTACGAAATTAAATTTTTAAATTTAACTTTTTAAATTTGATACATTAAGAACACATCAATAGTTCAATGATGCGATGAGCATATAGATAGATACACTCATCTGTTTTCAATCGTGCAGATTAGGTGGCCGGAGAACTGGAAAAGTCCTGATAACTTGTGCAATCCCCAAGGCAATGCCCATCGTACGATAAAATTCCCGGGTTCCTGTGTAGATGGAACGAGTCGAAGGGGCAACGGGGACAACGGGAAAATCGGGTGGCAAACATATCTATAATTTCGGGAAAATCAACAAACTATCATTCTTAACAGTCACGTAATATTCGATACAAAAGAAAATAACAAGAATATTAGAAATTCATATTCGCGGTGTCCGAAACAACGGTAGCGGCAAATACAATATTCAAAAAAACTACAAACTATCCTACCAACGCACCCGCTGCGCAGGATCGCGGGGGAAATACAACAATAATAAGCGAGGATAAAAAAGGATAAAAATCGTCGATCAACGCGTTCGTTGATCGGTAACGCGGGAAGGGAAGAAGCTAACAAAAGAAAAATAAAACCTAAAAAATAAAAAGAAGCTAACAAAAGAAAAAAAAAACAAAATACCAAAAAGAATTTTTCGTAATTGAGTGATCGGGGAA
This sequence comes from Ischnus inquisitorius, assembly GCA_963924025.1. NCBI lineage: Eukaryota > Metazoa > Arthropoda > Insecta > Hymenoptera > Ichneumonidae > Ischnus > Ischnus inquisitorius. The sequence continues at coordinate 2,961,280 of OZ001251.1, read as the reverse complement.
CCAACGATCCGGCCACAATTGCACAATAATTCGCGAATGAGTGATCGCAGAACGATCCGGACTCGATTACAGTGGACGATCACGTATTTCCATCTCAGATAATTCCAACCATCAGTTAAGTTGACGAAAAGACGACCAAGTAAGTTAAATCCGAACTCTTTTTCGGCTCCGTCTACCTGCTCGGGGAGGCAACGGCAGTCTCCTTCCCTTTAGATATCTACAGTGGACGATCACGTATTTCCAACTCAGATAATTCCAACCATCAGTGAAGGGGGCTGAGTCACCTAAATAATCAATTTTTTTATTATTTTTTTTCGCTTGATTATAAATATGAAATCAAGCAAGACTCCACCCACATAAAATACATATACTTAACTACTTTTTTGAATTTTTTTGGAGCCCTTCAACGGATGGTATCGCTGCGAGACCAAATTGTAAAAAAATCACTTGTCGTAGCTTTCGGGCCATAAAAGTCAACGGATCTTGGCTTTTGAGGTCTCATTTTGTTCGCACTGATAGTCATTACGGTCCGAATGTGGGATTTTTTTTTACATGCTCTCCGGATGGAACGACGAGCTATAATGTGAGAAAAAAAACAATGTTTTTTGGATTCTTGGAAAAAAAAGGTAACGACAACTTGACTTTACCTCGCACCCTAAATTCCCACATTCGGACCGGAATGACTACTGTTGCGAACAAAATGAGAGGTCAAACGCCAAGATCCGTTGACTCGTCTGGTCCGAAAGCTACGACAAGCGAAGAGAAATATACTTCTCGGGAAATGAATTTTCAAGTTTGATGAAAGTAATCAACTTTAGTGACTCAAAAAAAAAAAAAAATTGCTTTGTCGCATGAAAAACTAAATTTTAATTTTCATTGACACAAAAAAAATTGTTAAAAAAAAAATTACTTAATTCACCAATATATCATTTTATCACAAAAAAATTCGTAAAAATAATTAGTCAAGAAAACTGTCGAGGCGAATAACATGACAATGAAAAGATATCGAGAAATTCGGAAAAAATACTGTCGCACCGTTGACGTTTCAAAAATAGGTTATCGATTCAAGATTTGGTGCTTTTCGACATTGTCACGATACACATGTTATTTTCACTGTTTCACTGGAAAATACAGTATCTATGACGGTTATTCACAAAAACTATAACCACCGTGCACATCGATAATCGCAATTTTCCGGATGCCGGTTTTTTACGCGTTTGACAGATCGAGTAAAAAAATCATGGCTGCCGTAGTACGCCGGTGTAGCGTAGACCGCGTAGACTCGACGAAGCGCGGTAGCGGCGATAATCTAACTCGCATCGATTGCAAGCAACGACCGCAGGGTCGGTAAGTCGTTACCGACCAAACGTATTTTTATAAAACACAATAAATTTCTCGGGAAATAAACTTATTTTTTTTTATGAAAATAATCTGGTTATTTTGTGAATGGCTATGAACTTTTTCCGAGTTCTATTTAGAACTAAAAAAATTGAATTAGAATATGAATTAAAAAATAATTTAGAATGAAAAAAATTGTGTCAAAATTGACAGAACTTCGTCCAAGTTCTATTTAGAACTCGGAAAAAGTTCTGTCAATTTTGACACAATTTTTTTTATATGGTAAAAATGGTGAAAAATCATAAAATTCAAAGTGAATTTAAAAATCTAAAAATATCCAGACATATTCAAGAAAATGAACGAATCATTTTCATAAAAAAAAAAAGTTGGATTGCCAGAAGATTTGTTGAACAATTTTTTTTTTCATTAATTTGTTAATAACATTTTGGAATTGTTATTTTGCATAATTAATCTTTTCAGTACCTTCAATATGCATGATTTTTTTCAGAATTTTATATCACCGAAAACCACAATTTTTCAATAATACATGCAATAATTATTTGTTATCTTACTAAAATGCTTCTAATTTTTGTACTTTTTGGAATTTTGGTCTGAAAGTTGGTGTGTAGCTAGTACACAGTATGTACTTTTAGAAAAAAATTAATAAAAAAATCGATTTCTTTGAAAATTTAGGTGACTCAGCCCCCTTAAGTTGACGAAAAGACGACCAAGTAAGTTGAATCCAGACCGTTTTTCGGCTCGGTCTACCTGCTCGGCGAGGCAACGGAAGCCCCCTTCCCTTTAGATATATACCAATAGTATCGTTGCTGAAATTTGTCTGACAGAAAAAGAACGTGGCAGCTAGCATGTGGCGAGACGAAGATCAACGATTCTTTCCTACTCTACAGTTTTTCGTATTCGAGCAGCGGACACATTCCGTCTTTTCACCATAAAGCAAAAGTAGACCCGTGCCGTAGTACCATGATGCGCTATTGATACAGATATTTGTCTTATCAGAAACGTTCTTTTTTATTTCTTAAAAATATTCGGATTTATATTTATTTTTTCAAAATTTCGACAGTTTTTTTTTCACAAATACCAGAAAATGTTGAAAAAATGTAAATGGTTTCTAAAAAAATTAACCAATTTATTTCAAATGGAAAAAAAAATCTTCAGCTGTTTTCGTTTCATTTATTTATTTATTTTTTACTTTTTGGTATTTTTGTTGCGCAAAATTAGTATTCTTGATATTTTTAAGACGATTAATTTTTTCATAATTTCCGTTGAATGAATAATTTTCCGGAATATAAACATTGCTGTTGCAAAGTTTTCGTCGTTTTCTGCAGTTTATATATTGCAGGTGCTCTGTTGATTCAAAATAAGTTCATTGCTTAATTCCGCCTCAAGTGATAAAAACGATGGTTGTTATCATAATGGAAATACAAGAATTTTGTGTTGTTCGAGAAAGGTAGTATAAATAGTCATATTTGTGGCCGAGAGCAATCAAAGGATTAGCGGTTGGTGTAATAAAAATTATTAACCATCGATTGGCCCCGATAGCGGTAAATCATTTTAACCACTTGTAATATCAACTTTAATATTCGCTGGATATTATTGAGAAAACTTTTACTTTTTTTTATTCAGAAGGTATGTTGTGTTGTTATGAAAATAAGACTCGGGATAAATATAAATGAACTTCATTGAAAGAGATCTGTTCGTGATGAACGACGAGAAGGAAGTGACAGGAGATCGAGAAAATAAACAAAAGCATGTACAACATAATTCATAAATAGTAGGCCATTTTAAGAAAACATAACATCGACCATGAACAAAGGAATTACAGAATTTCACAATTCAACATGTTGTTCCAATCCAGTCATGAAAGAATCTAAATAACCATAATGATGCTTCATTTAACCAGCCATCGAAATAGAAGAAAGGTAATGAAAATATAACAACAGCTGTAGTTGTACACGTAACCACGGGTGGGTTCGATTGTTCACAATCCTCTTGTTTACTCACATAGCTATTGAGCTACCGGTAATAAATTGGGCGAAGATCATATCGATTCAAGCGTAACATATCCATGAGTAAATGAAAAATAGTACAAAATACGATATAATAAAAAATAGAAAATTATAAATTACCCACCAAAATATTTTCCCACAGCAATTCTTAGCCTTTTTGGCTGGAATCTGATTTTTTTAAAATAAAGAATGAAATCCAAACATTATTCCTGGTTAAATGATTTAACCACAAAACACGAAAAAAGTAAAAATTCGTGGTTTATAATTTTGCATTACTTGAAAAAAATTGTTTCAAAAGCTATGCTTGCAACCACCGTACATGGCGTTGTTGACACGGTAAAAATGACCGCAAGATCGAATCTTACGGTAATTTCCACAACTGTCATCATCCCCACGCGCGACGCAAAACAGCGTTGGAGAGGGAATTTTTTCCGGCGGAAGGGGCAGTGGGCAAGCCCTCAAGCAGGTAGAAGGAGATTCAACTTATCTGATGGTGGCGGATTAGTCTGGCTCCCGAATATTGGAATTATCTGATCGTCCATTGTAGACAAATTTCGAACAAGTGAGCGACCATGAGACAACGATCCGGACACAAACTCTGTAACGAGGGAACACGAGGAAAAATTAATAATGGGCGAAAGATGGCGGCGTTTCCACGAGGCGACAGCATATTCGCCGTGAAACGGGCGCGGAAAATAATACCAGGAAAAAAGACTCAAACTATCAGGGGGATGACGCTCGAGGGGGGGGGCGGGGGCACTCGTCCGACACGTTTTCTACACTACTTCTTTTACACGGTCTTGGAACTCGATTTTTGGACGCCAGTGGCAAGATCTCGGGGTAACACCGATAAATAATTCTGCGAGATTCGCGGAATTCTCTCGAACACTTCGTACACGCGGTCGACTAGTCTCAGGGAGAACAGAGGGGTCAGGGGGAGGGTTAGTACCTTCGATATTTCGGCTTTAAAATATTAACTCTGGTCAGTGCTGAAAGCTTACGGGTCTCGGAATAATACGGGGGATTCTCGGAGAATTTCTGGGATTTTTTGGGGGGTGGGAATCACACTTAGAACGAATAATTAACAGCTATGCGCCACTCACCACGTGCTCACACTTTTACCTATAGTCTTGGCGGGTAATGGCGGTAGTCGTTCACGAAGAAATTCCTTCGATCTTCTATCACAAATATCGTCGATAATCGGGGGTGGGGTCGAAGGGAAACACGCAAACTATTGAATAACAACGTGACAATACGGTGACTTAGCACCCGGGATATTTCGTACAATGTCTCTTTTGGTCTTTTTCTCCGTCAGGCAGCGCCGTGGGGGGTCTCGGCGGGCGAGAGAGTTCGATACTCGGCGTCAGTCGATAACCCGAGCGATCGACAGGTCGTTGCGTAAGAGGGCGGCAGCTGGGCTGTAAGTGTAGAATTGTGTGATCGGGAAATGAATTTTATGAAATCGGATGTATAACTCCAAAATAATAAGTCAACACAAAAAACTCGACACGACGAAACGTCGACACCGAAGACTCAGAACCGAATTTTATTTAAAAAAATGTTTAAAGAATCAACTAAATCGAATCGGGCAAGGAACATTATAACAAAATAAAAAATTTCAATACATGATTGGTGCCCTTGTAGACAGCTTTTGCGATGTATACTGTGAGCCTGATTCGGACACTAATTATGTATTGGAATCTTACATTTTATCGGAATGTTCCTCGACCGATTCACTTTACTTGAGTATGTACACATATTTTTTATTACTGATTTAGGCACTAGGCGTACCTTTTTATGTTTTTTCTCCATTTAGAAAATCCGATTCATTGTTTCCAATCTATAAAATAATAAGCCGTTTAAACCACTTGTTTATTTTTCACACCTGTTCATTACAATTATATGCGACTATTAAAGTACGAACAATGCAGCAACTTTGAGCTTCATCTTCATCTTTCGTCTCATACCGTCCCTCGATATTGAGCAATAATTATTTTAAGTGTACTTCTTATATATAAATTTCCTCCGATGTCGATGTTTTTTTCGATCGACCTTTGTTGTTCACTATTCCCGTTCGTAATCGTGACGGCACTCAAAGTTACAACTTTGCTTTAACCTTTCGAAGGCAGAACTTTCATTTGATTGGCAGTATCACTATCCTTAGATCGAGACGGGCCATCATCTACCAATTTCCAGAAAAAAGGTAAGTGGAGAATTGTGGTATTAATATAAATTAGTGGTTAGTTATTTTAGAACAACCGTTTTAAAGTTTCGATTATTCGGAGTAGATGGGTTAGTCGGGAGAGGATGTGGCCGGTTAACGAAAAGCACGTTGTAAGACAAGAAATAAATGCTCTTTATTAGTAAGCGGAAAACATGTGTTCGTTAAGACTAAATCGGAGTGACTGGTCTCACTTCCGTTCGACAGTCGAACTCAATAGATAACAAAAACTGTAAACAACTTTTTTCAGGCACACTGGCATTTATAGGTAAAAAAAAAAGTCTTACGGTATGCGGATATCACCATCGCAGACCGTAAGACTCTTTTTTAAGCTGTAAATGCCAGTATGTCTGAGAAAAGTTGTTTACAGTTTTTGTTACTGACTGTGGTATTTCACCTCCTCTTGAGAGAGTAAAGAAAGTACGAAGTATTCCATTCGACAAGTCGACTAAAAAAAATTAGTATGTTCGACTAAAGCAAATAAATTGACAGCACATAAAAAAACCAAACGCACGATTATTTAATTTTTTTTTTTCAATTTCTATCAATTGTTAAGATTCCCCGTCAGTCGGATGTTTCCCCGTATTTGTCAGGATAGCGAGCCGGAAAAACAGTGCTGCTTGTAGCATCATCCCCTCGTAGAATCACGAGCTGGTCCTCGTTTCAATACGCAAATGAATGAATTTGTTTATGAATCATTAGAACCCGGCGGACCGGTGGAGTGTTCTCGCGATAAATAATGGATCCAGAAATTATCTGTTTTTTACTGGACTTTCCCAGCTCTATGTATGGATAGCGATCGTTCGTTCACACGCGCTCCGCAAGGCACTCTTCTTCGTTTTTCGCACACTCGATCTTTTGTTCGCTATACGTCAAGTCTACTATGTCAAGTCTCACATGACGCGTCAATATTCCCGTCAATTGATCCGTCAGCCAACGGTATTAGGCGACAGGTTAGGCGGACAAAGCGATTCGCACATGCGCCATGATGAGTTACGTAGCATAACGCGAGAGCAGAAGACCAAAGATATAAAAACAAAATTTAACATGGCAAATAATGATCCGCTGATGAGTACATGTAGCTTGTGCAGCGCGCAATTTATGAATTTATCGAGATTATCCCTCGTTGTCAATGCCTCTCGCTATTAATTTTATCGCCAGTGACTCCGCCGCACCTTGAAAAAACGAAAAAAATGCTTACAAACACCCCTCGTGTATCTTTATTCTACTCGATCCTTTTGCAAATCTCAAAATGAAAAAAAATGTACGTAATCCGAATACGCTTAAAAGAGTTGATCGGCTACCAATCGTCATTCCGCCCGCTCTTTTATATCCGAATCGGCGCTTCTGATTGGCTAAACATCGCCGGATTGAAGTATTTTTCAGCAAAGCCAATCGGAAACGCGAAAAAAATTGATGGCCAATCAGGATTGAGAAAATCAACTTAATCAGCTGATCGCAGTGAAACACATAACTCCCATTTTTTTGACCTGCGGGCAGTCGGGAGTTACAAAATATTGATGGCCAATCAGAATTTTTTTTTATTAGTGTTATAGGGCGTCGGGCTAGAGAGGTCGCCAAGGCTGCCCCGCGGCCAATCAGAAAAGTCGCAGTGTTACCGGCCCGCCAACCCCCGTAAAAATCGGTGAAACTTTCGATTTTTCTGAGCGCGGGAATATTTAAATTGGAAATATCGCAACAACCGGTGAATCGTGGAATAATAGGAATAAATGGTAGTAATTCAGCGGAAGTTAGGTCCGCCTCCGTCTCAAAACTGCCCAATAAAATTTATCAATTCCTCGGTGTATCTTCATTCATGCATCATCGTCGTCATCATCATTCATCATTCGTCGGTGAAACCGTCAATATCTGAAAGAAAAAAAAGACAATTATAAATATTCAAATTTTATTCTATTCGATACAATATTTTGAATAAACTAACCTGTCGAGCGTTGATTGTGTCGCATCTTCTGCAATCCGTGTTATTCAGCGTTTTTGAATCATAAAAAAATTTCAAACATAGCGAACTTACTTTCATTCGTTTTTTAATTGTACGCTGTATATAAGAAAATTTCGATGCAAATGCGTCCCATGTCGCGGCAACGAACATCAGACGGTCGAAATGTTTTCCGTTATTTTCATGCCAGCGTCTTGAGAGAAGGATTATTTGCGAATGCAACTTGACGAGAGAAGGATTCTTCCAACCATCATTATCGAATCGAATAATTATTGACGAAAGAGAGCCCCGCGAGAGAATCGAGTAATTATTGACGAAAGTGAGACGCCCGAGAACTATCCGTGATATGTGAGTGAAGTGACTGAGTGAAGTTTAAAAGATACCGCCGCATTCTCAATTCTACGAATTTTGGAGAAAAGAAAAAAAAATCGATCCGTCTCGATGCGCTCGCAGTAAACTATCCGTGACATACAGCGAGAGAAGTTTTTACTTTTAACTCGTCTTCAACTCGACTCGACCCGTCTCGATCCGCTCGAAGTGACTTGTGAGGAGTCGCTCGTGAGACACGGTGCGAGACGGTCACGTTCGTGCGTCGTTCGTGATTTTTCGAAACAGACTCTTGTATTCTCTACCAAACGTCACTCAAAGTGTATAGTCCACCGCGTTCTGGATCCCAGAGATCTTCCGGCCATAGTGCCGAGTATGGTAAACGAATAGACAATCTATTATTTGATAAATCATACCAAGTCAATCATCGTAGTATGCGTAGTGCCGCGCTTGGCGGAGAGAAACATCGCGCCGCTACGCCCATTGACAAAAAAGCGAGCGTTGACGGATCATCACATCGATCCAGATCGACCATCGACTTTAGCGTTTAAAAAACAGAATAAAGGCAAAACCTTATCAATAGCCGATATTCAAAAGCTTTATGGGGAGCTTTGAAAAGATAATAATCTCCCTAAAAAATCATTGACGGGAACCGCGCCGAACCTCGCTGGGGCGCGTCTGCGAACAGCGACGGGAGCCACGCCACCTACTACGCAGCATCGTCAGTCGGTAACTCCGAGAGATAACTTACCATCGTCAAGCTCAGCGATGGCTGGGCCAACTGGCTCGCAGGAGCAAGGTGACAGCGAAGGTTGGGAATTCCTTAAGCGTACAGCTATGAACCCAAGACGCCGTCCGAGAGATCTGGCTGCCGCTTCGCCCGGATCGGAGAATAGCTTCGCAGGGCTGGAGAATGACGACAACATGGCGCAAGATGAAAGTACGGAGCCTCAGGTCTTAGCCAAACTGGCCAGACCACCGCCTATCAACGTCCTATCAATACGAATATCAACACCATAGTAGACGAGCTCCTAGCTGGCAAAATTCCGAAAGAAGCCTTCTCGATTTTTCAACGGGACTCGTCGCATTTCAGAATCCACGCGTCCAGCGTCGACCATTTTCAAATGATCAAGGGCATTCTGGCGTCCAACAAGCGTGAATTTTATTCCTTCACACCGAAAAATCTACGGCCCAAAACGCTTGTCCTGAAGGGGATCCGTGGAAACTTCTCCGATACAGATATTCAATCCGAGCTGAAGGAACTTCTTCCGACGATGACGATAACGAGGGTCATCAAGCACGTTTACAACAAAGCTACGCCCAAGCGCTTTTATCACATCGTCCAGGTGCCGCACGACTCGAAGATAGCTGAGCTTCTGAAAATTGAATTCGTCGCTTACCAAAAAGTACGCTGGGAACATCTTAGAAAGACCAGCATCTTTCAGTGCCATAAATGCCAGCGAGTGGGCCATTCGAGTGCAAACTACAACCTCAACTATCGTTGCGTAAAATGTGCGCAATCGCACGAGCCGGGCTCCATTAAGATCGATGCGCCGAAGTCGGACCTTAAATGCGCGAACTGTAGAGCAAGCGGCCATCCGGCCTCCTGTCGCGGCTGCTGGTTTCTGAAATTTGCCACGCAGACGCTCAAATCCCAAACGACGCTGAGAGCGTCGAACCAAAAGAAAAAACTCGAAAAAATCCACGCTACTGTGAACCCGCTGATATCCTATGCTCAAGCCTCTTCCTCCGCTCCTCATAGGTACAGCACAGCGCAGCCATTGGGCCCGTTGCATCAGCAAGCCAGACCTTCTTACAGCGCAGCGCCACCGCTTACGGACGACGGTCTGCCACAACAGCCATCCCGCTGGCTCGAGGATTGGAGAAGGGAAATGCTCGACATTTTTCAAGCGCAAATTAGCTCATTCGCCGCTCACCTCGCCGGTAATACCAGGAAAATTGACTACCTTATGAGCCTATCTTGTCAAGAATAACACAACTCCCACCTTCACAGATTGGGCGTGTACATCCACCTAACACACACCTCAAGCAACTCAAGGTAGCAGCTATTAACACTAATTCATTAATCACTAACTGTCGTCGTTTTCAACTGTTATACTTCATCAACAAGCACAATCATGAAATCATCTTAGCTTCTGTAACCAAACTAAATCACAGGCATAAAATTTTATTTGAAAATTATCAAGTAATCGGAACCGACAGGCCCAACGCCACTCAAGGAGGAGGCACACCAATTTTTATCAACAAACGTCTGAACTTCGAGACCGTCAATATCCCCGCTGCAAGTAGGGCCGAGATTCTTGAATACACCAGCAGCACATACACCGCAGACTCTTCATTGCAGGAGATCTTAACACGCGCGGTCCCGAGTGAGGCGACCGTACAGTTAATCAACGAGGTAGGTTTTTCGCGCAATGGGAAGTCAACGAAACTCTCGACGTGCGCGCTAAGATCTATCCGCCCGTGGAACCAACGTTCACAAGGTCGCTCACACTCCTCGATATTTGTATAGCCGACTCGCGCCTATTACTAACAGACACCTTAAATTCAAAATTAAGAACACTAGACTATGACAGTGACCATAACGCAATCTCCTTCACGGTTGAGATTAAACATGATTCCTTTGTCCTTCGCGAACCTGTAGATGCCGACTTCAGCCGTAACTTCAAGCGCGCAAAATGGAAAATGTTGACTAAAAAACTCGAACAAAGATATAACAATGTAGTACCGGCAAACCGAAACCTCTCTATAACCGAAATTGATTCCGCGCTGAATAATATCTCTTCTGCAATAGTCGACACGATCCACACAACAATCCCAAAGTCAAAACCCTCAGACAGCGTCCTTAAATATCTAAATTCTAAGATAACCAGGCTCCAGCGAAACACATCATTTCTTATAACTCTACTCAATAGACTCCGTAAAACTGATCCCAACTACCGAAGATTTTTAACCGCTAAAACTAAAACTATTCTTAATGAAGTTCGCGGCGAACTTCATAAAGAATTCACAAAGACGACCGAAGCTTATTGGACAAAACAAGTTAAATTAATTGATCATAGGAACCCGGAAGCGTTCTTCCCGAAATTGAACAGATTATTGAGACCGAGGCAAGAAATCACAGTCAGCGACCTTCACATCGAGGTAGATAACGCGGTCATCCTCCAACGGGCAAAGTGCGACCTATCGAACGCGAACGCGGTTAACAACAAACGCATATTTCCGAAGCCAGACGGAAAGCTTAACACAATGGGAGCATACTACGAAACCATAAACTCCCCGCGATTTTTAAATAATGGTACCCGCCTGAAACAGATTGTTGACCGCGTCGCCGATAATATAAAGCTCGAATTTGCCACGGCCCGGGATAATGGGGATTCATACGTAGAATTCTCGAACGCGATTAGTGCGCTCAGTCCTCGCATCCCACCGGACAAAGAAGATTTCTTGTGCTCCGCGCGCGAAGTCGGTAAAATTTTTTGGGGATTGGAAATGCGCCAAGATTCTCCCGTTCCCTAAAAAAGGAAAAAACCCCAACGATCCAGCTAGTTACCGCGTCTATCGCGCCGTGATCGCGTCTAAGTCCTTCAAGACTTGGGATGGTTCACGAATTATAATAATAATGATAACTTTATTGTAGATGCTCATATATACATATGCATTTTGTTATATTCATTTCATTAGAGTGTAACTTAACCTCGTATCAATAATGTCGGTTTTTCCATTTTAGTGTATTGAACGAGACTATCCCTATTCTAAGTCCTTTTGCTGATCCCGCGGCTCGAGGCACTATTTCTATTTCTAGTGTGTTTGACCACGATAAGCGCGAAGCGCTTGAATGTGGGTGTATGTATGATGAAATTGTTAAGTTTGTGTGCTGCATGTAATTAACCGTTTAGGTTTTGTTGTTTTTTCTTGCTTAAGTGTTGGGTTAACGATGATTTTTCCGTTTGTTGATGATGATTTGAAAAATTGCGAGTTGAGATTTTTATTTTTATCTTTCGTGTTCTGTTTTCTTGGTTCAGATTTTCTGTCCTGGTAAAATTTTGTGAGTTTCGATTTAATTGTTGACTTTATTTAACTTTTCCTGTCTTCTTTATATTTTGTGAGTGGCGATAATTAATTGAAATTCAATACTTTTCTTCCTACTGATTCTATATATCTAAGTATAATGTCTTCGTATTCACTACTATCGCAGTTGTAGAGCTTTTCTCGGATAGATTTTGGCATAGCGTTGATTAGTCTTGGGGTTGTGTAATCGTAGCATCTGCTGCCGATGGTTGTTTTCCTCTTCGGTTCTTCTGCTTTATATTCGGCATCCGACCTGAGGTTCCTTGCTCCTATTTGTATTCTATATAGTCTGTGTTTCATGTAGAATTTTAAGATAGAACAACAGTATTCCTGTCTTACGTCAAAGACTTTTCCTCTTCGAATAGTTGTTCGGTGGGGTACATTCGATCTTTGCTGTAAATGATTTTTAGAACTCTTTTTTGCAGTGCCTCGAGTGGTTTCAGCGAATCTTTTGTAGCGCCTCCCCATCCAACAATGCCGTATCTCCATGTTGATAGAAATATTGCAGTGTATAGTGTTTGTAACGTTCGTATATCTAATGCAGTCTTTAGTCTCTTGAAAGCGTATGTCAGGTAACGAAGTCTTCTCACTAGGTTGTCGATATGCTCTTTCCAGCGTAGATGTTGGTCGATTATTATGCCCAAATATTTTATGCTTGTGGAACTCTCTATATTTCTGCTAGTGCTGCAAATTTGTCGAAATATTCGAATATCCGAATCCCGAGTTCCGTATGGCTGAATTGAGATATGTATTCGGATATCTGGATATCCGGATATTCGGAACCGACGAAGTGATGAAAACACTATACAAAACTATGCTTAACAATAACAACACAGTGCCAGGAGTAGAATATTACAAATTAGTGAAGCAACGAAAATCATGCATACGCGAATAAATTCTATTTTTAAATAAGCCACACGTAAAAAGAAGTTTATTTAACTGCAGGATCTTTTTTAACACCGAACAGAAATAATTGATAAAGAAAATCAGAAGAAATTTTACAGATATAGAAAAAAAAATCCAGTCTTTACGGTATTATTCCATTACGGAGAAAACGATTTTTTTGTACCGAAATCGATACTTTGTGCATCGTCGAAAAAAAAATAGTGTACAAGAATTCCATCCCAAGAAACTGCAATACCGCACATCGGCGCCCGTAATTCCGATTATCTTAGTGCCGATTAGGGATGTGCAGAAACTCGACATGCTCGAGTAGCTCGGCGTTCGACTCAACTCGTCGCTAATCGAGCCTGTTCGAGTCAGCTCGATGTAGCCTCGGTGCTATGTCGAGTATCGAGCTACTCGGTTCGTTCGAGCCGCTCGAGCTACTCGAGCTACTCGGTTCGTTCGAGCGCCGTGCTCCCGGACAGCCCGACTTGAAAACACAGTAAGCCCAATTTGCTTATTAAATTTAAATGGATGTTTAATTTACCGTTTAATTTGTTAAAAAAATAAAAATTGGGTTTTCAGTTGTTTGCGCAATTCATATTCGCGTTCACATTGTTAAAAAAGTGGAAATCAACGTTTATATTTGATAAACAATTGTGATCTCCGTTAAAATTGTTTAACGAAATAAAAAATTGCATTTCAATTGTCGAAAAGCACGTTTTAATTGTTCAAATAATAGAAAAACGCTTTCGCATTCTATAAAAAGGAGTCATTCACGTAAAAATTGTTTAAAAAGTCGAAAATCCGGTTACAGTTGTTCAACAAATCAGAATTCATGTTTTTATTGTTTAAATAATACAAAATCGCATTTCAATTGTTTAAAAAATAAGGTTTGATATTTCAAACGTTAAATAAATTGTAGTACACGTTTTAATTGTTTATCACATCGGAATTTATGTTTTTGTGAAACAATACAAAATCGCATTTAAATCATTTGAAAAATCGAATTTTACGTTTAAACTGTAAAAAGAATACCAATTCCCATTTAATTATTTGTTTCTTCAAAATCAAAGTTAAATAATAATAAATCAACGTTGGATTCAAGCACATATGCTGAATTTTTTTGGAACGTGCTGAAAAGATTTTTTTTGCCTGACAATAGTTTCAAAATGTTATTAACAAAGTACGAAAAAGAAAGTAGTGCAACAAATTATTCGGCATCCTAGTTTTATTTTGTTACGCAAATAATTTGTGAACTTGCTAGGGCAGCTTTGCGAAAGGTAGAAAATATAGAGGAAGAATCCATTATTTCTGACGCTTTCACCAAACAGTCAGGGAACATGACCGAAGTAATAATCACAACAACAATGAAACAGCAGTGAGCAAGGTTCCACTTTACAACCATTTTACACCCCAAAGAATTTTTTTAAACATACTAATCGTTAATTACACAAATTGAACGCGTTATTCAAACAAATTTGATGGAAACTTTCAATTTTCAAACAATTTATCGCAAAAGCAATGTTTCAAATAAAATTGAATTTTGACTTATATTTTTAAACAAATTCACGGATTATTTATATTTCGTAATCAAATTGGGCGATATTTTTTAAACAAATTCGACGAGAACTTTGTGCTTTTAAATAATTTTTTTAAAGAAATTTATAGCAATAAATTGAACGTCAAATCAAAACCAACAAAAAACTTTTTTTTGTTCAAATTAGACAGTGATTTATATTTTGTAAGCAAAATGGAGGATAATTTTCGAACTAATTTGACGAGAATTTCGAGTTTTTATACTAATTTTCGTGAAGATTTAAGCAAAATTAATCAAACGTTCATTTCAATTTTTTGAGCAAATCAAACGTCAATTCATATTTTGTAAGTAAACTGGACGGTACTCATTAAAGAAATTTTACAGGAACTTTGCATGTTTTCAATATCTTCCGCGAAGGAATTTTTTTAAAGTTATTGAATGATAATTTTAATTTTTGAAACGTTTATTTAAATTTCCTAAACAGAATAAACTTCAATTTAGATTTTTTTTCACAATTTGAACGTCATTTAATTTTTTTTAGAATTGAACACCGATTTATATTTTCCGAAGAAATAAAACATGAATTTATATTTTTTTAGATTAATTAAAGAATGATTTTTATTTTGCAAACAATATTGACAAGTTAAAATTTTTCAAATAATTTTCGCGAAGAATTTTCTTCAAATTAATCAAACGTTAATTTTACGTTTTCAATGAAATTGAACGTCAATTTCAATTTTTTAAACAAATGAACCGTCAATTTACATCTTCTAAACAAATAAAAGATGGCATTGTTTTTTCGAGCCCCGCTGTCTGACAGCATCGGGCCCGAATGAATCGAGTAGCACGAGCGATCCGAGTAGCTCGAGCGGTCCGCGTAGCACGAGCGATCCGAGTAGCTCGAGTGGTCCGAGTAGCTCGAGCGATCCGAACAGCCCGAGGAGCCCGAACAGCCCGAGCGGTCCGAGCAGCCCGGGGAGCCCGAGCGCCTCGGGTAGCTCGATGCAGCACCGATGCTCGATACAAAGCTCGGACAAGTGCCAAGCTTCATGGGCATGGCTCGAACAGGCTCTCACGAGCTCGTGCACATCTCTAGCGCCGATGGTGATGGTATCCTGTAGAAGTAGTTTACACGAAAGGACTAACGAAATGTCTTTTTGATCGACGAGCTTCTTGTTTAAGTAGATTACATTTATCTCGATTGCTCGTTACGTTCACAACTTGCGGTTCGTTTATCGGTGTTCTTTTAATTCTCGTTCGATCGGCAGAGGATTTCACCGAAACATTCGGTTTCTTTCGCGATTGAGATGCTTTTGAAACTTTGCGTACGGCTGCGACGCGTTGGTTTACTTCCGTTCGAAACTCCGTTCTCCGATGTGTTTTGCTTTCGCGATCCTGCGAATTCCGACATTATCGTGTCACCGAACGACGATATGTTGAGTTAAGGGCATCGATAAAGTTCTGCTCAAGCATATTGCATTCTTGACTATCGATATTTAAAGTACCGCCGAATAATCTTGGACTCCGACACTTCGATTCTATGACTTCGGATCTTCTTAGCAAAGCTATTGTTGTAACAAAATCTTTTTATTTTGGTACAAGAAAACCAAAAGATTTACGTTTTCTGGCAGGAGGCAATTGCGTTTGGACGTAACGATATTACCAGCTGCGGAAAACACAGATATTTCCGTGCGACCTGTGCTAAGGCGGGATATCGTTTTTCCCGATTTGCCCACCACTCGAACGGATCCATATTGTGGCCAATTTGAGGTTCGGCCAGGTACCTATTGAATTGCGCCTCTCCATTATTATTCGTTAAAGTAGCTTGGAAAAGAAAATCCATCGCCGTTACGTGGCTTTCCCGCTCGATATCTTCCACCGTTTCCTCGATTATCAGCCCTCGCATGAACGAACGAATATCATCGCGAGCTGCCGGCTCTTCCACGAGCAAATCCTTATAACGAGGATCGAGGAAACTTGCTAACTGCCTCGCGTTAACGCCACTTTTAAAATCGTAGTCGAGATCGAATCGCAACGTTAATTGTTCTCGCAGAATCCCCTTTATCAATTCAATCGAGGTGTCGTCGTCGGAAAGCGTGGCCAAATGTCGATCTCGCAGCATGTAGACAATCGGGCGTACCATTGGCGTCGGAGCATACACATCCCTACATAAAACCGTAGTCGCTACTTGAAAGGGCTTCAGGATTTTTTGAACGTTCTCCATAGCTAGCCATTCGCGTTCCGAGACTTCTAAGCGTTCCGCTATCGCTGGACTTGTTATAGCGCAATCGGAAAGTACGTTCGTTATAGCGCAACGATTCAAGATGAAACGATTGATCATAGCGAAAGTGCTATCCCATCGCGTGCTACAACTTTGAATTAATTTGAGCTTCGCTAGGCCCAGTTGCTCCTGTTTCCCTTCCAGCGCCGACGCAGCGATGTTCGAATGTCGAAAAGGTCCAACGAGTTTCGAAGTCGTTATACAAATACGGTCTATAGCCGTTACTTTCAACGCCTTCGTCACACACAACTGAAGGCTATGAGCTGCGCATGTAACACCCTCATTGACGAGAATATTACCGAGATCTCTAACGGAGTTCTTTGCATTTTGAGCGTTGTCCGTCACTACGGCTAAAACTTTGCCGTCCAAGTCCCACTTTATCATCGCGTTGTGGAGTCTCGAAGTTAAATTTGCAGCAGTGTGCCGCTCGCTCACTTCCTCCGTAGTAAGCGTGAAGCTTTTCGGCTTCCACACCGGATCTGTCGTGTGTGCAGTTATTGTTAGATAAGAGTCTTGACTACGCGAAGATCAACGCTCGGCCGTACATCCCACACCCGATGCAACGGACAGCTCCGCTTTAATTTTAGCGGTTATTGGCTCTTGCATGAAGACAAGCCGATTTTTCATCGTTTGCACGCACGGAACTTTAAAATTCGGCTCGACTAGTGCCAGGAAATCTTCAAATTCATCACTAGACACGAACGATAGTGGCAACATTTTTGCGACCGTCAATGTTGCGAGAGCTTGGCACAAAAATTCACTTCGATCTCGGTTGCATGGACGATCAATTCGAACACCTTGTGCTACCGATAGAACTCGAGCGCGAGATCCCGATGGCCTCGACATTGAAAGTGTTCCATTGTCAGATCCAGTAGGAACGATATTTGCAGCCCCTCGTGAGGTAGCTTCAACCCGATGACGAGGAGTTGTTCCTTCACTACACTGCACCGATTCGGTAGGTTCGCCGACGGTGTCTACATCCATAGCGCTTCTAGTACTCGATGCTGCGAAATCATGCGATGTCGATGGCCGATTATAGGCAGTCGAGTTATTTTCTTCGGTCGAAACGTCCATGGGATTGTTTGCATCTTCCTCGTCAATGCACCTGAGCAAATGTATTTCACATATAT
Source organism: Ischnus inquisitorius (assembly GCA_963924025.1). Classification (NCBI taxonomy): domain Eukaryota; kingdom Metazoa; phylum Arthropoda; class Insecta; order Hymenoptera; family Ichneumonidae; genus Ischnus; species Ischnus inquisitorius. Next base: position 2,943,482 of record OZ001251.1, on the reverse strand, counting down.
GTTCTATCTATATTCTTTTTCGTTGTATATAAATCAGAGGTTTATCAAAGGTACACCCAAAATTACTCTATTTTTCTCCGTAAAAAAATGTATGAAAACTATCCCACTATTGATTATTTGTAAGAGTTGGCGTATATATTGAAAAATCGGTCTCAACTTTTTTTATACTCGGCTGTAGCTACTCTTCAATATGCTCGGACACCGTGACGAATGATCGTTTTTTTATAAGAACACAGATAATTAAACGTAGTTTATCCACAAGACTCGCGAGAAATAGTTTAAGAAAGTTTTGCCAGTGAAGCTAGCGATGCTGTAATTAAGGAAGACGAGTATAGAACCGATAGAACACAACAAAATCAAACAATTTCTGTAGTAAGCCTGAGAATATCGCGATAATTTTTTTTAATGTTCTTCACAAGCCTTTGCTATAATAAACAAAAATTCACTGCGATATTAAACGTTTATATTGAGTTTTCTTCACCAAACGAGCTTGCTGTATGAGGTGACGATGTAAAAAAGGAAAAATCAATTGCTCGCGATAAACGACCGTCTCTTCTATTATTTTTTTTCTTTTGGTTCTTTTGACTCGGAATATATATACGAAAAATGTTTGCTTTCTCGCGGTCTCGGACCCCTGATTTAAATAGATTCTTCGATTTTTTTTCGAAATTCTTTTAAGTAATAAAGAAGAGAGAAGTAGAGTTTTGGTTTTTTTATAACTATTTACGATGAATAAATTCAATTTTATAGAGCCAGATGAGTGGCATATAATACTCATTGATGTAACCGATGTAAATGCCAATGAAAAAAGTAAAAGGAAGGAAAGAAAAACAAAGTGGAAGACCAAAAAGAATAAAATCCATATATATATACCTATTTCTAAGAAATTCCAACGAGTTTTTGAACAGTTAAGGGGGCTGGGTCACCTAAATTTCCAAAAAAATCGTTTTTTTTTTTAATTTTTTTTCTGAAAGTACATATTGTGTACTATCTATACACCAAATTTCAGACCGAAATTCCAAAAATTACCAAAGTTAGAAGCATTTTAGTAAGATAACAAATAATGATTGCATGTGTTATTGAAAAATCGTGTTTTCTCGATGGTATAAAACTCTGAAAAAAATCATCCATATTGAAGGTACGGAAAAGATTAATTTTGCACAATAATAATTGCAAAAAGTTATTAACAAATTAATGAAAAAAAAAATAGTTCAACATATCTTCTGTCAATCCAACTTTTTGTATAATGAAAATAATTCGTTCATTTTCTTGGATAGGTCTCAATTTTTTTAGATTTTTAGATTGACTTTGAATTTTATGATTTTCCACTATTTTTTCCATAAAAAAAAATGCAGTCTATTGAAAAATCAGAAAAAAATCATATACATTTAGAAAAATTACCAAATCATTTTCATAAAAAAAATAAGTTGAGTTCCCGAGAAATTTGTTGTGTTTTATAAAAATACGTTTGGTCGGTAACGATTTACCGACCCTGCGGTCGTTACTTCCGATCGATGCGAGTTGGATTACCGCCGCTACCGCGCTTCGTCGAGTCTACGCGGTCTACGCTACACCGGCGAACTACGGCAGCCATGATTTTTTTACTCGATCTGTCAAACGCGTGAAAAACCGGCATCCGGAAAATTGCGATTATCCATGTGCGCGGTGGTTATAGCTTTCGTGAATGAACGTCATAGATATTGTATTTTCCAGTGAAACAGTGAAAATAACATTTGTATCGTGACAATGTCGAAAAGTACAAAACCTCGAACCCGTAACCTATTTTGGAAACGGCATCGCGGAACTTTTCATTCAATGTCATTCAGCGTGTCCGTAATTCTTTTTTTACTAATTATTTCGCGATAAAACAATTTTTTGTTGAAAACAATAATTTTTTTTTTTAAATCAATTTTTTTTTGTGTGAAAAAAAAAGTTTATAAGTTTTTTATGCAACAAAAAAAATTGTTTTTTTTTTTGAGTCACCAAAGTCAAATAGCTTCACCAAACTTGAAAATCCATTTCTCAACAAGTATATGTCTCTTCGCTTGTCGCATGTTTCAGATCCAACGACTGCACCGATTTGAGCTCTTGACGTCTCATTTTCTTCGTAACGGACCATGTTCCGGAACGAGTGCGGGGATTTTTTATTCGAGGAAAAATGAATTTACAGCGCACCATTGTATACCTGGCAACGAGTGAAAATGTGGAAAAAGGGAATTTTTCAACACATTTTATTCGATAAGTCCACCGGGGAAGCTCTAAAAAAAAATCCCCGCACTCGTTCCGGAACAAACTGTCTAACGAACAAAATGAGACCTCGTAAGCGAAGATTCGTTGCTTCGTTCGGTCTGAAACATGCGACAAGTGAAAAAAGTTTGTTGGTCTCTCTTTCAGAAAAAATGCACTATAGAGCTCCAAAAAAATTCAAAAGTATAGTCCATCGCATGTACTTTTGGAGTGTCAAACCCAATTTTTATTCAACTTTATAGATGATGAGAAACAAAAATTCAAGTTTTCGTTTTTTTAGGTGACTCAGTCCCCTTAATAATCATTAAACGGTTAGTCAATTGTAATTTTGATCGTAATGATAAAATTCCCGTTTTTATGAGAGGAAAAGAAAGTAAAACTGTGAATTATCGTTCGAATTAATCTGCTTTTGGAAAAAAAAAAAACAAGGTCATAGCTTCTCCCCTTCCCCCCAAGCTCGACATATATTGTAACGGTCACCTCTTTCGCCGTAGCGTCAATTCGGCTACTTCGGGAACGTTGAAGGTTCGGGGCGAGCGAATAATCGTTAGACGTAGTCAATTTGGTAAAAATAGAAATTTGTTTATTTAATTACGTAGAGCTATTAAATACAATAGTGGTATCTCCCTTGTTTATCGACGCTTATCTTAATTAACGAGTTTTGAATTATCTGAAAATGCGCCGAAACACACCCGAGTTATCGGCGAACAATTATCAGTAATATGAATCTTATCTTTAGCGCGGATGCCGCTGAGAAATGTAAAAGAATTCCGTCTTGATCGACGCCAGAAATGAAAGTTCTCGATCTTACCGACCTCGTGTCGGTAACATCGGAATTGAGAAAAGACAAAATCGTAGTGAACTCGATGTCACTTCCTCGTAGAAATCGTGCAACCAAATTTCTGTCCCATTGACAACTCGCTCGATTAATTATGGAGAAATCCTTATCCCCAAAATTAATAATTTAAATGAATTTACATTCAGACCTTGATTCCTATGAGGTAGCTAATGTGCGTGGAGCATCTGCCATGTAAGAGATTCACGCAGAGGAGGATCGGGGTAAGGGCACGAATATCACGCCCAAACCGCTACCCCTTACGTTCCGCTCCTGACAGGGCCCTCTGACGTGAGGGTCGGTATCCACCAGGAAAGAGTCCGACAATGGGGCCACGATCGGACCTCCCAGGCTTCAAGCTAACCTTACGCGGGTTAATCTGACCTATCGTCTCTAAAGAACTAGGATCATCGGTGTCCTGACACCGGGTTCTCCTAGCCTAAAGGATTAAGCTGGTTGAACAAGTTGAACTGAGTAGGTACCTTCAGGAGCCCGCTCAGCCGACTGACCTCGATCGCCGTTTTGCTCGCTCTTTTATACTCGCCTGGCCGGTGACTTGAGACCAATCGCGATCGAAGGGATAATCGATGGCCAATCCAAAAATTGGAGTCCTCGTGGCCAACCGGCGTCGTTCCCGCACGACCGCGGCGCCACGTCTCGTCGACTCCGTGAGCGCGGCAAAATTTAAATCGTATGTGAGCGGGAGCTGGGTGGGCTCCCGTCTCAATATATACATAAAATTCCCGAATTATCACGATCATCTACTTTTACTTAAGTTGAGAAATTTAAACAAAACTTTTCTTTCAAACGATACATTATTAGTGTTAATTACATTAGAAGAATAGAAAGAAAAAAATTGGACCAAAAAAAACCGAGGACGAACGTGAAAATATTTTCTCACCTGCGTTTGCGATTGGAACCGTCGTTATCACTTTCTTCATTCACTAATCCATGTATATGTCTAAGGTGTTTTATTAACGGAGAAGTTGATCCACCAGTCTGTAGAACGTCGTCGCAGATCCTACACGTCGCTTCAAGACCGTTCGCGGATTTTACACAATGACTCCAAACCCAACTAGCGTAGCGAGACTGCATTGTGCAAACGCCTCGAACTCGCAATTGTACGTGAAGTACTGAAGTCTAGCTTCGGTATTACCCGCTAATAGATAAAGAGCTCATACTGATCGTAAAGAAAAACGAGAGTGAGGGAAAAAAAAACGATCATCATTCGGAAAATAAACATACGCGCGCGGAGCCGGGGAAAGGGCTATAGATTTCGACCGTGAATTCCAAAACAATCGTGCATATAGGAGAGCGAAGCAGTACGATCTTTCACTGCAAAGTGAAAAATAAAGGTAAATACGGGAGGTTGAAGCCTTACAATTTTACACTCCCAATTAAAGAAAATACATAAGTCATTTGACATGTAGAGAGAAGGACACAAAGTTCTATGTTTCTCTATATTATATCTATATCTATATTTCTCTGTAAACGCTTTTTTCTACACATCGCTTCGATTTCTATGACACGCAGACATGCACGTGCACATGCGTACTCACATATTACTCACATTGACATCCCGATATCCAGATATCCGGATGTGAGAACGGATCCGAACTCCTCCCGTTACTCGGATATCCGAATTTGAAGCGTCGGATCTTTCAGATTCGGATAATGATATTATCCAAAAATCCGAGTTATCTGGATCTCAGTTTTAATACTACTGCATACTCACGGTAAGAATGACTGCAAAAAAATTCAACATTGAATCGAATCAACGCGTTCCTTTGAACAGCGTTCATTCGCTTCAACGAGGCCTGCACCAATGTGGTCTTCGTCGTGTATTGACATTTTTTACAAATTTTTGCAGCGAGAGAATCCGGCACGCAGGGTAGAACGTAGTCGCTGACTCTCCGCTTTGAACTTTCAAAATCCCTCGCACCCGTTGGTGTTCGTTCAGTGAGATTTCTTGACGAGGAACTCGCTAGTGTTACAATGAATCAGCGAGATGAGAAACGACAAAAGAGACAAAACGATAAGAACGATCGTACGATCTCTCGGAAAAGGCGCATCTGCAGGAAGTACTGAGAACCACTCATCTCGAACAGAGATGAAAAATTCAGAGACGAACAGAGATGAAGAGAATGAAAAATTCGGGCATTCACTTCAAGCCGTCGGCTTGGATTCAAGTCCGAAGTCAATGACGGCTGATAACCGTCAGCTTTCAGATTAGCAACAGCGAGTTCCCGCCGTGGCAGACTCCAGCAAGAACGAAGAAGATTCGAGTAACTTTCGGCCCTGCGGGAATGAAAAATTCATATGCGAATTTGCAGCCCGCTCGTATAATGATCCAACCGACATACATATCAGCAATGTTTTGCTATATCTCGACAAGTTTCAATAAAGTAATTGTCAATAAACGATCATGTGAATTCAACCAAACCCGTTTATTTTTTTCAATCATTACGAATACTAGACTACAATACTAGAACTAGAAATCAACAATACACATAAAATAATGGCAATAATAGGACCAAACCGCAACAATACCGAATGAACTATTAAAAGAATCTTCGTTACATTCGTTTCCATGAAATGGATCGTTTACAGCGGCTATAAATTCTGCAATATTAGTTGTGAGATAAAAGATGTTATCGCTTATAGCGCTCAAATGTGCAGCAACTTGTTGCATTGTATTCGTGCTGTCTACTTCCGTTTGCATCTCTTTTGCCTCTGTCTGCGCCGATACTTCGACTGTCTGGATAGCTTTCTCTTCTGTTTTGTCTCGTTCACCGCCGTTTGCGTTTCCTTCACTGCTGTGGATAGATCTTTCGTCGTCGACGGGGCCTCTTTTTCGACGGTCAGTATTGCTTTTGAATTATTACCAGGATACCCAATGATGTTGTTCAAATCTATAAAAATGCTGTTTCAATTTACTTTTATTTTTTAATCGAATCGTATTGAAAAAAATATATATTACCAGTCCGCTGTTGTTCGGTTTTGAGTCGGGCAATTATCTGGACTTCCTGCAGATGCACCTTTTCCGGGAGATATATATCTGAAGCCAATCGAGCTATGAATTGAGCTTGAATTCTCGATATTTGTTCCGTTCGTCGTTCTGTTGAGGGCAACGCCGGAAAAAAAAATCCAGACTTAAGATTAACACCGGCAATAATTGTAACTGCGTTGATAAAATTATGCGAAGGGAATGTTTTATGAACGTGAATATATTAGGTATATATACCAAGTTACGCAAAGTACGTTGCGATTATTTCAGTCCGTATTCGGACACCTTCTTCATGAACATCGATATCATCGAGCGGAACAAAATTTTGATTGTCTTGCGAGACATGGTGTACATTGTTGGATGCATTTAAATTGCCGCCCGTACATATATTGTGCAGTACTGCGCAAGTTGTTACTAATTTTCCGACAAATTGTGGATCCGATTGCAAGTTCGCTCGCTGAGCAAGCATCGAAATCTTCCTTTCAAAACTTCGTTGCATTGTTCTACACAGGTTCTCGCAGTAGATTGAGAAACCATGTACCTAAACTCAGACGTATCCGGAACAGCGTCTGTAATCGGAGTGAGCAACCACGGCTGTAAAGGATATCCGGAATCTTCAATTAAATAATATTTTTCGCCTCGTTGGAACGCGCGTTCCATTTCGATTTTGACCCTCGACTCGATTGTAATCGCAAACCTAGAAACAGAATTTTTTTCAATTAACCGAAATCTCGCGCCAGAATAGCGACGGCATATACGATGTACTTACTATCTGTCCGTTCTTCGAATGCACACACTTACGGTTCACATAGTTGTGTTCTTCAACATTGGGAGTCAATATTTTTACATGAGTACAATCAATTGCACCGATTACTCCAGGAAATTTAGCAGTTCTCAAAAAACCATCGAAAAGTCGTTGTTTCTGTGCAACTGTTACATGAAATTTTATCCATTTCTGAACGAGGCAGTTGCAGATATTATTTGTTACTTCATGGATAGCCTTTCCAATCGATCGTTGCGACCTGCACCACAGATAGCTTTGGCCAAGTATGCGTTGATAACTTCCAGAGGCATAAACGGCCAGTGCTGCGAATATCCTCAATTCCGGTGCGATTGCATTTATTCGATAACAAACAACTATTGTCGGTACGAGTTCATTGTCAAGATATCGTACCATATCTTTGTTCAAACGAAATATTTCCATAAATCGAGTCGGAGGCAATGAAAAAGGGTCACTATCCATGCGCATTGCAACATAATGCAAATGTAATCGTCTCTTATCGTTTTGTCTTTCCTCATCTCGCCGATTTATTGTAACACTGGCGAGTTCCTCGTCAAGGAAGCTCACTGAACGAACACCAAGGGGGGTGAGAGATTTTGAAAGTTCAAAGCGGAGAGTCAGCGACTACGTTGTACCCTGTGTGCCGGACTCTCACGCTGCAAAAATTTGTAAAAAATTGTAGTTCACTTCGAAGACCGCATTGGAGCAGACCTCGTTGAAGCGAATCAAGGCTGTTCAAAGGAACGCGTTGAAGCGAATGAACGCTGTTCAAAGGAACGCGTTGATTTCGCTGTTCAAAGGATCACTGAAATACGTGAAAATCGGCATATGAAAAATTATACCGCACATATCTTTTGAATGCCTTGCTCTAGCGGTTTTCTTTTGATCGCATTCGAAAGATAATTAAAAACTACATTTATTGCCCTGCCTAAAAAATTTTTAAAGGCAACGATTAATTATATTGTTACGTTCCGGCCGAGAGTCGGAAATTTTTCCGAGCCTCGTCGGGAACGATACACGGCCCCGAGCAAACACGCATTGCAGATGAACATACACACGCGCGTGTTTGCCACGCGCTAAAGTTACTTTCGAAACTCTCGCGCCGAGCAAACGGAATGATAAGCCGTGAAATTTGAATCGCGATCGGGAGTTGCAGAAAATGTAATATCTTCCCTTCTTGGCCTCTCCGATGGCGATTCTGTCGTCATCGGAAAGGCGAGACGGGAAGTCAGCAACAACCCGGGGAAAGCACGCGCGAGACACATGAAACTGTCGCGAATAAAAACCGCGAATTCAGAAATTCCCGCTTCCCGCTTCCCCCAAGAGCGACTATCTTGTTCGACGGCGAAGACGGGAAAGGATGGTTTCAGTCTTCTTCTGAAAATCGTAGCGTCCACTCCAGAGGAAGCTCCGCGTTGGTGCTTAGCATCGTACCAGATAAATCTCGCGTAATTGGGCGATCGGTGTTCTTTACCTGACCGAAACACAAGCGCGCGAGTGTGTGTACACCGCTTATCAGTCCCCGCGTACTAAAAAATACGCAACGAACTATCAGATAAAAATAGCAAGCAATAGAATTTAATAGACAATCAGGAGTGCAGAGGTGTTGAAGACAACTTTGAAGGAACAGCACAGAAGTGAACCAACCGAAACACTAAAGTGACAATATTAGGGACCGTAGTGTGTGCGTGTGTGTGGAAGCTACTCCGGCTATCGGGCGCGTTCGCTGCAGCGGCCGCTGCGGGTGATAAGAGTGAGTACGGGCGAAGCGAGTATCTCGTTGAGGCCCCGAGTATCATTATTACAATTAAAGGTATAGGTTTATATAATGCGTCCGTTCTTCCGGTTTAACGATTATTATCTCTAAGAAATTTACATTGGGTTTAGGGGTTGCCTGTTAAGGTTTACATACCTTTTCTTAAACTATTATTGGATCCGATATTGATTCCATGGGTTGTTACGACTAATAAAAAGGTCGAGTTTTAGGGGAATCATTTTTTGCTCATTACGTGACCTTTCCCATTATCCTTCCCCGAGTGACCGGGCCCGTATGGGACGGCTATACGGCATACCCACAAAAAAAATAATGATAATAAACTTTGCAGCGAAACTGCAGGGGTTTGTGCACGAGAAGACGCTCCTCGTCTAACTCGGCACGTAACAAATTGGTGGCAGCGGTGGGATACCGCCGTATTAAACACCGGGGGAATTGAATATATTAGTAAGTGATAAGACGCACTATATAAACTTATGCAGGGATGTAAACGTATGTATGAGTATATATATAAGTGCCTTGCTTCCCTTCGCTTAACCTCGGAATAACATTCGCGCTTCAGAACGAAACGTTTATTATTCTCCAGTCAATTAATCTCGAGAGAGCGAAGGTCAGATTGGAATCGCCATAGTACTTGTCATTCTTAAGGGCAGGTCTGAACAAACAATTCAGGGAGGGCCAGCGATAAACGCCGGATGACGGTAAACCAGAACGCCGCGTACGGGGATACGTCCGACGCGCCGGACGTACCTGACCCCGAGTTAGCTGTTGCTGGAAAATTCTCTGCACCCGAATTCGTGGGGGAATCAGCGACCTTGCTTGTCCGGACTGAATTCAAATTTAATTTAATAAAATCCAGTGCACTTGTCGCCGGGTTAGTACTAAACACCGAAATTATTGAGGGAGTCATCACTCCGACCGGAGATAACGCGCAGACGATAGGCTCGGTATTTGTTTGTACACACCCGACACCTCTCGTTTTCCACGTCATCGACGAGTTCCCTATTGACGAAGACGGGATAATCGGACTTTCGGGGTGAATTAGCTCCGTGAATTCGTATTCAAATGTAATGCGCACGGGGTTCAACCCGACCGAAAATAACAAAAATAAATAATAAAAGGGATATAGACATATTTATATATGTATATATTGTTACGTCCGGGCTAATTTTATAAGTCAATAAAATTACAAAATTAATGCTAACGAATAATCGTTAGCATATCGCTCGAAATATTAATGCATAAAATTTTCTCACCACCGTCAGCGGTCTCACGCTGACGATGGTGGATTCATATTCGAAGACGCTCTTATCAGCGTCTTTCTCACGATGGTGGATTCATATTCGAAGACGCTCTTATCAGCGTCTTTCTCACGATGGGCTGCTGACCAAGAGTCAGCAATCCCACGGTACAAGACAGGGCGCTGCACACCTCTGGGATGTGCTACGCCCTGCACTAATGCGGAATAAAAATTATTACGCGGTGACTACGGCACCGCCTGTTAGTTAGTCTTAGACCGGAGCTCGACCAGCGAGGTCGAGTCCGGCAAAAATTAATTATTTCCGAACAGCAACAACAAAGTTGCATCCGGGGATAAGTGTACAACAGTGGGGCTCGACCAGCGTGGTCGAGCCCAATAAATAAAATTATTTAATAAAACATTTTCGGGACTCGACCGATGAGTTCGAGCCCGACTCCAAAATTGTGAATCGCGAGACTCGACCAGCGTTGTCGAGCTCGCACAATTAAAACATTAATTTCGGGACTCGACCGATGAGTTCGAGCCCGACTCCAAAATTGTGAATCGCGAGGCTCGACCTGCGTTGTCGAGCTCGCACAAATAAAACATTAATTTCGGGACTCGACCGATGAGTTCGAGCCCGACTCCAAATTTGTGAATCGCGAGACTCGACCTGCGTAGTCGAGCTCGCATAAATAAAAAATCAAATAATTATTAATACCGAATAAATAATTGTTATCTTCACTACAAAGTGTGATTAAACCATTTGGAATTCATTCTTAAATTCCTATAACAATCCCTAAATAGAGCCATCCGGCGGTCTCCGATCCCAGAGCGGCTCGTCCGCTCTAAAACGGAGAAAATATCTGAACAATACGTGTCATCTTCCATTCCCGGGACGTAACACGTTAAAATTTTTGGTGGCAGCGGTGGGATTGCTGTCGGATGCGCGGACGGGACCAATAAACAGACCCTTTTTCCTTTCAATTCGGCACGCCGCTGAACGTAGCCGAGTTGGATTCCGGAATTCACCGTGTCGAAGAACGCGAGTGAATTAAGAAAAGAAAATTTACGAATTAAGACCACCGTTGCTTTATTATAAAAAGGAAAAATCGATTAATTACAAATATATTATATTAATTTAAAACGGTGGTGCTTTAAAAAAATTCCAGACTCGTTCTGAACTGGAACACACGAAAAAAATAAAAATCCGATTAATTTTCGGAAAATATTATATAAATAAATTAGGTGGACAGAGAGTACTCACGGGTCACTCCCAAAGCTCCTCCTCTTCCTCTTCAGCGAAGAGCCGGGTAAGTCCCGGGTCTTCGTCGACGTAATGCGCCCTGCGTGCCCTCTCGAGCGCCAAACGGCGTTTATCCTCCTCGAGCCTCCGCAGAACGAAGAGCACGGGGCCCACCAATTCGGGCGACAGTCTTCCTCCGGTCGACAAGATCCGGAGATAGCACTGGAAGAAAAAAAAATATAAACCAAAATAAATACATAAATAAATAAATAAATAAATAAATAAATAAATAAATAAATAAATAAATAAGTGAAATATAATTTTCACAAAAATTCATTTCGTCAACAAATCGCGAGAGAGTAATTAAAATATTATTTAAACAAAATTCGCCGTGTCGACGGACAGGAACGAAAATAATTTAAAACATAATTCGTCGCGTCAGTGAACGCGAATGAACAAATTATGCCGCGTGAACGAGAAGCGTACACTCAGGAGCGTCTGTCTCGCTCCGCCGAGAGCGTAGATCGACCTCCCTCGTTCGACAGAGAGCGCGGATCGCGCTATCTCTCTCGCGCTATCTCTCTCTCTCTCTACGACGAGAACACCGAGTGCGCTGTCTCCTTCGCACTCATACAAACCCACTACACAAACGAATTGTTCAAAAATTCGCCGCGTCAATGAACGCGAGCGAAAATTCAAAGAAAGTAAACACTAATAAAATCCTTGTGTCAGTGAACACGGGTGCGTTCACCAATCGAAATTAGTAAAATTTACTCAACGATAGAAATCGCGGTTGAATAAATAAATAAGGTGGATAAAACACTTACATTAAGGGCGCGTCCATCGGTGCGCCTCCTCGCGTGCCAGTTGATTTTAAAACGTGCCATGGCCCACGTGTAAGCACGATCCCGGATTTCTCTCGCATCGCACATGGTTCACGAACCTTTTATTTTTTTTTAACAAAAAATACACGCACACAAAACCACTGGGGTGTATTTTTCACGATTTCTCTCGATTCTGCGATTCACAACACCTCGCTGACCGATCGTTACGAGGAGTTAGCTAAGACTGAATAATGGGTCTCAATAAGGGCCCGAACGTCGAGAGAAATCCTCGGCGTCAGCAAAAATTAATCGCTATCAATTTCTCGCAATGGTCCAGCGCGCTTATCGATGCGGCAAGGTGTGAGTAATTGTCACACCGCTAAACGCGCGCGTAAATGCATGTGACAATGCACCGGCGATCGTACGCACCACGTGTGAGCGAACGCACGGTGGTACAGTCCACGACGAAAATAAATTTTTTCGAAGTGCGCCGCGTAAAAGAACGCGGGCGCATCATAATAAAAAGGGGGAATTGACGAATAATTCCGCTTGTCGATGAAGACAATCGGATTAATAATCGAACTAATTCTCAAAAATTCGACTCGGGGATAAACGCGAGCGAATAAAACGAAAATTTAGCCCATTTCCCTAACTCGTCAAAATCGCGAGCGAATAATGGGAAAATAAAAGGTCACAAAAATTCGGCACGCTGCGGAACGTAGCCGAATATACAGTCGAAATTTTTGGAAATTCACCGTGTCAACGTACGCGAGTGAATAATCAAAACAAAAACATTTAATTCGGCGCGTCAAAAGACCGTACGCACCACGTGCGAGCGAGTGCACGGTGCTACAGGTCGCGTCAAAATAAATCGAACTCTTGAAAATTCACCGTGTCAACGGGCGCGAGTGAATAATGAGAAAAAAAAACACAGGAACGTTCAATTCAACGTGCCAAAAAGACCGTATGCACTATGTGCTAGTGAATACACAGTGCTACAGGTCGCGTCAATATTCATCGAACTCTCGAAAATTCACCGAGTTCTAGAACGCGAGTGAATCGAACAGTGAACTCACTAAAAATGTTATTCAACTCGTGAGTGAATAAATTAATTTTATTAAAATTCGGCATCGGAGAATGCGCGAAAATTTAAATTAATATCCGGAAAATTCACCGTAATAAATCGCGAGTGAATTGACAAGTGAACATTGGAAAATAGTGTACTCGACGTATAAATTGTGAATAAACGCGAGCAAAATTCGGCGTTCATTGAACGTACCGAATGAAGCGGTACGCGAACTGAAAAAAAATTCGACTCGACAAATAAATCGCGAGTGAGTGCGCGTGAAACAAAATTTGTTCGAAATTCGGCCGTCGACGAACGTGACCGGATGATGGAGTTAAACTCCCAAAAAAAAAAAAAATCACAAAATGCGAAACACTTTACTGCGGTAAACAAAACGCGAGTGAAAAACATGGCAAAGTTCTTCGCGCCGCGAACGCGAGTGAACGAACAAAATAAAATGTCGTTTCGGTTCGTCACTGTACGTGACCGGATAAATTAATAAAATTCCGTGGGTTCGAAAATTCACCGCGGCGAACAAAAACGCGAGTGAATGTGCAAATTAAAATGTTGTTCAAAAAATTCGGCTCGTCACTGAGCGAGTCCGAATAAACAAAAACAAAAGGACAATGATATTCGGCGAATAAATAGCGAGAAAATCGATATTAATTTTCTTCGCCCCGCAAAACGAGTGCAACACTCGATCTTTCAAGTCAGGAAAAAACATTCTGACGCTCGCGATCCAATAAAAATCGGATCCAAAACGTCGGACACACGCAGTCGTGTCCTTCGTTGTCATCACGACATCAAGATCATCTTGACGGCGTGGGAAACAGCCTCAACCAGAGAAGCCAACTGTGACCCATTCCGAGTCATCGTCGCATCGAGGGAAAACGAGATTTTCACCATCGAGCCAACGAGAACTCTACAGACACAGTGCATCATGGACACACTAGTCTAAGTAGCTCATAAATGTTAGCTTTAGCCGCGGTAAACGCGAGAAAAATTCGACCGAATTCGAACAAACGAGAATTCCGAATTAACTAATAAAACTAAATTCAAATAAAATTCGGAAAATACTCGTATACAGTCGAATTCGATCGAAGGCACAGACTTAGAGTCGTATAAGTGCGATTAAAATAAAAATTTCAGAAAACCTTGAGTTATTCCGAAAAAATAAAAAAATAAAAAAATAAAACTCATAAAATCGAAATAATCCATTAGATTGAGTAATCGGAAATTCGGTTAATCGCGAATAAAATTCCGAATAAAATTTCAACCGTTAAAATAAAATTCCGAATAAAATTTCAACCGTTAAAATAAAATTCCGAATAAATTCGGCAAAGGGCGAAAATAATCTTCCTAAAACTTCAAATATTGCGGTGCTAGATTGCTCTGCACGCAATACGCAAATCTTTGTGCTTGCCTCGTGGTGCTAGATTGCGCTGCACACAAGGCAAGCACCCTAAAACTTCAATGTATTGCGGTGCTAGATTGCCCTGCACGCAATACACATATCTTTGTGCGAACTTCGTGGTGCTAGATCGCATTGCACACGAAGCGAGCACCCTAAACGTCGAAGTGCTAGCTAGACCTAGTACGCGACCCTATTTTCCGAGTATTGCGGTGCTAGATGGCCCTGCACGCAATACGCAAATCTTTGTGCTAGTCTCGTGGTGCTAGATTGCGCTGCACACAAAGCAAGCACCCTAAAATTTCAAGTATTGCGTTGCTATATTGCTCTGCACGCAGTACAAAAATCTTTTCGACTACAAACCTCTGAGCTACCGTCGAATAAGTCCAAGCAACCTCTATGTCGGCAAATAGACACGTTAATCGAAAAATAAAACTAAAAATTCAAACTTTAAAACAACGACAATAAAAGGAGTAACGTCGAGAAATCTGTACGCGAACAAAATATTCGTTTCCCTAAGCGAAGTACGCAAGGTGAAGCCGGGAAAACGCGCGACGGTTGTTAGAAGTACACGTCATACGCAACCTCAGACGAAGTACGAAAGGTGAAGTCGGGGAATTAGCTAAAATTGAAGGTTGTGCTTATCTCGCATAGCGTGCTCAATCATAATCGTTGTAAAGTTCAATTACAATTGAAAAGATTAGAAATCGAATAAAATGAAATCCGAATATCAATTCGACCTAGGTGAATAATTTCGGAACAATAAAAATTCAAACGTTCAACCATAAAATAAAGGATAACTAAATTCGGCAAAAATCGAACATATAAAAGTCTGCGTGAATAATATAGCAAACGAGCATTTCAGGAAAATACGAGTTTTCTTCCGCCTAAAACGACTAAAATACCCAGCCGATCGAGCTGCGTGTATTACGTGCGCGTCAAAATACCGAAATTAAGGAAGGATACCTTCCTCGTTTAAACGTACGGGACGGTGTTATATCGGTGAAGCCGCTGTAACTGATACGAACGGCATAGCATACCCTAAAGTTTTCAACACAACCGAAGAAGATGTGGAGTTCGCCGTACCCACGGTGACCTTAGAGGCATTCGAGCTCCTCAATCGCGATTCGGAAAAGGATAGTCCCAATAACGAAATGGGCTCGGAAAAAAAAAAAAAAAAAAAAAAAAAAAATCCGCGAAACTCAGACGAAAAATTACGGGACAAACCGCGTGTTGAACTACGGGTACCAGACCGAAAAGTACAGACGGTAAAATCAAACACGACCGACGCGAACAACAAATATCAAAATCAAAACGCTGCTTAGACTTGACCATCTCAATGATGAGGAGCGGGCAAGCGTCGATAGTTTAATTCGGGACGCGCGCGATCTTTTTCATATTCCCGGACTTTCTTTTTCTACGCCTCACGAATACAGAGCTATAAGCACTGTCTTCGCTCTTAATAGGGGAGGTGTTACGTCCGGGCTAATTTTATAAGTCAATAAAATTACAAAATTAATGCTAACGAATAATCGTTAGCATATCGCTCGAAATATTAATGCATAAAATTTTCTCACCACCGTCAGCGGTCTCACGCTGACGATGGTGGATTCATATTCGAAGACGCTCTTATCAGCGTCTTTCTCACGATGGGCTGCTGACCAAGAGTCAGCAATCCCACGGTACAAGACAGGGCGCTGCACACCTCTGGGATGTGCTACGCCCTGCACTAATGCGGAATAAAAATTATTACGCGGTGACTACGGCACCGCCTGTTAGTTAGTCTTAGACCGGAGCTCGACCAGCGAGGTCGAGTCCGGCAAAAATTAATTATTTCCGAACAGCAACAACAAAGTTGCATCCGGGGATAAGTGTACAACAGTGGGGCTCGACCAGCGTGGTCGAGCCCAATAAATAAAATTATTTAATAAAACATTTTCGGGACTCGACCGATGAGTTCGAGCCCGACTCCAAAATTGTGAATCGCGAGACTCGACCAGCGTTGTCGAGCTCGCACAATTAAAACATTAATTTCGGGACTCGACCGATGAGTTCGAGCCCGACTCCAAAATTGTGAATCGCGAGGCTCGACCTGCGTTGTCGAGCTCGCACAAATAAAACATTAATTTCGGGACTCGACCGATGAGTTCGAGCCCGACTCCAAATTTGTGAATCGCGAGACTCGACCTGCGTAGTCGAGCTCGCATAAATAAAAAATCAAATAATTATTAATACCGAATAAATAATTGTTATCTTCACTACAAAGTGTGATTAAACCATTTGGAATTCATTCTTAAATTCCTATAACAATCCCTAAATAGAGCCATCCGGCGGTCTCCGATCCCAGAGCGGCTCGTCCGCTCTAAAACGGAGAAAATATCTGAACAATACGTGTCATCTTCCATTCCCGGGACGTAACAATATCTATATAATATATATATACGTTATATCATTTTTTTTTATTTATTATTGCACAATTATTCGATTTGGCTTGAACCCACGACACACGCACATATCCCATAATGACGGACGGTACAACAGCAGGAAACGTCACCATGGACGCCACTGCTCGCGTAACGACCATGACAGATATGGTGGGAAATTTGTCCTTGCAGAATCGGATAGCGAACATCCCCATATTCGACGGAACGGGGGTGCCGCTGAAGGATTTCTTGCAGGATATAAAGAACTGGTCGACCTTCGTACCTCAGGGATCTGAGCCGGAATACGTTAGCGCGGTAATTTCTCGATTGCGTGGCGACGCGAGAAATTGTGTCTATGGACGAACGATAAACACAGTCGCAGAATTAATAACAATCTTGAAAGATCGATTAGCCCGCGGAAAAACTTTTGATTATTACGCTGGGGAAGTCGCGCGCGCGCGTATGAAACAGGACGAAACGGTCGGAAAATTTTATGATAGGATGAGAATACTCGTTAGCGGGGGGCGAAGCGCTTGGAGGAAAGAGTACGGAACGGACCCCCCGGCGATTGAGAACGACCCCCTGTCAAAAATTGCTCTCCGATCGTTTATCGATGCCTTACCAACGCACGTCAATGACATGGTCGACATGCAAGAGCCGAAAACGCTGGACGATGCCTTCACTCTGGCTGAGCGGCTCGCAATACGCACGGAACGAAAGAGGGCACCCGCAAACGAATCGACGCGCGGAAAATCTAGCGAATCAGCTGTTCTCTTCGCTAGGAGGGATGTGCGCGAAATGCAATCCCGGTTTCCTTCACCCGCGACGTTGCGATCGCCGCAGACTCCGCAGGGAATTTTAAAATCCGGATCGTATTATCCGCCAAGGGCTTCGAGCCCTGGACGAGAAGCGAGTACTGAGGGTTGCACGCAACGCTATTGTTGCCTGCGAGGTACAGGTTGTGCTTGCTGTCCCTGGAATCGCGCAGCGAAACGCGAAGGCGGTATCGGTAACGGTTGCACGCATCGCTATTGCTGTGCGCGCGGCACAGGTTGCGCGTGTTGCCCTTGTAACCAATGGGCTCCCAGGCCCGCGCGAGCACCCCGCAATACTTCACCGGTTATCACGGTGTCGGAGAAAATAAAGCCGACCGAGCATTTAAACTCGGCAGCGGCTCGCCCCGATCAAGCGGTGGCGGGCCATGCCGAAGCACCGAAACCAAAACTTTCTGTGAGGCTATTGACAACCACCGAGTAATCATCTCTCGTGGGGTGGACAATACTATAGTCGAATCGCCCGTGGTAAAAATGTCCGCCCCGGAGTTGAGTCACGGTTCCGACAATTTTTATTGTGATACGGGAAGTGACCTCAATCTCATTAAACTATCCGCGTTAAAAGATGACGTCATGGTAGACCCCAATAAAAGCACGGAATTTGAAGGGTCGACAAGTGCGAAAGCTCCAACGCTGGGAACTGTAGAGATCCATTTCCGCGACGAACCGACCATTTTTCACGTAGTTCGCTCCTTCCCAACTCAGAGTAATGGGGTACTCGGGAAACCGTACATGCGTCAAGAAAAAGCTGAAGTGTCCTTTCATCATGAAGCGCTTGTCACTATCAAGGACCCCATTCGGCCAAAACCCTTCTTGCGCACACCCGAGGAATTCGGTAGAAACGAATCTCCACCCCAAGGGAAATCGGGAGAACGGGTTTTCTTATTAAAAGCGCGTACACGGACTCAAGTAGCTTTACCGGTAACCAATGTTGATTTAAAGGAAGGATATTTAGCCCGCGTGGAGGTTAGTGAGGGCTTATTCTTGGGTGACGCGCTCGTAACACAGCAGGGTGGTCAGTGCCACGTCTTGGCCGTTAACACTCGAGACGAAGATATAGAAATCGCCGTACAGCCTGTTGAGCTAGAGGCATTTGATTATTGCAGCTCCGAAATATTCACGGAAACCGAATCGTCAGACGTTGAGGCGCCGCGGCCCACGGATCGGGTTACAGCCGTGTTAAAGGCCCTCCGCCTCGAGGGTCACAACGATGTAGAGCGTAGGCACATATGCCGACTCGTAGAGGAATTCCCCGAGCGATTCAAACTGCCGGGCGATAAATTACCCTGCACTGACCCTGTCGCTCACCGAATCCCCACGACGGACGAATTACCGATAAATACACGACAATACCGTTTTCCCATTGTTCATCGCGATGAAGTCGAGGAGCAGGTAAAAAAGAAGCTCGAAAACGACGTGATTGAGCCCTCTCAGTCCCCATATAATTCACCCGTGTGGATTGTACCCAAGAAACCCGACTCGCAGGGTAGACCGAGAATGCGCATGGTAATTGACTTCCGAAGGTTGAACGAGAAGACAATCGCGGACGCCTATCCATTGCCGAATATTATCGATATCCTCGACCAACTAGGAGAAGCTCAATACTTCTCCACGTTCGACCTCGCGAGCGGATTCCAGCAGATTCCAATGGATCCTGGCGATCGCGCGCAAACGGCCTTTTCAACGCCTAACGGTCATTTCGAGTATATCCGCATGCCGGAGGGTTTAAAGAATGCACCCGCGACCTTCCAGCGTCTCATGGACAATGTATTGCGAGGGCTCCAGGGAACCGAATTGTTTGTATACCTGGACGACATAGTCGTCTTCGCAAGAACACTGGAGGAACACGAAAAAAAGGTGCGTCGCCTTATGCATCGTCTCGCTGAAGCAAACCTCGTTTTAGAACCCGACAAGTGCGAGTTTCTGAAGAAGGAGGTTGCTTACCTCGGCCACATAATCGTTCGTGACGGATTGCGGCCGGATCCGAGGAAACTCATCGCAGTGAAAAAATTCCCAGTACCAAAAAACGCGAAAAACGTTCGTCAATTTCTCGGCCTCACCGGTTATTATCGCCGCTTCATTCCGGATTTTTCGAGAATCGCGAAACCCCTCTTTGACTTGACAAAAAAAAACGTCAAATTTACCTGGACTAAGGAAGCGCGGAAGAGCTTCCGATTCCTGCGGAAACTGCTTTGTCAGGAGCCGGTACTACAGTACCCAGATTTCAGCCGTCCTTTTATACTGACAACGGATGCTTCCGACATAGCAGTAGGGGCTGTTCTGAGCCAAGAAAAGGATGGACAAGATTTACCGATCGCTTATTTCTCCAAAATCCATAACGCGCCGGAGCGAAATTATGCCATGACTGAAAAGGAGTGTTTAGCAGTCGTGAAAGCTCTCGACCATTATCAACCGTACTTGTACGGGCAGAAATTCAGGTTAGTATCAGATCACGAGCCTCTGAAGTGGTTAGGCTCAATGAACGACCCAGGAAAGAGGCTCATTCGATGGAGACTGAAACTACGCAATTATGACTACGAGTTTGTTTACAAACCCGGCCGGCTGAATGTTAATGCCGACGCGCTTTCCCGGAATCCCGTGGACCCGAACGACGACGTAGCATCGAGCGAGTCAATAAGGTATTGGGGCCAACTCGTCCCATAAAACCGACTGCGAGGCCCCGACGAGGCTCCGACTATATATTCCGAAGGGCGCCAAAATACAGAAACTTACCTCGTTAATCAAGAAGGTGCTACAAAAGGCTGCGGCAGCCGAAACTAGTGCCGTTGCCACCCGCACTCGGTCAAAGACGAGAGAAACTCCCGTCCCCGATACCGAGAAAGCGGGCTCGAGCTCTGAGAATTCCGGGGTTCCTGTACAACGTTTGCATCGTAGCATGCTTCGAGCGCCTCTATTGCCCTCAAAACGAGCGGTGAGGAAAAAGATAACGCCAAGAGTAGAGGAGCCGAAACCCGACCCTCCGCCGGCGACTGAGACGGCCGAAGAACCGCCCGTGCTCGAAGGCCAAGAAGCAGTGCTATTGCCAGACCCGACAAACAACGTTACGGATGAGAGTTCGCTAGAAGTCGATTGGCTCAGCGATAACCCCGCCGTGACCGATTGTAAACTTACGCCAAAGACGGTGACAAACATACCGACGAAGGAAATGAACTCGCAAATCCCTTCGGTTAATGAGTTGCAAGGATCCTTCGAAAAATTCGAAAGATCCTTGCGGGAACTCGAAGAACGGTTTCAAGCCGGCGAGGCACAGGCCGAGGATGACAACATCGCCGATGAAGGTTGCGACCATTTATCGGAGGGAGACACCGTAGACAAAGAGACGCGAGAACTATTGAATGAACTAGACCCCTACGAGAATAACGACGCGGAGCTGGCACGCCGCATCGAAGTACTCGCTCAGCGAACCCACTTGGCAACGCAGGGCGAGCTCTCACAGAGTCAAGAGGTAGAGAGAGAAAGCGGAGAAGGAAAGAAGCAAATTCTCGCTCGCCCACAACCTCACGACGACTCCGTAATCGCCGCTCCTCTGTCGAACCGGCAGTCTCTGTCAATGCCGAGCGAGCGGCCAGCTGCACGCTCTACCCCGTTTCCAGCACGACCTCCGTTATCGCGCATACCAGAGGAGAGCGAGGGAGCGAAGCCCTGGAGTTAAATTCTACTCCCGGCACCGTACCGCCTGCCCCCCCGCTAAGACGGCCGGTCGATTTCATGACACACACAATCGCAAAGCAAACCATTGCTTGCCACGACGATATCTGTGCCGTTGATTCCGATGATACGCCCGTTGAACCTGCCCCAATATTAAAAGGTCCAACCGAGTGTGCGTCCAGGGAAACAACAGATGAAAAATCGATGAAAATAATGCCAACCGTCATGGGGACGCGGGAGTCCCTAACATACCAACGCGATAACTACGTCCACTTTGTTAGCTCCGACGGTGAGCTGACAGCCCCCATCGGACGGCTATTAGCCGATTTAGGGCTCATCGACAGCCTAGCGATAAAGGCCGAGCGACTCGCCATCGGACAAGTCGCAATAACGCCCAATGGCAAATATAATATTTTCAGTGTTGTCGTGAAAGAACGGTACTTTGACGAAATAACATCGGAAGTTACGCGGCGAGCCCTAGAAAATTTAAAGGTAGTCCTAAAAAGCCGTAACGTGCAAACTATCAGAATTTCTCGGTCAGGAGATCTAACCAATGATTTGCCGAGCGGGACAATCGTAACACTGATACATAATTCGTTCGCACACTCCGTCATTAACGTGAAAATATGTTACGGGAAAATTACTTTCCCTCCGCCGGAAAGTCGAACCGGTATCATTGCCGAGTTTCACGGGAGTCTAGCAGGGGGACACAAGGGGGTAACAAAAACATATGGGAAAATTCGCGAACGTTTTTATTGGCCCTCCTTGCGGAATGAAGTACAGAATTTCATCCGTCAATGCAAAGGCTGCCAAGAGCAAAAATTGGTACGCGCAAAGACTCGAGAACCAATGCTGATCACAGACACCGCCGCCGATGTTTTTGACAAGGTATCTCTTGATACCGTAGGACCCTTGCCCACAACGCCCCATTATATTATATCGAAAAATCTCCGTGCGATCATTACTGCGTTGCGCTGTGCGTTTTTCTTCATTTACGGTTCTACAAAAAACGAATTCGACATGTCAGGTATATCAATGAATTATTGGTTATTTTTTATGATTAATATTTTAATGAATGTATACATTTTATATTTTTTTATGATCGTATTTACAGCAAGTCAGATCAGTGATGGGTTATACGACTCGGCATCTCCGCACAAAAAAAAAGAAAAAAAAAGTGACCGTGAAAAATCGAACGACGCAGCTAAGCATTCCAATAATATCGAGGAGGAATTACAGGTGACTGAAGCGTCCATCGCAAAAATGAAGCTGTTGTTGGCCAGCCAGGAAAAAAAATTCTACGAGTGGGAAATGCATTTTCGCACAGAAATTCCCCAACGCATCGAAGAAGCTTTCGAAAAAAGAATCGCTAAGGAGGTTGAAAAAAGAATTATTGCAATCGAAAGTGAGAGTGAAATCTACGGCGGAAAGAAAAAAAAAAAAAAAAAGTTAGCAGATATCGAAGATGAAGATGAAAAAAACGCAGTGCAAAAAGCAATAGACGAATGTCTGAAACAGGAAAAAGAAAAAAGGGCAAACGAAGAGAAAATTAAGGCGAAATATCGACGTCTGTTCCAAATGGAGGTGAAGAAAGGATTGGCTGCAAAAAAGTCTGATCTCGAATCGTCGTCGAGCAACGAAGAGGCTTTGAAAAATAAGAAGCCCACACGCATGAATCGCGTATTGAAGTAGCGTCAATACATGTGAGTATGGTGATATCTGATTGAAACCTTTCAAAATCTGTTTTTGAATGTCAATTATATTTCTCTTACGCATTCGTAATTGTTTCAGACCCGGTGTCGATAGGAGTCGTTTTTAGTGGTCGCAGAGGGTCGTCGTAGTATTCTTCAGGCTACGAGCCTTCGTTACCCAGCTGTCGATAGAGCACAAGTCTCAATTTAAATAACCTTTATAAAAAAAACTTTTGATGAATAAAAGTCTAATCCGCTGTATATATATATGTATAATTTTTTTTATTGAATTCACCCTAACCTTAAGCTATCAGATTTTGAAACATCGTCATTGCATTGTTTTTACTCGATTAATCGTCTGGATCGTCGTGATTCTTATGAGTTATTTTTCTTTCTTTTTTAACTTTATTCTATGATGAGAGTATTTTGACATGAAAATTCGTTTCTTTTATTTCTCGAATATTTCGCGTCGATGTTTGTACTGCTTAAGTCACTCAACTTCGGTTGGTAAGTGGCTTCTTTACCATGCGTACCGGTTACATTCTAGTTACTTTTCTAGTTACTCATAATAACGGGAGGGCGCTGTTGATGAATTGGAAGCAGATTTCTTACGTGTCGGGTTTCCGGATAAACATATTAGTGTTTTGTGAACAGCTGCATGAAGAGCGTCTTTTTATTCTAACCTCTGTTTTCAAAATATTATTAACACTTCGGATTCGGTGTTTCCAAACTGCATCGTAAAGCCGTACATTTTTCTCTTTTCGTGAGAATCCTTTTCTTTTTTTTCTAATTTTTTTTTTGCTAATATTTTTTTATATTCATATTCGATACTGCATCCATATTTAAGGACCAGTTCAGCTTATTATATAGCTGCACCGTTAAGCTGCTTCGGCCCAGCTTTATTATTCAACTGCATCGAGACACAGCTTATTATTGAGCTGCAACGTACATCGCGATTATAGATAGTAACCCAGCTTATCATTGAGCTGCAACGTACATCGCGATTGTAGATAGAAAGTTTAAGTACCTCAGGTTCCTTGAAAGCTGCATCGTCTGAAATTCTTACTGGCTCAACGTACCAGTGGATGGTCAAATTTTAGCGACTCAGCTGATTATAGAGCTGCAACGTACTACAAGATTATTGAAATCGTCACAGCTCAGTGCGAAGCTCAAACGCGTCAGCTGCCATGAGAAATAAAATCGTCTCATCGAGGTACAAAAAAGGTCGACAATCTCATATCACTGCGAAACTGAAACTTTCTACCTCGATGATTTCTAGCAGCTGATTCGTATCACCGTAGTACAAACCTAAATCGTCTCAGTACGGTTACGGACTTGCCTTTTTCATTCTAATGCATATATAACTATTCCCTCGTCTTACGCGGTAAAATTTTTGTAAAATAGTAAATATCAAAAATAAAATTTCAACTGCATTCTCCGCTTTTTTCAACAATAAAATATTGCCATTAAGATTACTAAGTGACACGGTAACGTCTGGAGCACTTCGTGCATTTGATATCGGTAACACGACCGCAACGCTTTAATTTCAGCGGTTGCATAAATAATTCTCTGGTCAACATGAAGATGATCATTAGACCTTTGTCGGAGATAAAAGAGGAGGCTTTAATGAATTTTGCGGAAATTATTTTCTATGGCCGGTGGTTAAGAGATGATCACATCGACGAATTTGGAAAATTGTTTTTCGTAACTCGTGCATGAATCGCGGCACTTTCCATGGCAGTCTTGCGAGCCGCAAGTGGCCAATAGCATGCCAGTCGCGAACCCGTGGTGAAATGATAAAGTCGCGCATGCGCAGTTCGTATTTTGTTCATTTTCGGCCCTTGGGAGTTTACTTTCGCCCCTAGAGTCATAACCTCACTTTTCAGTGTTCGTCTCGCGCGACTGCCATTCCAAGTGCCGCAGATTCATGCACTCGTTACGAAAAATATGATGTGCAACGAGGGTCGAATTGGCGATTGCGACTCGTGTGATTGCAGCCCTCGCTTCGCTCGGGCAGCAAACCTCACACTCGTCGCAATCGCCAACTTTCGACCCTTGTTGCACAATATACTAAAAAACTGCTGATCCCCAGTTCCGAATGCAGGGTTCGTGGAAAATACAGTGTCCAGAACGAATTCAAGCAGTCTCACCCGATACCAAACATATCGAGATTCTTCACAGTTGTGAAAATATACTAACAAGCGCAGGTGGTCATTGGGTTTGCTCGTATTACGACATGAAGAAAGTGTACATTTATGATTCCTTGAATAGGAACAAACTGCATCGACATCATGCGGTGTACTTGAAAAAATTGTTTCCGTTTTACCCAACTCAAGCCATCGAATTTCCACGCGTTCAACAGCAACCTAATGGCAACGACTGCGGTGTGTTCGCGATCGCGTTCGCAATTTCAATATTGTATGGCCATAATCCTGAATATATGACGTATTCACATCATGAAATGCGGAAACATTTACTACAAATATTTGAATCGAAAGTCATACAGCACTTTCCGAGTTCATCGGTTACATTTGAACGTCAAAAAGTTTGCAATGTTCGACCTCAGCAGACTATAAAGGTACATCCTAAGTCGGAGAATTCGAAACCTCCATGCATTAAAGACGGCAGGACGCAGAAACGATACGATGACACTCAAGGGATGCACGACTTTGTTCAACACATTCAGTCTGCGGACAATGAATACAGACAGAAAGCAACGTCAAGCTCAATTGAAATACTTGGTAAAAAAAAAGTTCCATCAATTAGTTTGAAGACAGTCGATAAAATTAACGGGAATTTTAGGAAAATATCGGCGTCTACTATCGATCAGGTAGCGTTGGATTCAGCCCGAAATGCGAATGAAAATGTTGGTTATTATCATAAAACAGTCCGATCTCAAACTATCTCACAAAACATGTTTGCCAAGAAAAAGTCGACAGTTGTTTCTGACGACAAAAACAAACGGAATTTGGGAGCATATGATTCCACGGTTGGACCTACGATCTTAGTTGACGAGCCTGGATCGCATCATAAACAGAATTCAAATGGTGTCCCAAAAATGGTAAAAGTACAATCAGCGCAACCTTTGATTATCCATGATCACAACTATGCGAAATGCGTTTTGACGTCAAATCCTACGCAAGAGACTCGATTCAATATCCATGACCACAATTATGCGAAATGCGTTTTGACGACAAGTTCAACGCAAGCGAATCGTTTTAATAATGACACTGTTAGAAATGATATTTTCAAGAAAACTCGTGCTACTAAGCAAAGTTCTGAAGCGTGCGCAAATTGTACAGTTGTTGTCGATTGGAGTAATGATGGGTATGAGAGGTCGGATCGCATCCAGAATTTAACTAAGAATTGCCTACCAGACGATTCAAATGGAATTCAACAATCAGAATATGTTGCCTGTAAAGAAAAAGTAAACGGTGGCGATCGCACGAAACATGCGACTATAGCGACGATATCCAGTGATGGAATGAGTATCGAAATTAATTCTACTCCGACCTTAACGAATGATGCTCGAAGCCGTTCCGATAATTTAACGAACGATTCTGACAGCAGTTCTGACCATAATACCAATGTTATTGCTAAATTGAAAACAATAAAGGACCAATATCAATTGTCATGGGCTGCCAGTAAAGATAAGATAAACAGAGCTCGACGCATGAAACATTCTGCAGCACCTAAAGTATCTCGTCAAAAAATTGACGCGCAATCAAATATTACTCTCAATTTTACAGATAGAAGTGACGAATCGAAATTCGAGGATAAAAAAAATCATTTGTGCAGTGGTCGAAGTGAGAGCTATGCAATGTTAAATGTATCGCGTAGCGACAATATTTATATTTCCAATACCAATATTATTTCAAGCCCTACGAATATTATGCAAAGCAGTGCAAGTAGTATGCAAAGTAGTACTAATATTATTTCTAAATTACAAACCTTAAAGGAACGTGAAAGATTGAAATGGAACTCTCGTAAAGATCGTGTAAATAAGGCACGACGTGAGAGATACGCGATCAATAAAACACAACGGAAAAGAAAATTGATTGATTTGTACATCAATGATGAAGAGAGTATAGTTTTGTCTTTAGAAAAGCAGAAAAAGTTAAAAGTTTGTCAAGAGAATAGACGCGCTTGGAAACGAAAAAACTATGCTTTAAATATTAGTGATAATCGCCGCAAAAAGCGTATTAAATATCACAAGTTAAAAGAAAAACGAAAATCAAAAAAAGCCGTAGAGAATAAAAAATATTGGGCAGCTCATAAAGATTTGATCGCAGTTCGACGGAAAAGAAATGCATCAAACAGAATAACCGAGAAGTATAATAGTATCCGACAAACATTAACGAAAACAAATATTCTATTATTAAAAGAGTATCACGTGACTGCAGTTGCTACGAAAATTGATACAACAGCCGTAAAAAGTCGGATGGAAGCAGAATAGATTGTAAAATGGTGCTATTATACGAGAGAAAAATACATGTATGAAATTAAAACTGCGTTGGAACGTCTTACAGAAAAGGCTGAAGTTTGTTTAACACAGCTAACCGCATGTAAACCCTAAAATTAAAGAAAAGGTATCTGTTCTATGTGGTCATACAAGAAAACATACAGCGTCATCGGAGGGTTATTTTGCAGAGGCCATGTACAAACAACCGCTACAGTTTTCAGAGGCTATCATTATTAATAACCACGGTCAAGCGGTTAATATTTTACTTATAACGTATGGAAAAAACGAGAACATTTTCTGGGGCTGTTCTGCTCTCTGCAACGATATAGATGAGGACCAAATAAATCGTTATTATCATTTTCTTCAAAAAGTGAGGAATTGCTCTATCCGAAAAGTTTTAAAGACTTTTTCTAGCATTCACTCATGCACAGGTTTACACCATGTTAATAAGCTAGGACACAGTCAAACATGGTATATCATGCCTACAAAATGTCGATCTTTATTCTTATCAGTTCAAATCTTGTCACCACATTTTGAAAAAGTTCGAGTTATGAAAAGACTGTTTTATAAAGTACAATCTTTACTTAAAAAATTACAGTGCTTAGATGAAGCTTTAAACAGTACAGATATAGGCGTGTTACGTGGCATTGCTCTTCAAGCGCAAGAAAATGCTAACTCATTTGAAGCTACAAGTGAAATCGAACTACATGAGAACGTCATTTTGTCTAATCATTCTGCAGCATTTAATTTATTTACGAAAGTTTCGATGGACGCTCCTCGTTATACATGCGTGTCATGTGAAAAACTCTGCTTCCGAAAAGACGTAACGAAAGTCGAGAATTTAAAAACTAGCTTAACGTCGACATTTTGGCGTGACTTGTTGAGACACATTCGAAAAGAGGGAATAGACCCTGATTATATTTGTCGTTACTGTCTCGAAAAATTTCGAGCAGACAAATTACCACCGACTTGTATTTTAAACCAACTTTTTGTAGGAGAAGTTCCTAAGGTAATATCAGAATTAAACGATTACGAGAAACTGTTAATACAAAGGGCGATAGCATTTCAAACGGTTCAGAAAATGGGTACAGTATCACACAAAAATCAGCCGCACACGCAAATGAACAATAAGGTCATTGGAAGAACATTTCATTTACCATTGCCAATGGAAGAAACAGTTAGAAAGATTTGCCCATCCACTGATCCTCTCAATCTTAACCACGAACTGTACATCCTCGTGCGAGGTATACCTACCAAAGCGAAAATTCTATGGGAAAACTTAGTAGATATAAAAAAAGTTTTTGACGCTTTAGTATGGCTTAAAGGAAATAACCCACTCTATTTTGAAATAAAAATGCCTCAATCATCAGATTTGTTGCTAAATGAAAAGTTTCAGGATGTAGAATTCCAAGTCCACGAGGAAAACATTCATGAAATTGATGAGGACAAAAACAAAACCAACGATTTAATAGATGACCCGATCAATGCCAAAAAGGATATGGTGATGAAAGATGGGAATGTTCCTAGAGCATTCCTAACGCAAATGTCAGAATCAAGTGAATATTATGAGGGATTTACTATACACCCTATGTATTCTGCTAAGGAAAATAAAACGGCAACCGAACTTTATCAAATGTTAAAGATTCAAGACGTAGCACTGTCTAACCATTATAAATATTTGGATTTACAATGTTATCCAGATTTGTTTCCGCATGGTATTAACGGGCAGCGCGAAGACAGAACGGTTCGACTTACTGATTTCGAATTTATTAAATCTAGATTAATGTCAAAGCATTCGCAGTTCAGATTAAATCAGCAATATTTATTCTTTGCATTAAATGATAATAACATACGTCAGTTAAGCAGTGGCATATTTCACAAAATGAATGTAACTAATCCACGAGAACGGTACAGTGCAGCAAATTACTTAGAACAATTGGCAAAAGGGGAGTTGGAAGGCAATCTCAATACAATATTTGGACGATTGCGAAATACTGAACAGTTCTGGCGAAAGCCGAGATGTGATTTGAATTGTATGATTTACCACTATAAACCGGCAACCTGGTTCATAACATTGAGTCCTAGTGAATATTTATGGTCAGACTTAAACAAATATTTACGCGAAATGAATCCTTCTATTGCACATATGTCTGCCAATGCATTAATTGCTGCAGACCCTATATCTGTATCTAGATTTATAGATAACAAATTTCGCGCTATGTTGGCGCTTATGTGTTCAAACTCTAATGTTATTGGTGAAATAACACATTACTTTTGGAGACGTGAATATCAAACGAGAGGAACACAACATTTTCATATGTTAATATGGATAAAAGATGCCCCAGTACTTGGAGTATCTTCGCCTGAAGAGATTGCTAATTTCATATTAAAATATGCTACATGCAGAATGCCAGTGAAAGCTGTCTCGCCGATATTATACCGCCGCGTCAGTACACATCAAAACCACAACCATAATAATTATTGCATGCGTACAAAAAAGGTTAAAAATCGTACTTTCCGCGCATGCCGCTTCGGTTTCCCTCGACCCACGTGTGATACTCTGATTATGAGAGACGTCGCAACTGCTGTGGCAGGTAGAAGACAATTAAAGTTTAAAAGCAGATTGTATGATCTGCCACGATCCCACGAAGAAACTTCTATCAATGATTACAACCCCGCCCTACTTTTAGCTTGGGAGGGTAACATGGATATTCAATTTGCTGGTGAAAAATCTTCATTGTTAAACTGGTACTGCACCAAATATATATCGAAAGCCGAGAAGAGTTATATAAGCGATACTTTCCAGCAGATTAATTCTACGAAATCATTGACGAGTCGTCTTTGGAATATTGCTTTACGTATGCTGTGCAATAGAGAATGCGGAGCTCTGGAAGCTGCGGATAGTCTTCTAGGATTGCCATTGTATGCCACTGATCCGTCGACTACCATTAAATGGATAGACGTAAATATAATTAGAAGTAGAAAACTAAAACCTCATAAAGAGATTCAAGCTATGGACGGCGAATCTACGGATATTTTTTGTCCTAACCTCACGGACTACTACTATCCAACGAGACCTGCAGATCTAAATACCATCTGCTTGTTTGATTTCGCTAAGTGGTACGATATTGTTGCTATTAGACCAAAAGGTGAGGCCGAGTATCATGCATTAAGCGATGGAAAATATTTAAAAAGGCGTGACAGACCTTATCTTATCAATCATTACAGGAATGATATCAATACGCAACCAGAGAAATATTTCTTCGCGCTGTTAATACTGTTTCAACCATGGAGGGACGTGGATGAACTTAAAAATGGATATGAAACTTACGCAGAGTCGTTTGCTTCGATAGAATTACAGTTAACTGAAGCGTTGAAGTATCACGAACGATTGACTGAAATAAAAGAAAATTTGGACCATGCCAAGCAGTTAGTTGAAAAAGAGTTGGCTGAAAATGTAAAAGAAAAAGCACATGCAGATGAAAACGATGATAATGGGACCGCAATACCGTTAGGATGCGAACCTATTGAAGCCGATGAAGCTATGAAAGACTTTCAAGACATCGGCGATAAAGATAAAGATGAGATACCCAATATTTCTCAAATGATTTCAGAATTAAATGTTGATCAAAAGCGGATATTCGATAAGGTCGTTAGTGCTGTCAATTCCGAAGATCAAACTCTAAGATTATATGTCAGCGGAGAAGGCGGCACGGGTAAAAGCTTTTTGATAAAGACGATTAGTTGTTGGATTAAACATAATATTGGTAAAGATACGGCTATAACCGCACCTACAGGGATAGCAGCTTTCGGCATCAACGGTTTAACTGTACATAGATTATTTCAGTTACCGGTCGAACATGGTAAGACACCAAAATATAAGGCACTCTCTGATATGGTTCTGAAGGTACTTCGTGATCAGTTGAAGAATGTTACTTTAATCATTATTGATGAGGTGTCGATGATTTCTAACATAACTCTGTTGTATATACATCTCAGATTAACAGAAATTTTCAACACTTCCAGTGTTGAAGACGGTTGGTTCGGAAAGAAACACATTTTGTTGTTCGGTGATCTTCTCCAATTACCGCCGGTGCGTGAAGAACCGGCATTCGTTAAGCTTTCAACATCCACGACTGAAAAATTATTAGACTCATTAGGAAGTTGCAATATTTGGGCTGATTTATTCAGTTACGACGAACTCAGTATTAATATGCGTCAGCGAAATGACGGCTCATATCGAGAAATTCTCTCACGAATTCGTTTAGGATTTGTAACAGCCGCAGACAACAGAGTTCTGGAGAGTAGAAAAATCAATTTTAAGTCAACGGAATTCACTGATAGAATACAAGAATTATGTGATTACATTGATAAGTTGCCTCTTGATACAGTTTGTTTACTGCCAACGTGTCATTTATGTGACGTTCTTAACGATGTGATGATCAATCGTATATCCGCAGAGGAAATAAAATTGATCGCTCAAGATAGCGTAGAATGCCCGCATTATAACAAAAAAAAAGTGTCCAAAATATTAGCTGCTGATGACACTGACACGTCATTGACAGCGGGTCTTGCTAGAGTTATAAATATCAAAATTGGAGCTAAAGTCATGCTTAGACGAAATATTGACGTTACTATAGGTCTGGTTAACGGTACAATTGGTACCGTTATTTCTGTTGTTCGGACCATCGATACCGATGACGTTGAAAAGGTCAAAATCTTAACAACAACGGGAGCACATTATGAGTTAGAACGAGTCAGTGTCAAGTTTCAAATAATGGATAAAGTATATGTTATTCGCAAACAATTTCCTTTGTGCCTAAGCTATGGTATTACAATACATAAGAGCCAAGGATTGAGTTTAAACAATGCAGTGATCGAGGCTGGCAATTCAATATTCAGTTGCGGGCAGGTGTACGTCGCACTCTCACGCGTAACTTCTCTTGATGGATTGCATTTAATAAATTATGATCCTCATTCGATTAAAGCCAATGAATCGTCTGTGATAGAGTATAATCGATTGAGAAAACAGTTTCGCCCAGATCTTGCGCTACTGACATTTTCTAAAGATCGAGGAAATAAAGTTCCAGATATTATTTGGGCAGTACCTAAGCATATTATTGATTGTCAACAGCCCTGTAATAGTAAGGCCGGAAACAACACATGGCACGTTCATGGACTGCAAAATCCAAATGGTACGGCAGATTATGCTAACGCCATCGTGCAATGCATTTTTAATTGCCAGGTTATTAGAGAAACACTTTTCGCGAATATATCTGACAATGGAGATCCATTAGTGAATCTACTACGTGCATATATTGACAGGAAGAAGGATTTAAATACACTTGACTTGAGACAACATTTGGGGAAACCGTTTATTTTTCAAAACAAGCAGCAAGATGCAGCGGAATTTTTAAAGCGCCTGTGCTCAGCGTTCGACTCAGTAGAAAAAAACGTTGAACATATATTAATAATAAAAATACATTGTAAAATATGCAATTATACAACGACTTCCACAGAGAAACTTAATAATGTACTATTTTTGACTATACCGTCGGTAAATAAATCCCTCACTTTACAAGAGATAATCGAACATAATTTATCCCAATGGTATACTATCGAAGAGCGGTGTGGTCACTGCGGCAATACTAATATGATAATGAATTCTTCTGTATCGATGACGAAATCAATATTGATTTTGCAACTCGTTGTGATGGCTACAAATGACGAAACGTCAAAGCAGTATAGAAACAAAAATTGTAGTATTAAAGCTGTTCCTACAAGCACCATTACAATTTGTGGTAGTAAGTACAAAGTTGGAAGTACACTTTTTTATCGCGGTTCGACCATAGAAAATGGCCATTATACTAGTATGCTTAGGCATGGCACATCCGGTTGGATTCTTGCCGATGATACGAAAACGGAACAAAAAAGTTGGCCCAGAAATGCCAAAGATAGTTATATATTTTTCTTGCAACAGATCAGAATGAAGTGAATTGAAAATATAAGAAATATGTAATTATATCTATAGATATGCCGAGATGTCTGAACTAGCGAACCATAGCTATTCCAAAACCTGTTTAGAAAACGAACACAAGATGGGCTGTAGGAAACTCCGCCATTGCCGGTCCTAAGCCCGGATGAGAAAGGAGGAGGGTTTCATTGCATCATATTTATGTTTGGTACAATATTATTGTCTCGAAACGTACTAAAGATACGAGCAGATACGAAAACAAAAAAAAGGTTTACAACAGCCTGAGACGAGATATTTTAATCATGTACAGTAGTGACACTGAAGGAAACATTTAAACACCTATATTCTTCGAACTTTGCAAAAAGAGGTAAGATACCCCAAAAACATCAAAAATGGTGTACAAAAACTGGAGACAAGTACATTTGCAGTAGTTGTGTTGACCAAACCCTAAAACATTAAAAATAGAGAATTTCAAAAATCTTAATTAAAAAATGCACTAAAGTCAATGTTTAAGAATATATGTTCGATCTTTGCAAAAAGTTATTAAATAAATTGAGAGCTTCTTATGGTAAATGGCCAAGTACATATATATTTTTACTCACTTAGTGGAAGGTCATTTATAGGGACACAACGGTTATGAAGTACAGTCCGAACATTTTATAAATCAAATTATATTATAAAAGTAACTTGTCTGGCCGTAGTACTTACATAATAATTGATTCGCCAGTCAGAAGTTTATTGAGCTAGGGTAGACCGACCAGTGAATGAACGATTAAGGATTTCGTCGTATTCACAAGAGTCTTAAAATAAGAGTAAAATGAAGAATCCTTTTGGACTTCGTGTAATTGATACTTTACAGTGGGTTAATTGTGAAAAAAAATAATGCAGGAGGTTTGAAAGAAACGAAAAAAAGATATAAATAGAAAAGTAGAAAAGATACGGATATACCAGTGAATGAACAAATTCGCTAGTAAATGAACGGCACCTACCAGTGAATGAACGTGTATTTATAATACGGCTAATGGTACAATCATATTCTAAAAAAAAAACTCATTAGCGGTACAGTATTTTTAAATAATTTCAATTACATATCACATTTTGATTACTTCACAGTTCTATAAATATATTTTACGTTTTCGCTTGCCTCCGAAGAATTTCAATATCGTTACGACGCGTCTTCTCCAGTCTCCGTAGACGACTGTACGTTTTTTTTGGCGGCACGTTGACGTGTGTTTCGTCTTTGCGCTGGCTCTTGTTTTATTTTCTTTTGTTCTTTTATTTTTGCTTTCTCTGCTTTTTCTTTCGCGTTCTCGGCTCTCTGTTCAGCTCGTTCTTTCGCTTTTGCAACCCGTGCTTTAGCTTTTTCGGCTTTTGCAGCTTCGGCCGACTCTTTCTTAATTTTTTGCATGACAAGCCGCTCCGCAGCTTTTTTTTCTTTTTCCTCTTGTTCTTTTTTCACCGATTCGTGATACAGTTTCCACTCTAACGAGGTGATTGCGAATGGCAAATCTTTTTTTTTTGCCTTTTTTTGTACGCCCGCATTGTCTTGCATTTCACCGGGTTTTGTTAGTCCTTTTTTTTCGAACTCTGGCCACTTAAGGTGTTTGTCCCAGACTTTTTCGATTGACCGATTCTGTGGAGTAGACGATTCCATCGAAGTTGCTAATGAATTTTTCTCCGGATGAGCTGGATGTACATCGATCGCTGAGGGAGAATTTTCTCGTGGACGCGTTGTACTTGACACGTCTTTATTTTTGTCATTCCCGGTAAAATAATGCTTGTTCGACACATTTGCGTCTAGCATTTGCTCGTAATTATTATTTTCTTCTTGATCGTGTTCGCAGCTGAAAGCCGTGTTCGTCGTGTCTTCTATCGGAACAATGTGAAGATTTTCTTTCGGAGAGAGTCGTGAATTCTTGTCATCCATTCGTCTAGAAAGTATCTCGATGCTATCGTCGATGACGCGCGTGTGTTCAAGAACATTTTCATCATCGACGAGATAATTCAGATTTTCATCCGACACTCGTTGTGCACAATTGTTCTCGGCGCTCGATCTGTTCTCCCCGGTGCTATCGTCGATGACGCGCGTGTGTTCAAGAACATTTTTATCTTCGATGAGATAATTCAGATTTTCATCCGACACTCGTCGTGCATAATTGTTCTCGGTGCTCGGTCCATTATCGTCGATGCAATCGTTTCTCAGTGAAGTAAAAGCGAGCGGAAGCGCGTATTCGCTGTCGAAAATAATCTCGCGATTCTCGGGGAGATTTTCCAAAGTTTCATCCTGAACTTGTCGCAAATACTCGTTATCACGTATCTTTCTTTCTTCCTCCGAGCAGTCTCCCAAAGCGATGCTATATATTGGCAAGCCCGCTGAAAATTAACCATAGAAACGAACCAATAGTAAGCTATGAACTCAAAATGTGTTTATAAATTTGATATGTAAATATTTCTTTCTCCAACTGTGGACCCTGATTAAAAAGAATCTACGTACTTGTAAAAAAACGCATTTAAAAAGTCCAAAAGTCGCGCAAAAAATGTGTAAAAATTTCGATCAAATAATCTTAAAATCAGAGATTGTGAAAAGGACCTAACTTACAATTAATATCTATCGATTCTTCGACTGGAAACGAGATAGAGTCCTCAACTTCTTGTAGCTTTGCCACATCCGAGATTGGATTGACGATTCGTTGAGCGTCATTTAGAGCGTCGGGGATCCTGTCTTCGTCGGTTGGCACGCGTATACCGTCTACATGATCGGCGCAAATTCTCCAAAGCTCAAAAAGTGACTCGGCAGCGTTTTCGTCGCGATTCGTCGTTCTCATCATCGCAAACGATTTGGTCTTTGCGGAACCAATAACATGCTCGATAACCTTCTTTGCCGAGGCATAGTCCTCCGTCGAGATGGCCGATTCTTCCGAATCTTCGCGAAGATTCTTCCTCCTCGTAGAGATGCACTTACTATAATCCACGGCATTCTCGTCAAACGGGTACAACCCGCAAGCTTTGAATCCGTTTTTAATGGTATCCACATTGACGGAGAGTCGGTCGAATGCCTTCTTAAATAACGGAGCGAAATTGGATTTCGTAATTGCCTTCTGCGTCTGTTGTTTATGCTCGTTGACTACTCTTTTCCATTGAGCTTTCAACGGTTTGAATATCGTAACATCGCACGGTTGCATTATATGCGTGGAATTAGGCGGCAAACAGTAAAGAATAATTTCGTGTGCGACACAAAATTCGCGAAGTTCCGAGCTGATATGAGACTTGTGCCCATCGAGAAAGTACAACACCGGGAATTCGACGTCATTTTTTACGCACCACGGGTAGAAAACGTTAGCCACATACTCATAGAATGTCGCGTGGACCATCCACCCAGAATCGGAACGACCAATCGGCCACTCATCTGGGACTGATTGCGCGATGTGTACCGGGATTCTTTTGTACGGAAACACAATCATCGGTGGTATTGCTTCCCCACTAGCAGAGAACGAGCAGAGCACCGTTATGCACTCTTTTTCCTTGCCGTTTGCGATTTCGTAAAAAATTTTCTCGCTTTTCGCACCTAAGAGCAATCCACTTTTCGGACACGTCTGTACGCCCGTCTCGTCACCGTTGAATATGCTGCGAGGCCGGTTTAGGATTTCGAGACTATGGTTTTCTTTCAAAAAGCCTCTCGCTTCGGTAAACCACTGTCTTAATCCTTCCTCGGTAACGCACGCACGAGCCTTCGAAATAATATCCGTATGTTTTTTTCGGATCTCTGGATGCCTTTTTAAGAATAATTCCATCCATTTTTCACCCGGTCTATTATTTGTGAATGGATTTTCTCTTGGAACTTCGTCGATAACCCGTTGTACAGCATCTTTAACTTCGGTTGGATGCATCGGAAAGCCAACCTGCGCTTTGCCCAAGATCCACTTCTCTAAGCGATCCTCTTCGGCCTCTGTAAAAACCGCCTTGGGTCCCATTTTACGTTGATTAGCTACTTTGCAAGTATACCTTCCGTGCAAGGTCGATTTCGGTACATTATGAGTTGCTGCCGCAGCGGAGATAGCTGTTCCACTTCGAACACTTTCGAGCGCATCCTCCATATCCTTCTCCGAATACTTGAATCTTTCATAAGGCTTGCGTAAGCTTTTTTTTTCTGTCGAAGCCATCTGCGAACAATATGATCATTGATTTTCATTTTTTTAATTTTAATTTTTATTCTATTATTTATTTATTCTATTATATACAAAAAAATATTGGCTAATACATTTACCACTAATTTATTACAATTTATAAAGAAAAAGTAACAATAATCAAGAGTTTACTCAACTTATAAAAAATTTTCGATTGTCGAAGTGACACGTTCATTCACTGGAAAGAGGTTAGGAATTCGCACCAGTGAATGAACGTTATTAATTTGCGCTTATTTTAGAAATCCATCATAAAAATTGACGAGGAATCGGATAATGTACCTCATCTTTGCTTGTACAGCACATTACTTACCGCCGAAAGTAAAGTATCGCCCTTCTGCCAGCGTAAAACTTCCGACACCGCAACGCTCGCTCCTTAGAAGCGCGGGCGCACGATAATATTTTTCCCGAACTCGCTACGTCGCAAACGGCTATGGGATCGATCGAAACGATATCTGGGAATTTTTTTCTTAATTTACATACAAAGATTTTTTTTTTTCGCCGCACGGCTTTTTTTTTATCAAGAGACGCGGTAGCGTCTCGACGCCAAGTACATAAAAAAAATTTTTTTTTCGTACGAGGCTGGCCGAGCCGCTGCCGCTTCTTAGTATACGCGAATATGCCGGAAGTAAAACTTTCGCTCGATAATTCTCGGAAGATTAACTTCGAATCAAATTTTTGGCAAGTCTTTCATGATATAATTTGGCCATCAGCTTTCGAATGCGCCTAGGTGCGATTGAATCGGTGCAGCCGTTGCTGAGATATCGATGCCGTGACCCAAAAGGTATCCGATCAGCGATACTTGAAAGAAAAAAATGTGTAGATGAGAAACAGATGGGCATCCTCTCCTATCATTTAACGGGTTACGGCCATGGATATACGCCCTTCTGCTTCCCATCTACATGTGTAGATGAGAAGCAGAACGGCGGTATCGCACACCATTTTACGGGTTGAATAGTATCAGATACGCCCGTCTATTTCTCATCTACATCGGGTCGGGCATCGCGGAGCCTCGGGCATCGCGGAAGATTGTGAAATCGTGGCGCGTCGTGTGTGTTCGGTGCTCGCTCGGCCCGTCGGCCGTGCCGGCTCGTCGGCGGTTGACAGCGGGCGACGTAACCAAAGCAAGGGCCCGGGATTAAATAAATAAATGAATAAATTAAAAAGTGGTGAATGTTTGTGTTGAAGTGGTGAATGTTGATTTCAAAACAGTGTTCTCTCGTCTCGTCTCGTTTCGTCGCGTTCGTCTCAATTCAATTTTTCAAGTGATTCGTGATTGCCGGCAAATGTATAACCTTACAATAAAAACTAAAATCAAGAAAAATGCTATGAATCAAGATTTACAAAATCAAGACAACATTTTTTTTTCAGTTTCGTTTTTTTTTTTCACTGTTCTCAAGATCAAGAGTATCTTTTTGTCGAAGATCGGTGTGGTTGTGTTTTTGATGCGCTGTCAGACATTTCTACGCTGATAGCGTAGGAATCAAGATTCCTCGGCAGGTCTGTTATAGTATTAAGAAAATATGTCATCGCTTTGACTAAAAAATTTTATAACTCTGTTTTTGGTTATCTTGACAGAGGAATTACACAGAACTCTTTCATTGACTTTCATGATAAGTCAACTCCGCCAGCGCTTCCTTTGGTTCTCGCAGTGGAAGGATTTTACCATTTTTCGCTTCACTTCTCCGGATGAGAAAATTTTTCATTTTTTCTGTGCTTCTTCGAAAAGCATTGAAGAAAAGAATTAAGGATTTTTTTTTTTCCGGTCAAAGATATTGAAGTAACCAGTGGCAGAATTCTCTCGTTGAGAAAATTGGTGGAACGGACGGTCTCGTTGTCTCGCTGTGAGAGTCAAAGTAAGAAGCAATAAACCCTTTCCGCCAATCCCAATTTTAGTTTTCGAGCTGGTTTTCAAAAATGAGTAAAATCTGTGAAAAACTACTTTTTTTTTAATCAAAAAAAGTAAAAAAACGTACGCCAAGTACATAAATGTTACAGAAATATTCAGATCTAGAAAACTGCATTAAAAAAAAAATCCAAAATAGAGGTAAATCACACGAGCCAAGTTTCAAAAAATACTTTTGAATATCCAATGTCAATGATAATGATTAAAAAATTGTATGATAACTGAAAAATAAAATTAACAAAATACTTGGCACGTTCCTCGAATACAAATGAAACACTTCATGTATAAAAGAAAGGACGTGCCAAGTATTTTTTTAATTTTATTTTTCAGTTATCATACAATTGTTTAATCATTATCATTGACATTGGATATTCAAAAGTATTTGCTGAAACTTGGCTCGTGTGATTTACCTCTATTTTGGATTTTTTTTTTAATGCAGTTTTCTAGATCTGAATATTTCTGTAACATTTATGTACTTGGCGTACGTTTTTTTACTTTTTTTGATTAAAAAAAAAGTAGTTTTTCACAGTTAACGATATACGTGAATTCGTTCATTCACTGGTCCTCGTTCATTCACTGGTCGGTCTACCCTAATCTACGCATTCACATTTTGATTCGTCGAATAAAATGGCCAGACACGTTACTTTTATAATATAATTTGATTTATAAAATGTTCGGACTGTACTTCATAACCGTTGTGTCCGTATAAATGACCTTCCACTAAGTGAGTAAAAATATATATGTACTTGGCCATTTACCATAAGAAGCTTTCAATTTATTTAATAACTTTTTGCAAAGATCGAACATATATTCTTAAACATTGACTTTAGTGCATTTTTTTATTAAGATTTTTGAAATTCTCTATTTTTAATGTTTTAGGGTTTGGTCAACACAACTACTGCAAATGTACTTGTCTCCAGTTTTTGTACACCATTTTTGGTGTTTTTGGGTTATATTCTCATACAGTGTGGGGACACTGACGTATCTCCAATGAAGGCACAGCATCATTATTGTACTATATGAGTGCCATAGGACTTTCGCTGGGGCCGAATGCTCACTCATATGCTCATTAAATCGAATTCTTGGAAGCTGCCGAAGAAATGGAGGATGCGTTATATGGCCCTGAAATAGACGACTCAATGTAAGTTAAAAAAAAAATTGTACATTTTTTAGTATGTGTATAATGCTCTTTTAACTTTAAACGCGTTTTTCTCAAAACTAAGTTTTAAAAGTCGGTGTGCACGATTTCTCGAAAACGGCTGAACCGATTGGTCTCAAATTTTTACAGAATCTTTGTAGATATATTTCTTAGTCATTAATTGAAGGTTTTTGCTCGGTGGTAAATATTTTCCATTTCATAAACAATTTAAGACCAAAATTTAGACCGAGAATCGAAACTATTTTTTTGAGAAGCCGCCATTTCCTTTTTAAATTAATATTTTGCTTATTCCTTCGATTAGGTACAAGATAATACCTTATATTAACGAAACCTTTTTGGTTTTTTCATTTTAGATGATTCAGTCACGAGATATCGTGCACACGGCCAAACAACGTTTTTTGGAGGAGCGCCCGAAAAATGGACTATAGCGGCCTTAAAAATAATTATTTTCGAAAATAAAAAATATTGTTATCAAGTTCAAAGATGTTTCTATATACTCACAAATTTTCAAGTTCCTAAATGTAAACGGCTGTCCAGAAAAAATTTGCGAAAAATCTCATATTTTCCGGCCTCCTAACTGCGTATAATGCCTTAAAACTAACTGGCGCTCAATATCAATTAATTCGTCAAACAGAGCCCTGGCAGCCACTGACCCGGGCTGCGGCGGGCGGAATACTTGAAAATAAATTAGTTAAAGAAGTATTCTGTCTCAGTATGATAGAGCCGTTTTAAATGAAAATAAAAAATCGTATATTCTATGAAAAAGTTAAAAATAGCAAATATTCTCGATTCCATCGAACTTGTGGAGACTCGGTCCCATATTTGAAATTCCCACGCAATGCAGGACCAATCGGGAGCGTCTTGGCGATAGCCAATGCGAAGCGCGCGGAAATCTGCCGCCGCAGCTGTATCAGTACGCGAATGTTCGTTGTTGATTCGTCACCGTCACGCGCGCTTCGTTTTCTCTTAATTCGTATTTTGTAAACAATATTTAATATTGAGCGAGATTTAACGAAGGTGAGCGGATCGGAGGAAGGGAAAAGAATAGTTCACTCGACACAACGGGTTAACACAACATAAACTCTGTATTTATTAAACTCAAACGATAACAAGAAAAATCGAAAGTGTCTCGGATAGCTCCGAGAGAGAAGCGCGAAGAATTCACGCGAAGATAGAGCAATGTTTTGTTCGGTGCGCTCTCGCCGGGTCGCCAAGCCTAACTGCCCTTGCGAGAAGAGTCGGTGAAAGCGAGAGCCACCGAGAATAAGAAAAATATAGGTGATAGATTCGT
Organism: Ischnus inquisitorius; assembly: GCA_963924025.1. Lineage (NCBI taxonomy): Eukaryota > Metazoa > Arthropoda > Insecta > Hymenoptera > Ichneumonidae > Ischnus > Ischnus inquisitorius. The sequence goes on along the minus strand of OZ001251.1, from coordinate 2,901,462 downwards.
CATATATCTGACAGGTGTCAATGCCCCGAGGGCACTGACCCGAGCCCGAAATTCGCTCGGCATTCCTCCGAGCTCAGCGGAGTGATGCTTGCCCGAATCCCGAACAAATATAGTAACATTAATATAGGAGCGTATTATCTTTGCTACCCCCTCCTCACTCTTTCTATACAGAAAAACGATAAGAATTCTAATAACTGAAAAAACTCGACTCGGGATCAACTCGAGCGCATATAAATATTCTTGGAAACATATGAAAATAGCTATTTTGAAACTAAGCAGAACACTCAATAAACGAACTGCAAGCCATATCCAGTATTTATCAAGTCTGTGTTACCGCTGACAAAGTAATAAGAATGTGAGTGTACTCACTCGACTTCACTGGCAACAGAATACACGATGGTGTGAGCACTATGGTATTCGTCAGCATCTCCACGTTCGTTGCACTAATAACGCTCGTTCTATACGTCTTGGCGTTACATTACCGAAAGCAGTCGGCGAAACCATCGTCGGCAATTCAACGTTTTGTGTTGCGTCGAGTACGCGGCGATATACTAAATACTTGTGCCATCATTGACAACTATAGTTTTAACTGATTGAAAAAGTAGGTTACCGCGCTCGCATTAAAAATTCGATGTTCTTATAAATCAAGAAATAATAATTGTAATTGAATTTGTTTATAAAAAACGTTGCAAATTATATTCGCACCTCGCCTTCCCATTTTGCCTTTGACGTCCCTTACAAATCTCTTCCATAAGAAAGGTTCTCGACAAATTGGTGAGGCTGAAGTTGGCGACCTCGGTTAGCGACCGGCGCGTGAAGTTTTTGGGTGGGACTTGTATTCCCCATACACTCCTGCATATTGAAATTACTTTTATGCGTTCGCTCTATATTATAAGTGCACGCATGCTCGGATCAGGATGAAATTTAGCAGACATCTTATCGAAGGGATATGTAATCAATTCGTCGAAGAGATTCTGTGGCGACGGCATGCTGCGATTTGTTATTAATTAACAAAGTCCACGTTACCGCGTGATCCTTCCAACAAATGCGCGCCATGAGTACACGCATGTCGTCGCTAACAAAATTCTAATGAGAATCGTTTCATTACACTTTTGAGAAGATACCTGCGAAATTCCATGGTGATCAGAACATGCGTATAGTTATGGTGAAGATTTTTGTTTGCAAGTAACCCCGATATAAGTCTTTTTAGCCAACAAATGCTCGACAAAAGTGCACGCATGCTCTGATCATCATGAAATTTAGCAGATATCTTATCGAAGGGATTTGTAATAAATTCGTCACAGAGATTTTGTGGCGACGACGGGCTTTGTTATTAATTAACAAAATCCACGTTACCGCGTGATTGTTACAGAAGAGGCGCATCACGAGTACACGTATGACATTATTCTGTGTAGGTTTTCAGTCGCCTCGTAAAGACTCAATCTTGACAATAATCTACTCTCGAAGTAGATTCGCTTTCTAAGATTCGTTTCCTGCACTTAGCATTACCCAGAACTAACAACGAGGACGTAGCAGGAGTGTAGTTCCATTTTTTTTTGCATTAAATTATACGTTTAATAAAGAGAATAATGAAAAGAGATAAAAAATGAACTTAAATTAAATCGTGGCGTTCGCACCTCATTGTTCGGGGTGCTTTATTTCCCGTGAATCCCCTTGCCTCTCCCTATTCGGAGTGATTTTTGTCGTAGCGAGTCCCCTCGCCTCTCAGTATTCGGGATGATTTTTGTTGCAGTGAGTCCCCTCGCCTCTCACTATTCGGGGTGATTTTTGTTGGAGTGAGTCCCCTCGCCTCTCACTATTCGGGGTGATTTTTGTTGTAGTGAGTCTCCTCGCCTGTCACTATTCGGGGTTATTTTGCTTACTGCTCTCGTCGCCACGAGAGCCCTTGAGCGCCAGTTAATTTTTATTTAAACGGCGGAATCAACAAACCGCGGAACTTAACTTGATTCATCAATTTTTCATTAAACGGCGGAACTGGGAAACCGCGAGCCGTAAACTCGAAATCCGAAAATCGAACCGAGGCGACGACAAGAGCAGCAGGGACTGGTAACGGTATCGCTCAGTGTGCTGGCTGTGGATAGAGGGTATGGACGGTGGTCTGACAAAGGAGCGCCGAACGCGAAAACGAAACTCAACTAAATAAATTATTTTTGACGCGAGCATGGTTCAGGTTGATGAATAATCGAATTCGTAAACTTACGAAGCCTCAACAACACACGCAAAGCTCGATAACGCGAACGGTAATCCATAGCTCACAACGATAATGCGAGAACGCGGGAACTCCGAGAACACTAACGATTATTTTTTCAACCCCAATTTCGACCAATAAGAGCGCGGTATTTGACATCACGTGGTACAACTAGGTCGAAATCATATCGATAATTTTTCGAAAATTTCCCGGCTAGGTTGCTAAACGATAAACAATAATTTTTGTGTCACTTCTAACCTGAGCGAGGTTTAAAACATCAAATTACTATTCACGACCATCGATATGAGTGAGAAAAAGAAGCGATTCGGTGATGAAACTCTTAAGAATATCTCTAAAAATAAAATCTGTCCACTAAAATGTTAAATACCATGTTACCATGTTAAATATACCATGTTAAATACCATCTTATTGGTCGAAATGGAGGTTGAAAAAATAATCAGCCGAATACCCCTCGAACTAGAAAATTAATCGGGTATTTCCCTTTTGTTTCCCTGCGTAGCATCGATTGAGATAAGTTTTACTTAAAAATCCATCGCGCTGCGCGCTCGGAATTTTTTTAAGCAAAACTTATCTCAATTGTTGCTACGCAACGAAACAATCGGGAAATAACTGATCATTTTCAAGCTCTCGGGGTATTAGAACCGAGAATCGAGAGCGAAACGGAATCGAAAGAGCGATAACTCCGGAGACTCGGTACTTACCGGAAACGACCAAAATTCTCGAAAACACCAGAAGACACGTTAACTCCGGAATATAAAAAATCGGGAATATCCGAGAACACGAAAATTATGCGAGAATCGTCAATTATTCGCGGAAGGAAAAGAGTCGGAAACACCGAACATATCCGAGAGCCGGTGAATTCGTAGTTACCACGACGATACCTAAACAGCTAAGGGCGAAAAATAATAATTAAGCGATAGTCCTCATAATCGATAACGTGACAAGTTTCAACCAAAATCGGTACGATAACGGGACATACATAACATTTCGATAACTATAAAAATTCCATAGTATACGATAGCGAGCGGGATCCCCGAGACAGGTACCTTATGAGAACACCGCAGCAAAGCGAGACCGCCAGCGACAAAAAGCAAGGAGAGTCTCCCGAACGCTAGCAAGAAGCCGGGAGACTACTCATAGCCGAAACAAATGTCTCCTCTACTCCTGACGTCGATTGCTCGTTGCCAGGATCGTTTCATCGAAATCAAGGAACCTGTAGACCCAAACTAGAATTTTCAAACGTAGTATTTCGGACGATAGCAAATCTTAACAAAACGGTAGCGGAACTCGGTGATCTGATGGAATAATGTCCGATCTTATAAACGTGGGTTTATCGCGGGATTATACTTTTCGGAGATAAGGTTGGGATTTAACCGACTATAACTAAACGATAACTAGCGACCTGGGGATCCGTGAGGACTGGGTGGTCGCGAATCCAGTCACCACGTAACGAAACGTACTATAACGAACGTAATTCCGGTAACTCAATACATAAAAAAACCTGGTTGGCACGACCTGTGACGATATTCGGGACAATAGCGTCACATATCACTCAGATCCATGATCTATTTTAGACGACGACAATTAATTGCAATTACTCAATTAATTATTTAGTCGCAAGCGTTTGTTCAGCGAGATGCAACAGAAAATAGATAAAGTTTTGACAGCCGGTAAGTTAAAAAATTGTCATTTCGATCATGCAGTCTTACCGGCTACGAGATCATCATTTTCCATCTTCCAGTACGAAATTTCGTGAACGCTTTTTCATGTGTAGACTTCGTTTTCTCTCTTATCAGCATGACAAGACACGACGCAACCGAAACGCATTAGGTGAAAATGCTGACGCAGACGTAATACGGTGCGTCACTTAATGTGTCTTGCGGCTGGGTTTACCAAGTTTCTCAGATGATAGTATAGTAAATGCTCCGGTGCTGCGAGCGTAGTTACATGACGATCTCGTCGTGGGACAATTTTTCAATGTCGTTGACAAACCTTGCTCGTTGCCATGAGCAAGGTGCTCAAACAATTTTAGCTAACAAATATTTGTAAATGACGTAAAAAACAAAAGAGGGAAGCGACGTGCAAATCTAATTTATAACCAAAATCATACACAGCTATGTTTTTCAATGTTATTTATCGATTGTGCAACATTTCGAATGCGCTTCACTTGGAATGTTGAACAAAAATGTTTGCGAAATGTTGCGCCGCGAAATACAATTTTAATTCGCAACCGAATATTTCGAGAATATTCGAGAAGCGAGCGTAGTAATGAACGCTCAGGAATGCGCCAACTAAGACAAGAGGCGATTGAACTCGTCCTCCGTCGCATCGAAGTGCGAATGCACACGGAAGTGCCTGCACTGCGTTGCAACACCGGCCTTCGACCCCTAAATTTGCTGATGCTCCCGAGCCATAATGGTGAACCAAAATCGGAAGAGCAGTCAGTCTTAATTGACAAGTGTAATCGAGAGGGTACCTCCGAAATAGTAACTGCAGTAAAATAATCTAGTAAGTCTCAACGATACATAATTAACTTGAAATCTTGTGCAAAACCTTTGTTAAACTTTTAATGTATTCAATTCTGAATTTTAAGTTCAATAATAATTTTTAAATAATATTAAAAAATAAATAGAGTGTTCTTTAATTGATGTTGGAGTTCTAACTCCTTAAAACGGAACCAAATCCCAATAAATTTAATCGTTTACTCGATCTAGCATCGAGCCGAACACAACATTGGTGGCAGCGGTGGGATACCGTTACATCAATTAAAAACATTTTCTAAAATAAAATTAAATCACAAGTAATACATCGGCAAAGGCCGACCGGGTTACGCGCGCGAGACGTCGTTGACGCGTAGTTCCGAGTAAGTGTGAGACTACAAGTGAACGTGGCAAGTGCCGTGCACGAGAAATACGTGCGGAGGCCCACCAACACGCAGACGTTGGTTTGGGAAAAAAAAAAAAAACCCGACTCAACACGCAGACGTTGAGCTACGGTAAAAACTCAAATCCGGCAACCGAGTTGCCGAAGAGCTAGCTACCCGCCATCCCGAGGATCGGCGACGAGGGGAAACCGTCATCAAGAGGATCGACGAAGGACACCGAGTGTCAAGGAAATATCGGCGTCGTGAGAACCCGTCAACGACGAAGAGCAACCGAGTTGCTGAAGAAGAAACCGACATCCCGAGGATCGTCGAGGGCCCAGAATGCAGCGCATCGTACTGTAAGTGGCGGGAATTTAGATAAAGTTGTAACTAAAGCCGGTTAGCGTAGGTTAGGTCGCAGAGCCAACCGGAACTCATATGAGCGAACGGGTAAATAGAAAGACTGTCCCCGTGCCGCGACGACGATCGAGATCGTTCGAATCAACTCTTCCTGCGGAACGAGTTGGCATAGTTTCCTTGTTAGAAAACGTCTTCTCAGATATTGCCGCGAGAACGCGGCGAAGTTTAAGGTCGAGTGAGACGCCCGTAAACGCAGAATTCGTGTGCACGAAACGGGGCGGTTCGTACACCTCAATAGATACCATTGACTATAGCCTGTTTGACGACGCTAAAACAAACATGACAGAACCACAGATCACGGACGAACAAATCAACAAGGAAATCGAAAAACTCCGACAAATAACAGACGAGACAAGCCGCGAAATAGACGAAACGCTAGGCGAAGCCGCCGGTGGAGCCCCACCGTTCGCGCAAGTATTCAGCAGACCCCTAAATATAGTGGAGAGAGCGCACACTCTTAGTGCGAAACATGCCGCAACCAAAAGAAGCCTGGTCGGTGAATTCTCCAGAGATGATAGCACCAAATGGGAATTGCCGAAACAAACCAGCACGACCGGCACGCGACCGCGAGTATCATTACATAACCAAACGGGGGTAAATAGTCCCACTAACGAGCCGCAGAGACCGGCAACACCGGAAGACGAGCGAACGCTAATACGAAAATTCGAGAGCTTATTAGACCAACTGAGGCAAACCAGACGGACAAGTGAATATAGACACCCAGTTGAGGACGAATATCTCAGCTTAGATTTGGCACTAAAAAACATCAAACCATTCGACGGAAACGATCCGAACAAACTGGACGGGTTCCTACAGTCCTGCGAAACCGTGTTCGCAATGGTACACCCGCGAAAGCAAAACATACTTCTATCTCTAGTGTTGGCAGGCAAATTGGAAGATCGCGCGACACGCGAAATGAAGCACAAAACGGTGCATACGTTAGCGGAACTCAAAACTGAGCTCGAAGCCCTTTATGGGAAACGGAAATCGCTAGCGGCCCTGCAATACGAATTTTCCACCCTCAGACAGGGGCAAGATGAACCAGTTGGCACATATGCCACACGCACGGAAAAATTGACAGTAGAGATAATCGAAAAACTTTGCGAGGGCATAGATCCCAAAGGAGCACCATACATAGAACAAGCCCTCAGAAAAAGTGCGCAAATGACGTTCGAAAACGGTTTGCACAAAACCCTACGACTGCTCGTGCAAGCCAGAAACTACCACAGTCTCCATGACTCGGTGGTGGGAGCCATGGAAATAGAAGGCATGACCGGAAAATATAACCACGAAAAGCCGGGAAAATCGGGATCACGCCGATCGCAGTCAAACGGAGGAAACATGGACGGTAAGTGTTTCACTTGCGGAATACCGGGACACCAAGCGAAGGAATGCAAACGGGGAAAGGGACGCCAGAGTCTACCCGGTGCGGAGAAGAGCGTTAACCAAATCGAGATAACTTGCAACTATTGCAAGAAGAAAAACCATCTATACAAAGACTGTCGGAAGAGAAAGCATGATGAAAAGGTTAAAAACGACGCGAAAAATAAACAGAACGGCACACAACAAACCCCGTCAACCGACGATGGGAAAACCGTGAAAACGCTTGGCATGTTGGAGGTAAATACAATTTCCGTCGTAGAACGGATTCTACAAGTCAATTCAATCGACTGTCCGGAGGAAGGCAACACGAGCAGTGACTTCCACATCACAACGGTGGAAGCAAAGGAAAAAATCTTAACGCTAAAGGCCGACACAGGAGCTCAATGCAGCCTCGTGAGGAAAGGAGCGCTACAACCGGACACCAAAATCTCCAACGATACAGTGGCAATCAGAGGAGTCGGCGGAACAATTGTGCCGACGCTGTGCAAGGCCGAATTGACCCTCGTAACCCCCGCAGTCCAGATAAAACATTGGTTCTACGTCGTACCGGATGACGTGCCTCTCAGTACAGACGGAATCCTAGGAATGGAATGCATAAAACAACACAACGTGGACATACTAGGAGGGAAGGAAATAAAAATGTACGGGTTCAATATGCCATTGATAAACGGAGCTCTCACCATCACACTGAAACCCCGGAGCGAAACGTTCATACATGCGAAAACAGACAGCAAGGAGATAGGAATTATAGAAAAACAAAATCTCGAAGAAGGAGTCATAATCGGGTCTGGGTTAACACCGCCGCAAGGAAACAGCTGCGTCGCGAGCATAATAAACATGACAGAGTCGGAGGTAAACGTGCGATGCCCGACCGTGACACTCGAGCCCCTCGCGTCAGCAAAAGCGCGAGACGAAGCGAAGGCCGAGTTAAAGGAAATTCGAACGGTCAGCCGCGACGACCGAAAAGAGCGATTAGGAAAAATACATAAAGCGGTCGAATATCAACATCTCAACGAAGAAGAAAAAGAATCGCTCCGAGAAATATGCGAAGAGTTCAACGATATTTTCCACCTGGAAGGTGACCAACTACCGTGCACCGACCGAGTCGAGCACGAGATACCCTTAAAGGAAGGAACCCGTCCCATCAAGGTTAATCCATATCGCCTACCAGAAGTTCATAAGAAAGAAATCGCCGAGCAAGCAAAAAAGATGCTAGACGAAGGAATAATACGTCCGAGTCGAAGTCAATGGAACGCACCATTGCTAGTGGTGGCGAAAAAACCCGACGCACAGGGAAAAATAAAAATGAGAGTGGTAGTGGACTTTCGAAAATTGAACGAAGCTACCGTTGGCGACTCATACCCACTGCCGAATATCACCGATATTCTGGACCAGTTGGGGAAAGCAAAATATTTCAGCACACTCGATCTCGCATCAGGATTCCATCAAATCCCGATGAAAGAGGAAGATAAAGAAAAAACAGCCTTCTCAACACCACAAGGACATTTTGAGTACAACAGAATGCCATTCGGACTCAAAAACGCACCGCCAACGTTCCAGAGACTAATGAACTCCACCCTAGCAGGTCTGCAAGGAACGAAATGCTTCGTATACCTCGATGATATAGTGGTCACAGGGGCGACACTCAAAGAGCACAACGAGCGATTGCGAGAAATATTCACTCGACTCAGGGAAGCAAAACTAGCAATCCAACCAGGAAAATGTCATTTCCTGCGGAAAGAAACCCACTACCTGGGACATGTGATCTCGGAGGAAGGAATAAAGCCAGATCCGACGAAAACAGATTCGGTAAGGAACTTCCCCGTTCCAACAAACGTGAAGAGCGTACAATCGTTCCTCGGACTGGCAGGATACTACAGAAAATTCATAGAGAACTTCGCAAAAATAGCAAAACCACTCACGCAGCTCATAAAAAAGGAGACCGTGTTCGAATGGACGGCGCAACACGACGCAGCATTCGAACAGCTGAAGACAGCACTCACCACAGCACCACTATTACAGTACCCCGATTTCGAAAAACCCTTCGTAATAACCACAGACGCCTCAAATAAAGCAATCGGAGCCATACTGTCGCAAGGGAAAATCGGCGATGACTTGCCAATATGCTACGCGAGTCGCACGCTCAACAAAGCTGAGCAGAATTACTCTACAACAGAGAAAGAGCTACTTGCCATCGTATGGGCAGTAGCACAATTCCGACCATACGTATATGGTACAAAATTCACCGTGGTGACGGACCACAAACCACTGACATGGCTATTCAACGTGAAAGATCCAGGATCAAGGCTGATGAAGTGGAAAATCAAGCTCTCGGAACACGAATTCAACGTCGAATACAAAGCTGGAAAGAAAAACACCAACGCGGACGCATTAAGCCGGATATGCGCCGTAACACGAGCACAAGAGAAAGAACAACGGAAAATTACCGAAACTCAGAGCGGCGACACATACGAAGAAGAGGTAGAAGAATCCAGCGGAACTGACGAAAGCGACGATGAAGAAGAGGAAAAAAACGATGAAGAAAACACTCATCCCGAATCAGAGAAAACCCGTCCAGAACCAGAAGATCGCCAAACAATATTACGCGAATACCACGACGCGCCCCTAGGAGGACATCAAGGAATCACGAGAACCTTGGAACGAATTCGGATGAAATACGAGTGGCCAGGGATGAAAAAGGATGTTGAACAGTACATAGCAACGTGTGACAAGTGCCAGAAAAATAAAACGAGACCAATCAGTAAGGCACCGATGATCATTACCGACACACCAACGAAAGCTTTCCAAAAATGCGCAATGGACATCGTAGGTCCACTACCAGTCACCTCGAAAGGAAATAAATACATAGTGACATTCCAAGACTTGCTGACGAAATTCAGCTCGGCAAGCGCGATCCCAAATCAAGAGGCAAACGAAGTAGGAAGAGTTCTCGTAGAAGACATTATCTGCAGATTCGGAACTCCGGAAACCCTACTAACCGATCAGGGCACAAACTTCCTGAGTGCCACGTTCAAGAACGTGTGCAAGCTCCTGAGAATCAAAAAAATACAAACAACAGCCTACCATCCGGAGTCAAACGGCGCGTTAGAACGATCGCACCGAACACTCGCAGCGTATCTAAAAAACTACGTAAACAACGATCAAAGTGATTGGGACACGTGGCTACCGCACGCCACATTCATGTACAATACCACACCTCACACTGCAACGGGATACACACCGTTCGAGTTGGTGTTCGGAGAACCCGCTGATTTGCCAACCTCATTGAAGCAAAAACCCAGAACAATGTATAACTACGACGACTACGCGCACGAATCTCGGGAAAAACTACGAGCTTCATGGACAATGGCACGAGAAAACCTCAAAGCAGCAAAAGAGAAATCGAAACTGCAGTATGACAAAACCGCGCGAACCGTAGAATACAAAGTAGGGGACAAAGTATTACTACGAGACGACACCGTAGCACGCGGAAGAGTCGCCAAGCTAACATCCAAGTGGATAGGCCCATATGAAATAAGTGAGAAACATTCCGACGTAAACTACACGGTCAAAAAAGGTCGCAAAACCGTCAAAGTACACTCAAACCGATTACTCCACTATATAGAATATTAACAAAAAAAAAAAAACACAAAGAGACAAACGAAAAAGACAAGCTGAGTAAACCAGAATCGCGTTTGAACTTACAGAGTCTTGGTACTGACCATGCTGGGAGGAACGGCAGTGGACAGAGAAGCCGCGTATGACATACAAACCTTCAAGACAACTCCCGGAATCTACTACGAGGGCATAGGAAAAATGACCGAATACAAAGCAACATGGAGGCTTGCCATACGAATGGACTTATCACCTCTAACGACGCGAGAAGGACAGATAAAACACCACCTTCAAAAGGTACTACGAATCTGCGAACAGAAAACCGAACAAGACGACCTCTGCGTCGCACTTGCAGATTCGATAACCAGAATGATAGAGAAAATTGACGACGGAATGGGAACAATAAACGACTTAATAAAACCCGAAAACGACCGATCACGAAGAGGGTTAATCGATGGATTAGGCACCATAATAAAATCCATAACGGGAAACATGGATGCCACAGACGCAGAAAAAATATACAACGAAATAGGAGCCATCCGTTCCAATCAACAAACGCTAAAAGACAGCATGAAAAAACAACTGCAAATAGTTGACTCAACCCTAAAGATATTTAACGAAACCGTGACCGATTTACAGTTTAACGATAGGATACTGAGAGACCTAGTAATAAAAATCGATAACAGTCTGACAAAAGATATAGACGCATTGAAAGGTCAACAACAACTGGATGAATGCATTACGGCAATCAACGCAATAGTAGAAACCTTACATACCGATGTAAAGGAACTAGTATGGCTACTAGCCGAAATCACCAGCGGAAAAGTGGGACCAGCCGCACTACCACCACGAAAACTCGCACAATACTTAACAGACGCCTTAGCACATCTACCGACAGGATGCAGTTTTCCGGTAGCAATCGAACGCGGAACGGCATCCAGCCTAATGCAACTAGCTGACACGAAAGCATTTAGCGAAGGAAAAACAATAGTATTAATTCTAGACATTCCGCTGATAGGGCAACAAAAATATTCTGTAAACAAAGCATACCCGATACCGACAAGAGTAAAACACCAACTATACTACTGTTTAGAAACCGTCGAAGATCTAGTGATAATAGATCAAGAAAATCGAAATTACATACGCATGTCGAGCGCAGAATTAAAAACCTGTAAAAAATTAGCAGACCTTCACATATGCCGACCAAAACATCCGATCATACCACTGACCGACAAAGCACCGTGCGAAGTGCTAACGTATGCAAAAGCGGAAACAAATAGCGGAACACACTGTCCAAAGCGAATCATGAATCTAACACACACAATGCTCATAACGATGGAGCGACCGGGCAGATGGTTATACATAACACCGAGCGTAGAACAGATAGGAATAGCTTGCGATAACAATCAAAAGAAACAAGAAACCTTGCGAGGGTCAGGGATACTGGCTTTAGTAGGTAAATGTACTGTAACCGCCAACGACTTTAAAATTAATACCGCCGAAAAAATACAACAAAGTGCATACGAAAGTTATCTGCCGCCACACAACCTGACATTGTCAAACCTCGACAAAACGGCAGAAAAACAAGTGAACAGTGAAAGTGAAAAGTTCAAGTTACGAAATGTGCTACGAAATCCCGAAGAATTAAAAAATCTCGGAACCCGGATACGAGAAATCTCCACAGACTTAGATAGAGACTATATGCAGAGTGAACAGTACTATCACAACATAGGAATTTATTCATTAAGTTCGATAACTTCATTAGTGTTGGTCGGATACATAATCGTGAAATACGTAAAACGCCGATGCCGCGAAAACTCAACACCGCGAGTTCAACCCGATCCAGTAGAACTACTAGTGATACCGAACGCGTCGCGAGACGTCGAACGAGTCCGTGCAGACCGTCAAAATAAACGAGTACACTTTACGCCCAACACTAAAAGTTATAACCATTAGCTACTACAATAACAGTTGAACAAGGGAATTAAAAATAAAATAATGGGAATAAACGGGAATAATTATAGAAAAAAAAAAAAAAAAAAAAATTAATTCCAGGGGATAACAATAAGCAAATGCCGGATAGAACCGAGCGAGAAGAAATCTAACGAGATTCCTTCTTCTTAAGGGGGGAGGGATGTTGCGCCGCGAAATACAATTTTAATTCGCAACCGAATATTTCGAGAATATTCGAGAAGCGAGCGTAGTAATGAACGCTCAGGAATGCGCCAACTAAGACAAGAGGCGATTGAACTCGTCCTCCGTCGCATCGAAGTGCGAATGCACACGGAAGTGCCTGCACTGCGTTGCAACACCGGCCTTCGACCCCTAAATTTGCTGATGCTCCCGAGCCATAATGGTGAACCAAAATCGGAAGAGCAGTCAGTCTTAATTGACAAGTGTAATCGAGAGGGTACCTCCGAAATAGTAACTGCAGTAAAATAATCTAGTAAGTCTCAACGATACATAATTAACTTGAAATCTTGTGCAAAACCTTTGTTAAACTTTTAATGTATTCAATTCTGAATTTTAAGTTCAATAATAATTTTTAAATAATATTAAAAAATAAATAGAGTGTTCTTTAATTGATGTTGGAGTTCTAACTCCTTAAAACGGAACCAAATCCCAATAAATTTAATCGTTTACTCGATCTAGCATCGAGCCGAACACAACAGAAAACAAAACTTTCTTTAAGAGGGCAGAGCAGTAGCGTAATTTTTCCTGCCCCTATACCGAAAGTTGAGCTTTGATTTTTGGTTGGTTTTTTTTTTCTATTTTCTGAAGAAAAACGAACGAATTCATTTCATCAAAGAAAAAGTTGGGTTGCTGGAAAATATGTTGATCTTTTTTTTTTTCCTTTTTGTGAATAACATTTTAGAATTATTATTGTGCGAAACTAATCTTCTCCGTAACTTTAGTATGCATGATTTTTTTCAAACGTTTATACGATCGACAAGTATTCGCAATTTTCTTTTGATTTTTGCTAACTTATGTGAAATGAACACAATGAGCAAGGACTACCCTCAACGGAATGTGAAATACCGCGGTCGGTATCAAAAGCTGTAAACAACTTTTTTCAGGCATACTGGAATTTACAACTTAAAAAAGAGTCTCGCGGTGTGCTATGGTGATATCCGTATACCGCTAGACTTTTTGATATTGATTGAGCCCGGAATAGGTGGGGGGAACTGGATTGAACCTACTCTTTTGTATATGCACCAATATCCCAAAAAAGCTGGCCTCCCTCATCTGAGTTAGACAGTGCGCGGCTAAGCGGTCCCCATTCCCATTCAAGTACTGACCGTGAACGATCGAGCTTGACTCGAGTGATCACGGAAACTGCGCAACGACCGCGCGTCCGCCGGTGTCGGTGGTTTTTGCTATAATATTTGGTACGAAGATAATTTCGACGAGAATCTTCATTCGCATTCAGGCGACCATGATTCGATCGAGAAGATTGATCATCATTTTTTTACCGTCGTCTCTGACGAGCCAATGACTCATGAACGGGAAAGCGCGGAGTCATGAAAACAGACAATCTTGTGTGTGCGCGGCCCATTCCCATACACTTTCGATCACTTACACAGATCCGATGCGGCGCGGTTATAATCACCGTAGATACGACAACCTACGGCATTCGCCTACTAGACGCCGGCGAACGTGTCTCGTGGGTTATGACACTTACTATATATGCTGGCAGACAACGCGCGCGTTTCTGTGAAAAAAGAACAATATTAACGAAGGAATAAATTAGTATATAAAAAAACAATACTCAGTTTCAATGTTGTCTGTGAAATAAATTACATGTATACAAAAGATTAATACAAAGAAGAATAATTATAATAAAATATAGTAAAAATAATTAACAGCAATGGATTTTGGAATTTTTGAAATACTGATAGGTCTCGCGACAATTCTCGGTGGTTTTTATGTGTACGCAACGCGGTCCTACGATTATTGGAAGAAGCGCGGAGTGCCGGGACCGTCGCCCTCGCTGGTGTTTGGTAATTTCGCCGATGTCATATTGCGCCGCAAAGCATTGATCTACAAGCTTCAGGAGTTCTACGACGCCTATTTGGACTCTCCGTTTCTCGGTTACTTCGCCGGGAATCATCCGGTTCTAATGGTCAAAGACCCGCATCTTATCAAGCACGTACTGATAAAGGATTTCAACGTATTCGCCGGTCGTGGGCTCAAGGTGAACGAACACGATGATCCACATTCGGCTCATTTGTTCAATCTCGATGGCCAACGCTGGAAGGTACTGCGGCACAAGCTGACGGCGACATTTACCACTGGAAAGCTGAGACAGATGTTCTATCTGATGTCGGAATGCGCCGACAATTTTGAGACGTATATAAAGAAGAAAGTTGCTAATAATGAACTTGTAGAAATTCGGGAAGCCGCGGCGCGTTACAATATGGACGTTATAGGCTCTTGTGCCTTCGATCTCGACGCTAAAGCTCTCGCCGACGAGGAGAGTATAATTCGTTAAAAAAGGGACGACAAATCTTTGCTCCGAGTATCGTCGTGCAAGCCAAGATAATCATAAGAGAAATATCGCCGCGCTTGTTCGAATTGCTGCATTTGAAGACCGTCAAGCCGGAGATATCGAATTTTTTGATCGATGTTATAAACAAACGATCGAATTTCGAACGGAGGAGAAGGTTGTGAGAAACGATTTCATCGATCTGCTGATGTCGATACCGAAGGACAGCGAGGCCGATGGATTCGGTAAGTTCATCCAAGGGTTCAACGGTGGGGACGGTGGAAAAAAAACTTCTTTGATTCAATACCATGAACCATCGGGACCTGCCAAGCAAATGTGTTCGTATGGCAACTTCATTCCAATTCTAATGATTTTCGTTTTCGAACAACATATTTTTTCGCACATTTGAATTTCGTGAAAATTATTATTATTATTTATGATTTTATCTAAATCATATTACTTTTTCTCGGAGTATTGATTTACTTCAAGTATACGTCTTTTTGCTTTCTCAATAAGCTTTATTTTTTAAAGACATGTTGTTTTTTGTTTGTTTTTTCTCTCCGTATGTGTGTGCGCATAATTTTCCTTCACAAGGTGAGAACGGTTTGAGATGTCAAGCTCCAATTTATAGGGGAGAGTGGGGCAATGTGGGCCCCCGGGGCAAAACGGCCCTCCTCGTTCGGATGCAGAGATGGGACAAAATGGGCTACCTAAATTTTCAGTGAAAAATTAATTTTCACTTTTTTTTTTTTAATCTTTAAAAAAAAGTATAAAGAGATAAATAAACCATTAAAATGTTATATATTTTTTTACTTGCACCCATTTTTTACTTGGTAAGTCGTGAGATGGCATGTCTCTTTGGAAAAGGTAATCTTTGTCGGCCATGCTATCGGTGAATGGGTGGATAATATTATTTCTGCACATTTTTCCTACACTAGTGCGGAAAGTGGAACTATCGTTAAAATTTCGGGATGGGGCGGTAAAAAAAAATCTTAAATTTTGGGGATAGCCCGTTCGGCCCCTGAACATTTTTTTTTTCGGGCGCCCTTTAAAATCTTGCGAAACATCATTTGTATGTTTCCAGTAGTTGATCTATGCTGTGTTGAGCTTTTTATCGTAATTTTTAGGTTAAGGGGGCTGAGTCACCTAAATTTTCAAAAAATCGATTTTTTTTTAATTTTTTTCTGAAAGTACATACTGTGTACTACCTATACACCAAATTTCAGACCGAAAATCCAAAAATTACCAAAATTAGAAGCATTTTAGTAAAGTAACAAATAATTATTGCATGTATTATTGAAAAATTGTGTGTTTCGCGATGATTTAAGTTCTGAAAAAAATCATGCATATTGAAGGTACTAAAAAGATTAATTTTGCACAATAATAATTCCAAAATGTTATTAACAAATTAATTTTTAAAAAATAGTTCAACAAATCTTCTGGCAATCCAACTTTTTTTTTTATGAAAATGATTCATTCATTTTCTTGAATGTGTCTGAATTTTTTCAGATCTTTGAATTCACTTTCAATTTTATGATTTTTCACAATTTTTGCCATATAAAAAAAATTCAGTCTATTTAGAAATCGGAAAAAATTCATACACATTCAGAAAAATAACCAGATCATTTTCATAAAAAAAATAAGTTGAGTTTCCGAGAAATTTGTTGTGTTTTATAAAAATACGTTTGGTCGGTAACGATTTATCGAACCTGCGGTCGTTACTTCCAATCGATGCGAGTTAGATTACCGCCGCTACCGCGCTTCGTTGAGTCCACGCAGTCTACGCTACGCCGGCGTATACTACGGCAGCCATGATTTTTTTACTCGATCTGTCAAACGCGTAAAAAACCGGCATCCGGAAAATTGCGATTATCCATGTGCGCGGTAGTTATAGCTTTTGTGAATGAACGTCATAGATACTATATTTTCCAGTGAAACAGTGAAAATAATATTTGTATCGTGAAAATGTCGAAAAGTATAAAATCTCGAAACAGTAACCTATTTTGGAAACGGCATCGCGGAACTTTTCATCGAACGTTATTCGGCGTGTCAGTAATTCTTTTTTTACCAATTATTTCGCGATAAAACCATTTTTTGTTGAAATTTTTTTTTTTATCAATTTTTTTTGTGCGAAAAAAAAAGTTGAAAAGTTTTTTATGCTACAAAAAAAATTGTTTTTTTTTTTTTGAGTCACTAAAGTCAATTAGCTTCACCAAACTTCAAAATCCATTTCTCAACAAGTATATGTCTCTTCGCTTGTCGCATGTTTCAGATCCAACGACGGCACCGATTTGAGCTTTTGACGTCTCATTTTCTTCGTAACGGATCATGTTCCGGAACGAGTGCGGGGATTTTTTATGCAAGGAAAAATGAATTTACAGCGCGCTATTGTATACCTGGCAACGAGTAAAAATGTGGAAAAAGGGAATTTTTTAACACATTTTATTCGATAAGTCCACCGGGGAAGTTCTAAAAAAAATCCCCGCACTCTTTCCGGAATAAATTGTCTCACGAACAAAATGAGACCTCGTAAGCGAAGATTCGTGGCTTCGTTTGGTCTGAAACATGCGACAAGTGAAAAAAGTTTGTCGGTCTCTCGTTCAGGAAAAATGCACTATAGAGCTCCAAAAAAATTAAAAGTTATAGTCTATCGCATGTACTTTTGGAGTGCCAAACTCAATTTTTAGTCGAAGTTATAGATACTGAGAAAAAAAAATTAATTTTTCGTTTTTTTAGGTGACTCAGTCCCCTTAAGGGGCCCGTTTTGTCCCACTCTCCTCTACCTCATGTTAAGGCAGTATTAACGTACAGTCTCTTTGATCACGTTTGCGCAAGATTCAAAGAGAATTTACAAATACTTCTCAATCTCTATATAACAGGTGCTTCATAAATTGATTTTGCATAATAATAATAGTATTAAGATGTTCATATCACATTAATGAAAACGTTGATTGCTTAACAAATTAAGCGGCAATTTAACTTTTTTTATATGTAAATGATTCTTTAATTATTCCGAGTATGTATGATTTTTTTTAGAGTACCGTCCATTTTATTAGAATTCCATTTTTTTTTACAAAATGAAGAATGAACACACCATTTCTTTAATTGGATGAAAATCTGAAAAAATTTATACGTATTCGGAAAAATTAACGAATCGTTTGCATTTATAAAAAAGTGGCTTTGCCGAGTAATTTGTTGAGCAATTCATTATTTTATTATTTTGCCGAGCCATTATTTTCCACAAAAACTTGTGGACGCGCTCTATCTACCACATTTTTTGAAATTTCCGGCTCAAATTTGATAGGAAACAGAACTATTACAAACCAATGATCGATATTGTTTTTGGGAAAAATGTATACAGTTTTCCAGTTTTTACGCCATTTCGTATCTTTTAACAAATATCTGGATGCGCTTCAGCTGTCACATTTTTTGTGACATCAACCGGTAATTTTGTACAAAAACGGGCTATTATAAACGAATAATCGGTGACGAATTTGATCAAAATCTATTCGGTCGGTCAGATTGTTTACGATTTTCAATTTTATCGAAAATATCTAGACAGGCTTTAACTTTCACATTTGTTGAGATATCGCATTGAAATTTGGTCCAAACATTATGTATTGTATAAGTCTTAGGATTACATCTGGCACAAATCCGTTGAATGATTCGAATTTAATGTCAGCTATAATTTTCGAACGAAATGTTGTTTACTAGTGAACTAGTATCAGACAAGGTTTCGGATTGAGTTTCCCGTAAGTTCATTCAGATTCTCGAACTTGTATTCATACAAAATTTCCTCAAAGAAGCGAAACGTGATAAACGTACTTCCCTGCAATCAACCCTAGGTAGACTGTCATAAAGGGGAGAGAAAAAGTAATGTGCCAACTACTTTAGCACTTTTTTTTTCGTTGCATAGCAGTGTTTGCAAAGTCATTTATTACAAGCTGATTAATGTCGAGGCTTATGAATGTTTCTTTTTCTAGAATGGACTGACAATTTGTTGACGGCTCAAGCTTTCGTTTTCTTCGCCGCCGGTTTCGAGACATCCTGAACGACGATAAGCTTCGCTCTTTGGGAACTTGCTCGCGCATCTGAGGTGCAGGAGAAGCTGCGACAAGAAGTTCTCGAATTCGATCGAAAAAACGACGGGAAAATCACGTACGACAGCGTGAGCGATATGAAATATCTCGATATGCTGGTCAAGGAGGCACTGAGAAAGAATTCACCGGCTATCGCGTTGAGAAGAGTGGCGACGCAGGAGTATGTGATACCGGAAACGAAAATAATGATACCAGCTGGACAGAGTATTCTGATTCCCGTTCGGGCTCTTCATTACGATCCTAAATATTACCCGAATCCGGATATCATTGACCCTGAGCGATTCAGCGACGAAGCGAAACAAGCAAGACACCCGATGGTCTTTCTGCCATTCGGTGACGGACCGAAGAATTGCATCGGTAAGTCAATTTGTAATATGTATCGACAGAAATGAGCACCTAAAATAAATAAGCAGAACATTTTTTTCGAATGCCGCTTCTAACAGATTGGCAAAATAATCATTCCTTAATTGTAATATTGTTATACCGCGAAAAATATTAATTTTTACCCCACTTTGAAAAAATGACTATTTTCTATCCGTGCAACGGGACTGGAGAATAGTGCATTTTTGCCCAGCAGGAAGAAAAAGTGATATTGTCGGCAAAAAAGTAAATTTCTGTTCAGATTTCTTATTTTCCCTGAAAAATCACTCTATGTTTTGAAAATAGTTCTAATACATTTTTATTTCAATTTTTTGTTTGCAGGTGCGAGATTCGGTTCCCATCAAGTGAAACTGGGTTTGATCAAAGTTTTGAAGAATTTTCGAGTCAAACCGACAAGCGATGAGCCCTACATTGTCGACAAAAACGCGACTATACTAACACCAGTCGGAGGTTTGGTGCTCAAATTCGAAAAACTCGAAAATTAAACGATTTATCCGAAGAAAATAGAAGAAGATGAAATTTGTCCTCTCGATATTTTATGTAGATAGAAAAACGTAACTTAAGTCAATAATAAAATGCTAATTTGTTTTGTCATAAGTAAATCTGTCGTACCATATCGGAACTTCGTGACCTATAATTTCTTCTATGGTAATTAGTAACTGGAATTTCCAGTTTTGTCGACTCAGCGCTCCCAGTATCTCGTTCGCTGATGTTACAGTGGAGCTTTTCGATTGAAATCAGAGATCTGTTCGACGGCGAGCCAGTAACCGTGCGACGTATGATAAGTTATCGAAAAGCTGTTGCTACTCGTCATTGACTTCGCTTATCGACACGTAGTGATATTTTGACTGATCACATACGGTAATGTTGTTACTATTTATAACTGTAATGCTATTTTTTAAGTCGCCATACTTATTGGTTCTACTGCGCCGGATTCGAAATCTTGGTAGTAAATTTTCTACGGCGCCCATTTTTTTTTACTTCCTCAAGAAGTTTTTTCTTTGTGAAAATTGTTTTTCAAGATTTTCATTTTAACGTGTTTGAACGCAATTTTTACGTAATAAGAATTTCTTCAAAACTCTCTTTGTGCGCTCGAGCTCCCACAAAATTTTTAAGGCTTAAAATTATTACACGAGTCGACGATTATGGACTGATGATCAGTATTGACTTAGCACAATTTTTCTTCAATCGTTGAGATTTTATGTAATTTTACCGTTTTTATTCGATATGATCTGTGCGCACTGAATTTCCTATATTTGTTCAAATATTGGGTCAAGCATAGGGCTGGAACTTAGACTAAAGATAAAGACAAACTAAATATCACTATTGAATATTAGCAAAGTATTTGCTTTCTGTTTTCACACAAGAATAAAACTTTTAAATATAACACATGTTTGTTTTACACTACGCAGCACAGCGCTGCATAATGCGTTAATGCAGAAACTAATAATTAAAATAACTCATCACAAAAACAAAGCCTTTTGTAAAAACAGAAAATGACGAACGTACTTTTCTACAAACAGACCTAGGTACACTGATAAAAAAAGATGACCCAATATGCAAATGTAACTGGCAGCATTGTTTTCCTTATGTCTCATAAGCAAATTGCACTTGTGGTGCAGAGTGCAACTGTAGTTGGCGAATATGTACGCTAGCTGTTACCGGAAAGACTTCAATAATCAAAATGTGGCTTCCAAGCCAACCGGTTGACGATGGTTGTTTTTTCAACCGTCTAAGTAATTGTTGCAACATTTTCTGACCTAATGGCCTTTTTTCAAGATTTTTGTATCAGGTCAAGAAACAAACATACTGTAACGAATATGTAGTTGACTATTCGTTGAGACACACGATATTAGGGAGGTTTGACAATAGACGAACGTACGGACGATCGATAGGATATCGATCGTCATAACAGAGGAGTCTCGGTCGGACTATCAAGTCAAACGGACGTGACAGTATGCGAATAAGATAACTAAAGATAGACTTAATCTTTAGACTCAATTTTATATCGGGATTTTTTCCCGGAGAGGAAGCCTGCTCTCGGAAAGCTTCAATTATCATTGATTGTTTAATCAATGAACAGTCCCAATAATTCAGAAATCATTCAGCAATTATAATTGATTTCTTATGTGAATGAGCTTGTACGCTTTTATGCAACTCGCTCAAAAAAGTGCTGAGTACATTGGTATATTGCATCCTTTCTTTTATCATGGTCTACCAAGCTCTGTTTGTATGAAAGGTTACAGTTTTGAGCTTTCATTTTTTTCTGTTTTAAATGCGTAGATGACCAAAATCTGAACCACTGCGTAAATTATTGCCAAATTCAATAACATTTATGGGTTTATTGATAGTCGAGCGTTGTACCAAATTTTCGATTGATATATCAAAAAAATATGACCGTTAATACGCCGTCAGGTGTTTTCCAAGCAACTGCAAATGGCGCAAAAACAGAATGACTACACAGATTTTGCCAAAGATTTGACCAACGAACAGATCAACATGTTAATCTATGTTTCAACTCGGTATCCCACGCAAACGCAGAGAAGAATCAGAAGTTTCGTCGGCTTTCGATAACAATTTACCAATGTTGCGACAAAACTGTAATTTCGATTGCGACAAGATATCTATCCGAAATATTTTTTTCCTTATTTTCGTCGAATATGTCGTCGAAGTTGTTTCAGCAATGATTACCGAATTCGTATTATCGTATTTTATATGTACATTGTTAATCTCTTATCAGAACGGCTTTACATAAGTTTGCGATCGAGACCCAGCGAGAGGAAAAATGCGGACACAAGATACGCTGACTCATTTGACACGTGCGGCAAAATCTCGGAGTTTCTCTACTATTATCTCCAAGTACTCTACTATTAAATCGAACATTTAATGTGCTCTCTTGAATCTTTCTCTGGATAGCGATGGAATCCAAAACTACTTCCTTTTTCAAAAAGGCAAAGAAAAAAAATAGTTCATTAAAAAGAATCCTTTGAAAATCATATTGACATCATATTAGCTAAGTAATAGATATTTCTGTATATGCAATATCAAGAGACACGGTAGTGTCTCGACGCCAAGTACAAAAAAGAAAAAATTTGCGCGTGGCGCTACCATGTAAGTCTACGCGGATATGCCGGAAGTGGGCTCGATTTTGAAATTAAATCGATCGTTTTTATAAAACTACGCATCGGATGTAATTTTTGAGACAATTTTTATGATATATATTCGACATCAGCTTTCAAACGCGCCTAGTCGCGATTAAATCCGTTTAGCCGATGTCGAGATATCGTAATCAGCATTTTTCGGTTTTCCAGATTTTTTCGTTCAGGCAACTGTTACGCGTTGCCTGTTACCACCGTGAACTTGTCCCTTGTAACCACGGTGAAGTTGTCTCTTGTTACCTCTGTGAAGTTGTTCCTTGTTACCACTGTGAATCGTTCGCACATGGGTAACATTAGGCGCTCACACAGGCAAACAAAATTGTAACCGCGATTGGCCGACGCACACGTGAAGTATCTCCAAGCGACTATCCGTGTGTCGTCTGGTGCCGTCGTCTGCTCGATCGCGATCTATCGAGTTGGTTATAACTCTCTTGCGTTTGAAAGGTTTTCGCGTGTGCGATTCGGCGTGTTTTGAAAAATGAATGACGTTAACGCGATTAACACGAGTCCTGTCGTTTCTCGTTTGATTCGGACTTCTTGCGAAGAAATCCGAATGTGAATGTGAAATTTGAAAAAAAGTTGAAAAACGTTTTTTAGCCAATGTTTCTTCATGTGATTTGTGATTGCCGGCACATCAAATAACCTTACAAAAAAAACCAAAGTGGAGGAAAATGTTAACTCCGTCGACTCTTGTGCATTGGTCGTGTCTCGACAAGAAGGACTCTGTCGAGTCTTTCGCATCGGTCGACTCTCCGGCAAGAAGGACTCCGTCGAGTCTTTCGCATCGGTCGTCTCTCCGACAAGAAGGACTCCGTCGAGTCTTTCGCATCGGTCGTCTCTGCGACAAGAAGGACTCCGTCAAGTTTTTCGCATCGGTCGTCTCTCCAACCAGAAGGTTTCAGTCGACTTGTTCGCATCGGTTGTGTCTCGACAAAAAGTTGTCGACGGAGTTCTTCTTTTTACAACAATTTTTACAAAAAATTTTCACGTAATGTATACGCTGTAAAAAATGAGTGAAATCTCAAAACAAAAACTTTTTTTTCAAAAAAGTAAAAACTGTACGCCAAGTACAAAAATGACACATAAATAGTTTATTTAAAAAAAAATCCCTCAAAAACAGAAAATAAAAAAATCAAATTATGTCATCAAATCAATGTTAATCGATAAAAAAAGTATAATAATTGAAAAATAAAATAAAAAAAAACTTGGCTCGTCCCTCGAATACAAATAAACGTTACTTACTGCATTAAAGAAAAGACGTGCCAGAGTTTTTTTTAATTTTATTTTTCAATTATTATACTTTTTTTTATCGATTAACATTGATTTTTAAAGATCTCAATATCTATAGAACTTGGCCCATGATTTGATTTTTTTTATTTTCTGTTTTTGAGGGATTTTTTTTTAAATAAACTATTTATGTATCATTTTTGTACTTGGCGTACAGTTTTTACTTTTTTGAAAACAAAGTTTTTGTTTTGAGATTGACTATAAACAAGTTTATGGTGAGTCAAGAATAACAATAAAAAATTCTTTCACGTCCGTAGAATACGAATAAATGTAGTTAGTTACATCAAACTAAAGAGTTAAGCTATTCTTTCTCAAGTACATCTAAGTTACCGTATACGGACCTAGTGTACTGGGTCGGTAGTAATACAGTTGCCATACGCATTGTCGTTTCTTCAGATGTGTCTTGATTTATGCAATTCATTATCTCCATTGAAATGTCCAACACGCGCGATCCATACTCCGCAATTGGTTCATTATTTTCACGATGAACTTTTGTTAATGTTACCAACACTTGGCTAAAATCAGATTTCTTTGATAGAGATCGTTCTAAGGCATTTTAAATTTCGTCTAGAGTATTGAAAGTTTTACTCTGATCAACTCGACGCGCTTTCTGCATTACTTTATTTCGAAGAAATGCAATAAAGAAATTCATGTCATGGGCTTCAACAGCTTGCGCGGCGGTTCGACAATGGTCAATGAACATTGACACTGGCATATTATCCCCATCATACTCGGGTATTACTAAAGATGCTATTCTTAAGCCTGTAATAATTCGTTTCCCTATCGGTACCATCGACAGCATTTCGACCATAAAAACAACCGGACTGTTTGTGCCTAAAATTGACCACAAAGCGATTGCAAATCGAGCGGTTGTATTTATTTTTTCGGCCAGAAAACAACCGTAAATCCGATAATTGGCAACAGCCTCGTAGATGTGGTCAGTTTTGAAATAATCGACCGTAGAAACCCCGTAGTTTCGATCGGCAACGGAGCTTCTTATGGTGCGGTTGAATTTTTTGAAATCGACCATTTGAATACGACAACCGCCAATGTTATCGGTAGACAACCATATAGATGTCATTGTTTTTTTCAAACAAATTGACCGCAAAGCGACCGCAGTTGTTATCGTCAGGGAAGCTTTTACTGCGGTAGGATGTTTTTAAAACGACTACAAAGCAACCAAAAATTTTATCGGCGGATAACCTTGAGGATGCGGTTGTTTTTCAAACAAATCGACCGCAAAGCCACCTCATTTGCAATCGGCAGGGGAGCTTGCAGTACGAGAGGATTTTGTTTAAACGACTTAAAAGTAACTTAAATAGTGTTCACCAGATCACTTAATTCATGCGATAGGTTTTTAACAATCAATCGCAGGATAATCGTCACGTTAACGTTTGTTTTTGTGATGTTATATTTTTTTTCATTTTATACATAAATATTATAGAGCACAAATTTCTTAAGGGTGTTACAATGAACCTCATTAAAATATCGAGTTGCTGATACTTGTAACTGATATTGTGATAGAAGATATTTTTTAACGAAAAAAAGAGTTGCACGGTTGTCTTACGGTTATTTTATGCAAATCCGACCCCCATTAAAGCACTGGGATGCAGTTGCAGTTGTTCTGCGGTGGATTTGTTCAAATCCGATCGCGTGTACAAGGTCGTTTGCCGATACGACTATCGGTTTTTTTGCGGTCGTTTTAATAATATCCGACCACACTAAAAGCTCGCTTGCAGATTGCCGTTGTATAGCGGTCGATTTGTTAAAAGTCGATTTACTATAGAAGGTCGTTTACTGATAATATTTTTGGTCGTTTTAATAATATCCGACCACACTAAAAGCTCCCTTGCAGATTGCCGTTGTATAGCGGTCGATTTGTTAAAACTCGATTTACTATAGAAGGTCGTCTACTGTTAATATTTTTGGTGGCTGTGGGGTTGTTTTATAGAAATTCGACCACACTGGATGCCTTATGGATCGCGAATGAGGTTGATCTGTGGTCGATTTGTCACGAATTGACCGCAACTTCGAAGTTCTCGACAAGTCGAATTTGTGGTCGTTTCACAGTTGAATCGGTCGATCATGCATCATTTTGCGGCCGATTTTAGGCATAAACGGACCAGTGGTATCTGTCGTCGATCGACCGTCGAAATAGCGGTCGAGGGTGCCGATAGGGTCGTTTACGACCGAAGGGTCACTACCCTTGATTTTACTGTCTGTCAATATAATTCCGATGCTATCTTGACATGAGTCAGAAACCCTTCTTGATGGATATGTGCTGGTGCGTAAGTCACACGCGGCGTTGACTCCTATTCTACGACAATGTTTCGGCGCGGCTACCTGTTCGGCCCCGATTGAGCCCTCGCGCAAAGCCCCCTTAGCCGTCACGCGAGGGCGATCTTGGCGAGCATGCGAAGGCCGTACAGCGGCCGCCTGCGTTCGTCTTGACGCGCGTCTTGCGTTACACGATTTTCCTGACATTATTAATCCCATGTAACGGGAGATCTCATATGACTGGACAAATAACGTCGGCGCGAATAAACGAGCCGCCAAACACCTCCTTCCCCACGAATAAACGACTAATAATATAGACTCAAATAAATATTGTAGTTAAAAATCTCCCATATAATGGGATAATCGCGTCGTCTCCAAATTCAAATAAAGCGTGAGAAATGAATATAAAGGGCAAGGAATTCGTGTAGGTCAGGGTCAGGGAACATTAACCGCGAGTTTGCAAGTGTTGCGGCTCTCAAGGACTCGAGCGCAGGATCCCGAGAGGAAAGGACATAACAGCGTACCGATTCATGCATATCGCTGAACGAGAATAACGAGCTCTGCCGATCGCCACGCGGGGACTCTTCCATGAATCTTTATTAGACAGGATCCCGCAGCTGCAAACTACCCCGGTAGGATTGTCGCGCGTGACCCGGTTTTGATGGTTATAAGAACTAAAGTAGTGAAAAAACGCGGTTATAACGTTACAAGAACTAGAGTAGTGGAAAAACATTCTTTAAGATTTTGGAATAATTCTTTCTGAAGGGCGGAATAATTTTTTTCGAGTAAATATATATTTTTTTACTAATTTGATTTAGTCTTTGCAAAATCTGCGCTTGGGTTTATGTAGGGAAATTTGACCGTAACAACTGCCATCAAGGACAAACCCCCCTTTGGAAAGTCCGGAGGATTCGGTTGCTCGACGCTCTGGCGTCGCGCGATTTTACGATTACAATTTCAAGTCCGTTGCGCGTTTAGCATTTTGGATTCGTTGACAATCTATGTTTGAGGATTGGAGATTCGGAAAATTTATAATTATATCGAATCGTTGACTTGACCAGCGAATCTCGCCGCGTAATTGGACATTTGCTTTGTGAATTGTTTGCGTGTGGTGCGTGCGCGCGCGAGACACACGCGCGAATTATAATTATTGAAAAAGATAAATATTTGAAATATTATTTATAAAAGGAACGCGCAGATTATTCGCTATTCAACAGCACTTCTTGTCATTCGAATTTTGAATTTTGTCGACTAATAAAATAATCATCTATTGTCTTCCAACTTTGTCCCGCTGGTTTCCTCTGTCGCGAACGTGTTTACCCCCCACGCCCCCATCCTACTATACCGAAGGCTGACGCTGCCAAGGCCGGGCCCGGAAATAAGCCCGAATTTCCGCGAATTCTGGGGAATATCAAGGAATTTCCAAGAATCCTGGGTAATATCCGGACATTTTCGAGAATCCTGGGTAATATCCGGGCATTTCCGAGAGTTCTGGGTAATATCCGGGAATATCCAAAAATATTCTAAGTCCTGAAGGGGGGCTCAGCGCATCATACTTCAAGTGCCTAAAGATGTCTTATAGCTCAAAATATTCAACGTCCCCTCAGAGGGCATGTGATAAGGGGGGATTAACATCCCCTATGTGAACAATTTTGAATTTGGCAAGGTTGGTTTTGATAGACGGCCGCGAGCACGTGAAGCGCGCGAGCTCGTGGCTCCTCTAGTACTTATGTATTGTGAAAAAGTACTTTTTTCCAAGAAAATTAAAAAACGTACGCCAAGTACATAAATGATCAAAAAATTGTTGATTCTAAGAAACTGCCGTTAAAAAAATCGTACATAACAAGTTAATTCGCACGAGCGAATATCAAATTTCAACAAATATTTTTTGAATATCCAATGTCAATCATTAAAAAATTGTATGATAACTGAAAAACAAAATAAAAAAAATACTTGGCATGTTCATCGAATACAAATAAAATGCTTCCTGCATAACAGCGAGGACGTGCCAAGTATTTTTTTGATTTCGTTTTTCAGTTATCATACAATTTTTCAATAATTGTCATTTACATTCGATATTCAAAAATATCTGTTGAAATTTGGCTCGTGCGATTTAACTCTTTATTTTTTATTTTATTTAAGGGCAGTTTCTTAGAACCAACTATTTTTGGATCATTTATGTACTTGGCGTAGGTTTTTTACTTTTCTTGGAAAAAAGTAGTTTCATGATAATAGTACTTTCATGATCCTTTCACGTGCAGCCCGTCCTCGGTGTTTACATCGCTCGTATCTTAGTTACTGTATGTACCATTGGCTTTGTGGAAAAAAAGGCATCCATGCAACTCGACAAGTTCATCGTTGTTTTTAAAAGTCTTATTCAAAAGACATATTTTCGAAATAATTTTGATAATGTTTCGTCGAAAATTCGTCACGTGCATTCAGTCTCGTTTTCAATATTTTCCTATATAATAATTTTTCGTCACGAATGAAACGCCGGTAAATATATTGATATCGCGTTTCCGCATTTCCTCTTGCATGCTATTACAGTTCGGTGTAGCTGTCGATAAACTCTATCAATTATTCAGGTTACAAGGCTTTGGAGACACGCTAGAAAAAAAGTGTGCTTCTGCCTAAGGAACATTTCATGCCCTTCGAACAAGCAGTCAGTCGTCAAAGTTTGCGCACTCTGTATCGTAAATGCAAGGCAGACGCACAGACGGCTGGACAGTTCGACACAGTTGATCTTAAGAAAAAAGTTCGCCATGCGAATTACTAAGTTCGTCATTATACTCGTGATTCTAATTGCAAGGATATGTTTATCGAGAATAATCATCAATCCAGCAAAATCGGATGGATTCGCGGAACTGGGAGACGCGGCCGTAAGATAAATTTCTTTCTTATATTAGAAACAAATGAATGAATTTTTTTAACGATTCGATTCAATGGATTGTAGATAAAAATATTGACTACTTGCTTCGCGGACAAAGACAAGACGATTGTTCTCGCTGGAGATTTTCCGGGTGATTTTATCAAAAACCTATCGTCTCACGGAACCTTCGCCCTCGTTTTGTTGGATAGTTTAAGAAGGGCAAAGGATAATATTGACTATTCATTGAACGGGAATAAAGATTCAGTACACAAGGTACATCTTCGTAATTGCCGCGGCGTTTTGTTCCCATCACGCGCAATTAGCTACAGATATCATGCGTTCGCCATATTACAATACCATGGCGGCCGGTCTCTTGATCGGTTGGTCACCCGAAAAAACATACGCGGCGTGCGATGGCCAATGGACTACCATCTATTTTTTGTACAATTCGAATTTGGATGAAAAGCTGAACGTTAACTTTTTGTGTCGCCATCGCACGAAGGGAACAATGCTGTACACTTCGAATCCTTTCCCAAACCAGGCACCTGAACCTTGGAAATTCCTCAAAATGTACACCCTCGGAAATACCCACGTTTTTCATGGTTTGCCCGAAAATATTGTGAAGATAAAGGAATGTGTAGAAATCTTGATTTTGACAGAACACGCGATTTGGGTGGGTACGCGATCAGAGTCGTCTATATTCACAGGAAATTTATAAAAAAGAATGGAACTGAATTGAACAGCATTCGACAACTGCGTCATAACCAACGAGACTTTACCCATTCGTCAAATATTATCGGTTACGCGAATGGAACTACGCTCCATGTTCGCATTGAACCTTTTGAAATCCGAGCGTCCATGTCGATCGGATCACAAAAAATTGCAGAACGCACATGAATGGCTTGAGAGACGGAAAAGTGACGATTTCATTTTAAAAAATCTCCATTACGTGAACGCACCTGAAAAGACTGTCTGGATACCGAATATTGTAAGTCGGCCTCACTCTTTAGATGTTGATGGTGTTTCGAGGATAGCAACTCTTATTAAGGGACGCTCTGGAACCCGGTCGTCTTTCACCGACATGTACGGATTTGAATGTGTCTATCTGTTAACGCCGTTTTGTGGCAATAAAACACAGCTGAAAAAAATTATCGACGTTATAGATAGTTACTCGTGGTATGGCATCATGCGACAGGCATCGTCACACTGATTTTCTTTGAATTTTTTATGAATCAGCCCCTGCTCGTCGGGATATTAAATCTGTCGGCTAAATTGTAGCTGCGGATTAACGAAATTGCCATCGAACGTAGCGTCGTAGATTTATTTGACCTTTCTGCTCTGCTTTGTAGTGACAATGCAAAGGATTTTCAGTGGGAACTTGGCTGCACTTTTGACACAGGATATTCCTGTTCGACAAGTGAATTCGATACAAGATTTGGGCGAACTGAATTACACGACTTATGTCCCTAGCACATACACATAAACATTGTTCGATGGTCCTGTTTTTCAAAATCGCGTCATCATAATGCCGCTCAATGAAGAATGCGCGTCATACGTCCTACGCGTTCCCTCGATGGCCTGTCTAGCTTGGGGTGCTGGTGACTTAACTGTCGCTAGAGAAACAATTTGCATGTAAGCTCTAGTTGCGTTATAAAAGAATATTATGTCAATGCCTTGCCACGGGGATGGGCATTAGAAGAGCGAATAAACACCTTGTTGCGAAGCGCCTTGGCTGGTGATTTTATGACAAGATTAGATTCGATAGTAGTTGAAAGAAGACTTCTCGAGCTCGCAGCTGAGGAAGTGCCAGTCGAACCCGGGATTACG
The DNA here is from genome assembly GCA_963924025.1 of Ischnus inquisitorius. Classification (NCBI taxonomy): domain Eukaryota; kingdom Metazoa; phylum Arthropoda; class Insecta; order Hymenoptera; family Ichneumonidae; genus Ischnus; species Ischnus inquisitorius. The sequence goes on along the minus strand of OZ001251.1, from coordinate 2,870,566 downwards.
ACTTTTCGAGACTTGGCCTTCGCGTTCAAAATTCTTGGTGTTGGATTGACACTCGCTCTTATTGTATTTATTGGCGAATTAATATTCCATCGAATTCATTGCAAAGTCATAACAACGCGGGTAGTCGAGTTGAATCGACCCAAAAGATCAAAAGTAGCGTCGTTCTTTCGTCGTATTGCCAAATATGGGAAGAAAAAAGTTTGTTTGCAGGGTCGCCATGCGCGTAAGAAGAGCAAACTCGGCCGATGAGTGAGTGGGACAAGAAATAATGTTGAGTTTGAATTGGTCGAGAATCAAGATACTAGTTGTTGCAAAGAGTTGTTTGAGATGGATGAACAAAGTCGGAGATGACAATACGTATTAGTATTTTCTGTAACAAGGGCCGAAAGCTGGTGTTTGCGTTAATCTCGAAGTTTGCTGCCCGAGCGAAGCTGGGGCCGCAATCACCCTTGTCGCGAACGCCATCTTTCGGCCCATGTTAGACAAAAAAATTATTCCGTGACGAGTGCGGGAATACAGACGGTTTAAGTGGCAGTGTTCGCTGGAAAAACGGTGAGAAGGAAGGTTTAAATTTTTCATCTCTTAGTAAAGTAAACGGGGCAAAAAGTTAACCTTTCTGCCCTAGGAAAGAAAAATAAGGTAAGACGCATCCACAAACCTTACTTTTGGTACTTCTATGAAACGAGATTCTTTTGTCCCGGAAAACTGACACAAAAAGTTTCGCTTTTCAAGCACGAAGTACAAAAATCCACTTTTCGTCAATGTCCGAATTTTTTATAGTCTAAGACAAATCGTTAGCATATCGTGACAAATTAAGCAAATAAACAAAAAACGAAAATAATTCATTACAAAGAATAATTAGATAATATTACAGTACGATACATTATGAAGATGTAATTTCTATCATCGTAACACGCAATGTTCTTGAACTACTGTCAAATCTAGCGTCGATAAAATGGCAGTTTATATTATTTCTAATACTGAGGTAGTACTTGCGGTACGTCTCGGACAAATGTTAGACTAAAAGAGAATTTCTTATATTATAACAGGAGTTTCTGGAATTATAGATTATAGGAGTTTCTGAAACTATTGATTCTACATGATAAAAATATCAAACCGTCATTAACAAATCAGCAAAAACAAAATTGTTCGCTAAAACAGCCAACAATCTTATTTCTTTTTCTAAACGAAAATTGTTTTTTTTTGTTCCTGAATACGTTCGAACATTTTTTTAATTTCGTCTGATCATTGGAAATCGCGTTTTCGTTCGATCATTCTGTGAATAAAAACGGATACGTTTTTTGAAAATATCACAAGTTACTTTCATTAAAAAAATAAAAAAATATTTAGCTTGCCAGGTGATTTGTTCCACACTTTTTTTTTCATTGATTTGGTCATAACTTTTTGTCTCATTCAGGCATTCATGCCTGATATTTTTCAGATTTTCATTCCATTGAGAAATACTTCTAAAACTAGGGCAGATTCCTCTCGGTAAGAAAAATCCCTTTAAGTTTAACACATAGACATATTGATTACCCACGATTGTCAATAAGATTTAAGTATACTTGTGTGTTTAATGAAAAGAAGCTGCAAAGAAGTGAAAAGTTTGGTTGACAATTTTATTTGACCTATCGTTCCTTACTTATCGAAGCACTTTCGAATAAGTAATGAAAATTCATTTATTGATCATTGATGAGAACAATTATTATCAATTATTTAAAAAAAAACAGATATTTTTCGTAAATAATACAAATTTCGAGTCCGATATGGGTTTCGGCATCGTTTTTTAAATTCGACTTTTCGACGTTTTGAATAATTCTGATCATGTTTTTTTCAAAATCAGAAGTTGGTTGTTTTTCCCACCTAAAGATTTTTTGTTTTACAAGAACGCAAGAAACTATAAAACGGCTCGCAAAAAAAAAAAATGCTGTAAATAATTGGCGTTCCACCAGCTAGCGGTTTATTGTGATGCTTGCAAATCCTGGAACGCCAATTATTTACAGCAATTTTTTTTGCCGTAAAAAGACAATAGTTTTTGCCATATTGAAGTTTTTCTTGTATGACACCTGGCTCAGTTCATTTTACTTGTTTTTTTGAATAATCTTTGTAAACAGAATTTTCACGTACTCGGCGTACCTTTCTTTTTTGGAAAATAATCTTTGGGGAATTTCATTTCTTTTTGAAAATTTTATGAAAACTTGGCAAAACTGTCGGTGTCGATGTAATAATAATTATTTGATGATTTTCACCGAATGAGGAAAAAAAATTCATTGTGAAAAATTTGGTGATTTCAATCGAGTAACAACTACGCCGCCTGCGGCGCCGAGCGCGCCACCATGGTGAGATCGACAAACTGATGTTGATGTTGACATATATATTTTGGACAGGACACTTTATAATAGTTTGGACCCTGTTGGGTTTCTGACCCTGATATCTCGGAACCGACTGAACCAATTGAATTGTAAATAGGCTCTTTGGAAAGATTGGCCTCAAATTATATAATAGCCTTTAAAATTCGTGTCGTTGTACCGTTCCTGAGATATATCGATCGAAAGTTTCACTTCCGGCATATTGGCGTAGATATACCCTGTAGCGTTACGCCACGAACAAAATTTTTTTTTCAGCACTTGGCGTCGAGACGCTACCGCGTCTCTTGATCATTGTACATAATAATTTTTTCCGGGCAATTATGTGGAGTAAAATCTATCACAGCTTTCTCTACGAGGAATCTAAAAAGTGGCCTAATAGAATTTTCACTTTAAAAACCAATTGAAGCCCAGAACATTCGCGTATCGAAATTTCAATCGTTATTGAAATCGGTATGCTAACGCTTTATCAGCGCAAGTCTTCGATGATAATTTTACGGATATGTTGAGTAACTCTGTTTTCGTACTCGTTAAATATCGAGTGCCGGCGTACGTCGACGACGCGCGACGCACACCAAGCTCACACGAGCGAACTCCCCCGAGTGAGAGTGAGAGTCCAACGGAAGTACAGTTAGTTGCCCCGATATCGTCGTTTTGAACAGGCACGTTTTCCTTGTATGAATAAAGGACGTTATCTATCGCTGTTACCCACGTGCAATTTGTTATCCAAACACACCCCGCATCGCGAATCTATCCACACTCAATTGTCGGCGTAAATCGGACGGCTGCTCCAAAAGAATATTTGCTTTGACATTGACGAATATTTATCATGAACGCCGATAATTCTATTCTTTCATAATTTCCAGTGGTACGCGATGTATGTAATGGGAACTGATAAGTTACTCAAATCAATGATACTGCCTATACCGAGGTTCCATACATATCCGATAAGAGCTGGTTATAATAACTGTAGAAACGACAGACTGTCGTAATCGGCGCTCATTCGCCGGCGAATGAGTCTCGTATCTAGTCGATCATCATACAAACTACCTTTTTTTAGACAATCGTAACTCTTGCCTCCTTGCGAAAAAAAAACAAGACTCGTTTACAAGATTATTTGTGATATAAACAGTGCAAACTTAATTTAGGCCGATGAAGAGCAAAAAATTACTGTAATATAATGAATTTTGGAATTGTAGACATTTTTATATGTCTCGCGACAGTTTTTAGTGGTTTTTGTTTATACGTGACATGGACCTACAATTATTGGAAAAAACGAGGGGTGCCGGGACCGCGGCCTGCTTTGCCATTCGGAAATTTCGCTGATGTCTTCCTGCGCCGTACAGCATCGTCAGAAAAGTTGCAAGAGATATACGACGGTCACGAAGATGAGCCATTTGTCGGATATTTTGCCGGAAACCATCCGGTTCTAATGGTCAAAGATCCAGATCTCATCAAACATGTTTTGATCAAAGATTCCAATGTATTCTTGGCTCGCGGAATTAAGATTAACGAAGATATTGATCCACTTTCAGCGCATTTGTTCAATCTCGATGGATTGCGCTGGAAGATATTGCGACACAAGTTCACGCCTATATTCACAACTGGAAAGCTCAAACACATGTTTCATCTGATGTCTGAGTGCGCCGATAATTTTGAGATCTATTTGAAGAAGAAAGTTGGCAAGGACGAAATTATAGAGATCCGCGAAGCCGCGGCACGTTACAGCACTGATGTGATAGGCTCCTGTGCCTTTGGCTTCGACGTCAAAGCTCTCGAGAACGAGGAGAGCATATTTCGCGAAATGGGACGAAAAATTTTCGAACCGAGTTTCGTCAAGCAAATCAAGAGAATGATGAGAGAAATTGCTCCGCGGTGCTTCGAAGTTCTACGAATGAGAACCATCCAAACGGACGTTACGAATTTTTTCATCGACGTTATGAGGAAAACAATTAAATTGCGAGCGAATGAGATGACCGTGAGAAAGGATTTCGTTGCTCTGCTTATGTCGATTTCCAAGGATAGCGCGGCCAATGGATTTGGTGAGCTTATTAAAGAGAGTCCAATGGAGACGGCAATAATTTACTGTTGAAATTGAATGAAGTTCTTGCGCATAGGGTTCATTTAGCATGAACTTGCGAGAATTGGGAGAGACTTGCGAATACTTCTCAATGGTATAAAAATCTGAAAAATCATGGATATTGAAGGTACCGGAAAGATTTATTTTGCACAATAATAATTTCAAAATGTTATTCATAAATTGATCGAAAAAAAAATGTTCAACAAATTATATAGTATCTATATAATTTTAAGTTGACTTTGAAATTCTTTTTATACAGGAAAATGTGTGGAAAATTATAAAATATCGTAAAAAACATCTTCGATGTAAAAGTTGCGCCAAATACATTCATAAGAATAAGTTGTTTCTTTCAGAATAAAAAAAAAATTGTATGTGAATTTAGTTAAAGGTCGCCAAGTTCATTATCAACTGTTGTTCAAAAAAATAATAATACTTAGCAGGCTCATTTTTTCAGTTAATCAAAAAAGTATATGCCTTTGGTTTTACAAATTGTGGGTATATAATACCTATATAGTACAGGGTGCTAAGTATTACTTGCACAAACTAGATGCCGATTTGTACGGAATAATCGTGTGAGCAAAATGATGTGCGAAAAAAGTCCGAAAGATGCGTAGTTGCTCAGATAAAATTGTTCTAAGTTGACCCATCACAGCGTAGCTTGAAGCTTCACACCGACAGCACACAAGCAGGGGCGGACTTTATAGAACTTCGCTACAGTATGGCCATAAATATTTGAGTAAATTTAAATTCTTATTTTTTTTCGTCGATATTTTTTCAGCGGCAAATGATTGATTATTAATCGAGTTCGCCCAGGGGTCTAATTTTGTTATCATTTTTACTTCTCTGGTGCATACGAAATTACCGCATGGATACCTGCGATGTCCAGGTCTTAACGAACAATTTCACGATGTCGTGTGACCTCGGCTCCGTAGCTTTCATTGTCACGAGCCTTAGAAAAATGACTGCGGATAGTTCCATTTAATCTCGCCGATGCCTGCGATGTCCAGGTCTCACTGGACGACTTCTCGTCGTCATGTGACCTTGGCTGCATAGTTTTTTGGGTCTCCTACTCGTAAAAGCTACTACTGTGTATCGCCTCCTACTTCGTCGGTACCCGCGATGTCCGAGTCACACGAGACAATTTTTCGTCATCGTGTGACTTCGGCTCGGTAGCTTTTTGGCTCCCTGATCGCGTAGAAGCAACTACGATGTATACCCGCGTAAAAAAAAAGAATATGGGATTGATTCTCGCCGAGTATCTCGCCGTATCTCGCCGAGTAATTCGCCGAGAATAGTGCACTGTGCTCAGGCCAATATTCTTTTGGCAGCCTCTGAGAAGCTTGGGGAAGCCTTCCCAGCTTCCTACCGCGATGGTCGTGAAACCCATTCAGAAGCATGGGGAACCGTTCCCAGCTACTTACCGCGATTGTCGTCAAACCCATTGAGAAGCTTGGAGAACCGCATCAAGCTTCCTACCGTGGGTGTCGCGAAACCCATTGAAAAGCTTGGAGAACCGTTTGCAGCTTCCTACCGCGAATGTCGTGAAACCCATTGGGAAGGTTGCAGAACCGTTTCCAGTATCCCACCACGATTGTCGTGACACCCATTGAGAAGCTTGGAGAACCAAACCCAGCGTTTTACTGCGATTGTTATGAAACCATGTGTAAATGAAAGAAGAAGAAAAAGTAAATTTTGACAAATGGAAGGAAAAAAAGAAAAACGAAGAAATCTGCTTAAAACCAATTTTTTCCGATGGATATGAGTTCCTCGAGTAAAGTTAGACGCTGTAATCCATTATTGGCGGTTGAATTTAGTTTAAGGTCTCAAAAATATTGTGGTGCACTGGAAAAATCTTTGATAGACAAATTAAAAGATATATGTGAGATTTGTCCAAGACTTTCCAATATTTTTGGAACCCACTCCAATTTTAACCGCCAATAACATACAGTAGCATTTAACTTTGATCGGGAAACTCATATCTGCTGAAAAAAATTGAATCCAGGCATATTCCTTCGTTTTTCAAATCGCCCTTCTATTTATCAAAATCTACTTTTTCTTATTCCTTCATTTACACATGCTTTTACGACAAACACGATAAGAATCTGTAAACGGTTCTCCAAGCTTTCCAGAGCCCTCACGACAATCGCAGTAAGAAGCTGGGTTCGGTTCTCCAGGTTTCTAAGAGGCTTTCACGAGAAACGCGGTAAGAAGCGGGGAACGGTTCTTCAAACTTCTCAGACGCTTTCGCAACTATCGCGGTTAGAATCTGGGAACAGTCCTCCAAGCTTCTCAGATACTTTCACGGCAATCGCGGTAGGAAGTTTGGAACGGCTTTCCAAGCTTCTCAATGGGTTTCTGTCATGTACCTGCCAGATCGGCAGAGCTTCCCTTATTATATTCTTATCAGTCGATAGGTGACACTAGGTGTGTCGTAATCGACCATATGATCTGCGGTGACGGCGAGATCCTTCTGATCCCTCAGTCCGGGCTCGACCATCGAGCGCAATTACTCGTGTACTTGTTAATATACATATATTATTATTTTACCATTAATCGAGTGATTATTTATTCCCCAAGTCCATATCTAACACTGGCGACGAGGATGGGAGAAAAAGACCAGGTGGATAATAGTGACAGTGATGATGAAAACGAGAGGGTAGACATTAATAAGACTGTACAGGTGGCTATTAAAGCAGAAGGTCAGGTAAGCGGTGATCTATTACCTAATCAACAAGCGAAAATGTCGCTAATCGGCAAATTATCGGAGTTTAACGCGGCTTCGGAGAAATGGGAGGACTATATCGAACGTTTCGAATTCTTCGTCGAAGCCAATAAAATAACTACGGATGCCGAAAAGCGTTGCACGCTGCTAACCGCCGTCGGTACGAAAACCTACGCTATTATAAAATCTCTCGCTTCACCTGCTTCGCCAAAGGACGTATCCTATGTCGACATTGTAAAAAAATGTAACGGTCATTTCGGGAAAACAATTAATGAATTGCTTGCTCGCGTAACATTTCAAAAACGCGATCAGCATTCGGGTGAAGATTTAAAAGACTTTGTTCGCGAATTGCGAAAACTCGCACAGAACTGTAAATTCGGGGGAGGGGCGGACAAGCTGCCTCTAGATATAATGCTCCGGGATCGTTTCGTAGCGGGAATTCGCGACGAAGAGTTACAGCGGTATTTGTGTCGACGTCACGAAGAGTCGGTCACCAATACAAACAAAGACGGATTATCACTCGAAAAGGCTCTCGAAATAGCTTGTAGCGTTGAGAGCACCGAGGAGCAACAAAAACTTCTCAAACAGGGGAATACGAATAAGATACAAACGTCGAACAATAATAATAAGAAGACTTCGAAATCGAAATCTCAACCTAAAGGGAATAATTCACAACGCGAGAAAAAGGCATGTTATCGCTGTGGAAAATCCAATCACGCAGCAGACAATTGTTTTTTCAAGGAAGCTACGTGCAACCACTGTAATAAAACGGGTCATATTGAAGCCGCATGTAAAATTAAAAAATCGAAGCAAAGCTCGTCTTCAAAAAAACAGGACAAGCAAACTAATAAAATAAACGTCGACTCGGACTCAGACGATGTTTACATTTATGATATTACCTCGAAAACACATTCGGTTTCTATCGGGAAGAAATACGCGGTGGAGGTTAAAATAAATTCAAAAAAAAATTCTATGGAGATCGATAACGGCGCGGAAGAATCGTTGATCAACGAAACAACGTTTCGACAAATCTGGCCGGGTTCGGAGCCAAAATGGCTTAAAAAAAAAAAGCAATTTGCGAGCTTGGGGGAAACGTCCGATAGCCGCGAAGGGTACTACGATTGTTCACGTGGAATATAAGGGAATTCGCGTCGAGCTACCTATCGTGGTAACTGAAGAAAACGGCGGACCAAACCTTTTCGGAGCAAATTGGTTTGATAACTTTGGAATTCGTGTCACGGGAATTAACTCGCTTTCTCAAAACGAAACAAACTATAAAGAAATACTACGGGATTTTCCGAGTCTAACGGAAAATAGTTTCCCAGGGCAGCGTGGCAACTTCATAAACATTCAGCTCAAAGCAGATGCTCGTCCGAAGTTTTTTAAAGCACGCAGAGTCCCGCATGGATTTTCGGATCGCGTTCACGAGGCGCTTTCTGATACGGTAAATAATACGATGTTAAATCCAGTCGAACAATCCGACTGGGCGACGCCGGCTCTCTTCGTCCAAAAACCGAATGGGAGAATTCGAGTGGTAGGGGATTACAAAATTACGGTTAACCCGTTCATTAAGGATTCCGAGTACCCCTTACCAACAGTCGCTGAAGCACTTGCTACTTTAAATGGAGGAAAAATTTTCTCACAAATCGATCTCGTGAATGCGTATAAACAACTGCGAGTCGATAAGCAAACTGCAAAAATTCTGACTATAAGCACTCCAATGGGCCTCTTCGAGGTCAATGTTCTTTTGGATGGTTTGAACATAGCGCCGCGAATCTTCCAAAAATTTATGGATTCTCGATTACAGGGTATACCGGGTGTCCTGGTTTATCTTGATAACATAAAGATTCAAGGCGAAACGCGCACCGAACACGATGATCGGCTTCGCGAAGTGCTTAAAAAACTATCGGATGCAAATTTGAGATTAAATACAGACAAATGTGTTTTCGGAGTACCAACAATGGAATTTCTGGGCTATCGTATTTCGGATGAAGGAATAAAGCCACTGGCTACCAAAGTCGAAGCGATCAAGAAGATGCCAGCACCAAATTGCGTCAAGGATCTTCAGGCATTTTTGGGGGGACTACTTTTCTACGAGAGATTTTTGGAAGGCAGAGCAACAACAGCGGAGCCTCTCCATAGATTACTTGACGCGGATACCGAATGCTCATCAACGCACCTGTATTGTGGCACTTTGACGATAAAAAACCAATCGTGGTCTCAGTCGACGCGTCACCGTTTGGCTTGGGGGCAGTTCTTGCGCACACGGATGACCAAGGACAGGAACACTCGGTTACTTTCGCCTCGAAAACGCTCACAAAAACTCAGCGTTGATACTCTCAAATTGATCGGGAGGCATTGGCACTAGTTTTTGCGGTCACGCGATTTCACCAGTACCTCGCGGGGCGGAAATTCACGCTCACAACTGATCATAAGCCGTTGTTGGGAATATTTAACCCGACAAAAGCAACGCCAGAAATTATATCTCCCAAAATCTTCAGATACTCAAGAACACTTAGTGCGTACAATTACGAGCTAATTCATCGACCGGGGAAAAAAAACGGAAATGCGGACATGCTTTCACGATTACCGTTACCGGAAATGGCCGACGAAGAAGAGGACGCTGAGTTTGCGAACGCTCTCATGATAGAGAATTCAAATCGCAATCCTATAAATCCCGAAGAAATCGCGGTAGAGACGAGTCAGGACACCGTCTTGAAGAAAATAAAAAATTGGGTCATAAAAGGATGGCCTCGTAAACCTCAAAAACAATACGCTTGTTTTTGGAGTAAAAGACAAGAAATATCGCTCGAAAAAGGCTGTTTGGTATGGGGAAATCGTGTAATCATACCGAAGAAGTTGCAGCTCGGCATCCTGAACTTATTACACGGCAACCACCCGGGGATTGTGGGGACAAAAGTCGCCGCAAGAACATTCGCCTGGTGGCCAAGAATCGATCAAGAAATCGAGTCACTGGTAAAAAACTGTAAAGAATGTATGGAGGTGCAACACGCCCCGAAGAAAACTCCAACAGAAAGCTGGACGGCTCGACAGATTCCATGGAACCGTATACACTTGGACTTCGCGGGACCATTCGAAGGTCAATTGTTCTTGGTGATGGTCGACGCCTACACAAAATGGGTAGAAGTAAGAAGAGTTCCATCGAGACACTCACGACTAGTCATCAAGGAACTACGACAAGTCTTCGCGACATTTGGAGTTCCGGACACTATCGTATCAGATAATGATACGGCATTCTCGTCGATGGAAATTCACGAGTTTTATAAGAGAAACGGCATAAAAAGCTTATTCATTGCTCCGTATAACCCACAGGCGAATGGGCAAGCGGAAAGGACTGTTCAATCGACAAAAAATTCACTCAGGAAGCTGAAAGACGGTGACTGGGAGACCAGGCTATCGAGATTTTTGTTGAAACAACACTCCACACCGGTGACTACGACAGGCAGGACACCCGCCGAACTGATGTTTGGTCGAAATATGCAGACACTCCTTAACAAAATAAAACCTGAAAATCAAGAAGAAGTGGGCAGCGAACTACCTAGGAAGTCTAGACAGATTCGGAGTCTGGAACTTGGAATGAGAGTCCGCATGAGAAATTACCGTGCGGCAGGTCCAAAATGGGTAATAGCTACTGTTATAAAAAAACTCGGAAAAAGAAATTACGAAGTAAAAGAAGAAAAAGTGGGCATTGTACACAAAAGAGACATCGATCAGCTGGTTGCACTCCCACCGCTTCTCCAGAAAGAGACTGAAACAACCAACACACCAGGCTGCAGTCGGAATAGGTTGCTCGATTTGGCGACCTATCAACCTACTGAGGACGAAGGGGAAGATAATCCCGTTGATGATCTGGAGCAAGCTGCTGAGGAAGAGACACAGGATGAAACGTTGGCAAGGCGTAAACGTCCTAAAAGAAAATGTGTGGAAGGCAGTAAAAATCGATATCGCGAAAGTCTATTAGACGCAAGTATCGTAGAAGGTCTTCCGTAATCACATATTGAGACAACAACCTGAAGATAGCCCTGAGCGCTATGTTCCGCAGGAGCGACGATTCGGGCTTAGAAGAAGGGCGAAGAAGATGACTAAGATCCCTATAATGGAAAATCACGGACACCGACAACTCAACTACGACGGGAGGGATGTCATGTACCTGCCAGATCGGCAGAGCTTCCCTTATTATATTCTTATCAGTCGATAGGTGACACTAGGTGTGTCGTAATCGACCATATGATCTGCGGTGACGGCAAGATCCTTCTGATCCCTCAGTCCGGGCTCGAACATCGAGCGCAATTACTCGTGTACTTGTTAATATACATATATTATTATTTTACCATTAATCGAGTGATTATTTATTCCCCAAGTCCATATCTAACAGTTTCACGACAATCGCGGTAAGAAGCTGGGAACGGTTCCCCGAATTTCCCAATGCGTTTTACAACACTCGCGGTAGGAAGCTGGGAACGGTTCCCCAGGCTTCCTAATGGCTTTCACAGCAATTGCGGTAAGAAGCTGGGAACGGTTCCCCAAGCTCCCCAATGGGTTATACAACAATCGCGGCAGTAAGCTGGGAACGGTTCCCCAAGCTTCCCAACGGGGTTTACAACAATCGCGGTAGGACGCTGGGAACGGTTCCCCAAGCTTCCCAATGGGTTTCACAACAATCGCGGTAGGAAGCTGGGAACGGTTCTCCGAGCTTCTCAAAGGCTGCCGAAAGAATATTGGCCTGAGGACAGTGCACTATTCTCGGCGAATTACTCGGCGAGATATGGCGCGATACTCGGCGATATACTTGGCGAGATACGCCGAGTTACTCGGCGAGATACTCGGCGTGAATCAATCCCATATTCTTTTTTTTTACGCGGTTAGGTCGCACGAAATGGTTCTCGTCATCGAGAGACATTGGCTCCGTAGCTTTTTCCTTTTTTGACCTTGGGCTTACAGTTTTTTACATGCACACCGCCGAAAAAACGATTACGGAACATTGCGTCGGACCTCGCCGATGCTTCCCATGTCTAGGTCTTACCGCACGATTTCTTGTCGTCGCGAGACCTTGGCTACATAGTTTTTTGCAATCGGCCTGTCAAAAAAATTTTTTTTCGCCGAGGCGAAATCTGCCTCTTCTTTAACAGAGCTCCTGGAAAAATGATCATCTATCCGATGACTGGAGACTTTCAATTTCACCTCGGTTGGGTGGCCACCGAAGATGTTACTGCTCGATTGAATTGTTCGTGGATCGTCAAACTGTACGTGTCCCCTGGGATATAAAATTATGCGAATGATATCGGCTACAGGGTTCAATTAGATGATAGTAAAATCTCTGCAAATATTTAAACACGCGAGTAGCAAATTCGATATCATTTTTTCTTTTTGAGTTTTGATGTTTAAAAAAAAAAAATAGTCAGCGATATCAACTTTGCCACACGCGTTTTTAAATATTTGCAAACGTTTTATTATCGTTGAACTGAATCCCGTACCTGATTTCATCAAGTTTAAATCTTACGAGATCTTTAAAAGCTTGGCGATTTACAAGCAATTGTATCGAGTGATAAGATTTTCGGCGACTACGCAATCACGATGATATCAGAGGTCTCTTTCTCGTTTTCACCGGCGAATGAATATTCTTTCTAGAGCTCTATAAAAGACGCGGAGATTTCTTGGTAAAAAATTTAAATAATAATAGGACCAAACTGTTATAATTAATATCTTATTAACAACAATTTCTGGGGAAAGGCTTGGGTCTAACAATATCAATCGATCAATTGAATTGAGCTGTCGAACTGAAGAGCGCGCATAATCCTGACGACCGTTGCTGTGTTTCTTCCTGGAAAAATACAGACAGTAAATAACTGAGTCCGTTTATTGAGTGGTGATACTCGCGGTACATTTCTGCCAAATGTAGGATTCGAAAAGAATTGCGATCACTTTTCCAGGAGATACAAATACGATAAAAATCGGGTGTATGAAATGTGCTGAAACGATTTATTGCGCGTAATAATAGGATACAGGTTGTCTAAAGGTCGAAGGTTCATACATTTTTATCGATGAAAAAGTTCGGTTGACGCGTGATTTGTTAAACAATTTTTTTTATCGACTTGTTAATCATGTTTTGGAATGATTATGCTAAGTCAATATTTTCACCACATTCTACACACTTGATTTTCTTTTCATTTTCATCCCATCAGGCAGTATTAAAATTTTCCACTGACACTAACGTCGGTTCACCTTTGCCAGAACTGTACCCCCCCCCCCCCCCCCCCCTACCCGTCGCTGTCCCCGTATATTTTTTATCTCGTGCCACCTGACGTATACTGCCGGACGGATCAGCGGCGACGCAGCGCATTATCCTCCCAGCCGTCTCGCGATCTGCAACTGGCACTGGCCCCGGTTGCATCGCGATAGCCGGTCGTCTTTGGATACGACGATAGTTTCCAAGAAAATAAATGAAAGAAAATAATTTGATTGTACTCAATATCAAACCAACCATACCCACGAATTTTAAGGGGCGTTGTCATGAACTACTTACTGCATCTCCCTATACCATGGGTAGAAATCCATTCCGCAGCGTCGTCGATGTTTCGCGTAGCGGTTATCCATTTTTACGTTCGACGGTCTCTAAGTTAAAAATAAAGCATACAATAACAATCTTTAATACACAAAATCTCTTCATTGGTACTTACTTCCTTTCTCTTTCCTTGTATTGCACGAAGTAAACGTCGAGTCGGACGAAGAAAACGAAGAAGGCACAATATGTTTTTGACGTTGCACACCTGAATAAGTATCATCAACACAAAAGAATATGTTGCCTTCTTCGTTAGCCAGGGATTTTTTAAATTTTATTTTTCAGTTATCATACAATTTTTTAATTATTAACATTAACATTGGATATTCAAAAATATTTATTGAAGCTTGGCTCTTGTGATTTCCTTTCTCATTTTTTATTTTATTCAATGGCAGTTTCTTAAAACTAATTATTTTTGTATCATTTTTGTACTTGGCGTACGTTTTTCACTTTTTCGAAGACAAAGTAGTTTTTCACAGTTAAGCATACGCCTAGGATAACGAGTTCTGCTGTTAAGGGACAGAAACTAGGAAATCAGTTCTCTTCGCGCTAGCGACCCGAGCGGTGTTATCTCTCCCTTGGCTACCTAGTAGCCGTGCTATTTATCCTCTCCCCGTGTTCTCTCTATCGGGATCGATGTGTCTCCATCGATCGCCGAGGAATTATAATCGCCGTCTCCGCTTTGTGCGGTTCTTCCTACTGTGTTGCGCGCGCTACCTTGCTATCTCCCGTGTATAAGGCCTGTGCCTCGCGCGCCGATGGTTACCGTGCTAACTGTCACAATTGTCCTTCGTGCAATTCATTTTTTATTCAATGATAATTATTGGCGATGGGTTCCTTGGGTGTTATCTTCGTGTTCCGAAGAGGTTAAAGATGTGTTCCCTGTGAATGGGAAAGTGGGCTATCGATGATCGTGAATTGTTATCGTGCGTATTTTATGCTGTGGAAGAGTTAATTGATTTGCGAAGTGACTCGCTACGTTCGATATCCAGGAGAATCATTAATTACGATGTGCTCTATGCGCGATGAATTACGAGTGACGGAACGGGGTACACGGGCTTCTCTTAACTCGCGCTACGTGCTATCGTTCACCGATTGATTACTATAGTTACATCTTTTTTTTTGTATCGTTATCTCCACGTTATCTCTAGTGCATAATTTTGTTAATGTTCAGTTCGCGATTTGTGTAATTTTGGAGTTTGATATTCCTTAATAGTGAAACATGTAAACAGAATCGAACTTGAGTTAATGTTTTATTTTTTTCGCCCTCTCTGTGGTCAAGGCCATCCACCCCTCTTTCCATTACCTCGCATAGTGAGCGAACCGAGTATACCGTGACCAATTCGCACTGTTTTCGGAGCCGATAACAATTCGAGTAAAATTTCTGTTCTTATGTATTGTCCTTCCTGTCTGACAGGTGCATATGCGTTTGCGATTACGGTTCTGCGGTTTGTCTATTCCGCCGATAATTAAAAATAGACTGGCGCTCAACGGCTCTTATGACAACGGAAACAGTGCGATTGGGCGAAGTTGGCGTGAGCTAAAAATCACGAGTCACGAGAAATTCGTCGTTTGACGACGAATTTAAACGAACGGTGGTACCTCATGAATGGTAACTGGCGCCCAAAAACATTGTTAATTTGACAGTTCGATATTCGATCGAACATTTGATGCCGACGAGTCTACCCCTTTTTCGTAATTAAATTCTTTGCAGATAAATCCCCACGAGTTCCCCCCCGTGCGTGAGCGTTATCGGCGAGAGGTCCGTTGCCTCGTGCCATTGCCATATTTAATCGTGTTAATTTTCGGCATAATTATTCTTTCGTTATCTTTTAGTTTGTAATTATTTTCCGAATTCTCCAAATTATTTTTCTTTGCTATTAATTTACTCCGTTTCTTGTATTATTTTCTTCTGTTTTTTTTTTGAGTATCATATCGTATTTATTTCCTTTTTTTTATATCCCATTATTTTCCTTCTTGACGTTCATTATTATTTTTCTTGCTTTTTTGTTATTATTATTTCTTCCCTTTTTCTGAGTTGTATCATTTCGCCTGATTTTCTTAAATAATTATATCGTTGAGGTTTTATTCTCATTTTCCTTTCTTTTATTTCTTTTTTTTTTTTATTGCATACCCGAGTGTCCCGAAAATCCCCCCCCCCCCCCCCCTCCCAGGACTCGCCCGAATTATTTGGAAGTTATTTCATCTCGTTGGAGCCCGTCACCGTATGTATGTATGTATGTATTCTCTATTGCTTTAACAGGGATACAGAGTTATCCCTATAGCAACGGGCGTGGCTCTTCTAGATAGGTGTGTGGAAAATGACAAGTTCAGTGCTAACGCTTTTAACATTAGGTTACGGCTAGTGAAGTTGAAGATTTTTTTAAACACCGTTTCTGGTTCATTCAAATTGCACATTTGACAGAGTTGGTTTGAGTCGAGTTTTCCTTGGGTTCGGTTACAGCTACGATTGCATGTGATTTTATTGGCTAGTCTCAGCTGCGTGAGGATGCGTTTCGTGGCTATCGGCTTGGCTGTCTGGCTGTCGATCGACCGAGTAATCTGGAGCTGGCATGGTAAGGATGAGTACCATTATTCTAGATCTTCTATTTTCAGGATAAGCTTATATCTGTCGAAAATTCCTTCGGTTCAGCTGCTCCATAAGCCTGGCTCAAAATTCCCCCAAAGGTTGAGTTCATCAGTTTTGGCCAGAAACGGTCTGAATTGGGTGGCCCAGTTATATTTGCATTCTGTTTGCGGTGTTTCGGCGAGGTTGATTGTTCTGGTCATACATTGTTCAGGAAGAGTGTCATCGCTTAATTCAAGTATTCTGATGAACCACTCTCACGTTAGGCGCATGGCTTTATAAGATATTTTTTTCAGTCCGAGTTGAAGTCTGACGGGAGCACTCGGCCTGTTTCTGGGAAGAAATAAAAGGCGTTTGAAAAACCACGTGTGCGCTATCTCTAGAAGGTCGAGGTATCTCAATCCCCATGTGGGGAAGGCATAGAGTCATGTCGAGGCAACCATGCTGTTGTGCAGTTTTAAGTAAGCGTCCCATGAGGCGGCCTTAGCGTTGGCGTTGCCTAGAGTTGTGCTAGAAGCGATCTTTGGTTTGTTGATTGCGGCCTGCGCGACTTTGAGTCCGAGTGACGAGCTCGAAATTAGGACGTCAAAGTAGTTATAGTCAGGTACTATCTCTATGTTTGCTCCTTTGTATCGGGTGAATCTGCTGTTGATCTGCCGAGTGCCTATTACAATGACCTTCGAGACCCGTTTTCAGAGCTTTCGATGAGGTTACTCCGCAGAGCCTGCTCCGAAACTTTTCATTCTTTAGGATTAACTTTAGTGTACATCTGACATTATGCGTAATCAGTTTAAAGTAACTGCGATGATTAGACATTTTTTTTTAGCTTGCGGTGCAGCAGACGTAGGTTTTTCATTAAAAAAATGTCCTCGAACGTCCGTACTATACCGTACTGTAACTTTGGATCCTGCGAACCAATATTGCTCATCTTCGCAGGATGGTTTCATCACATTATTACAAGTATGCACATCACTTTTGGAACTAATTTGAGACATTTAAATATTTTTCAAAGAAAATTATTGCTCAAAATTTGGATTTTTCCTCCGTCAAATGTCCGTACGGTGCTGCAATAATGAATCTTACGAACCAATTTTTTCCTCCTTCACAGCATCATTTTGTTTCTTGAAAAACTTTATGCCTAGCAAATTGCAAGTTATTTGAACATCTCGAACTATTTTTTGTCCAGATTTTTCCATGTAAAAAATAATTTTCTCGCATCCGGTGTCCGTACGGTGCTGTATATATAATAATGAACTGTGCAAATCAATTTTTTTCTCCTTCGCACCATTGTTTTATTGAGTTGAAACCAGTATGCACACCAAATTTTAAGGCATTCAGACACCTCGAACTATTTTTTCTGAAAATTTGTTCTCATTAAAAATATTTTTTTTACGCTGAATATTTGGACAGCGCTTAAAAATAAACAGTGCCCACCACATTTTTCCTTCTTCACTTGTGTAAAAAATACTGCGAATAACAAATTTCAAGACGGTCCGAATCTTTAAAATATTTTTTTTTCGCTTAAATTTGATTACCAATTACATTACAGGTTATGTTATTCGAATTGTTCGAAAAACACATTTTTTTCCGGTCAAATAATAAATTTAGGTTGTAAAAAATCAAACATGAAATGTCGCACATTTTCGGACACATTGGTACTTCTTTTATTTAAAAAAATCACACATTTATCAATAAAAATCTCTTATCATATGTGACAAGTAAATTCTTCACAGTCGTGAAAAAAAATTTAATTTCGCGTGTTTACAAAAAAAATTGATTCTAAATTCACAGTGAACTGAAATTCACATTATCAAATACTCAAAATAATTGTAATTTACCAAATATTATTGAAAACTATCGCAACTAGGGATGTGCAGTAGGTCGACATGCTCGAGTAGCTCGGTGTTCGACTCGACTCGTCGCTGATTGAGCCTGTTCGAGCCAGCTTGATGTAGTCTCGGTGCTATGTCGAGTATCGAGCTACTCGGTTCGTTCGAGCCGCTCGAGCTACTCGATTCGTTCGACCGCCGTGCTCCCTGACAGCCCGACTCGAAAACACAGTGAAGCCCAATTTGTTTATTATTTAATAAACAAATAACAAATAACAAGACACAACAACAAACAAATAACAACAACAAACAAACAAACAGATAACAACATAACAGATAACAGATAACGAATTTCAAGACGATCCGAATATTTGAAATATTGTTTTTCCGATTAAATTTGATTACCGATTACATTACGGGTTATGTTATTTGAATTTTTTGAAAAACACATTTCTTTTCCGCCAAACAATAAACTTTGGTTGTAAAAAATCAAGCACGAAATGACGGACATTTTCGGACACATTGGTACTCTTTTTATTTTAAAAATCACAGATTTATCGATGAAAATCACTTATAATATTTGACAAGAAATTCTTCACGATCGTCAAAAAAATTAGAATTTCGCGTGTTCACAGGAAACCTTGTTTATAAACCCATTATGAAGAATTATCCAATACTCAAAATAATTGTATTTTGCAGAATATTATTGAACACTATCACAATCGTACATATCGTTTTTCATTTATTACTATCTGTCAAACATTGGGAGCCAACGACAATTTCGTAGCAGACGACATCGTGTGCGCAAAAGTTGTGACGCAGGTATACGCAGTGGAGGGAACATTTTAATTTAAAGTAAACAAATCTCTCTCATCATGAGAAATTACAATATGGCGGCTCTATGGCGAGATCATCTGAATTAACAAAAAAAACATTATCATTTTTTCCTTTTTATTCTTCACTATAAATTACCGACGCTGTCAGTAAAAATATTTGGATGGCCCGCAAAAGGCTGAAAATTTTTATTTTAGTAACGTCCTACTACCCTCTTCCACGCACCGCAAGAACCATGACGATATCTCTCTTCCTACTCGAGATATCTTTTTTTATCTACGGGGATGAATATCAACGAAATTTCACTAAAAACCGAAGAAAAAAAATCAAATTTCTCGAGTTTCTCATGCCTCACACGATGCTCATGGACAAAACGATGACGGACTAATTCCACGTGATATCGGAAACGAAATGAACCGTTTGAAATCTTAGAATCGCATTTTATTATATAAGGTGTTACATCCCCGTCACGCCGCCACACAGTGCCTGCGGACATGCAACCCTCCAGGCATGCACGCAAGGCTCATGCGTGGGCCTTGGGTAGTAGCTAAGGGAAGGGGGATGCTTGGGCCCTTGTATGCGTAATAGATAAGAGCGATTTTTCCCCCATCCTTCAGGAAAAGTAGGAAGTGGAAGACGGGAAATTCAGGGCCAATAGGCTACAAGAAATTTGCCCTCTCCAACCCCTATGTTTAGATAAAGATAGTGTACGCATTAGTATATAAGACGCAATTTTTCACCTAAAAAGACACTTCTTGTAAAATCTTCAACCTCTCTGGTTCGAGCTAAGATTTGTACAGCTCTCCAGAAATCTTCGTCAAAATTCAAGTAAAAGTAAGTTCAACGAAAACTTCGAATTTTTTCTGAGCTGCGCGGACCACCGCGAGCTCTCCATCATATTCTTCGAAATCAGGAGTTGCGCGGACCACCGCGAACTCTTCAACAAATCCTCTCAAACTTAGTGAGTTGCGCGGCCCACCGCGAACTCACATCCTTCAATAAATCCATCGAGTTGCGCGGACCACCGCGAACTCACCGGATATTCTTTTCCTTCAAACTCAAGAGTTGCGCGGACCACCGCGAACTCTTATAGTCCTTAAAAACATAGTTGTTGCGCGGACCACCGCGAACTTCTATTCCTCTCAACCTTGGGGTTCGCGCAGTCTGAACAGTTAAATTCATTTTTAAATCAAATATCTAAAGTAACTTTCATTTTAGTGGGAAAACGTAAATCGGGTGGCCGCAAGAACCACCTTCGGAAAATACCCGCTGAATACAGCGGTTACTCAAGGAACCATCAACACGGCTATTGCACTGTAGGAATTCATTAAAGCGCTCTTCGGTCACAAATCCGAAGAGATAAAATATAAACTTAATAAAATAGATTTTGTGATTAAATTCTTGCACCCATCGAGGATCCCTGAAAACGATCCTCGACGAAACATTTACGAGAAGAGACTCTCCCAATGTAAAGACAAATTATTAAATAAATAATCTAACAATTAATTGTAAAACAAAATTTCCTCTTTTATTTTCAAATCAATCAAACTCCGTTAGCCCGTTTCCCAGACTAATTAGCCTTTGCTAAGGTCAAAAAGAATTTGAGCTTTATATACATGTGCTCTTATACAAACCGTCCCTTCACTGGCTTTTTCAACCCTACAAGTCTGAAACGGAGCGCGACGTTCATCCAAGTTCGTGTCAGAGCGCGTAGCGCGATATGCATTTAAGTTCAAAACGGAGCGCGCAGCACGACGTGTATCCGTGTGAGGGTCATAAAAAATGTCCCGAAGGGACATTTTTCGGGGGTTTGGGGGCGGAGCCCACCTGAGGCGCTTGTTTTTCTTGTAAGCTAGGTGCTGCCGTTTCGCACCATATTTTGAGTTCCACCGGGAAATGGCCTGACATTGTCGATTCGAGAATTACAGAGAGATCTTTTATCCAGGGAACCCCAGTTGCACTGACCCATACTAAGTCGATAACACTTTTGCTTAGTTTGGATAGAAAAGTTGGACTGGCTGGCCGATGGCTTATCGTTCTCCCATTTACAAGTATGACGCCATTTGTAAACATGAATTCTAAAATTTTGGAGCCTCTTTGGTTAATTAAAGTATCGCTAGTCGTAATTTTATCGAATAGGTTAGAGTCTTAAAAAATCGCGCTAGGCGCTACATCTTGGTCTCCTACTCGAGCATTAAAACCGCCTCCTAGTATGAGTAAGTTAGCTTAATTTTTTATTTCTAATTTCTTATATTACTTGTTGCAGGATTTCTGGGGTTGGGTCTAGTGGCAAGTCGGGCCTGAAGTATACTGTGCCAATAAACGCTGTAGTATCGGGTACAATTGGGCTTACGATAATCCACCGTCTTGTCGACGATTGTAGTTTCCAAGGTCGATGAGAGGATGGCTAGGCCTCCGCTGCCGCGTCCCGTGCCGTGTTCTTTCACGGCCTCTGCCCAGAAGCAGTTGTATTATTTGAAGAACTGTGGCGTCGTCGTTGGGTTTGTAGTTTTCCAGATTTCATACGGATAGGTCATTTCCGATCGGTGGATTATAGAGGCATGTTCCGCATTGGAGAATCCATGAACATTCCAGAATGCTATAGATATCTCGATCTTCGCAGTTATTTTTTTGAGGTGGAGGTTGAGGTCGAGGCTTCTCCAAGTGTCACTGTTGCAGGTTTTTGCGGTCTGTTCGACTTCTTGAAAGCTTATTCAGTCTCGTACCAACAGTACCAGATTCCATCGATTTCGAGCTTCTTGCTTGAGATTTTGACAGTCGAGCCTTCCTCGCTGCATTTCCTCGCGTGGTACAGGGTGGCTTTCCCTGTATGTAAATCCGGGTTGATAGAAATGTCTGTTCCTTGCAGCTTTTTCTTTTTCCTCATGATGTCTGATTTGTGTCCTAGTTGTCTAGTTTCACGGCGTACATCGTATTTTTCCCTGCTGTGATAGTGCGTTGTTCGACAATTTTCCCAGTGGCTCCGAATTCGGTCGAAAGGAAGCTCTCGAGGGTGGCTCTGACGTTGGTCGGTTCGGCTTTTAGCCTTTTAATGACGATGTTGTTCCTTATTTGGCTTTTCTCCATAGTTTCGATTCTGGGCTCTAACATTTCTACTCTGTTGCCTCCGGCGTTCTTTGGACCCTCTCACTCGCTTCTTATTCTGAGAAGCGAGTGACCAAAAATCCATAGTTAGCACTTTTGCCGTGAGAGCGACAATACGATCGTCGTCTCACGGCAACGGTCAAGCCGCCGCGCGACTAGCATCCGCGCGGCGGCCGTTGTCAGCGCGGAGGGATACCTCTCGCGCTTAACTAAGAGCGTCGAGGCCCTTTGTCTTGACGCTCCTTTCTTGAGTCTTCGACCATCCGCCTTGATTGTTAGACGGTACGCCTCCCGTCAATCATTGCTACGACCAATAAAGTAACAGAATCTAGCACGGAATATAGAAATCAGTTTCATTTATTAACCGCGACCTGGCGATCCTTACAGTCCTGACGGTTCTTGTCTCTTGTGCATTCTTTTTCTTGCAGTATTTTTATCCTTGCCTCGAGGTTTTCGTGTGCTTTTGCAAACTCTTTTTTGTTCTTCTTTAGCTCGTTCTTCATTTCTGCAATAATATATTGTGTAACGAGTGCGTAAAGAAGATTATTTTTGCACGAGTGAGATGGCGATCATACGAGTCAAAAATAATCTTACGCACGAGTTACACATACAATTTTTTGTAATACCCGCAAGAAAATTGAGTTTTTTCGGGGTGGTTTAGCGGGGTTAAAGTGCGAGTTTTCCCACAGAAGTGTGTATACACTTAATGTGAGTAGACGTGGTAGGCGGGTGGGGGTCCAGGGGGCGAAGCCAATGTGCCAAAATTGGCGATGCCAATAAAAAGAGTATTTTAAATGTATAAAACGTAATTATTTTGTTTATTTTGTTCAAATGCAAACCTTTTTTGATTAAAAAAAAGTGCATCCGGACAAATTCGGTTACTTTAATACAAGTGCACATCTGTATAAATTATTTCGTTTAACAGAAATGTCTGGTATCTATCATTTAAGTTTATAATATTTCTAAATTATTTCGTCGTTACTTTTTCTTTTTTTTTTCGTCGGTCATAATGAATGATAAATTGCTGCATTTATTAAAATTCATTATAATATTTTTTCGATGATGTGACGATGAAGGGGGTGAATCTCCGTTTTCGTCATCCAAAACGTCTGGGTCCGTTTCGCACGTTGGAGCTCTGACGTATGCTCCAGGTCGTGTTTTAATTCTTTTGGGCGATGACGCGTCGACCGGGATATCTTTCTCTTCTGTACACTGATTTATGATCAGGTCCATTATTTGGTGAGATCGTTTCCGTTTGCTTCGAACAGAATCTTCTACGTAATCTTCGGCGACTTGAACTGATTTTCACCCCCCCTGGTGTTTAATGTCTGTGACACTGGCTCCGGATTCTGCCAGTAATGTCGTCGTAGTTCGTCGAAAACTGTGACCCGTATAAAGTTTGGGGTCCGATATTCCCAAATATTCAGCGATTTTCTTCGGCATCGCTCCAAATTTATTGATTCCAATAGGTTGACGCGTACATTTTCCTTTTCGGAAATTAAGGAAGAACCGGTCAGTTTTTACGTCTTTAGGCCGGAGACTTGTATATTGGATCACAATGTCGCGAAATTTGCTTTCGACGGTGAAGGTTCTCGGCCGATGAGTTTTCGTATCCGGAATGTTTATAATAAGCACAGACCCTTCATCGCGAATATTATTTATTTTCAAATTACACAGCTCTTCGCGTCTACAAGCACCGGTGATGCCGAAAATCATTGCGACCTGTAAGCAAACACGAAACGTAATTACTTCTATTCGCTCCCCATCAGTGTTTGTAAATACAAGTTCATAAATATGACAATAATTTACCTTCGTAGCCAAATACGCATGGTCTGGCGCTTCGCTCAAGAACTGCTCGATTTCACTCGACGAGAATACTTTTGACTTTTTTGGAGTGAATCCAACATTCTGCTTCTTTAGAAAAGCCCGTAATTTTGCATATGTGCTAATGTCAATATTATGCTCAGTGTTTATCATAGTGCGAAGCATCGAATATCTCGACCAGAGAGTTGATGGAAGCGTTTTGGCTGCCATGGAGTTGAAATAAGCAAGCAAAACTTTTTCATCAAAAGATCTTGTTTTATGCTCTTTCTTCCATGACAAAAAATCCTTATAAGCCTTCTTGTAAATGTTTTTTGACTTTTCCGGCAATAAGTTGTGCATCGCATTGTCAGCAGCTTCCAACCAACCCAACCCGGGCGGTATGAATTCTTCAACATCGCTGCCGACTTGTTCGTTGATGTCACTCATTTTCTTTCTCACAATTTCACTTACAGATCTTCGTGCTATAAACGATATTGCTTCACTATCGAGAAAGTGTTCACGGTACTATTATACATGCGATAACGATTTAGAGGGAAGGGAAATTTCTTCCATATTTCTTATAATCTACGAGTAATAGCCGCAGGTAATTTAGTCGTGCGTAAAGTAAAGAGCTGTGCGTAAAGTATAAGGCTGTGCGTAAAGAAATCACTTTACGCACAGCCTTATACTTTGCGCACGGAGTACGGAAAACGAGCACTTTAACCCCACTAAACTACCCCGAAAAAGCTCACTTTTCGAGCGGCAATTACAAAAAAATTTGTTTGTGTTTTTCACTTGCTTGTGTGATTTGTGTGGCCATATTGTTGAATTGCTTCGCGTTGTTTTCCTCCATCTTTTCAGTTGCTCTAGAATTGTATCCATTTCTACGTTTTGTTTAGTATGTTCAAGATAAGGGGAAGATGTTTCTGCGGTTTGTAATTCTTCGTCTGAGGGCAGCTTGTTTTTTACCGGGGAGCGAGGTATTTTTAATGATTTCTTGAACGCCTTCAGTTCCCGAGACTCGGCGTTTTCAGGAGATTTTTTTGTTGGGCTTGAGTTGGCCTTTTTCTTTTCGGAATTATAAAATTTCGTATAGAGCCCAGCGAGTTGGCTGTTTCCCTCTGTAGCCTTTGGAAATTAGACGATCGGCCTCTTATCTTCGGTGTGTTGTGAGGTGTAGCGGTTGGCTTTGCAGTTTCGCCGGTAGATGGAGTTGCAGCAGGTGAGCTATTGTCCGTCGGAGATCTATCGGGTTGGGTCGATAATGGTTGGAATTTGTTCCGGGAGGTGTCGCTACTTGTCATTTGGTAGCTCGGCGGTTCCCCTTACGTCTTGCCCTTTGTTAGCTAACCTCAAAAGCGCCGGCGAACCGCGTTTGACGTGAGTTCGGCTTGGCGTACCTCAGCAGGAACGATGGTTTTTAGTATCGGCCGGCGGGCGGAGATTTCCTTTCAATGTTCAACAACAGGCAGTCTCACCAGGAAGTAGTCTGTCGGAGAAACAATCAATTTCCCTCGAGCGTGTCGCACGTACGTCTTGATAGTTAGAGCGATGCGCGCATCACCCCATTTGGCCGAAATGTACCGCGAGTATTACCACTCAATTAACGGACTCAGTTATTTACTGTCTGTATTTTTTCAGGAAGAAGCACAGCAATGGTCGTCAGAATTATGCGCGCTCTTCAGTACGACAACGCAATTCAATTGTTCGATTAATTTTGTGAGACCCAAAAGTTTCCCAAAAAATTGTTATGAATAAAATATTGATTATAACAGTTTAGACACATTATTATTCAAACTTTTTGCCAAGGAATCTACGACGTGTTTGATAGAGCTCTACAAAGAATATTCGCCGGTGAAAACGAGAGAAAGACCTCCGATATCATCTCGATTACATGGTCAACGAAAACGTTATCGCTCGATGCAACTGCTTGTGAATCGCCAAGCTGTTAAAAATCTCCTGGAATTTAAACTTGCTGAAATCAGATACGCGATTCAGCTCAACGATAGTAAAACCGACATGAAAAATATCAAAATTAAAAAAAAATTCTGCAAAAAAAGACGAAACGATATCAACTGTGCCCCGCAGATTATCGAATATTTCCAAAGGTTTTATTATCGTTGAACTGAACCCCGTACCGGATTTTATTAAGTGTAAATCTCACGAAATTTTTAATAGCTTGGCAATTCACAAGCGATTGTATCAAGCGGCAAAATTTTCAGTGGCCACGCAATCGAGATGAAATCGGAGCTCTCTCTCACGTTTTCATCTGTGGATTAGTCTTCTTCCGAGAACTCTGTTGAAGAAGTGGTAGATATCGTCTCCGGAAATTTTTTTTAGCGTTGTTTATACCGCGTAACGGATGAAAATTGCTATTAGAATCTCAAAAAAAATCACCGAGACGAAATCTACCACGTGTTTGACAGAGCTCTCGAGAGAATATTCATTGGCCGGTGAAGACGCGAGAGAGACGTTCGATATCATCCCGATGTGAGTGTGAGGACCAGACCTTCGACATCGGAGTGAAACAGATGTGAAAAACTACTTTTTTTTTAATCAAAAAACGTAAAAAAACGTACGCCAAGTACATAAATGTTACAGAAATATTCAGATCTAGAAAACTGCATTAAAAAAAAAATCCAAAATAGAGGTAAATCACACGAGCCAAGTTTCAACAAATACTTTTGAATATCCAATGTCAATGATAATGATTAAAAAATTGTATGATAACTGAAAAATAAAATTAAAAAAAATACTTGGCACGTCCTTTCTTTTATACATGAAGTGTTTCATTTGTATTCGAGGAACGTGCCAAGTGTTTTGTTAATTTTATTTTTCAGTTATCATACAATTTTTTAATCATTATCATTGACATTGGATATTCAAAAGTATTTGTTGAAACTTGGCTCGTGTGATTTACCTCTATTTTGGATTTTTTTTTTAATGCAGTTTTCTAGATCTGAATATTTCTGTAACATTTATGTACTTGGCGTACGTTTTTTTACTTTTTTTGATTAAAAAAAAAGTAGTTTTTCACAGATTTTACTCATTTTTGAAAACCAGCTCGAAAACTAAAATTGGGATTGGCGGAAAGGGTTTATTGCTTCTTACTTTGACTCTCACAGCGAGACAACGAGACCGTCCGTTCCACCAATTTTCTCAACGAGAGAATTCTGCCACTCGTTACTTCAATATCTTTGACCGGAAAAAAAAAAATCCTTAATTCTTTTCTTCAATGCTTTTCGAAGAAGCACAGAAAAAATGAAAAATTTTCTCATCCGGAGAAGTGAAGCGAAAAATGGTAAAATCCTTCCACTGCGAGAACCAAAGGAAGCGCTGGCGGAGTTGACTTATCATGAAAGTCAATGAAAGAGTTCTGTGTAATTCCTCTGTCAAGATAACCAAAAACAGAGTTATAAAATTTTTTAGTCAAAGCGATGACATATTTTCTTAATACTATAACAGACCTGCCGAGGAATCTTGATTCCTACGCTATCAGCGTAGAAATGTCTGACAGCGCATCAAAAACACAACCACACCGATCTTCGACAAAAAGATACTCTTGATCTTGAGAACAGTGAAAAAAAAAACGAAACTGAAAAAAAAATGTTGTCTTGATTTTGTAAATCTTGATTCATAGCATTTTTCTTGATTTTAGTTTTTCTTGTAAGGTTATACATTTGCCGGCAATCACGAATCACTTGAAAAATTGAATTGAGACGAACGCGACGAAACGAGACGAGACGAGAGAACACTGTTTTGAAATCACTTTCAAACATTCACCACTTTTTAATTTATTCATTTATTTATTTAATCCCGGGCCCTTGCTTTGGTTACGTCGCCCGCTGTCAACCGCCGACGAGCCGGCACGGCCGACGGGCCGAGCGAGCACCGAACACACACGACGCGCCACGATTTCACAATCTTCCGCGATGCCCGACCCGATGTAGATGAGAAATAGACGGGCGTATCTGATACTATTCAACCCGTAAAATGGTGTGCGATACCGCCGTTCTGCTTCTCATCTACACATGTAGATGGGAAGCAGAAGGGCGTATATCCATGGCCGTAACCCGTTAAATGATAGGAGAGGATGCCCATCTGTTTCTCATCTACACATTTTTTTCTTTCAAGTATCGCTGATCGGATACCTTTTGGGTCACGGCATCGATATCTCAGCAACGGCTGCACCGATTCAATCGCACCTAGGCGCATTCGAAAGCTGATGGCCAAATTATATCATGAAAGACTTGCCAAAAATTTGATTCGAAGTTAATCTTCCGAGAATTATCGAGCGAAAGTTTTACTTCCGGCATATTCGCGTATACTAAGAAGCGGCAGCGGCTCGGCCAGCCTCGTACGAAAAAAAAATTTTTTTTATGTACTTGGCGTCGAGACGCTACCGCGTCTCTTGATGAAATCCCATGTATCTCGCCCGTTTTCATCGATAGCTCGGTATACGTTTGTCGGTTGTACTGCAGACGGCAAGGATTTCGTTTCCGTTTATTAAGTCGGTGAAAATGATAAGCGTAAAATTATTTGCCGCACGCAAAACACGCCGGTTCGATTGTTTTCTACGAAGAGAAACGAAATCCACTCCGTTGCGCACGTTTTTGTATTCTTAAGGATGTTTTAATGTACTGTAACGGTCGCCTTATTTCACCGATACGTCTATCGGCTACTTCGGGAACGTTAGGGGTTCGGGGCGAGCGAATAATCGTTAGATGTTGTCAATTCGATAAAATAAATGGTGGTTTATTAAAAAAATACATAAAAAATACGAAATGCAGTATACAAAATTATTTTGTATCGACGCTTGCTCCTTTCGATGATTCCAGTTCCAAAATCGCTTGACGAAATACATTCGAGTTGTTCAGCAAGAAGACAATTATCGATTAATTTGAAATTATCAATTAATTTGTTAATTAATCGCGGATAACGAAGAAACAGAAAATTATCTCGAATTATTATCGCGATTGAGTCGCCAAAACAAAATTTAATCCAATGTCTCCGTCTTCGTGAAAAAGAAAATTAATGATCTACTTTACCGACCGAGTGTCAGTGATTCGAGTGTAAAAATGATTTTACCGATTAATTTTCTAATGTTCGCAAATACAAAAATGAAACAAGAATTCCGATGAATTTTCGTTTCGAATTACCGACCGAGCTACTCCTCTCGGCACGGTTCCCGTTTTGCGGATCCTTCCAATCTTCTGTCACGGATTACAATGATTTACCGATCAAAAGTACGAGGGAGAAACAAAAATTCCAATGCAATGAATTTTGAAGCAAATTATCGACCGAATCGAATTACCGACCGAGCTGATTACTGATCGAGTTCTTTCCTCGGTGCAAATGAACCTCCCGACGCGCGCCTGTCGACCACCTTCGAGGTTATGTCGCGAAAGTAAACATTTTTTAGGTTAGAATCCCGATCGCTTAAATTACCCTTAAAAGTTGATAATTTGCATCAAGTATCTGCCGTGAGGAAGGCTCACGCAGAGGAGGATCGGGGAACGAGCTCAGAAACGAGCTCGAGCCACTACTCCGTACGCTAACCCCACACAGGGTCCTCAGCGAGAGGCTCGGTATTCGCCTGGAAAGAACTCGAAAGTTCTTGGGGCCACGATCGAGTCCCCCAGAGTGCAAGCTTACCTCCGCTGGGTAACCTAACCTATAATATTTGCCGCCAGGTGGCGCAGAAGACACGTTATTAAAATTTTTACTCCGTAATTTAAAGAAATTTTACAACAATTGACAACACAAATTTTTTGATCGTTACATGACTTAAACCGACTAGAGTCCCAGAGATTATTTTTTGAAGAGTTTCCGAGCGATCCGAGGAGTTGATCCGTCGCCTCGGCGGCGAATACGAACGTTGTGATTTTGTAGGTTAGTTTTGAAAACTTGAAAAGGAAAGTGTTTATTTGCTCTGACGAATTTAGAATTGCACTGCATTTCGGAGCTATTTTACGACACGAGCAGCTAGAAAAGAATAAATTATTAGAAAAAAAAAAAAAAAACCCGGAGGAACAGCGAAGTAAAATGAGTGCTCCACGGACGGAAAACTGCGCCGCGTGCAACCAGCCAGGAACCACGGTTAACCCTATAGTAGTCTACTGCGATGGATGTGAAAGATTTTTCCACAGGGCCTGTTCCAAGTTGATAGCCTCAGAAATTAAGGTAATCGAACTACAGAAAACATGTTTTTTTATTGCGATGAATGTCTCGGTCAGTAGTAGCCGCGGTCAAGTTTGTTCCGCAGCTATACGAGTCGACGAAGAAATTGTCCAGCGAAGTCGAGATTATTAACACTCTAGGAGAGGTAAAGGAGAAGCATGTTGCCGATGGTGAAGCATGCAAACGAAACATTAAAGCTCTGGAAGAGAGCGTCAATGGAGTCAGAGCAGATATTTCACCGCTGCGGGAAAACATCAGAACTCTTGTGGACGATGTGGAATACATCAAAGCGAACTATACTCCGCTGGCGGATTTCAACAGGGTCGTAAACGATCTTAACAACAACGTAGCTGAGATGCGGGCCACAGCGACGAGCTGTCAAGCTGCGCTGGAAGCAAACACGCGAGCGCTTCAGGCATTTAAGGGGGGATTGTCTTTTTTTTTCGCAAAATTTACCGCTTTTTGGGAATTATTTTGTGAAGAAAGTATACAACGGAAAACTTGTGAAACTTGGCATATAGTTTTATTGATCTGTTTACTACATACAAAAAAAATTTTAAACAATTTCATCAAAAAATCCCCCTCTCACCCCCCTCGACGCGCGATGGTCCTTTTTTGATGGTGTGCACAATTACAGCCTTCACGTTCATCCTGCAACAAAAACCCAAAAGCATTTTACTTTGGACACATATAGCTATCGTTCGATGAAGGAAAAAAAATAAATAAAAAAAATTGACGATTTGGTGACGTTTTGAACTTGAAGTATCGATTTTTCGAAAAAAATTGATCGATTTTTTGTTATAAATAAAAAACTATTAAACGTATTGCCTTTTTGCTTCATCAAACGATAAAAGGATGTCAGCTGAGCATTCTGCCCAAATTTGAAGGCAATCGGTTGAATAGTTTTTGAGAAATCGTGCACACCAGTTGTGAAAAAGCTGTTTCGAGAAAAACGCGTTCAAAGTTGTGAGTACACTTTATGGGACATATCGAGTACTTACAGTATTTTTTATCTTATCTGCTATGCCAGGGCCATACAGGATGTCTTCCTCGGCTTTAAACAACTCATTCAGTGAAGCAGTTTCGCTTCTGCGTCTTGTTCGAGCCTCTTTCGTTGCTTCGAGGCTGCGTCCCGTTGACCTCTCTATCCGCTGCTTATCTCGCGCATCGACGAATATTGATGCTTGCTGGCTAACGACGATTCCAATCGTCGTCATTGTTTTAAGGACTGCTGTAAACCCTTCGTTATAAATCCCTGCGGCCAAATAAGCCGCGATGTCGATCGTTTTCGCGCCACAGTGAAGGTGTTTAGGTGCGAATCGCCAATCGGTTGCGTTGAAGCTTTCGTTGTTGTTTTGAGTATCGCCACCTAAACACCTTTCCAGCAAGTCTCTCGATGACAAATCAATGTAAATCGGCTCAATAGCATTCGCGACGTCTTCATGCAGTGGAGCTTCGTGATCAAATTCGTCCAGAGTTTTTTCGGCTTCGGCAATGCGCCATTTGCACCAGCTTTGTGACCCCGCGGGACAGTACATATGCTGAGGATTTTCATTCTTCGAGATCTTGTGGTAGAACGTTGCCCACACAGCATTGTACATATCATCAACAGAGTCTGGATGTCTTCTGATAGCCAAACCGTAGAAAATTGTTAATTCTTTTATCAATTTATCGGTTAATTTTCCTTCCACGCGGTGGCCGCGCGCTCGTTTTTCCAACGAGCGCGCGGCCACCGCGAGTCGACACGCAGGTATAAAATCGCTTATAACTTTGCCATTTTTGAGAATTTTAATTTGAAATTTTGCACACATATTCTCAACACTTTGAAGAATATGAAACAGCGGTCAGCGAAAAATCGATTTTTTTGTCGAAAAAAAAGAAAATCCCCCCTTAATACGATCCAGGGTAACGTCCAACGTAACACTAACGTTCTGGAAACCGTACAATCTTCATATGATCCTGTCAAGTTCCAGGCAGAGCTCGAGGATCGTCGACGAAGATCGTACAAACTTTGGCCTGGCCGAACAAACTGGACAGCTAGCCTCGAGAAACATCGCAAAGGATCGTGCGGATGCACTATCACTGTTGGCCGTCGTAACGGAACTCCAAGGAGACCGCGCAGGTATTAGAGTGTCTAGAGTAGGGAGATACGACGCTTCTAAAACTCGTCCGGTCCTTGTCACGATGAGATCGGTCGCCGAGTTTCAAGAAATATTGAGAAATAAAAGAAAATATAGAGGAAAAGTGGTGATCGGTGAGGACAGGTTAGCCACGCAAAGAAAGAGATACGAGACAGCGAAAAGGGAACTAGAAGAGCTGAAGAAGGAAAATCCGGCCGTCCTCAAGAGAATTGTAACAAGACATGGGTTTCCAACCATTAGCGATGTCAAACGCCAGTCAGCGTCAGCGAATGGAGTGTCCTCGAGGACATGCCCGCCGAACGGGAATCTCAATACTGATGTAAGAGCCCTGCCGCCGACAAACGGCGGACGCTTAATTATTGGAACGGAGCCAGCGTCGTCGAGTAGCATTACCATCGCGAGAAAGGACATTACGAGCCGTCCGACGAGCCGAAAGGACCACGCCGCGCCCGCTCTGCCAAAAAACATGTAAGTACAAGTAACAGGCTACGCTTTTACTATCAGAATGTTCGTGGACTTCGGACAAAACTGAGAGCATTCAGAGAGACCTTCCCACAAAGTGCAATTAACTACGATGTGTTGATATTAACGGAAACTTGGCTACATGAAGGTATAACGGACGCTGAACTTGGACTCGGTGGTTTCGATATTTTCCGGTGCGATATAAGCCCAGTCGCGGCGTCACGCGCGAGGGGGGCGGCGTTCTCATAGCGGTCCGTCGCTCGTTTGACAGCACGCGCTGCGATTTTCACGCCAAATTCGTGGAGCATTTGTTGATTGGCATCTCCAAAGGACACCAGAAGATTCTACTCAGCGGAGTCTACATCTCGCCATCGTCTAGTTCACAGGTTTACGGAGAGTATGTGGCCCAGGTGGCTGAGCAAGCGGAGCGTCATCCGGATCACGAGCTTCTCTTAGTCGGAGATTTTAACTTGCCGGGAATCTCATGGGAAGAGTGCGATGACGAGGTAGTGTGTGATTCCTCCAATGCAGATGCAGCACGGACGGAAAAGGCACAGATACTAAGCGACGGCTGTTCCTTTCTCGAAGTTCAACAACGTAGCAAGATAATCAATAGCCACGGGAATACCCTGGACCTGGTTCTTTCGAAGGTTCCACGCGAGGTTTCAGTTGTGGAGGACCCGCTGTTGCAGGAAGATGAGGCTTTCCACACCTCTCTATACTTCGAAATTGAAATTCAGACGAGCGGAGAGATCGAGGAGGAACAGATCGAATACGACTTTCGCAGAACCGACATGGTCGATATAAACGAGTATTTCAGTACCATCGACTGGGCCTTTATAGAGGAGAGGAGCGTTCTCGAAGACGCGACCTCGGCTTTATATGAGGTACTGAATGTCGCGATGAATCTCGTCGTACCACGGAAGCGGATTGTCTCGTCCTCGAGGCCACCATGGATGACCAAAGAGCTACTCCGATGTATATCAGACAAAAAACTGGCGTACAAAGTATTCAAACAGACGGGGCGAATAGAGGACTACGAACGCTTCAAAGCATTGAGAAACATTTGTAAGCGTAGATCAACCGAATGCTACGAGCAGTACACCTGTGAAGTCGAACAGAACATAGCAGAGAATAGCAAAGCCTTTTGGAGCTACGTAAACCGGCGCCGAGGAAACCGAGAATTACCATCGAAAATTACCTTAGGCGGAAGAACTGTAAACACCGGGCAGGAGACCGTCGATCTCTTCGCCGATTGTTTCGAGTCAGTGTACACGGATCACCGCATAAAAGACGCACGGGTCCCGCCAGTTCCTTCAGTGGTGAACGTGTCGGCGGCGTACTTC
Source organism: Ischnus inquisitorius (assembly GCA_963924025.1). Classification (NCBI taxonomy): domain Eukaryota; kingdom Metazoa; phylum Arthropoda; class Insecta; order Hymenoptera; family Ichneumonidae; genus Ischnus; species Ischnus inquisitorius. The sequence goes on along the minus strand of OZ001251.1, from coordinate 2,836,531 downwards.
ACGCAGAACGAGGTTCGAGAGAAGCGTCGGGACCTAGACACACAGAAGGGTCCCGGTCCAGACGGTATACCGCCGTCACTGCTGAAGGGGTGTGCGGACGCCCTTGCGGTCCCAATATCTAGGCTTTTCGCGAGGTCTCTGAAAGATGGGATCCTCCCAGACATTTGGAAGCACAGCTATATCACGCCAATCTACAAAATCGGATCCAAGACGGACGTGCGCAATTATCGACCCATTTCGATTATTAGTGCTATTCCCAAGATACTCGATAACCTTGTTGCTGGATACTTATCGTTCCAACTCCGCGCGACGATCATAGACGAGCAACACAGTTTCGTGGTAAAACGCTCAACGGCAACGAATCTCTTGGTATACGAAACCTATCTCAGGGAATCAATAACGCGAAAATTGCAGGTTGACGCAATTTATACCGATTTCTCACAGGCTTTTGATTCGGTGTGCCATGATTTGCTAGTGAACAAGTTATCGGCACAGGGGATTCACGGGGCTTCACAGGGTTGAAAGACCACTGACCCTGAGTGCCTCAGGGTTCTCACCTTGGTCCACTTTTGTTCCTAATATTCATAAACGATATTTGCTCCTGCTTTATTCACACGCGCTTCCTTCTATTTGCGGATGACTTGAAATTGTACTGTGCTGTCGAAGACGAGCGGGATAGTCGGAGTATACCGGTCAAAGCGACTTAGATAATTTGTGGGATTGGTGTAATCGAAACAAATTGAGTCTGAACTTAACGAAGTGCAAGTCAATTGTTTTCTCGGAGGTAAGGAACCCCATGCGAAACACATACACTTTAGGGGATGAGAACCTTGAAATAGTGGATGAAATTAAAGATCTGGGAGTGCTATTTGATAGCAGGCTAAAATTTGTTAGACACATCGAGGTTTCCGTCGCTCGGGCAATTAGAACTCTGGGATTCATATCGAGATTCAGCGTAGATTTCAAAAGGGTTCACACCTTTAAAATCCTATACCTAGCATTGGTTAGACCGATCTTAACATACGGGTCGGAGGTTTGGAATCCGGCGTTCGCCGTCCACTCGTCTCGAATTGAGGGTGTGCAACCCAAATTTCTCAGACAAGCTGCATTCAAGTATGGTAGGCCGATGGCGCGCGAATCCCATGATTACACTGAAATCGCGACAATACTTCAGATTCCAAGTTTAAAATCACTGCGGATGTTCAACGACCTAGTATTTCTCGCGAAATTGATCACGGACTCCGTAAGTTGTCCCTCACTGCTGCAAAGAGGCGGTCTTCACGCGCTGATTAGGCAAACTAGATCTGCACAAACGTTTCACGTCGCGCTCGATCCAAGACGCTTCCCGTGGCTTTCTGCAGCATCTCGTTCGGTATTGCTGCCGATTCGCGGCGGATTTGGGTGGTCAGTTCCTCGACGTTATCGACGGGCTGCACCGCGTAAACTTTTTCTTTCAGATGACCCCGCAGAAAAAAATCGAGAGAGGTAAGGTCCGGCGATCTAGGGGGCCAAAGCATGGGGCCGCGTCTCCCGATCCAACGGTCTAGATATTCTTGATCCAAATGATCGCGTACCATCAAGGTGAAATGAGCCGGTGCACTGTCGTGTTGAAAGATCAGTTGATCTCGTAGATTCCGTGGAAGATGCCCGATGAGCCCAGGCAAGTCGTTCCACAGTAAATTTAAGGATCTTGCGCCATTCAGATAGTCCGGTAGAATTACCGGCCCGATCTAAAGGAATAAACCGATAATTGAGAAAATACCCGTTAAGGTCCCTTCTCTAGCTCGATTTGATCATAATCCTAGAGGCTGAGATAATCGGTGTCAGACACCGTTTATCCTCAGTTCTTTAGAGAAAATAGGTTAGGAAACCCACGGAGGTGAGCTGGAAATGAGGGCGATTTGATCATGGCCCCATGGTCGAATTCTTTCCTTGTGGATACCAAGCCTTTCGTAGAGGGCCCTGTTAGGAGCGTAAGATAAGGGGTAGCGGATTAAGTGTGATATTCGTGCTCATTCCCCGATCCTCCTCTGCGTGAAACTTCTGCACGGCAGATGCTACCAACACCGTAGCCAATACAGTATAATTGAGGAGCAGACTGAATGATCGGGACCTAACCTAAAACATTTTTGTATCTTGCAAATTCACGAGGAAAATCATAGTAATTTGAATCGACAACACGCGTCGTAATAATTCATGCCGAGAAGCATAGCTTAGTCGGTAATTTAGTATAAAAATCAAATTAATTATTTTCACCGAAATTTAATTGTGTTTTCGTCCAATTTCATGTCGAACGATCACGAGTAAGAATATCAGATAAATTGTCGGTAAAATCATTCTAATTCACGAATTACCGCCACTCGGTCGGTAAATTTGACTATTTCCTTTTCACGAGCATCAAGACTGTGAGTTAAAATTTGATTTGATGGGTCAGTTACGGTAAAATTCGAGATCCGCGACAACCAATTATTAATTGCGAATAAATTATAATTGTCTTTTGCCGATAACTCGAGATCATAAAATAACAGAAGCGTCGATAAAGCAGGATTCTGCGTATTGTATTTTGCAATTTTTACGTTTCTTTGAAAAAACGAACTATTGTTTCACCAAATTGACAACATCTAACGATTATTCGCTCGCCCCGAATCGCTAACGTTCCCGAAGTAACTGAGAACAGGCATCTGTGAAAAAAGTGACCGTTACAATATACGTCACCGACTCTGCTAACACGTGGAGCGTTGGGTCGGGCGAGTTCGGCTAACTTCGGTCCCGTCCGCCAGTGCGACCATCGGCCGGAGCGACGAGTCGGGTCTTGATCTTGAGTCTACCCAATCTCAGTGTTTAGATAAAGGAAATCGCTGTATCTCAACAACGAGGGCATCGATCGACTTCAAATTAGGTTTAGTCTAACCAAGGAGCATATTTATATAATAAAAGTATTGAAATTATCGTTTATTATGAAGGGCAAATTTATTTATCTATAGAAATTACACGTCATAACGGTATCGTAGTTCGTAAAATACTGACTGAATACTCTTGTTGTTTTATAAAGAAAACTCAGCAACGCGTAACAAACGAATACATCAAAGGATACAACTTCAATTGAGTATACAGCGTGTTCAATTAATAAACAGCGAATCATTTCAATAAAAAGACTTTATTTTTCTGTTTTACATCGTATTTAAAAAATTAGAGCGTATCGAAGAAAAATTTTACACGCGCAGCGCGAGGTCTCGCGTATATAGACCCTGAGACGAGTCACGCGCAAATGTACTTGTCGCGAGACTCTCCCGAGTCTCTTGATTGTAAGTGAATATTAAAATCCAAAGGAAATGAATACGTATACAAAAACGAACGAATCATCTACATCAAAAACAAGCGTCTCAGCGCCCTGTGGGCGCAGAGACTTGTTGGTAGGCTCCGCCCCCAAATCCTCGAAAAATGTCCCTTCGAAACATTTTTTAAGGCACTCACAAGAGTCCACGTCGCGCTACGCGCTTCGTTTCAGACTTGTAGGGTAAAAAGATCAGTGAATGGACGAGGAAATGGACGATTAGTATAAGAGCACATGTATAGGAAGCGTCCATTCTCTGGAGTTTTTCGTCTGCTGAACTGTCTATTCACTGGTAGGTTTACACAATATCTACTGCGCTACGCGCTCCGTTTAGAAGTTGTATGTACCTCACCGTGCGTGCACTGTTTTTGGTTTGACGACGACGACGATGATTTTTTGTCTCCAAATCTTTATATGGAAACGGATACAGCAGAAATATAATAAAAAGCTCTCTGAAACCTTGAAAAAATGAAAAAGAAAAATTGATGTTTCCAACTATTCGAGTAAGTTTTTTTTATTTCAATTGAAAAAGTTCCCGCCACCTAGTGTACCTGCGTCACGAGTTGTGTGCACTGGACGACGTCTGCTACGAAATTGCCGTCGTCTTCCAAAGTTTGACAGCAAGAATTAAATGAAAAAGAAATTTACTACTGGGATTGTTTTAAACAATATTATGCAAACAAAGAATGTTTTAAGTACCCAATGATTCTTTGAGAGTTTATAACCGAGTTTTTCAGGCAAAAGTCGAATTGTTTTACAATTGTGAACATTTTTTCGTGAAATATGGTTAGTGATTTCGGTTGGAAAATGTATGATTTTCGAAATGAAAAGAGAATTATTATGTCAGAAAATTTGCCATATTTCGTCTTTTATTTTTCCCGACCGAAGTTTATTGATTGACAGGGAGATAATTTGTTTTTTGCAAAATTAAAATAACATTACCTACAATGTACTGCTCAAGGGAGTAAAGTGCGTGAAAATCCGCTCCTCCCGAGTGGTATACGATATTTTTTTTTCGACTACGTTTAAATGTCCATATTTTTATGCTTGCAACGGCGCGACAGGACACTTTATAGGCGCAGTCACAGGAGCGAGTGGGGTCCAGAGGCGAGACCCCTGGTGGGGTGCAAGAGCGAAGCCCCTCCCCACTGCCAACATAAATACTATCATTAATAGTTTTATTCATTTACTCAATTTTTTTTATTAATTTGATTTTTTAATTATATTTTTGATTAAAAAAACTGTGGCGGGAATAAAATGATTGATTAATTTATCAATTATTATTTAAAATGTATTTTTCTATTTTTTTTTACAAAAAAAAAGTAGTACTTTTCTGCCCGCTGCTATACTTTTCTTCCTGCTAGTCAAAAATCAGTCACTTTCCACCCACGTTGCAGGCATGGAATGTGGAGTTTTTAGTGTAGTCGGGAAAAAAAGCAATTTTTATGTCACCGTATGCTAAAAGAAATATTTGGGGCCATCGTAGACACTCAAAATGGACTGCACATCACGTTGGAGGTCCATCGAAGAGAACGCTGAAATAATTTTTTTTAGATTCATCAGGTGCGCAGCGGTCCCATCGAAAGTCCTCACAGAGGTCTCGAAAACGATTTTAATAGGCACTCCTTGCCAATTTTCAATAGTGAGTGCCTAAAAAAGTTGTGTTGCCGCGTAATTTGGTAAACAATTTTTTTTTCAGCAGTTTATGAATAACATTTTGGAATTATGATTATGCAAATCTTATATTAATCTTTTTGGTGCCTCCAATATGCACGACTTTTTCAAATTATCATACCGTCAAGAAGTATTCGCAATTCTCTTCCGATTCTCGCAAATTTAGGCGTCATGAACACTATGCTCAAAAACCTTAATCGTTCATGTCATAACCATCAAAATAATCTGTGACGTGCGGGGGCGTCTCCTACGGACACACGCTGACCCTTACGAGAATCACGAGGTTTATTTTTGTTATTGCATCCGTTCTTTAACTACGTCCTCTACAGGCACGGTCTTTTAAAATCACAAGGATTGGGTTTTGATGAAGGATTTGAAATTATAAGAATTTGAGTTCCCGTGGAACATGAATTATATATTGTTACAATCTTTGAATAACTGATTTACCGAATTAAATGTTTCTTGATTATTACAAGCTTAACGATTAATTAGTACGCAGTGAAGTTAGACTGTACGGTGCAGCCTGTGGATTTCTCGCGGCGGCGCTCGGCTGCTATTAGCGTGTGCACGGGGTACACGATGCCAGAGCACCGCTCCTGCCGGAACAGTCACAGCTGTCGCGTGCGTTCACCTTTTCAATATCCACCTGTTATACACTACACGAGCGCTTTGCTCGTGGCGAAGATTTTACTTATTGTATATTTATTACGCACGCACGAACTTCACTTCCCGGTCGATTTGCGCACGACGACCTTTTCGTGGAAAGCTGAACGAACCTCGAAGATTTACCGTGCTGTTTATTCGCGACTACGCGAGATTTTAGAGGGAATTAAATATTCCCGAACTTAATGTTAATTGAACCAATCATAACACTAAATATTACGTGGCTCGATTGATACTACAGTGGACAGTCTCTCGGGGTGTTGAGTATTACCGCGCGGGGTAGATACGAGCCACGGAGCTCTAATCTGATCTAATCTCGATCGTTGGTTGATTAGAGACTGACCTGAGGATCGGATGAATCGGAAATCTATGGCGGTGTGTTCGTCGTTCGTCGATCAGAGGGAACGGTGGTGGAATTTTGGAATCGGCAGGGTCAGCAATTAGATTAATATTCGTATCATTGTTGGTTTTTGTGTGCACCGTGAGATCGGCGGCGTTTGCGATTTGTCGCCCGCTTCTATGAGCGCTTTGAGCATTGCTGACGCTGCAGATTCCGACACGTGGCGCGAGTCGTGAGGCTCGTTGCGATGCGGAATATCTTTCTTTTTTAATTTACGGGACGTAACAAATCTAAACTGTTAAGCCGGTCGCTTACAGGAAAATTTGTGCGGTCCGATTTTTTTTGTGCGCTAGCAACTGCTTTTTTTCAAATATCGAGCTCAAATTCCAACCACAAGTAGATTTTCATTAATAGTCGAAACGTCGGAAATGGGCGGTACTCTGAATTTTTTTAAATATAACTGTCTGAGGTTTAAATTCACACAGTATTTCGAATATCAGTCTCAAATTTGCAAGACAAGTGAAATGCTACGAGATAGCCTTCTAGATTAAATTCGGTGCGAATTTGCCAAGGCACAAATATTTAGGACATTTGGAATGAAAAAAATCTGTGCGTCCTTTCGCTGGCGCAATTTCGAAAATGCCAGACTAAAATTCAAATGACAGGGAAACTTCACTAAAATAAAGTCTGTGATTGAAGATGTCAGAAAGTTGTTTTGCAAATTACCAGACTTTTTTGGGGAGAGAGCTTTGTTGAAGTTAGAAAATAATGAGAAGGCAATATGCAAGGTTCTTATTTGCGGTTTTTTAGGCACTCACTATAAGGAATAGGCAAAGAGTGCCTATTGCAATGACCTTCGAGGCCTGTTTTCAGAGCTTTCGATGAGGTTACTCCGCAGAGCCCGCTCCAATTTTTTTTATTTTTTAGGATTAACTTTAATGTACTTCTGACATGATGCGTAGTCAGTTTCAAGTGACTGCGAGGACTAGAAACACTTTTTTTAGCTTGCGGTGCAGTAGAAATAGGTTGTTCATTAAAAAAATGTCCTCGGACGTCCGTATCATACTGTAACTTTGGATCCTGCGCACCAATTTTGCTCATCTTTGCAGGATTGTTTCATCACATTATTACAAGTATGCACATCACTTTTGAAACCAATTTGAGACATTGAAATATTTTTTCAAATAAATTATTGTTCAAAATTTGGATTTTTCCTCCGTCGACTGTCCGTACGGTGCTGTAATTATGAATTCTACGAACGAATTTTTTTCTCCTTCGCAGCATCATTTTGTTTGTTGAAAGACACTATGCCCGCCAAATTTCAAGACATTTGAACATCTCTAACTATATTTTGTTCAGAATTTTCCATTAAAAAAAAAATTTCTTCGCATCTGCTGTCCGTACGGTGCTATAATTATGAATCTTACGCACCAATTTTTTTGGCCTTCGCAGTATCATAGTTTTCCTGCGAAAAATCGTCTTACACTATTTATTCAGATTAAAGTCAACTAAAATAGCTCAGTTGGGAAAAATTCGTTTTTTGGTTAGAATTCCTGATAATTCATTTGAAATCACTCAAATTTACATAAATCGACATCAGATCAATACATTTTCCTTTACTAAGCTGCTTTATAGTAAAATTGATGTCATTCGTTCAATTATTCTAGAATGAGCAATTATCGACACTCGGTCGGTAATTTTGGTCAGTTTTGCGGGACGAAAGTGGCTCGTTGCGTACCAGCATCGAAAAGTCAGTTTGCGCATGCACGTTACGTTACTTTTTTACCCGAGAGCAAAAAAGTCCACTTTTTTGCCCGTCGGCCATAACCTCACTTGTCATGGTCCTCCCGCAAACATTGCCCCTCAGAACACTTTTATTCCTGCACTCATTACAAAAAGTATAGTGTGCTACATGGGCCAATTGGCGATCGCGACTCGTGTGATTGCGGCTCTCGCTTCGCTCGGGCAGCAAAAATCAGACGTGTCGCAAACGCCAATTTTCGGCCCTCAGTGCACAATGTATTATATAACTACTGTCAAAGACTTCGCAGTCGAAATTTTCAAGAATTTCAACATTTTTTTTTTATATTTGGGAGCCATCCAAAAAGTTACACATTTTCATTTGAGTAATGTAAAAATCCAACGGAGCGCGAAGCGCGACGTGCGTATAAATCTAACGGAGCGCGCAGTGCGACGTGTACACCTGTGAGTGCCTTATAAAATGTCCCGAAGGGACATTGTTAGGGGGTTTGGGGGGCGGAGCCCACCTTGTTTTGTCTACGGTTACGCTGTTAAACAGTTTGTCTTTCGGGACATTTGGAAGAGTAATGTTTTGTTAATAGAAAGAATAAATAATTTATGCCCTCAACATTTTTGGCAAAATTATTCATCACTGGCTAACTAATGTCGACACTCATTAAATTTGTTTTAGAATGGACTGATCATTTGTTGACCGCTCAAGCCTTCGCTTTTTTCGCCGCTGGTTTTGAAACATCCTCGGCGACGATAAGCTTCGCTCTTTGGGAGTTGGCTCGGGAATACGATGTGCAGGAGACGCTGAGACGAGAAATTTTTGAATATAATATAAAGAATGACGGAAACTTCACTTACGAAAGTATTAAAGACATGAAGTATCTCGATATGGTGGTCAAAGAGACATTGAGGAGAAATCCACCGGTCACCGAATTGAGAAGAGTAGCAACCCAGGAGTACACGATACCGGGAACGAAAGTGACAATACCAGCTAAACAGAGTATTGTCATTCCAGTTTTGGCTCTCCATAAGGATCATAAATATTATCCGGAACCAGAAGTCTTCGACCCCAAAAGATTTAGCGACGGAATCAAACAGTCAAAGCATCCTATCGTCTATCTGCCGTTTGGCGACGGACCAAGAAATTGTATAGGTAAGTCTGTTTGTATCAAAGATCAACTCAGTTGATATCTTAAATAAATAAAAATGATCCTGACAAACTGATTCATAAATTGGCATATCACTTTTTTTTTGGCACCGTCTACCCAGCTCTGTTCCAGTAAAGTACTGTAATTTTTTCTGTTCTGCTTAGTTATTTATGGATTTGACTGTAGGTCTGTGCTCAGGGCAGCTAAACGGATTGTTAGTATTTTGGGATATTGGGATAGAACTTCTGAATTTTCTCTAATACGTCCGAGGACTTGAGATGTAGTTCATCAGGAGTTCTCGGCGAGAAAATGGAGAAGGTGGTACGCTAATCCGAATGTTCTATAGCTAGTTTTGATGCGGTCCTATAGTTCTATTACGGTTTATGAAAGTGTAAATAAAAGTACGGGAAAAACGCGTCTCTTAGACTCCTAAAGCTCGTTCGACATCGCGAGTCTATGCTAAGAATACTCCCTTCAGAGTATTCGCGAATATGCGTCAATTTGCCTCGACCACGCGGAATTGAATCCGATTACTTATTCTAATTTACAGACTACAGAACTAAATTTTGCAATTATTTATTTGCTTTCCTCGATGTACGGCGAATAGCGATATCGGCGATTTTCTATCGAACAACGAACGCGATATCGGAGATTTCCTATCGAACTCGATCGGCGGCTCGCGTGTCCGATGATCGAGCACTCGATACAAGATCGCTTGCTTTCTCGCGTTGCTCTATCCGTTCAGTATTCTAACTAGATCTAAACCTTGCGAGAGTAAGTTTGCTAGACGCGAAGTTCTTTCTTCTATCGTGATTTCAAATGTATTTTTATAGCTTAAGCGAAATATGCAAATATTAGGCTATGATTCACGGTGCTGGGCTCGCACGAGCTGTGACTTGATTTCGATCGGCTAACTAGTGAGTTGGGCTATCTCGTTAAATTAACTTTCTCGCAAATCTTTAAACGCAGGGAGGCAGGTCGCTTTCTCATGGAGTATTCCACGAAGGCCGGAGATGTCCAGAGTTCGTTTCTTACAAGGAGTATAGGTAGATAGTCGGATAATTCTATACTGGGTCGCGGATCGCACTGCGCGCGCTTTTATAGCCAGGCCGATTCCCTTATTTCTCGTCACAGATTGTACTATCGGTGACGTCGTTGCAACGGCGATTATCCTTATGTTTGAATTCGAGATTGCGTTCCAACGGCTAATTCTTTTAAAGGGAGCTGGGTCACCTAAATTTTTCGTAAAAAAAAAAGTCGAGTTTCCGAGAAATTTGTTGTGTTTTATAAAAATACGTTTGGTCGGTAACGATTTACCGACCCTGCGGTCGTTACTTCCAATCGATGCGAGTTAGATTACCGCCGCTACCACGCTTCGGCGAGTCTACGCTGTCTACGATACACCGGCGTACTACGGCAGCCATGATTTTTTTACTAGATCTGTCAATCGCGTAAAAAACCGGCATCCGGATAATTGCGGTTATCCATGTGCGCGGTGGTTATAGTTTTCGTGAATGAACGTCAAAGATACTATATTTTCCAGTGAAACAGTGAAAATAATATTTGTATCGTGACAATGTCGAAAAGTACAACATCTCGAACCAGTAACCTATTTTGGAAACGGCATCGCGGAACTTTTCATTGAATGTCATTCAGCGCGTCAGTAATTCTTTTTTTACCAATTATTTCGCGATAAAACAATTTTTTGTTGGAAAAAATCATTTTGTTTTTATCAAAGTTTAAATTAAAAAGTTTAAAAGTTAATTATGCAACAAAAAAAATTGTTTTTTTTTTTGAGTCACCAAAGTCAATTAGCTTCACCAAACTTTAAAATCCATTTCTCAACCAGTATATGTCTCTTCGCTTGTCGCATGTTTCAGATCCAACGACTGCACCGATTTGAGTTCTTGACGTCTCATTTTCTTCGTAACGGACCATGTTCCGGAACGAGTGCGGGGATTTTTTATGCGAGGAAAAATGCATTTTCAGCGTGCTATTCTATACCTGGCAACGAGTGAAAATGTGGAAAAAGGGAATTATTCAACACATTTTATTCGATAAGTCCACCGGGGAAGCTCTAAAAAAAAAATCCCCGCACTCCTTTCGAAATAAACTGTCGAACGAACGAAATGAGACCTCATAAGCGAAGATTCGTGGCTTTTTTCGGTCTGAAACATGCGACAAGTCAAAAAAGTTTGTCGGTCTCTCTTTCAGGAAAAATGCACTGTAGAGCTCCAAAAAAATTAAAAGGTATAATCTATCGCATATACTTTTGGAGTGACAAACTCAATTTTTATTCAAAGATATAGATATTGATGTGAGATGCCGAGACCAGGCGTTTGATTACCGAGGATGGAGTTAAGGCAATTAATAGAGGAACAGGTGTAATCGATGTTAACAAGTGGAATAGTCTGTATTATTCATTTATGTTTTTCAGCGGGTCTGCTCGATTACTATTATTATCACGGGCTACACCGTTCGTTAATCTTAAAAACATGACTTTATAAATGTTCTTCGCGAGTGAATTAATTATTAATGGCGTCGTTCTACGAAATTAACGAATACGAGGCTCCGACCTCGCCGTCTTGCTCACACCGACGCCCGTCGTTCACTGCCGCTCGAGCGGAACTTCTCTTTCGCGCATACACACGCACCCACGTTAATACCAACGCAGCCCCTCGTACCAACGTGCAATTACAACATTTTTCGCAAGCTTACACTGAGAAAAAAATTTCCATTTTTCGTTTTTTTAGGTGAATCAGTCCCCTTAAAGAAAGAGACATTGCCAATTTCCTAAAGAAAAACCATCAATTGAAAGGAGTATTCAATTTTCGACTCGTATATTCATAATCGAAAATAGATCTATACTAAAACGATGCACGTTTTTTTCCTTACAGGTTCGAGGTTTGCTTATTATCAAGTGAAACTTGGTTTGATCAAAGTACTGAAAAACTTTCGAGTTAAACCAACCAGTGATGAGACCTACGTTATCGACACGAACACGATTATACTATCACCGATCGGAGGCTTGCTACTCAAATTCGAATCACTCGAAGATTGAGCATTCATTCTGAACAGTATCTGTCTTTAAATCCAAGGATAACATTTGTTCCGTCGATATTTTCTGTAAACGGAAAAGCGTAATGTATATTCGTAATAAAAAAGTCAATTTATCTTATCAAAAGTAAGGTACGATTACATTCGTGTTCACGATTCTTTAATCCTGCATTCGTCGCTCGAATCAAACATATGGCATGTGTTCGACAGATTAATTTTGCGTAATAATAATTCCAAAAAGTGATTAACAAATTGATTTTATAAAATTGCAAATTGTTCGTGTGTGCATGTGCGTGTCAGAAAGTCAACAAATGTGAACCTGCGTAACTTGAAAACGTCTTCAGTTATTAAACTGAAAATGCCAGGGTATCTTTATCGTTCTGAACAACTCATAAAAATTCAGAATATTAGTTTGAACCTTTCAGAATGAGAATATCATGGCAAAAACTTTTTATCAAATTTTCGAAAAGGCACAAAAAAATCAGCAAGGAAGGCAATGCGTTAAAAAAACCATTTTTCTCTTAAACGATCATAACTCTAGCAATTTTCAATATACTGAGACGGAGAACGAGGTCGATCTCCGCCTCAATTTCATCGGAAATACATCGTCGACAATTTTCTCTCGATAAAAATTGAATTTTGTCGCATTTTCTTATTTTTCGTATTTTTCGCGATTCAAATATTCACGCGCGTGAAAATCGACCCGTTTATCGATTTTCACGCAGAGCGGCGCACAGGTACTGCCGCAGTGACTCCGATTGGCCGCAAAAATTTTCTTGAGCGCTAATTGGCCCAAGGGAAAAATACCGCAATGCGGCATTTTTCGGCCAATCAGCGAGGGGCCGGTTTTTGTATAAAAGGGCGTGCAGAGTGCAGAAAAATCAGCAGTCGGCTGAAGGAGCTCCAGCAAGGTACTTCTTTAGTTCAATTTGTTCAACTACGCCCAGGGGCTAGGACAATTCGGTGTCAGACACCGGTTATCATAGTTCTCTGGAAGATTTTAGGTTAGTTTACCCGGCGGAGGTGAGCTTGCACCCCGGGAGATTTGATCGCGGCCCCGCTTTTAAAATCTCTCCGGGCGAATACCGAGCCTCTCGCAGAGGGCCCTGAGTAAGGTTAACCACGTACGGGGTAGCGGCTCGAGCTCGTTTCCGAGCTCGATCCCCGATCCTCCTCTACGGGCACCTTCCTCACGGCAGATGCTAAATGCAAATTAGAAAATTTCTTAAATTTTAAGGTTAGTTTAACCTACCGAGAAGGGCGACTCGGACGGTAAATCGTTTCGATCGGTAAATCGAGAAAAAAAATGCATTGCATCGAATTTTTGTTTCTCTCGCGTTTTAATTATTATAATTCGCGTTTTTCATTTAACCCACAACGATAATCGGAAAGGGCCGCAAAATTGACTCGGTCGGTAATTCAAAACAGAAGTTCATTTAAATCTTGTTTAATTGATCGATTGATTGAATCACTGACTTCCGGTCGGTAAAACAGATCATAAATTTTCTTTTTCTCAAGAAGTGAGATTTTGAATTGAATTTTGGGTTTGGCAACGCAATCGCGATTATAATTCGAGACATTTTGCGTTTTCATCGTTTTTTGCGATTAATTAACTAATTAATTGATAATTAACAATTAATCAATAATTATCCTTTTTGCCGAAAACTCGAGTGTGTTTCGTGACGCGATTTTAATACAGGAATCATCGGAAGGAGCAAGCGTCGATACGAAAAAATTTTGATACTGTATTTCGTTTTATTTATGTGTTTTTTGAATAAAAAACCATTCATTTCACCGAATTGACGACATCTAACGATTTTTTGCTCGCCCCGAATCCCTAACGATCGCGAAGTAGCCGATAGACGCGTCGGTGAAAAAGTCGACCGTTACAATACTTTCATAAAAATGTAGAGTGATACTCTTGAGATATTATAGTTTACGGAAAAAATAGTTCCATAGTGGGTGTTTTAAAAAGGTATTTATTTTGATATCTAAAGAGGGTTGATTTCGGAGTGAAATAAAGTACGATAATCATGAAAAAGCAGCGATTTATTATAAAAAATGGTTTGAAAAATCTATGAATAATTGTGTATATTGTAACGGTACGGTTTTGGAGGCTTACAAATCTTTGCTCCTCAGCGGCGTTATGTGAGTTTCTTTGCTCACTTGTGTGTGAGGGCAGGTGCTGTGAATTAAAACTGTCAATTATAAAAAATGGCCGACGGCAGCGATAAACTTCCGGAGGAAACCGGAGAAAAAACCTTCGATGTATCGGAGGACAGCATTCAGCTCATCGGAGAGCAGATCCGAGGACAATCCGTTGAAGACCGGGAGGTCCAAGAACTTCTCGACTCCAGAGTGGGAGTATCCAAGGATGACATCACCCTCCCACGACCGGCAGCGAAAGTTTTCCTCTCCGAGGAACACGCAAGTTTCGAGGAGAAGACGAACCCGCTCTCCGAACGAATCCCGGCGAAACGATTGACTCCGCGATTGAGAGAGTCAACTCTGAGCGAGGAGATTCTCCTCGAAATACGAGAGTCCATTCGAGACTTCTCGATGAAAATGGAGGGCCTGGGCCGAGTGTTCGTTGACGTTACAAAACGTTGCTAAACGATGGATTCAAATTTCGCCGCTCACCGTAAAGAAACTAGTAGAGCGATCGAAAATATGGAAAAGGCACTCGTGGAAGCTGTCGACCGTCGACTAGAAACTGTCGAACTTCGAATAGCCGAGAAGATGAAAATCTTCCAGACGCACATTGCAAATGAAGTTTGCAAGGTCACCGCTCCACTGAAGGAGAAAACTCGGGACATCGAAGCAAGAGTCCAGGACAACGCTGAGAGGATGAGTCTGTTCGAGGTCAACTCAGCACAACAGAGGCTGATGCAACAAGATCTGGAGAACAGACTGCAAGATCTGGCGGAACGAATTGATAATAGACCAGATATCGAAAGTACCCGGATCATTGTTCACAATCAGAACCGGCGAAAGACTACGTACCTTCAGGAAGAAGATCACGAGTCCGAACATGGAGGCGCAAATACGTTCTCGCAAACGAGCCGAGAAAACGATAATAGTATTCGCCTAACCCCGCCTACGTTCGACGCCTCCGGGAATCAGAGACCTATGAAGTTTCTGCGTGAATTCAAACAGTATTGTTTGGTCATGCAGCCCCATCCAGCCGAACTAAAATATTTGATCGGTCAATGCTTCAAGGGAGCAGCCAAAGAATGGTGGCTTCTGATCGAGGAATCTGTTACGACAATCGAACAATTGGAAACAAAATTTGTCCAACGATACGGGAGCAAAGACGTCCAACGTAAAGTCCGAAGAAATCTCGAATTCGGGTTTTACAACAAGGATGGAAAGACGAATAAAGTCGTGTACGCAACGCGAATCTTTGGCAGCGCTCGGGACCTTATTCCCCCTCCAACCGACAAGGAGATCGTCAGTGCACTAGCACAATACTTTACGGACGAGATCCAAGCGACAATCGTCGGACGAGGTTTCGAAACACTCGAGGAAATCATGGGTTTTCTCGAGAAAATAGAACAAGGAGGCCCGATCAACGCCAAACACAACAAGGACTCAACGGAAAAGAAGTCCGAAGAGTCGAAAGAGAACCCTGTGAATACCGAAGGTGACAATTCTGGGGGTAATAACTCCCAGAACAATCAACAGAGAAATCACCAAGGTCCGGGGGGCAGAAGGGGTTCTGGCAAAAGCCGAAGAATCTGAATCCAAACCCGAATATTCCACCAAAACCACAACAGAATCAGACGATTCAAGCCGTGGTCACCGAGTTGGACAAAACACAACCCACGACTTCTCAAGCGGGAAACTAATATCCGTTGTGACCGCATCGGATATAGAGCGTAAGGAGACAACGCGGAGTACAACGGTAAAAATGATTAACGCCAACGTAATGAAGATAGGGGGTTTCCAATTAATACAATCTTTTCGGATACCCAAGAATTCTTCATCGGAGACGAAATGAATGAAGAGGAAGCAGTACCCATCGTAGAATGTCCCGAGATATACGTAAAAATCGAGGGAATTCCGGTTACTGTCCTTATTGATAGCGGAGCAAAAGTTACCGCAATATCAGAGGAATTCTTCATGGAAAATCGGGATATTATAACAAATTGCCCGATACTTCTGGTTACGGGGGTTACTGTAAAAGGCGCGATAAAAGGGAGGCCGTGCTGAATCACCAAACAGATTATGGCCACGACCGAAATTGGACAAGTTCGAACATACGGTCGGTATCTGGTCGTTCCGGGACTAATACGAGATGTATTATTCGGGATAGATACGCTTCATCCTCTTAAAAGTTTGATCGACGTGGAAAATGATACGCTAAGAGTCAAATATAACGAGGTGACCGAAACGGTAACAACACAGTTGGGACCCAGAGAGGGACTCCCAACGATGAAAATACCAAATGGCACACTCGAGACTCAAAAGGGTATTTCCGAGCGCCGGCAAAACGGGGAAAATTAAACACAAACCCCGAAAAGACAATCTAAAAATCCCGAGGAACAGCCGCAAGATATGAACGAATACAACAATCTCCAATTAGCCGCTATTACACAAAACGATCATGATCCAGAGATCACGATCGACGAAATTAACGAGATTATAAGAGCAAGCCCGCTCCTGATTGGAAAAGAGCAAAGAAAGTTACAAGAGGTTTTATGGAAACATAAAAATGTTTTCCGTAAACAGCCTGGTCTGGTCCAAGTGTACCAACACCCCCTCGAGGTGAACACTGATAAGCCAATAGTGGCCCACTCATACCCGATTCCTATGTTGTTTAAAGATAAAGTCGACAAAGAGATCGAAAAATTGTTGCAACATGGAATCATCCAACGCTCGACTAGTGAGTGGGTGAAACCCCTCACGGTAGTCGAAAAGAAGAATGGGTCAGTTCGTCTGTGTCTCGATGCGAGAAAACTTAATCAAGTTTTAGCAGACGATCATGAGTGTACGCCAAATATTGAGCAAATTTTCCAACGCTGTCATGCAGTAGGGGTAACGTCAAGTCTGGATTTGACCAATAGTTTCTGGCAAATTCCATTAAACCGTGACTCATACAAGTACACTGCGTTTCGTCACCGAGGAAAGGTATGAGTTTATCGTTACTCCGTTTGGTCTCAAGACAAGCTCTGCGAGCTTACTCCGTGCACTAGACATTGTTTTGAGAGACCTCGCAGAAAACATAATAAATTTCGTGGATGATTTGCTGTGCATCTCCCGACATTTCGATAAACACATGGAACATTTGGAACAACTTCTCACGAAGTTGGACGAACATGGGATGACCATCAAATTGCGGAAGGCACAATTCTTTCGACAAGAGATGGATTTCCTCGGTCACATTATCACGACTGAGGGGATCAAACCCCAGCCCGATAAAATAAAGGCAATTCAGGACTTTCCGGAACCCCGAAACATCAAACAACTACGTGGTTTCAACGGGTTGACGGTGTTCTATACAAAGTTCGCACGACATCACGCCGAAGCAACGTTGCCACTCTTAGAGCTCTTAAAAAAGGGTGTGAAATGGAGGTGGGGTGAGGTAGAGCGAGAAGCGTTTAGAAAGGTTAAACAATTGTTTGTCGAGGACGTACTACTCCAACACCCCGATCCAAACCGAGAATACAGTCTCCAAACCGATGCGAGTAACTACGCACTCGGAGGCATCCTAGCTCAAAAAGATGACAATGGCGAGTTAGGCGTTGTCGTATTTGCGAGTCGGACTCTCAGAGGGCCCGAACTCGCGTACACAACTACCGAAAAGGAACTCCTGGCAATTGTCTGGGCATTAAAAAAGTTCCGCACGTACCTGTACGGGGCAATAATAAGAGTGATTACCGACCACAAGGCAATTTTCCTCAAGAACTGTCATACTGTTCTAAGAACTGACCTAACATTCGAGCATTGTCCAGGAACACGAAACGTGGTAGTAGATGTGCTTAGCCGACACTCCGTTCCTGATCCAGGGGGAGTAAAAAGCAAACAAATAACAATCGCCATGTTATTGGCAGAAAAACCCTCTCGAGATCTCGAGGAAAAATTGCGTCACTTGGCAGAATATCAAGCCCGCGACAACAGATTAGCCGAATACATGCTCGGATTACGAAAAGGCACAATAAAAAGCCGACGATACCGTTTACAAGACGGGGTCTTACTCAAGATCTCGGCGAAAAACCACGAGCGTGTTGCACTTCCGTTGTTTGTTATGCAAACGTTAATATGGGAAGCACATCACATGTACGGGCACGCGGGGGCCAAAAAAGTCTGGAAAATGGTCGGAGAAAACTTCACGTATCCGAAATTTTACCAAGTAATTCGGAAACTTTTGGTGACCTGCGATAGCTGCCAAAGGAACAAAGTCCCCCAAAAAACAAAATATCACCCCTGAACGGCCGAGAGAGTTAGTGCCGATAGATTTCTATGGACCACTTCCCGCCGGGGTAGGGGGAATGAAATATCTCCTTGTAATTATCGACGCATTTTCGAAGTACGTGGTACTCTACCCGTTGAAAACAGCAACGGCCCAAACGACGATGAACAAAATCTTTAATGATTATATTTCAACGTACGGAAAGCCGAAAGCACTGCAATTCGATCATGGAACGCAGTTCACCTCTCGCAAATGGCTGAATAAACTCGAAGAAGAAGGTATTCAAGCCGAATTCTCGTCGATTCGCCATCCCCAAGGGAATATTGTCGAAAGAGTGAACAGAGAGATCGGAAGATTCTTTCGAACGCTCCTGACCGAAAGACACTCGTCGTGGGTTAAATGGGTGCAAGTTATACAAGATTGTATGAACGAGACATACCACGATACGACGGAATGTACGCCGATTGAGTTGCAATTAAAAAAAAAAAAACCAACGCGAGTATGGAAACAAAGGATCCATACTATGCGAGATCTCCAAAGTGAGAACACGGTCGAAGAATATGAGCAGAAATTGACGCTTGCGGCTCAACGAATAAAAAAAAAGGGTCGCATTCGAGCACAAAGATTCGATGAAAAACATAAACTAATTGAATTCTCTGTGGGCGACTTAGTATTAGCAAAAGCGTGCAATGTGAGCGATCCCGCGAACCGAATGGTTGCAAAATTCTTCTCGATCTACGAGGGGCCATACCGGATAAAAAAGAAAATTGCCGCTGCAACTTTCATCCTCGAAGGTATCGAGACGAAGATAGAACGCGGGATGTTGCGCAACGCATCTTGCGACAACAACCGGCGTACTCGGGGTACAACATTAATGAAACTGACCGATTCTCTGTGGTTAGCTCTTCGTGAGCCACTGCTTCTCGTTGTGATTCGCCGTTGCATTTGCGAATAGAAATTCGCTGCGTGAGTGGCGGGAAGGGTTTAAATTTGATATGAGCCATCGAATAAATTCGTTGAATATTACTTGGAGCGGGTTTCAAGTCTCAATCTATTCATAAAAAAAAAAAAAAACATTACTTGTGTTTCGAACTTTTCAATATTACAAACAGTTAATAATAGTCGAATGACCGATGTACAATATTTTAGAGATCTTGTTTTCAGAGTAAGACTCTTCTCCTTTTCGTGTCTAAACGATGACTGCCCGGAGATGCCATTCTATCCGTCTTGCCTTGTCGAAGCATAACTTTTCGGTAAGGGTAAAACGTTGTCTTACAAAACGTTGATTGGTCGAGCGGGGTACCGTCTGCGTGACTGCCTAGTTTCCCTTTTGTATTTGTTACGATTTTCCTTCTTGCTTTACCTTGCGTTGCTATTATGTTACCTATCTCAGTTTCTCGCTTTCCCTTCTCGCGTCTATGTTTCAAGGGCCACACATGGGCCTTTGCCTCGAAGGCTTGAGGCCATCGTAAGAGCTTGGTGCCCGTTTTTACCACCCGCGTGGGTACTTGAGTACTTGGAATGGTTTTAGCATATTTTACTGCTGGGTCTTGACGATTCAAAGAGGAGTCGAATTCCCACACTCAAGAAATTCCAAAGGAAGGTTCGTATGGATTGCCAGCCGTGTGCAATAAAAGATCTCGTATTTCCGAAGGTCTTTCAAACTTGTATGTTTTCGAGAAATGTTTAAAGTTTCCGATTTCTGTTGATTATTTTCGACGGGGAAAACGAAGAACTGAGATAAAGTTAAGATACCTTATTTCGATAATGCCTCTTCGAATTGTCCAATTCCGTGGGATCTACCTTATCCACGTGCTATAAAGCTACTTTTGAATTTAGACGCACGGCGTACGGTGAGGAGTGGACCGCGGACGTCACAGCCGCGACCGATCGAGACGCCATTACTCATCGTGGAGTGCTGCCGGCCGGTCGCGACAAACGAAACACAGATAAACAATCGGAAACACGGTAAAAAGGAAAAAAAAGTGAGAATAAACGGGCGAATAAATAATACAAAAAAAAAAAAAACAATTAAAACAAACGTGCAACAAAAAACCAGAACGCGCAACGGAAAAAAAAAAATAACATTGCGACGCGTGTGCCTCGACATCGCGACGCGTGCGAATTCGAGACGCGTGCATCGCGTGCTCGGAATTTTCGCGACGCGGGTGAGCCCGCAGAGACACATAAAAAAAAAAGGTGCACGAGTGCCCGGCGGCGAGATATGAGCGAGGCGGACATCGGGAAGACGCGACACCCTCAAAATCACGAGGTTAGTTTCTCCTTCTCCAAATTTTTTTTTGCAAAAAAAAAAAAAAAAAAAAAATGAATAAGGCCAAGGGAAACGAGAGAAAAGGGGGAGAAGACAAATAAATGAATTCTTTTGTCTCTCCTCACCAGAAACATGGAAGACGAGGTGCATCCAGTACTACTCAAAACACGCGCCAAGGTGATCGTTCTCCGCTGCATCTTGATAACCGAGCTCTGCCTAACGACACCAGACCTGTTTTTGGAGACACTAACGCTACAACGGTCTCTGGAGGCGCAAACGAGGGGAGCGCACCATATCTCAAGGATGCCACTCCGAAATAGACTCCACGCTCTTCGCCTAGGCACGACGACCCATCGAGCAAGGTGCGTTGCAACATGCGACGATGGGACTTGCTACTTCTACGCATGAGATTTTGCCACAATGGTCGATGTGCCTCGACAGCAGGTTTTCGACCTACCATCATCTTTTGCGCTGCTAAAATGGCACGCCATCATGGCACATATTCCCGACATCGAAGGAACGAGACGCGAAGAAGCGTCGCAAAGGCTCCACGAGTTTCTCCGATGTCGAGAACTTTTTCTCGTACGAAACGCCTCCGGAACTCATCTCGACGTATATCGACGACGGGTTTTGCAACCGAAGGTCTCAGAATGGCTCCTCGCCAAGGGTTACGCAAGGAGAAAGCCCACAGATCACGAAGGACGAAAACAATAACGTAGAAGAAGACACAGAACAAAGCGAATCAGCGACGAGTGGTGAGGAAAACGAAACTCATCAGAAAAAAGAAACAAAACAAATCAAAGGAGAAACGAAAAATAGAAAAAAAAGACGAGACAAAAAAAGAAAGCGTCCGGAAAAAAAATAAAAAGAAAAACGAAAGATAAAGTGCTGACACGAAGGCATTCACGCGAGTAAACAAATTTTTTTTTTCGGTTTCATTTCTCTATTTTTCGTTTCGTTTCCTTCAACGACTCAATATCATTTGTTCTCGATTATAAGAATTTTTTTTTTATCATTTGGCGAGCGCGAACCCGCAATTGTCGAGCGAGGTTCGCAAACATGAGCTTGCGCTTGTAAAATTTTTATTTTTTGTGTAAATCGTCGTTTGGCGAGCGCCGTCGCTAAATTTATTGGACGAGTGAAGCTCGCACGTTAGCTGTCGCTTGAGAGAATTGTTTTTTTGCTGTATAAGAAATTTTTATTTGACGAGTGAAGCTCGCGAACGCGAGCTGTCGTTGGCGAGAAAATTTTTTTTTTACCAGCGCTGCTACGCAATTTATTATCGAGCAAAGCTCGCGAACGCGAGCTCTCGTTTTAGGAAAGAACTTTTGTTAAAATTAGGATTTGCCGAGCACGCTCGCACAAATTGATTTATCGAGCGAAGCTCGCGAATGCGAGCTCTCGTTTTCGAAAATGTTTTTTGTAAAATCATTTCAGCGAGCGCAGTTGCGAATTTATTTGACGAGTGAAGCTCGCACATGAGCTCTCCTTTGAAAGAAAGTCTTTGGGGAAAAATTATGGTTTGGCGAGCGCGAACGCGCAATTGATCCATCGAGTGAAGCTCAAACATGAGTTCCCGATTGCGAGAAATTTTTTTTTACAGGCGCAGTCGCGCAATTCACCATCGTGCGAAGCTCAAACATGAGCTCTCGATTGCGAGAAATTTTGTTTTTTTACGAGCGTAGTCGCGCAAATTCATTACCGAGCAAAGCTCGCACATGAGCTCTCGTTGGCGAGAAATTTTTATTTTGCGAGCGCTGATTGCGAAATTATCGAGCGAAGCTCGCATATGAGCTCCCGTTTGTAAGAAGTGTTATTGCGTAAGATCATTTTCTTTTTGCGAGCGCGGTTACGCAAGCATCGAGCGAGGTCCATGAACATGAACCCTCGTTTGTAAGAATTGTTTTTGTGTAGAATCGTTTTTTTTTGCGAGCGCGATTGCGCAAGCATCGAGCGAGGTCCATAAACATGAACCCTCGTTTGTAAGAAATTTTTTTTTTTTGTTCAAATTAATATTTGACGAGCGCGGTTGCGCAATTATCGAGCGAGGTCCATGAACATGAACCCTCATTTGTAAGAAACTTTTTTGTTCAAATTAGTGTTTAACGAGCGCTGTTGCGCAATTATCGAGTGCAGCTCGTGCATGAGCCCTCGCGTGTAAGAATTTTTTCTTTGTAAATTATTTTTGGCGAGCGCTGTCGCACAAATTATTACCGAGTGAAGCTCGAACACGAGCTCTCGGTTGTAAGAAATATTTTTTTTTATTAAAATGTTGGCGAGCGCGGTCGCAAAATTTATTTTTCGACTCTGCGAACACTCTACGAACACTGCGAACGCCTATTTATTTTGGGTATTGAAAATAATTTCGTTTAGTATCATCCGGCGATTGTTACGAACAAGGTCGTACAAATTTCTTTGCGTTCGGAGGCTAGCGTGCCTGAGTCATCGTTTCACGATGATAAAGTTATTTCGCGCTTACCAAACACGAAGTCCCTATGAGAAAAGGAGACTGATTATTTGTAGTTTCTTTGTGATAATAGATTAAGGACAGAGTACAAACTAACTCTAAGACAATCATGTGATAGGGTGTAGAAGCAAATAAAATTGTTATTTTTGTTAGAAAGAAAGAAAAAAAATTTATTCATTTACAGCGAAGTCGATTCACCTTAATTGCTACAACAAAAGCATTCGGTGAGACACACTTTAGTTCGGTGGGGCGTTGAGACGGTTAAAATCTCGCCGCAATGAATAAAACTCAAAAATCGACATAGGGTAAAACTAGCGTACGCATTCATTTACCATACGATAATACATAAGGTTATCGACCGTGTCATGGATCGACATGAACGCTCGATTGAGAAATTTCTCCGTGGCTCTCGCGTCATGGTGACGCGCGACTTGCATCAGCCGAGTCAGGACGCCCCGGTCTGAGATAACACGGGACGCAAGATCTCGGCGTGCGAATTGCATCATCTGACGCAATTTTGGCGTCACGCGCTCGGGTATAAAAGGCCCGCGCCAGAGCCCGAAAAGCACTTCGGTCCTATCCTCATAACAGGACGATACTCATGCGCGACTCCGGCACGTTTGATCTTGAGTTAAGAATCTAACATCTCGCTAGATAAAGCAATCTTTACTAGTCGAGCACTGAGACATTTTTGCTTTCGGATAGAGCCCAGCTCTATCCGACAGAGTCCCGACGCTAAGAAGAAGCAAGGGACAAATCCAATCAACGAAGCCAATCCACGAGAAGAAAGAATCGTCGGCCATTTCACCAATTAGTTAATTATCTTATTTTCAGCGAACAGGCAACCCTTTTTGAAACATTTTTCTTATCCGAACACGATCGCCGACGACTGCCTTGGGGGACCTTGGCGACTGTTTTCGGTCGGAGTTTACCCTCTCCTAAAAACCTAGTGTCGGCACCTGCCTTGGGGGACCTCGGTGACCGCTACCGCGACGGTTACCTATCGATTCCGGATTAATTAGTCAAGTCATTTTGGTTGCAACGACCCGCCAATTTGTAATACACGCCGGCAACTGCCTTGGGGGACCTCGGCGACCGCTTTCGTGAACGACAATTGGTGGAGATCGTTTTAACGTAGAATCGTGAATGCCTTGGGGGACCTCGGCGACTGCTTTCGCGGCTCTATGATCGAATAAGGAGCGAGTCGAGTAGAATCAAACATCTATTCTCCTTCAATAAAATAACCTTTCGGGCTGTGTCGCAAATCCAACAAAAACTCAAATGACATCGACTTAAATAAATTAAATTTAGCACAAATCTTGTATTGTACAACGTCATCGATTGAATAAAAAATGAATTAATCGTTGACAATTCGAATTAACTTGACAGTTTTTTAATGTACAGCACCTGCCCTCACACACAAGTGAGCAAAGAAACTCACATAACGCCGCTGCGGAGCAAAGGTTTGTAAGCTTCAAAAAGCGTACCGTTACAATATATACACAATTTATTGTTCTCCACTACAGTTGACGCAGATAAACATTCTGTGCGTGTTGCACATAGGGCGACTGCCCGAGGAGTACAGCTGCTGAATTTTTCGATCCTCATGTCCTTTACACAATCCGCAGCGGAGCCTCTTGAGCTAATACTGGTTGTTCTTGCTCTTGCTCTTGGGGCTGTTGTAAAGACGGTTCGGAGCCAACAATTCCTGCAATTCCTTGTTCGAGATCGTTTCGGAGGTCTTCTACGTCGCCTCGCCTTCTCAGGTGAAGCTCGACCAGGTGGAGCGCGACTTGTTTCAGACACTGTTTTGCAGCGACAAACCAGACACTGTTCGTTGTTCTCCTCGTTGTCGTTAACGCATCGACAGTTATATAAAATTCGAGCGTTCACCATCGCTTGGTCCAGTATTCGAAAAAAAAATAATTGGCTATCTCAGAGTTACTCTGGCGGTTGTGTACAAATGACACAGCTGATCAAAGCAATCTGTTTCTCCCTTGGTTTTTTTATAATATAATATAATATATAATATATATTATGCCGATATATATATGTTTGTCAGAGGGTTTTTATTGGTGCCTTTTTGAAGGGTCAGTTTCAATTGCATACATTGATCAAGCGGATCATTCTGAACAAAATATTGCCGCTAAAATATGTTTGCGCTTGATCTTCATGAGTATATAAGAAATTGTTCTGCAAGTGTAGTCGTCGGGACTACCCGATTTATGGTATTTATCAGGACTTTGCCTGATTTGGTAATTATCGGGACTTACGAACTCAAAACCCTGGATCAGTTTATAACGAGCAATCTCCCAATAGTAACTTTTTAAATTTGATACATTAAGAACACATTAATGTTAAATGATTTTATGAGCATATCGATAGATACACTCAGCTGTTTTCAATAATGCAGATTAGGTGGCCGGAGCACTGGAAAAGTCCTGATAAATTTCTTTCTGTATTGTAACGTTTCGAGATTTCAATAAAGGGATTTATTAAAATCTCGAACTCAGGATTTTTTAGATCCTCTTTTTCCTTGCGGAAAGAATAGAGTTCGTACTCTGGACTGGCGAGATATTGTGTGGAAGGAATTCGATCCTCTGATTTCTTCCACACTTGCAATTCGGAGACCAAAGATCAACCCGACGTTCAAGGAGGAGTAGTCTCGTCCGATCTAGGGATAGGGAGAAGCTTAAGACGAGACATGACACAGTTTAACGTTTAGTAAGCTGGGCGAGCTCACGAGTCACGAGTGTACGTTGGGCTACCGTACAATCGTGGAGAACCACGATTGTACGGTAAATAACCGTATAAAAACGATAAATATGACGAACAAGACGTAAGCCTGGGCTATGCTTAGAGAAAATGTGTGACTGCGAGTCGAGTGACCGCGAGTCACACCTCAAAAGATCAGAGATCGACGCTTGAGAGCGAGATACTCATGACAGATTGATTTGTGTGTGTTTTGGATATTGGAAGGTGGGGGGGGGGGGGCTTAATCAATGGGAAGGTGGAAACTAATAGTCACTCCGGAGCGCTTTCGCTTACGCGAAACCGCCGACGTTTGGCCATCTAGCGGCCAAACGGGAGAAACTACCAGGGGGTAGGGTCGTCCCGTTACAGTATATGCAGTCCTTATAACTGCCAAAAGATGGATCCGTCTGATTGGCGCAATGGCATTTCTTAGGACAACGATACGCGTACTTAAACAGTCTTCGAAACTTTCATTATATATGTTGTGACGTGGTTTTTCGGTCACGTCACAAAGAGACAACGTTTTCACGTGCGCACAGATCGCCATGGGAAGCGACGGTCTTGCTCTCGAGGAGAGGGTCCTTCAAGGCATTCGGACATGGCAAATTAGGGATATTAAGGTAAATTATTAATTCTTCCCCGTTCTTTTATTTTTATATCTTTCATATTCCGCTCTCGAGCGCACGGCGGTCGTTACCGCCACTCAGCAGAGCATTGGGTCGTCACGCGGAAACGCGTGGAAACCAAGCAGCGTCTTCTCGTCGGAGCTCTCGTATTCTGTCGTCAGCGAAGTCCGCAACAGCGTAGTAGACCGTTCTCCTGCTACCGTCGAGAGCCCATCATCGAGGATAGTCCTCGCAACGCCCTGCCTCGTGTCGAAGCAAGGTATGGAATCTCCGAAGTCCGCAACAGCGCAGCAAACTGTTTGCTCGCTACCGTCGAGATCTCGCCAGCGAGGATAGTCGTCGCTACGCCTCACCCCGGGCCGAAGCACGGTGAGAAATCCTCACGTTCATCATCAGCCAGCACAAGGCTCTCGCGAGAGCCCTTGGAGCTCGCGCTGTCGGCCACACAATCACGATCGGCTCTTCGGGCGATTTAAATGTCGCGCGACATTTCTCAGAAGTCGCGACGATACTCGGCGAAATCGCCACCAATTAGCGTAAGGGCGAGAAAGCTGTGTAGGCCGGGGTGGGGGAGAGAAGAGGCTCGCGAGCTCCCGAGAACGATTTGTCTCGGGGACTTGATCGCAGGACCTCGCAGGGTAAGGACGTGGCTACCGTGGAAGATCCGTGCGCAACGTGTCGCGAGAATATCGACTACGACTCCGCATCGCGATATCGCGAGGAGATCTCTGAGAAATTCCGACACTGCAAACCAAAGGGGGTAAGAATGTCGTGCGCGTCTGGTTTGAGAGCGGAAATTTTGAACGGAGCAAATTAGACTCGTTATCGTGGGGACAGCGCGGATAGCGTGCGGGGCCGCGAATAGATCCCGGGAGGAAGAATTAGTATTCGAAGGATTGATAGTATTCTATTTCATAGCCTTAAAGGATTTTAATATTTGTGTTGCGTTAGCCAGACTCCTTTCTGGGATAATTTTGTACTATTTAATCTCTCTTAACTTCGCAATATTTAACTTAGTGACTGTTTCGACTGTTTAATTTTTATCGACTTGGCAACATTTTACTGCTCTGACTTGGCTTTGATCGCAACCCGTAATTTCATTTTGTATTCCGCGTGAGAGTCCGTCAGGATAAGTTCTTGCCTTATTGTTCTTGCCAAGGGCGATACGATCTTTGAGCTGGACGACGTGACGCTTCTTCATCACGATCGCGCGCCACCGATTAGCTCTCGGTGTCGGTCGAGTTTGTAACGGCGAGAATCCTGTCCGCTTGTAATTTGACGTGATATTGGACGATTTATCGACGTAGACCATTATTGAACGTAAATTAAGGATAGAAACTACTTGGTAGTGTGTAAGTAATTCTCGGAGAGATATTTGCTCCCGAGGGAAGGCGAGAACCACGGGGAGTTCTAACGATTAGTTGTTCACGGGACGAGCGATTAGCGGTTGCCTTTCGACCCCGCTCTCGAATATAATTTGGAGCAATAAAATTGGCTAATTTGGGTTCCCGAGGGTCAACTGTTATTCCTGTCGCGGAAGCGATGCGAACCACTCCACTCTACCATCTTCCTGGGCTGTAGCTGGCCGAGCGTTGTTTGAGAATATTCGTCGGAAAAAGAAATAAATTTGTCGCGAGGATTGCAGTTCTCGCCGCTGGCGCCCAATTGTCATCCGACGAGCGTTACGCTTTTGTGATCGTAACGAGCTCTGGGGGAATACGGTTACAATGTATAGTCCTTTCAACAGCCGAAAGCTAAATTGATTCGATGTGGGAGATAGCACTTGTCGCGACATTGTTTTACTACGCGAATTAATTCCATGAAAGCTAATAACACTTTTGCATTTTATTTGCAATAAGACGAGTATAAAGAAAAGCATTTCGACAATGCATATTAGAGACGCGCAAACGCGCGCGTAACTTCTCTCGTCTCTCGTCTGCAGCTTTAGCCTCTACTTGAACGTCGGCGTCTCCCTGTAGCCGTTCGTCCAGAACCTCATCACCTGATTCTTCTCCAGGTTCTAAACGGGATAAACAGGGAATTGGTGTCGAACAAGATTGTTTTCGCGGAAGCGAACGCGGGTTCGGATCTCAGTAGAAAGAGAAGTAATGGTGACGAGAATGCAGTAACAATTAAATAGTTTTGTTTATTGATTAGCAATAATACTGCTAGTGCGACTCGAGTCTACCGTGAATACGGCGTGCGCGTCGTTCGGCACACGACGGTAGCGTTTTTTAAACACGGACTGTTACTCTCTCCGAATAGAAGCGTTACTCTCGAGAGGCGAACAAAGACTGCCGGATTACTCGCGGCTATTATACTTTACTACGCGTTTTCCAAATTTTGCGGTGTTGCCACGTGAGGTGAACACCGGATGGACGAATTCGGCCTCAACATACCGCTCGCCGCGTTGATAGACGAAATTATATACGAAATGAAACGAAAAGTCGACCGAATTAATCTAAAGCCCTCATAATGTTCTTCGACCCCGCCCGCCGTGCGCACGCGCGAGCGTGGTGAAACCGATTTGTGTCCTTTATATCGTCGAATCCTTAACTGGTAATAGCACAAGCTTGACGAATGAGAAGTTCCGTGAACTTCCCGGAAGCTGGCAGTATCGCGGGATGGCGTTCCTCGTATGCAAGAGTGGCGTGTTGCAACCGCCCGCCAATCCGGAGAACTCCTTGTTCATCCAGGAAAGGATTGAGTCGTCTCAAGGAGCTGCGAGACGATACCGGCTGTTTCCTTTGAAGTGCAGTGATTTCCTCGTGGAACGCGTGTCTCTGCATGAGAAGCATCCACCGCTGTCGAGCGTCGTCGATTTCGGTCGCGCTGAGGGGCCGAATTGTCTCGAGTGCGTTGTGTTGAC
Organism: Ischnus inquisitorius; assembly: GCA_963924025.1. Classification (NCBI taxonomy): domain Eukaryota; kingdom Metazoa; phylum Arthropoda; class Insecta; order Hymenoptera; family Ichneumonidae; genus Ischnus; species Ischnus inquisitorius. The sequence continues at coordinate 2,807,163 of OZ001251.1, read as the reverse complement.
TCGAGTCGCGACGCTGACGGAAACGAAGGCACCACGCGGTGATTCGTAAAAGGCGTTGTAGAAACGAAAAGCGAGCAAGAACGACGTTTTCGTTCTTATCCTCGAGGAGAGTAGCGTGCACGTTTCGTTCTACGCGCGCTTCAAGATCCGTCGATGCTGCCGAAGCTGACGAACCCTGTGGCCACTCAGATGCTGACTTTGCTAGCCAATCCGGGCCGTGCCACCAGAGATTTTAGTCTAAGATTTTACTTGGAGTTATTCCGCGAGTTGCGAGATCTGCGGGGTTGTCACTTGATTTTACGTGCTGCCACCTTGTGTTCGGCAGCAGAGTGTGGATCTCGGCAACTCGGTTTGCTGCGAACGTCACTCAGCGCGAGGGATGACCACGAATCCATGCCAATGTCACTGTGGAATGTGACCAAGCGAAGATTTCTTTTGAGATATCGTCCTGGAGCGCGTCCGCGACGTATATCAGCAATCGAGCTAGTAAGACGGCGCCACGTAGCTCGAGCCTCGGTAGGCTTACCGGTGTACCGGCGCGACCTTTGATTTCCCACACAATAGCGAGACAGTGACAGAACCATCATCGGCCTCGACCCGTACGTACACTCTTCGAGCTCCCAAAAACTCCGTACGAGTTCCGAGAGATCGTTTTCCACACGGCAATGGTGGACGAGTACATTACGCTCGAGTGAGTGAAGCGGCGAGACGTTCTGCGATACCAGTCCAGTCAAAATCCACCCGAAGATCGTCTCTTGGGCGAGTGGCGAGCCTGGAGCGCCGAGCCGAACTCCGCCCAAGAGTAACTCACGATACACCTCGGCTCCGAGTATCAAGTTTATTTTTCCCGGCTTGTCGAAGTCCGGATCCGCAATTTGAGATCAACGATATGATCCCAATTACGTTTCGGCACGACGCGCGACGGTAAGTCACCGGTGACTCGCGGAAGCACGCACGCGACGACCGAGATCCTTACCGAAGGACCTATCCGAGAACACACTTTTTGCGAAACGATACTGTTTGAGACTCCTGCCCGCGAGCCAGCGATGCCACTCACTGGAACAATCGCGCTTATACGAGTCGCGCGGAGAGCTTGAGCCTTGGCTTCGGTCGTGAACGATCCTTCAGATCCTGGTTCGATTAGAACTCGAACTGGTACGCTTCAACCTGATTCGGAGATGAGCGAGACACGCGCAGTACCGAGCAGAACATTTCGGGAAACATGCCGCGTCGATGTCGCATGGTTGGCTTGCTCGGGGTTTGCTTGAGGCTCAGTGCTCGTCGATGTATTCGCAGCAGGGGGCGATACACTCGCCGAGACTGTCGTGGAACTTCGTACTTGAGAGTGGAGCGACGTATGATGATTTTGACTGCACGTCTTCGTCGACGGACACGCAGCAGCAAGATGACTATAGCCCACGCAGTTACGGCAGAGGCGTAAGCGACGAACTTGTTCCTCTCGTTGTGCAAGCTACATTGTCTTGTATTTCGGACAGCTTGCGATGTAGTGTGACTGCGGGCACAATCCGCACTTCCGTCCGGTTTCCTTCATAGCGTCGTCAGAGGATGTCGACGCCGTGTGTGAAGAAAGACCTTGCTTCGGCACCTTCGCGCTCGCGGTCGAACGTTGAATCGGCTGATTCGAGCTCGTTGTTACTGGACGAACCGCTCCCAATGCACGAACACGTGTTTCCAAAAATGACGATAATTGATTCCACGTAGGAAATTCTCGTGAATCCCCCAGCGACGTTTCTCAATCTCGTCGAGAGAGTTGATCGAGTCGTTGAGACGTCAGATCGACCATAAACGCATCCCAGTGCTGAACTGGTTGGTTTAGATTTTTCAACGCTCGTACGGATTCGTTCGTTGCGTCGAGCAGACGTTTTAAACCCGTAGGCGATTCTTCGCCTGTAGCGGCAATAGAGAGGAGAGCTCTCACGTGCGTTTGAACGAGAACGTCGTACCGATCGACGAGCAATTGCCACGCGTCCTGATAATTCGCATCGGATACTGAGATGTTCCGAACTAGCTGCGCAGCTTCGTCGGTGAAACTCGATTTTAAGTATTGAAATTTTACCGCACCGCTGAGACTCGGAAGGTCGTGAACCATTGCCTTAAAGAGGTCTCGAAAGCTTTCCCACTCGCGAAGTTCTCTCGAAAATTTCGGTATTTCCAATTTTGGAAGCTTACCAGTCAGTGGAATGACACTGGGAGCCGGTGTTGTCTGCTCGTTGGGTCTGGCTTGCGGACTCGTAGGCATCCATGATATTAGGAGTGCTTTGGCATCGAGATAACAATCTTGCACTGCCGAAAACGTATCGTCGAGCTCGTACTGTGTCATTGACGCGTCCGGTATATCCATGAACTTTAGATAGGTGGTACAGTAATGACTCCAGTACTCTTCTAACACTGACATACGCGATTTCACAAATGAAAGCGTTCGCTTGTCACGTGCCGTCTTCTTCAAATTCAGCTCGAATTTGAGGAGTATCCCTGAAGAGGTAGTGAGTGTATTTAATAAAGCTTTCATTGTGAATGGCCGTTGAGCACTTTCCAGAACGCGAGAGTTCTCTCCGTGAGAGCGAGAAAAATAGATAGTCGTACGCGACCGCGGTTGGTCCGAAACTGTCTATATATTGTCAATTCACTTTAGTTCACTTTCCGCGAAACGAGCGTTCGAATGCGGATCGAGACGCCTCACGCGAAGCTACGCACTTTTACTCGAGTAATTGAATACGACGCGAGAGAGATAGGACTCTAACGCGCGACGAGCGATTCAAGCGAGAGAGAGAGAGAAAGAGAATCGAGGCAGTCGGAACCCCCGGAACACCGCGTGACGCGACGTTCGGCGATCGAGCACGAAACAGCGCGAACGAAAACGCGAGAACGGTGAGAGAGCACTCTCTTCACAAGGACACGAGCCTAGTCACTGTCATCGTTGCGACGATATATTTTGCGACGCGCGAAACGAAGGAATTCTGCTGCTACGCTGAACGGTAGAGAGAGAGAGAGAGAGAGAGCTACGCGAGGCACCTCGGCACAGCGCGAGAACCGGCGAGGGCGAGCGCGAGCCCGAACGCGACGCGAGAGCGAGAGAAGAGCGAGAGAGGTGCGAGAGCCGTGCTGGCTAAGCGAACTCACTCTTTCTCACGATGCCGAAAATATAGTCCGATTCCGATTATATTGAATAATGCGGATAACGATGGATTGCACGAACAATATGTCGACGACGCACTCGCTCGTGCGGCTCGTCGGTACTTCACTATTTTTTTCAACTGCACTGCACTTGCCGTAGTACACTTCGCTACCGAGATCCGGCTCGAAGGACCAGATGTTTTCGCGTAAGCGAACGCGGATTCGGATCTCAGTAGAAAGGGAAGTAATGACGACGAGAATGCAGTAACAATTAAATAGTTTTGTTTATCGATTGGCAATAATACTGCTCGTGCGACTCGAGTCTACCGTGAATACGGCGTGCGCGTCGTTCGGCACACGATGGTAGCGTTTTGTAAACACGGACTGTTGCTCTCTCTTCGAATAGAAGCGTTACTCTCGAGAGGCGAACAAAGACTGCCGGATTACTCGCGGCTATTATACTTTACTACGCGTTTTCCAAATTTTGCGGTGTTGCCACGTGAGGCGAACACCGAATGTACGAATTAGGCCTCAACAAAGATGATAATGGATCGTAGAGGGAACGGTATCACGTCAAAATAACATATATCTGTGTTATCACTGGCAAAAATAACACAAAAAAAGAACACATCATTAAAAACACACGTCAAAACAACACAAATGAAATGAACACAACACGAAAACAACATCACATAAAATAAACACACGGCAAAATAACACAAATTAAATAAACACAACACGAAAACAACATCACATAAAATAAACACACGGCAAACAAAGTGGCCCACAAATGAAGGTAGATTGTTTTTTTTTTTTTTTTTATTTAATCGCGAAAATTGTTGAAGCATACAGCACAATAACAGAATTAAAAAACAGAAGAAAGACGTCTCAAAATGTGGTCGCCCGTCGGGGCGGGGGGTTGTACGGGGTTGCAGGGGCAGAGCCCCTGCTGGCGTCCAGGGGCGAAGCCCCGGTGCGGGGGTTCGGAGGCGAAGCCCCCTGACTGAAAAAATAAATACTATTTATTATGTTTAAACATAACACAAAACACAAATGAAATAAGCACAACACGAAAACGACATCACATAAAATGAACACACGGCAAACAAATTGGCACACAAGTGACAGTCGTTTAATTTTTTTAAATTTATTTAACCGTGAATACTGTCGATGCATACGGCAAAATAACAGAAGTAAAAAAACAGGAGAGACACATCTCGAAATGCGGTAATTAAGAACTTCTGATGTTTCGTTTCCACCTAAATGCGAATATTATATGCTATCCCGCGTGCGCTGCGTGATTGGTTGATTTGCTGTGTTATTTTGTGGTGTGATATTTTTTGTGGGATTTTTCGGTTTGTGTTATTTTGACGTGTGATTTTTTTTGTGGGTTTTTTTTGTGAGTGTTATTTTGCCGTGTGATTTTTTTTTTGGGGTTTTTTTTTGTGTGTGTTATTTTGACGTGTGATATTATGACGTGTTATTTTTACATGTGATATTTTGACATGTAACCAGAGGGAACGAGGAGGGAAGATGTACAAAATTCGAATAGGAAACTCTCTCGGTCATCCCCCCTATTTGGTCACACGTTCATTTTTTCATTTACTCGTACTTTTACTTTCTTGTTCATTCTCTCTTGCGTCCGCGCGTTCATCCTCTCATGCCCTCGCTGGTTCATTTTCTCAATCACGCGCTCGTTCATTATTCATTCGCTCGTATGGTCATTCTCTTATTCCCTCGCACTTTCACTCTTCCATTCATCCTCTCATTTGCTCGCACATTTCTTGTTTCATTCGCTCGCTTGTTCATTATCTCGTATGCTCGCACGTCCATTTCCTCATTCGCTTCCGCGTTCATTTTTTCATTCGCTCTCTCATTCATTTTCTCATCCTCGCGCTCGTTTATTTGCTTACCCACGGGCACGTTCACTCTCGCATTCATGAACTCGTTCATTCTCGCACTCATTCCCTCGTTTATTGGCTTATTTGCAAGCTTGTTCATTGTCTCATACACGCGCTCGTTCATCCACTCATTCACCCTCTCATTCGCTTGCTCCACCATTTTTTTACCGTCAACGATAGCTTCGCGTTCGATATTTTCGGGGACCACGAGCTCCAAGTCCTTTCAGAACTGGCTGACGAAGTTGCTCGCGTTCATCAAAAATTCTCGAGGCCTAATTTTGCCTGCATCCAATTGACCCCAAGTCCGCTTCAGCTTTTTCTCGTCGAGAATCGACGTGAGTTTTCGCATGCGCGTGATCGGTTTGCCTTGTGCAAGGGTAAGGAGCCTACTGTGCGCGATCGCGACAACGTCCGCCAAATGTTCTATATTATATTGAACGTTCGTAATCATGGACACGCGTATCTATACACAAATGCGTCTACGCGCATTCGACGCTTACTTGTCCAAACCCAAATTTGGGGATGCGTTGCCATCTTGTCGAGTAGCATTTTGTGGTAGGACTTAATGGCATTATTCGTGCGTCGCAGCCGACCGAACACGCTCACAACGTCGGGCGTTACTCTTTGGAGCCAGTGCCCTTCGTAGTACTCGAAATACGGTCGGTAAACGGCTTCAACGTCGACCGGAACGCTTCGCGTAATAAAATCGAAAGCTTCCGGGATATTTTCCGACGGCAAACGGGCGAGAGCCATAAGTTGGCGCAATACTAGCTCTCCTCTGGCGTTTCCGTTTATCGCGGTTAGGAGGCCAGTTTGCTGCGCTCGTCGATATAAAGCCTAGATACGATTAATTTACAACATTTGTTCAATCTGCATTACTATGGAGGTATAAAGTTAAGTGTCGTACAAGTTTGCTAAAATTGAGAGAGGATTGCGCACACTTCTCGACTGTATAAAAGTCTCCAAAAAACCATGCATATTAAATGCACTGAAAATATTAATTTTGCATAATAATAATTGCAAAATTTTATTAACAAATAGATGGAAACAAAAAATTTTCAACAAATTTCACGGCAACGCAACATTTCTTTTATTGCAAATGCTTGGTTCATGTTTCTGAATACGTAGGAATTTTTTAATTCACTTTGAATGTTATCATTTTCAACAGATTTTTTCGATATAAAAAAAATTCAAAGTAAATTTAGGAATATGCTAAAATTTATGCGCATTCAGCAAAATGAACGAATCATTATGATTGGAACAAAATGTGGATTGCGGGGAAATTTGGTGAAATTTAAAAAAAAATTAATTTGTTAATAACATTCTAGAATTACTACTACACAATAATAATCTTTTTAGTGCCTTCAACAAGCACGATTTTTTTCAGACTTTCACCCCATAAAATGATGTTCACAATTCTCTCTGAATTTTCGCAAACTAATGCGAAATGAACACTATGCGCAAGGACTATTTTAAATGAAGTACAGTATATTATGAAAGTGATAAATTACTTGGCAGTAATGGAAATAACATCCGTGGATATGAGCGTCGGGAAACGTTTCTCGGAAAACGTTTTGTAACGCGGGCTCAAAATCTGTAATTACGTGTTCCGGCCGAAATTGCGGGAAACTTTCTTTAATTTTTCGCAGTACGACCGTATATGCCTGCGACGTCTTACTACCCATGAGAGCCTATACGATGGGAATAGCCTAAAAGAGAAAACGATTGTTGTTCGTCTATTCCAATGGGATCAAATTCCCATAAATCTACAATTCATCGTACGTGGTCCCATTTCACCGTCATAATCGTCAATAATTGATATGTCCCCGCTAATTGGGGCACAACTTTGTAAGTTGCGTCGACCAATAATATAATATACTAGCCGCAACCGCGCGCTCCGCGCGCGTACCCGCGAACCTCTGTGTTATCCACGTACATGTATACATACAACTAAAATACTTCATGATAAAGCATAATATATTGGGATAATTTATTCGATATACTTAGAAAATTGAACTTGATTACAGTAGTGTTTTTTTTTTTTCAAAATATTTCAGCGTTCTAATTAATTATTATCAGTTTACAATACAGGTTCGGTTATGTATATACTATTGGTATAATTCTTTGTAGACAGGATTCTTCACAATCATATGTTCTCGTTGATCACCAAGATATACAAGTAATGAGTTCCAAGAACGCACTCGTGAGAAAGCGACATATAATTGTCCATGACTAAAAACATCTCGCCGTAAATCGATTCCAATTCGATCGAATGTTTGTCCCTGAGCTTTGTTGATGGTAACGGCGAAAGCTAATTTCACGGGAAATTGTCGTCGCTTGAAAGTGAAGGGGTATTCATTTTCGCAATATAGGGTTATACGGTTCAAATAAACGATTTCACCTGCTTTATCGCCAGTCAGAATTTCGCATCGCAAGAGATTATTCGAGAACTCGAGAATTAGTTGTCTGGTTCCATTACAAAGACCTTCATTAATACTGAGATTTCTTATCAGCATTACTACGCTGTATTTCCTCAATCGTAATTCATGCGGAGGAAGCGAAGTCGGAGCTAAAGTATTCAAGTATTCAGGCAATAGAGCCTCACAAATTTCTTCATTCTCATTGGATTCTGCACTATCTACACTCGTGTATATACGTTCAGTCCTAATATCTAAAAGATCAACGATCCTTTGATTAATCTCATTTACGTCAACATTTCGTGCAGATAGAATTGCACACTTGGACGCAGTTTTGTATTTTTTTTTCCTAATTAAATCGCCATACGTGTCCATAACGATATCATCATTAGTCGTTACGATACGTTGAGGTAGTTGTATATTGTCATCGGAATCATTGAGTATTCCATCACCCAGATCTAATACGAATTTAGCAAATTCTATTTCTTCGGGTAAAGTTCTCATATTCCGCGTTAATGAAAATTTCCTAAATGATTTCCATAGGGAACTGAACTTTATCGAAAGGTTTACTGTTTCACATCTGGTTCCTCGTATTTTTATGGGGAGAAGCTGTCTAAAATCACCACCTAACACGACGACCTTTCCACCAAAAGGTAGATCATTGTTCATGATGTCACGCAATGTACGATCCATAACTTCCAACGCATATCTCGGTGCCATTGGCGCTTCATCCCAAATAAAAACGTCTGTTTCTTCAAGGAATTTTCCTTCTTTTGATCCAACCTTAATGCTGGATGTTGAATCTGAAAATAAGGGAACCGGAAGTCCCAATGTCTTATGAACCGTTTTTCCATTCGGCAGTAAAGTGGCTGCAATTCCGGTGAAAGCCATAGTAATTACTTTTTTCTGTCTACCCTGCAGCAAATACCACAGAGTATTATATATATAAGTTTTGCCCGAACCTCCTGGACCGTCAATGTAAAAAGTCGTGCATTCGGAACCGTTAATATTATCTTCGCAACTCAAAATAGAATCAACTATTTCTTTTTGTTGATCATTTAGCGTGCCATATAGTGAATTACCCTTTTCCATTGCCTGTTCGGAAACTGAAGTATCATCATCTATTCCGATAATATCCTGCAATTGCGGCATGGTTGGGAATTCGTCGAGAGTTTTGCCTTCTATGGAAAGCAGATTACTTATATGTCTATACGCCTTTTGGTGTGCTCCTGATGCGTCTGTATGACGAGCATAATCCTCTGCCATTGCGTCCTTAAATTCTTCCCAAAGTTGTTCCGGGTGAACGGGTTGGCAATGTATTAGAATACGAACAAATAATCTACGAAGTCGTGCAGGCATCATCCAAATCTCAGCTTCATGCATTGCTCTTTTCCACTCGTCGTCGTCGTCGATGAGACCTAACTCCAAGCATGCTGCTACAAATGTCTGTTGTTGCACTCCATTTACTGTTCGTAAACTAAGAAAACTTGTAGCGCCTTTGACTGTGAGTAACAGTAGTCGTAAATGAAACAATTCGAGTTGAGACGGATTAACGGAATACATACGTCCGATACAGTTGAAACAACTTTTTCGTTTTTCCCAGCGAGAAACCGATCGTCCGTCGATCTTTTGTTTTTTAAACGTGTAATGAGCTGGAATATCACCATACAAATATTGTCTGGCGTGTTCATCGCGTGCATTCAAGGCAAAGTAGTCTAACAGCATAGTTACACGTTCCGAAGCATTAGTCATTTCTTGTTCATCAGCTCCTCCATCAATAGTTAAGCTTTGTTGATTAGGTAGATGTACAGGTAAACGTATAATAGCATGGCTCCTTTCATGCAAATGTTTGTTCAAAATACGCCAACAAGCCTCTACTGGTCCAACATACCGTGCGTCAATATGATCTTTTATTTCGTCATGATTAATAATATTTTCTTCAGTTTCGATTTCGCTCATAGTGACCGTAGCTGCGTCATGACCCTTATAGATGTATTTATATAAATACTTTACTGATCTGATACTCGAAACTACTTCAACATTGATATGACTATTCAATAAGTACAATAGCTTTGGCGAATATGGTACTACATATCGGTTATCTACCACGTATCCACCTGGCCGTTCGAAAGTTTCATCTGTATCTCTGCGACGATAATACGGATATCCGTCGGCATCCATTGTTGTTTCTGCTCGATAACATTTTGGATAGTGCTTTGAACATTTCCCGTTCACCATACACCAATCACCACATGGTCCATGTATCATGTTACGCATAACAATATCGTGCAAGGTTCGATTTTCGTCAGGATTAGGAATTTCTGCTACAATATAACGATCAACTATTTCAGATGATGTTATTTTGTAGTTTTGTTTTAAAGTTACGAGCATGTGAATGTGCGGCAATCCACGTTTTTGAAATTCTATAACGTAGACATAAGCTGCTACTTCTCCAAAACATTTCTGTTTCACTATCAAGTCGATTAAGTAATCTTTTTTAATGTTAAATACTCGTGCACAAATGTCAGGTCTATCTGCGGTACTCTGTCCGGGTAGTAGATTTTCTATAATTTCTCGCCATTTCGGATTGCATGTCATGGTGATAAAAAGATCTGGTTTTCCGTACTTTCGAACAATGGCCATAGCGTCTTGGTAATTCTGCAACATATTGCGTGGTGAACCAACGAAAGTTGACGGTAATATAACCATTTTACCGATGCGACCATTAACGTTATTTGCGACTCCTTGTAAGTGATCGATGAGTCCTTGATACGTTTCTGCACGCAAATCTTTTTGATGTGATCTGCAATAATCAATTCTATCTTTTTCGATTTTAACATAGCTATCGACAACCCATTGTTGGAATAATCGACGACTCATCAATAAGGGATTGAAATCATCCCGGATCGCTAATAGATATTTAACATAAGCATTTCTAGATATGCGCTTTGTAGTATTCACACGCATGAGATCACGGTGCCAGCCCAGAGAACCAAATGGATATAGTAATGGATAAACCCACGGTTCAACGTTCGGATCCATTGTACTAATATATTGAAGAGCTCTAGTATTACGGTCACGAATAGTAACGAAAGATGGTGGTATCTCACCGTCTGCCGTAGTTGTAAAAATCGCGGCAACTTCATTAGTTCTTTGAAAATTGTATCGACGACGATGTACTCCGGGTTTTAAATTGAAGAGCATTTGTATTTCCGGCATGGATTCATTGTTCTGTAACGCTTTTTGACGTTGTATTTCTACTTCTTCGCCCATCATTTGATATGATTGAGCAAATACATTATGTTCCCGTATTATGCGATCAAGCATTACCAGTACTTCTCGATCTAAGTCAGAATTACGGTTTATACGATAATTAGTTGCCTCATTCGAATCTACGATGAACAATTGACCATAATTCGGCGCTTTGTCCTGTTCTGGATATAAAGCCGTATTTACTTGATAATAAATTTGGCCTTGAATCTTAAAACAGTATGGACCTGGGCGTCTTTCTGCGAAATTGATTAAATTTGCATTGAAAGATGCAAAAGACAGTGAGTTGTTATAGCAGCGAATGCGTTTAAAAAAATCGTTTGATTTTCGATGAGTTGAGTCAAAAAGCTTGCGCAATTCATCAGGGAATTCGGGCTGTGCATCGAGCACTACTGCTCCGTGACTACAACAATCGTTGAAAGACCACCCTTTATTGACAATTTTTTCTGCCGCGAAATGTTTGGCATTGCAATGAACACAACATTTGTCCATTTGACCAATATAATGTTCCACATAATCGTTATCTCCAGTTTCAACGTGATTGTAATTCCTCTGTATTCTAAACCGTGTTCGATCATTATGACCGCGGATATGAGGAATTTCTACCTGCGCAGGACAATTTGTCTGCACCTGGTCGTTGTTCACTGTTTGGGTTGCTTGTGACGTGGTTTGGGGACCACGGGTATTACTTAACTGTGTTGGTAATGGAGGTACAACATTATTCGTTTCTGCTGCTTTTCGTGCGCGTAGACGACGTTGATTTTCAAGATTCCTTGCTAGACGAATACGACAAAATTGTTCTTCTTCTTCGGGGGTGAGTTTACGTTTTTTTGCTCGTCCCATTATGATGAAGTAAATAAACTTCCGTTTACTCTCCAATAATCGATATTAGTTATTCGCGTATATTACTTTAAAATCGGTCATTATGAGTTGTATAATATCATCGATATGCTTTTACTAATTACAGAGTATGTAGCATGCATGTAGCTGTGACTCTAGTACAAGCTGTGAAAAATACATGCAAAAAACTGCGTAATGGTACGATTCTGTGTGTATAGCATCTTGCGTATTATTTTTTCACAAACGACATATATATCGTAACGATGAATGTAGTTCAAACAAAAATTGTCTCCACTCAAAACGAAAGTAAGAAGAACTTACATATTTTCAACAAAAATCGTAACTGATAGGATAATTTGAATAATTCTTCAAAACAATCGTCACCAAACCACGAGCCCTTGACGAGAGTGGAGCCGAAAAGTCGATCTTTGCTACCTCTTCCAAGTCACCGGACTTCGTAAATGAAAAAACAAAATTATTGCAAATGAATACCGCAACTGGTGAAGCCTCGATGTGAATCTTCTCGAAAAAAAAGTTACTTTTTGTATTTTTGTACTTTATGGTAATCCTTGGTCTAATAATTTTTGAGGACTTTTCGTATACTTTTTTTTTATCTGTGATATTTTGTTATTTATGGTATACACTTTATTGTAATATTCAATGTAATCTCTTATAATCCTTCATGTAATTTTTCGGGTAATTTCTTATAATTCCTGTAATTCTGATAATCTCTGATGTATCTTTGAGAATCTTTGGTATACTCTTCTATAATCTTTCGTATACTATGACAATTGCTGAAACAAGTTTCCAGCGATTTCCTTGTTTTTAAAATCTGAGTCTACACCCGGGTCTACGTCCGGGTTTATACCCGGACACCAGGAAGCTATTGACTTCCGTGACGTGGTTTACTAACACGGCTGTGCCCTAAAAGAAATTTCGAAGTATAAGACATGTATTTATTGTATATATACTAGCGGACCTGCGGGCTCGCGCGCTACGCTCGCTCGCGACTATGGGTTGAAATCGACTGAAATATCTCTCTATGTGATATAGATATCTCACCACCGCCGCCGTGTACAAAAATTGAGAAATTAGAACATTTCTGCTTATCCCTCCCCCCCCCCCCTCCCCCTCCCTCTGGGAAAATATTTTAAGTCTTTAATATATGATAAATAATATATAATAGGGACTTAGAATATTTCGGCCCGAGGCCCCCTTAGGGACTTAGAATATTTCGGGCCGAGGCTCCCTTAGGGACTTAGAATATTTTCGCTTGGGCCCCTCCAATGGAGAGGGGAGGGGAGGGAGGGGCGGATAGGGGGAAGGGGGGAGGGGAGGGGCGGGGAGGGGAGGGGAGGGGAGGGGAGGGGCCTCGATTCTTGTACACGGCGGCGGCGGCGGCGGCGGTGGCGGCGACAGCGGCGTAATCTTTTTATATATATAGATATATATACTAGCGGACCTGCGGGCTCGCGCGCTACGCGCGCTCGCGACTATGGGTTGAAATCGACTGAAATATCTCTCTATGTGATATAGATATCTCACCACCGCCGCCGTGTACAAAAATTGAGAAATTAGAACATTTCTGCTTGCCCCCCCCCTCCCCCTCCCTCTGGGAAAATATTTTAAGTCTTTAATATATGATAAATAATATATAATAGGGACTTAGAATATTTCGGCCCGAGGCCCCCTTAGGGACTTAGAATATTTCGGGCCGAGGCTCCCTTAGGGACTTAGAATATTTTCGCTTGGGCCCCTCCAATGGAGAGGGGAGGGGAGGGAGGGGCGGATAGGGGGAAGGGGGGGGAGGGGAGGGGAGGGGCGGGGAGGGGCGGGGAGGGGAGGGGAGGGGAGGGGCCTCGATTCTTGTACACGGCGGCGGCGGCGGCGGCGGCGGCGGCGGCGGCGGCGGCGGCGGCGGCGGCGGCGGCGGCGGCGGCGGCGGCGGCGGCGGCGGCGGCGGCGGCGACAGCGGCGTAATCTTTTTATATATATAGAAGATATATATATATATATATATAAGCAGAAATGTTCTAATTTCTCAATTTTTGTACACGGCGGCGGTGGTGAGATATCTATATCACATAGAGAGATATTTCAGTCGATTTCAACCCATAGTCGCGAGCGCGCGTAGCGCGCGAGCCCGCAGGTCCGCTATATATATATATATATATATCTCTCTATATATATAAAAAGATTACGCCGCTGTCGCCGCCACCGCCGCCGCCGCCGCCGCCGTGTACAAGAATCGAGGGAATCGCTTGGGCCCCTCCAATGGAGAGGGGAGGGGAGGGAGGGGGAAGGGGAGGGGAGGGGATGGGAGGGGAGGGGCCTCGGGCCAAAATATTCTAAGTCCCTAAGGGAGCCTCGGCCCGGAATATTCTAAATCCCTAAGGGGGCCTCGGGCCGAAATATTTTAAGTCCCTATTATATATTATTTATCATATATTAAAGACTTAAAATATTTTCTCAGAGGGAGGGGGAAGGGGGGGGGGGAGGGATAAGCAAAAATGTTCTAATATCTCAATTTTTGTACACGGCGGTGGTGGTGAGATATCTATATCACCTATAAATATATATATTCGAAAAAATATTCTAAAGGGGCTTAGGCTTTAGGGACTTAGAATATCTCTGGCCAAGGCCCCTCTAAAGACTTAGAATATTTTCCGGCGGTTGGGAGGGGGGGGGGGGGGGGGGGGAGTATATATATATATATATATATATACTAGCGGACCTGCGGGCTCGCGCGCTACGCGCGCTCGCGACTATGGGTTGAAATCGACTGAAATATCTCTCTATGTGATATAGATATCTCACCACCGCCGCCGTGTACAAAAATTGAGAAATTAGAACATTTCTGCTTGCCCCCCCCCCCCCTCCCCCTCCCTCTGGGAAAATATTTTAAGTCTTTAATATATGATAAATAATATATAATAGGGACTTAGAATATTTCGGCCCGAGGCCCCCTTAGGGACTTAGAATATTTCGGGCCGAGGCTCCCTTAGGGACTTAGAATATTTTCGCTTGGGCCCCTCCAATGGAGAGGGGAGGGGAGGGAGGGGCGGATAGGGGGAAGGGGGGAGGGGAGGGGAGGGGAGGGGAGGGGAGGGGAGGGGAGGGGAGGGGAGGGGAGGGGCCTCGATTCTTGTACACGGCGGCGGCGGCGGCGGCGGTGGCGGCGACAGCGGCGTAATCTTTTTATATATATAGATATAATGTTTATATTTGTAATAAGTGTAGAAACTCACCACAAAAAAATGTTAGTCCAATGTTTCCAATTACACTGTCGTTTAACCGCTCGCGAGTTCAATTTGTATTACTATAATTTACGAATGAAATACCTGCATTAAAAAACAAACACAACCACTTAATGGTAAACTAAGCTCACAAATTGCCAATACAGCCACTTGTTTCGACCCTGTCTGAATTTTGGTATTAAAAGCATGGAAAACGTCACGTCGGATTTGAAAATCTAATTTTTAAAGCAAACCACCGAAAAATAAGAAAATTGTTTGTTCTGAGGATGCCGATTTCCCAAAGAAAGACAATTTTCTTTTTCATTGACAGACTGCAGTCTTGAAACGACATTCTGTGTAATTTTGTAACTGACGGCGATATTTCACATCACCTTAAGACCATGTAAAACACAATGGAGTGCGAGCAAGATAGCTCGTGCAGTGGCGCTCTCGGTGGAGCGAGAGAGACGCTGAGAACGTGTTTCAGATGCTCTTAAGCGGATACTGGAGCTGTTTTTTTTTCCTTTTTTAACCTGCTTTACCTGTTTTACCGACGGACCTAGACAATGTTTCAGTACCGGCTTAGTATTATTAATATTCGCCACATATGCGTCTAATCATGCAGGATTATGATATTGACATAAATGCTTCGGTGAGCAGTCGAATTTTGATTGGAAAATTACAAGGAATTACGAAAACCGAATATTATAACACCGAATTACAGTGTGCGAAAGTGCGTGAACGTAGTGTCACGATTGATGCACAGGTGGCTCTGCATCGTATATCTGCATCGTACGTTGTCATCGGCTCTGATCCCCCGACGCAAGTCGATACACGAAGTGATCGCGCTTACACTATGCGTGATTATTTTTTGAGTGAGCAATTGTCCGACGGTTTTGGAATATTCAGAGAATTTCACAGAATCGTCATGCACGCTCTTTTGACGAATCCACAAGATCTAGAATTTTTTATATTCAAAAAACAGAATGGATGCTGTAAACATTTCAGCGGTCATGTTGGTTTCAGCGACAGTTTATAATATTTATTTTCTTTATTTTCGGAAGATTTCGACCGAAATTCGCGCGCATGCTGAAACGTTAATGTTAAGTAATACAGTCCTGTAAGATTTAAAGTATACGCGTCGCATAGTAACGAAAGATAGTGAAAACTAAGAAATCGACGATTTTCGTCGGTAAAACAGGAAGGTACTGCAGTCCCATAAGGTGAAGTGAAACCTTCCTGACGGTAAAACAGTTAGGAATTGTTCAGTTTGAAAACGTAGTATACAGCTTATAATTTTTCTCGAAAGTGGATTGCTGAAATGCACTGAAATTTTCATAATAGGAGTAGAATGCACAAACATAGCCTTTCGTTCTCAATTTTTTGTTAAATTGAAAGAAAAAAAACGTTGAAAGTAGAAATTTTTATAACACTTTTTCATAATGACCCTTTATTTGCAAAGCTTCTTCTGTGAGAAAGCATTTTCTATATTTTTGGCTTCCTCATAGAGGAAGCTCTGGGAATAAAGGGTCATTATGAAAAAGTGTCATAAAAATTTCAATTTTCAACTTTTTTCAACATCAACGCGGTATTTAACTTTTAGGTAAAACTCCTGGCTGACTTAGGTATGGCGCGAAAAAATACACCAACCTTGCGTGTTTGAACAAAATGGATGTCAAATCTATGCTCAGCGCGAAAAAATACATAGAGTTATGTGTTTCAAATTTTCTTTTTCGATCTCTCAAATTTTACTTAAGAAGTCCAAATAACGCCGCTTTATTTAATGCTTTTAACTCCGTCATATCCATCATCTTTTGTATTTCTTTCCATAGAACACGATAGGCACCTGGGTATTTCCGCGATGCCATCGGGAAACAAGGAAATCGTTCTTTAAAAATACGCAAAATCACTCATTTTTCAATTTCGGATATCAAATTCTCGATAAACTTTTTCTGTTAGTCATCGCTCCGCGACTGTATTCAATGTATTTTTCCCCGCTGATCACGAATCTAATAGATATTTTATTCATAAATGAATATTTAATGTGGAAAATTGCGTCTAAAGTAAAGTACTAATTTTCAGTTAGGAAAATTCCTAACTGTTTTACCTTTGGGGCGGTTTCACTTCACCTTAAAAGCATGTGAAACACTATGGAGTGCGAGAGAGATATCCTCAGTGGCGATCTCAGCGGAGCGAGAGAGACACACTGAGAACTTGCTTCACATGTTCTTAAGAGGGCATAAAACTCTATCATATGTATTATCATCTCAGCTGACAAGAATTTTTTTTAGCAAATTACCTTATTCGTCACACCGATGAACCAAAAAATCTTCCCACTATACCCTGAAGAGATGATACAACAGAATTCGCCAACTAATAAATTTGTTGTGGGTTAACCTCCAGAAATGTGAGAAGACCGTTCGGCCACTCTTGAACGGTTGATAATCGTGAGAGTTAACCAATTTATAAATTGTTAACGAACAGCTTCAAAATCTTCTCGGGCTGTTATCCTTTTATTCTTATCGCTTTATTTTATTTATTATATTTTCAATCGCAAACGATATCTTCATCTCTATTGACGTTTACCATACAGTTGTCAATTAATAACAACTGAGTTGCACCATGACGGGTGAACATATCGGAACCAGATCGAAAAATGACGGCATGGCGACGGAACGGTGGTGGTACCAATGGTACGATACCCGTTTCACGGCACGTTTTATTATATTTATATGCCAGCCGGACAAGCACCACAAAATGACGCAGATGGCATAATATTTGCGACATGTGCTGCGCATGTCGCGAACATTGCGCTACATTGGGTCCATTTCGTGGTGTTTGTCCATCAGGGATAAATGGGTCACCCGACGTCCATCGCTCCCGCCGTCCCCGAGTTTCTTACAGCATAAAATGAGCATAGCGCGTCGCACGTGTACGTCTAACGTACTGACCGATATCCGATTACCGGTCAATTCGCGAGACTCCAGAGAGAAGGAAATCTTTGTGGCGTACATGTGAAGCCTGTTCATAGCCTTTTCGCTATAAATTATCGCCATATAGAATATAATGAAAATTTATTAGCGGTTAAATTAACTTTTTATTTCGCAGGGTAATGCCATTGGATACACATCTTCGTAAATCATAATTCATAAATCATAAATTCTTGTTACATCACTTTTAGAAACTATAATAAAGAATGACAAACTCCGTCTCGTTAACTCAAATAAAAAAATTTATCTTTTCAACATATTCGCTAATAGCGAGTAAACAAAAACACAGTTCAACGCCGAATCACATTAATCGGTCTTAGATTTCTTGGCTTGAAAGATGTTGGATTGCGGACCCGCTTCGCGTTTAATGGAAACCTCGTGAGTTCCTTGGAGAAGTTCGACGAACCCCATTTGTTTGTCATCAATTTTTGTTATCTCCAGCAATGAGTGAATGTGAAAAAAGACCGGATTCGCTGAAAAACAGAAAGAACAGAAATTAAATATTCATACATCGGATTACTATTAAAACAATCGTACACTCAATCACAAACATGTATTTAATATAAAAAATGAATAAATTTACGAAACTCAATCATTTATTAAATTTAAAAAAAAATTTACTTACCACTTTGGCGCATGTAACCCTTGATGCGCACATGGTCCCCTTTGGCAAAGTCATGCTCATCGTTGAAGTTTCCGATTCGAATTCGCAACACGAAGTATCCATCGGTGATCGACCCACCTCCGTACGACTGTTCTCGGCCACCGTGTTCGTGCATTTGCACAAAATTTAACTTGATGAATCCGTCAACCTCTGAAAAGAGAAATTACATTAAAAAAGGTTTCAAAAACATAAACATTTTTTTTTGTAAATATATAAATTTTTTTTTTTGTAAATATATAAATTTTTTTTTTTTTTGTAAATATATAATTTTTTTTTTTTGTAAATATATAAATTTTTTTTTTTGTAAATATATAATTTTTTTTTTGTAAATATATATATTTTTTTTGTAAATATATTAATTTTTTTTTGTAAATATATAATTTTTTTTTGTAAATATATAATTTTTTTGTAAATATAATTTTTTTTTGTAAATATATAATTTTTTTGTAAATAATATATAAACATTTTTTTTGTAAATATATAATTTTTTTGTAAATAATATAGAAATTTTTTTTTGTAAATATATAATTTTTTTGTAAATAATATATAAACATTTTTTATGTAAATACTCACGACTGTACACTCCGCTCTCTCCAATTTTGCCAAGTTCAAATATTTGAGCTGTCGATGCGGTCGCCGAAACAACAGTGCTGGGAACATCGGTCGGACGTTTGCCTAAGATGTTGATGACCGTATGTTTCTCAATATTGAGTTCAATATTGATTGTCCCATAATTGGTAAACTGCGGATTCGGTACTCTCGAGTATGCGCCCTCCAGATGTATTATCTGAAAATTATAATTAAAAAAAAAATTAAATTTACAAAAAATAGATATATGTATATATATATATAACCCTCGAGCTTTCCTTAATTATTGTACGAGTATATTTGTATTTAATTTTTAGATATTAAATATCAAAAAGCGGAACGGGATACGATGAATATACAACACGCAATTTCGCTAATGGAAATGTCGTCGAATATTTTTTTCCCCCTCGAGGGCTTAATTTTGACGATTGAGATTAAGGTGTTTGGGGAGGGGGAGTGGTTTTGATATCGAAAAAATTCGTCTACAGTATGTCGTTGAGTCCTCCTGGATTTTTCGATACTAAAATCACTCCCCATCGCCAAACACCTTAATCTTAATCGCCAAAATTAAGCCCTCGGAGAGGGAAATTCGACGAGATTTCTATCAGCAAAATTGCGTGTTATATATTCATCGTATCCCGTTCCGCTTTTTAATATTTAATATCTAAAAATTAAATACAAATATATCGTGCGGTCGACTTCGTCATTCCACGTGGTCACTTGGACCCGTTCACCATCTCCGTTATTTATTATGAACGTGAAAAGGAGCAAGTTTTTGCTGCCGACTCTCTTCGACTTTCTGACGTTTTCCACGAACCCGACAATTTCTCTAAACATGCAAATATTGGGGAGGATTAGTCGAAACGATAAACCGCATTGATGATCGAGAACGAGGCCGTGGGGAACAGAATCGACCATCTAAATCAATCGAAATGTCGTAACACAAGCGTAAATGGCGGACCAGAAAAACGTGATTAGCCGATCGCTATCTCTCTCGCAGTTTTTCTCTATATCGCACCCCCCTTGACTGACGCAAAAGCTTACGCGTGTTTATTCGTCATGATCCGACGACCGATTCCACTGCCTGCTCGATTTCGGCGCAATCACTTCGTCGCTCGTCGTCTCTATGCCGCCTTTAAGGTTATGCCCCGCGCGTAGTTCGTAACAAAAACTGTACTGCATGCCGTTTTGCAGACGCAGACCGTCGAGAAAAAACAAAATTGTCTTTCCCTGTATCTGCCGATTCCCTGGGAAAAGACAATTTTGTTTTTCCTCGGCGGACTGTAGTTTCAAAACGGCATGCAGTACAGTTTTTGTTACCGGCGGCAGCATTTTACATCACCTTAAGGGGAAGTGAAATATCGAAGTTGGTAATAATAACTGTAATGAAATTAACTTTCCTCAAGGGTGCTAATTTCTTTACGGAAAAAGCAAATTCGAGCTGGATGCGCACGATAATTTCGCATACGGCCCTAATTCATTTTTTTTTTCAAAAAAAATTAGCACCATTGAATCAAATTAATTTGAAAATTGCACCTATTTCTGTCGCACGCACAGCTGTTACGGTTTATTATTTATAAAAACATTTATAGAAACGGCTTATTATTTATAGAAATATTTTTTTCGTAAAATGAATAAATAGATAAATAAATAAATAAATAATCAGATTTTATAACTATAACATACATTGTCTTATCGAATTTTGGGATACGCCTCATCACTTCGCTGCTCGTACAGGGCACGCTGATCGCGTTTCGGATCACGTCCCGCTCATCAGGGTCGAATGAAATTCCCGAATCGTCGACTGAAAAATAAAATAAACAGAATTCCGTTATGTTAATGAATCAAAATAATGAACATAATGATGGATCGACAAATAAAAATAAACTATTCTACATACCATTATCTTGTAAGAATCCGGAGTCTTCTTCCGACATTGCGTCTTGTCTCTTTGGATTCACCGTTCGTTATGAAAAAAAATCTGTTCGTTGCGCAGGGCAACCAAATGAACGCAACTTCTCGCGTAGCTTGCCCGATTGCACCGCATATCACGATTTTCTTTTTTTTTTTTTTGTTCCACGTCTTCTGTATAACATTGACTAAGCCCATGCCAACGAAGGCTAGTTGGCACGCGCACTCATCCTAGGCTTCCTCGATGTCACTCGTAGCTTTTTGGGCGGTTCTCGCTCTTCTAAGCGGTTCCAATTCGTCGTCTTTCCGCTACAAAAAAATCCAAGTACTTGTCATCGCGACACTACCACGTCCTTTCATACATCTTTAGAACGTATATCGAATATGCAAATTATTGGTACCTTATCGTAAAAATTTACCTTGCCAATGGAGTCAAGAGCTTGCTCCAAAACCTTGACGTCAGTCGTTGTAATTTCGTCTTTCTTGTCGTCGCCACCGAAGGATTACTGGCGGGAGTCTCGACTCCGGTATGGACTGTGGTAGAGGATGCCGGACAGCCGGAAGGATTAAAATACACGCTGCAACCGAATGTACAAAATTTGTCTTTTTCTTTGCCTAAACGATTTTACAAAAATGCCGTCCTCCACGAGTATTTAAAAAACCTAATCGACCGAAAGTTTACTTGATTTCATTGGTTCAATAGATACTCGCGAATATCGGTCGGGCTTACCAAGACGTTTCGAAAAGATGAGCTGTCGTCGCGTACGAAGGAGAGGACGGCGAGACCCTTGTCGTAAGTAATCTTTCGAATTGGAGTACTTTTAATCGTGCGATGAAAGAGCAAACTTGGCCTCCTCGTTGGACCTGTGCTGAATGAAAAAAACGATGGGATTAGTGTTTAGCAAATTTGATACAGCGAACGAAATTTTAGCAAGGCAATTTTCTGGAGAACGTTTCGCAAAGACGGGAATGTTTTGGATGCAAGTGAAAAAAACTCTTCTTTTTTTTTAGTGTTTCGTCCCTTAGTCGGTGAATTTGCGATTCGGATTGCGTCCGAACAGAGCCGTACGAACCTCTGGTACCAGTTGCTGAGCTATCAGCTCTAGTCTGTTCTCCAGAGTGTAGCTGATCTTTATGCGACCTATGTTCAATTGATTAATGTTACGATCAATGCTTTTTATTTTCACATTAAAAAGAAGTTTGACTGAAAGAAATTCATCGTACCTTTGGCAGCGAAAAGTTCAATTCCTCCGCAGCTCTCGGCCGGCAAGAAGCTCTCCTGCTCCACTTTGATGTGAACATCCTTGGCGGATATCTGTTTGTACGTATCCTCGACTTCGCCGAGGATCGATTCCACGAGTCCGAGATCCACCTGGCGTACTCGAAGAGTAATGTTGTTCTCCATCAGCTGAAAACAAACCATCGTCAACGTTGAGGCAAAGAAATATGTACCATATTAGGAAAAATGTAACTTCCGGTTTAATAATCCCACTTTTCGACCGGAACTGACGTCATCCCAGAAATATATTGTTACCAGTTTGGAAATCTTATTTCTCGACCGGAAGTGACGTATTTTCCGTATGACCTCACTTCCGGTCGAAAATTCAAGATTTTCAAGCCGGAAGTGATATTTTTTGTATGAATTTTTACGAATTATCAGAACTCTTACGAGCGATCGATCGTGAGAAATTTCCGATGAAACGTTTCGTGACCGAGATAAAAATAAATTAACTCGGTTGTTCTGCCTGGAATCTGTGAACCCCCATTGAATCGGCGCCCGAACGCGGTCGGTAAACGGTTCTGTACCTGATACAGAGCCTGGATGATGAGAAGCTTGAGAACTTCCCGATAGCGTCCGGAGTCCTGTGTAACCGCGCCCAATCGTTTTCTCGCCTCGTCGAGGCAGTTTCGCACGTGATCCTCGCAAACTTTGAGCACCTTCAGACGCGCCTGGTTGAGCATGTTGGAGGATTGACTGTAACAGAGAGCGAAGGATCATGTGTAAGCGTTATTCCACTACCGCATCATCTTCACGATATAATTCTGAGAGAAACGAGGGACTTACCGGATTTTTTGCCGGACGGAGTCGACGGTGAAGCGGATTTTCAACGATCACATCATCACGTAGTCTTCAAAAGACGCGATCAGACATAAACGCGTAGGCTGTGGTTCGACTTCGTCCTTCGTCTCCAGCCTCTCCTCTTCGATCTTGCACCCGCTCCTCGAGTTTGATGATCTCGATGTTCGTTCTGTGATCGACCTTGCCCTTTTTTTCGCCGATTGCTCCCTTCGTGGAAGCGAGAATGTCATCAAGCAATGCCGATATAGATGCCTTCAGTTTGTCCGACATAGCTATGGTGTTAGGAACCATCAGCGCTCGAGATAGAAGCAACAGGAACGGTGGTACTTTCTTGTTTATACTCAAATCCAGCCACGGAGCGAGCTGATTCTTCAGACGATTTTCGGGCATTCCATAGGCTCGCATACCACGGGCTCGGCACGCCTGTTGCAACTCAGCCCTCGTCAGAGTATCCAGACCTTCTTTCTCTATCAACTGCGAAGAAATGTGTGGTATAATGTATAAAAAGAATCGATGAGTTACTAAAAAAAAAAAAATGTATCCGCTTACCCTATCGTCGGCGACGAGACTACGCAGTCTCATTCTCGTCGAGTACGCGACAGAGCGATAAGCTTCGGTCGCGACAGCGAGTCCAGAGTATTTTGGAGAAACTGCGCCATCACTATTTACACCTCAATGGGGATTATGTGAAACACGTGCTCAGCGTGTCTCTCTCTCTCTCCGCCGAGAGCGCCACTGGTTCTATCTCTTTCGCACTTCGTAATGTTTCACATCACTTTAAACGACGTTGGTCCGACGAGGATATTCGTCTATCCCGCACTCCCCTTCACCGACGAAAGACTTCGCGCGGGTTCGTTCGTCACGATCCGACGACTGATTCCACTGTCAGCTATAGTAACCAAACTATTACTGTCTAGTAATATCTGTCAAAACCCACGTACGCTTAATTTGCTGACCAACCGGTTTCAGCTTCAGATCTTTCCGACAACCAATCAGAGAACGAATAAAATGACAACAATACATATATCGAAACGCGATATATTTTAGCCACGGATTTTTTGAAGAGGGAACCGATACAACGCCGCGATCGTACTTGATGTATCCGGCCTACTCGTCGTTGCTCATCGTTTCACCGAATCCACGAAGCGTTTGTGGCATCGGGGGCTGGAAATTTCGGCGCCAGCGGCGTATGCTACGCTTGACCTCGGGATAGGGTGCTTCGACAGCCGCGTCGAGATTACTGACGAATCAATTAGATAAATTATGCTGGTTTATCACAATTATTCGATTGAAAGAAAAACAATTTTACGTCACTGCGGCACGGATAGGAAGATTTTTTTCACCTTGTGAAGTAAAATTGTATATGATACTCGGCGGAAACATATTTTTTCAGCTCGTATGATTGTAGCACCCACCTTCGACTCGTGCTGAAAACTCACACTCGCGAAAAAATAGTTTTCCCGTCCTCGTGTCGTAACATACTAGACGATTAACTTCAACTCTTAATCATAATCTCGACGGACAAAGCTTTAACGCACTTGGGCTGAACTTCGTCATATATGTCTTTATGTCGACCCATTGTTTGTTCGGTTTTCTCGATAAGCTCGACGCGATGATTTTTTTTCACTTCCGCTGTCTCGCTGCTGGCATGGTTGTGCCCATGTGAAAGGGTGAATCGACCATTTACGTTCCGAATACCGCGACCCTTACACCCTCCTTTTTTTTTTAAGCTGCACGAGAGATATCTGGGAATGGAATAAGGATGCAGTAGGGAATTGAATTTTAAAAAATCGCAATCAATGACGATAAAGCAATCTTATGAATATAAATCTTTTTAGTTTTCACTAATTAAAAAGAAAATAAGGCAAGGCATACCTTCAGTACCTTCAGTATTTTCGATTTAAAAAAATGATACATTAAACGATTTTAGTGTTCTTTAACAATAAAAATAAAAAAATATATATATTGTGACGCGTTTTTTTCTGGCGACGGCACAAACGGGGCGCGCAGGAGGATGGCCGAGGTGGCGTGCTTCACCACGGCGAGGGTCCCAGGCAATTTCGAGGGGGAATTTCGGAGCGAAGCGATTTTTTTTTAATTTGTAGGATTTTTCTTTTATTTTTTTTTGGTCACGAGGAACGGAAGAAGCTGAGCCGAACGGAGGGAGAGGAGAGATTGTGATCGTTGACGGTACCGACCGCGCTGGGCACAAGATTGTAAGTCGCAGCTTGGCATGGTGTACCGAATTCTTCCTCAGCATTGTCCTGGGCGCAAGGTTGTAAGTCGCAGCTCGACAAGTGCATTGTCCGGTACCAGCAGTCGTGGGTCTCTGCACGACAACTCGACTGTGGGAGAACATCTTGGCCTCGGGAGGCGAGCGTGCGAATTTGAACGTAAGCGCGCGCGCTCGCGTTTAGTACGAAAAGGGAGCGAAAGATAACGAGGCGCCAGGTACCGGACACCATTGACAAAAATTTACATGGGGTGGGGAGAGAGAGAGAAGCCTCGCGCTAGGCTGCCGAGATCGGCTCGAGGACTCTCGTGGAAATCGTGGTGCCGTAAGCAAGTGTGCCTTGCTCTCTCTCCTGCGTGCCCGGAAAAATTTGCGGTACCGTTACCGAGGGGAAAAAGATCCGATTTTTCAAGGAAGGAAGGAAGGAAGGAAGGAGGTCGGGTCGGTTTCCTCCGTAGTTTGCGACAACAGAGAACGGTAAGGCTTTCGCCTCTTACTTC
This sequence comes from Ischnus inquisitorius, assembly GCA_963924025.1. Taxonomy (NCBI): domain Eukaryota; kingdom Metazoa; phylum Arthropoda; class Insecta; order Hymenoptera; family Ichneumonidae; genus Ischnus; species Ischnus inquisitorius. The sequence continues at coordinate 2,781,398 of OZ001251.1, read as the reverse complement.
CGGATACGCGAGTTGTTTTTGCATTTAAAGAGTGTTGCCGAGCTCCACGCGGCTCGTGAGATCGTCGGGTACCGTCCCAGGCGCACCAGATAAGCTTCCCCTTGTGTGTTGAGTGTTCTCGTGACGTAGAGTTTTCGTGTTGCTTCGTTAAAAAAAACAAGAAAGGGGGAAGCGGGCCTGTCATAGTCGGGCGGCCTCGCGATCATAGAATCAGTAGAGTTTTCTAATTTTGCCCGAAACTCTCGTTGGGGATTGCCTGTCGGGATTTTCAGTAAAAGTCGAGTTAATGAGAGAGAGAAAAGTTTTCCGAGAGATTCCACTCCGATATGTGTGGCGAACGGTTCACGGGGCTCGGACGCGCGGGGAGTAATCGTGAGCTCGCGCGACGGCTGCGGCTGTTCGATCGGGCGTAGCGATCTCGAAAAATTAAACGAGCCAAGTGCCCGCTTCGCACCGACGGATCACGTGGCATAGAATTTTTGTGTTTGTTTAAAGTAATTATACTCGGTACCAGTGCGCGAGCTGGGCGTCGAGCGTCGAGAATTTAGTAGGGAATAATTGTTTCACGAGTGATGCTCAATATTTTCGGAGTAGAAATTCCGAACGGTGAACTGAGTAGCCGGGAAGAATTTTAGCAGGGACCGTTCTAGTTTTGTGTCGAGTCAGCGGGTACCGAACCGCACAAAAGAATTGTGTGTAAAGAGATAACTGTCGCTACGACGAATAAATCGAGCTGGGAATTTTTGATGAGATTTGAAGTGTGCCAGTTTTCCTCAATTCTTTTCTGTAGCAGTGTTGGGAAAAAAAAAACTTTAGTAATTGAGAATTATTCGTCGTAGCGTAGAAACAGTGAGAGTTTCGAGAGCCGCGCGAGTCGCGCTTCGGGAGACTTTTTGACTCGACGTTTCGGAGCTCGCTGCCGCGGTCGCCGACGGTGTTTACGTTTTTTTTCCTCGCATTCTATTGTCCCTTGGCTAACTCGGCCGTGCGAAGGCTTCGAGTTTTCGGAGTTTTGCGCGAAATAAGATCGTGAAGATTTTAACACGGGACTTGGAATATAATTTCGGTAAAATCGTTTTAAGGGGAAAGACGGGTCAGTCTCGACGGGACCGGCGGATACTTCCGTGCGAGTGTGTGTGTGCGATGAGTGAGTGGATGGGGCTTCGCGCGGATACTTGAGGTGTCAGTTAAGTCGCTCACTCGATTTCTTTCGACGGTTTTTTTTTATTATTGAGACTTTGGCGGAAATCTCGTCTCCCTGTTTAACTGTTTTAATTGTTTTTTTTTATTTTTGGTGATCCAGTTATTTTATCCGGGTGACAATTTGATTATTGGAGTGACTCATTTTTTTTATTTTTGGTGATCCTGTTATTTTGTCCGAGTGACAATTTGATTATTGGAGTGACTCATTTTTTTTTATTTTTGGTGATCCAGTTATTTTATCCGAGTGACAATTCGATTATTGGAGTGACTCATCTTTTTGCTTTCTTTTTTTATTCTCTGACTCGGCGATTTTTTTCTTTTTTTTTTTCGCCTCTCCTCCCTTCTCCCCCATTTATTATTTAATTGACTCCGTAAAATTTATGTTTATTATTTTAAAAAGAGACGGTTAATTTTCCTTTTTTTGATATTTTGACGAGGCGATTTTTTTTTTTCCTTCTCCCTTTCCCTTTTGTTAACTTGTAGTGTTTCGACGTGTCGAGGATCGACCTTTTACTCTTTATTTTTTTTTTTTTTTTTTTTTTTTTTTTTTTTTTTTTTTTCTTGTGTTGTGTCGGTTGACCTTTTTGATGTTTTAACATTGACATTATAATTTTATAATTTTCATTTTTAGTTTATTTTTATTTAAAGTATTTTTCTTTTTTAGTATTTTTTTTATTATTTAAAATTTTTTTTTACTTTTCTCATTAAATTTTTTTTTTTCCCTTCCCCCCCGTTGACAATCGAGCACTGTTCTAAGATTGGAGCGAGAGTGAGATCCGTCGCGTTCCGGTATCGAGACGCCGTGGCACGGGCCGCCCATTAGGCGCGCCGCAATTGATTGATTATTTGATTTGGATTGGTGGATTCTTGGATTTGTGACGATCGGATCGGTGATCCATCCGGATCGTTTATTGCGCGATTTAGTTCTAAGATATTTGGTTGTTCAATAGTTTTGTGTGCGCAAAATTTTTTTTTTTTCTTTCTTTTTTTTGTTGTTAGTTTTTTTTATCGTGAATTTGGGGGTTGTGTACCTCCCGTCCGAGACTCGCGATTGGGGTTCTTTTTACTTTCTTCCTCCTTTTCACGCCGATTCTGTGGCGCGAGAAGTCGCTGCCGGGATTCGGCGGGAGGACGGTGGATTTCAGTATCGGGGCGGACTGCCATTGGTCGGAAAGCAGCAGTTCCTAGCTATCTTCACAGTTTACGAGTTTATACGATGTCTAATTACACCGTATAGACGACCAAACTCTCATAGACTGATAACATGGACTTCTCGTATTAAAATTAAATACTTCTCTATCAACGAAACTCCTAATGGAAATTCGTACGAAGTGGGATTCTACTAACCGGTGTAATCGGTCTCGATTTTTTCTCATTTTTGTCGGTACTGACTGAACCTAAACAGACAGACCATGGGATTTATTAATTCACTAGAGATTAAATTTTGTTCTTTTTCATGGCATTTTGAATACAGGTATTTTAAAATAAATAAGTTCATACCCGTTGTGCCTCGTTCGCCCGTCGGCCCAGCTCTTCTTCCGTCTGCCCCGGCCTCGGAATCACGCATGTTTCCGGTATATGAGCCTGGAACATTCCATACAGCATTTACAACGGATGTCTTTATTGAGTGAGTTTCCAAGATATTAGACACACGCTTTTTCAAATTTACTTACGTGAATGTAACTCAACTTCCGGAACATTTCGTTCCGGAAGTGGTCCACCTCATCATAAGTAAAAAGGTTGACCAGGTTGAGCCCATCCCCCAACCCACGCCCGAACAATTGAACGAGCACGTTCTGGAAGCAGCATTATATCGAAAATTTTCAATTTTTTCATCCAGGCTTACTAGTTTCGAATAGTACATTCTTGAGTAATAGTACATACGTGAGTCAGGCGGCGGAGAAACATGATCTGGTGGAGGCCACAATCACTGCTGCCCCTTCGCTGCTGCAAAGCGGTTCCATGCTGCATAAATAATAAATTCGCAAGCTTTAGGCATTAGGTTCAACCACGTGGTATTCATATTAATACACAATATCCAAAATATTCAGAACACCATACATACCCTGATTTGAATCGCTGATCTAGTCCATCACCACAATTTCGGGAAACTGGAACAAGCTACTAGAGAGATGAATATAACTGGAGAGGCGTATATGGTTTAGATCATAATCTCAGACGGATAAACAGGTAATTTATGCTTAGGAGTGTAGTGAATTAGGATTCACATCAAAACAACTGACAAGGTTCATTATATCTCTGAGGTCCCACCAGAATTTTAACTTGACCGCGGTGACTCAGCGGTCGTTGTAGGTGGTAGGTGTTATTGATCGAAATCCTACGGTCGGTGAAGTGAACAGCAGGGCGCGTTGTTTAACGCTCGTGTACCATAGAGCGCATATAAGAGAGCATATGACAGAAAAATCTACATAATAATAAAGTACATGTACACTCTGTAACGTTACTGTTTTTGGAGCAGGGCAGAACCTTACTCCAAAAGGTAACGACACGTGGGTTCTGGCCACGCGTAGGAAATTTTTAGGGCAGGTGCTGAAATGAAAATGTACCGTTTCGATGTAAATTTAAACAAAATTAAGGAATTTATTAGTCGTAGCGTTTTTTCTTTATGGAATTTTACCGAGTTTCCGATTTTACTTGATTTTGTGTTTTGTTTGCAAATATAATTTGATTTTATAATAATTTCAATTGTCTCGTAGTCTTTAATTGGTGTTTTTTAATGTTTAGCGAGCAGGAAGCAACGCTAATTTAAACAAAAAATGAATTTATTTGAAGCTAATTAATAGCTTAAGCCTCTCAGCGGAAATTTTAGGTAATTTTAAAGGCAGGAAGGAAGGTGTGCAGTCACCCAGGGGCAGAAGTCGGCACGTCTCCGCACCAGTTACTGTAGCCGGGGATATCCGCAAGGTTTGATGTGGGTAAATTTGGGTATTCGAAAGATTTTTATAGGAGGAATTAAGAATTGATAGAAACGGTCACCCAGGGGCAGAAGTCGGCACGTCTCCGCACCAGTTACTGTAGTCGGGGATATCCACGAGGTTTAATTGAGGTTTTTAGGGATACCAAAACTACCAACAGAATATTTTCTTATTAACAATATTCTGTTGGGAGAGCAACGATTACGGACATCACACGATACCTAGCCTGACTACAATACACTAACACAAGAAACATGACACAAGAGAGATGAACTCGCACCGCGCAAGAAAGCGGAGAGTCCGTCGAAGTGCTGCCTTCCAGCTACGTGTATCCAAAAATACATATATGTATTTTTGGAGCATTACCAATCATTAACTTATCCTCTGACAGGATACGCACACAATATGAACAATTTAGGATAGTTTTTTGGTTCGATCATAATAACGCGAGATATCTACCGATCAATTTATTCGCTTCAACGGTTGACCCAGCGATTTTTTTACGACGATGGAAATGTTCGTTAATATCATCAGCATCATCGTCATCAATGTAATTTTTCTTGTCAAAGTTAGGGCGAAGACTGTGACTCCACGTCACAATACATTGATCCTTTTGGAAGAGTATTGCTAAATTTAATCTTAACTCTCGTCTGGTAACACTGCAGTCTCAGACCGGATTTGAGCCCAATATTTCAAAAAAATGCTATGATGATATAGTGAGAGCGTTAACGGTTATGAATAAATTTGGGGAATTCGGTTCACTATAACAGTTGATTTTCTTGACAGATTCTCGAAAAATTTACGCAAGAACCTTGATGATAACAGTCAACTTGTCGACCAAAGTGGAGCCCGATATATCAAAAATTGCAAAATTCTGTTGAACCGCGGATTCTTGGAACACGTCGTTGCAAGGTAGAAATTAAAAGTAGAACATCAAATTCCTTGCAACATGCGTTATTGGTTGTAATACAAGGAATTCGAGTGGCACGCGTTAAGCAGGCCATCGCCAACACCAAACGCTCGGTCAGCATTTTGGCAATCGAGGCGCATCAAGGTGCGCTCGATTGCACATACGTAACTTCCGTATCAGCTTTTATGCAATATGAAATAACGCCGATCTCTGGATTAACCAAGAGATTGGGGCATCAAACGATAAGCAGATGTAGAAATGTAAACACTTAAAGAATGGAACATACAGAACCCTTAAAATGTTGCTGACGCTGTTCTCCGTCCATATGAAAGGAGCAGAGAACAAGCATCAAACAGTTACAAGCTAACTCGTGAACTGTAGTACGTTCGGTCTGGCAAGATTCAGAACATGTAATCTTGTAGTCAATATATATTCGCGAATAACTAATCGTAGTGATTGAGCAAGAAGAGATAAGTAATACGACACCACAACAAGTCTAACTAAACAAAGTATTGAACAAGTAACATCTCTGAACCAATCCACGAATAAGACGGAGATCTGTAATTCTTAAATAAATATTCCTTTACAATTGCGTGGACTCACCAAGATTGTGACCTCCATGCCATTTAGTAACCTTTTTATCTCGGATTCAATGCGTTCGTAAGTAGCTGCCCCGATACAGCCGACCAACGAATCATAGCGGACCATCATTCTGAAAATAAAAACCCGAGGTAAATGAATGAAATTCAAATTCTTATAATCATCTCCTGGCAGGTCTTCACAAATATTTACGTATTTTTATCGGGAGTGGGGAAAGAATTTGGGAGTCAAGAAAGTTATGGAAAAGAGCAGGTGGCTGGTTTTCCGAGAAGGGCAGGTGGGTGAGTTCCGAGGAAGGCCAGCGCGGGATAGTGTAAAAGTCGCCTAATCAGGAGATTTATGTTAGGCGCCTGGGACTCTGTGGGTGAGGAATTCGGGTTTCTTGGAAGGATCGGAATGCACGTGTGCATTCCGGCTGGTGAAAAGGCTGGACAGCTGCAGGAAAATGAGGCGTGGGAAACAGTGGAGTCGAAAAAGAAGGAATGAAAACAGGGAGTGCGTTACAATTCATTACACTCACACTGACTGCCCGTTCCTTGCTGCCAAATACGACACGAAGTGCCTGAAATGTTGAAAGTACATTGATTAATATTATGATTTGTCAATCAACATTTGATAATGCGTTTTTTTAATGTGATAGATACCCTTGAATGGCCGCGGGAATTAGCGACAGTATATTCGTCTCCACTCCGTGTCGTAATATTGCATTAATAGACCGGTTAGGGTGGTGCGTGTAGTTCGCGTATCCGATTGTTGTTAAGACGAACATTGGAATCACGCGTATTGCAATGTTCGCCTTACGCAGTGCCACCGCCTCTAAATTCATAAAGAGCTCCACGACATCGTCCTGCAGATATTGGCCCAGTGTCAGCCGAGCAATGTCGATGGGCTTAATGCGGCGGGCGAGGATTTTCAGGCCTTCCGGCCACTCCGCTATTGGCCCCAGATCCCCGAATAAGACGGAGATCTTCGGTTCCTGCAGTTACATAGGAAAAAAGGCAGCAATTGAAATGATCACATAGCTTCATCACGAGAGTCGGTCTTAAGGAATCGTATATTATCGTATTTGAACAAACCGGTGGTAGCGTCACGAAATCCTCCCTCTCCATCGGTTGGACCATCATAACCTCCGCTTGACCAGTGGGTCGTCTTAGGTCGTGAGCGGACGGAACGTTGTTACTGTAAAAGAACATTTCTCCATGATCACTTAACATAAAAATAGACATATGAGGCGATCCATGTCACTTCAGCGAGAAAAATCGTATCAGCAAGAACGCCGCGAAGGAACATCAAACTACGAAAAAATTGTAAACGCTCAATAATAGTGTATCTGTAATTCGAAATAAAGAAATCAGTATGTGATACTTGAAAAATTGTGATATTTGAAAAATACACGTTGCGAAATTTCCGTCTAGGTTATGTTTGTTAAATTTTCACCTCTTAATCATTTATGAATAAATGAAGTGTGTGGATACGCATATAAAATCTATTGTGGACAATGATATTAGAAAATAAAAATTTCGTTTTCAAACGGCAGTACGTCTTATACATCATGTATATACTGCAAAGTGAAAAAAAGTGGAGATACAGGCTAGGTGAAAGTTGAAGAAAAAAAAAAAAAATTGTTAGCGAGCAATTTCTCGGTTACGCTTTCGCGCGTTCTCGTGGCTTTTAGCCAACAAATAATCTTCTCGATTCATCGTGAATTTCGAGTTCGCGATTTAAGATTCCGATTCAGATAAGGCTTCGATTTTAGATTTAGTTTCGGTCGTCGAGCTTCCACTCGACTTTCAGTTCCGGTTTTTATTTTAGTTTTAGTTTCGGTCGTCGAGCTTCCACTCGACTTCCAGTTTAGTCCGGTTTGTTCGTTTCCGGCGAAACAAAAATTAACGATTGCGGTCGTCGAGCTTCCACTCGACTTCCAGTTAAGTTCGATTCAGTTTCGGTTTTAGTTTTAGCTTCCACTCGACTTCCAGTTAGTCCGGTTTGTTAATTCTCCCTCCTAGATAACAAAGGTAATAGAGGATCGTTAGCGAGAGAATAATCCGAAGAACAAAAGAAAAAGGTAGCGAAATTCTAAATCCTAGCAGAGAGTAAAGGCAATAGAGAATCGATAAGGCAGCGAGTCACCAAGAAAGGAAAGTCAACGGAAGAGATAAACAAATCTTAATAATCGAAGGTAGTAATAATTAATAGAGAATAGGTAACGCCAGATAATAATCGCAGGTAGTAATAATTAATGGAGAATAGATAACGCCAGAGAATAATTGTAGGTAGTAATAATTAATAGAGAATAGGTACCTCCAGAGAATAACCGCAGGTAGGAATAATTAATTAATAGAGAATAGGTAGAATCGAGAGGCAGAGATACGCAACACGAAATCATAACGGCGAAAGAAAATTAACAGGCGGTACCCTGAATAAAAGGTAGGAGGGTTGTAATTGAAATTAAGATCGAAACGCGATAATCACAGCACGGCTAGAAAATCCTATCCTAAAAGATAGTAACCTAGAAGGAAGAAAAACCAAAAGGAAATGAAAGGAAAAGCCTCGCAAAGTTGTTAACTCGAATGGCTAGATACTATCAGGCAAGGTACAACGCAATAAGAGAAGTCAACGAGCGATCATTTCCGGGGTTCGAAACAGTGAAAGAAGTTAATTAAAAATGTGAAAGGTAACCATAAAGATTGCGACTGCCAGACAACTCAGGAATGCGCAAATAAAATTAGAACGTACTCACAGCACAACCCAAAGAATTAATTTAATCCACGTGGTCTCGCAACACCAACATCACGATCACCAGGTACCACAGAAAATGTAGAGAATAAACTTCGACCAGAGCCGAGCCGGCCGGAGTTCGCGCGAACACTACTAAAGCCCATTGAAAGGCTACCACAAATAAAACACATGCGAACCGATTCGCAAACAGTTATTTTTCTCGGAGAATGAATTTAATTCGATGGACACGTCGCGAGATTCCGGCCGACTCGCACGAAGACCGGGAACCGAGGTCACGGGCTCACCTAGTGCCGAACAGCCGAGAGCGAAAAAGGGAAGGTGTTACAAATTCACCGGATCGTCCAGAACTAACTGTTCGCACCTCGTCGCTGCTCAGCGAGACCCGGGCTCACCTCTCCCCTTTCTCACGCGACAATGGAACATGAGGTAAATAGGTTTCCGAGAATTCGGCAATGACAATGGGCTCGCCGGCTACCGGTACCTAGTATATAGATCACGCGCTCGCCGTTGAGCGTAGGTACAGTAAATAAGTTGGAATATTCGAGAAGCGATACAAACACGCGCTTTACACGTGATATAGGAATGAGCTACAGGCAGGACTTCAATGTTCAGCGATATTATTCTCGAGAATTTTCGAGACTCTTTCTCGAAGTACTCGATATCGGACGAGCGTAGCGGGGGGAGACCGCGGTGGGTCCACGCGATAACAGAAACTGCACCCCACTACCTCTTTTCCAACTCAACCCCCATTAGCGAGACGCCGTTGAACACGGGCCGCGAGCACGAAATTTTCGAAGGGATGGTACAGCGCCGGGCTGTCAAGTCAGAAGTAAATAGGCGACTCGGTAACTTCGGTCATTGTACCTTATTTACTTCGGCATACGTTTCCACGAATCATGATATTCGTGATTCGTCTGAAATAAGTTATTGAAGCCCCTTTTGAATCCTCCTCGGATTAACGGTACCCATAACTCATGCTCACGAGAATAATAACAGTAACAACGCTTCTCGAACTAGGCAGTAGAACGACAACACTGGTGACCACGAACTTTGGTTTGGCTTCGAATATGGGAAAACTTTGCTGAGAGCGCGCGAATGAGAATTTAATATTACGGAAAAATGATACGGTCTAAAGTAACAACTTTGCGAGGTAGATAAGAGGCAGTAGATAATGAAAGGAAACATAGATACTAGATAATAGATAAAATATAGTGATAAATAACAGTTAACGATACGGTGAGTTCTGGACGAAATGGCTCGACGCGCGGTGTCCAATGGGTCGTAAAGCCGACCCACTGCCCATGGCTCCTCCCGTGCGGGTGGCGGGACGAAGGATGTCACGTCACAATGTATGTATGTGTATATCGAAACTCGATTTGGGGATAGCGGGGAACTCTATCGTTACGATCTCGCGCTCGCGATTTATATACAAGTCGTAGCGTTGACGGCCAGGGGTATTTTGAATTTCGGATCGTGAATTAGCCTCGACCGCGACGTTTCCTCGGTCGGAAGGATACTCGCGCGGTATACCCGAACATTCGATATGATCAGTAAAAAATTATTCATTACAAAGTTTCTTGTTTTTCATTGATTTTGCAGCACTAATGCAGCAGTCTATCAGAATCACTTCACAGTTTACGAGTTTATACGATGTCTAATTACACCGTATAGACGACCAAACTCTCATAGACTGATAACATGGACTTCTCGTATTAAAATTAAATACTTCTCTATCAACGAAACTCCTAATGGAAATTCGTACGAAGTGGGATTCTACTAACCGGTGTAATCGGTCTCGATTTTTTCTCATTTTTGTCGGTACTGACTGAACCTAAACAGACAGACCATGGGATTTATTAATTCACTAGAGATTAAATTTTGTTCTTTTTCATGGCATTTTGAATACAGGTATTTTAAAATAAATAAGTTCATACCCGTTGTGCCTCGTTCGCCCGTCGGCCCAGCTCTTCTTCCGTCTGCCCCGGCCTCGGAATCACGCATGTTTCCGGTATATGAGCCTGGAACATTCCATACAGCATTTACAACGGATGTCTTTATTGAGTGAGTTTCCAAGATATTAGACACACGCTTTTTCAAATTTACTTACGTGAATGTAACTCAACTTCCGGAACATTTCGTTCCGGAAGTGGTCCACCTCATCATAAGTAAAAAGGTTGACCAGGTTGAGCCCATCCCCCAACCCACGCCCGAACAATTGAACGAGCACGTTCTGGAAGCAGCATTATATCGAAAATTTTCAATTTTTTCATCCAGGCTTACTAGTTTCGAATAGTACATTCTTGAGTAATAGTACATACGTGAGTCAGGCGGCGGAGAAACATGATCTGGTGGAGGCCACAATCACTGCTGCCCCTTCGCTGCTGCAAAGCGGTTCCATGCTGCATAAATAATAAATTCGCAAGCTTTAGGCATTAGGTTTAACCACGTGGTATTCATATTAATACACAATATCCAAAATATTCAGAACACCATACATACCCTGATTTGAATCGCTGATCTAGTCCATCACCACATTTTCGGGAAACTGGAACAAGCTACTGGAGAGATGAATATAACTGGAGAGGCGTATATGGTTTAGATCATAATCTCAGACGGATAAACAGGTAATTTATGCTTAGGAGTGTAGTGAATTAGGATTCACATCAAAACAACTGACAAGGTTCATTATATCTCTGAGGTCCCACCAGAATTTTAACTTGACCGCGGTGACTCAGCGGTCGTTGTAGGTGGTAGGTGTTATTGATCGAAATCCTACGGTCGGTGAAGTGAACAGCAGGGCGCGTTGTTTAACGCTCGTGTACCATAGAGCGCATATAAGAGAGCATATGACAGAAAAATCTACATAATAATAAAGTACATGTACACTCTGTAACGTTACTGTTTTTGGAGCAGGGCAGAACCTTACTCCAAAAGGTAACGACGCGTGGGTTCTGGCCACGCGTAGGAAATTTTTAGGGCAGGTGCTGAAATGAAAATGTACCGTTTCGATGTAAATTTAAACAAAATTAAGGAATTTATTAGTCGTAGCGTTTTTTCTTTATGGAATTTTACCGAGTTTCCGATTTTACTTGATTTTGTGTTTTGTTTGCAAATATAATTTGATTTTATAATAATTTCAATTGTCTCGTAGTCTTTAATTGGTGTTTTTTAATGTTTAGCGAGCAGGAAGCAACGCTAATTTAAACAAAAAATGAATTTATTTGAAGCTAATTAATAGCTTAAGCCTCTCAGCGGAAATTTTAGGTAATTTTAAAGGCAGGAAGGAAGGTGTGCAGTCACCCAGGGGCAGAAGTCGGCACGTCTCCGCACCAGTTACTGTAGCCGGGGATATCCGCAAGGTTTGATGTGGGTAAATTTGGGTATTCGAAAGATTTTTATAGGAGGAATTAAGAATTGATAGAAACGGTCACCCAGGGGCAGAAGTCGGCACGTCTCCGCACCAGTTACTGTAGTCGGGGATATCCACGAGGTTTAATTGAGGTTTTTAGGGATACCAAAACTACCAACAGAATATTTTCTTATTAACAATATTCTGTTGGGAGAGCAACGATTACGGACATCACACGATACCTAGCCTGACTACAATACACTAACACAAGAAACATGACACAAGAGAGATGAACTCGCACCGCGCAAGAAAGCGGAGAGTCCGTCGAAGTGCTGCCTTCCAGCTACGTGTATCCAAAAATACATATATGTATTTTTGGAGCATTACCAATCATTAACTTATCCTCTGACAGGATACGCACACAATATGAACAATTTAGGATAGTTTTTTGGTTCGATCATAATAACGCGAGATATCTACCGATCAATTTATTCGCTTCAACGGTTGACCCAGCGATTTTTTTACGACGATGGAAATGTTCGTTAATATCATCAGCATCATCGTCATCAATGTAATTTTTCTTGTCAAAGTTAGGGCGAAGACTGTGACTCCACGTCACAATACATTGATCCTTTTGGAAGAGTATTGCTAAATTTAATCTTAACTCTCGTCTGGTAACACTGCAGTCTCAGACCGGATTTGAGCCCAATATTTCAAAAAAATGCTATGATGATATAGTGAGAGCGTTAACGGTTATGAATAAATTTGGGGAATTCGGTTCACTATAACAGTTGATTTTCTTGACAGATTCTCGAAAAATTTACGCAAGAACCTTGATGATAACAGTCAACTTGTCGACCAAAGTGGAGCCCGATATATCAAAAATTGCAAAATTCTGTTGAACCGCGGATTCTTGGAACACGTCGTTGCAAGGTAGAAATTAAAAGTAGAACATCAAATTCCTTGCAACATGCGTTATTGGTTGTAATACAAGGAATTCGAGTGGCACGCGTTAAGCAGGCCATCGCCAACACCAAACGCTCGGTCAGCATTTTGGCAATCGAGGCGCATCAAGGTGCGCTCGATTGCACATACGTAACTTCCGTATCAGCTTTTATGCAATATGAAATAACGCCGATCTCTGGATTAACCAAGAGATTGGGGCATCAAACGATAAGCAGATGTAGAAATGTAAACACTTAAAGAATGGAACATACAGAACCCTTAAAATGTTGCTGACGCTGTTCTCCGTCCATATGAAAGGAGCAGAGAACAAGCATCAAACAGTTACAAGCTAACTCGTGAACTGTAGTACGTTCGGTCTGGCAAGATTCAGAACATGTAATCTTGTAGTCAATATATATTCGCGAATAACTAATCGTAGTGATTGAGCAAGAAGAGATAAGTAATACGACACCACAACAAGTCTAACTAAACAAAGTATTAAACAAGTAACATCTCTGAACCAATCCACGAATAAGACGGAGATCTGTAATTCTTAAATAAATATTCCTTTACAATTGCGTGGACTCACCAAGATTGTGACCTCCATGCCATTTAGTAACCTTTTTATCTCGGATTCAATGCGTTCGTAAGTAGCTGCCCCGATACAGCCGACCAACGAATCATAGCGGACCATCATTCTGAAAATAAAAACCCGAGGTAAATGAATGAAATTCAAATTCTTATAATCATCTCCTGGCAGGTCTTCACAAATATTTACGTATTTTTATCGGGAGTGGGGAAAGAATTTGGGAGTCAAGAAAGTTATGGAAAAGAGCAGGTGGCTGGTTTTCCGAGAAGGGCAGGTGGGTGAGTTCCGAGGAAGGCCAGCGCGGGATAGTGTAAAAGTCGCCTAATCAGGAGATTTATGTTAGGCGCCTGGGACTCTGTGGGTGAGGAATTCGGGTTTCTTGGAAGGATCGGAATGCACGTGTGCATTCCGGCTGGTGAAAAGGCTGGACAGCTGCAGGAAAATGAGGCGTGGGAAACAGTGGAGTCGAAAAAGAAGGAATGAAAACAGGGAGTGCGTTACAATTCATTACACTCACACTGACTGCCCGTTCCTTGCTGCCAAATACGACACGAAGTGCCTGAAATGTTGAAAGTACATTGATTAATATTATGATTTGTCAATCAACATTTGATAATGCGTTTTTTTAATGTGATAGATACCCTTGAATGGCCGCGGGAATTAGCGACAGTATATTCGTCTCCACTCCGTGTCGTAATATTGCATTAATAGACCGGTTAGGGTGGTGCGTGTAGTTCGCGTATCCGATTGTTGTTAAGACGAACATTGGAATCACGCGTATTGCAATGTTCGCCTTACGCAGTGCCACCGCCTCTAAATTCATAAAGAGCTCCACGACATCGTCCTGCAGATATTGGCCCAGTGTCAGCCGAGCAATGTCGATGGGCTTAATGCGGCGGGCGAGGATTTTCAGGCCTTCCGGCCACTCCGCTATTGGCCCCAGATCCCCGAATAAGACGGAGATCTTCGGTTCCTGCAGTTACATAGGAAAAAAGGCAGCAATTGAAATGATCACATAGCTTCATCACGAGAGTCGGTCTTAAGGAATCGTATATTATCGTATTTGAACAAACCAGTGGTAGCGTCACGAAATCCTCCCTCTCCATCGGTTGGACCATCATAACCTCCGCTTGACCAGTGGGTCGTCTTAGGTCGTGAGCGGACGGAACGTTGTTACTGTAAAAGAACATTTCTCCATGATCACTTAACATAAAAATAGACATATGAGGCGATCCATGTCACTTCAGCGAGAAAAATCGTATCAGCAAGAACGCCGCGAAGGAACATCAAACTACGAAAAAATTGTAAACGCTCAATAATAGTGTATCTGTAATTCGAAATAAAGAAATCAGTATGTGATACTTGAAAAATTGTGATATTTGAAAAATACACGTTGCGAAATTTCCGTCTAGGTTATGTTTGTTAAATTTTCACCTCTTAATCATTTATGAATAAATGAAGTGTGTGGATACGCATATAAAATCTATTGTGGACAATGATATTAGAAAATAAAAATTTCGTTTTCAAACGGCAGTACGTCTTATACATCATGTATATACTGCAAAGTGAAAAAAAGTGGAGATACAGGCTAGGTGAAAGTTAAAGAAAAAAAAAAAAAATTGTTAGCGAGCAATTTCTCGGTTACGCTTTCGCGCGTTCTCGTGGCTTTTAGCCAACAAATAATCTTCTCGATTCATCGTGAATTTCGAGTTCGCGATTTAAGATTCCGATTCAGATAAGGCTTCGATTTTAGATTTAGTTTCGGTCGTCGAGCTTCCACTCGACTTTCAGTTCCGGTTTTTATTTTAGTTTTAGTTTCGGTCGTCGAGCTTCCACTCGACTTCCAGTTTAGTCCGGTTTGTTCGATTCCGGCGAAACAAAAATTAACGATTGCGGTCGTCGAGCTTCCACTCGACTTCCAGTTAAGTTCGATTCAGTTTCGGTTTTAGTTTTAGCTTCCACTCGACTTCCAGTTAGTCCGGTTTGTTAATTCTCCCTCCTAGATAACAAAGGTAATAGAGGATCGTTAGCGAGAGAATAATCCGAAGAACAAAAGAAAAAGGTAGCGAAATTCTAAATCCTAGCAGAGAGTATAGGCAATAGAGAATCGATAAGGCAGCGAGTCACCAAGAAAGGAAAGTCAACGGAAGAGATAAACAAATCTTAATAATCGAAGGTAGTAATAATTAATAGAGAATAGGTAACGCCAGATAATAATCGCAGGTAGTAATAATTAATGGAGAATAGATAACGCCAGAGAATAATTGTAGGTAGTAATAATTAATAGAGAATAGGTACCTCCAGAGAATAACCGCAGGTAGGAATAATTAATTAATAGAGAATAGGTAGAATCGAGAGGCAGAGATACGCAACACGAAATCATAACGGCGAAAGAAAATTAACAGGCGGTACCCTGAATAAAAGGTAGGAGGGTTGTAATTGAAATTAAGATCGAAACGCGATAATCACAGCACGGCTAGAAAATCCTATCCTAAAAGATAGTAACCTAGAAGGAAGAAAAACCAAAAGGAAATGAAAGGAAAAGCCTCGCAAAGTTGTTAACTCGAATGGCTAGATACTATCAGGCAAGGTACAACGCAATAAGAGAAGTCAACGAGCGATAATTTCCGGGGTTCGAAACAGTGAAAGAAGTTAATTAAAAATGTGAAAGGTAACCATAAAGATTGCGACTGCCAGACAACTCAGGAATGCGCAAATAAAATTAGAACGTACTCACAGCACAACCCAAAGAATTAATTTAATCCACGTGGTCTCGCAACACCAACATCACGATCACCAGGTACCACAGAAAATGTAGAGAATAAACTTCGACCAGAGCCGAGCCGGCCGGAGTTCGCGCGAACACTACTAAAGCCCATTGAAAGGCTACCACAAATAAAACACATGCGAACCGATTCGCAAACAGTTATTTTTCTCGGAGAATGAATTTAATTCGATGGACACGTCGCGAGATTCCGGCCGACTCGCACGAAGACCGGGAACCGAGGTCACGGGCTCACCTAGTGCCGAACAGCCGAGAGCGAAAAAGGGAAGGTGTTACAAATTCACCGGATCGTCCAGAACTAACTGTTCGCACCTCGTCGCTGCTCAGCGAGACCCGGGCTCACCTCTCCCCTTTCTCACGCGACAATGGAACATGAGGTAAATAGGTTTCCGAGAATTCGGCAATGACAATGGGCTCGCCGGCTACCGGTACCTAGTATATAGATCACGCGCTCGCCGTTGAGCGTAGGTACAGTAAATAAGTTGGAATATTCGAGAAGCGATACAAACACGCGCTTTACACGTGATATAGGAATGAGCTACAGGCAGGACTTCAATGTTCAGCGATATTATTCTCGAGAATTTTCGAGACTCTTTCTCGAAGTACTCGATATCGGACGAGCGTAGCGGGGGGAGACCGCGGTGGGTCCACGCGATAACAGAAACTGCACCCCACTACCTCTTTTCCAACTCAACCCCCATTAGCGAGACGCCGTTGAACACGGGCCGCGAGCACGAAATTTTCGAAGGGATGGTACAGCGCCGGGCTGTCAAGTCAGAAGTAAATAGGCGACTCGGTAACTTCGGTCATTGTACCTTATTTACTTCGGCATACGTTTCCACGAATCATGATATTCGTGATTCGTCTGAAATAAGTTATTGAAGCCCCTTTTGAATCCTCCTCGGATTAACGGTACCCATAACTCATGCTCACGAGAATAATAACAGTAACAACGCTTCTCGAACTAGGCAGTAGAACGACAACACTGGTGACCACGAACTTTGGTTTGGCTTCGAATATGGGAAAACTTTGCTGAGAGCGCGCGAATGAGAATTTAATATTACGGAAAAATGATACGGTCTAAAGTAACAACTTTGCGAGGTAGATAAGAGGCAGTAGATAATGAAAGGAAACATAGATACTAGATAATAGATAAAATATAGTGATAAATAACAGTTAACGATACGGTGAGTTCTGGACGAAATGGCTCGACGCGCGGTGTCCAATGGGTCGTAAAGCCGACCCACTGCCCATGGCTCCTCCCGTGCGGGTGGCGGGACGAAGGATGTCACGTCACAATGTATGTATGTGTATATCGAAACTCGATTTGGGGATAGCGGGGAACTCTATCGTTACGATCTCGCGCTCGCGATTTATATACAAGTCGTAGCGTTGACGGCCAGGGGTATTTTGAATTTCGGATCGTGAATTAGCCTCGACCGCGACGTTTCCTCGGTCGGAAGGATACTCGCGCGGTATACCCGAACATTCGATATGATCAGTAAAAAATTATTCATTACAAAGTTTCTTGTTTTTCATTGATTTTGCAGCACTAATGCAGCAGTCTATCAGAATCACTTCACAGTTTACGAGTTTATACGATGTCTAATTACACCGTATAGACGACCAAACTCTCATAGACTGATAACATGGACTTCTCGTATTAAAATTAAATACTTCTCTATCAACGAAACTCCTAATGGAAATTCGTACGAAGTGGGATTCTACTAACCGGTGTAATCGGTCTCGATTTTTTCTCATTTTTGTCGGTACTGACTGAACCTAAACAGACAGACCATGGGATTTATTAATTCACTAGAGATTAAATGTTGTTCTTTTTCATGGCATTTTGAATACAGGTATTTTAAAATAAATAAGTTCATACCCGTTGTGCCTCGTTCGCCCGTCGGCCCAGCTCTTCTTCCGTCTGCCCCGGCCTCGGAATCACGCATGTTTCCGGTATATGAGCCTGGAACATTCCATACAGCATTTACAACGGATGTCTTTATTGAGTGAGTTTCCAAGATATTAGACACACGCTTTTTCAAATTTACTTACGTGAATGTAACTCAACTTCCGGAACATTTCGTTCCGGAAGTGGTCCACCTCATCATAAGTAAAAAGGTTGACCAGGTTGAGCCCATCCCCCAACCCACGCCCGAACAATTGAACGAGCACGTTCTGGAAGCAGCATTATATCGAAAATTTTCAATTTTTTCATCCAGGCTTACTAGTTTCGAATAGTACATTCTTGAGTAATAGTACATACGTGAGTCAGGCGGCGGAGAAACATGATCTGGTGGAGGCCACAATCACTGCTGCCCCTTCGCTGCTGCAAAGCGGTTCCATGCTGCATAAATAATAAATTCGCAAGCTTTAGGCATTAGGTTTAACCACGTGGTATTCATATTAATACACAATATCCAAAATATTCAGAACACCATACATACCCTGATTTGAATCGCTGATCTAGTCCATCACCACATTTTCGGGAAACTGGAACAAGCTACTGGAGAGATGAATATAACTGGAGAGGCGTATATGGTTTAGATCATAATCTCAGACGGATAAACAGGTAATTTATGCTTAGGAGTGTAGTGAATTAGGATTCACATCAAAACAACTGACAAGGTTCATTATATCTCTGAGGTCCCACCAGAATTTTAACTTGACCGCGGTGACTCAGCGGTCGTTGTAGGTGGTAGGTGTTATTGATCGAAATCCTACGGTCGGTGAAGTGAACAGCAGGGCGCGTTGTTTAACGCTCGTGTACCATAGAGCGCATATAAGAGAGCATATGACAGAAAAATCTACATAATAATAAAGTACATGTACACTCTGTAACGTTACTGTTTTTGGAGCAGGGCAGAACCTTACTCCAAAAGGTAACGACGCGTGGGTTCTGGCCACGCGTAGGAAATTTTTAGGGCAGGTGCTGAAATGAAAATGTACCGTTTCGATGTAAATTTAAACAAAATTAAGGAATTTATTAGTCGTCGCGTTTTTTCTTTATGGAATTTTACCGAGTTTCCGATTTTACTTGATTTTGTGTTTTGTTTGCAAATATAATTTGATTTTATAATAATTTCAATTGTCTCGTAGTCTTTAATTGGTGTTTTTTAATGTTTAGCGAGCAGGAAGCAACGCTAATTTAAACAAAAAATGAATTTATTTGAAGCTAATTAATAGCTTAAGCCTCTCAGCGGAAATTTTAGGTAATTTTAAAGGCAGGAAGGAAGGTGTGCAGTCACCCAGGGGCAGAAGTCGGCACGTCTCCGCACCAGTTACTGTAGCCGGGGATATCCGCAAGGTTTGATGTGGGTAAATTTGGGTATTCGAAAGATTTTTATAGGAGGAATTAAGAATTGATAGAAACGGTCACCCAGGGGCAGAAGTCGGCACGTCTCCGCACCAGTTACTGTAGTCGGGGATATCCACGAGGTTTAATTGAGGTTTTTAGGGATACCAAAACTACCAACAGAATATTTTCTTATTAACAATATTCTGTTGGGAGAGCAACGATTACGGACATCACACGATACCTAGCCTGACTACAATACACTAACACAAGAAACATGACACAAGAGAGATGAACTCGCACCGCGCAAGAAAGCGGAGAGTCCGTCGAAGTGCTGCCTTCCAGCTACGTGTATCCAAAAATACATATATGTATTTTTGGAGCATTACCAATCATTAACTTATCCTCTGACAGGATACGCACACAATATGAACAATTTAGGATAGTTTTTTGGTTCGATCATAATAACGCGAGATATCTACCGATCAATTTATTCGCTTCAACGGTTGACCCAGCGATTTTTTTACGACGATGGAAATGTTCGTTAATATCATCAGCATCATCGTCATCAATGTAATTTTTCTTGTCAAAGTTAGGGCGAAGACTGTGACTCCACGTCACAATACATTGATCCTTTTGGAAGAGTATTGCTAAATTTAATCTTAACTCTCGTCTGGTAACACTGCAGTCTCAGACCGGATTTGAGCCCAATATTTCAAAAAAATGCTATGATGATATAGTGAGAGCGTTAACGGTTATGAATAAATTTGGGGAATTCGGTTCACTATAACAGTTGATTTTCTTGACAGATTCTCGAAAAATTTACGCAAGAACCTTGATGATAACAGTCAACTTGTCGACCAAAGTGGAGCCCGATATATCAAAAATTGCAAAATTCTGTTGAACCGCGGATTCTTGGAACACGTCGTTGCAAGGTAGAAATTAAAAGTAGAACATCAAATTCCTTGCAACATGCGTTATTGGTTGTAATACAAGGAATTCGAGTGGCACGCGTTAAGCAGGCCATCGCCAACACCAAACGCTCGGTCAGCATTTTGGCAATCGAGGCGCATCAAGGTGCGCTCGATTGCACATACGTAACTTCCGTATCAGCTTTTATGCAATATGAAATAACGCCGATCTCTGGATTAACCAAGAGATTGGGGCATCAAACGATAAGCAGATGTAGAAATGTAAACACTTAAAGAATGGAACATACAGAACCCTTAAAATGTTGCTGACGCTGTTCTCCGTCCATATGAAAGGAGCAGAGAACAAGCATCAAACAGTTACAAGCTAACTCGTGAACTGTAGTACGTTCGGTCTGGCAAGATTCAGAACATGTAATCTTGTAGTCAATATATATTCGCGAATAACTAATCGTAGTGATTGAGCAAGAAGAGATAAGTAATACGACACCACAACAAGTCTAACTAAACAAAGTATTGAACAAGTAACATCTCTGAACCAATCCACGAATAAGACGGAGATCTGTAATTCTTAAATAAATATTCCTTTACAATTGCGTGGACTCACCAAGATTGTGACCTCCATGCCATTTAGTAACCTTTGTATCTCGGATTCAATGCGTTCGTAAGTAGCTGCCCCGATACAGCCGACCAACGAATCATAGCGGACCATCATTCTGAAAATAAAAACCCGAGGTAAATGAATGAAATTCAAATTCTTATAATCATCTCCTGGCAGGTCTTCACAAATATTTACGTATTTTTATCGGGAGTGGGGAAAGAATTTGGGAGTCAAGAAAGTTATGGAAAAGAGCAGGTGGCTGGTTTTCCGAGAAGGGCAGGTGGGTGAGTTCCGAGGAAGGCCAGCGCGGGATAGTGTAAAAGTCGCCTAATCAGGAGATTTATGTTAGGCGCCTGGGACTCTGTGGGTGAGGAATTCGGGTTTCTTGGAAGGATCGGAATGCACGTGTGCATTCCGGCTGGTGGAAAGGCTGGACAGCTGCAGGAAAATGAGGCGTGGGAAACAGTGGAGTCGAAAAAGAAGGAATGAAAACAGGGAGTGCGTTACAATTCATTACACTCACACTGACTGCCCGTTCCTTGCTGCCAAATACGACACGAAGTGCCTGAAATGTTGAAAGTACATTGATTAATATTATGATTTGTCAATCAACATTTGATAATGCGTTTTTTTAATGTGATAGATACCCTTGAATGGCCGCGGGAATTAGCGACAGTATATTCGTCTCCACTCCGTGTCGTAATATTGCATTAATAGACCGGTTAGGGTGGTGCGTGTAGTTCGCGTATCCGATTGTTGTTAAGACGAACATTGGAATCACGCGTATTGCAATGTTCGCCTTACGCAGTGCCACCGCCTCTAAATTCATAAAGAGCTCCACGACATCGTCCTGCAGATATTGGCCCAGTGTCAGCCGAGCAATGTCGATGAGCTTAATGCGGCGGGCGAGGATTTTCAGGCCTTCCGGCCACTCCGCTATTGGCCCCAGATCCCCGAATAAGACGGAGATCTTCGGTTCCTGCAGTTACATAGGAAAAAAGGCAGCAATTGAAATGATCACATAGCTTCATCACGAGAGTCGGTCTTAAGGAATCGTATATTATCGTATTTGAACAAACCGGTGGTAGCGTCACGAAATCCTCCCTCTCCATCGGTTGGACCATCATAACCTCCGCTTGACCAGTGGGTCGTCTTAGGTCGTGAGCGGACGGAACGTTGTTACTGTAAAAGAACATTTCTCCATGATCACTTAACATAAAAATAGACATATGAGGCGATCCATGTCACTTCAGCGAGAAAAATCGTATCAGCAAGAACGCCGCGAAGGAACATCAAACTACGAAAAAATTGTAAACGCTCAATAATAGTGTATCTGTAATTCGAAATAAAGAAATCAGTATGTGATACTTGAAAAATTGTGATATTTGAAAAATACACGTTGCGAAATTTCCGTCTAGGTTATGTTTGTTAAATTTTCACCTCTTAATCATTTATGAATAAATGAAGTGTGTGGATACGCATATAAAATCTATTGTGGACAATGATATTAGAAAATAAAAATTTCGTTTTCAAACGGCAGTACGTCTTATACATCATGTATATACTGCAAAGTGAAAAAAAGTGGAGATACAGGCTAGGTGAAAGTTAAAGAAAAAAAAAAAAAATTGTTAGCGAGCAATTTCTCGGTTACGCTTTCGCGCGTTCTCGTGGCTTTTAGCCAACAAATAATCTTCTCGATTCATCGTGAATTTCGAGTTCGCGATTTAAGATTCCGATTCAGATAAGGCTTCGATTTTAGATTTAGTTTCGGTCGTCGAGCTTCCACTCGACTTTCAGTTCCGGTTTTTATTTTAGTTTTAGTTTCGGTCGTCGAGCTTCCACTCGACTTCCAGTTTAGTCCGGTTTGTTCGTTTCCGGCGAAACAAAAATTAACGATTGCGGTCGTCGAGCTTCCACTCGACTTCCAGTTAAGTTCGATTCAGTTTCGGTTTTAGTTTTAGCTTCCACTCGACTTCCAGTTAGTCCGGTTTGTTAATTCTCCCTCCTAGATAACAAAGGTAATAGAGGATCGTTAGCGAGAGAATAATCCGAAGAACAAAAGAAAAAGGTAGCGAAATTCTAAATCCTAGCAGAGAGTAAAGGCAATAGAGAATCGATAAGGCAGCGAGTCACCAAGAAAGGAAAGTCAACGGAAGAGATAAACAAATCTTAATAATCGAAGGTAGTAATAATTAATAGAGAATAGGTAACGCCAGATAATAATCGCAGGTAGTAATAATTAATGGAGAATAGATAACGCCAGAGAATAATTGTAGGTAGTAATAATTAATAGAGAATAGGTACCTCCAGAGAATAACCGCAGGTAGGAATAATTAATTAATAGAGAATAGGTAGAATCGAGAGGCAGAGATACGCAACACGAAATCATAACGGCGAAAGAAAATTAACAGGCGGTACCCTGAATAAAAGGTAGGAGGGTTGTAATTGAAATTAAGATCGAAACGCGATAATCACAGCACGGCTAGAAAATCCTATCCTAAAAGATAGTAACCTAGAAGGAAGAAAAACCAAAAGGAAATGAAAGGAAAAGCCTCGCAAAGTTGTTAACTCGAATGGCTAGATACTATCAGGCAAGGTACAACGCAATAAGAGAAGTCAACGAGCGATAATTTCCGGGGTTCGAAACAGTGAAAGAAGTTAATTAAAAATGTGAAAGGTAACCATAAAGATTGCGACTGCCAGACAACTCAGGAATGCGCAAATAAAATTAGAACGTACTCACAGCACAACCCAAAGAATTAATTTAATCCACGTGGTCTCGCAACACCAACATCACGATCACCAGGTACCACAGAAAATGTAGAGAATAAACTTCGACCAGAGCCGAGCCGGCCGGAGTTCGCGCGAACACTACTAAAGCCCATTGAAAGGCTACCACAAATAAAACACATGCGAACCGATTCGCAAACAGTTATTTTTCTCGGAGAATGAATTTAATTCGATGGACACGTCGCGAGATTCCGGCCGACTCGCACGAAGACCGGGAACCGAGGTCACGGGCTCACCTAGTGCCGAACAGCCGAGAGCGAAAAAGGGAAGGTGTTACAAATTCACCGGATCGTCCAGAACTAACTGTTCGCACCTCGTCGCTGCTCAGCGAGACCCGGGCTCACCTCTCCCCTTTCTCACGCGACAATGGAACATGAGGTAAATAGGTTTCCGAGAATTCGGCAATGACAATGGGCTCGCCGGCTACCGGTACCTAGTATATAGATCACGCGCTCGCCGTTGAGCGTAGGTACAGTAAATAAGTTGGAATATTCGAGAAGCGATACAAACACGCGCTTTACACGTGATATAGGAATGAGCTACAGGCAGGACTTCAATGTTCAGCGATATTATTCTCGAGAATTTTCGAGACTCTTTCTCGAAGTACTCGATATCGGACGAGCGTAGCGGGGGGAGACCGCGGTGGGTCCACGCGATAACAGAAACTGCACCCCACTACCTCTTTTCCAACTCAACCCCCATTAGCGAGACGCCGTTGAACACGGGCCGCGAGCACGAAATTTTCGAAGGGATGGTACAGCGCCGGGCTGTCAAGTCAGAAGTAAATAGGCGACTCGGTAACTTCGGTCATTGTACCTTATTTACTTCGGCATACGTTTCCACGAATCATGATATTCGTGATTCGTCTGAAATAAGTTATTGAAGCCCCTTTTGAATCCTCCTCGGATTAACGGTACCCATAACTCATGCTCACGAGAATAATAACAGTAACAACGCTTCTCGAACTAGGCAGTAGAACGACAACACTGGTGACCACGAACTTTGGTTTGGCTTCGAATATGGGAAAACTTTGCTGAGAGCGCGCGAATGAGAATTTAATATTACGGAAAAATGATACGGTCTAAAGTAACAACTTTGCGAGGTAGATAAGAGGCAGTAGATAATGAAAGGAAACATAGATACTAGATAATAGATAAAATATAGTGATAAATAACAGTTAACGATACGGTGAGTTCTGGACGAAATGGCTCGACGCGCGGTGTCCAATGGGTCGTAAAGCCGACCCACTGCCCATGGCTCCTCCCGTGCGGGTGGCGGGACGAAGGATGTCACGTCACAATGTATGTATGTGTATATCGAAACTCGATTTGGGGATAGCGGGGAACTCTATCGTTACGATCTCGCGCTCGCGATTTATATACAAGTCGTAGCGTTGACGGCCAGGGGTATTTTGAATTTCGGATCGTGAATTAGCCTCGACCGCGACGTTTCCTCGGTCGGAAGGATACTCGCGCGGTATACCCGAACATTCGATATGATCAGTAAAAAATTATTCATTACAAAGTTTCTTGTTTTTCATTGATTTTGCAGCACTAATGCAGCAGTCTATCAGAATCACTTCACAGTTTACGAGTTTATACGATGTCTAATTACACCGTATAGACGACCAAACTCTCATAGACTGATAACATGGACTTCTCGTATTAAAATTAAATACTTCTCTATCAACGAAACTCCTAATGGAAATTCGTACGAAGTGGGATTCTACTAACCGGTGTAATCGGTCTCGATTTTTTCTCATTTTTGTCGGTACTGACTGAACCTAAACAGACAGACCATGGGATTTATTAATTCACTAGAGATTAAATGTTGTTCTTTTTCATGGCATTTTGAATACAGGTATTTTAAAATAAATAAGTTCATACCCGTTGTGCCTCGTTCGCCCGTCGGCCCAGCTCTTCTTCCGTCTGCCCCGGCCTCGGAATCACGCATGTTTCCGGTATATGAGCCTGGAACATTCCATACAGCATTTACAACGGATGTCTTTATTGAGTGAGTTTCCAAGATATTAGACACACGCTTTTTCAAATTTACTTACGTGAATGTAACTCAACTTCCGGAACATTTCGTTCCGGAAGTGGTCCACCTCATCATAAGTAAAAAGGTTGACCAGGTTGAGCCCATCCCCCAACCCACGCCCGAACAATTGAACGAGCACGTTCTGGAAGCAGCATTATATCGAAAATTTTCAATTTTTTCATCCAGGCTTACTAGTTTCGAATAGTACATTCTTGAGTAATAGTACATACGTGAGTCAGGCGGCGGAGAAACATGATCTGGTGGAGGCCACAATCACTGCTGCCCCTTCGCTGCTGCAAAGCGGTTCCATGCTGCATAAATAATAAATTCGCAAGCTTTAGGCATTAGGTTTAACCACGTGGTATTCATATTAATACACAATATCCAAAATATTCAGAACACCATACATACCCTGATTTGAATCGCTGATCTAGTCCATCACCACAATTTCGGGAAACTGGAACAAGCTACTGGAGAGATGAATATAACTGGAGAGGCGTATATGGTTTAGATCATAATCTCAGACGGATAAACAGGTAATTTATGCTTAGGAGTGTAGTGAATTAGGATTCACATCAAAACAACTGACAAGGTTCATTATATCTCTGAGGTCCCACCAGAATTTTAACTTGACCGCGGTGACTCAGCGGTCGTTGTAGGTGGTAGGTGTTATTGATCGAAATCCTACGGTCGGTGAAGTGAACAGCAGGGCGCGTTGTTTAACGCTCGTGTACCATAGAGCGCATATAAGAGAGCATATGACAGAAAAATCTACATAATAATAAAGTACATGTACACTCTGTAACGTTACTGTTTTTGGAGCAGGGCAGAACCTTACTCCAAAAGGTAACGACGCGTGGGTTCTGGCCACGCGTAGGAAATTTTTAGGGCAGGTGCTGAAATGAAAATGTACCGTTTCGATGTAAATTTAAACAAAATTAAGGAATTTATTAGTCGTAGCGTTTTTTCTTTATGGAATTTTACCGAGTTTCCGATTTTACTTGATTTTGTGTTTTGTTTGCAAATATAATTTGATTTTATAATAATTTCAATTGTCTCGTAGTCTTTAATTGGTGTTTTTTAATGTTTAGCGAGCAGGAAGCAACGCTAATTTAAACAAAAAATGAATTTATTTGAAGCTAATTAATAGCTTAAGCCTCTCAGCGGAAATTTTAGGTAATTTTAAAGGCAGGAAGGAAGGTGTGCAGTAACCCAGGGGCAGAAGTCGGCACGTCTCCGCACCAGTTACTGTAGCCGGCGATATCCGCAAGGTTTGATGTGGGTAAATTTGGGTATTCGAAAGATTTTTATAGGAGGAATTAAGAATTGATAGAAACGGTCACCCAGGGGCAGAAGTCGGCACGTCTCCGCACCAGTTACTGTAGTCGGGGATATCCACGAGGTTTAATTGAGGTTTTTAGGGATACCAAAACTACCAACAGAATATTTTCTTATTAACAATATTCTGTTGGGAGAGCAACGATTACGGACATCACACGATACCTAGCCTGACTACAATACACTAACACAAGAAACATGACACAAGAGAGATGAACTCGCACCGCGCAAGAAAGCGGAGAGTCCGTCGAAGTGCTGCCTTCCAGCTACGTGTATCCAAAAATACATATATGTATTTTTGGAGCATTACCAATCATTAACTTATCCTCTGACAGGATACGCACACAATATGAACAATTTAGGATAGTTTTTTGGTTCGATCATAATAACGCGAGATATCTACCGATCAATTTATTCGCTTCAACGGTTGACCCAGCGATTTTTTTACGACGATGGAAATGTTCGTTAATATCATCAGCATCATCGTCATCAATGTAATTTTTCTTGTCAAAGTTAGGGCGAAGACTGTGACTCCACGTCACAATACATTGATCCTTTTGGAAGAGTATTGCTAAATTTAATCTTAACTCTCGTCTGGTAACACTGCAGTCTCAGACCGGATTTGAGCCCAATATTTCAAAAAAATGCTATGATGATATAGTGAGAGCGTTAACGGTTATGAATAAATTTGGGGAATTCGGTTCACTATAACAGTTGATTTTCTTGACAGATTCTCGAAAAATTTACGCAAGAACCTTGATGATAACAGTCAACTTGTCGACCAAAGTGGAGCCCGATATATCAAAAATTGCAAAATTCTGTTGAACCGCGGATTCTTGGAACACGTCGTTGCAAGGTAGAAATTAAAAGTAGAACATCAAATTCCTTGCAACATGCGTTATTGGTTGTAATACAAGGAATTCGAGTGGCACGCGTTAAGCAGGCCATCGCCAACACCAAACGCTCGGTCAGCATTTTGGCAATCGAGGCGCATCAAGGTGCGCTCGATTGCACATACGTAACTTCCGTATCAGCTTTTATGCAATATGAAATAACGCCGATCTCTGGATTAACCAAGAGATTGGGGCATCAAACGATAAGCAGATGTAGAAATGTAAACACTTAAAGAATGGAACATACAGAACCCTTAAAATGTTGCTGACGCTGTTCTCCGTCCATATGAAAGGAGCAGAGAACAAGCATCAAACAGTTACAAGCTAACTCGTGAACTGTAGTACGTTCGGTCTGGCAAGATTCAGAACATGTAATCTTGTAGTCAATATATATTCGCGAATAACTAATCGTAGTGATTGAGCAAGAAGAGATAAGTAATACGACACCACAACAAGTCTAACTAAACAAAGTATTAAACAAGTAACATCTCTGAACCAATCCACGAATAAGACGGAGATCTGTAATTCTTAAATAAATATTCCTTTACAATTGCGTGGACTCACCAAGATTGTGACCTCCATGCCATTTAGTAACCTTTTTATCTCGGATTCAATGCGTTCGTAAGTAGCTGCCCCGATACAGCCGACCAACGAATCATAGCGGACCATCATTCTGAAAATAAAAACCCGAGGTAAATGAATGAAATTCAAATTCTTATAATCATCTCCTGGCAGGTCTTCACAAATATTTACGTATTTTTATCGGGAGTGGGGAAAGAATTTGGGAGTCAAGAAAGTTATGGAAAAGAGCAGGTGGCTGGTTTTCCGAGAAGGGCAGGTGGGTGAGTTCCGAGGAAGGCCAGCGCGGGATAGTGTAAAAGTCGCCTAATCAGGAGATTTATGTTAGGCGCCTGGGACTCTGTGGGTGAGGAATTCGGGTTTCTTGGAAGGATCGGAATGCACGTGTGCATTCCGGCTGGTGAAAAGGCTGGACAGCTGCAGGAAAATGAGGCGTGGGAAACAGTGGAGTCGAAAAAGAAGGAATGAAAACAGGGAGTGCGTTACAATTCATTACACTCACACTGACTGCCCGTTCCTTGCTGCCAAATACGACACGAAGTGCCTGAAATGTTGAAAGTACATTGATTAATATTATGATTTGTCAATCAACATTTGATAATGCGTTTTTTTAATGTGATAGATACCCTTGAATGGCCGCGGGAATTAGCGACAGTATATTCGTCTCCACTCCGTGTCGTAATATTGCATTAATAGACCGGTTAGGGTGGTGCGTGTAGTTCGCGTATCCGATTGTTGTTAAGACGAACATTGGAATCACGCGTATTGCAATGTTCGCCTTACGCAGTGCCACCGCCTCTAAATTCATAAAGAGCTCCACGACATCGTCCTGCAGATATTGGCCCAGTGTCAGCCGAGCAATGTCGATGGGCTTAATGCGGCGGGCGAGGATTTTCAGGCCTTCCGGCCACTCCGCTATTGGCCCCAGATCCCCGAATAAGACGGAGATCTTCGGTTCCTGCAGTTACATAGGAAAAAAGGCAGCAATTGAAATGATCACATAGCTTCATCACGAGAGTCGGTCTTAAGGAATCGTATATTATCGTATTTGAACAAACCGGTGGTAGCGTCACGAAATCCTCCCTCTCCATCGGTTGGACCATCATAACCTCCGCTTGACCAGTGGGTCGTCTTAGGTCGTGAGCGGACGGAACGTTGTTACTGTGAAAGAACATTTCTCCATGATCACTTAACATAAAAATAGACATATGAGGCGATCCATGTCACTTCAGCGAGAAAAATCGTATCAGCAAGAACGCCGCGAAGGAACATCAAACTACGAAAAAATTGTAAACGCTCAATAATAGTGTATCTGTAATTCGAAATAAAGAAATCAGTATGTGATACTTGAAAAATTGTGATATTTGAAAAATACACGTTGCGAAATTTCCGTCTAGGTTATGTTTGTTAAATTTTCACCTCTTAATCATTTATGAATAAATGAAGTGTGTGGATACGCATATAAAATCTATTGTGGACAATGATATTAGAAAATAAAAATTTCGTTTTCAAACGGCAGTACGTCTTATACATCATGTATATACTGCAAAGTGAAAAAAAGTGGAGATACAGGCTAGGTGAAAGTTAAAGAAAAAAAAAAAAAATTGTTAGCGAGCAATTTCTCGGTTACGCTTTCGCGCGTTCTCGTGGCTTTTAGCCAACAAATAATCTTCTCGATTCATCGTGAATTTCGAGTTCGCGATTTAAGATTCCGATTCAGATAAGGCTTCGATTTTAGATTTAGTTTCGGTCGTCGAGCTTCCACTCGACTTTCAGTTCCGGTTTTTATTTTAGTTTTAGTTTCGGTCGTCGAGCTTCCACTCGACTTCCAGTTTAGTCCGGTTTGTTCGTTTCCGGCGAAACAAAAATTAACGATTGCGGTCGTCGAGCTTCCACTCGACTTCCAGTTAAGTTCGATTCAGTTTCGGTTTTAGTTTTAGCTTCCACTCGACTTCCAGTTAGTCCGGTTTGTTAATTCTCCCTCCTAGATAACAAAGGTAATAGAGGATCGTTAGCGAGAGAATAATCCGAAGAACAAAAGAAAAAGGTAGCGAAATTCTAAATCCTAGCAGAGAGTAAAGGCAATAGAGAATCGATAAGGCAGCGAGTCACCAAGAAAGGAAAGTCAACGGAAGAGATAAACAAATCTTAATAATCGAAGGTAGTAATAATTAATAGAGAATAGGTAACGCCAGATAATAATCGCAGGTAGTAATAATTAATGGAGAATAGATAACGCCAGAGAATAATTGTAGGTAGTAATAATTAATAGAGAATAGGTACCTCCAGAGAATAACCGCAGGTAGGAATAATTAATTAATAGAGAATAGGTAGAATCGAGAGGCAGAGATACGCAACACGAAATCATAACGGCGAAAGAAAATTAACAGGCGGTACCCTGAATAAAAGGTAGGAGGGTTGTAATTGAAATTAAGATCGAAACGCGATAATCACAGCACGGCTAGAAAATCCTATCCTAAAAGATAGTAACCTAGAAGGAAGAAAAACCAAAAGGAAATGAAAGGAAAAGCCTCGCAAAGTTGTTAACTCGAATGGCTAGATACTATCAGGCAAGGTACAACGCAATAAGAGAAGTCAACGAGCGATAATTTCCGGGGTTCGAAACAGTGAAAGAAGTTAATTAAAAATGTGAAAGGTAACCATAAAGATTGCGACTGCCAGACAACTCAGGAATGCGCAAATAAAATTAGAACGTACTCACAGCACAACCCAAAGAATTAATTTAATCCACGTGGTCTCGCAACACCAACATCACGATCACCAGGTACCACAGAAAATGTAGAGAATAAACTTCGACCAGAGCCGAGCCGGCCGGAGTTCGCGCGAACACTACTAAAGCCCATTGAAAGGCTACCACAAATAAAACACATGCGAACCGATTCGCAAACAGTTATTTTTCTCGGAGAATGAATTTAATTCGATGGACACGTCGCGAGATTCCGGCCGACTCGCACGAAGACCGGGAACCGAGGTCACGGGCTCACCTAGTGCCGAACAGCCGAGAGCGAAAAAGGGAAGGTGTTACAAATTCACCGGATCGTCCAGAACTAACTGTTCGCACCTCGTCGCTGCTCAGCGAGACCCGGGCTCACCTCTCCCCTTTCTCACGCGACAATGGAACATGAGGTAAATAGGTTTCCGAGAATTCGGCAATGACAATGGGCTCGCCGGCTACCGGTACCTAGTATATAGATCACGCGCTCGCCGTTGAGCGTAGGTACAGTAAATAAGTTGGAATATTCGAGAAGCGATACAAACACGCGCTTTACACGTGATATAGGAATGAGCTACAGGCAGGACTTCAATGTTCAGCGATATTATTCTCGAGAATTTTCGAGACTCTTTCTCGAAGTACTCGATATCGGACGAGCGTAGCGGGGGGAGACCGCGGTGGGTCCACGCGATAACAGAAACTGCACCCCACTACCTCTTTTCCAACTCAACCCCCATTAGCGAGACGCCGTTGAACACGGGCCGCGAGCACGAAATTTTCGAAGGGATGGTACAGCGCCGGGCTGTCAAGTCAGAAGTAAATAGGCGACTCGGTAACTTCGGTCATTGTACCTTATTTACTTCGGCATACGTTTCCACGAATCATGATATTCGTGATTCGTCTGAAATAAGTTATTGAAGCCCCTTTTGAATCCTCCTCGGATTAACGGTACCCATAACTCATGCTCACGAGAATAATAACAGTAACAACGCTTCTCGAACTAGGCAGTAGAACGACAACACTGGTGACCACGAACTTTGGTTTGGCTTCGAATATGGGAAAACTTTGCTGAGAGCGCGCGAATGAGAATTTAATATTACGGAAAAATGATACGGTCTAAAGTAACAACTTTGCGAGGTAGATAAGAGGCAGTAGATAATGAAAGGAAACATAGATACTAGATAATAGATAAAATATAGTGATAAATAACAGTTAACGATACGGTGAGTTCTGGACGAAATGGCTCGACGCGCGGTGTCCAATGGGTCGTAAAGCCGACCCACTGCCCATGGCTCCTCCCGTGCGGGTGGCGGGACGAAGGATGTCACGTCACAATGTATGTATGTGTATATCGAAACTCGATTTGGGGATAGCGGGGAACTCTATCGTTACGATCTCGCGCTCGCGATTTATATACAAGTCGTAGCGTTGACGGCCAGGGGTATTTTGAATTTCGGATCGTGAATTAGCCTCGACCGCGACGTTTCCTCGGTCGGAAGGATACTCGCGCGGTATACCCGAACATTCGATATGATCAGTAAAAAATTATTCATTACAAAGTTTCTTGTTTTTCATTGATTTTGCAGCACTAATGCAGCAGTCTATCAGAATCACTTCACAGTTTACGAGTTTATACGATGTCTAATTACACCGTATAGACGACCAAACTCTCATAGACTGATAACATGGACTTCTCGTATTAAAATTAAATACTTCTCTATCAACGAAACTCCTAATGGAAATTCGTACGAAGTGGGATTCTACTAACCGGTGTAATCGGTCTCGATTTTTTCTCATTTTTGTCGGTACTGACTGAACCTAAACAGACAGACCATGGGATTTATTAATTCACTAGAGATTAAATTTTGTTCTTTTTCATGGCATTTTGAATACAGGTATTTTAAAATAAATAAGTTCATACCCGTTGTGCCTCGTTCGCCCGTCGGCCCAGCTCTTCTTCCGTCTGCCCCGGCCTCGGAATCACGCATGTTTCCGGTATATGAGCCTGGAACATTCCATACAGCATTTACAACGGATGTCTTTATTGAGTGAGTTTCCAAGATATTAGACACACGCTTTTTCAAATTTACTTACGTGAATGTAACTCAACTTCCGGAACATTTCGTTCCGGAAGTGGTCCACCTCATCATAAGTAAAAAGGTTGACCAGGTTGAGCCCATCCCCCAACCCACGCCCGAACAATTGAACGAGCACGTTCTGGAAGCAGCATTATATCGAAAATTTTCAATTTTTTCATCCAGGCTTACTAGTTTCGAATAGTACATTCTTGAGTAATAGTACATACGTGAGTCAGGCGGCGGAGAAACATGATCTGGTGGAGGCCACAATCACTGCTGCCCCTTCGCTGCTGCAAAGCGGTTCCATGCTGCATAAATAATAAATTCGCAAGCTTTAGGCATTAGGTTTAACCACGTGGTATTCATATTAATACACAATATCCAAAATATTCAGAACACCATACATACCCTGATTTGAATCGCTGATCTAGTCCATCACCACATTTTCGGGAAACTGGAACAAGCTACTGGAGAGATGAATATAACTGGAGAGGCGTATATGGTTTAGATCATAATCTCAGACGGATAAACAGGTAATTTATGCTTAGGAGTGTAGTGAATTAGGATTCACATCAAAACAACTGACAAGGTTCATTATATCTCTGAGGTCCCACCAGAATTTTAACTTGACCGCGGTGACTCAGCGGTCGTTGTAGGTGGTAGGTGTTATTGATCGAAATCCTACGGTCGGTGAAGTGAACAGCAGGGCGCGTTGTTTAACGCTCGTGTACCATAGAGCGCATATAAGAGAGCATATGACAGAAAAATCTACATAATAATAAAGTACATGTACACTCTGTAACGTTACTGTTTTTGGAGCAGGGCAGAACCTTACTCCAAAAGGTAACGACGCGTGGGTTCTGGCCACGCGTAGGAAATTTTTAGGGCAGGTGCTGAAATGAAAATGTACCGTTTCGATGTAAATTTAAACAAAATTAAGGAATTTATTAGTCGTAGCGTTTTTTCTTTATGGAATTTTACCGAGTTTCCGATTTTACTTGATTTTGTGTTTTGTTTGCAAATATAATTTGATTTTATAATAATTTCAATTGTCTCGTAGTCTTTAATTGGTGTTTTTTAATGTTTAGCGAGCAGGAAGCAACGCTAATTTAAACAAAAAATGAATTTATTTGAAGCTAATTAATAGCTTAAGCCTCTCAGCGGAAATTTTAGGTAATTTTAAAGGCAGGAAGGAAGGTGTGCAGTCACCCAGGGGCAGAAGTCGGCACGTCTCCGCACCAGTTACTGTAGCCGGGGATATCCGCAAGGTTTGATGTGGGTAAATTTGGGTATTCGAAAGATTTTTATAGGAGGAATTAAGAATTGATAGAAACGGTCACCCAGGGGCAGAAGTCGGCACGTCTCCGCACCAGTTACTGTAGTCGGGGATATCCACGAGGTTTAATTGAGGTTTTTAGGGATACCAAAACTACCAACAGAATATTTTCTTATTAACAATATTCTGTTGGGAGAGCAACGATTACGGACATCACACGATACCTAGCCTGACTACAATACACTAACACAAGAAACATGACACAAGAGAGATGAACTCGCACCGCGCAAGAAAGCGGAGAGTCCGTCGAAGTGCTGCCTTCCAGCTACGTGTATCCAAAAATACATATATGTATTTTTGGAGCATTACCAATCATTAACTTATCCTCTGACAGGATACGCACACAATATGAACAATTTAGGATAGTTTTTTGGTTCGATCATAATAACGCGAGATATCTACCGATCAATTTATTCGCTTCAACGGTTGACCCAGCGATTTTTTTACGACGATGGAAATGTTCGTTAATATCATCAGCATCATCGTCATCAATGTAATTTTTCTTGTCAAAGTTAGGGCGAAGACTGTGACTCCACGTCACAATACATTGATCCTTTTGGAAGAGTATTGCTAAATTTAATCTTAACTCTCGTCTGGTAACACTGCAGTCTCAGACCGGATTTGAGCCCAATATTTCAAAAAAATGCTATGATGATATAGTGAGAGCGTTAACGGTTATGAATAAATTTGGGGAATTCGGTTCACTATAACAGTTGATTTTCTTGACAGATTCTCGAAAAATTTACGCAAGAACCTTGATGATAACAGTCAACTTGTCGACCAAAGTGGAGCCCGATATATCAAAAATTGCAAAATTCTGTTGAACCGCGGATTCTTGGAACACGTCGTTGCAAGGTAGAAATTAAAAGTAGAACATCAAATTCCTTGCAACATGCGTTATTGGTTGTAATACAAGGAATTCGAGTGGCACGCGTTAAGCAGGCCATCGCCAACACCAAACGCTCGGTCAGCATTTTGGCAATCGAGGCGCATCAAGGTGCGCTCGATTGCACATACGTAACTTCCGTATCAGCTTTTATGCAATATGAAATAACGCCGATCTCTGGATTAACCAAGAGATTGGGGCATCAAACGATAAGCAGATGTAGAAATGTAAACACTTAAAGAATGGAACATACAGAACCCTTAAAATGTTGCTGACGCTGTTCTCCGTCCATATGAAAGGAGCAGAGAACAAGCATCAAACAGTTACAAGCTAACTCGTGAACTGTAGTACGTTCGGTCTGGCAAGATTCAGAACATGTAATCTTGTAGTCAATATATATTCGCGAATAACTAATCGTAGTGATTGAGCAAGAAGAGATAAGTAATACGACACCACAACAAGTCTAACTAAACAAAGTATTAAACAAGTAACATCTCTGAACCAATCCACGAATAAGACGGAGATCTGTAATTCTTAAATAAATATTCCTTTACAATTGCGTGGACTCACCAAGATTGTGACCTCCATGCCATTTAGTAACCTTTTTATCTCGGATTCAATGCGTTCGTAAGTAGCTGCCCCGATACAGCCGACCAACGAATCATAGCGGACCATCATTCTGAAAATAAAAACCCGAGGTAAATGAATGAAATTCAAATTCTTATAATCATCTCCTGGCAGGTCTTCACAAATATTTACGTATTTTTATCGGGAGTGGGGAAAGAATTTGGGAGTCAAGAAAGTTATGGAAAAGAGCAGGTGGCTGGTTTTCCGAGAAGGGCAGGTGGGTGAGTTCCGAGGAAGGCCAGCGCGGGATAGTGTAAAAGTCGCCTAATCAGGAGATTTATGTTAGGCGCCTGGGACTCTGTGGGTGAGGAATTCGGGTTTCTTGGAAGGATCGGAATGCACGTGTGCATTCCGGCTGGTGAAAAGGCTGGACAGCTGCAGGAAAATGAGGCGTGGGAAACAGTGGAGTCGAAAAAGAAGGAATGAAAACAGGGAGTGCGTTACAATTCATTACACTCACACTGACTGCCCGTTCCTTGCTGCCAAATACGACACGAAGTGCCTGAAATGTTGAAAGTACATTGATTAATATTATGATTTGTCAATCAACATTTGATAATGCGTTTTTTTAATGTGATAGATACCCTTGAATGGCCGCGGGAATTAGCGACAGTATATTCGTCTCCACTCCGTGTCGTAATATTGCATTAATAGACCGGTTAGGGTGGTGCGTGTAGTTCGCGTATCCGATTGTTGTTAAGACGAACATTGGAATCACGCGTATTGCAATGTTCGCCTTACGCAGTGCCACCGCCTCTAAATTCATAAAGAGCTCCACGACATCGTCCTGCAGATATTGGCCCAGTGTCAGCCGAGCAATGTCGATGGGCTTAATGCGGCGGGCGAGGATTTTCAGGCCTTCCGGCCACTCCGCTATTGGCCCCAGATCCCCGAATAAGACGGAGATCTTCGGTTCCTGCAGTTACATAGGAAAAAAGGCAGCAATTGAAATGATCACATAGCTTCATCACGAGAGTCGGTCTTAAGGAATCGTATAGTATCGTATTTGAACAAACCGGTGGTAGCGTCACGAAATCCTCCCTCTCCATCGGTTGGACCATCATAACCTCCGCTTGACCAGTGGGTCGTCTTAGGTCGTGAGCGGACGGAACGTTGTTACTGTAAAAGAACATTTCTCCATGATCACTTAACATAAAAATAGACATATGAGGCGATCCATGTCACTTCAGCGAGAAAAATCGTATCAGCAAGAACGCCGCGAAGGAACATCAAACTACGAAAAAATTGTAAACGCTCAATAATAGTGTATCTGTAATTCGAAATAAAGAAATCAGTATGTGATACTTGAAAAATTGTGATATTTGAAAAATACACGTTGCGAAATTTCCGTCTAGGTTATGTTTGTTAAATTTTCACCTCTTAATCATTTATGAATAAATGAAGTGTGTGGATACGCATATAAAATCTATTGTGGACAATGATATTAGAAAATAAAAATTTCGTTTTCAAACGGCAGTACGTCTTATACATCATGTATATACTGCAAAGTGAAAAAAAGTGGAGATACAGGCTAGGTGAAAGTTAAAGAAAAAAAAAAAAAATTGTTAGCGAGCAATTTCTCGGTTACGCTTTCGCGCGTTCTCGTGGCTTTTAGCCAACAAATAATCTTCTCGATTCATCGTGAATTTCGAGTTCGCGATTTAAGATTCCGATTCAGATAAGGCTTCGATTTTAGATTTAGTTTCGGTCGTCGAGCTTCCACTCGACTTTCAGTTCCGGTTTTTATTTTAGTTTTAGTTTCGGTCGTCGAGCTTCCACTCGACTTCCAGTTTAGTCCGGTTTGTTCGTTTCCGGCGAAACAAAAATTAACGATTGCGGTCGTCGAGCTTCCACTCGACTTCCAGTTAAGTTCGATTCAGTTTCGGTTTTAGTTTTAGCTTCCACTCGACTTCCAGTTAGTCCGGTTTGTTAATTCTCCCTCCTAGATAACAAAGGTAATAGAGGATCGTTAGCGAGAGAATAATCCGAAGAACAAAAGAAAAAGGTAGCGAAATTCTAAATCCTAGCAGAGAGTAAAGGCAATAGAGAATCGATAAGGCAGCGAGTCACCAAGAAAGGAAAGTCAACGGAAGAGATAAACAAATCTTAATAATCGAAGGTAGTAATAATTAATAGAGAATAGGTAACGCCAGATAATAATCGCAGGTAGTAATAATTAATGGAGAATAGATAACGCCAGAGAATAATTGTAGGTAGTAATAATTAATAGAGAATAGGTACCTCCAGAGAATAACCGCAGGTAGGAATAATTAATTAATAGAGAATAGGTAGAATCGAGAGGCAGAGATACGCAACACGAAATCATAACGGCGAAAGAAAATTAACAGGCGGTACCCTGAATAAAAGGTAGGAGGGTTGTAATTGAAATTAAGATCGAAACGCGATAATCACAGCACGGCTAGAAAATCCTATCCTAAAAGATAGTAACCTAGAAGGAAGAAAAACCAAAAGGAAATGAAAGGAAAAGCCTCGCAAAGTTGTTAACTCGAATGGCTAGATACTATCAGGCAAGGTACAACGCAATAAGAGAAGTCAACGAGCGATAATTTCCGGGGTTCGAAACAGTGAAAGAAGTTAATTAAAAATGTGAAAGGTAACCATAAAGATTGCGACTGCCAGACAACTCAGGAATGCGCAAATAAAATTAGAACGTACTCACAGCACAACCCAAAGAATTAATTTAATCCACGTGGTCTCGCAACACCAACATCACGATCACCAGGTACCACAGAAAATGTAGAGAATAAACTTCGACCAGAGCCGAGCCGGCCGGAGTTCGCGCGAACACTACTAAAGCCCATTGAAAGGCTACCACAAATAAAACACATGCGAACCGATTCGCAAACAGTTATTTTTCTCGGAGAATGAATTTAATTCGATGGACACGTCGCGAGATTCCGGCCGACTCGCACGAAGACCGGGAACCGAGGTCACGGGCTCACCTAGTGCCGAACAGCCGAGAGCGAAAAAGGGAAGGTGTTACAAATTCACCGGATCGTCCAGAACTAACTGTTCGCACCTCGTCGCTGCTCAGCGAGACCCGGGCTCACCTCTCCCCTTTCTCACGCGACAATGGAACATGAGGTAAATAGGTTTCCGAGAATTCGGCAATGACAATGGGCTCGCCGGCTACCGGTACCTAGTATATAGATCACGCGCTCGCCGTTGAGCGTAGGTACAGTAAATAAGTTGGAATATTCGAGAAGCGATACAAACACGCGCTTTACACGTGATATAGGAATGAGCTACAGGCAGGACTTCAATGTTCAGCGATATTATTCTCGAGAATTTTCGAGACTCTTTCTCGAAGTACTCGATATCGGACGAGCGTAGCGGGGGGAGACCGCGGTGGGTCCACGCGATAACAGAAACTGCACCCCACTACCTCTTTTCCAACTCAACCCCCATTAGCGAGACGCCGTTGAACACGGGCCGCGAGCACGAAATTTTCGAAGGGATGGTACAGCGCCGGGCTGTCAAGTCAGAAGTAAATAGGCGACTCGGTAACTTCGGTCATTGTACCTTATTTACTTCGGCATACGTTTCCACGAATCATGATATTCGTGATTCGTCTGAAATAAGTTATTGAAGCCCCTTTTGAATCCTCCTCGGATTAACGGTACCCATAACTCATGCTCACGAGAATAATAACAGTAACAACGCTTCTCGAACTAGGCAGTAGAACGACAACACTGGTGACCACGAACTTTGGTTTGGCTTCGAATATGGGAAAACTTTGCTGAGAGCGCGCGAATGAGAATTTAATATTACGGAAAAATGATACGGTCTAAAGTAACAACTTTGCGAGGTAGATAAGAGGCAGTAGATAATGAAAGGAAACATAGATACTAGATAATAGATAAAATATAGTGATAAATAACAGTTAACGATACGGTGAGTTCTGGACGAAATGGCTCGACGCGCGGTGTCCAATGGGTCGTAAAGCCGACCCACTGCCCATGGCTCCTCCCGTGCGGGTGGCGGGACGAAGGATGTCACGTCACAATGTATGTATGTGTATATCGAAACTCGATTTGGGGATAGCGGGGAACTCTATCGTTACGATCTCGCGCTCGCGATTTATATACAAGTCGTAGCGTTGACGGCCAGGGGTATTTTGAATTTCGGATCGTGAATTAGCCTCGACCGCGACGTTTCCTCGGTCGGAAGGATACTCGCGCGGTATACCCGAACATTCGATATGATTAGTAAAAAATTATTCATTACAAAGTTTCTTGTTTTTCATTGATTTTGCAGCACTAATGCAGCAGTCTATCAGAATCACTTCACAGTTTACGAGTTTATACGATGTCTAATTACACCGTATAGACGACCAAACTCTCATAGACTGATAACATGGACTTCTCGTATTAAAATTAAATACTTCTCTATCAACGAAACTCCTAATGGAAATTCGTACGAAGTGGGATTCTACTAACCGGTGTAATCGGTCTCGATTTTTTCTCATTTTTGTCGGTACTGACTGAACCTAAACAGACAGACCATGGGATTTATTAATTCACTAGAGATTAAATTTTGTTCTTTTTCATGGCATTTTGAATACAGGTATTTTAAAATAAATAAGTTCATACCCGTTGTGCCTCGTTCGCCCGTCGGCCCAGCTCTTCTTCCGTCTGCCCCGGCCTCGGAATCACGCATGTTTCCGGTATATGAGCCTGGAACATTCCATACAGCATTTACAACGGATGTCTTTATTGAGTGAGTTTCCAAGATATTAGACACACGCTTTTTCAAATTTACTTACGTGAATGTAACTCAACTTCCGGAACATTTCGTTCCGGAAGTGGTCCACCTCATCATAAGTAAAAAGGTTGACCAGGTTGAGCCCATCCCCCAACCCACGCCCGAACAATTGAACGAGCACGTTCTGGAAGCAGCATTATATCGAAAATTTTCAATTTTTTCATCCAGGCTTACTAGTTTCGAATAGTACATTCTTGAGTAATAGTACATACGTGAGTCAGGCGGCGGAGAAACATGATCTGGTGGAGGCCACAATCACTGCTGCCCCTTCGCTGCTGCAAAGCGGTTCCATGCTGCATAAATAATAAATTCGCAAGCTTTAGGCATTAGGTTTAACCACGTGGTATTCATATTAATACACAATATCCAAAATATTCAGAACACCATACATACCCTGATTTGAATCGCTGATCTAGTCCATCACCACAATTTCGGGAAACTGGAACAAGCTACTGGAGAGATGAATATAACTGGAGAGGCGTATATGGTTTAGATCATAATCTCAGACGGATAAACAGGTAATTTATGCTTAGGAGTGTAGTGAATTAGGATTCACATCAAAACAACTGACAAGGTTCATTATATCTCTGAGGTCCCACCAGAATTTTAACTTGACCGCGGTGACTCAGCGGTCGTTGTAGGTGGTAGGTGTTATTGATCGAAATCCTACGGTCGGTGAAGTGAACAGCAGGGCGCGTTGTTTAACGCTCGTGTACCATAGAGCGCATATAAGAGAGCATATGACAGAAAAATCTACATAATAATAAAGTACATGTACACTCTGTAACGTTACTGTTTTTGGAGCAGGGCAGAACCTTACTCCAAAAGGTAACGACGCGTGGGTTCTGGCCACGCGTAGGAAATTTTTAGGGCAGGTGCTGAAATGAAAATGTACCGTTTCGATGTAAATTTAAACAAAATTAAGGAATTTATTAGTCGTAGCGTTTTTTCTTTATGGAATTTTACCGAGTTTCCGATTTTACTTGATTTTGTGTTTTGTTTGCAAATATAATTTGATTTTATAATAATTTCAATTGTCTCGTAGTCTTTAATTGGTGTTTTTTAA
The DNA here is from genome assembly GCA_963924025.1 of Ischnus inquisitorius. Classification (NCBI taxonomy): domain Eukaryota; kingdom Metazoa; phylum Arthropoda; class Insecta; order Hymenoptera; family Ichneumonidae; genus Ischnus; species Ischnus inquisitorius. Next base: position 2,739,362 of record OZ001251.1, on the reverse strand, counting down.
TGTTTAGCGAGCAGGAAGCAACGCTAATTTAAACAAAAAATGAATTTATTTGAAGCTAATTAATAGCTTAAGCCTCTCAGCGGAAATTTTAGGTAATTTTAAAGGCAGGAAGGAAGGTGTGCAGTAACCCAGGGGCAGAAGTCGGCACGTCTCCGCACCAGTTACTGTAGCCGGGGATATCCGCAAGGTTTGATGTGGGTAAATTTGGGTATTCGAAAGATTTTTATAGGAGGAATTAAGAATTGATAGAAACGGTCACCCAGGGGCAGAAGTCGGCACGTCTCCGCACCAGTTACTGTAGTCGGGGATATCCACGAGGTTTAATTGAGGTTTTTAGGGATACCAAAACTACCAACAGAATATTTTCTTATTAACAATATTCTGTTGGGAGAGCAACGATTACGGACATCACACGATACCTAGCCTGACTACAATACACTAACACAAGAAACATGACACAAGAGAGATGAACTCGCACCGCGCAAGAAAGCGGAGAGTCCGTCGAAGTGCTGCCTTCCAGCTACGTGTATCCAAAAATACATATATGTATTTTTGGAGCATTACCAATCATTAACTTATCCTCTGACAGGATACGCACACAATATGAACAATTTAGGATAGTTTTTTGGTTCGATCATAATAACGCGAGATATCTACCGATCAATTTATTCGCTTCAACGGTTGACCCAGCGATTTTTTTACGACGATGGAAATGTTCGTTAATATCATCAGCATCATCGTCATCAATGTAATTTTTCTTGTCAAAGTTAGGGCGAAGACTGTGACTCCACGTCACAATACATTGATCCTTTTGGAAGAGTATTGCTAAATTTAATCTTAACTCTCGTCTGGTAACACTGCAGTCTCAGACCGGATTTGAGCCCAATATTTCAAAAAAATGCTATGATGATATAGTGAGAGCGTTAACGGTTATGAATAAATTTGGGGAATTCGGTTCACTATAACAGTTGATTTTCTTGACAGATTCTCGAAAAATTTACGCAAGAACCTTGATGATAACAGTCAACTTGTCGACCAAAGTGGAGCCCGATATATCAAAAATTGCAAAATTCTGTTGAACCGCGGATTCTTGGAACACGTCGTTGCAAGGTAGAAATTAAAAGTAGAACATCAAATTCCTTGCAACATGCGTTATTGGTTGTAATACAAGGAATTCGAGTGGCACGCGTTAAGCAGGCCATCGCCAACACCAAACGCTCGGTCAGCATTTTGGCAATCGAGGCGCATCAAGGTGCGCTCGATTGCACATACGTAACTTCCGTATCAGCTTTTATGCAATATGAAATAACGCCGATCTCTGGATTAACCAAGAGATTGGGGCATCAAACGATAAGCAGATGTAGAAATGTAAACACTTAAAGAATGGAACATACAGAACCCTTAAAATGTTGCTGACGCTGTTCTCCGTCCATATGAAAGGAGCAGAGAACAAGCATCAAACAGTTACAAGCTAACTCGTGAACTGTAGTACGTTCGGTCTGGCAAGATTCAGAACATGTAATCTTGTAGTCAATATATATTCGCGAATAACTAATCGTAGTGATTGAGCAAGAAGAGATAAGTAATACGACACCACAACAAGTCTAACTAAACAAAGTATTAAACAAGTAACATCTCTGAACCAATCCACGAATAAGACGGAGATCTGTAATTCTTAAATAAATATTCCTTTACAATTGCGTGGACTCACCAAGATTGTGACCTCCATGCCATTTAGTAACCTTTTTATCTCGGATTCAATGCGTTCGTAAGTAGCTGCCCCGATACAGCCGACCAACGAATCATAGCGGACCATCATTCTGAAAATAAAAACCCGAGGTAAATGAATGAAATTCAAATTCTTATAATCATCTCCTGGCAGGTCTTCACAAATATTTACGGATTTTTATCGGGAGTGGGGAAAGAATTTGGGAGTCAAGAAAGTTATGGAAAAGAGCAGGTGGCTGGTTTTCCGAGAAGGGCAGGTGGGTGAGTTCCGAGGAAGGCCAGCGCGGGATAGTGTAAAAGTCGCCTAATCAGGAGATTTATGTTAGGCGCCTGGGACTCTGTGGGTGAGGAATTCGGGTTTCTTGGAAGGATCGGAATGCACGTGTGCATTCCGGCTGGTGAAAAGGCTGGACAGCTGCAGGAAAATGAGGCGTGGGAAACAGTGGAGTCGAAAAAGAAGGAATGAAAACAGGGAGTGCGTTACAATTCATTACACTCACACTGACTGCCCGTTCCTTGCTGCCAAATACGACACGAAGTGCCTGAAATGTTGAAAGTACATTGATTAATATTATGATTTGTCAATCAACATTTGATAATGCGTTTTTTTAATGTGATAGATACCCTTGAATGGCCGCGGGAATTAGCGACAGTATATTCGTCTCCACTCCGTGTCGTAATATTGCATTAATAGACCGGTTAGGGTGGTGCGTGTAGTTCGCGTATCCGATTGTTGTTAAGACGAACATTGGAATCACGCGTATTGCAATGTTCGCCTTACGCAGTGCCACCGCCTCTAAATTCATAAAGAGCTCCACGACATCGTCCTGCAGATATTGGCCCAGTGTCAGCCGAGCAATGTCGATGGGCTTAATGCGGCGGGCGAGGATTTTCAGGCCTTCCGGCCACTCCGCTATTGGCCCCAGATCCCCGAATAAGACGGAGATCTTCGGTTCCTGCAGTTACATAGGAAAAAAGGCAGCAATTGAAATGATCACATAGCTTCATCACGAGAGTCGGTCTTAAGGAATCGTATAGTATCGTATTTGAACAAACCGGTGGTAGCGTCACGAAATCCTCCCTCTCCATCGGTTGGACCATCATAACCTCCGCTTGACCAGTGGGTCGTCTTAGGTCGTGAGCGGACGGAACGTTGTTACTGTAAAAGAACATTTCTCCATGATCACTTAACATAAAAATAGACATATGAGGCGATCCATGTCACTTCAGCGAGAAAAATCGTATCAGCAAGAACGCCGCGAAGGAACATCAAACTACGAAAAAATTGTAAACGCTCAATAATAGTGTATCTGTAATTCGAAATAAAGAAATCAGTATGTGATACTTGAAAAATTGTGATATTTGAAAAATACACGTTGCGAAATTTCCGTCTAGGTTATGTTTGTTAAATTTTCACCTCTTAATCATTTATGAATAAATGAAGTGTGTGGATACGCATATAAAATCTATTGTGGACAATGATATTAGAAAATAAAAATTTCGTTTTCAAACGGCAGTACGTCTTATACATCATGTATATACTGCAAAGTGAAAAAAAGTGGAGATACAGGCTAGGTGAAAGTTAAAGAAAAAAAAAAAAAATTGTTAGCGAGCAATTTCTCGGTTACGCTTTCGCGCGTTCTCGTGGCTTTTAGCCAACAAATAATCTTCTCGATTCATCGTGAATTTCGAGTTCGCGATTTAAGATTCCGATTCAGATAAGGCTTCGATTTTAGATTTAGTTTCGGTCGTCGAGCTTCCACTCGACTTTCAGTTCCGGTTTTTATTTTAGTTTTAGTTTCGGTCGTCGAGCTTCCACTCGACTTCCAGTTTAGTCCGGTTTGTTCGTTTCCGGCGAAACAAAAATTAACGATTGCGGTCGTCGAGCTTCCACTCGACTTCCAGTTAAGTTCGATTCAGTTTCGGTTTTAGTTTTAGCTTCCACTCGACTTCCAGTTAGTCCGGTTTGTTAATTCTCCCTCCTAGATAACAAAGGTAATAGAGGATCGTTAGCGAGAGAATAATCCGAAGAACAAAAGAAAAAGGTAGCGAAATTCTAAATCCTAGCAGAGAGTAAAGGCAATAGAGAATCGATAAGGCAGCGAGTCACCAAGAAAGGAAAGTCAACGGAAGAGATAAACAAATCTTAATAATCGAAGGTAGTAATAATTAATAGAGAATAGGTAACGCCAGATAATAATCGCAGGTAGTAATAATTAATGGAGAATAGATAACGCCAGAGAATAATTGTAGGTAGTAATAATTAATAGAGAATAGGTACCTCCAGAGAATAACCGCAGGTAGGAATAATTAATTAATAGAGAATAGGTAGAATCGAGAGGCAGAGATACGCAACACGAAATCATAACGGCGAAAGAAAATTAACAGGCGGTACCCTGAATAGAAGGTAGGAGGGTTGTAATTGAAATTAAGATCGAAACGCGATAATCACAGCACGGCTAGAAAATCCTATCCTAAAAGATAGTAACCTAGAAGGAAGAAAAACCAAAAGGAAATGAAAGGAAAAGCCTCGCAAAGTTGTTAACTCGAATGGCTAGATACTATCAGGCAAGGTACAACGCAATAAGAGAAGTCAACGAGCGATAATTTCCGGGGTTCGAAACAGTGAAAGAAGTTAATTAAAAATGTGAAAGGTAACCATAAAGATTGCGACTGCCAGACAACTCAGGAATGCGCAAATAAAATTAGAACGTACTCACAGCACAACCCAAAGAATTAATTTAATCCACGTGGTCTCGCAACACCAACATCACGATCACCAGGTACCACAGAAAATGTAGAGAATAAACTTCGACCAGAGCCGAGCCGGCCGGAGTTCGCGCGAACACTACTAAAGCCCATTGAAAGGCTACCACAAATAAAACACATGCGAACCGATTCGCAAACAGTTATTTTTCTCGGAGAATGAATTTAATTCGATGGACACGTCGCGAGATTCCGGCCGACTCGCACGAAGACCGGGAACCGAGGTCACGGGCTCACCTAGTGCCGAACAGCCGAGAGCGAAAAAGGGAAGGTGTTACAAATTCACCGGATCGTCCAGAACTAACTGTTCGCACCTCGTCGCTGCTCAGCGAGACCCGGGCTCACCTCTCCCCTTTCTCACGCGACAATGGAACATGAGGTAAATAGGTTTCCGAGAATTCGGCAATGACAATGGGCTCGCCGGCTACCGGTACCTAGTATATAGATCACGCGCTCGCCGTTGAGCGTAGGTACAGTAAATAAGTTGGAATATTCGAGAAGCGATACAAACACGCGCTTTACACGTGATATAGGAATGAGCTACAGGCAGGACTTCAATGTTCAGCGATATTATTCTCGAGAATTTTCGAGACTCTTTCTCGAAGTACTCGATATCGGACGAGCGTAGCGGGGGGAGACCGCGGTGGGTCCACGCGATAACAGAAACTGCACCCCACTACCTCTTTTCCAACTCAACCCCCATTAGCGAGACGCCGTTGAACACGGGCCGCGAGCACGAAATTTTCGAAGGGATGGTACAGCGCCGGGCTGTCAAGTCAGAAGTAAATAGGCGACTCGGTAACTTCGGTCATTGTACCTTATTTACTTCGGCATACGTTTCCACGAATCATGATATTCGTGATTCGTCTGAAATAAGTTATTGAAGCCCCTTTTGAATCCTCCTCGGATTAACGGTACCCATAACTCATGCTCACGAGAATAATAACAGTAACAACGCTTCTCGAACTAGGCAGTAGAACGACAACACTGGTGACCACGAACTTTGGTTTGGCTTCGAATATGGGAAAACTTTGCTGAGAGCGCGCGAATGAGAATTTAATATTACGGAAAAATGATACGGTCTAAAGTAACAACTTTGCGAGGTAGATAAGAGGCAGTAGATAATGAAAGGAAACATAGATACTAGATAATAGATAAAATATAGTGATAAATAACAGTTAACGATACGGTGAGTTCTGGACGAAATGGCTCGACGCGCGGTGTCCAATGGGTCGTAAAGCCGACCCACTGCCCATGGCTCCTCCCGTGCGGGTGGCGGGACGAAGGATGTCACGTCACAATGTATGTATGTGTATATCGAAACTCGATTTGGGGATAGCGGGGAACTCTATCGTTACGATCTCGCGCTCGCGATTTATATACAAGTCGTAGCGTTGACGGCCAGGGGTATTTTGAATTTCGGATCGTGAATTAGCCTCGACCGCGACGTTTCCTCGGTCGGAAGGATACTCGCGCGGTATACCCGAACATTCGATATGATCAGTAAAAAATTATTCATTACAAAGTTTCTTGTTTTTCATTGATTTTGCAGCACTAATGCAGCAGTCTATCAGAATCACTTCACAGTTTACGAGTTTATACGATGTCTAATTACACCGTATAGACGACCAAACTCTCATAGACTGATAACATGGACTTCTCGTATTAAAATTAAATACTTCTCTATCAACGAAACTCCTAATGGAAATTCGTACGAAGTGGGATTCTACTAACCGGTGTAATCGGTCTCGATTTTTTCTCATTTTTGTCGGTACTGACTGAACCTAAACAGACAGACCATGGGATTTATTAATTCACTAGAGATTAAATTTTGTTCTTTTTCATGGCATTTTGAATACAGGTATTTTAAAATAAATAAGTTCATACCCGTTGTGCCTCGTTCGCCCGTCGGCCCAGCTCTTCTTCCGTCTGCCCCGGCCTCGGAATCACGCATGTTTCCGGTATATGAGCCTGGAACATTCCATACAGCATTTACAACGGATGTCTTTATTGAGTGAGTTTCCAAGATATTAGACACACGCTTTTTCAAATTTACTTACGTGAATGTAACTCAACTTCCGGAACATTTCGTTCCGGAAGTGGTCCACCTCATCATAAGTAAAAAGGTTGACCAGGTTGAGCCCATCCCCCAACCCACGCCCGAACAATTGAACGAGCACGTTCTGGAAGCAGCATTATATCGAAAATTTTCAATTTTTTCATCCAGGCTTACTAGTTTCGAATAGTACATTCTTGAGTAATAGTACATACGTGAGTCAGGCGGCGGAGAAACATGATCTGGTGGAGGCCACAATCACTGCTGCCCCTTCGCTGCTGCAAAGCGGTTCCATGCTGCATAAATAATAAATTCGCAAGCTTTAGGCATTAGGTTTAACCACGTGGTATTCATATTAATACACAATATCCAAAATATTCAGAACACCATACATACCCTGATTTGAATCGCTGATCTAGTCCATCACCACAATTTCGGGAAACTGGAACAAGCTACTGGAGAGATGAATATAACTGGAGAGGCGTATATGGTTTAGATCATAATCTCAGACGGATAAACAGGTAATTTATGCTTAGGAGTGTAGTGAATTAGGATTCACATCAAAACAACTGACAAGGTTCATTATATCTCTGAGGTCCCACCAGAATTTTAACTTGACCGCGGTGACTCAGCGGTCGTTGTAGGTGGTAGGTGTTATTGATCGAAATCCTACGGTCGGTGAAGTGAACAGCAGGGCGCGTTGTTTAACGCTCGTGTACCATAGAGCGCATATAAGAGAGCATATGACAGAAAAATCTACATAATAATAAAGTACATGTACACTCTGTAACGTTACTGTTTTTGGAGCAGGGCAGAACCTTACTCCAAAAGGTAACGACGCGTGGGTTCTGGCCACGCGTAGGAAATTTTTAGGGCAGGTGCTGAAATGAAAATGTACCGTTTCGATGTAAATTTAAACAAAATTAAGGAATTTATTAGTCGTAGCGTGTTTTCTTTATGGAATTTTACCGAGTTTCCGATTTTACTTGATTTTGTGTTTTGTTTGCAAATATAATTTGATTTTATAATAATTTCAATTGTCTCGTAGTCTTTAATTGGTGTTTTTTAATGTTTAGCGAGCAGGAAGCAACGCTAATTTAAACAAAAAATGAATTTATTTGAAGCTAATTAATAGCTTAAGCCTCTCAGCGGAAATTTTAGGTAATTTTAAAGGCAGGAAGGAAGGTGTGCAGTCACCCAGGGGCAGAAGTCGGCACGTCTCCGCACCAGTTACTGTAGCCGGGGATATCCGCAAGGTTTGATGTGGGTAAATTTGGGTATTCGAAAGATTTTTATAGGAGGAATTAAGAATTGATAGAAACGGTCACCCAGGGGCAGAAGTCGGCACGTCTCCGCACCAGTTACTGTAGTCGGGGATATCCACGAGGTTTAATTGAGGTTTTTAGGGATACCAAAACTACCAACAGAATATTTTCTTATTAACAATATTCTGTTGGGAGAGCAACGATTACGGACATCACACGATACCTAGCCTGACTACAATACACTAACACAAGAAACATGACACAAGAGAGATGAACTCGCACCGCGCAAGGAAGCGGAGAGTCCGTCGAAGTGCTGCCTTCCAGCTACGTGTATCCAAAAATACATATATGTATTTTTGGAGCATTACCAATCATTAACTTATCCTCTGACAGGATACGCACACAATATGAACAATTTAGGATAGTTTTTTGGTTCGATCATAATAACGCGAGATATCTACCGATCAATTTATTCGCTTCAACGGTTGACCCAGCGATTTTTTTACGACGATGGAAATGTTCGTTAATATCATCAGCATCATCGTCATCAATGTAATTTTTCTTGTCAAAGTTAGGGCGAAGACTGTGACTCCACGTCACAATACATTGATCCTTTTGGAAGAGTATTGCTAAATTTAATCTTAACTCTCGTCTGGTAACACTGCAGTCTCAGACCGGATTTGAGCCCAATATTTCAAAAAAATGCTATGATGATATAGTGAGAGCGTTAACGGTTATGAATAAATTTGGGGAATTCGGTTCACTATAACAGTTGATTTTCTTGACAGATTCTCGAAAAATTTACGCAAGAACCTTGATGATAACAGTCAACTTGTCGACCAAAGTGGAGCCCGATATATCAAAAATTGCAAAATTCTGTTGAACCGCGGATTCTTGGAACACGTCGTTGCAAGGTAGAAATTAAAAGTAGAACATCAAATTCCTTGCAACATGCGTTATTGGTTGTAATACAAGGAATTCGAGTGGCACGCGTTAAGCAGGCCATCGCCAACACCAAACGCTCGGTCAGCATTTTGGCAATCGAGGCGCATCAAGGTGCGCTCGATTGCACATACGTAACTTCCGTATCAGCTTTTATGCAATATGAAATAACGCCGATCTCTGGATTAACCAAGAGATTGGGGCATCAAACGATAAGCAGATGTAGAAATGTAAACACTTAAAGAATGGAACATACAGAACCCTTAAAATGTTGCTGACGCTGTGCTCCGTCCATATGAAAGGAGCAGAGAACAAGCATCAAACAGTTACAAGCTAACTCGTGAACTGTAGTACGTTCGGTCTGGCAAGATTCAGAACATGTAATCTTGTAGTCAATATATATTCGCGAATAACTAATCGTAGTGATTGAGCAAGAAGAGATAAGTAATACGACACCACAACAAGTCTAACTAAACAAAGTATTGAACAAGTAACATCTCTGAACCAATCCACGAATAAGACGGAGATCTGTAATTCTTAAATAAATATTCCTTTACAATTGCGTGGACTCACCAAGATTGTGACCTCCATGCCATTTAGTAACCTTTTTATCTCGGATTCAATGCGTTCGTAAGTAGCTGCCCCGATACAGCCGACCAACGAATCATAGCGGACCATCATTCTGAAAATAAAAACCCGAGGTAAATGAATGAAATTCAAATTCTTATAATCATCTCCTGGCAGGTCTTCACAAATATTTACGTATTTTTATCGGGAGTGGGGAAAGAATTTCGGAGTCAAGAAAGTTATGGAAAAGAGCAGGTGGCTGGTTTTCCGAGAAGGGCAGGTGGGTGAGTTCCGAGGAAGGCCAGCGCGGGATAGTGTAAAAGTCGCCTAATCAGGAGATTTATGTTAGGCGCCTGGGACTCTGTGGGTGAGGAATTCGGGTTTCTTGGAAGGATCGGAATGCACGTGTGCATTCCGGCTGGTGAAAAGGCTGGACAGCTGCAGGAAAATGAGGCGTGGGAAACAGTGGAGTCGAAAAAGAAGGAATGAAAACAGGGAGTGCGTTACAATTCATTACACTCACACTGACTGCCCGTTCCTTGCTGCCAAATACGACACGAAGTGCCTGAAATGTTGAAAGTACATTGATTAATATTATGATTTGTCAATCAACATTTGATAATGCGTTTTTTTAATGTGATAGATACCCTTGAATGGCCGCGGGAATTAGCGACAGTATATTCGTCTCCACTCCGTGTCGTAATATTGCATTAATAGACCGGTTAGGGTGGTGCGTGTAGTTCGCGTATCCGATTGTTGTTAAGACGAACATTGGAATCACGCGTATTGCAATGTTCGCCTTACGCAGTGCCACCGCCTCTAAATTCATAAAGAGCTCCACGACATCGTCCTGCAGATATTGGCCCAGTGTCAGCCGAGCAATGTCGATGGGCTTAATGCGGCGGGCGAGGATTTTCAGGCCTTCCGGCCACTCCGCTATTGGCCCCAGATCCCCGAATAAGACGGAGATCTTCGGTTCCTGCAGTTACATAGGAAAAAAGGCAGCAATTGAAATGATCACATAGCTTCATCACGAGAGTCGGTCTTAAGGAATCGTATATTATCGTATTTGAACAAACCGGTGGTAGCGTCACGAAATCCTCCCTCTCCATCGGTTGGACCATCATAACCTCCGCTTGACCAGTGGGTCGTCTTAGGTCGTGAGCGGACGGAACGTTGTTACTGTAAAAGAACATTTCTCCATGATCACTTAACATAAAAATAGACATATGAGGCGATCCATGTCACTTCAGCGAGAAAAATCGTATCAGCAAGAACGCCGCGAAGGAACATCAAACTACGAAAAAATTGTAAACGCTCAATAATAGTGTATCTGTAATTCGAAATAAAGAAATCAGTATGTGATACTTGAAAAATTGTGATATTTGAAAAATACACGTTGCGAAATTTCCGTCTAGGTTATGTTTGTTAAATTTTCACCTCTTAATCATTTATGAATAAATGAAGTGTGTGGATACGCATATAAAATCTATTGTGGACAATGATATTAGAAAATAAAAATTTCGTTTTCAAACGGCAGTACGTCTTATACATCATGTATATACTGCAAAGTGAAAAAAAGTGGAGATACAGGCTAGGTGAAAGTTAAAGAAAAAAAAAAAAAATTGTTAGCGAGCAATTTCTCGGTTACGCTTTCGCGCGTTCTCGTGGCTTTTAGCCAACAAATAATCTTCTCGATTCATCGTGAATTTCGAGTTCGCGATTTAAGATTCCGATTCAGATAAGGCTTCGATTTTAGATTTAGTTTCGGTCGTCGAGCTTCCACTCGACTTTCAGTTCCGGTTTTTATTTTAGTTTTAGTTTCGGTCGTCGAGCTTCCACTCGACTTCCAGTTTAGTCCGGTTTGTTCGTTTCCGGCGAAACAAAAATTAACGATTGCGGTCGTCGAGCTTCCACTCGACTTCCAGTTAAGTTCGATTCAGTTTCGGTTTTAGTTTTAGCTTCCACTCGACTTCCAGTTAGTCCGGTTTGTTAATTCTCCCTCCTAGATAACAAAGGTAATAGAGGATCGTTAGCGAGAGAATAATCCGAAGAACAAAAGAAAAAGGTAGCGAAATTCTAAATCCTAGCAGAGAGTAAAGGCAATAGAGAATCGATAAGGCAGCGAGTCACCAAGAAAGGAAAGTCAACGGAAGAGATAAACAAATCTTAATAATCGAAGGTAGTAATAATTAATAGAGAATAGGTAACGCCAGATAATAATCGCAGGTAGTAATAATTAATGGAGAATAGATAACGCCAGAGAATAATTGTAGGTAGTAATAATTAATAGAGAATAGGTACCTCCAGAGAATAACCGCAGGTAGGAATAATTAATTAATAGAGAATAGGTAGAATCGAGAGGCAGAGATACGCAACACGAAATCATAACGGCGAAAGAAAATTAACAGGCGGTACCCTGAATAAAAGGTAGGAGGGTTGTAATTGAAATTAAGATCGAAACGCGATAATCACAGCACGGCTAGAAAATCCTATCCTAAAAGATAGTAACCTAGAAGGAAGAAAAACCAAAAGGAAATGAAAGGAAAAGCCTCGCAAAGTTGTTAACTCGAATGGCTAGATACTATCAGGCAAGGTACAACGCAATAAGAGAAGTCAACGAGCGATAATTTCCGGGGTTCGAAACAGTGAAAGAAGTTAATTAAAAATGTGAAAGGTAACCATAAAGATTGCGACTGCCAGACAACTCAGGAATGCGCAAATAAAATTAGAACGTACTCACAGCACAACCCAAAGAATTAATTTAATCCACGTGGTCTCGCAACACCAACATCACGATCACCAGGTACCACAGAAAATGTAGAGAATAAACTTCGACCAGAGCCGAGCCGGCCGGAGTTCGCGCGAACACTACTAAAGCCCATTGAAAGGCTACCACAAATAAAACACATGCGAACCGATTCGCAAACAGTTATTTTTCTCGGAGAATGAATTTAATTCGATGGACACGTCGCGAGATTCCGGCCGACTCGCACGAAGACCGGGAACCGAGGTCACGGGCTCACCTAGTGCCGAACAGCCGAGAGCGAAAAAGGGAAGGTGTTACAAATTCACCGGATCGTCCAGAACTAACTGTTCGCACCTCGTCGCTGCTCAGCGAGACCCGGGCTCACCTCTCCCCTTTCTCACGCGACAATGGAACATGAGGTAAATAGGTTTCCGAGAATTCGGCAATGACAATGGGCTCGCCGGCTACCGGTACCTAGTATATAGATCACGCGCTCGCCGTTGAGCGTAGGTACAGTAAATAAGTTGGAATATTCGAGAAGCGATACAAACACGCGCTTTACACGTGATATAGGAATGAGCTACAGGCAGGACTTCAATGTTCAGCGATATTATTCTCGAGAATTTTCGAGACTCTTTCTCGAAGTACTCGATATCGGACGAGCGTAGCGGGGGGAGACCGCGGTGGGTCCACGCGATAACAGAAACTGCACCCCACTACCTCTTTTCCAACTCAACCCCCATTAGCGAGACGCCGTTGAACACGGGCCGCGAGCACGAAATTTTCGAAGGGATGGTACAGCGCCGGGCTGTCAAGTCAGAAGTAAATAGGCGACTCGGTAACTTCGGTCATTGTACCTTATTTACTTCGGCATACGTTTCCACGAATCATGATATTCGTGATTCGTCTGAAATAAGTTATTGAAGCCCCTTTTGAATCCTCCTCGGATTAACGGTACCCATAACTCATGCTCACGAGAATAATAACAGTAACAACGCTTCTCGAACTAGGCAGTAGAACGACAACACTGGTGACCACGAACTTTGGTTTGGCTTCGAATATGGGAAAACTTTGCTGAGAGCGCGCGAATGAGAATTTAATATTACGGAAAAATGATACGGTCTAAAGTAACAACTTTGCGAGGTAGATAAGAGGCAGTAGATAATGAAAGGAAACATAGATACTAGATAATAGATAAAATATAGTGATAAATAACAGTTAACGATACGGTGAGTTCTGGACGAAATGGCTCGACGCGCGGTGTCCAATGGGTCGTAAAGCCGACCCACTGCCCATGGCTCCTCCCGTGCGGGTGGCGGGACGAAGGATGTCACGTCACAATGTATGTATGTGTATATCGAAACTCGATTTGGGGATAGCGGGGAACTCTATCGTTACGATCTCGCGCTCGCGATTTATATACAAGTCGTAGCGTTGACGGCCAGGGGTATTTTGAATTTCGGATCGTGAATTAGCCTCGACCGCGACGTTTCCTCGGTCGGAAGGATACTCGCGCGGTATACCCGAACATTCGATATGATCAGTAAAAAATTATTCATTACAAAGTTTCTTGTTTTTCATTGATTTTGCAGCACTAATGCAGCAGTCTATCAGAATCACTTCACAGTTTACGAGTTTATACGATGTCTAATTACACCGTATAGACGACCAAACTCTCATAGACTGATAACATGGACTTCTCGTATTAAAATTAAATACTTCTCTATCAACGAAACTCCTAATGGAAATTCGTACGAAGTGGGATTCTACTAACCGGTGTAATCGGTCTCGATTTTTTCTCATTTTTGTCGGTACTGACTGAACCTAAACAGACAGACCATGGGATTTATTAATTCACTAGAGATTAAATTTTGTTCTTTTTCATGGCATTTTGAATACAGGTATTTTAAAATAAATAAGTTCATACCCGTTGTGCCTCGTTCGCCCGTCGGCCCAGCTCTTCTTCCGTCTGCCCCGGCCTCGGAATCACGCATGTTTCCGGTATATGAGCCTGGAACATTCCATACAGCATTTACAACGGATGTCTTTATTGAGTGAGTTTCCAAGATATTAGACACACGCTTTTTCAAATTTACTTACGTGAATGTAACTCAACTTCCGGAACATTTCGTTCCGGAAGTGGTCCACCTCATCATAAGTAAAAAGGTTGACCAGGTTGAGCCCATCCCCCAACCCACGCCCGAACAATTGAACGAGCACGTTCTGGAAGCAGCATTATATCGAAAATTTTCAATTTTTTCATCCAGGCTTACTAGTTTCGAATAGTACATTCTTGAGTAATAGTACATACGTGAGTCAGGCGGCGGAGAACCATGATCTGGTGGAGGCCACAATCACTGCTGCCCCTTCGCTGCTGCAAAGCGGTTCCATGCTGCATAAATAATAAATTCGCAAGCTTTAGGCATTAGGTTTAACCACGTGGTATTCATATTAATACACAATATCCAAAATATTCAGAACACCATACATACCCTGATTTGAATCGCTGATCTAGTCCATCACCACAATTTCGGGAAACTGGAACAAGCTACTGGAGAGATGAATATAACTGGAGAGGCGTATATGGTTTAGATCATAATCTCAGACGGATAAACAGGTAATTTATGCTTAGGAGTGTAGTGAATTAGGATTCACATCAAAACAACTGACAAGGTTCATTATATCTCTGAGGTCCCACCAGAATTTTAACTTGACCGCGGTGACTCAGCGGTCGTTGTAGGTGGTAGGTGTTATTGATCGAAATCCTACGGTCGGTGAAGTGAACAGCAGGGCGCGTTGTTTAACGCTCGTGTACCATAGAGCGCATATAAGAGAGCATATGACAGAAAAATCTACATAATAATAAAGTACATGTACACTCTGTAACGTTACTGTTTTTGGAGCAGGGCAGAACCTTACTCCAAAAGGTAACGACGCGTGGGTTCTGGCCACGCGTAGGAAATTTTTAGGGCAGGTGCTGAAATGAAAATGTACCGTTTCGATGTAAATTTAAACAAAATTAAGGAATTTATTAGTCGTAGCGTTTTTTCTTTATGGAATTTTACCGAGTTTCCGATTTTACTTGATTTTGTGTTTTGTTTGCAAATATAATTTGATTTTATAATAATTTCAATTGTCTCGTAGTCTTTAATTGGTGTTTTTTAATGTTTAGCGAGCAGGAAGCAACGCTAATTTAAACAAAAAATGAATTTATTTGAAGCTAATTAATAGCTTAAGCCTCTCAGCGGAAATTTTAGGTAATTTTAAAGGCAGGAAGGAAGGTGTGCAGTAACCCAGGGGCAGAAGTCGGCACGTCTCCGCACCAGTTACTGTAGCCGGGGATATCCGCAAGGTTTGATGTGGGTAAATTTGGGTATTCGAAAGATTTTTATAGGAGGAATTAAGAATTGATAGAAACGGTCACCCAGGGGCAGAAGTCGGCACGTCTCCGCACCAGTTACTGTAGTCGGGGATATCCACGAGGTTTAATTGAGGTTTTTAGGGATACCAAAACTACCAACAGAATATTTTCTTATTAACAATATTCTGTTGGGAGAGCAACGATTACGGACATCACACGATACCTAGCCTGACTACAATACACTAACACAAGAAACATGACACAAGAGAGATGAACTCGCACCGCGCAAGAAAGCGGAGAGTCCGTCGAAGTGCTGCCTTCCAGCTACGTGTATCCAAAAATACATATATGTATTTTTGGAGCATTACCAATCATTAACTTATCCTCTGACAGGATACGCACACAATATGAACAATTTAGGATAGTTTTTTGGTTCGATCATAATAACGCGAGATATCTACCGATCAATTTATTCGCTTCAACGGTTGACCCAGCGATTTTTTTACGACGATGGAAATGTTCGTTAATATCATCAGCATCATCGTCATCAATGTAATTTTTCTTGTCAAAGTTAGGGCGAAGACTGTGACTCCACGTCACAATACATTGATCCTTTTGGAAGAGTATTGCTAAATTTAATCTTAACTCTCGTCTGGTAACACTGCAGTCTCAGACCGGATTTGAGCCCAATATTTCAAAAAAATGCTATGATGATATAGTGAGAGCGTTAACGGTTATGAATAAATTTGGGGAATTCGGTTCACTATAACAGTTGATTTTCTTGACAGATTCTCGAAAAATTTACGCAAGAACCTTGATGATAACAGTCAACTTGTCGACCAAAGTGGAGCCCGATATATCAAAAATTGCAAAATTCTGTTGAACCGCGGATTCTTGGAACACGTCGTTGCAAGGTAGAAATTAAAAGTAGAACATCAAATTCCTTGCAACATGCGTTATTGGTTGTAATACAAGGAATTCGAGTGGCACGCGTTAAGCAGGCCATCGCCAACACCAAACGCTCGGTCAGCATTTTGGCAATCGAGGCGCATCAAGGTGCGCTCGATTGCACATACGTAACTTCCGTATCAGCTTTTATGCAATATGAAATAACGCCGATCTCTGGATTAACCAAGAGATTGGGGCATCAAACGATAAGCAGATGTAGAAATGTAAACACTTAAAGAATGGAACATACAGAACCCTTAAAATGTTGCTGACGCTGTTCTCCGTCCATATGAAAGGAGCAGAGAACAAGCATCAAACAGTTACAAGCTAACTCGTGAACTGTAGTACGTTCGGTCTGGCAAGATTCAGAACATGTAATCTTGTAGTCAATATATATTCGCGAATAACTAATCGTAGTGATTGAGCAAGAAGAGATAAGTAATACGACACCACAACAAGTCTAACTAAACAAAGTATTAAACAAGTAACATCTCTGAACCAATCCACGAATAAGACGGAGATCTGTAATTCTTAAATAAATATTCCTTTACAATTGCGTGGACTCACCAAGATTGTGACCTCCATGCCATTTAGTAACCTTTTTATCTCGGATTCAATGCGTTCGTAAGTAGCTGCCCCGATACAGCCGACCAACGAATCATAGCGGACCATCATTCTGAAAATAAAAACCCGAGGTAAATGAATGAAATTCAAATTCTTATAATCATCTCCTGGCAGGTCTTCACAAATATTTACGTATTTTTATCGGGAGTGGGGAAAGAATTTGGGAGTCAAGAAAGTTATGGAAAAGAGCAGGTGGCTGGTTTTCCGAGAAGGGCAGGTGGGTGAGTTCCGAGGAAGGCCAGCGCGGGATAGTGTAAAAGTCGCCTAATCAGGAGATTTATGTTAGGCGCCTGGGACTCTGTGGGTGAGGAATTCGGGTTTCTTGGAAGGATCGGAATGCACGTGTGCATTCCGGCTGGTGAAAAGGCTGGACAGCTGCAGGAAAATGAGGCGTGGGAAACAGTGGAGTCGAAATAGAAGGAATGAAAACAGGGAGTGCGTTACAATTCATTACACTCACACTGACTGCCCGTTCCTTGCTGCCAAATACGACACGAAGTGCCTGAAATGTTGAAAGTACATTGATTAATATTATGATTTGTCAATCAACATTTGATAATGCGTTTTTTTAATGTGATAGATACCCTTGAATGGCCGCGGGAATTAGCGACAGTATATTCGTCTCCACTCCGTGTCGTAATATTGCATTAATAGACCGGTTAGGGTGGTGCGTGTAGTTCGCGTATCCGATTGTTGTTAAGACGAACATTGGAATCACGCGTATTGCAATGTTCGCCTTACGCAGTGCCACCGCCTCTAAATTCATAAAGAGCTCCACGACATCGTCCTGCAGATATTGGCCCAGTGTCAGCCGAGCAATGTCGATGGGCTTAATGCGGCGGGCGAGGATTTTCAGGCCTTCCGGCCACTCCGCTATTGGCCCCAGATCCCCGAATAAGACGGAGATCTTCGGTTCCTGCAGTTACATAGGAAAAAAGGCAGCAATTGAAATGATCACATAGCTTCATCACGAGAGTCGGTCTTAAGGAATCGTATATTATCGTATTTGAACAAACCGGTGGTAGCGTCACGAAATCCTCCCTCTCCATCGGTTGGACCATCATAACCTCCGCTTGACCAGTGGGTCGTCTTAGGTCGTGAGCGGACGGAACGTTGTTACTGTGAAAGAACATTTCTCCATGATCACTTAACATAAAAATAGACATATGAGGCGATCCATGTCACTTCAGCGAGAAAAATCGTATCAGCAAGAACGCCGCGAAGGAACATCAAACTACGAAAAAATTGTAAACGCTCAATAATAGTGTATCTGTAATTCGAAATAAAGAAATCAGTATGTGATACTTGAAAAATTGTGATATTTGAAAAATACACGTTGCGAAATTTCCGTCTAGGTTATGTTTGTTAAATTTTCACCTCTTAATCATTTATGAATAAATGAAGTGTGTGGATACGCATATAAAATCTATTGTGGACAATGATATTAGAAAATAAAAATTTCGTTTTCAAACGGCAGTACGTCTTATACATCATGTATATACTGCAAAGTGAAAAAAAGTGGAGATACAGGCTAGGTGAAAGTTAAAGAAAAAAAAAAAAAATTGTTAGCGAGCAATTTCTCGGTTACGCTTTCGCGCGTTCTCGTGGCTTTTAGCCAACAAATAATCTTCTCGATTCATCGTGAATTTCGAGTTCGCGATTTAAGATTCCGATTCAGATAAGGCTTCGATTTTAGATTTAGTTTCGGTCGTCGAGCTTCCACTCGACTTTCAGTTCCGGTTTTTATTTTAGTTTTAGTTTCGGTCGTCGAGCTTCCACTCGACTTCCAGTTTAGTCCGGTTTGTTCGTTTCCGGCGAAACAAAAATTAACGATTGCGGTCGTCGAGCTTCCACTCGACTTCCAGTTAAGTTCGATTCAGTTTCGGTTTTAGTTTTAGCTTCCACTCGACTTCCAGTTAGTCCGGTTTGTTAATTCTCCCTCCTAGATAACAAAGGTAATAGAGGATCGTTAGCGAGAGAATAATCCGAAGAACAAAAGAAAAAGGTAGCGAAATTCTAAATCCTAGCAGAGAGTAAAGGCAATAGAGAATCGATAAGGCAGCGAGTCACCAAGAAAGGAAAGTCAACGGAAGAGATAAACAAATCTTAATAATCGAAGGTAGTAATAATTAATAGAGAATAGGTAACGCCAGATAATAATCGCAGGTAGTAATAATTAATGGAGAATAGATAACGCCAGAGAATAATTGTAGGTAGTAATAATTAATAGAGAATAGGTACCTCCAGAGAATAACCGCAGGTAGGAATAATTAATTAATAGAGAATAGGTAGAATCGAGAGGCAGAGATACGCAACACGAAATCATAACGGCGAAAGAAAATTAACAGGCGGTACCCTGAATAAAAGGTAGGAGGGTTGTAATTGAAATTAAGATCGAAACGCGATAATCACAGCACGGCTAGAAAATCCTATCCTAAAAGATAGTAACCTAGAAGGAAGAAAAACCAAAAGGAAATGAAAGGAAAAGCCTCGCAAAGTTGTTAACTCGAATGGCTAGATACTATCAGGCAAGGTACAACGCAATAAGAGAAGTCAACGAGCGATAATTTCCGGGGTTCGAAACAGTGAAAGAAGTTAATTAAAAATGTGAAAGGTAACCATAAAGATTGCGACTGCCAGACAACTCAGGAATGCGCAAATAAAATTAGAACGTACTCACAGCACAACCCAAAGAATTAATTTAATCCACGTGGTCTCGCAACACCAACATCACGATCACCAGGTACCACAGAAAATGTAGAGAATAAACTTCGACCAGAGCCGAGCCGGCCGGAGTTCGCGCGAACACTACTAAAGCCCATTGAAAGGCTACCACAAATAAAACACATGCGAACCGATTCGCAAACAGTTATTTTTCTCGGAGAATGAATTTAATTCGATGGACACGTCGCGAGATTCCGGCCGACTCGCACGAAGACCGGGAACCGAGGTCACGGGCTCACCTAGTGCCGAACAGCCGAGAGCGAAAAAGGGAAGGTGTTACAAATTCACCGGATCGTCCAGAACTAACTGTTCGCACCTCGTCGCTGCTCAGCGAGACCCGGGCTCACCTCTCCCCTTTCTCACGCGACAATGGAACATGAGGTAAATAGGTTTCCGAGAATTCGGCAATGACAATGGGCTCGCCGGCTACCGGTACCTAGTATATAGATCACGCGCTCGCCGTTGAGCGTAGGTACAGTAAATAAGTTGGAATATTCGAGAAGCGATACAAACACGCGCTTTACACGTGATATAGGAATGAGCTACAGGCAGGACTTCAATGTTCAGCGATATTATTCTCGAGAATTTTCGAGACTCTTTCTCGAAGTACTCGATATCGGACGAGCGTAGCGGGGGGAGACCGCGGTGGGTCCACGCGATAACAGAAACTGCACCCCACTACCTCTTTTCCAACTCAACCCCCATTAGCGAGACGCCGTTGAACACGGGCCGCGAGCACGAAATTTTCGAAGGGATGGTACAGCGCCGGGCTGTCAAGTCAGAAGTAAATAGGCGACTCGGTAACTTCGGTCATTGTACCTTATTTACTTCGGCATACGTTTCCACGAATCATGATATTCGTGATTCGTCTGAAATAAGTTATTGAAGCCCCTTTTGAATCCTCCTCGGATTAACGGTACCCATAACTCATGCTCACGAGAATAATAACAGTAACAACGCTTCTCGAACTAGGCAGTAGAACGACAACACTGGTGACCACGAACTTTGGTTTGGCTTCGAATATGGGAAAACTTTGCTGAGAGCGCGCGAATGAGAATTTAATATTACGGAAAAATGATACGGTCTAAAGTAACAACTTTGCGAGGTAGATAAGAGGCAGTAGATAATGAAAGGAAACATAGATACTAGATAATAGATAAAATATAGTGATAAATAACAGTTAACGATACGGTGAGTTCTGGACGAAATGGCTCGACGCGCGGTGTCCAATGGGTCGTAAAGCCGACCCACTGCCCATGGCTCCTCCCGTGCGGGTGGCGGGACGAAGGATGTCACGTCACAATGTATGTATGTGTATATCGAAACTCGATTTGGGGATAGCGGGGAACTCTATCGTTACGATCTCGCGCTCGCGATTTATATACAAGTCGTAGCGTTGACGGCCAGGGGTATTTTGAATTTCGGATCGTGAATTAGCCTCGACCGCGACGTTTCCTCGGTCGGAAGGATACTCGCGCGGTATACCCGAACATTCGATATGATCAGTAAAAAATTATTCATTACAAAGTTTCTTGTTTTTCATTGATTTTGCAGCACTAATGCAGCAGTCTATCAGAATCACTTCACAGTTTACGAGTTTATACGATGTCTAATTACACCGTATAGACGACCAAACTCTCATAGACTGATAACATGGACTTCTCGTATTAAAATTAAATACTTCTCTATCAACGAAACTCCTAATGGAAATTCGTACGAAGTGGGATTCTACTAACCGGTGTAATCGGTCTCGATTTTTTCTCATTTTTGTCGGTACTGACTGAACCTAAACAGACAGACCATGGGATTTATTAATTCACTAGAGATTAAATTTTGTTCTTTTTCATGGCATTTTGAATACAGGTATTTTAAAATAAATAAGTTCATACCCGTTGTGCCTCGTTCGCCCGTCGGCCCAGCTCTTCTTCCGTCTGCCCCGGCCTCGGAATCACGCATGTTTCCGGTATATGAGCCTGGAACATTCCATACAGCATTTACAACGGATGTCTTTATTGAGTGAGTTTCCAAGATATTAGACACACGCTTTTTCAAATTTACTTACGTGAATGTAACTCAACTTCCGGAACATTTCGTTCCGGAAGTGGTCCACCTCATCATAAGTAAAAAGGTTGACCAGGTTGAGCCCATCCCCCAACCCACGCCCGAACAATTGAACGAGCACGTTCTGGAAGCAGCATTATATCGAAAATTTTCAATTTTTTCATCCAGGCTTACTAGTTTCGAATAGTACATTCTTGAGTAATAGTACATACGTGAGTCAGGCGGCGGAGAAACATGATCTGGTGGAGGCCACAATCACTGCTGCCCCTTCGCTGCTGCAAAGCGGTTCCATGCTGCATAAATAATAAATTCGCAAGCTTTAGGCATTAGGTTTAACCACGTGGTATTCATATTAATACACAATATCCAAAATATTCAGAACACCATACATACCCTGATTTGAATCGCTGATCTAGTCCATCACCACATTTTCGGGAAACTGGAACAAGCTACTGGAGAGATGAATATAACTGGAGAGGCGTATATGGTTTAGATCATAATCTCAGACGGATAAACAGGTAATTTATGCTTAGGAGTGTAGTGAATTAGGATTCACATCAAAGCAACTGACAAGGTTCATTATATCTCTGAGGTCCCACCAGAATTTTAACTTGACCGCGGTGACTCAGCGGTCGTTGTAGGTGGTAGGTGTTATTGATCGAAATCCTACGGTCGGTGAAGTGAACAGCAGGGCGCGTTGTTTAACGCTCGTGTACCATAGAGCGCATATAAGAGAGCATATGACAGAAAAATCTACATAATAATAAAGTACATGTACACTCTGTAACGTTACTGTTTTTGGAGCAGGGCAGAACCTTACTCCAAAAGGTAACGACGCGTGGGTTCTGGCCACGCGTAGGAAATTTTTAGGGCAGGTGCTGAAATGAAAATGTACCGTTTCGATGTAAATTTAAACAAAATTAAGGAATTTATTAGTCGTAGCGTTTTTTCTTTATGGAATTTTACCGAGTTTCCGATTTTACTTGATTTTGTGTTTTGTTTGCAAATATAATTTGATTTTATAATAATTTCAATTGTCTCGTAGTCTTTAATTGGTGTTTTTTAATGTTTAGCGAGCAGGAAGCAACGCTAATTTAAACAAAAAATGAATTTATTTGAAGCTAATTAATAGCTTAAGCCTCTCAGCGGAAATTTTAGGTAATTTTAAAGGCAGGAAGGAAGGTGTGCAGTCACCCAGGGGCAGAAGTCGGCACGTCTCCGCACCAGTTACTGTAGCCGGGGATATCCGCAAGGTTTGATGTGGGTAAATTTGGGTATTCGAAAGATTTTTATAGGAGGAATTAAGAATTGATAGAAACGGTCACCCAGGGGCAGAAGTCGGCACGTCTCCGCACCAGTTACTGTAGTCGGGGATATCCACGAGGTTTAATTGAGGTTTTTAGGGATACCAAAACTACCAACAGAATATTTTCTTATTAACAATATTCTGTTGGGAGAGCAACGATTACGGACATCACACGATACCTAGCCTGACTACAATACACTAACACAAGAAACATGACACAAGAGAGATGAACTCGCACCGCGCAAGAAAGCGGAGAGTCCGTCGAAGTGCTGCCTTCCAGCTACGTGTATCCAAAAATACATATATGTATTTTTGGAGCATTACCAATCATTAACTTATCCTCTGACAGGATACGCACACAATATGAACAATTTAGGATAGTTTTTTGGTTCGATCATAATAACGCGAGATATCTACCGATCAATTTATTCGCTTCAACGGTTGACCCAGCGATTTTTTTACGACGATGGAAATGTTCGTTAATATCATCAGCATCATCGTCATCAATGTAATTTTTCTTGTCAAAGTTAGGGCGAAGACTGTGACTCCACGTCACAATACATTGATCCTTTTGGAAGAGTATTGCTAAATTTAATCTTAACTCTCGTCTGGTAACACTGCAGTCTCAGACCGGATTTGAGCCCAATATTTCAAAAAAATGCTATGATGATATAGTGAGAGCGTTAACGGTTATGAATAAATTTGGGGAATTCGGTTCACTATAACAGTTGATTTTCTTGACAGATTCTCGAAAAATTTACGCAAGAACCTTGATGATAACAGTCAACTTGTCGACCAAAGTGGAGCCCGATATATCAAAAATTGCAAAATTCTGTTGAACCGCGGATTCTTGGAACACGTCGTTGCAAGGTAGAAATTAAAAGTAGAACATCAAATTCCTTGCAACATGCGTTATTGGTTGTAATACAAGGAATTCGAGTGGCACGCGTTAAGCAGGCCATCGCCAACACCAAACGCTCGGTCAGCATTTTGGCAATCGAGGCGCATCAAGGTGCGCTCGATTGCACATACGTAACTTCCGTATCAGCTTTTATGCAATATGAAATAACGCCGATCTCTGGATTAACCAAGAGATTGGGGCATCAAACGATAAGCAGATGTAGAAATGTAAACACTTAAAGAATGGAACATACAGAACCCTTAAAATGTTGCTGACGCTGTTCTCCGTCCATATGAAAGGAGCAGAGAACAAGCATCAAACAGTTACAAGCTAACTCGTGAACTGTAGTACGTTCGGTCTGGCAAGATTCAGAACATGTAATCTTGTAGTCAATATATATTCGCGAATAACTAATCGTAGTGATTGAGCAAGAAGAGATAAGTAATACGACACCACAACAAGTCTAACTAAACAAAGTATTGAACAAGTAACATCTCTGAACCAATCCACGAATAAGACGGAGATCTGTAATTCTTAAATAAATATTCCTTTACAATTGCGTGGACTCACCAAGATTGTGACCTCCATGCCATTTAGTAACCTTTTTATCTCGGATTCAATGCGTTCGTAAGTAGCTGCCCCGATACAGCCGACCAACGAATCATAGCGGACCATCATTCTGAAAATAAAAACCCGAGGTAAATGAATGAAATTCAAATTCTTATAATCATCTCCTGGCAGGTCTTCACAAATATTTACGTATTTTTATCGGGAGTGGGGAAAGAATTTGGGAGTCAAGAAAGTTATGGAAAAGAGCAGGTGGCTGGTTTTCCGAGAAGGGCAGGTGGGTGAGTTCCGAGGAAGGCCAGCGCGGGATAGTGTAAAAGTCGCCTAATCAGGAGATTTATGTTAGGCGCCTGGGACTCTGTGGGTGAGGAATTCGGGTTTCTTGGAAGGATCGGAATGCACGTGTGCATTCCGGCTGGTGAAAAGGCTGGACAGCTGCAGGAAAATGAGGCGTGGGAAACAGTGGAGTCGAAAAAGAAGGAATGAAAACAGGGAGTGCGTTACAATTCATTACACTCACACTGACTGCCCGTTCCTTGCTGCCAAATACGACACGAAGTGCCTGAAATGTTGAAAGTACATTGATTAATATTATGATTTGTCAATCAACATTTGATAATGCGTTTTTTTAATGTGATAGATACCCTTGAATGGCCGCGGGAATTAGCGACAGTATATTCGTCTCCACTCCGTGTCGTAATATTGCATTAATAGACCGGTTAGGGTGGTGCGTGTAGTTCGCGTATCCGATTGTTGTTAAGACGAACATTGGAATCACGCGTATTGCAATGTTCGCCTTACGCAGTGCCACCGCCTCTAAATTCATAAAGAGCTCCACGACATCGTCCTGCAGATATTGGCCCAGTGTCAGCCGAGCAATGTCGATGGGCTTAATGCGGCGGGCGAGGATTTTCAGGCCTTCCGGCCACTCCGCTATTGGCCCCAGATCCCCGAATAAGACGGAGATCTTCGGTTCCTGCAGTTACATAGGAAAAAAGGCAGCAATTGAAATGATCACATAGCTTCATCACGAGAGTCGGTCTTAAGGAATCGTATATTATCGTATTTGAACAAACCGGTGGTAGCGTCACGAAATCCTCCCTCTCCATCGGTTGGACCATCATAACCTCCGCTTGACCAGTGGGTCGTCTTAGGTCGTGAGCGGACGGAACGTTGTTACTGTAAAAGAACATTTCTCCATGATCACTTAACATAAAAATAGACATATGAGGCGATCCATGTCACTTCAGCGAGAAAAATCGTATCAGCAAGAACGCCGCGAAGGAACATCAAACTACGAAAAAATTGTAAACGCTCAATAATAGTGTATCTGTAATTCGAAATAAAGAAATCAGTATGTGATACTTGAAAAATTGTGATATTTGAAAAATACACGTTGCGAAATTTCCGTCTAGGTTATGTTTGTTAAATTTTCACCTCTTAATCATTTATGAATAAATGAAGTGTGTGGATACGCATATAAAATCTATTGTGGACAATGATATTAGAAATTAAAAATTTCGTTTTCAAACGGCAGTACGTCTTATACATCATGTATATACTGCAAAGTGAAAAAAAGTGGAGATACAGGCTAGGTGAAAGTTAAAGAAAAAAAAAAAAATTGTTAGCGAGCAATTTCTCGGTTACGCTTTCGCGCGTTCTCGTGGCTTTTAGCCAACAAATAATCTTCTCGATTCATCGTGAATTTCGAGTTCGCGATTTAAGATTCCGATTCAGATAAGGCTTCGATTTTAGATTTAGTTTCGGTCGTCGAGCTTCCACTCGACTTTCAGTTCCGGATTTTATTTTAGTTTTAGTTTCGGTCGTCGAGCTTCCACTCGACTTCCAGTTTAGTCCGGTTTGTTCGTTTCCGGCGAAACAAAAATTAACGATTGCGGTCGTCGAGCTTCCACTCGACTTCCAGTTAAGTTCGATTCAGTTTCGGTTTTAGTTTTAGCTTCCACTCGACTTCCAGTTAGTCCGGTTTGTTAATTCTCCCTCCTAGATAACAAAGGTAATAGAGGATCGTTAGCGAGAGAATAATCCGAAGAACAAAAGAAAAAGGTAGCGAAATTCTAAATCCTAGCAGAGAGTAAAGGCAATAGAGAATCGATAAGGCAGCGAGTCACCAAGAAAGGAAAGTCAACGGAAGAGATAAACAAATCTTAATAATCGAAGGTAGTAATAATTAATAGAGAATAGGTAACGCCAGATAATAATCGCAGGTAGTAATAATTAATGGAGAATAGATAACGCCAGAGAATAATTGTAGGTAGTAATAATTAATAGAGAATAGGTACCTCCAGAGAATAACCGCAGGTAGGAATAATTAATTAATAGAGAATAGGTAGAATCGAGAGGCAGAGATACGCAACACGAAATCATAACGGCGAAAGAAAATTAACAGGCGGTACCCTGAATAAAAGGTAGGAGGGTTGTAATTGAAATTAAGATCGAAACGCGATAATCACAGCACGGCTAGAAAATCCTATCCTAAAAGATAGTAACCTAGAAGGAAGAAAAACCAAAAGGAAATGAAAGGAAAAGCCTCGCAAAGTTGTTAACTCGAATGGCTAGATACTATCAGGCAAGGTACAACGCAATAAGAGAAGTCAACGAGCGATAATTTCCGGGGTTCGAAACAGTGAAAGAAGTTAATTAAAAATGTGAAAGGTAACCATAAAGATTGCGACTGCCAGACAACTCAGGAATGCGCAAATAAAATTAGAACGTACTCACAGCACAACCCAAAGAATTAATTTAATCCACGTGGTCTCGCAACACCAACATCACGATCACCAGGTACCACAGAAAATGTAGAGAATAAACTTCGACCAGAGCCGAGCCGGCCGGAGTTCGCGCGAACACTACTAAAGCCCATTGAAAGGCTACCACAAATAAAACACATGCGAACCGATTCGCAAACAGTTATTTTTCTCGGAGAATGAATTTAATTCGATGGACACGTCGCGAGATTCCGGCCGACTCGCACGAAGACCGGGAACCGAGGTCACGGGCTCACCTAGTGCCGAACAGCCGAGAGCGAAAAAGGGAAGGTGTTACAAATTCACCGGATCGTCCAGAACTAACTGTTCGCACCTCGTCGCTGCTCAGCGAGACCCGGGCTCACCTCTCCCCTTTCTCACGCGACAATGGAACATGAGGTAAATAGGTTTCCGAGAATTCGGCAATGACAATGGGCTCGCCGGCTACCGGTACCTAGTATATAGATCACGCGCTCGCCGTTGAGCGTAGGTACAGTAAATAAGTTGGAATATTCGAGAAGCGATACAAACACGCGCTTTACACGTGATATAGGAATGAGCTACAGGCAGGACTTCAATGTTCAGCGATATTATTCTCGAGAATTTTCGAGACTCTTTCTCGAAGTACTCGATATCGGACGAGCGTAGCGGGGGGAGACCGCGGTGGGTCCACGCGATAACAGAAACTGCACCCCACTACCTCTTTTCCAACTCAACCCCCATTAGCGAGACGCCGTTGAACACGGGCCGCGAGCACGAAATTTTCGAAGGGATGGTACAGCGCCGGGCTGTCAAGTCAGAAGTAAATAGGCGACTCGGTAACTTCGGTCATTGTACCTTATTTACTTCGGCATACGTTTCCACGAATCATGATATCCGTGATTCGTCTGAAATAAGTTATTGAAGCCCCTTTTGAATCCTCCTCGGATTAACGGTACCCATAACTCATGCTCACGAGAATAATAACAGTAACAACGCTTCTCGAACTAGGCAGTAGAACGACAACACTGGTGACCACGAACTTTGGTTTGGCTTCGAATATGGGAAAACTTTGCTGAGAGCGCGCGAATGAGAATTTAATATTACGGAAAAATGATACGGTCTAAAGTAACAACTTTGCGAGGTAGATAAGAGGCAGTAGATAATGAAAGGAAACATAGATACTAGATAATAGATAAAATATAGTGATAAATAACAGTTAACGATACGGTGAGTTCTGGACGAAATGGCTCGACGCGCGGTGTCCAATGGGTCGTAAAGCCGACCCACTGCCCATGGCTCCTCCCGTGCGGGTGGCGGGACGAAGGATGTCACGTCACAATGTATGTATGTGTATATCGAAACTCGATTTGGGGATAGCGGGGAACTCTATCGTTACGATCTCGCGCTCGCGATTTATATACAAGTCGTAGCGTTGACGGCCAGGGGTATTTTGAATTTCGGATCGTGAATTAGCCTCGACCGCGACGTTTCCTCGGTCGGAAGGATACTCGCGCGGTATACCCGAACATTCGATATGATCAGTAAAAAATTATTCATTACAAAGTTTCTTGTTTTTCATTGATTTTGCAGCACTAATGCAGCAGTCTATCAGAATCACTTCACAGTTTACGAGTTTATACGATGTCTAATTACACCGTATAGACGACCAAACTCTCATAGACTGATAACATGGACTTCTCGTATTAAAATTAAATACTTCTCTATCAACGAAACTCCTAATGGAAATTCGTACGAAGTGGGATTCTACTAACCGGTGTAATCGGTCTCGATTTTTTCTCATTTTTGTCGGTACTGACTGAACCTAAACAGACAGACCATGGGATTTATTAATTCACTAGAGATTAAATTTTGTTCTTTTTCATGGCATTTTGAATACAGGTATTTTAAAATAAATAAGTTCATACCCGTTGTGCCTCGTTCGCCCGTCGGCCCAGCTCTTCTTCCGTCTGCCCCGGCCTCGGAATCACGCATGTTTCCGGTATATGAGCCTGGAACATTCCATACAGCATTTACAACGGATGTCTTTATTGAGTGAGTTTCCAAGATATTAGACACACGCTTTTTCAAATTTACTTACGTGAATGTAACTCAACTTCCGGAACATTTCGTTCCGGAAGTGGTCCACCTCATCATAAGTAAAAAGGTTGACCAGGTTGAGCCCATCCCCCAACCCACGCCCGAACAATTGAACGAGCACGTTCTGGAAGCAGCATTATATCGAAAATTTTCAATTTTTTCATCCAGGCTTACTAGTTTCGAATAGTACATTCTTGAGTAATAGTACATACGTGAGTCAGGCGGCGGAGAAACATGATCTGGTGGAGGCCACAATCACTGCTGCCCCTTCGCTGCTGCAAAGCGGTTCCATGCTGCATAAATAATAAATTCGCAAGCTTTAGGCATTAGGTTTAACCACGTGGTATTCATATTAATACACAATATCCAAAATATTCAGAACACCATACATACCCTGATTTGAATCGCTGATCTAGTCCATCACCACAATTTCGGGAAACTGGAACAAGCTACTGGAGAGATGAATATAACTGGAGAGGCGTATATGGTTTAGATCATAATCTCAGACGGATAAACAGGTAATTTATGCTTAGGAGTGTAGTGAATTAGGATTCACATCAAAACAACTGACAAGGTTCATTATATCTCTGAGGTCCCACCAGAATTTTAACTTGACCGCGGTGACTCAGCGGTCGTTGTAGGTGGTAGGTGTTATTGATCGAAATCCTACGGTCGGTGAAGTGAACAGCAGGGCGCGTTGTTTAACGCTCGTGTACCATAGAGCGCATATAAGAGAGCATATGACAGAAAAATCTACATAATAATAAAGTACATGTACACTCTGTAACGTTACTGTTTTTGGAGCAGGGCAGAACCTTACTCCAAAAGGTAACGACGCGTGGGTTCTGGCCACGCGTAGGAAATTTTTAGGGCAGGTGCTGAAATGAAAATGTACCGTTTCGATGTAAATTTAAACAAAATTAAGGAATTTATTAGTCGTAGCGTTTTTTCTTTATGGAATTTTACCGAGTTTCCGATTTTACTTGATTTTGTGTTTTGTTTGCAAATATAATTTGATTTTATAATAATTTCAATTGTCTCGTAGTCTTTAATTGGTGTTTTTTAATGTTTAGCGAGCAGGAAGCAACGCTAATTTAAACAAAAAATGAATTTATTTGAAGCTAATTAATAGCTTAAGCCTCTCAGCGGAAATTTTAGGTAATTTTAAAGGCAGGAAGGAAGGTGTGCAGTAACCCAGGGGCAGAAGTCGGCACGTCTCCGCACCAGTTACTGTAGCCGGGGATATCCGCAAGGTTTGATGTGGGTAAATTTGGGTATTCGAAAGATTTTTATAGGAGGAATTAAGAATTGATAGAAACGGTCACCCAGGGGCAGAAGTCGGCACGTCTCCGCACCAGTTACTGTAGTCGGGGATATCCACGAGGTTTAATTGAGGTTTTTAGGGATACCAAAACTACCAACAGAATATTTTCTTATTAACAATATTCTGTTGGGAGAGCAACGATTACGGACATCACACGATACCTAGCCTGACTACAATACACTAACACAAGAAACATGACACAAGAGAGATGAACTCGCACCGCGCAAGAAAGCGGAGAGTCCGTCGAAGTGCTGCCTTCCAGCTACGTGTATCCAAAAATACATATATGTATTTTTGGAGCATTACCAATCATTAACTTATCCTCTGACAGGATACGCACACAATATGAACAATTTAGGATAGTTTTTTGGTTCGATCATAATAACGCGAGATATCTACCGATCAATTTATTCGCTTCAACGGTTGACCCAGCGATTTTTTTACGACGATGGAAATGTTCGTTAATATCATCAGCATCATCGTCATCAATGTAATTTTTCTTGTCAAAGTTAGGGCGAAGACTGTGACTCCACGTCACAATACATTGATCCTTTTGGAAGAGTATTGCTAAATTTAATCTTAACTCTCGTCTGGTAACACTGCAGTCTCAGACCGGATTTGAGCCCAATATTTCAAAAAAATGCTATGATGATATAGTGAGAGCGTTAACGGTTATGAATAAATTTGGGGAATTCGGTTCACTATAACAGTTGATTTTCTTGACAGATTCTCGAAAAATTTACGCAAGAACCTTGATGATAACAGTCAACTTGTCGACCAAAGTGGAGCCCGATATATCAAAAATTGCAAAATTCTGTTGAACCGCGGATTCTTGGAACACGTCGTTGCAAGGTAGAAATTAAAAGTAGAACATCAAATTCCTTGCAACATGCGTTATTGGTTGTAATACAAGGAATTCGAGTGGCACGCGTTAAGCAGGCCATCGCCAACACCAAACGCTCGGTCAGCATTTTGGCAATCGAGGCGCATCAAGGTGCGCTCGATTGCACATACGTAACTTCCGTATCAGCTTTTATGCAATATGAAATAACGCCGATCTCTGGATTAACCAAGAGATTGGGGCATCAAACGATAAGCAGATGTAGAAATGTAAACACTTAAAGAATGGAACATACAGAACCCTTAAAATGTTGCTGACGCTGTTCTCCGTCCATATGAAAGGAGCAGAGAACAAGCATCAAACAGTTACAAGCTAACTCGTGAACTGTAGTACGTTCGGTCTGGCAAGATTCAGAACATGTAATCTTGTAGTCAATATATATTCGCGAATAACTAATCGTAGTGATTGAGCAAGAAGAGATAAGTAATACGACACCACAACAAGTCTAACTAAACAAAGTATTAAACAAGTAACATCTCTGAACCAATCCACGAATAAGACGGAGATCTGTAATTCTTAAATAAATATTCCTTTACAATTGCGTGGACTCACCAAGATTGTGACCTCCATGCCATTTAGTAACCTTTTTATCTCGGATTCAATGCGTTCGTAAGTAGCTGCCCCGATACAGCCGACCAACGAATCATAGCGGACCATCATTCTGAAAATAAAAACCCGAGGTAAATGAATGAAATTCAAATTCTTATAATCATCTCCTGGCAGGTCTTCACAAATATTTACGTATTTTTATCGGGAGTGGGGAAAGAATTTGGGAGTCAAGAAAGTTATGGAAAAGAGCAGGTGGCTGGTTTTCCGAGAAGGGCAGGTGGGTGAGTTCCGAGGAAGGCCAGCGCGGGATAGTGTAAAAGTCGCCTAATCAGGAGATTTATGTTAGGCGCCTGGGACTCTGTGGGTGAGGAATTCGGGTTTCTTGGAAGGATCGGAATGCACGTGTGCATTCCGGCTGGTGAAAAGGCTGGACAGCTGCAGGAAAATGAGGCGTGGGAAACAGTGGAGTCGAAAAAGAAGGAATGAAAACAGGGAGTGCGTTACAATTCATTACACTCACACTGACTGCCCGTTCCTTGCTGCCAAATACGACACGAAGTGCCTGAAATGTTGAAAGTACATTGATTAATATTATGATTTGTCAATCAACATTTGATAATGCGTTTTTTTAATGTGATAGATACCCTTGAATGGCCGCGGGAATTAGCGACAGTATATTCGTCTCCACTCCGTGTCGTAATATTGCATTAATAGACCGGTTAGGGTGGTGCGTGTAGTTCGCGTATCCGATTGTTGTTAAGACGAACATTGGAATCACGCGTATTGCAATGTTCGCCTTACGCAGTGCCACCGCCTCTAAATTCATAAAGAGCTCCACGACATCGTCCTGCAGATATTGGCCCAGTGTCAGCCGAGCAATGTCGATGGGCTTAATGCGGCGGGCGAGGATTTTCAGGCCTTCCGGCCACTCCGCTATTGGCCCCAGATCCCCGAATAAGACGGAGATCTTCGGTTCCTGCAGTTACATAGGAAAAAAGGCAGCAATTGAAATGATCACATAGCTTCATCACGAGAGTCGGTCTTAAGGAATCGTATATTATCGTATTTGAACAAACCGGTGGTAGCGTCACGAAATCCTCCCTCTCCATCGGTTGGACCATCATAACCTCCGCTTGACCAGTGGGTCGTCTTAGGTCGTGAGCGGACGGAACGTTGTTACTGTGAAAGAACATTTCTCCATGATCACTTAACATAAAAATAGACATATGAGGCGATCCATGTCACTTCAGCGAGAAAAATCGTATCAGCAAGAACGCCGCGAAGGAACATCAAACTACGAAAAAATTGTAAACGCTCAATAATAGTGTATCTGTAATTCGAAATAAAGAAATCAGTATGTGATACTTGAAAAATTGTGATATTTGAAAAATACACGTTGCGAAATTTCCGTCTAGGTTATGTTTGTTAAATTTTCACCTCTTAATCATTTATGAATAAATGAAGTGTGTGGATACGCATATAAAATCTATTGTGGACAATGATATTAGAAAATAAAAATTTCGTTTTCAAACGGCAGTACGTCTTATACATCATGTATATACTGCAAAGTGAAAAAAAGTGGAGATACAGGCTAGGTGAAAGTTAAAGAAAAAAAAAAAAAATTGTTAGCGAGCAATTTCTCGGTTACGCTTTCGCGCGTTCTCGTGGCTTTTAGCCAACAAATAATCTTCTCGATTCATCGTGAATTTCGAGTTCGCGATTTAAGATTCCGATTCAGATAAGGCTTCGATTTTAGATTTAGTTTCGGTCGTCGAGCTTCCACTCGACTTTCAGTTCCGGTTTTTATTTTAGTTTTAGTTTCGGTCGTCGAGCTTCCACTCGACTTCCAGTTTAGTCCGGTTTGTTCGTTTCCGGCGAAACAAAAATTAACGATTGCGGTCGTCGAGCTTCCACTCGACTTCCAGTTAAGTTCGATTCAGTTTCGGTTTTAGTTTTAGCTTCCACTCGACTTCCAGTTAGTCCGGTTTGTTAATTCTCCCTCCTAGATAACAAAGGTAATAGAGGATCGTTAGCGAGAGAATAATCCGAAGAACAAAAGAAAAAGGTAGCGAAATTCTAAATCCTAGCAGAGAGTAAAGGCAATAGAGAATCGATAAGGCAGCGAGTCACCAAGAAAGGAAAGTCAACGGAAGAGATAAACAAATCTTAATAATCGAAGGTAGTAATAATTAATAGAGAATAGGTAACGCCAGATAATAATCGCAGGTAGTAATAATTAATGGAGAATAGATAACGCCAGAGAATAATTGTAGGTAGTAATAATTAATAGAGAATAGGTACCTCCAGAGAATAACCGCAGGTAGGAATAATTAATTAATAGAGAATAGGTAGAATCGAGAGGCAGAGATACGCAACACGAAATCATAACGGCGAAAGAAAATTAACAGGCGGTACCCTGAATAAAAGGTAGGAGGGTTGTAATTGAAATTAAGATCGAAACGCGATAATCACAGCACGGCTAGAAAATCCTATCCTAAAAGATAGTAACCTAGAAGGAAGAAAAACCAAAAGGAAATGAAAGGAAAAGCCTCGCAAAGTTGTTAACTCGAATGGCTAGATACTATCAGGCAAGGTACAACGCAATAAGAGAAGTCAACGAGCGATAATTTCCGGGGTTCGAAACAGTGAAAGAAGTTAATTAAAAATGTGAAAGGTAACCATAAAGATTGCGACTGCCAGACAACTCAGGAATGCGCAAATAAAATTAGAACGTACTCACAGCACAACCCAAAGAATTAATTTAATCCACGTGGTCTCGCAACACCAACATCACGATCACCAGGTACCACAGAAAATGTAGAGAATAAACTTCGACCAGAGCCGAGCCGGCCGGAGTTCGCGCGAACACTACTAAAGCCCATTGAAAGGCTACCACAAATAAAACACATGCGAACCGATTCGCAAACAGTTATTTTTCTCGGAGAATGAATTTAATTCGATGGACACGTCGCGAGATTCCGGCCGACTCGCACGAAGACCGGGAACCGAGGTCACGGGCTCACCTAGTGCCGAACAGCCGAGAGCGAAAAAGGGAAGGTGTTACAAATTCACCGGATCGTCCAGAACTAACTGTTCGCACCTCGTCGCTGCTCAGCGAGACCCGGGCTCACCTCTCCCCTTTCTCACGCGACAATGGAACATGAGGTAAATAGGTTTCCGAGAATTCGGCAATGACAATGGGCTCGCCGGCTACCGGTACCTAGTATATAGATCACGCGCTCGCCGTTGAGCGTAGGTACAGTAAATAAGTTGGAATATTCGAGAAGCGATACAAACACGCGCTTTACACGTGATATAGGAATGAGCTACAGGCAGGACTTCAATGTTCAGCGATATTATTCTCGAGAATTTTCGAGACTCTTTCTCGAAGTACTCGATATCGGACGAGCGTAGCGGGGGGAGACCGCGGTGGGTCCACGCGATAACAGAAACTGCACCCCACTACCTCTTTTCCAACTCAACCCCCATTAGCGAGACGCCGTTGAACACGGGCCGCGAGCACGAAATTTTCGAAGGGATGGTACAGCGCCGGGCTGTCAAGTCAGAAGTAAATAGGCGACTCGGTAACTTCGGTCATTGTACCTTATTTACTTCGGCATACGTTTCCACGAATCATGATATTCGTGATTCGTCTGAAATAAGTTATTGAAGCCCCTTTTGAATCCTCCTCGGATTAACGGTACCCATAACTCATGCTCACGAGAATAATAACAGTAACAACGCTTCTCGAACTAGGCAGTAGAACGACAACACTGGTGACCACGAACTTTGGTTTGGCTTCGAATATGGGAAAACTTTGCTGAGAGCGCGCGAATGAGAATTTAATATTACGGAAAAATGATACGGTCTAAAGTAACAACTTTGCGAGGTAGATAAGAGGCAGTAGATAATGAAAGGAAACATAGATACTAGATAATAGATAAAATATAGTGATAAATAACAGTTAACGATACGGTGAGTTCTGGACGAAATGGCTCGACGCGCGGTGTCCAATGGGTCGTAAAGCCGACCCACTGCCCATGGCTCCTCCCGTGCGGGTGGCGGGACGAAGGATGTCACGTCACAATGTATGTATGTGTATATCGAAACTCGATTTGGGGATAGCGGGGAACTCTATCGTTACGATCTCGCGCTCGCGATTTATATACAAGTCGTAGCGTTGACGGCCAGGGGTATTTTGAATTTCGGATCGTGAATTAGCCTCGACCGCGACGTTTCCTCGGTCGGAAGGATACTCGCGCGGTATACCCGAACATTCGATATGATCAGTAAAAAATTATTCATTACAAAGTTTCTTGTTTTTCATTGATTTTGCAGCACTAATGCAGCAGTCTATCAGAATCACTTCACAGTTTACGAGTTTATACGATGTCTAATTACACCGTATAGACGACCAAACTCTCATAGACTGATAACATGGACTTCTCGTATTAAAATTAAATACTTCTCTATCAACGAAACTCCTAATGGAAATTCGTACGAAGTGGGATTCTACTAACCGGTGTAATCGGTCTCGATTTTTTCTCATTTTTGTCGGTACTGACTGAACCTAAACAGACAGACCATGGGATTTATTAATTCACTAGAGATTAAATTTTGTTCTTTTTCATGGCATTTTGAATACAGGTATTTTAAAATAAATAAGTTCATACCCGTTGTGCCTCGTTCGCCCGTCGGCCCAGCTCTTCTTCCGTCTGCCCCGGCCTCGGAATCACGCATGTTTCCGGTATATGAGCCTGGAACATTCCATACAGCATTTACAACGGATGTCTTTATTGAGTGAGTTTCCAAGATATTAGACACACGCTTTTTCAAATTTACTTACGTGAATGTAACTCAACTTCCGGAACATTTCGTTCCGGAAGTGGTCCACCTCATCATAAGTAAAAAGGTTGACCAGGTTGAGCCCATCCCCCAACCCACGCCCGAACAATTGAACGAGCACGTTCTGGAAGCAGCATTATATCGAAAATTTTCAATTTTTTCATCCAGGCTTACTAGTTTCGAATAGTACATTCTTGAGTAATAGTACATACGTGAGTCAGGCGGCGGAGAAACATGATCTGGTGGAGGCCACAATCACTGCTGCCCCTTCGCTGCTGCAAAGCGGTTCCATGCTGCATAAATAATAAATTCGCAAGCTTTAGGCATTAGGTTTAACCACGTGGTATTCATATTAATACACAATATCCAAAATATTCAGAACACCATACATACCCTGATTTGAATCGCTGATCTAGTCCATCACCACATTTTCGGGAAACTGGAACAAGCTACTGGAGAGATGAATATAACTGGAGAGGCGTATATGGTTTAGATCATAATCTCAGACGGATAAACAGGTAATTTATGCTTAGGAGTGTAGTGAATTAGGATTCACATCAAAACAACTGACAAGGTTCATTATATCTCTGAGGTCCCACCAGAATTTTAACTTGACCGCGGTGACTCAGCGGTCGTTGTAGGTGGTAGGTGTTATTGATCGAAATCCTACGGTCGGTGAAGTGAACAGCAGGGCGCGTTGTTTAACGCTCGTGTACCATAGAGCGCATATAAGAGAGCATATGACAGAAAAATCTACATAATAATAAAGTACATGTACACTCTGTAACGTTACTGTTTTTGGAGCAGGGCAGAACCTTACTCCAAAAGGTAACGACGCGTGGGTTCTGGCCACGCGTAGGAAATTTTTAGGGCAGGTGCTGAAATGAAAATGTACCGTTTCGATGTAAATTTAAACAAAATTAAGGAATTTATTAGTCGTAGCGTTTTTTCTTTATGGAATTTTACCGAGTTTCCGATTTTACTTGATTTTGTGTTTTGTTTGCAAATATAATTTGATTTTATAATAATTTCAATTGTCTCGTAGTCTTTAATTGGTGTTTTTTAATGTTTAGCGAGCAGGAAGCAACGCTAATTTAAACAAAAAATGAATTTATTTGAAGCTAATTAATAGCTTAAGCCTCTCAGCGGAAATTTTAGGTAATTTTAAAGGCAGGAAGGAAGGTGTGCAGTCACCCAGGGGCAGAAGTCGGCACGTCTCCGCACCAGTTACTGTAGCCGGGGATATCCGCAAGGTTTGATGTGGGTAAATTTGGGTATTCGAAAGATTTTTATAGGAGGAATTAAGAATTGATAGAAACGGTCACCCAGGGGCAGAAGTCGGCACGTCTCCGCACCAGTTACTGTAGTCGGGGATATCCACGAGGTTTAATTGAGGTTTTTAGGGATACCAAAACTACCAACAGAATATTTTCTTATTAACAATATTCTGTTGGGAGAGCAACGATTACGGACATCACACGATACCTAGCCTGACTACAATACACTAACACAAGAAACATGACACAAGAGAGATGAACTCGCACCGCGCAAGAAAGCGGAGAGTCCGTCGAAGTGCTGCCTTCCAGCTACGTGTATCCAAAAATACATATATGTATTTTTGGAGCATTACCAATCATTAACTTATCCTCTGACAGGATACGCACACAATATGAACAATTTAGGATAGTTTTTTGGTTCGATCATAATAACGCGAGATATCTACCGATCAATTTATTCGCTTCAACGGTTGACCCAGCGATTTTTTTACGACGATGGAAATGTTCGTTAATATCATCAGCATCATCGTCATCAATGTAATTTTTCTTGTCAAAGTTAGGGCGAAGACTGTGACTCCACGTCACAATACATTGATCCTTTTGGAAGAGTATTGCTAAATTTAATCTTAACTCTCGTCTGGTAACACTGCAGTCTCAGACCGGATTTGAGCCCAATATTTCAAAAAAATGCTATGATGATATAGTGAGAGCGTTAACGGTTATGAATAAATTTGGGGAATTCGGTTCACTATAACAGTTGATTTTCTTGACAGATTCTCGAAAAATTTACGCAAGAACCTTGATGATAACAGTCAACTTGTCGACCAAAGTGGAGCCCGATATATCAAAAATTGCAAAATTCTGTTGAACCGCGGATTCTTGGAACACGTCGTTGCAAGGTAGAAATTAAAAGTAGAACATCAAATTCCTTGCAACATGCGTTATTGGTTGTAATACAAGGAATTCGAGTGGCACGCGTTAAGCAGGCCATCGCCAACACCAAACGCTCGGTCAGCATTTTGGCAATCGAGGCGCATCAAGGTGCGCTCGATTGCACATACGTAACTTCCGTATCAGCTTTTATGCAATATGAAATAACGCCGATCTCTGGATTAACCAAGAGATTGGGGCATCAAACGATAAGCAGATGTAGAAATGTAAACACTTAAAGAATGGAACATACAGAACCCTTAAAATGTTGCTGACGCTGTTCTCCGTCCATATGAAAGGAGCAGAGAACAAGCATCAAACAGTTACAAGCTAACTCGTGAACTGTAGTACGTTCGGTCTGGCAAGATTCAGAACATGTAATCTTGTAGTCAATATATATTCGCGAATAACTAATCGTAGTGATTGAGCAAGAAGAGATAAGTAATACGACACCACAACAAGTCTAACTAAACAAAGTATTGAACAAGTAACATCTCTGAACCAATCCACGAATAAGACGGAGATCTGTAATTCTTAAATAAATATTCCTTTACAATTGCGTGGACTCACCAAGATTGTGACCTCCATGCCATTTAGTAACCTTTTTATCTCGGATTCAATGCGTTCGTAAGTAGCTGCCCCGATACAGCCGACCAACGAATCATAGCGGACCATCATTCTGAAAATAAAAACCCGAGGTAAATGAATGAAATTCAAATTCTTATAATCATCTCCTGGCAGGTCTTCACAAATATTTACGTATTTTTATCGGGAGTGGGGAAAGAATTTGGGAGTCAAGAAAGTTATGGAAAAGAGCAGGTGGCTGGTTTTCCGAGAAGGGCAGGTGGGTGAGTTCCGAGGAAGGCCAGCGCGGGATAGTGTAAAAGTCGCCTAATCAGGAGATTTATGTTAGGCGCCTGGGACTCTGTGGGTGAGGAATTCGGGTTTCTTGGAAGGATCGGAATGCACGTGTGCATTCCGGCTGGTGAAAAGGCTGGACAGCTGCAGGAAAATGAGGCGTGGGAAACAGTGGAGTCGAAAAAGAAGGAATGAAAACAGGGAGTGCGTTACAATTCATTACACTCACACTGACTGCCCGTTCCTTGCTGCCAAATACGACACGAAGTGCCTGAAATGTTGAAAGTACATTGATTAATATTATGATTTGTCAATCAACATTTGATAATGCGTTTTTTTAATGTGATAGATACCCTTGAATGGCCGCGGGAATTAGCGACAGTATATTCGTCTCCACTCCGTGTCGTAATATTGCATTAATAGACCGGTTAGGGTGGTGCGTGTAGTTCGCGTATCCGATTGTTGTTAAGACGAACATTGGAATCACGCGTATTGCAATGTTCGCCTTACGCAGTGCCACCGCCTCTAAATTCATAAAGAGCTCCACGACATCGTCCTGCAGATATTGGCCCAGTGTCAGCCGAGCAATGTCGATGGGCTTAATGCGGCGGGCGAGGATTTTCAGGCCTTCCGGCCACTCCGCTATTGGCCCCAGATCCCCGAATAAGACGGAGATCTTCGGTTCCTGCAGTTACATAGGAAAAAAGGCAGCAATTGAAATGATCACATAGCTTCATCACGAGAGTCGGTCTTAAGGAATCGTATATTATCGTATTTGAACAAACCGGTGGTAGCGTCACGAAATCCTCCCTCTCCATCGGTTGGACCATCATAACCTCCGCTTGACCAGTGGGTCGTCTTAGGTCGTGAGCGGACGGAACGTTGTTACTGTAAAAGAACATTTCTCCATGATCACTTAACATAAAAATAGACATATGAGGCGATCCATGTCACTTCAGCGAGAAAAATCGTATCAGCAAGAACGCCGCGAAGGAACATCAAACTACGAAAAAATTGTAAACGCTCAATAATAGTGTATCTGTAATTCGAAATAAAGAAATCAGTATGTGATACTTGAAAAATTGTGATATTTGAAAAATACACGTTGCGAAATTTCCGTCTAGGTTATGTTTGTTAATTTTTCACCTCTTAATCATTTATGAATAAATGAAGTGTGTGGATACGCATATAAAATCTATTGTGGACAATGATATTAGAAAATAAAAATTTCGTTTTCAAACGGCAGTACGTCTTATACATCATGTATATACTGCAAAGTGAAAAAAAGTGGAGATACAGGCTAGGTGAAAGTTAAAGAAAAAAAAAAAAAATTGTTAGCGAGCAATTTCTCGGTTACGCTTTCGCGCGTTCTCGTGGCTTTTAGCCAACAAATAATCTTCTCGATTCATCGTGAATTTCGAGTTCGCGATTTAAGATTCCGATTCAGATAAGGCTTCGATTTTAGATTTAGTTTCGGTCGTCGAGCTTCCACTCGACTTTCAGTTCCGGTTTTTATTTTAGTTTTAGTTTCGGTCGTCGAGCTTCCACTCGACTTCCAGTTTAGTCCGGTTTGTTCGTTTCCGGCGAAACAAAAATTAACGATTGCGGTCGTCGAGCTTCCACTCGACTTCCAGTTAAGTTCGATTCAGTTTCGGTTTTAGTTTTAGCTTCCACTCGACTTCCAGTTAGTCCGGTTTGTTAATTCTCCCTCCTAGATAACAAAGGTAATAGAGGATCGTTAGCGAGAGAATAATCCGAAGAACAAAAGAAAAAGGTAGCGAAATTCTAAATCCTAGCAGAGAGTAAAGGCAATAGAGAATCGATAAGGCAGCGAGTCACCAAGAAAGGAAAGTCAACGGAAGAGATAAACAAATCTTAATAATCGAAGGTAGTAATAATTAATAGAGAATAGGTAACGCCAGATAATAATCGCAGGTAGTAATAATTAATGGAGAATAGATAACGCCAGAGAATAATTGTAGGTAGTAATAATTAATAGAGAATAGGTACCTCCAGAGAATAACCGCAGGTAGGAATAATTAATTAATAGAGAATAGGTAGAATCGAGAGGCAGAGATACGCAACACGAAATCATAACGGCGAAAGAAAATTAACAGGCGGTACCCTGAATAAAAGGTAGGAGGGTTGTAATTGAAATTAAGATCGAAACGCGATAATCACAGCACGGCTAGAAAATCCTATCCTAAAAGATAGTAACCTAGAAGGAAGAAAAACCAAAAGGAAATGAAAGGAAAAGCCTCGCAAAGTTGTTAACTCGAATGGCTAGATACTATCAGGCAAGGTACAACGCAATAAGAGAAGTCAACGAGCGATAATTTCCGGGGTTCGAAACAGTGAAAGAAGTTAATTAAAAATGTGAAAGGTAACCATAAAGATTGCGACTGCCAGACAACTCAGGAATGCGCAAATAAAATTAGAACGTACTCACAGCACAACCCAAAGAATTAATTTAATCCACGTGGTCTCGCAACACCAACATCACGATCACCAGGTACCACAGAAAATGTAGAGAATAAACTTCGACCAGAGCCGAGCCGGCCGGAGTTCGCGCGAACACTACTAAAGCCCATTGAAAGGCTACCACAAATAAAACACATGCGAACCGATTCGCAAACAGTTATTTTTCTCGGAGAATGAATTTAATTCGATGGACACGTCGCGAGATTCCGGCCGACTCGCACGAAGACCGGGAACCGAGGTCACGGGCTCACCTAGTGCCGAACAGCCGAGAGCGAAAAAGGGAAGGTGTTACAAATTCACCGGATCGTCCAGAACTAACTGTTCGCACCTCGTCGCTGCTCAGCGAGACCCGGGCTCACCTCTCCCCTTTCTCACGCGACAATGGAACATGAGGTAAATAGGTTTCCGAGAATTCGGCAATGACAATGGGCTCGCCGGCTACCGGTACCTAGTATATAGATCACGCGCTCGCCGTTGAGCGTAGGTACAGTAAATAAGTTGGAATATTCGAGAAGCGATACAAACACGCGCTTTACACGTGATATAGGAATGAGCTACAGGCAGGACTTCAATGTTCAGCGATATTATTCTCGAGAATTTTCGAGACTCTTTCTCGAAGTACTCGATATCGGACGAGCGTAGCGGGGGGAGACCGCGGTGGGTCCACGCGATAACAGAAACTGCACCCCACTACCTCTTTTCCAACTCAACCCCCATTAGCGAGACGCCGTTGAACACGGGCCGCGAGCACGAAATTTTCGAAGGGATGGTACAGCGCCGGGCTGTCAAGTCAGAAGTAAATAGGCGACTCGGTAACTTCGGTCATTGTACCTTATTTACTTCGGCATACGTTTCCACGAATCATGATATTCGTGATTCGTCTGAAATAAGTTATTGAAGCCCCTTTTGAATCCTCCTCGGATTAACGGTACCCATAACTCATGCTCACGAGAATAATAACAGTAACAACGCTTCTCGAACTAGGCAGTAGAACGACAACACTGGTGACCACGAACTTTGGTTTGGCTTCGAATATGGGAAAACTTTGCTGAGAGCGCGCGAATGAGAATTTAATATTACGGAAAAATGATACGGTCTAAAGTAACAACTTTGCGAGGTAGATAAGAGGCAGTAGATAATGAAAGGAAACATAGATACTAGATAATAGATAAAATATAGTGATAAATAACAGTTAACGATACGGTGAGTTCTGGACGAAATGGCTCGACGCGCGGTGTCCAATGGGTCGTAAAGCCGACCCACTGCCCATGGCTCCTCCCGTGCGGGTGGCGGGACGAAGGATGTCACGTCACAATGTATGTATGTGTATATCGAAACTCGATTTGGGGATAGCGGGGAACTCTATCGTTACGATCTCGCGCTCGCGATTTATATACAAGTCGTAGCGTTGACGGCCAGGGGTATTTTGAATTTCGGATCGTGAATTAGCCTCGACCGCGACGTTTCCTCGGTCGGAAGGATACTCGCGCGGTATACCCGAACATTCGATATGATCAGTAAAAAATTATTCATTACAAAGTTTCTTGTTTTTCATTGATTTTGCAGCACTAATGCAGCAGTCTATCAGAATCACTTCACAGTTTACGAGTTTATACGATGTCTAATTACACCGTATAGACGACCAAACTCTCATAGACTGATAACATGGACTTCTCGTATTAAAATTAAATACTTCTCTATCAACGAAACTCCTAATGGA
The DNA here is from genome assembly GCA_963924025.1 of Ischnus inquisitorius. Taxonomy (NCBI): domain Eukaryota; kingdom Metazoa; phylum Arthropoda; class Insecta; order Hymenoptera; family Ichneumonidae; genus Ischnus; species Ischnus inquisitorius. Next base: position 2,695,068 of record OZ001251.1, on the reverse strand, counting down.
AATTCGTACGAAGTGGGATTCTACTAACCGGTGTAATCGGTCTCGATTTTTTCTCATTTTTGTCGGTACTGACTGAACCTAAACAGACAGACCATGGGATTTATTAATTCACTAGAGATTAAATTTTGTTCTTTTTCATGGCATTTTGAATACAGGTATTTTAAAATAAATAAGTTCATACCCGTTGTGCCTCGTTCGCCCGTCGGCCCAGCTCTTCTTCCGTCTGCCCCGGCCTCGGAATCACGCATGTTTCCGGTATATGAGCCTGGAACATTCCATACAGCATTTACAACGGATGTCTTTATTGAGTGAGTTTCCAAGATATTAGACACACGCTTTTTCAAATTTACTTACGTGAATGTAACTCAACTTCCGGAACATTTCGTTCCGGAAGTGGTCCACCTCATCATAAGTAAAAAGGTTGACCAGGTTGAGCCCATCCCCCAACCCACGCCCGAACAATTGAACGAGCACGTTCTGGAAGCAGCATTATATCGAAAATTTTCAATTTTTTCATCCAGGCTTACTAGTTTCGAATAGTACATTCTTGAGTAATAGTACATACGTGAGTCAGGCGGCGGAGAAACATGATCTGGTGGAGGCCACAATCACTGCTGCCCCTTCGCTGCTGCAAAGCGGTTCCATGCTGCATAAATAATAAATTCGCAAGCTTTAGGCATTAGGTTTAACCACGTGGTATTCATATTAATACACAATATCCAAAATATTCAGAACACCATACATACCCTGATTTGAATCGCTGATCTAGTCCATCACCACAATTTCGGGAAACTGGAACAAGCTACTGGAGAGATGAATATAACTGGAGAGGCGTATATGGTTTAGATCATAATCTCAGACGGATAAACAGGTAATTTATGCTTAGGAGTGTAGTGAATTAGGATTCACATCAAAACAACTGACAAGGTTCATTATATCTCTGAGGTCCCACCAGAATTTTAACTTGACCGCGGTGACTCAGCGGTCGTTGTAGGTGGTAGGTGTTATTGATCGAAATCCTACGGTCGGTGAAGTGAACAGCAGGGCGCGTTGTTTAACGCTCGTGTACCATAGAGCGCATATAAGAGAGCATATGACAGAAAAATCTACATAATAATAAAGTACATGTACACTCTGTAACGTTACTGTTTTTGGAGCAGGGCAGAACCTTACTCCAAAAGGTAACGACGCGTGGGTTCTGGCCACGCGTAGGAAATTTTTAGGGCAGGTGCTGAAATGAAAATGTACCGTTTCGATGTAAATTTAAACAAAATTAAGGAATTTATTAGTCGTAGCGTTTTTTCTTTATGGAATTTTACCGAGTTTCCGATTTTACTTGATTTTGTGTTTTGTTTGCAAATATAATTTGATTTTATAATAATTTCAATTGTCTCGTAGTCTTTAATTGGTGTTTTTTAATGTTTAGCGAGCAGGAAGCAACGCTAATTTAAACAAAAAATGAATTTATTTGAAGCTAATTAATAGCTTAAGCCTCTCAGCGGAAATTTTAGGTAATTTTAAAGGCAGGAAGGAAGGTGTGCAGTAACCCAGGGGCAGAAGTCGGCACGTCTCCGCACCAGTTACTGTAGCCGGGGATATCCGCAAGGTTTGATGTGGGTAAATTTGGGTATTCGAAAGATTTTTATAGGAGGAATTAAGAATTGATAGAAACGGTCACCCAGGGGCAGAAGTCGGCACGTCTCCGCACCAGTTACTGTAGTCGGGGATATCCACGAGGTTTAATTGAGGTTTTTAGGGATACCAAAACTACCAACAGAATATTTTCTTATTAACAATATTCTGTTGGGAGAGCAACGATTACGGACATCACACGATACCTAGCCTGACTACAATACACTAACACAAGAAACATGACACAAGAGAGATGAACTCGCACCGCGCAAGAAAGCGGAGAGTCCGTCGAAGTGCTGCCTTCCAGCTACGTGTATCCAAAAATACATATATGTATTTTTGGAGCATTACCAATCATTAACTTATCCTCTGACAGGATACGCACACAATATGAACAATTTAGGATAGTTTTTTGGTTCGATCATAATAACGCGAGATATCTACCGATCAATTTATTCGCTTCAACGGTTGACCCAGCGAGTTTTTTACGACGATGGAAATGTTCGTTAATATCATCAGCATCATCGTCATCAATGTAATTTTTCTTGTCAAAGTTAGGGCGAAGACTGTGACTCCACGTCACAATACATTGATCCTTTTGGAAGAGTATTGCTAAATTTAATCTTAACTCTCGTCTGGTAACACTGCAGTCTCAGACCGGATTTGAGCCCAATATTTCAAAAAAATGCTATGATGATATAGTGAGAGCGTTAACGGTTATGAATAAATTTGGGGAATTCGGTTCACTATAACAGTTGATTTTCTTGACAGATTCTCGAAAAATTTACGCAAGAACCTTGATGATAACAGTCAACTTGTCGACCAAAGTGGAGCCCGATATATCAAAAATTGCAAAATTCTGTTGAACCGCGGATTCTTGGAACACGTCGTTGCAAGGTAGAAATTAAAAGTAGAACATCAAATTCCTTGCAACATGCGTTATTGGTTGTAATACAAGGAATTCGAGTGGCACGCGTTAAGCAGGCCATCGCCAACACCAAACGCTCGGTCAGCATTTTGGCAATCGAGGCGCATCAAGGTGCGCTCGATTGCACATACGTAACTTCCGTATCAGCTTTTATGCAATATGAAATAACGCCGATCTCTGGATTAACCAAGAGATTGGGGCATCAAACGATAAGCAGATGTAGAAATGTAAACACTTAAAGAATGGAACATACAGAACCCTTAAAATGTTGCTGACGCTGTTCTCCGTCCATATGAAAGGAGCAGAGAACAAGCATCAAACAGTTACAAGCTAACTCGTGAACTGTAGTACGTTCGGTCTGGCAAGATTCAGAACATGTAATCTTGTAGTCAATATATATTCGCGAATAACTAATCGTAGTGATTGAGCAAGAAGAGATAAGTAATACGACACCACAACAAGTCTAACTAAACAAAGTATTAAACAAGTAACATCTCTGAACCAATCCACGAATAAGACGGAGATCTGTAATTCTTAAATAAATATTCCTTTACAATTGCGTGGACTCACCAAGATTGTGACCTCCATGCCATTTAGTAACCTTTTTATCTCGGATTCAATGCGTTCGTAAGTAGCTGCCCCGATACAGCCGACCAACGAATCATAGCGGACCATCATTCTGAAAATAAAAACCCGAGGTAAATGAATGAAATTCAAATTCTTATAATCATCTCCTGGCAGGTCTTCACAAATATTTACGTATTTTTATCGGGAGTGGGGAAAGAATTTGGGAGTCAAGAAAGTTATGGAAAAGAGCAGGTGGCTGGTTTTCCGAGAAGGGCAGGTGGGTGAGTTCCGAGGAAGGCCAGCGCGGGATAGTGTAAAAGTCGCCTAATCAGGAGATTTATGTTAGGCGCCTGGGACTCTGTGGGTGAGGAATTCGGGTTTCTTGGAAGGATCGGAATGCACGTGTGCATTCCGGCTGGTGAAAAGGCTGGACAGCTGCAGGAAAATGAGGCGTGGGAAACAGTGGAGTCGAAAAAGAAGGAATGAAAACAGGGAGTGCGTTACAATTCATTACACTCACACTGACTGCCCGTTCCTTGCTGCCAAATACGACACGAAGTGCCTGAAATGTTGAAAGTACATTGATTAATATTATGATTTGTCAATCAACATTTGATAATGCGTTTTTTTAATGTGATAGATACCCTTGAATGGCCGCGGGAATTAGCGACAGTATATTCGTCTCCACTCCGTGTCGTAATATTGCATTAATAGACCGGTTAGGGTGGTGCGTGTAGTTCGCGTATCCGATTGTTGTTAAGACGAACATTGGAATCACGCGTATTGCAATGTTCGCCTTACGCAGTGCCACCGCCTCTAAATTCATAAAGAGCTCCACGACATCGTCCTGCAGATATTGGCCCAGTGTCAGCCGAGCAATGTCGATGGGCTTAATGCGGCGGGCGAGGATTTTCAGGCCTTCCGGCCACTCCGCTATTGGCCCCAGATCCCCGAATAAGACGGAGATCTTCGGTTCCTGCAGTTACATAGGAAAAAAGGCAGCAATTGAAATGATCACATAGCTTCATCACGAGAGTCGGTCTTAAGGAATCGTATATTATCGTATTTGAACAAACCGGTGGTAGCGTCACGAAATCCTCCCTCTCCATCGGTTGGACCATCATAACCTCCGCTTGACCAGTGGGTCGTCTTAGGTCGTGAGCGGACGGAACGTTGTTACTGTGAAAGAACATTTCTCCATGATCACTTAACATAAAAATAGACATATGAGGCGATCCATGTCACTTCAGCGAGAAAAATCGTATCAGCAAGAACGCCGCGAAGGAACATCAAACTACGAAAAAATTGTAAACGCTCAATAATAGTGTATCTGTAATTCGAAATAAAGAAATCAGTATGTGATACTTGAAAAATTGTGATATTTGAAAAATACACGTTGCGAAATTTCCGTCTAGGTTATGTTTGTTAATTTTTCACCTCTTAATCATTTATGAATAAATGAAGTGTGTGGATACGCATATAAAATCTATTGTGGACAATGATATTAGAAAATAAAAATTTCGTTTTCAAACGGCAGTACGTCTTATACATCATGTATATACTGCAAAGTGAAAAAAAGTGGAGATACAGGCTAGGTGAAAGTTAAAGAAAAAAAAAAAAAATTGTTAGCGAGCAATTTCTCGGTTACGCTTTCGCGCGTTCTCGTGGCTTTTAGCCAACAAATAATCTTCTCGATTCATCGTGAATTTCGAGTTCGCGATTTAAGATTCCGATTCAGATAAGGCTTCGATTTTAGATTTAGTTTCGGTCGTCGAGCTTCCACTCGACTTTCAGTTCCGGTTTTTATTTTAGTTTTAGTTTCGGTCGTCGAGCTTCCACTCGACTTCCAGTTTAGTCCGGTTTGTTCGTTTCCGGCGAAACAAAAATTAACGATTGCGGTCGTCGAGCTTCCACTCGACTTCCAGTTAAGTTCGATTCAGTTTCGGTTTTAGTTTTAGCTTCCACTCGACTTCCAGTTAGTCCGGTTTGTTAATTCTCCCTCCTAGATAACAAAGGTAATAGAGGATCGTTAGCGAGAGAATAATCCGAAGAACAAAAGAAAAAGGTAGCGAAATTCTAAATCCTAGCAGAGAGTAAAGGCAATAGAGAATCGATAAGGCAGCGAGTCACCAAGAAAGGAAAGTCAACGGAAGAGATAAACAAATCTTAATAATCGAAGGTAGTAATAATTAATAGAGAATAGGTAACGCCAGATAATAATCGCAGGTAGTAATAATTAATGGAGAATAGATAACGCCAGAGAATAATTGTAGGTAGTAATAATTAATAGAGAATAGGTACCTCCAGAGAATAACCGCAGGTAGGAATAATTAATTAATAGAGAATAGGTAGAATCGAGAGGCAGAGATACGCAACACGAAATCATAACGGCGAAAGAAAATTAACAGGCGGTACCCTGAATAAAAGGTAGGAGGGTTGTAATTGAAATTAAGATCGAAACGCGATAATCACAGCACGGCTAGAAAATCCTATCCTAAAAGATAGTAACCTAGAAGGAAGAAAAACCAAAAGGAAATGAAAGGAAAAGCCTCGCAAAGTTGTTAACTCGAATGGCTAGATACTATCAGGCAAGGTACAACGCAATAAGAGAAGTCAACGAGCGATAATTTCCGGGGTTCGAAACAGTGAAAGAAGTTAATTAAAAATGTGAAAGGTAACCATAAAGATTGCGACTGCCAGACAACTCAGGAATGCGCAAATAAAATTAGAACGTACTCACAGCACAACCCAAAGAATTAATTTAATCCACGTGGTCTCGCAACACCAACATCACGATCACCAGGTACCACAGAAAATGTAGAGAATAAACTTCGACCAGAGCCGAGCCGGCCGGAGTTCGCGCGAACACTACTAAAGCCCATTGAAAGGCTACCACAAATAAAACACATGCGAACCGATTCGCAAACAGTTATTTTTCTCGGAGAATGAATTTAATTCGATGGACACGTCGCGAGATTCCGGCCGACTCGCACGAAGACCGGGAACCGAGGTCACGGGCTCACCTAGTGCCGAACAGCCGAGAGCGAAAAAGGGAAGGTGTTACAAATTCACCGGATCGTCCAGAACTAACTGTTCGCACCTCGTCGCTGCTCAGCGAGACCCGGGCTCACCTCTCCCCTTTCTCACGCGACAATGGAACATGAGGTAAATAGGTTTCCGAGAATTCGGCAATGACAATGGGCTCGCCGGCTACCGGTACCTAGTATATAGATCACGCGCTCGCCGTTGAGCGTAGGTACAGTAAATAAGTTGGAATATTCGAGAAGCGATACAAACACGCGCTTTACACGTGATATAGGAATGAGCTACAGGCAGGACTTCAATGTTCAGCGATATTATTCTCGAGAATTTTCGAGACTCTTTCTCGAAGTACTCGATATCGGACGAGCGTAGCGGGGGGAGACCGCGGTGGGTCCACGCGATAACAGAAACTGCACCCCACTACCTCTTTTCCAACTCAACCCCCATTAGCGAGACGCCGTTGAACACGGGCCGCGAGCACGAAATTTTCGAAGGGATGGTACAGCGCCGGGCTGTCAAGTCAGAAGTAAATAGGCGACTCGGTAACTTCGGTCATTGTACCTTATTTACTTCGGCATACGTTTCCACGAATCATGATATTCGTGATTCGTCTGAAATAAGTTATTGAAGCCCCTTTTGAATCCTCCTCGGATTAACGGTACCCATAACTCATGCTCACGAGAATAATAACAGTAACAACGCTTCTCGAACTAGGCAGTAGAACGACAACACTGGTGACCACGAACTTTGGTTTGGCTTCGAATATGGGAAAACTTTGCTGAGAGCGCGCGAATGAGAATTTAATATTACGGAAAAATGATACGGTCTAAAGTAACAACTTTGCGAGGTAGATAAGAGGCAGTAGATAATGAAAGGAAACATAGA